>OX297855.1:67618664-70393747 GCA_946477585.1 Cheilosia urbana
TTCGACAATTAGCTGTCAACAGAAGCCAGAATACATTTTTACAATTCCCACCGCAAGCATATGTAACTTTAATTTTTCTTTAATTTTCTCATGTAGTAAAACATGAACAAACTTACGTTTGTGCGGGCGGCGGACTAATTCATCCACATCGCACCATTGTCTGATTGACAGGAGGCGTGTATACCATCCGCAAACATGCAATTACTATATCGAAACTCTACAGGCGTTACAAATGCAATTCACCCGTCGATATTAAATTGCCAGCGAATATGTGCATCAATAAATTATGTGCAGCAGCACCCCAACTATGCGGTGAACACTCGTCGTCCGTTCCGTCGCAAAAGGGTTGATTTAGAATCCTTTGCATATTTTTCACTTTAAAATCTTCCGGTTGTGCGTTGCGTTACAACAGTGTATGCGTACATAATTTTGAATGCCAAATGAAACGGATGTTTGTGTCTTCGTACAGAAGAAAAAAAATCTGTTATCTGGTATGTGGGTGCTTAGTCACGTGACCTTATAAAATTGCGCATCACTAATAAAATTTGTGTGAAAAGATGTTCCATTTGCATATACTCTGACAGTCATGGAAACGCCAGCACAATGCAGATAAACTTCACAAAGTTTCACCCCATACGAGTATGCAGCGAGGAGTTTAAACTACGAGACGACTATGCTGAGGCTGACACCTGATAAACATTCGTATCCTAAACGAATTTCGGGAAAACTTTTCCACTCTTGTTCGCGCGCCAACTAATCCTTTGTAATTTGACATAATCACAATAATAATCGTAAAAATTTAGAGTGGATTTAGCATCAGCAAAGTCGCTGCATAGCAAACGGTGTTGTTCTGCGAGGGTGAGAGGCGACTACAACCACTACAACCATATCGACGTTATAAAAGTTTACGATAACGGGCTCAGATGTGTACTTGAATTCAAAAATTTAATTAAACAGTGGACTGTTTCAATCAAAGTTGCCAGACTTATCTTCGAGTTATATACAAGAGAGTAGTTAGAGAGTGCACCATTCCCACTCCAAGTCTCCGGCACCATGGGGCCATTCGGTTTTAACCCTTTCAGCTGAGCCTCGATTGCACACACAAGTCATGGACTTCAACCCTTACGCAATCACGAGTTCTTCTGCGTTGTGTCATTCGGTTGGCAAATTGTTTTCGTGTGGCATGAATGTGATGTGACCATAAACGGAATTATTGAATATTGACAGTGTTCTGTATAGTCGTCGGAACTCGGAAGCCTATATACCTATACCTACACCGATGGTGTTTCCGTGTTTCATGTTATAGGGTTGCTATGTTTGAGATTCTGTATGTTTTTTGTGTCTGCATTTTATATTGCAAATTATTTCCATGGCAAATCCTAATGTCAATCATTAACGTCAGAAAATTGTTGGAAGGATATATATTTGTAGGTATGCACCAACAGTGCCAACCGAGCGAAGGGTTTAACTTTGTAATCCCGTTTTACAGATTTGCAGTGCCAAAGCGGATATGTGTAGATTTGACAGTGGTGTCACTGTGGTAATAACTGCTATGAAATATGATGATGGAATAAGTGTCTGGGGCTGCACAGCGAAATTTTATGTTTTCAATGGTGTTGTGGTTCAATTATGGCGGCATGGGGTTTATCTCGATACAATATCTGGAATATACTTTCTATCGTTTTGTGTGTGTCATATGCAAATGGGAACTGATGTACAGTAACTGAGTTTAAGTATTTACAGACTTCATTAGTTTGCGTACTTACTAGTTTTATATTCAGTTGTCAAAACACTATTTTTCTGGGACCAAGTTAATAAGTTACACCAAATTTTGGCTAATTTGTTCACGTTTCCTTCCGATTGGAATTTGATCGATTAAAATAAAATAAATAGTTGGCGCAACAGGTCTGGAGAGACCCTAGGCCTAGCTTCTCACAACCATTCGTTTTGTGTGAGTTTTCATTTTTGGAACGAATGGAAGGGATCTACAATTTTATGCCGACTCCAAACGGCTAATTGAGAAGCTCTTCCAAGACATTTATACTCTCGGATGTTTGTCAGACGTTCGCGAGAGGTAGCGCAGCGGAAAAAAACCCTAAGTCGGAATTGGGTTTTTGCGGGATTCGAACCTGGGACCCCCGCATAGCAGTCCAACACACTAACCACTAAGCTACTGCGACTACAATTTGCTCGATTATCTTATAAAAATCTGAACTTTGATTGTGTTCAGAGATCTTTGCTAAAAAAATTGAGTTTGGTAAATTGCTGTTTTCAACCCTCACAATAGGCTTATAGACAACAAATTTATGATTAAAAAATGTCAGCTGAAATAAAAATACCTATGTCAAAATATTTGCGGTTCGCTCGTTCGCTATTTTTGTAATTCGATCTTATATGAATAAACATTTCCCCCGTATAAATAAAGTGCACGACTGGGTCGAACAAAACTTTCTCGTTCATCAAAAGTGTTGGTTGCTTTCTTATTTTATTAGATAGGTAGGTAAAGATCTGAGAAGCTATGCTAGATAAAAGAAACGGTCCATAAAATATAGGAGAGTGAATAGTGTTAAATAAAATTCACTCATTGGTTATTCATCTGATATGACAGTTAAATAAGTTGAAGCTGTCAGTAACAGGCAACTGTCGCAAGTTCTGCTTAGAGATTTATAAGCGCCTACTGTCCTACTTTGTAGCTCTTACACTTTACAAGATATTTGAGTACGAGCACAAGCGTAGTAGGAGTTTCAGCTTTTTGATCTGTTAGGGCATGATTTTAATTTTGACCGGAATAGATTAGGTAATGACGCTGGTTTAAGTTGTCTATGATTGCAAGTAGTGTTCGTGACATTCGACATTCGGTTTGAATTAGGTTAGGTTAGGTTTATGGGTGGATACGGTAGAGTGAGCCCTACCGCAACCCACTTAGGGCCATGTGGAGCCATTGTGATGCCCTTGTTGGGGGGTTAGCCGATGTTGTTGGCGGTGATGCGTTTTCCCTCTCAGTTACTCGACCTTGTCCAGCCATCCTAATGTGTTTATGAACCTGTAAAGATTTGATAAAGATACATCTGAACGTTCCTGTATGTCACGGAAGTGGTATTTTCCAAGTGTTCTGTTCCTCAAGTGACACAGACTTGGACAGTTTCCACTCTCTCTCTGAGATTACAGAGCGGTGGATTGATCGATTTGATCACCCGATCTTGATCCACAGCAGATCCATTTCTTGCCAGTTCATCAGCCATCTCATTGCCGGTTTTGTCCCTATGTCCAGGGACCCAGCAGAGACGCGTGGTATGCTGCGAGTAGAGAACCTTAAGCTCTTAACGGCAGCGGCCAACTAGCTTCGATTTTATTTCAACCGCAGACACTGCTTTTATAGCCGCCTGGCTGCCAATAAATATGGCTATATCATCATTTGGTTTTGCCATCATTGAAACCATATGGGCAGCTTCGCGATTGCCAGAATCTCCGCCTGAAAAAAACTACTGCGATCGGGCAATCTGATCGAGTGGTGTATATTTAACACTTCGGAGAAAATTCGAGCACCTGTTCCACAGTCCATCTTCGATCCATCTGTGTAGATGGATATCGATTTCCTTTTTGTGGGTTCGTCTGTGTTCCATTCCTCCCTGCTGGGAAAATAGCAAGAGAATAGTTTATCAAAGTCAAGATTGGGAGACAAGTAGTCGGGAGTGACAGAGTCTCCCACGTATTTGTTCAGAATCTGTGCGTGTCCCATTCTGTAGCGTTTCCAGCTTTTGGTTTGGCTGATCCTGAGGGCACTTTTGGCGGCAGATTCTTGCATGTGTAGATCTAGGGGTATCAGGTTGAGGATTGCCTCCATTCCAGCAGTAGATTGTCCTTATTGCGCCGGTTGTGCCTATACATGCTAGTCTTTGTATTTTGGTCATTAGTTTTAAGTTCGATGCTTTGTTTGTGGCTTGCCACCAGACTAAGCTTCCGTACGTGAGTATTGGACGCACAACAGCCGTATACATCCACAGAATTATTTTTGGGTTTGGTCCCCACCTTTTGCGGAAGATTCGGTTGCGTGCGTAAAAAGCATTTGCAGCTTTTTTTACTCTTTCATTGACATTTAATTTCCAATTGAGCTTCCTATCCAAGATTGTAGCCAGATATTTAGTACTCCCGGCTACCCTGAGAGGTATCCCCTCAATAGTTGGAGGATCAAAGTTTGGAATCACTCTTTTGTTACTGAACAATACTAGTTCAGTTTTCTGTGGATTGACTCCAAGACCGCACTGTTTTGCCCACACATTAAGTATTCGTATGTTGACATTGTTGAATACTCCATTGTCCTTTGGGGACTTTTCAATGATGCTAGTGACCTCATGTAACGCGGTCTCAACCCCTTTACCTTCAATGTAGACATGCTGAGCCGTTGAGATCACACTATCGTCAATATCGTCAAGCCGAATACGGATAAAAACGTTTAAAAGCTTTTCGAAGGTTTTCAGGATGTAAGATGTTAGGCTTATAGGCCTGAAGTCCTTAGCAGTCGTGTGGCTAGACTTGCCTGCCTTCGGAATGAAGACGACCTTTACTTCTCGCCATGCCCTGGGAATGTGACCACATTCTAGGCAGCGTGTGAAAAGTCTTATCAGAGCTGGTAGAATAATTGACCTGCCTTTCTGGAGCATGATTGGAAAATCCCGTCAACCCCATGTGATTTAAATGGAGAAAAAGTAAGATAGTAATTCTCAGTTGATTATCGTGTTAAATTAGTATAAAAATCTGTTCGACGAATATGTAGATTCACAGTGTTTACTTTGGCATGACCGTGATTACTATTATAGAAGTCTTCTGATGAGAAATACATCTTAACTCGACTTTTGTCCTTTCTTATAATTGTCGATGTTATACTAACTTCCTTTTTGAAAAAAATTCGTCAAATTTCTAATGTTTACATGTTTACTTTAAAATAATATTGGTATCGCTTGCAAAACTGTCAATCGTAGGAACGTCTTGCCCTGGCCTTAAAGTTCCGATAGGAATGACATAAAGCCTCCCGGCTAGTTAACATCAAAATGACTCTGAAGTCTATTTCCTCCTGGTAAAGGTTGTCTTTTCGAAAGTGCCGACGTAGTTTTTCCTCCTCCAAGTAATTTGTAATTCAGTGTTGCTTTCTCCTTTTCGAACATATGACATAAAATGTGTAATCAGGCGAACTTGCCTACCTTGCCTAGATCTAGATCAACAGTGTCTGTTTGTGTCTACATGTGGAATAAAACCAATCACTTTCCAATAAAAGCCTTCTATTAAGTCAATTAAATGCGAAACAGATTTTAATTAATCCACCCTCAGAGAAAATTACCAAAACGACGGCAATACCAATACCTACTATGCCAAAGTCGGTACATACTCCGATGGATCGTCTATATCATCCCGCATGCCATATCCAAAGGACAACAATAGCGACTGTCGATGGATTTCATTTTTTTTTTCGTTTTAGCGATGTAATAACCTTGTTACGATTTTAATTGAAGGTGCAAATACGTGCCCATGACAGAGTTTCAAATTTCAATTTTCCAACAAGTCGCTCGACTCGCTTGGCTGACCGAAATAGCTACACTTCAGACCGAACGTATTAATGGTCTGTTGGAGTAATCACTTTACAATGGACTCCTCGTTGTCCGCTGGCCCTCTGCATTCGTCTACATAGAAAGCCTTCGACATGGTAAAATTATTAAAACCCCTTGCACATACTCGCATGTCGAACACATTTGCATGGCCACAAACTCGCACCGGATATGTGCGTCCGACACAACGGTTTGGGCACCGGCAGCGCCACTATGGGTGCGAACCCATTATTCCGTTTGAAAAGGGACAAAGTTGCATATAAATTAAACATCCATTAATGCAAAACCATCACAGTAAATGAAGTTAGCATACACAAGTTTGTTTTAATTATACCTATCAGCTGCACTTCGGATAGGTGGTGGCTATGGTACTCTGCCTCCTTAATGCGAAGAATGCAGATGCACCGCATGCACCTATATTTTCTATATACACCTTCAAATGTGTAGCTATAGGTTTATGCAGGAGCAGGTAAAACGTGTGCAAAACGAGCTTATTACCCGATATTGGGTTAAACAACATTGTAAGTGCTCATCTTATCCGGGTAATAATGGACTTTACCAGCTCTCATGCATGCGGTTGATGGAGAGAAGGCCATGCTTGGCCTTGCTGGGGAGGTTGTTGATGGTGTCTCATTGACAATCCTGTCAATATTCATATTTCGCCCCATGATATGGTTATTTCCAATGTGCGTTCAATTTGGTGTGTCGATACGTAATTGGATTTGCGTTCGGACCTCGGATGGTATCCATTTTTTTTTCCTGTGCACAACCGTTTGTATTGCTATTTAAATATTTAAATGAATTTTTGTTGTGGTTGGTTGGTAGTTTATTATTGCACTTTCAGTCAATGGCAGGGCTTTATGATGCACTTGTGATGTGACACTTGTCTTAAGTCGAGAGCGGCTTAAAACCCTTTCGATACTGATGGGACATATAGCTACGTCCCAGACAAGATGTTAACACGCCTAATATGAAAAAAATAATAATTTGAATGTGGTGTATATGTTCCGTCTGGTAGTTTATAATTTAAATTACAGCAAAAAATTGTTTACGCGCCATTTCGGCTCCGCATACTCATATCTTTGTGGAAAACGTATCAGCAGCCGGACGTAAAATCCAGTTTACGGAAGTAATTGTGTGAAATTAGGTTGAAATTAGGTTCATTAAGGGAATAAATTTGTTAATTATAATATTTGGAATCTAAGGGAAATATTTAAAAACAGGTAAGAACAAGTTTTGTTCGGTATTTTTATTGTTTAATGCATTTATATATGCTCGGGACATAATGTCCCATCAGTATTAGATTTTGGAAAAAAGAGTCCACAGAAGCAGTAATCATAGCTCCGGGGACCACCATTTTTTGTACACCTGAGCCATATTTCGAGCCAAGAAAGACCGTAAGTATAGCTATCGCATACCAAGCATAAGCCTAGAGTTTGCGAGGACTGACCATCAGTTGCAAAATTTTAAAAAATTATTTCCCGAAAGCATGTTTATGCGTATAGCCCAATGTACAAATGAGCGTATTGAAATAGATCGCAAATCGAAACAAGCCCAATGAAACACAAAAATGACTGACATTGGTGAGATGAAAGTTGTTATTGGTTGTATGATCATCATGTCATACAATCATCTTCAAGCTGTTCGGAGCTACTGGTCAAAGCACAAATCAATGGGAAACGAAGCAATAAAGTCGGCTATTTCTCGGGACCGTTTTCAGATGTTGTTTTCGAAGATGTATTTTACTTCCCCCGAAAAGTCAGAAGGAGCAACACGGAAAGAACTGCATGGTCACCAATTGCAACATTTTGAGTTGCAAATCACGAATTATATATTTTTCGCAAATTGAATTGATACAAAAATTCGTAATTCGATATTAAAAACGGCGAAGAATAGCAAAATCTGTTTTTTGAATATTACGATTAGAAGTATTAATTCGAGCTTCATTTATTGTAGTGATTTTTTTCTCAAACACCACTTTACAATATCAAATTGCAAAAAATATTTCGTGATTTACCACCACAGAATGATGAATCAACAAAATCTTATAATAATTTCGCACATGTAAACTGAAAACGTAAATTGACGTAGAGAAGTCGTAAATTGCAAAATATAAATTGCAAATTGATAAAAATAAGTTGCAATTAACGATTAAGAATTTGTAAATTGCAACTACTGAAGTAGAAAATCAACCCCCGTTGCAATTTACTAAGGGATGAAATCGTAATTGCAACAGAAAAGTGGTAATTTACGATTTTTTCTTGCATTTCACAACCACATGGATAACTATTTGTGTCAAATTGCGATCGGTTATGGCAATATGACGTATTTCATGCCCGATCGCATTATTGACACTGAGAAGTGTTGATTCACGACTTTTGAGGGTCAATATCTTCACTTTGTACAATTTCTAGAATTGCGAATTAAAAGTCGTGAATTAGTAAATCCTGAGCTAAGCTCTAAAATGAGACAAACTTTTCGTGATTCGGCGCTTATTTTTCTTGATTTCATCTTAAACTTCTTTCCGTGAACGAGGTAATATTACGTTGAAGATGTCATCCAATGCTTGGAAAATCGTTTAATGAAAGCCAGGATGGAAATTTCATTCCAAAGAATTGACGAAAGTAAAAGTATGACTAAGTTCAAAGGACGATCGTCAATGAAAGAGTACATGCCTCTGAAACCCACAAAACGGGGAATAAAAATGTGGCTTAGATGCGATGCTCTGACTGGTTGTACTTACGACTTTAACATTTACTGCGGTAAGGAACACGAAATCGTTCTAGGAACTTTAGGTGAACGCGTTGTCGACCAACTAGCCAGCACACAAGAACCTGATGTCACTCTTTGCTTTGACCGATTTTTCACCAGTATCAATCTGCTTGAAACCTTGAATTTTGCCGCCTTAGGAACTGCAATAGCTAGCCGCAAAAAATTTCCAGTGATAAGTCGAAAACTAGTGAAGGGTGAACACATATTCCGAGCCAGAAATTCTGGATTCCTGTTTACTAAATGGTATGACACTAAAGAATTTATCGTCGTCAGTAATTGCCACAAAGCTGGCACAACGACAATAAACAAAAAAATTAAAAAAATGGTTAACAGATATGTGTGGCATGTCAATGGCAAAAATTTATAGAGAGGTGATGGGAGGAGTAGACCGAGCAGACCAAATGTCAGGATTGTATGAGCTTGACAGCAAATCGACGAAATGGTGGGAAAAGATATTCTACCATCTTATGATATCGCTTGTCAATTCCTATGTCATGCACTCCCAATTGGGAGGCAAAAATACTCCATATATTGACTAGAAGAGGGAAAAACAACATCAAAAAAATCAACGCCGAATCCGTTATGGAAGGAAAAATGGACTAAATTCAACACATCTGTCCGGTACAAGGCAATACGCGCAGGCGTTGTGCGTCCTGTAGCCAAAAAGGGAAGGAGAAGCTGACTAAGACTTTATGCCATGAGTGTCATATTCATATTCCACTCTGCCTTGAATGCTTTGCAGTTTCCACAAATAACGTTTTTCATTATACTGTTCTCTCGATTATTTTCTATGAATTTGAAATTAATGTGCTTCATGTTTTGTTTACTGTTAACTTTCCTTCAATTTCATGGTTCCTTTTCATTTATTTCAATAAAAAACTCATCTTGTATACATATTCATTTGTTATTACGGTTTTTTCAGCACAAATTACTGAATGAGATATATGTGTCCCACCCAAAAGTACGGATGGGACTTATTTGTCCCATCACCTCACACCACCCCCAATATTATAATTTTCAATTTTAGACTGGAAATTGCTTTAACTAATTTTTCTGAATAGAGACAACCTAAGAAAGAAGTTATATCCGTCTCTGTACACATCCGGATCAAAAGGGTTGAATTAATTTTGCTGGAACTTCTTCCTTAAAAAAACAAAAACAGTTTTGAAAAAGCTTTTGATACCGACTTCAGAATAGTCTCATCATAAGACGACACTGACGGTACTAACAAATCTGTCCGCTTACGAGATGAGTCCGAAAGGAGAGATTACACTGTAATTGTATCACTGTAACCGGACTAGAACGCGCTGCAAAAATGGCATTAATTATAGGCTATGGGGAAAATGTAAAATTTATATTCCAAAATGTCAAGCATTGATAGATCATTAATAACTCATTTCTCACTGCCAAAAACATGCACGTAATCCTTTAAGAGCAAATCGAAACTCACCCAAAAGTGAACCCCAATCCATCAACGATTTGTATGTATTTAATATTAAAATAAAATTCAAACAGTTCCTTAAGTGCCAATAACAAATGGTCGTCCATTTCTATAAAATGCTATTAGCATTTTGTCGAAAGGTGGCAACGTAAATTGACCAAAACGTCTGTCACCATTTCCACCCCACGAAGAAACTCGACTTCAATTTATCAACTCTGTATAAGTCGTTTCGAGAGTCTTCTCATCCTCTAATGTCCGATGCTGGGTCCAAGACAGAACCCTCGATCAAAAACAAATTATACAAAGAAAAGTGACCGCACACACCCATGTATCCACCCACTTGTGGGAGAAAAGTTCACAAATGTAATTTTCTTAAAGACGAGGGACGACCATCGTACACGGAATAAGGGCAGTCTTAAGTAATAAAAGTATCTGCAGTTCTGCGACCGCACACGTGGGCGCTGTAAAAGAAGAGTAAACACATAAAAGAAAGTCCTTTGAGTAAGATGGATTTGAATGAAAGTGTTTCGCATCTTTTGTGTAAACTTCCCTTCGAAGTGCTTTCGCACTGTGAATGCACACGTTTGTACTATGATGGCACACTGATGGTCCCTAAATAGAGACTTTGAAAATGTACATGGTCGCAAAAGGATTCTTTGTGGCGATGGACAAGCAATTTTGTGTTTGATGTGACCTAACCACCCATAAATTATACTCACCTGCATAACAAATAGAAGAAGGGAAGTGATGTCCTTTCCTGTTTGGGTGTCTTGATAACAATGGTGATGTATTACTGGTGGGATTTAGCTGATGCTATAAATTGAAGTGTCGAGCTTAAGTCATCAATTGGGAGAGAGTTGGTCAAAGGTATGGGCATAAGGCGACAAGTTTAATTATGTATAGAAATAGAGAGTGTAATAATTGGAAGTCCATTATTGTTGTGACTTTACGTGGTCCTTTTTTGTTTTCGGTTATGCAGGAGTAAGGAGCCAGCTTACAACCTATATCGCTAAAGATTTGCTAGACCACAAGTTTGCGGCTGAAGTAAAGTCTTTGACAACCGCAATTGCGATCGGAATTAACTCTGCTTGGGAACTGTTGTCGGTATACCTGGAGCTGCGATCTCTGCGCATGTCTTTTCGAATAAAATTACTCAGTTACTATTATCAGTTGAATAAATTGTGCATAATCTATAGGCTTGTAGGTTGCTCACAGCTGAAAATGATATACGAATCGAATGAGCCAGGGTCGAGCCACAAGGGCAGCTTCGGTACAGGTGAGGAGGGCGCGTCATGCTTGTGGTTGCTTGGCTCAGCTCGTCGGATGGGGGTGTTCTTGCTCCCTCACCACATACCACCTGATCAAAAAACATATTTTCTCATGCCAAGTAAAAATTGAGAAAAAAAAAAATAATAATAATAATAATAATAATAGTTACTTGACTTTGACCTCAGACTGACAAATGGACCATTAAAATGAAAGATAAAAGATTCTGTGAAAATAATTTCGCTTCAATTATACAAGACAGATGACAGCTTCGGCTGCCGTAGTTATTTTTTTGATGTGTAAACATCTAAGCGCGCGTTGTTGGAATCTGGTGGAGTAATTCCACACATTTAAATGGCCCAACCCATAGAATCCGTTGCATCCGTCGCGTCGTCGGATTCGTCAATATTAACGCATTCGACGGAACGAGCAGTCCCATAGAATCCGTCGCATACGGTGACAGGCAGTATTTTGAATACTCCATCATTATTTTGTCCCACGAAATGTGGTAATTTTTCCCCTTCCATCATATTAAAATTCCCTTTTACGTAATTCTCCTGATAGGTGTTTTTTTGGTAAAAAAATCTAGCTTTTAAAAGTAAAATTCATATTATTCAGAAAGACTATCACATTGAATTACATTTGGTATAAAAATCACAGTTTGTTAATAATATTATGATTACCTTTTTGTACAAGAAAATTTGTATACAAAAAAATCTTGCTAAAAGGCGATTTAAATAAGATCTTTTTTAATGTGGTGTTTACATAGTGAAATGTAGACATATTTTTTATGAAATTAAAAAAAAAAATCTAGTTTGATTGTTTATTGCAACATTTTCTTTTTTCTCACGGAAAGCTTTTCCGGACACCGAAATTTCCTAAAAAGAGGAAGAACTCTCACGATATAAGAGCACTAGTGACAGCCTATGATAGTTTCTCTTTCTCTCTCAATATTTCTCTCACGCTGTGCCAACTGTCAACGGGTGCGAGGGACCGAAAAGTAGAAAGTAAACCTACTTTATTCGTCGCATCAAGCACGTGCGCTGCTTATGGGTCACCTTCCATAAGCTACTGTGTATTCTATTGAACTGTCAGTCGAAAACGTTGCCGCAACGGACGCGACGGATTCTATGGGTTGGGCCCTTAACTTGCGGGGACGGAAATGCGTCACTGTGTTTTATCATTGCATACATTTTTTGGAATCTGGTGGAGTAATTCCACACATTATTTAACTTGCGGGGACAGGGAATGCGTCACGGTGTTTTATCATTGCCTACATTTTATAATTGCATACGTTTTTATCATTGCATACATTTATGAGCTGGGGCATATTAATTTCAGCTTTTTGTTGATGTGAAATAAAATTTCTCCATTTCGTCCTTGCACCGTACTCAGAAGAAATTTCAATTATCATCTTTTACCAATGATCATAAGCGGAGACGTCAATATCAATTTTGCAACTCCAGAAGCTCAACCATTAGTTGATTTTATGCAAGATAAATTTAATCTTCAAATGAACTCCAACCGGAAAATTTCAACAACACGATATGGAACAACCATCGATGCTGTCTTCCAGCGTAATCTAGATAGATTACAGTCTCGAATGTACATATCTTACTTCAGCTACCACAATCCGATTGTATCTATTCTACCGAAACTAGCACAGGACGAATAAATTATTGTTATTTCATAATATATCAAGAATACGGTTATTACAATTCCCTCTTTTCTCAATGACGTGTATTTTTTCTTGCATTTCACCAATACTTTTGTTGATTCAATCAGAAGCAGTTCTTGTTCCATTGGATTACAGAATGAGTTCATCCCTGAGTGAAACCAATGGAAAACGACATTAGTTCCAAAAAGTATTGTAGTGCTGATGCCGGTCCAAGGATCAAATAAGATCATGTAGGCCCAAGCAATAGTAGGTACCTTTCTTCCTACTGCCAGATGCATATTTCCTTTTATACTAATTTTTGAGTCCAAAGCCCATCGTTGGAACTAGAGTTGCCATAATTTCAAAAAAAACAAAATCCAGAAAAAAAATGTGATAAACGTATGAAGCAAAAAAAAAAAAAAAAAATATCGTCAGATACCTACATAAAAATCACACTTTCAGTTTGAGGAATCTAACTACAGTGGGTGTATTTTTTTTTTTACATTTAGGTCTACGTTGGCACTACAACCTTTTAACAGGAACAAATTCAGGCGATTTTCGACCCGCCTCTATCTTGATCTTCAGTACTAATGAAGTCAAAAACATAAAATTCGGAATATTTGCTAAGCTGATCAAGCACAGGCAGCTTACTTAACTTTTTAGCATTAGTGGTTCCCGAGATATAGGGCTTCAAAAATTACAAAAACCGTAATTTATTGACTTACTGTTCGATTTTGTGGTGCAAGCAAAGGAATAAATCGAAAAATTTGAGGTTGCTCTAAGGGGACATGTTATTATATGTGGAAATAATAATAACAATGAAATTTTGTAGATCGATAGAGCTTGAAAATCTAAGATCCGAAGTGTATGCTTATCTTGAAATTCCTACATGCAACTTAAAAGTTCATGATTTTTCTAAGAACTGATTACTGACTAAAATTTGGTGGGTTTTATTTTTATTACGCCCAATTTGAAAGGTTTATAAAACTTGACCAGTGAACCAACCAAATTTTAGTCAGTTATAATTAAATAATAAAATATCTATTTTATTTGTATAGTTATTACAGTATTGTTCTACTTTAAATATTTGCTATTAAACCTTCATGAAGTAAGAACTTGGCGTACTCGGTACTTTTCACGGCTGACTTGGTACATAGATGTTTTTATACAGAAGAACTTGCCTCTTTTTTAACATTTATGGTTTTGGTCTGATCTACATACTTGTCTACTACTTTATCCGCTCTTATTTCAAACGACGCGTGAGAAACATCTTAATCTTCTATGCGCTGTGTGTTAGATTAATGTACACGAATGACTAAAAGTCCAGAGCACATATCGAAAAATAATAAAAGCCAAAAAAATGTTAAGAAAGCATCTGTCATTTTTCTTGTTTTAAAAAATTGCTGTCAAGTCTTCAAAAATGCTAGAATGGCACCACTGCTATTTAGATTTAGATACATACATATTATTTCTGTAGTAATTATATGCGACAAAGTGTCGTTATCATGCTTAATTCTTCTTGGAATTTATCTTCGCACGCTGACAGTTGACAGTTATTTAAATAATAAATGAAAATGAAATAATAATTGAAAAAAAGTTGTTATTTTTATAAGGTTCCAAAAAGCTTTGTTTTTCCATATGCGGTGTGGTCAGCCCCATAAGTGCTACCAGGCAGATCGATCGTAGACCGATTTTTCACACTGAAGCAAATTCTGAAAAACCCTTCAACCCCCAAAACCCCTACTCGCGTTCGCCCCTGATTAACATGTGAGGAAACTTTTGTCATCATCGAATGAAGACGAAAGCAAAGACAAAATACTTGCGAACTTTCAAATCACTCATGGAATTGTAGCCGGCAGAACATAACTTAAGTAATTTATGTAATTTTTTTTATTTATATTAATTTGGTAATAATTTATGGATTTATTATTTATTTATTTATTATATTATTTTTTTTTTTTTTTTTTTTTATATACTTCTCCCGGGAAAGGCGAACCTATAACGCTTCAACAGCGCCCCGAGATGCCTGCAGATGTATGTTTGTTCTGCACTTAAATTGCTGCAAATTGTAGTCTTCTGGAAATATATCCCCAGGAAGCGAGTTCCAAAGTTTGCTTGTCCTGTAACAGAAGGAGTTTTTGAAAGTTGATGTCCTCGCGGTTGTCAAGTGTACTGTATGGTCATGAGCATTAGCAGCCTGTCTTGTTGGGCGTCCAAAAGTTGCATTTCGAGGGATAATGTCTTTGAGTTCCTCAGAACATCTACCATGGAAGTACCTATAGAACAAGCATAGGTCAGCGACTTGTCTTCTGTGCACCAACGGTTGTAGATTCGATGTGAGTGTAGGGTCTCCAATGAGTCGAACTGCTCGTCTCTGTATGCTATCAAGCAGGTTAAGTGAATGTTTTGGGGCCGAGCTCCATATATATATGGGAACAATATTCCAAGCCTGGTCTAACCTGTGCTTTGTAGAGAAGGAGAAGTTGCTTGGGGCTAAAGTAGGTACCTCTTTGCTCTAAATAGGTAGCTCAACTTTGCGGACACCGATCTTGCGATATAGGATATGTGGTCCTGCCATGTGATTCCTGAATTGACTGTGACTCCTGGAAGGTGCATTGAGTCCTTGTGATGGATTGGATGTTCATCCATTTGGATCTGAGGAACTGTTGATGCATTTTTTCTGAAAAATGTTGTGAGCTGTGTCTTGTTTGCATTAAATACAACCAAGTTGTCCTTTCCCCACTTCAAGATTTTGTCCAGATCATCATTTAGAGAATTAATTTGTTCACATCTCTGACTGTGCGATGTAGCCGTATTCACAGGCCCATTGTTCGAGATGGAGGATATAAGATCTGCAAAGCTGTAGATATTATTATTTGTTGATCCAAGCAAATCGTTGATGTGGAGAAGAAACAGAGTTGGAGAAAAAATAGATCCTTGGGCCACTCCTGCATTTATAGCAAACGAATTGGATGATACACCATCTACAACAACTTGGATCGATCTTTCCAGAAGAAAATTTTGCATCCATCCGCAGAGTTGTTGTGGTAATCCGTAAGATGCCAGACTCGGTCAAATGCCTTTGATATGTCCAAGGCTACGGCTCTGGATTCGCCGTGTTGTTCAATTGATTGTGTCCATAAGTGCGTTACGTAGCTTAACAGGTCACCAGTGGAACGACGGCTCCGAAATCCGTATTGCCTGTCGCTTATTAATCGATGGCTTTCTAGATATTTGATTATTTCGATATTTATTGCCTTTTCCATTACTTTAGAGAGCATTGAAAGTAACGCTATTGGACGATAGTTTTGTGGCAGACATTTCTTCCCTTTCTTTGGAATAGGTTGAATGCGAGCAGTCTTCCAGCAAGAAGGAAAAGTCTTCAGGGAGTACGACATGCTAAACAGCTTACAGAGTACAGGTGCAAGTTCTGGTGCACAGTTCTTGAGTACTATAGCCGGGATTCCATCGGGTCCCGTTGCCTTATTGCAATCTAGTTCTTTAAGGATGCGTTGAATTATTCGAGGCCGAAATTTCACTTCTGCCATCGATGATTGTATCCTCGGGATATTTGGTGGCTCTAGCTGTGCAGAATCTAGGGTGGAATTCTTTGAAAACATGCTAGCGAAAAGATCTGCCTTTTCTTTAGGTGTTGTTGCTAGCGTGCCGTCTTCTTTAACTAGAGTTGGAAAAGAAGAGCAACTAAAGTTATTACTGATTGCCTTTGCCATGGACCAGAATGCGCGTGAGGCGCTAGGACATCCAATCACTTTGTTAGTGACTCTTTCGCTGTAAGTTGTCTTCGCCGATTCAATAATTAGGTTGCATCTATTTCGAAGAATTGTAAATTCAGATCTTTTTAGTTCTGAAGGGTTTGACCGCCATTCACGGAAAGCCTTGTTTTTCGCTGCGGTAGCTCGCTTGCATTCTTTGTTAAACCACGGTTTATTTGAAGCTAATTTTTTGATGCAATGTGGAATATGCCACATAAAATAATTTCGGTTACGGCTTCTGCGCACATATTGACATCAGTATCTCTAAAGCACATATCAGCCCATGGCAGAGAAGCGAAGAAATTACGCAGCTCGTCCCAGTTAGATTTACTATAATTCCAAATCGAACGATAACGATCCTTTTTCGCTCCTATTGGTATCGGTATAGAGAGGATAGCAGATATTAGAGCATGATCCGAATTCCCTAAGGGAGCAGACACTTTTATTTCATAATTATCTGGCTCTGTTGTGAGAAACAGATCGAGAGTGTTTTCGTAATTTGTTGGATTGTCTGGAATTCGCGTGGGCTCATCAACTAGCTGAGTGAAATTGCAGCAAATGGCGAAGTCTTCAGCTTGTTTCCCTGCCTCGTCCGTTCGGTTAGAATATCGCAGCCAATCCATGTTATGGGCATTGAAGTCACCAAGTATAATAACTTCGGCGGTTGGATGATGAATTTGTATTCAGTCTACCTTATCGGATAAATGACGAAATAATTTAGATGGTTCGCTATCGTTTGGTGAGCGATACAGGCAGCAAACGAATTTGGTACAACATGCAGGTACATGGCTAATAACGATTTACAGGTAAGGAATATTTTGCTTGTGGGGATTGTGCTATGAGCCCCATTTAGTGGCCGATGAAACGCCAGTCTCCAATGAGCAGTTTTGTTTAGTTTTTCTTCTCTTTTCTAAATAAACTTTTTTTCTTTTTCAGATGGATCATGGATGTATGGCCCCGTAACAGTAGGTACCTATTACATAGGGTGTTCTTTTGTTTAACCCTTTGACAGCCGGCACAGCTCCGACACATTTCACTTAATCTCTTAAATGTGTCTGTACGACATCCTATTTATATATGGATCTGCTTCTCTACAATGGCAAGGCAAGGCAGATTCTATTCTGCGTAAGATGTTAATCCGTCATTTTCCTTATGGTTTTCGACGAAAAGAAGATTACCAAAACAATCGTTGCACAAAATATTTTAAGAATAATTACACAGGCAAAATGTTTTTTAATTGTTATTATCAAAGTTTACACCAATGAATGTGAATTTTCTCAATTTACTCAATATTTACACCAATAAAAGTTCTCTATCTCACATTGAAAAAACTGTCAACGAACACAACGGAAACCCACCGAAGAAGACAAAAAAGTAATCGAATATTACCAGCCTCACCCAATATTTTCGTTGCTTTTGGCTCACCTTCCAATTGTTCAACTCATCTGTCCGTTGAAAGTTTTCAAATGCTTACCATGTCTAGGCTTTGTAGCCGGACAAACTTCACAAGACTTTGGTGTTTCTTATTTCCATGAATATTATGAAAATTGATGTTATATGTATTTAAAAATTAAAATAGACACGTAAGACGTAATAATTACACTTAGTAACAACAATACCAAAGCAAAGTATAAGGTCAATAGCGCTCCTCAAAAATAATTGGACAGTTCACATACCACGGTTCGCATACAACTCCATCGGCAACAAACATCCTTCCCCATTCTCATCTCAATTGCATCGCACACTTACAGGTATTGTATTTCGCTATTTATATTTCTTCTACCCCCTAGCGGTGAATTAAAAACTTTAAAAAGTTCGCAATCCTAATTAACATCAAATAGGATATTAAATTACCCGCCAAACGCTGGAAGCGAATGGCGATTCAGCGAGTGTCTGCTTTTTATTTAATTTTTCAAGGGATGTTCTCCTTTAAAACGAAAGTATTATTTCCCTGGTAAGTATTAGATTTCACGTTCGCCCATTTCAAAATTCAAATGGATTATCGCTAAAAATGTCTAAAAATCATATTGCAAATATACATAATAAAAATAATATGTCTGCAAGGGTGCGCGTCCCTCAATTAATCAGAAGCATAAAAATAAAAAATAACCTTTTCCTTTTAAGGACAGAAGCAGGAAAAAAAGCAAACACCTTAACGCCCGTAATTCCCAAGGACTTATTCAATTTTATTTCGCCACCCACTCCACGAGCTAAGACCTTCTTGCAAAGTATCCATTCTGCCGACTTAGTTAACCTTTTATACAACTTAACAGGGACATCAGTGCGCTCCGAACGACCGCAATAAAATTCTGCGGGCACCTGTGACCTCAATTAGGGGGCCGCTCCCGTCAAAGTTAAATTGACTTTTTTCCAAGGAACAAGGAAACGAATTTATTGTATTATCACTACAACAGCGAGTATCGTCATGGAATTCAGTAAAATTTAATGCGATTCATTAATTAAAATGTTTCCATAGTCTACGCGAACATAATGTATAATTCGCAACGAGTCTTCCTCGGCGAAGTGATGCGTAAACAAAAGGGTTAACTTTGAAGGGGTTTTGTAGCCATACCATTTTTTAGGACTTAAGACGACTGGTAAACACATAAAACTCAGACGTCTTCTTAGAAGAGTTGTAATTCAATTTGGACGCTGTCCAGAACATATTTTTGTCTCGGAGACAGTTTTTTGTTTTCTCGTTTTTAAAATGCATTCTTATAAGGGTTGACTTGCGTCCCATAAATCTATAAAAATATAAATAGGATTTAGATTAGAAGACAGCTTTTTTAATTGATAGCGGCGATGGATGGATACTTTTGTTGTAGATTTAGATGCAGAGGTAAAATTCGACTTGGAATATAATCCCCCAGGGGGTTTAAGGACCTGCGGTGTATAATTGCAATTTTCTCCCCATCGTTTAATCATTGGCGGATTAAAATTTCAACCAGTTTGAGTTATGGGGCAAATGTTTCGTTATTAATTACCCGCACCCACCAACACCTTTGTGCGAGAGCAGATACGCAGAAATTAGGGTTGCGCTGACAACATAGCCGACTTTTCGGAATGAGTTTTAACTGTGTGTCTATATCTCAGTTGGTAACTATATCATTTTGTAAAGCTTTTCAATCAAAAATATGCGAATTCATTTCAAAGGATTAATTTGTAATTTTCCAAAGAGCATCACAACATGTCGGCTATAGCAAAACTGATTGATGCAGTGAAATTGTTATTAAAAAAAAAATAAACCTGGGAAAATATTAAAATATAGCTGAAAGCATTTTAATCTGATTCATACTTTAAGAGGATTAGGTTGGCCTCAAAATACCAATTACTTATCAATTTATAGCATATTCGATATAAAACCTTTTACATGTTTTGTTTTTTATTAATAACAATAAGCTGCAGTCTTTTACATATGCTCCAATAATAATAGAAACAAATTGAAATGACCGTAATACCTGACCGATAAAGTAAGGTGGCGAATATTCGGAATTTAGTACTAGATTTTTCCTGAAGACAAAAACTAGATTGGTCGTTAATGTCACTTTTTCTATGTCTGGCATAAAATCGAAATGGCAACTGAGTAATTAAATGAGAAGTTCTTGAGTACATTCGACATCAACTGGGCACATTCAAAATCCTTGTTTTTTTGTTGGTAATGCCGCTTTTCCTACGTCAGCTACATATACGAACTGTCAAGCTTAGTACCCTAGTCTCACAGAGCCGAAAACCGGGTTTTCGCGAAAACAGTCGAAAAGTTTATCGAAAACAGAAGTTTCAAAATGAGTCGTTTAAAGTCCTTTTCTACGAAAACACCACGAAAACGAATTCCAATCGTTGGCTTCTTGAAACAAACACAGCTTTTGAAAATTTAAAATCATTTTCCATTTTTAATTGATGAGCTACCTAATATCCTCTATCTTCTTCTATAGGTATATATAATTCTTCGGTGTTAAACTCGATGATGTTATAACTCGATAACTCCTGGGACGATTCTCGTGATTCCTTTTTGGTTTTGTTCGTATTGCTGTATATCAGGTTTATGCAAAAAGAAAATTCCGGTAAATCGCCGTGCGGTCCAGATTTTGCATAGGTACCAATGATTCTTCCTATTAAATATTATCAAAAATGAATTAGCAAACTACATATTATTTTATTTTTAAAAAGTGAATTGAGAAAATCGAGAATTTCAGATTGATGCATTCTACGTTTGTCAACAGTGCTGGTTTGTTTTTGATTTTCAATCACTTCAACAGTTTCATCGCTTTTCCTACAGTTGATTTAAGGTTGTTTTTTTTTTTTTTTGTCGGAGGTTGTCACTATTCGATGGAACACTTAGACACAACTACTGGTCCATTGTACTGCTAAACAGACACCTTACATTAATGTACATTTCGAAGAAAGATGGGAAGGAGCTTCAGTGATGAAGAGCTTAGCGTCTTCAATTTATCGTGAGTCTGGCTTTCACTTTATGACAAACAATAAGTCGCAAGGACAATTGCTGGATATTTGTGGCATAAGTGTTGAGTTCCCATAGTGGCGCGCTCATGTGTGAGCACTTTACACAAAAAGCGGTAGGTTGGCCGACACCCGACACGTCAATCATTGCGGTTTGTTTGAAACACAACGACATTGCTATACTTCAGTTATTTCTATTTGATTTAATGTAACTTTTGAATAAAGAATTTGAATAGACCGACTTACATAAAGTAGCATAAGTGCATTGTGCATGCTTGGAATTATTATTTCCATTAACCTACATTAACGAATTTTGGCGGAATGAAGTTCGCCGCGTCAGCTAGTCTTAGTTATAAATAGGCGAAGGGAAATAGTACTTTCACTGCCTTAAATACAACATATTCGTTTTTTTTTGGGAAGATAGTGCAGAGATGCAAAGCTGTCTGTAACTTGTTTCCCAATATGCTGTGTATAAGCCAGGTTAATATAATGGGAAATTTTCGACAACTGGGCGACCTCTAGTTATTTTTAAATGCTCTGAAATCATTTAATTTGCTAATTAATGCGAACGAAATTTGTAACAAAATAGTTTACACAGAAAATTCACGAGTAGTGTCTCACAGCTGATTGAAACGTCACACGAAAACCAGTTGGTGTTCGGTGTGAATGCGTTGACGAGTTTTCAACGAAAACACGGTTGTCAGTGAGGTGTGAACAGGGTATAAGCTAAGTGACGAAATTCTTGACTGGATTCGTTGCCTAACCATCCATCTACCCAACTGACAACAAATGTTCATGTGATCTATCTAGGCCAATCAACACTTAAAGAAACCAAGTCAGCCATTGTTTTCACCCTTTCACGCGCAATTTTGATTCTCGTTCTATGAAAATGTGAAACCAAACGTTCTTTTCACGGCCCCATTTGCAAGTGAATGTTTTTAGTGAAAGTTTGAAATTGACAACCCTATTTCATACAACACAGTGTGCGGTATTGAATTCACCACGATATTTTCACTTATAGAACCAGAATCGCATTTTAGTTCAAATTGAATCGAAAAAATTAAAGCAATGCCTGCAAGCGAATGCGAAAACGATTTATTCGATTCACTCTTTCACAGAACCTGAAACGACCCCCAGGGCAGACTTACTAAATTACATACTTGAGTCTTGAACGTCCCAAATGAAAAAAGATTTTCACATGATCAACATGCGCCATTAAAAGTTCTCACATATAACAGCCGTCTACTTGACTAAAATTACGCCTCTGAAATCTCAATGCTGCTTAGCGTTGCCGTATAGAATATTTTTTATTTACATTCAGTGTTGCCATAAAAATATTTTTACAAATCTGCAATTATGACAAAAAAAAAATCTGCAATGCAAATTTCTATAGTAAAATCTTACTACACATTTTTTTTTATTTATGTAACAATAACAAAAGCTAAAAGGTTGAATACGAAAACGACAGCATACAGCGAAACCAAGTGTGGAACAAATGTTAAGGTGCCTGTCCATTTGAGAGTAAAACAGCTCTCAAGCAGCTCTCGGGAGCAAACTTGCAAGTGGACATAGCCTAAAAAGTAGTTCGCGTAGAGTTAAATTTTTACCGAGAGTATAACTCTCGAGAGGTTTACTAGCGTAAGTACTCTCAAATCGACAGGCACCTTTAAGATTTCTTAAAAAGAAGAAAATATGTTATTGAGGATGCAGAAAAAATCTGAAGCGCAAATTTCTGGTTTTTAAAAGTTGGCAGCTAGGTTGAAAATCTGAAAAAATATGGCAACACTGTAGTACACTACACATTACCTATTTCAACTATTGCCTAATTGTTCAGGCAGTTAAAGCTGTAATTGAACCAAAATCCAATCAAGCGCATCACACGCCCTTAATCATCCGAAGTCAGCTACAGTTATTTATCAATGAGTCCTGCAACTTCGAAGTCAGAAAGATTTTAAAAACAAAATTTATTCGATAATTGCAATAGGGTATAGTTCGCGATAACATCAGTCATCAGTGTAAAAATCGAGAAACGCAAAACCAAGTGACTGAAGAAAACATAGCACATTTTTAATGGCTGCAGAGTTTTATTACACAATTACTAAAATGTTTATAACAAAGTTCAAAATACGGGAAGAAAAAATTGAAGAATTGAATTTAAGTATCTATTGAGCGTTTGTCAAAGTAATAAGGATATTTGAACAAAACACTACTCCGGTAAACAAATATGGGCTTTGCGGAACAATAATGCTTATTGAAATTAAATCACGGGAGCTGTTTTTGTTCAATGACAAATCCACCAATTACAATGAAATTGATATTCGGTACAGTTTGAATCGAAACTATGTTCTAATTCAACTTGTGCAAGGTGCCATGAAATAACGCCGAATTTCCTGGTTCGGTCTTATTTCACTTTGCTAAGGTGAAGTAAAGCCCAGTCGGCCTTATTTCGCTTTTAATTTATAAATACATTTTAAATTTCCCCCTCTTTGAGAAAATAAAATAAAAGAAAAAAACTGACGAATTTTTAACTATTACTTTTTCAAATTTTACCTCTAGTTATTTCAGCATTTAGAATCTCTATATATGAATATACATATCAATTGCTGTGCGTTAGTCGGGTAAAGGCTTCAGAACGGCTCGACCGATTTGAATGATTTTTGTGTTGTTTTTTTCGTCTTGAATCAGGGATGGTTTAGGAAAAAAAAAAGTCGGAAAATTCTCAACATGTGTCGCTGTCGGCGTATATTTCGTTTTTCAGTAAAATTCAATTTCTATCTTCAATAACAATCCTCTAATATATAAATATTATTATTATACCCATAATTTATTCGGCGTGAAACTCGATGACGATACAATTCGATAACCACTGGGCCAATTTTTTATTTTGTTTTTTTTTTTCGTATTGTTGTATTCAGTTTTAGACTGTCTTAAAAGATAGGACTATTTTGGACCCGATAGGTAGCGCTGTCGTCGATCTGCGAAACTGCTCAACCAATTTCAATGAAATTTAGTGGTTCTTCATGGTTGGTTGAAGCTTGAAAGATAGGATATTTTTGGACCCTATTGTTGGTACCTACTTAACAAAATATAGGCGGGGTAGGAAAACGGGTTGTTGCATTCAAAAATAAAATCAAACGGTATTTCTAAAGTTGTTTAGGTAATTAAAATTATTAATGAACATTGTGCAAATAAAACTCTTTGCGAAATGTGAGCAGGACTTAATACGAAAGGTATGAGCAAAGCCGGGTGGGTACAGCTACATAATAGTTATAAAAGAGACTGACGTCCGTATGTGCACTCATAATTCGGGAACGGATCGTTAGATTTTTATGATTTTTAGTTTATAAGCTACTTTGTACCGTGAAAACAAAACTTTATAGTGATTCGTTGAATTTTTTAATTCTTTGGATATTCCGGGCTTAGGTACTTCTACACAATTTTAAATTGAAAGTCAGCTCAATTATAATTTTGCTGCGCAAGCTCAATGCACCGAAGTTTTGTAACGGAACGCGTTTGATTTGATGGTGAAGCATCTGAAATTAAATGCTACGCAAGCGACGGTTTTGAGGGGAAAATTTAAAGGCAAGCATTCTCATTCCGCAGATTCCGCTTATTCCGAGCAATTTGCCCTTCGTATTGAAGTGTCTTCAATTTCCCGTGCGTATCGCTTTAACTTTTTGTTGCAAGAATAATCGCTGGATATTTGTTTCAAGTTTCTCACATGGTAAATTTTGTGAAAAAGCATAAGGTTGGCCGACACGTTAATCACGGTTTGATTGAAATACATCGACATTGCTATACTTCAGTTATTTCCATTGTATTTACATTCTATGAAAAGATCAAATCAAGAAGTGCTTTCTATGTTTTCTATGTTTCATTGAAAAAAAGTACACTTCCAGTTCAATTCTTAACACGACAGAAGTGTCAGATCTAAATGTTTTTTGTGCGTTGGTAATAAAGTTTGCACTATGTGATCCGATACAATTATGCGTGGAAAAGGTAAACTTAAATTGAAATATATAAATTTGGCCTATTAAAATATTCATATTTACTGTGGAAAGAAAAATTAGGAATAGAAAATCAAATCTCACAGATGGAGTCTACCACCATTACAAAAGTGCTTCATCGAATTTCATCGAAAAAAGCAATTCTGAATTTCGGGGCAATTCTCTCGGATCTTTAATGATAAATGCTATGATATAGCTTTTGAATAAAAAAAAATTGAATTGACCGGATTACCTAAAGTAGTAAGTGCATTGTGCATGCTTGGAATTATTATTTTTATTACATTACCGAATTTGGGCGGAACGAAGTTCGCCGGGTCAGCTAGTTTTGTTATATTTATATAAAATAATAGTTACATCTATTTCTGCAAATTAAAAATATACTTTATATATTGATGACTTTTTGACTAAAATAATTTGAAATTAATTTTTTTGATCCAAAATATCTTTTGACAAATGCGATCTCACTGTGTATACTACATTCAAATCAAAAAAAAAAAAAAAAAAAAAAAAAAAAAATAATAACACCTCGTACAAAATATATGGAAAATAAATTTCTCCAATTTACCTTTCAAATTTTCCAATTTTTTTTCGTCATATGAACCTTCCTTAGGCGTAGACAAACACAACAAAGAGAAGATATATAGCTCAAATCGGACGATCCGTTTTCGAGTTCCCTCATATGAAAAATTTTGTGGTATAGGTGTTACCATCTCGGAGATTAATAGGGAAACGCACGGAAAATTAAAAACGCTTAAATACGAATGGCAAATCGTTCTAAATAAGGGGAATCCGAGCAATGAGAATGTTTGCCTTTAAATTTCCCCCTCGAAACCGTCGCTTGGATAACATTTGATTTGATCTTTCAACATCAAATCAAACGCGTTCCGTTACAAAGTTTCGGTGCATTGACGTTGCACAGCAAAATTATAACTGCCCGGAACATCCAAAGAATTAAAAAAATTCAACTCATCCCCATAAAGTTTTGTTTTCACGACAAAGAGTAGCATAGTATGTTTTTCATTGGGCACATGCGAATTTAAACTAAAAATCATAAAAATCGACCAATCCGTTCCCGAGTTATGAGTGCATATCCGGACGCCAGCCTCTTTTACATGTACTTGTACCCACCCGGATTTGATCGTACCTTTCGTATAAAGTCCTGTTCAGATTTTGCAAAGTGCTTTATTTGGACAATGTCCATTAAAATTTTTAATTATACAACTTTAGAAATAGCGTTTGGTTTTATTTTTGAATGAGAAGTGCCGCAACCCATTTTCCTATCCCGCATATGTTTTGTAAAGTACCAACAATAGGTACCATTACTATGCCCTCTGTCAAACTTGAAGCAACCATACCCATCCCAAAAATTTCAATCGTCTCAATAAAACTGTTTCGGAAATCGACAACAGCGCTACTTATCGGGTCGAAAAGTAGGTATCCTTTCTTTCAATCTGGAACCAACCATACAAATCCACAAAATTTCATTGAAATCGATTGAGCGGTTTCGGAGATCGAAGACAGTGCCACCTATTGGGTCCAAAACAGTGCCTTCTTTAAAGACTGCCTATACCTGAAATACAACAATACGAACAAAACAAAAGAAGAACCATGAAAATTGGCTCAGTGGCTATGAACATTTTCCTTGGTTATGTTGTTTGTGCCGGAAATCGAATGGAAATGTTATTTACCTACCTATTTAAAATTGATTAAAAACTAATTTGGAGTCCTCGTCAAACAATTGTACAGCTAAATGAAATATGAATTACTAAAATGTCAAATTCAAAAAAGTATAGACAACTAACGCCAACTATATTATTACAATTAAATTTAATGTTGTTGATGTAAAAAAATTGATATGCAGGGAAATCTAACTTGTCGTAAATATCTCCCCCTAAACTTTTTTTTTTTAAGAGTTATATGGTGTTAATTTGAGCCAAATCGGTTCATAAATAAGAATTTTCAAAAAAGCGACCCCAGCGGCCCCTATAGGGTCTAAAATAAAAATAAACATAAGCCATCCGGAGCACCACACAAACATATGGTGTGAATATAAGGGGGATGGCTTCAGTGGTTCAGCCGTTATGGTCGGTCATACATACGCACGAACGTTTTTATATATTAAGATAGGTAGTTCTTGGAAATTCTGAAAACATTTGCTTCGGCCTTATTTCTCAAGCCATGTTGGGCATTATTTCACTATGTCATGTGAAATAACACCGAATTCTAAAATTCGGCTTTTTTGAATTCGGCGGTATTTCACTCGGCGTTATTTCGCGGCACCCTTGTGCACGGCGTACCAAGCGCCACTCTCTAATGGTCTAATGTGACAACTGACAACTACTGTAAATGAAAGGCAATTGAGGTGCTTAGATCAGAATTCAAGATTTTCAAGAGTTTTCACTTAGGTATTCTTTTTAACCGACTGGACACAGGGAGGGTTATGTGTTTCGCGTGTATCTTATGTTCGTTCCTACGGGCCGAAATAAACATAAAATAGAAATTAAAAAAAAAAAAAAAAATATATTAAATTTGTTTTTAATGCAAAAACCTCCCAAACGCCTGTTTAATGCAGTTCTTATAATAAAGCACATTTTTGTTTTTTCTCTAGGTTCCTCTATTGCTTTTGGCAAGATTTTTTAATAAATATTGCGGAACTTAACGAACAACGCAACCCATCTAATTCAAATGTCAAAATTCACAAATCATCTTGGAGTCACCTGTCAGTCTTATATTTCATTCTTTCATGTCATCGATGTAAGCCGTTCAATTTGCAAACTGCAAGAACTTTTACAACAAATCACACCGGCGACGCCAACAACTCGAATGTGCTGCTATATCCTTATATTCCATCAACAGTATAGGCCATACCATCTTCTGTCAATCACAAATATACATCAAACTCTTTATTACCACTGCAGCAGCTGTCGATGTCATAACCTCACTTATTTCATACCGATTTAGTACATATTCCCTATCACTGAACACCAGCTGCAACTTATTACAGGCGTCATCTCATATGTACGAATACGAATTCATTCCGTCACGTGACTGTTTCAACAGAGTATCAGTGCAACAAGATAACTCATTCATGTATCGACGGTGGTTCCCCTTTCCCCATAGAACAAACTAACCGGCTGAACTGAGGAGCAACAATATTCACAGCAGCTTAACTGTAAAGAAGATTTTATGATATCAAACCGTGTCGACTATAAACTATATACAACACCTCGGGGAATATATCACGACTGACGGTAGAAAAAAAAAATCGCCGCCACTTTCCAAATATTTATTTTAACCCTTACACATAATTTAACTCAGTTTGTTGGCTCTTCAAAAAATTACTACCGCTTATAATTTTATGGTTTAATTTAACTTTCATCATTAAAATTCGTCATAAAAAAATCCGACAAGAGTGATGCCTTCATGGCACACACAGATCTCCAAGGAAGCTCTTTATAATTATAAAGAAGCAAAAATAAATATAATTAAAATTTCTGATCGTAAAAACAGGAGCGCTCAATAAAATTCTTTAATTTGTCTGCTAAGGATTCTTATAAAAAAAAAACGTCCTTTTGCATATACTTGCACTAATGAAGGATATAATTCTAATTCATCGCAATGCGAATAGAATTGCGTCGACACAAACGTCAAATACAAGTCAATATGAATATTAAATACAAAATAAACTCAGATGCCATTTGAGGAAAATACCTTTGATTGCTCGCAGTTGGGTGGTTGAAACTTAAAAGTCGTCAAAGGTAAAATTAAATCGTTACGCCCTAGTGAGATAATTGCATACGATAGAAACACGTAACTTCAAAGGCTCAAGACTGCTAGTTTTCGAGTAGTTTTCCTGTGCTCGGGTGGTAGGTATTTATGTGACAAAATGAAAATTTCATTAAATTTGCGGTTTGCCACTTACGATTATAAGTACTGGCTGCACGAGACACGCTATTACGAATTGCGCTAACAAAGGGATCCGATTTGGAAGGATATAGCAAGTGTACGTATGATGTGGAAGGAAATGAAACAATGTGGTAATGATTTAAATTATATAGGCGGGAAGCAGGAACACTGTGGTTCGGAAACTACTCAATTTAAGGGGGGAGATGTGGCACCTTGAGACGAATTTCTTTGAAACTAAAACAAAGGCAGCGTATTGACAATAATAGCAAAGTAAAATAATATTGATTCTGTTGATGTATTTTTTAACCAGAGATATGGTAGAATTTACTTGTAAAATATTTGGCAAAACAGACTCTTTCACACCGTCTGACAGAAACCAAACTTGCACTTTGTCAGTCAGTGGGGAAAATTCAAAAACTAGTTCTCCAGGCTAGATTTTACGAACTCATAATGGCGAAATTTTCCATGAAAAAATTTTCACATAAATTTACTCATTGCGACCTACAAAATATTTAATGTGAAGGTTATAAATAATTATTATTGAGCCCACTGTATTTATTATTATTATATATCTACATATTTTTTCTAAAACAAAAAGCGTATTCCAAATCATGTAGCACTCAGACCAATCCTGGACCCTGGTCCATTGTACTATTTCACTTGGGGGCTCATGAGGGACATTGATAGTTAGCACGTGAGTCACCAAATTCAACAATAACTACAAGTGTCCATGTCCATCTGTTCATCAATTCGGTAAAATTGAACAGCGAGCAGAAATTGAACGCGTTTTCTATGAAATTTTCTCTTACATTCGCACCTCCTTATTTGCTTAAACAAAATGGCAGACTTAAATATGCCTCACACCAGTAATGCCAACCAGAATCGAATTTTTTATAGTACCTAAACCGGAAAAAAATATTTCTTTTTCAAAAAAATTACACATTTTTGGTGAGAAAGATAAAAATTGCATATTTTAGTATGCTAGTACAACGAACCAATCGTACAAGGTGATTAAAATCTGTTGACAACGTTTTGGTTGATCGATAGATTAAACCTTTTTGGTTCTCTGTAATCCAAGAAGCGACTCTTATCCGAGTAAAAGAAGACGGCACGCTAGCAACAACACCTAAAGAAAAGGCAGATCTTTTCGCTAGCATGTTTTCAAAGAATTCCACCCTAGATTCTGCACAGCTAGAGCCACCAAATATCCCGAGGATACAATCATCGATGGCAGAAGTGAAATTTCGGCCTCGCATCCTTAAAGAACTAGATTGCAATAAGGCAACGGGACCCGATGGAATCCCAGCTATAGTACTAAAGAACTGCGCACCAGAACTTGCACCTGTACTCTGTAAGCTGTTTAGCATGTCGTACTCCCAGAAGACGTTTCCTTCTTGCTGGAAGACCGCTCGCATTCAACCTATTCCAAAGAAAGGGAAGAAATGTCTGCCACAAAACTATCGTCCAATAGCGTTACTTTCAATGCTCTCTAAAGTAATGGAAAAGGCAATAAATGTCGAAATAATCAAATATCTAGAAGGCCATCGATTAATAAGCGACAGGCAATACGGATTTTGGAGCCGCCGTTCCACTGGGGACCTCTTAAGCTACGTAACGTACTTATGGACACAATCAATTGAACAACACGGCGAATCCAGAGCCGTAGCCTTGGACATATCAAAGGCATTTGACCGAGTCTGGCATCTTACGGATTACCACAACAACTCTGCGGATGGATACAAAATTTTCTTCTGGGAAGATCGATCCAAGTTGTTGTAGATGGTGTGTCATCCAATTCGTTTGCTATAAATGCAGGAGTGCCCCAAGGATCTATTCTTTCTCCAACTCTATTTCTTCTCCACATCAACGATTTGCTTGGATCGACAAATAATAATATCTACAGCTTTGCAGATGACAGCACTCTTATATCCTCCATCTCGAACAGTGGGCCTGTGAATACGGCTACATCACACAATCAGAGATGTGAACAAATTAATTCTCTAAATGATGATCTGGACAAAATCTTAAAGTGGGGAAAGGACAACTTGGTTGTATTTAATGCAAACAAGACACAGCTCACAACATTTTCCAGAAAAAATGCATCAACAGTTCCTCAGATCCAAATGGATGACCATCCAATCCATCACAATGACTCAATGCATCTTCTAGGAGTCACAGTCAATTCAGGAATCACATGGCAGAACCACATATCCTATATCGCAAAATCGGCGTCCGCAAAGTTGAGCTACCTACATATTTAGAGCAAAGAGGTACTTTAGCCCCAAGCAACTTCTCCTTCTCTACAAAGCACAGGTAAGACCAGGCTTGGAATATTGTTCCCATATATGGAGCTCGGCCCCAAAACATTCACTTAACCTGCTTGATAGCATACAGAGACGAGCAGTTCGACTCATTGGAGACCCTACACTCACATCGAATCTACAACCGTTGGTGCACAGAAGACAAGTCGCTGACCTTCCATAGTAGATGTTCTGAGGAACTCACAGACATTATCCCTCGAAATGCAACTTTTGGGCGCCCAACAAGACAGGCTGCTAATGCTCATGACCATACAGTACACTTGACAACCGCGAGGACATCAACTTTCAAAAACTCCTTCTGTTATAGGACAAGCAAACTTTGGAACTCGCTTCCTGGGGATATATTTCCAGAAGACTACATTTTGCAGCAATTTAAGTGCAGAACAAACATACATCTGCAGGCATCTCGGGGCGCTGTTGAAGCGTTATAGGTTCGCCTTTCTCGGGAGAAGTATATATATAAAAAAAAAAAAAAAAAAAATGGATTTACAAAATTCAAAATTTATTTGTATTGCAAAAACATTTCACGACAATTGCTTGTTTTTTCTCAAAATTTTCCTTAATGCCTCAACCATCGGAATTATAATTATGACTCAGTTGGCATCATTCCCTACAAACTTCTACTATGATTTTCTTCCACGCAATGTGATCAATTTGCTTGGCGATGTATATTGTTATTGTGATCGGCTGAATTGCAGGCTGTCTTTTGAACGTTGAGATGCGGAAATTGCATGTTTTTCCAAGGCAAACTCCTGATTACATATCAGACAACCGCGTTGAAATCTTCAAAGACAATTATAACAACACACTAGCGAAGGTTAGCACCTGGGCCAGCAGGTGCGGTCTTGGTGTCAACCCAAGCAAAACCGAACTGATGCTTTTCACCAATAAAACCAAAATACCCGACTTCACACTTTCTCGCCTAAATGGCCAACAATTATCTTTATCGAATAGCGTTAGGTATCTGGGAGTGATCCTGGATCCCAAGCTCAGCTGGAAACTTAACATCGAACAAGGGGTAAAGAAAGCATGCATAGCTTTCTATGCCTGCAACAGAACATTCGGCAAAAGATGGGGCCTGCAACCAAAACTGACCCTCTGGATGTACTCAGGTGTGGTACGACCAATCCTTACTTATGGATCAATAGTTTGGTGGCCGGCTCTAAGTAAAACCTACAACATAACTAAACTTAATAAAGTACAAAGAATGGCTTGCATAGGCACCACAGGCGCTCTATGGTCTACACCTTCAGACGCCCTAACAGTCCTTCTGCACCTTTTACCATTAGACCTTCACATTACCAACATCACAGTACATAGCGCGATTAGACCCAGAGAGTCGGGGTGCTGGTCTGCGAGGCCATAGTAACATTTTGCTTTCTCTACCAGGAGAACTCGTACCACCCTCAACAGACTTTATTACTCCCAAAATGCTTTTCACTAAACATTTTGAAGCAGAATTCCCTTCAAGGTTAGATTGGCAAGAGGGACGGTTGAACAGAGACTCGAGTTTAACAATATACACAGACGTTTCTAAAATGGACTGTGGGGTAGGTGCTGTCCTCGCTTGACCAGTTCCAGGTTACCCTGATTTGGGTCCCAGGTCACAGCAACGTCAGTGGGAACGAACAAGCAAAGATCTCCTCAGAATTCCAATCCAACCTCAGATGGAGCAGGCTTACAAACTGCATCATATCCAGCAAGATGTGGCCGAACTACAACATGGAAAAAACAACCCACCTTCTGAGCAAGTCACGAAAAGATATTGCTAGAATAACAGCGATAACCACGGGCCACTGGCCTATATGAGATCACTCTGTAAGATTAGGCATACCACATAATACATACTGCCGCAGCTGCAATGACGCGGCCGAAAAAGAAACCCTCTCTCACTACCTATGCACTTGTCCGGCACTAGCTAGAGCTAAACAGCGATCTTTTGGTAAACCCTTCTTCGACTCCCTTGAGGAGGTCTCGAAGAGAAGAGAGTAAAATCTCCTACTCAACCATCTTTAACAAACGGGTCAAATGAGTTTTGGTAACAAAACGGCACATAGTGCTACTTGGGTTTTTAATCAAACCGCCACTCCTACCTTCCTACACATTGATTGTAGAAACAGTCTATGGTGGCATTGGCTTTTAGGACTTAAAAAATGCAAGGTGATGTTTTCAAATTCAGCTACAATGCGGATGCACTCACAAAATCAACCTCAAACCCGCATCCGAAGAGCCACTGTCTCTGATACTCGTTTAAGCAGTCCCAATGGAAGATGTCATCATGGTAGAGCCGTATCGGCTATAGAGGCTTAGGGTATCAGCTAAGTTTGGGCTGTGTGGAGTTTAAAGTTTTTTTTGGATCGTTGCACTTTCTATAAGTTTTTTGGGATCATCAAAATTAAAATCGTTCCTGTGATCTGAGGCTTCTTTTCCATTACTGCAAAGTTTTTCCTTTATCAAATATGCTGGGTCAAATCTCACCCTGCGGCTTTCCATACAAGAGCCATTACCTAGGTCGTGATACCATCTATTACCCAATCCAAATGCCATAACTCATCAGGTTTTTCTGGACAGTTTTAAAGGTCTCGAGGCATTGCTGCATAGCTGCCCAGGCTACCACTAAAATATTTACCTCTGACTTAACTTAGAAGTCGACAAATGTGTGAGAAATATAATTGAGCGTCCAATTTTCTGCACTATACACATACCTAAAGCTATCGGCGTTAATCAGAACAATTAAAGTCCCATCTACCCGACCGTTATTACGGTAAAGACAAATAGCCGTCGGTAAGGTCTGTGTCTATGTCAATATAACTCAATGGACTTTTACTCTTTCACAAGATCCTATAACATCAATTCATTTGCACAAATAACTGTACATTTTATCAAGGAAAAATCAATGCTCTATACAACCTATATGGTTTATTTGTTTATACTCGATGGGTCATTAAAAGGACACGTGCCACGAGCACGTGACATCCGAAAAACGAACAATGATTTACAAATATACGTAAAAATATCGCCATTGAAACTGAATACCCATCAGGCAGCACAACAGTTCACAGTCCTTTTCGTCCGTTCAACCGGAATAAACAAAATAATTGAATGTAAGGACACGCAAACAAAAATCATCAAATTGTCGGTGGTTTCCACGATAAATACGAGTAGTGCGTTGGAGAGGGTATTAATTTGTAATTATTGACCTAAAATATATATACAGTGCATGTTTACTCGCTCCCCTGGACCGCATCAATTTGGTGGGTTATCCTGAGGCGATTAATCTCAGAAAAAAAAAAAAAAAAAAAAAATGCAATAACTCAAAGGAAGTATGTTGAGAAAAATTGTGTGTGCGCCCAAAAATTTGCATACCTTTCCACCTCGAGGGCTATCCGAACAATTATCCTATCGAATGTCTGATATACGCGTTCCCCTTCCCATTCCATAATAATTGCTAGAGTAAATCACAAGCCCCGATATAGGATATCACCGAGCATCCTGTTTGTGTTATTAATTTAAGCGGATAGGTTTTCAATTTGGCAAGAATATTCCAAGGCAAATCACATTTGCATACAATACACCATCTCATTCCGAGGGGTTGGTTGTGAACAACCCGAAAACAAATTAGGGGGATGCATGTCTACATTTGTTCAAATCAAGAATCGATTTTCAATTTGCAACAATATCTCCACTTTTCCATAGACATACTGTGCACAGGGTTACAAGCATTAGTAATACCGTGAAAGACATTTTTTTTTTTGCGAGGATAATACTTGATTTCCGAGCCCTTTGTGATGATGGCCATGGCCACCATTGAGAATTAATTTATCGCACACTCTTGTTGTAGAAAATTGAAAACAACACAAAGATCTCGTCGTTAAAAAGGATGTCGTTTGTTTTTCTGTGTACAAACGCAGATAGACGAAGACCTGGAGTGTGGAAGAGAATTTCATCTGCAGACGAGACCCGAGGCAGGATTCGTATAATTGCCAAGCAATTAAATAACCTTGGTAGACGATTAAATGAGCTCAGGTGTAAAATTCTGTACACTTTTATTGAAATCCCAAATTGAAGCGTCCAAAAATGTTGTCCTTGTCGGTATGCATGCAAAGGGATAATCAACCAAACGACAATCAACAATAGCGTCACACATGTTGTGCTGACGATGACAGCGGGTGGTGGGTATGGGAGACAGAAATGGAAACAGAGAACCCAGGCACTTGTGCGATGAGTCTGGGTCTGATTTATTGTTGATTTTTGATTTTGTCATCTCAATAAATTATTTGCTCAGTAGTTGAAGGTGGAAATGTATTATGGACTGTGTACAAATTCGATGCAGATGTACCTCTTTGAGGGAGAACCCCGTCTCAAAAGGAGAGTAACTGTCACTCAGAGAATAAAATATTTATTTTTGTGACTTTTTTCGTAGTCAGGGTTGCTATTTTAAAATCGGCCTTCAAAGGTCAGTCAAAAAAAAAAAAAAAAAAAACAGTCGACGAAATGCAAATAAAAATTCGAGCTTAAAATTTAGCCAACGAATAAAAATATAAAAAAAAATATTATAATTAAAACAAAAAAGATGCAGAATCATTTATTCTCACATATTAAAGTGACGTCTATTAAAGTTATTAACAATACTTTTATTGTTATTATTCATTAAATTAGTTTAACTTATAAATTAACTTTACATAATAATTCTGTGGCCAAAAGGAAAACAGCATTGGTCATTTTTAGTCACTTTTCAGGAGCGCAGGTTAAAGGTTCAACTTTAGATGTGGAAGACGACTTATGCGTCTTTCCCTTATTCATAACCCAGCAACCGTAATCGATATTTGAATGATAAAAATATTTTAAATTCAGAAACAGGGTACGGTGCCACAGAATTTATTTGAGCGATTCAATTGTCTCCTCATCATTTTCATTATCTATTTCAAAAATAAACGCTGATTTTAAAAAATTTAAGAATTACTCATATCTCGAAAACCCCATTTTCGATTTCGATAAAATTATAAAAACCAAGTTTTTCAAAAATGACTTCCCAAATCCCAATCTCCCTTCGTATATTTAAAACTCAACACCGTACTGCCAATGAAAATGCAATTACAACTACAAAAAAAAAAATTTTTTTTTTTTTTACCAAATCTGTCTTATTCTAACCATACTGAATAAGCTCCTCAATCTAATTCCAAGCACCGAGTCTTAAACAATAAGAAACTCATACTTCATTTGCACCCCCCCCACACATCCATCGGTATATTCGGTTTATATCTGGTAATGCATATTCAAAAACAAATCTCTGAAATCTATATATATAAAAATAACTTGATAAATGTGTGTGTGACAGCCTACCGACTGCCACACACATCCGATTTTGATTTAGTTTTTTTTTGTTGGTTAATAGACCATGCAGAAAAGGTTAATATATTAGTATGATAAATTTTTGAAAGAAGGCGCAACCGCCATTCCAATAAATTCATTTTTGTACACTTTGAAAAAAAAAAAAAAAAACTGGATAGAAATCGAGTAGTGACACTTCAAATACAAAAAAAAATATTTTAAATTTTAAAAGCAATTGTTGTTGTCAATTATTTTAATTATTTTCCAACCAAATTGTTGTTGTCAACAATTTTGAAAGTTTTTTTTTTGAAATACCTATAGGTACCTAAAAAGTTTGTTCTAATAAATTATGTTTACTATGTTACATTAAGTAACTTTTTGAAATGAAGTAGATACTTTGATTGTACAAAGATGATATATGGCCGACGATATTTTGCATCAAATTCGTATCGAATAATGAACTGGAGATGTCAAATGGTATGTGCGATTTTGATCGAGGATATGTGTCTGCTCATGAGTGGCAATTTGTTGTGCAAATTGGGGATGCCACAGCCAAATCGTTCAATGCAAGATGCATTTAATCCAGAATTGGAGCGAGAAATGGACTTCGGTCGAATCGCATTGAGTCAAGCTGTTCGAACAAATGTGCCAATGTTGAATCAAAAATAAAAAAAAGTGTACGATGAATTGATGCAAGCAGTCGATAACGAAAATTGCGGAACTGGAAATACATCCATGATTTTACTTATTTTGGCTACAATTCGTTCGAGATCTGAGGTCGCTTTGGCCCTAGCCTCTTCTGGGATAGTGGCTACTTTGTTAGAAGGCGGTCGAACAGCTCATCCTGCATTGAAATTGCCATTGAATCTGCAAGTGGAAGAAGAACCTACATGCAACATTTCAAAGAACACTGCGATGGCGAAAGTACTGCAGCAATGTAAGATTATTATATGGGACGAATGCACAATGGCTTTCAAACGCGCATCGTTTACGTAATGACCTTTCGGTGGAGTAATGATCACTGGCCTGATTGAGTTTCCACAGTTCCAGTTTGCAACCTCAAACGACACCGGAAGAACTAATCATGAATGTTTTCCCGAATATCGCTCAGAATTATATTGACCATGATTGGCCGAGTGTAAGAGGAAGCCACCAACTATCCCACGGAATTTTTAAATTCTTTGGATGTGTCGGACTTGCCTCCACACCATTTGAAACTAAAAATCGTCTCAGTAATAATTTTGATGCGCAACCTAAATGAACCAAAGCTTTGTAACGGTACGCGTTCGACTGTGAAGAATTTAATATCAAATATTATTCAAGCAACGATTTTTATTGAAAAACTCAAAGGCGAACATGTTCTTATTCCGCGGATTCCACTTATTCAGAACGATTTGCCGTTCATATTTAAGCGTCTTCAATTTCCCGTACGTCTCGCTTTTGCTATGACAATTAATAAGTCGCAAGGACAATCGCTGGATGTGTGTGGCATAAATCTTGAATTTCACGTGTCGGCAAAGCTCTCGCTTTGTACGTGTACGCACCCGGTAATAGAAATAGAACAAAAAATGTTGTGTACCATAAAGCACTTCAGTGAAAAAGCGGTAGGTTGGCCGACAAGTATTTTATTTTATTTATTTATTTAATTTTAATATAGGTAACTTTTGAATAAAAAATTTGAATTGACCGAATTACCTACATGAAGCAGAATGAAGGCGAAAGCTCGGAGTTATTAATTTCATTACCTACACTGAAAATAAAACCCTGGTATATTTGATAAAAATGAGGCTTGATTCAACAATTTTTTTGTCAATATACGTCCAACAAAATTTTTCTATCAGATTGACAAAATTTTAGTAAGTTTTATCTCGTCTCAAAACTTTTGTTGTGGTAACAAAAAAATTGTTGTGTTAACAAAAATCGTTTCTTGTGCGTATAAAAATATTTTGTTGAATCAATCAAAACGTTGTTAATTTTACAAAGAAATTTATCAATTTAGTCTTTATCTTTCTGTCAAATTAACAAAAAAATTGTTGTGAAGTAGTTTGTCAATTCAGTTATTGTATTTTGTTAAATCAGCAGCAAATATTGTTGATTGTACAGAAATTATTTGTCAGTACTGCCGTTTTGTTTTGTTAAATCTATGAACAGATTGTTGGTTACATAGCAACATTTTGTGAGCTCCAGTATGTATGTCTATAATATGGTTGTAAAATAGATTAGGTATTACCTAAAAAATGATACGCAAAGCAAATACCTAAGTTTAATAATTAGATTTATTAAAAAAAGTAATTATACAAATTTAATTAATTCATAAAATAATAAATTATTCAGCCTTATCACAGAATCCATTCGTAGAAAATCCTCGAATGAAAGCTACGCTACGAACTACGAAAAGTTTACTTCACAAAATCCGAATGGAATCAACAGAAGCATTGCCTCATTAACCGCTCTCATTCTCATTTTCGAAATTAGCTGTTTTGTGTCAAACATCGGTCATTGTGTCAAAATTATTGAAATAAATAGTGAGCAAATTTTCAAATAAATAAGATTCTTTTTTTTTATCAATAAAATAAAATAAATCGTTTAAAAATGGATATAACAATAGTTGCTGGTCAAACAGAGACCTCCAGGCGAAAGAAAAACCTGAAAATTCAGAGAAAAATACTTCGAGACGCTTGTGATCCGTTTGAATTAGATGAACTGAATTGATTAGATGAAAGATGAATAAAGAAAACACAATCTTTGTTGCATAAAAACTGTTTTTCTCAACGTCTCCGACGCAAATTACTTGTCGTAGAAAAAGAGGTATATTTTCCGTTTCACTCGGATTCAGTGATACCAAATTTCACGAATTTCGAAATTCGTAGCAGATTTTCCACTACGAATCCACTACGAATGGATTTCATGATGTATTTTTCGGGATTCGTAGCGATTTTTCGATTACGACGGAATTCATGATAGGGCTGATTATATAATTTTACAAAATGTTTCTTCCTGCATCCTTGAAGGATACTCCTTCCACCTCGTCTTATGTCCTAATTATCATTATGGACTCTCGTAAGCGCCTTCGTTGGTCACTATACTTGCTGGTCAGTATAAAAACTGCAGCAAAAAAAAAAACACCGCGGCAAATCGATCATCTATTGAGAAAGTGACAAAAATGCGTTTGTTGTAATAAAAGTGTTTGGTCGATGAATTAGTTTCCAATTTTAAATTATATACCTATATATAATCGCACTAACTTCTTTCACTTACCTTTTAAATATTTCCATATGGGGCTTTCTTTTATTGATGAGAGGCTTAGTTCACAAATTAGGTCCTTATCCATTTATTTATTTTAAAATGTTTGTTTAATTCACTTTCACCGGTTACCTTTATGCGCACTAACAAACTTTCTGCTTCACGTGTGAAATATAAATGACACCATCATCGCCATCTATTCAACACGTGTGTTGTCAATTTAACAAAATTACTGTCATATCTACAAACATTTTTTTCATTTCGACAAGATTTTTGTAATATAGATAATCTGTATTTTGTTTGGCTAACAAACATTTTGAGTAGGTTTTGTCAATTTAACAAATATATACAAAACTGATTTTTGGTTCTGTTTTTATGGATATAACAAAAACTTTGTTAATTCAACAACAAAATTGATCAATTCCTACAATATCGATTTATTAAACTGAAAATTGTTTTTTGTTAATTTGACAAAGTTGTTTTTCAGTAAATGTTTTATCCGTTTGACAAAATATCGTTCAAATTGATAAAACTTAAGTTGTATTGATAAATTTCATTTGTTATTACAACAATTTTTTTTCAGTTCAACAAAACTATTTTTGTTGAAATTTTACAAAAGAATTTTGTCAATATTACCTGGTTTTTTATTTTCAGTGTACATTAATGAATTTGGGCGGAACGAAGTTCGCCGGGTCAGCTAGTATAATATATAATCGGGTCAGAAAACAGACTCTTCGACACATTTCTTTGTGATCAAAAATCGTTTAAATTGAAAGAGTACGGATAGGCGCTTATTACAACTCTCTAACCAGGGGTCTAATCGCGTCGTCCGTTAACGAGCATTACGTGACGGAATTTGTTTTTGTTTAATATGTAAAATCGACTTAATTCCATGAACGTATAGCTCGTTCACGGAAGTGGCGATTCGACCCCAGAACTTGCGACAATTGCCTAGCACTGAGAGCTTTCCCTCCGTCGCCCGTAATTTTTAACTTTCTCCACTACGTAGTAAGAGAAAGATATTGTTTTCGTACAAAATTTCGAACTCGAGATGTTAATCAATTCTGGCATTACGATGATACACGAACTCAAAAAAGTGGGTCGCAAAATTTTGTCCGGTCTGTTTGTCTGTTCCGCAGGCTGACCGGATTTCGTTCAAACTTCGGATTTGGAGTTTGTGGGCTTAGGTCTCGGGGCCGTTTTTTCTTTTGCAAGGTAACCTCAATATTAATGGTACTTCCCATACAAACTGTTCGTTCCAGTTTGATTTGCTCGAAAACGGCTCTAACGATTTCAACCAAAATTGATATTTAAGCTTAAGTGAGTGAGGTTACCATGACTACATACCCAGTTTTTGGCTAAAAATTCGAGTAACGGTGCTTTTGAAATTTGGACATATCTCGAAAACGGTCCATACGATTGTAACAAAACTTAATTTCTAAGGTAATGTGGTGATTTCGAACTTAATGACAAACTCAGTTTTTCTCGGTATTATCGTAAAACGGATTTTTAAAAAAAGGTAAATTTTTTTTAATTTAGTTTTCCTTAGTTTCCCTGAAAACGGTACTAACGATTTTGACCAAAATGCAAACTTAGAGTAATAATGATATTCTTAAAATTGTTGCGTTCTTAATTTTTAATTCGAATCACCGGAAACGCTAATTCTAAAAAAATACGTACTCATATCTCGAAAACCCCATTTTTGACTTCGATAAAACTTTAAAAACCAAGTAATGCTTATATCGCGAACAATAACGTATATTGACAAATAATATTTCTCAAACAAAACATTGCAATATGTATTTGGTTCTGTTTTGTCTACCAAATTTTACAAAAACCGCTCTAACGATTTTGATCAAAATATATATTAACGATAATATCAGTATTCTAAATTCGAAGAAATCTGTTTTTTAATTATTTCTCAAAAATGGCTACCCAAAAGCCGATCTCTGTTCATATATACATATTTTAAAACTGAATACCCCACTTCAAAATTCAAATCTGCAACAGCCATTAGAAATGCAATAACAGCAACGCAAAACTTATTTTCAGCAAATATTATCTACTTCTACTTTTTTTCAACCATTTTGAATATGCGCCTTCAAATAATCAACACTTTTGATAAAAGAGAAAGTTTTGTTCGACCCAGTCGTGCACTTTATTTTTTAAAATGTCGGTAATTACGGTGAATATGAAAAAAAAAACTCTTTATTTCTATCAGTGCCTGGCCAAGCCGGCGAGGTTCAGCTAGTTTCATATATACTCCCGTATCAGAATAACCCAAAAGTGGATTTGATTTAGCACTATTCGTATATTTGTTGAAGCGTTTCTTTTAACCAGTATTGGTTCTCAGATTTTTAACTACCTACCTGTTTGATAAAATAAATAAACAACCAACTAAACTTTTGATGATCGAGAAAGTTTCGTTCGACCCAGTCGTGCACTTTATTTTTTCGTTGATTTAAAGAACGACCGGGCCAAGAAAGCGTCTAATATTGGGTCCCATTACATAAATATTTGACAAACATTCGGGACCATAATTGTCCTGCGTAACGTAATTTTAATCCGTCTGCTAAAGTCCAAGACAAACTAGCATAGCTGGCGCAGAATTGAACGAGTTTTCTTGTTTTCTTTAAATAAAACATGCTTTGTTTGTAAAAAATGCTAATATTAAATAGGTACTTTATTTTACAACTACTATAGTTCTCTATGCCTTTTGTAGAAAACAGCTCAGTAAATTTCAAGTTCTTGCGGTATATACCTACAAAGGCTTAGTGAAAACAGAATTTCGTCAAAGTGACAAGAAGCTCTTACTGTTTACTGCACAGAGTTCATTTGAATATGTCTTCCGGGCATACAATCTACACTGCACATAAAAAGAAAATTATACCATGCATGACATTGCACCGCCATTAATTTGATCCTTTTAGCAGCAACGCGACACAGACGACACAATGTCATACACAAAAAGTGAAAGCCTTAATTAAAAAATGCCCAAAAGTATTTCACGTGGAAATCATATTTGGCGCCGAATTTCCTCCTGGACATGGATTTGTATGTTTGGTGTCCGTGCGCGCCCTTGAAACTGTGGTAAATTTTAATGATTAAGCCGAACGTTGGCCGAAAAAAGCTTTTTATCCATCTCCCCCTTTGTTTGCTCGTTGTACGTGTGCATATACCAACTGACGCTGTCGCATGCAACGTTCGTTGCAGGATAACCCCATTTGTCTGTTGCATTCCTCAAGGGATAATCACTGGAGTGTGCATCTGGACGCAATTTAGCGCGCGTTCCTCTGATGACTTCTAACAAGTTTATGTTTTATTATACTTCTGAGTACCGGCTTTGGGGGTTTTTCGGAATTTCAAATTGGAGAGAGAGAGAAAGACAGTTAAACTCGTAGGCCAGTTGACATCGCGTCGCTTGGTTGCATCGCGAAAGGGTGCAATAATCAGTGGTAGGATTTTCGTATCGTATCTATACGTACCTACTGCTGGCTAGTAGCCTGTGTATCTACGTATAATCTCGGCATGTGGTCACAAGCTAAGTGTAATTATTGCCCCAAGCTGTTCGGTACTTTTATATTTTTGGTCGGAGTGAGTTTGAAAAGCGCATGCAACGGTTATTAAATTACACATCCTTCTGTGGCCATGATGAATGGGAAATTAAAAATAAATAAAATGAAACATAATTATTTGCATGGATAATGGTATCCTCGAGCGGAAATTTGATATCTGGACTGGATACGATTTTCATTTCTTTTCACTGGCAAAGATGTATACGAGTACGAGTATACCTGCCACCAGAGCGAAAAGTATCGTAATATTGTAAATGTATACAACACCGTGTTTAGTGATGCTATAAAAAATGTTTTCAAACTAAAGATCTCCATCTATGTAGACTGTACACTGTACAGTGAAAGGGTTCGCTTTCTAAGTGTTTAGATGTTACCCCCTTAGTTTGTTACCGTTGCAGAGATATGCATTCTGGGGATGCAGAGCATAAAGGCGAACAAAGGACGTGTTTTGTTCGCGTTCAAAATACCATTTTAAACTGTTCAGTGCACAGTGCACTGCACCACCCCCCCCTGTGTTGTCGAACAAAAGCCACAGCAATGGGTGAACCGTATCTGTATCCTGCAAACGCAACCGACTCCTCATTCGCTTTGGGGGTTTCCAAAAGGAATTGATATTAAATTATTTTCCATTATCATTTGATGCACTCTCCGGAGGTAGTAAAATATAATGCAAACAATGCGTTGCATAGTACCCCTAATGAGGGGTGCGGTTATTGGTAACATGACGTGCAAGTGTAAGTGCATTTGCATTCAACTTTATTTGAGTGCAAATCAAATGTGCTTCGAAATGGGCAGCCATAAAAGATTCCCATCAGATGCAGTCGAAAGGGTGTATTCGATTTGTTTTGATTTCTTTTCTTCTTCTTTTTTTGCATGGTTGGAACAATTGCATTGACGCAGAAGGTACACCTACCAACTGTTGTAAATTTTTAAAGAAGGCAAGCAACCACAAGTGTCTTACTGACGACTTTCAATTGACCTTGATTTACAAATATAAAACTCGATATATATTTCAGTGGCATTTATAATTCATTGATAGCTGCAATTCCCGGGAGAATCGTTTATGCAAAGGGTTATTATAATTGCCCACCAGTAGCGGACTTTTAATGCGATCACTCTTAGGGCGACAATAAATACGAGGGCGACTAAACTAAGTTCTTATATAGGCTGAGAGGAATAGAACATATAAGCGCATATTAACAGTTGTTTGCCTCATTTTCTAATGACAAATTGATGCCCACATTTAATAGTTAAACGCCAGTGCAAGTTTGAGTGCTATTTAGTTCGAACTTTAAGGCAGATATACATCAAGAAATATATACTTCCAAGACCAACTGAGTGAAGTGTTTCGCAAAAGGTTTAAAAACTTTATAAATGATAAAATCTGACATTTAGAATCAAAATTTCTGAAAAATAAGCTTGCAAGAAAACAAAATACAGTACACATACACCTCCGCGATGGTATGAAGCTTGATGTGGGCGCCTTTTTAAAGTGCGCTGGTGCACTGAAAATAAAAAATTGGGTAATATTGAGAAAATTCTATTGTAAATTTCAACAAAAATAAATTTGTTGAAGTGAAAAAAATGTGTTGCAATGATGAATGAAATCTGTCAATACAACTTAAGTCCCAAGTAGAAGTTTGTGACTCTGTTCTATCAATTTGAACTATATTTTATCAAATAGATAAAACATTTACTTTTTCAGATTAACAAATCACAATTTTCAGTTTAATAAATTGATATTGTACCAATTAAACAATTTTATTGTTGAATTAACAAAGTTTTTGTTATATCCATAAAAACAGAACCAAAAATAATTTTAATATATTTAAGATTGACAAAACTTTTGCAAAATCTTTTTAGGCAAACCAAATACAGATTATCAATATTAAAAACATTTTGTTGAAATGAAAAATTTGTTTTTATATGACACAAATTTTGTAGAATTAATAACACACGTGTTAAATCGATAAAAATACATTTTAAACAATCCTTTGATTGCAATGCAATTGTTGGCGTCATTTAGATTTCACACGCAAAGTAGGTAAGCAGCAAGTTTGTTAGTGCGCATAAACATAGCCGGTAAAAGTAAATAAAAGAAACATTTTAAAACTAAGTAAATGGATTAGGACATTATTAATGAACTAAATATTTCTTTAATGAAAGAAAGCCGCATATGGAAATATTTAAAAGGTAAATGAAAGAAGTTAGTACGAGATTATGAAGGTTTATGTATATGTATTGGTGACAAAACAGCAGCAAAGAAAAAAATATCCAGTCAAGCCAGACCAAGTTGTGCTAAAATACGTATTGTTACATTCAGGCTGGGATTCGAAAAGATAAAACACTATTCTGGTTAACTTTTCCAATAAAATCACTTTATTTACACTTTCTACTTATTCACTTATTAAGTACCAAAACAATATCACTTAAATCAATTCTTAAACGTTTCAATCCAATCGCTTTATTCACTGTATTTTTTTCACTTATTTATCTCAGAACCGATTACTCTTTCGAATTTCACCAAACACGGGTTAAAAATCAACTGTACATCTCTGTTCTCAACGCGCCCCTTTTATATCCGCGCTGCCACCTATCAGCGAATATTCCAGAAGTATTTTCCAGATGTATATTCCAACTCTTCTCTAGATGGTTCTAGAATTAGCTAACTTGACATATTCCAGTCTCCAATTGGAAGTGGAACTTGGAGGTTTACCAAGCGCCCGATTCACCACAATTCCTAAGTTTCTGATTCACCACAATTCCTAAGTGCCTGATTCACCACATTATTATAGCATTAATATGTATTAAAGCAAATAGGATTGTGCACATCGTAGGCTCGCTTGGCTGTACTTTGGGTCTGTATATCATACATATACCATATACCTACATAATATACTATCTTAACTGAAAATGTACCAAATAAAAATTGTGATTTTTTTTTAAATCGATTGGAAAGCTCTGGATTATATTATGCCAAAACATTTGGAAACATTTTTCTCTACGGTAAGGAAATACCATCGGTACATTAGTACAAAATAAAAAGTAGGATGATTTTAATTTAATTTATGTAATTATTATTTTTGAATAAATCTTATTATTGAACTTATTTGTTTTGCGTATCCTTTATTAATTTTATAGTTTTTTATTTAACAAGGGTATTGTAGACATACTTTGGACACAATCTCTTTATTCAGATAAATACTTATTTCTTACCTTCAAATTTAAGTAAAAGGACAACTGCAAGTAAGTATTAATCATATCGGCAACATAGTTAATTTCATCCAACAGAACAATAAATAAAGACTTGACTTATAATTTCTATTCACTTAACAATTCTGTTGTCGAATCAACAAATTTAAATGCTGGACCTGCCAAAATGTTGCTATGTAAAATGTAACGAACAATTTGCTTTTGATTTAACAAAATAATACTGTGGTAAATCAGGCACTTAGTGAATCAGACACTTAGGAATTGTGGTGAATTGGGCACCTGGTAGACCTCCATGTTCCACTTCCAATTGGAGACTGGAATCTCCCAAGTCAAGTAATTCTAGTACCATCTAGGTAGGAGTTGGAATATACATCTGGAATTTATCTACATCTGGAATATTCGCTGATAGGTGGCAGCGCGGATATAAAAGGGGCGCGTTGATAACAGAGATGTACAGTTGATTTCTAGCCAGCGATTGTGTTAAGTTCGAAGAGTTATCGGTTGTGAGATAAATAAGTGTAAAGTAATAAAGTGATTGGATTGAAACGTTTAAGAATTGATTTAAGTGATATTGTCGTGGTACTAAATAAGTGATTGAGTAGTAGAAAGTGTAAATAAAGAGATTTTATTAGAAAAGTTGAACAGAATAGTGTTTTATCTTTTCGAATCCCAGCCTGAATGTAACATTGATGTCAGAAGTGGGATAAAACTTATTCTGTGCTACGTGTGTAAGTGCTACTAAGACTAAAAAAAAGTGAATTTGTGAATTTAGAAAAGCGGAATCTCTCCACAGCTGGAGGAGAAAGTGACCTCATACTTCGTCTGCAGGAAACTGTCGAATGCGAGGGAGCAGATCCGAAATCCATGCTATTCGACGTGGTAGAAGAACAAGTAAATACAGGCATTGATATTAGCGCTATGATGGAATTACTTCTTGCCAAGATGGAAGAACAGAAGAATTCTCTAGACGAACAAAAGAATTCTCTAGAAGAGCAGAAGAATTTCATGGAATCAAAGTTCGCAGAACAGAAAAATTTCATAGAATCGATATTCGCAGAACAGAAAAATTCCATGGAATCGAAGTTCACAGAACAAAAGAATTCTCTAGAAGAACAGAAGAATTCTCTAGAACAACAGAAAGATTCTATGGAATTGAAGTTCGAAGCGCAAAAGAATTCTCTTGAAGAGTGAAAAAATTCCATTGTGGCCGCACAAAAAGATGCAGTGGAAGAATATCTGGAGGCAATAGGTGATGTCACGAAACAAAACGGTTTGGATGGGTTTTATCGCCATTTGTATGAACAGAAATTGGGCCCGAAGGAAGGTACAAAAGTTGTGTCCGAGGAGGATCCGTCCACTTCTAAGGAATCGGAAGAAATATCTTATAGCCGATCAATTCGGGTAAAGCACGTATTTATAGAAAACGCCGGTCATCGGCAGAAGAAGAAACAGAAACTGACAAGGCAGCTAAAGAGCCGACAAAACGGGCGCACATCCCGTCGAATCTGGATGCCGATTCAGATTTTAGTATATACTCTTCATCATCTGACGAGGAGCTTGACAAAAAAAAAAAAAAAAGATTAGCGATAATGACAAGTCTATTCAAAAAGTAGCTGAAGGGCACATTAAAAAGGAACCCAGGGTCGAGAACGGTGAACAAACATTTTTAAAGCCATTAACAGATGCACCTGTCGATGTATCTTTAGACATCAAGCTGGACATAATTAAAAACGAAAAGGAGGACAACGCATTAAAGCCGACTGTCGACCTACCACCACCAAAGCCGAAGAAAGATAAGAGTTTGATTTGGAAGAAACGCACGGTTGGTGCAGTATTCGATGCAGCACTCCAGAGGTACGATACTAAAACGACAACTACAGAATTCCAGGAAGGAGATTTGGTATGGCTATATAATCCCCATCGAAGAAAAGGCTTATCACCTAAATTGCAACAAGACCGGGAAGAGCCCTATAAAATCATGAAGCGCATCAACGACGTTGTCTATCGCATCCAACGAGGAAGAGGCAAGCTGAAAGTCGTTCATGTGGATCGTCTTCATCGCTATAATGGTGAAAATGCTAGCGAGTTTGTTCGGGACGAACAAGTTTAAGAGGGGGATATTGTGGTAAATCAGGCACTTAGTGAATCAGGCACTTAGTGAATCAGACACTTAGGAATTGTGGTGAATCGGGCACCTGGTAACCCTCCATGTTCCACTTCCAATTGGAGACTGGAATCTCCCAAGTCAAGTAATTCTAGTACCATCTAGATAGGAGTTGGAATATACATCTGGAATTTAACTACTTCTGGAATATTCGCTGATAGGTGGCAGCGCGGATTTAAAAGGGGCGCGTTGACAACAGAGATGTACAGTTGATTTTTAGCCAGCGATTGTGTTAAGTTCGAAGAGTTATCGGTTGTGAGATAAATAAGTGTAAAGTTGTACAGTGAATAAAGCGATTGGATTGAAACGTTTAAGAATTGATTTAAGTGATATTGTCGTGGTACTAAATAAGTGATTGAGTAGAAAGTGTAAATAAAGTGATTTTACTAGAAAAGTTGAACAGAATAGTGTTTTATCTTTTCGATTCCCAGCCTGAATGTAATATGTAACAATACAATAGCAGTACCTACTGAGAAATTATTTCTGTACAATCAACAATATTTGCTTTTGATTTAACAAAATACGCTATGCTTCGATATTATTAACAACTTTTTTGTTAATTTGACAAGACCAAATTAATAAATTTCTTTGTAAAAGCAATAGTTGAACTAGCAAATCTCTTTTGCAAAATTAACAACATTTTGATTAATTTAACAAATTGTTTTTATATGCACAAGAAACGACAATTTTTTTTTTATCACAATAAATGTTTTAAGACCAGATAAAACTTATACTAATATTTTTTTCATCTGATAAAAACATTTTGATGGACGTACACGTATTGACAAAAAATTTGCTGAACTAAGCCTTATTTTTATCAAATATACTAGGGTTTTATTTTCAGTGAGGCTTCTTTGGACGGATGCATGGACGCCAGTCTCTTTTATCGTCGCTTTCACAGCAAAGTGACATAAGTCCAAAATGTATGATTTTCAGGAGCGATGTTTAAAGTTTTGCGTCACACAAAAAAATTGTTTTCTAGTTAATTAAAAACAATATACAAAGTGCGTTTACATACAATTGAAGTATTTTGCTCCCTCTTTCAGCTAGTATATACATTTGTACAAAAAGGCAATATTTAAAAAGCAATTGTTGCGACTGTATCCAACAGTCCCGAAATATGTGTATATGTAAACACCGTGCGTGCGGTATGTGTGTGGCTTGATACACGTCATTGAGAAAAGAGAGACTTGTAATAACCGTATTCTTGATATATTATAAAATAACAATAATTTATTCGTTCTGTGCTAGTTTCGGTAGAACAGATACAATCGGATTGTGGTAGCTGAAGTAAGATATGTACATTCGAGACTGTAATCTATCTAGATTACGCTGGAAGACAGCATCGATGGTTGTTCCATATCGTGTTGTTGAAATTTTCCGGTTGGAGTTCATTTGAAGATTAAATTTATCTTGCATAAAATCAATAAATGGTTGAGCTTCTGGAGTTGCAAAATTGATATTGAAGTCTCCGCTTATGATCATTGGTAAAAGGACGAAATGGAGAAATTTAATTTCACATCAACAAAAAGCTGAAATTAATATGCCCCAGCTCATAAATGTATGCAATGATAAAATCGTATGCAATGATAAAGCACAGTGACGCATTCCCTGACCCCGGAAGTTAAATGTGTGGAATAACTCCACCAGATTCCAATAACACGGGCTTAGATGTTTACACATCAAAAAGCTGTGACGTTTTTCATTTTCTCATGAGTTTCAAAAGTGTCGTTTTGTCGCTTGAAATTTTTCGCAATACGCCCAATAAACACAACCAATCGCGACGCACAAATAAAAAAATGTCATTGTGCAACAAAAAATTGTGGGGTTTTTAGTGGAAAATCGAAATGACACTTTTTAGAACGTGGAAAGTAGAAGAAGTAGAAATAAGCCGTTTAGGCAGAAAAAAAAAGTAAATAAAAATTGTGGTCATTTTTGTACACTTAACTCAAAAATGACAAATTTCGACTCATGTCACTTTGCCGTGAAAGCGACGAATATGCATATAATAATATAATATAAGATTCAATTACATTTGTACAGGGTGTCCGACGGGAAGGTATACTACTTTGTTTTGCCGCCATTTTGGTAAACATTAGTCTTGATAGTTCATATTTGGCTGTCGTGAAGTAGGCACGTGGAAAATTTATTATCGAAAAATATTCGATAAACCAACGTATTTTAATCGTTAAAAGAATTTATCAAAATCAATCATCGATTTCTGTGACGATGAGAAAGTTACGTGAAATTTTTGGGAGAAACAACGTGCCAACAAAACGCACTATTTATCATGTCGTGAATGATTTCGAAGAAAGAGAGTCTGTAGGTGATAGGCCCAAGCATTCATTGCATTCCATTGCATCCGTTAAAAGTTACAGTCTGGTGTGCTGTGTACTTCTTTGCAAATGAAAACGGCGTAACGGTAACTGTGAATGGGGAGCGATATCGAGATATGATTGAAAACGTTTTAACGCCACAACTTCATGCTTTGGGCTTGATTAACATGTGGTATCAACAAGACGGTGCGAATCGCACACAGCCAGGATTACAATGGAATTACTGCGAGACCTCTTTCCGCAACAAGTTATTTCAAGAAATGGTGATGTTGAATGGCCTCCACGTTCGCCTGATTTGACTGCTTCGGACTTATTTTTGTGGGGATATCTGAAAAGCAAGGCTTATGCAAACAAACCAGAAACGCTTGAGCAACTCAAACAAAATATTCGTGATGAAATTAATGAAATACCGCGTGAAATGTGTGAGAATGTAATGAAAAATGTGCTCAAAAGGGCTCGCGTTTGTGAGACTAACAGAGGCGGACATTTACCTGATATTGTATTCCATACATAATTGCCGACATTAAATAAAACATTTATCAATATAAGATCCATTCTCTTTCATTTAATCAAAAATTATAAATAAACAAAGTAGTGTACCTTCCCGGCGGACACCCTGTAAAGGGTTTTTCAACAGAGAATCTATAAAAGTAGAGCGACAGGGACACCAATAGCAAACGACGCCGAATTTCTTGCCGCTCTTTTGACATTTCTCTTCAGTAAGGCTTGCCATTTCATGATGGAAAGATATACGAGCCAACAACGAGTCGAAATTATTAAAATATTCTACCGAAATTCGGAGTCAGTGGCCTCAACGTGAAGAGCGCTACGTCCAATTTATGGTCGTCATAATTGTCCTAGCAGATCAACAATTGAGCGTTTAGTGGAAAAATTTGAATCCAGAGGCACAGTACAAAATGTTCCCGTGCCAGTGAGATAAAGAAGTGCTCGTAGTGTCGAGAATATTGCTGCCGCTGAGGCTTCAGTTGAAGAAAGCCCAAATGTGTCTCTCACGTCTCACACGTCGTTCTCAAGCGTTGGGCATGGGCATCTCTGTGACGTCGTTGTGGCGAATTTTGCGAAAAGATCTTGGCCTACATCTTACAAGATTAAATTGACGCAAGAACTGAAGCCGCTTGACCACCAGAAGCGTGGTATGTTCGTGAATTGGGCTGAGCAACAACTTGAAAATGATTCGGATTTTCATCGAAAAATCATCTTCAGTGATGAGGCTCATTTCTGGCTGAATGGCTTCGTCAATAAACAAAATATGCGGTATTGATCAGGCAGCAATCCACACGTACTCCATGAGTCATCATTATATCCCGAAAAAATTACGGTTTGGTGTGGTTTATGGGCCGGCGGCGTCATTGGGCCGTACTTCTTCCGTGATGATCAAGACCGGTACGTTACTGTGAAAGGGAATCGCTACCGTTCAATGATAACCGAATATATTTGGCCCCAATTGGATGATATGACTTGTAGTTTGGAGGACATGTGGTTCCAACAGGACGGCGCCACAAGCCACACAGCGAATGTCACATTCAATTTATTGGAAACCATGTTTGGAGAACATGTTATCTCACGAAATGGTCCAGTCGCTTGGCCGCCTCGGTCGCGCGATTTGACGCCGTTAGACTATTTCCTGTGGGGCTACGTCAAGTCTATGGTCTATGCCAACAAGCCAGCGACGATTGATTGCAGCAGTATCGGCCGATTTATGCTTGAAAGCCGTCGAAAATTGGGTTCGGCGTCTGGACTTCTGCAAGCGCGCCGGTGGTGGCCATGCTAAAGAAATCGAGTTCCATACATAATAGCATCGAACGTACTTTCACAGGAATAAAGAATTTCATTGATATCCAAAACCGTTTTTGTTTTATTTAAAAAAACACTTTTGTAGCGCTCTTACTGAAAAACCCGATATAAGGTGGTTTACTGAGTAGACGACTTCAAAGTCAGTACGTCTGCTGTCTATGGCCTTAAATCAACAGCGACGATACCCTTGACTAAAACGGTATGCTTTGGTTAAATGGCCCTATTTGCCTTACGAAGAACGAACCCTTGACCGTCATTTCAGTATATACGACTACCGGAGTTAAACACACCCCCTTTGAAGGAGCAAATGATTTACGCATATAACAGAAGCAGTTGCAATAATTCCTTCTTGTAACCACAAGTCTTAATATTTTATTCATGCTCCCAACTTGTTAGTATTCCCATAATACGAGAATTTTATAAAATAACGATTAGTTGTTCCATAAATATCTAATGCCTCACAACACCAACCGATGCGTATAAATACCGCGGCTCTCTCTATTCGAAGCGTAGTTCTCGTTTTACAATTTAACGCTATGGTGAGGCTCGACTCCACTAAAGCTTTTGACGCCATTTGGAACGCCTGGACTATAACCGGTTGGAATCCGCCGCAAAACAACTGCGTCATCTACAACTTGTACAGCCTATTCGTGGCCATTGCGGTGGTGATTATGGGAACGTTGAATTTTGTTGTTGAATTATTTGTCTTTGAAGACTTTAACATGCTAATAATGCAGATTTCTACAAGTCTCGAGGGGCTATGCCTGGTTCTAAAAACGGTTAGCCTATACGTCTTTCGCAGCACTCTGCTGGAGGCTAATGGATATCTGTCAAAGTTGGACCAATGTGCTGAAGAGAACGCCGCAGATCGCAATCGAATGGATCAGGTTCGGCGAAACTCTATTCGCTTGTACCGATACATAAGTAACGTATTCGTCGTCACTTGGATGTTTTATGTGCTACACGCAGCTCTGACTGGAAACACTCTGTTGGGGGGATGGTTTCCCTTCGATTGGAGGTCCTCAACAGCACTCTATATCGTCGCGACGACCTATCAGTCATTTTACACATTCTACTTGGTCCTTACTGTTGCGGGCGTGGACGCCTTTATGATGTTGTCTATCTATATCTTTATAGGCCACACCAAGTGTCTGGTGCGGAGAATTTCCAGCATCGGCTATCCAAATGTAAGAGGTCAGTGCAGTCCAGAGGAGAACTACGATGAGTTGGTTAAATGCATTATTTACCATCGCAATAGCCAGCGGTAAGTTGAAGAAGGGAAATTGGTTATACGCGTTGAAAAGTGATGGTTGAAGTGCTTACAGGTATTTAGACTGCCTTCGGTCGATGATATCGGTAACATTTTTTGTACAAATCATGGGGAATACAATAATAAGTTCGACCATGATTTGCACATCCGTACTCAGTGAAGATATTACGTATATATTTAAATCATGCATGTGTACGATCCTAATAATGGTGCAACTGTTAATCATTTGCTACTTGGTAAGTCAAATGACAGAAGAGAGCAGCCGCCTGACTACGGCTATATACTCGTGTAATTGGATGGATCAGGATGTGAAATTTCGCAGGACGATAATCCTGTTTATGCAACGGTCTCAGCAGCCAAATGAAATCATTGCCGGGAGTATGATTAGTATTTCGTTGCCGACATTCGTGCGAGTAAGTTTGAGAGGAGTTTTGTCTATCATTGGAAATTAGTGATTGTTTTTGTTTTGTTTTTCAATTTGCAGCTGATCAAAATGTCGTACTCGCTGTTTACTCTTTTTTCTAGCTCTTCTTTCTAGCTGTCGGATGCCAGATTATTAGCACACAGTCTAGATGTCAAACCTGTCAAAATAAAAAGTTTTCGTGAATATTGTTTTTCGTTAACTGGGCTAGTTTTAACTGTTTTAATTATTAATACTTATCTAAGGAAAGAGGTGTCTTGGCATTTGATTTTGCTAAGGTCGCGGTCTCGATCAATTGATTCATTGCATCATACGATTAATGACGCGGTGTCTTGACTTAGGTCTAAATTGCCTTACAATCTGTATAGTTCTTTGTTGCAGCTTCTTCGCGATAACTAGGGTAAGCTGGTTTTGCGATCTTATACCATAAGACAGAGAGAGGATTACAAGCAAATTGCCTTCTCAGCTTGCAGAGACTACTTTTAGCAGACAGCTTGTGAGCCGACCTTAAAGTTATTTTTGAGTGTACCGCATCGCTAATAATCCCTTGATATCTGAACATTATGTCGACTTAAATTACTGTCAAATTAAAACGAAACTTTACCAGAAGTATGAAGCTTTCCAAAGCTGGACTAATAGTACCATGATTTTAATTTAAAAAATAATTATGCCCAGGAAATCACTGGGCGAACTCGTTCACGTAGATGAAGGGTGGGTCAGTGTTGTTAGCACTCTTTCTTCATTTATCCCACGAAGCGTGGCCATTTTTTCCTTTTTTCCCTTTTCACCATACTCAGATTATTTTGAAATCCCACGATACTTTTTGGCCTCAAAATCCAATTTTTAAAAGTTAAATTTGTATTACAAAGAAAGAAAATCACGGTTAATTAACCTTTAGTATGAAAATCACAGTTTGTAACATTATTTCGAATATTTTTTGGTACTAGAAAATTTTGAGAAAAGACGATTTATATGAGCAGTTTTGTATGCACATGCAGTGTGTTGATAATAATGGTGAAATGAAGGTATTTTCATGAAATTTCATGATTCATCAAACTCCCAGGATTTGGTGCCTTTTCCCTCTATCCCACTTTCGGACATCGAAATTCTCACAAAAGGGATAAATCCCACGATATAATAACACTGGGGTGTGTTATTTTTTTTTTTTTTTTTTAGAGTTCTGGTTGGATAAGCAAGAGTTCTAGAGTTCTTGCTAGCATTTTTTAAAAGTTCTATTCATTGAGTATTTAATTTTTTTTTTAAATATGGGTTGCTAAATTCGGCTGTAGGAAATAAGGCCCCAATGAAATAAGGCCCCAAAAGAGAAAATGAAATAAGGCCCCAAATTTGGGGTCTTATTTCATAATGAAATAATACCCCAATTTCAACTATGAAATAAGGCCCCACTGCGATGAAAAAAGGCCCCAAAACAAAATGAAATAAGGCCCCAAATTTGGGGTTTATTTAATAATGAAATTAAAAATAATGAAAACTACTTTTTATTTAATATTGGTGATATTAGATCAATTAATTTAGATTAAAGAAACTTTTTATATACTCAACCTCGAACTCACCCCGTAATCTAACAGTAAATCCAAGCAGGGGGGTTGCAGGGGGGCAGCATGCCCCCCCATACGCATTCCATATCGGAAGGGTAACAATTAATAATAAAAAAATAATTTTGGGGACTTATTTCATGCCCCCCATACGCATTCCATATCGGAAGGGTAACAATTAATAATAAAAAAATAATTTTGGGGACTTATTTCATTTCTTCTTTTGGGGTCTTATTTCATAATGAAATAAGACCCCAATTTTCACTAGGAAATATGGCCCCAAAAAAGGAAATAACACCCCAAATTGTATTAAAAATCGTTGTTGTTGTTTCCTGTATAATTTTTTGGGCCTTATTTCATTCATTCATTCATTCATATTTATTTATTCATATCATATATCATAAGCTTAGAACTATTTAACATTGATTATTGAATATTCGTGTTCATTCTTTAACTTAGAAGTTAGTGGTGAATGACACATCAAGACTAATATTTCTATTTTATTTTTGATGTGGGGTGACAATCAAACAATAATTTAATTCATATTATAAATAAGATGAAGCAAAGGGGGAAAAAAGTCAAAAATTTAATTGATATTAATAAATCATAAACGTAACAATTCATAAAATTTTGTGTTGTTGATGAAAATAAATGATTTAAACAAGGGATTCAATAAAATCATAGCTTAACGTGAATAACCAGTCTGTGACCTTATTGGTGAAATGTGAAAAACGTAGCGTATCTCTTATAAAAAAAGGCAATTTATTAAATAAATTTGGAGCAGTATATGTGTAAAAATGTGTAAAATGTGTTTTATGTGCGAAAGGTACATTTACTAAGTTCATATTGTTTACACGTAGATTGTACATTTGGATATTCCTACTAGGAATATTTCCACTCTGCTTAAAGAATTCTTTTAAAACTTTAAAAACATATAAATGCCTGATTGGCAGAATATGCAATTTTTTGAATAAAGGCCAATTTCGAGCTAGACGATTTTGATTTAAAATAATTCGTATTAAATGTTTTTGTGCAGTTAATAAGGGTCTCATAGTATTGGTATACGAACCTCCCCAGCTTGTTATGCCGTATTGTAACCTCGAGTGGGCAAGGCCATAGTAAATAATTGTTAAAACTTTCTGAGAACAAAAAGGCTTTAACAAATACATTTTACGTGAGACCAATAACAAATAATTTTTAATCGTTTGAATATGTTTTTTCCAATTTAAATTGAAATCAATTACTACACCTAAATATTTAAAATGTTCAACCGATTCGATTTTGACACAATGTTCAGTGCAATGCGCACCACCTACAAAATTACCCTTTCCACACTTATGTATAGGTAAGGAAAACTGTTTACAATCGTGAGCGTGAAACCACAAATCAAAATCATTCAGGCTATTTTCAGATACCTTAAAACACATCAATTTAGTTTTCTCGCTGATGATCAATTTATGATAAGTAAACCACAATCGTAAGATTTCAAGATCTTCATTTATCTTTACTATATTTTCGAAAATAGTATCAGATTCATACGTAAAAACTATGTCATCCGCAAAAGCAGTTGAAGTACCATTTAACTTGAGTTTGAAAATAGAATTTATGTATACCAAGAAAAACAGAGGGCCAAGAACAGATCCCTGAGGAACACCATTCTTTAATTGTCTTGGTTCACTTGAGATCCCTTCAATAATAACACTTTGTGTTCTATTCCTTAAATAAGAATTCAGCCAATTGAAAATGTTACCACGAAAACCAACTTTATAGAGTTTAGCTAGCAAAATATCATGGTTGACCAGATCAAACGCTTTTGTCATATCAATAAATAGTCCAATAGTTGATTTGTTGTTATTTAAACTTCCATAAAGCTGACTACACACCCGTAAGATGGCATCCTCAGTTGACAAACCAGCTCTAAAACCAAATTGATTGTTACAAAAGAAGTTATACTTATACAAAAATGAGACAATTCGAACCTTTATTAACTTCTCAAAAAATTTGGAAAAGGTCGAAAGTAGTGATATTGGCCTGTAATTCGAAACATTTTTTCTATTCCCTTTTTTGAAAAGGGGAAGAACTTCAGCACATTTTAGATGGTCAGGAAAACAACCCTTATTTACACTTTTATTAAAGAGGAAGGACAATATATCAACCACATACCAGGAAACATTTTTTAATAAACTGCTTGAAACACCATCACTTGTACAAGAAGTTTTGTTTTTTAGGTGCGAAATAGCATTGTGAACTTCTATGGGTGTAATCACATCAAACACAAAACTGTTTGATTGAACATCATCCACAAAAATGCCTGAAGAAGAGGAACAATTGCAATTTATGCAAGGTTCGACAGCTGTGTTCAATTTTTCAGAAATTTCGGTAAAATACTCATTAAATTTATTTGCAATTCTGCCTAAATCGTTTTCAATTTTGCCCTCATCTTCAATAGTATCAAATTTAACAGAATTCCTTTCCTTTCCCAAGATGTTGTCAACTACTCGCCATTCTTCGCGTACATTACCTTCAGCTCTAGCAAACATATCACCGTAGAAATTATTGCGAGTATCTTCAATCTCTTTGTTTAAGGATTTACAAAAAGTTTCGTAATGTTTCTTAAGTTTTTTATTATTTTTATGTTTCTTGCATTTTAAGCTCAACTTTTTCTTTTTTGCAATCTTATTAAGGAGATTATTATTCATCCATGGTTTTAAATGTTTCTTTTTACACGACAGGTTTTTCTGGTAGGAACTCGATTTAATGTGTTTTTGAAAAGTGTCCATAAATATGTCAAAAGCAATAGAAGGATTACTTTCGGAATAAACTGTTTCCCAACCTTCAAAGATTAACAATTCTTTTAGCATCATATAGTCTATATAATGTTTTACTTTAGCGGTTGCGGACTTAAGGTTTTCAGGACGATTGTAAACAGCAGAGTAATTAAGGGTAACCATGCAGTGATCTGTCAGCTTCAAATCGTGTATTTGGCCACTAAAAATATTTTTATTGTTCCTTTGAGCTCTAAAAAAAATGTGGTCAATACAACTCGAAGAGGAATCGGTCAAACGGGTAGGCTCGTTTATCAAACTTTTGAGACCATTCGAGGCCATAGCAAACAAGTAGCTTTCAGTTTCAATGTTACATTCATTTAGAATATCAATATTGATATCTCCTACAACAATTAAATTTTTAGCTGGAATCGTGCTAAGAATTTGGCTTAGTTCATCAATAAAAATAATTTTAGCAACATTGTGAAGTCGGTAAATGCACAAAAAAGTGTAATCAATATTCTCAAAAATAAAAGATAATTTTAATACATCAGCGCTAGATATTTTAAGGCAAAGGCTATCACACGCATACCCATCTTTCACATACACGGCAACACCACCAGCACAATACGATTCATTACAATTTGCCAAAGGAGAGTTGTAACCCTCTATCTTATACAATTCTAGTTCATTTTCATATATCCGAATTTCGGTCAAGACTATTACAACGGGTAAATTCAACAACGAATCAAGATGAGCTAAGAAAATTGAGAAATTTTTTCTCATGCTACGTATATTTTGATGTAAACAAAAACAACATTCTACAGGATTAATGAGATTAGCTGGATATTCACATGCATTAGAGATTGGAAGTGAGAGAGAGTTAACAACATTCATAATTTAAGAAAATCCGCAGCACAATTTATTCTTACATAATTGACACACTCTTCTTTCCGCATGCAAACAGTCCCATACATATTTGTAGCCCTTCTTTGTGGGGCCCTTCTTTGTGAGGCCTTATTTCATTGGGGCCTTATTTCGCAGAGCCGCTAAATTCACGGAGCACCCCAGTATAGTAATAACAATATTTGTTCCTTTTTTCTTCGCATAGAAACAACATAACATTTATTTTTTTTTTTATCAAAATATTGCCAGATCGCGGTAGGACTCAAACCTACGGGGTGGGCCTAAAGTTCGTCAACGAAATTTTCAAACACAGTATGGCATGTAGGTAGGTATCAGTTCTCGGGGCCTTTAAATAGAACTGATAGAAGGTATAAAACGCTTTATTCTTCGTGTCAGAATTAGTGTCCCTTGCTTTGTTTTCGAAAACACTTGGTGTCGTCTACATTTTCAGCCTTTGAGGTAGGAACCTATATCAATTTCAAACACGGATCACAGTGCCTACCTCATTTTCACCTATGCTAAGCTATACCTAATACCCCATTTTTGTCTTCTATTAGACCCACTGCTAACTCTTTGTTGTGAAGTTGCTTGTGGCGCAACGTTTTGACACTATGAATCTAATGCTTCCCCTTCCTTTGTTTTTCCGCCTTTTCCAATTTATATAAACGTTACGTGCACGGTGCACATAACTTGAAACATGAACTTCTCCTCAAAATTCTCCACTTCTCTCTCCCCCACCCTAAATTAAATTCTCTTTTCCCCGAAATGTGTTACTCACTTAAGAGAAATAGCAATCACAATTGAGCACAGCAAACTGTTGACCACGTGAATTTTCCACTTCCTTGTGTAGGTTAGATAGGTAGAGATGGCAGCCTTCGCCTTGTAAGTTGGAATGTAAGCTTGTGGACACTCGTACATTGGCTTCACTGAACGTGTTGCATTGCATGCCAAGTTAATAAATAAGTAAATAGAAGCAACAATTTCCCAAACCACCCCTATAACTATTTGTGTGTGTATGTACCAAGGGGTGGTTTGGTGAGGTACACGAACACCGTACACTTTAGGGGTGGCTTTAGGGTTCTATTTCGTTTGCCTGTACAACATCCTGTGATTAGCGTTTTCCCGTTCAGTTCGATAGGAATCACCTAACGGTGCAGACGTACAAATTCCAACCACACGACTTGACAAGAAATTTTACGAACATTAATTTTGGCGGCAATGGCAGTACCATTTTGTGTTCCAAAAAAATCCAAAGTTCAGCCGCCAAATAATTCATCATCATCATCTGTCAACAATGAGGCGGCTAAGATTCTCCAATGGCAATTCATTGCCCAGGCCATGTGTCAAGCATTACGAGAGTATTACCTGCAATCGCTGCTGACCAAGGATGGATTCGTAAGCGGACCTGTGGAAATTCTGCCAAATGGCAAATTAAAGTTCATTCGAAAATAATAATATTGCACACCAGTGATGGTGCAAAGCTCTAGAAAGCGTATTGTGATTTTTTTTTATAAACAGAATTAAATACCTATGTATTTCTTACTTGTGACTTTTGTGAAATTCCGTCGGTAAATGCTTTGAATAAAATTGTTTCTAAAATAAAAAGATTTTTGTGATGGTACAACAACGGAATTCGAAATCAAGTCCTTGTTAGATATTATAAGAATATATTTTTGTTTCCTTAAACGTAATTACCATTTCCACTCCTCTCTAAGTGTCTATGTAAAGTGTTGAATGTGAACAAATAAATTGTAAGCTTCTATAATATGAATTTTTGGATTTGTAATATTTTATTTTATGTTGCATATACTTACCTAATATACTTGTAAACTATTTAAAATACTACGCAAAACTACTATACAAAATTTGGTCAGAGATGAAATTATAAACTAATGTAAGCATTTTTTTATGTAATACAAATTTAATAAGTGTTTCTAAAAAATAAAAAAATAAAAATAAATGAAATAAAAATTCGAGTTTGTGAAAAGGTGAACAAATGAGTTTGGCTGTCTACTATTTTATCAGGGGAATTTGTCTTCAACTTCAAATTGTTTATACCGGGAAGGAGGAGGAATTATATCCCGACGGCAAATCGCGTACGAAAATCCGTCGGAGAAAAAAAAAGATCGAAAATGATTCTTCTAACATTTTATGGCGTATTATATTTTGCACTTAAGCTTAGACGACACATAATAGTATTTTAATAGGATTTTGAGACTTAAAGATTTTCCAAAAATGTAAGGCACGTTTCGAAATTTAATTTTTGTTTTTCAACTCATGTAGGTCCGTGCTCGAGTTGCTTCTCAAAGTTCTAAGAAAACGTTTGTTTTTAATTCTTCTAAACAAGATAATGAGAAAAACACATTTATTCTCCAAGCTTATAATATAAAAAATATAAAAAACAAATTTCTTTTGGATTGAACATAGTTGAATATAGTTCTAATTTGTTGGGAATTGTTTAATTAGGTTTAACTTTTATTGCCATCAACCTGGCGGTGCACACTGTCGCAGCTGTATGTAACATTGGGCTTTTTTAACCTAAAAAGTGGTTGCCACTTGTCTATCCGGACATGATTTGTTAAGTGTACAAGCTAGAGTTCTGAACAAGATGGAATTGTGGACACTCTTTTGGTTTTGATTTGCAAAAGAAGGATAAGTTCAATAGACTAAATCAAAACAGGATAACAGATACCATTTGGAGCTTAATGGAAATTTTTAATGAATAAAGTCAGGCGCTAAAACTTAGAGAATAAAGGCAGCGTGCAGTCTTGTTACAAGCGGGACTTGTGCAAAAACTTTACCGCATGATCCGCATGAAAACTGAATTCCCTACAATAAGTCTTGGATATATGCGCTTAATTATCCGCTCCTCATAGAGAAAAAAGGCGATGTAGTCCAAGACTTTTTTTTCGACAAAAATAATATAATCTAAGGACATTGGTTGTTCTCGTTTTCAATATTTAAGAAGTTTAACATCAACATAGACAAGAGGGATATCCTTGGCAATACAGTCGAAGCTGGTTAATTCTAATCCATTGGGCCATTTATTTTAGTTTCACTGATTGAGGCATTTCACTTAAGCATGTCATACTTTGGCAGGTTCGACTGTACGGATGCCTACATGATATCCACTGTCCGAAAGCAAACTTATAGGCTAATTGAATTTATTTTGTCCAGCTATTAGAAAAGTGCAATTAATTCATGAAAAACAGAAGGATACGTCAATCGACACAAACGTTTCTGTGGAGAAACTTATTAATTCTAATTCATGGGATCAACAAATTCTGAGTCCAAGATAGCCCGCATAAATCGACTTATTGGAGAGATTTGTTTTTTGAGGTTAAAGAGTTAGTCCCGAGCTATTGCGCCACTTAAGAAAAATAAATCATGATAAATAAAAAAATAAGATAATTCGTTAAATAGAAGCTGTAAGTAGAACGTGGTGACATGATGACAACAGCCAGAGGGCCTAAGAGCCAATCGGGGACTCCTAAGTGTGACAGAAGGAGTACTGCCAATTAAGAAAATCAACCAAAAATACTCCTAGAATCTATCGCAACCAATTACGGTACAGATCATTCGTTACTATCTATCGGTACTATATTTCACTTGAATATGAGCTTTCCCGGCTCACTTTCACACTTCTCTACTAGAGGCATTTCCAACTAAAAGCGAGTGCAACTATTGGTCAAAAAATTGAATCTTCTCGTCAACTTTTTTGCAAATGTGCCGTTCTATAAAATAAATTATATTTATTTCAACAGTTGTTGCTATCTTCAGTGCCGGATTAAGCCAAGTGCGGGCTTGTTGCAAATTATATTAAGGATCCCTTGGATTGCTTTAGTTTATCAAGTTATTGGTTATATAAAAATGTCACAAACAAACTTTACTGTATTACTGCTTATGCTACTCAGAGTTGAACTCACTGCCAACTGCGCCATTAATTTCACATGAAAAGTTCGAAAATAATTCAACTTAACAAACAATGTACAAGTACACACGGGAACCACAGACAAACCTACTCTGGTCTGTCAAAATATTGAATTTTATCTGTTTGGTGAAAATTGGTTGGGGAAATTTGATGGAATTTCCATGTTACTTTTGCACTCACTTTTAGAAATGTACTAAAAGTTTAGATTATACTTGAACATTTTGGTACACCTCTTTCGTGATAAGTATTGTACCTAAATTGATTTGAAAACATATTTGTATACGCTTCGATCTATATAAATACTTTTTAACGGTCAGAAAGCGTTTATGTGCGAGGCCTATAAATGTGCGGGCCCGTAGCATTTGCTACCTTGCATATCGCCATTGACTATTTCAAATAATTTTGAGGAATTATGGTTAAATCTAGGTAGGTTTAAGCATAATTCCTCAACTCCACTGCGTCACCTCTCGCGAACGTCTGACAAACATCCTACAGCCTTATTTATAAACGTATTATAGAGGGTGTATAAAGTTATGCACTCTTTAAAATGCCTCTAAACGCAAAAACCTTATTTATAAAAAAATATCAACGTTGTATAGAGGTTGTATGTTGTTTAGAGCTTGTATAGAGGAAGAATAGTATCGAAATGTCATTTTGACTTTACTCATTAAGCAAAATCTGTCATATTTTAAATAAAATCAAAAATAAATTGCCGAAATGCCTTTTCACTATTCCTCCTTTATTAACGATTTGGACACAATTAACGCTTTTATTAGATCTACAAGACTAAGATCACAAAAGCAATATAAAGTCATATTCCTGTAGCTCTGCAGGTAATTTCGATACTGGGGACGAAATGAGGTAACTAAGAATTATTCCTTGAACTTTATTCAAACTTTCATAAATTGTTTTAAGATTCAAGATGACGGTGCTGACATTCATGGATTTAGCCAACCCACTCTCTGTCAAATATGTAAACGTGTGGCAACAGCTTTTGCGTCGAAAAGGGCTAGTTACGTGAAAATGCCAACAACAATATCCGAGCAAATGAGTACTATGAACAAGTTCTTCGATATTCGCGGGTTTCCAAAAGTAATTGGTGCAATTGATTGCACCCATATTAAAATTCCGAAAGTAAATGGTCCATCAGGACAATATTATATAAATAGGAAGGGGTATTATTCGCTAAATACTCAAGTTGTGTGCGACGCATCCCTTCGAATAAATGACATTGTTTGTCGTTGGAGAGGAAGTACTCATGACTCTCGAATTTTTAGAGAAAGTTGCATAAAACAACGCTTTGAGCGCGGTGAATTTAAAGGTCGTCTACTTGGAGATGGTGGATACGCTTGTACTAACATTCTCTTTACCCCGCTATTAAATCCTCAAACGGATGGAGAACGTCAATACAATATAGCTCAGATATCAACTCGCAATACAGTTGAAAGGTGTTTTGGGGTGTGGAAACAAAGGTTTCGAATCCTATTGTCAGGAATGAGATGTTCTTTAAAAAACGCCAAAATAACAATTATTGCATTGGCAGTTTTACACAATTTATCAATCGACTTTCAAGATCAGCTTCCATCTTCAGGTACATACTTATTTGTTCTTTAAATTGTACAATTTAACTAATTAAAACTTTTCCAAAGCAGATCAGATTTTAGATGACAATAGTCCAGAACAAATTTCGCCGGAAATTCAAGAAACGTTGCAGATACGAGGTCATCAAAGCATCTCCCGCCGTGTGTTTATAGAACAATTCTTTCGATAAAAACAAAACTTTAAGAAATATTTCATTTATTTGTATCTAAAAATTAAGAGCTAAAAACAATAAATTATCTTAAATACCACATATAAGATACAACACGTCACAGAAAATTAATAAGAAATATATATTTCTTTAATTCTTCTCGATTATGATGAGTTTTGTCTCCCTGTCTGTATCGCCTTTATCTGCTCAGTCCGCAAAACCTGGAACGTCTTCAATTTCTCAGTGCGCTCCATCTCAAACGTCTTCAATCTTTCGATGCGCTCCATTTCCAACGTCTTCAACTTCTCGGTGCGCTCCATTATTAGCGTTTTCATTTTTTCTTCATGCTCCTCTTTTAAATATTTATTCTCCATCCAGTCTTCTTGTTTTAACCGCCATCTCAAACAGTTCCTGTTTTAGCGCATCATCTTTCCTATTTATCTAAGAATAAATAAAGCAAACAAATTGTATTTTATAAGAAAAAATGGAAGACATAAAATTACTATTTGCTTGGAAGATTTTTTCTTTGACGAAGAAGTCAAAAGCGGTGTAGAATTGTCGGCGTACTCATCTCCATCCTCCAGAAATTCAAATTTTTCGAAAGAATCCTCTTCTGTTTCAATAACAATCTAAAGATGTGTTCAATACTATTAAATGTTTTCTCTTAATTTTGGAAAAAGTTTTTATCTTACCAGAGGGCTTTTAACACTTCTAGGTTGGTCAAAAGAAGTGGAGATTTGAAGATCTGCTTGTCCAGACACATTCTCCTTTGGAACCTATATAAGCAAAAGATTAAAGATTTATTAGCTGGAATTCCTAAAATACAAACCAATGAATCTGAAGTATCGCAGTCAAACTCATTATAGTCGACTTCGAATTCATGAGGAATAAGCGCTATCAACTTCTCATCGTAGGGATCGGGAGACTTTGGTGGTGGCCCACCTCCAGTAGCGTTTATATTTTTCTTGTAGGCGGATGCAGTTGCTTTTGCCTTCATCTTTGTGCATCGCCATTGCGCCTTTAGTTGTGTTGTATCTCTGGCAGTAGCACTCATTTTATTGAAACTAAAAATTTAAGTCATAAGTTAATAGTGTGAAGATATACGGACAAAATACTCACGAATTTGTTATTTCCTTCCAAGCTTCCCTTTTCAATTTCGACGTATTTGTGTCGACATTTTTATTTTCAATTACCAAAATTTTATCCTCGATAAGTTGCCTTAGGAGCAGCGCTGCCAGATTCCACGATTTATCGTATTTTTACGATTTTGGAGCTTAAAATTTATTCCACGATTTTCGAGCTAAAAAAGCATAAAATTCCACGATTTTTCAAAATTATCGAATACAAAAATTCATTTCCAAAATTCGAGACACCGATGCCGAATTTCGTAAGATAAGTAACCTACATTTTGAAAATCTTTTTTCTGAACCTCGATCTTCAATAGATATATTATTTTTTTTAGAAAATGTTTTACAAACAAAGCATGGTAATAAAAGCTTAGCATTTCCGTTAATGAAAAAAATCATTTTTGCAGTTTTATCACTTCCGAATTCATCTGCTATTATTGAACTTATATTTTCGGCGGTTAACCTTAATAAAACGAAAAGAAGGAATTCGTTGACCACAAAAAACTTGCATGGAATTTTGCATACCAAAGATTTGCTAAGAGTGCAAGAGGTTTCTTGCTACAATTGAATATAAATAGCAGCATTTTTAATCAATTTAATTCAAGTATGAATGTGTAATAAGGTAGACTGCAGTAGATTGCAGTAGTAAAAACATATATACATATTGTACTCGTACGTTTTTTTTTTAATAAATTAAAACTGTTATTTTTCGAAAAATGTTAATGTTGTCCAAAATAATGTATGTTGTAGTAAATTGAAGTAGGTATAATAACGTTCTTCTGTGTTTTCGTTTTGTTTTTTGTTTATTTCCAACAAAATCGTATTTCCACGATTTTGAAAGCTAGTATTTACGATTTCTGGTGAAAAAAATCTGGCAGCACTGCTTAGGAGTATCTGAAGATATGAAATAATTTAAATTGTAGTATGTATTGCATTTCATTTTACATCAAATGATGCATGTACATACCTTTTCATAGGAATCCCAATTCTCCGAACGTTTTCTTTTATTTTTTTCCATTTTTAATTTTGAATTTATCTCCGCAAATGACAATCAAAATTAATTAATTCCTATTTGAAGGTACCTACATAATTTGAATTCGCATTTTTCATGGCCTGCTAACTTTTTTTCTTATCTTTTCAAAAAGATAAATGTAATAGATTTCTCTTTTTTAGTACTTTTTTCTGACAAAAGCCCTGCATAACTAATATGCATGGGAAAATGTTTTATAAATAAGAATTTTTTGGAGGGTGTATAAAGGCTGTATAGATATTTATACACTGCATAACTATACACGTGTTTAGGGGCGTTTAGAAAATTCTAATAAATAAGGCTGCTAGAGTATAACTTTCTTGAAAGAGCTTCTCGATTAACCGTTTGGAGTCGGCACAAAATTGTAGATCCTTTCCATTCGTTTCAAAAATGAAAAAAAACTCACACAAAACGAATGGTTGTGAGAAGCTAGGCCTAGGTAGGTAGGTGTGGTGGTTTATTTAAAAACTCAAGTGCCGTTTTGTTACCGCAACTCATTTGACCTGGGGTCGAATCGCATCGTCCGTTAACGAGCATTACGTGACGGAATTTGTTTTTGTTTCACATGTAAAATCAACTTTATTCCGTGAACGTATAGCTCGAAGAACGGCTTATCCAGAGACCGCTTTCAGGCCCTAACCAGTGCTATATAGGCGCAAAGGTAGTGACTGAGTATTTCTTTTTCGGCTGCGTCATAACAGCTGCGGCAGTGTGTAATGTGTCTAATTGCGTGTTCCCCTATTGGCTAATGGCCTGTGGTTATCGCTTTTTAATATTATTCTAGCAAATATTCTCGTGTTTTACCTAGAAGGTAGGTGTTTTTTTCCGTGCTGTAGTTTGGCCACATCATTCTGAATATGATACAGTTCGTCAGCCTGCTCCATCTAAGGTTGGCAGTTGGCTTTCGATATAGGAATTCTGAGGAGATATTTGCATTGACTGCTCCAAGCGGCATGTGAACCGATACCGCAAGTGAGCGGTGAAGGACTGAGCCTTGCCTGGCTAGGTCGTCAAAATGTTCGTTTCCGCAAACGTTGCTATGACCTGGAACCCAAATCAGTATAACCTTGAACTGATCTAGCCAGGCCGGTTTCTTACGAACGGCTAGGTAGGTGATGAATAGTTAATATTTAAAGGTTTTGGCTCAACAATAGGGGCCCAACGGCCCTTCTGTCTTCTCGGATTCTAACTCGTAGTATGCATCGTTGTCCGGGTTGACCTCAGGGTGTTCAAGTCCGGGTGTTGATCAATACGACACTTATACCAATATTTAGGCTATATTAAACGAGGCCTTGATGGCAGCTTGAATATTATAATAAAAATGTCAATCTTTCGCCTCGGCATTTGCATTTGCTTTTATTAAACTTTTTATATATACAATTTGACTTAAGGCTAGGTAACAAATGGTGGTGAATAGTTAATATTTAAAGGTGTTGGCTCAACAACAGGGGCCCAACGGTATACAATGTTTGTTTTCTTAAATCTATTTTACATATATTGTGGTTGTCTTCTCAGATTCATACTCGTAGTATGCATCGTTGTCAGGGTTGACCTCAGGGTGTTCAAGTCCGGGTGTTGATGTTCTTGTGTTTTGAGATGGTTGGTCATCTTGGAATTATCCTCGATGGTGGGTTGTCTCGGTCAATTCGTAGAAGGGCAGGGCTGTCCTGTCTGTGTCGCTTGGGAATAACTCCTCGTTAAGCAGAGCCAGTACATGAAGGTACCGATGCTCTGGGATGTGTGGAAGGTCCGCAATTCTTCGGACTAGAGGGTTTGGATGACTGGAGGTATTCCTTAGTATTTTCTGGAAAAGTGTGACCATATACTTTTCCAGGGGTATTTCCGCCTCGGAACTATGTTTGTGTGTAGTTATACGTCAGGCATCGCGGATAGCTAGTAATTCCGTAATTCGTGTCCCTGTTCACCCGTCCATCTTGCCAATCTAATCCTGAAGGGAATTCTACTTTGAAATGTTTAGTGAAAAGCATTTTGGGAGTAATATAGTCCGTTGAGGGTGCACATGCACATTGCACATGCCAAAAGTCCATAATATTTCCAAAATAACTTAATGATATTTATGTTGAATTTATTTAGTTTTTGAAAAATCTAGAAAGCTATTTTGGAAAATTCGCGCCAATTTTCCGAACTTTTCAAAATAACTTTATAAATTTTATTCAAGAGTTGCAGAAAGTGTTTCAGAAAAGTAGTACTCCACTGGCATCGAAAGAGAAGTGACATTTTGTGTCCTTTTTGTAGTCAAATTATTGCAGTAGGTATACAAAATATCATTATAAAATATAATTATGTTATATAATATTCCTGTTATGTAAAATATTAATATGTTGATAAGATACTTATACTTAACCACACAATTGATTTGCCAAATATTCCCATAGTTTTTACTTTCAGACCCCAATTTTTTTTCTAAAGTTCCGTTGTGTACATTGTTGAAAGCCCCTGCTATGCCTAGAAAGGTTGCTAGAGTGTATTTTTTTAGTGTATTGACTTTTCGATTGTTCGCACTACTTCGTGAAGAGCCGTTTCTCCTTTGAGGTAAGCACGCTGTGCCTTGTATATATTGATATTTCTGTTGTACCATACGTAGATGGTTGTCTAAGAGTCGCTCGATGGTCTTCAGAACAACCGTTGGTGCACAGAAGACAAGTCGCTGACCTATGCTTGTTCTATAGGTACTTCCATGGTAGATGTTCTGAGGAACTCAAAGACATTATCCCTCGAAATGCAACTTTTGGGCGCCCAACAAGACAGGCTGTTAATGCTCATGACCATACAGTACACTTGACAACCGCGAGAACATCAACTTTCCAAAACTCCTTCTGTTACAGGCCAAGCAAACTTTGGAACTCCCTTCCTGGGGATATATTTCCAGAAGACTATACAATTTGCAGCAATTTAAGTGCAGAGCAAACATACATCTGCAGGCATCTCGGGGCGCTGTTGAAGCGCTATAGGTTCGCCTTTCCTGGGAGAAGTATGTATATAAAAAAAAAAAAAAAAAAGGAGGTCAAACTGATTGGTCTCGATTTCGTGTCTGCATCTGCCCGCCTTTGGAATAAAAATGACTCTAATACGATAATCAATTGCAATTTGATTACTAAGGCGTGAGAGGAAACTCTATTGCCTTGCCCCAGTTCAAATGCCAACTGAGACCCATCAATTGATGATACTGCACATCAAGAACCTTGGCAAAAACCCTTTTCCAATTTATGTAATGAAATCGATACATTTCGCAGTTTGCCAAAACACTTGCGCACACACAAAGAACCCTTTCAATCATACTACCATTTGCATTATGTCAACAGTAACGAAATTGACCTAAATGCCAAAAGAATTACGCAAATCATCCCCCTACCTTCAGTGAATATCCATTATACATATTTGTTTGCACTCTTTTATGAAAAAATCTCCTCAAAGCCAGCTTACATCACAGGATAATGCAGAGTTTGTTTAAAATGGTTTTAGATAAATATTTAACGTGTTTCAAAAAAGAAAACCTTTTATCAACCCAAAATTGACATAATTGAATGTACACATTATCCTTATTGATGTCTGAGATGCGGTGTATCCTTTCTCCATATGCTGGCAAAGATTACCAGCAAAAGAATTGCGTTTCAAAGGATATTCGGTCAATGTTTGATCAATCTGAAAGCACTTTGAAACATATCCCAGATTCATACGTTATATTTAACCATTAAAAATAAATCACAGGACTTTTATATTTATCAACAGCCACAATATGTACACAAAATATAGCAAATGATTCGGTGGGTATATATTGCGGAGCGTGCTCAAGTGGGGATAAATAATGTTCAACTTTGATAGTATGGCAAAGGAAATGTGTACAACCGACTGGGAGCCACTTGGACTTCCTGTGAAGTTGTTAACCTTGTTGTGGCAACTTGCAATTAACCTGGATTCTCAATGGGCGCGTCCCTGAAAACCTACACCCTCGACGAATTGGCATAGTTCGTGATTTTTATGTTAATTGTCATTGAAGGGGAAAAGGACACTTGCTCCGCATCCAATATGGGAACTTCTTCACCTGTTTCACATAGAAAAAAAAAAAAAAATGAAAGAAAGGAAATTCAATGTAATTCGTCGACTTCCTTGCACAAATCCGTCTGAGAGCTTCTTACTTCGTAGTCAATTATCCGCATGAATGACAAATAATTTGTCCTTTTGATTTGTAATCTCTTTCCGTCCATATTCAAATGGCAAGCCCCAGAAGGTTTATTACAATTTTATGATGTGACTGCGATGACATAAAAGAGAAGATGCGTCGCAACGCTGTATCTATCGATACAATGAATCGAAAATTGAGTTTGTCTTTCATTTCATTAGGAGAGCCGAGAATTCCTCGCATAATTTATTAGGGCAACATAACATTCCGGGGAGCACGCTCAAGCCTCACCTCTCTCATGTGTGCTGTGTGCACCTTCGTACCACACATTGTATGGGATGGGGCGAGGAGTACTAATATCATTTTATCGTATTAAAAATTTACAATGCCTCACGACTCACGACTCCTTGGGGTGGATTATTGAAATTTGTTTTTCCTTCAATTTTCCAATGGGTGGTCGTTTTTCCTTTCATTATCCTATGGTAAGAGGTAATAATCAGACGGAGAATGATTGTTTGTGTTTCATGCTTGAGTGACGTGGTGGCGAAGCTTCAAAGTGAAACCACAGCACTTTGTGTGGTGACATTTCCAGCGGAGGCATTGAAAATGTTTTTCTTCCTCAACTATATAGGACGCAGTTGTCTATGTTATATTTCTCCGAATTTGCCGCCTTTTTTTTTGGGTGAATAAACGAAATCAGACTGAGGAATTAATAAACGTAAGAGCTTTGTGCGGCGTACAGTATATTTTGGCCTGTCTTGTGGAGTTACGCGGGTTACCGGCTCCGGTTTGTGCTTCATTGAATGTGTTTTCGCGGCGGTTCGTCTATTGTGTGTTTGGAAACACAATCGCGCATGCAAATGCAAATGAATGAGGGAGTACATTATAATATATTACCTTTGACATTAATATCCTTTGATGTCTTTTGGAAAATTATTTCAAATTTTAGACGTCTTCCGTTTGATGGAAAATATGTATTTTTAATATTTCTCTACCTTGGGTGGTATTTATTTAACTTAACTTAAGACAGTTTATCCACAAGAAAGGACTAATAAACTCTTTAAGAATAAACACACTTTCTACATCCAATTAAAGAAATATAAGATCAAGACGTTCAAATGACGCGGCAGCGAAATTTATAAGGTCTTATATTGTGATGTAGGGTATATAGAAGCAAATAATGAAAAGCACATCCGGCGAAATATTTAACACAATCCCATGTCAGGCATATGTTTTCTCTTCAGTCTTTGGCTTGTGGTACGTATAAGCGAAGGGACATGTCGCAATTTTTAGCCTTAAAAAACCTTCATTCAATTCAATAATTTCGAACAAATCTAACAGAGTTTACTATCATTTGTCGAAAACACCTGCTTATGGGAATAACGTACCTATTATTATTCAATAGATTACAAACATCCTTTCTGGCCGTTTAATTCAAGTTGTGTTGAACGTTTTTAAGAACTACTATTAAGTGCTGGTGTTCAACAGGACTCTATTTTGTCTATGACACTCTTTCTTGTCCGTACTTTCAATTCACAATTTTTTTTTAGCTGATGAAAGTACCGACATTCCCTGACTTACATTCTTGCTCTTCGCTCGAAGAACTGGAATAGCAAAGTATATATTCAATTTAAAAAATATCCATAAATGGCATAACTTAGACAGTAGAAATATAACGGAGTCCGCTCTAACACTGCAGAACTTGTTATGGTTTTCACTAACAATAGTCTGATAAAATAGCAAAGTGACAACAAATCGCAGCTCTGTTTACGCTTGAGACTAATATCTGGCGTACTGTAAAAGATAGATATTCTTTAATAAGTTGAACAACATCCATGTGGAATAAGTGCCTCACACGGTTTTTCCCACTCATTAAAATTCACCATCATTTCAAACCAATTCCCACTATCCTCCCTACTAACCCCATTACTTGAACAAAACCTCTTCAGCGGTAGTGAATATACAAAAGACGAAACATAACCCAGACTAATACCATGTTCCCACCAACGTGATTTAGCTAAATCCACTTGATTTAGCTAAATCATCTCATAAATTACGTGATTTACCATACATTTTCGTGATTAATAATTACGTGATTTAGACGTGTTTAAATTTTAATTACGTATCGGTCCACACAAAATAAAATCGAACATACCTTTATTATGTTCAGCACTTCATTCAGCAAACGAAAAGTCAGTGATGGGACTTGAGGAAATTGAAGCGGTGGTAGAAAAGTGGTAGAAAAAAAAAATTGTCCATGATAAATAATTCAGTAAATAATGAAGTAATGGCGCAGTAAATGGTGTATACTGGACTGGAAGTTTTTGCTGATGCAATTCTTCGAAAAAAATACTGATAGCTGAGTGTGTATGGGTAAAAGTAAGTAGTAGCAGTAGGTATAGTAGGTACCTACAATTTTCAATTTAATGATGGAAAATAAATATTATTAGCGAATAGCTTTGTTAAGAGGTGGTAGATTTCGAGTTCTGGTAGAATTTCCGAAAGTGTAAAAAGTGGTTTCGTTTCGTGATTTATAAATCACTTCGGCTAAATCACGTTGGTGGTAACATGTTATAAATCACACCACTTTATGCTTTTATAACTGTAGGCTGAATCTGTACAAGCCACTCTGAGTCTGAATTGTTGAGAGAGACGTATTATAAAAAAAATCTGTTGTTAAAATGGGTCAGACTTCATGTTGTATCTAATACCATGTTCCCACCAACGTGATTTAGTTAAATCAACTTGATTTAGCTAAATCATCTAATAAATCACGTGATTTATACGTCTTTAAATGTTAATTACGTATCTGTCATCGCAAATCCACACAGAATAAAATCGAAAATACCAAAATAAAATCAAAGATACCTGTTATTATGTTCAGCACTTCATTCAGCAAAAAAAAAACACACACACAAAACAAACTGTCAAAATTAAATTTTCTTCGTGATTCGGTGAGTTTTGGTATTTTTATTATTAAGTATATTTTATTTAAATTGTTTTATTTTTGGCAGGTATGGCAACAAAACCAAAAAAAAAAAAAAGAAAAAAGAAAGGGTGTCACGATATTGAAAGATGGACACCTAATGTCAAAGTTGACGTAAATGTTAAACTAAAACACTTAAAGTTCGGTGGAGACCCGTTTTGTGATCATGTTGGTGGGAACAAGGTATAACACTATTACATACCCGAGAAAATTATTGTTGAATGTCAATGGTTGTTAATCAATGAAGTGAGTATTGAGACAGTGCTACATACCTCTGAAAATGTTCAGAAAGAGTCCAAAAAAGAGTCCTGGATGAAAAAAGGAGTCCCATTCCGATTTCAATATTTTCTTTTCTTTTTTAAATAAACAAACAGTTCTGTAGCTATGAAGTATAATATTCAACTCAAAAATTAAGTTTAAAAAATTATAACAAAATTTAAAAAATGTTTATATCTCGGCGGCAATAGTATTCTATCTTTCAAGCTGGAACCAACAATACACATCCACAACATTTCATTAAAATCGATTGAGAGGTTTCAGAGATCGACAACAGAGTCACCTTTTGGGTCCAAAACTATCCTATTCTTTAAGCTTTGACCAAACATACACACCCACAAAATTTCATTGAAATCGGTTGAGTAGTTAGTTGTAGAGATTGACAACACCATAATACACCCTATACGCACAAATACACGTATGTTTACTATGCCGATAACTCATGAACCAATAAACGATGTCTGATCGTTTGTACCTACATAAAAACCTTGGTATTTACGTTACCTTTCAGGGAAATTTTCAGAAACGAAATCGGTTGACACATTACAGAGAAATCAATATCAAACTAGACTATCTGGTCCTGCCCGGCTTTGCCGTGCTAATTAAATTGTTTTCCGTAAAGAAAATCTACTAAATAATTATATTCCTGTAGAATTTTTGACGAATATACTGTATATTGCGATGCGATAAACAAAAAAAGAAAAATATTTGGAAATTTTATTTTTACGAATTTTTCAAATTTCTCGCCTTATAAACCTTGTTTAGGCGTAGACATACACAACAAAGAAAATATAGCTCAATTTGGACGATCCTTCCTCGAGTTATAACGAATGTAACTTCGTTTTATATATATACAGATTATTTGTTTAAGTTTAAATATATAAATTACCTACACATTAAATAAGAGGGATGTCAATTACTGTTTTAAAGAATTACAATAGATAACAATTTAGACAGAATAACTTGATCATATGGGACCTCCATTTTTGGTACTGCCAATAACGGTGCCAACAACGAGAGGATAAACCGGCAATTTGTTTAAGATTTTTGAAAATGCCTAAACAGAAAAAAAAAGTATTATTTCTTCAATCATTTTTTTTTATTAAAATTGAATTAAATTTGTTTAAGTTTAAGCTATGTTTTATAAACGTTTCAAATTGCCTTGTTAAATACAAAAACTAAATTTTTAAATGCATTATTATGTATTTAACTTTTTTTTATTATTTACTTACCCCCGTATTAATAAATACTGTGTAAAAGTTATCAACTTGTTACTCAGCAGTCCAATTTTTGTATCTGTCATCTGACGTTTGCTAACTAACTTACTTGTGCACATTTGTTTATTAATAAGGGGGTTATTTGATTATTAGCTAATTAAACTAAGGCAGTTTTATTATTAAATCATTATTTTTGGGTGCCAAAAATACTGTAGTTTCGTAGAGCGGCAACTGGTGTAGTTTTTGAGAGACATTTTTTATACCTACTGCATTTAATTCTAAATTGAAGCCTCTTGACTCGTCAACGTTAATTTTTCTGTAAATGAACATGAATTGAATGTAAATGAGTTACATACCTATTGACATCACGTTAAAGCTAACAAAGCTATGCTTGTTTAAAGAAAACATTTTCTTATGAGTTCCAACGACTGTATCCTTTGCGCTATGGCCGAAATCATACTTAACAATGTAAAATTTTAATGTTTTTTTTTGCGTTTTTTACCCACTTTGACAGTCAAAACCATGGTCATTACTATGACTTGCAAGTGTATTTTCTTAAAAAAAAATAGTAAGATTTTATCAACTTGATAAGCTCAATATAAGGCCTTGAAAATCGTTTACCTTACAACGTAGGCTTAACAGATCTCTTGGTCGATTTTATCTCTTTTACTGTCCAGCAATACTATACCCCCTCTTCAATAAATTCGCGGCCACGATATCGCAAAAGTGAGCTTATTTGCATTTGGCCATTGACGAGATGATCTTTAGTGTCAGATAACCTCTTGGCTTTGATAAACGGTGTTCCAATGAATTGTCCCACACCCGATGTGACTATGACGTTTTCAAAAATGCAACTACAATTGGGGCCCCTTAAAGTTAGGAGCGATGCCCAACCCTTGCATTGCTCAGTATTTAACAAGGCATCACTAGTGCAGTGGTAATTTTCTAAATCCAACCAAATTGCTAAAACTACTTCCAGGTCTAAGATCTTCCTCACAATCGCCAGATTGCTAACTTCCTATCATTCCGAAATTTCCAATTTTCAAGCAATTGCATTTTTACCGCCAGTCGCGTTTATTTGCTCAACACAATCGCCACAAATTGCTATGATAAATGAACGCAAATTCAACAAATCATTTCACCGCCTCCAAAGGTACGGTATGTTTTTTTTTTTGTCATTTTGCACTGGCGGCAATAAAGTTCCAACACCGCTTTCGACAAAATATGCAATTTGCATATTCCCATTGAAATGGCTCTCGTTTAATAGTCACCAGCGAACTTTCCATCAACGGAAAAGGGAAAAGAACTCCCTATCCCTATGTACCACACATTCATTGTCATTGTCATTGTCGAAGCTTGTTTATCCTACTGCAATGGGACCTATAAGCCAAAACCAAATTATCTGATACACGGTGTATGGCGAAATGTAATCCGTCAGTGGAAGTGAGTATTAGCAGCATCCGGAACATTTTTCCACAAACAATAACCAAAAGTCGACTGTGTGTGTGTGGCTGAGTAGAGCGTATCGTAAAAACTTGAAAATGACATATTGGATTCATTTAACACTGCCAAACTCCGATACGGGGCGACACAGGCAGTGGGTGTCTGCCGACCGCCCGCTGTGAAACGCAAAACCCTCTATTTATGCCAGCAGATATTATATATCCAGCAAGGATGTGGGAGGGAGCCACCAGTCTGGCTTTTTGGAAAACACTCTTTAGCCACCGTCGTCGTCGTTGTTGTCCTCGTCGTATATATCAAATGGGAAATCTCGCACAAATGAGTTGTGGCTGTTTTATGCAAATTAGGCAGTCGGAATTCGGATGCCGAAATAATCGTAATCGTAAAGTACTAATCCCTAAAAACATATCTGCCGAATGCACATCTCCAATTAGTGCTTGTTGTGAGGTGGCACGGAAGATGGCTTTCTGTATTTTTTTGTTTTGTATTTTTAAGGGCGGCTTTTGTGGGTTGGATATCTGTTGCTGTTTCGGAAAGTTTTACTTTTGCTTTACTTTTGCTGGGATGAAATCGTATTAATGAAGAAAATCTTTGGGGAAACTCGTAGATAATGGTGTCGGGATTAAATGCTTTTCAACTCTGACAAAATAGGAAATCCTTCGATGGGAAGTTGAGACGTTTTTGGGGAACATTTCTTTTTAGTACATCTTTGGATATTGTTTCGAATTTCGTTGCTGAAAGAACCAGAAAAAGCATAGGAAAGGGAACATATTCAAGTGTAGACTATAAATTGGTGAAAAAGGTGGGCCGTCAAAAAAATCACACTAAGTATAGTCGTTCCATGAGGAGTCGTTGAGAGTTGAGGGTGACAATGCGCTTATGAGCGATGGATATGTACTTATATTATATAAAAAGCCCAGGAACTTGGACCCGTATAAGGTCCCTTGAAATACAACTTCAGTCTAGAAAGTTTTAACTATTTCGAGCTTCTAATGAAGCAGGCGCAGTGGCTTAGTGGTTAGTGTGTTGGACTACTAAGCGAGGGGTCGAGGTTCGAATCCCGCAAAAACCCAAATTCGAACTTAGGGTTTTTTTTCACTGTGCCACCTCTCGCGAACGTCTGACAAACATCCGAGAGGACAACTGTCTTGAAAGAGCTTCTCAATTAGCCGTTTGGAGTCGGCATAAAATTGTAGATCCCTTCCGTTCGTTCCAAAAAGAAAAAACTCACACATTACGAATGGTTGCGAGAAGCTAGGCATAGGGTCCCTCCGGACCTGTTGCGCCAACTATTTATTTATTTATTTAATGAAGCAAAAAAACCCTCGAAAGTCTGTGTGTTTTTAGATTGTTGTAAAAAAAAAGGAAAATGTTCTAGGTACGCATTCCCTTCGTCCAAGAAATATCCCCGAAAATTGCTTAAAACTACTGCGTCAAAAATGTGTCTCAGTCTTGTCCAATTATACTTTTCGATTCATCTGTGAAGAAGCGGATCGATTTTTTTATCTAAGATGCATACTCCAGCCCGTATGATCTGGAAATCAAGAAATGGAGCTTACTAATAATCATTTTTAACCTTCAAACTAAATTGTTTGTAGGTCACAATATGCAATTTCGTATGGAAAATTTCACCATTGTGAGTTCAAAAAATTTTGCCTGGACATGGACACTAAAAATGATTATGTTATGCGGAATGTTTCGAAAGAGAACTAGAAGTGTCTACAATTTGTATTGGTACAGAGTGTCTGCATCAGAGACTTCCAGAGGAATCAGAATGCCATTTCAAGCAGAAGTAATGAAAATGTCCGAAAAATGTCTTCTTTGGACTTTGACTCGGATAGCACGATTGATCACTTTCTCGAAGACAGTCCACCATTTGTCTTAAGGTGGAGATGTATATCCAGTGAAAAATATGAAGACGTAGGTCCTTTTCAAAATGCTAGGCAGCTTAGCACGAAAAATGTAATTAAGTAGCTGCGTTGTAACTCTTTCTTGTATGTTTGTTAATAGCTAGGTCTCCAACTTCCCTTTCTGTCTAAAATAACATGTTTTTAGCTTCATTGGAAAAGTCAAGCTTGTGTCATTTGTAGATGAAGAGTCCATGTATGCAATTTTGTAGATATATCCAGAATAAGAGGATAAATTGTAGGCGCAGTGGCTTGATGGTTAGTGTGTTGGACTACTAAGCCAGGGGTCGAGGGACGATACCCGCAAAAACCCAAAATTCCAACTTAGGGGTTTTTCCACTGCGCCACCTCTCGCGAACGTCTGACAAACATCCGAGAGTACAACTGTCTTGAAAGAGCTTCTCAATTAGCCTTTTGGAGTCGGCATAAAATTGGAGATCCCTTCCATTTGTTCCAAAAAAAAACTCTCGCAAAACGAATGGTTGTAAGAAGCTAGGCCTAGGGTCCGTCCGGACCTGTTGCGCCAACTATTTTTTTGTATTTTTATTTAAGACGATAAATTGATGTTTATGGGGCTGATCAATCCACAGCTATTCTTCCTAAAAAAAAAACTACGGAAAATGTGTAAGAAAACTCCCCATAAAGCCCTGATAAGAGCTCAAAAAAAAAATATTCCGAAAAGCATCTAAAAAAAAAAAAACAACAAAAAATGCTTCAAAAACAATTCGTTAAACGACCTAAAGGAAATCTCGAAGAATGTTCAAAAAACGTTCCAAAAGCGGACAAAAACCACCCCGAAACGAGCAATAGAAAGCACCCGAAAAAATGTCCCGACAAACGAGCCAAAAACAATTAAGTAAACGGTAAAAAATATTCCACAGAATACCATAAGAAACGTTTCATAAAACATTCTGAAAATGGCGCTATAAAAGTTCAAAAAAGAAAGAACGATGTACGAACATTCAAAAAGCTCACCAATAATCGCCGATAAATCGAAAAGAAAGGCACAATGCCGCACACACTCAACGTTCAAACAATACCCAATGAAATATGTGCCGACATCTGCAAAGTTTGCTTGAAAACGAAGTATTATTATATGAAAATGGCTGTTACTAAAAAAGCTAGAACTCATTCAGAATCCATTCAACTTTGTACTACCTTGAAAGACGAACTCGCTGAAAGCTACCAGTCCAATTGTGCAGCTAAAACCCACAATTGGTGAAAAGTATAAGCGGTTTTTCATAAAAGCGCTCTAAAAGCCTATATTTTCGATAAATTGCAGGCTTTAACACAAGTTGCAGCTTATTACCCCGGCCAGTATATATAAACACATAAAATCAATCAAAATCATCTACCACATTTCTTACATAATTTCATAAATAATTTGCAAACATTGAACTTGGGGGAGATTTCCATACATAAGGGTTGAAACCGGATTTAATAATAAAACCCGTGCATTTCATGGCTTGTCCTATAAAAGACAACCCCACACACCATCAAATCTGGACATTCCCTACATGCAGGAAAAATAAATTTACATTTCTTTGTTATTCTCGAAAGGTTTTCTATGCGGCTTTTTCGTATTACTTTCAATTTTTCTCTAAAAAAAAGGATTACGTGCAAACGAGCCATTTGGGTCAGGCAACTTACTGCAAAGGATACAAAATAAAAATAAATCCACGTATGGGCAAATTGAATCTCACGCATATGTGATCATATTCAATTTGGCCAATTTGGGAGACGGTCTTTTTTTTCTGAATTCTTGTTATTTTTTTGTGGCGACGATTATTTTTGAAGATGCCACAGGCTACATTCTGAAACAAGCGAAAATTTCAAGAGAGACCCTTTCTGTCTGTCACTACTTTCGGTTTTAATTGAAAGGGTTCTTTGAAGTCGTTTTTTTTTCTAATATCTCCCGTGTTACACCTTTCTGATAGTAACGCCAACCAATACCAATCAATAAACAGTCGATTGGTCCACCGCATAAATCGAAATTGTATTATTAAAGAAAAATTAATAAATAGAAAAAAATGTTGACAAAAAGCCTGCACGCGACTTTACAATTGAAAAACGCTGCGTATTGACGTGTGCCAGCAGAGCGGAATAAAAAATAATAATAATGAAGAATTTTCAATGGTAAAAATTCGTCCTTTGCCCACTTTGCCAGGACAAGTTTAGAGTTGCTTCCCATTGGTATTGCACACTCACACTGCAGAAACAACAACAAAAGCTAAAGGAGATTATGTGGGCAGGCAAATAGAAAACCAATAAAAGGGACGTGATTCCAGTTGTGATTAGATTGATTGCTGGGGAATGTGTTTTCTTTGTGTCCTCTCTTTTTGAAGTTTGTCGTCCTTTCGTCCTTTATGGCGATGCAAAAGAACCCTTTTCATACTGCTTGCAGAGATGGATCAAAATTCAATTCCGACAAAAGGGTGAGTTCGAGTTCGAGTTTATGATAAGGTATGAAGCGGAAAATATCTTTGTGACTATTTTGACAGTTCTCCGTGCGCGCAGTAATCATGTGAGGTATGTCGTGTTTCATGGCAACGTTATTATATCTTGACCAGAGAAATATTGGTGGCTCACAAAAGGATTATACCGACATGTACGTGAGCTTTTTATGATTTCACATTTGGGATTATTGATGCGAGGTCATGCGTCATTGGTAACCAATGGCAATCTGTCATGTGATTTATTTTGATAAGTATGAAGGAAAAGGTGGTTTATTATAGCTAAGGAGATATTTCGAAGAGATTTAGATCAAATGTCAGTTGATAAAGTTCCTTGAATTGGGTTGGGTTTTATTTTTTTTGTGAGAAAATATAATACGTGTGGCTTTTTCCTATATTAAATCTTGTTTGTATATAAATCACTTGAAGTTGATGAATATCTTAATCTTGGAAAGCCAGGGGCGAAAGTATTTGGCATGGATTTTGCGGAATTCATCCAATAAGTGGGGAGGTTCTTAGATACCTTGTGCACGACACATAAGTGTATAGAAAAACAAATTCGTATTCTTTAGATGGTAATTGACAAGAACATATTAAGCAAAACGGTTCCTAGGCACGGGCAAAGTTGAGAGGTTACAGCTATCTCAGGTTTTATGTTTGTTACCAGTTGGCGCGAAAACTACTGCACACATTTGAAAGAAAACTTTATTAAAGCGTATCCCTAAGCTCGGGGATGACTATAGGCTATGTGTCGCCTATTTTCACGCGCACTTTTTGGGAGAGTTTTTGACTGAAGTATAACTTTTGCTTACGCTAATGCCTTTAACTTCAGAAATAAGTAGCTGGCGCAACAGGTCCCTAAGAGCAGCCTCTCACAACCATTCGTTTTGTGTGAGTTTTTAATTTTAGGGATGAACGGAAAGGATCTATACAATTTTACGCCGAATCCAAACGGCTAATTTAGAAGCTCATTCATGACAGTTATACTCTCGGATGTTTTTCAGATTTTGAGAGGGGGCGCAGGGGAAAACCCTTAAGATGCAATTTTTGTTTTTCCGTGGTTCGAACCTGGGATCCCTCGCTTAGTAGTCCAATACGCTAACCTCTAAGACACTGCGCCTACAACTTCCTATTCGTAAAATAATTCTCGATCAAAACAAATACAAAAAAAGTGCACGACTGGGTCGGACGAAACTTTCTCGTTTGGATGAGTTGATTGTTAATGAGATAATTGTTAAACCGTACACTTTTAGGTTATTCATTTGATATGGCAGTAGGTACATACATAAATATAATCAAATGTCAGTTTCTGTTTTTTTGATCTGTTAAGGACTATTCACATGAGAGCGTATTGCGAATAGGCGAATTGTTAATAAATCAATTTAACTATATTTATGAATTGAAAATTGCTATTTGTTCTATCTTAAAACGATTATATTGAATAAATCTAACACCTAATCTAAAAAAACATGAATCTCAATTGATTTAAACAGCTAAATTAACAATCTAAGCAATTTGCCCGCGAATTGAAAATTCTTGCCGCGAACTGTCACATTTTATTCGCGATCCACGAACCCGCGAATGAAAAATTCGTTCGAACTTAACCCCTAAAAATGAAACTGATACGCGGAACGCGGCTATCTGCGACCAAAAAAAGTTTTCATGTGAATGAAGTGTCAGAAACTACGAATATTCGCGTGTTCGCAGTTCGCGATTCGCTCTCATGTGAATAGTCCTTAAGGCTTTAGGGCATGATTTTTTTTTTTGCCTGGAATAAGTTAATGACTCTGGTTTAAGTTATCAATGATTGCAAGCAGTATTCGTGATAGATCGATATATTTACATATATGTATATATGTATATCTATTTATATATATGTAAAAATTCAGAGATTTGTGTTTGAATTTGCATTAGCAGTTATAAACAGAGTATCCCAATGGACGTGGGTGGGGAAGTAAATGAAGTGAGATTTTCTGATTGTGTAAACTTCAACTGGTTGGGATTATTTTAAGGTGCATATTCAATATGGTTGGAAAAAATAAAGAAGTAAGTAATATTTATACTAGAAATAAGTTTTGCGTAGCTGATATTGCATTTTTAATGAGTTATAAAAACACAGATCCGCTTTTGAGTAGACATACTTGATAAATAATTAAAAAATTGATTTATTCGAATTTCGAAATCGAAAATAGGATTTTCGAGATGTGAGCACTTTCTAAAATTAATGATTTTGAATTGAAAATTAGGGACTTAATAATTCTGAAAACATCAATCTTACTCTAAGTTTGCACATGGGTCAAAATTGCTATTGCCATTTTCAGGTTAACTAAAGAAAACTAAATTTAAAAAAATAATTACATTTTTTTCAGAAATCCATTTGACGATAATACAGCTAAAAACTGAGTTTACTATTCAGTTAGAAATAACCATATTACCTTAGAAGTGTTTTCGAGATATGTCCATATTTCAAAAGTATCATTATTCGATTTTGTAGCAAAAAACTGAATATGCAATTAACCTCACCTGCTTAAATAGCAATATTAGTTTAAATGGTTAGAGTCGTTTTCGAACAAATCAAACAGGTATGAGCATTTTATATGGGAGGTATTACGGAGAGTGTTAAAAAATCCTTAAGGATCCTAAATATTCAAGCTATAACAGGTGGGCACAGATTAAATTTATTTTATCAAAAATCGTAAGGTATTAGCAGAAATTGCTCTTGGTCGTGGCTCTGCTATGGCGTAGTGACTGTGTGAGCGCAAATCGAAATTGTACCGTGTGTCGGTGTGTTCTCTTTCTCTATTGGAGCGGTACGAAATACACGACTGCGTGACGAACTGTCAACTTGAAATTGATTTAGAAAAGAAAGTGAATTCGATGCACAATAACTGATCCAAATAAAAGTTGCACCCTATTCCATATGCGTTTTAAAACCTACCTATATGCATACATAAATATTCTATAAACTACTTCAAATCGATGTCGAGTACCTTTTCCAACCCTTTGATGATTTTTCCAAACAGAAAAAAGGGTTCATTCTCTCTCATTTGAATCTCTGTCTCTTTGAAGCATTTTTTTTCTTTTTTTCGCTTTCAAAAGTTTTATTGTTTCGCACGGTTGTTGCGCCGACCGTATGTACGGAGCCCGGAAGTTTCACTTCAGAGCGCGATGAGTTTATGCGGGTACTGGACACGTGACCAACACCAAGGGAAGTAATCAACAAAATGTTAATGACGACGAAGAAAGCAACCTCTTATACAGCAAAGCGGCCCAACGTCTGTCCGCGCTGTGTAATTACGTGTATCTGATTGCAACAGTTTTGACAGCAATCCAAAAAGGATTCCCATAAATTAATGCAGTGCTCCGACGACGAACAACAACAACGCCCAAGGAACCCACAAAAAAGTACAGTCAGTTCCTTATTGTTTTCCCAAAATATTATGGTTTCCCACCAGCCGATGAAAAGGGTTAATTTTCCATAAGGGTTGTATGGATATAGTGGAGTGCAGGGAGGACCCCATGCTCGTACAATATGTTTTTCACTTTGAAAGTGTAACCACCATTAACCGCATTTTTCACCTTGCCACCACTCCCGGGGGAATTGACTTTGTCAATCAAGATTAAATATGCATACCAAGGTATTTTCTATTTTTCAGGAGTTGGTGCGCACACGGCTGCGACTATTAATTACCGACTTATCGAAGGTGCGGTGAAATGTACTCTCATAACTGTACCCCGCCCTGGTGTCACACTTTATTTTTAGATTTAATAAATATTTCATCGAAGAGTATAATTTCCAAGTAATTTGCAAAAGGACACTGCCGGAGAGGGAGTTCCGTATATCGACCCATTAATTCATTCCGAGATGAGCATTAATTTTCCTCAGGAGATGTTTGGGTAGTTTATCTTCTTCACCGGCAGCGTCTAAGGACATATCGTAGATGTGGCGACATCGACAAAGGAAAAAAAAAATGAAGACGTGTTGTATCAGAATGATCGGAAGCTCCTCCATTAATCTCTGACTGACTGGAGCGATTTGTACAAGTTCGGGGGGTAGCCAAAGGGAATGATGTCCTTTCTTTTGGCTTTTTAAATATTTAACAGCAATTTGTTGCCTAATAAACGGACAGAAACAGAACTCGAAACTTAAATGGGTCGATGAGGCAATCACTTAAAATGCATTCCAAATGGTTGGCTATAAATCAAGTTGGTTTTTGTATTTGTTAGGAGATATTTGACGTGATGTGGAACAGTTAAGCTAGCGGTGAGCTTATATGAGACAACTGACAGAATTGACAGAATGGGTTCTAAATTTGCTACTTCCTAGACGATGGGCGTTAAAAATATAGAACTCTAAAAATAAGTTCTTAGGTTGCAAATTTGAGAAGAGCGCCTAGTTACACATTTTTTAATAAAAAATGACCTAAACAATAGGTTAGTATTCATTTTAAAAGGCAATCACATTCATATATTCGCGGACAGTCAATCACCTATAAATGCCCTTAGCTCGCCTGTCATTGACTCCAAATACTAATACGATACTTAGCTGTTTGAACGCCCTTCCTGCCATGAGGGCTTTGAGGGAAACAAGAAAGTCGACGAACTGGCCAGAATGGGCTCTGAAATTCATTTCACGGGACCTGGACCCAGCGTTACCTCTGAAAATTTTCAGAAAGAGTCCAAAAAAGAGTCCCGACAGAAAAAAGGAGTCCCATAGTAATACCTCTGAAAAAGAGTCAAAAAAGAGTCCCATTTCAATCTAGGCTTTCTTAATTTTTGTGGACTTCGACCTTCGAGTTTGAATACCCTTATTATGATAACAAGAAACGCCATTATTTTTATCTATATATATAAAAATAACTTGTACGTTATAATTAAATTGCAAATTCAGGTAAAGAAGTTTATAAATAGTACAAACAAAAATCAGTTCATTAAAAATAAATAAATAAGTTAAGCAGCCAGCTATCTGTTTTTAGTTAACTTATATATTAACTTATACCTATAATTTAATTCATTAATTCATAAACAATCATCGTTTAAAGTTGAAAAAAAAAGATCTAAAAAAAAATTAAATAACAAAATAATATTTTCAGGTAACACAAAAAAATAAGTAAATATCTTAGATATAAGTTATTAGGAATTCTGTTCCTGTACTGCTGAATTAAATTCGAGCCAGGAACCCAGTCTTCTATTTGCTTATGCCCAATTCACAATGTCGCGTTGACGCGCGCGTGCGTTGACAGATTATGTAGAAACAAAGCGTTCATATGGTGCCACACAAAATGCAGCTTCAGGCGTTGAGCCGACTTTAGACCGTAAATATCGTAAAGTTCAACGCGACGCGTGAGTAGAGCTACTTTCTACTATCACGCGCGTTTGACAACTTTAGAATTTCGAATTGTTCGATTTGAAGTCATAGAATGTGCCGTTTATAGATGGAGCGGCACAGATCCGCTAAAGTTTATTACACACAACTTTTAAAAAGCTATATGATGTTTTTTCAAAGCATAATTAATTAATTCAGTATGAGGAAATGAGGAATAATATTTTTTTTTGTAGGGCAACTACTAATTTCTTTAGATTTTTTGTAGGAAAAATATTAATCAAGGGTCTTGTATCCGTATTAAGGTTGTTGTGTGCTTCGATATATTGTTAAATTTGATTTTCTTGTATTTTGGAGAATCGTTTTTCAATTCGTGCATAAAAATGACAGCTTCAAGAAAAAAGAGAGTAGGCTTGAAATTTTAATTCTGCTCTGAATTTGTATTTTTCAGCCAAAAAACAAACAGAACTTTTAGTTTGTTAAAATTTTCCCTGTTAACGCGTAGTCGCTTCAAAGCAGCATTTTGTTTTACAAAATTGTTGCTCGCGCGCTTTGGCATTTAAAATCGTAAAATTTCGATAAAGCGTGTCAAAGCGCGCCGACGCACGCACGCGTGCAACGCCGAATTGTGAATTGGGCATTATTTTCTAGTAAGTTGAGCGCCGAAAGCCTTAAGTCGGTTGGTAAGTTTATTTTTGGTCAAAGCCAGTTTTGAAAATAGCGTCTCAGCACACGCGCTACTATGGCGCAATGTTAATTAAGATGTTTATTACAAAATCGTACAAATTTTTGAACAAATCAACGACCAAAACAACGACAACACAGAAATATAATCCATTCAATGCAGTAATTTCCAGTTTCCATTTCTCATTCCCATATCCATAATTTTTCATGCATTTTGTCTTTGTAATGTCACACATTATACGTAGAATGCAGATTTTCTTGCACAATGTCATTGACAAAATGAATGAAGCTATCCTAATACAAGTAGGTAGTCAAATAAATTTTACAAAATGACTCTACGAATGGGGCATCATTTTATGATCAAGTTACAGAAAAGGAGTCCGATTTCACTGATTTTCAAAAAGATGAGTCCTGGAGTCCGGGCGTTCAAAAAGAGTCAAAAGGACGCTAAAGCGTCCCCAAAGGTAACGCTGCCTGGACCCTTCTGCTTCACTCCCAAATTGTCTATAAATTTGCCATCAATAGATGGAAACACACAAAATGTGTTTCATATTGGGAGAGAATCCCGGGTACAAAACAGGACAAGCGTGCTACAGGGATGGAAAATGCCATTTTCGATTTGTACTGAAAACTGTTGGAAGAATGTACTGAAATGGAGTCAATTGTATTGAAAACAATTTTTCGTATACAAAAAATGTGAATTCACAATATGTTATTAAAAAAAAACATAAAAAAAAATATACATACTTACAAAAACCTATGAGCTCTTCAGGCCTTATACACTCATTTTGCAAATTCATATTCAAAATATTGCCCTGAACTTGATATTCATAACAGTTTTTCGCCCAGAAACATTGGAATTACAATAGAAACAACGTTTGATTTTTCGTTCAACATTTTGTTCAAGCCATGGGTATTTTTCAGGCTGAAAACACACCTCATATTTCTTCTTTTTTTCGTTCGTACATCGTTTGAACAGGTCTAAACACTTTTGAAAAAAAGTTATGTTTTACTGGTAGCACTTATAACCTACACAAACTACTTACTCATCAACAGACAAAAGTAAAAAGCAGAATCTAGTCAGCGCTCTGTGCAAAACTTAAAACAAATACATAGTTCGTTAAGTGATTTGATTTTCTGTTTTTGGAAAAATACAAATTGCAAGAAAATTTTAAAGATACAGATAAATGAATTGTATCGAATTATGGCAAATTGTACTTTTGTACTTGAGCAAACTCATTTGTATCGAATTCGATACAATTGTATCGACTTTTCCATCCCTGGCGTGCTATAAAGCCTTTAAAAAAAGATGCCAACAGAATCTTAAATCTAAATAGGCATGATATCAAAAACGTAACTAGTTTTCTTACAGGATATCACGACCTACGATATCACTTAAATAAAGTAAATTTAACCGATTCTTCACTTTGTCTGTTGTGTCTTGAAGAAGACGAAACAGCTGAGCATATAATATGTGAGTGTCCATAGCCCTATGCGGAATCAGAAGAACCATCTTCTACAAGGAGCTTCCGAGCCCTGAAGAGATAAAAAAGTCATCTGCTATAGCAGCATGATTAACTTTATTAGGAAAGTGGAGAACCTGCTAGCCTAAACTTTTTTTTTTCTGGCCCAATGGCACAATAGATCTTATAGGTCGATTTGCCTTTTAGGCAAAGTCAGAGGGTTTCAAAAAAAATATTTTTAAATAGCTTCCTATTGTTGTCAAAAAGTCGAAAGCGATATTGTTAAAACGATCATTGACATCTGTCGCCTAATGAAAGCTGATAATTAGAATCAAAGGCACACAATTCACAGTATTACAGGAAAAGGCAACCATTTCGCAGTGTATACTCAGTGAACTCCTAATTGATTTATGAGTGGAATTGTGTCGTAATAAAATTATTTTATATATATTTTTTGGTTTTTTAATATACGGAACACAAATTATTAGAATGTCTCGATTTATTCGTCGGCTGATGATCTAAAGACCACAATTGAATCGTTAGCAAGTGAAATCCGTCGATATGGTTGACCATCATAACTTGCTATTGAGGAAATTGGAAAAAGCTGGTTTTTGTGGTTTCATACTGGAGTGGTTTCGGTTTGATCTTGGTAACAGATCAGAAAGAGTGAAGCTTGACGGCATAGGAAGTGAAATTAAGTTCTTTAACTTAGGTGTACCCCAAGGTTCAGTTTTAGGAACCATTTTGTTTCTAATTTATATTAACTCACTATTTTCACTCAATTTTAAAGGTACACACCTACTGCTTTTGCGGATGATGTTGGTTTTTCCTATATTTTCACTTGTCTTTTAGATTTAATCTCGAACATAAATCCATAGATCCCAATCTAATGAGAAAATGGTTCGCTGAACATAACTTAGTAATAAGTTCAAAACTAAAATTATGTTTTTCAGTCTGTCTTCGATACCAAAGATGGAAGCCAATGTTTATTTTTATGCACCAGAATGCCAAAGATATAGATTGTATGATTGTAATTGTGTATTTAGTTGTTCTTCTTCGTCCTTTTGTAGCAGCATAATATGTAGTGATAAGTGTTATTATAGTGATAAGTGTATCTGGGTCTACTTATTGATTCCAGGATGAGTTTATTTATTCACATGGTAACCTTAAGGCAGTACTTTCGATATACACTTAGTCAAAAATATACACTTAGTCATTTCTTCTAATATTAAATTAGTGTTTGATTATTAGTAAAGCCGTTCGTCTTCTGCATTTTTTTCCAATCACTCTTTCTGTTTTCAAAGCTGTGAATTATTTTCATTGCTGCGTTATTGGTTAGCTTCATAAATAAGTTTTTGGTTTTAATAGAATGTCTTGACAAATTCCTAAGTCTTCGAGCATCATGCGGAATAATTGTTCAACCACGGTTATGGTTAATGTGTTATCCAGACATATTGATGGATTCCGAATATGTTATTTAAATGCACGTAGTCTTAATCAAGAAAAGCTTGATTATCTGCGATATTTGTTTATTGATTCTTGTGTTGATGTTATTTGTGTCTCTGAGTCGTGGTTTAAGTCCGATATTAAAGATGAATTTTACAAAATCTCTGGTTACAATTTAGTTAGGAGTGACAGAGTGACAGTTACGATTGGTGGTGGCGTTGTTATTTATTGTAAGTCCTCTTTAACTTGCAAGCCCTTGGCTGTCTCAAAAGGATCTATGGTCGATTTTGTGATAGTGGAAATATCTGATAAATATACAAAATGCTTAGTCTCCTGCGTGTATTGCCCAAATCGTAGTACTTCTCCTGAACCATTCTTTTCAACACTCTCTAACTTTTCTGCATTATATGAGCATATTATTATCTGTGGGGACTTTAATGCTGATTTGTTTAGACGCGATTCTCGTGCTTATCAAATTTGTGATATATGTTCTTCGTTTGGTCTGTCGATTATTAATTCCAGTGCAACACATTTCTCCCCAATTTCCTTACCTAGTCTTTTGGATTTTGTCATTGTTTCAGAAAACTCTGCAATTCTACTCTTAGATCAACTATCACTTGGTGGCATATCGGATCATGATTTACTTTTTGTTACCTATGATATAAGTTTTAAACACACTGTTATTCCTGTTGAGTTTTCTTATAAAGACTTCAACTCCATTGATACTGCTGCCCTTGAAAGAGGAATATCCCTAGCACCATGGGAATATTGTAGACTTCTTGTTGATCCCAATGAGAGAATTAACTGTTTCCAGTCCATAGTAGCACACCTGTATGAAAACATTGTGCCTACGAGAACTATCAAAATTAGTGACAAGAACTGTCCATGGTTTACAACCGAAGTCATCAATGCGATTAAATGCAGAAATAGGTCCTATAGCAGATGGAAGAGATTGCCGAACACATATACTTGGAATTTGTATAAATCTGCCCGTAATCATGCAACAAGTGTTACGCGAGCTTCTAAACGCAGCTACTTTAACGCTAAGCTTAATGCTTCGCTTCCATCTAAGATCCTTTGGAAAAATCTACGTGAGCTAGGTATTAATAATGACAACTGTGCTGTTTGTGAGATTGAACCTGATGTGTTGAATGACCATTTCCTCTTTGGCAATGACCAAGTGTGTCCTATTAACACCCCTAATATCAGTTCAAGGAACCCATCGTCAGAATTACAGTTCGTTTCTATATCTGAGTCTGATGTCATAGGCATTATGGCGACGATTAAGTCTAATGCAATTGGTGAGGATGGAATACCGCTTAAATTCGTTAAATTAATCTTACCACACATAATTGGTCATCTCACACAACTGATAAATTTCTGTTTAATGTCAAGTACATTTCCTGAAGTTTGAAAATCTGCTAGAGTTATACCTGTTGCTTAAAAGCGTAACGCCAAATGTGCTGAAGATTTCAGGCCTATTAGCATACTACCTTGCCTATCAAAGATATTTGAAAAAGTAATTGCGAGGCAAATTTCCCATCACCTTCAAAGTAACTCCTTACTTCATCAACTTCAGTCTGGTTTTAGAGAAGGTCATAGCTGTTCTACAGCAATGGTAAATATTATGGACGATATCAGGTTAAATATTGATAAGCGTCATGTTACTTTTCTTTGTCTGCTTGACTTTTCCAAGGCATTTGATTCGGTTAATCATAATCTTTTGTGCTGGAAGTTGCAACAGTTTTTCAGTTTTAGCCCTAGTGCTACTAAGCTCATTGAGAGTTTTTTAAGTAACAGACAACAGAACGTAGTAGTTGGAGGTAAGTCTTCCTCGTCTAAGTCTATCACCAAGGGCGTTCCTCAAGGTTCAATTCTTGGTCCAATTCTGTTTTGTATGTTTATTAATGATCTTCCAACTGTCTGTAAATACGTGACTACATACCTCTATGCTGATGATGTTCAATTGTGCTTATCTCGTCCTCTTTGTGATATCCCTGATCTTGCAAGTAAGTATAATGAAGACTTGTCTGCGATATTTAGATGGTCCGTTTCGAATGGACTTGTTTTAAATCCGACTAAATCTCAGATTATTGCAATTGCGAATAAGCCAATTGATCCAAACATCTTGCCAAATTTATATCTATCAAACGTAATTATTAGTTACGCTAATACAGTTACTTGCTTAGGTTTCAAACTGAACCGTACGTTTTCGTCTTATGATCACGTTAATTTTGTTGTTGGCCGCATTTGTGGCTGTCTTAGGAAACTGTGGCTGTCTGCTAGTTTTACTCCTCGAGAAACTCGTCGCAAACTTGTAATTGCTCTGATTTTACCTATCATCACATATGCCGAGGTAGTTTATAGTGACTTAGATTCTCTATCTCAGTATAAACTACGAGTTGCTTTTAATGATTCCGTTAGATACATTTATGGACTGAAGAGATATGATGGAATCTCTGTTCTATCTAGTAATGTCCTAGGTTGTACTCTAAACCAATTCTTAAATGCTCGTAATCTCATTTTTTGTCATAAACTCCTCCATAGCAGAACTCCGGGATACCTTTATAACAGACTATCTTTTTCACAGTCTCAGAGAACACTTAATATCAATATTCCGCCCTTTAAATATTTAAATTCCTCCCGTATGTTTTTCGTCCACTCCGCGAGGCTGTGGAACTCTTTGCCTATACATATTAAACTGATTCGTAATTCCAAGAGCTTCAAATATAAAATTCTTAAATATCTTTCAGCGCAGCAATGATGATAATAATAATAAAAAATATTTTTCAAGATAACTATAATTTTCTCCTTACTTACTTACCTTCAACCTTGAATTTTTGAACTTTTTTTTTTTCGATAATCTTTTGTTATCACGTTAATTTAGTTAATTTCGCCATATTTATCAATATTTATTCAATGTATATACATAGATGCAATTACTTTTTGTACTATAAAAGACCAAGTCTTATTGTAATGGGTGATTTTTTAAGAGGTTTAGAACTTTTTTTAAAAAAAAAAACACAAAAAATTCGAAAAAATGAATGAAATATTTACAACTCAAAACTGAAGATGTTAATAAATTGAAATTGAAAATTGAAATTGAAATTGAAATTACTTCCAAACATTCGGTTTCTTGCCAATGATTTGTATTTTCTCCAATCATTAGATTTCTTCCATTTATTTGCCTCCCCAGTCATTTGCGTCATTTCCAATCATTTCAACTCAGCTCTTTTCTGTGCATTATATATGTATAATCTGCATCTCTACGACTAATTGGGACTCTCAACGAGGCATTAGTCACAGCTTCTCGTCTCCAAAAAACGTGTATGCAGCAACGAGTCTTCCAATAGTATATCCGGTTTTGAATTTTAGGTAACCTTCACTCCATCTCACTCACACATTTGGTAATACAATGGACATACAAATCTGGCCTAAGTGTGTCTTTCAAGATAGCCACCTAACCTAACCTAACTTTCAACTCCAAGCTTAGTAGCCCAACTAACTACTGAAACGCTATGCATCATGGGACATATAATAAAGTGTTTTTGCGGTTTTTCTATTCTAATTGTGCCAACAGCGATTGAGAGAAGCCGCTCCTTGCTTTCAAAATATATCTAATAACTTTTGATTCAAATATTTGTCGATCATAACCATAATTTCCATTATCAGAACCGGACCACAAGTTCTTTGCATTTACTCTTATCCTGCTCCTCAGATACGTCACAATAACTTTCCGCATACATTTCGGTGTTGGAAAGCTGACAAATTTTAGTTGCAATTCTTTGATTTGCATATTCGACCACTGGCACGTCAAAAAATCGCTTCCAATTTGTTTATACCTTATTTAGAAACAGTAAGTTTTGAAAAGGCAAGCCTCTTAATATGTCTTAATGTAGATGGTCTCGAGGGTAGCGAAGTTCAGGTCTGCAAGGTTTAAGAAAGGATTTAGTGAGACACCTATACAGGCGATGGCATTACTGATGGTAAAAACAGGGTTTGCATTAGCATTACACCTTTTTTAGAGGTTTCCTTTTCGATTTGGCAACCTCTTTTTCATCGATAATCAATAAAACAGCTTCCTTTGCCTCATAGTGAAGCCGGACAAACCTTCCAATAATTTTCGCCAACAAAGAGATTTCGCACGCGGAACAACCTCCAACAAACTAGACTTCTGAATATGTATGACCCAGCATTTATCTTTAGTTTCCATTAGATCTAATATCCATGGCGATGATACGCACATCCGCAAAAAATTCCCTAATCCAAACAAAGTGAGATGAGAAAATTATACCTTACCCATTTACCTTTCCACAGAAAGCAATTTAATTTACCAAATGGATGTATTTAAAATGTTGATGGCATAATTTCTCATTGTACGCGATTTATTATATCGTGCATCGGCTAAAAAGAAAAGATAATACCTCCCACCCCACCCCAGTTCCGACATCATGCCAATAATTTATAGACAAACCCTAGCCATTGCAAACAGAGCACAGAAAAAAAAAAAAAAAAAAATAACCATAACAACTTGTAAGGACTTTTCGCATTAATTTAATACATTCCAAGGGATTTGTAAATAAGAACACAGATTGAACCTGTTTACAATTGAAGGCATAATAGGTTCATCAAGACTTTTAAACAGCCCGTGCTTCTGGTCATGGGTCTTCTAATATTGCCCTGAAGGTGAAGCAAAACCGTTGAAGCTAAGAACACACACATATATATATAGCATGTTGCAAACGGGGCAAACATACTTAGGGGTGAACTTCTTGTTTGCACAATCCATTTGGCAATAAAGTAGTCAAATACACACCATAGGTAAGTAGATGACGACGACGACCTTTTTCCCGATTAGAAGGGGATCCTTGGGTGTATAATGTTTTCTTCCTTCGCAGCGTTCCTTGAATGTTTCAGTTTTTATTTTTATTTTCTAATGGATTTCAGGATTGCCATTGCCAGAGTGACATTATCTCAAAGAATAAACAATTTTAATGGATGCGAATGGATATAAAAAAAAAATATAAGAAGCAGAAGAAAGCGATACAGTACGAGTATATGCGTGCGCTCTGTTGCTATATAAAAATTATAATCCTTTAATTTAAACTTTGCAAAATGGAACAGCAAATAAGCAGGGAAAAGGAAGGGCGCGAATTCTCGACTATTTAGACGAGAGACGCGGGGTAATAAAATAATGGAATTAAGTTTTATCGTTTATGAAGTTGTAATTCATTTATGTGTACTTTGGAATTGTTTCAAATGGCATCCCTTGCCATCTCTCTCCAGGGAGATGGATTTTATTTTCGCACTTAAGACAGCCAAACAGAGAGCACTTTGAGTACCTATATTTGTATTATTGTTTTCTTTCATAAAGTGAGGTTTATTTTTCTGATTAAATAAAAATGTGACTGCGAGCAATTAAACAGTCACGTTTTTATGCACTCATAATGTACCTTACAAAAATAGACATAAGTGATTCCATGACTTTTACATTGTGCTTTCTCTAGAACTTAGATATATATACTTCTTTCCATTTACCAGTTAGCTGTCAAATCGCCTTTGACAGATATAACTAATCCTACACTATTGAGATCTACATTTGTTAACTGTCAAAGTACATAAGTCCAATGCAGGGCTAAGCCAATGAGCTATGAATAATAAATTAGTAATATGCTTAGGCCCCAAAATCGGAGATGACAGCTTCTCATTCCAAAGCAATAACTCACTTAAATAAGAGAACTCGTAAAATTGAGGATTTGATTTCTGAAAGATTACACATTACATTAAGTAGATATTCGATTTTACAGTTCACGAAAAGAAGTTTAAGATCAAATCAAGGAAAATTAGCGCCGAATCACGAAAAGTTTGTCTCATTTTAGAGCTCAGGATTTACTAATTCACGACTTTTTATTCGCAATTCTAGAAATTGTACAAAGTGAAGATATTGATCCTCAAAAGTCGTGAATCAACACTTCTCAGTGTCAATAATGCGATCGGGCATGAAATACATATTGCCATAACCGATCGCAATTTGACACAAATAGTTATCAAATTGATATTACTGTGGTTGTGAAATGCAAAAAAAAAAAAAAATCGTAAATTACCACTTTCCTGTTGCAATTACGATTTCATCCCTTAGTAAATTGCAACAGGGGTTGATTTACTACATCAGTAGTTGCAATTTACAAATTCTTAATAATTGCAACTTATTTTTATCCATTTGCAATTCGTATTTTGCAATTTACGACTTCTCTACGTCAATTTACGTTTTCAATTTACATGTTCGAAATTATTATAAGATTTTATTGATTCATCATTCAGTGGTGGTAAATTACGAAATATTTTTTGCAATTTGAGATTTTAAAGTTGTGTTTGAGGAATTGTCCTATTGAAGTAGTGGATTGCGCCAAAAATGTCGCAAATCACTACAAATAAAAGAAGCTCGAATTAATACTACTAATCGTAATATTCAAAAAACAAACTTTGATATTTTTCGCCGTTTTCAATATCGAATTATGAATTTTTGTATCAATTCAAGACAAAATCGTTGTGATTTGCGAAAAATATATAATTTGTGATTTGCAACTCAAAATTTTGCAATTCGTGACTATGCAGTTCTTTCCGTGTATATACTACATTTTTGCCATTAAATTAGCTTTCAAGTCAAAACTTGTATAGACTTCTCAGGCATTCAGGAAGTTGTGACCAATTTTTTTTTGTAATTTGGCAAATTGCCTTGGACAGATTCCAAAATCTAGTTTGCTTAAGTCGATTATATTTATGTGGACTTTATGTTACCTGAACGTAGAAACGAGCAGTGTGTAACGTCAGCAACATATACGAAATATTAACTTAGCAGGTACTCAGTCATGATATTCTTGACTAGATTTGTCGGCAATCTCCCCATAAATGGCAAGTGGCAACTGGAAACATTTTTTACCTCACTAATATAGGCAAAAAAAAAAAAAAAATGATATAAACCAAGTTAGCTAGCTGTCAGCCATACTATATACATGGTCGAAAGACCTCATTGCATTGAAAAGAAATCTATCACATTTCTGCTGTCTCTTTAGTAAAGTCAAGGAAAATATGTTGCTGTCACAACGACCCTAATACTAAAAAAACTTTTTAAACATTCATCTTAGGTCTGTTCCCTTACTTTTGTAGTAAAAATGGAAAAGGCTATCAAAATGGCAGTGGTGAGGATAAATTCTCTCACAAAGAGAGACACTTACGAAAAAGGGAACGCTTTTTATTTACCTTTAAAAAATGACAGATAAATATTTAAAATATTGAAAAAAGTGGTACGAAAAGCCGTTTAAATGTCTGATGAACTTGAGGAATTTGCTAATTTACTAAGAAAATTAGTTATATTTATTAATTTATTAATCGAACTTCGTTTTGATGAATCCGAGTATGTGGAAGAGTTTGTACCGATTGAACTACAAGCATTGGAGAAGAGGAAAAAGCGACACTGCATTAAGAATTACATGGAAGAGATTGTTCCTTGTTACAGTGAGGAAGAATCTCGTCGCTAACATTGAAAAGAATCTTAAAGAGAACATTCAATTTTATTTTTCCGCCTATCGATACCATTTTAATAAGCAAGAAGTCAAAAAATAATCAACGCATATGCCAAATGGGACAACAAATTTCAAATCAGCTGTTAGTTGTAAGGTGACTGATAGTTTATCCACTTCTTACACCAAGAAATTTGTTGAGTAAAAAGACTCTCAGTAGAGGGGTAATATCTTGCTCTCTCGATGACGCCTTCTTTTACGATTTTTTCGAGTTAAGAAACGGCACTGAGCAGCAGCGATGTCATATCTGACGATTTATCGTCATTTTGACGTTTTACAGTCTCAATGACGATTTGACGTTTTTGGCTTCCCAAAAGACGATTTTCAGGTCTCATAACCTCTTTAGCGCGTGTAAATTATAAAAAAAAAAAAAAGCAAATGCCCAATGACAATTTGACGATTTTCCACTAACTCATGTCAAAGTAAACGACACACTTCTTAAGAAGTTCAATTCCAATATGTATTTGAAATATTTAAAAAGTAATATACCTACATTTTTGTGATTATCTATATATATATAAAAACTAGCAGACCCGGCGAACTCCGTTCCGCCCAAATTCATAAATGTAATGAAAATAATATTTCCAAGCATGCACAGCACAGCGCATGCTAATTTACGTAATTCCGTCAATTCAAATTCTTTATTCAAAAGTTATATTTAATACAATAGAAATAACTGAAGTATAGCAATGTCGATGTATTTCAATAAAACCGCAATGATTGACGTGCCGGCCAACCTTCCGCTTTTGTACTAAAGTGGTATGCCCACAGGTGAGCACGCCACATACAATTGGACCATGTGAAAAACATGGGAATTCAAGATTGATGCTACAAATATCCAGCGATTATCCTTGCGACTTATTATTTGTCATAAGACACTTAAATGCCAAATCGTTCTGAGTAAGCGGAGTCCGCGATATGACAATGTTTGCCTTTTAAACTCAAAATCGTGATTACATGACATTTGATTTGAGATTCTTCACAATTATATCAAACGCGATCCGATACAACGTTCCGGTACATTAAGGGCCGTTTTATTCACTCGAAGTTGAACACAACTTGAGGAGTTTGATATATGTATACAAATCCCCATGCCCTAAGGTTGTTCAACAAAACGATAAGTGAGCCGAATTTTAATTTCAAATTGTGAAGCGGTAAGTCCGGAACATCCGAATTAGAAAATTAAAAATTTTAAATAATTTTTCTTGTATTGGAAGTGATACACCCCGTTTCCTTTGGAGAAAAAATCCATAACATTTACAATGGGATAATGACAACTAAAGTAAGATACGATATGTTGGAAGTTGGAAGTCGCATTAAAAGTTTCACTTCAATAAGACATTAATTGCCAATTTAGTCATTATTTTTGGAAATTAATCTTCACCCCAGAATATTCTTCTCCCAGCATTTGGTGCCAATAAACTCACTCACCATTGCATACTCTGAAGCGTCAGCGGTACCCTCTCACCTTTGAGTATGCGATGCTTATAGTAGCATTAAGCATTTAAGAAGTTTCACTTCAATAAATCAAACAACATAATTGACCTATATCGTCTTTACTTCTTGAATTCTTCAATTCTTTACTGTAGGTATCAACGTATGTAGGTATGTACTATATCAACCATTAAAACAAAAACCTTGAACTCAATTTCTATATACACCACCATAAGTCCATCAGCTCACATCAACAGCCATCTGCGCATTTCCTCAGAAACAACCACCACTTTTCTTTTTTTTTCCATATGAACGTGCTTGTGCTGTGCAATGTGCGCCACCCTCACCCTCGCTCACACCTTTGAGTATCCAATTATTAGCGTTAAACGTTTAACGCGACCTTGAGTTGGAAGTCGCATATTTATTTTGACTTTTCTATATCAAAAATTAATTAGAAATCTACGTACCTACTATGTGCGGATTTTTTTTTTTTTTTCAAAAAGTGGATTGATAAAATCGAGATGAAATTAATGTATTATATGTTGGTCAACAGTGATGGTTTGTTTTTGATATTGTGCATCGCTCCAACAGTTTCATTTCTTTTACACAGTTGATAAGTTAAAAATTAAATGTAAAAAGTTTAAACGCGGACAAAATAGTTATTGAAAAGCAAGTTTCAGTTATTTTTTAAAAATGCCAAGACGTATGCGTACAAATATTGGCCGACGAACAAGGCAAGCAAGTCAACAACAAATATCAACGAAGCCAAACTACAGAAGAAAGCGAAAAGTGGGACATCGCATGGCATAAGACCAGATCAACAGTCAAGAAAATTGAGAGTGCAAATAATGAGAACTGCGTCAAATCCTACTGTTGCTGGGATGGGAACAAGTTCAAATCGGAGTGGTAGGATGCGCGTCGTTGCTGACATTCGAACGACTGGCACTTCAGGTGATGTGATTTTCGATACTAGAGCGATGACTATAATTGTGTGCCACCATTAAAAAAAACTGCTGTGCGAGTGGCAAAGTGCAATTAGCACCTGCGGAGCCATTTGAATCGGAGGATTTTCTAAAGAACATTTGACAGTACGACTACTGTTTTCTTATTACTTCATTGGGAACAAAAATCATTCAAAAAACTGGTTTAATGCCGACTGGCAGGGCAATATTTTCTCTTATACATCATGCAAACACACATTTTCTAACAATGGCACGGGACTCGACGCTGCAATTCGGCTTAACAGATTTACCATCGGATGGGTGCCTTCTTACCAGTAAATGAGGACGTACACCAATTTTTGTCGGGGATGATCAAGTCGATAGGCTGTACAGAGGGCAAAAAGGAGTGACAAAAAACGTCATTCGACAGTTGCAACAATTATATAAAGCAATCAACTCTTTCATTACAATGTTTAAAACGGCGATAGAGAAAATGAACTTAGAAGATCGCAGATTTGTTTTCAAACCTAATAATAAACCGCACTTTGGAAAAAATTGAATGTTCCGGACTTACCGCTTTACAATTTGAAATTAAAAGTCAACAGCAGCTGGTTGGGAAGCTATAGAGCAGCAATTTAATGAACTGTGTCAATTTACCAACTGCATCGGCGCTTTCGAGGGCAAGCACGTCGTAATGGCACCATAGCCAAGCAGATCTCAAAGCTCTTGACTCATTTGTCATCAAATCCAAACTCGCCTTAGAAACATTCTCAACCATCTATGAACTTTCTAAGAAAAACCTAGTCATCCTCCACTGGATTCCAGCCCATAGAGGATTTGAGGGTAACGAATCCGTTGAACCATTTTGCGGAGTCAGCAAAATCATTTCAGGAACTACATAAAGAACCAATCTCGTATAGAGCACCAGAACATTTCTCCCCAAATTCTCCTCCACAAAATCACTCTCCGTGATTAACCTGGGCAAAAATAACCTGAGGATCCTAACAGGAATAATCAGTGGCCACGGTCGCGTGAAAAAACATCTTCACCGCATTGGCGTCTCACCGGATCCCATCTGTAGACTTTGTCTCGAGAGTGACGAATCCTCTCTTCACATAATCAGAGAATGTCCGGCCCCTTTTCGTCTCAGGGAAAACTTCGTAGGTGATGAAATCGTTAATTCAGCATCTCTTGCGAATATACACTCAGAGAAGATCCTTGTCTTCCTGACGATCTCTGGAGTGAAGATATGTCTCTAAGAATTTACCAGGGAAGGCACAATAGGCTCCTCTAAGAAGCCGCAGTGCCAGAGCTCATTGAAAGCTCTTCCGCCCTACAATCTAATCTAGTCTATGGTGGCACCACCAATTCGGGTAGCGTTTTTTATAATTATAAGGGCACGCACAGCATCGTACTAATGGGTATCGCAAACGCCGAATATAAACTGATTTACGTCCATGTTGGCCGCAACGGAAGTTCCATGGCTGCGTTTTTAACCTCTGTACTTTTGAACAAGCGATATACACCCAACAGCTTTGCTTGCCACCGCCGAAAGTACTACCCGGCCGTGAAATACCCGTTCCGTATGTTCTCGTCGCTGATGATGCATTTGCACTGCGGCCAAACATCGTGAAGCCATATAGCCAACGGCCAACGGGGTCTCAGAATAATAATAATCTACCATAAAAAGCAATAGATTTTAAACCATATTAATTTAATTTATAAATACATACGTATCAAAAAAGAGAAATCCAAAAGAATAGTTTTGTTTATTTAACACAAACAAAAAAGCAATGCGTGCTTGTGCAACTGCAGGTTGCAGGATATATTAATATTCAAGTGAAAACCAGTATATTTTTCATATATACATATTTCATCAACATTACTACCAAGTTCTCGTAGAGGAAATCTCATTTAATTTTTTTTTTTCAACTGAACTCCTAAAACCATTTGTGTATTCGCATGATGATTTGTGCATGTTCTAATTTTAGGAACACACAAATGAAATGAGGTACGCAAATGATACACAAATGCAAACCAATAAGCAGAAATAAATTTGTGTACCCGATCAGACGATTTATGTTTATACACAAATTCGATTTGTATATGCTATTCACAAATGATACACAAACCGTTTGTGTATCCCATTTGTTGCTGTCAAATTTGTGGTTCAGACGGTTTATGTATATTTTACATAAATTTATTCACAAATTTTGGCGTATACACAAACCGCCTGATAGTAGCTTAAGTGCCCCGGAGTAAGGATGAACTCAACGAATTCCCCAGCGGAGATTCGGCGAAGTATTAGGTACGTCTTAGAAAACGTAATGTATAAAACCCTTATCCCGGCAGTTCTGCTTTATAGCGTCGATTGGTGGACGATATTCAGGAAGAGGAACCTGACCTGAGGAGAGGATACAACTGTGAGCTTTATGAGATTAACCACAATGTGAATGTAGTCCAAACAGCCAAAACAAGTCGACTATCGGCTCGGCTTTAACGAGCGTGTGGACAATAATGAAACGTAAAATCCATCTAAAAGGATCTTCATATCCCAGCCAGCGTTGCCACTTTAGGACTATTTTTTCGCAGTAGATTTTCTAAAAAAATACTTTCTCCATTACTTAGTAAGAGAAAGGCATAGTTTTCGTACAAAATTTCGAACTCAACATTTTAATCATTTCTGACATTACTATGTTAGAGGTGGCAAAATTCTGTCCGTCTGTGCCGACAGGTTAGGTGGAATTGCTGGTTAAAGTCCCGTTCCACTTGCCAAGCCCACTAACTAACAAGTACCCTTATTTCATAATGAAATCAATTAAATATTTGCTTTTTAATTCAAATATATGAAGAACCTCTCGCATGTAATTGGAAATTGTATATTTGTACAGCTCAAATGGACACCGCACGACTGGACAATTCCTTTTAGCATGCACCACATCATACGGGGTTGGCGTACCTACATTGATCCAATAAAAGGCTTACCACTGCAAGTCAAACAAATTGCACATCAAGTGCAATATAACCTGACCCGTGCATCGCCCCGAGTGGTAATTATCAACTAAATGGTAAACAGGACGAAATTAATATAAGCAATGTCATGCAGGATCCGATTTTGCACTGGGATACCTACTACACCCATCAGCATGACAGCGTACCTAACGGAAGGTAAATAAAATTTCCAATAACGGAATATTTGCAAATATGCACTTTAGTACCGATTTGACATATCCTCTAGCTATATGGATGGATATTTACTCACAGGATCTGAGAACTGCACTAAAGTTTGTGACCCACCCTGAGGGGAATATTGATTGTCTACCTAAATATTGCAGGCAATGTCAACTGAACCATTTTTTTTTTAACCCTTTCGGTACAATTTTTGAATATATAACACAAAAAATATTTTGTATCATATTTTTGGCTTATTTTGGGCTCAGAAACCAATTGAAACAAAAAAAAAAGTTGCAAAATGCTCAAGGACACTTCAAGGAGGTGTTACCAAACGGCAACAATTCGACATTGGGTAGTAAAAAAAACATGAAAACCGCAGGTATTTTTTTTTTTTTTTTTTTAATTTCAGTTTTAAAAATAACATTTTATACAAAAAGGCTTTATAAAAAGAAGGGAAACAACAAAATAAATAAATAAATATTAGCAAACAATAAATAATTCAAGCAATTAAAAAGTTAAATTAATATTAAATTATAATTCTTAATTAATTTTAAATACTGAGCGTGAGCATTATATATAGTTATAATACTAGCTGACCCGGCGAACTCCGTTCCGACTAAATTCGTATAATGAAAATAATATTTCGGAGCTTGCACAATGAATGTAATTGGTCAATTCAAATTCGTTATTCAAAAGTATTTATATTAAATAAAATATAAATAACTGAAGTAGGTATAACAATCGACGTATTTCCGCTTTTGCACTAAAGTGGTTTGCTCGCACGTGAGCACGCCATACACAATTGATCATGTGAAAAATATGGGAATTCAAGATTGATGCCAAAAATATCCTATCCAGCGATTATCCTGGCGACTTATTATTTGTCATAGATGATTGTCATTTACAATGGCAAATCGTTCTGAATAAGGAGGCAAATCTGCGATTTTCTGAGCTCATTTTCTCCATCGCCGTTTTAAACATCGTATTCAAAGCGTTGTTCTTGTTTGCATTAAATAATTGTTGCAATTGTCGAATGACGTTTTTTGTCACCTCTGTTTGCCCTCTGCACAGCCCAGTACAGCCTATCGACTTGATCATCCCCCGACAAAATAAAGTACACCTGCGAATATTGGTGTACGTCCTCATTTACTGGCAAGAAGGCACATATCCGATGGTAACTTTGGCCTTGAATCTGTTAATCCGAATTTTGCAGCGTAGAATCCCATGCCATTGTTAGAAAATGTGTGTTTGCATGATGTACATGTAAGAGGGAGAAGTGGTGGGAGGCGCCCGACGTGACGGCCCAGTGGTGGCATGCGCGTGAGCTGCGCGCGGTACTGTAAAGTACTTGAACATTGCAACATTACTTCATTTTTCTAAAATAAAATAATTTTTCTAAAATAAAATTAGCCTAAGTTACTCCTTATTACATCAGCTACCTGCCAATAAAAGTCCCGTCAAAATCGGTCCAGCCATTTCAGAGATTAGTCGGAATTTCACCTTGGGTTCTAAGAACCGTGCGTCTTACTTACTTACTTAAGGTGGCGCTACAGTCCGGGGTGGACCTGGGCCTCAACCAACAAGCGTCTCCAGCCAATACGATTTTTGGTCAGCTGTCTTCAGTTTCGCACGCTAAGTTGGTTAAGGTCCCCTTCCACTTGCGTGCGCCACCTGAGTCGCGGTCTTCCTCTACTGCGCCGTCCTTCGGGTGTGGATTCGAAGATCTTCCGGGCCGGAGCATTGACGTCCATTCGCTCTACATGACCCAGCCACCTCAGCCGTTGGACCTTCACTCTTCTGGCTAGGTCGATGTCGCTGTACAGCCCGTACAGTTCGTCGTTGTATCTCCTCCTCCATTCACCGTCTATGCAGACGGGACCGAAAATTACTCGAAGAATTTTCCTCTCGAAGTAACCAAGAGTAGCCTCATCCGCTTTTGATAGAGTCCATGCCTCTGCACCATAAAGTAGGACTGGGATGATCAAGGTCTTATAAAGGGTCACTTTAGTTGTTCGAGAGAGGGCTTTGCTACTCAATTGCTTTCTTAGCCCAAAGAAACAGCGATTGGCAAGAGTTATTCTTCGTTACCATGCGTCTTATTGGTGCTAAAAAATAATTTTTGCCCACATTAGGAAGTTTCAAAATCATATGACTACTGAATGTTGCTATATGGCAACAATTATTTTCCCACCGAAACATAGCCCTTTTCACGAATTGTTGCCGTAAGGCAACACACTATTTTAACATTTTTTTTATCGTGTTCAAAGTAAGTAAAGATACTTTATTTGATTAGTTTATGTAATTATAACATGTTAGAAAATATAATTAGCCTTTTTATTAATAATTGATAACATTAGAACCAAGTAGATCTTTATTCAAAATGTGGACTTACCGGCCATTTGTTAGTTTCCGGCTACCTGGTCAGCTGTCTTTAAAATAATAATATGAAATTGGCGGGCTGTTTGACAGATAGGTTTAGATACTCTGAGAAAAAAGTGCTGCCACTGAGTTTTTATTACTTTTTGTAAGGAAATCAGTTTGTAGTGCCTTAAAAAAGAGTATTTTGTTGATGTTGCCATATGGCAACAAAAACACCGAAAGGGTTAAATCTACACTCTACATCCAGATGCAAATGCAACCTAATTGTCGGGTTCCTTTTGACCGAGGCGGTATACGTCTTTTAAATGGAATATAAAGGAGTCATATCGAAGTCTTATATTTTGGACACCCAAAACAGCATTTTAAAATCACAAGCTGGTACAGGCCCGAAAAAACACTAACACATAGACGCTGACGGTCGTTAGAGATCGCATCGTTGTATTATTGTATGCATTTGCTTATTGTTTGTAATATGTAGTTGTTTTTGTTAATGTTACAAATATGCATTGAATTCAAGAGATTATTGTGGATTTAAGAAAGGAATTAAAAAATCTAGGACCTACTGTACTAGTAGATGGTATAAAGCGGATGGTTCGAAGAGAAAAAGCCGAAGACAAAGGACTCCGGAGAAATATCCACAAGTTGGATTATATTCATTGAGGGAAATAGTTGAGCGTAATCGGACATAATAAATTTTGTAACGTTTTTTTTGGAAGTTGCATTTTTTCATTTCTTCGTTGATGTTGGATTTCACAGAGAAAATCTCAACGTATAAGTAAGTTAAAATTGCAAAAGCTCTTGCGATAAGACCCAGGTCATGAATGAAATTCGGGCCTTAACTCAGACTCGAGCTGTTTTTTTTTTTGTCAAAAATGACATTTTAAATTAAACAAAATGTCAAATAATTCGTTGACGGTTGATTTTCAATATAAGATATAATATTTTAAAGATATAAATGAACAGAATTCTTAATTTGCACTAAAATCACAATTTTTAAATAAGTTTAATTTCTTGGCTGTGTCTTCGTCTTCAACTCCAAAATTTTTGCGTCCGCAGTTTTTAAATAGCCCTTTGATAAATCCGGATGGAAACACATAAAATCAATTACATAGAATTTCAAATCGACTATGTTTTGTATTAATATTTTTGTTCGTGGTTTCCCTTTAAAACAAAAAGAAATCATCAAATATATCGTCATATCAATATTTATTATGTTTTCTTCAATTAATTTATAATAATGTATACATTAATATTATTTATGTATTTTTTTTAAATATATAAGTACTTAAATAAATAATTAATACATAAATAGTTGGCGCAACAGGTCCGGAGGGACCCTAGGCCTAGCTTCTCGCAACCATTCGTTTTGTGTGAGTTTTTTCTTTTTGAAACGAATGAAAGGGATCTACAATTTTATGCCGACTCCAAACGGATAATTGAGAAGCTCTTTCAAGACAGTTATACTCTCGGATGTTTGTCAGACGTTCGCGAGAGGTGGCACAGTGAAAAAAAAACCCTAAGTTGGAGTTTGGGTTTTTTGCGGTATTCAAACCTGGACCCCTCGCTTAGTAGTCCAACACACTAAGCACTAAGCCACTGCGCCTACACTTTCGAGATATAAGCAGTTTTTGAAATTAGCGTTTTCGGTGATTCGAATTTAAAATTAAGGCCACAATATTTTTAGAAATAAATTTTACTGCAACTACTCATTCTGGTCAAAACCGTTACCGCATCTTCTTAGAAAACTAAGGAAAACGAAATTAAAAAAAAAAAACTTCTTTTCAAAAATCTATTGTCGATAATGGGTATGGTACGTTTCGCTTAAATTGTTGGGAAAATTGGCGTTTCGTCGGGGTGGCGAAATGATCAATCTGGGAAATACTAAAACGTCGAAACGATATTTCGTTGAAAAATTACTTGACAACAACATCAGCAAATTGCCAAATGATTTTTGCGAAATGATCAAAATTCATTTAAAAAAAATACGAAAGATAAAAACGCCAATTAGTAATCGCGCAATGATTGAAAAATTTAAGGAATAAAAAACCGAATTTAAAATTCAGGATTGCAAAATAAAGGAAATATTTTTAAGGACTAAAGGCAAACAAAGAAAACCCGAAAGAATTTTGCAAAATACTGGTAACCCTACGATAATACAGACAAAAACTGAGCCCTTTAATCAGGTAGAAATGACAATATTACCATAGAAATGCATTTTTGTTTTCGAGATATTTCGAAATTTCAAAAGTACCGTTATTCGATTCCAGAAACTTTACCAAGTTTACAAAGGTTTTTTTTTTTTAACGTGTAAAAAAATTATGGGGGCGGCATAGATTGGATCTGCCCCGGGCGGCTCCAACCCACGCTACGCCACTGAGACTTTCTTTCTCGGCTGACGGCGAAAGCCAAAGCTTATTTGCTATCATCATTATATTATTAATACGTGGACATCTGGACATCCGAGCTTACAGTACGCTTTTTTAGTATTTAATATGAAATGAGGAGAATCAAACTTATGTTAATTTAAAAGTACTGTGCCGTAGATGTGCACAAACCCAAAATCGTGGGTATATGTCGCCATTAAGCCTGGTAAAATTAAGTTAATAATTCCCCATACAAAACGCTTACCAGTTAATTGAATATTGAATTGGTGGCATTCAAATTGTCGCCGCCTAATTTCCATATTAACGTACCTATTCAAAAATACCTATATCATCTTAGATTAGAACCTCGAAGGAATGCAATTTGCGTACCCCTAAAAGTAAGCAATTGTGTACCTTTTTTTTTTTAAGGTGGCGCTACAGTTAGGGTTGCCAGTTCGAAATCAATACATATCTGGACATTATGTTGAAATTCCGGGACTCGTCTGGACATTTCAAATTTCGACTATTTTATTTTTGTTTATTAATGAAAAAAGGGAAATAATTTGTTTTATTAATGTGCAAATAAGCGTATTTATTTCAATAAAAAAAAACAAAAAAGAATTACAAAAACAAAAACAAACAAAGATTTCAATCACATTTCTCTTCATATTCATATAATGTTATAGTCAAACAACGAAGTTCAGTCGCTCCTAGGGTCTAAAAATACATCAGCCGAAGGCCGAAATAAAACCGAATTTCGACCTTTGACCGAAGTATTTTTAATCAAACCTAGCGCCTGAGCTTCGGCCTTTGACAACAACATATCTATTCTATCTATCTATCTTCTATCTTCTATTCTTTCTATATATATAATTCTTTCGGGGTGTAACTTGATGATCATGTAACTCGATAACCCCTGGGACGATTTTCATAATTCTTTGTTTGTTTTGTTCGTATTGCTGTATATCAGGTTTTTATTTACTTTTTGTCGCGAAAACGAAACTTGGAGGGGATGAAAGAGGTTATGAAAGTTTGTATGGGGAAATACACTTTGAAAAAAAAAAGAAACTGAATAGAAATCGAGTAGTGACACTTCAAATAAAAAAAAAATATGTTAAATTTTAAAAGCAATTGTTGTTGTCAATTATTTTAATTATTTTCCAAGCAAATTGTTGTTGTCCACAATTTTGAAGTTTTTTTTTTTTAATATACCTAAAAAGTTTGTTCTAATAAATTATGTTTACTATGTTACATAAAGTAACTTTTGGAAATGAAGTAGATATGTACGTTGATTATACAAAGATGATATCGCCGATGATATTTTGCATCGAATTCGCACTGTGACATCGGATAATGAACTGGAGATGTCAGATGAAATGCGCAACAAAGCTTTGATATTGATCGAGGATATGTGTCTGCTCATGAGTGGCAATTTGTTGTGCAAATTGGGGATACCACAGCCAAATCATTCAATGCAAGACGCATTTAATCGAGAATTGGAGCGAGAAATGGACTTCGATCGAATCGCATTGAGTCAAGCTGTTCGAATAAATGTGCCAATGTTTGAAAGTGATTGCAATTTCGTTGAGTGGATGACTTCAGTCAAATTCTTACATTTTTAAATTGAAAGTATTTCACAGTGATTGCATTTTTTTAATAATTTGAAAAATAAGTTTCGCCGGGACTTTTGACTGGACAATTCATTTTTCACCGGGACTCTGGACACCGCTTAGAATATCTGGACAATCCCGGCGAGTCCCGGTGGTCTGGCAACCTTAGCTACAGTCCGGGTTGGACCTGGGCCTCAACCAATACGCCTCTCCAGTTAGCGCGATCTTTGGCTAACTGCCTCCAGTTGCGCACTCCAAGTTGGTTGAGGTCCTACTGCGTTGTCCCTCCGGGTTGGAATCGAAGACTCTCCGGGCCGGAGCGTTGGTGTCCATTCGCTCAATTGTGTACCTACTTTATTGTAATTCAGGGGCATTATATACACGAGGTGTTGGCGACGCGACGTTTGGTTTAAATGAAGTATACTATGGATACGAACATTTTTCGATACAACTTTTTTGCTCTAAATTCTTATTGTGACATGATGTGACATCTTAAAATTTTAAATATGAGTAAATTATTTTTAAAGGGGAGTATTTTTTTTATATTTCCTATAGATGTATCTTTTTTGCTTATAAAAAAAAAAACACCATAATTATCGAAAAAAGTGTTAAGGTTATTAGTAGTACTATATCTGTTTTGAGGAGGTACTGGTTTGCACCACCTAACAAGCAAAGAAAGAAAGAAAGAAGCGAACGAAGAATTATCTTTATTTTTGTCTGTGATCGCGACAAAAGTGATTTTAAACAGTTCTTCAGATTATGTTTCAAGTTTTTTTTTTTACATAGAACGCGTAACAATGAGAGTGTTATCTTATAATGATTTTAAGCTATTTAATTTTACATTACGTATCTTAGGAGATTGTTGTAAAGTGCTTTAGGCTTTAACTCAAATACATAGTTATTTTTGTTGCTGCTGCGAACAACATTTTTATAAAAGGTATGGGCGATTTTCGACCACAAGCGAAACTAGTTGTAATAATAACAACTGAATCTTTCTGCATTAATGATTTTTAACAACTGCTACCACTACTACACTACTACCATGTGCTGGCTTTAAGACTGTAACGCTGCATTTTCAAAAGGGCAAAAAAAAAAGAAGAAAAAAACTTACTGCCAAAGAACGCTTTTAGGATCTGCAAAATGAGCATCTTAAGAATAGAGTCATATGAGAACCACGTCGAATCGAATACCTCTCTAGATATAGTGATCGTATTTTGCTAGGGCGCATACCCAGAACTGGAAAATAAACTCATCCAAAAATCTAAAAGGTGATTTGGTGACTTGTATCCATCGAGGCATATCCCTGCTCAATGACGCATATACTGATCCTATCCAACTTACTCGTATCTAAATATATACACGTCTCAAACAGCATTTCTGCACCAGACTTTAGTCGGTGTAAACAGGGTCGTTCTCTGCCCTGAAAAATACAAATTTCTATAAACTCCATATTTTTACCGACTTAAAACTTCAAAGTGAATATTGATGCAAAGTCTGGTTCCCGACAAAACTAGTTGCACGTCGCTGAAAACCCCCACGTGCTATTGGTAGTGAAATATTTAAAAACTAGGTAGCTCTTTCGAACAATAAACATTCACCTGCACTATATTCGACGATATCGGGAATCAGTCCAAGAGAAAGAAACGCTGATGCAACCAAGAATTCTATGAGCTGTACAAAATTGACCATCAATAGTAGACAAGAATGCTTCGATCAAGAGGAACATCACATCCGAGCCACAAGGTTCAAGACGACAAACTTCCAGTTCAAAGACTAAGCTATCGTCGATTTCAAAGCATTTGGAGGGCTGCAGTTTCTTCTAGTTCACCATTTTCCACATGTTTCTACAGCTTTGATCTTAGACAGGATTCCCCTCAAAGTATAGAAAAAGGCTTCATTTACTCGACTCGATTGACAGTAGACTGCATAGTCTTTAGTTTGTGATGCACCGAGACGAAGCGCACTGCTCACTTCAGAATGTCACAAACAACTTTAACTGATTTTGGCACTCAAAAGACCATTTAAAAAGTGCATCCTGTTGCACGCAAGCTTTGAATCATTATCCCGGATGAATTTAATTGAGCCGTCAGTTCATTAAAAATTCAGTTCACATCGCGCAAATATTGAATCCTTTCGAAACCGCTCATGCGAGTATTCCTGCCCAGCCGTCTAATTGCCAAGTTCTTGCGTCTCTTCCAAACGAAATAATTACAAGATTTGCAATAATACGCTAATGCGGGCCACAATACATGTATATACGAAAGAAGGATACTGCAGACGTCCGCCCATAAACATTCAAGTTAATTTCAATCCAAGTGAATACACACTGACAATATTGTTTAGTTGTTAAAATAAATCAGGACACACTCCGCAATTCTTGGCTAATACCCCCCGGGTGTGAAAGTCAGTCAGCGCAAGGGTTTCTTCTACAAATTGCTTCCAGAAAAAAGAAAAAAAAAAAAAAAAAAAAAAAAAACGAAAAATAGAAAACCCACTTCCAAACACAAAATTCAATTCAAACTCAAAGTGTGTGTGGCTGTGTACGTGCGTGTGGATGGGGGTATTATTATGTATTCACCCAGGTATTAGCAAATGTAAATTTCCCGGATTTCCACCGCCGACGCCAGAATTGTTTGTGTGTGTATAGAGCAACAAAAGTCAAACAAAAGGACAACTTATCGAGTCGAAAATATACTTGAAAAATCACTGCACAGTGTGTTGATTTAGTGGCATAGCAGAAGGATATATGCCACATGGAACTGTGTATATAGTGTTGATGGGATATAATGTGGCAGCGATGCGATGGCAAACAAAAGGACGCATTTTGGAAATTGTAGAAACAAACTTTACTCGAGTTTACACGTGTCCGATGTAGCGACACGTGACCACCGTCATGTTTGCATACGATCAATCACATGTATCTTTGAGTTAGTTTCACGAAATTTGATTGTCATGTACGAGTACTCGTCTGTAGAGATGGATTGGCGGCGCATGATGCAGTGTTCGGTCTAAGCAGTAGTGCCCATTGTCCGTTTGAATGAACTCAATGGCATTTCAGTGTTAATCCCTTGTTCGGACATGGGGATGGGGTATGTGCAAGCGTTTTGGTAAACCATCCTGCTAATCGGTGAGGCTAGCTGTTTGGCGTTTGGGTGATGTTTCTGTTTCTTTGGGCCCAGTCAAGTGATGATGTGTTGTTAGCGCATTGAAGGGGTAGCGCGTTGAATGATTGAGGAGTGCTGGAGAAGAGTGTCCAACTGGAGCTATCTCCTAGATTAAGTTTTGCGCGACGCAGGGTAAGTTTAGAGGACCAAGCGTTATTTCATTAAGCCTACGTTAAGTTTACATTTATTTATGCAAAACTTATAGCTTTTAAAATAGTTTAGGGGTGGAATCCCGTAAGGTGATGGGTGATAGCTGATAGTCAAAAGCGATAATCACGTCGTTCTCCTTCGCAAAATAACTATACAGCTTTGTCATCGCTTTGTTATTTCATAAAATAGTTTTGTTGGCAGTGTTGTCCTTTGCAAAGAAATTTCAAGGTCTATCCTAATTATCCTTACCTATCCTAATTATTTAAGTGAAAAGTAAAATAAAGATACCATCGTGAGTGTAGAGTATAAGTATCTAAAATGTTGACTGCACTTTTTTTACAATTTTTGAAGGGACAGTACAGTTTGTCAGTTTTTTTCTTTTTTAATGCTGTTGTTAAAAATATGAAATGCAAAATAACCTAAAGGAAATTCTATGGCAAACATGCGAACAATTACTTGATATTAAGGTTCCGTCGTACTTCTTTCGAACTGCGAAGTTTTTTTTTTGCAGATGAGGTAAACTACATGAAACCTGAAAGCGTAAGAGTGGAGAACACGCTCTAAAAATTGAAATGGCCGAGAGGTCAAGAGCATGTTTTTTTTTGGATGCGCCAATGGATGTCGTAATCTTCTACAGATGCGGTGGCCTCTGCTACCAATATGCACGATTCGCAAACCCGAATAATCGATGCCAGGAGTGCGCCTACGAATATACTAATCGACACCACTATCTACGTCCTTCAATCAATCTCCCCGTGGGACTGCCGTTAGGTATTACTTCGCGCGGATGGTTAGCTTTCTATGCTGCATCTTTTGTATTATGTCAGCTACTTCTGATGCTTCTATTGTTTATACTGCTCTTCTGAGCTTTTGCTATTCTTCGTAGCAGAGAGGATCCAAACTAGAGAGCCAACTGAGAGCAGAAACGGTACATTTGCCCACAAGCTTCCTATGACCTTGTCCTGCACAGGAATATTCTTAATATTCGTGCATGTACAAATCAAAGGAGCGCCATTGCTGCCGCACGCACACATAGTATATTCCTGTGCAGGGACTTTATGTCAATCGGGCGGCCATTATTGGTGGAATTTTAAGTGGGGGCGACTGTGTTCGTCATTTTTGGTGCCGATTAGTTACACGGCGTTCACATCGCAGTTCAATTTAAACATTTTTAAAGTTTATGAAATTGTTGGAAAATCGAATTTCGGAAATGATATAGGTACCTAATATAATTTCATCACAATGTCAAATACCTTGTAATAATCATTTGTCAATATCAGAAATCCATCTCATGTTATTAATCAAAGAAAAATGAACTAACACGGTTTTTTGCACTTTTGCCTTTTGTTTGTTGATTTTAATCTCTTAACTTTAATATTTAAATACAATAGGCCTGTTTTTTTGAGCTTCGAACTCAGCAAAGCAAAGCAAAGTAGGATTTTCAGCACGCAATTACAACAACTACTGTGATTCCTCGAAGTGTCAAGTAGGGCGTAGTTGTTGTAATTAAGAGCGGAAAATCATACTTTACTTTGGTTTGCTGAGATCGAAGCTCCAAAAAACAGGCCTATTGTATTTTTGTTAGGAGTTTAAAGACAAAGCTACTTGTATTTTTACGATATTCATACGTTTTTTGTTTTGCTTTTTTTTTTTAAATATGAAAAGCATTTGTTCTTATGTAACATCATTCAACACTGTTCAGTGTTATTCAACTACAGAATTTCCAATCGCACTTTGATTGTGTACAAATATGGCGTTAAAACGAACGAAAACAACCAAAAAGCCCTCCACCAGTTGTCAAACTCAAACGCACTTGTATTGGTAAATCTGAGAAAATATCTAGATTCGCAAAAGTGCTCTGAAATCTGAAAAAGATTGTTTTTTTTTGTACCAAACGAACATAAAAACTGCTCTGAGAGCAAAAAAAAAGTGCTCTGAGACGGCCAATCGAATACCACAGAAAGTTTACTTTTGCCCTAGTGGAACCCCGGGCTTAACTTGCATGTTGTTAACCTATTTATGGAACAACCCCCAAGGTTCAGCTGCATGAATTCTGCTGTCAGATATGTAATTCATATAAACAAAATTAAAAAGATCTGAAATGTGAATGGATGAACATTTTTTGGAACCGAATATGTATAGAGAACAAGTAAAGCTATACAAAAAACCATACTCAACATTTATTCGTGCTACATTTATTGTTATAAATGCATTTACAAATTGTTTTTAATTATAAAAGTACCACCGGGCGGCCATTAATTACACGTATTCACCGACAGGAAAAATAAGAGCGCGCGAGAGAGCGCAGTCATTCAAAATTTGCGGGGAAAATCGGGTAGGTGCACGGGAGTTGGCTCTCTAGTTTGGATACTCTCTGCTTCGTAGTTCATCTTGAAGAGTTGTTACAAGACTGCACAATGTCATCCATTTGTCCTTCGACTGGATCATGTGGTCTATAAAAAGCTCCGGGTTGGACAGATTCCTTCTCCATTCTGCGAATCTTCTGCAGTGTAAGACTGCATGCTCCGTATCTTGCTCTTGTTCTGGACAATCTGGGCAAAAGGGGGAGTGATCGTGTCCAAATCGATGAAGATATTTACGATAGCCGCGGTGACCACTTAGAAACTGCGTAAGATGGTAGTTGAAGTTTCCATGTGATCTCTTTGTCCAAATCTCAATGTTCCGGATCAGCTTGTAGGTTCATCTGCCTTTCGTATAGTGCTGACCCACCTGGCTTGCCACATGACGAGTGAAGCAGTTCGCTCTTCAGTCTTTATTCTCGCGATTTCTCTTTTCTCTTGTTGGCTCTCCTGTTGTAGATCCTTAGCATCTCTTCAGGGAGGATATCTATTGGGATCATAGATCATACCCGCTAAAACAAAGGCCGCTTCGTCGGAGATGGTTCGAAAACCACAGATCATTCTTAATGCGCTGAGGCTGTATACGGAAGTACGGAAGACAGTTTTCTTCTTTCTTATTTCGTCGCAAGGGCACCCGCCCAAACCCGGGTAGGATACAAGAGTACTGAGCTGACTACCTTGGATAGTAGGATTCTCCTAGCACATCCAGAGCATGTTTGTGCACAACAAAATGTGTTCATCATCCATTGGAAAAATTCCAATGAAAAAGGATTAAGAAGATAATGAATGGAGAATTCGAGAACCGAAATGACCGAGAGCACGAACACTAGTGTATAGTTGTGGACGTGAAACTGGACTGTGAACTGTGAAAGTGTGAACTGTGAAGTCTGGAATCCGGATGGAGTGTGGTGTCGGTGTGTTAGTGAGTATAAGTAGAGTTGAATATGCATTGGAATTTTGAAGTTCCAATTGGAATCGATTAAGAGAACACATCAATAACGAATGAAAAATGGTTAAAAGAAGCGTACTTTATATAGTGATGGCCTAAATAACATTCTTCAGCACACACATAACTACGAGTATGATCTACAAAAAAGTATGAAACCGGATGTTGTATGCAAAATTTTAGCCTTCAACGTCAATTAGTTTCTGAGATAGACCCAGGTACAAAATGGGTCTAGTGGGTTCGGACAGACAGACAAAAGTGAAACTAATAAGGTTTCGTTTTTTTTCTTTGGGTACGGAACCTTAAAAGTGATAACTTTGCATCCAAAATTCATTATGGAATGACTTAAAAAAATTAATAAATAAATAAATTAAATTCCACTGAAGGACTTTTATGAAGCTAATCAACACATAAAGAGTTTCATATACCTAGTCGCAGTTGTTGATATTTGAAGCAGTTAATGAACTCAAGCGAAGTTCTGTTCTTTGGTGGTTTGGTGGAAATTACCCGAAAAATTCGAATTATCTACTTGATCTATATAAATAAAAATGAAATGATGTTCGTTGGTAAGGGCATCACGAGAGAACGGCTGGACCGATTTTTCTGATTTTTTTTGTTGTGTTTGTTACTGTCAGGAGAAAAAAGTTATGAAAGAAAAAATTAAGAAAATTGCGCGGAAAATTAGAAAATTAAAGTTTGAATGGGGAAATACACTTTGAAAAAAAAATTAACGGGATAGAAATCAAGTAGTGACACTTCAAATAAAAAAAAAAAAATATTTTGAATTTTAAAAGCAATTGTTGTTGTCAATTATTTTAATTATTTTCCAAGCAAATTGTTGTTGTCAACAATTTTTAAGTTTTTTTTTTTTTTTTTTAATATAGGTAGGTACCTACCTAAAAACTTTGTTCTAATAAATTATGTTTACTATGTTACATTAAGTAACTTTTTGAAATGAAGTAGATAGATACTTTGATTATACAAAGATGATATTATGGCCGACGATATTTTGCATCGAATTCGCACTGTGACATCGGATAATGAACTGGAGATGTCAGATGAAATGCGCAACAAAGCTTTGATTTGACACATTTAATCGAGAATAGGAGCGAGAAATGGACTTCGAACGAATCGCATTGAGTCAAGCTGTTCGAACTAATGTGCCAATGTTGAATCTATATATATAAAAATGAATCCCTATTTCCCTTGGTCACGGCATCACGCGTGAACGGATGGACCGATTTCGCTAAATTTTTTTTTTTTTGTTGTGTTTGTTATTGTCAGGAGAATGTAACCATAGCGCTTTTACAATTCAAACTTTTTTGATGTAACCTTATGGCGTTGGCATAACATTGACAGAATGCGTGCTGCAAATATCGTCAACGAGGATGTAAACAAAATAAATATCGTTTAAAACAGACGCTTCGATCGGAGTTATTATATTGATAAAATACATATAAAATAATTAATTTATTATTTTTAACAAAAACTGAATTTCTTAGTGCACATCGTCGGAAAATCCTCAACATGTGGCGTGGTAGGCGTATGTCGTTTTTCAGTTCAATTAAATTTTCTTTAATAATAATCTTCTTAATTCATACCTATAATTCTTTCGGGATGAAACTCGATGATGATGATATAACTCGATAACCACTGGGTTAATTTTTTATGATTCTTCTTTTGTTTTGTTCGTATTGTTGTATTTCAGGTTAACGCAAACTTAAAAGATAGGATTTTTGACCCGCTATATGGCGTTGTAATCGATCTCCGAAACCACTCACCCGATTTCAATGAAATTTTATAGATTTATATTCTTCATTCCCGCTTGAAGGATAGGATGCTTTTGGACCTGATAGGGGGCGCTGTTGCCGATCGCCGAAACAGCGCTACCAAGTTGATTGAAATTTTGTAGATGGATATGGTTGCTTCCAGTTTTAAATTTCGGATAGTTTTTGACCTATAGGTGGAACTTTGAAAAACACAAGCGGGATAAGAAAACGGATTGTGGCACGTCCCATTCAAAAACAAAATCAAACGCTATTTCTAAAGTTATATAATGAAAATTATAGCATGAAAGCAATTTGCGAAATGTGAGCATGATTTAATACGAAAGGTACGGGCAAAGCCGGGTGGGTACAGTTACATATAAAAGAGACTGACGTCCGTATGTGCATCCATAACTCGGGGACAGATCGTTCGATTTTTATGATTTTTGGTTGGAAGGAAGGGCATAATGCTACCTTTTGTTGTGAAAAAAAACTTTATTAGTTGAATTTTTGAATTCTTTAAATGTTCCGGGCCTACCTCAACATAAATTATTGGATTTGAAAGTCGGCTCAGTTAAAATTTTGTTGCGCAACATCAATGTACCGAAACTTTGTAACGGATCGCATTTGATTCGTGGTGAAGGATCTCATATCAAATATCATGCAAGTGATGAATTTGAGGGGAAAATTCAAAGGCAAACACTCTTATTCCGCAGATTTCGCTTATTCAGAACGATTTATCATTCGTTCGACTTCAATTTCCCGTGCGTCTCGCTTTCACTATGACAAATAATTTATTGCAAGGATAATAATCGATGGATGTTTGTGCATTTGTAGCATCAGTCTTGATTCCCCATGTTTCTCACATTGTCAATTTAGTGAAAAAGCGGATGGTTGGACGACACGTCAACATCATTGCCGAATTACATAAATTAGTAAGTGCATTGTGCATGCTCGGAATTATTATTTTCATTACATTAACAAATTTGGGCGGAACGAAGTTTGCCGGGTCAGCTAGTAGATAATATAAGGCCAAAAGGAGCCGGTTATCTTCACTACTCTTGGAACAATTTCAGTCCAATTTCGTCATCCGTCATCTCGTGTTTATGAGAAGCAACTCGGATGTGAAAAAGGCCATGAAAGCTCAGGAGAATGAAATACTTGCACTCTGCTTCAGGCTAGTAACTGGATACAGGATATGCGAAAACAGTAGATGAAAATTGCGGTCATTAACATTTCTCAAGGATCATTATCGCGTCTCCTCAGCTTGTTCATCGAATACTAATTACACTTTAATGTGAGCACTTACCATTAAGCGCTCATACGCAGATATGAGTAACAAAATTAAAATATAAAGGACATGAGTGGTGACTGGTGACACTCAAAACTGTAGAATATGATATGCAAATATGATGCCAATAACAGCCGAAGAGCAGGCACGTTCCAACAATAAAACCAAAAATTCCAAAAGGACTCTACTCACAACATGTATCGCCGGAAGTAATAATAGAAACAGTCCGACCTCGGTCCTCCGCGTGCACAGGAGACAACAGATAATTCAGCGTGACGTCACCGAAACAAAAGCCAGAAATATATAACTCATTCGATGGACCGCACTCTCTCACACTCTTTTCGGCAGACAATTGTAACTGCTAGTCCATTCGATAAATCAGTCCCACTTCATGTATGTATGGTACACCATCTCTGACATAAATTGCTGGCAAAAAAAAAAGAAAAGAGAAATGTCCTCGAATTGTGTATTCACATGTCGACAGCATATGCTAATGTGCGGTATGCGAAAGCAAGAGGACACGGTTGTTCCTCGCCTTAGACCATTAAGTGTTGAATTTATGGTCATATCTAAATTTCATTTTTATTGAGTTGTTCTCGTGTGTAAAAGAGGAATTCAAGGACCTCACACCTATCCACTGTGTAGTACACGTACCTATGCGTCGAATTAAAATTTATAACAGCACACGCCATTGAGCATTCAGAATTTCAGAATTTAGATGCCGTCAGGGTGTTGATGGGGTTGCAAGCAATGATCTCTATATATGCATGCCCATGTGCCCACCTCCCAAAACAGTTTTTTTCACTGCTACGTCCTGATGCAGAAACGCAATTAAGGCAAATCCGAAATCCAGTCCAGGGGTTACACTTACACACAAAATTTAATTCGTCGATATCGACTGTCGACGACATTCAATATCGGGAGGAGAGTTTCGCTTTTGCATAAATGCAATTGCTAATAATGTGACGTGATGATGGGCGCGCTTGAAAAGGGCGTGCAATATATACGGCCCGCGTGTCAGTTCCGATGTCTTTTGAGTGAAATTTTACGATTGTGCATATAATTTGCGCAACGCATCGACACCGTTTTTATCGGAGCGACACTTTTATAGTGTAATTTGATTTTTTTTATTGACGAGACCTCGTGATGCGTGTCTAATTAATGACTTACGTTGTTGAAGAGTCTGTTTGGCGTGTGTGTTCTGTGATATGATTGCCAACACAATGAGAAAAAAATCGCTTTGTGTTCGAAAGTTTATTGTTTGAAAAGTTACGATTTTAAAAAAGGATTTTTATTGCAGAATACGTCCGATTGGATGCAGAATTAAGCGAACATCTGCTGGAGTTTGAAAGGCAAATACAATTCCTTGTAACCGGAAAAGATAATGTTGAGGTGATTTACATGCACTTGAAAAGTGCGAGTGGTTTCATGTCTGTTTGTATATAAATTCTACTTCTTGTCTCAGGTAAATCTACATACAGGAGAGTTTCTTTCACTTCTTCAGACAAACAAATTGACCTTCTGGATCGGCTGTCAATCGGCTCTGCGAAATAAGGCCCCAAAAAGAAAATGAAATAAAGGCCCCAACAAATTATACAGGAAACAACAACAACGATTTTTAATACAATTTGGGGTGTTATTTCCTTTTTTGGGGCCTTATTTCCTAATGAAAATTTCATTATGAAATAAGACCCCAAAAGAAGAAATGAAATAAGTCCCCAAAATTATTTTTTTTATTATTAATTGTTACCCTTCCGATATGGAATGCGTATGGGGGGCATGCTGCCCCCCTGCAACCCCCCTGCTTGAATTTACTGTTAGATTACGGGGTGAGTGCGAGGTTGAGTATATAACAAGTTTCTTTAATCTAAATTAGTTAATCCAATATCAACAATATTAAATAAAAAGTATTTTTCATTATTTTTAATTTCATTATGAAATAAACCCAACATTTGGGGCCTTATTTCATTTTGTTTTGGGGCCTTGTTTCATCGCAGTGGGGCCTTATTTCAAAGTTGAAAATGGGGTGTTATTTCATTATGAAATGCGACCCCAAATTTGGGGCCTTATTACATTTTCTCTTTTGGGGCCTTATTTCTTACAGCCCTGTCAATCGTAGTTAAAAACTTTGTACGAGGCGTTTGTACAGCACTTTGCAGTAGAAACAATTGCAGCCTTAGAAAAAAAAAGCTTTTTAGAAAAAAGCGACACTAGGTAAACGGGTAGGTAGAGCAGGGTGAGCCCTTCAATACTTCACTTAGGTCTTTGTGGACCCATTGCGATGCCCTATTTTTTGGGGGTTAACCGTTGGTGTTACATCAGTGGTCTCGATCCCTTCTCCTTTTGTGCTGTCTACTGTACCGGTTTAGCACTACTATCTAGCCCAGGGCTGGATTTCTACGGCGATCCCTAACGGCAGTTTAAAAATATACGAAAAATGATAAATCATAAGAAAATATAATGAAAAAGGACCAACAAATATGTAAAAGAACCCGAAAACAATGAAAATACTCCCCAATTTCATGGAGCCGAAAAATTCAACCTCAAACTTTTTTCTAGACAAGTTATAGGCTCATCGCGGGCATTTTCACCAGCCTGACGCTTAATACGTCGCATTCTTGTTGTGGCTCTAAACACAGGTTCAATTTCAAGTTCTTCAGTCAATTCCTTCGCACTTAAAATGGCGCTTTTAAGGCCTGTATCTCTATAATATCCCAAAAATGTGCAGGATTTTTTCAACATGTCTGTGCATTTGCCTGCGGGCCCCTTTATGTCCAGCGCCCCGGCCGATTGCACTACGGCGCCATACCCTAACGCCGCTACTGGCTGACAAGCCATCCCGATGTCCTCAGAAACCTGTAAAGATCAGACAGCAAGACATATGAAAGTTCATGTACGTCATGGAAGTAGTAGCTTCCTAGTGTTCTGTTCCTCAAGTGACAGAGACTTGGGCAATGACAAAGGAAGTGAGGTGTGTCCTCGCGGACCTCCTCGTCTTCGCAGTCTCTACATATGTCATCATGGTCATCATTGAGATTTAGTTTCATTAAGTGGTTTCTCAGGAACTTATGATCAGTCAGAGCCCCTACTTTGTTGGTCCGACCTCTGTTATATATTCTGGCTTCCGTGATATTTCATATGTAGGTCGTGAGTTCTTTCAACCTGTTGTTGGCTTTCATTGGAATTTAGTTGTCCACTCGCTCTCTAGGATTGCAAATTGGTGGCTTGATCGATTGAAGTGCCCTACCAAGATCCATTACGGACCCTTTTCTCGCCAGTTCATCCGCCCTCTCATTGACGGTTTTGTTTCTGTGTTCAGGGACCCAGCAGAGATTCGTGGTGTGCTTGCTTAGATTTTATCTCAGAAACTACCTTTTTAGCCGCCTGACTGTCAATGCAGATGGTACTATCCCTACGAGGTGTTGCCAATATTGACGCCTTACGGGCAGCTTCAGCGATAGCCAGAACCTCCGCTTGGAAGACACTACTGTCTAATGGAGCACTGTATATTTAATTCCAGTTCACAGTCCATCTGTGAACCAGTTGTGTAGATTGATATTGATTTTATTTTTGTGGGTTCTTTGGTGTTCTATTCTTCCCTACTCGGAAAGGAGCAGGTGAAAGGTCTGTCGAAGTCGAGATGGGGAGACATATAGTCAGAAGTGATAAAATCTCCTACGTATTTAGCTAATATCTGTGCATGCCCAAAATTGCAAGGGTTGCAAGTGTTAATTTTGCTGATCCTTAAGCCACTTTTAACTCAGCAAATTTTTCCATGTATAGGTCTGGAGGTGTCAGATTAAGAACTGCCTCTAGTCCAGCTGTAGGTGAAGTTGCTAAACAACCTTTCAAGGATGATGAGTTGTAATATTTTGGTAAAAAAAAACCTCACACAAAGGAATAGCAGTTATGGCGCCAAATATTTATTTTCCAGTTAATTATAATAAACCCTCGTTCACACTATCCTGGATACATACAACGACCGATTGATGTATATCTTCTGTTCTGCTGATAAATCAAGCTAACAGGACTCCTTGTCCTTGGTAGAGACAAGTTCTAATGCCAACCGCTTTGCCGATGCACACCTCATCAGAAGTTCATACATCGATTACACCTTTGAGGATTAAGACATAAATTATCACCTCGGCACCATATCATCCTTATACGCGCACTTTAATCTCAAACATTGATATTTACTGGCAATTAATCGCAAGCTTGTCAACGATTATTATTGCAGAACTGCAACAAATGCCGGGCAATCGAAGAGCATATTTCATCGAGGTAATCTGTATTACACGTTGAAAACATAAATTCCCTCGGCCAATAATTCATATCGGCCTTAGTGCTGAGAACGTCGACTCACACTCGCCGCATATGATAGGTGAAATTAAGCCAAATTGAATGCAATTACACACAAGGACCTGCCGAACAAGTACAACTGTGTGGGCGCACACCACATGCGGCCTTTTGGCTGAGGACTACGCGCTTATATGCACAGAAGCCGAATGTTTAATTGCCTTTGGTCGAAATTAATTGGTGGTCGGGGAGTTGGTTAATAACGCGCCGCGGACATCCATATAGCTGACTAGATGTGGTTGCTAAGTCCATTGCACAGACAGTTGTTGTCCTCCCCCCACGACTTGGACAAAGCACTCATTTGGAAAACTCAAAGATCTCGAATGACAACAGTCGGCGATGAGCCCTCATCATGTGTGTGTGTTCTATCTTTATATCTGCGGTGTGGCGGAAAAACATATAAAAAAGGACATTCGCAGAAGCTTTTTCAATTAATTGCGATTTAGCCAACTGATGCTTATCCGAGGAGTACGGATGTGGGGGCGACTCGCCGAATAGTCGAAAAACCCCCGAATGGTTCTGTCAACACACCGCGTGTGTGTGTGTCTGCAAAAGGAAGCATAATTATAGGAAGCAGCGAAGCGTTAGCATATGTCGCCGCTAAATGTATATGAACGTCGAAAATAGGATCAGGAAATTACCTTTCATCTTTTGCATGAGTTTCGTCATCTGTCGGCGCTTTGGCTTCGGTCATTTGGATAATGTCGAACAATAAAAACATAAAGAGGTTGGTCTACTGTTCCACAGGATGTGAGGATAATGCTGCTGAAGGTGTGCTCATCCTTCCCGGGAATGATGCATGTGTAATTTTATTATAATTTTTAACGGATTATGCTCATCTTTTGTGGATTTTCAAATGTGTTATGCTCTGTGGGGCGGAAGTTTCATCGCTGAATGGACAAATGAAAGTTGCTGGAACATTTGATCTTTCCGATTGCGATTGTATTACTGTGAGTTAAGGTTTGGTAAGTATGGGCGCTTTTTAGGTGGGTGGTATTTAAACCTTGGAGTATAATGGTGACTGATGACTAATTTGTACTGCAGTTACTTTTCGAGACCATCGGAATGGGAAGTCCATAATAACTATAGGTTTGAGGTTTGTCAAAGTTTTTTTTTTTCTGTCAACCCGAATCATTTTTAATGTAGAGGATACCTACATTTTACGAACTCAGAATGGCTAAATTTTCTATAAAAGTTACTGGACGGAGATTGCCTTCGATGTTGCCAAATTTGAGCACTTGCATAGGTATAGGTAAACAAATAATGGGTACCGTATTCCTCCTTCCACCCTACCTGTTTGAATTACTCCCGTTCACCAAAGGACAATTGAAAGGAGAGTTCCCATTTACACGATCATCAGGGAACTCTGTCTTTGATTACTGTATAGTTGCCGGTTATTGGTTGAATTCGATCACAGACTTGAAAGTATGTAGAAGGTATAAGACTTTTTCTTAAAGGCCTAAAAGTGCAATCAAAAATTATTTGAAGAGTGTGACAATGCCAGACAACTCTCCTCTTCCTTTTTCGCTTTGTTTCGTGCACATAAAAATGCCAATTCTTAATTATGGTACGTAGAATCAAGCAATCAATATAAAACATTATGCTTAAAGAAAAAGGAAGATTAGAATAGAAGAGTGGCTAACTCTCTATATCAACGGCTAGATCTTCAGCGGAGTTTTGCAAGCAATAAATAGAGCCAAGCCTACTAAAGATTTTCCAATAAGAGGTCTTATTTTGGTAGTCGAAGAAAAATGACATTTTTTAAGATAAATGATCGGATTTCATAATAAAGAGGAATATATCCCGTAATAATGAAAAACAACATCAGCCAAATGGCCACCACTAGCACGCATACAGCACCATATGCTTTCACAATAACACCTCTTCTTGAATAACCCTTTATTTGATGCAAACTCAAGGCAGCCGACTTAAAGGAGTACTTTTTGTCATTGCTAAACACTAAATGTTTTTCGTGCAAGTTTCTGTAAGCGATTCCACTTATCGAAGATGGTGTGCTTGTCTCTTCCTCTTCGGAAGCTGAATTGATCGCAGCATGAAATAAAGCTAAATACAACAAGACGGCTGGAACACAAAGAATTTCGAATTAATCCTTCAAGCATGCTACGCCAGATTTTGTATCCTTACTTCTTAACTGATATACTTCAATAAATTAATATACCCGTCCCAAAATATTCCCCCTAGTTGCATGTCCTCTGTAGTTTTTCCTCTATTTTAAAAGAAAGGAGACGCCTCTTTTGCAAGTTATAAACAACCGTGGGAAGCTTGATATTCTGATATATAAAAGAAATCTTCTTTCGAATTTAGGCTGCAGAGTGTACAGAATTGATTGAAGCTTCCACTGTAAGGGCTACCATTTAAGGAAAGGAGCTCACACCTTGCTTTGAATATCAAGGATATTTCATCATAGCTAAGTGAATCGTCGAAGTAGTTTTTGTGGTTTTGATTAAATTTAGGCTGTCTATAAAATAGCTTACTTTCGGACTCCCTAGGCCTTATGATGAACGCATCTCGAATAGAGTCTTCATTTTTCAGACTAATGCGGTAGCGTTGGTGTTTTAAATTACATGGATGGTTCATTGGTATCAATATGCAAAGTTTCGCCACAATTGCTGCCAATAGTTTGTCATCTTTCATACCACCAGTCCTTATTTCTCATCTCACACAAAATAATTTTTTTGAAAGTCTATATTCTTCATAGTTACTGCATATCTTAATTATGAAGTCAGCCTGCGACTTCAGAGTGTTCGAAAGAAGTTTAGGATGTCCGGTTTCTAAGTATACAGCATGGCTGGGTGTATTAAGAGGTAGATTGAAGATTTGTTTTATAAAGTTCCTGTGGAAGCTTTCGATTTTCTCGTACTCATAAGATCCCCGAACATGCGAAGTATAACAAAGAGTTGATTTGACAACTGAATTAAATACCTTATATTTAGCATTTATTCTTTTGTTTGAGAACACATTTTTCCATGAGGAATTAGGCAGGCTTTGAGAGCTATTGGCTTTTTTGGTTGTGTTTATGGAAATTTAAAATTGAATTCAGTTTGACTCCCAAATATTTAACCTCTTTAGATGTTTCAAGAGGATGACCGCCATATTTCCATTTCTAAACAACCAATATAGGTGCCGTGTCGTGCTGACGAATTTTAAATTCTACAAAAGATTTTTAATTCTTTGACAGTGAACATGATAGGTCTGTTCCATTGCTTTTAAATTTAAGGAATTTTTACTATTTCTTCCAAATTCTTACTTAAATTCGTCCTTGCTGTGCTGCTGCAATTATAAAAACTATGCGTAATCATAGTAGGGCCTTTAAGAAATCGTGCCTATCAATAGACCGCCTTTTGATCATTTAGAACTATGTTCATTTTTGGGATATCCGCAGAAGCCATTTTCTTCTTAAGATCGTTTTGGAATCGAAATCACACCACTGTAAAGATTGCAATCAATATCACACTCGATTCAAATGATTTAACGTGGCGTCACAATTACCGGAAAAGGAAGTGCGGAAAGATTAAGGAAGATTACAATAGAAAAACTCTTAAATGAACAATAAACAACCGAGAAAGATTCTTTATGAAATTTTCAGTTGCTTTTGCTTTGGAGGAGGAGATTTACCAGCGAACTCTATAGCTATACAGCGACACCAACCTAGTCAACAAATTACACATCAGTCATCTAAGATGCCGTGAAATTCTTGATGAAACAAATTTATTGCGGCGTCTACAACGAACTAAACCTTCGGACTTAGCCCGATAATTATCAACCGCGTTAAAATTGCGGAACGAGCAGGAACTTTCGCCGGAATGTTGCCTGCCAAACGTGTAAAACTTCTTGATAGAAAAAATTGCTTGATAAGTCATAACTTAGTTGCAGTTCAAAAGAAATTTGTAGGATGTGGTTTTAGTGAGTAAAAATCTCACACTACTATGAGCACGCGCAGAGTGTCCTCATAGTGTCTTCTAAAAGATTTCCACCTACCTCGAAAAAAAAAAAAAAAAAATCTAAGATGCCTAGGACATGTATACCGAATGGTCATTAATTTTAGAGCCAAAAAGACTCACTTCGAAGAGTCTCAGTGGGAGGGTAGGTCTAAGTGTACCTTTTTAGCTAAAGCAAGAGTCTATACAGGGTGGGGCCAAATACAAGATTCTTTTAAAAAATGCAATAAAATAAACAAAATTATTTTTGTCTATGTATTATGGCTTTATTAGTAAGAGCAAATACTACTGATGATTTCGGGCTGTAGCCCACGGATTGCTTTGATGATATTGGCCTTAAGTGCTTGAATCGTTTCCAGATTGTTGGAATAACATCAGTCCTTCACGGTTCCCCACAAAATAAAGTCGAAAGGGCTCAAATCACAGCACCATCCTAAATGAACCACAGGTCGTCCAAATCCATGTCTTAAATTTCAGTAAAAAAAGTCGGTTAAAATTTCTATGTAACGCCCACCGTTGGTCTAAACATTTTTTGAGCCTCATTTTCGAAGAAAAATGGTCCAATGACACAGATTTTTTTTTTTTTTTTTTTTTTGTAAAAAACGCACTGTTTGGGCTTTTCTCACTTTGGAAATAATTTTTCAATATTTCCCAACGTTGTTCAAGCATACAGCGACTCATTTCGTTCCGCGGAGGTATGAAACTGTCTTTCTGTCAAGATTTCGAGCGGAAAGCAGCTATCAGTGTCAAAATAACCTATGACTTAAAAAGAAACAACTAGATGGCCTACCCTTTATTTATTCTGATTGGACTGAAGTCATCCGCTGAATCGTGACCTCTTTTTCTGTCCATCGGTATAAAACTGTTCGCGTAAATCCCCACGAACCATGCGATGAAACACCCAATATGGACTACGGCAATCGAATGCAAAACTGTCGCCCAAAGTTGTTTTTAATGGTGGATGAAGCATCCTCATAGATAAGCTATTCCTAGATGAGTTGGACCAAAGAAAAGTGGCCCTATATCAAACAAGAGCTGTTTATATCTGCATGGATACACTGCCCGTGAATGAAAAAGGAATCTGTAGTTATTTTATTATTCGCCATCCTCAAAAATATTAACCAAATTATAAAGCACACACACACCTCCTAGCTCCTAGGTGTCGATTGCCGGTGCAAAGTGCACTTGAAATTCAATTCAATTCAAAAAAGAAGAGGAATAAAACACCACCCGCTCCCGGCTCCCGCAACCGAATCCAATAGAATATAAATTTTCCTTTCAATTGAATAATTTCAATCAGCTTAAAAGCAAAACCGAATTTCAATCAATCCCATCAGACAATGTGCCCGAATTGTGGAGCTTTAAGCGGTCGGCATTAAACAAAACTCCAAAGGGTGGTAGGTGGCATCTGTTGTGGCACGCAAAACGTACTACAAGCATTAAATTGCTCTGCAAGCACCCTCTATCCACACCGTGCGTCAGTCGTCGTCGTCAGGTGAAAGGCATCCAAACAGACACCCACAGTACCCAGAGTGCATATCCCATATCCTCTCGCCCGCATATAAAAAGTGCAACAGTTGTGATTGTATTCATGTGGCAAACCAAGTTAAAACCAAACTAGTCGTCGCACATAGCCGTGTGAGTGGGTAGCAAAATGATTGGCATCGGATCTGAAACTGAATTGAATGGGCTACGACAGGAGACTGCCCCTAACTTATGGCAATTGTTAATTTATTACTCTTTGCAGGCAGAGCATTATGCATTCAGCGCGACTGACAACCACTGCCACAGCAGGGGTTTGGGTGGGAAATTTCATTTTAAACAGAAGCTATTTAGTCGAAATGCCTACGAGTCACACCCCGGCCGAGCACGCAGAGAAATCCTTCAATCAGTTTCAGTATCGATTTTAATTAAAGAATTAACAGGAATATGTCAACCGTATGGTGAGTTTGATGACAGAATTGTGGACAGTGCCAGCAGCATTCCACTGGATGCCGCACTCATACCCTGCACACAGTATAGGGATGACGATGCCGATGTCGATGTCGATGGCGATGCCGATGCTATGTGTTCTGTGCCATCAGCAATCCTCAGTGGAGAGGGTATACAGAGAAGAATCAGTTGACGTTCACGGATATTGGGCATTTCACTCTCGGACTTTGTTGCCGTTCCTTTGCCTTTGCCTACGTACGAGGTACGATACGAGTGGCTGGATGGCTTTGGCAAGGGAGCGCAACTAATCCGGGATATAAATGAGAGACCGGTCCGATTGGATTCGTTTTTGTTGTTTCCTATCCAATATATACGGAATACGGACTGTGTTCATGTCCTGTTCCTGTCAGGCTAATATGATATAGAGCTGTGTGTGCAACATTTTATGCCAAATGCCACACCGCCCACCGCACTGTTCTGGGATTTCCATTCTCGACAGCCCCAGATGAAACTCTGAAATTATGGTCGGCTAAATTTGGATTAATTGAGTAAAAATTCACAGTAAATGCACCTGCTAAGCTGTTTGCTTAATTGATTTATGGGGGATTTCCAGTTGTGGTGCTTTTCGCATTTTAATTCCTTGCGCCAGGAGACCATCACAGAGTGTCCTGTCCCAATGTATTCCGAGTGAATGTTTTTGATTTGCATTTGGAATTAATCTGAAATTACAAAATAAATGATTTATTCAAACAATTTATCCCGGTGGACATGTGTGCAGAGTGGGCAACGGGAGCAGTGCATGGGACTGAGCACACTGAGCTCTTAAGCTTATGTTGGATGTATCGGGTTAGTGAATTAGCGTTTTTGGGAAGATTTTTGATGTTTTACAAATGCACATCCAACATGCTTGGTTTATCATAAATGATGTGATTAACAGTTTGATGTTAATTGGGCATGTTACTCGTATGTGGTTGGAGGGTATAATTGAAGCCAAAAAGTCGGTCAGCTAGTGGAATTTTTTGATAAAAATTGTTGTTGTATAGAAAACTGACGTTTGCTATGTTTCTTCTCTGACAACAGGAAGTGACTGCAACTGCAATTATCTGCGCCACTTTTCCGATGAAGTGTGGGAAAGGAAAACCGCACTCTTATGATCGCGGGTATTTATTTCCGATGTATAGTTAGATGTAGAGTATATATTTTTACTTTGAAAAACTAAATTTTTACGCAAAAAAAAGTATCGTGGAATTTTAAAAGGGAATTTTTATTACGGTGAAAAGGAAAAAAAGGGACAAAATTACCACGCTTTGTGGGACAAATGATGAGAGAGTGCTAACCTGGTTACTATACTTCAAATATTGCGCCCGAGCGTTGTTATAAAAAGCGCGACTTAGCCTTACAACAATAGGATGTGATGCCAATGCTCACAATACCATTTGGGGGAGTACTGACACTAATATCAGAGGTGAGTCATTATTAGAATTTTTCCTAAGCTCTTCTCTTGATATCTATAACGTAGGTAATACCCCCACTTTTGTAACTCGAGCTAGGCAAGAGGTACTAGATCTTACACTAGGAAGCCATAGTATGAGTAGATTTGTTAGAGACTGGAGAGTATCTAGTGAGCCATCTATGTCTGATCATAGGATCATTACCTTTAATCTAGACAACACTTGTATCATAACTAAACCAGTTAGAAATCCAAGGAAGACAAACTGGGATCTCTTTGAATCATCTATTGAGGGTAGTCTGGAGCAAGTAAATATTAGGAGAGCTCCAGGCTATCATCTGGAATTGGAACACACAGTGGAGGGCATAACATCAGCCATCACAAGTGCGTTTGAAACTAGCTGCCCAATAAGCAGACGTGGAAAGAAGAATAAGGTTCCATGGTGGAGCAACAATCTGTCAAGACTTCGGTCAACGACGCGTAAACTGTTTAACACAGCTAAGCGCACTGGAGACTGGCAGAGCTACAGAATGGCACTGACTTCATACAACAAAGAAATAAGGAAAGCAAAACGAGAAAGCTTTAGACAATTCTGTGAGACAACTGTGAACACTCCTGTTGCGGCCAGAGTGCATAAAGCACTAGCAAAAACAGAAGGAATATCAATGTCTCTCAGAAAACCGGATGGCAGCTTTACAGAAAATGAGCAACAGAGGGCACGACTTCTATTAGAAACTCCTTTTCCTGGTAGCCATCCGAGTACGGACAATAGGAGTGCAACCAATATTCGAAGACCTCGGAAAGAGGATTGGAAAGTATCAACCGGAATTTTCTCGAGAGGGCGACTACAATGGGCAATTGACTCCTATCAACCTTTTAAATCACCGGGGGTTGATGGCATTACGCCAGTCCTACTACAAAAAGGGCAAGGTAAATTGTTTCCACATTTGGCAAGAATTTTTAAAAGCAGTCTGGCACTGGGCTACATACCAAATCAGGGGAGACGAGCGAAGGTAGTGTTCATTCCGAAAGTGGGAAAAAAGGACCCAAATCTACCGAAGTCCTATAGAGTATAGACCAATCAGCCTTACTTCGTTCCTTCTCAAAACGGTGGAAAAGGCTGTGGACAACTACCTAAGAGAAGATGACAAACCATGGCATCAACTGTCAGGCATATGCTGATGACATAGTTATTATTGCCAGGGGTAAATTTGAGGGAACCATTTGTGACATTATACAAGTGGGACTCGAAATAACTCGTGATTGGTGCGAAACGGCTGGGCTAAACCTAAATACAGCAAAAACAACAATAGTACCATTCACGAGGAAAAGAAAACTTGAACGGCTGAGGGCGATAAGGCTATCGAGTACATTACTGACATCAGTCAATGAAGTTAAATATCTGGGGGTAAACCTGGAAAGCAAACTCCTCTGGAAAAAACACACAGAGGAGATAACCAGGAAAGCAATTCGGGCTTTAATGATCTGCCGAAGCTTAGCTGGCAAATCCTGGGGATGCAGCTCGACCATCCTGAGATGGATGTATATTGATGTTGTGAGACCAATGATCACGTATGGCGCAATTGCATGGGCAAAAAGAACCAGTTATCCACCACAAGGAAGACACTCAATAAAGTGCAAAGACTGGCATGCCTATGTATTACAGGGGCCATGAGAACTTGCCCAACTGCAGCTATGGAAGTGCTACCTCGTGTTTGAGGAATGTGCAAGTAAAACGGTTCTAAGAATGGCCAAAGAAGGAGTAGGAAGAGAAAAGTGCATCACACTGAGACAGCTTGACGCGCTACTCAAGAAACATCCATTATTGGCCTTTCCTAGCGATATCATCTAAAGATTTGATTTTCAAAAGAACTTTGTTGCTAAGCTCAGCAATAAGAAGAACTGCAGCAACGAATCCACAATTCACAGACTGAGCAATCACACAACGAAGTGGTACACAGATGGATCGAGAACTGATGAGGAAATGGAGCGGGAGTATTTGGACCTGGAACCAAATATTCTGAATCAATGGGCAAAAATACCAGCATCTTCCAGGCTGAAATCTATGCCATAGACAGATGCATCCAAATCAACCTCGACAGAAACAAAATCAACTGTGATATAGCTATAATGTCAGACAGCCAGGCTGCTATTATGGCACATAGTTCCTACATAATTAAATCCAAACTTGTGTGGGAATGCCTACAAAAACTTAATGAACTGGGTAGGAGAAACAAAATAACCCTCTGCTGGGTGCCTGGCCACGTAGGAATAGAGGGTAATGAAATAGCCGACTCCCTAGCAAGAAAGGGAGCATCAGAAACTTTCATAGGTCCTGAACCATTCTGTGGAATAGGGGATCACACCCTCAACGAAGAATTTAGGAAACTAGAGAAAGAAAACAGGGCAAGAACCTGGCATAACACTCAGGGCATGAGGCAGGCTAGGAAACTTCTAGCGCAATACAACCAGAAAAGATTCCAAGCTTGCATCGGCATGAGCAAAAACAACCTCCGTATCCTAACGGGGTTCCTAACGGGGCACTGTAGACTCAAGGAACACCTCAGGAAACTGGGTATATCTGAAGAAGGTCTCTGCAGATTCTGCGATGAGTCCAGTGAAATCCCAGAACACTTGCTGGGATCATGTGGGGCATTGAACCATAAAAGATTGAAATACTTGGGCAAGTACCAACTATCTGATGAGGAAATATTGTCCCTGGAGCCAGCTCTCATCCTTAGATTCCTAAAGGAAACTGGACTGGAGAAAGTGCTATAGGACGGATTTCTTCCGCCAAGGAGAAAGAAGAGTGCAAGAACCTCTAAAATGATTCCGAAAGGAATTATATTGTGAGGGAAACTCTTATGAGGGATTATACCTCTCTGAGGCGTAAGCAGGGGGTACAATAGACCAAAAGGTCGCAGTACAACAACCCTTTTCACATAATAATAATAGCCTTACAACAGAAAACTCCTGTATTTAATCCCTTCCTTAGAATTTCGAAAAATTGAAAATGTTGAACTTACAAAATGTTGCTTCAGTGAGACATCCATCCCGTTTATCCCGCCTCTTGATGCCAATAGTGTGCAGCGCCGTTCCAACTGCACTTTTACCTTCGTCACTTTTATTCAATTACCGTTCGTTGACGTCCTCGTGCACATATATCTGCACACAATCGCATGCATGATGCTGCAAAATAATGCATTTCAGGGAATTGAATGCATTCCTTCAGCCCGAATACACTTCATGGGATTAAGAGAGCGCAAATTGCCGCAACTGCCTACTCATCGAAACACCATGCAGAGTTAATACATTCTAATTACTATGCAGATACCAAGTCGGTGCGCGCAAATCTGGCAATCCTCAACGCCGAAGGATATTCGCGTAATCACTTTAAATGAAAATGCAATTACAATGCAAGTCTTGGGGCGAATAAGTTCATAATCCTGCGACTTGAAGCAGAGTCACTCTCGCGCCGTTGTACTAGTACAGATGCTGCACTTGCAACATCATTCAGGATGCATATCTACACATACACTGGTACATCTATTCACCTTCGAATCGGGTACACTTGGCCCAGCATGCGCCAGCCATTGTTGGGCATTATTGAATCATTGGCTTTTAACGCTTAAATAAGCTTAATTAAATTTCACCCGCTCTCGTGGCGGTCTCTCCAGTGTAGCCGTCTGTTCCTTCTTTGGTAAGGACGATGATGGTGCGGTATCAAAAAGTCACATTTCGATTCGCTCCTTCTGTATGCACTTTCATTGTCTGGACGAATCGAGGAGGAAAATTCCATTATTTTGTATTATACGAGAGACGAGCAGTATGCTACTAAAACCAAGTGTTTGTGTGCGTGTGTGTGTCGGCAAAGGAGATCCTTTCATATGCAATTCGGCAAAATCGGTTAGCTGCGTGTATATCGTGCAGCTTAAGAATGTTTTGTGCTATTGTCTTAGCCCGTAAAATCCCAACAAAAGGGTTATTGTGGGAATGCACCCATTGAGTGTGCTGGGTGGTTGGTTACATGTGCACCTTAAGGAGGTTTATCGCTGACGATAATGCTGGTGGAGTTACAACTGACTCTGGGGAGACAGTGTGTACCTAGTACCTACGTGTGGCTATATCATGATGAGATGAACAAAAAATGAATTGTCCTCGAAAGTGTGTTCGACGGTAGTTAGAGACAATAAGCAAGGAACAACAAGGGTAATTACATTATAGAGTAACGTCTGTTCCTTGCGAATAAATATAAATTAGTGCATTTTACCTGTTTGGGTCTGAAGAAAGGATACACGGAAAAAATTGTAAGAGCAGTTTAAGAAAAATAAGCGGAGAACCACGAAAAGTTTATATAGGTTTAAAACAAGCTCAGGATTTACTAATTCACGACTTTGTATTCTAGAATTCTATAGAAATTCTGCGAGTGAAAATATTGACCCTCAAAAGACGTGAATCAACACTTCTCAGTGTCAATAATACGATCAAACGAGAAATTCATATTGCTATAACTGATCGCAATTTGATACAAATAACTATCAATTTGATATTACTATGTTTGTGAATTGCAAAAACAATTATTCGTAAACTACCAACCAACCGAAACAGAGGTAGGCGCAGTGGCTTAGTGGTTAGTGTGTTGGACTACTAAGCGAGGGATCGAGGTTCGAATCCCGCAAAAACCCAAATCCCAACTTAGGGTTTCTTCCACTGCGCCACCTCTCGCGAACGTCTGACAAACATCCGAGAGTATAACTGTCTTGAAAGAGCTTCTCAAAGAGCCGTTTGGAGTCGGCATAAAATTGTAGATCCAGAAAAGAGAGAGAAGAGAGAGAGAGTGATCTAGTGTAGACGTAATTTAAAAAGGGCTCCCGAATTTTCAAACAAAAGTGATTGAATTATTGTTGGTTTGCTTTGAAAACAAATAAAAGATTGAACCAGAAGACTGGATGAACCAAGAGAACGTAGGTGAGTCGTCAATATTCACTAAAACTGAGTAACAAGAAAAAGAAAGTGAAAAGTATGTCAATGCAAAGAACCCCTCACAAGAACACTGAAAGAAATAACAACAACTCGTCAATACCGTCAAGCAAAAGAAGATTAGCGGAAACTTCCCCAGAGTTCACACAAAGGAAAACGGAGTTAAATAAAGAAAAAATGTCTGTTGGTAATATGTTAATCACCGATTTGCAGATACTTATAGTAAATGCCATGACACCACTACTGGATGATAAACTCAGAGACATGCCAACAAAATCTGATTTAGAGGGAATTGGAAATGAAATCCACGATCTAAAAAAGGCAAATCTGGCATTACAAAGTAAATTGGAAAAAATGGAATCTCGTTGTGTATCACTAGAGCGGCAAGTAAAGTGGCTTGCAACCAAAATAAACGATAAAAATGTCGTTATGCACTTCCCGGCTCAGTCAGGAGTACTCGCGGTTGATAAGGCAAAAGCACTATGTTTGGATTTACTTCAAACCCAAAATCCAGCAGTGCTGGCGTCAGTCAGAGCCATTCGATCCAGAAACAATAATACCGAAAACGTTATTGTCGAGGTACAAAATAAACAAGATGTGATTCGGATTCTTAACTCTGCAACAAAACTGAGATCTGAGGGTGTAATAATACATAAAGACTATCCGAGTGCAACACGAGAAAAGAGAAGACGCTTGATAAAACTGAAAAACCACATTCGAGCAAAACACCAGGACGTCACAACGCAAATTCGCGGAGACAAGCTAAAAATAGGAAAAAACACTTTTTATTTCGACGCCTCGAACAACTTAGCATGTGAAGAAGAAGGGATGACGTTTCTGCTACAATTGACAAATGACAAATGTCAGGTGTCAAATGGCATATCTAACAACAGCGGTGGTTCTCAAACTGCACAATGCGTTCAGGCAACTGGAGGCCAGGGGAATAGTTTTTTTTTAATACAAATGCCGTCAGCCTACCAAAATATAATTTAAATTCTAGTTTAAGTATTATCCCACCCAATAGTAGTTTTACATATAACATAATTGCTTATAATATATCAGGTCTAAGAAACAAATTGCTTCTCCGCCACTTTTTTGATTACATAAATATGTTCGACATATTCTTCCTTTTTGAAACATTCATCGAAGATAACAACGAAAATAAGGCACAATTTGAACCCTTCTTTGTCAACTACTCACTAAAGTGGATTCCAGCTACACGAACATCTACTCGGGGGAGAGCTAGCGGAGGATGCTTGTATGGAATTAAAAATCAGTTTATCGACCGTATTAGATGTAGTTACGTAGAAGAACTTAACCAAACTGTAGTAGAAGTCGAAATCAGAAAAATTAAAATGTACTTAGTCCCTGTATACATCAATTGCAACAGATGGGCGGACGATTTTGAAAGATTTTATAAGTACTTACTGGAATCTGGAAAAGAAAACATTATGCCAATTGGAGACTTTAACGGAAGAGTAGGAAATTCGCAGGTCTTAGAAGTGGAAATGGGGCTTTTACCAAATCCAATAAATGAAGTCAGATGCACAGAAGATAACCAAATTGACAGTAATGGCAAAAGACTTATTGAAATGTGCGAATCTATTGGCTTAACAGTAATAAACGGACGTTCCAAAAGTGACTCAAAAGGTCACTTGACATACATCAGAGGTACTGCATGCTCGACCATTGACTACTGTTTTGCGAAGGGGAAGTGCCTCGATTGTATAACAGATCTCTGCGTCGATGAAGTTAATTACTCGGATCACCTACCCATAACTGTTACATTAAGCCTGGATACCCCGCTACAAACTCCCAACACACAGGCACAATAATTATTACCAAAAATCCAATGGAAGGAAGGTTTCGCATTAACATACAAATCCCTATTAAACCAGAAACTCAGTACTATAAGTGACGCAGAGTTTAATTCTATTCGCGGAACAGACGTACTGATAACCTGTATTTCGGACGCAGCTAAGCCAATGCAACCTGCCAGAAGAACCTTACAGAAAAAACAAATATGGTACGACTGGGAATGTGAGTTAGCAAGGATTAAGGCCTTTAAATATTTACGTCTATTAAGAGAAACAGCTAGCAGCTCTGCAAAAACTATGTATCAAGAGGCCAACAAAGAATTCAAAATAACATGCAAAGAAAAACAAAAAAGGTACACTCAGAAATTGATTTCGGAGATAGCAAGAGTTAAAGACAGCCGTTCCTTTTGGAAATTGGCAAAAACGCTCAACGGTCAAACCTTTGCAAGGGGTATACAAGTAGAAACGTCATTGCTAGCCGAACATTTTGAACAACTGCTTAATCCGCATCACACGAGAAACCAATTACAATATGTACTACCATACCAAAGTGTGGATGTATTGGATTGCAATATCACATTGCAAGAAGTCACTAAAGTTATCCATCGATGCAAATTAAATAAAGCGCCAGGAGAGGATCGCATCCCGTACGAATTTTTCAAGCACGCTACGAATGAATTCATAGAAAAACTTACGGATGTATACAACTTCATTTTCGATATGGGAGAAGTGCCCAGCAGTTTTAAAAAAAATATAATCTTCCCACTCTTCAAAAAGGGAGATCGCAGCGACCCTCGTAATTACAGAGGCATAACCTTCTTGAATTCAATAATGAAAATTTTCACCGGAATAATCTTGGACAGGCTGACTTCATGGGTGCAGACAAACGAATTGCTTAGTGAATTTCAAGCGGGATTCAGAAAGAACTATTCCACGGTGGATAATATCTTTACTTTGACCTCTATGGCTAGGACTTATCTCGATAAGGGCAAAAAACTGTACGCATTTTTTGTGGACTTCAAGGCAGCTTTTGACTCCATTGATAGAAAATCGCTTTTCTATAAACTTTCTAATCTGGGATTGTCAACCAAAGTACTCAAAGTCATACAAAGTCTCTACGAAGAAAACAAAACGGCAGTGTGGGATGGTCACAACTTATCAAACTGGTTTGATTCGCTAGCGGGAGTTAAACAGGGATGCATCATGAGTCCCCTACTCTTTTCGCTGTTTCTGGATGATCTACCAACTTGCTTGCCTGGGGGAATTGAATTTGGTGGAATAAATGTAAAACTCCTTATGTACGCCGATGATATAGTCATTTTATCGGAAACGCCAACCATGATGCAAATCATGATCAATAAGTTGGAACAATACTGCAACTTGTGGAACTTGGAAGTCAACCCCTCTAAGTCCAAAATGATGGTGTTCCGGAATGGCACCGGGCGATTCGCAAGGAATGAAAGATGGACCTGGCAAGGAGAAGAGCTAGAAAAGGCGAGAGAGTTCAAGTACCTGGGAGTCATAATAACTCCACGTCTGACTTTTAAAAAACACCTGCAAGAAAAGCTAAAAGAGGCAAAAAGAGCAATAAATTATAGTTGGAGAGGAGTACTTCTTAACAAAAACATGGATTTAGGCGCAAAATACAAAATCTATGAATCAGTAGTGAGGTCGATCATGTGCTATGCAGCTCAAGTGTGGGGCATCTACCAATACGAAGAAGTGGAAAAATTGTTAAGATACTTCATTAAGAAACTATTTAGATTGCCCGAAAATACACCAAACTATATGCTCCACTTGGAAACGGGGCTACCCCCACTATATATCTATACATTAAAACTGCACTTCTCGTACATTTTAAAAGTAATATCACTCCCAAGCCAACGTCTGCCACATATCGTCGCAATGCATCACATACGCCATAAACTGCAATTTTTCAATGAATGGCATAGACTATGCAACGAAAATGATATCGAATTTATAGCTCACAATGCAACAACATGGAAAGAAACACTGCAGACACTGCTGACAAAAATTGATTTATCCTCCCGTATTGCGTTTAGAGTAAAAGCCCAGCAAAGTCAAACTATACTTTCGTATTGTACGCTTCAATACGACCTAGGTGACAAAAATTATTTTCACGACCAAAATACTCTAAACACAATCACAATGATATTCAAGACCAGAGGGGAGCTTCTGAGGTTGAACTACAGGCCGCATATCACCAACCGTAATGAGGAGGCAGAATGTTCTTTATGCAATCTGCGAGCTATAGAAGATGTGCATCATTTAATCGGAATATGCCCAATATTGAAGGTGATTAGAAGAGCACATTTTGGAAAATATACATTATCAACAAGCGAAGTTATTTCAATATTAAATGGCGAAAATTGGAGCAAGCTAGCTAGCTACATAGAACTGGCTTTAAAATATCGACAACAAATAGTTAATGAAGCTTTTTAAACTAATTACATATTTATATGAATATTAAAAATTGTAAATCTTTTTTTTCCGGCTGACGGCAAATGCCAATGCTGTATTTTGTGAAATTAATGAAATTTATGAAATTTGTAAAAATATTTTTTATTGTTTAATAAAATCACAATTCAATTCAAAATTCAATTCAGAAAATTACAACCATTTAGTCTTGAATTGCAATTCAAAAGTGAAGATTTGCGAACTAACATCAGGGGTAGATTTGCTACTGCAGTAGTTGCAATTTACAAATTCTGAATCGTAAATTGCAACTTTTTTTTATCAATTTGCACTTCATATTTTGCAATTTACGATTCTTGAGTAGCGGAATTAGAAAACTTTATTCTTAGTTTACAACTTATATCTTTTGATTTACAAAGGTTTTTTTTTCGAGTTCCTATTTACATATCGTACAAGCAAACCCATTTTTTCTCTAAAACAAAAATGCAATTTGGTTAAGAGGCGAAAAATGCTTTCAATTCAAAAAGCACTTTTTATAATAAGCTTTCTTATAAACAACATTTTTGGTTTTTCCATCTTTTACATTAGGCGCTTTTTATTATGCTTGCAGGATCCATGTAGATCATTGATTTTTAAGGTTTACATGGGCATAATAAAAAACGAATTTTAGTGATTTTATTTAGTCATAAAAAACGTATAAATAATCCAAATTATGTTACCGAATGAGTTATCACTAACAGTCTAATGCGAGAAACAGATTAACACAGCGACATCAACAGCAACTACCCTGTAGTTGCCAAACGAAAATTCCGGGTCTTTAGCCCTGCCAGATGCAGGGGAAAAACGCATAATCAACATTAGTAGTATTTTAGTATTTATTTAAAACCCTTTTGGTGTATTTGTTGCCATATGACAACATCAACAAAATACTCTTTTTTAAGGCACTACAAACTGATTTCCTTACAAAAAGTAATAAAAATGCAGTGGCAGCACTTTATTCTCAGAGTATCTAAACCTATCTGTCAAACAGTCCGCCAATTTCATATTGGGGACGTTCGGATTCATAGTTTATGTAAAACGTCAACTAGATTGGTCGTGACTAGGAATCCGAACGCGTTGACTGAGCAAGTTGAATTGTTTTTGTATTCTCGCGGTCAGCGTTGCCTTTGTTTGATTTGCCCTTTTTTATTCGGAAAAGACCCCTCATAATTTTTTCAAAAATTGATATTTTCAAATAAGTACATTTAAAATGTAACACAGTTGCCTATAACAACTATATTACACTGTTATGCGAACTAATGGTTGTTAAATATCGTGCGAAAATTCGAAATTTGCAGAGTACGTTTAGAAATGGCACCCTTTTCTCTCACTGGCCCTTTTTCGACACCTCAGAATTCTGCCACGGCCACTCTGTTTATTTTAAATCTGACTCTTCGAAATGTCAACTGAGTATGCAGGCAGGATTTTCCTGACTAGATTTGTCGGCTTCCCCTCCATAAACGTCAACTGCAAAAACCAATCACGTGACCACTCTGGGCCAATCAAAACTGAATGACATCTAGTCAGACAGCTTGTCAACTTACTAAACTATGAATCCGAACGTCCCCATTATTATTTTAAAGACAGCTGAAAACTAAGAAATGGCAGGTAAGTCCACATTTTGAATTAAGATCTGATTTTGAGACATCCTAATATGGGCAAACATTATTTTTTAGCACCAATAAGACGCAAGATTCTTAGAACCCAAGACGAAATTCTGGAAGTGTTCGACAATTTCGACAATTCAGACATCACCGACTGTGAAGATGGGGATGATATTGATATGGATGATCTCCTTGACGGAGTCTCTCAGTTGCTTTTTAATGAAGAACGAGAAAGCGGAGTAGATCGGTTTACTCAAATTGAAATGAGGCAAGAAAGTGAAGTACAAAGCGTGCCAATTCTAGAGCCAGAAATAGAAGATGCCAATTCAACTAAATCCTCTAAGCGTGAGTATACTTGGCGAAAAGTAGAGTTTCATGTTCCACGTGTGCAATTTGAATCGAACCAGAGGAATTATAACAATGAGAATGATTCTAGTAAGACCCCAACACAGTACTTCTTAAGCTATTTTCCTGATGAATTTTGTAACGAATTAGCAGAATGTACAAACCAGTACGCACTGTCCAGCACCGGCAAAGTCATTAAGGTTACCACCAATGAAATATATCAAATTATCGCAATGGCAATCACAATTGGAACGTTGGGTTTTCCACGTATAAAAATGTATTGGAAAAAGACCACCATGGTCCCCGTAATTTCCGAAACAATGTCAAGGCATGGATTTCATTTGATAAGGAATAATCTGCACTTTTCAGATGTCAGTAGCCCCACAGATAAGTTGTGGAAAGTTCAGCCAAACAAGTGGGGAATGAAAATCTTCGTGCTCTGCAGTACAGATGGTACCGTTCATGATTTTGAAGTGTACCAGGGAAAGGGTACAATTGTGGGGAACTACAGCATGGGTATCTCATCAAACATAGTTTTAAGACTTAGCGAATCCATTCCCAAGGATAACGGCCATAAGATTATGTTTGATAACTTCTTCACAAACATTCTTTTGTTGGAACAGTTAAAGTCTCAGGGAATATATGCCACAGGAACGTTACGTGCGAATAGAACATGTGGTGCATCCAAAACAATGCAAGGTGAGAAAGAATTGATGAAACGTGGGAGAGGAAGTTACGACCATAGGACTGAGGCCAGTTCTAATATTTTTGTTTTGCGTTGGATGGATAGTGGAGCAGTCCTTTCCTTCTGGCTTCAACTATATATGGCTCCTTTCCGCTTTCGCAGGTGAAGCGTTTCATTGCTGAGCAAAACAAATGTATAGACATTCAGCGGCCGGAGATTGTTTATAAATACAATAAGCATATGGGTGGTATCGATAAAATAGATTTCCTGATATCACTCTATATAATACAAATAAGATCTAAAAAGTGGACTCTTAAACTTTTTGACCACACGATCGATTTGGCGCTATGCAATTCATGGCTAGAATGCCGCAGAGATAAACTAGCGAAAGGGGAACGCATATATATGGATCTATTGGATTTCAGAGGAGAAGTTGTCGAAGGCCTGCTGTACTCAGCAGAAACTATACCCTCACGCAAACGAGGACGCCCACGCAACATAGCAAGCGACGAAGAAATGATTCCGAGTCCAAAAAGGAAGTCGTTTGAAATTCGACCTGGAACATCGGTAAGATACGATGGATTAGAGCACTGGCCAGCTTATACTGTGATAAGAGGAAGGTGCAAAGAACTGAATTACACTGGTATGTCGAGACTGAAATGTAAAAAATGTGATGTTCATCTCTGTACTCCAAGTGAAACTAAAAACTGTTTTGAAGAGTTTCATACGAAGCATTGATTGAAGCAATACCTTTTAAGTACCTTGTATAATATATTATTACTGCTCACTATCAGTATTTAAAATGAATTAAAAATTTTAATTTAATATTAATTTAACTTCTTAATTGCTTAAATTATTTATTGTTTGCTATTATTTATTTATTTATTTTGTTTTTTCTCTTCCTTATTCTAAAGCCTTTTTCAGTAAAATGTTATTTTTAAAACTGAAATTAAATAAAAAAAATACCTACGGTTTTTATGTTTTTTTTTTTACTACACAATGTCGAATTGTTGCCGTTTGGTAACAACTCCTTGAAGAGTCCTTGAGCATTTTGCAACTTTTTTTTTTTAATTGGTTTCTAAGCTCAAAATAAGCCAACAAAATTATACAAAATATTTTTTGTGTTATATATTCAAAAATTGTAACGAAAGGGTTAAGTTTACAAACAACCATATACAAAAGATTACAGTTAAGTATCTATAAAGTGTAGATGTGATAGAATTAAATTATTTTATATAGGTATAATAGTATTGAAAAGAAAAAATCAAATAAATAATTGAAACATAATACAGATATAAAAGAAAAATTAAAAATAGAGCAAAGAAAAAAAATTAAAATGAATTTACAAACATTTATTCCTCTAAAGTTCTGAACATAATACCTCAAAATCTTAAGATTTAAATAACTTTCGACCATGGAATTTGGAACAGGTACAGATAATTGGTTAAATAATTATTCACAGTTTTGAAATTAACCATCAGAATAAAGGTTATATAAACCACTTTAACGTGACTGCTTTAAACAAAGATTGAATACCGACTGTCTGTCTCTGGTCGCTGCCCATTGTTGCAGCTGTTCCAAGTGTCCAGCAACCATAAGAAGAAAGTATTTAAAAGGTCTTCGATACAGGGACTACGGACACGGACATGTTGTGACTTGTCGTTACTCTCGGGTCTCGGCTACCTGTGCATACAAAAATTCCGCACTAGGTAGCAGGGATGGAAAATGACATTTTCTACTAAATTTAGCAGAAAATATGCTAAATTGGTCAAACTGTCTGAGCTTGGAACTCATAATAGGGCGAGTTTCTAGTGAAAAGTAGAATCCAGTCAACGCTCTGTGTAAAACTTAAAACAAATAAATCGTCATTTGACTTGATTTTCTGCTTATTGGATATAATTCAAATTGCAAGAGAGTTTGAAAGATAGGTATAGATAATTTGTATGGAAATAAGGCAAATTGTACTTTTGTACTGAAAAAACTCATTTGTATCGAATTCGATACAATTGTATCGACTTTTCCATCCCTGATAGGTAGTTAGTTCCATGTAAATTGAAAAAAAAAAAATATTTTGCAATTTACGACTTCTCTACGACAATTTACTTGTGTGAATTTATTATAAAAAATATTGATTCACCATTCAGCGGTGGTAAATCCCAAACATATTTGCAATTTAAGATTGTTAAGTTGTGTTTCAGAAATTGACCTACTGAAGTGCTAAAATACGACAAACAATCACGCAAATTACTACAAATAAAAGAAAATTAATACTTCTAATCGTAAAATTCAACAAAACGAATCTTATATTCTTTACCGTTTTCAATGTCAAATTACGAATTTTTGTACCAATTCAAGAAAAAAAGATTGTGCTTTGCGAAAAATATTGGTGATTTTCAATTTTTTCCATGTAAGTAGAGCTTTAAGGGGGAGACATAAATCAATCTGGTTTTTAGTGTTCGATTAAGAATTACAAGGGGCAGTAAATACTGGCTCTGCGAAATAAAGCCCCAATGAAATAAGGCAAAAAAAGACATGAATAAGGGCCCCAAAAATTATACAGGAAACAATGATTTTTAATAGAATTTTAGGTGTTATTTCCTTTTTTGGGCCTTATTTCCTAATGATAATTGGGGTCTTATTTCATAATGAAGAAGAAATGAACCAAAATTATTTTTTTATTATTAATTGTTACCCTACCGATATGGAAAGCGTATGCAACCTGCAACCCCCCTGCTTGGGTTTACTGTTAGATTTGCGGGGTGGGTTCGAAGTTGAGTATATAAAAAAGTTCATTTAACCTAAATTAGTTTATCCCATATCAACAATATTAAATAAAAAGTTGTTTTCATTATTTTTAACTTCATTATGAAATAAACCCCGAATTTTGGGCATTATTTCATTTTTTCGGGGCCTTATTTCATCGCAGTGGGGCACTATTTCATATTTGAAATTGGGGCGTTATTTCATTATGAAATAATACCCCAAATTTGGGGCCTTATTTCCTAAACCCGTAAATACTACAGATAAATTTAGTGTCCTTGTTTACAAATTTGAAAAAAGGCCTTCAACGTTTTTATTTTTATTTCTTTTCCTTAAATTTTTTGTTTTTAAAGACTATTAACATAAATAACTTGGTTTGGAAATAATTTGAAAGAACAGGTTCCTTGCTTTCAAAAATGGTAAAGTAATTTATTGTAAGTGTTGCCGTTGTTTTTAAAATATTTATATTTTCTCTCATTTTAAGTATTTTTGTTTTAAAATATTCCTCCCTCCCAAACGGTGAGAGATAGACCCCCTCTTATAGTAAAAAATGCTTGTTTTTGACTCCTCTACAAAAGAGGGCCTTACTCTTTTGCACCAAAGTTATCGTACTCGTGCCCGATTAAGGAACAGGTGAGATGGGAACAATCAATGGAAGGCCTGTTTGAACAAGTCTGAGCGGAAAGCTGACAGTAGTATTAGTAGTAGTAGTAAAATGTTTTTATTTCAACATAATTAAAAATTAACAATATATAACTCTAATTATGGATTCAATTATTATGTTCAAAATACAAAACTTACGACAATGACAAAAGTCGTCTGTCGAGTAGTTAAATTTAAATTAATTTTAATAATTTAATATAGCTTTATGCTGAATATTTAAGAAAACTTTTATTGGTTGAATTCTCTCACTAGATCATATCTGTATGGTAAGGCTACAGTGATGTAATTGTTCAGGTTATCGAAATCGTGGCAGTTCTCTCCATTTAGTATACGGATAACTTCATCGTATGTTAAGCTGGTTCTCCCGAAGACCCTTAAACGGAACTCTCTCAAACCTGGACATCTGCCTAAGAAGTGATGGACGTTCTCTTCTTCCCTCAAGTTGCATACAGTACATAATGAAGTTTCGTTCTGTCCAAATCTATTCCCGTTCAGATTAATTAGGTCACATCTCGCCTTAAAAATCCAAGTGATTTTGCTAAGATCGAACCCGTCGGTTATGTAGATTAGTCCTCTTGAATGATCTAGATGTTTATACACTCGTGTACTGCTTTCCGATGCCATTCTTATATTTTGTTGGTGGTTCTCTAATTTCAGCATCCGCATAAGATCAAAGTTTTTTTGGCTTCATTCACTTTGCGAAGTTTTGCTCCCATCCCATTGCAGTCCGAACCTATGTCCAAGATGGTTTACCTCTCTTACCCAGAACAGTTTCTTTCTCAAGAGCATTTTTGTGAGTTGATTTGGTAATCTTCTTTCACTGTACTCGAACATTGCTTTTGTTATTATATCGGAGGTGTAGATCAAGGGTATAATAGTGTCCGTCTTCTGCTCCCGTCTCTAATGATAATGCGTAGTTTGGAGTACATGCGGGTAGTTTTAGAATTCGCTTCAAAAAATAGCGTTGGAGTTTATCTACTTCTTGGAACATACCGAACCCCCAGACCTGTGCACCATATGTTTGAATTGCTCTACAAACTGCCTGGAACAATTTCCACTTTGCTCCTAGACTGATGTTTCTTTTTGATATGAAGCACTGCCATGTCGAGTTTATGCTGTTCTTAGCCGCACTGTTTCTCTTCTCTACATGCCTTGAAAACGACATCTTCGGTGTTAATACAACTCCTAGGTATGTATAGTTAGAAACTATTCGTATTTGCTCTCCATTAAGTTTCCGATTTTCTTGACAAGATAGCCTTCCCCCATTTCTAAACACCATAACTAACTTCCAACCCCCATAGTTCGCAGTAAGTTTCCAGGCGCGTTATCATCTGCTGTAAAACATTGACATTATCCGCCAGAATGACCATATCATCTGCATACAGAAGCAACCTTATGGTAAGCGTGTCGATATAGAGCCCTCCTTCTAAAGATTCGTGTAAATCATTTATATAAAGCGCAAAGAGCAACGGCGATAGTAAGCATCCTTGTTTGACTCCAAAAAGTGTATCAAAATATTCGGAGAGTTCTTTTCCGGTCCAGACTGCAGATTGCGTATTGGCGTATATAGCTTCTAAAAAATTAACAAATTTAGTCGAAACTCCCATTCCATGTAGTTTATATATAAGTAATTTTCTTGAGATTTTGTCAAATGCTGCTTTCAAATCAACAAAGAAAGCATATACTTTCTTTTTTTCTGCTAGCGTGAACGATTGATGCTAGATTATAAATATTGTCAACAGTCGAGTATTTTTTCCTAAATCCCGCCTGAAATTCAGTCAAGATATCATTTTCTACAACCCATGCGTACATTCTCTCGTTAAGGATTCCCATCATAATCTTTGCAACACAATTCATGAAGGATATGCCCCTGTAGTTGCTTGGTTGATTTATATCCCCTTTTTTAAATATAGGAAAAATGATTGTTTTATTGAAAGCTTCTTCTATTTTGCACTCATTTAGAATCCGGTTGAAGCTAATTGCAAGTTGTTCCAGGAACTCTTCTGTTGCATTTATGAAAAATTCATAGGTAATCCTGTCTTCCCCTGGTGCTTTATTTAGTTTTACTTTTTTCAGAATATTTAAAATGTCATCTGTAGTAATATCCCTGTCCAATGCTTGATCTTCAATAAAATTTGATGCGTAGATAATAGGGTTTGCTGTTTCATTTGGGTTAAGGAGTGAACTGTAATATACTCTAAACTCAGAAGCGGAAATTTGAGGACACATTTTTTGCTCTTGGTTACGTATTTCTTTTGCCAGTTTCCACCACTCCTTGCTGTCTTTTACTCTGCTAATTTTAAAGTCAAGCTGAATGTAATACAATACTCCGTTTTATGCTTTCTGCAGACTAGCTTGTATTCTTTTTGAGCTTTTAAATATCTTTCTTTGGCCTCCTGGTTTTCTGTTTTGCGAAAAATGTTGAGTAGTTTATAACTTTTCCTTCTGGCTGCTTCACACTCATAAGTGTACCATTTGTTTTTTGGTTGAAGGCGCTTTGGGGTATTAGCCTGTTCTTTTGTTGAACTCTTAATTAATTGTGTTAGGTCTTTAATTTCAATTGTTTCCTTCTGAAGTTTCAAGTTATGCAAGTTGTAATTAAGATTATTTTGATACTCAGCCTTTTTCCGGTCATTCCACAATAATTTTGGTAATAGGTCAAAGTTATTTGACCTGATTGTAGTACCAATATTTCTAAGGGTCAGTGTTATGGGCAGGTGATCCGACCATACTTCTTCTTCTACATTAAATTTTTCCACACACATTAAGAGCTCTTGCGATATAGCACAAATATCATTCACTGAGTTTCCTATGTTATTGATAAATGTGAAGCTGCCTTCTGCGTCACCTTTGGTTCTTCCGTTTAAAATGATTAACCCGTTATCTTCACAAAACTCCATAAACTCCTTTCCTTTTGAATTCACAACGGTATCTTTGGAATGTCGTATTTCAAGTCCCGCATGAAAAAATGATTTATGTACGTCTTCTATGTCTTGTTGTAATTCACCCAGTCTAACGTTCATATCTCCGATAACTACTGGATTAATAACGCTGTTATCTAAAAGGATACTTTTCACGGCATTAAGATCATTTCGCCAATTCATGCCTCTCAGGTACAAAGGAAGAAGTGTTATTGTTCTTTCATTTGTGATAATTTGTAAAAAGCTGACAGTAATTCTTAACAGTCAACCATTTAACCTGAATACAAATACTGGTCCACAGTCCCTTATGGTTTAATATGCATTATGACTATAAACGTAACATCCAAACAAAAATTCTAAAAATATTTGTCCGTGAGATTTCCATCCAGAATGGAATATCAGTTCAGCTCACGGATACAAAAGATTCGAAATACCCCTCTTCCCAGCAAATTGTTTGGGCTACTTGCTAGAGGAAGATAGAACGAATTGAGAGAATCTAGGCATTGACTCGGCTTGTCAGCTCTTTGCCTACAATCGTCTGAGGACCCATTTGAGGAGGTGTTTTTGCACCTAACCTCTGAGGCACAGGCTAGCTGTGGGCGAATCTGGTTGCCTTTTCAGAAGGAAAATGGCCATTGCTCAATAGGCACGCTCCATACTACCTACTGTGGAGACGCAAATGAGTGTGAAAACGTGTTTTAATTTCTCGGTGGATGTCCTAAAATAGAAAATAAATAAACTGTTGGTGAAAACGTTTGGCAAAGGTACCATAGACATAGCTCCTCACTTCTAAATGTGAACATATTGCTTGGTAAAAGTAGTCTCTGCGCATTTAACAACCCTTCGTACATCAATTTCAATAACACCATCGGCATACTGAGCTCCAAAGGTTGTCTTGGAATTTACTTCCATTTTCTAGTTTTTATTTACAGGCCTTGTGGGTTGTGGTGCGTTCCGGTATAGGAAGTACGAAAGCCTGCCACATGTCACGATCAATTAATAATTTTGAAGAAGCTTTCAAGATCTATAAATTTGCTAAGGCCATAAGACCCATACTCACGCTTGATTTTGTCGCAGAGCAGTTTGCTGTATCTTCATAATTGTATGTCTCAATTAAGACTACCTATGTACCGCTCATTGTTGTGGCACAAACAACATTTTTAAGTCATCGTTATCAACACCAAATTTATCGTCCTTACACCGTTACAAGATCAGATTCTCAGATTACACCCTTTGAATTTTCTCAACCAGCATGAGTCATTGTCCAACTGACATCATTGCACTACCAGCTACCTTCCATCAGGTTTATATTCAATTTCCCATTCACGCAGTTCAAATTCACTGCAGACTGATCGTCGCCTCCGGCACAAACATGTTACTATTGATATGTGTGCATCGCCATGGTTCAATCAAGTGTAAGATGACTAATGCAGTAGACGCAGTTGCATGGTGAGAAAAATAAACATATCAAACCAGAGACCACACTGCAACTGCGTAAGAATCAGAGTGTTGTTCGTTGTTGCTTCAACCGAGGGTATAAAGTAAAATTTTTCATAATTTAGGTCACTGTTGTGACATGACTCATCCACCAGAAAAATTCATCCATCCATCAGCTTTAACCGACCGACGACGGGACGTCAACTGGTTCCCTGGTGGATGGCAGTTTATATCTATATAAGTTTACTGGTCCGTCACACAATTTATCTATCCAGGACATGTCAAGTTTAAGAGCTCATAAAATTCGGTAAAAAAAACCTTGTCTATGCAAAACAAAACCAGGAAATGGTATTTCAATTCAATGGATGTAAGTATTCAAATTGTCTTATCAGTTGCAATAAAACTCCGAAGGACTACGTAATGTATGGATTTTTGGGGAAATAAAAGTGGAATCCTTTATGAGCGAAGCGAACCATAAAATGTTTTCCTCTTCACAGCTTATAGGATAGTTTCCTATCACTGTTGTCATATTTGGCGATAAAAACCATAAAAAGGATTGCAAGACGCTATAAAAAATAATGTAAAAAAAACCGAAAGAAAAACAGAAGCAGGCTAATTTATTCTCGTCGTTAAGAAAATTGCTTTAATGGCGCACGAGGAATTCGTTATCGCGCTATAGATTTTATATTTCCTTTTGACAATAGTCATGGAATGCAAATCGAGGAACTATTTTTTTTTATTTCAACCGTTGTTTGTTAATAAAGCTGATTTGGACACTCCGCGATACAGCAAGTAATCATTTTTAGTGTATTTTCCAAATTCATAAAAGCGAATTTTCCATGCAAAATTGTATTCTGTGACCTAAAAAATACATGAGGTGAAGGCTAAAAATGATTGATGTTTGTAAATGAATTATTAATCTTAAAAAATTCATGCTTTTTTATTCGATATAGGTTATATTGTTATAGGTATAGGATAAACCAATTAAAAAAAATGTCGTCGTTGCAGTATCATTCGGAGGCTGGATTTTAGTTTCCCAACCAATAAATTCCCTTTTTTCGAATGCATATATTTAGCATTGAAGTAATTGGCGCAAATGAGAAAAAGTTGGATTTAAAATTGTTTTATTACGTACCAAATTTACAATTATCCCTTTGTTAATTATAGTAGACAAAATGCCTACTTTCTTATTATCTCCTGGTAATTAAATCATGTGGAATATGCGTTATATTTACGGTGACCATCTGTTTGAATTCCAAATAATGAACAACGAAAATTAAGCCCAGTTCTTAATTATTATTTTTTTATTTAAAAAAAAACCTCAGTAAAAAAAACATAACAAGGATTCAGTCTTTGCTCTATTTAGTTAAAATAAATATTTCAGAAGGAACTCTTAATTTGTACCTATGTTAGGCAAAATAAATAAAAAAATAAAATCCAGTCTTTAATTTAACTAAATGTTGTTAAATAAACGCTTAAAAACTGAATAAGTATTATTTAAAATAAGGACCTAATATTGTTCTATGTCGAATTTTCCATGGTTGGCAATAGAGAATGTGGCCATGAACTTGTGTTGCATTTCACATCGCCTTCTCTTGTTTTTTTTTAAGAATTTATATTCTTTTTGTAGTTAAGACATTTTCTTCTGGTTGGCATCAGTGCACTTGAAGATAATTATTAATGTTTAATTAGGTATATTTTAATTAATAATATCAAATAAAATTCACCAATTTTGAAAAGCTTTTGAATTGATTATTATCTGAATAATGCTCGATTTTGACGTTTTGACATAAGGTGAGTTCCGATCCGAGAATGATGTAGGGAGTGTTCTGAAGTCAAAGACTTGCATTACATTACCATTTTTGCACATTCAGTAAATTAGGGCACGTTTGAATTATCATTTTGTTTAAAGAATTTCGGTTTCGTTAGTTTTTCGTCTTTGTTTCAACAAAATTGAATAAATACTGAACAAATAATGAACAGCTTTTGAAATAATGAACATTTTTATGTTTTTGAATACAAAATAATTCATAATGAACATCAACTTCAAATAATGAACAGTTCATTATAATAATGAACGGATGGTCACCGTAGTTATATTATGGTAATAGCCGTTTTGCAAAAAAAAAAAAAATCAATCAGTAAAATAACGCAACAAGAATTAAGTAAAATAAACGCCCAATCGTAGTCAATTAACATTTCAGAATTCATGAACTGGTGCCTTTTAGACGTTTTTAATCAGAATTTCTTCAATATATGTTGCGTAATTAAAATAAAAATTATTATAAAATATAAAATATATTAAAATATAATTGCGTAAAAATTACTCAGTAGTAGATTTAAAAAATGTCTTGAACTGGACAAAGGTTAGAGAAAGCTGCTTGGAAATAATGCGAAGTTAAACTCTTAAGCATTTGACTATAATATTTTCTTTAAAGTTAACTTCACGATGTTAGTTAAAAAAAAAAAAAAAACTACCCTAAAAAGGCGATACTGTACCATGGTGGTACACAAACGGGGTGGGGCACTTCCGTCACGAATTTAGATGACGCAATGCATTAAGAACCAATACTGTAATTACTGGTTAGGCAAATCTTAAATCTATAAACATATTAAAATTAAATTAAAGAAAAAAAAAAAAAAATTTGAAATCACATCCTATATTATTCGACCCATACCATGTCCCTAAAAAATTAAGGTTTGAATATCTTGACGATCCAGCAGCATTATGTGCTTTTATCGAAAATGCCCCATCCTTGGCTATATTAAACGTTCGTGTTTTTCACAAAAGTTATAAATCACTTAAATATATTATAAACCCAAACGTTTGATACGCACAACCAAAGAATTCCCATAAGAAACAATTAAATATCATTTACTTCTCCTGTAAAGGAAAAATTGCAAAAAATTACTAAACGAATTAAAAACCGGTGTAACCATCGCAACTGCTGCAGAAGAATAATTATTCATAGGTCGTCTCGTGTACTATCTGAGAGAATATAGTGTGGCACGAACACGAGTTGCCAAAAAAAAAAAAAAAAAACATTTTATTTAAAAATTAACCACCTTTCTGTAATAGCGAACGTCAAAAGTGTCCCATCGCCGAAAGAACCCCACCCTATCCTACATATTGACAGGTCCAAATTTAAAAAGTCGCAACTAAAGTTAGTTTTAAAATTTGTTTTGCTTGGTGTTTGGAAATAAGTGAAGACTACAAAAATTCAGTCAAAGTAAAAAACCAGAAGTTTGTTATGTGTAAATCATGGAGTTACAATGTGCTAACTATCGCAACTCCAAAAACCTCTTGCCTAATGTTTGGCCTAACCCTCTACTTTATTACCAACCTAAATAATCATTTTCAATATTATAAAAATTACGAATTACTGAGCTGTAAGCATCTTATTTAATCTTTATTAAGATATAAAATCTATAATAAAGTAATATGCGTCTTTTTTCAAATTAAACGGGATACGTTCGTACTCGTGTTTTTTTAGCTTCGTAGCTAAACAATTGATAGGTTTTTAAACAGTGTTCCGTCGAAAAAGGCCATAAAATATATTTTTTTTTAATTAGGTACCCATCGCAAAAAGTAAAGATCACAGTTCATAGATCATTGAGTCTAAGCATGACTGTGTTTCAAGAAAATATGTGAAGCTTTGCTAAAAATTTGCAAAAATATTAAAAAAAAAAATATATAATATACCTATAAGCTATTAGCTATGTTTTATTCTGTAAAATTTGTTTTTCGAATAACGAACTACTTTTTCCGCAGACAACGAACTTTGCTGCTGATTTTTTTTTCCATTTGTGCGGTTGTCATTTCACGATAAGTAGGCGTATTGTTCACCTAATGATGCAAAATCTATTAAAAAACTAAACTTGCCAAAATTGCACTCTATTAGACCCAGCAACGGCGTTTCTGTGCCAGAAGTTATGTTTAAACCGTAAACGCATAACACTGTCTTTTGTCTTCCTAATAAAGTCAATATGTTGTATTAGCTTTTGATTTCGACATTTTTGCGCTACAGAAATTTTGTGTTTAGTAATAAATATAAGGAGTTTTCTGATTCGGGCCGCGGATTTTCCCTCAGTGTAACCATTGTCATATCTGAAAATTGTTTGGGATTTGTATGATTTTTAAGTTGTGTATACCTTTAAAATTGTTTACCCTAGTATACAACTCCACACACTTGATTGTCAACCAAAAACCAATCTCTAGGCAAGTGCCTACTTCTTGGATAGGAATGCAAAAATGAATGATGAAATGAGCACAATTCTTTAATTTTGTGAAAGGACAATTTGACATTAAAAGCAGAAAAATGTAGGTAAATATTGTGGAAAACTGAAATATGATACCTACCTAAGTGCACACAAAAGAGGAAGGCATGTTCTCACTTGCTGAAAAATTGTTTTTTATACCTGCTGTCAAACAGGTGGCTTTCTATATAGAATGAATGCATTTTCTTGAACATGTCTCAACGTGTTATCAATTGTGAAAAAATATCAATATATTGGGTATTTTCGGAAATGTCATCTGCATCAAATTGCATTTGCAGCATGTTCGACAACGCAAGTTGCCAAAGTCATGTGTTCGGAAACGTAATCAAAGCAAACATAGCATTAGCATGTGTTCGGTAATGCAGTTCTGCAAAGGTCAATGTTCGTAAACGTCATTTGCGTGTCATCTGCCGTGCAGCAAAGCAGATAACAAACGGCCGTGCATTTTCTCTTAAGTACAAATTAAATAGATAAAAATTAAAAGAAAGTACTTAAAATCTGGGAATGGATACGATTTAATCATCAACATACTCAGAGGAGTTTTCTCGGACCTGGTTTCGGTCTAGATCTAGGTCACTTGAGCTTTAAAGATTTTTTTTGTGGTTAGGAATTATAAATTTAATTCAAATAAATAATTGTAGACCCCCAAATTAAGCTCAAGAGGAGATTATTGAACGTTGGACCAGGAACAGAATTAAGTTGCTTCTTTCTGTTAGACTGGCATTCGAAGATTCTTGCCAAAATGGAAAAAAGTCAAAAGTGTACTGTATACTGATAATTTTTTCTAGATGTAAATACTGTTTATCATTGTTTTCATTAAAATTTTGCATCAAGTTATCCACCTTTTTTTTTTTTTTTTGTATAAGGATTGAATTTGTTCATGGTAGTAGGTATTCGGAAACATAAGGCTGCACTTGCAAAAAAAAAAGACGTTGACCCGACACAAGTCAGATGCACAAAATGGAATTTGCAAACAGATGACCGATTGATTTCTGTTATGCAATGACGGTCATTTAGGATTGCAAATGATTTTTTTTTTTAATTTACGAAAACACCCATTGGTAAGTAACAAGTACGCCGCATATTTGTATAAACGGGAGATGTGCCAGCTAAAAATGTTTGTTTATAGTCAAAATGTGTGAAATGGGAATGGGATCAATTCGGTGCAAGCGCAGATTTCAGTTCAAATTTTAAATAATTAAAAAATGTTTATCTAATATGAATCTAAATCTGAGCTGCCACCATCTAACTAGATTATGGATTTATGCATTCTTGGTTTGCGAGATGTGGAGAATCCGTCGGGTATTGGACAATTTTTGGTAAAAAGGCTTAAGATTTTGACTAGACCAGATCGCACAGGGCTGATTTGTTCGAAAACGGCTCTAACAATTTCAACCAAAACTAATATTTGAGCTTATGTAGGTGAGGTTAACATTACTGCATACTTTGGCGCTAAAATAAATCGAATAACGGAACTTTTGAAATTTGCACATATCTTAAAAGCGGTCCATATTCCATACGATTGTAACAAAAATTCTAAATTCATTTCTAAGGTAATATGGTCATTTCTAACTTAATAGCAAAGTCGTTTTTTTTCTGTATTATCGAACGCATTTTTGAAAAAAGTATTTCTTTTCTAATTTAGTTTACCCGAAAACGGCAATAACGATTATGACCAAAAAGCATACTTAGAGACAAATAAATGTTTCCAAAAGTATTGCGTCCTTAGTTTTCAGTTCGAATCATCGAAAACACTAATTTGAGAAACTGCTCATATCTGGAAAACCCCATTTACGATTGGAATAATCTTAAAAAAAAAAAAAACAAGTACATTTACATCCCAAACATATCGTGTACTGAGTTTTCAGCTAAATAGTTTAGCAATTGTAGAATATAGAACAATTTCGAATTAAGATCAGTAGTATGTAGTTCTCAAAAAAATTAATAAATCCGTTTTTAATTATTCCTCAGAAATGTCTACCCCAATGCATCTGTCTTCGTATATTTTATTGAAACTCGATACCACACTGCCAAAAAATGCAATTACAACTAGGAAGAACTTATTTTTAGCAAATACCTCCCACTTTTTATTTTTTCTAACCAAATTGAATATTTACCTTAAAATTCAATCAGAAACTCCCACTTCATTTGCAATCCATACTAGAGTTGCCATATTTTGCTCGCAGCTCGACGAGACAAATTGCATAAATATGAAAAAAAAACCCGGGATTTCTAAATTTCTCCCGGGACAAAATACAATTTTTTTTATTCATTTGAATGACAGCTGTCAATTTGAAAAAATTACATTGGGTGTGTTCAAAAAAATTCAGCCTGCGTTGGCATCTCGAAGAGTCAAATTTAAAATAAACAGAGTGGCCACTCGCTGCAGAATTCTGAAGATTCGAGAAAAGGTCCGGTGAGAGAAAAAGCCAACAAGTTGTCATTTCTAAAGCTACTTTGCAAATTTGGAATTTTCGCACGATATTTAACAACCATAAGTTCGCATAACAGTATAATAGTGTTGTGGTAGGCAACCGTGTCACATTATAAATGTACTTATTTCAAAATAAAAATTTTCGAAAATGTATGAAGAGACTTTTATAAATAAAAAAGGGCAAAATCTCACAAAGGTAACGCTGACCGCGAGAATATAAAAACAATTCAAGTTGTATAGTCAACGCTTTCGGATACCTATACCTAGTCCCGACATTTATCTAGTTGACGTTTTACAGAAACTAGGAATGCGAACGTCCCTATTCTGCTAGGTGTGCTTGGTTGAAAATGTTAACAAGAATTTTTTAAGCCTGTATGATACGACATTTTTCTCTCATGTTTTCCACATTTTTTTTTACATTAAATCAGGCTAAAAAGACAGCTGCGTGTAAAAGAGACTAAAGTGTAATAGAACAAATTTTCAAACGAATTTATTTTCAAATAATCTTGAATTGTCAACAAAAAAAAGCTGCCAGCTGATATGTTTACGTTAATAAGGTTGGGGTGCACGCACTCGCTCCATATCGGAAATTTTCGTTTTCGGTTCTCGTACTGCTCCTGTTTAATTTTAAAAGTCTGAAGAATGTAATAAAAGATGTTTGCAGTAGTTTTATTGTTTATGAATTTTAGTCGCAACCCGGGACAAAAGCTGTCCCGGCGGGACAACCAAAATTCTGTCTTAAATCCGGGACGTCCCGGGCAATTCCAATCATAGACACCTTATACCATTGCAGATAAGAAAACAGAATATCCTACTACGTGTGTCCTTGTACTAAAAAATCTTATAAAATGTAAGAGCTTACAAAAAGCGACAATTGCCTGTTACTGAGAGCTTTAACTTATAAGAACTCATATCAATAACCCAAAAGTTCATTTTATTCTTATATTTTATGAACAGTTTCTTGTTTCTTGCATCGCTTCTCAGATTTTTAACTACCTACCTAATAAAATAAGAAAACGTCAAACCAAACTTCTGATTAACGAGAAAGTTTCTTTCGACCCAGTCGCGCACTTTATTTTTTGTGTAAACTACTACCTTTTGCAACATATAGTGCGAGTCACTTTCACTTATTTGCATTATTTCTGAATTATTCGGGAATGGTGTGTTAGAATTTCATTATCATGTAATTTCACTAAATTTAACTTTGTATTATATAAAAAACTGGAAACTGGAAGGGTTTTTTATTTAAATATCATTAGATATATTAATATGGCAACATGATTGTTTTGTAGGTGCAGCCTGCAGTGGCTTAGTAGTTAGTGTGTTGGACACTGGACACTACTAAAGCATTTCTCGGAAAAACACAAAATTACGTCTTAAGGGTTTTTCCACTGCGAACGTCTGACAAACATCCGGGAGTATAACTGTCATGAAGAAGCTTCTCAATTAGCCGTTTGGACTCGGCATAAATTTGTAGATCCCTAATACCCTATTCACACCGCACCGAAGACCGTGTTTTGGTCGAAAACTCGAAGATGCATTCACCCGGTTTTCGTCCCAAAATTAAAGACTCACACAAAACGAATGGTTGTGAGAAGCTAGGCCTACTGTTGCGCCATCTATTTATTTATCATAACATCAACATGATTGTTTGGCTTGGCTGTCATCGACAAGCATACACAGTGGCCTGATAGTGAAATAGATCCAGCATTTTGACGCACGAACAAATTAAATGCGGATGATTCTTGAATAATGCACAAACACTTAGGCACGTATGATTTTTTGAGTGAATAAGGCAACCGGTTTTTAATTCATCCATTTATTTCGAACAACGAATGCCAACAAAATGTTCAAAGTAAAATTCAAATTCAAAAGTCAAGTTTTATAGAATGATTCTCTGTCCACTATAAATGCTTATATGGCGTAACGTCGATTAATTTAACACCATTCACTTTCATTGTGAAGACTTTTTTGTTAATTTAAGCATTTGATTGTAAGCCACAAGTGCCCAAGGCTTCATGATGGTCATTTATGTACGAATTATTAAGAACTACATATCGATAATGAACGTTATGAATCGCCAGATGTATACGCATTTTTGCAGTTCATTGGCAAATTTTAATGTCATGCCACAAGCTTTGTAATTAAAACAAACGTACAAGTTCAATGCTTCTCTGAAAACTATCTTCGTGGATAGTTTTAGTAAGCACTTGTATAACTTGTATTATTGGGCGCTGGAAATAGTCGAAAAGAGGCTTGCGCTTACGTTAGAAGTATCGAGATTACCTTCAATCAACCCCGTTCAAGACGATTCATAAACAAGGTTGGTTGCTTAGAATATCATCGTCAATCGTCCGACTGAAGATATGTGTTTGTGTAGATCTGTTTCTTCTGATCATAAGACTAAACTTTTCTATTTCTATTCATTTTAAATTCATTTTTATTGTTATCTTTAAATAAACTTACGTGCTAGACAAAAACGATTAAATCTAATTTAAAACTAACATTTATCTTATTCTAGCTTACTGGCTCCAAGCGAGCGCTCTAAACTTAACAATATCCTTAAAATTATTGCCTTTCGGCCTTAAATCTATCTATGTCTATGATTTGTTTTGTTTTTTATTTTTCAAGAAACTTTAGAAAACTTGAAATCTTTATTATTGGTTTTGCTTAAAAACTACTTAAAACTACCTAAGCTACTTAGCCTACATTACCTATAATCAGGGTGGTGAGCAATCTTATCGATTGGTCACCATCCTGATCGCGTCTTTGGTTGCCTGTCGGCCGCCAACAAGGGTTCATCCGCGCCGCCGAGCCTCCACCGAGGCCATGAGCGTCGGTCAAGTCTCGGAAGCACTCTTTCATGTTGGCTAGTCCAGCACTTCCCAAAGACCCCCTACGCTAAACCTAAACCTACTACCTTAAATCTAGCTTAAAACTAAGGAGGATGCTACGTAAGTAGCGCACCGGCCCGGGAGAGCGTATCCACTCTCACCTCTTCCTCAAGCCACCAAAATTCGGTGAACTGCTTTACCGTATCGATCCTGTCCCGTTCCGCAATTACGGTACTAAAACGGAGGAGCTCCTGAGCATTGGCGGCGTACCCGTCGTGGATGAGCCGCTTATCCCTCGCGCCGCGGTGGCTGTGGTACAATACCGGCACACCATCTTTTTTCTGGACTAACCCTTTCATGTCTACATGAAGAAATGCCTCAGGCGGGATAAAGCCAGACCGAAGCGTACTCTCGTGGTACATTAAATTGGGGTAGTAAGCCCCTGAGATCAGGTTATTATCACTGGCCATCGCCCTAGCAACGTGCCTCCGAATCACCTTAATAAGGAAATTGTCAATCCTATTCAGTCGGGCCCCATTGTATAAGGTCCGGTTGGGATAGTATTTTATGTACTGAGATTCAGGAGTTCTAAACAACCCTAGACAGGCCCTGAGGCATTGCCTCTCAAACACCCGAATCCTTTCCATATAGGACGGCGCTATATTGAACCACATGGGACAGCCATAAGCGATGATAGGCCTTATAAGGGCCACGTAGCAAATGACCTTCACCCTGGAGTCAAGTTGACTGCTGCGAAACAGTCTCCTTGTCAGAGCGTAGGCCCTCTTAGCCCCAGCAAGACAAGCATCTATATGTTTGTCAAAATACAGATACTGGTCGAGCCGGATGCCGAGATACCTGACCACGTTTTTCACCACCAATGGTCGTCCCTGCTGTCCAATAATTGTTAATTTTCTCCAGTTTTTTCTGGTATCCCTAGAGGCCCCAGCCAATGGAGTCCTGAACAGGATTGTTTCCGATTTTTGGAAATTGATTTTCAACTTCCAACCATCGCAATACCTCTTAATTTGCTCGAAGTCACGCTGCAGAAGGATGTTGATGACCTCGATTTTTGGTCCTGACCTGTACGCCACTAAATCGTCTGCGTACGCTATAGCGTGTCTGAGGGAACCCACCAGATCACTTGTGTAAATATTAAACAGGACCGGAGAATTCACTGCTCCCTGTTGTAAGCCGTTTTTAATTTCGAAAACCCTGCTCGAAGTCACGTTGCCAGCTTTGACAACGAACTTCTTTCCCATAAGCATGTCATAAATCATATACAGCAAAGGTTTTTGAATGCCCATTCTGGTCAGCTTATAAAAGAGCCCCTCCAACCATACGGTATCGAAGGCCTTCTCAAAGTCGACCAGACATGCACCCGTGCCGGAAACCAGTTTCGACGCGGCATGAATAGTGTCATGCCCCGCTCTAAAGCCAAACTGGTTGTCCGGAATAATCTTATTTTCTTCAACCCATCTTAAAAGAGATCTATTGACGACTTTCTCGAATACCTTGCTAATATTCGGAAGCAAACTGATTGACCGCAGATTAGCAGGGTTTGTCCTATCTTTATCCTTTTTCGGGATAGGGTGTACCACCGCCATTTTCCACTGCGCCGGATAATATGCATTATTCAGCACATTGTTAAATAGCGTGGTGAAGATATCGATCGCTTCTAGCGGCAGGTGTCTTAATACGACGTTTGAGACACCGTCAACTCCCGCCGACTTTTTGTTTTTCAGTGACTCAAAGATGCACCGAAGTTCATCTATACTCACGAACAGATGAGAATTTACATCGGCGATTGTGCCATTTGCACTTTTCTATTTCTATACTCGTATAGCTAAATACCAAAGCACATTAAACCTTCCTCTGTCATTGGCACCAAGCTTGACATTCAATACATATTATGAGGCATATTGTGGTAGTTTTTTTTGTGGAACACGGAGAAAAAAAGTTGTTGAAATTACCGAAAACGACAGTCAGTTCAACGTTTTCCGGTCTTGATTTTCAGCTAATAGCTTAAAATGTTGAATTTACAATTTGACTGAATCGTTAAATCAACTACAAATCTGTTGAATTTATCGTGGAAAGTGCATTGGAAAATATCAATAATAATAATAACTTTTACATAATTATATGTTGATATTAAAACTTTCAGTAAAATCAACTATTCACACGTCTTAAAATCAATAACCAGTTTGTTGAATTTGCAGTGCCAAACTGCGTAGTAAGCTCAATATATTAGCAGTTGCTTCAACATACGTGTGTGTTGATAAAACATCTTTTCTTGTAAACTATGTCATATATGTTGAATTAATCGATTTAGAAGGCTTAAAATCGTAGATTCAACAACCATTTTTGTTGTTTGTCGCCCCTTTTGCAGCCCTTTTTGGGAAACATTTTACCCTTAATCCGTTGCATTTTATTACTGTAATTTTAAGTTAATAAAACAAACAAAATTCAATATTGCTTAAGGGTCTGTTAGTTTCTATTTGCTTTCCATAGTTGGCCAAGGTTCTTGATTATACAATAGGCAAAGTTTGTCGGAATCTTTTTGTGTGTCGGTTATCCCGTCAGTGTCTATAAAAAAAAAATGTTATAGTAAATGAAATATTACACTTTTTAAGAATTTTTTACCAAAGTCTGAAACACTTTCTTCCAACTGTCTCTTATAGAATTAGTTTTTCCTTGAAATTACTCCTCTCTCTAAATATGATGCCTTATTTTCATTTGGGAAAAGGTCTATAATTTTCTCTGCTATAATGGAAAAGTCTTCAGTGCTGCAGCGGATGTTTTTTTTTTGGATAATATGGTCGCAAATGGCACTTATAATATCCTTTCTTTGCTCATTTTCCACATGTCACTTTTCGTGGCAAATTTTGAAATGCCGATGTCATTATGACGTAATCACTTGTCCTAAATTTGTCAATAGATACGTTTGTGATCGCCTGTCTAGCGTCTGGTCACGCGGGCTGTCACAGCGCTTGACACAAGTGACATACCTAGCTAAAATGTCATGATCTAGTGACAAATTTTAATTAACGTGTGATCGGCTGTCTCTCACTGTTGGGACTGAATGACCAATAAAATGTCACGGATTTTCAGGATTTACATTGTCATGCGTCTCTCAATAATTGATACATTGTTTCCATGTTCTTGTTCTGTGCAGTGGGCAAAACGTGTGTTGTGTGTGAAAGTAGATTTATAGTTAAAAAAAAATTTTTTTTTTGTTTTTTGTTTTTGTGGTTTTGGATTTTGAGTATATAGGTACCTATGCCTAATAATAATATTTTTGGAGGGCTGTCATATTTACGCTCTTTTTGGATTCGAGATCGGGCTTTGGGCGCAGGTACCCTTAAATCCATTTTTTCACATCCGAACTTCCGTCCCCAATATTGAGAATACTATAATTTGCTGACCCTTTTATTACAGCCTGTTCATAATTACGCACATAAATTTTTATTGCTGATTCGATATGCCAAAAAAGTTCCCCTATAAAGGTACCTAGGTGGTCCAATTTCAAGAGATCGTATGTCTAAATGAGTAGAATATTGCAGACGAGACGTTTACCTGACCTAAAGGTTGATGTATACTTATTTGGCTTATTATGATCAAGACATGGCCACTTTAACATCAACAATAAAGAAAGGATTTTAACAGGTGGTTAAAGTGTTTTAACTATTGCGAATAGCACAGAGGTTTTATATTCAGTCTTCAACCGATAGACCTTTTCGTGCGGGAATCTACGGCAAATATTGCCTTTCAAAACAATAGAACCTGGAAACATAGCCTGTGATTTATGTCATGCAAATATTCTTTATAAATACAAGGGCAATACTGTACAAGTGTACCTACGCACAACCTTCCCAACTCTGCCTGGACTAAGACCATTCGCCATTCGTTTCCCCAGTAGGAATAAATGAAAAGAAGACTAAATACCATTCAGATGGAGTTAAGATGAGCGAGAGCGTTATCAATTTTTATATATGTAGGTATGTCTCGAGAATCGCTGTCAAACTGACTTGAAGGTTTCTATAGGTTTTCGTAGTGTGATAGTCATGAAGGGCATCACAACAACCGGCACAGGTCTTTCTGGTCTAACTTTTACCTATAATATACCTAATCCTTATTTCACTAGTCCTCCCTTTGGCAAAAGTGCATAGGTATCTATTTCCGTAGCTGTAGGTATATTGGAGTAGCCAGACCTTTAGGATCTAGGCCTTCCCTATATCAGTAGCAATTCTCAGCCTAAGGGCGCATCTCCAGAAGCGTCCATACTTATAATACTTTCACAAAATTATATTTAGCGACTCTGCGAGTTCTTCAATTGTCATACAACGACTCTGAAAATTATGTCAAACTGGGTATACACTTTGTTGAGATACACCTACTCTCTGGGCAAAGGCCTGATCTTCGTCTTTTTTTTTTTTTGACAAAACATCAACAACAGACTCATGCATCTGCATCTTATGATCAACTCATATACCTACCTAAACTTCCCCAATTTCATATTCATTGACAAGTTCTAAAGCCCCACAGCTACCATCGGTAGGTTAGGTAGCTTAGCTACCTACCTACCACTTGTACTCCAAATTCACTTAATTAGCCAATCTGTGTTGCCAATTATGACGCATCAGTCCACAACACTGCTCTTTGTCAATTGCAGCGAGCTCATATTGAAATTTTTCACAATTTTCACTTCAATGCATGTCACACATTATATCTACCTACCGTTAATAAAAATTCTATTATTCATCGGTATATCTAACTTCGGAACCAAGAACTTGAACAATGTAACCGCCCCATGATGACTCATAGCCCAAGTTTATGGGCAACATGAACATCTCATTACTCTGGCGATCCACCAATAAACTCAAAGTGTTCCTCCCCAAAACAAGGCTGAGGCATGCTCAAAGCACGCCTTCCATAGGTATACCGCTAACCAAAAAAATTCTCCTTCAAAATGTATCCCAAAAACCTGGAATAGAATAGAATATCTATGTACATAACCAAAAAAAAAAAAAAACGTCTTAACCTTACGCACCGCGTAGTCTCTTTCAGCCTAGAAACACACACTCACCAGAGTGAGATGCACCTTATGTACTATCCGTTCCTTGTTGTACTACTATATCCCGGAAGGGGAAATGCTATGCTGACCAAGTTCGACTCTGTTGAGTTCTTCTGGTGGCGTCGGTCTTCATGTTGTAATGTTAACCACGTTGCTGTACTGTAAATGCCATTTGTTGAACACTCTTCTAGATAGAAATAGATTTCTCTCCTTCTTCTTCTCTACCTACTGAAGGTTTATTCATTGTATTCGAGAACCACCCCAAATTGAATTACATAAGTGGCAGTGGCATTCCCCGAAGAGGGATGATTTTTGGGCAATGAAAACGAAGCCATGCCAAAGAGCCCAGCACCAGCACCAGCACAGAGCGCGTATATTAGCAGAGTTACATATTCTTCGCCTTCAGTACGTTTTGAGTCATCAAACGAAAAGGTTGTGTTGTGGATAACAAGCGAAGTGAACAAGACAATTACCGAAATTAAATCGAAAAATCCGTCGCAAGTAAGAAAAAAAAAAAAAAAAAAAAAACAATGGCAGTTCCATTCTACATCCCCGATCAGGAGGTTTTACTCCGCAAATCCCAGGAGCAGGAGAAGCAGATTCTGAAAATGCGAGAAGCCCAGTGGCGATTAATTGCCACCGCGGTCTTGGAAGCCCTTAAGCGCTACTACGTGGACAACAAAACCAAAAATTAGTTATCCAGCACAGCTATAAAAAATAAAAATCTTATCAGTGATAAAGTTCAAAAGGAGCCTCTCCAGCAGAATAAGGACCAACACGAAGATGGACCTGCGAGCTCCTCCTAAAATAACAGCCACGATAATGGTACTTCAAAAGCCGCCGGAAAGTCACGGCACCAAAGATGAAGAAGAATCTAGAAAACTCTTGCGTAATCCACGAGTATTGTTAACAACAGTCAAGTTTATAGTAATTTGTTCAAACAAAGAAATTGTTATACATAGGTATATATTTATCTGAAAATAAAAATTAAGATACCAAAGAATTTGTTCGTCATTTAATTAATCGTATTTGGGTCATTGACATTGCGGGTGATTCACGTCTTTTTCCAGCTGACAGTCAACTTTCTTTTGTGTGACGTGTGACGACACAGGTAGCGGTACCAACTACCTACACGCAATTGCGGTGGCTCTTTGTGGCCGTTTGGACTTTGTCTGATCTCTGAGGGTATTTCATCAGGTAGTGGCTGGTGAGTTTTTGGTTCACGACACAGTTAGCTGTGTCAAGTATTTTGGCGGGAATCTCGCTAATCGAATTTGGTTTGCACTTTCTGTCATATTCTGGCAAAACCGGTCGTCAAGACTTAGCACCTGATTTACATAAAAGTGATGGGCGCGTATTTTATTTATTCGACAGCGGAGAACTGGTAAGAGGAGCGACCGGCAATTACGCGAAAGTATTTAGCTTTCAATGGGTAGATAGGTATCTTTTGGGACAGATAATATTAAGTCACAATAAAGATTGGACAATATTGGACGTGACCAAACGTGTTTTTTATGGGTTGGGGTGCTAATTATTTATGCGGCTTGATTTATTTCGAATTAGGTAATCTACTGCGACGGTGATCGATCACCAAAGAGCAATCACAACTATCACAGAATCTGTCTTAGGAGCAAAGGAGCTTAGAAAGTGGTAGGTATCACTGAATCCGAATGAATCGAAATTTTGACATTTAAATCTACGAACTATTTAATTTTACGTAGTGCGCAGTGCGCACAAAAAGGGTTCATAATGCACAAACCGTAAGTTTGTTACGGCATTATGTAAAAATAGTAATTTGTTGTTCATTAAAGGTAGAAAATTTCAGCAAATATTATATAATATCCTTTTCTGTTGTATCCTCCTACCCTTAGATACCCTCCAACGTACTTTACATATAACATTAAGAAAAAAAAATTTCTGGTGGGAGTATTTGTATTTTATAATCCTAATTTTCCGGTACAATTTTTTTTTTTATTTTATTTTTAGCAACGGCCTTTGCAAGTTTCATTAAATTCTAAAAAAAAACAGGTATTGTTAGGCAGGAGGGTATGGGATAAATACTTTTCTTCAGCCGCCACAGTGGTCGATTGAGTACGCGATTACAGGTCAAAAAGAGAAATGTGAATATGTTTGCAATAACTTGAATTTCCGTTAATTGAGAAAACGGTATCCCAATAAGCAGTCATGAGTGTTTTTTTTATCAAACACTCTATCGGAGACGAGCCATTAGGTCGCAAAGTCATTGCTTACATTCATGGTGTCCAGAGCAGTACCATTAGCGAATTTTCTGTTCCCCAAAAAAGTGAATTTAAAACTTATTTCAAACGGAGAAGTTAAAACATGGAAATTAATGAAGAAGCTGGCAGTAAGTACTATAAATATAATCAATTTTTGAGCTGATCGTGATAGTAATTAGAACATAAAGGACGTTTTTTTGTATAGACAAAAAGAGATAACAATGAAAACTTAAAATTTAGTTCAGTGGACGTTTACAAAAAAGTACCACGGAGTCCACTTACAAAACTACTTCTATTCTAAATTTGCAGTCCTTCAGTTCAATAAAATGCAAAAATTACATGCCAATACGTACCATAACATATTTTAATTTTTTTTTGAAGATGACACTATGGGTCCCCAAAAAGGGCCGTATATTTCTCGAGAAGACGTATTTTATTTTATACGCGAGAACGGACATTTTAAATCCACAATTTCGGATTGTACGAACGAAATTTTAAAATATGTGTTCTCAAAGCTGCTAATATTGGACCTTTCAGATAAAGATCGTAAAAAGTGTCACACATTCACAAAAACTTTCGTATCACGGATTTTCAAAAAGTGGGCGACACGAAAACGAACATTAAATGTATTTTTAAAATCTGAAAGATCATGGATTTCGAAAGAATTTAAAATACCTGTGCCATCAGTAAAACCACAAAAGTTTCAACGAGGAAGGCCTGAAAAAAAATTTGCGGAAAGTGGGGTTAAGGCTAAAAAACGAAAAATCCAAGATCTTTTGAATAGACCCTCAGAGGAACTGTCATTTGCTGTGGAAGCGAAACTCAGAGAGGAAGGAAAACGTTACGTAGCTGAAGTTATAAAAAAAACCGTTACTACTTCACCCAAAAGCTTAAAACAACTGATCACTCAGCCTACGGAAAAAATGGTTCCGTATACACCAGATGAAGCTTTAGCGTTAATTGCTGATTTAAAATTAACGAAACATCAGTATAAACATCTAAAAAGCATATCTACAAAACCAGCTTAGGTCTGAACTCGGTATACTAGTCGATTTTCCTAAACAGGGTGGTGGTAATACAAATGACGGAAACACTGCCAGAACATTTTTCAAGGACCCCGAAAAAACCGCAAGAATAATCGGAATCGAGCGAAGACTTGTAGAACGCTTCGCAATTATATTGAAAACATTATCGTCTGGTCTAAGAATCGACACAACCAAATTCCGTAAATACAGTTTGGAGACCGCAAAATTATTTGTCGATAAATATAAGTGGTATAGAATGCCAGTGAGCGTCCACAAAATCTTGCTTCATGGTGCCGATATTATTGACACGTTCCCAATACCTATTGGCCAATTATCTGAGGACGTGTTAGAAGCTCGCCAAAAGGATTATAAGACATACAGAGCAGCATTTTCAAGAAAGATGTCTCGAATCTCCACCAATACTGACGTGTTACATAATTTGATAATTTCGTCTGACCCAATTATAAGTGATATACGTGATCTACCAAAGAGACATAGCAAACCCCTACCTGCTGAAATGCTAGAAATGGTCTTAGAAAATATATAGAATAATTGGAGTAATCAAAAAGTTGCATGTCTTTTATTTATGATTTAAGTCTAGCTACAGTCATCAAATCGACCACTGTGAGCCGGTGGGATCATTTTTATATGAGTTCCATCGACGCACATTAAAATAACACCCGGAAATCTGGCCTTTGAGTATAGAAGTCTAATTTTGCCTGTATTTTGTCATGTTTAATTCTGTGGCAAAAAGGAAAAACAGCAAAAGTAATTCTTAGCAAATTTGAGGAGCGCCGGGTTAAGGTTTGACTTTGGATGTGGGAAGACGACTTTTGCGTTTTTTTCCTGATTCATAACCCAGCAACAGTAAGAGATGTTTGAATGAACAAAATGTTTAAAATTTAGATCCGATCGTAACAATAACTCAATTTTGACGTAAGTTGACTTATGCTGTTCTTCCTTGTTGCCACAGGTTTTTGTCCCCACTGGACAGAGCCTTCTTTCCAAAATATGCAGGAGCATTTTTAACGTGCCTGAAAATGAATGTGCCATTCCAACTGAGTGGAGCGCTAGTTAAGTATCCATAGCAAAACATATTGAGAAAAAAGATAACATTATTTGTATTCAATGATATCTTTAGTCTCTAGTACAGTCTTGCACACAACGCTACAATGATAACATATGTAAAAGAGATAATATCGTTTGTATACAATGTTGGAATATTATCTCTTCTTCATTATCAAGCAAGACGATTGTACGCTTGGGTCTCCTTGTAGATAGATAAGAAAAGTATATAAATACGACTGTATGATGAATTTATCAACAGTCTTATTGTAACTACATAGTAGCCTTAAGCTCCTTTTAGAATTAGTAAAAAGTATTTCAATAATAAAGGACATAGTTCCAAATAAATATTGTTTAATTTTAAAAGTAAGAAACAAGTGTTTTAATTGGCGATCCTGCCAGGAGGTTAAATATACTTTTTAACTTCAATCGAGCGGACCTCGGGAACAAGTAGTGAAATCTAGTATAAACAGAACACTCGCGTTACCGGTTACAAGAATTACCTAGCATAGCAGGTACAAATATAGCTTCTTCGTACGAAGCAGCAAAGCAATTCAGTGAAAGTGTATATGTGGAGAAAAAAAACACACAAATTCGACGACAACAGACACGAGTTCAAAATGGAACAACTCGCAGTATTAATGGCAAGATTAGAAGCTTTAGAAACCAGGAGCAACACAGTAACACAAACCCTAGAGCACACACGCACAGAGAATGCAAGGTTAGCAGCAATAATAACTAACCAAAATCAAATAAACACTAATTTAGAAACAAAACTAAATGAAGTAAAATCTGGATTAGGCATAGTACCAAACATACCTGTGCTAGAGGAAATAAGAACCACATATACAGATGGTAGTGAAATACAGTTAGACGCATTTAAAAGCCTACCTATTTTCAACGGCGATCAATCAAATTATCGGTCGTGGCGCGAAGAAGCATCCAGATTAATGGACAGCATTAAAAACTTCAAAACACACAGTAAGTACGCAGCAGCATTGACTATAGTGAAAAGTAAAATACAGGGTGCAGCCGCGAATGTGTTAACTAATTATAACACAATTTTTAATTTTGAGGCGATACGTAACAGATTAGATTATACGTACTCTAATCAAGAACCTCTATACGTGCTACAAGACATGATGAAAGCCATCACGCAAAAAAGAAGCACACTGTCTGAATACCACGACGAGATAAATAAAAATCTCAATTTAATAATATCAAAAATCACTATGTCAGGTGATCCGCCGAATATAATCGACAGACTAATTAAAAATGCTAACGACGACGCAGTTCGTATATTCATTGATGGTATGAGTGACAACTTTACAAGAGGATCATTATATTCAGCTACAATAAATGATCTAGAACACGCATTCGCAATTGCTCGCAGAATAGAACATGATAATGTGCACAGGCATTTACATCTCACTCAGGATAAGCACCACAAAAATATGCCACATGAACGCAGAAACGAAAGAAGACCAAATTATTCGAGCCAAACAACGAATTATCAACCCCAGAAGCAATACGATAATATGCAGCAACACAATCAAGGACCACAGCCGATGGAGATAAACTCGAGACAAATTGTACATGCACAGCGACAAAATTGGAATCAATACAAACCCGATGTATATAATCCACCAGCGAAACGTGAACACAGCGGGAGTTTCAACACACACAACAGACCGCAACGATCTTATCAGCAGAACTTCAAGCAGCAGAGAGTAAATAACTCCCGACAACAACGCAGAGACGACGTCAGCAGTACATATGCAGAAGCAGATGAAACGGAATGTATGGTAAATAATAACATAAGAATAGATCATTTAAACTAGTAGACGGGTTGCCCTGCTTAAATTTAACTAGTACTATTTCTAAGAAAATTTATAAAATTCTTATTGATACTGGTGCAACCCATAATTACATTAATAGAAAATGCGATTCTAGCAAAAAAATTAAAATTAAACCTATAAAAATAAAAACAATGCATGGTTATTCTATGGTAGATACAAAGAAAGTAGTTAGGATATTAAAGAAAAATATAACATTTTTTGAATTAGAGGATATTCAGTCTTTTGATATGATATTAGGATATGAAGGACTTAAAGTTCTAAACGCGGAAATAAATTTCAGTAATATGACTCTAACTACCATAAGCAGTGTCGAATCTATTCAGAAAATTAATTACATAATTGGGGAAAATAATATTTATAAAGCAGACATAGATAGACTGATGAAGATTAATAACAGCATAGGACCGTTACCCTTTACAGATACTATAGAAGCAAGCATTAGGACGACCAATGATAATCCGGTTTATGTTAAACAATATCCATATCCCATAGCAGATAACGAATTCGTAAACAAAGAAATACAGAAACTCTTACATGACGATATAATAGAAAAAAGCCATAGTCCTTATAACAGTCCCATATGGACAGTACCTAAAAAAGGTTTGGACGAAAAAGGAAAACCAAAACGGCGCATGGTTGTTGATTTCCAAAAACTTAACGCTCACACTGTAACAGACAGATACCCCATTCCGGATGTCAACATGACAATTCAAAATTTAGGTAAAGCCAAGTACTTTACAACATTAGATTTGGAGTCAGGTTTCCACCAAATTAAAATCAAAACAGATGATAAAGAAAAAACAGCTTTTGCTATAAATGGCGCAAAATATCATTTTAAACGAATGCCTTTCGGGCTCAAAAATGCACCAAGCATATTTCAGAGATGCGTGGACGACATTTTGAGAGACTTTGTAGGTAAATTCGTACACGTTTACATTGATGACGTATTGATATATTCTTCATCTGAGGAAGAACATATACAGCACATAAGTCAAGTATTCGACGTACTCAATAAAGCCACATTAAAAATATCTGATGAGAAAAGTAAGTTTTTTCAAGAAGAAGTAGAATACTTAGGTCACATAATCAGACATGGTAGAATCACTACGAACCCTGAGAAAATAGCAGCTATAGAAAATTTTCCAGTCCCACAAACGGTAAAGGATTTGAGAGGATTTTTAGGTCTTACAGGTTACTATCGTAAGTTTATAAAAGGATACGCAAGCATAGCCAAGCCCCTGACATTATATTTACGAGGAGATAACGGTAAAGTAAACAAAAAACAAAGTAAAAATATTAAGTTAAATCTGAATGATTCAGCATTAGAAGCGATTAGAATTTTAAAAAATTATTTGAAAGAACAAGTCGAACTTTTTCAACCGGATTATAGTAAACCATTCGAGCTTACTACTGATGCATCCAACATAGCTATTGGAGCCGTACTAAGTCAGAATAAGCAACCTATACACTTCTTGTCAAGAACACTGAGTAAGACAGAAGAGAACTATAGCACAAACGAGAAAGAGCTATTAGCGATCATATGGTCCTTACAAAAACTCAGAAACTACATATATGGTATAGCAGACTTAACCATATATACCGATCACCAGAGCCTTATATATTCTGTATCAGAAAAAATCCCAACACAAAGCTGAAACGTTGGAAGGGAATCATTGAAGACTTTGGAGCAAAATTAGTTTATAAACCAGGAAACCTAAATCTTGTAGCTGACGCATTATCACGTCAACGCATAAATACTTCTACCATAGAAACAGCACATTCAGCTGAAAGTTCTTCTAATGATATAATAAAAACTGTGAATCAGCCTTTTAATGCATACACTGCACAGTTCGAACTTATTGAAGATATAACAAATAATATCGAAACACAAATCTATTTTAGTAACAAAATAAGACTCATAATAAAGTTTAAGGACAAAGACTCTTTACTAAGGCAGATGAAAGAAGTTATACAACCCCAAAAGATTGTAGCTTTGCATACGAAATTTGAAAACATATACAAATATGGTGAAAACATAAAAAAAGAATTCCCACTAGTAAGATTTATATTCACACCAAGAAAACTTCAAGACGTGACAAATTTGGAGGAACAACTAAAACTTGTAAGGGTAACTCACGAAAGAGCACACCGAGGGTTACGTAACAATATACAAGAAATCTCAGAGAAATATTACTGGCCCGATCTAAATAAACAAGCAAAGAGTTTCAACAGAAAATGCATAGCATGTCTATTTGGAAAATATGAAAGAAAACCTATCAGAGAACCTCTGAATAATTCAGAAATACCAACACATGTGGGAACACACATTCATATGGACATATACTTCAACGACAAGTATACTTTCCTTGTAACAGTAGATAAGTATTCTAAATATACAATCCTTCGGGAAATCGAAACTCGAAACAGACTGTACGACGTTATGGAAGAGGTCTTATCTAATTATTTCCCAAAATGTGAACGACTCATGACAGATAACGAGAAGGGATTCAAAACAGAAATGGTGAACCAAATGTGTTTGAAATACAACATAACTAAAGTAGAAACTCCAGTATACAGATCGACAGCGAACGGTCAGGTAGAACGTGTAAACGGTACAATAACTGAACTGTCTAGAATATTCACAATTCAGAATAAAACAAGACTTATCGAAGAAATATTTAGAACAGTGCGTGAATTAAATAATTCTATACACTCAGTTACCGGTTTGAAACCTAGAGACATTTTCTTTAATCAAAATAAATATAGCAATAGTGAAATTATAATAAATAAACTAAACTCAGCATCCAAAAAAGTGATCGAACGTCTAAATAAAGGAACTCGACACAGAGAGTATAAAAAAGGAGATAAGATAATGGTAAGAATCACAGGTCTTAGAAAGAAATCTAACGCCAGATACATAACAAGAATAGTAGAAGAAGATAAAGGAGACACTGTAATCTCTAAAGAAGGAATAAAAATTCACAAGGATAACATAAAGAATTATCATTTTTCAGATGACGAAAATATTAATATTCCTAACATTACTAGGAATTGTACAGAGTCAAGAAGGGCAAGGAAACGTTCAAATAACTGAGTTACTAAACAAGAAGTTTATACTTACGCAAACAGATGACGTGTATTTATTCAAAGAACAAACTTATTTGTTACATGCCACCAACCTGACTTCGATATTTCAACCTTACGTAAATATCGTAACTAGTAAATATCAACCTACACAAGAAGAAAAAATTTGGTTAAGTAAAATTAAGAATTTAGCAGACCAATTACAAGAACATACTAGGCATACTAGATCAATTAACTTTTTAGGAACAGCTTTCAAATATGTGTTTGGTAATCCTGACCATTATGACTTAGTTAACATAGAAACGAGTATAAATAATCTCATAGAAAACAATAATAAACAAAAAACTATAAATTCTAGATTTGAACAAATTTTGCAACAATTCGAAGGTCAGAGCCTTAAAGAACATTTAGTAATAGAACAAGTGTACGAACAATTATTATTATTGACCAGAACAATTAATGCAGCAAAAAATAATGAATATTTATCAGAAAGCCTAGACTTAGATGACATTAAAAATATTATTCAACATGAAATAATTCAAGTACCCATAATAAATATACTTGAGTACTCTAAAATATTATTAGCTAGAACTGATGAATTCTTCATCACAATATATAAATATCCAGTTCTAATTAAATCATGTAAATTGTATAAAGTAACACCTTTAAATTCAAAACATGGAAAAATCATTACAGATAAAACAATTGCCTTATGTAACCAAACTTATTTAAGAACAAGAAATTGTCAAAATCATCTAAGTAAAAACATTTGTGAAATTAACTTTGAAGAAGAAAATTGTCTTATTCCACTTTTAAAGAATATAACTTCAAAATGCAACATTAAACAAGAATACGATTACGACTTAGAAATTGAATCCGGTGTTATGTTATTAAGCGGTAAGCATAAGTTAAATAATCAAACAATTAATGGTATAAACTTAGTTACTTATGAAAATACTATAAATCTAGACGATAAAATATACAAAAACATGCATAAGCAAATTAAAGAAGTTATATTAAGAAATCATAATTCAGAGTCTTACATCGACCAAATAATTAAAGAAGATACAATGTACAAATTCGATAACATAGATACTTTAAAAAAACTAATTATTCCTTTTGAAGAAAAACCGATATTATCAACTATATACACAATTGTAACACTGATTGTTATTCTAGCATTTACGTACGTAATGATAAAAACTATACAATGTATAACAGATCGTCAAAAACAAAAAAAGATTGACGCATATAACAAAACTTATGAAAGAGAAATGTTAAAAATAGCGTCGAAAAATCGGGACGATTTCGTTTAACAAGGGGGGGAGTTAAGTATCCATAGCAAAACATATTGAGAAAAAAGATAACATTATTTGTATTCAATGATATCTTTAGTCTCTAGTACAGTCTTGCACACAACGCTACAATGATAACATATGTAAAAGAGATAATATCGTTTGTATACAATGTTGGAATATTATCTCTTCTTCATTATCAAGCAAGACGATTGTACGCTTGGGTCTCCTTGTAGATAGATAAGAAAAGTATATAAATACGACTGTATGATGAATTTATCAACAGTCTTATTGTAACTACATAGTAGCCTTAAGCTCCTTTTAGAATTAGTAAAAAGTATTTCAATAATAAAGGACATAGTTCCAAATAAATATTGTTTAATTTTAAAAGTAAGAAACAAGTGTTTTAATTCGCTCTTAAACAGCGTTGTGTTGATTTGATATCCGCCTTCGCCATTAAACATTAATACGGCTTCAAGCCGACTTAAAGGAGTGATTTCTTTGTTGTTGTTCGTATTTTACACAAAACAATTTTTCTTCAATCTCGCATAGTTTGACGTTAAGCAGCTGATTTCGAAATTTCGAATATGACTGTGAAGTGTGACAATGCTTTGTGCGGTTACATTAGGTTTCTATGATAGTAGGTACCTACACATTTTGAACTTTTTTTAGTATTCGTATCGTAGATCTGAATTCGTAACTTTAGTAAGAGGGATTCATTCTGTTATAGACGTGATTCATGTTTTACGACATTATTATTCCTCAGTTCTTTTAGTCATATTTTAATAATTGCTGCTGTTGATGATGTAGATGCTGTTGTTGCTGCGTGTGCTAAGATTTCCTCAAAATGCTTTGGTAAATCTACACATCGCTCATTTGCTGCAATATCGTCACAACTCAAAATTCAACAATTTTGAGTTATGGATGTAGAAGTTAAGTTAATAAAGTTGCCTTTTATCCTGTAGAACATCATTTCTCAGTTTCAAAAATTAGCCAAGAGAGAGCACTTGTGTCGTTATGCCAATATTCTCTTTCATAAAGAATGCTAATTTTCACTGCAAAAGTTTAATAATCAAATGAAGGGATGAATTTAAGCTTAAGGAGCTGTTGGTAGAAGTAATTCAACCTCAGATCATACCTTAATTTCATAAACATTACGCTAACCCTACAACCAGTTTTTATTTCGTACTTATTAAACACCCCTAACAATAACTATGACAATTTTAAACTTAAAATTCCTCTCCTGAAAAATTGAGATTTTTGAGTTATGACGGTATTGTAGCAAATGAGCGACATGATGACATGAACATAGACCAGATGCTGCTACTTTTGATTTATCGATCAATGATAATAGCAAATTACAGAATGTTGTTCAATTAACAAATCAGTCTGCTAAACAGAAATTGTCGGGACAAACTCAAATCGACATGGACTCAAAATCGTAAGGAATCACAAATGGTATCACGTCGGTTCTTTTTTGGTACCCACCTCAGCTGAGGAAATCAAGAATTCATTTCAAATTCCCTTGCGATTGATTCGTCATTAATATTGTGCTACGAACTTAATAGGCCTGATAAATCTGAGTCGAAGTTTACAAATTTTAAAATTGGAGTTCCTGTGTAGTTTGCTAATAAAATTTATGTGGAATCTTTCTGGCCAAATGGTGTCAAGTTAAGGCCATTTCTACTTTAACCGAGAAACGATGCAGCGAAACCAAAAAACTTATCGGAAGCGGCGGCAGTACATTAATGAATCCTCTGTCGTCGTACAAAAAGCCAGTAAAGATATATTTCCACAATGCAAGTGGGATCCGAACGAAAATTGCTAGTCTGTTGTTTAAATCCTGTCACCTACACTATGATGCCAATATTATTGTTGAAAGCTGGCTATATCCTGATATATCTTCCAAAGAAATATTTTATGAAGTTTTTCGATTTGATCGGTGTAAGGTTGCTGCCGACCGTGGAGGTGGGATCATAGTCGCAGTTCGCACTAATCTTGATGGTAAAGAAGTTAAGCTTCCAGTTTTAGAGGTTGAACAAGTTGCTTTTTCTATTATTATGAATAGCCTAAGTAAAACGCGTTTGTTTTTTGTAGTTGTTATAGGAAGTTTACTTCTATAGCTTCAATGATAGTCGGCTGAAAATTTAAGTGATTAGAACTTAGGTAATAATAGCGAAGAGTTTTGGAAAATGATAGGTTGGTAATGACAATGAGCCTACAAATCGGAACCACGACGCTAAAAATTAACGGAGACTCACAACAGATACGAAGAAGATATACCTAACAGACAATCCAATAAGTACCATTGCATGCGCCGAACAAGAAACGAACGAAAAACTGTGACATCTATTACGGTGACTGCTAAAAAAATTGGCGACAGTGCTTCCTTGGATGGATGGGTTTGTCGTATGCGTGAAAAATATAAAAAAACCGATAAGTTAGTGAACGGTCTTGCCAATCAAGTTCAAATTTACCAACATCAGCCTAGACTCAGGAAATAAATATAAATGAAGCTCTTTCATGACAGTTATACTCTCGGAAGTTTGTCAGACTTCGCGAGGGGTGGCACAGAAAAAAAAAACCATAAGATAATTTAATTTAATCCGAGGAATTGAACCTGGGGCACCCCGTTCAGTAGTCTAATACACAAATCATTAAGCCACCGCGCCTAGAAGGAAGAGTAAGATGGTACAACCAAAGTTTGGTTCTACGAGCTTCTTTACTAAACATAATACATATAAGCAATGTCCTAACTCCTAAGTATACGAATTTACAACCGTTCTCTGAGATTTCAACGTCAAAACAGACAAAGGGGGATCAAATCTTTAATAGTACTGTCGAGAAGCAAATCCTAAATACATCTGTATTGGGTTTGGTGCGGGGCGTGAAGGTGATTTACCTTGTTAGCACAGGGTTATTTAAAGATGAATTTAACAATGGCAATACTACCAATAAATTAGGCACTACATCAGTTTTGAAAGCCACCATTTTTTTTAGCATATTATTTTCAAGGCAAGATTTTTTTCTACCAACAGCAACATCATCATCAACATTTTTAAAATAATTGCTTACAAACTCAAAATGTTGACAAAAAAAAAAAAAAAACTAAAATACCGAATGTATACAGATTTATGTCCAAACTCTGAAGTATCTACTAAGGAACTGAATTGGGGTTAACTTATTATTTACTGACCCTTTTATTAATTTATAATCGAACTGTGAAAGGTTTTATATAACTTCTAACAGTTTTAGTGAAAATGGAATTACAAAAAAAAATAATAATAAATTTTGAGACAATAGCAATAACCCAAGGAGCATTTTGCGACTTCATGTGTCATGTGTCTTGAGCAACGTCTTTAAGACGGTTTTGTTACCAGAAAATAATCCCAGCAAGTAACATTTAAGACACTTGGAATTTTATATCTTCACAGTTACGTTATTGTGTCAAAATTGTTTCTTCAATGAAACATTTTGTCCGCAGAGTGTAAAATATATCGAGATGCGTGTTCGTGCACACAATCACGGTTGCCACTTGGTAATATTTTACCAAATTTGGTAACTTTTTTCTTAGTTGGTGATTTTTGGTAATTCGGTAATTTGTATATGGTTTTGGTAACTTTTTGAACCAGAAACACCAAAAAGAAGAACTCGATATCATCACTTGTAAATGCTGCCTTAATTTTTCAGAAAAAGGATTAAAAGTATTACTTGAAATTTTAATTATAAATTTTAAACAGCTATTTTTCACTCTGCCTAATGATATTTTCACGTGGAGAGTTAGTTGTGACATTTCGCGGCGCAAAATTTGTATGAAAAAATGTATTTCACTTGAGAGGCTGTATATCGTGCATACTACGCTTAAACATAGGTACATTTTTCCACTGCCATGAAATTTTTTTATATTAAGTTCGTAAATCAGAGAAATATCCAACGATACCGAAAAGTCATATTCATACTGAATCATTTTTTTGGTAACTTTTAGCTTGGTCTGGTAACTTTTTTTTTTCCATTTTTGGTCGCTATTTTTTTTTTGCAAGTGGCAACCATGTATACAATTCCTGTTCAACACAATTTAAATGCGATTCCCAGTAAGAAACATTAAGCTCGCAAATAAGAACATATTCCTAAATATGAACTTCTTGTCAACACAAATCAAACGCGATTCCCGATTAAAAATATTTACATAACATATAAGAACGAATTTCTAATTGGGAATATTTTACTGTAACCACTATTCCCAAATAGGAATTTGCTAGTTATCCATTTTGTATTGGACAAAAAAATTAATATAGAAAATAAGAAATTTTAAATTTACAGTTTTGGTGGATATGGTGTAATTAAACAAATTAAAATGCTCCCATTATGTCATTATAGGCATCGTAGATTTATTTTGTACTGATTTTATAAGCGTTCTTATCAGCATTTAAAATAGCATATATATTAAAACCAGAGGTTTTTGGTTAAATATAGTATATTTTGTAAGGATCATGTTTTTTTTCGAAGTATATTAGTAACATTTCAGAGCAAAATGATGTTCCCCATCAAATTTCAGTAGCTGTTTTCTGTTTAATAATGAAATGTTTGATGCAGTCAGAATATTATTTTGGTACACAAAATGAATGACATATCATAACATCAGAAATTATATGGTATACACATACACAATAATAGAATTGCTTGAGGAATGGAATGGAAATGTCCAAAGATGGTATATAGGATTTGTGTCAAAAATAATTCCTATTTTGTGTTGCGCCACTTCCGATACATAAAAGGAACTGTTACTTGGTTGTTTCGAAACATTAGTTCCTAAACGGGATCACGAATTGACACCAGAACGTCGCCAGGCCTAAAATGTTTATTCGAATGCTACTTGGGAATCTACCTGCGCGAATCGTTACCATTGTACCACGAAATATTTATGTGTTGCTTGCTGCCCCTTACATCCCCTCTGCTTAGGGTACCGGTTAGATTTAGGGTGGGCGCGAGGTTGAGATGTGGAGTAAATGCAAATCTTTTTTTTAAATCTATATATATAAAAATGAATCCCTATTTCCCTTGGTCCCAGCATCACGCACAAACGGCTGGACCGATTTCGCTAATTCTTTTTTTGTTGTGTTAGTTATTGTCAGGAGAACAAAGTTATGAAAGAAAAAATTAAGAAAATTGCGCGGAAAATTAGAAAATTAAAGTTTGAATGGTGAAATACACTTTGAAAAAAAATTAACTGGATAGAAATCAAGTAGTGACACTTCAAATAAAAAAAAAATATTTTGAATTTTAAAAGCAATTGTTGTTGTCAATTATTTTAAATATTTTCAAAGCAAATTGTTGTTGTCAACAATTGTGAAGTTTTTTTTTTTTTTAAATATAGGTACCTAAAAACTTTGTTCTAATAAATTATGTTTACTATGTTACATTAAGTAACTTTTTGAACTGAAGTAGATAGGTACTTTGATTACAAAGATGATATTATGGCCGACGATATTTTGCATCGAATTCGCACTTTGACATCGGATAATGAACTGGAGATGTCAGATGAAATGCGCAACAAAGCTTTGATTTGGAGAAGAATGTTATGAAAGAAAAAACACCTGTTATGTGTACATAGTTAAAAACTTAATAGAGACTTCAAATATTTTTCACAAATAAGAAAATATGTTTTAATTTGAGTTATTATATTGTCTGAATTTTTAAGTGAACATCATCTATAATTCAGAGCTATCGAGCCTAATATTAAAAGTTTAATTTAATAAGGAGTTTTGGTAAGTTTGGATAGACTAACATACAATTAAAAAAAAATAACCCATGGTATAATCTTTGGTTATAAAGAAGAATAATAGTTTTATATAATTTAAAGGTGAATATTTTTATATAATTTACAGATGAATTTTCGTTTTTAAAAATGCCAGCAATTAGACGTACAAACTTAGGTCAAAGAACTCGCATTGCTGCAAATAAAAGATATGCAAGAGCAAGTCAAACCCACGAGCAACGCGAAGCGAGAAATGAAGTTGAACGGAATCGATGGAATCTGAATCAACAATATATAAATATTGCGTTTGACCCATATCGAGCTGCATTCAATTATAACGTAGAAATCAATTACAGTTCACAGCAAATTGTTATTATTGGACCAATGAACGTTGTGTGTCAATATTGCAAGGCATTGAAATTTAAAAATGAAGCTGCTGGATTATGTTGCGCGAGCGGTCAAGTCAAATTGAGGTCATTGGTACCGCCACCAGAGCCACTACATTCATTGGTTTGCGGAAATGGGCCAGATTCTAAACATTTTTTGACTCATATCCAGCAATACAATAATTGCTTCCAAATGACGTCATTTGGTGCGTCAAAAATTATTCAAAAAAATTTTATGCCAACTTTCAAGATTCAGGGTCAAATATATCATCTAACAGGTTCCTTATTGCCAACGCCGGATAGTGACTCAAAATTTTTGCAAATTTATTTTATGGGCGATTCAGTAAAACAAGTTGATCAGCGTTGTGCACACAATAATTCAGTAAAAAGACGAATTGTGGAACAACTCCAAACGTTTTTCCATCAACATAATGAATTGGTTGCATTATTCACGACCGCATTGGACCGCATGCCGTCTGATAACCACAAAATTGTCATCAAAGCTGATAAGACGCCTGTAGGAGAACACGCGAGACGTTTTAATGCGCCAACAATTGACGAAGTAGCTATTGTCGTCGTGGGTGACAATTTAGAAAACAGAGATATTGTTTTACATCGGCGTAGCAACCAACTGCAACGTGTATCAGAAACACATCGATCATATGATGCGTTACAATATCCTATTTTATTTTGGCAAGGTGAAGATGGGTATTATTTTTCAATGAAGATGATAAATACAGTCACAAGTCTCGAAACTAACAAAAAAGTTAGTTCAATGAATTATTATTCATACAGACTGATGGTTCGGGAAAATGAGGACAATCATATCTTAAAATGTCGGCGTCTTTTCCACCAATATGCTGTGGATATGTACGTGAAAGTTGAAACGGAGCGATTGACATTTATCAGGTTGAACCAGGCAAAACTACGTTCTGAAGAATACATTCATCTTCGGGATGCTATCAATGCGGACGGAAATGCACAGAATGTAGGTAGAACAATTATTCTTCCAGCAACATACGTCGGAAGTCCGCGACATATGCATGAATACGCTCAGGATGCTATGTCGTATGTTCGTCATTATGGCACACCAGATTTGTTTATAACGTTCACATGCAATCCACAGTGGACAGAAATTAGACAAGAATTATTTCTTGGCCAATCACCCATTGATCGCCATGACATTACCGCAAGGGTGTTCAAAAGAAAGTTAAAATCACTCATGGATTTTATTGTTAAGCATCGTGTATTCGGCGAAACGCGGTGTTGGATGTATTCAGTCGAATGGCAAAAACGCGGATTGCCACATGCACACATTCTCATTTGGTTGGTAGAGAGGATAAGACCGGATAAAATCGACGATGTGATATCTGCGGAAATTCCAGATAATGCTTTAGATCCATTGTTACATGAGATTGTTAAAAGAAATATGATTCATGGTCCCTGTGGAATATTAAATCAAAATTCTCCGTGTATGGTGGATGGAAAATGTTCAAAACGCTTTCCAAGAAAACTGATAGCAGAAACTATAAATGGAAATGATGGTTATCCACTTTATCGTCGGCGATCATCTGATGACAACGGAAGGTCAACAACAGTCAAAGTGAATCAGCAGGACATTGAAGTTGATAATCGTTGGGTTGTTCCGTTTTCGCCGTTACTCTCCAAAACATTTAAAGCACACATAAATGTTGAATATTGCCATTCCGTAAAATCAATAAAATATATATGCAAGTACGTGAACAAAGGTAGTGACATGGCTGTGTTCGGAGTTGCTGCCGAAAATTCTAACGATGAGATCACTCATTTTCGAATGGGACGATATGTCAGTAGTAATGAGGCGATGTGGCGTATTTTTTCGTTTCCAATACATGAAAGACACCCCACTGTTGTTCACTTGGCCGTACATCTGGAAAATGGTCAAAGGGTGTACTTTACAACGGAAAATGTATTACAACGAGTTGAGAGGCCGCCATAGACGACATTGACCAGCTTCTTTGAAATGTGCCAGAATGATGACTTTGCCAGAACACTGCTTTATTCAGAAATGCCAAGATACTATACATGGAATCAATCGTTAAAGAAATTTCAACGACGGAAACAAGGACAGCCAGTTCCAAATTACCCACAAGTATTTTCCACCGATGCACTAGGACGTCTTTATAGAGTCCATCCAAGCCAAGACGAGTGTTTTTATTTACGTTTACTGTTAATCAATGTTCGTGGCCCAACATCATTCCAAAATCTGCGAACTATTGATAGTGTATTGTGCGGTACATACAGAGAAGCCTGCCAACTTTTGGGACTGCTAGAGAATGATACTCATTGGGACCAAACTCTCGAAGATGCTGTGATTTCGTCAAATGCTAAACAAATACGAACATTGTTTGCTATACTTTTGTCTACGTGCTTCCCATCAACACCGATTGATTTATGGAACAAATATAAGGATCACATGGCTGAAGATATATTACATCAGGAGCGTGTTACAACATCAAATGATAATTTGCAAATTAATGAAGAAATCTACAATGAAGCATTCATTTTAATTGAAGACATTTGCTTGATGCTTACAAATAAAGGATTAATACAATTAGGAATGAGAACGCCAAATCGCCAAATGCACGACGCATTTAATCAAGAGTTGAGACGTGAAACGCAATATGATTCCGAAGCACTAAAAGAAACAGTTCAAAGAAACGTTCCCATTTTAAATGAGCAACAAAAATATGTCTACGATACGCTAATGAAAGTAGTAAACGATGGAACGGTCGGATTTTTTTTCTTAGATGCTCCCGGTGGGACTGGGAAAACGTTTTTGATATCATTGATTTTGGCAACGATTCGATCACAAAATGGTATCGCACTTGCACTTGCTTCGTCAGGTATTGCAGCTACGTTGTTGGAAGGCGGTCGAACAGCTCATTCCGCACTTAAGTTGCCATTGAACATGCAAATAAATGAAACACCAACTTGCAACCTGTCGAGAAATTCTGCGATGGCCAAAGTGTTGCAACAGAGCAAATTAATAGTTTGGGATGAGTGCACGATGGCACACAAAAAATCATTGGAAGCATTAGACCGCACGTTGCAAGATCTCCGAAAGAACAAAAACCGTTTTGGTGGTGCAATAATTTTATTAGCAGGTGATTTTCGCCAAACACTACCAGTAATACCACGATCAACGCCAGCCGACGAACTTAACGCATGTTTAAAGTCATTCATTTTATGGAAAGACGTTAAAACGCTTAAACTAAATATAAACATGCGAGTCGAATTGCAGAACGAGCAATCTGGAGAAGCTTTTTCCAAACAATTGCTCGATATTGGTAATGGCAAAATACCTGTAGACTCATCGTCTGGATACATCACATTTCCTACCAATTTTTGTCAGTTTACTGAAACAAAGACACAACTCATCGAGAAGGTTTTCCCAAACATTGATGAAAATTATAAAAATCATGTATGGTTGAGCGAAAGAGTTATATTGGCTGCAAAAAATATTGATGTAAACGAAATTAATTTCCAGATTCAAAATAAGATAGCTGGCGAATTGATGACGTACAAATCGATTGACTCCGTTACTAACCAAGATGACGTTGTCAACTATCCAACGGAGTTCTTAAATTCGCTGGAATTGCCCGGTTTACCACCTCATAATCTGCAACTAAAGATCGGATCGGTAATCATTATGTTGCGAAATATTAACCAGCCACGTCTTTGTAATGGTACCCGCCTTGCGGTGAAGAAATTAATGAACAACGTCATCGAAGCCACAATTTTGAAAGGGAGGTACAAAGGCGAAGACGTTTTGATTACACGAATTCCTTTAATTCCGAACGACATGCCATTCAACTTTAAAAGGTTACAATTTCCAGTCCGGCTAGCATTTGCAATGTCAATTAATAAATCTCAAGGGCAGTCGCTAATTGTTTGTGGAATTAATCTTGAAAATCCATGTTTTTCACATGGCCAGCTATATGTCGCCTGTTCCCGTGTCGGAATACCAACAAAACTATTTATATACGCGCCAGAAAATAAAACAAAAAATGTTGTATATCATAAAGCATTAGAATAATAAACATTTTGTTTCTGAAATATTTTTTTATTTATTTGTACCAATTCGAAATCAATATTCATAGTTAAGACAGGACAACATCTATCTGGTCCGCTATATAACATAAATTAGCATTCATTGTGCATGCTCGAAAATATAATTTTCATTACATTTACAAATTTAGGCGGAACGGAGTTTGCCGGGTCAGCTAGTTGGTTTATATAATTTACCCTGAATATCAATTTAGTATTAAGTTACACAATTTAATTTAAAAAATAAACAGAAGTAGGTAGATCTGTAATTCTCAATTTTCGCAATCCCAGGTAAAACTTTGACTGTGATTATCAAATCACTGTGAATTTAACCTGTGATTGTGGTTGTGACTCGCGAACTCGCTGTAGGTCGGTATACTGCATTGCGATGTTTTTTTTTTGAATCTGTTCAGACAACATATTTGTTTTTAAATATACCAAATTAGATAGGTTCCATTTAACCATGACTATTTTTATTCTTATAAATAGTAAACTCAAACATATAAATGCACTCGAAAATTCGCGAATAATAAAGGGTTTTACAATAAGAGGTGTTATTTTGATATTCAAAGAAAAATGCCATTTTTTGAGATAAATGATGGGATGTTTATTTTATAATAAAGAGGTATGCCGTTAATAATGAAAAACAACATCAGCCAAATGGCCACCACAAGCACGCATACAGGACCATATCCTTTCACAATAACACCTCTTATTGAAAAACCCTTTACTTACTTAGTCCTGGAACCTCACACTCAAACTACGCAAACGCAAACCTGAAAAAAAAATGAATACCAACCCAATGAATTACTTTACCAATATCAAAGAAATAAGCAACCGATTTATAAACTAGAGTTCTCCCAGTGGAAAATTCTACCATTATATTGACATGGCTATCTTCCCAACAAAAAATAAAAAATCAAGCGAATATGTTGCGGTTAAGGCCGTGAAGTAAAAGTGGTTCTTAACTATTTCCCTTCTCCTATTTATATAAAAGATATTAATACACAACACCACTCCAACTCGACTCCCTGTACTTCATCATATTTTTTCAACTTTTCTTTTGCAATATGTTCCTCTGTGATTAAATCACAAGAAACGTACCTACCCAGCAAACATTTTATTTAAAAACTGAAGATTCACTTTATATTCAGTAAAAATGAAGAACATAGGTCTGACAAATCTGATTTCATATTAAAACGAACACTGACATTGGATATTCATTCACATAAATGAACAATCCCAGCAAGCATTTGTCTTCAAAACTGAATCATAATGATTCAGTTAAATGAAGAAATTCTTCAGATATGAATTCATTTATGATTCAATTTCAATCAAATTTCCTGAGAAATGGGTCTTCATTTCTGAATCCTTTAAATGATTCATAAATGATTGGAGAAACACTAACTAAAATTAATACAAGCATGCTTATTTATATTCTTTTACTAGCTGTGCCCGCAACTTCGTACGTGTCGTGAGACTGTGTAGTTTCCAATAAAAGAGATTTGACCGTTTTCTCAACGGCATATTTGTTTAAAATCAACAATCTAGCTAAAAAAAAGCGGTGAACATTGTCGACATTGAAACAATAATAAATCTATTTACCTACCTAAAACACCAATTTAAGAAAATTAAATTCAACAGCGTAAGTACTGAAGTTTCACTTCCTTACTGTAGGTACCACGTAGGTAATATCAAAACAACCACTTAAACAAAAGCCTTAACGGAAATTTGTATCCACACCAACAATAAATAAATCAAACAACATAAGTCACCTATATCGTCTTTACTTCTTGATTTTTCAATTCTTTACTGTAAGTATCAACGTAGGTACTATAACAACCATTAAAACAAAAACCTTGAACTCAATTTCTATATACACCACCTCCACCATACGTCCCCCACCACACCACACGTCATCAGCCATCTGCGCATTTCCTCAGAAACACGCTGTGGCTGTGGCTGGTTTTTTTTTTCATATGAACTTGCTTGTGCGATGTGCGCCACCAAAAACCACCCCAAAGCAGAACAACGATCAAGAACCGCGGCGGCTGATAATATTCGATTTCAGAAAATAAATTTATTTTTTTAATGTTAGATTTTAGGTTGTAGCTCAGCTTCTAGAGGACAAAGAAAGCTGATTGATGGCTTGAAATATCTATAAAAGTGTTGGCTCTCCTAAGTATTTTGTTTTGTTGGCATCGATAAAGAATTATTTGAGTAATGGTGAGTTAAAGGCAGTAAAGTCGGAAAAAAAACACATTTTGGTCAAAAATGCTCCAAAAAATAGGCGTGGCAATGAAAGGAATAGCCTATATGTTGCACAGAATCTTAAGAAACATTTCAAAAAAAGTTTCATCGAAATCTGTGCAGTAGTTTTCACGCCATTAGGTAACAGAAAAATTTCCTACAATTTTATTATAAGTATAGATTCACTTTTATTCATTTAAGTGAAGGAAATTTAAATTCAAATTCTGAAAACTTAATGCAACAATCATTTTAGTTCATTTATGTGAATGAAAATCCAATGTCAGTATTCGTTTTAATTTAAAACCAGATTTGGTTCACATAAGTGAATGTTATAAGAATGTATGTTCTTCATTTTTACTGAATATAAAGTGATTCTTCAGTTTTACTGAACAAACTGTTTGCTGGGATAATAACAATAATATAAGTACGTGAATATAAGTAAGCATGCTTGTATTCATTTTTGTGAATATTTCTCCAATCATTTATGAATCATTTAAAAGATTGAGAAATTAATTCCCATTTCTCAGGAAATTAGATTGAAATTGAATCATAAATGAATTCGTATCTGAAGAATTTCTTCATTTAACTGAATCATTTATGAATAAGTTTTGAAGCCAAATGTTTGCTGCGTACCTAGTGATTTTGTGCTCATCTCTAGCAGTAAATAATAGAAACAACTTCGTGTCCACAACATTGAAAAAATTATTAAAAGCATTAACAGTTATTTTTTTTTTACTTTTTCCCTAAATTTTAAGTTTGGAAAGAGTTTTTTCCAAAACTTTTTTAAGACTCGATTTGATTGAAAAAAAAAAAAACAACAACTAAAGAACAGATTTTTATCTGAAAAAGCTGATGTAGATAATAGGTACCTACTTTGTAATTGTTATTGTTATTGATAAAAAATATTATTTTTTAATTGCCCCTTCTGCCTACATATCTTACTAACCATTAACAATTCGTTTCTCATTTTCGCGACCTAAGTTATCGGAGGACGCATGTACTGAATGTACACTTAACACTTTTCAAATTGTCAACCGCCAGCCCCAGAATCCAAGCATCCAGAAATATAGGCAAAAGAAAATCTAGAACACAGTCACAAACGAATTTGAAAACACATCAACTTATTCACACTTCACAGCAATTGTTGGAGTATTGAAGTCGTGATAAATCATTTCTACAATAATTCTCCACTCTGAAATATTAAAATTCCTACGTTCCTTTGATAGAATCTCCAGTGTCTCTTATCACTTTTTAGTTTCTACTGATTGTTTGTACAGTAAATAAGCGCAGTCAAAAAGCCCCTCCCCTTTCAGTGGTCCAAGCCTTTGTATGGCTTTAATACCACACAAGGCAACTGTTAATTCATCACTGGCATTGTTTCCGTCAACACATCTTATGAAGCCGCACAATTAGCCGCATTCGAAGTGTCCCTTTTCGCCTCTTCAAAGATTCCGAAATGTCAAAACATAATTCCGTTTGTTATTCGCAACCTAAATATTCGCATGTGAATATTTCCATTCGTACTGGCCCATTAATTCTTACATTCATCGCCAACCATATTTTATTAGTTTTATGAGCCTTCCTGCATTCAATAGGAAAATACATCCAGCGAGCGAGCTGATATCCTTTTGGGATCTTTGGCGCGCATTACGCAACGACTATTTCTGTCATCATAAATTCCTAATTTATGGGCAATCAATGTGAGCGTATGTCAAACGCATCAAACTCATCAGTTCTGGCACATCAGTGCGAGAACTTGGCCCGACTCGGATTGATGCACACATCATCGTCGTCGTCATCATAATATCAGCGGCAGCGTCATCAGCCCCCACCCCTCCACATCAAAACAGATAAACGGACATTTTTCGTACATTTCGGATTCATATGGAATTCGCACGGAAACAACAATCAGCAGGGGGTGTCACTGCACTACCCCTCTGCACAGTATACGTTAACGGTATACCACTGCAATACAATTATAATTGTATTCATAGTCATACATATATGGGCGTCAGGGGATGACATACGTCGCCATTGTCGGTCGGTAGGTGATATTTAAAAATTCACCTAATGCTCGTGTCGTTTCGCATATTGTGCGTTTGGCGTTGATTTGATGTCCTGATGAAAGAGAGTGGCAGTCGTTTGTTTTTATGACAATTTTATTTGTTTTGCAACAACTTTTGCATGCCACCGAATTGAGATGCATAATCATTTCATAACACCACCCTGACAGTGGGTTGTTGACATTGGCATGCAAATGCTGCTCACAGTGGGAACTTCCGTCGCTGGGCTTAAGTGTAATTTGTCGTTACGGCCAACTATAAACAAAAATTAATGACCAACATTCGCAGGCACCATTAACAAGAACACAATAGGCAAAAGGACATTTTCACTCGATAATTAGATTTAATTCCATCATCACTATAAAGAGAGTGCACGAAAAGGACTGAGTGGTGTAGAAACTTTGCTGAATCCAATTCGTAAACTGTGTGTCGGATTAAGCCGGATCTTATCATTTTTTTTACCGGTAATTGTCAATCAGAGGATTTCGTACCAGAAAATGTTGTCGCATACGCACGACAATCACACAACACAACAATCACGTATAGGTATACCCATAAGTGGTTTCTATAGAGCCCACATCCACCTTTGAGAAGACGTCATTTGAAGGGCGAAATATATAACAAAGTCCTAATGGCGATGTGGTTTTAAATTTCCTTCTTACGGAAGACTGATCAAATTCTAAACTTGTGTGATTCAATAATCCTTGGTAACCCGAAGGTACATACGAGTATATCTGGGGTAGACCTGTGCAACATACATTCTTGTAATTGGTTATGGAATTTTATAGCCAAATGGACTCTGGGAGCTGTGACAGCAGTTGGGAGCGGCAAGTTTTTCTTCTCTTTAAGACAAATGAAGCCAATTGTTGGAGTGGAATGGGTTCTGTCTCTGCTTGGTAATTTGATTTGAAGCCAGTGGAAGTGATATCGATATATGATGGACCTGTCTTTCTATAGCATATGTATGGATAAGACGTTCATGTCCGTTTTTGCTTTATAAGGAGAGACTTTATATCCCTGAGGGGAGAACTTGGAGGGTGGGTTATATTTTAAGGTTTCTATGCTACCTATAATGGACAGTCGTATGAACTTTTAAATTAAATTCGAGAATAGATTTCTGCAAGATGTTTGTTTGTTTTTTGAGGATGAGTTATGGTGACAGGGTAGGTATATGACTATAACTAGCTGCACGTCAATAGGATTGTACCAGTGTTTTCAGAAAAAAAAAATTTTCATTACCTATTTATTTATTTATCTACAAGCCACTAAACGCTAATAGATATTTCAGATTATAATAAGCCATCAAAATAAGTGAACATATAATATCAATGCCTTAAATTTATCTCTTGATAAACACAAATCGATATTTCTGGGCGCTGCATTGAAAGATAGACAATTAGTTCTGTGCATGCATTGAAAAAAAAAAAATATCTCTACTACTTATTGATCTAGCAGGTTATTAAGGATAGGGAACATCGAAGGAACGGATGGACATCTAATATTATAGCTAGTTTAAAGATTTGATTGAAAGCATCTGGGTAAATAATCTGGGGAGGGGGACCTCACTAACTGAAAAAAATTAAAAAAAAAACTGAACATTCTATTTCCACAATTCCAATGTCAAATTCAATTTCCAGGTAATGCTAAGATAGATTACACTTTAAATCCGCCACGTTACATTTTCAACCAGTAGTGGAGGGGGCAACACTGTAAGACGAGTAAGAGTAGTAATGGTACGTGATAGTGACTTATGATACGGTTAGGTAGGTACCATATAAAAATGAACTTTACTATCTGTAAGAAAGAGAAAGAGGTAGAAAAAAGGTATGTGGGTGGGCTTGTGTTGCTCCTGCACAGAGGACAGGTATTCAGAATTCAGGCAACAAGTCAGTTCAGTGCCGCAGTTAGTTAGATTTTTGTGAGAATAAAAGCAATTATGCTTCAATTTTTAAAGAATGTGCAAATTATCATACATTTTGCGTATGATAATGGGTTGCTATCATACATCAAACAAGACCTGAAATTATCATACATGTAGCATAATTATCATACGGTTGGTATCGCTGGTTGAAACCAATCTAGAGAAAGATATAGCATAAGCATAATGTTAAGCTTCAAATAATTAGATCTACATCAGTCTGAAATATGTAGATTATAGATCTAATTGTACTAAGAGATGGTATTCTATATGCTTCTAATTTTTAGATATATCTAGTTTAAGATTGTCAGCATGTGACAAACATTGACAGTATTTAATTGCCAAGGTAACATCATTGATAAAAATTATGAAGAGCAGTGGACCTAAATGGCTGCCTTGTGGAACCACGGAGATGCAATTAATCGATAAAGAGCAGACGTTGCCAATGCGCACTTTTTAAGTTCTACAATTTTTTTTTTTTTTTTTTTTAAATTAGATAAGCCGATAACCAACATAAAATCTTCGAATGAAAATCAAAGTGTTCAAGCTTTTTCAATAAAGCAATATGGTTTACTGAACCAAAGTCTTTACTTAAGTCGGTATACACTAGGGTGTCCATATACCTCAAACGAAAAAAGAGGACAAACTTTACGATCACTAAACAATAATACCCCCCCCCCTCCCCTCTGACCATCAAAATATTTGCCCCCAGATACTCTGGAAAACCCCAATTTTTTGTAATTTTTTTTTTGAACATATCTTATGTACAACTAAAAAACAAATAAATAGTTGACGCAACAGGTCCAAGGCTAGGACTAGCTCCTCGCAACCATTCGTTTTTTGCGAGTCTTTCATTTTTGGAACGAATGGAAAGGATCTAAATTGTATGCCAAATCCAAGTAGCCAATTCAGAACCTTTTTCATGACAATACTCTCGGATGCTTGCCAGACGTTCGCAAGAGGTGGCGCAGCGGAAAAAAAAACCTTAAGATGGAATTAGGGTTTGTCGGGAATCGAGCCTGATACCCCTCGCTTAGTAGTCCAACACTCTAACCACTTATCTGAATTGAATTTGGTTTTCCAAATACGCTTAAGTTTGAGGGAAATAATAACATAGCCCTTACGCAAATTTGATGAAATTCTTGTTTATAGAGAAGAATCTCTACGCCTTTCTTACGTTCACAGAATGCCTACAAATTTAATTTTTCAGTGCAAGCTCATTTTAAGGCTACCAGGAAGGATATTATAACAAAGTTCAAATAAAATAGAATTTGAAATATCTCCCCCAAGATTTTCGCCCGTCGACAAAAAATAATTAAATTTGGGAAAAAACACGTTTTTTGGCTACAGATGTGGTTGATGTGAAACAGCGAAGAAATAAATAACATCGGGAAAGTGCTACCCGCAAATTTTTAAGGCCATACTGAAAAGTTTTAAAACGAGGGAACTGTTTTTATATTGAAATTGATATATACATATATTATATATATTTAAAAAAAGAGAACAAAAAGAGGACAGAACAAAAAAGAGGACAAAAAAAGAGCCAAGCGAAAAAAGAAAGTGTAAAATAGATCGCTGACAAAAAAGAGGACATGTTCTCTTTAAATGAGATGTTATAGAAACCCTAGTATACACGGTATAGACTTGACATTAAATGACAAATTTTGTTCTCAATAGCATTAATAACATACGATGAAAAAAGTACCAAATTAGTGGTAGTAGATCGACCGGATATGAAACCAGGGCTTGAATTACCACTTCCGTGATCGAGTACTAGGTGACTGAATTTGTTATTGTTTTGCTTGTAAAATACTCAAGATTCAGTGACGTATTGCTCGCTCACTGATGCGGTAATTCCAAGAATTCGAATTCTTTGTCCGGATATAGCAGCGAAATAAAATAAAGCATCTAGCTGACTGCGTAGAAAAAAATTAACTCCTGAAACTGAACATCTGAATAATTAAAGTTTAAATACAACATCCGTATATACCTACTAGTAAAAAATATTTTTTTTTGTGTTTTTTAATTTTTCTGACCTTCGGTTAAAGTGACATTCGGCTCATTCACTGTAGGTATACCTTTCAGTGAGGTTAATCGTTAAAGTCACCTAACATAACATTACTGAACTCGAGCTTAAAATGGGTATAGTTGTCAGACCAACAGGTTTCTTGCTTTGGTTGGGGATAAATGCCGGGAAACCACGTTCGAATAAATTAAAAAATCCCAAAAAAAAGTAAAAAATTTGAAAAAGCCCGAAAAACCAAAATGCTGAATACTTTTTTGCGCGCGATTTCAGATACTAATTTTCGGGATTTCATGGGGGTAGATTAGATTGTGAGGCGGGAGAGCTTTCAATGAGCTCTGGCACTGCGGCTTCTTAGAGGAGCCTATTGTGCCTTCCCTGATAAATTCCTAGAGCCATATTTTCACCCCAGAGGCCGTCAGGAAGACCAGGATCTTCTCTGGGTGTACATTAGCAAGAGATGCTAAATCAATGATTTCATCACCAAGGACTTTTTTCCTCGTCACTCTCGAGACAAAGTCTACAGATGGGATCCGGTGAGACGCCAATGCGGTGGAGATGTTTTTTCACTCGACCGTGGCCACTGATTATTCCTGTTAGTATTCTCAGGTTGTTTTTGTCCAGATTAATCAAGAATAGTGATTTTCTGGAGGAGAATTTGGGGAAAAATGTTCTGGTGCAATTCTGCCCAGCTGTGTTTTGCCAGATCTCGTTAGACTCTATACGAGATTGGTTCTTGATGTAGTTCCTGAAATGGCTTTTGCTGACTCCGCAGAAGGGTTCAGGTCCGATGAGTGGAGTGGTTGCTCCGACTTTAGCCAGTGAGTCAGCCGATTCGTTACCCTCAAATCCTCTATGGGCTGGAATCCAGTGGAGGATGACTAGGTTTTTCTTAGAAAGTTCATAGATGTTTGAGAATGTTTGGATTTGATGACAGATGAGTCGAGAGCTTTAAGAGCTGCTTGGCTATCTGAAAATATAAATATGGTTTTTCCACGTGAGTTAGAACTAAGATTTATTCTAGCGCAATGGTTGATTGCAAGGACTTCAGCCTGGAATATGGATAAGTTTTTCCCAAGGCTGACTGACAAGTTCACCTGGTTTGACTCAGCGTAGATTCCAGAGCCAGTCCCTGATTCCATCTTAGAACCGTCTGTGTACCAGATGATGTCGAGTCGAGATGGATTAGGTTTGTATTTCTCCCATTCTTCCCTTGGGGGGATGATTGTGGAGACGTTTTTATGGAAGACATATTCCGGTAGCATGTCATCAAGAGGCATGCTGAATGAGCTTGAAGGCTCAATGGTGTCGAGTAAGGACAGATGACCTCCTTGATTGGTATAGGGGTCAAAGTTGTTCGAATGGAACAGGCGGTGAGCTCCCAGTCTGGCTTCCATTTGGATATAAGTTTTAAGAGGTGTTAGACCAAGGATGACATTAAGTGCCATAGTCGGTGTGGAGCGTAAGCAGCCCGTCATACAGTTTCCAGCTATACGTTGGACTCGTTCTAGCTTTTTGACATTATCCATCTTCCAATAATAGGAGATAGATTCCTATTGTTGAGAGTCATGTGGGTGGACTCATAGGACGTGTAATTAAAAGCTCCTTCAATATCAAGGAAAGCGACAAGACAGATTTCCTTACAATTAATGGAGGATTCAATTTTTGTTACTACATAAGTCATTGAGTGCTGAATCGGTGGATTTACCTGGTTGATAGGCATGCTGAGACTTACTGAGCGGAAAATGTTTTAGCGCTGCATCCCTTATGTGTCTATCAATGAGTTTTTCCATGCTTTTAAGAATAAAAGACATGAGACTGATGGGGCGAAAGGATTTCGGGCTTGAATCCAAATTCCTCCCTGCTTTAGGTAAGTATATAACTGTTACTTTCCGCCAGGCTTCCGGTATGTGACCGTAGGCTAGACTGCAGCTGAACAGTGTGGTGAGTATGGGTACCAGTACATCAATTCCTTGCTGCAAAAGTGCAGGAAATATGCCGTCTTCACCTGCTGCTTTATAAGGCTTCAGGGAGTTGGTGGCCCATTTAATGGCGTTCTGGTTGCAGATTTGTTTCGCAATTTTCCAGTCCCCTCTCGTCGGCAGACAAATCCGCTCGAGTTAGGGGGATAGGTTTGTTGCAAGAGGATCAATAATAGTTGAACCGGGAAAATGAGTTTTAAGTTAGAGTTGAAGTGTCTCTTTCTTATTTTGTGTCTGACGACCGTTCTCATCGGCCAGTGTGCCTAGAGAGATAGTCCTATCAGAGGCAAGAACTTTATGGAGACGGCAGCTGGAAGGAATATCAGAAATATCTCCACAGAACCGTCTAAATGATTATTTTTTGGCCTTTTTAATTTCTTTGTTGTAGTTGGTTAGAGCACTGGAGTAGGTTTGCCAGTCATCATTGCGTTTTGCTTTGTTGAATAGTTTCCTTACTCTAGATCTTCTTCTTCATGGGGTAACCCCGCATCCAAATCTGCTAAGACATTCTCAAAGTCCGTGCTGCGAATGCGGATAGAAGCTATATAAATATACTTTTAGTGAAATACTCAAGATTTAGTATATTATATAACAGGCACACAAAAAATAACCAAAATGAAGTTTCAATGTCAAACTCAAGTAATTCTCTATTTTTATGTCAACCTCGTCTTTACACGTCTATTCACAAGGACTATTCAAACGAGACTGCTCTTTTTTTGCATTCAACTTTGGTATACAATTTGACTTAAGGCAACAAATAGTTGTGAATAGTTTATATTCAAAGGTGTTGGTTCAACAACCGGGGCCCAACGGTAAGTATACAATGTTTTTTTTTTTTTTTCCTTAAATCTATTTTGCATATATTGTGGTTGTTTTCTCGGATTCATACTCGTAGTACGCTGTGTGCATCATTGTCAGGGTTGACCTCAGAATATTCAAGTCCGGGTGTTGATGAAGACTGCCCTTGTCTTTGTGTTGCCTCTTTTTGTACTAACAATACTGTACAAATAACAGCACCACCCATCTAGTTATATTAAAAACTGCACTCTAAACGTTGCCAGAAGAAAATAATAATAAACTCTTGAATTTTAGTGATACTCGGTTCCATTAAAAAAAAATAAAAAAAATTTCATACCTCAGAACATGAAAATTGCACCCAATTGCACTAGGTGCACCCTTTTTTGACTCCGAATAACAGGGGACCAGCAATTATTACTTTTTACAAACAGAACAAATATGCTTCAGTTGGTAAAGCCCCTCAAGCTTTTGTCATTTTTCAAAAACCCAAAATCGAAATTCACTTAAGGACAACACAACCTACATTCCAATTAACATATTTACTTTCAAAATTATCCGCAACAATTCAAAACCACTCAATCAAAAATCTAACCCATTTAAAAATAAATGGCATTTCTTTCACTGCCATTACCACTCAACTGTACGCGTCCCAATTACCCAGTAATCGCTGACGGCTCAACCCAAAAACTCTACGAAACCAGGCAAATAATTTGATTTAAATAAATTGCCAGAGATTGATTCGATTTAAGGGTTAATTTGCTTCTCAAGTACCCTCTCCTCTCAGGCGGTAAGAACTCATTTCGAAAAAATTCAAAATAAAAAACAAAAACCCCACCAAAGACCAAGATTCCTTTCGAGGGTGAACAAACGAAGAAGAATGTTCGTCCTTTTCCGGTGGTGGCGATATTCTACTGCTTGAATTCGTGTCGTCCCGCATGTCGAGAGTAGGTATAGTACACGCTCCAAATGATTCATCAAACATGACTTTGTCTAACAAAAAAAGAAGAAAAGAAAAAAAAAAAAACGCACAGGAAAATGTAATGTACAGGGATGTGAACGCATTACGCTTTTAAGAAGGCGTTCGCTCACAGTTTGCACGAACGGGGTATTCGTATTCATATTAGCCATCCGATCCCATTTAATTGACAACACTTTTTTTACAGCAGCGTGACGACAACGATGTCTCGCTACCCGCATAATCATACGCACCAAGATGAGGGTGCGACCAAACCCTTCTCGCATATGTGAGCTGTGCGTGGATAATGCGCTAAAATCATTTCTGACAGTAGAGAGACAGAGAGATGAGTACGCCAGTGTCCACTACCGGAAGAGTCCGTAAGAAACAAATTCCATTCAAACCAAGTTATAGTGATAGTCGATAGCGAAAGAAGTCACCGCCAAATTAATAGCCTCTTAATCAAGGCCCACCGCCAAAATATTAATCAACAACAAGAGTCCTTCCGACCATGGCAGCATGTAGCTGGCTACTTAAAATTCAAGATGAGCATGCTTAATGCCGAATGCTTAATGCGTCATATGTCGGAAACGTTACGGCAGTCACGCGCCCCAGATTTCATGACATCAATAATTAATGTATGGACGTAGGCATGGGCGCAGACGAGCACTCTGTCAAAGGACAATCAATCAAAACGAAGAGATGGTACGGTAGTGGTACACCATAATGCATGTGTACCGTGTACGTATAAAATCGAAAGAAAAACTAATTTTCTCGTGAAAGCTTTTCGCTATCATTAATTTCCATCGCGCTCTTCGAAATTGGATTCCACGTCACTCGAATGGGTGGCGGGTATCTTTTTCGAAGTATAATATTTTCGATCGGGATTTGTGTAGCAAAATCAAATTGAGATGACAACAGCGATTGACATCGCAAGCGAAGTCGGTCATATGATTAATGGGAAGGGGGCTTTGGAATTCGTTTCCGTTTCAGTGGGTTCACCTTTTTGGCCCCACCCTCCGGAAACTGTCCGGGATGAACATCGTATACGTCAGATGGGCGCTTTTTTGCGGACCATTTGTGTTGACATAATTTCTCCATTACCTAACTAATTTAATTTGATTTTTTACGGTACCCTCGGGGAGGGAAAATATGTCGAATGGTCAGTTGGAATCTGATACATTTTATGAACATTTTATGAAATTTGACAAAATCTTCGCGGATGATATTTAATACACTTTCACTCGTCAAGGTTATATAAACCGGTCTCATCCTTCTATAGGCAGCGATGGTTTGGAAGCGAATTTTGCTTATCGGCAAAAGACTTGAAAAGAAATTCATAGCATCAATGACATTAATTTTCGAAAGCTGATGATGACTGCATGGGGTTGGGTTCGATATCCCGCTTTTTAAAATGCCGATTCTTAAAATCCCGCTTTTTATAATCCCGCTTTTTTAAAATCTTTTTTTTAAATTAAAATGTTTTTCTTAAATTTTTACATTTATCATTTTTAGAGGAAGTAACAAAATAAGAAATAAATAATATCAAAATACATTTTTAAGTAATTAATATGACAATCGTCAATAATTAAAAAAAATAATAAAGTAATGTTATATGATATTCTACACAATATAAATTGGCGTAAACTCCAATAATTATTAGAGCAGTAAATGATAAGGTTAAAACCGTTAGCAGGAGGAAGGTTTTTATGTGCATTATATACTATTTTCGCAAAAACAATGTTGAATATGTAAGCAAAAACAAATATGTGCTTACAGTAAAAACATTCGGATGCATTTTCTTTTTGGTCGAGTTTTTTTAATATTTTTAAATATATAATAATAGAATAAAAGAGCGCATATAACCAACATCTATTTTTTTTTTTTTTTTTTTTTGATAACAATATTTTGTAAAAAAAAAAACGGGATTAGCGGGAATAGGCGGGATTTTAAAAAGCGGGATTATAATAGATCGGGATTTTGAACAAGCGGGATTTTAGAAGACGGGATTTTAAAAAAAACTGTATTTTAGCAGACGGGATTTTAAAACTTTTTTTTCGGGATTTTTGAAAAGCGGGATTTCAAAAAGCGGGATTCCGATACGCTCCCGACTGCATGACATCCGTATACATAGCCTCACATATGCGATCCGCAAAGGTTCTGACAGTTTGTTGCGACTTAAGCTGTTTGACCGAGATGTCCATTGGGAATATCGGGTCTGCAACAAGGCCCATGTCCCTGATTTGTATAGATAAGGCTTGGAGGTTCAGACATCTACTGGAAGAGCTTCTTAAGTCGATAGCAACATTTTTTTTTTAACCGAGGGTAGGTGAAAATCTTCCAAAGACACTATGAGAATAGCAAGCGTGTGCTCATAGTAGTGTCAGATTTTTACTGACTAAAAACACCACCCTTCGAAGAATTGTTAGATACTGCAACTAAGATATAACTTATCAAGCAATTTTTCTATAAAGAAATAACAACTTTTGACAGGCTACTTTCCAATGAAAGATCCTGCATGTTCCGCAATTTAGACGCGGTTAATCTTATCTTGCCAAGTCGAACGGTTTCGTTCTTTGTAGCCGGCGCAATAAATTGTTCTCGTCCAAAATTTGTCGGACTGTATTGTTGACATGTCCGATTAGTCGGTTTCTATGCTTTCTCGCGAAGCTTCTAGTTTCAGCTTCAATTGTTGGAATTCCGAGATCCCTGTGGATATCGTCGTTTCTAATATACCGGTGCTTGTACAATTTCTCTAAGCACTTTATTTTGAAAAGTTTGTAGAATATTGGCATTTGTTTTCTTGGTACAACCCCAAAGTTGTATACCGTAGGTCCACACCGGCTTTAGCACTTGCTTGTATAGAAGCAGTTTGTTTTCGGTACTGAGCTGGGAATATTTTCCGAGGAGCCAGTACATTTCTCTATATTTGATATCGAGTTCTTTACGTTTCATTTTCACGTGCGAATTCCATTTCAGCTTTGCGTCGAGTGTCATTCCCAGGTATTTGGCCTCGTTTGCAAAGGGTATTCGGGCCAAGTTTAGGAAAATTGGCAAGTCATTAGTTTTCTTGTACGTGAAATTCACGTGAACAGATTTAGTTTCGTTGAGGGCGATCCGCAACTCCCTCGTCCATTCATTTACCTTATTCAGTGCGATTTGAAGTTTTGCAGTTGTTTCTTCAATTGTATTACCTACTGCTAGGATAGCGGTGTCGTCGGCGAACGTAGCGAGAGTAGTGCCATCTTCCCTTGGTATATCGCGAGTATATAACAGATAGAGAAGGGGCCCATGGACACTTCCTTGCGGCATGCCGGCCGAAATTTCCTTAAGCTCAGAGTATTCGTTTCCATGTCTAACACGGAAGAGTCTATTCCCGAGATATGATTCTAAAATATCATATAGGCGTACGGGAAGAACTTGTCGTAATTTAAATTTCAAGCCGTCATGCCACACCTTATCAAAGGCTTGTGAGACGTCAAGGAATACGCTTGAGCATATCTTTTTTTCTTCAAATGCTTTCTCAATTAAGTCAGTAATTCTATGCACTTGGTCAATCGTGGAATGCTTGGTTCTGAACCCAAACTGGTGGTCAGGGATAAGATTATTATATTCTATAACCGGTTGTAGGCGCGTTAGTAAAATTCTCTCGAAAATTTTGGATATAACTGGAAGAAGGGAAATTGGTCTATACGACTTTACTTCATTTGGCGGTTTTCCTGGTTTTAAAACCATTATGACCTCCGCAACTTTCCATTGGCTTGGCACGTGTTTTAGTCTGAGCGCGGCATTTATAATATGAAGAAGCTTAATTAATGCTTTTCTTGGTAGAACTTCTCCCGTGATCAAATCATAACCAGGAGCTTTCTTAGGGATTGAATTTCACGTTTTAGTTGCCTTTTTATGAAATTTGACAAAATCTTCGCGGATGATATTTACTACTACAATTTCACTCGTCAAGGTTATATAAACCGGTCTCATTCTTCTATAGGCAGTGATGCTTTGGAAGCGAATTTTGCTTATCGGCACTTTTGGCCGAGATGTCCATCGGGCATATCGCGGCTGCACCAAGGTAGAGGTACCTACATGTCCCTGATTTGTATAGATGAGGCATGGAGATTCAGACATCTACTGGAAGAGCTTTTTACGTCGATAGGATTTACCGCTTTGCATGTCTGTATCTAAGTAGACTGATGAAAATTTGTTTAAAGTGTTGTTTTTATTATAGGTATGTTTTAGTTCAAATGTATGCAATTTGAGGCCTGCATTGATAGTGCGCTTAATGCATCTTTATGTTGTAGGAGCTATGATATTATATGATAAAGATCCCTGAGTCGTTGGATTAGAACCCTCCTGAATGCCTTCTCATTTCTACTAGTTTGTGTCAAGGTTTGCTGCCCTGTAACGTGTCCTTTAACTTTAAGTAAAACGTCCGTACTACTACTATGGCTTTATTAGTAAGAGCAAACATTCCCATTAATTATGGAACAAGCTGCCTCGGCTGGCTTCGCAGTAGCGCATTCTGCCACTCCAATTTTCCAAGACCTTGTTGATGGTTTCGGGCTGTAGCTCACGGGCTGCTTGTATGATATTGGCCTCAAGTGCTGAATCGTTTCCGGATTGTTGGCATAACATCGGTCCTTCACGGTTTCCCACAATTTTGTTTTTTTGTTTTTAACGTAGCCGCCGAGATTAAAATGCGCCTCGTCAGAAAAGATGATTTTTCTCCAAAAATCGTTGACCAATTCAAGCTGCTCTAAGACCCAAACTGGGAAGCGATAACGAAGCGGATGGTCGTGCGCCTTTAGTTGCTCAACCAATTTGACCTTATATGTGAATAGTCCGAGATCTTTGTGCAGAGTTCTCCTCGGGCTAAAGTTGACTTAATGCAAACATTTTAAGATGTAGTCTGTTTTTTTCTTTTTTTTCTGGAGGTTGAAAATTATACCCCTTGCTCAGTAGTCCATCCCACTTTCACTATTTTCCATCGTTGATTCCAGTCTCTTAAATATGAAACGTCGCCATCTCACTTCCGTGTCGGAATTTCGCGCTCACAACTCATAACAACTTATAAGCCTCAACCCAACTTACTGCTCATTAAAATTCCATAAATCCAAAAGTATCATACCAAGGATGAGTTGTCGTTTTTCTCTTTATTCCCCCCTCACCAGCACCGCAAGTTTTAAAAACTTTTCAAACTAATTTCAATAGTAACTTAATAGTCAATTAAATCCAAGATAATATGCACATGCATTAAGCCGGTGTAAGAATCTTCTGGTTCTCTCGTTTCACTCGACGATTTTATTATTCAAAAAGTGTACTCCAGCGCGCAATCACTTACACACATTCAGCCGTACAGTGGTATACTTTCAAAAGACATCAACGGAGACGACAAAATTCCCACTTTACCGCCGACTTCAGTCAAAGTTTCTGTGCCCGAAAAGCTTTTAAGAAAACTTTTTTCCCCAAAAACCGCACACACAAACCATATCCGATAAAGTTGATGTGTGCCACTACCACTATATCCATTGAAATCTGTTAATAAACAAACAGAAGTTTGCAATTAGATTATTTCAGGAGCCGTGCACACTTGGAAGGATATTCGCTATAACCGACTGCATACAAATTTAATTAAGTAATCAAATCCATTAAAATCGTCGTCGTCGTCGTCGTCAAGGAAGTGGGCATTATAATACCTCTAGCATTTCGCTGCATTTCTCCTGAAAAGTTGACTTAATGTGAATGGGGATCAAGTTGACAGGCAGTCTCCACATGCAAACTCACAGGTTGTTCATTTCGATTTGTAAGGACCAGCATCCCCCAATCGCAATGCATTATTCTAATAGGATTCTGGCAAATGGCCTTGTGTATGCGAGAACAATAAATCTTTTGTTTTGCCAAGTCAGAACGCATACCGAGAACACAAGAAGGACCAACACACGTCAAAGGAGATTCATTAGTTTGAGACACTTCTCCAATGAATGGCTGAGGTTTACGGATGGCTACATACTGTTGATTGGAAACTATATGCACAAGAATGTAAACAGAATTACAACCTAACAATATGCGGATGAAATGAAATCCTTAATGTGAATCTCCACAAAATTGGATTCTTTCATTTCCATCTGCATAATGTTGCCCCCTCGCATTAAAATAATTCACTTTTTACACCTTTCATAGTGCACTAACCTAGGGGGAGATGTATGACGTTTACGGTATATGGTACAACTACCGCCGCAATGTTATGTCATTGTATCCTCTGATGCCGCTGCAGGATCCAAGTTTTTTACTATCGCGCATAAGTCATCACTCCCATCACTGCCATCATTGCCATCATTGTCTTCCGTTCGCCGCTCATATCATTCATATTCCTCGCCAGCACAATGACAATGACAAGCAACAAAGTACAAGTTTTTGTAGTTTTTTTTTTTTTATTAATATTAACGACAATAAACACACATTTTTATGGATGAGATATTGCTTTTGCAGATTTCCGCTACGTTAAGAAATTGTATATTAAAAGGAAACACTATAAATCTCTAATGAAAAAAAAAAAAAAAAAATCACAAACAAAATTGTATTACTAGACACGTTTTAGTTTGGCGTTCATTCTAATAAAAATGTTTGATGGAAACTCAAAGGAGAAGGAGATGGCGATGGCGACCGCCCTTGGTACACACCTCCTCTCAGTGTTATCTATTTATGTGGAGAGAAAATTAATTGAATGCGACTAAGAGTATAATAAAACTGTGTGTTCCTTTGTGAGCGGCAATAAAATGATTTTCTATTGCCCATTCACTTGACCCAGGAGTCTGTTTGATTTTTGGCTATGAATGGAATTCGTGTTTTTTATTGACCATTGATTGCATCCGAAGGGATTTGGCTTCCCTGCCGAAAACAAGGAGTATGAGTTTGGTTTTTTTTTTATTGAATTTTGCTTTTAGAGGCGTAACCCAGTAAAAGCAGAACAGAGCTATATGAGGACATACGCTCCTGCTTTGGGTGTAAATTATTGAGAGGATCGTACCTACTTAAAATCACACAAATGCGAATAGTAAAGTGAAGCACACTCTTGTTATATTTACCGTCTTCATCCGTGATGCAAATCGACTTTTCTCAATTGTATACTGAAAACAGATAGTAGATACATAATACTGAAACGTACAAAATAAAGGGTGGTTAAGTTGTAAGGGCCGATGTTGATTCTGAAAATTAGTGTCATTTCTTTTTATTATGATAATACTGGTATCGTTCAATTATGTATGGAACAAAAAAATCGGCCAAATGGCCGCCACCACCTCGGCGGCACACCTCCATCCGATGGTCCGAATTTTCGATGACACTGAGGCATAATTGAGGGATGCCGTTAATGTGCCGAATTATCTCATCCTTTAGCTCTTGAATTGTTGCTGGCTTATCGACGTTCACCTTTTCTTTCAAATAACCCCAAAGAAAGAAGTCCAACGGTGTCAAATCACATGATCTTGGCGGCCAATTGACATCGCCACCACGTGAGATAACACGGCCATTGAATTTGTCGCGCAAAAGAGCCATTGTTTCGTTAGCTGTGTGGCAAGTGGCACCGTCCTGTTGAAACCACATATCGTCCACATCCATATCTTCCAATTCAGGCCATAAAAAGTTCGTAATCATGATAGCGAACACCATTCACAGTAACTGCCTGATCGGCCTCATTTTGGAAAAAATACGGCCCGATGATGCCGCCAGCCCATAAACCGCACCAAACAGTCACTCTTTGTGGGTGCATTGGTTTTTCGACAATATTATTACTGTTGGATTATCATTCGCCCAAATGCGTCAATTCTGCTTATTGACGAATCCACTGAGGTGAAAATGTGCCTCATCACTGAAGATGATATTCTCCGAAAATTGACCATCCACTGTTGCCATTTCTTGCCACCATTTTGACCATTGACGACGCTTGAAATGGTCAAGAGGCTTTAGTTCTTGAGCCAGATGCACCTTGTAAGCGCGTAGATGCAATGTGCATAATGTTCATCAACGACGAGCGTGAGAGGTGCAATTATTGGGCACGACGACGAGTTGAGGTGGACGGCTTTCAGCCACACTATCGCTAACAGCAGCAATCTTTTCTGCAGTACGAACTGTACGAGCATTCACTGGTGTTTTCACATCTCCTACAGACCCGATTTGCTCAAATTTTTGCACGATTTTTCCGATGGTACGCACATTTGGACGATTAAATTGTCCAAACAAATCACGAAGTGCACGATATGCATTTTGGTTTGAACGCCTGAATAACTTTAACGCGTTGCTCGATTGTGTATCTTTCCATGTTTCAAATTGAGTTAGTCTGAAATTGAGAAATGTCAAATGAAATGCAGAAAAAAACTTGACGCTTAGGTGTGGTTGACATTCAAAATCGGACCTTAATTTAACCACCCTTTATGTAGTACATAATTTTATTGAATGGCATAACACAAGTAGCTACTTGTATTGCATTCAAGCTAGGTATTGCATTCCAGCAAAAACAAATCCTATTTTACTGAATCTAACGGCCAACTTGGCAGTTGGCAAAGCTTATGGTATTTCTCGGTCTCCTTGGATGACTCGGCACTTTACGCTACTTAATTATACCAATTATACTTATTTACAAAAGCGAAGGTTTTGGAAAGTGCGACTCGATTAATATCGCCTATAACAATACAGCTCGATATACCTTAGGTCTATTCGAAGATACTACCACATTTCACGTTTTCTTGCCGGATCTGTAATATCACGTTTGATAGACTTTCACAATACAACTTTGTTTGTTAACGTAGCGTACAGCAGACGCGGTGGGTGCTTCATTTCAGCCAAAATTTCTTTTTTTTTTTTAAAACGCCCTGTTTGGGCTATACAGCACTCACTTTGTGAATACTTAAGTTTTCAATATTTTCCAACGTTGATCAAGTGTTAAGCGACTCATTTCGTTCCGCGGAGGTATGAATTATGATACTGACTTTCTTTCAAGATTTCGAGCGGAAAACAACTGTCAGAGTCAAAATAAACTATCATTTAAAAAGAAACCACTAGATGGTCCAAGTTTTAAATGGTATTGACTCTTCTAGAAATATAATGTTATGAATGCTGTTGTAGGAAATAGGCAATTTTGGCTGAGTCGAATAAAGTCTGATTTTCTGCTTGTACCTGCAGATGTTTATCAGATATGCAATATTCAATACACATACAACTTATAGCGCGGTACCTACTAATAACCACATCAACCACATAACAATAATTTTGTATGTTCAAGTTAAGTTTAATGAACTTACAATGCCGAACGTTTCCATTTAAAATTATCTATTGTTAAATAAATGTATTTCTTATAGATATTAAAAAAAAAGAAAGAAAAAAAGTGAAACAACGAGAACTTGTATTTCGTTTTAAGATTCCCAAAGTTTTTTTAAATGGTATAGGTATAGTGGATCTTGCTACATGACCCTTTTTGAATTTATTTTTTGAAGTGAAACTTCTTATGCGACTTCCAACTCAAGGTCGCGTTAAACGTTTAACGCTAATAATTGGATACTCAAAGGCGTGAGCGAGGGTGAGGGTAGCGCACATTGCACAGCACAAGCACGTTCAGTTCATATGAAAAAGAAAAGAAGTGGTGGTTGTTTCTGAGGAAATGCGCACATGGCTGTTGACGTGCGCTGATGGACTTATGGTGGTGTATATAGAAATTGAGTTCAAGGGTTTTGTTTCAATGGTTGTTATAGTACATACCTACATACGTTGATACCTACAGTATAGAATTGAAGAATTCAAGAAGTAAAGACGATATAGGTGAATTATGTATGTTGTTTGATTTATTGAAGTGAAACTTCTTAAATGCTTAATGCTACTATAAGCATTGCATACTCAAAGGTGTGAGGGTACCGCTCACGCTTCAGAGTATGCAATGGTGAGTGAGTTTATTGGCACCAAATGCTGGGAGAAGAATATTCTGTGGTGAAGATTAATTTCCAAAAATAATGACTAAATTGGCAATTAATGTCTTATTGAAGTGAAACTTCTAATGCGACTTCCTACAAGGTTGCGTTAAACGTTCAACGCTCCTGGGGAGGGGGAATAGAAGGAGACAGAGCGAGAGTGAATGCGTGGCACTCGAACGCATGCGCGTAGTATACTAGTGATAATTAAAAGATGCGATCAATTGTGAATTATAAGCAATGTTAATAAAGTTTGTCTTAAAGCCTAGTATTCTGCTCGCGCTAAATTTTATCTCCCATACAAAAATTTCTACAAAGATAAAATTGAGCGAGGCAGTTTAGCAAAGCATCAGTATCCTGTTCGCACGTTAAATCCTTAACTTCAAATAGATGGGCCGATGAAAAGTCTCCACTCATTTAGCTCGCGAAATAAATGTCCGGTGCATTAAATCGAAGATAAATTTTGACATAAAAAAAACGGAGAAAAGTGTTTGTGTTGTGTTTGCAAAAAATTTTTTGTGGCGGAAAATGTTTGCGTGATAAATAAAAGAAAACGCAAAGCCAAATAACAGCTCCAAAACAGAGATACATATACATATAAATAAAGCGAATCAATTTTCAGGGGGACTTATGCTCTCATTTGGCTTCATCTTTTGGGTAATAACAAGTGTTCCACTATGGTAAGGAGATTGTGGAAAGTTTGAGGACACATGTCGAACTTCTTCTTATGATTTCTAGGTTTCTTACGTTTTTCAAGTTTGAAATTCGAAAATTCTATTAAAATTTCGTTTACTGATATCAGTCATGGTACTCATGGTTCATAAGCATATGGGTTTTGTCCCATCTATATCATGTTTAATAATAATTTAGCGACCATTTATATTTGGTGTGGAGAAACGAAGTGGAGACTAGGGGCGCTAAAATTTAGCGCGAGCAGGATACTAGGCTTAAAGAAACAATATGATTTCACTAAAAATCAATTTCTACCCCTTCCTATTTTCATTTCCACATTATGCAAGAAGTTTCACTTCTTCCGCGCGGAGGGACTCCACGCACTATTTTTTTATTTTTTTAATAATTTGATGAAACACTGTTTCACTCTTATTTGCGTCGGCGCAGATATCCGTGGGGATATCCTTGGCAGGGATCAGCTTAAGCTTTAAGCATCCCAAGCTCTTTAAAAATCCTTAGAGTACTCGTCCACGCATTTGATCATCCGGTCTCCTCGTACAACGTCCGCGCAGTCGAAACTGGGTAGTCGGCTGTCAACTCCGGAGAGCACATGTTCCACAACCATCTCAGACAGTTTGACTTCAATGCTGCACCAGCGGTCCATTACCGTTTTGCCGTTCTTAGACATCTCGTCTACAATGGAAACCTTAAGATGGTCCCTCACCACCTCGGTAAAGGTTCTGATAGCCTGAGAAGTAGATGGGCCCTGATAGTTCCTAAGTCTGGGTGCAACCTTCAACTTTTTAGAGGCGTGAGAGGTCTCACCTTGGGACCTGTTTCTTTTCGCGCTCCCTTTCTTCTGTTGCGGTTGCTTCGGTTTGTTCTGGTAGTTAACGTACTCGTCGACCACCTTGTAGTATTTTCCCCTGTCTTCCTTGATCCTCTCCTGAGTCGTACTAGTCTCTTCATTCGCAATCTTTGCAAGAATGAGGACAGCCCTGTTATACCTTGACTTCAAGAGGGAGCCGGAAGACTTCGTGGATTTTGGTGCACTGTGGCTGGTGCTCCCGGTTATGGCTTTGTCAATAATATTCTGTGGCTTTTGGATAATATGGCTGGTATCCTCGGCCACTACTTAGCCGTAGCTTTGGATGAGGTAGTTGGTTGACTGCCTGAAGGAGTACTATGGCTTGTGCTCCTAAGGCTTGAGGGGTCAACTGCTCTCTCCTAATGGCTGGAAGCCAGTAGATCCTCCTCGGAAGAGGTCTCTAAGAGGGTAGGAAAGTACGGAAGGAAATTCCATCCCGGCATAGCCGACTAACCGATATAAGGTACTTATTACAACCGACCTTGCCTGAGCATCGGAAGTACCTCATTCGCGACTGGTTTTACCCCAGCCTTTCATCTTTGGATACGGTTTGCTATCTGCTCACACCACCACTAGAATAAGGTTGGATTTAAAGGTTTACTCCTACCTCAAACTCATGGATCACGACAAACGTTTGAGACTTTACCGTCTAGGGTGACACTAACCATTTGACCGGTTGGCCATTTTCAGGTGGGCGCCCACGAGAAGGACTAAAGAATGAGGATTTTCGCCCAAGTCCTGATGGGCCTTACCAATAAGCATTTTGAGTTTCGACTCTAAATTTGAGTGGTTCACAGTGGCTATATTTTGCATAGGTATAAATTTCGCAATTGTGAGCTTCCGTAAATCTAAAGTTTAAAATTTCTTATTGTTACGGCGCGATGACTTCACTTTTGCGCCAAAATATTCAAGCTTTACCTTACAAGTTATTATTACTGGTAAGGCCACAAACAATCTGTCAGCTATAAAGTTTATTGTCTCTGGAAAAAGTGCTGCCAATTCGAAAAGTATACCTCCAACTTAGGCAGCAAAGTTCCCCGAAACCAAACAAAACAAAAAAAAATCCCAGAACTTGCACCTCCTACTTACCGCAATAGCTTCTACAAACGCTGGTAAACTGAATAATTCACAACTTCAACATCGAAAGAAAGAAAGGTCAGTTCGCAGAACTAGTTTGGCGACAACTATTTCATTTTGACCATTGTTCAGCACAGCAGCGATGTGGCTTCAATTTTTATGTGTCTAGCTGATGGTATCGCACCCAAAACCATTGTATTTTGTATGGTGCAGTAATTTTTCGTCCTTTCTTCGTTTTTGATTGTATATGTAGGAATTTGCGGTTTCGAAATCGGCCACACATACTCTACCCTAATATACTTCACAATGGAGAACGATTCGAGAATATAAATCCACGTCCTTATCTAAGTATCGTAATTTGTATTGCATGCATTCTCTAGCCAGTTGTATGGTTTATGCATTGATAGTTAATCGTCCCCCCGCCGCGGGAGAAGAAATGGGGGGGGGGGGGGGACTCCTTTAAATCCGTTGCGACATGCAACTATTTCAGATTTTCACTTTGGCTTTGGCTACCTAAATTGCGGTCTAAATGGTAATTATTTTCCGTTGGGTTGTGCCTTTGTTGGGCAGAGGTCGGTAAATAATTGCAACTGATAAGGTGAGAGGGATAGGTGGGTGGAATTTTCAAACAAATTGCTTTTATTGCGCTAATTTTCGAGGGTGAATGTGTCACGTAGTTTTCTTCCGCTTATATAATTTGAAATGAACCGGTGGTCGGTCGTTGTGCCATGGGAGAGTTTATTATTTAAGTGGGTAGTTTTTTACGGCAGCAATTGTTGTAAAGGATTGGTGTTTGAAAGTGATGTAAAGTTGCTGATTGACTGTGGTAGGAGGTGGGACACTAAAAATCGAATTGCCATGCCATTGACGTACGAGTTGTGATTTCTAAAAAAAATGTGCATGTTGCCACGCCCTCTTTTATTAAAAAAAAACCGACGACTTTAGTTTTGGAATTTTATTCAAGAGCTTACGAAGAGTGTTTTTAAGGTCGTCGCAATTATACAAGTTTTCTTTGGCGATAAGGTCTATGCAGTTTTGATGGTGGATGGAAGGTCGATATGATCATAGCTTCATTAAACGACACTAGAAGCCTGGTTTAAAGTTTGGTATGCTGGTATGATGTTCGAAAATTCCGTATCTGAGATTGTTCATTATAGTTAGTCTGTAGGTCTAGGTACACCTTATGGATAATTTTTGTAACTTCTGACTCGCCCAATTCAAGGTAGGTTACGGCAAACTTAAAGATCTATTACACCAAAAGACTAACAGAGTCTCTACCTATCTTTTATAGCGATGGAGTGTTATCAGAATAAGAATTTGGGGTATTTTCTTATGAACTACGTTCATCATTTCATCAAAACATTTCATCAATAGGACGAAAACACTCATTCTGATGAATTTAGTTATTTATTCATCCAGTTGATGACTTATCGTCTAATTGATGAATAGAATCATCATATTCATTACGATTGCCAAGTTTTGAATCTTCGTCATATTGATAACGGCGTTCATCGTATTGATGATGGCTTTCATAAAAAAGTAGACTTAATCTTTTTTAAGGAGAACGTTGATGTAAGCGATCATCTTTTAGATGAACTAATTCGTTATATTGATGGAACAAATTGAATTGACCGTTATAATTATCATATTGATGAATTTCTTTCATCGTTTTATTCAATTTATGTACAGATTGTTAATAACGGGTGATTTTTTAGCTGGTTTGGTTTTGGCAACACTGGTTTTGACAGCTGACATGTGTTTAGTACCTTGTGTCACTGTCAAACAGCTTCAGTTTGGTTTGCAATTTAACCATGGATCGTCTTACAAATGAACAACGCTTGCAAATTATTGAATTTTACTATCAAAATTCGTGCTCGGTTCGAAATGTTCATCGCGCGCTGCTTCCATTTTATGATCGGCATTCTCGACCTTCTGAGCAGTCTATTCGGAAGATTGTGACCAAATTTCGCACCAAATTTACTTTGTTGGACATTAAACCACCAACACGTTTACGTACTGTGCGTAGTGAAGAAAATATTGCGGCCGTATCAGCTAGTGTGACAGAAGACCGCGAAATGTCGATTCGGCGCCGTTCCCAGCAGTTAGGCCTTTGTTACAGCACTACGTGGAAAATTTTGCGGAAGGATTTGTGCGTAAAGCCTTTTAAGATACAGCTTGTGCAAGAACTAAAGCCAGCCGACCTACCACAACGCCGAATTTTTGGTGAATGGGCTCTTGGAAAGCTGGCCGAGGATCCGCTTTTTTATCGAAAAATTGTGTTCAGCGATGAGGCTCATTTTTGGTTGAATGGGTACGTAAATAAGCAAAATTGCCGCATTTGGAGTGAAGATCAGCCAGAAGCATTGCAACAGCTACCAATGCATCCCGAAAAAGCCACTGTTTGGTGCGGTTTATGGGCCGGCGGCATTATTGGGCCATATTTCTTCAAAGATGATGCGAATCGCAGCGTTACTGTCAATGGTGAACGCTACCGAGCGATGATAACAAACTTTTTTTTGCCCGAAATGGAAGTTCTTGACTTGCATGATATGGGGTTTCAACAAGACGGTGCCACATGCCACACAGCACGCGAAACAATGGCGCAATTGCGAGGCGAGTTTGGTGAACAGTTAATTTCACGTTTCGGGCCGGTCAATTGGCCGCCTAGATCGTGCGATTTGACACCATTAGATTATTTTTTGTGGGATTATGTCAAGGCTAATGTGTATAGGGACAAGTCCGCTTCGATTGACGCACTGGAAGCCAACATCCATGCATTCATTCGTGAGATACCGGCCGATATGTGTGAAAGAGTATGCCAAAATTGGACTCAGCGGATGGACTACCTGAGACTCAGCCGCGGTCAACATTTGCATGAAATTATCTTTAAACATTAAATTGCAAGGTTCAAACTATCGATTCAAATAAATATTTCATTCATTTTTTCGAATTTTTTGTGTTTTTTTTTTTTTTTAAAGTTCTAAACCTCTTAAAAAATCACCGTATGCTGTAGGATAGGTGTACATACATGAAAGTGGTACAGCATTATTTATACTCACACATGCAACAAGCATCTTTAAATTAAATCTTTAATTTAATCTATGCATACATAGGGTGACATAGAAAAAAATTGTGAATGGTTTAACGATGAACAATGAATATCTTAAAAGAGTCGATATATTATGTGATTTAGAAATTTCACCATTTTTTTATTTTTTTATTTTAATTATTATTCACCCAAAAGCATCCATTTCTTAAACATTGTATTCACAATTGCCTGCCGATGAACAAACATTTTATGTTTGCTTTTACTACGGGTGACAGGTTTTTCTAAATAAACTGGAGTATATAAAATGGAAAACAATTAATGAAGTGTGAAAAAAGCTATAGTCTAACTTCGTATATTCACATTATATAAAATGTGATAAATTTTTCATAAGGAGCATTAATATATTAATACATTTTAAGTATTTATGATGTTATCAGTAGAATGAAACTTATATCATTCTAAAGGTACTGTGCCATAGATGTGCAAAGATAAAAAATCGTGGGTAAAAGTCGCCACACAGACTAAAACATTTTGGTGACATTCAATTTGACGCCGTAATATCACAACAGTTATAAATATTCAAATAAATAAATATAAATATATTTTCGATGCAAAGCCTCGTTTACCCGAAAAATAATGCAATTTACCTACCCTTAAAGGTATACAATTATTTTATAATTTTAATTCAGGTGCTTAGGTATATATGGGAGATTTTCACCAACCATTTTCGTTTCAATGATGTTACGAATGATTTTCGGCATAAATAGTTTCCTCTGAATTTGCATAGCGGCGTAATAAAATCTAAATCATGAGTAAAACTTGTTACAAAGGGGCTTTTTTTCGATGCATATCTAGATGTCGCTTATTTGAAAAAAGAAAAGGAAAGAAAAACGTAAATATTCAAATAAAGCTAGAATTTTCATATATTTTCTACATCGATTTTCCTCTGATAAAAATATTGCCATATGAAGAGGGACTACAAAATATTTTTAAAATTATAAAACTTCCTTTAAAATTATAAAACTCAACATATTGGATAAATTAAATTTTGATTATGACTAAATAACAAAAAAAAAAAAAAAAAATACACAAAAACACATTTCAAACACAATTATTCACCCTGTTTTAAACACAATGCACCCTGTGCCCCCACCTAAAGAAATGCATATGGCTGGCAAATGGCCGTCTTCTGAATCTAATTAGGATCCTTTGGCTTTTACATTGGCTTATAACTGAAATAAAGGCGTAAACACGTGCGTAAAAACTAAAATACGCGCGAAAAATCCAATATACGCGCGTAATAACCAAAATACGCGCGTATAAACTAAAATACACCAGTAAAAAACAAAATACGCGCATAAAAACTAAAATGCAAATGTAAAACTGAAATACGCACGTATAAACTGAAATACGCTCGTAAAAACCAAAATACACTCGTAAAAACTAAAATACATGCCTAAAAATCGAAATACGCGCGTAAAAACTAAAATAAACACGTAGAAACTAAAATACACCCGTAGAAACTAAAATACGCGCGTAAAAAACCAAAACACGCGCGTAGAAACTAAAATACGCGCGTAAAAACCAAAACACGAGTGTAAAAACTAAAATACGCGCGTAAAAAATGAAATACGCACGTAAAACCTGAAATACGCGCTTAAAAACTAAAATACGCCACTACAACTTATTGACATTTTCAACTGACTGATTTCAACAACTGATTTTCGTTTGAATATTTTCCTTTCGGTACGGAAAATTCAATTATTAAAATCACATAATATTGCCTCCATTACCATTTCCATGATTCCATATTTGTTGAGGTATTTTATTTTACCATCCTCATGAAGTTGGAAGGCTATTATTATTTTATTTACGCTTTATATTGGTGTCAGTATTTTTATTCATGGTTTATATGTTGAATATCTTACAAATTCAACTACTATATTTGTTAGTAATTCTGAGTATGAACGATTATTATTTAATAGTTCGAGTGAATGATTTTCGGTTTTAGAGTGCGATTTTGTGTTTTGTACGCAATAAAAGTATAGTACCTACGTGGATTGTGGGATTGTTTCTTCTGTTTATTTCTAAAATATTTATGTTGCGACTTCTTTTAATTTTTAATTTTATGTTTTATTAATCTATATTTAATCAGAATTTGGTTTATTGTATATTCTAGAATTTTTTTTTTTGTTTTCGCGTTCGGTTTCCGCTTACCTTTTTGAAAATGAGTTATTTTACTACATCAAAAATACGACAACAGGCCAAATCACTAGTAGATTCGTGAAATTTTTAGCGTAAATTCCATTAAATATGTAGACGGTAAGAAGTATAAATAGAATAGACCCTTCTGACATATTTCAACTTATGAGCCGTTATAGTGGTAATCTATTAAAATTATAGAAACAACTATATCATTCTAAGCAGTGACTATAGCAAACTGCAACCTTACAGCCTTATAGGGAATAGAAAAAAATTGGACTCATTTTCACAATTTTTGTATTTAATATCAGCTTTTTTTACATTTTCATTTTGTTGCTTTATAGATAGGTATTGGAATGGCACGATGTCCAATAAAGCGAAGTCACTTAGATAAAAATAAAAAAATTAAAAATATGTATATAGGTACATACAAACATATTATACACTTTTAAAAAAACATAAATCTAATATATAAAATTATCGTGTCACGGGGTGCGTATAGGGATGCCAGACGTCCCCCTTTAGGGGGGACAGTCCCCCTTTTTCATACAAAAATGCTGTTTGTCCCCCCTAGTACAAACCACTGTCCCCCTTGTTAAGTCAAAATTAAAAACTTTGAAAATACTTTCTTTTAATATTTTTAACAAGATTATCGGTTGACACATCAATTTAAAAGTGCAAGAAAACTTTCAAAGCTGAATGCATCCACTCACGAACTACATACATCTCACTTCACGTGCTAAAGTTGTTCTCCTGTAAGTTTTTGTTTTGTACTGTCATCTGTCTCTCTTTCAGTTTTTGTTTTAAAATCAAAATTTACTTTGATAAAATGTGCGAACCGAAAGAAAAAACTAACATGAAAATATCTGTCCCCTTTTTGAATACTTGTCCCCCCTAGAAAACTCACGATGTCCCCCTTTTCGTATTTTTGAATCTGGCAACCGTAGGTGCGTAGTTGAACTCCTCCGAAACGGCTCCACCGATTTTCGTGAAACTTAGTATGCATATTGGCTAGGGTTGAGAATCGGACAACATCTATTTTTCATATCCCTAAATGTTAAGGGTGGTCCACCGTTAAATTTTTTATTTTTTTCATGGGGAAATACACTTTGAAAAAAAAAGAAACTGGATAACATAAAGTAGTGACACTTCAAATACAAAAAAAAAATATATTTTAAATTTTAAAAGCAATTGTTGTTGTCAATTATTTTAATTGTTTTCCAAGCAAATTTTTGTTGTCAACAATTTTGATTTTTTTTTCTTTTAAATATATGTATGTACCTAAAAAGTTTGTTCTAATAAATTACGTTTACTACGTTACATTAAGTAAATTTTTAAAATGAAGTAGATACTTTGATTATAATAAAAATGATATTATGGCCAACGATATTTTGCATCGAATTCGCACTGTGACATCGGATAATGAACTGGAGATGTCAGATGAAATGCGCAACAAAGTGGCACTTTGTTGTGCAAATTGGGGATGCCACAGCTGGAACTGGAGCGAGAAATGGACTTCGAACGAATCGCATTGAGTCAAGCTGTTGTTGCGTTCAGGTAACGCACAAAAAGAAAAGGAAGTGTTTGTCTCCCACCTTTCTACCTTCCTACCTATTTCCGATTTTTCGCCCTCGATTCCTTCCGCTATCATCTTGAGGAAGTGGCCTAAAAACGAATCCATATTTCCCTTGGTCACGGCATCACGCGTGAACCGCTGGACCGATTTCACTAATTTTTTTATTGTTGTGTTTGTTATTGTCAGGAGAAAAATCTTATGAAAGAAAAAATTAAGAAAATTGCGCGGAAAATTAGAAAATTTAAGAATACTTAACCACCATATTAAATTATATCTCATGTACCTAACCATAGCGCTTTTACAATTCAAACTTTTTTGATGTAACCTTATGGCGCTTAACCTTATGGCATAACATTGACATAATGCGTGCTGCAAATATCGTCAAAGAGGATGTAAAAAAATTAATATCGTTTAAAACAGATGCTTCGATCGGAGTTATTATATTGATAAAATACATATAAAATAATTAATTTATTATTTCTAACAAAAACTGAAACATGTGGCGTTGTAGGCGTATATGTCGTTTTTCAGTTTAATTAAATTTTCTTTAATAATAATCTTCTTAACTTATACCTATAATTCTTTCGGGACGAAACTCGATGATGATGATATAACTCGATAGCCACTGGGTCAATTTTTATGATTCTTCTTTTGTTTTGTTTGTATTGTTGTATTTTAGGTTAACGCAAACTTAAAAGGTAGGATTTTCGACCCGCTATATGGCGTTGTTTCACGATCTCCAAAATTACTCACCCGATTTCAATGAAATTTTGTAGATTTATATTCTTCGTTTCCGCTTGAAGGATAGGATACTTTTGGACCTGATAGGTGGCGCTGCTGCCGATCACCGAAACAGCTCTACCAAGTTGATTGAAATTTTGTAGATGGATATGGTTGCTTCCAGTTTTAAATTTCGGATAGTTTTTGACCCTATAGGTGGTACTTTGATAAAATCAAACTCTATTTCTAAAGTTGTATAATTAAAATTATTAATGGACATTGTTCAAATAATGCAATTTGGGAAATGTGAGCAAGACTTAATACGAAAGGTATGGGCAAAGCCGGGTGGATACAGTTACATATAAAAGAGACTGGCGTCCGAATGTGCACTCATAACTAGGGGACGGATCGTTCGATTTTTATGATTTTTGGTTGGAAGGAAGGGCATAATGCAACCTTTTGATGTGAAAAAAACTTTATGGGGATTAGTTGAATTTTTTAATTCTTTGGATGTTCCGGGCTTACCTCTTCATAATTTGGACTTGAAAGTCAGCTCAGTTAAAATGCTATTGCGCAACATCAATGTATCGAAACTTTGTAAAGGATCGCATTTGATTTATGGTTAAGGATCTTACATCAAATATCATGCAAGTGATAATTTTGAGGGGAAATTTCAAAGGCAAACACTCTTATTCCGCAGATTTCGCTTATTTAGAACGATTTACCATTCGTGCGACTTTATTTTCCCGTGCGTCTCGCTTTCACTATGTCAATAATTTATTGCAAGGATAATCGATGGATGTTTGTGCATTAGTGGCATCAATCTTGATTTCCCATGTTTCTCACATTGTAAATTTAGTGAAAAAGCGGAAGGTTGGCCGAAACGTCAAAATCATTGCGGTTTGATTGAAACAAATCAACATTGCTATTCATAATTTATTTATATTGCATTTAATATAACTTTTGAATAAAGAATTTTAATTGGCCGAATTACATAAATTAGGAAGTGCATTGCGCATGCTCGGAATTATTACTTTCTTTACATGAACAAATTTGGGCGGAACGAAGTTTGCCGGGTCAGCTAGTATTTGTATAAATTTCAGCTTTTTAGGTGTTAGTATGGCTCTAACTAATTAGTAATTACTAATCGACTACCTATCATTCGATAGTCGAAATCATTCAGGATTTCTCGATAGGAGAATTCATTCCATAGGGCCCATCAAGAAAGGTAAAGGTTCAACCATATTTTAGCTATTTTACTATTTGTATGGGAGTTCGTTCCAACCTAGAACTTCATTTATAGGATCCCTCTAAGATATGTTTATTTGGCTTGGTCAGAGTAGGCATGTACTCCTTGTGAAGTACTCCATGCTATGCCATGGAGCATGGAAGCAACTATGGCGAATTTTTGGCCTCCCTCAATTCTATATACCGTAAACTGGGCTTACTTTGTGCCAGTTTTTGAGGTTTTTTGTAAAAAAACTTTTATTTCTGTATAAAATAAACAAAATAAGATATACCATTTTGATCTTAAGCATTAAGCAATAAAGGCAACGTTCTCAAATTCTCGAAAGGGCTTAGGATTTTAAACATGTAAGCCTTTAAAGTGTGGCACAAAGTTGCCCCACGTTTAGGGTAACTTTGTGCCACTGAAGAAATCCTTCGTTAATCTTGTCAAAATGTAAGTTTGGTAACAACATTTTTTTAAGAAACAAGTGAAGGATTTCTTTTATATCTATTACATATAACAAAAAATAAAAGCGTTAAAAATAAAAATTTTAAAAAGATATTTCGGGGACGCTATAAAGACCATAAAGCTTTGTGTCGTCCCAGAAATGATATTCTGCATTCAGGGCCAGGGATGTTGTTCTGGAAAGGAGTTTATTTCCTCCATAATTATGTCGTAATAGCTTTTGCCAATTCGTCTTGGATCAAGAAAAGTGACTGGAAAACCATAAGCGGATGTAGTAACAACTCTTCTTCGGCACTGAAAGCGGTTTGACGTCCCGCAACATTTGAATGAGCGTCTTATCCTATATTTATTAGCGTATTCCTATGAATACCGTACTTTTCGCTCGCTTTTTGAATTGAAATTCGTCCACTTCAGACTTCCTGCACAGATTTTTTCAAAGCTTCCTTTGTGAAATTGCTGTAGGGTCGTCCTCCTATCTTTTTTATATACTTTCGAGGCATTTCGGCTCAATTCTGGAACCTTCAAATTTAAAATTAAAGACAAGGGGTTTCTTTGGACCAAGAACGTTGTACGTGCAAAAGAAAATCAATACACAGGGGGTAACTTTGTGCCAAGTTAAACACCAAGGATAGTGGCACAAAGTTACCCCATGAACTTGCGACTTTATTGAAAAGGGGACGTAAAAATGAAAACAATGGGTTTTATTAATATTAACTTTAATATTATATATCACAAATAAATCATAAAATAATATAACCCACCTTCAATTCCGTAGCGATTATAGTTTTTTGGTTGTATATGAAATTTGTTGCAATAGAATTTTTTCGGAAAAAATTTGATTTTGAATCTCATGTCATTATTCAAAAACGTAAAATCAAAGAAATTGATGAATATAAAATATTTACTGGAAAGCTTTTCCAGCAGCCTTGCACAGTGAAAAAACGTTCATATTTTATGTAAAAATATTGGTAAAGTGAAATTGAATGTACAAAAGTACGGTTGGCACAAAGTAACCCCAGCTTACGGTATATTTTAAAGAGAAAGCCCCACTGACCGTTGTATTTTCTTTGATCGAATCAGCTATCAACACATCTCCCACACAGCCAATGGGTGACATTTGGATATTCATCGTTCAAAGGACAGTTTTTTTTTTTTTTTTTTTTTTAACAAAGACACTCAAACTCATTTCAATAAAACTGCGCACTTTATCGCACTACCTTGGCCACCCAATATGTTTGCGGAAGGAAACTGACCAACCTTGAACAAACAAAGGCGGCTTACCCAACCCACCCACCTACTGCTTAAGAGGAGATATCCTCCGATCTAAGAATAAAATGAAGTTTCTGCTTGCAGAACAAATACAATAAGCTTCGAGATGAACCACTAATTGCATCCTGCCAAACAAACACACGGCATACTCAACTTATGTGTTGACCAGTGTCAATAACAATTAGGATTGAAATTCAGAAACTCACATATCTGTATGTGATGTTGATGATGAGGCCTGTGCAAATACGCACACGAACACGCACATGATGTTGTATATCGAACGGAACGTGTTCCGGATTTATTTGCAAGTGTTGGGAGATATCTGCTTAAGACCAGGGACGTGTTAACATCATTAGGATGCGCTGCGCCATGAATGTTATCCTTTCTTGGTGGCAAATATTTGCCATCTATCCCCATTTGACTAATTTCCTAATTTCCAAATTTACAGTGCTAGTCAGCTTTAAAGGCGACTGCGAGACATATTGAACTAGCTAATTTGTGTCGCCTTCCAAGGAGAGTATCCCTTCCCAGCGCATGCAAAAGTTTCACCAAGCAATTGTGATCTCATCCGTTCGGCTGTCTTGGCGTTATAATTACGAGTCCAAAATTTCAGAGATTATTCTATAAGCAAACGTGTACGTCTTCGTCTATCCTGGGCGTGGGGTCGCCCTCAAATTTTCCATCGACCTGACAGTCGAAAGAAGTTATATCGGCTTTGCCGTCTAAGAATGTGTGCACAAGTGCCGCTGCCGCCGTTGTCGCATTATACCTACATCAGAGGAAGAATAAGTTTTGTCCCAAAACAAACGACAAGCTGAGAAGAAGAAAAATGCCAAGGAGAAGCTGTATACAGACCGGAAGTGGGGTTGGGGCGTCTAAATGAAATTCATCGAATTACATGGTTGTCTTAACGCTTGGTCGGTTGCACAAGAAAATTAATTATTGAGTAATTGAAATTTTATTTATATTAGTTTCCTTTCCGGCTTTGTCCTTAGGCTTCACTGGATTTGGTTATTTTCCTGTTTATACATATTCGTTGTGTATATTTTTTGCCGTTCGAAGAAAGGGACGGGAGCTTGTTGTGGCCTTTGCACTTTCTTATTGTCAACTTTGCTTTAAGGGATTTGTCGGTTAAATGACTGCGCGAACACTGATAGGTACCTTCATTGCTGTGTAGGAAGTTGCAGATATGCGGCTGGGTTTGTTTGTCAGGTCCATTTGGGGATGATTGGAAATTTAAATTGACTCGCTATGGGTGGGTGGGTTTGGAGGTAAGATAAAACGATTTTAAATCAGAAGTGGGTATGTGTCTGCGTAGAAAAAGCGGCCCATACACGCGTTGCTTCTTGGGAGACCGTATACTGATAAAGTGATATCAAGTGTTTGCAAAATAGGAGGGCTGCGTTTTTCCCTACATCGTTCTGTTCTTTTAAAAGGATAGCTAGCGCCAGCACTGTCACATTCAGTGTAAAAAAATAGAAATTAAAACAGTATTAAAGTTGTTCCAAAAAAATTGACAGGGCTATCCCTCACTTTAGGCGCAGTGGCTTATTGGTAAGTGTGTTGGACTACTACGCGAGGGGTTCAAGGTTCGATCCTGTATTTTTCCACTGTGCCACCTCTCGCAAACGTCTGACAAACATCCGAGAGTATAACTATCATGATAGGGCCTCGCAATTAGGGCTTCTCAAATAAGAAACAATGTTCTTTTGTTCCATGAAACAAAACAAAACGTTTGTTTGATCCAGTGTGTTTTCATCCTAAGGGAAACATTTAAAGTTCAACTTTCCCCATCGATTTTGAAACTCGAAATGTATTATTAACGAAAATTTCTTTTGTTGCATTACGTAGAAGAATCATTATTCATTGACGATGAGAGAGAATTGCCCTTAAAATTCAGGAATTTTTCTTTTCAATGAAATTTGTGCATTGTTTCGCACAGTAAATATTCGAATCACGTCATTTGTTTCTAACTACAAAATAAATATTTTAATAATTCATTTGACAAGATAGTGTTTTTGGAATTCAGGGCAATTCTTTAAAAAAATATAGAAAACAAAGAAAGAGTATTTATTTATTTATTTGTGTGTCAACAAAGTACTAGGCCTTTTTTAGACATAAAAAAATTAAATTAGTAACATCGTACAAATGAAATGAGAGACAAAAATTTAAGAAAAATTAAGTAAATAAAGATAATTAAAAAAAAGTAAATGCAAAACTAATTAAGATCTCAGCAATATAATTAAAAATTCATTATACATACAATAATATTAAACCATTTAAAGAGGAGGATCTTCCGTAATTTGTACGAGAACGAGGAATATAATAGAATCTGTTATTCTGTCCTCAGCCTTCTCACATTTTGATAGAAGAAGGCAAGCTTCGGTAAGTTTTTTGGCTTCCTGCTAGAGTTGTTAGGGCGGTGTGTATACTCTCTTACAATCATATTTTTCGGCCAAAAAGTAGGGTTTACTAGAGCCTTTCCAATATCTGAGGGAGCGAGCAATTTGAATGAGGCTGATATTCGGTCCGGCAGGTTTTCAGGTGTAAGGCTATGACATCTGATACCATTGGTATCAATGCCGCTGCTACTTATAAAGTTGATAATGTCCACAGGTTTGGTACCATATTGTAAGCGTGATAGAAACACGGCAAAAGGTGGAGGCACAACTCTCAGGGAGCTGTCACGATTGCTAACCTCTGATGATGAAACGACCAAACGTGTTCCGCTGGTAGAAGGTGGGTTAACAGCTTCATTAATTGTAGGCTGGTTACCGACAATGAACGGAGATGGAACGACCAAATGTGTTCTACTGGAAGAAGGATATTTCTATAGGTTCGCTCTTTTGATAGAAAGGGCAATATGTATTTTTCTTCAAACGAAAAGACCATACTATTTTTTTTCATCATACTTTCACTGCCTTTCGGAAACAGCAACAGTATTTTCAACATTTTATGAAGGTAATCTGTTCGAATTCAGAGTCAGATCTTGATGATGGATTTGAAAGTAAGTCTTATGATGAAGATAGAGTTCCTGTAAAAGGAACTGCTGACTCTGATGCTAAAATCGGTGGGGAACAGGTAGAAGTAGAGTTCAATGATAATACCAATTCCGAAGCCGATGACGTGGAATAGGAAGTAAAAATTTACAATACCTATGATAAATATAATGGTGAAACCAGTAACATCCCGCGTAACTTTTTTGCCCGCAAGGACGAATCCAAATGGTCTACAAATCCACCAAGGCTTCAGTGTGAAGAAACGCATGATAGTTTAGGTGATGAGCTGTTTACCGGTCATCGTTCAGGAGCAACAAATTATTAATTGAGGTCGATCCATTTTTAAAAAATAATGTCATTTGAAATTAAATATTACAAACCCTGAAAAATCTCAAATGAAATGAAAATCAAAAAGTAAGACAAGTGCGAGTCGGACTCGCTCATGAAGGGTTCCGAAACAGCAAGTAACATAACATAAAAGTTCTTGTAGTTCGTTGTAACTTTGATCGATATTTTAATAATAGTGTATTTTTATATCATTTATTATTAGGAAATAATGGTTTAGGGTTTATGTATAAGGTTTATGTTTATGAAATTAAATGCTTTTTTTTTGAGTTGATTGTATTAAAGGTAGAGCTAGATCTCGTTCAAAAAATGTTCGTATGAAGTTTACATGGTAATGTACATCATATATTTTTTTAGTTTTATCGTTCTCTTATTGTAGAAGTTAAGGGGGGGGGGGGGGGGGGGGGGAAAGGAAACATTTTACCAATTTGGAAGTGTCTCTCGCGCAATCTATTCACTTTAGAAAAAAATGATATTAGAAACCTAAATAACATTTTTGAAGACCTATCCATAGATACTCCATACGGGTTTGATGAAAAACCATTTTTTGAGTTTCAGTTCTAAGTATGCGGAACCCCAAAATTTACTTTTTTTTTTGTGTAAAATCTTAATGCGGTTCACTGAATACATCTACTTTTTTTCTTTTTTTTTTATATATACTTCTCCCGGGAAAGGCGAACCTATAACGCTTCAACAGCGCCCCGAGATGCCTGCAGATGTATGTTTGCTCTGCACTTAAATTGCTGCAAATTGTAGTCTTCTGGAAATATATCCCCAGGAAGCGAGTTCCAAAGTTTGCTTGTCCTGTAACAGAAGGAGTTTTGGAAAGTTGATGTCCTCGCGGTTGTCAAGTGTACTGTATCGTCATGAATATTAGCAGCCTGTCTTGTTGGGCGCCCAAAAGTTGCATTTCGAGGGATAATGTCTTTGAGTTCCTCAGAACATCTACCATGGAAGTACCTATAGAACAAGCATAGGTCAGCGACTTGTCTTCTGTGCACCAACGGTTGTAGATTCGATGTGAGTGTAGGGTCTCCATTGAGTCGAACTGCTCGTCTCTGTATGCTATCAAGTGAATGTTTTGGGGCCGAGCTCCATATATGGGAACAATATTCCAAGCCTGGTCTAACCTGTGCTTTGTAGAGAAGGAGAAGTTGCTTGGGGCTAAAGTACCTCTTTGCTCTAAATAGGTAGCTCAACTTTGCGGACGCCGATTTTGCGATAGAGGATATGTGGTTCTGCCATGTGATTCCTGAATTGACTGTGACTCCTAGAAGGTGCATTGAGTCCTTGTCATGGATTGGATGGTCATCCATTTGGATCTGAGGAACTGTTGATGCATTTTTTCTGGAAAATGTTGTGAGCTGTGTCTTGTTTGCATTAAATACAACCAAGTTGTCCTTTCCCCACTTCAAGATTTTGTCCAGATCATCATTTAGAGAATTAATTTGTTCATATCTCTGATTGTGTGATGTAGCCGTATTCACAGGCCCACTGTTCGAGGATATAAGAGTGCTGTCATCTGCAAAGCTGTAGATATTATTATTTGTTGATCCAATGACATATAATGGGGTACTCCTGCATTTATAGCAAACGAATTGGATGATACACCATCTTACCAAGTTTCAACGGTTAAAACTCTTATAGTTTCGGAGAAAAGTGGCTGTGACATACGGACGGGCAGACAGACAGACAGACAGACATGACGAATCTAATAGGGTTCCGATTTTTGCCATTTGGCTACGGAACCCTAAAAAAGGTTTAATCGATTTGATTCCGAACTAACATCTGCGATCGTGTGGCATCTGATAAGGCAGCACCTATCAGACTCTTCCCCAAATGTTCTATTATTTATTCAAATAAACCAAAACGCAAGACTAATGTGTGTGTTACTAATTTAATTTCAGTTCACATTCACTCCCTCATTAATAAAAAAATGTGCACAAGTAAGTTAGTTAGCAAACGTCAGATAGCATACAAAAATTGGACATAAATGCTGAGTAACAAGTTGATAACTTTTACACAATGTTTATTAATACGGGGTTCAGTGTTTACTTTTCGTGTAAATTTTTATTGAAATAAAGGAAATTTTAGTTTTTTTTTCAAAAAAAAAAAAAAAAGTGTATGTAGGTATGTAAAAAATATATCTACCTGTTGATACTGTTCATCTACGAAAAAAAATCAAAATTGACAAAAAACTGCTAATAAATAGCACAAAAAAAGTAAATTTTACCATTTGTGTGTACAGATCAATAATTGAGTGACTAAGTAGGAAGGGGTTTAAGACAACTTTCAGTCTTTCAAAGATATTTCTCAAAGAAATATCAGATATCTACCCTTGTAGATAACATTCATACGAAGGTTAAACTTCTGCGACATAGCCATAATCCTGTGGCGGATAGGATACCTTGATTAAAAAATGTATTAACTTTTACTGAGTAATATCTCTAAAATCGGCCATCGATACTGGTCATTTTAAACCCCAAGGCTCGACTTAAATACATGTGTTGAAGATCACAATAGCCAATTTTATTTATAAAACGCCTCCGATGTGTATTATGTAAGATTTAAGGTTAAATATTCACACCTTGAATGTTAAAAGAAGAAGAAGAAAAAAAATAGTCGGCCTGAATAGCTAGGCGATGGAAATGGAACTTCATGAAGCTCGATAATTAGTTGATATGACGATGGGATGGTCACCTAAAGCAACACGTAGATTTTTTTTTCAAGACAAGCAACGTTATTCCGAAGAAATTTTGGTACCTAAATGTGGTAAATTTCTTTTACAAGTAAAAGCTAAATTTATGCAAAATTTTTAATTTTAAACAAAATTCCTCAGAGCAATGGTATTTTTAGAAGACCAAAGAACTAAAATTTCTTGACTGCAACACACGTGTTTTTATTTTTGTATTGTTATCAACAGTATGTTAAAATGGGTGCTGTGGACATCGTCAGTGTAACAAACACCCTCTACATATTTTTTTTCAAACAATGATTGTGCCTGCTTTTTGTGAAACCACTTCCACACATATTTGCAAATGAACTGGCAACTGAAGTACGACAACCACATACGAATTTACATGCGCGTCCAATTCAATTTACATTGTAAACCGCATCCGTTCCGTACTCCTTTCAGTATTTTTCAAATATGAAATTGGTCTACCCCAAAGTCAACCCCCTCAGAACATTTTCTGTTAACGACCTTGTCAGACTGCTACTTAAATGTTTTCACAGCTATTCACCGTCATGTTGATGTATCCTGTTTGCGCATTCAAAAGCATAATGCTATTTATTTGTGTTGGAGTCGAACCATTTTCCGCCAGATTGGCATATATGAAGTGCATGACAAGCTCAATAAGTACTGCTAACCAACCGCTTAATGATATAGTCTGAATTATTTTAAACAATACACCCCATACTGGAATGGTCATGAGAAACTACCTATACTTACATGGTACGATGTAACTGTTTCCCAAAGTTGTGCGCCATGGCAAATAAAATAAAATGTTACAGCACACTACTCACCAGGATGTAGCAGGATAGGATGCACTCTTCAGTGTCCCAATCACACACATTGTACTGGTTTGTATATTGGTTAAGCATTTTTGGAAAGTGTTCAAAAGCCATTCGGGATAATAACCCGAAACAGCAAATGGTTCGGCTTCAGCCTGGTTTAATGTTTTTTAATTTAATTTGCGTTCCGGGGCTATTTCAGTTCCGAAATGGCTGCACTTTAATGTACGGAACGAAACATAATTGCCGGTCATTGGTGATGCTGGTGAGTGGGAATATACTGACAGCATGACAGTGAATGTGAACAGCATTATAAGGACATGGTGTATGCAAATCACCGTGCGCTGGTCGGTCATCACTGGGCAAATGGAATATCCCCTTTGGAAGGTTCTTGCTTTTAATGGGCACACGAAGTGGTCATCGCATAGTCGACAATGTGTACGCGTATGTGGAAGTCTGAATTGGATGTTGTTGTCAGGAACGTCACGGTGGCTTTTATGGCAGATAAACATTGAAATTTTATGGTGTTGTCGGTCAGTATGGTGTGCGGTGTTTTAATATTCTAGGCAAGATACTGAGCCAAATACTTGAGGTCGTAAAGTGCCGGTGGCTAAGTACCTACTACCGTACCATCAATTATCTGCTGCGAGGGTTTTTGTTGGGAGATTTGAATGTCTCGTGTACAAACACTTTGGGATGGTAGTTTTCGCGTAGGCTGGAACGTTTAATATTTCACATTTCAAGCATCAAAAAAATGCGTTCAAAAAACTTGTTAAAAGCGCATCAAAAGCATTAAAAATCTTTTCAAAACCTGTCCAAAATGAACCTAAAATTGCGTCAAAAAAAGAGTCTAAGAATCTCAATGAAAAACGTAGGAAAAAGTGTCAAAACGACTCAAAATTCCGGCCTGAACGAGTTTAAAATCACATGAAGCACGTCTAAAACGCCATCAAAATTTGTGGAAAAGTGCCCTTAATAAAATTAAAAAACGCGAGGAAATTTGAGTCTGAAGACGCGTGAAAAGCGAATCTATAATCGCGTCAAAAAACTTATTAAAAACGCAACAAAAGCATACAAAAAATGTCTTAAAAACTTTTCCAAACTGATTTCGGAAACGCTTCATAAATTAATTTAAATTCGCGTCAAAAAACGAATCTAATCTCGACGAAAAGACGTGGGAAAACTCCTCAAAAATCCACCCCAAAACGAGATTAAAATCACATAAAAAACACACCAAAAAAACGCACTCAAAATTTGTGGAAAAATTCACCTTTAAAGATTTAAGAAAGGCGTTGAAATTCGATTCCAAAAACATGTCAAACATTATTTCTTATTCAAATATGAGATTTCGATAGTGCGCCATTTGTATCAGCGACGACGTCCTCAACATACAGAAACATAGAAACTCCGATACTATCATCATTTAGCTATTTGTGAAGGCGACACAGTCAGGCCGTCCTTTACGCGTTGTTCCTTCAGAGTAGCATAACATGACAGTCCAATCTATGTGTTTCCCAACATAAATTGTCAGGGTGAATCCCAAACAAGCGAGAATCGTTGTTACTCCTCGCTTCCCCCACTCAGTACTATGTGTGTAATTATTTTGCAAACCAAAAATATCCCGCCTCAGATTGTATAGGTTGTAGGCTTAATCTTGAACATTAAGGAGGACAAATCGGTGTATACGTTGGGCTCCGTGCGTGAGGGACAGTGGGACATTGCGATGCCATTATGAAGCGCATTTTAATTTTTTTTTTTTTAAATGTTTGGACTCATTTGACAATTTTGAATAATTAAATTAAAAAAAAAGGCGATTGACTGTTTCTGCTATACCTACAATAATTGGATGAGTTTGACGTTTTAATTCTCGTTACTAGTTCCGCTCGTTTGCAAATGGACACTACGAGCATCTGTTTTGAGGCATATAGGACACATAAATTTCAAAAAAGAGGCATCGGGCTGATGTCAAATGTTAAAACACCGGCAAGGGCTACCATGTTCTTTCTGAATCTCTTGTCATAAAAAACGGAGGCTCCCAAGAAAATCTCGTTTGGGGTTCTTTAATCGCTAAAGCTCGTACTGATGGATACCACTGAGCTAGAAGCAAGTTATCATTCGAAAGGTTTCATTACACATTTGCCAGTTTTTTTTTTTTTTTTTTTTAGTTCCCCAACTCATTTGTTCACAACAATACTCTACACCAACGATACGGTGCAAATCTCTCCCAAAAAAGCACTCAGCGTACAGCACAATCAGATTGTATCTTTCGACTACATAAATCTTCGGCGATTTGAAATGGATTGAATGCTTTTAGCAAGCCCGCGGTTTTCGGATTACAGCGATTTTAAAGTTCCGAAAAAAAAAAAAAATCACTTAACGCTTTGCCACGGTAGCCGCCTTGCTGACTGCCATCCCAATCGTGACCCGAAATTACACCGGGTCTGGCTGTATTCGAAATACATATGTCACTTGAATCCCCCGGGGTGAGCTCCGAACACACGGAGTACGGTTCAGCATCCCTTTGTCGGGGAGACGACGTGTTCATCGGAATGGAAATATTTATGGATACAGAGGGCTTCACTTTTCCACATCCACTGAATTGCGCTACGTAACTTTATATATACCACCCGCGAAGAAATATGAAGCGTGCACGTCTTCTAATTTATAGACGCGAACATTTTTAACGTAGGTATACTTATTCTTGTTGCAAACAGTGTTTCGCGAATTAATTTCGCAAGTGAGATGTCGCATTCGACATTAATTGATTTTAGCGATTTTAATTTGCTTTATTTCCGACCCTTTGATAAAGGCACCGAAAGGACGAAAGGCGACATATAATACAAAATAAAACACAAAAACATCGCGCGTCCGAAAATAAAATGACATTCGCAAATTAATGACGTGGAGCCCCATGAAGCTTAATGTTGATTAAAATGCTTTCCAAACCAAAAAGAGAAAGAACAGCTCGCCGCACACCGCCTTGAAGTCCTGTCAAACAATGCTTTCGCTTTGTGCGACAAAAATAAAAATTCAAACGATTCCATTCCGAATGACGGACGAAAAAGAAAAATACCTAAATGCGAACGCGCTGACATTTTTGTCCTTTTGTTTGACAGGTTTCCTCTGGTGGGGTTCTCGTCCACTATACAGCGACTGGCCGAGGACGATTTGCTCCTAAAGTCATTTATCGACGTCCAGTCTAGATGGTCAACGCATGGACAACATGTCAACATTTTAATTAAAAAAGGATACGGATGTTTGTTGAATTCAGACGCAGTACTGATGGTGGAGGTGCGGTTGAGGTGGCCCGCCGCGATGCAAAGAAAAAAAGGGTGCGAAAGTAATGAACTCGTTTCGGTTGAATATAAGGGTGAAGGTGGGTGCATGTGGACCAACGGCATCCATTGTTTGGATCATTTTAATTTTATTTATTGTTTGGCCTTACAGATGGACGTGGTAAGTGTTGTGACGAACAATGGACCCAGGGATGGGTGCCACAATGACCGTGGTATTCAAATTAGATGAATTGCTAGTCGCTGTTAGCTCGAGCATCTACACATATATCTGCACGTAGTACAGTTCTTCCGCCGACATTTATTGTTTGAAAGCTATTACTCATTCCATGCTAGAAGTGATTGTATTACTCTGAAGTGGGGTTGCTCGCTGTACAACATAAGGGAAACACAACACTTATCGATGGCAGAACGATATTAATTGATATTTCGTATAGAGATGGGTATGTGAGAGGCTTTTTTTTTGTTAGGGGTGGTGAAGAATGAATGGAAAATTGCATAAGATTATAATACAGCATTAAAGTGCGTAAAGTTCTTTTCAGATTAGAAATTCAGCATACTCAGGTCTTAGCAATGTCGTTCTCAGATCCTTGTACCATGTTAATCAGCCTTTTTGAATCCGCCGCAGGTCCTTCGATAGCAGTGCCGTTTTTCCTCGAGAGATGCTCTTTCGATTTTACTAGACAAAACCCACCTAATTTTGTTATGTATTTAACGATCAACAAAACTGTGTTTCTTTTCGTGTGATAAAATAGTGTTTATGTGAAAATCACCGACGGAAATTCCACTTTCATTAAGTCCATTTTACACCAAAATCGGTTAGAAAATACCTCCGTAATCGGTACGACAATGACCGTGAAGCCTGATAATGATGCAATGATGCTGTAAGTTAGCGGCGTTTACAAGTAGGTATTTCTTGGGTGGACTCTCCAACTTGATATTCCACCTAATTCCTAATGGCTGTTTCTGACATACAATCTACCCATTTCTAATACTTCTCCTCGCAGCTATACTTTTGCAAAGTGAAAAGTATAAGTGTTTCACCAATTAGAAAGAGAACTTTGCATTTATAATCGTGTTTTACAAATTTGCAAAGTGAAAAACATATGCGTGTATGTTTATATGTATACTTAATTGCACCCAACGCGTAATATAGAGCAAGTTTTAATGAAGTGATCCTGGGGATCTTACCGCTAGACTTATATATTTAGAAAACAGCGGCCCTAGCGGAACTTAGTTTGCATCGAGATGCGAAATGGCACAATCGTGGTACCATCTATGGACATGGGAAGATCCTGGAACTTGTCAAAAACGAGATAAGGGAGCTAAACATTAAACATGCCTATGGATGGGATAACAAGGGTGCGTATTATGGAAAGGAATCACAAAACTCGTATTGAGAACGGATTACTTCCAGAAAAAAAGGAGTGGTGAAATAGTGATTTTCACAGATGGATCCATGATGGATGATGGAGCGGGTGCCGGTATCTATTCAGCAGAGCTGGAACTAGCTTATGTTCACCCAGTCATGTACTTATTTTTGGCATCGGCTTACTTAACTTTTCACTCTGCTCTTCATTTTCCCTGGGTGCATCAATGTTGATCATCGTACCGTCAACGCATCCAGCTAAACAAGGGAACCCACCTTGATCAAAAAATTGGGTAGCTATTTCCGAAGTATTTTGTGGCCAACAAATGGTGGTTGCAAGCAATTCCTCGATTATTGCGTCCGAAACTCGTTGTACTACTCTGCAGACTGTAGCTTTACTTATTCCGTGCATTGCAGCGTCTCCATGATATTGCCCTTCATTTTCCATCCAACGTAGTGTGCATAGAATCTGTTGCAAGGGACTTAAGCAATTATTTCGCTCGCTGTCAAACTTTAGCCTACGTCCAATTGTTGACAAAATACGTTCAATACTCGTCTTCGTTAAACGAAAGCCTTCCAGGGTTGAAGAATTATCTCCAATTTCAAAATGTGTCCTTAATTTTACAACCCTTTGTATCCTCTTCGTCTTTAAAGAGTGCTTCGAAACGGTTCTTTACATTTTTTTTTAATTACGTCACCAACTGTTCACAACGAAATCTCAACTGCAAATGATTTTTTTTTTCAGTGCATATTATTGACAAACTTTTCACGATTTTAAATGTAAAGTGCGAATCTAATTTGTTTGGTGAAACAATATGGACGATTTCTTTACAATTTGCAAAAACATGCTTTTCACTTTGAAAATTTGTGTTTGGTGAAACGAATTTTGCAAAGAGGGAACCTTTTTTAAAATTGCAAAAAAATAGTTTCCTCTTTGCAAATTTGCGTTTGGTGAAACGGAATTCGCAAAGATAAAGTGAAAAATTGCAAAATGTAAAGTGAAAAGTGGTTGGTGAAATAGGGCCCTGATCACCAACTAGCTCAAATTCCTGTATTGGCGACCGGTTTCTAGAAACTGACTGGCGCTTAGGGTGTAATTGTTTGTTTCCCCATGGTTGAAACTAAGTCCGATCGCTCAGTATTCCAATACACATATCAGTGAGAAAGTGAGCAATATCAGTAGATAGAAATTAGGGTGCCAACTTTGTAATTCCATTAGATTCAGCTGCGATCATCAATTTGATATTTAAATTTGGTACGCCCGCACCGGCGAACTTCGTGTCACTTAAAATAGTTTTAATTATTAATATCCCTTTCGAAAATCAAGTCCCTCTATTGAAGAATGAACCTCTTTTGGAATTAAATTAGACTCAATGCATTGTTGCGACTTCGTAGATTTCCGGCTTCTTGATCGGCTACCTACCTGTTTCAGCGATAATGGCTGAATCAACTTGGTCCGGTCAGATTTTCTCAATCAACCAAAATAGAATGGCAATCCTCGTTTCTGCCATTCGATCGAATACATCCAGCAACTCGGTTGTACAAAAGATTGTGCTTTTGTTTTTTGAAAAATCTTGGGGAATGCCTTGGCTTTACGATTGCTCAAAGTTTGCTCTTTGCTCGCCAATAATAACTGCGTAATCTTTGTCCATTTCTGAATACAGGCAAACGTGATGAATGAATCGGAGCATCCGTAATGCCGCTTATGTTCTGCGCATATTTGTTCATATAGAAGATGGAAAAACAACAGGGGAAACAGAAGTTATGAAATGGAGTATAAACACTTCCGTAACCGAATCAACAAAATGATAGCAGCTCAAAAATCAAACTTCTATAAGAGCCAATTCATCCAATTTAAAACCGATCCTCGAAAAACATGGGGTTTAATTAATCAAATATTAGGAAGAAAGAAGTTGAATATTGATGAAACGCTGATTAAAAATTTTCACATTGAAATCAAAACATTATCCGATGAATGTGCACAACTTTTTTCTGAACAGACATCGAAAATTATACATCACTGTAGCTCTATCACATCGAATCATAACAATGCATGCGTAGAAAACTCGATTTTTGCAAAAGCTACAAACGTCTATGAGATGCGCAGAATTATAAGTTCTCTTGGAGAAGATAAATCACCAGGAATTGATGGAATCAGAGCAGCTGATATCAGACGACATGCCGACATTTTTGCTCCCATCTTATGTAAATTCATAAACCTCAGCCTGATACAGACAAAAATACCGTCAACCCTGAAAACAGCTATTGTGAGACCGATCTATAAGGGTGGAGTTAAAAATCAGTTGAATAATTATAGACCGATTTCAATACTTCCAGTTGTAGAAAAGTGCTTGGAAGGCGTTATTACGGTAAGATTACAAAAGTTTATCGAGAAACATAATCTAATACACAAAAGCCAATACGGATTCCAAAGAAACAAAAGTACAGGCAAACTGCTAGGTGAATTCGTTAATTGTGTAAACGAAAGCTTAAATAGAAGCCATCATGTCCTTGTACTTTTCATGGACTTCAGTAAGGCCTTCGACACCCTTAACCATGCGAAATTATTAGAAGCGCTGCAAAGAATTGGCATTCGAGGAGTAATGGCTGATTGGCTTAGGGACTATTTGCACAATAGACGGTTTTGCGTCAAGATTAAGGACACGATGAGTGAGAAAAAGGACGTTCAATATGAAGTGCCCCAGGGATCAAAACTTGGACCGATTCTATTCATTCTTTACACGAACGAGCTACTTCGAGTCTTTAGACAGAGCATTCCATTTGCCTTTGCAGATGACACAGCGATTGTCGTATCTCACAGGTCTCTGGATGCAGCGACGAGGATAATGCAGGATGAGTTCAATTCTGCAGTAAAATGGTGCCACGATAACGGCTTAGTTATCAATGCTTCAAAAACCAAAATGATGCACATTCGAAGTCCACAATTCAAATCCACAAATAGCAGAATTCATTTGATTAATGATGCATGCCCTAACACTGCAAACGAGATTATTGAAATAGTTGAAAGCTACAAATATCTTGGAGTAGTCATTGATTGTCATTTCATATGGGATAAACATATCGATAAACTACGCATGGACCTAAAGAAGGCTTTATATGCACTAGCTCATATGCGATACCATGCCACTGATCCCGTTTTAAAGCAAATCTACTATGCCCTAGTCGAGTCAAAACTACGGTATGGTATATTAGCATGGGGTAATGCAGCTACAACCCACATTCAAAAGCTGCAAAGTCTTCAAAACACAGCACTGAATCTAATAAAAAGCGCTAACCAGCGAACAAATGAAAGCGGTTTCAAAGCTCTGCGTGTTGAACAAATTTTCAAGATGACAACAATACTGGAGTACTTCGATGACAGACGTTTTATTCGACCAATCGATCACCAAGCCAACACCAGACGACGGGCCCAAGGTATGCTACAAATACATAGAAACTACAACAACTATGGTAGACGACAACTTAAATTTAGCGTTCCTTCAATAATAAATGAATTACCTAGAAATCTAATAAATATAAACAATTTTAAAACTAGAAAAAAACTAATTAAGCAATTTTTCTTAAATAGAAATAGTTGATTAAAAATATTTTGTAAGTTAAAAATATTTGAATTATCTTTTGCTCTTAAGTTCATTATTATATTTTAAAAGTGTATGAACTCAATCTCCTGCAGACAAGCTAAAGCTTCGCAGGAACTTATAAAAATTGTTAAGACTTTTTCATGAATAAACTTCTAAACTTCTAAAAAAAAAAAAAAAAAAAAAAAAAAAAAAAAAAAAAAAAAAAAATCCCTCGGGTTTGCAACATTGTGACGCTGCGAGAATTGTATATATATTATCGGCGCTTTCTTTTTGCGAAAGCGATTTTCGGATAGGGCAGACATTTTTACACATCGCCTCCATTACCACAGAAAAAATACGATTTCGAGTTTTCACGATTTTCCAGTCAAAATTACTAATCCTCCTCCTGTCGCCTGTTCAATACGAATCCAAATTAAAATGATTAAATTCGCAGAAAAGCAGTTGATGATTAAAGTGAATTTGTGGTGATGCAACTCCAGATTCGATGTACCGGTATACCTAACGGGTGGTTTTTTAGCTGGTTTGGTTTTGGCAACACTGGTTTTGACAGCTGACGTGTGTTTCTGTTTAGTACCTTGTGTCACTGTCAAACAGCTTCAGTTTGGTTTGCAATTTAACCATGGATCGTCTTACAAATGAACAACGCTTGCAAATTATTGAATTTTACTATCAAAATTCGTGCTCGGTTTGAAATGTTCATCGCGCGCTGCTTCCATTTTATGATCGGCATTCTCGACCTTCTGAGCAGTCTATTTGGAAGATTGTGACCAAATTTCGCACCAAATTTACTTTGTTGGACATTAAACCACCAACACGTTTACGTACTGTGCGTAGTGAAGAAAATATTGCGGCCGTATCAGCTAGTGTGACAGAAGACCGCGAAATGTCGATTCGGCGCCGTTCCCAGCAGTTAGGCCTTTGTTACAGCACTACGTGGAAAATTTTGCGGAAGGATTTGTGCGTAAAGCCTTTTAAGATACAGCTTGTGCAAGAACTAAAGCCAGCCGACCTACCACAACGCCGAATTTTTGGTGAATGGGCTCTTGGAAAGCTGGCCGAGGATCCGCTTTTTTATCGAAAAATTGTGTTCAGCGATGAGGCTCATTTTTGGTTGAATGGGTACGTAAATAAGCAAAATTGCCGCATTTGGAGTGAAGATCAGCCAGAAGCATTGCAACAGCTACCAATGCATCCCGAAAAAGCCACTGTTTGGTGCGGTTTATGGGCCGGCGGCATTATTGGGCCATATTTCTTCAAAGATGATGCGAATCGCAGCGTTACTGTCAATGGTGAACGCTACCGAGCGATGATGACAAACTTTTTTTTGCCCGAAATGGAAGTTCTTGACTTGCATGATATGTGGTTTCAACAAGACGGTGCCACATGCCACACAGCACGCGAAACAATGGCGCAATTGCGAGGCGAGTTTGGTGAACAGTTAATTTCACGTTTCGGGCCGGTCAATTGGCCGCCTAGATCGTGCGATTTGACACCATTAGATTATTTTTTGTGGGGGTATGTCAAGGCTAATGTGTATAGGGACAAGCCCGCTTCGATTGACGCACTGGAAGCCAACATCCATGCATTCATTCGTGAGATACCGGCCGATATGTGTGAAAGAGTATGCCAAAATTGGACTCAGCGGATGGACTACCTGAGACGCAGCCGCGGTCAACATTTGCATGAAATTATCTTTAAACATTAAATTGCAAGGTTCAAACTATCGATTCAAATAAATATTTCATTCATTTTTTCGAATTTTTTGTGTTTTTTTTTTTTTAAAAAAGTTGTAAACCTCTTAAAAAATCACCCGTTAATATAGGCAAATATTCTCTAATATTTACTCATAAATCAAGAACTGAAGTTTTGATTTGAATTTTTTTGTAGAATGAAATAGGGTTAGTCTACGTTAAGTTAAGTGGCCCTAAGACCCATTGTGGTTCCCTTCATATAGGTAGTTCAACAAACCCCAAAACAATGAAAATGGAAGTTCAAGTCGTGTTCTGAAATAAAGTATGTAGTTAGCAAAACTCGGCTTTTATTTGAAAAGCCCATGCATGCCTTTATGTATGAAACATAACAACGTTCAACTGTCCGCAGCGGTTTCTCACGGTGGTATAGCCGCCCTAGTGGACTAAATGACTATGCAGCATGGATCCGGCTGAATTTGAACGATTTCATTGGTTATGTTGACTTCGATTGCATCGGTCGCACACAAGAAAAAGTTTGGTGGGCTCCAATCGCATGGTATTGATGGAAAATTAACGTCACCTGAGTGAGATAAACTCACCCCCAAGTTTTTCATGCAGAAAGTCCATCCTGTCGTCAGTTTATGACAACCTTCGTTGGAATGACCATGTTCACGAAGTCGCCAAGAATGCAACGAAATGTCTAGGTTTCCTCAAACGGTGCAAGAAATATTTTACCCCTTCTGATCTGGCTACAATATACAAGGCGTTCATTCGCCCAAAGCTTGAGTACAATTCCCACATCTGGTATGGTGCACCGAAAACTATATTGCACTTACTAGATAGGATCCAAAATCGTGCGTTGAAACATATCGGAGATACGAATATCGCGAATTTTTTAATTCGCTTGAACATCGTAGAAACGTTTCGTGTCTCTCATTGTTTTACCGTTTCTTCAACAAACAGTGCTCAAATGAAATAGTCAACTGCATTCCTCCCCTTCAGCAATTCAACCGCAATACTCACCATGCTAGGAATGCCCATGAGTTACCATCCAGCCTATCTTCGGACGTACTATGAAATACAGAGACTCTTTCATAAGCCGTACAACGCGAAAGTGGAATGCCTTGCCCAGCTCTTTTTTTCCTCCTCATGCAATTTGCAGACATTTAAGACCAATGTGCATCGGAATCTCCTATCTCCTCTATCCCAATTTCCTTAATGCCCGCGCTGTGTAAAAACACTATAAGAGTAGTCATAACCTCTTTAGCGCGTGTTAATTATATATATATAAAAAAAAAAAGTGGTGCAACTATAGCACCGTCCTGATATAACCACATGCCATTTACCTCCTTGGTGTTCAATTTGGGCCAGAAGAAATCGGTTCCGTTACCATCGTTCGAAATTCGCCCAAGCATGTGCGTGCATGGCTGGTGAACTTGCCGTCTCTTTGGCAATTTTGCTTTATTATCATAGCCATTCATGCTAAAAATGGGGTCCTCTTCCAAACGCTCCGAAGCCCAGTCAGCGTCAATAACTTTGGGCTTCTGGGACAGTTGGATCTTGTACGGGTGTAGGCCCTAGTACCGACGCAAAATACACCAAATTGAAGTCGGTGAGACTTCTTGTGCACTGTAAGAAATTGACTGCCTCGAGACCTGTACAATATAATGGACCACGGCAATGCTATCGGGCATCCATTTGACGTATGGCACGGGTGTTGACTGATTATTCACCGAACCGGTTGTTTCGAATGTTGGCACTAAACGTTGGAAAGTCGACTTTGAAGGGCAAGAGTAGACATTCGCATGGATCAACCCCAATTGAAAAAAAAAACATTGTACCCACACCCTAAGGTGTCGTAAAAGCAACTAAAAATCCCTCCTTAGTGCTGTAGTATGATTCTCTGAAGAATCAATAGAGTGTAGTTGTAATTCCGTGCGAACGATTCGACTTTGATTTGCAACACTGAGAAAAATACTCAAATTAAGATCGATCTAAGTCTAAGCTCGTATGGCACAGGCTTAGTTAAGTAAGTAAGACAGAGTAACCATCTGCTGGCAGTCTTTATAAATATTCAAGTACTGAGGCAAGCTAAGAAACTTTTAGGGAACTATAACCTAGAAAGATAAAAAGCATCGGTCTAAGTAAAAGAATCCTAACAGCTCTCCTAACGGGACACTGTAGAGTCTACAGTGTAGACTAAGGGAACACCTGAGGAAAATAGGCTTATCAGAAGAAGGTCTCTGCAGAATCTGCGATGAGAGCGCTGAAACCCCAGATCACTGGAATACTGTGGAGCTCTGACCCATAACAGAATGTACAAACCATGGACCCAATACTCATTCTCAGGATGAAGTGCTCTAAAGTTGATATTTTTGCCAATGATAAGATAGAGCAAAGACCCTCAAACACGGTTCTGAATATGGGACTGTGATGCGATGGGGTTCTGAAAAATGGCATCAACTTTTCCAAGCTTTACGCAAGGAACACTATAGACCACAGTGCACTAGACCCTCTCTATTATAAAGATCGACCTATAGAAGGCCCACAAAAGAGCTAAAGTTCTACCCCTCTATTATACAAGCTGAGGCAAGAAAACCTTCTAGTACCTTCGTCCAAGTTTATCAATACCTTTGAAATGAGTCATATTTAAGTCGGCCTATAGCAGAAGCAACCACTTTAAACCGCCTCCCTTTAATCAAACACTAGGTAAGTAATTTGATGAATCCAAACGACTGTCATGTCAGTTGTCCTTTCATTGAAATAGCACGACACGCTGCATGGATTTCCATGAGCATAGTAATCCGCATCCATCTCATTATGCAAAATATCTCATAAATTCCTCGCAATACCTTTTCTACAAATATTACTGATCAAAGTCAGCCGTCGTCGTCCTTTTTCCATTATTACTCTCGATATTCTTTGATACTACAATTTGCTTTGTCATCGGACTGTTCTGCTATGACTGCCAGATGAGATGGAATATGCCTTTTCAAAAAATTTCCACAATGTCCTTTTATTCATCTCAAATTGTAAAAAAAAGAAACCAAACCTATCATCATATCAAGTAATCCTGTCATCATTTGTTGGAATTCCCCTGCACATTTGTGGACTTAAGGAAAATTCTTCACAACGCTGGTATCGTTACAACGAATCGTTCGTCGGCCGTTAATTCCTTGTAAACATATTCCGTCTCAAGACGGCTGCCGAAAAAGTGAACAATTCAAAATTGATATCCAGCAGCTTAGTGTGAACGGTATCGGTTATGTGTGTGTATATTATGGCGAAGGGCGTCAAATTACCAAATCCACCGGCATCGCAACCCTTTTGCCGCACACCACCCCTTTTAGCTTTTGTTGGCCGGAAGCCAAGAGTCTAATGATTGACATAGGGATTTCACAATGACACGACGAAAAGTGAGTTTTCACCAAACCGAAGACGCGATACTGGAGGGTTGTTAGTTCCATAGAGATAATGGTTTTTCGGTGGATGGAGATGTTGCTGTTGGGTGACGATGGAAAATTAACAACACCAGTCGTTGTTGTTTGTTGTTGCAATGCGGGAAAGTGTACAGGGAAGATGAATCAACTTGCCACCGCGAGGTATTCTAATCGCCTGATAATTCGGATTCTACTATTAATTTGGGGTATCTCTGTCGCTCGGTTAAAAGGGTTCAATTTGCCACATTGAATCCGAATGGATTCCATTGGCAACAGACAATGGGCTGATCGCAGAGCTGATGAACGCGGTTGAGGAGGTGTCACCCGAAGTGCAATTACCCAAGCGGATGGAATATTTGCCGAGTCATAATCAATTTTTTTTAAGGCTGCTCTATCGTTTACATTGTAAATATGTGCGCATCTGTGTTTTACACTTTAATCCTATTGAATGGAATATTTGACGGAAATTCTAATCTGGGTGCACCATAAATGTTTACGATTATGCGTGTGATTTAGGTGACGCTTTTGGATTTGGATAAAGCCGAACCGGTGCTCATAAATGTCAGATTTTGCTGCCATTTGACTTGATATGGAAATGGGAAAGCGTATGGTGGTAGTTCAAGGGGAGAAGATCTGTACTTGTGCCAATTGGGTAGATAGGAAGGAGGTTTCATTTCCTTGGCAAAGCTCGGTACCTATCTTGTTTTAGGGACTACCACTGCGGAGTGGACGGTCTTGCGTTCGACTTTGAAAATGTTCTTTTTACTCCCTTTCAAGACCTTCGTGAACTACGATTTAGTGTAACCCTCAACCTTTGTGCCAACAAAACCTGCTATATAATCCACTTGAAACTACAGGGTGTCTGCCGGGAAGGTATACTACTTTGTTTGTTTATAATTTTTGGTTAAATGAAAGAGAATGGATCTTATATTGATAGATGTTTTACTTAATGTCGGCAATTATGTATGGAATATAATATCAGGTAAATGTCCGCCTCTGTTAGTCTCACAAATGCGAGCCCTTTTGAGCACATTTTTCATTACGTTCTCACACATTTCACGCGGTATTTCATAAATTTCATCACGAATATTTTGTTTGAGTTGCTCAAGCGTTTCTGGTTTGTTTGCATAAGCCTTGCTTTTCAAATATCCCCACAAAAAGAAGTCCGGAGCAGTCAAATCAGGCGACCGTGGAGGCCAATCGACATCACCATTTCTTGAAATAACTTGTTGTGGAAAGAGGTCTCGCAGTAATTCCATTGTAATCCTGGCTGTATGCGATGTGGCACCGTCTTGTTGATACTACATGTTAATCAAGCCCAAAGCATGAAGTTGTGGAGTCTTCAATCATATCACGATATTGCTCCCCCATTTACCCCCGTTACCGTTACGCCGTTTTCATTTTCAAAGAAGTAAGGCCCAATGATTCCTCCTTACCAAATTGCACACCAGACTTTAACTTTTAATGGATGCAAGGGTGACTGATGAATAATTTGAGGGTTTTCCATTGCCCAGAACCGACTATTCTGTTTATTCACATATCCATTCAAATGAAAATGTGCCTCGTCACTCATTATGATTTTTTCATGTAACTTTTTCATCGTCACAGTAATCGATGCTTGATTTTGATGAAATATTTTAATGATTAAAACACGTTGGTTTATTGAATATTTTTTTCATAATAAATTTGCCACGTGTCTACTTCACGACTGCCAGTTCATATTTGGCAGTCGTGAAGTAGACTAATGTTTACCAAAATGGCGGCAAAACAAAGTAGTATAGCTTCCCGGCGGACACCCGGGAAATGTTCTTAGCCCTGCTGTCACTGTCTACTCTGTTGTCTTGAATGGATATATTTACGTAGGTACTCCTGGCACACAATAAGGAGCGTGTTTGCCCTTTTTCAGACTGGATTAAACGTGTCGTCACAGGTGACAATCTAAAGAGAATTCGGACTTCTGGGTTCTGACTTTAAATTCGTCATAATAGCCGTGAAATGCTACCCTTATACAAAGATTTTTAGTATTTTAGTATTTAGTCACCCCGAAGCTATTGCAAAGGACTTCTGCCAATAGTAAGAACATATAAAACTGACGTTTACTATAGTTGCCTCGATTCTAAAAACAAATTCTCATGAATGTAGGTATGAAAAAGTTGTCATAGTTCCTCTTAGGTTAGGTAAGATTAGGTAAATGGGTGCTCTTTTGGCGGTTGCCACAGCTTCGCTCAGACCATCAGTTGGGCCCAAAGTTAGTTTAATTTTGCCAAGTGCTTTCTACTAGCCCAACAACATATCGTCACCTGAATGCAAAAAGTGGATAACTTCACTTTCGACTTTTTCACTAGGTATCTATTGCCAAGTTGAAGTTAAAAGAGTAAAAAAACGACAAACATTTATGGATATATACATAACGTTTTTGAGAAAAAGACATTTAAATTGGAAAAAGACAGTTAACCATTTTTTGCATTAACTATTTTTAACTGAAATTCAAATTGTCACTTATCTATCTGTTCGTATTTGGCTCAGAATAGAATATAAACAGCAAATAGATGTAAACAGTTTATTTATGAATTTAAACAAAAATTAGAACATGTTTTACTCATTATCATCTTCAAATTTACGATGAGGCAAACTGTTGTAGAAGTCGAAGTAATCACGGCTCAGGGCCGGTGGCTTTGTTGAAAATAGAGACATTAAGTTTTTATGAATGAAAAATGAATCCAACGATTAGGCAGAAAAAAAAATCAGAGCAATAGTGAAAACAAAACTAGTGCAAAAAAAAAAAAAAAATGTTTTGTTTGTCCAATTTTTGTAATAAGTTGGCTGGTTGTTGAACAACATTTATATCGACTTAAGGTAGCAGAAAACGTAAATACATAGGTATCTCAAAAACGAAAAATTTCGAATTATCCACTTCTTGCATTCAGGTGACAATATAAAAGCTTATAAAACCTATATCGTTCCCACAGTGGTGCATGTGTGCATGAAAACTGTACTAGAGCTCATATGTTTCATCCCACGAAAAGCACAAATTTCCACGCAGTTTCTGATAAACCTCCGAAAGTATAGCTGTCTTGACAAAGCTTCTGAATTCAGGCGTTCAGACCCAGCATAGAATTGTAGGTCAAATTGGACTTGCTTTAAACATTATAGCAATCAGTCTCAAGTCAATAGGGAAGCTATGATCACCGATCCGCGGTTTTAAGCCGTACGAAAATGCCAGCGGCACTTTAAATGCGACTTCCCGAATACTTACACTTCTCAGACAGCTACAAATGGGAATCGTTCTCCAGCCTGTCCTAGAAAACACAGGGCTGCCGGCTTCGTGCCTTCTCTTCTAAAAATCTTAAAAACCTATTCGATTCCTAAAAATTTAGTATTTCTATCAGGAAATGCTGACAGTAATCCAAAAGACCAGTTTAGTTAGAGGTTCTGTATGTTTCTTCGCCACAAAAGGAGAGTTTAACAACTTTAATTTAGTTTTGATAACTAAAGATCTCGCGGGCCTAATTGGGAGGCTTGCTTTTTTAAAAATTATTTCCAAGTACCTACTGTCGATCGAGAACTTACCATTCTTCAATTCATCCCTTTTAAACGACCAAAGCCCAAACTACGTATTCATTACAAGGGTCGCGGGTGTAGAATAGAATGCTTAGAATCTTATGAGTCATCCTAGAGCCTACTATGCAATAACGACGTTTTTGTCCCTTCGTAGACACTTTCAATCCCCATTCCGTTCTTTAGACGATATCGGTTGACTGTGGGTTCATCTGAGAATCCCAGGCGATACATGCATGCTTAACTTCGAACGGCGCGAATGTGAGATTTTCACGTTTCTTTCTATCGCAGTCATTTTAAGAACTATGGGTGTTTTGATAAGGCGACGCACATAAACTTCGGGTCATTCATTTTAGTTAATGCACCCCATTTTCGAAATCTTGTAGTGACAATACTGCCACCGGAATGAAGTGGTAGACTGTTCAGATCGGATAATTGATGCCAATAATTCGATTAAAATATGTGGCTAGCTATTTAAGACAACTCGAGTAGGTATACTCTTTTCAGTAGAATATAGAATGAAAGACTTTGAAAAATACAAATTATCTAACGATGAGGCATGAGGTTAGCAAAACGTTCAGTAGCTCTCAGTCTATTATGAGAAGCTATTGGGGACAATCCCTATGGACCTGTTCTGATAGTTGTTATGTTTTGCTAAGCTTTTGAAAAAGAAGGCCTACATTCTTTATGAGCTTATTGCGTCATCTAAATTATTTATATTGGATATGAGCGCGCAGGCTCAGTGGTTATAATGAAAGCTTCCTGATTCGACTTCCGGCAAATAAAAAGTACGCTTAAATATTTTACAACCTTCTTTTGAACGTTTGACAAATATTCCAGGGCTTCTCAATACGGCATTCTTAATACGACTTCAAATGGCGGATCCATTCGAGTCAAAAAGGGTTGATAAGATCAGATTCTTACATAGACTCGTCTAATAATTGACACTCGTCAATCTTTTAGTAGGTACAGACTTATCGATGAAACTTAGTCACAATTTGTATAGCCAAAAGTGGTTTTCGGTACGTGGTACTATCGCTGACAACGTACGAAAAACAAGAAATAATCGACGACGAACTTTTGATTTGTTTCTTTTCTTTTATTTTTCTCTTTATTCAATAAATAAATTAGGTACTACATTACCTACAACTATATACAAAAAATTGCTTCACTTGCGCGAGATGAATAAAAACGCCGACAACCTCCAGCCAGAAACGATTCAGAAAAAGTGACAAAACCAAAGATGGATACCGAAGAAATGCCTCGCCGAAGAGGCCGGAAACAAAGAGAGAGAGAGGGAGAGTGACACTTCGCATTTACTTTTTCGCTGCACTCTGACTGCACTTCTAATGTGGTATTCGATTGGGCGCTCTCAGAACAGTTTTTATGTTTATTTGGTACAAAAAAGCAATCTTTTTCAGATTTCAGAACACTTTTGCGAATCTAGTTCTGGATATTTTCTCAGATTTACCAATACAAGTGCGTTTGAGTTTGACAACTGGTGGAGGACGTTTGGGTTTTCGTGAATTTTTTTCTACAGCAAAGAAAGGCATTGCATCGGGCGAATCTAATATTGTAAATTATTTATGTATAAATATTTAGAAATCAATCGGGACGCAAATTTCGAGTGTTTTTATTCAAAATTTAACCAGTGAATGGAAAACGCTTTGAAAAGTTTTGAAGGCAACATATATTCGAATCGCACGAATATTTTAACTAACGTTTTTTTAGTTAGCCACACGAAATCTGAAATCTGAGAGCGAATCTAAAGAAGCCCAAACGAATACCACATATGTGCAGTGATCAGTGGGAGCATTCAGCAATTCGCGTTTGAATGACTTCGCGTTTTAATGAGTTTGTTTATGCATTTGATATGAGTAGTTACCGCTTCATCACCCTTCCCCAGTGAAAACTCCCTCGCGAAAAAAAGTATCAATTCGTTTAAGTTCGTTGCTATGCTAAGCACTTACTATTTTTTTTAAATTCTCTATAATATAAGCAGGCTTTAATCTGTCAATTGAAATAGAAACAATAGAAACAAATAACTTCCTCGTCCGTCGTACAACGTTGTAAGGTTCTTCATACGGAGACATGAGACCAGTCTTGACCTTGTCTACCCTAACGAAGACTCAGTCGCAATCCCGTAAGGTTGATGGTATGAAAATGTCCCTATCAGGATTGCGCGTGTCTGTTGGAATTAAGTTTCTCATTGAGGTACGTAATTTGTCGATAAAAGTTTCTTCAGACATATTCTTATTAGTTTCTTTTACAAAAATTTCTCCTGATAGCTTAAGGCTCTGGCCGTAAACAAGTCTCCCTAACATCGTCTTTAAAGATCTGCTGGGACGCTCCTTTTGTCTGTAGAACGGGAGCCTTTAACTTTGCAACCGCAACTCATGGCACGCTTCAATTAACTCTCTCCTCGGTGCATATAAAATATTGAATTGCTTCTGCGGAAAGTTTTCGGTCAAATAAACCCTTGCAATGTAATTTACGTAAACAAAACGTCCATTCAGCCATTATGTATGCATGAATTCGTAGATATGTTTATTTATCATCAACGTGTCAGCTTGGATTACATTTTACATCGCATATCGGACGTGGGGTTTAAATTAAGTATTTTAATAACAACTCGACGTCTCGTTGTCATCCTGTCGGCTGTGGTTGAGTTGCGGTTGCAGTTTGTAGGCTCCTTTAGTACTCCACCTGATAATAGGAATTGTGGGGGGTTTAATGGTGGCAGCCGCGTCAGTGAATGTAATATCTTCTTGACAAAATTCCGCATAGCCAGCCATCACCACCTCACCAATAAATATTTAAAAGAGGAGCACAGTACCAAAAGGATTCAAACAACCCCTATTTGGGAACAAATGTAAAACTTAATTACCTCGACAGTCCTTGAAACGATTTTTGAATTTCCCACGAGACGCAACCTTATATACCCATTGTGTTGATTGGAAAAGTTTTCCATTTTCATTTCCATTTATGAACGCACAAAACTACCATCGGGATAACAGAAAAATAGATTTTCCACCAATACTCGTAATGAGACCAACATCAGCAGGAAAATGCAATTTCCCAGAAAAATTCGATTTAAATCGCTGCGCTGCTGTATGGGCACCTCTCAGTTCGGGTTGTCAAAACTCATCAGCCATTGTGACATGTCAAACAATGAGATTGCGACTCTTCATCCGGATGATGAAATACTTTTCTTGTCGATTGAAGCAACACACACATGTGTGTGTGTATACTACCAGCAAAAGCCAGTCAACTGCGATTTTAAACGGCGCACTCGAAGGAACACACCGGAAAATTTCGTTTCGCTTTTCTTTGATTTGTTCCCCCGCGATTTGGCTTTTCGAAAATCAGCATCCTTTCCGATTCGTCTCGAATTTCATGCCATGTCAGAATCACTACCGCTCAAATGGGATTTTTCAATTTTCCAATTTTTTTTTTTTTTTTTAACAATTTTGATTGAAATTGAAAATCGCTTAAAAGAGCAGCGCGGATATAGAGGCGAACGCGTGTATGCGATTTGAATGGCTTTTCAAGTAAGAGGCATTGTTCAGCTGACAGGCAAATGGTCGCCAGGATGATAGATCGGGTTGTGACCAGTGGTCCATGTATTAACATGGAATACTCGGCGAGTGTTTGCATACATTACGAATATGTGCAGAGGCTTAATGCTGTTAATTAGTTTAGGTTGGATGCCTTTCGGAGGTTTAATCCTTTGGGTTTTCTGTTGAGAGGATATTATTTTTTTAAATCCATCAATAAACATGCGCATGATAGGACTGTATGGGAGGGTAGTCTGATGGGAAGATGTTCCAAAGCGCGAAATTAGATACTTCATGCATTCATTCATTTTCAGTGTCCTGCTTGAAGACTCACAGCTTCGCTTTGGCATCAGTTTCGGTTAACGAAGTCATCTAGGTTCTAGGTGACTTAAAATTGCTCCGCATTCGGCATTGCTCGCGATCAAGTACGCGAAATGCTTAAAGTTCTCTAATTGATTCAAAAGGACGCCAGAGAGTGCATTTAACAGACCCTCTTCAGAATAGAGATCTGTTTGCCCTCATCTGAGACTGCTGCAAGCCTATCGAGTGTGGGCTGAACTAAGGAGTTACCGAATCTCATAAGACTCGGCTTGGATGTTGGATCTCTCTAGGACACATCGGCCAAGGTTATGCTGTCACGCCCAATCCATAGAAATATTAAAAGGCTATCCTCCCTGCACAAAGTTCAACACCCACAGAAAGACATCGAATGGCTCTCAGAAGGGAACCGTCAATTCTCTTTTTCTGCAGCAGCATGCTTCGGAGTCAGTGTTAAGTGCTAGCAATAACAAAACATAACTATTTTCAAAAGTATTTAGACCTGTTCAAACGATGTACGAACGAAAAAAGAAGAAGTATGAGGTGCATTTTCAGTCTGAATGGAAAGAAAAATACTCATGGCTTGAAGAAGATGTTGAACTTAAAATCAAACGTTCTTTCCATTTTAATTCCAATGTTTCTGAGGGAAAAACTGTTGTGTAGGTATTTCAAGTTCAGGGCAATATTTTGAATATGAATTTTCAAAATAAGTGTATTAAGCCTGAAGAGCTCATAGAATAATATAAACTTTTTTTTTGTAGGTTAGTATGTATAGTTTTTTATGAAGTCATTAATTTATATCTATTTTTATATTAATGTTTTGTTATTTTTTATGTTTTTGAAAATAACACATTAGTACAGATCGAAAATGATATTTTCATCCCTGATACACAGCCCCTAATGATAAAATTGTTGTTTATAAAATTTTCAGATGAGGTTGGTGCCTAAATTCTGAAAAAAAAAAAAAAAAAAAAAAAAATACCTATATATTTAAGGAACTTTTAAAAAAAAACTGGCATTAGCGATTGCGAGTGAAAATAGTCAAAAGATATTAACAAAAAATGTTCATTGGCAAATATAGCTTTGAATTTTGAATCATTTACTTGTGAACAGGACTAAGTATCTCTACCCTAGGTACTTCACACAGTGGCGTAGCAATGGGGGGGGGGGGGGGGGGGGGGCAAGGGGGGCACAGGCCCCGGGCGGCACTTTGCTAGGGGCGGCAATTTGGAGCAGTTCATTTTTTTTTTAAATAAATAATTTATATATATTTATTAATACCTATCATTTTGGCAAGTTCTGGTTAGAGAGCTATAAGCGCCTACTGTACTATTTTATAAGCTCTTACAGCTTACAAGTTGACAGGCGTAGTAGGAGTTTCTGTTTTTTGATTGCAAGTAGTGTTGGTGATAGATCGATATCCTTACATATATGTACGAGTATATCTAAGAATTCAGAGATTTGTTCTTGAATTTGCATTACACGTTGTAAACTGAATATCCCGATGGACGTGTGTGGGGGTGTAAACGAAATGGGATTTTCTGATTGTGTAACGATCCAAGTGGTTGGAATTATTTTAAGATCTGCGGTGAAAAAGTGGGCAATATTTGCAAAACCTAAGTTTTACTATTGCATTCTTAATGGAAGTGCGGAGTTTTAAAAAAATATATGAACACAGATCGGCTTTTGGGTAGTAATTTTTCAGAAATAATTAAAGAAATTGATTTAGTCGAATTTTCTGGGAAAAACTAAGTAGGGGATCTTATTTAAAATACCTGTATTATCTTTAATATGTATTTTGATCAAAATCGTTAGAGAGGTTTTTGTAAAATTACGAAGAAAAAACCGTACCGTAATAAGTAGTTGGCGCAACAGGTCAAAGGGACCCTAGCCTAGCTTCTCACATTTTGTGTGAGTTTTTTTTTTTTTTTTTAGAAAGAATGGAAGGGATCTTCAATTTAGTGCCGATTCCAAACGGCTAATTGAGAAGCTCTTTCAAGTCAGTTATACTCTCGGATGTTTGTCCGACGTTCGCGAGAGGTAACACAGTGAAAAAAAAACCCTAAGTTGGAATTTGGGTTTTTTGCGGGATTCAAACCTGGACCCCTCGCTTGGTAGTCCAACACACTAACCACTAAGCCACTGCGCCTACACCTTCGAGATATAAGCAGTTTTTAAAATTAAGGCCACAATAATTTTGGAAACATAAATCTTACTGTAACTACTCATTCTGGTCAATAATTGTACGATAATGGGTACGGTACGTTTCGCTTAAATTGTTGGGAAAATTGACGTTTCGCCGGGGTGGCGAAATGATCAATCTGGGAAAGAGTAAAACGTCGAAACGATATTTCGTTGAAAATTTTTTTGACAACAACATCAGCAAATTGCCAAATGATTTTTTGCGAAATGATCAAAAATCATTAAAAAAAAATACGAAAGATAAAAACGCCAATTAGTAGATAATCGCGCAATGATTGAAATATTTAAGGAATAAAAAACCGAATTAAAAATTCAGGATTAAAAAATAAAGGAAATATTTAACGACTAAGGGCAAACAAATAAAAACCGAATGAATTTTTGTTTTCGAGATATTTCGAAATTTCAAAAGTAGTGTTATTCGTTATTCCAAAAATGCTACGATTTTGTCTTGAATTGATACAAAAATTCGTAATTCGACATTGAAAACGGCGAAAAATATCAAATTTTGTTTTTTGAATATTACGATTTGAAGTATTAATTCGATCTTCATTTATTTGTAGTGATTTGCGACATTTTTGGCTCAATTCACTACTTCAATAGGTCAATTCCTCAAACACCACTTTAAAATCTCAAATTGCAAGAAATATTTCGTAATTTACCACCACTGCATGATGAATCAATTAAATCTTAAAATAATTTCGCACATGTAAATTGAAAACATAAATTGACGTAGAGAAGTCGTAAATTGCAAAATATGAATTGCAAATTGATAAAAATACGTTGCAATTTACGATTAAAAATTTGTAAATTGCAACTATTGAAGTAGTACCTAAATCAACCCCTATTGCAATTTACAAAGGGATGAAATCATAAATGCAACAGGAAAGTGGTAATTTAAGATTTGTTTTTTGCATTTCACAACCACAGTAATATCAGTTGATAACTGTTTGTGTCAAATTGCGATCGGTTTTGCCAATTTGTATTTCACGTCCGATCGCATTATTGACACTGTACTATTATTCACTTTGTACAATTTCTAGAATTGCGAATAAAAAGTCGTGAATTAGTAAATCCTGAGCTAAGCTCTAAAATAAGACAAACTTTTCGTGATTCTGCGCTTATTTTTCTTGGTTTGATCTTAAACTTCTTTCCGTGTTCTTGTCTTCAAATTTTCTGCTGCCTTTATACCATTTACGAGATAACCATGCCAAAACATTTTTGATTACCTATGTTAAAGTCCGGTGAATAGGGCTTTTTAAGTTTTCTTCTCTGTATAGTACCACTTGTTCGTATTATCCTTCGGACCGATGCTATGCTGGCTGATACTTCGCTTTTGGCAATTAATTATTCGTTGGTAGAGTAGAATTTGAGGCAAGCCATTGCTTTTCTCGCAATGTTGTTGCTTCTACCGTTGATTTGTCCCATAGTGTTGTGGATCCGCAAGATAACTGTTTACAACCGTCTTACTTCTATTTAGCCTCTTTGCAATTTCTCCGCCTAATTTTGTTTTTTAAACTAAATAAAAACATTTTTAAGTTTTTTTTTTTTTTGATATTCTTAACGAAACTTTGAAAAAAATTGATGATGTGAGCTCCTGCAACGAAATATTCTTCCTTATATGCTATTCAAGTAGATCATTGTTTGATCTTGGTAAATCCCAGCGGTCTTTTCTTATCTACCCTGTAATTTTATGACGTATCTACTATTGCAAAATCTTTGGTATCATCCTAGAGATCGCCAGTGTTCATTTCACACGCTTCCGCACCAACATTTTTGTTTGTTAATTTAGCTTGACTTCTTGTGTATACCTACAGTTAAAAAAATATATTATCACTAGCTGACCCGGCAAATTTTCGGTCCGCCCAAATTTGTTAATGTAAAGAAAATAATAATTCCGAGCATGCGCAATGCACTTCCTAATTTATGTAATTCGGCCAATTAAAATTCTTTATTCAAAAGTTTTTCTTTCATACGATTTTTTTCCTGACAATAACAAACACAACAAAAAAATAATTAGTGAAATCGGTCCAGCCGTTCACGCGTGATGCCGTGACCAAGGGAAATATGGATTCATTTTTAGGCCGCTTCCTTCAAGATGATAGCGGAAGGAATCGAGGGCGAAAAATCGGGAATAGGTAGGAAGGTGGAAAGGTGGGAGACAAACACTTCCTTTTCTTTTTGTGCGTTACCTGAACGCAACAACAGCTTGACTCAATGCGATTCGGTCGAAGTCCATTTCTCGCTCCAGTTCTCGATTAAATGCGTCTTGCATTAAACGATTTGGCTGTGGCATCCCCAATTTGCACAACAAATTGCCACTCATGAGCAGACACATATCCTCGATCAAAATCGAAGCTTTGTTGCGCATTTCATCTGACATCTCCAGTTCATTATCCGATGTCACAGTGCGAATTCGATGCAAAATATCGTTGGCCATAATAATCATCTTTTATAATCAAAGTATCTACTTCATTTCAAAAATTATTAGAACAAACTTTTTAGGTACATACCTATATTAAAAAAAAAAAAAAAAAAATCAAAATTGTTGACAACAACAATTTGCTTGGAAAACAATTAAAATAATTGACAACAACAATTGCTTTTAAAATTTAAAATATTTTTTTTTTGTATTTGAAGTGTCACTACTTTATGTTTCCAGTTTCTTTTTTTTTCAAAGTGTATTTCCCCATAAAAAAAAATAAAAAATTTAGTGGTGGACCACCCTTAACATTTAGGGATATGAAAAATAGATGTTGTCCGATTCTCAACCCCAGCCCATATGCACACTAAGTTTCACGAAAATCGGTTGAGCCGTTTCGGAGGAGTTCAACAACGCACCCCGTGATACGGTAATTTTATATATTAGATATTTGCTTTTTTTAAGGTTCCGTACCCAAAGGGAAAAACAGAACTTATTAGTTTCGCTTCTGTCCGAACTCATTCACTAGACCAATTTTGTACCTAGGTCTACCTAGGTATAACCTCTAGCTAAACGCCAAATACCTACCAATGGTAGCGAATAGCGATACATAGACTGGTTTAAGACGAATTAGTAGTTTATCCATATAAATCCAAAAGATATTTGTCTGTGATTAGTGCATGTCTTGTCAAAACTACCCTTACACTGCCAGGAAACAGAGAGCGCACTTGATTTCTTCGACCGGCCTTAACATGCTTTGCCCAAACAAATTTTGTAGGATCACTCCCAAATATTGTGGTTCAGATATCTGTTAAGTGACGACTTTTAGCACTGACTGAGTAGGACCGATCACAATTCTGAATAAAGTAAAGAGGGCGACTTTAGTTTTCGAATGATTAGTTGAAAACCCATTCCTAGCGCACTAATCGTCGAACATGTCAGAAGCTATCTGCAGGTTAGCATTTCTTTTTTCAGTATCAGCTGCCGCACCGAGCAACTTAACTCAGCAAATATCTCCTGAAGAGGCAATACCTGTTGTTGAAAATAAGCTGAATCTTGTATAGCTTTCTCCATACACCGATATTCATCACATAACATCTGAACTCATCTCAAATCCAATTTCAGATCCAAACCGATATTCGATGTAGGTCAAAGCCGAGATATTTTTTACTTCGCGTTAGTGCCAAAGTCAGTGTCTCTCATGTGCCTTAGACAGACACTCTAAATAGTTAATAAGCAAACTTAGATCTCGTCCTTGGAACCAACTACAGAACACTACCCCAAGTTTTAGCAGAATAATCCACCAAAAACCAAGTGGAAATTAACACAAATCCGATATTTAAAATTCCGCAGGATTAAAACTTAATTAAAAACGGAGCAAAACCAAATGCGAGACTTGAACAGACCAAATAAACAACAATTTCCTAATTACTAGCTGCGTTGCTTGCTGTATCCTTGGTGCAGCGAACGAAATATGGATGTCGGAAGAGGTCCTGCATTATTTAGACGCGTACTTTTAATTAGAGCAGTATGGCGAAGAAAACAAAAAAAAAACTCAAACTGAACCCAACCATAATGAGAAAAAGGACAATAATTATAAACAGAGAGAGAGCTTATGCACTCTTACAAATTACATCTTCAACATCAAAGAAGGGCAAACGGAAACAGCATCAACAAACAAACAAAAAATGCGAACAACAATAAACAGAAAGAAATGTGCTGCACTGCTCAAGAGAATGCTTAATATCCTTTTCAATATACAGCAAACAGAGAAAAAAAAAAAAAAAAAGCAAAACAAATAATGGAAGACGACGACGACGGCTCATTTGCCTTTAATTCGTTGATTATTTTCTTTTTTTCAGTTTTTTTTGTGTAACTGAAAACAAAACGAAAATATTTTTCATCCCATTGCTTCCAAAGTGTGAGAGTGGGTGGATATCCGCAAAAACCATAATCAACCCTTTTTTATGCGTTTGGGTCGGTTTGGTGTTTTTTTTTCTGTTGTCCTCTTTGCTGATCTGAAGAAAGGGTCTTATAATCAAAGATTAACCGTTTCAAGTAGACGAATAATTTGCGGGGTTAAAATGGGTGGAAAGCTGGGATAAATGAAAATGACTATTTGTCAGAAAATGAGGGTTTTCGCCTTGCGGATTATCGAGATAAGGCTATTTCAAGAGTGAGGTGGAGAACAGGTGGGTTTTGGTTTGCACCTATATGATTGGACTTGCTTGTAAGATTTTTGAAAATTAAATGTAGTTACCTTCTATGAAAGAAGTGGGTGCAGTGGCTTGGGGGTTAGTGCGCTGAACTATTGAGTAACAACAAAAATACAAAAATACCGCCTTCTAGTTTTCCACTCTCAAGCGCTTAGTACGCTGCTCAAACTAAATTTTCGCTAACATTTGAAATTCGCTTCTAAATTTAAGCGAACCCACTAGTTGAGTGGTACGCCGGGCAGATTCCGTACCTATGTCAACGATCGTCTCAGCGATAACGTTTTCGAAATTTTAACCACCATTAGAAGTTATATGCTCGAAAATTTGTTTGAATATCGTCAGCTTTCATTACATATGCGGGAAATGAACTGGATTAACCTCTCGAACCCGTAATTTTAGTGCTTAGTTGCTAGTTTTGGGGCTCTATCGTTTCGAGGACTATCATCTGAAAAGTTACGAAATGAGTGCCCAGTACGCTGCTCGAGGTAAATAATCAAACTTTTGTTTCAGAATATACTTCATGTAGCTGTCAAAATTTAGCGTGCCCATTGCGGTACATTTTCTCAAGCTAAATTTTGACAGATCGTTTTTGATTGGCGGAGAATGGGAGAAGTGAGCAAGTAAGTAAGTTTTTCTTTATTAAATACCTCGAAAAGGAGTACCTATAAGTGGACATGGTTGAAATCAGATAGTTTTGAAATTTTGAAGTAATTTATTTTCAAAGAACAGCTGTTTTCTGTGACACTTATCCGCGGAGTGCTCTATGTCAAAATTTTAGCTAATGTTTGGAGAGAAAACTTGGGGAGCAGATAAGATTTATTTTAGCTCCAGCAGCGTAGTAAGCTTCAGCTATAAATTACATTCAGACCATACATCGGTTTCGGCAAAGAATTTTAAAGGTTCCATCCACTCATATTTATATTCAAGAACAGAAACGAAATTAACACCGACGGTTAGATATAAGAGAAGCTAGAAGCTCTGGTTCGCAGGTAGACCTGTTGTACTTTTTATATAAATATATTATATATTTTTTGATTAAAGTCCAACTGAAAAAATAATAACCAGTCGTCTGTAAGCAATATCCACTTTGGTAAGGATCATCCCATCGGAACTATACACAAATAAGCTAGTAACATGCTATTTGTTGTTGCGGCTTGCAAAGGGAATAATCCCCTCCAAGAAAAAAATGACACATTTATGGAATGGGTTGATGTTAACTAATAATGAAACGTTTCTATTGAGCTATGTGAAATAGTTCAAAGCTGGTTTCAAATGCAATATTTAGAATTTTTAAGGTTTTAATGACTTGAAGTTTAGCTTCCTTTTTTTTGGTCGTAAAATTGATTTTTTTTTTGATATATTTATAGAAGAGCGAGACATTTTTGTGTTCTGAATAGATGCTTCTTTCGATATATGTGGCTTAAAATTCGGACAGTATCTATTTTGTTTAATTTTTCAAAAATATTTGTTATTGGTGGGTTGAGCTTACTTTTTTTTTGACCCATTTAGAGAACGGTTACAAGATAATTGATTGAATGGAGTGATAGCTTTTAAATAACCGCTTCTTTTCAGATATTTGGCGTAGTAAAATTCGAACGAGTTCGTTTTTTATTATTTATTACCGCTCACCGATATGAAATCCAACCAAAAAGAAAAGGAACGCGTTGAATCACAAATTCGAAAAGTGTGGATTTTTTCTAGGCGGAAAAAATCTTGCTGTTATATTAAACAGCAAGATTTTTATTGGTTTTATTGCAAAAGTTTTCAATTCTTTTGCTTATTACCTCTATTTTAATGGTATACACAATACACGCCCAAAATGAAACAAATGAAAACAAATAAAAAGTCAGTTTCAAATTAGCATTTGAACGATTTGACAACCATCTTTCAGCAATAATCAACTAGGCCAAAGAAATTTCTTAGGCTACTATTTGCAGGTTTTTTATGGAGGGGAAATGTTTTGTTCTCTCTTTTTGGCTCTCTTCTCCCCAACTTTTGCGTAAGGGAACCAAGTTTGACTAAATTTGGCTTATGTGTTTGAATGCATTTTAGTTAGGGAACATAGGTACCTTCTGTGATTTACATTTTCATCTAAGCTATTAAATCGGTGATAGGTATGTGCAAAAAAATGCTTGACTAGTAAGGTAGGTCCGCCACAAAATCACCCACTTTCCGAAAAGCGATTAAATATCAATTAAATTTAAACCCCATGTACCTAAATTGTTTGACGAAATTCCAATGTCACGGACCAGATTTATATACGTTCCAATACCGCAAGATCGATGTCTTCAAACCTTAATTGCATTTAGAACAGTCCGAGCAACTTTTATTTCTCTAAAAGGCACAGATTAGACCTTCAACATAAACATAAACTTGAACCCGAAAAATGTGCTTAAAATATTTGCCAGCTTAGGGCGACGGGGAGTTTCGCTAATAGGAGATCCTACACATCAAAGATACTGCTCATGGCCCACTTCAGACTAAAAACAGATTTATGTCCACCATGTCGGTTGTACGTGTACCTACATATCTATAGGAATTTGAAGAAATAATTTCCAAAAAGTACATTAGCAATTTATTCACTTGACAAACACTTGAGGTGTTGAGGACACGAGGCAAATACAATACTTCCTTTTTTACTTTAAGGTTCCCGACCAGTGAATCTTGTCTGCAGCCTTCCATCCTCTGCGATTTCGGGCACGTTCCGAGCACGCTTCCAGTTATCCAGACCAAAAGCTCTGGCATTTGCGATGGCACCACTTTCGAGTTGACGCTACTGTGAACCCACTACTGGATATGGTTGATATCGCAGTATAATAGTAATAATAAATCGTGAAATTGATTGACGGCTATACGAATAGCATGCTACTTTGACTGCTTTTATAAGGGGTTCCTCCCCTCTTTGTTGCACAAGTGTACAGATTTGCACAGTTCCAAAGTGTTCAAGTTTTCTCGATTCAAGTCTGCCGAACGTTTAACAACTTCCGCTGTCAAAAGTCATAACATATGACTTTAAAAAAAAAAGGAAGGAAGATATTGGGATCCAAATGGCAGTTAACATGAAAGGCCCAATATTTATACAAAACTGATGCTGATTCTACGAACGAAATAGCCTTATTTTTTGTCATTTGTTGCAGGTTCTTCCAAAAGTTGACTTCCTGCAAAAATAAAAAAACAAATTTCAAGAATGTCTGCCTATACCCCACTGCATTGAAAGCTTTTAACTCTTTCCCTTTTATTCGTCCCTGTTCCGCGCTCACCTGTAAGTATGCAAGTCACTCTATATGAATTTCTCAAATAATTAAAATTAATTACAGATCCTTTAGTCCTTCTATCAAATGCCAAACAAAGAAGTCTCAACAAACAATATTTTCTTTTTACCGCCTATTTTCCGTGCTTACGAATCAATACTTAATTTGAAAAATCTGTCGCAGGGGCGATGCTTTAATCATACATCACATCAACCCACCGCCGCAAGCGCGCCGCATTGTTAACCCGTTCATTCGATCATCACAACAGAGCATCAACAGCAGCGGAACAACACAGAAAATCCTTCAAAAGGTAGACTAATGAGTCGTATCGAACGAAGCTTTGTGTTCATTAATCCAAATAAAATTGAAAGCAAGTGGTAACTATACCTATACTGCTGCTATACTACTTTAACATTACTAGATATATAGCTCTGGCAGAGAGCTTGAACATCGCATCGCATCAATGTGCTTAGAAATCACCGCATCGCTGCTTTGCCACAATACTAGTAAATTAAAAACTCTAGCAGAAGAAATCACTCGAGCGCGCATAATTAATAACAAAGGATTTTTCTCCGCCTCCTACTCCGCCTCCGTCCTGTTTCCGCGCCGCATATAATCCTGAGTCGCGGAAATTTTAATCTCCTTGATTAAACATTATTTTCAAGATGAATATGGCCGCGGTACGCGAACGCAAAACCGAGGGGTTAACGTTTAGATACATTTACAGCTCACTGATGTACACAAAATCCGAATAACCTCACACCCGGAGCCACTCTTCTAAAAAGGTCTATCGCATGCCCGTCGTGGATATACCAATATGCGGTGGAGACGACATTCGTTTGATCGAAACGAAAGCCAAAGCCAGTGCAGCCACAAAGCCAGAGCCGAACGCTTCTATACCCAACACCACTTTGTCATGTCTTGTGTCCTGTGTATGGTGATGTAATTATTTGGGGTTTAAGGTTTTAATGCTACGGATAAACAGTGATCCGAATTTTTGGCGGTTCACTGTGGCGGGCCTGTTAATTATAATTTTGCACCACCAATCTATTCGTCAAACTCGGAATTGAATTCGACCCGACATCAGCAGTGTAATGATGTGGTGGCGTGTATTCTACTGGAAATACGGTAAAGGGTAATAGGTAGTATCGCGCGTTTTTGCGTTTGACACTTGGTTCATTGTTTACTTAGGATAAGAGCATATTTTTGAAAGGATTTTTTCACCCAAAAAGACACCCGAAAACCCTTTGATGTTGAAGGTCTCTGTTGGTTTGGACGGTGTTCGATTGATGAGGGTGGATGATTTTTGGTGCAGATTGTTGGTTTAATGAGGAAGACGGTACATCAAGTCCTTTGGAAGAGTTCCAAATACTTTAGTCACTCAAGCGAACGGTTTTGAGACTTGAACCTGTTGCGCCACTATTTAGTTATTAGATGGATTCGGGTTTGAATATTTCTATTAAGTTGAGTAACGGAACATTGGGTAAAGAATTGAGGCTGCATTCAAAGTGGTGTGTCATATTCATACTACATTGGGTTTCCATGTCTCCTCTTCCATGTGTGAAGCAACATCTTCTAGTGGACAATCTACGAACTTCAAACATTTTATTCACAGACCGCCGTACTAAGTCTCGACATTAAATTTACGGAAGCTCACAATTCCGCAATTTGTATGGAAAATAGGAAATTTGAACTGCTCAAATTTATAGTAGATACAAAAAATGTTTATTGGTAAGTCCCAGAGTGTTAACTTGAAGGTCTATCGTATTTTATTTTCGAATACCAACAACAAAAGTCGTCGTCCAAAAGGCAGCTCCCTAAATTAAAAAAAAAAAAAGTCTTATTCTGTACACTCCAAAAGTTGGAAAATATAAAGTCCAAAGAAATTGAAACCTTTTGAAACTTTTCGAAAAAATCGTTCGTTTAAACATTCATTCTGAGTGTGAAATTTAAAGTCACCTTCTGCTTTTTTTTTACTTTGAACAACCCAGAAAATGTTTTTTCGGAGTGAGAAGATGGGTCAGTGGCTTAGTGGTTAGTGGGTTCGAATACCGCAAAAACCCAGATTCCAGCTTAGGGTTTTTTCCACTGTGCCACCTCTCGCGAACGTCTGACAAACACCTGAGAGTATAAATGTCTTGAAAGAGCTTCTCAATTAGCCGTTTGGAGTCGGCATTAAATTGTAGGTCCCTTCCATTCATTCCAAAAAGAAAAACTCACACAAAACGAATGGTTGTGAGAAGCTAGGCCTAGGGTCCCTCCGGACTTGTTGCGCCAGTTATTTATTTTATTTATTTAACTGCACGACCCGATTAAGTGAACTCAAAAACTTTATCACATCTATTGTGAAGATCGACCTTCAATTGATAGTTGATATCTATCGATAATTTTTTTTAAATGGTATTGCGACGATCAATTATTAATGAACTGTTGAACGATTGTTGACAAATCGGTATTGTGAATGTCAATCGTGATCAATTTTATTGGCAGCTGTCAATTTTTCTATCAACTGCAATTTCTGTGTTATATAGATAGATTCATACCTTGAGATAAGTGTGGTTAATATCTTGAGATGGAATAATTCCAAAGTGATGTGGTGTGTGGATTGCTGGGAAGGCCGTCCTTCCACGGGTCCATTTAGCGAAGTTTCGTAAGACACAACAGACGCCTACGTACAGAAGACATAACAAACATGGACTGACGACTGATTGGTTCCAGTGTTTTAAGGGGTTATTTCCGATTTCTCGGCCAAGGAGATAACCACGGATATGCCACTCATGGCATGGGGGTGGGAAGGCCGCGTTTGTGTTTTCATGGCACGATATTTTTTTGTGAAGAGCAGGTGGCTGGTGTGAAGGGAGACAAGAACTACCCCGTCCGACGAGTTTAGCCGTGCAACCGCGAGCGTGCCACCGCCCCCCTCCGCCATGCCAAAGATGCCTCTATGGCCTAACCTGAGCTCCTAACAATGGCGACGTATTTTAAAGATTAAAGATCAACGATTTTCATAGTAAGTAATAAAAGGCAAGTCAATGGATACTCACTACCATAGCATTAAGACTGTAAAAGCCTTTTATATTGTAATAAAGGTGGCGAACCTCTTTCTTGGGACCAACAGTTTTAATGCGCGTCCTATCCAAACATCCTGTTACATTTGGAATTCCACTTCTTTGGAAAAAAATATTTTTGCCATTCGTTTTTCTTCTTCCGTGTATCTACTCGAATCTTAACCACTTTTGTTATTTTCTATAACATTATTTAGCAGTTCACTTAAAAAAGAGGATACTGTTGATAGCTCCCATGCGCGTAAAATCTGAGCAGGCCTCCAAGTTTAAGAATTGTCGGTACTGCTCTTTGACTTTTAATCGAAAGTTTTGTACAAAACTCAAATGGAGTTCTAGAATAAGCTTAATTTCATTCATTAGAAATTAAATTAGCTACCTTCGGTTTTCCAGTTCCAAAGGATTAGATGCATCTCGCAAACTCCTCCATATAGCAGCCAATTCCGCGTACTCTGCCTCGCCTTGGTCATCATTAAAAAATAATTCCACTGGTGACAATCAATAGATTTCACAGATTTGTAACACTCGTAATTATTGTATAATTAAATTGTTTGCGAAAGTCGTAATGATCACTTTTTAAATCAAAAATAGTTTAGAACTGTCAAAGTTGAGTTTTCGTTCGTTACGTTACGTTCACAATTGTTTATATTTTTATCAATTGTATTTTTCAATACCAATTTTGTCAATCGTCAACCGATTGGTAGTTGATCTTCGTAATAGGGGTGTATATCTTTGGAACATATTTCATATACCCCGCAATAACATAAAGGACCCGTAGAGCCATCTTTTAACATCGGACAGGCAGTTCTTATTTTGACACTTCTTCTGTTGTTAATTCACTTCACAAGTCTGCTTTTTTAGAAACCCATAAAATCAAGTTCTCCATTTTCGTGGGCAGTTTTTGATTACAGGCGAACCCATTTCAAACTCAGTGGGTTGGTTAATAATAATTGGGAAACGGCTTATAAATGATTTTGGACGGTTGGGCAACACTCGTCTTCAAAATTACATTGAGGGAGAAATTATTTACATAATGCCCGGGTTAATGGCTTTGTCAGCATTAATATTGGACCCTACAGAGATATTCTGGCAACTATATTTGTTCCTAACCCCTTTACCTGATTTTGGAAAGTGTGGAGTTTTGCGTAAACTGCCAGACTAAAGTGGATTATTGGTAAGGCCGATTGTGCGCATGTTGTTGTTGCTAGTATCCTAAAAATTACTTATGCCCACCTCATAAAATTTGTCTTTAAATATACCTATCCCCTTTAAATCAAGTACGCACAGTTAAAAAGATTCTTACAAAATTCAGCAAATTGATTCACCAAATGGTTGCACTTTGGCAATCCACATTTTATAAATTTATCAAAATAATTTTCCGCAACGAAAATAAAGTAGAAATTTAAAACGCCACACAGGATGTCATTTGCGTTTTGGTAATTCGTAGCTGTGCCTGTGCTTGTTAACATGCCTTAACATATGAGGGATTTTGCTGCTCATATAACCCAAGACGCCATGGATAAAAATGAATTTCCTGCAGACACTAGACAGGAAGAACAATAAATCAACAAGTACAGGACATGTGCGATGAAAACATTTCTTACTCGGCTTCGCATTTTTTTATATTTTGCTCCCCACACCGCCATATCAGAGTCAGAGTCACAGTCATGTTGTATAAAGCTTTGTGTCATCCGAAATAATCAAAACCGTAGTAGCAAGAACAAGACTAATGGAAGAGAATTGATTTCGTCGAAAATTTTCATTTATCCGTTTGTTGCCATTAATCAAAGCATTTCTTGCACAGCTGACAATATGATTTATTATGAGCTACATTCATATGTTAATAAACAGTCCTTGTAGCCACAGATCCATAAAACGTGGCTACAGTCCTTGTTGCCGCCGATCCGTTGTCATATCCTAGCTGAAATTGTGTTCAAATTAAAGTTGGATATTCGATATTAGCTTCTATAGGAAAGGGACATCTCCAATTTCATTTCACTGATGTATGAGGTCTGACAATTTTCCTCCCCCAACGGAGAACGGACCACCACATACTTATATGTAATTAAAGGTGAACTACTGACAGGCATAGTCCCAGTTTGCGGATGACAAAAAACTGAATGCCATTATGAAACAGTCAATGTTTTCACTAACTGCTGTCATTTGACACCACTTAGCCGAAAATTGAAAACCTCAACAACCACCACCCTCCTGAAGGGAGGATTTCCAACTTTCCCTATTGATCTATATACTCGCGCTCGTATCTATCGAGTTACCGCACTTAAATGTCACATATGTCTCTCGGCACAAGTCAAATGATATTTTCATTTTTTTACTAAAATATTTATTGTTCGTCGCATTTTAAAGGCCATATGCGAGGATTTGAAACTGTGTACGGTAGAGAGCTCCGAAATTAATTTTCGCGTGCAACCCTTAACAATGATAACCAATGTGAGTGATGCATAATATGAGATGGTTGACAGTTCTTCTCATGTGGAAAATTCGTTAAAAGGTTCTCCGTTCGGGATGGAGGAGATTTTGAATGCCCTCTCTCTGCGAAGGAAATTTTGTATTCGATTTCAGATGATTGCATTTTTAATCGGATTTGGTTTAAATTGATTTAAATTAGTGGGGGTAATGACTTTTTTTGTGCGCACTGCACTTGTTAATGTAGCTTTTCGGTGGCAAGTGTTTTGTCGATTAACCAATCCTTTAGCGTGTCGTGTTGGTCCTAATTTGATTACGGAGTAAGTGATGTCATGTGTGCTATAGCTATAATAGCAGATCAACAGAGCGGAAAACAGGAAGGCGCTTGATTTTGCAAGTGAAGCGGAAAGTCCGTGGTAGTGGCCAAATTTTGATTGCTGAAACGTGAAAGGCATTTTCAACTAAAAGGTAAAAATGTTCAGTATGTGCTTAAAGGTTTGGGTATAAGGTAAACCTCAAAACTTTTTGTTAGTTTATTGAATTTTGACAAAGGTATAAGACTATTAAAGCTTGTTTTTTTTTTAGCGAAGAATTAATACTCTTTTCAAATAACAGTCAAGGGAATTAGAAATATGGGACAAAAATCGCCTACAACATCGCCAAATGAAATGTGTCAAACACATATTGTGTTAGTGTGGACTTCCCGTCGGTAAGTTCATCTACCTTTATCCGAAGATTGGGCACCTTGTCGTGGTGGGGCGGTTTAAGTAGAGGAACAGGACAGGATCAGGGTAGTGAACCAACTCCTCTGGTAGATATGAATGTGAATTGAAAAACCAAGATCCAATCCGATCAATCGATCAACCCTTAAACTCCAAGATGACTAGTTTGCAATGTCGAGGGAGCTGTGATAAGGTAGGTAAAACTACTGGTTCACAGGGTTCAGGGGTAATTGAGGGGCAGCTCAATCCTCTGTTGTAATTCAGTTGAGTAGGATAGGTATTGGGGATCTCTGCCTATTCGGTCTGTATAAACCTCCCCTACTCGTGGGTGCATTATTTATATGAACCAAAATAATAAATATAAAAATAAAATGCCATCGGAAAACGAGGCGGAAGGCTTGGAAGGGGTCGAGAAGGTGTTAGAAGGCGCTGGAACGAACCCGAATAAGCTCGATGGGTCAGTGGACTCTGATGGGAAACCAAAAGATTTAGCTGATCAATCGTCAGTGGAGGTGGACAATGCGGAGCAGAAATGCGACAAGAGGTCAGCCGAAACTGCGGAAGCCGAATTGGAAGAGGAAGGACAACTCGATCCCGCGCGGAAGTTGCACAAACAACTGAAGCAAAGGATGAAGAGGGTCAGAAGGAAACAGAGATTGGCCTTGGCCAAATCTGTCTCCGTGGAAGGCATAAACAGATCGGTCGATGAGTTGACCGAAATGGTTGTCAGTATAACGTCGACCGAAACCTCTCCAGAGGACGGTGGATCTAGGAAACGGTTCAAATGTTCCGGGACCATGAATCCACCCGCAACTGAAAAGCAGGGGACGGAAGGCGGAGAGGAGGATGGACAGTCTGCTCAACATGGGGTCAGTCTACAGGTACCACACTGCATTGGTTATGTCGATGGACAGCATGTACAGCGGAATATCAGTCAGCCCGAAAAGTAGAAGGTAAAACGAAAGCTGAACCAAGCTATGGGAAGGAGAGCAAAGCAAGCCGATAATGCTAAGCCATACACTAGGAGTGAGAGAACCAAAGTTGGCAGGGGCGTAAAAATCTTTGCTCAAACAGCGGCGAACGATCTCCAAATGGGTGTTGCCGATGCCTTGGAGGAAGGGATTATAGCTATAAAATGCGGTAACCAAGAAACAAAGGCTTGGCTATGTGAGACTGTAGGGAAGATGACCGACCTATGGGAGGGAATCAACCTTTAAATAGACAGGTTTCACATACTAAAGGATAGCATTCGTGAAGTTCCAAGGATCATCGGAAAAGACTCAACATGGAAAGCCACTCGGTAGGGCGACGAAGTGATAGACACCATGGATATGGGATCAACACAAGTCGGGTGGGAGGTGGGCCCGTACCGGGAAAAGCTCAGGGTGATTCAATTGAACCTTCATCACAGCAAAGCAGCATCAGCAATGATGACTAAATGCTTTGATGAGGATTCGTTTGATATAGCCCTCATACAGGAGCCTTGGATCTTTAGAGGAGAGATTATAGGACTCCCAAATAGCATGGCTCAATTGTCTGTGTGCCCCAGACCTTGCAGCAGTACGAGTAGGTTCAGGTGCGGGAACTTTTGTTGAAGCATCTGCATACCTGCCGTATGATTCTCCCGATCCTCCTCCGACAAGAGAGTTGGAGTCTTTGGTGAATGCATGCAGGAACAGGAATGAGGACTTAATAATTGGTTGCGATGCCAATGCACATAACACAGTGTGGGGCAGCACCAACGCCAATTACAGAGGAGAAGCATTATTCGACTTTGTATCATGCAAGGATCTGGCTATATTAAACAGGGGAACAGAGCCAACCTTCGTGGATGTGAGGCGAAAGGAAGTGATCGATGTTATCCTGTGCAGTAGCCATATAATTGCAAGAATATCAAATTGGAGGGTAAGGGATCAGGCTACATTGTCGGATCACAGAGCCATTTCATTTGATGCTCGCTACGGGTCTAAAAGAAAAAAATATCGGAAATACATCAGAATTTCGGAAGAATACGGATAGGACTAAATACCTTAAAGTACTGGAGGAAAAACTGAATGTAACAGGATTCGGAATACCGAAAAACACTTGGCATGTAGAATCACAGCCGAAGCATCTGTGGAAAAAGAAGATCCAGCGCCTTGGTGGTATAGGGAACTTGAAAAGCTAAAGAAGGATGTAAGGAGAACCCGAAGCAAGGGATGAGTATAAGGCGAAAAAGAAAGAGAAGGACTTTTGCTCGAGTATGAGGAGTACATCTGAAGTCAGTAGACTACAAAAGATTGTCTCCAGGGATCCAATTTCCAATATCGGACTCATTCGTAATAGATATGGGGAGATGTTGGAAACACTGGATCAGACAAATAAGGTCCTAATGGAGGTACACTTTCCAGGAAGCTATAGGTCAGATCAGCCCTGGGCTCCAAGGAAACAAGGAGCGAACAGGATGGATAGGACGGAAGCAGAACGGATCGTAATACCAGAAGCGGTCAAGGGTGCGATAGGAACATTTTCACCCTTCAAAACTTCTTTTATACCAGGCTGAGATGATTGCATTGCTGCATGCGTTGGACTACTTGCTTGAGAGTCAGGTGGAGGGAAGAAATAACCTTATAGCACTGGACAATCAGGCGGTGATCAGATGCATGGAACAAACAAACATAACAACATCATTGGCATTGGAATGTGTACTTAGGCTCAATAAGTGTTCATCTAAACATGAAGTAACACTGATTTGGGTACGAGGACACATAGGGATCGAAGGCAACGAAAAGGCGGACTCCCTTGCAAAACAGGGGTCAACTGAAGAGTTGCTGGGACCAGAACCATTCTCTTCAATTGGCAAAGGAATGGTAGAACAGCTGATTCACAAATGGATCACGGCAGAACACCTGAGAAGGTGGTCAACCGTGGAACAATGTAGACAGGCTAAAATGGCAATTAAGTGGCCGACCTGCTCCACTCAAAGAAGGGTTCTAAGCATGAGTCGAGGAACATTGAAATGGGTGGTGGGTGGTGGCTTTGTTAACAGGACATGGTAATTTCGGGTATCACTTAAGGAAGATGGGCCTTAGAGAGGATGATACCTGTAAACTATGCCTGGAGGAACCTGAGACAGCGGCACATATACTGTGTCAATGTCCGGCGTTGGCTGGCAAAAGAATGAGGATCTTGGGACATCATTGGGTCGAGACCCAATCGATGAAACAGATCTCCCATAAACAGATGCTGAATTGAGCTAAGGGAAGAACTCTGAAGAAATCCAGAAAGTCTCTCTGGGTAAGATTTATAGTGGTAGAGAGACGAAAAGAGACCCGACAATGGTGGTCTGATTCGAATATCTCTCGAAATCTATATATAGTGTGGACTTCTGTGAGTAGGATGACTTGAGAGACGGTGCAGAGCTCTGTGGGCAATTTATTATAGAAAAGACTCACTCTCTGATCTATTACTCAATTTTGACCACTATCCCTCTATAATATAACTGCTTTGTCTTCTGTAAGCTATCCTCTGAAATAGGTCGAAGTCCATTAGTCAAGGAAGCTGAAGTTTGAAATATTTATGTCGATATTACAAAAAAGAGGTGCAGGAATATATTTCGGACTTTCAATTTTATGGCAAATAATTCCTAAGGAAGACTTCAAATTTTCGTCCAAAAACTTCCTTCCGAGCTATGCTGGGTATTAAGCTAATTTGTTAGTAGTGTTAAGTTAAAAATTGGTTTGAGGGAATAAGGTATGCTAAGGCACTTATCACCGAAAAGTTTCCATCGCGGTCTAACAGAAATATTGTTAATATATTTTTGACGAAGTCTTTTGATAAAATTTTCTATTTTAGCCAATTTAAATTAACATGTGATTAAATATTTGCTTTAAGTCCTGCAACAGACCAGAGGTACCTTTCCTACACTGAAAATAATATCCTGGTAAACAAAATGTTTCTATCTTGATTGACAAAATCAAGACCAAAGACAAGTTTAAGTGGTCAAAAAAAGTAAAAGGAAATGTTTACGACTCCGTTTTATGTATGGCTATAACTGGGGCTATAGCTACTCAGCAAATTTAGAATTTTCGCGCAATGTTTAACAAGTACTGACTCGCTTAACGGTGTAACAGTATTGTGATAGGCAACCGCGTTACATTTGGAAATTATAGTTGTTTAAGAAATTTTCGAAGTTCCTTTTCCAACTACAAAAAAAGGGACAAAGTAAAAACTAATTGTATAAGGGTCTCGAAAAAAGTGCCAAATTGTAGTACAACGGTTGCGCTGGTCTAGTGCGCGGTGCAATCACACATTCAAATCCGATTCGGTACGTTCCCTAGCGCAATTGCGGAAAACACTGCACAAAATCAAAGCACCGGTGTCCCATAAGGCAGGCATTTAGGTCCCATTCTCTTCATCCTAAAGGTAGGTTAGGTTAGGTTTTTGGGCTGACGAAGCGGGTGACCCTCGCCTCGCCACACTCAGGTCCTTGTGGACCCATTGTGATACCCTTTATTTGTGGGGTTTAGCCGTGTTGTATTTCGGCCTCGTTTCCTTCTCCTTATTCGATGTTGTCCAGCCATCTTGATGTCCTCAGAAACCTGTGAAGATTAAAGAGTGAGATATTTGAGAGTTCTTGAATGTCTTGGAAGTAATATCTTCCAAGTGTTCTATTTCGCAAGTGACAGAGGCTCGGGCAGTGACAGAGGAAGTGAGGTGTGTCCTCATGCGTCTCCTCATCACCGCAGCCACTACAGATGTCGTCGTCTATGAGGTTTAATTTTATTTTATGGTTTCTTAGGAAGTTATGACCTGTCAGAGCACCTACCGACTTAGACAGTGATGATCTGTCAAACTTCAAGAGTTTGTTGGTCCGTCTTTTGTCATATTCAGGCAAAGCTTCCTTGATATTTCACAGGTTGTTAGTGTCTTCCACCTGTTATTGGCTTTCATTCGGATCTTGTTTTCCACCCGTTCTCTGAGGTTACAGAGTGGTGGTTTGATCGATTGTAGTGCCTGATCATGGTCTATTGCAGACCCCTTTATTGCCAGTTCTTCTGCAATCTCATTGCCGGCTTTGTCCCTGTGTCCAGGAACCCAGCAGAGATTTATACTATGCTGCGAGCCAAGAGCTTTGAGCTCTTCGCGACAGCTGCGAATTAGCTTTGATTTGATTTCAGTAGCCGAAATAGCTTTAATGGCTGCCTGGCTATCAATGAATATGGTAATATCATTACGTGGTATTGCCCTCATTGAGACCATACACGCCGCTTCCATAATTGCCAGAACCTCGGCCTGGAAGACACTGCTATGACCAGAAAGCCTTAAACATCGGCGTATGTTTAATTCCTCCGAGAATAGACCGGCTCCAGTGCCATAGTCCATCTTTGATCCATCTGTGTAGATGGATATAGATTTCCTTTTAGCAGGTTCGTTCGTTTCCCATTCCTCCCTGCTCGGAAAGGAGCAGGAGAATGGCTTGTCGAAATCTAGGTAGGGAGACATGTAGTCAGAGCTAACATCGTTCTCTACGTATCTCTTCAAAATCTGCGCATGTCCTGTAGCATTAGGATTCCAGCCTTGTGTTTGGCTAATCCTGAGTGCACTTTTAACGGCCGATTCTTGCATATATAGGTCCAGGGGGAGCAAGTTGAGAATGGCCTCCAACCCAGCGGTTGGTGTCGTTCTGATTGCACTGGTTGTTCCTATACATGCTAATCTTTGTATTTTTGTCATTTCTTTCAGATTGGTTACCTTGTCCGCGGCTTGCCACCAGAGGTAAATGATCTCTTTCTACGCGGATGATACTAAATTCTTCAAAATAATCTCTTCACCTCAAGACTCCTGCCTCCTTCAACAAAACCTTGATCGTTTTTCGACCTAAAAAAAAAAAAAAAAAAATTGTTGGCGCAACAAGTCCGGAGGACCCTAGGCCTAGCTTCTCACAACCACTCGTTTTGTGTGAGTTTTTCATGTTTGGAACGAATGGAAGGGATTTGCAATTCTATGCCGACTCCAAACGGCTAATTCAGAAGCTCTTTCAAGACAGTTATACTCTCGGATGTTTGTCAGACGTTCGCGAGAGGTTGGCGCAGTGAAAAAAACCCTAAGTTGGAATTTGGGTTGTTGTGAGATTCGAACCTCGGACCCCTCGCTTAGTAGTCCAACACACTTACCACTAAGCCACCGCGCCTACATCCGTTTTTCGACCTGGTGCCTCACAAATTGCTTTGAGCTCAGCCAACATCACCAAATTCCAATCCATTACCCTATCATGCAAGCGCAACAAGTTCCCTCGCCCACTTTACCTTTTGCGCGGTCAACCAATCTCTCTCGTTCATTCTCTTTGCGACCTTGGCATATTGTATGACGGGGAGCTAAACTTTCGTTCACATATTGATGAAATAATTATTTGTAAGGCCAACTCATCACTCGGCTTTGTTAAACGATGGTCTAACCCTCCCACCCTTACGTGACTAGATATCTGTATATCACCTTAGTGCGCCCCCTCCTTGAATGCGCTTTCATCGAGCTCATGCACACAGAATTGATAACGTCTAAGGTCGCTTTCTTCAATTTTCCCTTCGAGGTTTACCTTGGGACGATCCTTTTATCTTACCACCCTACACATCTCATTAACCTGAATACCCTTGAGGAGCGAAGAGACGCTGCAGACATTCTACTCGTTTATCGTCTTCTCTCATGCTCCGTCGATTGCGCGTCTCTTTATAACTCTACTTTTTTAACACTGCAATGTATTTCAAATCGCCATCTAGGTGTCAATTGTAGTCTGGCAATACCTGACTGAAATGCAAGATATAAAGAGAAAAATAAGATCCAGGTCACTTTCGTAAATGAGAGTAAAATAAAAGGTGGTGCTTCTGAAAATCGTTTTCAATAACATAATCGATTTACAATACAAACCCTCGCAATTTACGTTGTCCGCGTAATCTCCCGCATGCTGCGAAAGGTTAATTCTAACCTTTTATTTTTCGATTTCAACCGCAGCACTGCCCACCACTCGATCTCCTTCAATATTCTGCCTAGGAATTTTTAAGTTTTAGTTTTAAGGCTTTTCATAACTTAGTTGTTGAATGTTAGTTTTAGCTTGTATTAAGCCAAATATATGGTTGTATTGCCCTCACTTTGAAGGTTCTTACTACCTGTTGGGTTGTTATCCTAAAACCTACAAGACTCTAGTTGAATAAGGGAAGGCGGGGAGTTAAGGAGCGGCCACACCAAATTTCTGTTGGGAAATCTTACGAGCTCTAATTCGATATATTATTTGAAAGAACAACAAATTTCTGAACAAGCAGTTCGGTTGAAAAAATTGCTTTTTCAAACAACACCACTAATCCATCAACAGACTGAGTTTTAAGAGGTTGCTTGAAATGTCCAATTATGATAGTCAAGTCTCCGTATGTATGACACTCGGAAAGACATAAATTTTCTCCCTCACCGGGAGTGAACCTGCACTTTGATTTGCCGTCGATTGTCATAGTGAATATTATACTTGCTGAGTAAAATCACTAGGCGACCCCGCCAATTATTGAACACAACAGAGGGGTTGGTTATGAAATTGTTGTAGTTGCCCTGCTTATGTTAGGTATTTAAAGAAGACTGAAGCTGAGATTTGAGAAGTTTTGGAACGTTTTGAGTAGCCTGATCCGTGTTTTTTTTATATTTTACTGACTAATTAACTAAATATGTAAGTCGGCTTTACTTTGACCAAGGTGGAAAGGATTGAAGCTGCAACTGACAACATCTTTTTTTTATCAACTATAGGTAGGTATCTTCTCAATCAACTATCTGAATCTACCCCCCGTATGTTGCATGCAAAAGAACGTTGCCCATGCCTCATTGAATACATCAAACCCAAGAGCACACATTAGACACACATGTCCAGCAGTAATAACGTAATTTATGTCCCATTACGGTTAGCGTACAGAGCAATCCCCATATACATCCATCCATCCCATTAATCCTTTCCTCTGTGTGACATAATTTCCTGACAAAAATCGCATAAAAAACACAAAACTCACCCAAAAACCACACAGATTGCCCATAACATTCGTCTCACCATTCGTCCAGAACTGCGAGAGTAGCAACGTAATTTCGACATCATTAACGTCCATTTGCTATAAATATTTCTTTGTATGATTTATCCCGAGAGACAAAAAAAAAAAAAATCCAAATGGGCTCGACGCATGTTATTCTATTACTTTCGCTGGACGGAAAGGGTTGCCTAACTCTTCGCTATGTGTCATAAACAACCAAAGTCATTTGGTCACTCGAATTTAGATGTAAATTGTTGGGTTTGCCACTTCCATTTACACAATGGGACAGAGGACTGCAACTCCCAGCACAATAGCGTCCTATGTCCCATCGCCCATACTCACTGGCTGTACCCTGTACAGTGTACACCAACGTACTTACGATGCATGAAAATTTATTTGTTACGGAACAATTCAATAAGTTAATAATTCAATTTCGGCGATAAAAATCTGATTTTGGGTCGAAAAAAAAAAAAAAGTAAAAATACAAAGCACACACATGAAACAACCCTTTCTAGTCAACCGTAAACTGTTGATGTTGACTTGACTATGCTGTGCGAGCGTGAAGAAGGACCTTTTTTTATATATATATTTTTTTTTTTTGTTTTCTGCTTTCGCCTAAAAGCAAAGGGTGTGCATAAATTTCATTGTCGGATATACAGAGAACCCAACTTAACAGGACTAACCTAAATGCGTTCAATGTGGATTTCCTCAAATCACATATGAACATGATGGAGAGTGTAGACAGCGTGTAAGGCGAGTGTTTTTATGTCCTTATTGCATATCCATTATTTTTACGTAAATTTAAAGTAATTGCCAGAGGAAAGGGTGACAGACATGGCTTTGGTAGGTATATGAAGAGATGCATGGCGCATGACATTTTTGCCTAAAAGAAGCACTAAATCAAATTCAGATGTCGTCTCCGACAGTCTTACGCTTGTTTGCGCTTCGGTGCGCCTGTTTTATACATGTTGAGCTTGAGAGGCATGTGTGTACATGCCGGAAGAGAAATTTAATTCATAAATAAAATTTCCAGTATCATCGATAGAATGGTCATAAATAATTCATTTGTGTGAAATGCAAATTAAAATGTGTGCTCTTTGGCTTAATAGATTTATTTATATTTATGAAGATAATATACCTTGGGGCAATATGTACGTTTTGGGGAACATGTCATCTTGTTGGGACTTTGTGCTATCAAATTTAAGGTAAATTTTGTTAATTTTTCCCGACCATGTAGAAAGAGCAGTTTGGAAGTTTGGATATCTTCTCAAATGCAGTCGAACCTGATTAAATGGCCATTTTCGTGGCAAACTTTGACATGCTGACGTCACAAAAATTTGGCCATTCGGTGATCACTCGTGGCCGTGTCGTCTTTCGTGAGAGTGCGCTGCGTCAGCCCGCGTGACAGGCGATCACACCTAGTCACAAATTTAGGACAAATGTTAACGTCATAATGACGACGGTATGTCAAAATTAAATATGAAAAGTGACATGTGTAATTGTAGCAATAGAAAGTTATTCCGGTTACCCATACCCAACCTAACCTTTTATTCGATTCGATCGAAATATTACATCGATTATTACCGATGCATCGATTAAAACCATCGATGCATCGATTTAGAATATCGACGTATTGTGTTCTATGAGCTAAAAATAGGAAATCAAAAATAGGACATTATCAAAGGTTTTTAATTTAACTGAGTTTTATTAAAATTACAAATCCCAATACTTCCGCTCAAAACTTAGCATAAGACAATATTTTGTTTACCCGCTTTACTTGAGTTCTATTCCGTTTTGCTGACTCAATAAGCTTTCTAAAAAAATATTTATAAATAATTTTAAACAGTTTTAGAAATTGGAGCTTGTAGTCGGAACAAATGTCCAAAGGATTTTCACTAAGCCGACCAACAGGTGCTCTAAGTAGACTTAGCTTCCAATTTCTGTGTACCTACTGTGTACAGTCCATGCTTCGATGCATCGAATGAAAATAACATCGGATGCTTTCAATGCATCGGATTGATTCGATGCATCGAATACTAAACATCGATGTTTTCGATGTATCGATGTATTATGAGCAACCTTACTCAGTTTCATACTTATCGAGATAGAGCAAGTAATTGTGTCACTTAAGGAGGTGTTTGAACTAAGCAGAAGTCAGTCCCAAAATTTGTAAAACGTTGATTATTTATTTGTGACATCTCCAATACCTATACAAATATTAGTGGGGGAAAAAACACACTGTTTCAACGTAACCTCGACTTTAAGAATATTCAAAATGCCATTTCTCGAGTCTTATGCCAGCTAAAAAAAAGTTCCTTAGCACGCACAGAGCTGGGTTTCTACATCTAGTTGCATATAAAAGCTTTACGTTTTATGTTCTGGTTCAGATCCCAGAAAATACCTGGGATTACATCCAGTTCGAACCGACTAGATTCCGAAGGATTGCGGACCAGCCACACATCCCAGAGCATCGGTACCTTCATGGTCTGGTTCTGCTAAACGAGGAGATATTCCCAAGAGACATGGATAAGGCAACCCTACCCCTCTACGAATCTATTTAGACAACCCACCATCGAGGATAATAGCAAGTTGACCAACCAACCAACCAACCTCAAAACCAAAAAAACATCAACACACGGGCTTAAGCTCCCAGTTAACACGATCGTCCAAGGCCAAGTACAAAGTACGCGGCAGCCAATCGTGGGATTGGCTGCGTTATCATTTCTACATATCTACCTGTTCCCACAGTCTGGGTGCAACGGATCGTATGGCACACGCGCGATCGTCTACGGATGCGCGTGCATTTCGACACTTTGACCAGTCAGCAGTTGCATCGTGGGACCAGTGATTTCCTAACGGGAAATATTTTAGTTTGTAAGGCACTCTTATTCTGGACTTGAGCGTGAACGGTTGATATCAGTAATAAAATTATAACGTGGTTGAACTTAAAGTGTTTTATTTAAAAATCGAACTAGTGGGCGTGTCTGCGGGCACGGTTCGAGTATTTTTTTGATTTGCAAGGACCACGAGTCCTTTACTGGCGCCCGAGCAGGGACCTGACGTGTAAAGTCAGGACCAAACCCAAGAGCAAGTGCATACTAAGAGCTAAATGTAAAAAGTGAAGAATAGTGCTAAAATACTGTGCATTCTAGAAACAAATGTTAGAGTAAAGTTAACGTCAGAAAAAGTTACGAAAGTTAGTGCTAAAGATGCTGTGCATTCTAGAAACAAATGTTAGAATAAAGCCAACATCGGGAAAGTAAAAGCTAAAATACTGCGCAATCAATAAGCAGATGTGAAAGTGAAACTAAAATCATAGAACTGTAAAAAACCTACGCATCAAAGGACTAAGCGAGGAAGTTGAAATCACCATTGGAAAGGTTGTCCAAAGAAGTGAAAGCCGAATATAAGGAAGAATAAGGAAGATAAGGAACAACTCCGAAGACAACATCCAGAAGATGTCACCAATCATTTTAGGAGTATAGTAAGCTATAAGTTAAGAAATATATCAGTAAAATTTATTTAAAGAAAATTGCCTTTTTGGTAATAATTTCGTGAAAAACATCTATGCCTAGTACATAAGAAAATTTTGTGGAAAGAAACTATTCACTCAGTAACGAATTTAAGAAAACATTTATGCCTAGGGGCCAACTCCCAAGAAAAAAGGGGCCGGTTCACTGAAGGATTTTTATATAATTCTTTGTGAAGACACTCGTACCTCAGTAGGTCGCTGCAGATATAATTGCATTACGACTAAACCGGATCCATACGAGCCTTCCAGGTGACTACCCCGAAAGTTTAAGGTGGAGCGCTTAGCAGGCATCCAGGGAATTTAAGAAATCGAATTATTCAAAGTAAATTAACTTATGAAAAAGAGCACATCAATTGTGAAAGATATATCGAGCTAAAATTAAAAAATCGAAATAACTGTATGAAATTGATACGCAGTAGATTCAATTGTGAAAATTATTTAATTAACGAATCCAAATTCTCTTCTGCCACTAGTTAGCTTATTTGACATATTATAAGGGTCATTTCACGGTATTTTTTTTACACTCTCAATCATAATCGTAATTAAAATGGATGAGCTTAGGAATTCAGTGACCCAATTAACGGGAGCCATCAATTCAGTTCTCGATCAATTAAGAGGATTTGAATCCCGAATTGCTCGTCTTGAGCAGGGGGATTCGAGACAGGGGGGTGATTTAGTAAGACGGCTTAGTTCCATTGAGAACAGAATAACAAACATTGAGGCTGCAGGCTTGGGGGACCAGCGGTCCAGCAACCCGAAATCTCTGAACAGTTAAGAGGTCCGAACAACGAGGCCGAATTAAAAGAAATTTCAAAATTACCGGACTCCGTAAAGGAGCTCCAGATATTTGAAGGTAATCCAGTTCACTATGTATCCTGGGTACATAGTGTCGAAACGGTCCTCAAGGACTACGAGATCGTCCGTAGCAAGCCCATTTACAGGGCTATCCTCCAACATATCAGGCAGAAAATCAGGGGGAAGGCTGATTCTGCGCTCGTATCGTACAACGTGTTTGATGATGAGTGGACGGAAATCAAAAGGGTCCTTTCTCTGCATTATGCAGATAAAAGGGACATAAGGACCCTCGAACACCAGCTAAATCAGCTGAAGCAAGGTGGTTCTCGGGTCGATGACTTTTACGCCACCGTGAATCATCAATTTTCACTTGTTATAAACAAGATTCGATCGGAATCGCACTCCGCCGAAACGATGAATGCCTTGGTAGAAGCCTACCGCAATCGGGCATTGGACGTCTTTGTGCGAGGACTGAATGGGGATCTATCAAGGCTCCTTATGATCCGGAGACCAAGAACGCTCCCTGAGGCCTATTCTGCGTGCCTTGAAATGCAGAACCTGAATTTCAGGAGCAATACTGTGCATGTGCAGGCACAGAACGTAATATCCTCCCCCGTGCACTATAACTTCAAAAATGAAAGGGGCCCTCCCTTGCCCGTAGGAAATTCGAATAGGTTCCCGAACCATGGTTACGGGCAGCGCCAATATTATTCTGGGAATGCTGGGTTCCAAGACAGACCGTTAAGACCATTGGGCCCGAAACCCCCAGTTAAGATGGAAGTAGACGAATCTGTTCAATCCAGAAACGTTAATTACATGAATCGGCCTAACAACCGGTTCAAACGAGAACCAAGGTCAGATAACTACAACCCGCGCAAACAACAGCGGTTGCATCACATGGAATCTGTCGGTTCGGAACCAATAGCAGAAGCGGAATCAGCCGATCTCCCTTACGAGGAACCATCGCCGGAAAATTTTATGGCAGGAGCCTCGTTTCCAGCGTACCATACATAGAGTATGTTACGCGGGATGGGGTCGTCCTGAATTTCTTGGTGGACACGGGAGCTAACAAGAATTTTATAAGGCCAAACTTAGTTCCACGTCCTGACCCCGTCCAACACCCATTTCTTGTGAATAGTCCCGGCGGGAAGATTCGCATCAACAACAAAATATGTGGGAAGTTCTTCCACGATCTGGGTTGCGAGCTAGACGTCACATTCTTTGTTCTCCCTAGCCTAACATCGTTTGGTGGTATAATTGGCGATGACACGCTTAAGCAATTAAAAGCGGTCATCGATAGGGAGAAGAACGAACTTACTATCGCATCCAATAAGGTCATCACCCTTAAAAATCGGGTTTCTAGCGCGGTAAATTACATGTTTTCTTTGAGCGAGAATATTTCAACTCTCGCAAAATCTAGATTGGAGGCTATTTGCGGCAAATTTAAGAGTCTTTTTGGTCCTGTGGGCAACGAAATGGTTAAAACCAACGTAAGAGCTGCTATCCGTACGAATACGGACGAACCAATCTATGCTAAAAGCTACCCCTACCCAGCTTGTATGAGGGATGACGTTGAGCGACAGGTTAAGGAGCTTCTGTCGGAAAACGTCATCCGTCCTTCGAATAGCCCATATAACTCACCAATATGGGTTGTTCCTAAGAAGCCGAAACCCAATGGGGAAAAACAGTATAGAATGGTAATCGACTATAAGCGTCTGAACGCTGTAACGATTCCAGATACATACCCGATCCCGGATATCAATAGCATGCTCGCTAGTCTTGGAGATGCAAAACTCTTCACAACGCTCGACCTGACGTCAGGATTCCATCAAATATTGATGAACGAGAAAGATATTCCGAAGACGGCCTTCTCGACAATGAATGGGAAGTACGAGTATCTAAGACTTCCCTTCGGGCTCAAAAATGCTCCCGCTATCTTCCAAAGGATGATAGATGATGTGCTCAAGGATCTAATAGGACAGATATGCTATGTATATATTGACGATATAATCGTCTTTAGCAAATCTGAGGAAGATCACTTGAGAGACATTGAAACCGTCTTCTCCAAATTAAATGATGCCGGACTAAGGATAAACCTGGAAAAAACCAACTTCATGGCCACTAGCGTGGAATTCCTCGATTATTTGGTTACTCCAGAAGGCATTCTCCCAGACAGGAAAAAAGTTACAGCAATCAAAAACATTCTTCCACCAAGGAATCTGAAAGAACTGAAAAGCTTCCTTGGATTAACCTCCTATTACAGGAAGTTCATTAAAGATTATGCTAAAATCGCGAAACCCCTGACCAATTTAACACGCGGGGACCTTTCAAATGTTAGAGCCAACCAATCTAGAAATGTTTCAATTTCCCTTGACGATGATGCAGTTAAGTCATTCGAAACTCTAAAAGAGCTACTCACGTCTGCAGATGTCCTGGCATTTCCGGACTTCGAAAAAGGCTTTAATTTAACCACGGATGCTTCCGACTACGCCATTGGTGCTGTCCTATCTCAGGGCGAGCATGGTAAAGAACGACCTGTGGCATACATCTCCCGCTCTCTGAACCGAACAGAAGAGAACTACGCGACCAATGAGAAGGAGATGCTCGCCATAGTCTGGGCTCTAGATAATTTGAGAAATTATCTGTATGGAGCCAGAAAGATTAAGATTTTCACCGATCATCAGCCTCTGACATTTGCCTTGAGCAACAGGAATCACAACGCTAAACTCAAGCGTTGGAAGGCAAGGATTGAGGAGTATAACTACGAGTTGATTTACACTCCCGGTAAATCAAACTTCGTGGCTGATGCTCTTTCACGATTGGAGACAGAGGTTAACCATCTATCTGATACCAGCACCGAAACCGCTAGCGAAACGCAGTCCAACTCACCTATAGGAGTGGTCACGGACACCGCAACTGAGGCCTCCCAGACGGGTACGGCTGAGGAAGGACTTTGTGAGCTCTCTGGTAGCGACACAGAATCCTGCACTGTACACAGCGCTGACCAGGATGGCTCTGACCTCATACCGCACGTAGAGGCCCCAATCAATGTCTTCAGAAATCAACTGATTTTTAAGATTGGTATCGATCTGCACTCTCACGAGGAGCCGCACCCCGGTTATCATCGGCATTATATTTCTACAAACAGATTACATCGGGACTATCTTGTTAACATGTTGAGGGAAAAGCTTAACCCGAGAGTGGTAAACGGAATTAAAATCCCGGAGAGGTACCTTGGTTTGCTCCAAGAGGTTTATCTGGAAAACTTTAATAACTATAAAATACGGGTTACTCAAAGAATCGTTGAGGATGTCGCCAATAAAGAGCGCAGGCTCAAAATAATAGAAAAGGAACATAGGAGAGCCCATCGCGCTCCTAGGGAAAACAGGGAGCAAATTTTTGAAAAATTTTATTTTCCAGGAATGATGTCTCAGGTTAAGAAATTCGCTGCCTTGTGCGAAATCTGCAGCACAAATAAATACGATAGACACCCATTGACTCCTGAATTTCAAGAGACGCCGTCCCCCAAATATCCATGTGAGATACTTCATATGATTATCATGGAGATTCAGAACAAAAAATTCCTAACTGTCGTTGACAAATTTTCAAAATTTTCAAAATTTTTCCATATTAAAGAAAAATCCTCTGTTTACATTCGATCAAAGTTGATCAAAATCTTACACTATTTCACGGTACCTCAAATCTTAGTCACAGATAACGAAAGGGGCTTCCTTAGTCCGATAATCCTAAATTTTATAAAGACCCTAGGAGTCAAACTCTATCTGACCCCCTCCTACCGAAGCGAAGTAAATGGACAGATAGAAAGAGTCCATTCCACGATATTAGAAATTTACCGATGCCTTAGGGTCGAAAACCCAGATCTCATGGTTAAAGAACTAGTGGAGATAGCGGTAGATCGGTATAATAATACAATACATTCAGTAATTAAACGGAAACCTACCGATGTTTTCTTTAACCGATCTCAGAGAGTGAACTATCAAAACCTTTTGAACATTCGCTCTAAAATCAATAAGGACCTGAGAGGTATCATCAAAAGGAATATGGAGGCTAGGAATGTGAGACTGAATCTAAAAAGGAGTGCGCCCAGAAGGTATTGCGAGGGTGATGTAGTGTATGCTGCCGTGAAATGCATTAAGGGTAAAAATAAACCGTTGTATCGAAAAGAAATTGTCGCAAAGGACAACCGCGTAACAATAACATCAGCTAGTGGCAAAAGAATTCACAAAGCACACCTAAAGAACTTAAATAGAAAATAAAAGAAATAAAAAAAAAGATGAAAATAAAGGGGGATGATTCTCCGACCTACGTAAAATAAAAAAAAAAATAATAAAAAAAAACAATTACTAATTTTAAGAAAAAGAAAAAGAAAAAAGACTTATTGAAAAGTCTCCGATAGAAGTAAGAAATTCATTTTGAACAACACTATTAAGTCCAACTTGGTATTTAGTTAATTAATTATGTAATAAAATTAATAAGTCATATTGAAATTGTATTGCAGTTTAGCTTTCTTGGTTCCTGTGCAGGCTTTGCACATTTTTGAGTACACTTCACCAATCGTTACCATTAAGGAGGGCAACGCATGGGTGATAAATGGCTACTTCAAGCTAATCCATGTTATTGACTTGAACAAATACAGCGCGCTCATCGAACGAACCGAACAACTCGCCGCAAAACATGTAGCAGATCAGGAAATGCAACTGGTTTTAACTTACCATCTGAATCAGGTAAAAGATCGATTGAAGGAACTAGGTGAGCCAAGGACGAGACGGGCTCGATCTATTGACTGGTTAGGGAGTGCCTGGAAATGGCTGGCGGGCTCTCCTGACGCAACCGACTGGGGAAAACTTTTACAGACGCAAACAGACATGATAGAGAACAATAACGACCAATACAGAATCAACGAAAAACTCTTCGAGGCGACGCATGAGGTTATGAACAAGGTTAACAAAATGATCGACGGCTATAATAACGCGGTACAAGAAGGAGAGGCAGAACGATTGAGGCACGACTTACTTAACAAAGTACTTATACTAAAGGAAGGCATAAATGAAATAATAAGAGCATGCCAAATGGCCAAGACTGGAATAGTTAATAGTAACATATTGGATGCTGAGGAGGTTAACACTATCATAAACGAACTGGAAACCCTTCGTGGAGGCAGTGGAGTACGGGCGACCCTCTGTATACAGCAATGGAACCCTTCTGTTGTATGTCCTAGCTATCCCTAAGGTTGGGACCAATATTTTCCATCTAATAAACGCTCGTGCTGCAATCAAGGATGGAAGACAAATTGACTTAGACTACACGAAACTACTAGTTAATCACGACCTGACTTACGGACTTAACAGTGACTGCTTCCATATAGGGAACACATCGGTATGCGAGAGTAGCGTTTTAAAGAAAATAGCTGAGGACGCATGTCTTCCCAGGATCCTTAAGGGTGGTATTGCAGCGTGCGACTTCAAAAGTACTAACGAAGAGGTCATAGAACTTATTGGGGAAAACACGATCTTTGTGACAAATTTTAATGGTTCTGTCTTAAATAAAAATTCTTCTATTCCCCTAGAAGGTACCTACCTCATCCAACTAGACAACGACACGGTCATCATCAGGGGTCAGACATATTATAGTGGGTCCGCTTCAAGTCTACAAGCGCTTCCTGCTGTCCTGGCTAATGTAACCAGCAAAAGGATCAGGCCTAATCTGGAGTTTGTGCATGAAATCAGCGTCAAGAACATTGAACTCATCAAAACCCTGAAAGAACATTTTAATTCTTCTATCGTTACAGAAATCCTCATTGCCATAGCATTAGCTTTCGCCATCTGTCTATTGTGGAAAAAGATCTACGGAAGGGTCAATATCCCGGAACTTCGTCTGTCCTTTCGCCGGAAGCGTATACCTCGCCCAGCTCAACGTTCAGCGGAAGTTCAACAACCGGTCGGTAACCTAAGCTGTTCCACATGCTCAGCGATAGATCTGCGGGACGCAGATATTTGAAGAGGCGGCAGTTAACACGATCGTCCAAGGCCAAGTACAAAGTACGCGGCAGCCAATCGTGGGATTGGCTGCGTAATCATTTCTACATATCTACCTGTTCCCACAGTCTGGGTGCAACGGATCGTATGGCACACGCGCGATCGTCTACGGATGCGCGTGCATTTCGACACTTTGACCAGTCAGCAGTTGCATCGTGGGACCAGTGATTTCCTAACGGGAAATATTTTAGTTTGTAAGGCACTCTTATTCTGGACTTGAGCGTGAACGGTCGATATCAGTAATAAAATTATAACGTGGTTGAACTTAAAGTGTTTTATTTAAAAATCGAACTAGTGGGCGTGTCTGCGGGCACGGTTCGAGTATTTTTTTGATTTGCAAGGACCACGAGTCCTTTACTTCCCTGAGGTGAACCCAGGCAACGATGCATATAGCATACTCCATACTACGACTATGAGCCCGAAAAGACAGCCACAATTTATGTAAAGCAGATTTAAGACAATAAACATTTTTTACTGTTGGGCCCATGTTGTTGAGCCAACACATTTAAATATTAATTATTCATTAATTCTATATACCAAAAAGTTAAATAAAAGCATATGTTCTGGTACAAAAATGTCAGTAATAAACATTTTGTTATAAAATAAGCCTTGCAAATGGCACATTTTTAACTAAACCGGAGTCTATGTAATTCGTACACAATTTCATACGATAATAAATAAATAAATAGTTGGCGCAACAGGTCCGGAGAGACCCTAGGCCTAGCTTCTCACAACCATTCGTTTTGTGTGAGTTTCTCATTTTTGGAACGAATGGAAGGGATCTACAATTTTATGCCGACTCCAAACGGCTAATTAAGAAGCTCTTTCAAAACATTTATACTCTCGGATGTTTGTCAGACGTTCGCGAGAGGTAGCGCAGCGGAAAAAAACCCTAAGTCGGAATTGGGTTTTTGCGGGATTCGAACCTGGGACCCCCGCATAGCAGTCCAACACACTAACCACTAAGCTACTGCGACTACTAATTTCATACGATGTCTAACCGAAAAACTGGAGTCGAACATTAAACACGATAGAACATTATGTTTAAGTTGTTTTTAACTCCATTAAACGTCAAAACCAAGTGCACGAAAGGAATTTTTTTTTAAATTTCGCAAAAGATGTGATATCTGGTTTACAATAAATAAAATAAAAAAGTTAATTTAAAAAAACAAAAAACCCGACTGACTGTAAATTTAAAAGGATTGAAACAAGACACTTTTAAGTATAACTGATTGACAATCGGAGACTACCTAGACAATCTGTCAAAAATATGCGCAGCCTCCGACTGCCAATCAGTTATACTTAAAAGTGTCTTGTTTCAATCCTTTTAAATGTACAGTCAGTCGGGTTTTTTGTTTTTTTAAATTAACTTTTTTATTTTTAGCTTTTTAGTTTAATATATTTAGAAGAATACACAAAAAAAAGTTTATTTTGTGAATGGTGTACAGTATATTTATTTGTCAGTGTTTTAGGATTGTAGCTATCTATTTTTTGCCGGTCTCAAATAGTGTTCGATTATGCAATAAAAATAATATAATATATAAATTAAAAAACCGCCCGGTCCAATAAAAATAAAAACTCCGGATTAACGTAAGTTTTATCGTCTTCACAGGAAAATGGTGCACACCCTGGCGAATCGGGCCTAACACTCCACAAGACCGCGATTTTGAATACATCAGAAAGTAATTTATTCCGCAGTTCAGTGTATTCCATCTCTTGACATTTCCACTGTGTGACAATTATTTTTTTTAGTTTGTTTTTTTAAATTTATATTTTTATAATTATTTGTTTAGCCTATGACACTCCGGGGAAGAATACGAATCTAGTGACACCTCACTCTTTAAAATCGGTGAAGCCGTTTAGGCTACAGGAGGTCACGCAGGAACTTACATAGGATACGCGCGAAACACATAACCCTCTCTGTGTACAGTCGGGTAATAACTTAGCGCGTAAATAATTATTACCTAACTAAAAAAAAGTAAAGGGGGCATAGGCCCCGGGCGGCACTTTGCCAGAGGCGGCATTTTGGAGCGGTTAATTTTTTTCTTTTTTTAATTTGTAAAAAATTATAAAATTGACAAAACGGACACTGCTTTACAGTAAGTAATCAGACATTCCTTGTGTTGCTTAACAACAAAATCCAATGAACGCTGCTCCCTAGTATGCAACTACATTTTTTGAGAAATTTTAAACACAAATTAAACACTTCGAAAATACCCCTTTTCTATTTTCTCGCTAGAAGTTGGGTATGTGCGTATGTAACTGTAAGGGATGTTTTGCTGGAAACTGGAGTTACTGCGAATAAGTAATTATAGTTTTGCTTTTGTTGGTATATCTACGAGGTATCTAATATAATTAGTTCAGACACTCTCTCTACACTACAAGAGAATTGGACGGTAATAAGTGACTTCATAACAACTCTACAAAATGAGCTGCGGAGAATAGAAAGGCTAAGGAAAGCAACAGAAGCAGCAGAAGCCTCGGCAGCAGGTGAAACAGGATAAAAAGCTTGATTTGCTAACCAGTCCCGCAAAGTGATACCTGACGGCAGTTCCGCGGTGAGAGTGGTTAAAGGGCGTAGTGGTGTGGATTAGGATTAGTACGTAGGCGCACTCCTGGCATCGATTATTCGGGTTTGCGAATTGTGCATCTACCGTATCTTTAGAAGATTACCACATCCATTGGCGCAACCAAAAGAAAAAGAAAATACTTTAAAACCTCTGAGTTTAAAGGAGTTCTGAGTGAACCATTAGCATCGATCACTCGGGCTTGCGAATCGTGCATGCTAGTAGCACTCGGGTTACTAGTATCTATGAAGATTACACATCCTTGGTGCAACCAATAAAAAAAAGGTGTACTTTTCTATTGTGTTTTATTTTGCTCAAAAGAAGAGAATTGCTGGAATTATTTTATGCTGCATATTCAAAATGATTGAAAAAAAGAAGAAGTGGGCAATATTTGCAAAAAATAAATTTTGCCTTGCTGCTATTGCATTTATAATGGAAGTGCTGAGTTCTAAAAAAAAAATATATGAACGCAGATCGGCTTTTGGGTAGTCATTTTTGAAAAATAATTTAAAAATTGATTTATTCGAGATTTTTGAGGAAATCTAGGTAAGGGGTCTTATTTGAAATACGGATATTATCTTTAGTATGCATTTTGATTAAAATCTTTAGACCGGTTTTTGTATTCACGCAGACAAAACCGTACCAAATTTTGCAATGTTTAGTTTAAAAAATATACTATTGCCCAACTATATAGCTGAAAACTGACTACCTAAAAGTTATTTTTCGGGATGTAAGCATTACTTGGTTTTTAGAGTTTTATCGAAATCAAAATTAAGGTTCTCGAGATATAAGCAGTTTTCAAAATTAGCGTATTCGATGATTCATTTTGGTCAAAATCTTAATCGCCGTTTCCCTAGAAAACTAAAGAAAACCAAATTTTCAAAAATCTAATCTTCTTCTTCTATATATATAATTCTTTCGGGGTGTAACTCGATGGCCACGTAACTCGATAACCCCTGGGACGATTTTCATAATTCTTTTTTTGTTTTGTTCGTATTGCTGTATACCAGGTTTTTATTTACTTTTTGTCGCGAAAACAAAACTTGGAGGGGATGAAAGAGGTTATGAAAGTTTGTATGGGGAAATACACTTTGAAAAAAAAGAAATTTGATAGAAATCGAGTAGTGACACTTCAAATAAAAAAAAAATATATTTTAAATTTAAAAGCAAATTGTTGTTGTCAAGTATTTTAATTATTTTCCAAGCAAACTGTTGTTGTCAATAATTTTGAAATTTTTGTTAAAGCAAATTGTTGTTGTCAAGTATTTTAATTATTTTCCAAGCAAATTGTTGTTGTCAATAATTTTGAAATTTTTGTTTGTTTTTGAAATATAGGTACCTACCTAAAAAGTTTGTTCTAATAAATTATGTTTACTATGTTACATTAAGTAACTTTTTGAAATGAAGTAGATACTTTGAAGTAGATATAAAGATGATATGGATGACATTATTCTGCATCGAATTCGCACTGTGACATCGGACAAAGAACTGGAGATTTCAGATGAAATGCGCAACAAAGCTTTGATTTTGATCGAGGATATGTGTCTGATCATGAGTGGCAATTTGTTGTGCAAATTGGGGATGCCACAGCCAAATCGTTCAATGCAAGACGCATTTAATCGAGAATTGGAGCGAGAAATGGACTTCGATCGAATCGCATTGAGTCAAGCTGTCGAACAAATGTGCCAATGTTGAATCAAGAACAAAAGAAAGTGTACGATGAATTGATGCAAGCAGTCGATAACGAAAATGGCGGAATTTTCTTCCTTGATGCGCCCGATGGAACTGGAAATGCATTCCTGATTTTACTGATTTTGGCTACAATTCGTTCGAGATCTGAGATCGCTTTGGCCCAAGCCTCTTCTGGGATAGTGGCTACTTTGTTAGAAGGCGGTCAAACAGCGAACAGTCGAACTGCATTGAAATTGCCATTGAATCTGCAAGTGGATGAAGAACCTACATGCAACATTTCAAAGAACACTGCGATGGCGAAAGTACCTACGGCAGCAATGTAAGATTATCATATGGGACGAATGCACAATGGCTTACAAACGCGCATTGGAGGCCGGAATCGTTTGATAAGCGTAATGATAAGCGACCTTTCGGTGGAGCAATGATCTTGCTATCAGGCGATTTTCGTCAAACGCTGCGTGTCATTTCGAGATCAACTCCGGCAGATGAATTGAATGCTTGCCTGAAGGCGACTGTTTTATGGCGATACGTTAAGAAATCGCATTTGACAACAAACATGCGAGTTTCTTTACAAAATGGCCAGTCAGCTGCAGAGTTCTCCAGGCGATGGGCAATGGTGTGTTGATTTAGTTTCAACAACATTTTTGCAACTTTACAACGACACCGAAAGAACAAATCATGAATGTTTTCCCGAATATCGCTCAGAATTATATTGACCATGATTGGCTAATGTAAGAGTAATTTTGGCTGCGAAAAACAAGAACGTCGATCAATTGCATTTCACAATTCAAAACCAAATCGCTGGTGAGTTGCATTCATACAAATCAGTCGACTCCGTGATGGATGAAAACGAAGCCACCAACTATCCCACTTTGTTTTGCAACCTAAACGAACCAGAATTTTGTAACGGTACGCGTTTGATTGTGAAGAATTTAATATCAAATATTAAGTGTTCGTTTGTCGCCGAATCACGCCTTAACGCATTTACCGATTTTAACAAAACTTTCTCACGTTTGGTATTGGTCTAATTATATGACTTTTGTGAAGTTTGGTTGCAATTGGTAAAATATTTTTTTTTGGTCTTATGAGAAATACTTTTTGTTTTGTCAAATTACTTTTTTCGAATTTCCAGTCGGTTTTTTTTTTCAGTTTTCTCAACATTTTGAAAAATTTTAGTTCTACGGTTCCTACGCTGGAATCGGAAAACTTATCCGTGCGTGAAAAAAAAAAAAACATGAATTTGAGTAATTTTTTGTTTTTTTCCTAAACCACTCAACCGTTTTCAATTAAATTTTGTGCCTGTGTTTGGTTGGTTACAGTTTGAAAGATAGATAGATATTTTGGACCCCATAGGTGACTCTGTTGTCGATATCATAAGCCTAACCGATTTGAATAAATTTTGTGGCTGTGTATGGTTGGGTACAGTTTGATAAATAAATAAATAGTTGGCGCAACAGGTCCGGAGAGACCCTAGGCCTAGCTTCTCACAACCATTCGTTTTGTTTTTTTTTGGAACGAATGGAAGGGATCTACAATTTTATGCCGACTCCAAACGGCTAATTGAGAAGCCCTTTCAAGACATTTATACTCTCGGATGTTTGTCAGACGTTCGCGAGAGGTAGCGCAGCGGAAAAAAACCCTAAGTCGGAATTGGGTTCTTGCGGGATTCGAACCTGGGACCCCCGCATAGCAGTCCAACACACTAACCACTAAGCTACTGCGACTACGGGTACAGTTTGATAGATAGGACTATTTTTTTCGCCACCTATCGTGTCCAAAATAGTGATAGATAGGACTATTTTGGACACGATAGGTGGCGCTGTGTTCAATCTCATAAACCACTTAACCGATTTCAATGAAATTTTGGGGCTGTGTATGGTTGGTTACAGTTTGAAAGATAGGACACTATTTTGGTATGGTGGGTACGGCTATATGTAAAAAAGACTGTCGTCCGTATGTGCACTCATAACTCGGGAATGGATCGTGCTTCGTGGATTCGTATTGACCCAAGGAAGGACATTTATGCTATTTTTTTTGTCGTGAAAATAAAAGTTTACGGGATGGGATTGGGGATGGAATTTTGCATGAAGAACCGCATTTAAAAAAAAAGAAGATTGAATAGAAATGCGGGAAGTGTCACTTCCAATACAACAAAAATTATTTAAAATCTTTATTTTTGAATTATTTTGATATGACAGGCTTACCGCTACACAATTTGAAATTGAAAGTCGGCTCGATTATAATTTTGTTGCGCAACCTCAATCCACCGAAATTTTGTGAAGAATCTCAAATCAAATGTCATGGAAAAAGCGACGATTTCGAGTGAAAAATTCAAAGGAAATCATTCTAATTCCGCGAATTCGGCTTATTCAGAAAGATTTGCTATTCGTATTAAAGCGTAGCAATTTCCCGTTTCGCTATGACAATTAATAAGTCTCAAGGACTATCGCTGGAATTTTGTGGAATAAATATTAAATTCCCATGTTTCTCCTAAAGTCAAATGTATGAACTTCCGCTTTATACATCGTGTATCGTAATCGTAAAGGACATGTGCATAGTGCATGCTGAGTATTATTATTTTCATTACATTAACGAATATGGGCGAAACAAAGTTCGCCGGGTCAGCTAGTATACAATAATATAGAAAAAAACTGATCCTGCCATTCAGTTGAAAGGACAATATTACCTTAGAAATTCTTGTTTTCAAGATATTTCGGAATTTTAATTCCAGAAACTTTACCAAGTTTACAAAGGTCTTTTTTGCGTATGAAAAAATCACAGGGAGCGTCATAAATTGGGTCTGCCCCGGGCGGCTGCAACCCACGCTACGCCACTGTACCTGTGGGTTAACTTTAGATTCGAGTTTAGTTAGACCTAGGTTTATAGTATAACTATGAATATGCCCCATTATCTTTAATTGAAAAAAGGGCTTGAATTCGATTAAGTTTGTGGTATGAAAATTCAATACAACCTCTACTTTTTTTCTAACCGTCAAAATCTCACGTCTGGTGTCTGACGCTCAATAGAGTATTTCGCGAAGCTCAAGCTATCCCTTTCACAACTGTGCTTTTTCTTTCACTTAAACGTCAAACCAACTTGTAGGAAAATAAACGAAGTTTTATATGGCTGGAGATATGATTTATTTCGTTTGATTATTAAAAGTTTATGAAAAAGTTCAAAATACTACCTAAAAACATTGCAGAATTAATAAGGGTATTCACTTAATCCCATAATTTTATGAAGCTCGTAAATTCATAAATTTCTGCGGTGCTTTAAGTCAAAAGAAACATTTAAATTCTTGAAGAAATTGGCAGTAAATGAGGTACTTATATTGGAAGTTTTTGGCGAAAACAAGGGCACATACATAATATTTTCATCAAGTGTGCTTTTGAAATAATCGATTGATATAATTTTATTGATTTCCAGGCCATAAACAACAAAAAGAGAAAAAGATTTTGGAAGAGTTAATTTATTCAATGGTTTTTTATTATTTTTTTTTATTCACAGTTTGACATTTGAATTTGAATTTTGGTGGGGGAAAAAACCCCTTATTTATTTGGCTTAATACAAGCTATTACAATTAAACTAAGAATAACTTAAATCTACTACTAAAAGCTAAGGATGGTGAAGGAGGTCAATTTTAAGCGAAGGACTACTGCGGTTGAAGTCAAAAACAGTATGGTTTGAATTCACCAGTCGATTTCCGAGTCAAATTGGTCGCGGAAAATTATGAGGCCTGCGTAAACTATTTTCCATACAAAGTCTGACAGTTAATTTACGAGGCGGTAAATTTTTGTAGTTTACGCAGCTTATGAGGGTTTTACCCGTTTAAGTGAATGCCCTTAATATTGTGCTAAAAGTTTTGGAAAAGTGTACCTAATTATTAACAGTTGTTATACAATTCACGTGTTGTGATGCTTTTACTGTTATTTCACTCATCTCCAATGTATATCGACTTTGGTTTTATGAAATAGATACAAATTTAAGCAACCTTCACACTCCTACGAAATTATTTTGATAAACACAACAAGTAGGTATAATGGACTTTCGCGACCTTCTTAATTTGTTCTATGTAGCGGAGTTTATCAAGGCCTTTTGTATAGCCAAATAGCTCCATTTATTTACCCACGAAAATATTTTTCAGTAAGCTATATAACGGGTGATTTTTTAGCTGGTTTGGTTTTGGCAACACTGGTTTTGACAGCTGACGTGTGTTTAGTACCTTGTGTCACTGTCAAACAGCTTCAGTTTGGTTTGCAATTTAACCATGGATCGTCTTACAAATGAACAACGCTTGCAAATTATTGAATTTTACTATCAAAATTCGTGCTCGGTTCGAAATGTTCATCGCGCGCTGCTTCCATTTTATGATCGGCATTCTCGACCTTCTGAGCAGTCTATTCGGAAGATTGTGACCAAATTTCGCACCAAATTTACTTTGTTGGACATTAAACCACCAACACGTTTACGTACTGTGCGAAGTGAAGAAAATATTGCGGCCGTATCAGCTAGTGTGACAGAAGACCGCGAAATGTCGATTCGGCGCCGTTCCCAGCAGTTAGGCCTTTGTTACAGCACTACGTGGAAAATTTTGCAGAAGGATTTGTGCGTAAAGCCTTTTAAGATACAGCTTGTGCAAGAACTAAAGCCAGCCGACCTACCACAACGCCGAATTTTTGGGGAATGAGCTCTTGGAAAGCTGGCCGAGGATCCGCTTTTTTATCGAAAAATTGTGTTCAGCGATGAGGCTCATTTTTGGTTGAATGGGTACGTAAATAAGCAAAATTGCCGCATTTGGAGTGAAGATCAGCCAGAAGCATTGCAACAGCTACCAATGCATCCCGAAAAAGCCACTGTTTGGTGCGGTTTATGGGCCGGCGGCATTATTGGGCCATATTTCTTCAAAGATGATACGAATCGCAGCGTTACTGTCAATGGTGAACGCTACCGAGCGATGATAACAAACTTTTTTTTGCCCGAAATGGAAGTTCTCGACTTGCATGATATGTGGTTTCAACAAGACGGTGCCATATGCCACACAGCACGCGAAACAATGGCGCAATTGCGAGGCGAGTTTGGTGAACAGTTAATTTCACGTTTCGGGCCGGTCAATTGGCCGCCTAGATCGTGCGATTTGACACCATTAGATTATTTTTTGTGGGGGTATGTCAAGGCTAATGTGTATAGGGACAAGCCCGCTTCGATTGACGCACTGGAAGCCAACATCCATGCATTCATTCGTGAGATACCGGCCGATATGTGTGAAAGAGTATGCCAAAATTGGACTCAGCGGATGGACTACCTGAGACGCAGCCGCGGTCAACATTTGCATGAAATTATCTTTAAACATTAAATTGCAAGGTTCAAACTATCGGTTCAAATAAATATTTCATTCATTTTTTCGAATTTTTTGTGATTTTTTTTTAAAAAAAGTTCTAAGCCTCTTAAAAAATCACCCGTTATTATGTAGGTACTTTAAAAGTTAGATTAATGTTACTTTTAACACCTTAACACTAACACTAATGTCGTATTCGATTGGGTTTTTTAGAGCACATTCTTTTGCTCTACGTCACTTTTTATGCTTGATTGCTCCAAAAATAAAAATCTTTTTTCCGAATTCAGATCATTTACGATCATTACGATGATTAAATTTCCAATCTCTGCCTATCTCCCGTCACACAATATTTCGTTTGTTTTCCTACAAATTTATCAGATGTCACTTTGTTTTTTCGCAGTTTTCCTCAAATTCGACTGTATAACCGCGACTCAGCTTCAGCTTCATACCTAGACGGTCAATACTTGAGGATTTAATTTGGGTCACTGGGGAACTATTTCTTTGAACCATTTAATTTATTATTGACAGCTTGTTCGAGTTTGATTCATTATTATCCGAAGAACTAACAACCTTGTATATTTCTTGCTGTGCCTAATACACCCCCATCTACTCCCAAAAGCATTGCCATGCCAATCGCGCAAATCCTCTAACTAATTTCTCACGGAAACACACTGATAAATCATCCCCGCAATAAGCTCACATTATTAACTGTGTATACAATACCCTGCCGCATACTTGAATACCTCACAGATCCACATCCATGGAATTACTTTGTCATACATTTGCTGAGCAACGCCAAATCCTTTGATGTTGTGATTTATGTGGCTCTTTTCTTCTATATCAAGCAACAATCGCACAGCAAAAAATGTCCTTTTGTATTGGCAAAGAAACTTGTGAAAGCGCTGAGAATATTACATTTCCCCATACCCGTTCACAGCCGCTGATACGTAGGTAGGACTACAAAATGATATTAAAAAGACCAAGGATGCACACATACCTATATTCCATAATGAGCATTGCGATTGCACACATGCACATGTATAAATCGCAGATACAAAAATTTATGATTACGATACACTAAGCTCGTAAAAGTAAAATTTGCTCAATTTTTTATTTATTTTTCCGACTATCCACATTCCTTGGGCAGAGAGGGGACTAACCACACACAGCACTTAGGTGACACAGGAATAACTTTGCACTATTTGTGCTGTCGCTGTGGTGCATGCAGCGTCTCTTTTAATACGTTGCAGCTGGTGGTGAAAGCGTGCAGAAAGGATGCATTTCACTTGTGTATGCATTTCGTGACAAACGAGCGTTTTATAGCTTCCGTTGACCCGGCTTATGCTCACATGAGTCCCCGCAAAAGCGATTGCCCTTTTGGGCTATAAAATTAACTGTAAATATTTAATGGTGCTATGAAACACCTTCGCCCAGATGGATGTCGTGCAAGCGATAGTACTGGCTGAAAGTTTACCATCAGCATGTCATTGCCAAACGAAGAAAGACACACCCCAAGGACAACAGAATATCTATCAAAAGCTGCCGGTTTATCTATCCGATATGTGCACACAAAGAACATGATTTCATGTCATTTGAAGAAGTTGAAGACGAACCACGCACACAATTCCCATATGTGATCAGCTTTGCTTGTTCTAATCTAGTTATTCGGATACTACACTCTTGTGGGGCACAATTTGCAAATTGTTAAATAAATTATATGAAAATTGGAGAAGTGCATGCTAGCAGGATATTTGAGTTATTTGAGTGAAACGGAGACAGAAATCCGACATGGGAATCGTTTTGCCAAATCATGTGGAAGGAGATGCTTTATAGGTAGCAGGCACGATTGAGCGAGGGATATTTGCGTCAGATTTACCTCATCAAATTTAAGTGTTTGACTTGTGACGAAATGTCTGTCTAAGTGAATGGGTGGCTTCCTCGTTTTAGAAGCCGTCTGCAGATAATTGCTTTCAATGAATTTATCAAGCAAAGCTCTTAGTGGTATCGATGTGGTCTGGGAGCCGACTGATATTATTTTAGTTTAGTATATGACGGAGAAAGATAAGGAGAGACGCCTTTGTGAAAGATACACATCCACAGAAGAACGCAGGAGTACAAAAAAACTTCGTAGGACAACGACAAAGAGGCCCTGTGAAGTCTAGGGCTGAGGTTAGCTCTCCGGATTGCCAAGATTATTCCTTCAGAAACACGAACTAAGCGGCGTGGACTAGCACCAGCGGTCTACGGGTCTGTCTTGCGACAATCCCGGCCGTCTTCAGGTCCGTCTTGCGACAGACCCGCCGGTTTTTAGGTCCGGCTTACGACTGTTCCGATGGTCTTCAGGTTCGTCTTGCGACAATCCTGGAGGTCTTCAGGTTCGTCTAACGACAGTTTCGGCGGTCTTTAGGTTCATTTTACGACAGTTCCGGCGGTCTTCAGGTTCGTCTTGCGACAATCCCGGCGGTCTTTAGGTCCTTTTTACGACAGTTCCGGCGTCTTCAGGTCCCTTTTGCGACAGTACCGGTGGTCTTCAGGTTTGTCTTGCGACAATCCCGTCGGTCTTTAAGTCCGTTTTACTACAGTTCCGTTGGTCTTCAGCTCCCTCTTGCGACAGTCCCTGATGTCTTCAGGTCCGTCTTACGAGTTACGACAGTCCCGGCGGTCTTCACCTCCCTCTTGCGACAGTCCCGCGGTCTTCAGGTCCGTCTTACGACAGTTCCGGCGGTCTTACGACAATCCCGGCGTTCTTTAGGTCCGTTTTACAACAGTTCCGGCGGTTTCAGTTTCTCTCAAAAACAACTCAGATTTCAACTTCGTTTCGGAATCAATGTCCGAAAGGATACCTCGATACGGACTATGATCTTAATTGATAACTTTGATCCAATTTCCGGCAATTTTCCTCTTTTAAATTAGGTACAAAAGTAACCCAAAAATATCTAGGTATACCTACAGCTTGTGATGAGTTTCTTTTAAAACTCCATAATTGCGGCAGAACCACTATCATTCCTTCACAAATTAAAAAAAAAAGTCCTCAACAGAGCGCAAGCAACTTTGTTACGCTTATTGTCACTCAGCAAACAGTCTCATTTCAAGACTCACCCTCCCTATTGTGACAAAACTCCCAAACAAAAGTATTCGCATCTGCGTTGCATATAAATCGAAACAACAAACATCTCAACTTAAGCCTCAAGAAGCCGTAATAAAAACGCTACCCTTTTTTATGTTTCCGATTTGCTGCGCCTAATAATCCCACAGGTAGGCAAAAGTGTTATCCATTTTGATTCCATTTAATGTTGCAGTGCAAACATCAGGGGGAACTGACACACACTCATCAAACACAACAAACTAAATCACAATGCAAATGCATACACGTTTCAATTGCGTCTGCCCATATCGGCATGACAAAATATTATCCGTCGCAACAATGTCAGTGGCGTTGTCATTGTCCTTGCCGTAACAATTCCCTCGAACCCTACGAAGGCTGATCAGGCGATAACTTAGTCAAAATTATTGACAGTTTACTACCTGTCATTGTCTTGTGAATTTTCCACAAAAGGATTCACACCTCAAGAGATACGCACACATTCCTTTCGCTGTACCTATACTCTAATCTGGAACAACCAAGTCGTCGCCCCTTTTGTTTGTTGCATTGTTTCTATTGTGACGCCGTGTGACATGTCAGCAGCACAGAGCATGGCAATAAAATCACTTAAAGATTTTATGTTGCGGCTAATAGTGGTTGAAAACTGGCGCAGTAGATCACCATCAGAAGGAAGCCCTCGTACACGAGCAACAACAAAGATCACAACTGCAAATAAATTAACAACTTAAATGATGATTTACAGTGCTGCTCTATAAAAATGTTCCTCATTCGTTTGCGCGGCGAAATTCAGAAAATGGCAATAGCCAGCTAATCTGGAGATTTATATGCAGAGAAGTTGATCAATAAAATTTGGAGAGAGGACAAAGGACCTCTGAGCTGGCGAATGGAAATGTGTTCACTTTTTGGCGGTTTTTATGGCCAGATTAGGAGAGACAAAGTGGAATTGTGTTTTCATCGAGGGACTTTTGTGAAATGTGATTGACCAGTGTCCAAGGACGAGGAGTGTGTGTGTGCGGACGTGTAGCTAATAACTAACTTTGTTGTATGACGGCGGATATAGTGTCGTCGTCGCGCAATTTATGGGAAAACTTTTAGGGCGATGATGCCGCCGCAGGAGCAGAGCACAAGGAATGGTGTATACTTGGCGGCGGCGGCAAGATTGCGGTGAAAATTTTTATGATTCATGTAATAAAATTAAAATTTTGTTGCAATTTATGACCAATGTAATGTTTTGCGTTGCTGGGAAATGTGTGAAATGTTTCTGTGAATAGGGAAGTCATGGGAATGGAATTTGCTATACAATACATAACACGCAGGGGGAAGATTTCTTTTATAGTGCTAATCCCGTTCGAAGGATAAAATTGGATCGTAATTGACCTGACGATCGCTCTAAGTATGAAAAAGAATAAGTTCGTACACTGTCAACTACCTGAGGTCGAATGTACTTACTTTACTAAGCGTATTCGGCTTCAGTGAAATCCATCCCATACGACTGCCGGCAAGTTGGGTTTTAATGGGTATCCGCCATATGGCTTAGTCTTCGAAGCGAAGGTTCGATCTTGATCTTGGTTCGATAATTTCTAAAAGCTGTTGCATTACGAACCCGCCTGTTCTATTTAAAAGATGTAAAAATGTTGGTAAAACGAAAGACATCGAACTGTGCCTATAAATTAATATTTCCCTCCTCTTTTTCGATTAAAATACTCACATAAATCATCCAAGTTATCATAAAGATTGGAAGAAGGAGACCCCCAATTGGGACTTTGAGCTCCCTTAACTTCCTTCTCCGCCTTTATGTTCAGGTTTCGTTAGTAGTTGTGGTCTCAAAACAGCGCTCAATGCGTTATTTGTGTTTTCCTTCGTCAGAAGACGGCGAAATAAAGCCTACGAGCTATAAATATTTTGTTGGGGTGGCAAATTCTAAGTGCGTTAGTATTGTTATATATAAATCCGTATTAACAAAAATGTCACGTAACATCAAAAATTCCGGCTTACGAACAGACTCGCACCTTCCACTGTTGACAAACGTTCATAGAATTTGGCTGTAGGAAATAAGGCCCCAATGAAATAAGGCCCCAAAAGAGAAAATGAAATAAGGCCCCAAATTTGTGGTTTATTTCATAACTAACCATAACCCGTGCTCGCCTCGCTTCGCCAGAGTTCCACTTCTCAGATTTAAAACAAAACAATTAGCGTTATACAAAAAGATGCTTACCCGAAAAAAAGAAAAAAAGAGAGGAAAAAGTAATGCGAGACTTTCATTAGCCTAAAGCCCTGGTAGCTAGTGCTATATTTTTTACTATTGTTTGTATAATTTACTTATAAAACAATAAAGTTATAATAATAATAATAATAGAGATTAACACAGCGACTCTATCCGCAACAGCAACAACGAATTTAGGATTAGTTCCCACCAGAGACAATACTGAGACCCCCAACTTCGAACGATTAACAGTTATTTGCCTACAAGCTAAATTTTACGCTCCCAAAAAGTTTAGGTGCGCTAGTATTGTTGCATAGAAATTCGTATTAACAAATGTCGAAAATCCTCTCAACCAACACATTCGCACCTAATCTTTTTACATTTCACTGTGGGCAAAGCAAAACGGATAGGAATTGGCGTACACGGATAGGACAACAAAATGGCGGATTCCTGGCAAAAATTGAGGGGGCCAGCGGCAAGAGGATTGTGAGTTGGGGGTCTCAGTATGATTTGTTTATGGTTCCCACGTTGATGTCCCTAACTAACTAACTAACTTCTATTATTCCCTTTTAATCTCATTTACATTCCACTTGTTATTGTTAGTTGTTACAATTTATACCCCATCCCTCTCAATCCCATAACCCATATGCGCCACACTCGCTCACTTACTACTCAAACACAAACATCCTCAAGTTCAAATTAAAAAAAAAAAAAAAAAAACAGAAAGCAAAACATAAAGCAAATAAAAAAGTTAATTTAAGAAACCAAAAAACCCGACTGACTGTAAATTTAAAAAGATTAAAACAAGACACTTTTAAGTATATAACTGATTGACAATCGGAGACTACCTAGACAATCTGTCAAAAATATGCGCAGCCTCCGACTGCCAATCAGTTATACTTAAAAGTGTCTTGTTTTAATCTTTTTAAATTTACAGTCAGTCGGTTTTTTTGGTTTCTTAAATTAACTTTTTTATTTCTAGCTTTTTAGTTTAATATATTTAGAAGAATACACAAAAAAATTTTCTTTTGTGAATGGTGTATTTGTCAGTGTTTTAGGTTTGTAGCTATCTATGTCTTGCCGATCTCAAAAAGTGTTCGATATGTTTATGCAATAAAAATAATATTATTTCAATTAAAATAATTGAATTCATGACTGCAGACTCACTATGATAAATGGGTAGGTACCTATTTCCTTAATACGAAACGTAAGCCCATAACTCCAAATCCGAAGTTTGAACGAAATCCGGGCAGCCGTTACGGTTTACGCAGTCTCAAAAACTATTCTCGCTAGTAATTTTTTGTGTTACAAACAGCGAAAATGAGGCCACAATGAGTCTCAACATTTTTTTGATGCCCGACGCAATTTTGTAGATCACAGTAGTTCACTTTTTGTAGTACATATTTAAGGATTTATTCACCAGTAACCCGGCTAATTTGACACAGAATCGAGCCCTAAGGATAAGAGATAAAAAAAAAACAGAGATATCAACTAGCACTTTATCAAACGCTTGCATAATGTCAGACTGACTTGGAGGAGGCGACACTAGTTATTGTACTTTACTTTCGCTGAGAGGATGTTTGTTTTAAGTCCTACAAACAAAAACAAACAAAAATGGACCAATCTTCAGAATTTGATATTTCTGTCGGTATAGCGGTTGAAATCTTTTTTTTTTTGCATGGACCGAAGTGGAAAAAACCGCCCCGGTCCAATAAAAATAAAAACTCCGGATTAACGTAAGTTTTATCATCTTCACGGGAAAATGGTGAACACCCTGGCGAATCTGGCCTAACACTCCACAAGACCGCAATTGTGAATACATCAGAAAGTAATTTATTCCACAGTTCAGTGTATTCCATCTCTTGACATTTCTCACTGTGTGAAAATTATTTTTTTTAGTTTTTTTTTTTAAATTTATATTTCTATAATTATTTGTTTAGCCTATGACACTCCGGGGAAGAATACGAATCTAGTGACACCTCACTCTTTAAAATCGGTTAAGCTGTTTAGGCTACAGGAGGTCACGTAGGAACGTACATAGGATACGCGAGTTATATGTACAAACAATAAGTGTACATAATAGATTAACAGCTAAGCATCACAACAACACTGCAATGTTAATAGCAGCTGAACAGCGGACTATCATTTCTATGTACATTGCTGAGGCTACGTTGATTTGGATTCACGAGCAGTCATATTCAGGCATTTGAATAAAACGCATTGTTTCATAAAATAAATTGTTTGTTGTTTTTCTTTTTGTTTTTTTGTTTTGTGTGCGATCGGTGTTGGCCGCTCGTAACTGGCGCAGTCGATAGGATTTGTGGTACATCGTCCTATAGTGAATTTATAAGTAGCTAAAAGTCGGCGTTTGTACTATATAAGCAACACATTACGAGGGCATATCGTAGTGGTGGATTTTAATTCTTTAGTTGCTCCAAAGACCAATAATATAAAAATAATTTTAGTGAATCGAGTGAATATCGGTGCTAAAAACTAAACATAGAAAATAAGATTATTATAAAAGAAAAACAGAAATATCAATCGAAGGAATATCGGTGTTATTTTAACTATAAAAATAAAAATAATACAATAAAAAAGAAGAAGAAAAAGAATCATCAATATCAACATCAAAATAATACCTTCGAGAACGATATTATCAGTGTCTATATAAATTTATATAATAAATACCTATAAATAAGAAACTAAAACTGAAACAAAACAGATATAGAAATAACAGATAAATAAATAAACAAATAGAATAGGCTAAGCAAATTACAATTCACAAGAAACGGTTGTGTAGTTATATGTCTATTTGTAAACTATGTACCCACCTACTTCAAAAATTATGAGTATGTGTTAAATGTTGTAACATGTCATTGTGCATATAAGTATGTGAATAAAATACAAAACAAAATAAGTTTTTCGTGTAATCCTATATAAAAATGTTGCGTACATTATGTATAAACTTTTTTGTATTTTCCTTCAGAAAATAAGAAAAAAGAAAATTGTACTGTGGAAAAAAAGATGTTTAGTTAAAAGTTATAAACAAACTTCTAATTTATAACAGAAATATATACCGTCATTATTTATGTTTTTTCATTATGTTCGTGTTACATACCCTGTTTGAAATTTACATTAGTTTTATTTTTCATTGATATAAACTAAAAAAAAGAAAACAACTGTAAACAGTCTTGTGCTTTTAAGATGTAATTAAAAGCAATCAATTTGGAAACTTGATTTTGTTTTTCCATTATATTAAATTTTATTTGATACATAAATGAAGTGATAACATCTAGGCAAACACAAACTATTACATTCAAAATTACTTTTGATAGCATATACCTACGATACACAAGAGTTTAATAAATTAAACCTTCTTTTCATGGACGCAAACTTTGGAAATCGTTTGGTCCATACTAAAACGGGAGGAGTTATATGTACAAACAATAAGTGTACATAATAGATTAACAGCTAAGCATCACAACAACACTGCAATGTTAATAGCAGCTGAACAGCGGACTATCATTTCTATGTACATTGCTGAGGCTACGTTGATTTGGATTCACGAGCAGTCATATTCAGGCATTTGAATAAAACGCATTGTTTCATAAAATAAATTGTTTGTTGTTTTTCTTTTTGTTTTTTTGTTTTGTGTGCGATCGGTGTTGGCCGCTCGTAACTCGCGCGAAACACATAACCCTCTCTGTGTACAGTCGGGTAAAAAGGTGCAATTGCACAAACAGGTTTTGGCATGCACATGAATCACTATAAAATCAGAATCACTATAACGCATTTTAAATCACAATTACAACTGAGTGTGACTCCCTCTCAATCTCAATTACAGACCTATCTCCATCAATCCCATGCTCCATGCATCTCATTTACTCTACTACTCAACTCATTATTCATTAATGCGAGAAACAGATTAATAATAATAATAATAATACACACAGCAACAACAACAGAAACTTTGACAGAACTTTAGAACCAATGTATTTTAATTACTTTGAACACATTAGCACAGCAACATCGACAGCGACATCAACGTTAGAGCCAATCCTAAATTCGCTGTTGCTGTTGCTGTCGCTGTGTTAATCTGTTTCTCGCATAATACTCCAGTTCAATAATTTAAAAACGTGAAAAAAAAAACAACACAAAGCCCAAAAGGTGCATAAAAAAAGAGAAAAAAAAGCGCACCGCAGAAAGTGTACAGAGAGAGAAACAGGTTTTGCCGCACACACACACAAAATTTCCTCCACTCAACGCTGGAAAAATCCAACGATCTAGCTTCAATCGAACATTTTGCTTTTTTCAATTGTATTAAATTTATAGTTTATTGCTTATTGTTCGACTTCAGGATAACGTACAAAGATGATTTATGTCTTAAAATCTTTGTACATTACTGAACTTTGTATTAAAAAAATCCCATTTCATTTGGATTAGTGATTCCGAAGCTAGGAGCTATAAGGCATCCGAGAATTACAACTTTTCTTAGATATCAGCTTAAATTTCCACTTCCGGACAGCGAATAATGATAAAACATATGCTATGTGCAAATCTGAACAATTTCCTATGCGACTGTGAAAACCGAAATCAAATTCGTGCAGTACTTTTTGAATCTATTCTTAGCACACAGATTACAGCCGGAAAAAAAGTTACAGTTTTAATGAAAACTACTTTTCATTTAATATTGTTGATATTGGATAAACTAGTTTAGATTAAAGGGACTTTTTATATACTCAACCTCGCACCCACCACGCAATCTAACAGTAAACCCAAGCAGAGGAGTTGCAGGGGGGGGCAGCATGCCCCCCATACGCAAAATTGTGTTGGACGCTAGTTTTTCCATTTCTATCGCTTTTTGAAAAAAGATAGCCCAAAATGCGACAAAGCGCCGAATCTGGCAACCTTGAACACGCCCATAACAGAGATGCTGCATCATATCAATGTGTGCAAACATCCAATCAAAAGGAGTGTGAACGGTAGAAACGATGTTTTTTCTGTTCACTCACTTCATTGGCTAAACGGACCTGATTTTTATCTCCAGTTTTATAATTCTGATTTCGATGATTTTTTCGTTGGAACTGTATTGCTTTTTACAAATCTGCTACAAAAGAATACCTTTCCAACAAAAAAGAAATCATAAAATTCGGTGCTGCCAAACTCGAGACATAAACATACAAACGAGAGTATAAATGTCTTGGAAAAGCTTCTCAATTAGCCGTTTAGAGTTGGCATAAAATTGTAGATCCCTTCCATTCGTTCCAAAAATGAAAAACTCACACAAAACGAGTGGTTGTGGGAAGCTAGGCCTAGGGTCCCTCCGGACCTGTTGCGCCAAGTATTTATTTTTTTGATAGGAAAACAAAATGGCGAATTGGAATAAAAAATTGAGGGGGCCAGCGTCAAGAGGATTGCGAGTTGGGGGTCTCGGTATTGTCTCTGTCCTATATGATAGCGCAGAGAAAGAAATCTGGAGCTGTTTTCGTATTTGGGTATCAATTTGTCTTGGACATCAAAAGAAATGCTTGTGCAGTTTAATTTGTTTGATCTATATTCAATTCCTTGACAGCTGCTCAAGAATGAGAGCTATGTTTTTGAAAATACAAAATATTAATGGAAGCTACTTATTTATTCGATTAGTCTCTTGGGGCCGACCTTGCCATATTCATTTGAAACTAACCGAACTTTATCGCTTTCAGAGTTGCCGTATGCTTAAGAGCGTTTTGCTGAAGAATCTTCTGGTATGCAAAAACGGTGAATACAAATAGACAAAGTCTGTCTTTTCGATTATACCCCAGTCCCGCACTATCTTAAGTACCTACCATCGTGGTGAATGGTTATAGAGAAAATATGCCGTAATTTGAACTTCCCAAAATGTCAAAATCTGCTAACTTGTCGAAATTTCTTGGTTGAGCCCCCCCTGTTTAACATTAACTTAAGTGTCAGCTTTAATATGAAAACCGCTTTCATCTATATAAAGTATTGAGAAATATAATGTGCGTTTCTGTTTCATGTTCACTTCCATTCGCAAAACAAAAACAACCTCTACTGACAGTGAAATATTCATGCCACATGCAAAACAAACGCGCATGCTAATGCCTTGCTATGCAGACGGAACTTGGCAATTTCGTTCATTTCCGCCAGGCGGCGAAAAACCTACTTACTGCATAAAAAACAAGTCATTCACCCCCGTCCATCCGACTCCACCCCACGATGCGAATTGCGAACAGTGAACACAGAACACACATCATTCTCTCTTAATGTGATTATGTGTTTATCAAATGAGTCTTCATATGCACAAGCGTACGCACTTTATATTGATTTGCTGCCACAACACACACTACGTCGTCGCCGGTCCATATTTTTATGGCCATCAATTTTTTACCAAATATCGAATATTTATCAAGTTTTTTTTTTTTTTTTTTGCTGCGCTACAATTTGCCCCCGTTAACACGGCTCAACCCACAGTGTGCCATAGTGAGCTACAACTTGACGAATTGTACCGCCATTTATCAAGTAAATCGACGGAAATCAACAAACAAAACCTCATCGCTCCAGGGATGCTCTATAGTTCCATATCTAAGGCCCGATTGAATTGAATTTTTTCTCGGTGTATACCATTCGAATCGTTCGAGTGGAAATAAAACAATTCCAGGGGATGATTGTGGGTGAAGAGGCAGTAAACCCTCTTTAGCCCTGTCACATGTGGGACATCTATCAAACTAGCGAAAAATTGCCAAAGTTATTCCATTCTACCAGCGAAGTGAATAAGTTAATGTGCCAGAGACAGAGACGTTATCTTCGATAATGAATTTACTCAGATGTGGCCTACATTTAATGGAAACTAATGTGCGGCTGTCAGCCACTTGTTTGGTAGATACTGAATTTGTGTGTAAATATGTGAACGGCCGGAGAAGAGATGTACCTGTCACCCTAAAATGTCAAATGAATGTGTACTTCATTGAATCTAATTAAGTTAATCGGAAGTGTTTTGTTGAATGGTTGAGATGTGTTTTTCCAATTTAAATGCGGGGTTGACAGTGATGGGTTATTTTTGTAGTTGACCGTGTAAGTGCTTTTTGCATATTCAACTCGAGAGTTAATTTATGTTGCGTGGAAGCGCTGTGCTGAGGATCACTGAATTTGGCGGATTAATCTATTGGACAGTTCTAAACATTGTGTCGACTGGATAGCCAAAAAGTTATCTTTTGACGAGCGTTAAAACTATTAAATGTACGGTATAAGATAGAGTCCAAAAATGATTTCCGTCATATAGGCATTAAAAGGCGAATAAAAGAAGTATTTGCTTCGGATAAACAGACAGAGGAGGTAGCCCTGTCATTTTCAAAGCCGATGTAACAGAGATAGACACTCAGACATACAGGCATAAGAATAACTGCCTACGCGGATGATGTTGTGCTAATGGCAACCGGCAAGTTTATGCCAACACTGGCCGAGCAATTAAATGGAGCCCTCTCCATCCTTGACTCCTGGACCAGGAAATTCGGTTTATCAGTCAATCCACAGAAGACTGAATTAGTATTATTCACTAACAAAAGGAAAATTCCGCAGTTTGTCATGCCTTCTGTTGGCGGTACACCCCTCAGAATCTCTGACAACGCTAAATACCTGGGACTAATACTTGATAAGAAACTAAATTGGAAAATGAACATAGACGAAAGAATCAAGAAAGCAACAATAGCATTTTACACCTGCAGCAACATTTTTGGGAAAACATGGGGACCATCTCCGAAGATTAAACTCTGGTTGTACACAGTTATCGTAAGACCAATACTGACATATGGCAGTCTTGTATGGTGGCCAGCAACAAAAAAGGCTACATACCTAAAGGCTATTATAAAAGTGCAAAGACTAGCTTGCATCGGAGTCACCAGCGCGATGAAGATCAACTCCAACCGCCGGACTTGAGGCTATCCTCAACCTGCTTCCGCTAGATATCTTTGTACAATCAGTGGCAGCAACAAGTGTCATGAGAATTAGCCAATCAATAGACTGGAAACACGATGAAGAGGGTCACTCAACGATTCTACAGAAGTACCTTGGCAATGTACCCAACATGGATTACATGACGCCATATTTGGAATTCAGAAGACGCTTCTCTAGCGCCTACCCCAGCAGGGAAGAATGGAGAGATGGACTTGTACCTAACACGCAATCCATTCCCGTGTACACAGACGGATCAAAAATAGACAACGGCGTGGGGTCAGGCATCTACTCTGAACCGCTGGGCATCTCAACATTAAAACGCCTCCCAGACCACTGCAGTGTATTCCAAACGGAAGTCATGGCAGTAACAAGAGCTGCCCGTGAGTCTGCGATATAGGTAATACCTCCGGAAGGTATCATACTTTCTTTATCGACAGCCAGGTAACTTTAAAAGCGTCAACTGCCTCTGTAATAAAATCGACATGACATGAAGGCATTTGAGGCAATCAGAAAGCGGATGAACTAGCACGACAGGGCGCGGCTAATGCTCTAGAACAAACATGCCCTTCCGTGTGCATCCCGCTCTGTACACTAAAGATGGAAGCAGGGAAAAAGGCCACAGATGAGACGAACGCTAGATGGAAATCCATGGATACGTGCGAAAACACAAGGAGGCCATCTTTCTGTAAATCTAGAACAGAGAGAATCATGGGGAACTACCGGAGATGTCTCTCTACGCTTGTAGGTATCCTTACGGGACACAACCCCTTGCGATGCCACATGAAGAAAATGCGACTGACCGAGGAAGAACTTGGCAGAGACTGCGGTGGCGAGGGAGCTATAGAGGACACAACCCTCTTCCTATGTCACTGTCCAGGTCTTCAACACTCCAAGAACAAACTCCTGGGAAGATACCAATTCCATAACCTGAACGAGCTATCCAGCACACCAATAGATAAAATTCCGAACTTCAACAAAACATTAAGATGGTTTGTATGTAACGACACGCAGTAAGTAATTTAAAATCATATAATGCTTACATATTTACAACTACTGGTCCATTGTACTGCCAAACAGACACCTTACATTTATGTACTTAGTTTTCCCGTCTTTCGAAGAAAGATGAGAAGGAGCTTCAGTGATGAAGAGCTTAGATGTTCGGCACTCACCACGTCAGCCCCAAAGATCCGCCACCTGATGCGAGCAAAGGCAGGACAGCTACAGAGGAAGTGATCCGCTGTATCGTCATCCTCTCCACAGGCAGGACAGATGGTGGAGATGCTAAAGCCCAAAACATTTAAGTGTTTGGCAAAAGCTTGGTGGCCCGAAAGGACGCCCACAAGCAGTCTACAGTCGCTTCTTCTGAGAGACAGAAGGAAGGCCGCCGACCTTTTGCAGATGTCCGGACGCAGTCGTTTGGTCTGCCCACACCCAGCACAGCCACGCCACCGACACTCGTGTTCGCGAGAAACCCAAGTATCAATGGATGACTTAACCACCGATGAAGGCAGACCCAACGCAGGTTCAGGTCCTAAGAATTCTTCCTCTGAACCCAGCCTGGCAAGCTCATCAGCTATCTCATTTCCAAGGATACCAGTGTGACCTGGGACCCAAACAAGATACACTGTATTTAGCCTTCCGACCAAGTTCAGAGAAAACTTGAGTTCGAGCACTAATTTAGACGAGGTAAGAGGGTTAAGCAGCGCTTTTAATGCAGCTTGGCTGTCGCTGCAAACGCATATACTCCTAGCCCTCCACCTGTTTGTCACAATATAGCGCATAGCCATAAGGATAGCGAATATCTCCGCTTGGAAGACAGACGCATGGTTTCCTAAGGGGTAGTGAAGTCTAATGTTCTCGCTTTCCACGAAGACTCCAGAACCAGACCCCTGTCCGGTTTTGGAGCCATCCGTAAAAATACGATGGCATTCTTTCCCTGGCCTAGAGTCTAGCCTAAGCCATTCCGTTGCCTGAGGAAAGTTGACGTGGTAGTTTTGTCGCAGTAGGACTTCTGGAGTCATTGCGTCAGAGGGCATATCCAAAAGACAGGGGTCAAAGGATAATTCTCGCACAAGTTCTTCAAAACTCCAATGCGCATGGTACCAAAAGCCACCTCTCTTTAGACGAGAGATGGTTTTCAGCGTACACCCCATGATAAAAATGTCAAGGGGGGTGAGGTTCATCATAGCGTCTAGAGCGGAGCCCGGTGTGCTGGGGAAGGCCCCCGTGCAGCTGAGACAAACCGTTCTTTGAAGTCTGGCAAAAGAGGCAGTAACACGTTTCCGTGAAACCCTGTTCCACCATACAACCGACGCGTATGAGAGGAGTGGTCTTACCATTGCCGTATAGATCCAAAGGACCCTTTTAGGAGATAAGCCCCATGTCTTGCCAAAAGCGCCTTTACACTGCCAGAAAGTTGACAGCGCTTTATCGGTTTTCGATTCGACATGCTTGGACGAAAGAAGCTTTCTATCGAGGATTACTCCCAGATATTTGACTTCATCGGAGATCGGAATAGTGACACCTCTTAACACAAGCTGAGTCAGACCAGTGACCTTCCTCCTTCTCGTGAAGAGAACAACAGTCGTTTTAAGAGGATTCACTGAAAGCCCATTTCTTGTGCACCAGCCATCGATCAAGCCCAAGGATCTCTGAGCCCGAGAGCAGACAGTCCCTAGGTCAGAACCGACAGACAGAACGGCGACATCATCCGCGTATGGTTGAGTATAGGTTCCAGGAAGATCGAGAAGCGTTAGCAGAGAGTCAACTACCATACACCATAAAAGGGGAGACAGAACACCGCCTTGAGGGCAGCCCCTGTTAACCCCTGTCACGACGCATTTACCACAATCCGCCTCGGCAATCAACGTCCTGTACATTAGCATTGATTTAATCCACAACACTAATGTTTCATCTATACCATGATGTCTGGCTGCAGTGCACATGCTATCAAAAGTCGCATTATCAAAAGCCCCCTCAATGTCGACGAAAATGCCCAACGCGTACTCCTTCCGATTAAGAGCACTTTCAATCCTACCAATAAGGTTCTGAAGCGCGGTTTCACAGGATTTTCCGCGCTGATAGGCATGTTGCATCTCTGAAAGAGGGTGCGATCGAAGAGCGACATTGCGCACGTGCAGCTCAACCAGTCTCTCCAAACTTTTCAGCAGGAAGGAGGACAGACTTATGGGTCTGAAACTTTTGGCGAGAGTGTAGTCAGTCTTACCAATTTTTGTTAACACGGGTAAGGAATACCTCTTCACAATGGGTCAGTTTTGACCTGAGTGTGGCACGGAATCTTTCCTTGCCAGCCCACAAACCTAACCTAGCCTAACAGAGATAGACCGGGACGGAACAGGCCTCAGAAAAACTTAAACCTGAGACACTTTATTTGTTTACTGGCATCTTAATCGAAAATTGCCCTTCTTCGAATATCTACTACTTAATTGTCAGAGGAAGACTTAGGCAAAGAGGCTTAACCTTACGCCAAGTTAGCGAGAGTGTATCTACGATTTGCAACGTTCCGAATTAAAGCCACAGTCCATCATTGGAGTCTTATTAGTGCAGACATGCCCCTACAAAAGAGAAAGGCGTTGCTAACAAAAAAAAAAAGTTCTCTGCGAAGTCCTCGCAAAAGCTTGTGTGACATGCCCCCACGTGACATTGGGATATCCTTTGGTGATGCTACAAAGTGCTTATCGGGCGGGTTTCTTTCAAAATATACGGCCTGTATTGTCAGAAGACAGTCCTGGCCATCAAAAATTGTCAAGTATCTGGCGTGTATACCTATTCTGGAAGTTGTTTTTTAAGGTGTTATTGCCAATGTGACTTATGTGAGATGAATGAACAGCTTGATCTTTTTGAAGTGAAGTCCGAATAGAAAACTAGAGTCTGACAGTAAAGGGGGATAATGAGTGTTTTCATGCCGCCTGGAGTCTACCGGCAAATTTAGGTGAAACAAATTTGGAGGTTATGCTCTGGAGTGTATGGTGTGACACTTACAATGGGAACACTTACGTTACCACCGTCTCCTGCATGTATGTGAAATATGTTTGTCCGCATCCTCACAAACTATTCCAACGTTCGCCACCACTGCATGAGGAAAGAGCAACTCACTTGGCTGCGCTTGACCCTTATTTCTTTAAATGCTGAAGTTGTTTCCTCCATGGGCGACTAAATAATCGATTTGTTATTGAAAAAAAAAAAAACGTTTTAGATCGCACTAAGTTCTTTCTTCTCTGTTATTATCTGAGCAGTGTATACAGATTAGGTGAATAGTTTTGACGTGATGCGGTAACAAATTCACAAACAAACGATTTTTTAGTATGAAGAGATTATTCGAGCGGAAGTCTGTCTGATTCGAAAGACGTTAGCCCATGTACTATTTAAGTATAGAGCGATATTACATTGATCCCAATTCCAAGAAACAACATCCACATTCTGCAGCTTCACGAAATCCCATCCTAAGCGCTGCCAACTTTTAATTGCTGTTGCAATATTAAATGACTCGCCCATGCCAGTGAAAATATTTCGAATTCGTTTCCATGATTTCTTAACACCCCAAGTCTTGTGGAAGAAAAACCTCCCATGGGACTCAAAACATCAACCAACAATGAAATGGAATATTATATGAGTCCATTCGTCCTTCCCAGCATCATCGCCGAAACGGAACGACAGTCCTTCTTAAGCATTATATCTCTTGTATCAGCTTTTATGATGGGGCAGTAAAAAGTGTCATTACTTTTGTTAGTTGATGACGTTTTACCTTGAATTTACGATGTCCCTCGAATCGAATGCATCCGCACCCAACGAGCAATGCTACAACGACGGATGACGAATATTAATTTAAATTAGAATTTCCACTTTAATGGGGGTGCGCGGAGCACCCCTTAATTACTTCCCCAGATTATGTTCGTATATACTCACCCAGTATCTATATATTCATACAGTCCCGCTAATTGATGAATGCATATAAATAAGTCCTGGCCGACACTCAAACTTGCGATAGACACTTCATTGAGCCGACATTACTTCCAAGTCCATCGGTTTACGACCACCGACACACCGACTCGAAGTCGAGCGATAAAATCCCGAACATTGCACTTGACAAAGCTTAGCCACTGGGAACAATCTTCTTCGAGGACGGTCACTCGTTCATACACAAGTTATTTATGATCCATCAATGTGACCGTATGTCAAACCTATATCAACGTCATCATTTCGCACGACAAGTGAGTCGGCAAGGCGACACGACCGACTACTGCCAGAAGGGGATCGGTCGCCTCCTTCGCATTCTATTGACCCTTGCATCTTGATGGAGTTTTATATCGTTTTCCTTCGAAGATAATACGGGACTTACTGAATGTGAAGCACAAACTATACACAACTGGCCGTCGATGTTAATGCGGGTTGTAACTTAATTTATAGGGGGTGACCGAAAGAAGGACGTTCGAACAAATATCCTCAAATCTCTCTTGAAGAAGCAATAATAAAAACGTATTCAACGAACAAAAATACTCTGCAAATTCCCACTCTCAGCTCACCTATTCAATTAAAGTTTCGCCATTGTGCGAGCGAGTTTACAAGTTTCAATGGAGTGTAAACTTCTTGACTTTTACTATCGCGTTGTTCGCGCAAATGCTCGAATGGAGCTAATTAAATGTATAAAGCGTAAAGATAAGTTTAAAGTTTGCGCGCCGCGTCTTTTAACGCGCTTCAGGGGAGCAACTCGATTTAAGTCCTTTTCCCAACGAAAACGAATATAGATTTTAATGTTAATGGCGGGTGATTAGACAGAAAACAGAATTCTTTTCATTGCGAGGAGGTAATAATCATGTTTAACGGAGAGAGAAAGTTTCACCAACTGGATTGTTCTGTTGCGACGAGAGCACGGAGTGAGTAACTTTGACAGGAATGATGGATAAAGTACGTACCAAGTGTTAAGTGGAAGCTGGGAAATTAAGAAGTTAGCGTTCAGGTCATTCTGTTGTAGTACATTTATGATGACGAAGAAGTTAAGAGTAGTTTTTCTGTGATTAGTTGTTTGAGAGAACAACAACTTGTTTGCGAAGGCTTTGTTTCTAAATAAAGGCAATAGGAAAATCTATCATCCAGGATTTGATCGCATTCCAGGGGGAAACAAAATGGCTTCATTTTAAGGTTAAGGTATTCCGCAAAATAAAGCCACATAAAATCAGACCCCGCGTTTATTTGGGCCCTTAATTCATTTTTACTTTAGGTAACTTATGTCCTTGGGTCCTATTTTGATGCGGAGCCGTTCATTGTCAGTTAATAGCCGTCTTTTATTATCAGCTATGGTACATACCTACATATCATTGATTACATGCACTTACAATAACAACATGTGATCCTGTCCTGTCCTGATCTGAAAATTGATTCTAATATTTCCTACAAAAAAATAGGAGCGCAGTAGATCATTAAAAATAATGCAGTAGACTGGATCTTCCCGCAGTAGGTTTTTTAATTTAAAAAAAGTGGCTTTAGACTATATTAATAATTACTTTAATTTTTTATTTTTTTTATAAACGTTTCATGAATTAAATTAAAATTTTAAAAATACTCTAAAAGCCCAGGAGAGTCTGAGTCTGAGACTCTGAGGGTGTCCAGCAACCGTTGCTGACATTATTAATCTCCTTACAAAAAAGTACATTTTCAATACTTAGGTACGTTAAGTTTATTTCGTAGTTTATTTTTTTATTGTCTTGCAATCCAAAACTTTCGCTCTGCAGCAGCACTACTGTGGTCAGAACAAATTCACTTTTTTTTTTCAATAAATATTTATCCATGTTTTGTTATATTTTATGTTATGTTATTGTAATAATTTTCTTCTGATTTAAGTTTCAAGTAAGCTCTTAGAGCTAAAATCCCGTTAGTTTAGCAGAATACAAGACAAAAAAAAAAAAAAAAAACAGAAACATAGATAGGGACAGAGATTTGTTTTATGCTTCATGATATCCTGAATGAAAGCAGCCAAGGCCAACTCATTTCATATGTCAAAAGAGAATTTGATCAAATTCACAATAAATTGGCTTCGTTCAGACGTTCTTTACAGCGGTTAATTCTATGCATGGTTTTTGTACAGCTGTCCAAAGAAAAGTTTATCAAACAAAAAAAGTGCAGTAGATTGGATTTAGTGGCAGCAGATTTATTTTTTGCGAAAGGTGCAGTAGATCTAAAGCTATTTCAGCTAAGCACCGATGTTTCCCACTGTTTCATTCTTAAGTGTTGGTGTATCTGTAAACGATAGCCTCACAATCAGTGATACCACTTTACTTCAATGGAAGTAGATTTGGCACTATGAATTAGCTGCAGAGGAATAAACTCCTAATGAAATATTTCCTAACGAAGGAACTCCTCATAATAAATTCATTAACTCCAAACTTTTTTAATGAAACAAGTTCTAAAGCAAATTGAAATTATTCTCAATCCAAAGTTTCATCATGAATTTCACTTATCCTTACTATAATAAAACTGTAACTTTTTTTCCGGCTGTAAACTGTTTGCTTTGAATAGATTCAAAAAGTACTGCACGAATTTGATTCCGGTTTTCACAGTAGCATTGGAAGTTGTCCAGATTAGGTTATACGATATGTTTTACCATTATTCGCTGTCCGGAAGGGGAAATCTAAGCTGATATCTAAGAAAAGTTTTAATTCTCGAATGCCTTTTAGCTCCTAGCTTTGGAATTTTTTTAATAAAGACTCCAATTATTTACAAAGATTTTAAGAGATAGTCGAACAATAAGCAATAAACAATAAATTTTATACAATTCAAAAAAGCAAAATGTTCGATTGAAGTTAGATCGTTGGATTTTCTCGGCGTTCAGTGGAGGAAATTTTGTGTGTGTGTGCGGCAAAATCTGTTTCTCTCTTTCTGTACACTTTCTGCGGTGGGCTTTTTCTTTCTCTTTTTTTATGCACCTTTTGGGCTTTGTGTTTTTTTTTGCTCACGTCCTTAAATTGAACTGGAGTATTAATGAATAATTAGTTGAGTAGTAGAGCGAATGAGATGCATGGTGCATGGAGCATGGTTAAGCATGGAGCATGGGATTGAATGTGTCTGGTTCATATCTTCTTAGAATCTTTTTTATTTAGATTCAGTCGGGTTTTTCGATTTTTTAAATTAAATTTTTTTTATTGTATAACGCTAATTATTTTGTTTAAAATTTGAGAAGTGGAACTCTTGCGAAGCAAGGCGAGCACGGGTCAGCTAGTCACATTTAATAATCTGCTATCCATTCGTTTTCCACGAGTGTTTACTACCAACTACCATATTTAAGTGCAATGGTTTAATTAAAAAAAAAATTAAAAGGCACTCTGGGAGTGCCGACAGAAGTGATAACTTGAACAATTACGTGTGTATTTTTCGAATCGTCAGAAAATATATTATTGTGTAGGAAGTACTTTTAAATAGAGTGTTTTTTTATTCATTATTATAAACTACTACAAAAATTATGTTACATTTTTCATTTTCATTTAATGCGGTATTTTACATCAAAAAAAATACATATTATTTTACATACAAAATTGCAATCTATTGCTTAAAATGTATAAATTTACAGATACATGAAATATTAAATTTAAAAATTAATGGGTATTCTTTGAAATGCATACCAATGACACTTATGAAATTTCATCAACAACTTCAAACTCTTCCATCATCATCATCATTATTATCATTATATTTGAAAACGGATACTATAGGTTTATGGTAGGTAACTAAAATAGGAAACAAACAATTTTGATTCGAATCTATTTAAATAGGTATCTTGTAAACATGGCATCAATTGTAGTTTTATGTCTAGTCGTGCTAAGATTGCGATCATTGCTCATCGTTAAATCAAATTTGCTATTTAAAAATTCAATTAATGGTAGTTTTTATCATCTGCAAAGTTGATGTTGAAATCCCCACTCAAAATGATTGGAATATCATCAAATCTCTTCCCAACTTTATCTTGAAGTAATGCAGAATTATCTTTACCATATATAAGTAATTTTCATCGATGCTGTCTTCCAGCGTAATCTAGATAGATTACAGTCTCGATTGTACATATCTTACTTCAGCTACCACTATCCGATTGTATCTTCTTTTAATCTACCGAAACTAGCACAGAACGAATAAATTAATAATAATTATACTGAAGCTTAATTGAATATGAATTTCTTTCCGAAAAATACAAATTTTACTTTTAAAAGAAAAAGAACGAGAAAAGACAACAATATTTTTCTGTCTTGCCGCATCGCCATTGATAATGCTCTAGATCTCGTGGTACGGCATCAATTGTAGTTTTATATTCATTATTTTACACAAAAATTACTAATCATATTTTACAGTATACACTAAGGCGACATGAATATTACAATTATTTATATAGTATACCTACTTTTAGGGTGGCAAGTTTACCACAGTTTTCTATTTCTTGTTTCGGTAATTATAACACAAGCTACTGTGCCGTAAATGTGCACAAACCCAATATCGTGGATATAATATGACGGAATTAAGCCTGGTAAAATTAAGTTATGAATTCCCCATACAAAACAGGTAATTGAAATAATTTTGGTGACAATCAATTTGTCGCTACCATAAATTACCATAGTAACGTATTCAAATAAAAATCATCGTAGATTAAGCTATAAATTACCTACCCCTAAAAGTAAGCAATAGTACAAAAGTTTACAACTAAAAGTATGCAATCGGTGTCGGTGTCGGTGTCGGTGTCGCGAGTTTGCTAGTTTTTGCCCATCCAAATAGTGCCCAACGCGCCTAAAGAAGTTATCACTTCAAAAAAAAAAGGTAAGAAGAAAAAATGTCCTTTCAAATAAAATACCTCCAAACATAGATGAAATAGCTCCCAAAGCCGTACTGATGAATTAAGTCCTGATTTGCACTTATTTCATCTGTATGGCTTTGGGAGTTCCTTCTTTATGAAATAAGTCCTAAAACTAAAAGGTGTTATAAATGCAAAATACGAGGAAAAAAGTCCCAACACTTTGGAGTTCTTTCACCTGTTCCTCCTAAATTTATATGGAAATTCTTGGAACTTATTTCGTTAATTTTTTTATTTTTTTTTTGAGTTAATTTCTTTGTAGCTAATTCGTAGTGCCAGTAGATTTACTTCTGTAAGAGACTGTAATCTATCTAGATTACGCTGGAATACAGCATCGATGGTTGTTCCATATCTTGTTGTTGAAATTTTCCGGTTGGAGTTCATTTGAAGATTAAATTTATCTTGCATAAAATCAATACATGGTTAAGCTTCTGGAGTTGCAAAATTGATATTGAAGTCTCCGCTTATGATCATTGGTAAAAGATGATAATCTCCCTGCAGAATTCTTGAAATTTCTTCTCCAACAACGCACGCAATTGCTATGAAATTCCAAGTCTTCTATTTAGACTCAGACTCAGGCCTTTTGCTAAATATGAAGCAGTAATTATTTCTTGTCACAAAAACCACTCGGTAATTCATAGTTCTTCTTTATCCAATTGACTGGTGTTTCATCAAATATTTCCAACAGGCCTATATGATACACTTCGCGGCACCTGAAGAAGAAACAAAACAGTCACAACCTATTTGGCAAACAAAAATCGTATTTCCAGGTGCAATTGGAGCTATAGATTGCATTCATTATTTTTGAATTTATGTGTTTTATTTTCAATTTCCACAAAAGTCTTTCGAATCTTAAGCAAAATTCAAATTTACTGGTCAGGTTTGAGGCGAACTGCAAGGCAAGTACACGTACAGCGAAGTAAATGATATTTTCGAATTTTCGAACTTTAGCAAAGTAGGTTTTTATTCATACCGATTCAAAGGAATTACTAAGGGCTTTTACTTTGCTACAACCTTTTGATGAAAGCAAATGCTAGTTTTTATTCATACGACCCATTGAATAACTTAACCTAAATATAAAAAAAGCAATAGTCCCAAGTACGTTCCAACTTCCAAATACCTTATAGCTTATAGGAGTCTCTCCCCAGCAATGATCATTAAATGATATGTAGCATGTTGAGGGAAAAACCACTTCTCAATAAATGAATCATTTTTCCAAAGCTACACAGCTCTATCTTCTATTCACACACATCATCTGGCATCAACAACAGAGTCCTTCAAAGTCGCACTTTTTCCACAAATCCAAACCTACATAAATCAAGTACATCTGCCAAAGTTGTCACACCTAATACTCCACAACTATAAATTCCTATATACAGTACCCACAGTCCCACACCAATCCAATAATCAATTTGAATTGGAAATTGATCCCACCGAAAATTCCCAATGAATTCCCATTCGCCATCGAAAGACAGACAACGACGCATTTGGGTGAGAATAACTCACTTAAGTCCTGGCCATGACAGCGGGATAACAACTCAACATAGTTGCTGAAGACCACAACAGCACAGAACCGCAATCTAATTACTTATTATTTATTTATTGTAATTGCAACCCGCAACCAAAACCCCGCTCACCACAGGAGCACAACCTTCTATCTTGGAATTCCTTTGAAGCGAAGCAAAATCGCAGTTTAGCGAATGAAAATCCATAAATCTCTTCTGGGACATTTAATGTGCACCAGAAAAGCAATTATATGCAATTTATTCCAAACAACTGTATCCTTCGATAAGGAGCAGTCAACGAAGAAGAATAAGAAGAAGCAGAATAAGCACCCGAGGCGAATCTCAATGTCCAGTCAACAATGGAGAATAGAAATGGTTATCTTTATCCTTGCAGAGGAAGAAAGTCCCACTATACCCAGATACATACAACCAACGGTGCCGGTGCGCAATTGTGTAATGAAAATGAAAATAAAAGCAAACACAAAACAAAGACAACATTAAACTTCTGTAATCGTCCATAAAGGTGGTTGACAGCTCCTTTAGACACTAAAAATGGACTCACTTCAGTTTGGGAGAACAGAATGAGCCGGTTTATTGTTTCTGTCGGTTAAGATGTCCTTTGGGCATTTTAACTGAAGTTACCTCCGCTACAAGATTGGCACATACCCTGCGGGGTGGGTCAGACGGCGCGCTGCCAAAGGTGGACTGTCGTTTCGGATTATGGTTACATTTTCTATATAGTGGATTCGCCCCCCAACACAGCCGAAGGATTTATTTAGATTTTATGGACAAACGTTCGCAGTATCAATGCCTATTCAGTGGATGGATGCGTGATCATTAAATCTTTTGCCAGATACAATTGACTTTGGTCGGTATAAATATAGACTCGGGGTGGACATTAACTCACGTTTAATTGGCGGAATTGCTATATAAACGCTTTACGGCGACTTAATCCGTCACTTATTACATATGGCATAGGGCAGCGAAGGAAACCGTTATCTGTTATCGTCGACGGAATCTTGTATGGGAGTAGTAACTGCGACGGAAAGCCTCATTCATGGCGATAATAATAAAAGTGCCAGAAACGTATAAAACAGTTTTGCAGATAACGCAGGTATTCATGTAGAGTCTATAAAGCCAGTCCGAAATGAACTGCTTTTCATTTGAGATAACAGAGCCGCCGAGTTGGGCAATGCCTCTTACTATACCTAAATGAGGCAGCTGTCCAGTGTTAAGTAGATATGTCAGGTGTAAATTGGCTAATAATTTCTATGCTCGCTGACGCACCAGTGACAGCTCGATGTGGTCTAGCATTTATGTAAATATCATGGGCGTATGCAAGTACGCAATTATTTGGTTAAATTTTAAAGATACCGTACCTTGTGAGTCGCGCAAACAATTCCTTTAAACATTATGGTAAATCAGTCATATGACATCCCTGAACTTGTCAAAGTCTTTTCTTCAGAACAAAGCCTTCGGTATGTTCGTTAGCGACCTTGATATAGCATTAAGCTTTGTCCATGGACATATTACAGAGGCGGACAAGTTAGTCAGATGAGCTGAGTATCTATCAATTTGGACTTTATACGCTTTAACCCAGGATCTGCTGAAGTAAAAAACGTTTGTATATATATACCCCCTGTGTCGAAGTGATCTTACTTGTCTAAAATTCGGATAAAATCCTGCATCATGGGAAGGGGTTAAGGTTTTCTTCATATCAAAATGTGTTAAGACCCCACATGTGTCCCCTAAGGATTTAAGGTCGATCAGTCTCTCATCTTTCTTCCTAAAGACCCTGGAAAGACTCAATGATACATACATTCGAACGAACTTAATAGCTAACTCCCTGTCCGATTCCCAACACGCCTATCGTAAGGGTTTCTCGGTGAAGACAGGTCTACACTCGCTAGTAGGCACCAATGAAAAATCGCTCTCAATCAAAGAGTATGTGATGGTATCTTTTCTAGATATTGAAGGCGCCTTCAATAATGTCAAAACAGAAGGTATCTCTAACGCACTCCGCAGGCTGAAGCTTGACAACTATCTACACGTCTACGAAGCCATAAATATCTGGACCGCACTAGAAGGCCCGCGGGCCTTAGACTCAAGATGGGGTCTTCAGCTTAGGGTAAAAAACTGTCTCTATACTGCGGTGGTCAGACCTATTCTGTTTTACGTAATCCTGGTTTGGTGGCCCGCACTAGAGAAAAAATTCAATTCTAGATCTATGGAACGTAAAGATCAGCCAGTATATGCATCACAGGGGTAGGTACTCAGGTCCACTCCTTCTGCCGCTTTAGACACAATCCTACACCTTATTCCCGTCGATATCTACGGGAAATTAGTTGCATCTATGCAGCCTTAAGACTTAGAGAATCTCAGAAATGGACCAACTATCAGACAGGCCATATGAGTATTTTCCCTAGCACAATCCCAAACAAAACGGATTATACTACTCCCTTTGAGGATTTTAAAATAAAATAGAAAGCAATAATCCCAGAACGTTCCGAATGGGAAAATGGCACAATACAAAATGACTATGCACTTGCAGTTTATACAGTTGGATCCAAAATGGCGGAAGGCACGGGAGCGGGAGTCTTCTCTTAGTCACCCGAGATTAATATTGCCTTTCGTTTACGTCTCCCAGACCACTGTAGTATCTGAAATGATGGCTATACACGAGGCAGCCTGCAGACTTGCCTTGTTTGCGGTAGATAGACTAGACAGTCAGGCAGCCATAAAAGCCCTTAATGAACCAAAACCAAATCAAAGTTGATAAAAGAATGGCGGGAATTTCTTAACAAGATTGCGGACAGATGTTCAGTAGCTCTGTGCGGGGTTACAGGTCACAGCGACCCTCCGTGCAACTGCAAAGTAGACGAACTAGCCAAACAAGGAGGCGGCCTTCATTCAACCAACAACAGTAAACCGTATACACTCATATGCAATATATCAAATTCTTCCTATTCAAAGAGGCAATAAGGGTCGCAAGCAATAGGTGGAACAGCCTAAACACCTGGCGTCACATCCAGGCAAATCTAGTCAAAACTAGATCTCCTCCAAAGCGACTCTGAGACTTCTCTCTATAGGTAGAAACAGAATCAGCTCCGTAGTGGGAGCATTACCAGGACACTGTTATAGACACGCTCGCTGATTGCATGGATGAGGAGGATGAAGAAACCGTTCTTCATCTTCTTTGTACCGCGCCCATCAACTCTTGCAAATTTGCGCAAAACCAACTTAGGATAATACTTCTTCGTTGATCTCAGTGACTTGTCTCGCACAGACACACGCTGTATAATAAATACATTACAAAAGCCAAATCGCTTAAATGATCTTCCATATATCCTCAGCGATAGCAGTTGATCTTATAGCGACTACTGCCCGCACTATACCGCATTTCTAAGACGGGCTGTTTGTGGATTACAATCGAGGGGTGAACTTCTTCGATCACCCTTCGTGTATCCGAAACAAAGCGTCACTCGGTCAAACTTACCTTTTAACCAAGTTCAAATGCCTCGCAATATGCGTAGTAAACAGTGCAATTGCTTCCATCACAAATACACTTTTTATAACATCCGCCCTATTTGATTAGTTGCCAGAGGACACAGGCGAAGGTCTATCCGAGACGGTCACCACGCGCATATCCGAAGGCATACTGTCGACCGGTCACCTCCTCCACCTTATTAAACCTTAAGTAAGGTACACAACGAAAGGACCGATCTGCTTTACTCTGTCCAAGAAAAATTGTCAGTACAGGCCTTATGGGAAGCTCTTTTTTCTACCAGTGGTGCCTGTAGTACTCTCACGGCACTCAAACACAGGATTTGCCACTGAAATAAAAACGAAACCACTGGCATTCCAAAGCATTTTGTTGTTGTAATTTTCCTGAAATTCGCATACATCCCTCCACAACCAGTCTGCCACACAGTTGCAGGCAGAATGAGCACGATCGCTTGTGTTCGCTTGCTATTATCATCAACCAAAATAAGCAGTGTGAGTGACTGAAGCACATCAGAGAAGTGTTACCATATGTCAATGTTAGCATATCATTAAGGGTTTTTCTTTGAATTTTGCCAAAGAACTTTCGGTTTTGGTGCTTTTTGGAGCTTTTGAGAGCGGCATATTATGTGGGGTGTTGCCATTCGGTTTTAATTTGTTTGTATTTCTGAAAGATCCAATAATATTCAGTTAAAACATATTTTTTTAATGCTGTCTTTTAGAAATAATGTTTATTCGTGAGGTGTTTTAAAACGAATATTCATTTCATTAACGCAACAAGTGATCATATGTGCGTTGTGGTTGTAAAGTAAAATAACAGAAAACATAATTTAAAATGAAAACAAAATTTGAAGCTAAATTAAAGAAGATATAAGCGCAACCAAGGACAAGTAAAAAATTAATAATTAAAGAACAAACAAAATTGGAAAAAAGTTAAAAGTTCGATTGCAGACGAAGACAATTTGTCATAAGCACAAAGACAGCAATAATGCGCCCACTAGTATGTTCGGCCTACATAGCACAGCACTCTGCCCCCCTCCCACCCCTCGCCACCTAATTCCCTTAACTCATTTGGTATCACAAAGGACCTAAACTAAATTGGTCTAAGTGTGTCTTTCTAGACAGCCACCTTACCTAACCTATGACTGAGAATGGGATCTACTGGTCCTTGTCCCTAGAATAAATAAGCTGTGGGATGCAAAAAAATATTCGTCGTCATTTATTTGTGTCTTTGCTTGGCACATGTTACCTGCCCGAAGACGTACTTTTCACCGACTGAAACGTGCTTTTGAAGCTTCAAAGACGTGGCAACGAGGGACAAAATAGTCCTTTCATATTGAGGCCAAATAAGCCGGGATAATCAGGCGCTAGTCAAAGTTAAATGGAAGCAACTATATGCCAGCATATCCATTAAGCTGCAAATGCAATCGCAACAAGCCAACATTGCACAATATAGTTATAACCAACGCACTAGCTTGCGGCCAATGACGTCTATCGAGATCTAGCCTAGCTAATGAGAGATCTTAGTTGCAATCACCGAATCACATCATAGCTTCGCAATGGCTTTTAAGAAGTTGCCAAAGACGTTTTCAAACATTTTTTAAATATTTTTGTTGACTTTTTCGGAGCGCTTTTTGACACTTGTTTTAGTGTTGTTAATGTTTTTTTCTGAGACGTTCTTTTAAAAGTTATTTAAAAGGATTTTCAATGCGCTTTTGAGGCATTTTTTGACCCGTTTTTTAAATGTTATTAATGCGATTTCATATACCTCTACAAATAACAAATCTACCTCTCAGCTCAGTCTCAACTGAAATGATTTCATGAAACTCCTATTCACCGCCAAAAAGCAATCACTGCAGATAAACCAGCTTCATTTTCATACAAACGAAGAAGGAAGTTCCCATCATTAATTGCCTGTCGGGTGGAACTCGCTCAAAACCTGGTTACACAATTCAAAGAACAAGCCCCCAGACCACTTAATACCGTCGAGTGTTTATCACATCGGCAATGGCATTTCATTTCGTTTCATTAAAACGCATTTGCGAAAATGATTGATTAAGGACGATACTAGTTTGCAACCCTTACTGCCAGCACTTGTACAAACCCATCACCAACAGCACGAACCGTTTATTTCGCGACAAGATTACACACAATTTTTTTTTTCTTTTTTGCGCAAGTTAAAATATTAAAATTGCTACCATCATCGCATAATGGCGGGGCTGTACAAAACAGCAGCGCGGCAGGAAAAGGCTCCATTACCTCCGTGATGTGGCATCGAAATGATATGCAGATTTTTTGCCATTTTTCATTTCAATCTACGGACTGATGGGAGTAAATCTAACGTTTGGCTTTTCTGACAGCACATTTGGCGGGGATTTTGCGGTACGAACGAAATGAATATACGCGGCAATGAAGGGTTATTCTATCCGCCGCATTTATCTCATTAATCTTTCGCGGTATTGTGAAGCTGGTGCCAGCGCGCGAGCACCACAATCCACAGCTCGCAAGGAGCTGCGACTGCCAGTAGTGCGAGCATCTCGCTCTATTCATTTAATTAAGAGTGCGCGCTGTGTGACTTGTGAGTTGTGAATGAGGACGAGGATACCACTGTGGTTTAAGTTGGAACAATATGGTTTCATGTTGAAGTTTGGTTACAGGAAGTTCAGCTGCTTGGAGAGGGGTGTCGGGTGTCCAAAAAAGTATATACCTACCGATGAACTTGCTCATTTGATTTGTTTTCACAAGTCAGCTGGCAAATCGCATATCCCTGTATCATCACTCATCAGTCAGGATAAATTAAAAATTAATAAATCATCTACCTATGGTGAACTATCCTCCCGAACGCACTCTGTACAATACCCCAATTATGTTGGACAGTACTACTCGGGACAGACCTTCCTGTGTATACTCAGGCACGGGCTACATTTAAATTTTCTGCTTTGGAAACTAATTTCTAGGTTGCAAGTAAATTACACGGATCGGTTGTTTGTGTTGCTAGCCATATGCTCGCTTTGGACATTCATACTCCCATGACACACTCGCTCGGATACAGGTAGAACATATGTCGCCCAACCGCACAGTACCATTCCGACACGAGATAAAATTTTGTAATCTTAAGTTGCATCAGCAAGAGTAGTTGTCATATATAAAGTGACAGCTTCTACCATCAGGAGGGAGAATTTATTGCGCGCACCCCACACCACGCATCAAATCGCTGTCATTACTTTGATGACTTCACAACCTCTAATTTAGTGGCGGACATGTTTTCTACTGCGCGCCTGATGTCCATCTTTTCGGCTATAGTAAAGTAGATTGTTGTAGTAAATGAGTGTCGCCTGGCCGGGGGTTGGGGTGGGGCGAAACTATATAATTTAACCTCGGCCAGTCGAGGGTGAAGCGATAGGTGTTTGCATGCATGTAATCAAATGAATTATGGCATTACGAGAGGTTACCATTTGAAGGCACTTACGTAAACCAATATAGACCGGACAGCATCAGGTGGAGGAACGGGGAAGGTGCGTATGCCTATACAGTTGTCATCTGCGATGTACAATATCATAAAGTGCGCTCAATAATTCGAGCGAAACTAATTCGAAGAGTGGTGGTGTGGTGGGGTGGAGGACGATCACAACAACAGTTGCTATGGTCAATTATAGAAGCCCATTTATAAGCAGGTATTGCAATTTATGAAAGCAAATGGTGCTTGGAAGGAGAGCAAGATGAATTTGTATGAGGAAAGATTGGAAGTGCCTGCAGTTATCATACTTACATCAACATACGGATGTTCGGCTTTATTTGAAAACCAATTCAAACATCAATATCCTTTGAAGTGAGCAGAGCTCTGTACTGTCCTTTTGTACTGTTTTCTTCAGTGACATGGTGTTGATGTGTGAACTCAATCTGGCCGTCTCAAAGTAATCTGCCTTTGCCAGGGTTCTTCATTTGCAGCCAAATAAGTTCGACTTGGTTCAGAAAATAAGTTGGGTTAATGGCTGCTTTTGTAACACTTAGATCAATAGGTTGTGTCCAAATTGAAGACAAAAAATTAGCCGTTGCCTCATAATAATTCAAAAACGAATTATTATAAGGAAACAACAAAGACTACTAGAGTTTTTTATTTTTTTAATTCGTTCGTGTTCGTGTCAGGAGTAACCAGAGTTAAATATGAAATTTAATTGTTATTTAGTAACCACATTCTCATGATCTTCACTTTCATTGAAGAAGTAGCTGCTGACAATTCTCGATCGCAATTTTCGCTTTGGAAATTCAAAAACTGAGTCACTCAGAGAAACAAATTGTTATTTTTATCTATTTCTTAACTATTTTCATAGTTAAAACCGGGAAAACTATATTTAATAGTTATAAAATAGTTATTTATGACTATTTTCATTGTCAATTAACAATTTTCGTAAAATCAACTAAGTAATGGTTAATATAACTAAATAAAATATTTATTTTTTATTATTTTTAACTATTTTATATTCAGTTGATGTTTTTTTTTTTTTTCATCTTTTCATCAATCATCTATTCAATAGTAAAATCAACTATTCAATAGTCAATGTTATCACATCACACTATTATATAAAGAGGTAATGTTTGTTTGGGGAAGGTAATCTCCGGAACTACCGAACCGATTTCAAAAATTCGGGATAGAGTATTGCGATAGGCTACTTTATTTTTTAATTTTCCATTTTAGATTTGTTTTGATTTTCTGCACTATTTATTTTGAATTTTCTATATCAACAATTAATTAGAAAACTACGTACTTACTATGTGTAGATTTCTTTTTTTTTCAAAAAGTGGATTGATAAAATCGAGATAAATTTAATGTATTATACGTTGGTCAACAGTGATGGTTTGTTTTTGATTTTGTGCATCGCTCCAACAGTTTCATTTCTTTTATACAGTTGATAAGGCAAAAATTAAATGGAAAAAGTTTAAACGCGGACAAAATAGTTATTGAAAAGCAAATTTCATTGATTTTTAAAAAAATGCCAAGACGAATGCGCACAATTATTGGCCGACGAAAAAGGCAAGCAAGCACAAATATCAACGAAGCCAAACTACAGAAGAACGCGAAGAGTGGGCCATCGCATGGCATAAGACGAGATCAACAGGCAAGAAATTTGAGAGTGCAAGTAATGACAATTGCGTCAAATCGTATTATTGCTAGGATGGGAAGAAGTTCAAATCGGATTGGCAAGATGCGCGTCGTTGCTGACTATCGAACGACTGGCATTTCAGTAGAACGAACACTATGTCGGTGATGCGATTTTCGATATTGGAGCGATGACTATAATTGTGTGCCACCATTAAAACGCGCTAAAAAACTGCTGTGCGAGTGGCAAAGTGAAAATAGCACCTGCGGAGCCATTTGAGTCGGAGGATAAATGATTACGAACAGCAATATTCGCAGGAGTACTTCATTTTGTCGGGGGATAAACACGGCGATGACCAAGTGTACAGAGGGCAAACAGGAGTGACAAAAAACGGCATTCGACAATTGCAACCATTATAAATGCAATCAGCGCTTTCATTACAATGTTTAAAACGGCGATAGAGAAAATGAACTTAGAAGATCGCAGATTTGTTTTTAAAGCTGATAATAGAACTGCCCTTTGGAAAAAATTGAATGGATAGGAAACGGGTTATAATTCGAATGTTCCGGAGTCCGGACCTACCGCTTCACAATTTCAAATTAAAAGTCGGCTCAATTATCATTTTGTTGAGCAACCTTAATGCACCGAAACTTTGTATCGGATCGAGTTTGACATGATTGTGAAGAATCTCAACCCAAATGTCATGCAAGGACGATTTTGAGTTTAAAAGGCAAACATTGTCATATCGCGGACTCGGTTTAATCAGAACGATTTGGCATTTAAGCGTCTATGACAAATAATAAGTCACAAGGATAATCGCTGGACATTTGTAGCATCAATCTTGAATTCCCATGTTTTTCACATGGTCCAATTGTATGTGGCGTGCTCACCTGTAGGCAAACCACTTTAGTACAAAAGCGGAAGTTTGGCCAGCACCTCAATCATTGCGGTTTTATTGAAATACATCGATATTGCTATACTTCAGTTATTTCTATTGAATTTAATATAACCTTTGAATAAAAAATTTTATTTGACGGAATTACATAAAGTAATTACATTTATGAATTTGGGCGGAACGGAGTTCGGCGGGTCAGCTAGTTAATTATAATAGCGATTTGTGTTTTTTTTTAATTGTCCTTTGATTATTTTCAGAATCCACTTTTTGATAATCAATTTAACTATTTAAGCAGTAAGATATAATATTGTGCATAGTTCAATTTGACCTCATAATGAAAAGTCGTTGAATCGCAATTTTCGATACCTGTTTTGGAAATGCTTACCTGATACCTTTTTACTTGGCGCGTATAAAAGAACTTAAAAAAAAGTTAACAATCAATATTCAAACAATTAGAAATATTTAATTCTTACATAATCTGTGGCATAGATATATTGAGTTTGAACTATAGGAACTTGAATGCGAGGATGGCCTTATGTTTGCGGAAGAACTAATTATGCTTCCCTCCACCATCATAGCGCTAGCTACCGAATGCATTATAAATCCCTGGAATTTAATTTGCATTAAAAGTAAAACAAATTAAACTAACCTCAAATTTTTTGCAACTTCCCTTCTTTTAGAGCGTCGTTGCTTAGAAATTTTTAAATAGGTATTAAAATCTTGGAAAAAAAAATTGTTCTAGAACTACATAAAAACATATTCGCTTCGGTGCCGTAAAAAAAAGTCCAAAGCCATCTTCACTTTGAATCAAGTAGGAAGTAGGTATTTGAATCTAAATAAATATCAAAATACATATTTTGCTTATATTTAAAAGATGGCAAAAGTACCTTTCATTTGATAGCAATACCCTTTTCCTATCTCGTTTACGTCCCTAAGTATACGCAATTATTTCCACAAAACACCGACACATTTAGTAGTAAGATTTATTCAAAGTAATTCAATTGTACTACAAAGATTAAATTCATTCTTCCTTTACAAATTTAAATACCATAAAATAATAAAAATTACTGAAGAAAAATAAAGAAGAAGAAAAAAAAAACAAACATTTTAATGGGTACATTATATTCCCATTAGTGAAAGAAAATCAAAAATTTGGGCATTTAATCATGAAATACTTTGAAATTTGTTCAATTGTTGACGTTCTTGCCTTATACAAAATCGTGGCAGAGCTTCACTTCTGTCCCATACAAAAATCCATCAAATCAAAAGGAAAAAAGCAGAGGTTCTGGCTTAGCAATTGGTTTCAACGAAAAAAAAAAAAAAAATAACTCTTCGGTCTTTATTTGCTCTTTTATTAGTTTAAATTACAATCAACTCTATTACAAAGATAGGTATTTCGATAATTCAAAATAATTTAGTACCTTTGTTTAGAAAAGGCGGTGTTACCATCTTCATATTTTTAAGAAATAATATTATAAATACTAACAGGTATTTCAAGTTTTTTTAGCATTTAAACCTAAACAATTAATAATTAATGTGAAGCATTTACAGATAATCGTTTTGGTTGTTCGTTTTATTTATTTGTTTGTTAAATTCTTTACCACTTATTTCCGCAAACAACTTCACAAGGGACACTAAGCTCAGAATTATCGACATGCCACAAAGAGATCGCGACGCGCAAGCGCAACTACTACCTCTACGCAATAGTCATTTGCAATTATGTTGTTAATACACAAAGTCATCTTCAACTATTTTATAGTAGGAAGCTATTATAGAATAGTCAGAATTGATTGTTAATTTTTATTTTAAAGAAACTGTTTTATAACTATGCTTATCAAAATAGTCACCATTAACTATTTTGTATAGTCACTGAATAAAATGATTGATTTTTAACTATTTTTTAACAATTTTGTAACTATTTTTAATTTAATTTGGAATTCATAGAATATCTATGGCAATGGCAATAGTTACAAAAGTACCTATTATTTTCTCTGAGTGTAGTGTAGTGTACCCACACAGTACAATAAAAGTAACCCAAATTTGTGTAACCCAAAATCAAATTACTACAACGCTATCGACAAATGAAGGCGCCAAACAAAACAAAACAGATAACGAGTGACCTAGTGGCTATGCATTGTACATTGCATAAGCACTGACTCACTCGGGTTCATATTGTGTAAATAAATGCAATAGGATAACTTAGGATACAAGTGTCATTCATTTTGCTTACCGCTTCCAGATGTTGGCTTGTTGGCTAAAGGAGTAATCGGACTCTATCAATTCGGAGCAATCGTTGAAATAGATTTGGGAGTGGTAAGGAGGGTCAACTAGTATATAAGTACAACATTGGAGAAAAATAAATCAGATGCACTTTGATTTTCAAACAATTTTTTTCTCACGTTATGGCACTTTATGGCGCATTGAGCCTGCCTCCTTTTTCCACTATCCGCTACACTCACCAGCTACCTCACAGTAGCGATCAGGGGTAGAATCGTCACATCCGTAAAAAGGCTATCAGAAACTCCTAGTTGATTGGGATAGGGCATTACGATACCCTGTGCCCGAAAAAGCAATCGTTGACATTTGCCAAGAGTTATCCTTCGTTTAATTTCCGAAGATATGCGTCGTTCCATCCAGATATAAAATCAGAACCGAGTTAGTCGAAGGCCCTTTCTACCTTACCTTAATTAAAAAGTTGTCAGTTGTGTATCATTCTGTCCAATTCGTCGGTGTTGTCTGTTCCTTCCTGTTGACAGCATATACTTGGTTTTGACTTTGTTAACCGCCAAACCCATTTTCCCTCTACTAGGAAACGGTATGTTCTGCCTATATAGGTTTGTGGCTTGACATGTTCCTTTTACCTATTTATAAATAATCGGGATATCATTCTAAAGAGAATATTCAGTTTCTCAATACTTTTGATAGTTCGCATCTCGTGCTCCTTTTCGTCTTTTAGAGAAGGCGAGGTTCTTCTTCCATCTTTTGCTCTAAGAGCTCTCGAGGCGCTCTTTTCATTATATGCGCCATTAGATGAGCTTAATGCACGCTGCCCAAATCTACGTCCGCTTCTATATATCTGGAACTCACTCAAAGTGTACTCATTAAATTGGGTGAGGAAAATCGTTCCCGTTCTTATTCAACCGATCTTCCAACTAACCATGTAATTTAGATCGTTTCGAAACACCCGTATATTTAATGCCAAGCAGATCCTTAGCTCGAGTTTAAATTCAAATACCCACAGATGGTTCAATTATTATTCCACGCACATACCTCCTGTAGGTCGGTCGTTGGCAAGTTCTCTTCCTCATTATTATTCCCAGTTCATAGCGCAATCACTTTAGATTTACGATGCAATCTGGAAACAATCCTAAAGTTCCTTTCTCTTCATTAAATAAACTCCCAAGTGTCGTACTTAATTCGACCCAAAAATGTCCCCATCCTCCCGCCGCCACACCGTTTAACTCAAGCTCGTAACAACTAAAATCATTTCAAGGCAAATTCCACGTTTATAAATTTATTGACTGTTTTTGGTGTAGACCAAAAAAAAAAAAAAAAAAACAAACACCCCCACCGCGCTCCTTCGACACATAACTGATGACGGCTAATAAATTGCAATTTTAAACTTCTAAGTAGAAATATTAAATTTTACGAGGACCGCTTGGTGCGTGCTTGGCTTAGGCTACTCTCTGCACAGTCACATCCATAAATATAATTCTCCTCGTCGTCCATTAGTGGTACACGTTTTGGCATTAACCAAATTGAACCGCAGACCATATTTATACCCGCCCCGGCAAAAGGTATAAACAATTTTATTGAAAATTTCGCTCACTAATCTCTGACGAAAACATCAGAATAGGGTAGTCCAACCAATCCCCAACCCCACATAGATGAACATTTTGCAACAACCATTAATGTTTACGATATGCCGTTTAACTTAAGCTGCAGCAAAAATATGACACAGCCTGCATCTACCAGGATCTGAATGTGTGTGTTGTTGCTGTTACGAAACGACGATGGGTATAGGTAGTCCTTTTTGTAAGTCAATCCCGTAGCCATGGCGCAGAAGAGATATTCGAGTTGTGCTTGTTACGTTCTATTATATGGTTCCGGTTGTGCAAAGGAGACTTACAAGGATGTACGGTGGCGGAACCAAGTTAAGAAATAACTTTTTGGCTAGAATTTGGCTGAATGCACAAGTGAAACACAAACTTTGCATATTAAATGACATTCGAGTTGAGCTGCGATAGTGGGGGCGGTGGGGGAACGTTAAAACGTTTGTTCGGCAGCGATGCTGAGTGGTTGTTGGGAAATTTTCATAGCTCTTTTGACAAAATGCAATTTCGGCAGAGAGATCCCTAAATTTGATCTAGGTGCCTGGGAGGAGACCGCAAAATGAGTAAATGCAATAAGTTTGTGTCATGAAATTCAGGATATGTGAGAAGTTAAACAGGAATAGCTGCGGATGTAGGTATACGATGGATGTGTGTTTACATAAATAATGTACAAGTGGCAAATTACGCGCAGCTTATTTGAGTTTGGGTTCTTGTTAGAATGGAATTGTTCAGCTCGTTTAGGTTTTCATCAAAGTTGAGATGATTTTGTAAGGAATGCTGGGTAGAGTTGAGGAATTTGGTGGTGAGTTTGAAGTATTTTTGCAACGAATTGATAGGAGGTAGGAAAATATGGTGATGATATATCAAGGCGACCAGTTTTTTGTTAGATTAGGAGAATCCTCTGCCAAAATCTGGGCCTAAAAATCCTGCCTCTATACCTATAGCGATACTCATTCTTGTCCCGTTCTTTAAATTATGTTTTTTTTATATTTTGTTCTGTTTATTTGTATTTAGTTATAAGATCCCGTTTGGTAACTTTAAAGTAAGATTCCGCAGAAAAATGTTTAGGCATTCTGATGTGAACGTAAGAAACGCGGTCACTCATACAATCGAGGATGAAATAAATGTGTTTGCTATTTTAAAATACTGGTTGAATAATCGATCGATAGGTACTCATGAATAATATTTAATACGTCACAATGAAAATTTGGAGCAAAAAATGTATACCGAAAAATGTTTGTTTCCATAGTTATATCATTGAAACCAACCGTCGTCAACACCTTGCAATATGCCCCTGAAATAAAATTAGGTAGGTACACAACACAATTACTTGCTTGTAGGGCTAGGTAAATTGCATTCCTTCGTAAATAGGTTTTTATATAAGATAATATATATGTATTTGAATAACCTAAGTTACTATGGCAATATGGCGGCGACAAATTGAGTGTCACCAAATTGGGTTAAATTAACTGATAAGCATTTTGTATGGGGAATTGTAAACTTCATTTTACCAGTCTTAGGGCCACATGCACCAACCTCATTTCACAACACTATTTATTTGTTTATCCACTGTTTAGTCCTATTCCGTAGATTCGGTAAAAATTGCGTTACAGGGCGACACTTATTTATCTATCCAGGGATAAACTGATAAATATTTATCTATTTTCGAAACTTCCAAACTTCAATAGTAAAGCAAATTGTCAAATACCCAGTAGTTTGAAATTAAAATATAAATAAAAATATATACATATATACATACCTATATATAGGTAATATCGACAGTGGATTTAAATTTAATTTCTGACGACGAATGAGGAAATTGTAAATTTCACTCATATTCATTTTTATAACGAAGCAACATTGGAAAGAAAAAACATTTTTAAAGTTTAATTTTTAAAGTACCTATTTTCTTTGGTGGTTGCTTCATGTTTTTTAACTTTCTCCATTACGTAGGAAAAGAAAGATATTGTTTTCGTACAAAATTTCGAACTCGAGATGTTAATCAATTCTGAAATTACAATGATACATGATACACGAACTCAAAAAAATGGGTCGCAAAATTCTGTCCGGTCTGTCCCTCTGTCCGTCTGTCTGTCCCGCAGGCCTACAGCCTAAATGGCTGACAGGATTTCGGATTTGGAGTTTGTGGGCTTAGGGCTCGGGGCCGGTTTTTTGTATTTTGCAAGGTAACCTCAATATTAATGGTAAGTACTTCCCATACAAACTGTTCGTACCAGTTTGATTTGCTCGAAAACGGCTAAACGATTTTAACCAAAACTGATATTTAAGCTTTAGTGGGTGAGGTTACCATGACTTCATACCCAGTTTTTGCCTAAAAATTCGAGTAACTGTGCTTTTGAAATTTGGACATATCTCGAAAACTCTCAATACGATTGTAACAAAAATTGATTTCTAAGGTTACATGGTCATTTCCAACTTAATGGCAAACTCAGCTTTTCTCGGTATTATCGTAAAATCGATTTTTGAAAAAAGTCATTTTCTTTTAAATTTAGTCTTTCTTAGCTTACCAGAAAACGTCAATAACGATTTTGACCAAAATGCAAACTTAGAGTAATACTGATGTTCTTAAAATTGCTGCGTCCTTAATTTTCAATTCGAATCACCAAAAACGCTAGTTTTAAAAACCGCTCATATCTCGAAAACCCCATTTTTGACTTCGATAAAACTAAAAAAAAACAAGTAATGTTTGCATCGCGAACAATAAAATATAATCGTTTTTTATCTATATAGTTAACAAATAGTATTTTTCAAACTAAACTTTGCAAACTTCGTAGATATGATCATGTCTCACGTTATTCTCGACAATTACTAGGATGCAGTCTTGATCAGTTTTTAAATTTTAGAGCTTGTGCCATGATCCATAAAATCATAAACAAAAAACAGCCTATTTACTTGATTAATAAAGTCCCCTTTTCACAGTCCCTCCGTTCTCATAGTATCCGACCAAATGCTTATACTTGCACGATATCACGTAGGCAATTTTTCATTCATGCCATTCGTCTTTATAATGAACTACCCCTTAGTATAAGAACCAGGGTCGAGCACAGAAATTTTTGTCCTTAGTATTTTCCCACCTTTACACGCTTCATTGATGTTTCCCGAGCTTAAAGTAACGTACATTTCAAATCATCATATTCATATTCATTTTTATTTTCATTTTCATTTAATACTTTTCTTTTGTTGTTCTTTTAATTTAATTTATACTATATTGTTCTTTCCCTCCATTTCATATGTTATATATATTATATTGTAAGTTCTATTTAAAATGTTCCTAATAATCTTTGTAAACTGGGCTCTCATCGCGTAATTTTTGAACCGATAGTCGTCGAAACGATTGAACAAAACGATCTCGTTTTTAGTTTGCTTCATATAACATCATCGTCGTATCGTTTAATTGAATCGTTTTCATTTTGAACAGTTTGAAAATGCCTGTAAACAAAGTTTGACACCTAAAAAATAAAAAAATGTATGAAAATATTTTTTTTTTTCTTATTGAATTTGTTTATTTTCTTTGTTATCATTGATTGACATCGAATTGTGCAAAAATGGATTGGTGATACGGAATAACGTTTCCGATCTTGAATTTAGTGAGTTGAGAATTTTTATTTTAGAATCGAGTTGTAAAAACAAAATTATGAAACAAACAAATAAAATAAAACAGTGCAATAAACATTTCTTTTGCAAAAAATGAATTCTTTTACTACTCTGATAAGAGCGAGTCACCTCCAAAGAGAACATAAGTGCGTCTCTTCCTTTTAATATTTGTTTATACTTCTCTCAGACGTAACTAAAATTAAAAAAAAAAATGCTCCAAAATGATGAAACGATTGCAAAATAGCCATCGTTCAATCGAATCGTTTCGACGAGGGTATTTGACGTTTGAAATAGTAACGTGAAGCAACAAAAAAACGATGATCATCCAATCGTTTCAACGATTATCGTTTTTTTTTTTTGTTGTTATACGATGTAAAAGCATCGTCGAGACGATGTCGTTCAATCGTTTTGTGCTTACGCGATTAGACATTAGAGCCCTGAAGATTATCGAATTGGTATGTGAAGGTTCTGACTGCTGATTAACGTTCCGAAAAAAAAAAACTCTTATATTTTGAAAGCCACCGAATTGAGTTCAAATTTATTGCCGTGGCAGCTAATGCTGAGTTGTGGTGACATAAGAATTTATGTAAATTGTGAAATTCATTTAAAGGACTTTAGTGAAAAAGCGAAAGGATGACTGCATGTGCATTGTGTATGCTCGGAATTATTATTTTCAATACATTAACGAATTTGGGCGGAACGAAGTTCGCCGGGTCAGCTAGTAGGAAATAAAAAATGAAATAAAAATTACGTTGGTAGTTATTGCGAAAATTAATATAATCTAAGGTTACTTACAGTGCTGCCAGATATTTCCCCTTTTTAATTATTATATTTTCAAAAAAAAAAAGCAGAAGAACGTTATTTTACCTAGTCAAATTATTACAACATAAATCATTTTGGATAACATTAACATTTTTGAAACACAACATTTTTAATTTATTAAATAAGAAATCAACTTTTATGTACCTATACATGTTTTTACTACTGCAATCTACTACAGTCTTCTTTATTACACATACATACTTGAATTAAATTGATTCCAAATGCTGCTATTTTCATTCAAATTGTAGCAAGAAACCACTTACAGCAAATCTTTGGTACGTAAAATTCCTTGCAAGGTTCCTGTGGCCAACGAATTTCTTGTTTTCGTTTTATTTAGGTTAACCGCCGGCAATATACGTTCAACAGTAGCAGATGAATTCGGAAGTGATAAGACTTCAAAAATAAATTTTTCCATTAACAGAAATACTAAACTTCCATTACCATACTTTGTTTGTAATACGTTTTCCAAAAAAAACTGTTCATCTATTGAAGATCGAGGTTCAGAAATAAGATTTTCAAAATTTATGTTTCTTATCTCACGAAATTTGGCATCGGCGTCTTGAACTTTGCAAATTAATTTTTGTATTCGATAAATTTAAAAAATCTTGGAATGTTATGCTTCTAAGGTCAAAAATCGTGGAATAGGTTTTAAGCCCTAAAATATAAATTGTGGAATCTGGCACCACTGTTTACTTATACAGACGGAATTTGGAACTAGTGCAACGTAAATCGGGGGAGTAACTATTTTTATTTGTTTATCTTCGGTTAGCTATTCAGAATTTTGTTAAGGTATCCACTAACTCGGTGCCAAGTGGCCCTTAATTGTTACATAATACCCAGGATTTTTCGTTTGTGCACATTCTACTCATTTATAATAAAATACTAAAAAAGTGTACAGAAACTTATTGTGTTATCTTATTTGTTTTTGGTGTTTCACTTTCACTGCTCGCAATTGATTGTTGTCATTCAATTGTAGTGAAAAATGAATACAGAGAGCTGTTGCGCATGTGTTTTGACAGCGTGTTTTTATTTATTTATGCTGCCAAATCTGAATTCGAAGTCGACTCTGTATAAGGCTGGCTTTTAGTCACTTCAACAAATCATAGCATCAAAAAATCAGCAATTGATCTTCACCAACTCATCAGTTCCTTGCCTATAGTGCTTTCTTTTTGATGCCGCCAAATTTGTTTTAAACGTAACACGCAGACATTGCCACTTCACTCGGCAATCTAATCAATCGTCAGGTTTGCCCAGCTCAGCGCCCACCTCCTTGCATGCTTGATCCTTTGATACCCGATATGTACGACTTGCGACACCGTAAAGTCCGTGTCGGAGTTCGACAGCCGAAATCAATTTGCGGGTGAAATCGTCTAACCATTCGCCTTTAATTTTCCTTGTCGGTCTCTTGCTCGTCCTGTTAGCTTTTGCTTCCTCCATCATCCTAGCATCTCTAGTCGCTTCGATTGAGCTCCCCAAAGACATGTTTATGGGTCCGAAATGTATAAAAAAAAAACGCAAACACACAAAAGAACTAAAAAGGGGAAAATAACAAATAAATTGGATTTAATTCCAATTAATCTCTTAATATCGCCCAGGAAAAAACTGTTAAATTTTCAGCAAAATCTATGGACTAGTTTTTGAGTGTATAGTGTATACAGGTCAAAAACACCTTATCCACCTCCGTTAGTGCTAGTCAACACGAAGCGTAAAAAGTCGACAGACCTCGTGACAGTCATCCGACTAGCTCAAGGGCAATAATATTCTAAATTTCATTCGATGCTCACGCAATTTTATTTTATAAAATCTTCCACCCATGGTACGTGTGAATATATACCTCTATTCCTGTGTCCCTTTCCCTTTATGACCAATGCGTGCACTACACAAACTAAAGTCTAACGCCGCGTCATTTTCACACATCGTTACAGTAAACACGAGCGAATTAAAAGCACACACACATGGTAATCGAAATAAATTTGTTTCTTTATCGCGGAGACACATTTCTTTATCTGAAAATTTACCGACATCCTTGCGTCATAAACTTACAACCATCCAAGCGATAAGGTTGTAAAATGGAAATCCGCCTTCCACCTAACGAACCGTAAATAGTTGTAATTAAAAGCCAGTGCACTTAACGCGTTTCTAATGGGGGGCCGACAGCAAGTAGCGCGCTTATCGCGTGTAAATCAATAAATTATCCTTTTCCTTTTCGTCTTAATGCATACATGTGTGTTCCGCCCAGCATACTAATACGACGGCGAATTTGTTTCCACTTAACATCAGATCGCGACAGGTTTTTGTTTGTCGCTGAAAAGTGAGCTAGCTCCTTGAAAAGTTGTCGCTTGTCGGGGTTAACTTTACATACACATGCGAGGGTGTATTGCCACATCCACTTTGTATACAATTTAATTTGATTTACATATGCATGCATATTAAAACAAAGTGTTAATGGTTTTATTACTGCGTGAAAGGATCATATTCCCCAAATAGGCACAAGTGCGCCAGTCCGGGGATAATTTATATCCTCTCCCTCAAGTGACGAGATATTATCGCATCGCCCCCAATTTAAAGGACCGCTTTGATGAAGTGAATGCCAGATAGTTTCCGACGATGACACAGGATATGTGGAAAAATGACGACTACTCCTCCTCCTCCTCCTCCTCATATGACTAAAGATTATTTTCGAGACCTTTGTGATGGCATGGGTGAAAGTCGTTGGTGTTTCCACTTGGACGCTTCCCCTTCAAAAATTTTAAGGAGCATTTAAAAAATTGTACGTCAAAGGACGAGAGTGAAATCTTCAACGCAATTAATTATGGGCGACAATATAAATTACCCGCACTATACCCTTTGTCGAGTCGGCCGACATGATGGAATGGAATGGCCAATGTGCGTACATCACTAATGCGTGTGTGTCTGCGAAGGGCTACATTGCGTATATGCCGTTTGAGGTTATATTGTTAATTTGATTTGAGCAACATAATTGATGATCGAAAGGGGAGAGAAGGGACAGATTTAAAACGAGTCCTTATGCCAGAGCGAAATGCCCAACCCAACCTAACTCTTTAATAGTTTGTTTGGTCCTGTTCAACTTGGGTTTTAATTAAATCCTTCAACTCAGTTGATGGCCTGTTGACAGCTCAACTCACCATAATGATGCTCCTACCCAAAGTAACATTATTTCGTGTACACCTCTGAAATGTTTTTTGCCAAACTAAAACTTTCGCATAACGAGTTTGGTAACAAAACAATTTACACCCAGAATTAGGTGGCGCACAATAGAAACTCCAAAATGGCACCATTCCCATGCACAAACGCACCATGCACAGCATAGCACTCTGCATTAGCACAACCATACTAGTGTATAGAGTGTCGAAAAGCACATGCGGTATTAGCTGCTGTTAACAGCAGCTATGTCTCGTGTTTGGTAAAAGGTCCATTTGGGTAACCCGTCAGCCAAGTTCAGCTGGGCAAATGCTCACACAAAGGAGCTTGATTGAATTTTAAATTACTTTCGCCAAAATGTCTTGCAATGTGTGAAGGTCCTTCAAATATGCAAAATTGAAATTACCAGGGTTAGAGTCGGAGGAAACTTTTCGCCAAGAGTGTTGTTTACTGACGGGGATACACATAATGGGCGCACAGAATGCAAATGGTCAATATATACAAAACAGTTCCACTTCTCAGTTAATCCTCGTCCTGAATAATGCATTTAGTATGCAATCGCAACCGACACTATACCCCACACAGCACGAACGATGAAGGACTTTGCACACTTCACTCAAGAGTCGACTTCATAAGCGAGAATGGTGTGCCAAATCAGGGCAGGTATATAGCCGCATTGTTGTGTATTGTCTTGCAAGGACCAACTACTATCGAGGACCGTGTCTGTGCAGTGTCTTTTGTGGATAACAATTGATTGCCGCTCATTACAGCCATTAGGTCGGGTTGCTAAGGCTCCCTTATGCGACCGTTTTCTCATAATGACGAATCATAAAAGATTTATCCAAATGTAGTGTAGGCTGTGTGTGCACAGAAAGTCCTGGGGGAGCACTTGAGAACAATGAAAAATAATTGGACACATGAGTGGTCATTTGGTCCATCGAAGTCATTATTTCCGCTCTTCAAATGAGATATACGCCAATTGTTTCCACCCATTGGACTATAGGTATTGTCGTACTGTGTGTGCTCTCGCTCTGTCAGGACTTTGGCTTGGGGTTCATTTGTTTTGAATGGACATTGACTGCCATTGGAGATGTGTTTGATATTAAAATGTCTGATGTGACCAGGGGGTTGAATATATGCGCTTGGAATGCATCGGTGGCGGCGACGCGTCTACTTGATTTGATGCAAGTCGAATATTTTGAATGCATTCGGGTGATTGCTTTCGGATGGAATGCAATTTCCAAATGACATAAACGAGTAGATACTCGTATAGGGGGAGGTTTTTCTTTATGGAAAACAGAAGTGAACTGTTCGATTAGATTTGTAACCGGGTATTGAGATTTTTAGCGCTTCAGTGAGTCACAATAATAGAACGAGTGGCTAATGATTGGAGTATGTAGTGTGTACATGTGCGCCTTGTAGTTGGACGCTTGAAGTTGAATGGTTTCTGCAGGAAAATGTTTCCAAAAAACAATTGATATTGTAAGTTTCGGCAAAACGTATACACCTTAGACCTTACACCATCCGCATCCACTGACTTACTGAGAGAGAGAAAGGGATTTATGGATCGGATATGGGATCCATCTGCTTATAGACGGGTAACTACTATATAGGACTATAGGGTGTTCCAAGTAGGAAGCATGTCGATTAAGGAAACCCTATCGTGGCTTAGGACTTAGGAGAAAGATTATCCAAACTGGATGGCCAACTGAGTGCAGAACCGGTATATTTGCCTACACGCTACCTACCTGACACAGGAATTCCTAAGTATTTGTGGCTGTACCAATCAAGCGAGCGCCATATTGCTGCCGCATGCATACCTAGATACTTAGAAAATCCAGTGCTGGGACTTGATAAACCTCGGGAGGCCATTTTTTTTTGTGGGATTTTAACTGTGTTCGGCATTTTTGGTGCCCATTAGTAACACGGCGTTAACATCGCAGTTCAGTTTAAAAGTTTTTTAAGTTTATGAAATTGTTGGGAATACTGATAGTCTATTCGCGTACTTTCACGCAAGCCAAGTACTAAAAATCTGTCAAAATCCAAAAATAGAGCGGAAAATATATCCAAAAGTACGTGGATAGACTATGAGATACTTTGAGCTACTTATATTTTTGACGTCTAATCCACATCACAAACAAATTTATAACTTATGTTTTAGCAACACATGAAACGGTCTATAGGAGAACATTCGTTCACCACCGAATTTTCTTTATTTTCAGAGATTTTACTTTTAGGTGGAATTGATTTTTAAGGCGGATTTTACATTTTTTTCTTGTCAACTTTTTGCATTTTTTGACAAATTCTTAGGTATGATTTGTTGCCTGTTGAAATTCTTTGAGCTGTTTCGAGGCAAGAGAGGAGCTACTCGTTACTCGTTATTTTGCTAATTTTCTCTTTTCCTGTCACTTTAGATGGGTAGGGACGTGTATAGATTTTTTGCTATTGCGGTTGATTTATATATCGATATATGCATTATATGTAATATAAAAATTAATTCTATATTTTTGTCCATTTATAGCTCCAATTTCTAACAAATTTAGCTATGTAGGTATGTATTTGACTTTTTTTGGTAAATGCAAAAAAAAAAAAAAATTACGATCGCCCTTTATTTATATTAAATACTTAAAACACTAAAAAAATGTTTGATCATCATTTTGTTCTCCAAAATGACAGCGCCGTACTCATAACAAATCTTAGTCTCGACTTTAAATGTGTATTTCAGATAAACGAATCAAGGTGTAAAACTTTTAAAGATATGTATGTCAATAACTGTATCATTACGTTGTGTCAATAGCTGTGTATAAATGTCAACCATTGTACTTTTACGTGGTGTCAACAATTGTACAAAGGTGTAAATTAATATACAATTTTATAAGCACTTGGAAATATTGTGATTAAACTTTATTTTGTCAATTTTCTTTAATTTATATAAAACTTAATGAATTCTTATAATATAACATATTTCGAAATCCCAGGAGTTTTCAAAGTACTCTTGATCAAGCACTGCTTGAAAATCTTAGATTCAAAATGTCTGCTTATTTTCATCTTCAAATTACATATGCAACTTTGAAGTTCATAATTTTAACTTAAGAACTTTAAGAACTGATTACTGACTAAATTTTAGTGGGTTTAGCAGTAATCATTAAATAATAAAACGTCTCTCTTAATTTGTAGTTATTTCGGTATTGTTCTAGTTTAAATATTTGGTACTAAACTATATTTCGTTACTTTTCACTGCTGACCTGTAATATAGAGGTTTTAATAGCTATAGAGGAACTCTTATTTGAACATTTATGTTTTTGGTCTGATCTACTTATCTCCACGTACCCAATAGAGATGATTCATCGCACTCACAATTTATCCGCTCACATTTCATATGACGCGTGGGAAAGTGTTAGGAAACATCTTAAGCTTTGATGCACTATGTACCAGCTTAATGTACACGAATGACTGAATTTCCAGAGCAAATATCAAAAAATACAAAAAGCAAAAAAATGCTAAAAAGAACATCTGGCATTTTTCTTTAAAAAAAGTTCAAGTCTTCGAAAATGCTAGATATAGCATTAAAAATGCCAGAATGGCATCACTGCCTGGTGAAAACTTGGGTTTAACTTGCATCTTGCATATTAGTAACTCATTTTTTCGAACAACTTTTGTTGTTTACCTACATTTAGATAGCAGCGAACATGTGGCGCCGAAGATGGATAGAGAACAAGTAAATCTATCTAAAAAAAACCATACTCATCATTTATTGTTATTAATAAATTTACAAATTGTTTGTTATTTAAATAGTGTCACCCGGCATTAACACGTCACGTAGCTATTCACAGACAGGTAAACAATGCCCGTGAGAGGATTTTCGTTCAAAATTTTCGGGGAAAATCGGGTAGGTGTACGGATGCTGACCGTCTAGCAAACAAACCATACTGAGATAGTGAGATCTAAGAGCACCAACTATGGTCGCTTTTCCGTTACTTTTTCTACAAGCTATATTTTTACCACGATTTGGTGCGCTAGTATTGTTACATAGAAATTCGTGACAAATGTCACTTAACTTAAAAAATTCCGGCTCACCAACACACTCGAAAAACATTATGATCCACTTCCGTTGTCGACAAAGTTTCTGGCAGAGTTCATAGAAGTTTATACGTTAAATTTGAAATTTTTAAAGTATTTATGAAGAATCATGAATGCAGAATAGTTGTAGGAAAATAAAAACATTTTGAACAAATTTTCAATTTAAATTTTTTTTTTTGTTTTCAATACAAATTCAAAAGTGGAAAATACACCACCATATTTTTCTAATATGTTTTATTAACCAAAAAAATTATATTATTCGCCTTTTAAAAATATGTAACACTCGTACTAACTAGATCGAGGTGACCACAAACTTCTTCTTTACAAACTTGAACGTTTAGGGTTTCCTACAGTTTTTCTTAGATGGCTGTCATCCTATCTAAGTAACAGATACCAATTTGTAAAGTTTCGAGGACGCTTATCCAAATAAATCATTGTAACATCCAGTGTCCCACAAGGAAGTCACATAGGCCCACTCTTATTTATTTTATTCGTTAATGATGTTGTCAAATTTGTTCCACATTGCAATATCCTGATGTTTGCAGATGATTTTAAAATATATTCTTCATGCAATGATCCGAATAGTTTTCATAGATTGAATGCACATCTCCAAAACTTCGTTTTGTGGTGAAATAAAAACTACTTGTCCCTTAATATTAGTAAATGTTCGGTCATTACTTTTTCCCGTCGTTCCTCGCCTTTCATTCACGCGTATTCCTTCGTCAGTAGTGTTATTCCGCGTGTATCTTTGATAAAAGATTTAGGTGTTATGTTAGATAGTAAACTATCCTACATTTACCACTATGAATATATCACAAATAAAGCCAATAGAGCAATGGGAATGCTTAAACGTTATGCTAGGGTGTTCACCGAACCCTATGCGCTAAAAACTTTATATTTGTCGTTTGTTCGATCGCCGCTGGAATATGCGTCTATTGTTTGGTGTCCATACTACAATACTAATATAGTAAGAATCGAATCAATTATTTATTTATTTATTCTTTTTTCTTCATAACTTAAATCTAAGATACATTTTTGTTTTAGAAAGAAAAAATATTGATCAAACCGTAGCTTAAAAAGTTAGTGTGGAATGACATAGCGATTTATTTAACAAAATAAATTAATCTATTTGAAGTGGGGGAAACATCGGTTATAATAAAATATTTTTTCATTTACCTTTCTTTATTAACAAAACTTAATATACAAATCATGGAAAACAACAAATAAGAATTAAGAAAGAAAAAAAAAAAAAACAAAAAAAAATCAGAGAATTAACATTAAAACTTAGGCATTGACTTGTGCTGATGTTAATGGTAACATATTGTTTTTAAGTAACGATTCAAGGACATCATAATTAAGAGTGAATAACCAGTCTTTAACCTTTTTTAGAAATGAATTTAATGTATTGCTGTTCGAATAGAAAATGGTAAGTTATTGAACATTAAGGGAGCTGTAACAGTGTAGAAGTGCGAAAAATGGGACTTATGTGCGATTGGAATATTGGCAAGATTCAAGGTATTTGTTCAAAAAAGATTTCCCAGGTTTGCCCTCAGACGTCTACCTTGGTCGGATTTTAATAACTTACCCCCTTATTCAGCCCGATTACAACTTATTGGACTCGAGTCTCTTGAGGTTAGGAGAAAGGTATCAAGAGTTGTTTTTCTTCACAGAATACTTATTGGGGAGATTCACTGTTCTGATGTTTTAAGTCCTGTGGGTCTTAATGTTCCATCACTTAATTTGCGTAATAACAGATTCTTTTATATTCCTCGTTCTCGTACGAATTACGGAAGATCCTCCTCTTTAAATGGTTTAATGTTATTGAGTAATGAATGTGCGTCTTTAATTGATATTAATATGACAATACCATTAATGAAATCCATCTTGTTGAATTATTTCCAGTTTCAATTGTATTGCTCAGTTCTTAATTAGTTTTGTACTTGCTTTTTTTCTGAATTATCTTTATTTACTTCATTTTTTACTTAATTTTTGTCTCTCATTTTATTTGTAATTTGTTGACAAATAAATAAATAAATAAATAAAGATGAAACTGAAATAGCATTCAGTATTATGAAAACGTGGTCCGAAATCTATCACATTCGCCCACGGTTAGCATTTATTTTATATTTGTTGTATTTTTATGCATGTCACACCGTCACACGGATTCCAAACTGACATAACAACGAAAGGAAAACAAAATATCGAAATTGAAAAAAAAAAAAAAAAAAAAAAGGGCCTGCAGCAAGAGGACTGCGATGCGAGTTGGGGGTCTCAGTAGTGTCTCTGCCGTCTAGTTTGGATAGTCTTTGGCTAGGAATATCACCATGTTGGCATATATAGGCAAACAGCGATTAAATCCTTTTTATAAATTAAAAGGTGGATCACCAGTACCTACATTATCACGAATGTGCTGGAAATATCATCGAGGTTCCAAGTAGGTAGCTTAGGTAGCAACCTCTAATAGGCGCAGAATTTTTGACGGATTTGCAGTGAATTTGATCAATATGATCTTTTCATGGAGTGGCTTTTAAGGTTTTTAAAAAACAACTGAAGCTCTTTAAAATGAAGCTGCCACCATCTCAATGTTGCTGGAAAAGATCGTAAGCGGAAGATTTACAAAATGGCAATATAATCCTTAGAGCCAACTAACTGGCGCGCGCACGAACAGAATTGCGAAAGTACCTACTCTTTTATGTTCCACTTTATTCATCATTTTGGTAGTCCGCTTTTTTTCTTTTTTTTTGTCATAATGAATGAAACTAAGGAAAGAACTTAGCGCAATATTTATATTATCATGCTGTCATAAGGACAAAGTAAATGAAGCCTTAATTCCCTGAGTCTAAGTCAAATACCTAAACTAAAACGGGTTCGGTACGATATCCTGCTTTTCAAAATAATGCTTTTTAAAATCCCGATTTCAGAAATTCCGTTTTTTTATCCTGTTTTTTACAATCTTATTCCAAATCCCGATCTATATTATAATCCCGCTTTCTATAATCCTGTTTCTTATAAGTCCGTTTCTTTTATTCCCATTTTTTTTTTTTTTTTTTTGTATAATCTATTCCGCAAAGCGGGATTAAACAGGATTTTAAAAAGCGGGATTATAATATAGATCGGGATTTGGAATAAGCGGGATCTTCAGAGGCAGTAGTTAAAAAAAATACAGGATTTTAGAAAACAGCATTTTAAGACTTTTTAAGCGGAATTTAAGAAAAAAAAACGGAATTTTAAAAAGCGGGATGCCGATATGCTCCCAAAATAAAACGTTCGCCTAGAATGCGGTCAAATTTTAACCGCCGCATTTTCCTAGTAAGCGTTTATTTCCCATTCATCGATATTACTTGGATACTCCACAGTCTTCGGATATTGAAGGATAGTTAAAAAAAAAAAATTACCGAATGTCCACAGTCACAGTTGAATAGTAAGTGACTTGTGCAGGTGAACAAGTCAACTGACTGACCCCTTTAAATGTACCTACGTAACAAATTTGTATACGCTTTCACTAATGAAGGTGTTAACATTACACAGGAACATTTAAACCGAACCGCAATGTGTCCGCCCTAACAACCCAAAAGCAATGACGACTGCAAGTCACAATAATATAGTTTACACCTGTCATACAAAAAAAAAAAAAAAAAAAACCCAAATATGTAATTATATCCCTCCATAATAAATGACCTGAAACTAATTGAGTTCATAACAGTATTGTCGACAGGATATGACTTATGTCCACTATTAATAAATAAAATAAAATATTTGCCTCCGGCAAATGTTACAATTCCCTAATCGCCCAAAATTACCATATTACTTACGATTATTTTGACCGTAGTCGAAAATATTTATACAACTTAGCTGCTGAATACAAATACGGAGAGAAAATCCTTAATCCTCACATGCAAGTACCGCGCACTCACTCGCTACATATGGCGGCAAGTGAGATACTTTTATGATCTCCTCAATTAGTGCCCGGGACGCTAATACGATTAGCAGGCAAATGCAAATATTGCACGTGCGTTTTTTACTCCCTTAGAAAATATCTACACACTCATCTAACAGATGGCCCAACTATAGTAGCATAAGGGATGCTCAGGGTATAGCGTGGATGATAATAAATTGCGAGCTTAGTCCTTTATACATCGCGGCCAAGCTAATATCCTTGAATGGGGCATAATATAACAGACAAATGTTACAATAATTGAGATTGAAAGTCGGTAAACTCACCTGCACATGCCACACCATACAACTACCACTCACCTGTGGTCAATTACGGAACTGATGTGTGAATAAAAATTAAAAAAGCAACCAAATGACATGCAATAAACCAACAGGAAGAAAGGATTTCCACTGTTTCTCAGTTTTACACCTCCTCCTAATGCATTATCCTATTTATCATGGAACACACAAAGGAAATCATTCCTTCGCCTAATTTATTCAAACGAAATGGGCGTACTATCATAAAAGTCTTTCGCACAGTACCTCGATCAGAATGTTACGAACTCCTATTCATGTCAGCCATCGGGCGGACAATCACAATGGAAAATCTTAAAACAAATAAAAATTTGACATGACATTCCATTAGCACACCATTTATCAAGGAAAATTTATCGCGCCACAGCCGACAGTCGAACACACACATAATGCGGCTGGAGGAACAACGCGCCCGAGCTAACCATTGTCCGACAGACATTTCCTGTCCATTTAACAAATACAATGGGGGCGACGCTGAATTGCCAAGAAAATGCCAACCACTGTCAGAGATCGCTATCAGCGAGAAGCCAACATCTGAACAAACCCATTGCTACAGGTGTATAATGTAGGTATGACTCCGACAAGGCAAGGCGTACAAAATGTCAGTTAATTAGACAATTAGTCAAAATAATGCGCTTTCCCTTTGTATGGGGAGAGTTGGATTATGCACGCCTACAGCACCGGGCTATATACGTGAAAAAGATGGATCTGTGTGTAAATTGACCGAGCCTACTTGCTGTGGATAAAGTGTCAAAGGCAAGCGTTGCGGAACAGCGTTTAGGGGGTAATGCTAATGAAGGTATAGGTGGTAAATTAGCACTTGTTTAACGTAATCGCAGGTTTTTTCACACTTTCTTTGGGGAAAGGAGGCGATTTATTACTCCTGTGATTTACGAGAAAGTAAGTGACTTTTGCGAACCCTTGAAATTTAGTAAGACAGTACTCGTAAACAACTACATGTCAAACCTATAGGTATACTTTGTCTAGTTGAACATTTATTATACAAAATAATAAAAACACATCTCAGACACTCTTCTAAAGGCAGGATGTCCCTTTGTTCACAATTTTTAATGTCATTCCGAATTTATTTCGATAGCACAACAGCTTGGTGCGCTCATTACCATGGCCTGACGAAGCATCATCATTTTCCTTTACATTCACTTGCTCGCTTCCCTTATTCGCCCCTCTTCACCGTGCCGCCCGTCGTGTTACTCCTTATTGACTATTGTTTTGTCATTTCGGTAATGATACGTGCTAACTAAATATAAATTAGCACACAGGCAAAGGGAAAAATGTCAGCATGAAGTCATAGTCACCATGACATTCAGTGGAGGATTCGACTCTTTCGTCGTTTCGTAAACGCAACTGTGTAGTGCAGTCGTTGGTGTTTTATTTTTTTTTTCCTCTGAATATTTGATTGTCCTTGGATTAAGCTTTGTGTGTAGAGGAACTTTATGTGTTGCAGAGGGTAATAGGGAAGCGCACTACCTTGGCATTGGCACTGGCAAAATCCTTGCACTTTGTTATAGCTAGGTATGTGAATGGTAGCAGTTTCGGTTGGGTGGTTATCTGCTGGGTGGGGGAATGGGGTAGAAGGATAATTGAAAGAAAAAGCAAAGTCTGAACAAAGGCAACTCGGGTTCGAAATTTTTTACTAAAACGATGACTTTCTATGAGTAGGTGCAAACATGTATGAGTTAAAAAGCTTTTAAACGAGATTGGGAAGTGGTTTGGGTCGGTAAAACTCGGTGTGAAATGTGAATTTGCTTGTGCTAAATTTAGGAAAACGTTCGGTATCGTTAGAAGTCTTTCTCTAAAGTGGATCCATATATTGGTTTCTTCTTTCAGTTGAATCTAAACACAATAAACTGTAACAAACCAATCGCGAATCCAAGCCCAAACTACGCCATCTAGCAGGCAGCTACAGATGCTGTATATAGATCTATGACAAGCCCGTACTAATGAGATTCCTTCGTTGTATTGCTGCTGTGACTCGCAGAGATCGTATAAGGAACACCGGAATACGCGAGGAACTGAATGTCAAGCGGTTACTACTCCGGACGGAGCGTTTCATACTTCGATGGTTTGGTCCCGTTAAACGCATGCTCCCAAATCGGATCCCAAGACGTGCTATGGAATCCGTGTCATAACGCAGGCGCCCCATAGGAAGAACCAGGATGAGATGGTTAGATCAAGTCCGAAATCTCTCCTCGGACTATGGGGACTGCCCCTGATGATCTAGATATGGATCGAGGGTCCACGTAGGCATCCTACACCCGCGCCCCTACGAATGGAAGAGCTACCATTGAAAATGAACACAAACATTTAAAAAAGATGTATACGAGTACACAATGTATAAATAGTCACCATTCTAAAAAAAATCATACACAAAGAAAAGTTCTGAAATTTACAATTAAAAACTAATAGCGGGAGAAATGGTAATCGAAAATGGAAATGGAAAACGTTTACTCTACCCCCGTTCCACACATAATTGCATGCGAGAGAGATCCAATCGTCAATGGATGTCCTGACTAAGGACGTAGAAAGATCCAACACAGCTTTCTCCCCAGTGTGAGTCAAAGGGTTAAACTTTGCGAGGCCTTGCACCGACCCTTGCACCGACCCGATCTATTCCGGAACGGATACCAGGGTTGAGCTAGGCCTTAAGCTCAGTCCGTTTGTCGCTACTGACGCAGTCTGTTTGTCGCTACTGTCCGCCACCGAAGCACATTTGAATATTTGCATTTGCGTTTTTATTTTCCTAACAGAGCCTCACAATTTTGTATGTTCGAAGGCTCCTGCATGGCCCCAGACGGCCCCGCCTGATTGGAACAACTTCCTTTGCATTTGCATGCACTTGCAGCGCGCCAAATTCCATCGCTCATTAATGTAGCCCGACGAGCATCATCAGTTCGCTTTAAATTCACTTGCTCACCGCCGCCACTCCCCTTCCTCACCAACGCGCACATTACCAACATATCGGTAGCCGTACTTCTTATTGACAATTCTTTTGTCATTTCCGAGGGCAGTTGTTGAATTGAAGACGACAGAGTCCAGGGATTTAATCGCGGCTTGACTGTCGGTAAAGATGGTGATATCCTTTACAGATTCCATATTATACCGAAGCCACGACAAGGCCTCTTTGATCGCCATGACCTCCGCCTGAAATACACTACAGTGATTAGGAAGGCTGAATGAGATTTTGCAATTTAGATCATGAGAGAAAACACCCCTTCTCCTGTTTCGGTTTTGGACCCCTCTGTATGGAAACAGACAGACACCTTACGGGGTACTACATCATTCTCCCAGTCACTCCTGGAGGGTATGTAGGTTTCAAAGTTCTTTTCGAATTGAAACTGAGGGAGGGTGTAATCAGTTTCTATTGGAATGCATTTCAATGTATCTAGAATAGACGAGTGACCAGTTTGGCGACTGGTCCACAAACGAATTGCTTTTATCCGAATGGCTGCGTTTGCTGCCACTTGTTTGCAATAGATGTCTAGCGGTAGCAAGTGGAACATTACGTCCATGGCCGCTGTTGGAGTGGTTCTAAGGGCTCCGCTTATGCATATGCTTGCCGTTCTTTGAACGCGGCTAAGGTGATTATGATGGATGGCCTTTTCGAGGGCAGTCCACCATACAATAACGCAATAAGTGAGTATAGGTCTGATAACGGATACATATAGCCAATATGTAATTCGAGGATGGAGTCCCCATCTGCTTCCAATGGCTTTTTTACAGCTGTACAGAGCCGTGGTGGCTTTCTGAACTCTCCGCAGGATATTGGGTTTCCAGCTAAATTTTCTGTTTAAAACTAGGCCTAAATAGCTAGCCGTATTGGTGAGCACCAGGAGTGTGCCGTTTTGTTTTGGGGGTACGAAATTGGGAATTTTGTATTTTCTTGTGAAGAGGACCAGTTTAGTTTTCTGGGCATTGACCGCCAGACCACATTTTTTGGTCCATTTAGAGAGGGCATTCTGCAAGAGATCTCTAAGCGTGTTGAGGTGTTTTCCTGAGACAGCGATGGCAACGTCATCTGCATAGGCAATTACTTTGCACCCTTCCCCTTCCAGTATTAGAAGTAGTTCATTCACTACTAGGTTCCAAAGAAGAGGTGAGTAACTGGTTGACCAACTCGCCAATAGATTTCTCAATTCCAAGGCCCGTCAGTGCGCCGAGAATTGCCTCTTCGACGTTGTTAAACGCTCCCTCAATGTCCAGGAAAGCAACCAATGTGAATTCTTTGCAATTGAGAGATTTTTCGATGGTAGATACAAGTGAGTGAAGCGCCGTTTCAACCGATTTCCCTTTACTATACGCGTGTTGAGACGTTGACAAAAGATTTGAGTTGACACTGCAACGTATGTGGATGTCTATCAGTTTCTCTAAGGTTTTTAGCCGAAATGATGACAAAGTAATGGGTCTGAGATCTTTGGGGTTAACGTAGGAGCTTTTACCAGCCTTAGGTTTAAACACCACGTTAACTTCTGTCCATAACTTGGGAATATGAGCAAAATCCAGTCAACTTTTAAATATTACAGTTACCCAGGGAAGGATTAGGTCAGCGTTCCTCTGAAGTTCGGCCAGTATTATACCATCCGGTCCAGGAGATTTAAATGGCTTAGATCCTTTTAGGGCCCAAAGAATTTTGGTCTTGGTAATAAGACTTGAAGAGATTCTAGTAAATCCAGAGAGTCTGCTCTAGAGGTGGTCCACGATCCATCAGGAATTCCGTTGGGCTTTCCTAACTAAGATTTTATAGGATTTGAGGGATTCTTTATATAAGGCACAGTCAGCGGCTTCGCGGGATCGCTTGGCCTGATTGAAGAGCTACCTACATTTTCGACGCAGAGATAAAATCTCCTGTATCCACCACGGTGGTCTAGGCTTGCCCCAAGGTTTGCTTATTGGACAGGAGAAAGACATAGCCCGGTTGAGAGTCTTAGTGAGTTCTTCAACCATGCTATCTAATTCATTTGTATTAGTAGGGGGAACAGGGATTCTATTAACTATGGAAGATTCCACGCTGTTCCTATTCAATCCGTTTTCCTGTAATAAATCGACCTTTGTCGTTTGGACGTGGAGTCCTTTCTTGAGGAGTCAAGAGGAATCTCCTTGACAACTTTCGTTGCCCAGGAGATTGATTCTTTGTTTCTAACAGAGAGCTGATCTAACGGGACGTCCTTGTAGCTCTCTAGAATTCTGGAGGCAGTACGTTGCTCCCTGTATTGCCTAGTAGAGGTGCTTTCATGTCGCGAGCTCGAGGCAGTGCGACGTGCAGCACCGAGTTTTTTTGCTGAGCGTTCTTTGCGTCTTTCGACAAGACTAAGATCAGGTTTGGTGACCAAGTTCTTAGCTGCCGTCGTTGCAGGAACGCTAGTACTGGAAGCGGGCTCAGAGGCAGTGCTTCCAGCCGGTAGTTTAAGAGCACCGGACTCTGAAATTTTTTGTTTTTGTTTTGTTGTTTTGTTCATAAGGACCCACGAGTAGCGGAGGAGAGAGTTCCATCTGTGCAGAGATCCGCATTTCACAGATAAAGCTGGCTAATCCGGAGGGCGCCAGGTATCCGGATACTCCGTTTTCGACTTGGGCTATTTTTTAAACTGGGCTCCCAGTCAGGTTGATACTCGACACGGGTCATATGACGCCTTTATCCAGCCCAGGCGGAAATAGGATGGGATAATATTTTTTATTTCACGGTTCCTCTGGAGAGATTCTCGACAGTCTTTACCATTAATGAGCCCCCACAACTCGTCAAGTTCAGTGCTAGGGTGGGGGAGTGCTAACTAAATATAAATTAGCACAGCCAAAGAGAAAAATGTCAGCATGAAGTCACAGTCACCATGACATTCGGCTAAGGGAAAGGATCTGTGTTCTGTGCACTGTGCGCTGTGCAGCGGTATGTCGTTCGGTGGTTGCTCTGAAATTACATACATGTAATTCTTTTTTGCTGTTTCTCTGCGAGTTTTTTATTGTCCTTGGATTAAGCTTTGTGTTGTGTGCTCTGCACATACACGAGAACTTTATGTGTCCTTGGTATATTAGATTCATCCGTTCCAAGGTAACGGGGAAGCGCACTACCTTGGCATTGGCACTTAAGCAATGGCAATAGCAAACTCCTTGCATCTGACACTTTTGTCAACAACGTGAATGCTCACAGTTTCGGTTGGGTTGCCATGCTGGAGGGGGGGTCGGTGGATGTACAAACGCAACCAGCGACTGAACAAAGGATATGTATTTTTTCGAAGGAAAAACAAAGAATCCCAGTATCGGGTATCGCGTAACTATGGATAAATGCCAAGGGCATAATCAAAAAAAGCTTTTATTCAATCCTGGGAAGAGGGGTTGCTTGGTGGAAAGTGGAAACTGCTGGGTATGACTTTCTTTGCTTGGGAAAGTTTGTTTTTTTTTTTTTTTTTTTTGTCGTGTTTGCATTTTTTATGCAACTGTGGGAACTGTTTCTTTTACAACTGAGGGAAACTTTTAAAATTTATGACAGAATTGGCAAAAGTGATATATTTTGTGTTTTCGGTTGCATTGTAGCGTTCTGTTGAGGGAGGAATCGCGTGAGTTGTTTCGAAACACTCTTCGACATTGTTTATGTTGAAGCTGTTTTGTTTTGAATAATATTACCGTTTGTTGGTGCAGTGCTTCTAATTTGTCAGTCCTTTGTTGTAGGTGGATGGAAATGTTTTCCATTTTTAGGGAAACAGATGAATGGTGTCATATATTACTGAGAAATAATTGGCAGTTGGTTTGAATAGATGGGTGCTGAATCTGTCCTAAGTTTGAAGACTGAACGCCCATTCTTCGTCATTTGGAAATTTCCGAACAGTTAAAGACTTTTGACTTGCAACAGACAGTGGAGACATGATGTAACAAACTCCGCTTATTATAACAAGGGGTTGTGGTATTGCGCTTGTACATAGGTACCTGTTGTTATTTGTGGCCCCTTTCTTTTAAATAAAGAGTTTTTTTTTACATAAGGATTGGTCGATTCTGAAATAAATAAATAAATAAATAAAGCAAGCTTTGTGGACGTAAACTAACACAAAACGAATGGTGGTGTAAAGTTAGACCTAGAGTCGCAGGGGCATCGGTCGATTGCGTCTTATTGGCGTAAAAAAAAAGTCTAGCGGGGTAAAATCACACCATCTTGGTGGTCAATTCACGTCGCAGCTGAGAGATAACCATACCCTCAAGTCGTAAATGCTTGGCATTGTAGCCCCGTCCTGCTGGAACCAAATTCCGTCTTCCTCCATATAGTTCAATTTGAACAAAAATAAATCGGCTAGCATTCTGCGTACCACTCACCATATCGATTCACTAACTGCACTTTTTAAAAATAATGGACCAACGTAGCAGCGCCGGCCCAAAATCAGCACCAACCTGTAGCTTTTTGTAGCGATGCTTTGCCACCTATTAACCTCGTCGTGCAGGTTGGCGTCGTCCTATATACGCCAATTTTTTTACGAAGCATATCCACCCACAGACTTCATAGAGGGATATGGAACTAAGTTTCGATAGATCTCAATTAGACTTCTTATGCTTTATAGCGGAATATGGAATTAAGTTTCGGTAGGGCCCTAGTTATAGCAATATGTAAAACCGAACTGTACAAATTTTCTTTTCCTTTTTTTCATCGCTTAAACGCATTGGTTGAACTCAATCTTGGTCTTAAAATGTAGCTTATGAAAGTTAATAAGTTTATCCTTAGGGAAATTTTCTAGAAAAATAATTTATTCACTTTTCAGTACGAAAAACTTTTTCCCATCAAATTCTCAGATCCGCAAAAAATTCGACCGACATTTTTCATCTTTACTGTCCCATCTATCAGGATTTTTGTCCCTTTGGAACCCAATCAGTGGTAGTTGAAATGTTGTAATAATTGTTTTCGTAGGGAAGAATTATTTTCTGACAGATTTTTTGCTGTGACCGCCTAAACGTAAAAAAACTCATTTTCACACAGTTCCAACGTTTTCGGTTGCATTTTACGTATTCCGTCCTATAACTGAACCCTAAGATCTCTATTAGACTTCTGAAAATGTTTGACGAAATGTGTGGAAAGTTAATTGTTTCAATTCACATAGTTACAAAGATTTTTTTCAGACGGTTAATTGGCTTTTATGCAAACATATGGCATCCTGACTCTGAACATAAAAATCGTTTTCATCTATCAGCTTTAGTTTTCGAGATATGTATAATTTTAATATAATACCATACCATACCATACACTCAGGGAAAAAATGTAAACTAAAATGTAATATGTTCTAGTTGATTTTACGTTGAATAAACTTTCTTAAAAAGTATTTGTTTTCACGTTGAAACATATTTGATTTGAATACGCAATGTAATTTTAAATAACGTCACCCTAGATTCAAAGTGGAACGTATTCACTTTTACATTATGACCATGTTTCTAAAACGTTTTAAACTACTCTCAACGTAGTTTTAAAGTGCAACATGTTAACATTTGACCAATATCAAGTTTCGAAACGACATCAACGTTAATTTAAAGAGTTGCATATTAATTTTTAAGCGACAACAAATTAGAATCAAAGTAGATTATATTCATTCTTACATTGATGTTATTGTTTTAAATAACAAGCAACGTAGATTCAAAGGGTAACATATTTATTCTTAAGTTCCGCTAAGTGTCGGGACGCACATTTTCTTTTTTATTCTCGTCTCTCATTCACAAAGATGGAACAAATCAGTCTCGTCGATGAAAAATATTAAACAAATTTGAAATGGAAATCCTATTTGCAGTGCTAAAATGTGAGTTTTGTGATTAAATTTAATTCCCGGCATGTATTTAAATTAAAAATAAGTGAATTGAATCCTAGGTGATCTAGGATTCAATTCACAAAAAATGAAGTGTAAAGTTCAATATGTGTGGAAATAATTTGTGTTAAGAACAATATTGTGCAATTTGAAAGTGAAAAAATATGTAACTGCCGAAAAAAAAAACACACACATCTGGTTTCAAGTATTGGATTATAAATTAATTCATTGCATAAAAAAGGTTAATTTATGCTTACATATGATTGCAAACAAAAATTATTTCCATATTTGTTGTCAAAGGCTTGCACATGCACTTATTTTTGTTACTCTTTGTTTGCAATAGCTTTTTACTTATTAGAAAGGAGTTTTATTTCAGCAAATGACAGAAGATATCACCATGTTAAACAAACGGAGAGCAGAATTTAGAGGTAAATTGTTTAAGCATTGATGGTTCGAACAGACTGGTCAATAACATTACTGTGGCCATAACTTACAGAAAGCAACGCGTAGCTGAATTCAATTAATCGAAAAATGTATATTAACATTATTTTTATTATGTATTTTGTCCCCCTCTGTTTAATTCTTTTTAAATAAAAATTCAAGCATTAAACAAAATTAATTAATATTTGCAAATTACCCGACAGACGGCTGTTTATGTCATTTTCGTAAGTTTTCACATTTAAACAAAAATTTAACACTTTAATAACAAAACAATTCATAGGCATATAAAAAGTTGTAGGGGAGAGGTGGCTAGTTTAGGACGGGGGCAGTTTAGGACAACTTAAGAAAAAGTACCACAAAAATAACATTTTAATACTTTAATAAAATTTTACAGTGGCAAATCCACAAAACGATAACAACTTTAAAAAATAAAATAAAAAGAAAAGTGTGTTTCCAGACGACGGTTGTAATTTTTTTTATTCCTAGACGTAAACATATTATTCTAACATTATGCTCAATTTACAAATTAAAAGTGTTCAATTATAATGTTTATATGTGTAGCGATGTTATTCACACAAAATATTAACAATTTACATTGTTTTTAAAAAAATATGAAGTTTTTAGTTTATTATCCCTCTCGGGGCACTTTTGGACAATGCGCGAGGGGAACTTTTGGGCATGTCCTAATCTGCCCCCTTTTATCACTTTGAACAATCTATTTCAGTGTGATTGTTTTTGGTTTTATTTGTTTAGGTTTATCTCTGCACTAATGGTCAGAAATTACAAGAAAAAGAAGGAAACCGCTCCTAATGAGCGTTTTTTTAGACATGTCCAAAACTGCCCCATGGTTGTCCTAAGGTGCCCCCAGAGGGGCAGAATGGGACACTTTAAAGAGATTATTAAAATAAATAAAAAATATATAAATCATAACTATACATATAAGTTTGGATATAAGATTCAAAGAAAAAACAACATGTAATTATAATTTTCAAGATCCGAAGGGATACTCCGCTTTTTAATGGATCTGGAGCGATTTTTGTAAAAAGTGTCCTAAGGTGGCCACCTCTCCCCTACATAAAGAACGTTTTACTACTAGTATAGATCATGATGTGGGCCTAATAAAAAAACGCCTAATGTCAAGAAATTGGTCGCATGTCCGCCGTAAAATTTCCTTTAAGTTATTTTTCATTTCACATTCATATTATTTTTCTATATTCGCCAGCGGTTTTGACTCTCTGATCGAGTTGTTAAACAATTAACAACAACATTAAAGAAAACTGACAAACTGTACTGTACTGGCTTAAAAAAGTATAGGAAAAATTAAAAAAAAAAAGTTTCCTAGAATAAATTGCGGGAAGATACAATAAGAAATGTGCAGTTATCATTTTGCTCAACCATTTATTGATTTTATGCAAGATATATTTAATCTTCAAATGAACTCCAACCGGAAAATTTCAACAACACGATATGGAACAACCATCGATGCTGTCTTCCAGCGTAATCTAGATAGATTACAGTCTCGAATGTACATATCTTACTTCAGCTACCACAATCCGACTGAATAAATTATTGTTAGTTCATAATATATCAAGAATACGGTTATTACAATTCCCTCTTTTCTCAATGACGTGTATCAAGCCACACACATACTGCACGCACGGTGTTTACACATACACATATTTCGGGACTGTTGGATACAGTCGCACCAATTTTTTTTTTGTTTCTGTGGACATTCCCGGCGAAATGATTTTTGGGCAAAAATGAAAACAGACACAAAATTATTTTGTAGGAACAAAAATATCTTATATTATTTCCACGAATGGAATTTTCACAGTTTATTCCTTTTTTATATGCTGATTACATAAGATATTATGTAACCATTTTGTAAAAAAAATGTTGTCGAGGTGAAATAAAACAACGACTTAAATCTCTCGGAACATATCCATCAGCTGATGGAAACTCACCAAATACAATAATCTCAGTCAGGATTCTTAGCACTCTCTCTTTATTATTTTTTTATGATAAAATTTGTATTCTTCGGAAAGAAAATCATATTAAATTAACCTTCAGTATAAAAATCGCAGTTTTTTACCATTATAACGATTAATTTGTGGTACTAGAAATTTTTCCTAAAAAACGATTTAAATGATCCCTCTTTTATGGGCAAGGGGAAAAGTAGTTTGAATGTTTACTTATCAGATTAATGATATTCCCACAATTTTGACACTTTTTTCCTTTTACGCACGGAAAGTTTTTCGGAAATTTTAATTCCCTTAATAAAAAGGTAAATATAGCTCCATATAGGACCACTACTGAGTGCCAGTAGTTCCATACACCTACGCCAATTGAGAGCGGACGGGAGGGGGTATTATTGAAAACATGTACGGGGGAAATCGGGGAGAAAGTAGGAAAGCTGTCAGTCTATTTCTTAGTTTATGGATCCCACCCCCACCTACAGCGGATGTTATTTGCCTTCCAGAAGAAGAAGTTTTATTTCTGTAAGGTATATCCGAGCTGTTCAGAAAGTCTTATTAATAAAAGTATGTATCTGTATACTGCGCCAGATGAGTTTCCATTACGCCTAGCAGCACCTTACCGAACTAAATATTTTTCTTGCGGTACCTTAACGTTCTCCTGTTAAGTGATATCTTTGGTATTAGCTTAGGTATCATAGACTTCCGCAGCATCAGATAAGGGCATGTTGTTGTTGTGACGCTTCCATTGTAATTTTCTCAGTTTCTTTAGACATAAATCAATTCCGCCGCAGTGGTTATTAAACTTCTTTAAGGTAAAGCAAAGTTCATTAGATGAGTTCTTTTCCAGTTCGTTCTTGAAACTTCTGCTGCAGTCAATTATAGCGTATACGAGCCGGTCATATGTGGTCGATTGAGAGATACGAAGAATGGCGAGTTTCCAATTCATCCATCAGTAGTACATTCAAATCCCAATAGCAAACCCAAAGAATTTATAATTACATACCATTCATCATGCATCAACTGTCTTCTGCAAGACCCACTCCGCCATCTAGAGGAGTGTTTTCCTTTTCAAATATTTACTTCCATAACCTTCGAATTGATAAAAGCAAACAAGCGAACAAAAAAACTGCCTGACCACTGCAGATATTTCACGGTCACTTAGAATTATCTAATTCCTAGGTTTGCAGTGCCAAGAGCAGATATCCAGTCGCCAGTCACGTCATCCCTCCGAGTGGAAAAGGATACAAATTAAAAATCTATTCCCAAAGAAAGGGTTCTACTCCTCATCATCATCATCATCCCTGTAAATGCTAAACACAACTTATTTATACAAAAGTAGTAGCAGTTAGCAAAAGCATCAGCATCAGCATCAGCATCACTGTGGTGCATAGTGAAGATAGCTCCCAGGACCAGCATAGCCGGTACAGTTTCAATTCAACGTCTCGCCCATTCATTGTTTGACTTTCGCATGATAACTTTGTTTATGATTAATGAGAATATTATGCGGAACGATTCGTGTATAGCATCAGGATCAGGAACCAACATCATATCCGCACATCCGCACCCGAACTGGAGTAGCCGTTCTTTGTCTGCGGGGTGTTTGTGGAGCTGGCTGATGGAAAATTGTAAGCAACAAAATGATTATGCAAAAAAATTCTACACTTTAGCAATTTTTCCATACAGCTCATTTCAATTATGAGCACCCGTGGGAGTGGAAGAAGTCACTACAGAGTCTCCTGTCCATATGGGCATGAAGGGTTATTTGGAATTCAGCTCATAAATCTTCCGTTCTACTGACAATTTTTTTTTTTTTCGTCGGTTTCATAGTCTCGGTGGAGGTTTGCAATATTTAGGTATATGCTGCGGGAGCTTTTTTATTTTTATTTGGATGATGATTCTTCATACTTCATACATGAATTGTCAATGTAGATTTATGAACTACGAGAAAATTTATTCTGGTCGAGGGAAGTTCTTAGAGTGCTTCGGAGTGGGAAACTTTAATAAGGCTTGTCCGAGAGGGGTTGGGAATTGTAAAAGGGGTTGAATCGATGAGGACACTGTTACAAGACTGGGCACTGGGCCTGTCGCGATACATAACAAGTGTGGCGACAAACTGTCACAAACTGTCTTTCGCTTTGCTTCCATTGTTTCGACAAACCGCACTTGAAGCACTTTCGACCCTACCAATCCTAAGCACGCGTCTATGTACATCGTCTCACAAAGGCCAGTCTTACAAATTAAAGTATCGGACCTAAAATTAAAAGAAATCATCCGCCGACGTTCACGAAATGTGTCAAGACAATTAACCTCGACATCACTTTGTTTGTTTTCGCAGTTGTCTGCTCCTTTTAGGTCACACGCCACTCCTATTTATTTACACAGTATCCTTTCAAAGACGCCACGTGTTTTTTTCTTCAGTTCAAATCAAATTACAGGGAATTAATAAGCTCCTTGTGTTTATACCCGGACCGAGAATAAAAACCAACTTCATCAAGGACTACTGATTCACTCCCATGCACCCACGCTGCCACTCCTCTGATTAGAACGCCTCAATGGTCAGCCATTCACATCCGACAAGAATCCCTTCAGCCTCAATGAGGACTGATTAATGAAAATCGAAATGCGGTCAAATTATTAACATCGAAAACCATTCGCTTTTGGTCCTTTTTCTCGGCGCATATTCCGTTTTCATTAGTACACATTAGTTGGTTGCGATTAAACACTATGAACTGTGACTGTGACCGTAAAGTCTCACTATATATGGTATAAGGGTCGTCAAACTGTATTCCAACCGGACACTTTCTATTTATCGCAATTATGTGTCGTGTGTCCGTGCACGTGTGCCAATCTAATGACCACAGAGCCACACAATGAAATCAACAAACATGGCCTGTCCATCCGACGCATTGTTCCATTGCTATCGCCTGGTCATCGATAATGTGTTGTTTTTGGGGGGCGATTGTCACTCGGGCATAAGTGCTCTGGCCGATACCTATACCAGCTACCACCCTTTTGTGTGTCCGAAGGATATTACATTTATTTATTCGTATTGCAGCAGAAAAAAAGCCTCAAATGTAAAACAGATAACAGATAGACTGTACGACGACGCGACGATTATCTGGATGGCATTGATGGATAGCTGTATGGCTGGATATGTGGATGGCACTCATCCAGACAGCGTCCTTGTTGCATGTTTTCATGGCGAATAAACATCGAGATAGATCTACTCGGAGTGATTTGCTGCGTGCATCGCGGTGCGGTTGGAAAAGTGCATTGTGACTCTTTTGGCTGTCGGTCAGTGCATCAAGTAATTGATATCCTGGAAATGTTTGACATTTTGTGCGACGAGAGGAGAAATGCGTTTTTTTGGGGGCCCATTTCAATTTAGTTGATTGATTTAATTTGTTCAAAGTAATTTAGCAGATTAATGGGGTTGAATTAAGTTCCAGCGTTAGATTTAAATTGAAAATGGTTAATTGATTGGATGCGTTTGGTAATTAAATGTGAAATGCACAGGTCACTTTCATTCATCCAAAAAAAAAGTTTCTGATAAGCTAGGCAACATAGACATGTTTGGCATTATGCTGTGTAGGGTAAAGTCGAAAGATATGACAACGTGGCCTCTCAATATTTCCTACTAAACGATTTTATTTTTAAACAAAGGCATCAAAATATATGATTTGTCTACGCAAGGGTGCAGTCGCGACCTGATTTACAGGTGAATATTTCCAGTTACAAACGAAAACCAAAAAAGTGAGTAAATTCGAACAAAAATGTTTTGTGTGGATGAGTAAAAGAAGTGTAGATCGAAAAGTACTCTGTGCTCGGTGTTCGTTGTTACAAACAAATTAAAAGCGTTTCGTGTTTGCTTGTTCCTTGTCATGGACTTCCTGAAAAAAAAGCCAAATTATTTGGGAGATATGTATTTTCTCCTTTCCATACAAATTAAATTTTCAGACATCGCTCCCATTATCCCTGAAAAATACAATTTCGGGTTTTCACAATTTTCTGGTCAAAATTTCCAATATTCGGCTCTGTAGTGTATTCACTTTGGATCAATACGGGTCCAAAGTAAAATCATCAAATCGCAGAAAAACAGTTGATGACTAAAGTGAATTTGTGTTGATGTGTTGATAAACTACTGGGCAAACTTTTTCTCTATTTATTTATAGATCAAGAACTGATGATTTGATTTGATTTAAAAAAAGATTTTTATTTTGTGTATATAGAAATAAGGTTAGGTTATCTTTAGTTAGGACGCCCTTGGACCCACTATGATTCCCTTCATATAGGTAATTAAACAAACCCCAACACAATGAAAATGAAAGTTGAAGTCATGTGCGTATGATCATGAAATAAAGTAAAAGTGAAAAAAAGATCTGCGATCCAATCCAATATTCGTGATGGGCAAAATTATTAAATTGTCATAGATTAAAATTTTCTCCATCCCAAACAAAATTTAATTTTCAGAAATCCCCACCATCAACCTCTGATAGTCCCTATCTAATTTCTGGTTTTCTAAGTTGTCCAACTTTTACGGTCGAAATTGAACATTTTCAGCGGTTAAATTAATTGGATATTCTTCTTTCAAAAATACTAAAATCGCTATTAGAAAATTTGGAGTGCTGGTACGAGGATTCAAATTTGGGGTTATAGGAATTTGTTGACGCCCAATCCAACCCCAATACTCCTAGTTTTGTAAAAGCGCAATTCAAGTCCCGGGCCCGTGGATATTCCCGCGATTACCTATTTATAAAATGTGTTCTCAAGCAATTTACAATCTCCCCCTTTTCAAATTTTCAATCTGTCATTGTCCTTCTGGAACTTTTCTTGATGAATGGAAATCATCCTTTCTTATTAAAATTTTTAAATCTGGATCTAAGAATGATATTGTAGGCTATAGAGGAGCCTATTTAAGTTATCTGTTTTTCCTAAGCTTTGCGAAAGTATCGTAGAATTAAAATTTGTAATTCTTTTTAAAGGAATTCGTTTGTGATACGCAGCATTAATTTGTGTCTGGGAAGTCCACTACCACTAATCGGGCTTGCCTTTCGCATTATGTTATTATTGCTTATGAAGGTGGTTATGAAGTCGACTGTGCTTACACTGACTTCTGCATTTGAATCGGTCAATCATTATTATCTCATTTTAAAATAATTTGAAAATGTTGCACGGAAAAAACTGCAAAGTCGCACTAATTGCAAAATTTTGAGTTGCAAATCACGAATTATATATTTTTCGCAAATCACAACGATTTTGTCTTGAATTGATACAAAAATTCGTAATTTGACATTGAAAACGGCGAAAAATATCAAAATCTGTTTTTTGAATATTGCGATTAGAAGTATTAATTCGAGCTTCATTTATTTGTAGTGATTTGCGACATTTTTGGCGCAATTCACCAATTCAATAGGTCAATTTCTCAAACACCACTTTACAATCTCAAATTGCAAAAAAATATTTTTTGATTTACCACCACTGAATGATGAATCAACGAAATCTTATAATAATTTCGCACATGTAAATTGAAAACGTAAATTGACGTAGAAATATGAATTGCAAATTGATAAAAATAAGTTGCAATTTACGATTAAGAATTTGTAAATTGCAACTACTGAAGTAGTAAATCAACCCCTGTTGCAATTTACTAAGGGATGAAATCATAACTGCAACAGAAAAGTGGTAATTTACGATTTGTTTTTTGCAATTCACAACCACAGTAATATCAAATTGATAACTATTGGTGTGAAATTGCGATCGGTTATGGCAATTTGTATTTCACGTCCGATCGCAAAATAAACACTGAGTACAATTTCTAGAATTGCGAATAAATTTATTTATTTATTTATTTATTTATTTATTTAAGTCTACCATTTCATAATTTACAGACTATATAATTACATAATTTAAAAAAAACACTTAAAGCAAGAGAAAAAATATTTAGTAAACAAAAAAATATATTTAATAATATTAAAAATAAAAAAAACTGAAAAATGTTAACTTAGGTACTTTAATTAGCTATAAGCTAAAAAAGTCGTGAATTAGTAAATCCTGAGCTAAGCTCTAAAATGAGACAAACTTTTCGTGATTCGGCGTTTATTTTTCTTGATTTGATCTAAGATTTTTTCCGTGTGGGTTTCACGCTGCAATGCTTGAGTAGTTAGCGTCTTATTTGATTGCCAGGAGTCAAAGGGCTAAAATAGATTATTATTTTTCACGACCTTTTGGACGCGGTTCTGGAGTACCATAGGGTAGTCATTTGGGACCGCTGCTTTATTGTTTTTATCAACGACATTTCGCGTGTATATTGCTATTATTTGATGTATGCGGATGACTTAGAACTTTTCCTTAAAATCAAAACTACACTTGATTGTGAGTTTCTGCAATATGATCTAGAAAATGTATCTCTTTGGTGCGTCAACAATTGTCTAATGTAAATATTAAAAAATGCTTTATAATATTTTTTACAGAACCTCTTCTCTCTTTGTGTTTCACTACGAAATCGCCAACATTGTACTAACAGAGTCGAATAGATCTTATCTGGGCTTTGTAATTGATTCCAGGTTCACCTTTGCACTTCACGTTGATTTCGTTATTGCTAAAGCAAATAAACTTTCTGGTTTTATAAAACGAAATAGTAAGGAATTTTCGAATCGAATCCTCATACCCTTATTTCACTCTTTATTGCGTTAGCTAGATCTCTGCCAGAATATGCTGATATTATATGGAACCCCTTATACAAAATTCACTCAGACCGCATTGAAAAAGTCCAGACGCGTTTCACAAAATATATTTTTCGGAAAATGAGCTCGGACTTTTCGATGTCAATTACTAGGCATTTCAACTTTAAGATCAAGAAGAAAAGCTCATGACATCATGCCTGTAAGGGACTTGTTATGCAATCATCTTAAGTGTCCATCTCTTTAAGCTCAAGTACCAATCTATGCCCCGGCTAGACCTTTAAGGGAAATATATCTTCTCCTTCGACCTGTTTACAGATTTAACTACGTCCATAATGAGCCTTATCCAGAGCTATTATTTCAATCAATGAGGTTTATAATTAGGCTCTGCGAAATAAGGCCCCAATGAAATAAGGCCCCAAAAGAAAAATGAAATAAGGCCCCAAAAAATTATACAGGAAACAACAACAACGATTTTTAATAGAATTTGGGGTGTTATTTCCTTTTTTGGGGCCTTATTTCTCAATGAAAATTGGGGTCTTATTTCATTATGAAATAAGACCCCAAAAGAAGAAATGAAATAAGTCCCCAAAATTATTTTTTTATTATTAATTGTTACCCTTCCGATATGGAATGCGTATGGGGGGCATGCTGCCCCCCTGCAACCCCCCTGCTTGGGTTTTCTGTTAGATTGCGGGGTGGGTGCGAGGTTGAGTATATAAAAAGTTCCTTTAATCTAAACTAGTTTATCCAATATCAACAATATTAAATAAAAAGTAGTTTTCATTATTTTTAATTTCATTATGAAATCTATATATTAATACGGAGTTGCCTAAAACGTGTTTCCCCCCTTTTTTCCTATTATAAGTCACATAAATATGCCAACACTACACATATTTGGGTAGGGGACAATACATAGAAGTGCACAATACAAAAATTATCCACAAATTATGAATTAAAGCAGGTAAATTTAAGCGAATTGCATGAAATTACAACAACAACAACATGGCACCCGCGTAAAGTTAATTCGCACTTTTTCTAGAATGAAAAACGTGAAATGCAGTTCGATAGACAATCGTTTGTAGCTGTTTGTAGTGAAATTCTTTTCGTTTGTAGTTCAACCGTTTGAAAGTTAGAACCATTTGAAAAAACAAAATCCCAATCCCTTAAAACCGTGTTATTTCTGAAACCGCAGCTAGCAAAGTGATAAAATTTCTAAAATCTATTTTCGAAAGTGTTCGACAATACTAATCTAATAAAATTCAAATCGTACCAATCGGCCTAACGGTTTATGATTTATATGAAATTTAAGCAAAATGTTGGCTTCTAACTTAAGGTCCCCATAACTCTAAAACTGTTGAAGAACAAACGATGAAACTTTGCATATCTATTCTATGCACCCTTTTCTACCTGTAATATAAAAAAGAAGACAGCCCGCATTACTGGACACTTTTTATTCGCAATTTAAGGAAAACCTAAAATGGTTTCGATTGCCTATTTATAAGCGCTCCGATATTTCCCCTTCACTTCCCCTTCAAAAATTAACTTATAGAATAAATTGGTCGAATTTCGACCACGGGGCGACCCCTAGTAAACCATAAATTTGGGGCCTTATTTCTTTTTATTTTGAGGCCTTATTTCATCGCAGTGGGGCCTTATTTCATATTTGAAATTGGGGTGTTATTTCATTATGAAATAACACCCCAAATTTGGGGCCTTATTTCTTTTTCTCTTTTGGGGCCTTATTTCATTGGGGCCTTATTTCCTACAGCCTTATAATTATGTTGATTTACATTTTTCTCGTAATCACTTCAAAAGTATTTTATTTGATTTGTTGGCATTACCTTAGTCTTAAGTAGTATAAATATAGTATTTATACTTGTAATCTGTATAGCTTAGTTAGTAGATGAAATGGAATAAAATAAATAAATAAATTAAAAAAAAAAAATTTTTTTCGTCAAAAAAAGAAAATAAATTCTGAAAAAATCTGGTATGAAATATACTTTACGACCTATTCCCATACCTACCAACTAAACACAAAAAAAAATCATAAAAATCTGTCGAGCCGTTTCGGAGGAGTGCGGCCACAAACGCCTGTACAGGAGATTTTTATTTATTAGAATATGCCAAAAATTTCCTACTTAAATAATGAGCCTTAGGTCTGTTGATGAGGGATGTCTGCGGATATTTCCATCGTTTGACGCACCCAAAAAAAAAATGTAATTTCAAATTGATATTTTTGTCATATCAATTTCAATTTCATGCGAAAATTTCAAAAATTGAATAAAAACGTATTTTTTTAATATTAAAAATATCAGATTAATAATTTTCATGGCAGATTTACATTAAAAGCTTACATTTTTTGAAATTACGATTTACATTCCCATATCAATAAGCAATATCAAATTTTGTATGATGTTCTAATAATATAGGTAATGTTTACAAGATTCAATGTTAATTCTACATTACGCGTATTGTTGTGATGTTGAAAATGTAAAATTGATAAGCTTTAATTTGAATATACTTCACAAATTAAAAACTAATGTGATTTAATGTGTTTTTAATATTGACAAAATGTACTGTTTATGTGAGACATGTAAAAATAAGCCGAAGCCCCAAAATACCGGTACCCTAAGGTGCAATTTTTGATATTACCAACATATTTGATATGAATAATGTAAAAGGCAGTTGCTAACGAAATAAACGAGTCTGAAATTGAAACTGCAGTTGCACTTGCAGTGGTTTACTCGTAGTGATCGGTTTGTTTGTAGAGTGTTTTCCGTGTTAACTTTTAATTTAATGTGCACTTTTGCAATAGAGAATTTATAGATCACGATCAGTTATACTCTGTAGGTTCCAAAAGTATCTCCTTGAAAGTAATAGCTATTGCCGACTTTACAATTCCTCCAATTCATGTTTACTATTTTCCAGATGGAACATGTTTAATAAGAAATAAAATATTTTAAAATAAATTGCTATTAATTGTTTTATTACTGAAGACGTACAGAGTCGTCTAAGCCTATTTAAGGATTATAAAAAAAAAAAAAAATCAAAACTTTATTGCATAATAAGTCAACTTAAGAATCAAGGTTTGAAATACACCGCTTGGACAAAATTAGAGCATCGATATTTAAAGTAAGTAAGTAAAAATTAATATTGACTTTACATCTTTCTTTTACATGTAACTCGATGGTCACGTAACTCGATAACCCCTGGGACGATTTTCATAATTCTTTTTTTGTTTTGTTCGTATTGCTGTATATCAGGTTTTTATTTACTTTTTGTCGCGAAAACAAAACTTGGAAGGGATGAAAGAGGTTATGAAAGTTTGTATGGGGAAATACACTTTGAAAAAGAAAAAAGAAACTGGATAGAAATCGAGTAGTGACACTTCAAATAAAAAAAAGAAATATTTTAAATTTTAAGGCAATTGTTGTTGTCAATTATTTTAATTATTTTGCAAGCAAATTGTTGTTGTCCACAATTTTGAAGTTTTTTTTTTTTTTAATACCTATACCTACATAAAAAGTTTGTTCTTATAAATTATGTTTACTATGTTACATTAAGTAACTTTTTGAAATGAAGTAGATAGGTACTTTGATTATACAAAGATGATATTATGGCCGACGATATTTTGCATCGAATTTGCACTGTGACATCGGATAATGAACTGGAGATGTCAGATGAAATGCGCAACAAAGCTTCGATTTTGATCGAGGATATGTGTCTGCTCATGAGTGGCAATTTGTTGTGCAAATTGGGGATGCCAGGATGCCACAGCCAAATCATTCAATGCAAGGCGCATTTAATCGAGAATTGGAGCGAGAAATGGACTTCGACCGAATCGCATTGAGTCAAGCTGTTCGAACAAATGTGCCAATGTTGAATCAAGAATAAAAGAAAGTGTACGATGAATTGATGCAAGCAGTCGATAAAGAAAATGGCGGAATTTTCTTCCTTGATGCGCCCGGTGGAACTCGAAATGCATTCCTGATTTCACTGATTTTGGCTACAATTCGTTCGAGATCTGAGATCGCTTTGGCACTAGCCTCTTCTGGGATAGCGGCTACTTTGTTAGAAGGCGGTCAAACAGCATTGAAATTGCCATTGAATCTGCAAGTGGATGCAGAAACTACATGCAACATTTCAAAGAACACTGCGATGGCGAAAGTACTGAAGGCGTCTGCTTTATGGCGAATGGCGGAAATTGCATTTGACAACAAACATGCGAGTTTCTTTACAAAATGACCAGTCATGGCGATGGGCAATGGTGTGATTCCAGCAAACTTAATCTCCAGCCTGATTGAGTTTCCATAACATTTTTGAAACTTTACAACGACACCGGAAGAACTAATCATGAATGTTTTCCTGAATATCGCTCAGAATTTGTTGACCATGATTAACTGAGTGTAAGAGTGATTTTGGTTGCGATAAACAAGAACGTCGATCATTTGAATTTCGCCATTCCAAACCAAATCGGTGGTGAGTTGCATTCATACAAATCAGTCGACTCCGTGATGGATGAAAACGAAGCCACCAATTATCCCACTTTGTTGCGCAACCTAAACGAACCAAAATTTTGTAACGGTGCGCGATTGATTGTGAAGAATTTAATATCAAATATTATTCATGAAACGATTTTTATTGGAAAACTAGCTGACCCGGCGAACTTCGTTCAGCCCATACCTATTCGTTAATGTAATGATAATAATAATACTGAGCATGCACAATGCACATATCCTTTACGATACACGATGTATAAAGCGGAAGTTCATACATTTGACTTTATGAGAAACATGTGAATTGAAGATTGATTCCACAAAATTCCAGCGATAGTCTTTGAGACTTATTAATTGTCATAGCGAAACGGGAAATTGATACGCTTAAAAACGAATGGCAAATCTTTCTGAATAAGCGGACTCCGCGGAATTAGAATGTTTTCCTTTGAAATTTCCACTCAAAATCGTCGCTTATTCCATGATATTTGTTTTGAGATTCTTCACAATCAAATCAAACGCGATCAGTTAAAAAATTTCGGTGGATTGAGGTTTGCTCAACAAAATTATAACTACGCCGACTTTCAATTTCAAATTGTGTAGCGGTAAGCCCGGGGTATCAAAATAATTCAAAAATTAATTTTTAAATAATTTTATTCAATCTTCTTTTTTTTTTTTAAATCCATCCCATCCCCGTAAACTTTTATTTTCACGACAAAAAGTATCATATGTCCTTCCTTGGGTCAATACGAATCCACGAAGCACGATTTATTCCCGAGTTATGAGTGCACATACGGACGTCAGTCTCTTTTACATATAGCCGTACCCATCATACCAAAATAGTGTCCTATCTTTCAGACTGTAACCAACCAAACACAGCCCCAAAATTTAATTGAAAACGGTTGAGTGGTTTAGGAGAAAAACAAAAAATTATTCAAATTCATGTTTTTTTTTCACGCACGCATAAGTTTTCGGATTCCAGCGTAGGATCCGTACAACTACAATTTTTCAAAATGTTGAGAAAACTGAAAAAAAACCGAGTGGAAATTCGAAAAAAGTGATTTGACAAAACAAAATGTATTTCTCATAAGACCAAAAAAAAACAAAATATTTTACAGTACAAATATATTTTGTTTGCACCGTTTTTTGTAAACAAATCACACAAACAAACGTTAACCAAAATCATATAAATATACCAATACCAAAGATGTGAAAAAGTTTCGTTAAAATCGGTAAATGCGTTAAGGCGTGATTCGGCGACAAACGAACACAATTTTAAGGCTCAGTTTTTATATAACATAGATTTGGGCGGAACGAAGTTCGCCGGGTCAGCTAGTTTCTAATATAAAATTGATTACATTTATTTCATATAAATTAAAAAATTTTAATATCAAAACTTAAATTATTCTTATCAGAAATAAATGAAAGCGATATTCATTTTACATTTTTATCATATCGATTACACAATTTTAATATCAAAAATCGATGCTCTCAATATCAAAAGTAAATGCGTATCGTATCAATTTCACATTTTTAATATTAAAATATTATAAAATTCTAATATCAATTCCACATGAATTCATTGTTAAAATTACATTCGAAACGTATATGAAATTAATATTGGAGTCATATCAGAATTGATATTTTCAACAGCAGCTGGATTTTGTCAATGAAAAATATCAATATTACGGCTGTTTTTTACAATTTTTTTTTTCAGTGCGGTTCTTTCAAAAACCATGGTTAATCCCCTTGCATTTTCTAAATGTTCAAAGGACTTCTCTGACCGCTTGCCTTTATTTTTTGCTCTAAAAGTAAGTTGTCGAAAGGCCGACCATTTGCGCCTCCATTTGTAATCATTTATACCATATTTTATTTTATATCATTTAAGATGATGACCCACACCCACACGAAAATGAAAGACTCGTTAAAGCCTCTTTATTACTTTTATGTGGATCTTTCGCTTTCCTAAACCTCTTGATACTTTTATCGAGAAAGTTCACTTCATAAAAGCATTCCCCAAACACATTCTTCCCATCAGAATAAGAAAACAGTTTCTGTTTCTTATTTCATTATAACCCATTAAGGATAACTCTCATACGTTTTGATAGGAGCACAACCAGTGAGGTCGGGACAGAAATGATTGCTAAGATAACATTGTTCCCTGCGAGGAAGCCACACTCCGATAATTGTGCGAAAACTTCCTCAAACGTCTGTGTGACCAATTCAAATTCGCAACCACCACTCTGTGATAGATTCAAAGATAACACTGTCGAACAGAATCCTTCAACTTACATTAGAATCCCAGACTATAACCCCCCTACTGTCATTTAGAGGAAGCATTCTCCAACTCCAACTCGTCCTACTCCATCTCGAAACTTCATCGCTGTATCATACTCGTAATAATAAAAATAATAACATGATATAAATATGTCAAGGCAACGGCATCGCTATCATTGTCATCATCATCACGGTGATAGTTATTGCAATAATAGTAAAAAATTATTGATGCCACCAGGATATGGGTGGGCCATCACAACGATTGCCCACTGTGCGCTCTGGTGGTGGTAGTGATGGTAGTTCTTTTGGCGGCAGCTAAAGTGTGAATCGATGTTTGTCATGTAATGTGCGCCGCGCTACCCTGATGTTTGTTTGGGTACAGTTATATTGATTCGATATAAGTGCCTGGTTCCGTCGCTGATGTGAAATGCAAACGCAAACATCCCATATACCGGGTGGACGTGGATATTTGTTCTCGAATTGATTGCTGCTATTATTTACAATTGAATAGTTTTCGAATCAACAGAATCGCATAGCAGACCCATCGGGGAGTTGGTCATATCGCTTTTGTTGATGGACTCTTCACGCGCAGTCTTCCAGCAACAACCGGTCGTCCTGTTTATTGTATACGAAAACTTAAGGGAGACGGAGGCTGATGGAGTATGTTCTATATGGGATGGATGGGAGGATATTTATGACAATGGTCATCAAAATCCATTTTATCGGCTCTCCAATCGAAGACGTATAGGGTGGATGAAGATATGGAGCGGAGATTATACGATGAACTCGTGAAGACGATGTTTGTTTGATTGATGAGTCCGCATCTGGAATGGGAGATGTAAAACCGATTTAAGGGTGGTGCATGGTGAGTTGAGCAACTGAGCTAAGGACACAATGCTTTTCGATATCAAACAGTTAGACAAGTTAGAGAACTTATAGGGCATACCTACCCCAATTGCATGTCAAATTTTATTGGGAGAATGATCCACAAATTTTGAGTGATACTAACCGCCCTGTGGGCGAAGTTTTTATACCTTCACTCAAAAAGCATCCCAAACTCAAACAAGTCTGTCTCATGAATTTGATTAAACCAGCGGTCAAAAAGTCCATCATCGTAGAGTCGGGGGAGTCAAACGGAAATTGTCCTTTCTGGTACCTAATCACTTAGTCAAACACCGCACCAAAATTGTATTTCGTTAATCGAATTGTGAAACACCTTGTTGGGCAAAAGGGTTAATCTATTGTTATACAGCCGGCTCGTATTTTACAAGGTAAACATTGAGATTAATGAATAACAATAAGCCTTTCATCCTTTTTGCCACCAAAGACCTCTGCACTCTCCATCGATTCCATAGTTGATGTAATAAACGATGGGTAGGTCTAGGTATACTCACAAATTGAAGTGGAAGAAGCCAAAACCCTTTTTTGTTGAAAGTACCAAAAACTTGAACCGAACAATGTCCTTGAGTTCGGTACCATCACAATCAGCACATCGCATAGAGGACGGACACCAGACCATATATATACGGGCTGGCTACAGCTAATTTGCATTTGAAGTAAATTTTGAGTTTCATTTAATTTAGTCGAATCGTCGTCGTCATCGTCGTTGGGGGTTCACGTCATCCACAGTCATCGTCATCTTTTGCTGCTGAACAGCATATCCTTGTCGCAAGACACTTGAACGGTCCATACAATTGCTGGACATTGACAAAGCGAGACGATGAAATCGCCTTTCCTAATGCAGATAAGGAAACTTTTCCATTTGTTGTGTATAGTATATAGATGGCAGAGGATTGTGTCGTCCTTTTGACACTTTATCTTCACACTCTGTAACAAAAAGTTAAATTACTTTGGATATCCATGCATAAATGGCTTTGCATTTAAATCGAATATAATGTATGCGCATATGTACTTTGATGTGGAAGAGGGTTATAGTGAAGCGGATGATGGTGGCCTGAATGGTATTCGGTCTTCTTCCTCGTATTAAGTGTGGTCCTTAAGATGGGCAAATCAATCATTTCGAAAGGGAATATTGCAAATTGAATGGCGCTGGTGATGATGATGACTTAAGAAAGGCAGTTTGAAAATGGAGAAAATATTCGCAATACATTTACGACTTTTGTGGATAAGGTCAGCAAGACGATTGTTGGATCATCGACATCGTCACCATTCTCATCATCGTCATCATCCTAATTCCTAGATCATATTTGAATTGTAAATTATTTAAATCTGGCGCTTTAAATTATACCATTCGCCATATTTATTGTATTTGCCAATTCGCCACTTAATTCAAACTTTTAAAATAACGTAATGTCTCTCTGAAGAGAAAGAAAACCTGTTATTTCATTTTTGTATATAAACCTCCATGGAATAAAGCTTTATGAATTCTTGTTCAACACCCATCGGGGAAAACACTGTCTTTTGATTTCGTTTTCGTTTCGTCATCGCAAGTAACAAATCATTAACTGTGCTAGTTAATTGAGAATAGACAAGGTTCTATTTCTAGTCGCATATTTCGCAACCGTTTGACAATCGGTCGAACGCAGCAACCGGGATCTGCCTAGTCCTTACTCGAAGGTCATCTAGAGGTCCGGAGGTTGACGGTCGGAATAGCCACTATCGTTCAACGATGAAGCTCTCATACTGCGATGTGGATAGGCTTGGGGACTATTTTTGGGCTGCGATGTGCTAGTTCGTACGCATTATTAGAAAATGTCCAGTTCAATCAAAGAATCGAAAGACAATAAATATCTACGTTAACAAGGTCATAAAGGTGTTCTTTACAGAAGTCATTGCTTTCGCTTGTAAATCGTACCAGCCAACTACGACTTCTTACCTTAGATTATTCTAAAGCTGAAATTGCAGGTGCCATTTTTCGTGGTAAATTTTGACATGCCGGCGTCATTATGACACCTATCCTAAATATGTCAATGCGAGTGATAGTCTGTCAAGCATCTGGACATGCAGTCTGTACTCTCAGGAGAGACATCCGAGTGGCAATAGGAAGAGCCACGTCAGCACAATTTCTGAAGTAAAATAAGCTTCAACATATATCGTCTAGGAACTAGGATATCGAGGACTGGAGATGTTGAGTCGAATGAATTAAAATTAGCATTTGCTTTGAGTAAAAACCTAGTTTGCTAAAGTAGGTTCGAAAATTCGAACATATAGCTTTTACTTCGCTGCACGTGTACTTGCCTTGCAATTTCTGTCAGGGGCCTAACTCTGTAATTCGATTCTAAAGTTAAATCGTTCGAATTCGGAAAATATGTACTTCGTTATTTGAAAATCGGAAATTGAAATCCGAATTTCATTTATCTAGATACATTTGCTCGAAAATCGGAAATTTCGTACTTAGCAACTCGATTTTCGTTGCTAAGTACATTCGAATTTCTGAAATTTCATTCGATATCTAATTACCATTCGGAAAAGTTTCGCTGAAACCTTAAATGTAATAATATATTTAAAAAAAAATACATAAATAATATTTATGGATACAATGTTATAAATTAATTGAAGAAAACATAATAAATATTGATATGACGATATTTTTGATGATTTCATTTTATTTTAAAGGGAAACCCCGAACAAAAGTATTAATACTTGTTGGTTGTTTTCTTATTTTATTAGATAGTTTAGTTAGGTAAAGATCTGATGATCTGAGAATCAATGCTATATAAAAGCTGGCAGTAGGTACATAATAACAATGTGAGTTTTTAAAAGTCAGTCGCCAGTTCTGGTTAGAGAGTTATAGATTTTTAAAGTTGTATCGAAGTCAAAAATGGGGTTTTCGAGATATGAGCTGTTTTTAAAAGTAGCGTTTTTGGTGATTCGAATTGAGAATTAAGGACGCAACAATTTTAAAAACATCAATATTACTCTAAGTTTGCATTTTGGTTATTGCTGTTTTCTGGTAAACTAAGATGACTTTTTTTCAAAAATCTATTTTACGATAATACCGAGAACAACTGAGTTTGCCATTAAGTTGGAAATGACCATACTCATAAATTAATTTTTGTTACAATCGTATGGACCGTTTTCGAGATATGTCCAAATTTGAATAGTACCATGGTACTCGAATTTTTAGCCAAAAACTGGGTATGTAGTCATGGTAACCTCACTCACGTAAGCTTAAATATCAATTTTGGTTGAAATCGTTAGAGCCGTTTTCGAGGAAATCGAACTGGTACGAACATTTTGTATGGGAAGTACCATTAATATTGAGTTTACCTTCCAAAATAAAGAACGGCCCCGAGCCCTAAGCCCACAAACTCCAAATCCGAAGTTTGAACGAAATCTGGTCAGCCGTTTATTTTTGCGATCAATTTTTTTGAGTTCATCTATCATCGTAATGTCAGAATTGATTAACATCTCGAGTTCTCTTACTACGTAATGGAGAAAGTTAAAAAATAATGAAGTCGAAAACCGAATTGGAGTTAAAAAGGCAAATTATGGAGTTGAAGACGAAGACACAGTCAAGAAATTAAACTTAATTGAAAATCGTGATTAAGAATTCTTTTCATTTATACCTTTAAAATATTATATTGAAATTCAACCATCAACGAATAAATTTAAATAATCAAAAACGATTTATTTGACATTTTGTTTAATTTAAAATGTCATTTCCGACAAAAAACAGCTCGAATCTCGCAACATTTATTCGAAAGTTGCAAAGGTTTCTATACAACATTTCCTTTCGATTCGAAAGTTATACAGAGTAACATTTGAAATTAGAATCGGAAACAGCTTTCGAACAGTTTTTACTTTCGAATCGAAATACAGAGTAAGGCCCGACCAGTAAACTTGAATTTTTAATTTTCCTTGAGATTCTATCGCATTTTGTGAAAATTGAAATTAAAAAAATTAAATTCAGAAATATGATTGCAATCTATAGTTGCAATTGCACCTGGAAATATTTTTCTTTGCTAAATAGGTTGTTGATGTTTTATTTCTTTTTCAGGTGCCTATGACAAGAAATAACTGATTTTTTCACAGGTATTTTGATGATTTTCCTGGACGAACAAAACATAATTTAACTATTTATAAACAAACCATCGAAAATTCACGTTGCTTACTTTTTTTTGTGTAAAAAATGTGCATACAAAATATTTAGCAAGAGGTCTGAGTCAACTAAATAGCAGACTCAGCATTTGCATAGCATTTGCTTTGTTTATTCATACCGATCTGAGTAAAAGGTCAGTGCCGCCGCTTTTCGAACATGTCAAAAGTTGGAACTAACTCAAATTGTTTTTTATTCATATGAAACAAATGCTTCGACTTTGACATTTCTCTTGAGTAAAAGCAATTGCTAAGTTTTATTCATACGACGCGTTGCCTGTTTAGGTAGTGGAATAAGGGAAAGTGCTAGAAAGAAAAGTATTCGGCGCCCAAGGCCCGAGAGCGCAGTCTACTTTTATGTCTGTACATACCAGCGTTGCCACTTAAATCTTAAGAAAATGTAGTACATTAGAGAAAAAAAAGTAGCATTTTCAAACAAAATGTAGTACCTCTTTTTTTTGTATTGAAATTAAATAGTTATATATATGTAATATAATATTTATTTGGATAGTTATTCAAATTATAAGTTTCCAAAACTATTTTTTTGTTTGTTTAATTCCACCTATATTGCCACAATGTCGCTATTTTGAGGTCCACATTTCAAAATAAGATCGAAAGCCCCAATCAACAAGCGCCACTGCTCATTTAAAATTTCCAAATTTGCTTTCTTACAGGGAAACTCCTTAAATAAATTTTAAATAGTTGGTTCTTACGAAATGTAGTACTTTTGGGTAACGATGTAGTATGTAGTACGGCGTTAAAAAATCCAGCAAATATGTAGCACAGTACTACATATGTAGTACAAGTGGCAACGCTGGTACAGACTACAGAGCATTGATTATCACGTTTCGATACTTTTCAGTTTGTTCTTCTTCGGTGGAATATCCTACCTGAGAGATAGTCCGCTCCATTGTCTGTTTGATGACGACATTCATTTGCCGTAAATGACTGTCGATTTCATCGTTCGTTAAGTTCCTGTTTGTCGGTGGGTCGATCTCACCAGAGTTCTAAAGCGCGACCACTGCGCTTTTCGGTAATCGAAAGCACGCACCTGTTCGTACTGCTCCAGCCTTGTCTGCTCGTTCGGAATCCGTGCTACGGCTGCAAGTCCGTAGTGAGATTTGGCACCCCCAAGCAGAGACAATACTGAGACCCCCAACTCACAATCCTCTTGCCGCTGGCCCCCTCAGTTTTTTTCAAATTCGCCATTTTGTTTTCCTATCGGTGTTATGTCTATTTAGAATCCGTGTGACATGTAAAAACATACAAAAAATATAAATTCAATGCTGCCAACCGCTACCAACCATGGGGGAATGTGATAGAGTTCGAGAATACCACATTTTAAGATAACTGAATGCTATTGGTTGGTTATTATAAATTTTTTAAAAACGATTAATATAATTTGTTTAGTTAATAATGCGATCTAAATAAGATGTTTTATATACTAGAAACATATTAGGACAAATATTGTTGTGTATTTTCTGCTTTTGAATATCATTAACTTCGATTTCATGTGTACATTTTTCTTAAATAACTGAAGAAAAATTGCCCAAAATGTTTTTATTTTCATACAACCATTCTACAGTAATCATTTTTCATAAATATTTTCAGCAAAAGTGCACTAATTCCTAAAATAAAATACTATTTACACGAAACGAATAATTTCAAATTTAACTGACAAAATTCTATGAACGCTGGAAGCAACTTTGCCGACAGCGGAAGTGGGACACGCAAGGTGCGAGTGTGTTGGTGAGTGACAGTTGTCAATACGAATTTCTATGTAACAATACTAACGCACTTAACGTGTACCACCCCATAGAAATGTAGCTTGTAGGCAAGTAACGGAAAATCGGCCGAAGTTGGGGGTCTCAGTATTGTCTCTGCCCCCAAGTTCGACGTGGCTCCAAAGCAATGACTTTTGAATTATTAAATTCTGTTACATAATAACTCGTGAAATTCTCTCTAAAAAATATTAAACGACGCGTTTTATCCTTGCAATACAAGGATAAAACACAGCAAACTCTCAACAGTTTTCTTTAATAATATTCGAACTCGATTCGCTGTAATAATCCATATTTTTTAATTATTAGCAGCTAAAAAGGAAATGCCTGGAGAAATAATTTGTTTTGAACTTCCCTTAGTTCAAGCTCAAACGGCGTTAAACAAGCTAGGCTCCAATAAAATCTTCGTGCCTGGAAAAGACATTTATTTACACCTAAGCCCATATTCTACAATACTGCTCTTTTAAACCATTCCCATAACATTGATGCTTCTCTGCTTTAACCCTCCTTTCCGAGGGCTTTCAGAGTATTTTTTTTAATAACACTCAACGTCATTGTACACATTTTTTCAATGAATCCGATTGCTTAAATTAATCAATAAAAAAAAAGGAGTCGACCAAAATGAAACCTTTTTTATAGCGCAACTCTTATTCAACAGTACTAAATTGGCAATTCAGAAAAATAGAAATTTTATTGCACATTCCATCAACAAAGTTGTCACCCTCCATCCACCGTGCTAGGGGCTGAGCAGCGCTACACAATGTTGCATTCCAAACAATAACACGACGAAACGAAGTTTCCTATTAAATTATTAACTACCCAGATCAACCGCTATTTTTACTTTTTTTTTTTTACCCACTCTAACATGGTGTAGTTGTATTTGTTTCCATATTTCTTCTTGTGTGTGCGTTTTTGCCTATAAAAGGAATTAACGATTTGAAGCATTTATTTGCAATAAAAAATACATTTTTTCAGCTTGTCTTATTATAAGCCATCTGAAGCTGGAATTCCTTCGACTTTAATCGCACAACGTGATAAGCAAAGAAACGGACAGATTTATGCTCTTTATGTGTAAGTTTTCCATTGATACAGATCAGAGTCACCCTCGGTGCTCAAGAAGAGCAACCACTCCCGAATGAGCATCTTTTTATGAATTCGAATTCGAATTGAAGAAAGTTGCGTTTTTATTCGAGTATTTTACATCCTTTTTCCTTGGCGCATAAGGGAGCAGCATTACTCGTATTAAAACCAATCAATCGATGCAACCAGCAGCAGTATCAGTCACTCAGTCAGAGATATACCGCAGTTTTTGACAAACACAGAGCTATACGCACTTTATGATTATGACCGCAGTATTTATGGCCGAACACAATGTTCAATTTAATTTTAATGTCAGTTGACTTAAGTATGAAATTTGTACAACTATGGGAGCGTTTAATTTGACATTGTTAACGAAGAGCTACACTGCTTGGTCATAAATATAGCTCTGATTTATTTGAATGTCTTTTTATTGGTCCGAGTAATTATAGTGATTATTCGAATAAACATTTGCCTCGGCTGCTGTTGTGAGTGTCAGAGTGTCGCTAATAAATTGGTTTCAGCAATAATGCGGGTTGTATAGGAATAGGAAGTATGTATGTAGGTATAGCTCGTAGGAAAAATAAGCTTAAACTACTTTAACTATATTCAAAAAAATTATCAGAAACCAACCGTCTCGACTTTTTCCCTCTGTTAAGCTTGTGCATTATTTAAAGCAGCAACATCTCAAGTTGATAAATTTGTTTGAACGAAAACTAATTTCAATGCCGGCAAGTACCTCATATTGCTAGCTGCATTCATTTTCGGACGCCATATTGAAAATGTTCTTCTGCGAACAGCGATCTGCGCCACCTCAGGTAGGGTGGGAAATCTCTATATTAACGCGGAATTCCAATATGCAACAGTCCCAAAACGAGCATACTTCAAAACCATTTCTCAGAAATGGGCGACTCGCGACTGTTATTATTGCCCACACAAGACTGGCCTTTTCATACAGAAATTGGGAGTTCGCGAGAGTTTTTTTTTTACAATTTTTGAAGGGGAAATCAGCTGGCTAATCCCCATTTAACTTGAAATATTGAAGAGAGTGATGAGGCCAATCGGAATTTATCTTCTGCAGGTGTAGGGTACGCTCGCTGCTCCGTAAAGGTCGGAAACAATCTCACCGAGACCTTTGATGTCAAAAAAAGATTTAGACAAGGTGACGCGCTGTCATGTGACTTCTTCAACATCATTCTTGGAAAAATTGTGCGAAACTCACAAGCCAACACCAGAGGCACAATTTTCCATAAGTCTGTGCAACTGCTTGCATACGCTGACGACATTGACATTGTTGGCAGAACACAGCGAGCTGTCACTGGTGCGCTTGCAAGTATTAGTACAGAAGCGGCAAAAATGGGTTTAGTGGTGAATGAGGGTAAAACAAAATATATGCTGTCAACAAGAAGGGACAACCAACATCGAAGAATTGGACAGAACGTCACCATAGACAGCTATAACTTTGAGGTAGTTAGGGACTTTGTCTACCTCGGCTCCGCTATAAACTCTGATAATGACATCACATCAGAAATCAAGCGAAGAATCACACTTGCCAACCGCTGTTTCTTTGGCCTAAGACGGCAATTGATTAGTAAGGCCTTGTCAAGAAGCACTAAGGAGATTCTATATAAGACTCTCATCATGCCTGTCCTGCTCTATGGCGCAGAAGCATGGACCCTAGCAAAAACGGATGAGGATCTTCTTGGTCGCTTCGAACCCAAAATTCTTCGAGTGATTTTTGGTCCCGTCTGCGTTGACGAGATTTGGAGGAGAAGATTTAACAGCGAACTCTACGAGCTGTACAGCGACATTGACCTGGTCAGAAAAGTACGTATTAGTCGTCTAAGACGGTTTGGACATGTAGAGCGAATGGAGACCAACGCTCCGGCCCGGAGAGTCTTCGATTTCATCCCGGAGGGACAACGCAGTTGAGGAAGACCTCGCCTTAGGTGGCGCGCGCAAGTGGAAGGGGACCTCAATCAGCTTGGAGTGCGCAACTGGAGGCAGCTAGCCAAAGATCGCGCTAACTGGAGAGGCGTATTGGTTGAGGCCCCGGTCCATCACGGACTGTAGCGCCACCTTAAGTAAGTAAGTTAGGTGCAGGGTATAGTTCGGCATAGGTTACAGCCTTACAGGTCCCCATACTTTATTGATGACGGAGGTGCAACCGATGCATTTGAGAAATGAAGACCTGCGGGCTGCGGCCATAAGTGTGGACTAACAACAAATTTAAAATAGATAGGTTTTACTTGAATCTGAATGAGCTTGGAACTCACCGCTTGCTTACTGCCTTTGTTTTTTTTTTTATATAAAAGCACTTCTACTATGCTGTCTTCCTGTGTTAGTATGCGGGTCGAAATTCTGCTTTACACACAAAAATACTGATTTTTTTAGGTGTCCTTTTCTATTTTATTTTATTTAGTTTATTTTAGCAAATGCTGCTTATTCTGCCATTTTGTAACGCTCTGCTCACCTTTCCATGGGTCTTTGCTGGCATGCTTACACCCGCCCTCTTAGCTCTCTTAAGGGCGTGGGAGCTTGATCCAGGAACATCACAAAAAAATCATGCCAGACTTAGCGTCAGGTCTAACTACCCTTGCGCGAAATTTTGTCTAAGCCCACACTTCCTTGGCTGTCGTACTCGCCTTCAAAGCCCTTTTACATGGCATCTTCTCTTTCTCTTAACTCTGTGTCATTCTTCCCTTGTTCAACCTTCTCCACAATTTTATTTGTATAAATTTTAAATTAAAAATAGAAAACAACAAAAATGCAATTACATATTGAAAATAGGAAACTGAATTTTTAAAAAAATTTAATTATAGAAAAAGAAGTTAAAAACAATTCCAAAAAATTTCAAAAATTTCTGTGGTCGAATTTTAATTGTAAAGCGGAATTTCGAAAAGCAGAATTTAGGAATGCAGAATTTTGAAAACAGAATTCATATTGTAAAAATAAGTTTGACCCTTCCATAATTTTGACCCCAACCCGACCCCATGTAATTGATTCGCACTTTTCTATAACCAAGTTAATGCGGCTGTAGAGTACCTAGATTTAAAAAGTAGAAATCCTGCTCCAAAGCCTTATATAGATTATCATTAGTATTATAATTCCTATCAACAGCCTTTTTTTTAGGTAACAGTAACAGATATTAGATTCGATTATATTATAAACTTCCGCCGACTCTTCCATTTTTGGTGACCATTTTTTCCCCTTCTGTCCCAATATTTGCAAAAATGACAGTAAAGAAAAAAGAAGTAGTCCTAAAGACTTTTAAAAAATTGTCCCTGCTGTTGCTTGTGAGCAGTGATGCCAACTAAGGCATATTATTCCTTTTAGGTATAATTCCTATGTTTGAGGTATTGAGGAATAAATTTGAGAAAAAAGGCACACATTTTTCTGAAATGTTTTTAAACCCAATCTATATACAATTAAAATTTATTTCGCAATATCCTGAGTGCCAAGGAACAAATTGTGGCCGTCGCATTGAACTCTATTCTACAGCCAGTTGAATACTTGCGGCTTTATTCCATCGGATCAGTCGAGTTAAGCCTACTCAAAAATTGGAATAAGTGCACACTTATTTGGGTGTTTGCAAATTGCAACCACTGCTTGATCTGCTTGTAAAGCGGTCATTCTGAGCCCAGTGATGCCAACTAAGGCATAATTATGCCTTTTAGCCAAAATTCCGAGGCTTGAGGAATAAGTTTTAGAAAAATGCATAAATTTGTGTGCGATGTTTCTACCAGAGACAATACTGAGAGCCCCAACACACAATCCTCTTGCCGCTGGCCCACTCAGTTTTTTTTTTTTTTTTCAAATTCGCCATTTTGTTTTCCTATCGGTGTTATGTCTACTTAGAATCCGTGTGACATGTAAAAACATACAAAAAATATAAAATCAATGCTGCCAACTGCTACCAACCATGTGGGGGTTTGGTAGGGTTCGGGAATACGACATTTTATTTATACACTAGCTGACCCGGCGAACTTCGTTCCGCCCAAATCTATATATATAAAAATTGAGCCTTAAAATTGTGTTCGTTTGTCGCCAATACACGTCTTAACGCATTTACCAATTTTAACCAAACTTCCATACATCTTTATATGATTTTTGTGAAGTTTGGTTGCAAATGGTAAACGTATGTTTGTGTAATTTGTTTACAAAAAACGGTGCAAAAAAAAATTTATTTGTGGAGCTGTTGTCGATCTCCTAAACAACTCAACCAATTTCAATGGAATTTTGTGGCTGTGTTTGGTTGGTTACAGTTTGAAAAATATGACTATTTTGGGCACGATAGGTGGCGCTGTGTTCAATCTCCTAAGCTACTTAACCGATTTCAATGAAATTTCGGGGCTGTGTATGGTTGGTTACAGTTTGAAAAAGAGGATACTATTTTGGTATGGTGGGTACGGCTATATGTAAAAGAGACTGACGTCCGTATGTGCACTCATAGCTCGGGAATGGATCGTGGTTCGCTGAAGATTTGGTGTTAAACATAATTTTTGATGCTAAATCTAAAAAACTAAAAAAAAAAAAAATGTTTCGTCAAAAATAAAAAGCAAAAATGTTGTGGACAGCCTAATCACTATTATTATTATTTAAAGTATGTGTTTTTTTAACTATCGCAGATCCTTTTCATAAACTACATTTTATGTTTTGCCCTGAGTAGTAGGTAGTATAAATAAACAGAACTGATGGCTTTCCTACACGTGAACATGATACATATAATTGTCCGTGGAAGAAGCATGGATACTCTAGGTTGATTCCACAAAATTCCAACGATTATCCTTGCGCCTTATTTAATGTCATAGCGAACGCAAGACGTGTCGGAAATTGCAATCTTTTGAATTCAAAAGTTAAATCTGGTGGAATCATTGGAATACGCGGAATCAATACATCTTCACCTTTAAATTTTTCTTTTAAATCGTTGCTTCAATAAGATTGTTCATAACCTTTCTAACTGCTAATCTTGTTCCGTTGCACAATCGAGGCTGATTTATATTCCGAGGAAGAATAATTGGTGCACCAACTTTCAATTGTATACGATGAGGCGGCAATCCAGGTAAATCCAACGAATTCAGAAGTTCCGTCGGATAATTGACAGCGTCATCTTGATTTGTGACCGTGTCTACTGATTGCTACGTTACAATCTCACCAGGCACATCAGTTAAAATAGCCGCATTCAATTGGCCGACGTCCTTATTTTTGGCAGCCAATATTGCTCTTTCAGCTAACCAATTGTGATTTTTATAATTTTGCGCAATGTTTGGACAAACACTTGAAACCAATTGCTGTTTTGTTTGTGCGAAATTACAAAAATTATCTGGCAAAAGTGATTAATCCAGTGTTATCAATAGGAATTTGTCCATTTCCTATCGACAGTATTTGCCTAGAAAATTCTTCAGCCGATGTGTCATTTTGTATTTGTACTCTCACATTTGTTGTTAAAGTGAGTGTTTGTACATTTCTCCGTAAATTTGATGACTTTAAATATGCCTTTAATTCATCTGCTGGAGTTGCACTGGCAGTGTTTGACGGATATCACCAACCAATAATATTAAAGCGACAACAAATATTTCTTGATTATTACGTAAATCTTTCAAAGTCCTATCCAAAGCTTCCACCGATCTCTTATGTGACATTGTACATTCATCCCATACTATTAATTTGCATTGTTGCAAAACTCTTCCCATTCCAAAATTTTTAGTAATATTACACGTTGGATTTTCATTAATTTGCATATTCAATGGTAGGTAATTAAAGTGCGGAGTGCGCTGTACGACCACCATCCAATGTAGCAGCTATTCCAGACGATGCAAGTGCTAATGCTATATTCTTCGGTGATCTTATAGTAGCTAGTAGCATGGAAATCAAAAACGTTTTTCCGGTACCACCGGGCGCGTATAAAAAAAACATTCCTCCGCTTTCGTTTTGTATAGCTTGAATTATTGTATCATATACATTTCTTTGTTCTCGGTTCAATTTCGGCAGATTCAAATTTATAAATGTGTGCAGTTCATTTATATCGTATTGTTGTTCACGTTGCATTTCTTTATTAAATACGTCATGCAATGGTCAATTAGGAGCTGGCAAACCTAATTGTGACAATGTTTTATTTGCAATTGCTAAGCACATATCTTCAATTATAACTAATGCCTCATTATAAATTTCGAGTGTTGTTGTATTGTCCAAATCTTCCAACTCGTAGTTTTTAACTTCTCGAACGACATCTTGAGACGTCAAATCACTATAAAATCTTGATGAACCCCAAAGCCATCTAGATTTCCTGAAAATATCTTTGTGTCATCATTTTAAACCAAAAGTTGCCACTCATGAGCAGACACATATCCTCGATCAAAATCAAAGCTTTGTTGCGCTTTTCATCTCACATCAGCTGATTATCCGATCCGATCAGTTCATTATCCGATGTCACAGTGCGAATTCGATGCCAAATATCTTCGGCCATATCACACAACACACCGTCACCAGTCCGCAGCGCTTCGAACGAAGTAGGGCCACAAACATTGACCAAAAGCATTCTCAAATAGAAGCATTCGTTGTTTTTCGGGTGAACTGTGAATATTCTACCAATTGCATCACTTCAATAAACACCACGAAATGCGGGAACTACTTCACCTTGTTTCCGCCGCTTGAACTTCTTCGACGACGCATTCCAATATCGGGGCATTTCGCAATAAGAAAGTGTTCGTGCAAACTCGTGGCTTCGGCAAGTGTCAAAAAATTGGTAAATGTTGTTGCAGTTGCCATAACCCTACTCACGAATGAGCAGAGTATCAAGATTGTTACTCGCTCATTTTTCGTAACAACCCCTATACGTGAAAACTCAAAACGCTGAACAACATCATTGTCCACGCATCTCAATCACCCCTACATTTCAACTTACTCAGGATCCTGAAAATAATGGATTCAAACACCATCAAACAAATATCAAAGTATCTACCCCACTTTAAAATGTTACATAATGTAACATAGTAAACATAATTTAATAGAACAAACTTATTAGGTAGGTAGGTACCTATATTTAAAAAAATTTCAAAATTGTTCACAACAACAATTTGCTCGGAAAATAATTGAAATAATTGACAACAACAATTGCTTTTAAAATTAATTTTTTTTTGTTGTATTTGAAATGTCACTACTCGATTTCTATCCATTTTTTTTGTTTTTTCAAGGTGCATTTCCCCATACAAACTTTCATAGCCTTTTTCATCCCCTCAAAGTTTTGTTTTCGCGACAAAACTTCACACAAATGATATACAGACCAATAGCAAATATGTGTGAAAGTTTGGTTCAAATCGGTAAATGCGTTAAGGCGTGAATCGACGACTAACGAACACAATTTTAAGGTTTTCTTTTTATATATATAGATTTGAAATACGATTAATATAATTTTGTTTGCTTAATAATACTATCTAAATGAGTTGATTTATATTCCAGAAACATATTAGGACAACCATTGTTGTGTATTTTACGCTTTTGAATATCATTAACTTCGTAAATTTTTCTTAAATAACTGAAGAAAAATTGCTCAAAATGTTCTTATTTTTCTACAACCATTCTGCAGTAATCATTTCTCATAAATATTTTCAGAAAAGGTGCAATTATTCCTAAAATAACGAATAATTTAAAATTTAACGGCTAAATTCTATGAATGCTGACACCGGAAGTCACCGGAAGTTGTTGATATTTTTTGAGGGTGTGTTGGTGTGTTGAAGTTTCGTGACATTTGTCAATACGAATTTCTATGTATCATACTAGCGCACTAAATAGTATACACTCAGTACAAGTATTACTTGTAGGCAAGGTAACGGGAAATCGGCCGAAGTTGGGGGTCTCAGTATTGTCTCTAGTTTCTACAATCAATTCATACAAATAAATTTTGTATTTTGTAAATCTGGTACCTACTTTGTTGACCTAATTTTCACAATTGTGAGTCATGCTCAATTCTTTACTTTGCTTACCCACAAAAAAACAAACCTTGAACTAGAGATCAAAAAGGGTTTAATTACCTATCGATCGACCAACATTCTGTTAACAAATTTTAATTCACTGTCCCAGGGTGACAAGAAAGTAGAGGAAAAGTAGAGGGGGGACCTCAATCCACTTAAAATGCGTATAGTGTGTACCAGGTACTGGAAACTGGAGGCAGTTAGGCAATGCCGCGCCGACTGAAGAGTCGTTGATAAAAATCCAAATCCAAATCTTCCCCGGACTACAATAATGTAGGTAAGTAAGAACAATAACATTTGCCATAACCAACACCGAACCGAGAGCTATTTTGTCAGCTTCGTTTAGATGAACCATTCCCTCCCCAGATGGCGTCACAAAAATCGGTCGGTAGGTACTTTCTACTTCCATGAGTCATCAACCAGCGACTCCTTGATCCTCTAAAAAAAATTCCGAGCTCAAAATGCTCTCATATACTGATCAGTTGATTTTGTATTTTGTATACCACTTCAACGCAACACACTGCTAGCTGCTACTACCTTCAAGCTCTTAACTTTTTGAAAAAAAAAAGATTCCCTTTCAATGCAAACGCGCACATACAAAGTACAAATGTTATCATGTAGCAAAAATGTGTATTGAAGTGAAAAATTGTGTTAACCTTTGTTCAACACGTGACGCTACAAGAGCTGTGACACGTGTAACATTGTCATCATTGTCATTTCGACGCCATCGATAACACAAATACACGCACTTCATGATTCTTGTGTTCTCTGCGAAAGTCATTGAAGTTTTGTCATTCCCAATGAAGTGCCCAACATGCGCCCACACACAACAGCAGTATATACGTCCCACCCCTATTCCGATTTGATTGTTGGAATGGAGTGCATTTACTCGTTCCTCGAGACAAACATCACGTCCATTTGATGCTCATTTTCAAGTTGTGTGTAGTGTGTACCCGCATTTTAGAAAAAAAAAAGCAAAAAAAAAATGTTCTTCGAGATTCACACGTTACAATCAACAGCACAGCCGATTGTCATCAAATCGTGATATAAACAAATTAATGCATCCCTTGACAAATTGGCCGCCTCCCGTCCGACACCCAGATAAGGGTGATTTCGAATTTAAAATTATTCCAAAGCGCGAAACGGTGTGTGGGAATGAAGTTTTCTCTACTATACACAAAGTCAATTCTGCAATTAAGGACTCAATTGTATGGGAACATCCCTTCGAAGTGGGGTGTGCTGCAAACTGTACTCGTACGTATAGTATCAAGTAACGAGACAAATTTTCTTATTTTCATTTTCCAATAACAGAGATGTTTGCGATTTAATCAAAGGACCTTCTTATTCACTAAAGGAGCGCACAACGTCTTAACGACGGGTAATTCCATTTTAGTGTTATTTCCTCGCCAATTGTTTTACATCCGGCCATTTGAGTGACGATTCCAGGAGTTGCAATCAACATGTCTATAGATTTTGGTAACAAAAAAAAAAAAAACACACACGCAGAACTCCGGACAGTTCTTCTGTTTCTTATTATCCTTCGGACGGAAATTGTCAAGAACAGTGGAATATTTTCCTCACTTCCGGAATTGGTATTTATTGAGCGAGAGAGAGACAGCTTACTTACTTGTCGTTGCATATAGCCGCCTGGAATTTCCTCATAAGCTCACTCGACCGAAATGCGCAGTTTATAATCCTGGAGGAGTACCTACCATCCTGCAAGACGCCAGAAAATGACGGAAAATCATAAAATTTTATTTCATCTCAAGAACAACGATACAAATTCTTTGCTGTGCCTTTACATTCGTTTGCTGTTATTGTTAATCCGTCAGGAAGATCGAATAGCGCGAGAAGTGCTGTGTAGACGTTAAATTTTAGCACTTCCTTAGGCTTTGAGATTGAGATTAGTTTCGGGGCGATATTATAAGTAGATGAAAATTACGAGCCACTACACGAATGATGTCACTGTCCGAGGAGGATTTAAGGTTCAGGCATAGATGCTCGTAACTTTGGGGATTTTATTTTTTGAGTCACATAATGAGAGGGAGTTGGAGTGTTTATGTCTTATTAGTCGTTTTAAACTTTTTCAATTACGTAGTAGGAAAAATATAGTGTATTAATCAATTCTGACATTACGACGATAGAGATAGAGATAGAGGAACTCAACAAAGATGGGTCGCAAAATTCTGTCCGTCTATCCCGAAGCCTACAGCCCAAACGGCTGTCCAGATTCTGTTTAAACATCGGATTTGGAGTTTGTGGGCTCAAAGTTCGGGGCGGTTTTTTTTACAAGGTAACCTCAATATTAATGATTTGACTTGTTCAAAAACGGCTTTAACCATCAAAATTGATATTTCAGCTTAGGTAGATGGGGTTACCATGACTGCATACCTACTCAGTTTTTGGATAAAAATTCGAATAACGATACTTTCCAAATTTGGACATACATATCTATTGTATCTCGAAAACGGTCCATACAATTGTAACAAAAACTAATTTCTAAGTAATATGGTCATTTCTAACTTAATAGCAATCTTAGTTTTTCTCTATATTATCGTACATTCGATTTCTAAACATTTTTTTCAGCTCCTGCTACCACCAGCGCGGCCTCACCTTAAATGCCCCGATTTGAAATTTTGATAGGCACTTATGCAATTAGGTATCTCTAAATTTATAAAAAAAATTTTTTTTTTATATCAAAAAAACATTGAATTTTATTTAAAAAATAAGAAAATACATTACTTTAACTGACTAATATAGGTAGTCTTTAAAAATAAATGCAACGAAGCGCTAAAGGAAAAAAAACTTTTGTATTTTTTCAGCTGATTTCAAAAATGTGTAGGTACTTAAAAGATTTTTTTGAGGTACATTTCAATAAAAGTATACAAAATAAAAGGCAATTTAGCGGGAAAGGTAGTAACGCGAAAGGTACTTATAAGATGAGTTTTATATGAAAAAGTCATCAGAATTTCGTATATTTCCCTTTTACCTACTTCCAAAGTTGACGAAAAGGAAACGAAAAACGAAAAAAAAAAAAAAAAAAAAAAAAAAATACTAGGCAACAAACAAATCCACACGGCACACCTAAAAAGAGACATCTTTGAGCTGACATTTAAACTACTAAAGATTGCGTAAGGACGAAGTAAGCTAGTATCGCATAAAGAATCGGCAGCGTATATAATTCCTTAGACAACTGACAATGATCATTACGCTCTTTTGATTAATATATGTTTGTAGTTTTTATGTGATGCGAGTGCAAATCCACATATATCAGATTAAGATTGTAGGGCTAAAACTGATCCGAGGTTGTGTCGCGTAACGTTGGAAAACACGAGCTGAAACGAGCAGTTTGGAAGTAGTTCCTCCAAAACATTTCAAACATGCACTGGATTTCGGCAAAAAGATGCGCTATCGTGTAACTGGAGCAGATAGTGCGCAGTTCAAATACTGGGGTATGCGGACGATATCGAAATCTTCGGTCGCTTACGGCGCTGCATGATAGAAGTTTTCACGCCGACGAAATTTGTTGGACTTGAAGCTATTGAGGACAAGACTAAGTAAATACTATCAACAAACCAATAAGCATCTAGGACGTCCTTCAAGAATTTCGATGTACCTCGGAGTAAATATCATGAACTCCACGATTGACACCCTAGTGGCGATCCGGCGAAGAATTATTACATACCCTAAGAAAACGTTGCTACTTCGTATTGCCAAAACAATTGGACTCAAAACTCATAGCTCGAAGGACAAAATGTGTGCTCTAAAACCCTTAACCTGTTCTGCCTTATGGCGCCAAGAGGTGTGCGATAAGCTGGAAAGAAGACCTTCTACCTGGGTTCATTCGAAAGAAAAATTCTTCGATAAATTCGATACAAACTCGAATTCAATGAGCTGTACAAAGAGGTGGATGTAGTCTAAAAAGCCGAAATATGTCAACTGCATTGGCTCGGCCACCACGAGGGAGTGGATAATGATGCTCCTCATGTTTGAGACGACAAGGAATACCGAACCGAAAGACCAAGCCATCGCGGATGGCAAAGCGCTTGGCCTGAATAACTGGATGCAATGTGCCCGGGATTGCAGAAAATAGAAGACTGAGGTGTCGGGAGCACGTAAAGTAAATATAGTGAAGGGCTGAGTTTCACTTTTCTTAAGATTTCAAGAATAGGAAACAAAATCCGATTAGCGACAAACCGACAATGCAACTCATTTAAAAATAGTTTTCTAAAGTTGATGGACCATGGAAAAAATCGGTCAACGCGGTCACTTCAAATGTCGGCATCTATCGAGTAGCTCCGTAGTTTGTCGTTCTGATGTCAGTCTCTGCTCATTTCGATTTTAGGACTATAAGATTGCAGCTTCCCATCGTTTTAGAATTTAACTAAAAATAAAAACTGTTGGCTGGCATAATTGCCTCGATTTCTACTTCCTTTCTATGTCATTTTTCATCCAAATACCACCAGTGTCTAAGGTCAAGAGAGTCAAATAAATTTATGCTCAGAAAATGTGTGTCAAAAATCCAGCAGCCTGTTCTCCTTTAATGTGCACTTCAAGACCTAGGACAAGATTGTATTCTTATACTATAATATGCACATTGCACTTACACATAAAATGTCCCCTTTCTTGGAAATATTTTTTTTTGCTTTCACATCAATCTCCGCAGGAAGAAATGTCTATATGCGGATCTAGCTATATTGTTCTCATACTCAAGGATTTCACTGCATCCGCTTTGCAATTATTATTTTGCATATAACGTGCAACGATGTAAGCGCGGATAAATGCCTGAGGGTATTTTCGCGCACACCATTTCAATGACATACATCTTCGTAGATATTACACACCAATAGGTACATATGTAAATGGTTAATAGGGTGCAGCGAAAATAGGTTTTCGATTTTACTGGTGTGAAATAAGAAGGTTGGTTTTAAGCATTTTTTTTTGAAGGGAATGTGATGGCCCATCTTGTGGATTCTTAAAACAGTACACCTATTTGCAACCGACAAACACTTGCAAATCAATGCCCTGAAAGCTGGAAGAAATAAATTCCGATTTGTTGATTTTTTTAGTGCAAAGTTGTTTACAAATAACATGTCCTTTCAACCTGATTGATCATGCGATGCAGATTCTAACTGTGTACTCAGTCGATGCTTCTACATAAAGTACAAACTTACAATTAACAAGTGCAGTAAGTTTGGTTTGTGGTAAGAAGTAGTTTTGCTTTGTTTTTCTTTTACATTTTTTTTTACGCTTTGTAAGAAAATCTAACATGGATTCTGTTGCTAGTGACACCTATTAACGAGTGATGGCACTTTTTTGCAATATTTTAAGTGTGAAGTAAATTGGCAAGCTAATAGCTAATAAGAGAAGTAAAAAAAATGTATTTATTTTTCTTTAATAATGTAAAAGTTAAATTGATTAAAATTGCGGGGGAATGAAAATAGTCTTAAAAGTAAGACTAATATTTTTTTGAATAAGAAACAATTATTAAACATTGCGACTTTTTAAAATATTGGCTCTAAAAGGAGTTCAGGACGATTCTAGAAAAAAAAATTGGATTTGATTTTTTTTTTGACAGGATCGCGAACATTTTTCTTTCAAGAAATCAATTTTCTCAATATTTTTGAAGCTGTACGTCTCGTGACATTAAAGAAAAATGTGTTTTTCGCAGAAAGTGTGAAAAAACGAGAATAATATTAAAATTTCTATAGGTAAAAAAAAAACTTCCTGAATGCTTCAAGAAATTACAACAACAACATAAACAAAATAAACAAAATAAAAATTGTTAATACGAACGTTGATTGTCGCCATCGCCCTCGATTTATCTATAACTGTGTTACTTCTTGGGATGTATCTATCCAAATAGATGAAAACTTCATCCCGAATTCGGGTGGTTTTATTAACAATACCCAGTGGATATCCAATAAAAATCGGTAGATTTGAAGAGTATTGTACTGATACCGCGAATTTGACTATGCAACTGTTCCCATGGTATAATATGGCTACAACTGTACACATACAATTTTAATACACAGCCCAGAAATTATATCTGAAGCTATTCTTTTCATTGGTCAGCTCGGCGAAGAAGCCCCAAAAATCACGAAACGAAGACATTAAGCGTTTTCGAGCGTTTTTTTTTTTTTCTAAAAAAGGCAGCGAAATATTCGTTTCTTCTGACCCATTGATCAAAGATGATACAAACTAGACCATCTAGACCAGGGCTTCCCAAAGTGGTCGATATCGACCCCTTGGGGTCGATACCGGTTTTTTAGGGGTCAACATAAACATAAACGAAAACTGACTCCTATTAATTAACAGAAGGTCTTATTATAAACGTTCAGAATACTGTATAAGTTGTGTAACCTGTACCAACTTGTTTTAAGAATGACCAATATTTTAGTTGGGAATAGGTATCATTGTTCTACTTTTAAAAAACTCAACACGTCGATAAGCGTGCAAAAATTCAAACAAGATAAAAAAAAAACTCATCTGCTACGGCTCAAGGTAAGCTGGCACTGGCAGCTGTTCATATCTCATTGCACCGGTGTTTTTATCGATGACGAGACGAAGAAAACAACAAAAATAAAATAAATTAAAAGTACTGTTAGTTTCATGTGGGCACAGACTCCATCAGCTTTTGTAATGATTTGTGGGCATTCTAGTCATCAACAATCAATGAATGCACTCATCTACTAATTTATTTCAAAAGATTACAAAGTGATTACAGAGCTAAATAAAGTGAATTAAAATAAAGTGATTGAAACAAAATTTACAAAATCCTTAGTTACCTACAGCGTTAATAGCGTAACCATACATGTCTGAAGCTTAAGCAAAAGTAAAAGGGTAAGTACTAAAAAACGTTTTATGCCCAAAACACATGTGCAGAAAATTGTTCGACATGCATGCATCAGCTTCCATCATTCGCCGACTAAGCAGCTGATTTGTTTTTGTTTGTAATTAAATTCGTTAAAAATGAAAATTGAGAAATTCAACAAAATTCGCAAAATTGTATTGCATTTATCGATTTAACAGTCCTACAGGAAGTTTTTATACCTTTGCCGATTATAAAAAAATAAATAGTTGGCGCAACAGGTCCGGAGAGCTTCTCAACCATTCGTTTTGTGTGAGTTTCTCATTTTTGGAACGAATGGAAGGGATCTACAAATTTATGCCGACTCCAAACGGCCAATTGAGAAGCTTTTTCAAGACATTTATACTCTCGGATGTTTGTCAGACGTTCGCGAGAGGTAGCGCAGCGGAAAAAAACCCTAAGTCGGAATTGGGTTTTTGCGGGATTCGAACCTGGGACCCCCGCATAGCAGTCCAACACACTAACCACTAAGCTACTGCGATTACTACCTTTGCCGATTAGCTGAAATAATATTTTCGTTGAAAATTCTATTAGTTTTTCTTCCATTTTTGTGTCAGCCGCAAAATATTTGAAATAAACGCCAAACGCAATGATGATGATTGATTACCATTAGCACAGACGAGGAGCTTAAACAGAATTTCAACCAAGGCTGTTAAAAGTTCTGGTTGCAACGCAACATTGAAACACAGTATCATGCATTGTGGAAAATTGCTGAAAAATACCTTATCGCTTTTCCATCATCATATATACTTAGTCCAAAAAGGTTTTAGTGTGGTTACAAATATTTTGACAAAGCAAAGAAACTGTTTGAAAATCAACGAACGCGGGGATTTAAGGTTGCAACTCACCAATATTGAACTGGATCTAACTAGATTGGTAGAAAGTCACCAGGTTCATCCATCACATTGATTTTTTTATCTATTCTTTTTTACTTTACTATTTTAATGTTTGTTCAATAAACAATTCCAATACTTAAGTATTTTTACTTAATTTATTTTAATAATTATTAATTAGGTACACTTGATACTTACCTACTGAATTTTCTGTCTATTTATTTTGATACATTTTGATGAGAAAATTATGTCAAGTTTACTCACTTAACCAAGCGAAAAGTTTTTAAATTGGTAAGTATTTTGTTACAATAGGAACAAAACAAGAGATCGAGTTTTTAAAGTAATTTCGCTATAGGGGTCTAAGGTTTCAGTTCATTTTGGAAAAGGGGTCTTTTGCCCAAAATAATTTGGGAAGCACTGATCTAGACTGAGAGCAGAAACGGTACATTTGCCCACAAGCTTCCTGTGAGTTTGTCCTGCCTAGGAATTTCCTAAGTATTCGTGCCTGTACAAATCAAAGGAGCGCCATTGCTGCCGCACGCATACTTAAGAAATTCTTAGGCAGAGGCTTCATGTTCATTGCAGTTCAATTTAAACATTTTTAAAGTTTATGAAATTGTTAAAAAATCGAATTTCGGATAAAATAATAACTAATATAATTTCATCACAATGTCAAATCTATATATATAAAAAGAAAACCTTAAAATTGTGTTCGTTAGTCGTCGATTCACGCCTTAACGCATTTACCGATTTGAACCAAACTTTCACACATATTTGCTATTGGCCTGTATATCATTTGTGTGAAGTTTTGTCGCGAAAACAAAACTTTGAGGGGATGAAAAATGCTATGAAAGTTTGTATGGGGAAATGCACCTTGAAACAACAAAAAAATGGATAGAAATCGAGTAGTGACATTTCAAATACAAAAAAAAAAAAAATTAATTTTAAATAAAGCAATTGTTGTTGTCAATTATTTCAATTATTTTCCGAGCAAATTGTTGTTGTGAACAATTTTGAAATTTTTTTTAAATATAGGTAGGTACCTAACCTACCTAATAAGTTTGTTCTATTAAATTATGTTTACTATGTTACATTAAGTAACATTTTAAAGTGGAGTAGATATACTTTGATATTTGTTTGATAGTGTTTGAATCCATTATTTTCAGGATCCTTGCATTAGTACGAGTATGAGTAAGTTGAAATGTAGGGGTGATTGAGATGACGTGGACAATGATGTTGTTCCGCGTTTTGAGTTTTCGCGTAGGGGATGTTACGAAAAATGAGCGAGTAACAATCTTGGTAATCTGCTCATTCGTGAGTAGGGTTATGGCACCTGCAACAACATTAACCAATTTTTTCGACACTTGCCGAAGCCACGAGTTTGCAAGAAAACTTACTTATTGCGAAATGCCCCGATATTGGAATGCGTCGTCGAAGAAGTTCAAGCGGCGGAAACAAGGTGAAGTAGTTCCCGCATTCCGTGGTGTTTATGCAAGTGATGCAATTATGGTAGAATATACACAGTTCACCCGAAAAACAACGAATGCTTCTGTTTGAGATTTGAGAATACTTTTGACGAATCGCTGTGGACTGGTGACGGTGTGTTGTGTGCTATGGCCGACGATATTTTGCATCGAATTCGCACTGTGACATCGGATAATGAACTGATCGGATCGGATAATCATCTGATGTGAGATGAAAAGCGCAACAAAGCTTTGATTTTGATCGTGGATATGTGTCTACTCATGAGTGGCAATTTTTGGTTTAAAATGATGACACAAAGACATTTTCAGGAAATCTAGATGGTTTTGGCGTTCATCAAGATTATATGGCCTTTTATAGTGATTTGACGTCTCAAGATGTCGTTCGAGAAGTTAAAAACTACGAGTTGGATACAACAACACTCGAAATTTATAATGAGGCATTAGTTATAATTGAAGATATGTGCTTAGCAATTGCAAATAAAACATTGTCACAATTAGGTTTACCAGCTCCTAATTGACCATTGCATGACGTATTTAATCAAGAAATGCAACGTGAACAACAATACGATATAAATAAACTGAACACATTTATAAATTGGAATCTGTCGAAATTGAACCGAGAACAAAGAAATGTATATGATACAATAATTCAAGCTATACAAAACGAAAGCGGAGGAATGTTTTTTTTATACACGCCAGGTGGTACCGGAAAAACGTTTTTGATTTCCATGCTACTAGCTACTATAAGATCACCGAAGAATATAGCATTAGCACTTTGCATCGTCTGGAATAGCTGCTACATTGGATGGTGGTCGTACAGCGCACTCTGCACTCAAATTACCTACCATTGAATATGCAAATTAATGAAAATCCAACGTGCAATATTTCTAAAAATTATGGAATGGGAAGAGTTTTGCAACAATGCAAATTAATAGTATGGGATGAATGTACAATGTCACATAAGAGATCGGTGGAAGCTTTGGATAGGACTTTGAAAGATTTACGTAATAATCAAGAAATATTTGGTGGCGCTTTAATATTATTGGTTGGTGATTTCCATCAAACACTGCCAGTGATACCCCGTGCAACTCCAGCAGATGAATTAAAGGCATGTTTAACGTCATCAAATTTATGGAGAAATGTACAAATACTCACTATAACAACAAATGTGAGAGTACAAATACAAAATGACCAATCGGCTGAAGAATTTTCTAGGCAATTACTGTGGATAGGAAATGGACAAATTTCTATTGATAACACTGGATTAATCAGTTTGCCAGATAATTTTTGTAATTTCGCACAAACAAAACAACAATTGGTTTCAAGTGTTTTTCCAAACATTGCGCAAAATTATAAAAATCACAATGGTTAGCTGAAAGACCAATATTGGCTGCCAAAAATAAGGACGTCGGCCAATTGAATGCGGGAATGCGGATATTTTAACTGATGTGGTGAGATTGTAACGTATCAATCAGTAGACACGGTCACAAATCAAGATGACGCTGTCAATTATCCGATGGAATTTATGAGTTCGTTGGATTTACCTGGATTGCCGCCTCATCGTTTACAATTGAAAGTTGGTGCACTAATTATTCTTCTTCGGAATATAAATCAGCCTCGATTGTGCAACGAACCAAGATTAGCAGTTAGAAAGGTTATGAACAATCTTATTGAAGCAACGAATTTAAAAGGAAAATTTAAAGGTGAAGATGTATTGATTCCGCGTATTACAATGATTCCACCATGTTTAACTTTTGAACTCAAGAGATTGCAATTTCCGACACGTCTTGCGTTCGCTATGACAATAAATAAGGCGCAAGGACAATCGTTGGAATTGTGTGGAATCGACCTAGAGTATCCATGCTTCTCCCACGGACAATTATAAATGTATCATGTTCACGTGTAGGAAAGCCATCAGTTCTGTTTATTTATACTACTACTCAGGGCAAAACAAAAAATGAAGTTTATGAAAAGGCTCTGCGATAGTTAAAAAAACACATACCTACTTTAAATAAAAATAATAGTGATTAAGTTGTCCACAACATTTTTGCTTTTTATTTTTGACGAAAAATTTTTTTTTTAGTTTTTTAGATTTGGCATCAAAAATTATGTTTAACACCAAATCTTCACCGAACCACGATCCATTCCCGAGTTATGAGTGCACATACGGACGTCAGTCTCTTTTACATATTGCCGTACCCACAGCCCCGAAATTTCATTGAAATCGGTTAAGTGGCTTAGGAGATTGAACACAGCGCCACCTATCGTGCCCAAAATAGTCATATCTTTCAAACTGTAACCAACCAAACACAGCCACAAAATTCCATTGAAATTGGTTGAGTGGTTTAGGAGATCGACAACAGCAGCACAAATATATTTTTTTCGCACCGTTACCACAGATGTATGGAAGTTTGGTTAAAATTGGTAAATGCGTTAAGACGTGCATTGGCGACAAACGAACACAATTTTAAGGCTCAATTTTTATAAATATATAGATTTGGGCGGAACGAAGTTCGCCGGGTCAGCTAGTAACTTATAATAATCAAAATTCAATATCTAGCAGCAGTGGCGTAGCGAGGGGGAGGGCAAGGGGGGCACAGCGCACAGGCCCCGGGCGGCACTTTGCTGTGGGCGGAAACTTGGAGCAGTTAATTTTTTTTTTTATATATAATTTTGAAAGTAAATTTTGGGAAGTTCTGGTAAGAGAGCTATAGGCGCCTTCTGTACTATTTTATAAGCTCTTACAGTTTACAAGATGTTTGAGTACGAGGACAAGCGTAGTAGGAGTTTTTGTATTTTTATCGGTTTTTTGATTGTAAGTAGTGTTCGTGAATCGTGATAGATCGATATCCTCACATATAATTATGTATGTACGAGTAAGTATATGTAAGAACTCGGAGTTTTGTTTTTGAATCTACATTAGAAGTTATAAACTGAAGTGAGATTTTCTGATTGTGTAAGGCTCTAAGTGGTTGGAATTATTTTAAGATGCATATTAAAAATGGTTAAAAAAAAAAAGAAGAAGTGGGCAAAATTTGCAAAAAAATAGTTTTGCCTTGCTGCTATTGCATTTTTAATGGAAGTGCGGAGTTTTAAAAAAAATATACGAACGCAGATCGGCTTTTGGGTAGTAATTTTTGAGAAATAATCAAAAAATTGTTTTGTTCGATTTTTTTTTGAGAAAAACTAAAATACTAAAATACCTACTTCTATTATCTTTAATATGCATTTTGATCAAAATCGTTAGAGCGGATTTTGTAAAATTACGCAGACAAAACAGTACCAAACATTGCAATCAGAGACAATACTGAAACCCCCAACTCACAATCATCTTGCCGCTGGCCCCCTCAGTTTTTTTTTTCAAATTCGCCATTTTGTTTTCCTATCGGTGTTATGTCTACTTAGAATCCGTGTGACATGTAAAAACATACAAAAAATATAAGATCAATGCTGCCAACCGCTTTCAACCATGGGGGAATGTGATAGAGTTCGGGAATAGGACATTTTAACAAAACTGAATGCTATTGGTTGATTATTATAAATTTTCAAAAGTCGATTAATATAATTTGTTTGGTTATTAATACTATCTAAATGAGTTGTTTTATATTCCAGAAACATATTAGGAGAAACATTGTTGTGTATTTTCCGCTTTTGAATATCATTAACTTCGATTTCATGAGTAAATATATAACTGAAGAAAAATTACTCAAAATGCTTTTATTTTCCTACAACCATTCTGCAGTAATCATTTTTCATAAATATTTTCAGCAAAAGTGCACTTATTCCTAAAATAAAATATTATTGACACGTAACGAATAATTTCAAATTAAACGGACAAAATTCTATGAACGCTGGCAGCAACTTTGCCGACACCGGAAGTCACCGGAAGTTGTTGATATTTTTTGAGGGTGTGTTGGTGTGTTGAAGTTTCGTGACATTTGTCAATACGAATTTCTATGTATCAATACTAGCGCACTAAAATGTGTACACTTCGTACAAGTATTGCTTGTAGACAAGGTAACGGGAAATCGGCCGAAGTTGGGGGTCTCAGTATTGTCTCTGATTGCAATGTTTAGTTTTAAAAATACCATTTGTTAACTATATAGCTGAAAACCGATTATGAGTTATTGTTCGGGATGTAAGCATTGCTTGGTTTTTAGAGTTTTATCGAAATTAAAAAAGGGCCTTTCGAGATGTTAGACTCATGAAAATAGCGTTTTCGGTGATTCGAATTTAAAATTATCATTTCAAACAAATGCGAAAGATTTAAAAATTTAACGAATAAAAAACCAAATTGCCAATTCAGGATTGCAAAATAAAGGAAATATTTAACGACTAAAAGGAAACAAAGAAAAGCCGAATGAATCCTTCAAAATAATGGTAACCTACGATAATGTAGACAAAAATTGAGCCTGCTATTCAGCTAGAAATATTTCTTTAGATATGAATTTTTGTTTTCGAGATATTTCGAAATTTCAAAAGTACCTACCGTTATACGATTCCAGAGATTGTACCAAGTTTCCAAAGTTTTTGTAGTATGTGAAAAAATTACGGGGGCGGCATAAATTGTGTGCCCCGGGCGGCTCCAACCCACGCTACGCCACTGTCTAGCAGAAATCAATCTCATGTTATTTATCAGAGAAATATGAACTAACACGGTTTTTTGCACTTTTGCTTTTTTTTTTTTTTTTTGTTGATTTTAATTTCTTAACTTCAATATTTAAACACAATGTAGGGAAAAAAATTGCATGCCGTGGGAAAAACATATTTCAGTTTCAGCATAATTTATAATCTGTAATTGATACGTAAAATGCATACTTACACAATATAAATATGTGCAAGCATGCATTTGTTAAACTCAAAAAATTAATTCAATATTTTTATTCCGTTTATTGGTACAATTGCTCTCAAATTTAGCTTTGACTTTTTTTCAGAGTCAGGGCAATTTTGCGAATCTTCATTTCACTTACACTAACACCAAACATTTGTCATTTGTCAAACTGAAAGTGCGTTATTTTACGTTTTTAGAGACGACAAGTCTATGGAAAATAGAGAACAACTTACATTTGGTCAGTGCAATGGGTATTAACATTAATTTAATAAATTTTTGTAGACACAAATTACAATTTATGAATAGCTGACTTTTAAAACACACACCACCACAAATGCAAAGAAAGAAAAATCTCATTTTATATTCCATTGGGCACGAAAAATCTGAAGTCTGAGAGCGAATTCTGAAAATCCCAATGGAAAATAACATTAGTAATTAAAAAAAAAATCTATTTAAAAAAAAATTAAAAAAAAAAAAAAAACTAAAATGTGAATGGATGAAAACTTGTTGGCGCCGAAGATGGATAGAGAACAAGTAAATAAATAAAATAGTTGGCACAACATGTCCGGAGGGACCCTAGGCCTAGCTTCTCTCAACCATTCGTTTTGTGTGAGTTTTTCATTTTTGGAACAAATGGAAGGGATCTACAATTTTATGCCGACTCCAAACCGCTAATTGAGAAGCTCTTTGAAGACATTTATACTCTCGGATGTTTGTCAGACGTTCGCGAGAGGTAGCGCAGTGGAAAAAAACCCTAAGTTGTAATTTGGGTTTTTTGCGGGATTCGAACCTCGACCCCTCGCATAGTAGTCCAACACACTAACCACTAAGCCACTGCGACTACAACAAGAGAACACGTAAAGCTACCGACAGATAAAATAATAGCGCGCGAGAGAGGGCTGTCATTCAAAATTTGCGGGGAAAATCGGGTAGGTGCACGGGAGTTGGCTCTCTAGTTTGGATACTCTTTGCCATTGATAAGTGGATTGCGAAAACTAAACCCTTAACCAAAAAATATGTTTCCATCTGAAGTACTTCAGTTTTAATGGAACCAGAGGTCGAGCAAGAAGACTTAGTTCCAGTTTAACAAATCCTTGATCGATGCCCAAACACATGTTTATTTATGTTTATTTAATTTTAATATCTATTTACTTACTAGCTGACCCGCGAACTTTGTTTCGCCCATATTCGTTAATGTAATGAAAATAATAATACTGAGCATGCACAATGTACAAGCACATGTCCTTTACGATACACGATGTATAAAGCTATAGTGACCATAATTTTTTAAAGACAATGCGGGACACATTTTAAAAGTTTTTTTTTTTTTTGTAAAAACATATTTTTTATTATTTTATTATATCATATTTGGTTATAATTAGTTTATGTAATTTTAAAGAAGGGCGAGATTTGGAGGAGAAGATTTAACAGCGAACTCTACAAGCTGTACAACGACATCGACCTGGTCAGAAAAGTACGCATTAGTCGTCTAAGATGGTTAGGACATGTAGAGCGAATGGACACCAACGCTCCGGCCCGGAGAGTCTTCGATTCCAACCCGGAGGGACAACGCAGTAGAGGAAGACCTCGCCTTAGGTGGCGCGCTCAAGTGGAAGGAGACGTCAACCAACTTGGAGTGCGCAACTGGAGGTGTCAAGCAACTGCTTTGACAGCTACGTCAAAACAAAATGACAATAATATTTCAATAAAGCACTGCTCACATGCGTATTATTTAAAATCACTTGTAATTGAGAGTTTGCATGTGCTACATTTCAAGTATTATACTTTGAAATTTTCTATATTTATAATTTTGCGGGACTTTGCGGGACAAGTCTGTAAATGAGGGACATTTTTTCGGCATTTTATGATGCGGGACAGCCATGTGAAATGCGGGACTGTCCCGCAAAATGCGGGACGTCTGGTCACTATATATAAAGCGGAAGTTCATACATTTGACTTTAGGAGAAACTGAAATGGGAATTCAATATTGATTCCACAAAATTCCAGCGATGAATGAATAAGCGGAATCCGCGGAATTAGAATGTTTTCCTTTGAATTTTCCACTAAAAATCGTCGCTTATTCCATGACATTTGATTTGAGATTCTTCACAATCAAATCAAACGCGATCAGTTACAAAATTTCGGTGGATTGAGGTTGCGCAACAAAATTATAACTGAGCCGACTTTCAATTTCAAATTGTGTAGCGGTAAGCCCGGCATATCAAAATAATTCAAAAATAAAGATTTTAGATAATTTTTGTTGTATTGGAAGTGACACTACCCGTATTTCTATTCAATATTCTTCTTTTTTTTTTAAATTGCGGTTCTCCATGCAAAGTTCCATCCCAAATCCCATCCCCGTAAACTTTTATTTTCACGACAAAAAGTAGCATAATTTGCTACATATTATGTCCTTCCTTGGGTCAATACGAATCAACGAAGCACGATCCATTCCCGAGTTATGAGTCCACATACGGACGACAGTCACTTTTACATATTTTTCACGCACGCATAAGTTTTCCAATTCCAGCGTAGAAGCCGTACAACTACAATTTTTCAAAATGTTGAGAAAACTAAAAAAAACTGACTGGAAATTCGAAAAAAGTGATTTGACAAAACAAAATAGGTCTGTTCCCTTACTTTCTGGTTCACTTTTGGCAATATGTCACATTTCTCTCATTGCGAGAGAATATGCTCACTGAAATTTAATATAACCAAAAAGAAAAGGAACGCGTTGAACCACAAATTTGAAAAATGTGATTTTTTTCTAGGCGGCAATATTCGAATTTCAGTAGAAAAAACACAAATTTGTATTTAAGACCAGGATTTGAATTGCTTTTGTTGCAGAAATTAAAAAGTACAATTCTTTTGTTTCTTACATCTATTTTTATGCGATACAAGCAATAAATATAAATGAAATTGAATAAAAAGTCAGTTACAAATTAAAATTTGAACGATTTGACAACCATCTGTCAGCAATAAGCAACTAGCCCAAAGAAATTTCTTGGGCTAATATTTATTTGCAGGTTTTTTATGGAGGGGAAATGTTTTGCTCTCTCTGTTTAGTTCTCTTCTGCCCAACTTTTGCGTAAAGGAACGAAGTTTGACTAAATTCGGCGAATGTGTTCGAATGCATTATCGTTAGGGAACAGACCTAATGTATTTTTCATACATAAGACAAAAAAAAAAAAACATATTTTACAGTACAAATATATATTTGTTTGCACCGTTCTTTGTAGACAAATTACACAAACATACGTTTACCAATTGCAACCAAACTTCACAAAAATCATATAAATAGACCAATACCAAAGATGTGAAAAAGTTTGGCTAAAATCGGTTTTAATGCGCTAAGACGTAATTCGGCGACAAACGAACACAATTTTAAGGCTCAATTTTTATATATCTTATATAGATGTGGGCGGAACGAAAATAAAAATCGTTGCTTGAATAATATTTGATATTAAATTCTTCACAATCAAACGCGTACCGTTACAAAATTTTGATTCGTTTAGGTTGCGCAACAAAGTGGGATAGTTGTTGGCTTCGTTTTCAACCATCACGGAGTCGACTGATTTGTATGAATGCAACTCACCAGCGATTTGGTTTTGAGTGGCGAAATTCAAATGATCGAAGTTCTTGTTTATCGCAACCAAAATCACTCTTACACTCAGTCAATCATGGTCAACAAATTCTGAGCGATATTCAGGAAAACATTCATGATAAGTTCTTCCGGTGTCGTTGTAAAGTTGCAAAAATGTTGTGGAAACTCAATCAGGCCGGAGATTAAGTTTGCTGGAATCACACCATTGCCCATCGCCAACAATTGCCTGGAGAACTCTGCAGCTGACTGGTCATTTTGTAAAGAAACTCGCATGTTTGTTGTCAAATGCAATTTCTTGACGTATCGCCATAAAGCAAACGCCTTCAAGCATTCAATTCATCTGCCGGAGTTGATCTCGAAATGACAGGCAGTGTTTGACGAAAATCGCCTGATAGCAAGATCATTGCACCACCGAAAGGTCGCTTATCATTACGTAAACGATTCAGGACCTCCAATGCACGTTTGTAAGCCATTGTGCTATATGATAATCTTACATTGCTGCAGTAGGTACTTTCGCCATCGCAGTGTTCTTTGAAATGTTGCATGTAGGTTCTGCATCCACTTGCAGATTCAATGGCAATTTCAATGCTGTTTGACCGCCTTCTAAAAAAGTAGCCGCTATCCCAGAAGAGGCTAGGGCCAAAGCGATCTCAGGTCTCGAACTAATTGTAGGCAAAATCAGTGAAATCAGGAATGTATTTCCAGTTCCACCGGGCGCATCAAGGAAGAAAAATTCGCCATTTTCGTTATCGACTGGTTGCATCAATTCATCGTACACTTTCTTTTGTTCTTGATTCAACATTGGCACATTTGTTCGAACAGCTTGATTCAATGCGATTCGATCTATGTCCATTTCTCGCTCCAATTCTGGATTAAATGCGTCTTGCATTGAATGATTTGGCTGTGGCATCCCCAAATTGCACAACAAATTGCCACTCATGAGCAGACACACATTATCCTCGATCAAAATAAAAGCTTTGTTGGGAATTTCATCTGACATCTCCAGTTCATTATCCAATGTCACAGTGCGAATTCGATGCAAAATATCGTCGGCCATAATATCATCCTTGTATAATCAAAGTACCTATCTACTTCATTTCAAAAAATTACTTAATGTAACATAGTAAACATAATTTATTAGAACAAACTTTTAAGGTATACCTATATTAAAAAAAAAGAAAAAACTTCAAAATTGTTGACAACAACAATTTGCTTGGAAAATAATAAAAATTTAAAATATTTTTTTTTTATTTGAAGTGTCACTACTCGATTTCTATCCAGTTCATTTTTTTTTTTTCAAAGTGTATTTCCCCATGCAAATTTTAATAACCTCTTTCATCCCCTCCAAGTTTTGTTTTCGCGACAAAAAGTAAATAAAAACCTGATATACAGCAATACGAACAAACCAAAAAATTATGAAAATCGTCCCAGGCGTTATCTAGTTACATCTTACATGATCATCGAGTTACACCCCGAAAGAATTATATATATAGAAGATAATTGTAATAACTTCACTGTTTTTGTTTAATATATTAACAGCCCGTTTCTGGAAAACTTCACTGATAGGTACCGCACAAGTCACGTGTCCCGCTTCGGTGGGACATACATAAGTCCATAATCAAAAAGTGGACTTATGTTCCACTGAAGTTGGACAAAAGTCCAATATGGACTTATATCCCTGCGCCTCAAAATACTATGAGTATTGAAAAGAAATTCAAATAGGAAAAATTAATTGATCACTAAAGGTCTTGACAATTTGTATACTCAATCCGAAGGGTGAATTGAGAAAGTTTCTCGGGTGAGTTGTTAGTTATACTTTCGTCAGACGATTGAGTGAAAAATAGAATCTGAAGATGTCATTTGCATTTCCCCGGGGTCGAACGCATCGCATTCCACTATACACTACCCACCGAACCACTCACTGCACAAGTGTACATATAGTGGACTAAGGCCCGATTGCCTTTGCTGATACTACTCATATCGATTTAAGTTCTACTTAAATAACTTTTCAATAGGCGTTTTTCTTTTTTAGTTCAGAGCTGAGCACTGAACTGAGCCCGAGCTATATGAGCGCGCTCTGAACTGAGCGTGCTCAGATCGTTCTGATGATTTTCTGTTTTTCCTGTTTTTCTTTTCTCTCAAATATGACTGGAAGTGTGAATGTATATGTGTAATCAGCATTTTACTCAGCCTGCTCAGTCAATTAATTCTGAGCTCATAGAGCGCGCTCTGATCATGCTCTGAACGAAAAAAGAAACACAAATTCGAGCTCTGATGTATCTGAGCTAAAAAAGAAACACAAACTTTTTGTATAACAGTTCAGGTTGTGCTCTGAACTAAAAAAGAAAAACGCCTAATGTCATAAAGTGTAACTTAAATCGAAACGTAAAAGTGAGGCACAAAGTTGCATAGAAATTAGATCTTTCATTGACCAAATCTTTGCTTCCCTAAACTAGCTATGCATGCAATCATTGAATAAAGTATATTATACGAACGACATTAAAGAAAATTCTTCCACAGATAACGTTGCTTTAAATGACAAACTTATTTCCGAGCCACCCTGTAGAAATTGCGCGCTCCTTGTCAAGAAGCACGTAACGCCGTTGCAATGACTTTGAAAACATTGCATTGGGGTAGGCACACAGATTACCAGTTTGAGGCAAAGGAGAATTATTGCAAATACAAAACCGTTATCCGGTTCAATGACCGATCCATGTAAGTGCCGAGGCATTAGAATACAAAAGTGCACATACATAGGCTTGCATATATACAAAATGGTATGCAACAGGAAAAACTACGTCGCAATGACTGGACGTGGACGACTGGCAAAAAGACGTTGGGGGCCTTTGTTTTTCAAATAATGAGAGAAGGATATTAGAATGTCCTCCCATACCTCGATTGCTATGTTAATGCACTTCCTTGACAGATTACAAGACTGTCTCCCGTTGTTTTGTATGCGCAGATTTGCCATTAAGTTTATTTGCAGAAAGGGTTTGATTATAAAACCTCGCTTGGCTCGATTTATATTTGCGGAAATAATTATATAAGTTGTGTGCGGGTATATAAAGTGTTGCCTGTGATGATGAGTCATTGTGGTACTCAAAAGGAGGACCTGAGTTGGATCTCCATTAGTACAATATGTTTATTTGCCGAGGGCAATTATTGCCAGTGTAAACAAAGCGAAGGTATTTTTTTTCCGCCAGTCTTCCTTCCTTCAAGTTTGTAGTTTGACTTTCCAGGAGATTCAGATCCCGAGCTCCAATTTATTCATTCCCCCCCACCCATTACTGAATTATTTGGCTCATCCCCAACGGAAAATAGTTTCAGTTGTACGAGGATATTGTTGTTATGTGCCGCCAAACAACTGCCACAAATCAAATTGAATTGTCCGCACCCGAAGGGGTTATCCTGTTGTTACTTCTCTATCCCAATACACTTTGTCACTGGCGCGGCGCAATACAAATGATAAACCCTGTATGACATAGAGCACTACAAAGAAGACTCGTGTTCTGGTTTCGGGGCTTGGCAAACACTGACGAAAAATACGAGTATAAACGGGCATATCCTTAGCTTAGCAAATAATCTCTGCCATCCAGTTCGGCGCTTCATATTGCGAATCTGGTTCAGGTATAGCTTTCGCTTTGTATGATAGTTGTCTTTTGGGTGGGCAAATATGAACGATGGAATTAATGGGAACACATGGCTCTTGGCTCTTGGGGAAATAAACAAGTCAACTGAGAGTCGATGAGTTGGATGATGATTGTCAATTAAATTAAGTGCACCCTTAGGCAGCTCGATGGAAACTATAGCTGAATTACATTTCATGCAACCTGATGGAATTAATTTTTATTGCCTGTATAAAGATGAGTGGAAATTGGGACCAACTTTGTAAGGCACCAAAAGCAACATCAAAAGAACACACGTGATGATTTTGCGAATGGGGGTGCTGTATTTTTTTCAGACGAAGCTTTCACTTCAATTAAGTTGTAGCAACGTGTACTTAGATACTCTTGAAGTTACTGAAATATTTATTAAAAATTTCAATCAGGACAAAATATCCACTCATTTATGTATCTGCATCTTATTCTCTAAAAATCAAAACAGTGCTACTCACTGAAAATCAAAGAAAGCTGAAAAGCTTACAAAAAAAGGGAAATATTCTAGGGAAAAGCTAAATAGACAAGAGACATAGCTACCCACACACGCGGGAATTGACCTACGGAAATTTACCTTTCATTTGGTTCGCATTTCAGTAAAATAAGTTCGCCGTAATCGGTACGAAAAAAAAGAGTTTGCAGCGGAAAGCGCTAACAAATCAATTTTGCTGAACACTGTTACTCTGAAATCGCTTGTCAGTTGTCACCTCTTAACTTTTCTTGTCTCGCGTGGGTATAAATCATCGCATTTGAAAGTTGTAAATGGGTTTTCCGAAATACCTATATACTTACGTAGATTTTTTTTTTTTTTCTACGGAAGATTTGCACAAGGACGTGGAAAATCACTAAGATGACCACTCCAGAACCTAGAGTTGTAAAATTCATGTAAATTGGTTTCAGCTGTCCTTGTTCTTTATGCAACTTTCAGTGCCATTCGGGCATATTAATTAGTTCACTATTTTAACAAGTTGATTTAAAGCCTGTCACCATTTGAAAAGTATCTCATCACACGTAAGGGGTAAACAATGTGAACACTGAACATGTCACCGAGAAAAAGAGAGCAACTCAAACCCCAACATAGTCACGTACCGGTAACGCGCGCATCATTTGGCCTAACAAGATGAAATAAGAATTTCACATCTCGTGAAGGATATGTGCCCGGTACTAGTGCAGGAGAGCAACTCAAAGCAAAAACCAATCACATTATTAATATTAATGGATTGTTTAACACGATGGGCGTGTGGGCCAATCCCCTCACCACCATATCACGTTCTTTATAGGAAACAAACGTTTTCTTTCCAACCTATGATGATCCATCTCGCTAAGCAGCCGGATAGCCCCAGGGAGATCTGACATTTCTTCACCCGTTCTCTGCACATACTTTGAGCTGTATCGCCCCTTACTGAACGACTGAACCCCATGCCTCGAGTTGTGTAGTTATAAGTGAAATGTGTCAGTTTTCGGTTGCACCACACCACACTGAACGATTTGTCACGGTTCTGTAAAGTAATAAATCGTTTTGGGACGAAGACGTTTGATTGATCCCGGAATGGAAATGGAAATGAAAATGAAAATGAAAATGAAAATGTGTGCGCGCCGTTTCATTGTGATTTTTAATTTTTGAAAAATTGTCCTTCTGCGGTAGAACTCTGGCCGAGGGGTGTTCCGCGCTCTCTCCCTATTTGGACATCTGTGTTTGGACTGGTTGGGTAATTTGTGGGCTGGCATTGTTTCTCCGAGAGGACTCGGGCAGATCGTTAATTTTATTTAATTATCAAAGCCAAAAGGATATTGATTACTTTGCTAAGTACGTGCGATAAGAAATCGGCGTGCTGCTGATGCTATCCCACCTCTCGGGCGCAGCCCACAAATCCGATGAATAATGATGCGTTGGTCATGGTCTTTGGCCCAGTCAGAGGAGTCTATTAATTCCCATTGCCTAAATGCAATTCAGTGGAAGATTGATGGCATCGGTACAGCGATACCGATAATTGCCTTTGGTGTCAAGTTATAGTTTTGATTCCTCAGAAAGAAGTAGTTCACCTATTCCAGTCGGACAGTTCCCATAAATCTCACATGAGTGTACCGATGCACGTGAGAACTGTGTTCATGAGTAACGAATCAAAAATAGGTATCCAATTAAGTTGATATACCCTTTATGGGTTTCGGGAGAACATCTCGGCCGAGATGATAATTTTATTATACACGCTGACGGAGGTCTTCCGTTCGTTAAATCACTCCCATTGTTGCGAGGAAATTAATTTCACAAATTTTCCTTTTATGATCAGATGCAGATACTGAACAGTGGATAGCGGTGTATCTTTCCGAGAACAGAGAAAACTGTTTAGAATTTCAATAGAATGAAAGATGTATCAAGTGCGGGTATATTTTTGGGGAGATGGAGAGGCTTGACCATTTTGATGGTTGATGGATGGCAATAAACTTAAGGTGCTCGTCACGTATGTCATTATTTGCTGTATTACTGAATGACTCATGCCTGATTGTTTGTTGGTCGTCTATTTAACAATGGAGTCGTTAAAGATCGGGTAAATGTTCTCATTCGATGGAGATGCATATTTCATAGCAAACTGATTAGGATCAAGGTGTCTTTTACGACAGATTTAATGGTAAAGCTGATGCTGCTTCACTGAAATCAATTTAGATGTCAGAGGGAACATTAGAGTGGATAGTTGAGTTGCGAGTTTAATTTTTTTTTCAGCTAAAGTGGTTGATCAGATAAGTGGAATGGAACTATTCGCGTAGAAGAGATGAACTTTTGGTACAAATTAAATTGTGTGCCTATGTCATTTTAGAAACAAAGATAGATAATTTATTTTTCGTATTATAGATTTACATTTGGTGGGCCACCGCGCAGTTTATATACAGAGATTTGATATTTATATTATATCTTTCTACTGAACAATTAATTTTAAATCATGATTACAAACAAATACTATGCAATGATATACTTTGAAGGAAAAATACGTTAAAAACCTTCAATACAAAATAGAGTTAGAAAAGGGAAAGAAAAAGAAACCTTAAAAACTAAGCAGGTACATTGTAGTGAATAAATAATAAGAAGTAACAAATCTATACTAAGCAGGTACATTGTAATGGGTAAATAATAAATAAATGAGTAATAAATAGATATTAAACAATAAATAATAGATAAATAAGCGTAAATAAATAAATTATTACATAAATAAATAATAAAAAAAAAAAAAATAAATAAATAAATAAATAAATAAATAAATAAATAAATAAATAAATACATAAATGGATAAATAAGTAAATAACAAATAATAGATAATGTATGACAAATAATAAATAATATATAACAAATATTAAATAACAAAAAAAAAATAAATAACAAATAATAAATAATAAATTATAAATAACAAATAATAAATAATAGGTATAATAAATAACAAATAATAATTTTTGATTACAAAGAAGCATTCAGAACAAATCAGAACATGATTAAACATTTAGGTCATGAATCAGAGGGTTTTCGGAGATCTCACAATTGCGGAGAAATTTGATGGTCAACTTTGTAATTCGATCTTGAATCAAGTCCACATTTGCTCTGGTATGAAGATCAGTGGTTGAGTGATGCGGGGGAAGATTTAGCATCATTTTTAAGATTTTGTTTTGTGAAACTTGTAGTTTTTTGAGATGACATTTTGCTGAATTACCCCATACTTGGCAACCATATAAAAGGATTGACTGAAAAATTACTTTAAAAATTACGATCTTGTTGGCTTTGCTCAGTAAGGACTTTCTGTTTATGAAGGGGTACAACATGTTTATTGCTATACTCACTTTTTGTATTGTTTTAGCAGTATGTTCCTTAAATGTGAGTTTTGTATCCAGATGAATGCCTAAATATCTGATGGATGGGACCCAGTTAATACTTGTGTTATTAACAATTAGCCGATTGCTTGGAAGAAAACAAGTCTTTCGTTTTCTGCTGAAAAAGATAGCTTGCACCTTCTCAGCATTTAGTTTAATTTTCCAGCTATTGTAATAACTTAGCAATATTTGAATCGCATTTGTAAGGTTTGTCTCCACGTTAAGACTAAACTCATGCGAGGAATATATTGCCTTGTCATCCGCAAAAATAGCTAATTCACAATAAGGGAGTCTTGGAATATCAGACATAAAAATATTATACAATATTGGACCCAAAACCGATCCTTGAGGCACACCAGCAACAACACTATGACAAACAGAATAACAGTAGTTCACGAAAACTTAAAAAAAACGATCGGAAAGGAAGCTCAGGACAAGTTTTATTAGGTACGGGGGAAAACGAAAAATCAACAACTTATAGACAAGACCCAAATGCCATACACAATCAAAAGCTTTTTCAATGTCCAGCAACACTAGGCCAGTTGATTTTCCCAAGGAACGATTTTGCTTAATGTGCTGGCAGACTCTAAGCACTTGATGGGATGTACTATGATTTCTTCGGAAACCAAATTGCTTATTTGGAAGAATATTATTATCTCCCATCACTATGGTAAGTTTTCCTTTTAGTACTCTCTCAAACACTTTGCTAACACTACTCAGCAGACTAACTGGCCTGTAGCTGTTTGATTTATCTGGTGGCTTTCCTGGTTTTGGAATAGGTATCACCTTAGCTATTTTCCAAGCCCTTGGGAAGTATTGGATTTTAATACAGACATTAAAAATAAATGTTAAGTATCTAATGGCCGATTTGGGAAGTTCTTTTAGACACCTATTTTTTAAACCATCCATACCATCAGCTTTTCTTACTGGCAAGCAACATAAAATATCTTCAACGCTGTGTTGAGATATAAGCTCTTCGCGAGGTGTATCAATAGTTGTTTCAATAAAATTTCTGGTAGCCACACTAACTAGTTGGTTGGTATTGGCGTCGCCTAGGTGTTGGGACACAGAATGATTTTTCAAAAAAGTAGCGGCGAATAAATTCGCCTTATCCTCGTCTGTATATATTATATTTCCCGAATCTTGGAGAGTTGGGATTCTTCTGTTCTTATTTTTAATGACTTTCACAATATTCCAAAATGGCTTGGAATTTTTGTCTAGAGAAGATAGCTTTGTGTTCCAATCAATGTTTCGCTGTTTTTCTATTTCCTTAGAGATAAGATTATTGTAATATTTAAGGTATAATCTAAATACTGGTAGCCTATACCTCTGCCAATGTCTCTTAATAGAATTACGTATTCGTATATATTCTAAAATGTAGTCAGGCATTTTGAAGAAGTAATGTTGCTTTCTTTTTTTAGGAGTACATGAACTCATTACTTCCAGTACTTTGTCTGTAAATCCTTTGACCATGTCATTTTAGGAACTACTTACTTACTTAAGGTGGCGCTACAGTCCGGGGTGGACCTGGGCCTCAACCAATACGCCTCTCCAGTTAGCTCGATCTTTGGCTAACTGCCTCCAGTTGCGCACTCCAAGTTGGTTGAGATCCCCTTCCACTTGAGCGCGCCACCTAAGGCGAGGTCTTCCTCTACTGCGTTGTCCCTCCGGGTTGGAATCGAAGACTCTCCGGGCCGGAGCGTTGGTGTCCATTCGCTCTACATGTCCTTACCATCTTAGACGACTAATGCGTACTTTTCTGACCAGGTCGATGTCGCTGTACAGCTCGTAGAGTTCGCTGTTAAATCTTCTCCTCCAAATCCCGTCAACGCAAACGGGACCAAAAATCACTCGAAGAATTTTGCGTTCGAAGCGACCAAGAAGATCCTCATCCGTTTTAGGAACTAGAAGAAGTAAAATTTGAGAAGATTTTTAATGGACATTTTGAATGGTATACATGTTAGGCTTTCGCAACTTGTACTTAGTAGTCCAAATAACCAACTATTGAGCCGTTTTCAGCAAAAAAAAAAACAAGAGCCGCAAACGAAACCATGTTATAGCTGATTTTATACATCTTACGAATTTTTCTTAAAATTTCCGCAGCTCACTTAAAGAAAAGAAATAGGAAAATAGTTGGTCTTACACAATATCAAAGGACCGGTGTCAAAGCTTTGCCTCTTATATGTACTTCTATGCGGAACATCAGGTCGAGGTTAGCACAGCGTCCATTGAATGATAGCAGACTTTTTGCAAAAGCTTATATGATACCGGTGATACTTCAGGCTATAAACCAATAATGTAATATTTGGGGCTGAGAATGTACCAATGCAACAATCTTTTCGAATCACTTGGTCATTATCTTCATTAGGATAGACGCATACCTCATCTGTCCAACGAAAGATGAAGCTAAATGCAAGAAATTCCACTTTGGATGCATAGGCACACTTGGACTAGTCATAGGGCCTTACCAATAAACATTTTTAGTTTCGACTTTAACAGCCCGATTCTGGCAAACCTCACTGATACCTCACAAATCACAAAAACCTCACAAGGTGAGGTGAAATTAATTTTGTGAGGTTTTGTATTCTGTCAGCACGCACTCACAACTTATGAGGTATACAAAATAACAAAATTTAAAACCAGTCATAACGGCTCATAAGTGACAATATTTGAAGTAGTTCACAATGGCTATATTTTTTATACAAATTTCACAATTGTGAGCTTTGGTAAATTTAAAGTCGAGAGTGAAATTTATTTTTAGGACCACGCATAGTCTACAGTAAGGGACAGTAGAGTGATGTGCTTTCATCCACAATAGCAATGTCATCAACATCAGAGATATCTGAACCAAAAAAGCTTATACCATAGCTACCCCAGGAGATAGAGACCATGCTGTGATGATGTATACACACGTTTACTGAAAAAAGGTGATAGAAGCGGCACTTGTAAAGGGAGCTAGAAGAAGGGAGCAGAAAATTATACAGCTCAATTGCATTAATATATACCTTAATATTAATATACGTAACTCAAGCGTATGGATGCGTTTAAGCAACATTTTCAGCGGTTAAATGGCGTCATGTTAACAGAGAGATTAGGGGTAGGACGATAAAAAAGAAGGACCAGGTATAGTCCAGCTTCAAAGACACACCGTAGCAATGTCGCCATTCAGGTTTAAATACTTTGAATACAGAACTGATGCTTTGGTTGTGTGCATGCATACCAAGACGGAAGAAAGCCCTTCCGATGACCCGGCTATAATCTCCATAGGTGCCATCTACATAAGAGGTTATCGTATACATTCTTGCAACAACCAACGAGGAATGTATATATTGCATGTAAGACCTTTTCCAATGTACCGACTGTATAAAACGGTTTTGCAATAAAAGTCGCTTCTGAGTTTTAGGCTATAGTTGCTAGTTGCTAACTAATAAAACAAAAGAATCCAACCAAGAGTTTGATAAACGAAAAAGTTTCGTGCTATCCAGCCGTGCACTTTTGTATTTCCTCTTAATGTTAGGACCTCGAGCATGCCCCCAGAGTTAATTATAACTTGCCACTAGGATAAGGTATTAATAAACTACCGACCTCATCAGAGAGTGCTGTGTCTTTCACAGTTTTGAATCACTTATTGGTCATAAACAGCCCTCTGCAAGGGTACCTGCATATTTCGGCCTTGAAAGTGCGATTTCTAGGGCTTTTTCCTACCGCTTACTTAATGGTATTACTAGATAACATTATCCGGCAAGCTTTTAGTCATTTACCAGAAAGCGCATATTTGTAAGACCAGAGAATGAGGATTTGTGTACAATTTCATATCTATAACACTGCCTCCCAACCGCTCTCCATCTTCAGTGCGTAATCTTCTCAATGCTGCCTGTAACACTTGCTCATTGTAATAAATTGCTTCAAGACACACAAATCACTTGCCGTCGCCGTGGTCTCCAAATACCAACGCATCCTTATCCTATAATACAAATTATTCTTTTCCATTGGCAAATAGCTGGGTAAGACCACATAGATTGTACCTACACAATGTAAGCTTTGTGGTTTTTGTTAAAATTGTTGCTGCCACTTTATTTTGATATACCGCCCCGAACCAGGCTGCGGTAATAATTCAGCGAATATAATAGTTATCACCGTAATAAATATATTTGCGCCAAGTGTCGACAATGGAACTGCAAATGAGTGCAAAGACTCGACTTTGGATAACTGCCAAGGCGACAACATCAGTGCGGTCCCAAGAAACTTCTCTACATTCGAATACAAGATTATTATACTGTTCAATTTCAATTGCTTCAACTTGAATTTTAATTAATTTCGATTAGATAATGATACGCCGACAATTTGAAATAATTGTTGAATGTAAATTCAATCCTTCGCTAATAGGGAAACGCATGCATAACTGCAGTAAAAGCAACAGTAAAAAAAAAAAACTAACCCTTGTGTGTAATTATATTCATTTTTTGAATTTTATGGCCGATTACATCAGGCTGGGGAATGGAAACACTTCGTTTGTTTGTTAAATGTCATCAGTGTAGCACACATCCTTGTGACACGCAATACAACAATCTATCTAATGAAGGGTCCTTCTATCTGTCTACGTTTTGTCTATAATATGGGCTGAAGGTGCATGACTGTACTTCTTGGTTATATGAAAATTGAAAAGACAATAAACGACTTCAGGTGTTCACTGTTCACATTTTATACCGTGCCCTGTGCGTCGTCAACCACCCCATATACCTTCTAGGTCTAGGTATAGGTCTACGTCTACGTATAGTGTAATCTTTATGAGTTGGTGTTAAAAAAGAAGAATTATGTGCAACTGTGAAATTTATCGTTTAATTGATAAAAAGGAAAATACATCAACAATCCTTGATTATGATTTTGATTGTAAAGAGGGCTGCTTAATGAGAATTAATGATTGTTAACAATAAGGTTGGCAGGATGTGTACAGTGCACGTGTGTTTTATTGTGGAAATGATTTTAAAAGTTTTTAAAAATGTTTGCGCATTTCTTATGTTTTTTTCTTTTTTAGATAAAACTAAAAGAGCTTAATTTGGAACAGATTATTTTGTTTGTACTGTAGGTATATAAATATATCCTCTAGGTTGGCGGATTTTAAATTGTACTTCCATTTACAAGTTAAAAATCTGGATCGTTCTTCGTACGGTACGGTTGCGTACACACCTGGTATTGTGAAAGTGATTTATTGATTATTTTTCTCAGCAACACTTGATCTGCAATCTGCTATGTAATATGTTTTCAAGAAGGATTCCAAATTCAGCCGATCGTAGCCGGCATAAAATTGCTGTTCTCGGTTCGGTACAGACAGATAGATCATTTTAAATAAAATAAAATAAATTATCAAAGTCGTCAAACTTGCCAGTTCTCAAATTCAAAACGAACTAAGTACCAGAAACAAATTTTCACTATCTGGAACTAGAATAACCAGGTACTAAATTGTGTGTTAACATATTTGCCACAAATCAATCTTCAGACGTGAGTTCAAATATGAAAATAAAACACCACAAAAGGTATACAGAATGACAACACGAAAATATCCCCGCTGGTCTTTGCTAAAAATATTTGTAATTTATTCCTTATTGTTCAACTTAGGGATTGCGTACGAAAATGAAACATAAGAATCCTAACAGGTCTCCTAAGGGAACACCTGACGAAAATAGGCTTCTGTGGAGCACTGATCCGCAAGAGGATTAAAAATCCGGGCAAGCACCAATTACTAGATAAGGATATACACACCATGGACCCACTACTCATTCTCAGATTTATAAAAGAAACTGGACTGGATAAAGTGCTCTAAAGGCGATATTCTTTCAAAGGCTAAGACAGAGCAAAGACCCTCAAACACGGTTCTTAATGGAAATGCTATATGATGGGGCTCTGGAAAAAGGCATGAACCTTTCCAAGGTATAAGCACGAGTATTGTACGCCCACGAGGTTGCAGTGCACTAGATAAATCTCTTACTTACTTACTTAAGGTGGTGCTACAGTCCGGGATGGACCTGGGCCTCAACCAAAAAGCGTCTTCAGCTAGCGCGATCTTTAGCTAGCTGTCTCCAGTTTCGCACGCTAAGTTGGTTAAGGTCCCCTTCCACTTGCGTGCGCCACCTGAGTCGCGGCCTTCCTCTACCGCGCCTTCCCTCGGGTGTATATTCGAAGATCTTCCGGGCCGAAGCATTCGTGTCCATACGCTCTACATGACCCAGCCACCTCAGTCGTTGGACCTTCACTCTTCTGACTAGGTCGATGTCGCTGTACAGCCCGTACAGTTCGTCGTTGAATCTTCTCCTCCATTCACCGTCAATGCAGACGGGACCAAAAATCACTCGAAGAATTTTCCTCTCGAAACAACCTAAAGTTACCTCATCCGCTTTTGATAGAGTTCATGTCTCTGCGCCATATAGCAGGACTGGGAGGATTATAAAGGGTCACTTTAGTTGTTCGAGAGAGGGCTTTGCTATTCAATTGCTTTCTTAGCCCAAAGAAACAGCGGTTGGCAAGAGTTATTCTTCGTTTGATCTCAGCGCTGGTGTCATTGTCTGAGTTCATAGCGGAGCCTAGGTAGACAAAGTCCTTTACCACCTCAAAGTTATATCCGTCTATTGTGACGTTCTGTCCGAGCCGTCGGTGTTGGGCAAGACGAAGTATATGCTGTCAGCTAAAAAGGACTGACAGCATATACTCATTAACCGCCAAACCCATCTTCGCCGCCTCAGTCGCAATACCCACAAACGCGCCATTTATACATCACGCTGCGTTTTGCCAATTATGCCAATGTCATCGGCGTACGCGAGTAATTGGACGGATTTTTGAAAGATCGTGCCTCTGGTGTTGGCGTTTGAGTTTTGCACTATTCTTTCAAGAACGATGTTAAAAAAGTCACCTGACACCTGACAGCGCATCGCCTTGTCTTAATCCTATTTTGCCATCGAAGGTCACGGTGAGTTCTTTGCCGACCTTGATGGAGCAGCGTGCATTCTCCATCGTCATCCTGCACAAACGGACGAGTTTGGCAGGTATGCCAAAACTAGACATTGCTCTGTATAGCTCGTCCCTATAAATGCTGTCATAGGCGGCCTTAAAATCGATGAAAATGTGATGGGTATCGATTTGAAGTTCCTGGGTTTTCTCCAAGATCTGCCGCAGTGTGAATATTTGGTCGATGGTTGACCTTCCTGGCCTGAAGCCACACTGATATGGACCAATCAGGTTGTTTACGAAAAACTTCAGACGTTCCCACAAAACGGCAGATAAGATCTTGTAGGCAATGTTAAGAAGACTGATACCTCTGTAATTGTCGCAGTTCAGAGGGTCTCCTTTCTTGAAGACAAATCTCTACTATTATTATTATTATTAACCAAATAAATTCTATGTTAAACGGCCAAGGCATTTCGATGTTAAGAGCTGATGGTATTTAAGAAATAATAATCTTTGCTTGGATACGAGCTTAGTGCTCCTCTTTTGGAGGGTGGATAACACAACGTGCTTTACAAATAATCATTTTTAACCTTCATATTATTTATTTTGTCAAAAATTACAATATTAAAATTCTGTAAAATTTTTAAATTAAAATAAATAAATAGTTGGAGCAACAGGTCCGGAGAGACCCTAGGCCTAGCTTCTCACAACCATTCGTTTTGTGTGAGTTTCTCATTTTTGGAACGAATGGAAGGGATCTACAACTTTATGCCGACTCCAAACGGCTAATTGAGAAGCTCTTTCAAGACATTTATACTCTCGGATGTTTCAGTCCACACTAACCACTAAGCTACTGCGACTACAAATTGTTTATTCGAAATATTTAGCCTGGATCCTGAAAATGATTATTACAGTTTCGCGGAACCTATTTTTGAATAGCGACATTCTGCAAGGCAAGTGCTTAAACTGGAGTCAATTTCAAGCAGAATTTTTAAATCCAACACCTTACAGTCGAAAAAGGGTAACGTTTTGTTAGGCGGAAGATTTGGTAAAATTGCTGAATAAACCAACTGGTTTATGTCCATTACCCAATACGCAGTATGTTGGTACAATGCCTACGTTTGTTACAGTCAACGGTCAACCTTCTTTAATAAATCTGTTTTGAAGATCCATCCGTCTTGAATTCAAAAAATTCTTGCTTGGATGGGGCATGAATTGCGTTTCTTAGGGCCACTTGCACCAAATTCAGTAGACAAAAGTATTATTCGTTTATCCACTGTTTAAGTCCTATTCCGTAGACGGAACAGGACGACACTTATTCGTCTACCCATGGATAAACTATTGAAAATTTATCCATTTTCGAAAGGTATAGTGCCCACACATGAAATAGTAAAACAAAATGTCAAATATCGACAGTGGATTTAAATGTAAATTAGGACGATGAATGAAGAAATTTTAGATTTCATAGATAGTGATGTTACAACTGAGCAACATTGGAAAGAAAAAACATTTTGAAAGAATGAGAGACGTGGATTTCATTAGAAGACTTCGACTATCAAAATTATACACTCGTGTAGAGTGTCAAGTCAGTAATCAAGTTCACTTTAAATTCTAGAAGGATTTTTATGCAATTTTCTTTTTTTTTCTTTGATGGTTGCTCCATCGATTTTTTGTTTATATTTCTGTACTTTTTTATTAAGGAAAGCGACAATTTTACTAGCTAAGAATCGCTTTATCGCATAACTATCTATCATGCTATCGGTTTTTATCTACGTTCATTTTACTAATTTTGTCCAGTAGAACTCGAATTTATTTGATAATTATTGAACATTTATTTTTCTATAAACGCAAAAATTAATATAATAAACATAATCCATAAAATACATTTTTTTCCCATACCTACTTTTCTAAATGCTTAAAATCATCTTTTTTTTTCATTTAGAAGACCAAGTTCATGGCAAATTCTTAGCCAATACAAATAAATCATACAGACTGCATGTTCAGTCATTACGGAGTGGAACTACATTCTAAATACCGCGCAAGGCTCAACCATATTCGACACATTGCTACCAGAGACTTTTTCGTTGCTTTCAGTGTTCAGTATTGGCAAAGTATTTGTTTCGATCGAAATTTTTCGTTCTTAATACTAGCTACTGTGATTTCGAAAATGCAGTGTGTTTTGGAAGACAAAAAGAATTCCAGTCTAGAGGTGTGTTTTTGTATCATGTTAAATATGTAATTATTATTCGAGCATAATTTTCTGATAATATATCAACCAAACTCTAATTTTGAGTCATAGTTTAGATTTCATTATCGGCTGTCGAAAATTTTCAAAATCCATGCGAATGAAGAAAATGCAAACATCTTGAGAAAGCTCTTGCGAATGTCTAGGCGAATATAATGCAAACAAAAAAAAAAATAAATAAAAATAATGCAAACAAGGAGCGATTGCATGCGATTGCATTAGTATTAAATAAATTTATTTACTATTTATGAATTTATTTAGTTTTAATTAATTTCGAGGATTTTATAGGTCGAAATACAGCAAAATATGTTCCGTATCGGGTCGGCGTACCTGCACTTATTATTTGCATCAAGTCGAAGTGTTTGTAGAGCAAAAAATGTAATAGTTGTTGTTGTAATAAAGTCTACTTAATTTGCGGATCCTTTTCAGCAATGTAAAACTGCCAAGTAACGCACCGCGTGAACAAAAAAAATTGCCTCTAAATAGTTACCCCCTCCATTACACTCAATTCAGGACTATTTCCAAGCGACAGCAATAATGAGGACAATAAAGAATAGACGCAAACCAGCAGATTACCATCTCTAATTATTGATAAGCTCCTTTCCGTTCTGTGTCGGATTTTATTTCGAACGCAGTACGCAGGTGAAGCACCGTCTTGTTGACCCTCACACTCGTAATACACAGGATATTACACATATTCCTCGTTTATTAAATTAACTCCATTACAACTGACAAGAATTTTTTATTTGTTTGCGTGACAAACCATAGCGCGTTCGTGCTTTTTGGGTGTACATATTTAAGTACGTGAGTGCAAACAGGTTACCCATTCGATATTGAATTCAGATTTCAAAAATGTCGGACAACCGGCAATCATTTGCAATGCGGAAGAGTGACAAGAGGATGTGTTCAGTGCAGACGCTGAGCTACCTGCCAATTGCAATTATATATCCTAAACAGACCGCAACATCAATTATATTGTCAACTTCACATGTAAATTGATACATTTCTTGCAGGTGACTTACTGATTGCATTATCGATATAGAATTCACAGGGCACCGTGTGTAATTATAAAGCCATCTCAGTATGAATGTGGGTGTAGACTGAGCCATAGACATAGAAACCCGGGGTGGATATATATTCATGCAAATTGAGCTCCGTTTCGGATCATTAACTTCTTTTTCCCCACTTGCATTCTTTTCTAACTCGTAACAGATGGTTTAGGGAATTTTAAAGTGTGACATATGATTTGGACAATAGTGTCACGTTTGCCTAATGGCTTACATTGCCATTGGTAAGGCATGCCCTGCTAATGAAGTAATGAGTTTTTTTATTGGTCCAATAGTGTTTTCAGGTGTCGACAAGAAAACTTCTGCGAAGGGTCGATAGATAATTTACGGCCGAAGGACCAAGGTTCTGTATAGTCACACAAGAGTGGGTTAGGGCTAGGGGTCAACTCAAAATCTCTACACGCAAAAATATGAAACCACATACGGATAAGGACAATAGACGACCCACACACAAAAAAAATATGACAATGATGACACTGTACCACACCACACTGAGTCACATAAATTGAAAAATGATCAGTTCCGATACCCGAGAATTATTGGCAACATTTTCGCCATCAATTTAAAGTATAATTGTGTGTCATTTACGGGAAATATATTGTGAAGGGTGTGCGTGAATACAGGGGAGGGGGATAAAAAGGGTAACGCACATCATTATCGCGAGGGTCTTGCTGTGTTTCTTTTTTTGCTATTGTATCCTAAATTGCATTCGCTGCGAATGGATTGAATTGCGCACATGATGATGATGTATGATGTTTTTACCAATTTAAGTTGTTTCGTCTTTCGGAAATCCATTTTTCACATCCAGAATCACAAAAACCGATACTTCGAATTTACCCACATGACATTTTAATACGCAGCGGAAAGCAATGTCATTATGGGTGATAGCTCGTGTTACAAGGAAAAGTCCTCTTCCATTGAGTGGTGACTGGAGGATTTTTTTATCCAGCAAAATATTGCCAATATTGACCAAAAAGTCGGTTATTTTGGGGTGGAGAAAAATGTCTGTTTTGGTTCATGTTATGTTCGTGACGAGTGATGTAGCTACCCTTTTTCAGCATTTTATTGAAAGTGATTGTTCATTTCGAAGTTGGAATCTCTAAAGGTTAGCCACAGGATGAGTTGGAAAAATTGGTGCCATCAGAGTTAGGATAACCATTGTTTCATTTTTCAATGATGTGATTTTTGTCGAAATTTCATATCGATAAAATTCTTTTAACTTTCCAAAAAAGTACCAAAAGAAAAAAATAGTTTGAAAAAGAAACACATTTTTTTTTTTTGGAAAAAATTGAGAACTGACTTTTAGTCGGCTACTGCGGCAACAAGCAACATGCAATTTTACATTGAATTAAATTAGAGGTCTTACATTAAAGCAACTCAATAAGTTGCTGATTGCGGCAACATTATTGCTGGCGAGGCGATACACAGCGCATGTTGAACAGCGGTATAATATAAAGGGTTTTTCAATAAGAGCGCTACAAAAGTTTTTTTAAATAAAACAAAAAGCGTTTTGGATATCAATGAAATTCTTTAATCCTGTGAAAGTACGTTCGATGCCATTATGTATGAAACTCGATTTCTTTTGCATGGTCACCACGGGCACGCTTGCAGAAGTCCAGACGCTGAACCCAATTTTCGACGGTTTTCAAGCATAAATCGGCCGATACTGCTGCAATTTCACATTCGATATTCGTACGAAGTTCATCAATCGTCGCTGGCTTGTTGGCATATGTAATGTCTTTATTGAAGTGAGTAAAAGTATTATAAACGTGACAGCTGTGTGCCTGTGGCAGTTATGCCAAATATACAATTATAAGGCACCTCATTACATCTCCCTTTTTTTTTTTCTTTTTTTTTTTTTTAGCGTTTAAATACCAATAGTTCAAAGTAATAATAATACAATTCATAATAATATAATTCATTAAATTTGGTATTTCATTTAATTTGCGTAGTTTAGTCTATTCACCGGTTTTACTACTCTGCCGCTTCTAGTGCGTATCATCCCTGGTATGTTAGCCGCTGTGTGGTCTGCTTCATGTGTCAATTGACATCTTGACATGTTATTGTTTTTTTTGTTGATCGTTGTCAGATTACTTCCTTCTTCGGTACTATGTCCATGTCCATGTGCTTGTGTGTTTGCTGATGACTTTATCAATTTTGGATATGCGGTGATGTTGATTGGGATTTCTGCTTTCGTGTTTTGGATTTGTGTGGTATTTCGTCGGTATGTTTTTCCTTCCTCGGTTGATACTATCATTGATCTTGGGTGCTGAGTCTCGCGTACTATTCTAGCTCCTATCCACTTGCGATGCTTTTCTTGCAAACGAATTGGATTTTCTTTGGAAATTGTCCTCTCTTTCCTTGCAGTGCGGTCGTAATAACGTTTTTGCTTATCTCTGGATTTTTGGATTTCACGAGATACGTCCATCTGGACTTTTGGAGACAGAAGTTGTTTAGAACTTGGAATTGTCGTCCTTGTTCGCCGACTCATCAAGCATTGGTTTGGAGATCCCAATACGTTGCTTCGTGGTGTATTGCGGTGGTTTAATAGCGCCAAGTAGTAATCTGTGCCGTCAAGCTTGCACTTACGGAGCATGTTTTTCGCCGTTTGGACATACCTTTCGCTTAATCCGTTTGATTGGGCGTATTTTGGTGTGGAAGTGATGTGGTTCAAGTTCCATGCGATTGCGAAATCTCGAAATTCTTTTGACGAAAATTGTGGTCCATTATCGCTTTCCAATATGTATGGGATGCCGTGAGTCGAAAAGTTTCTTTTTAAGTGTGTGATGACCTCTTTTGACGTTCCTTGATTTAATTCTGTGACATCGAAAAACCCACTGAAGCTATCTACAATTAATAAATAATTATTATTTTGAAATGAAAATATATCAGATCCAACTATTTCATATGGAAACTGGGGAATTGGCTTTTGAATTAAAGGTTGCTTGTTTGGTTTTCGCTGAGTGCTTTGGCATACGTGGCATCGTTCGACGAAATTGATTATGTCGTTTGTCATGCCTATCCAGAAAACGTTTTCACGAGCCCTAGCCAATGTGCGCTGTATTCCTAAATGGCCTTTGTGCACCTGATCGAGAATTCGTTGTTTTTGTTTTGCAGGAACTATGATCTTGCTGCCTTTGTACAATATGCTGTCGTCATGTGTAATTTCATCGCGAAACTTGTAGTACGGCTTGATATCATCTGGGACTTCGCTTTCTTCATTGGGCCAACCTTTGTTTGCAATATTCATTAAACTTAACAAGTGTTCGTCAGTTTTTGTGTCCATTTGTAAATCTGATAGTGCTTTTTTCGAGATCGAGTGAATTTGGAGAACCTCAAACTCTTCGTTGTCGCCTTCCATTATTTCATCGTTAATGCAGTCTCGACTCAGTGTATCCGCCAGTTTCATATTGGTCCCTCTTTTGTAGACCACCGTGGGAGCGTATTGATGTGTTTCCATTAATATTCGTTTTATTCTTGCTGGTGCTGAATACACGGTCTTTTTGTATATAGACTCAAGAGGCTTGTGATCGCTCTCTATTATTAGATTTTTTCCATATATGTACTCATGAAATTTTCTGCCAGCGAATCGAATAGCTAATGCCTCCTTTTCTATTTGAGGGTAATTAATTTCCGTTTTTGTCAAAGCTCTGCTACTATAGCCCACTGGCTGGTCATCTTGCAATAATGTTGCTCCGATTGCGTATGAGCTCGCGTCAGTCTGGATCGTAACTTCGCTATTTACATCATAGGGTTTTAGTACTGGTGCAGTTGTTAATAACTTCTTGATTTCGTTCAATGCGTTTTGTTGGTCTGTGTCCCACTGGAACTGTACATTTTTTTCTAATAACTTTCGGAGTGGCTGTGTTACTTCTGATGCATTTCTTATAAATTTTGATAAATAGGTGACCATTCCGAGCAATCGTTGAAGCTGTTTTTTATTTTCGGGTGCTTTTAGCTGTTCTATTGCTCGCACTTTTTCTGGATCAATATCTATGCCCTTAGCACTTATATAATGACCCAAAAACTTAATTTTTTCCTTTTCAAACATACATTTTTCTTTGTTCAGCTTGAGTCCTCTTTCATTTAATGCCTTTATGACTTGTTTTTGCGTTTCCTGTAATTCGTTTACCTAGTGTTTTCGCATGAATTAGTATGTCGTCCATTGAGACTTCGACATTTTTAATATGTTTAAGGATGTCGGTCATTATCTGCTGAAATATTTCTGGTGCTGGTGCTAGGCCAAATGGTAAGACTAGGAAGCTGTATCTACCCCACGGTGTGGCAAATGTTAGATACTTCGTTGTTCGCTTTGTCACTCTTATTTGCCAGAAACCTCGTTTACAGTCAAGCAAAGTGAAATATTTTGAGTTCTTTATACGTGTTGAGATTTCTTCCAGCGTATTTAGTGGGAAATGTCGACGTAATATATTTTTATTTAGGTCCGTTGGGTCGATGCATATACGTAACTTTCCTTTTTGCCTGACCACTACCATTGGAGAGACACATGGCGTTGCTTCCGTAGTTGGTTTTATTACCCCTTTTCTTACCATGTCATCTAGTTCAGCTTTTACTGCCTCTTTCATGGTATACGGTATTCTTCGTGCAGGATGTATTTTTAATTTGGTTGTTTCTTTTAAATCAATTTCATATTGAAAGTCTTTTAGACAACCAACGCTATCCTTGCAGTCCTCCTTATCCACTTTTTCATTTATGGCATTTATTCGAATGATTAATTTTGCTTCTTCGCAAGCTTTTTTCCCAAGAATTGGGGAAACCTTTGCATCCACGACAAAGAATTTTATATAAAAAATTTTGTTTCTTATAGTGACATGCGTTACTACTTCCGCAATTACTGGCATTTCGTGTTTGCTGAAAGTTATGAGCTTTACTTTGCCTGTAGGCGGAGTTGTTTTTAATTTTGCCTCTTGAACCAAGCGCTTTGGTAGGACGTTACATTGGGCACCAGAATCAAGCTTAAATTTTATCTTTTTTTGTTTTATTTCCACAACTTCGTACCAATTTTTGTCATCATCTTTGTTGCTTTCCGATATTTCGTTCAGTTCGTAGTTTTCGTCACTTTCTTCTTCTGTTTCTATTGCATCTGCGTGTACTTTGTTGTTGCTTTTGCACATTGATGGAAAGTGATTTCTATACCCACACTTTGTACATATGTTGCCAAATGCGGGGCATGATTTTTTGCCATGATGAGTTCCACATCTCTTGCAATAAAATGTGTTTTCAGAAGCTGATTTTTTTTGGTACTTGTGATATGACTTTCTATTAGTTTTAACTTTTGATTTGTATACTGCGTCTATGTTTTCTTCCTTATGAATTTCTTTTAGTTGCTTCGATGTGATCTCGCTTGCCCTGCATATGTTGATTGTTTTCTCGAGGTCGATGCCATCTTCTGAGAGCAGTCTTTCTCTGAGGAATTCATTGGAGATTCCTATTATTATTTTGTCTTTGAGCAAACTATCTTGTAAATTTTCAAATGCACACTTTTTTATTTGCGATTTTATTTTGGTAAGAAACTCGTCGAAAGGTTCGCCTTCACTTTGATACATCTTATTAAAAACGTATCTTTCGTACGTGACGTTGGCTTTTGGTGTAAAATAGTTATTAAATTTGTTTTTTATTGATTTTACCTGTATTTTTTCGTCTTCCGTGAGTTGAAATGTGTTGTATATCGCTATAGCCTCTGACCCGATTGTTGACATTAATGTGGCTATCTGTACTTGCTGCGGCCTGGTCTGTAGTTGCGTTGCTATTTCGAACCACTCGTATTGTTGAACCCAATTCTTCCAGTTCGTTGCTGCGTCGCCAGTGGTGATTAATTCCTTGGGTGGTCGGATGTAACTCGCTCCAGGATTTCCAAAGATGTTAATATTTGCCGTTTCTGCTGGACCAGGGTTTCGAGATGCGCTGCTGGTCTCTGCGTTTTCATTATTTGCCATTTTTTTTATTTTTTTTTTTCGCGATTTTCAAGATTTCAATAAATTTTCAGTTTTGTATGCCGCTTTTTTTTTTTTCGCGCCACTTCTGACACCATGTAATGTCTTTATTGAAGTGAGTAAAAGTATTATAAACGTGACAGCTGTGTGCCTGTGGCAGTTATGCCAAATATACAATTATAAGGCACCTCATTACAGCATAGACCATAGACTTGACGTAGCCCCACAGAAAATAGTCTACGGCGTCAAATCGCACGACCGAGGCGGCCAAGCGACTGGACCATTTTATAATAGGCCCTAGCGAAGTATCCGTCGTAACGGAAAATTTTCCGATTTTATACGATTCGGAGGATTTTTGGACTTTTGCTGCGAGGTATTCTTCGAAACAGCACTGTTCCGAGAATTTTTCCGATTTCTTGTAACGCATATCGGCGAATTACGTTGAAGTGCGATGAGGTGCATTTTTTGTTTTATTTTTGATAGCTAGATTGCGATATACAACGACAGAAATTGATTGCGGAATGTTTTTACGATTTTGAGTGCAGTGCGGTGCGCCATCGCAATTGTTTATTTCTCTTCCGAAGTCGGACAACCCTCGAATGGAATTTGAGCCTCCGAAAGAGTATGCGTTGCAGAGAATTTTCCATTCCGACGGATACCTCGCTAGGACCGAACAGTGCTACCTCTGAAAATTTGTACAAAGTGTTCAAAAAGGTGTCCGAGAGGTAAAAAAGTGTCCTATATAATAAGACTGCTTTCGTTATCCCTTTTTAGCCATCTAGAGCTTACTTCCCACTCTAGTATATACTTCCTTTTCTCTTTAATGTCCTCTTGTGAAATAATTTCGGAACCAGTACTCGAATCAGATTCCGACGAATTTTCCCTATTTGCTGCCTGAGATATATTTTTTTAAGTTGATGGCACATTTTTTGACATAGTTCTATAAAGAAGCTGCTAATTAGATATTTAATAATAAAAAATGTTCACCATATTATAAAATGTTCGTTAATTTCAAACAGTCGCCAGTGTAAATTAATTTCTAAAAAGTGTCCAAAAACGATGATTTAAAAAAAAGAGGTGTCTGGTGTCCGAGTGATCGAAAAGGTGTCCAATTGACACTTAAGTGTGCCAAGGGTAACCCTGGGTCCAATATATCAATATAAGCGAGTAGTGACAGGCTGACAGGTCACTTCGCTAGAGACGTTTGCGCATGTTACTAGGTACGTTTTATTTAATTTGGAAACTATGTCGGGCGTGACACCTAATACTTGATTTAGTGAGGAATCAAGTAGCGTAGCATTTTCCTGTTGTACAGTATGATGATGGTGGTTGGGTGTTGAATGAATAGGGTAGGCACTGATTGGCGTCAACTTGGCGATGCCCAGGCGTTGTAACTGTTCATACACATCAATTGTGCTTATTTTACCTCCGCGTGGTAGCCACCGGGTACTGGTCTTGTCCTTCCGGGCATGACTTGCTAAACTTATAAGCGCGAGTGTTGAACACGAAGAAAATAGCAACACTATAATGCTCTGTCGGAATGACTGCCTGATCGAGTCTCAGAGGTCTTACATGAGCCCCTCAGAAAGAGGACGTACGGCGGATGAATTCACATGGTTGAATCAACGGTGGCGTCAACAGGTCAACAGTCAACATGGCAGATACTTCAATGAGCTACTTTGACGTATTTGGAGCTGAAGTCATTGAGGATTTTTCAGCACTAGTCAGGGTGTTGAAATAGAGATGGTGACGGAAGAGCCCTTAATGAGTCAACGGCAGCTCTCACATCCCCGCAGCGGGTTACTGACTCCGGAATATTCCGGCTCCTTTTGCCCAAGGGGTTACAGAAAGGGCCTGGTCCTCCAGGTTGGGGGTTGTGCGTGGGGTTAACGACCCTACCACGGAAAAAAAAGAATTGTTGCGAAGCAACCAAAAGCCTCGGATAAGGACGGATTCACTGTTGACGACCCTGCAAAACGAAAAAGGGACAATGACGTTCGGATCTGCACGTGGAATGGTCGAACTCTGAACAGACCGCGTGCAGCCGAATAACTAGCGGAGGCCCTAGACTGCTACAAAGCAGGTATCACCGCCATCCAGGAAGTGCGGTGGGATGGGCCGGGCAAAAGGAGGATGAAAAACTGTGACATTTACTACGGTGACTGCTACAGAGAACAAAAGCAGCGTCTATTTGGATGCGGATTTGTTGTAAGCGGAAGACTTAGGCAAGAAGTCTTGAGCTTTCGACACGTTAGTGAACGCCTTACAACTATCCGCATCAAGGCTATATTCGCCAACATCAGCCTGATATGCGCTCACGCCCCCACAGAAGATAAAGACGATGCTACCAAAGAATGTTTCTACGAGCTCCTCGACAAAACATATGAGCAATGTCCTAAGCATGACATTAAAATCGTCTTGGGTGATTTTAACGCCAAAATAGGAAAGGAGGACATCTTTGGTAGCACAATCGGAAAACACAGCCTACACGACACCACGTCTGGAAACGGACTTAGGCTGATTGATTTTGCTGCGGGACGTAATGTTACCATAGCTAGTTCACGGTTTCCTCACCTCAATATACACAAAGGAACATGGCGGTCACCTGATCATCAAACCGTCAACCAAATTGATCACGTTGCGATCGATGCAAGGCACTCCTCCAGTATTCTAGATGTCCGAACTTTCCGAGCGGCCAACATAGACTCGGACCACTACCTTGTTGTAGCCAAGGTACGGATGCGGATATCCCAGACACCACAACAACGAGAAAATACTGTGAGGAGATTTAACGTCGGACGACTACAAACGCAACAAACCGCCAGAACCTTTGCCGATCGCGTATCCCTCAACCTCTTGAGAAGTCCTATACTGCCAGCATCAAGTGCCGAAGACCAGAGGCGCCGATGCCAAGAAGCCATCAAAACCGCCGCAACTGATGTGCTCGGTTTCACCAGCCCACCCCCTCAAAACCCCTGGTTTGACGAAGAGTGCCGGCAAGCACATGCAGCAAAACAAAGTGCATACGAAGCGTCGCTGCATAGAAGGACGAGAGCAGCTCGTCAGCTGTACGAGCAAAAAAGGAGGGAAGAACATCGGCTTCTCCGGAGAAAAAAGAGAGAGCATGAGAAGCGCGCGATCGAGGATATAGAGAGGTGTTACTCCAGGAACAATGTTCGGAAGTTTTACCAAAAGGTAAAAAGAACGTGTCATGCCAACAAGACCCGAACGGAGACCTGTAGAGACGAACAAGGAAACCTTGTAGTAGAGTCACAGTCGGTGCTGAGGACATGGAAAAACCATTTCTGCAGACTGTTAAACGGCGAAGACGGCACAAATTCCGCTGTTAGGCAGAACGAACCATTCAACCTGGACGATGACAGCCAAGATTTCCGTCCACCTGACCAAAATGAAGTGAGGATAGCAATATCTAAGCTTAAATCCAACAAGGCTGCTGGTCCAGACGGCTTACCTGCCGAGCTCTTCAAGGCAGCCGGAGATGACTTGGTAGAGTGCATACACCAACTCATCTCCAAGATTTGGTTAGAGGAAAGTATGCCTGATGAATGGAACCTCAGCATTGTTTGCCCGATCCACAAGAAAGGAGACCCTCTAAACTGCGCCAACTACAGAGGCATCAGTCTCCTGAACACTGCGTATAAGATCATGTCTGCTGTATTGTGTGAACGCCTGAAACCATTCGTCAACGATCTGATAGGTCCCTATCAGTGCGGTTTTAGGCCCGGTAAGTCCACGACCGATCAAATATTCACACTACGGCAGATCCTGGAAAAAACCCAAGAATACCAGATCGATACTCACCATCTTTTTGTCGATTTTAAGGCCGCATATGACAGCGTTTATAGAGACGAGCTATACAGAGCCATGTCTAGTTTTGGCATCCCTGCCAAACTTGTCAGATTGTGCAGAATGACGATGGAGAACGCTCGCTGCTCCGTAAAGGTCGGAAACAATCTCACCGAGACCTTTGATGTCAAAAAAGGATTTAGACAAGGTGATGCGCTGTCATGTGACTTCTTCAACATCATTCTTGAGAAGATTGTGCGAAACTCACAAGCCAACACCAGAGGCACAATTTTCTATAAGTCTGTGCAACTGCTTGCATACGCTGACGACATTGACATTGTTGGTACAACACAGCGAGCTGTCACTGGTGCGTTTGCAAGTATTAGTGCAGAAGCGGCAAAAATGGGGTTAGTGGTGAATGAGGGTAAAACAAAATATATGCTGTCAACAAGAAGGGACACACGACATCGACGAATCGGGCAGAACGTCACGATAGACAGCTATAACTTTGAGGTAGTTAGGGACTTTGTCTACCTCGGCTCCGCTCTGATAACGACATCACATCAGAAATCAAACGAAGAATCACACTTGCCAACCGCTGTTTCTTTGGCCTAAGACGGCAACTGATAAGTAAGGCCTTGTCGAGAAATACTAAGGAAACTCTGTATAAGACCCTCATCATCCCAGTCCTGCTTTATGGTGCAGAAGCATGGGCGCTATCAAAGGCGGATGAAGATCTCCTTGGTCGTTTCGAACGCAAAATTCTTCGAGTGATTTTTGGTCCCGTTTGCGTTGACGGGCTTTGGAGGAGAAGATTTAACAGCGAACTCTACGAGCTGTACAGCGACGTCGACCTAGTCAGAAAAGTACGCATCAGTCGTCTAAGATGGCTGGGACATGTAGAGCGAATGGACACCAACGCTCCGGCCCGAAGAGTCTTCGATTCTAACCCGGAGGGACAACGCAGTAAAGGAAGACCTCGCCTTAGGTGGCGCGCTCAAGTGGAAGGAGACCTCAACCAACTTGGAGTGCGCAACTGGAGGCAGTTAGCCAAAGATCGCGCTAACTGGAGAGGCGTATTGGTTGAGGCCCAGGTCCACCCCGGACTGTAGCGCCACCTAAGTAAGTAGTACAGTATGATGACTTAAAGGTCTCCATTTGCAAAGCGTCATGAAGTTTGATGGACATCCAGACATGAATTGACAAAAAAAAAATACCAATTTCCAAATTCCAACTCTAAAAGTATAAAGAAGTACGAAATCTTCGGTGCGAGCACTTGGCCGGTTTTTTTTATTTTCAAGAGACTCGTCCGACCTAAGAGAGATGCAAAATATGGAAAAATGTACTGCATACAAAAAGAATATCTGAAGCGAAAATTAAACACAACAATTGGCTCAATGCGACACTCTCCCACAAGTCGATTCACTGCCTCTAGGTCAGACATTAAAGGATCGCCCCTAGGGAGGCCAAGAATACACATTCGAAATCAGTCATCCTCCTTACTTACTTATTTAGGCGTTCCTACACTTCGGGATTTACAGAGGCTGTAACTTACAAGGGTCTCCAGCTATACACAGTTTTTGACGAGTTTTTTCACCCGTCTTTTGGCGCGTTTTTTGACGAGGTTTCGACGCGGTTGTTCAAGCGTTTTGTGACTCGTCTTTCTGACACGGTTTTTCACGATTTTGTCGACGCGTTGTCTCAAGCATTTTCTAACGCTTATTTTATTTTAAATTGAAAAGTGACGCTCACGTTTCTTTCGCTCTTCACGTAGATTGAGGTTCTGGTAATCTTAAACATATGTACGTTGCGAGGGTGGCTCTTACTAAACGATCTACTTCCATACGATCGAGTCTTGGCCACCCGTCATGTATTTGAGCTGGCAATCCAATGGTTGATTGGCTTTTCGGCGGCATTATTATATGAACAGTAGCAAAGTCCTAAATGAAAAATGTCAACCGTCAACAGCAATAATTTGCGAACTATATCAAGACACACAACAGTTTCTTGTTAATGATCAATGTAGTCAAATGTGAGTCTGCGAGCGTAACGCCATCTGTTGGCGGTACCATTTTCTCGAGGGACAAAATTAGCCGACAGCTTCGAAAATATTTCTGTGGCAACAAGGAAAATCATTTTTAGCTACTTTCCATCAACATATATGTAGGTTAAAGGTTGGACTTTAAATGTGGGAAGACGACTTATGCGTTTTTTTTTCCTGGGTCATAACCCAGAGACCGTATTAGATATTTTAATGAAAAAACGGTGCGTCCGATCGTAACATTAACTCAATTTTGACATACCTAAGTCGACTTATGCTGTTTTTCCTTGTTGTCGCAGATATGTTAGCTGTAGTAGAGCAATTTCGAAAATAACTTCTGTAAGACCTTTAAGAAGCATATTCACAGGCTTTATAGAGGGATATGGAATAAAGTTTCGGTAAGATCTCCATTAAATGACTGAGGCTTTATAGAAGGATATAGAAATTTGATAGAACTCTATAAGACTTATGAAAATGTATAACGAGATATGTGGAAAGTGAATTGTTTGAATAAAGCTTGTGGCTCGAAGAGCTGTCGAGACGATTCTTTTGAGGTCCTGACCGAAAAAAAAATCCCCCGCAAATCCGATGATGTCCAGTCGACAAAACCAACACAAATTTATATTTATGTATATGTATGTAGAAGATAAGGCGACCAAAGGCTCCCAACGTCAAAACCTATCGTGGGAAAGACTTCAATGTATGAATACATAAATGTCGAGCTTACAAATCATTTTGCCTGTCTCCATCCAGGGTCGAAAGCTCTCACACCACAACCAATAACTCAATATCCTCGCGGCATCATTCTCTGCGTGCATTTTTTCCATTTTCCGATACAACTCCACCTTTCTTAAAGTAACCCTCGCCCGCACAAGCTTTCCGCAAAAAAGGGTTATTATTATCTAACGAATCGATTCACTTTTGCGGAGCAGAGAAAAAGGAAAGAAAAACGCACATCTTCCATCATCATCATCATCATCCCGCAAGTGAGCACGTTAACCCCAAAGTATGACTCATTCGATTTGGTAACAACATATCACCAGCACAGCACATAGAACCATCCTCATAGAAAGGAGCCCGGCAAAGAAGACAAATGCTCGTCGGTGTCTCCCTTCTAGGGGTGCGCGGCCTGCATAGGATTCCCAGCATAAAACCCTAACATAACGATGGTCGTCAACACTGTGTTGTATGTCTTGTGTTGTGTGCGCTGTATAGTTGCCGATCGAAAAACAGGCAAACAACTTCCACCATAATAAATTCCAATCTGTGGTGCAAAAGATTCGGAACGAGCTGCATGCTGTTGCACCACAAGTGGTTAAGGAGTAGTAGCGCTACCTCTGGTGATGGTGACTCAACGCAGCACCTCATCTTCTCTTCAGTTTTTTTTTTTTTTTTTCTCCAACCATGAACGCGACTTACATACACGACGTAATTGTGCATACGTTTAAGTCAGGAATTAGACCCTCGGTTCGTATTCGTATGGAGAAATGTCGGTTCGGTTCGCTGTTGTATCTTCGCCCTTAAGTTGGGGCGGGAAAAATTGAACACCTGCATTACACTTGAGCCATAAACGGACGGAATTTGTATAGAATAACGCTATGCATGTCCTGTGCAGTGTGTGTGCGCTAATGTACTTAGGGCGTGTATGTGGATTTGCTTAACTAAGAAAAGAACCAAGGATGATGTGGCAGGCGGCAGGAGGGTGCTGTGATGGAAGGGTATACAATATACACAGATGAAGAATGAAGAAAATTAATTCTTGCACACTTGGGGAGTATTGTGTGTTCGATATTTTTTTTTTCTGTTTAAATGGGATTTCTAAAGGCAGTAAGCGCACATGTTTAGTTAGGGAATTGGAATGTAATGCATATAGCGTTGTTGCCCTCTTGTGTTGTAAATGAACTGTCACACAGTGATTTTCACGTATTTTTCTTTTCAATATAAGTTCACTGGTACTGTTAGCTCGGAGAGGTTAAGAAGGTATCCAATGATACAGTATTTAATTTCGGTAAGTAATATAGGTTGGTAGGTATAGGCAGTGCCATTGTGATTGTATAGGGAAGGGAGAGGGGGTGCGACTGCCAGTTCTCAGAGTTTCGTGTGAAATTGATATTACGTTCAAGTGAGGTCGCCTTCGAACAAATTCATTGTGGAACTTGTTGATGGTAATGGTATAGTAGTAGGCACCCCTTTATCAAAAGGACTGACAATTTCGGTTCAATTTGATAATCCACAGGTGAGTTCACAGGTGATTCGAGTGTGTTAAAGGACAACGACCTACGGCGTGGAGCAGTAGGTGCATCACCATAGACTTTGTTATGAAGTCCATATAAAAATTAAGCGAGGTATTGGTGAGTGATTTTATTAGGAATCTTAGAGACCAGTTAATTGTGGCAGCGTTGCCATAAGTGCAGATTTGTCTGCATTTTGCAGATTTTCAACTAAGCCGAAAACTTTTAACAACCATCAGAAATCTGCACTTCAGATTTAATCTGCACTCGCAATTATATATTTTTTTCTTTTTAAAAAATAATTTCAACATTTTTTGCACACTTCTTGTTTTTACTGTATTCTATCATTTTCGTATTCAGCTCCTTATTATTTTTTTTTTTTTTGTTATTGTGATGTAAGTTTTTTCCATAGAAATCTGGGGCCTGATTCTGTAAGGTGAAACGTTCCAACGCTTTCGTGCGCACGAAGAAATTTGCTTGTATATCATAGGGCAAACCATACATGCGCAAGAAAAGGTTTGATCGTTGCGACTTACAGAATCTGACCCCTGCATTACAGATTTTATTTTTTCGTCACAGTTGCATATTTGTCCAAATATTTTAATGGAAACACCACTTATAATAGTACATTCTTCAATGTAGGAAAGACGTGTCATTTGTTAAATTAATTAGATCACATAAAAATCCTGGCAGGTAATGACCATGGACTCTATGTTCTATGGGAAAAATGGGCCATTACTAAGCATGCCATATATCCTGTAGTCTACAGGATACCCCTGTATTTTCAACGAGAATCCTGTAGAAATTTGACTCCTGTGTTTTTGTGAAAAATCATGTAATCAGGCAGTTTTTTTTCCCATATATGAAATTAGCAACTTTTCATAGAACTAAAAACTAAACGATTGAATCCAACCTACGTAGCAGTGGTGTCCTCATTTAAAATGAGTGGTGCTGATGAGCTTTTTAAGTTGTAGGCCCAAAGGGGGAATCTATACTCTGTTGTTGTTGCGACATTTGAAATTCGAACGCCATTTTTTTATTCTATTGTACCTACTTTTGAAAGACAATCCTATTGCGTGTTAATTTCTTCTTTAATTTTTATTGTGTGAAAATATGCCAAATCCGTTAAAAGGCAAATGCATTCTCAACGGCAAATTAATCGAAAAATACCCATTTTTGGAAACCGGAAAAAGCAAAAGTGATGGTTTTTGTAAAAAGTGTAAAGGGGGTTTTTCGATCGCATCCAGCGGAAACGCAGATATTTTTCGACACACAAAAACAAACAAACACATCAATGCTTTGTCTGCAGATTCGTCCAGCCAAAAAAAATGTGAACTATTTCACTCCAACAATTGATAGCGCTACAGTCAAATAAACCTGTGAAATGAAGAAATGTTTTTGATTTGTCCTGTTTTTTCTTAAAAAAATGATGGCATGATTAGCTATTACCCTTGGATGACAACTTTCTTCAGTGGTTTCCGGAAAGTTTCAAAAGCTCGATTATTCGTACAGCCCTTTAGGACACAAGAATGGATGTTGCTATCCTCACTGCGTATATTTGCCGGGTGACAGAACATTTTGACCGATTTACGTTGATAGAAGAACTAAAAAAAGTGGGTCCCAAAATTCTGTCCGTGTGTCCGTCTGTCTGTGCTGAGGCCTACGTCTAAACGTCTGCCCGGATTTTCTTCAAACTTCAGATTTTGAGTTTGGGCGCTAATTGTTCGGGCCGTTTTTTTTTCACGGTAACCTCAATATTAATGGTACTTCCCATATAAAATGTGGACTTATACCAGTTTGATTTGTTCGAAATTGATTTGCTAAGCATAAGTATGTAAATGAGGTTAGCATGACTGCATACCTACCCAGTTTTTGGCTTGAAAATCGAATAATTGTACTTTCGAAATTTGGACATACATATTTCGAAAACGGTCCATACGATTGTAACAAAAAATAATTTCTAAGCTCATTTCCAACTTAATAGCAAACTCAGTTTTTCTCTGTATTATCTTAAAATGGATTTTTGGAAAAATATTTTTTTTTTTTTTCTTAAATTCAGTTTTCCTTAGTTTACCTTAAACGGCAATAACGATTTTGACTTGGTTGGTGAAAGTGCGTAAAGTATAGTTTTGCCACGTCAAATCTTATGACATCATCTGGACGGGTTTCGCTCAACGTTCTGGATGGCGGATGGGTCAAAATTCTTTTTAAAAAATTCAGCTTTCAATATTCTGCTTTACAAAATTTTGCAAACAATAAATAATGGTTTGGAAAATATTCAAACTGAATTTTATTGTTTGGTAGATTATACTCTTAGTATGTCCACGGCACAAAGCACAATCGCAACTAACTTCAAGCAAGTGGTGGCCATCATACCTTTTATTCTGACGTTTTGTTTGATCTTCTCTCTAACTTCCGTGTACCTACGTTTTGTTTTTTTTTTGTTAATAATGAAAAATAATCGTGACAAAAAGTGAGAATAATGAAAATAGTCTTGTGTTGCTTTAAATTTGAAAAGCATAGATAATTAAGAAAAAAAAGATTTTAACGCTTTTGAACATTTAACAAATCGTTTTTTATTGTTTGCAGAAATTGTTTTCGTAAAGTTGAGATGGAGAGGACTTTTTTTTTTTAATTTTTTTTTTGTTTTTTTTAATATTTAATGTAACTAGAGTTGGCCCAGTGGTAGTTTACTAGTATAGTAACTTGGCTCAAGCACAGCATATTGGAAAACAAATTTCACAAAGCATGAATCTTTTCAAAATATACAAGCGAAGTAGTGCTTAAGGCAGTAAAAGTGGTTGTTTACTATTTGCCGTCGCCTATTTATATATACATATTCAATTTTTTGGTTTCTTTTTAATTCAAGTTTTATTTTTACTTCTTAACTTTCAATTTTTAATTTTTCATAATTATGTCTTTTTTAATGTCTATTTTTTCTTGTCGTTTATATTTTTTGTTAGTTTAAAAAACAAACAGAATAAGCAGAATTTTGTAAATCCGAATTAAAAAAAATAGTTTTGCAAATCAGAATTTCGACCTGCTCCCCATCTGGACGCCGAAGGGCTTGCTTCGATTGCAACGTAATAATTTTGATTACTGATTGTTAATGACCCTTGTGCGCACACTGAGGTATGGGAATGGAATGCTGGTTATATTTCTATCGATTCAATCGACGCAGGGTTTCTCTGCCAGAAAGTGCCGTCTAAAGGGTCGTCCTTTTAATTTTAGCGGTATATTCACTAGAGAACAATAGGTACCTAGATAGAGTTGTCGCTCCGGTAATAGCCAAACATTTATGCTTTAGAAGATCATAAAATTCTTCCTTGATTGCATCATCTTGCTCCTCTGTGGACCCCAAAGTAGTTTGACCCTAATTTGGACTTTGACCAAGCGAAGACTAGACTGAGATTATAGACCCCTCAAATTAATCTCTAATCACCAATCGTCTCCTTTTGAAACTTGTCATAGTTGATGTCACATTTGCTCGGTATGTACCTATATTCGCTACGCAGACCAACCGACCTACCCACCCCACTATCTTTATCGTCAAATATACACATCTACTCCCTGAAACCCTTCGGATCAACCTACTCTATCTCTATTCTTGAAATCCCATTCACAATACCACTTCCAATTGACATTTGCAAACAAATCCGCCGATCATTCTTCATTCGAGTGCCTGGGGAAGGGTCATTACTGCTTAGAAACGCACATCTCCTCGCACACAATCGCTAGCCAAATGCGTGAACTTCATACATCTTCAACAAAACAAAAACCGAAAGAGTCTCCGCTCATAATACGGGCGTAGATACTTGAAATTAACCAGACGCCAGAGTGATTGAGGAAAAAGTGTCCTAGCCGTAGACATTGTCAAGTGTGCTTACTCTTCCGTTTGTGCCTTTCGTGTCATCATATTATTTTCAAGAGTATTTTACATTTCCCTGTCGTTGATGTTGTTGTTGCTGTTCCTCTTTTGTTCTTTACAACTCACTGCACAACAGTATATATTCCGCTATACGATTACAGACAAAAAGGAAACGTATTCAAGGAGACGACACTCTTTTGTGGTCCAAGACCAAACACAGAACACATTTCTTTCAATTTCAGAAACGAGCCAAAGGTACACGCAATGGTACTTGAAAAAGTCTTCAGTGCCACGACAAGGTAGGTACATCCTATATACACGAGAAGAAGAAAACAAATTGTACATTTGTGATCACGATGCGCGATGTCATTCATTTCAGGGGTCGGTCGCCGGTCGGTTGAGCTCGCGGTACTTGAGCAATCGGAAGGGACCTGAAATTGATTCCTTATGCAAATTTTAGTGCCCAAATTGCAGCAATGTTGCTACCGTGTATTTCGGTGTGTATATGGCTGAGGCTTTTGTGTGTACGTACTCCAGCGCACTCTCATGGCTTCTAGATTACTGTGACTAAATTGTACTTGGGGTTTAATCACTTGAAAAATATTCAAATGATTGTGGATGGCATTCAATCGTGCGTCCTTTCTTCTGGGTTCAGTTGTTGTTTTTTTTTTTTTTCTCTTCTCGATGTCGTCGTTATGTGTTGTTATTTGTGTTATTTGTTATGCGGGCTCTGGATGCCATTATGCAAACTGAACACCGAAAATGCGTTCTTTACAAAGAGAGGAAGCAATTGAAGGCTCTCAAGGAGCGCTTGCTCACCTCAAATCACATCTCATCACTTCGTTGTGCTTTTTTTTTTTTTTTGTTAATTTTCCTCCTTCGAGTGTCTGTTATAAATTATTTCCAATTTCAAAATGAAATTGTTCCGCTCTTGCTGTTGATATTATAATTTTATTCAAATGTGCATTTGGCAGAGAAGTAGACATTCTTCTTTCACAGCCAGCCGGTGTGATTGTGTGAAGGAAGTTCTCTGGAATTTATCACCGATGATGATATCGTCATTTGGGGAACCTGACAGGGGTCTGCCTCTGTAGAAGGACACAAATTTCTTTCCCATTGCTGTATACACTTTTGTGTCTGTGCAATTATTTGAAGCGGTATTTGCATAATTCTAATGATTTTTTTTTTAAATCATGGGTGGAACTAATGGATTGGATAGGAGTGGTTCGAAGGTACCTTTAAGATCTGTTTGCCGATTGATTGCAGCTTCAGAAATGATATCTTCAGGGGGGACTTTAAATTAGGCGGCCGTTTTGGTGTTCAGACTTTTCGGATAGTTGATGGGACTCTGCCCAGATATATATGAGAGAACTAAATTTAAAAATATGGGTACCTACCGCACTTGAAAATTTGTTATCTACACCCATAACTTGGCAAGCTTACCGATATAGTGGATGTCATCCCCAAATCGAGGCTATTGTATTCAACAAATAGTTACCATAGCTATTTAAGACGCGGTTGTTAGCGAACTTAATTTGGGTCGGGTATGAACACCGTCCTGTTACCCGCTTAGCCTGCTATGCTTGTTTACAACAACCTTTTTATCAGCTGCGTTAGGTTAGGTTAGGTTTACGGGTTGGTAGAGCAGGGTAAACCTATCAGCTGCACTACCTAGTCGTTACGGTAGAAGTACTACCATACGGCTACGTTAGCTCTTTTCTGTACAGTTCTGCTTAGGTAAGGTTGTTCTGGCTCGCAGAATAAGCGACGACTTAGTCGTTTTCGGTATAACAACTGGCAAGCGGTTATGACAGCTCTGCTTTGTTGCTCTAAGCAATCCTCTATCTTAGTTTCTACTGCTATGTAATGTGTAGCTATAATGAGCTATAATGGTAAATTAATAACGCACTCAAAAACGATACATGGAATAAATACATAAAAAAAAAATAGAAAAGTGACCAGAATTATTGCATTGCTACCCTGCATTGTCGAATGCATTCAAAAAGACAAGACTTTCGTCAAATGTTTTATGTAGTTTCCTGTTGAAGGCGTAGAGGTCGGAATTGCATCGTGACAAGAGGTAAAAATCGTCCCGGTATGTAGTTAGCAGCTACTCTACTAAGCAAGCCAGTGAGCAGCACACAAGTCACGTGCCACTTTGTCTGTATATGTTCCCGTATAATACCCGCATGCATAATCAGTGACGTAGCGTGGGTTGGAGCCGCCCGGGCAGACCCAACTTATGCGGCCCCCGTAATTTTGTTCGCATACTAAAAAAAAGAAGACTTTGTTAACTTGGTAAAATTTCTGGAATCGAATTCGAAATGTGTACTTATCGAAAACAAAAAATAATTTCTATGGTAATATGGTCAATGGTCATTTCTAACTGAATAGCAGGCTCAATTTTGGTCTGAATTATCATACAATAGATTAAAAAAAACAAGTATTTAAAAGTTATTTAGTCATCGAGGAAAACGGCGATAAAGATTTTGACCAAAATGAGTAGTTAGAGTAAAATGTATCCGCCTTATTAATAAAAAAATTTTCCCAACTAAATTAGTTAGCAAACGTCAGATAGCATTCAAAAATTGGACATAACTGCTGAGTAACAAGTTGATAGCTTTTACACAATGTTTATTAATACGGAAGTATCTTAATATATAAAAACGTTCGTGCGTATGTATGACCGACGATAGCGGCTGAACCACTGAAGCTATCCCCCTTATATTTACACCATATGTTTGTGTGGTGCTCCGGATGGTTTATGTTTATTTTAGACCCTATAAAGGGCGCTGGGGTCGCTTTTTGAAAATTCTTATTTATGGACCGATTTGGCTCAAATTAACACCATATAACACTTAAAACAAAAGAAAGCTTTTGCCAAAATTTGGACCCGATAGGTGGCGCTGGGAGATATTTACGACAAGTTAGATTTCCCTGCATATCAATTTTGTATCAACAACATTAAATTTAATTGTAATAATATAGTTGGCGTTGGTTGTCTAGGTATAATTTTTTGAATTTGACATTTCAGTAATTCATATTTCATATATAGCTGTACAATTGTTCGACGAAAACTCCAAATTAGTTTTTAATCAATTTTAAATAGGCAAATAAAACATTTCCGGCACAAATAACATAACCAAGGAAAATGTTCTTACTGGGCCAAATTTTATGATTCTTCTTTTGTTTTGTTCCTATTGGTGTATTTCAGGCTTAGGCAATCTTAAAAGATACAATTTTGGACCCGATAGGTGGCGCTGCTCCCGATCTCCGAAACAGCTCTACCGAGTTGATTGGAATTTGTGGATGGGTAGGTATGGTCGCTTCAAGATTGAAATATACCTTATACTTTGCAAAACATAAGCGGGATAGGAGAACGGGTTGTGGAAGCATTAAAATAATCAACGGACATTGTCCAAATAAAGGACTTTGCGAAATGTGAGCAGGACTTAATACGAAAGGTATGAGCAAATCCGGGTGGGTACAGCTACATATAAAAAAGACTGACGTCCGTATGTGCGCACTCATAACTCGGGAACCAATCCTTCAATTTTTATGATTTTTGGTTTAAATTCGCATGAGCCCAAGGAAGGACATATGCTCCTTTTTTGTCGTGATGATTAGTTGAATTTTTTAATTCTTTGGATGTTCCGGGCTTACAATTGAAAGTCGGCTCATTTATAATTTTGTTACGCAACCTCAATGCACCGAGACTTTGTAACAGAACGCGTTTGATTTGGTGGTGAAGGATCTCAAATCAAATGTCATGCAAGTGACGATTTTGAGTGGAAAATCCAAAGGCAAACACTCTCATTCCGCAGATTCCGCTTATTCAGAACGATTTGCCATTCGTATTTAAGCGACTTAGATTTCCTGTGCGTCTCGCTTTCACTATGACAAATAATTTGTTGCAAGTATAATCGATGGATGTTTGTGCATTTGTAGTATCAATCTTGAATTACCATGTTTCTCACATGGTCAATTTAGTGAAAAGCGGAAGGTTGGCCGAAACGTCAAAATCGTTGCGGTTTGATTGAAACAAATCAACATTGCTTTTCGTCATTTATTTCTATTGCATTTAATATTTTTTTTTTGTTATAATTTTACTCGCGCTCAAGGGGTTATGAATACCCTTATAATGCGGGGCACAGCGCGGCATTCAAGTTTTTTAGGAAGAGAAAGAGGGATAGGAAAGAGTTTGTGGCGCAGTGGATATTCTCCACGAGTGGCGTCCTAATAGCTAGGGGAGAATTGTTGATATTTGTGTTCGCTTATAATTCACTTAAACTTATTCCAGTTTTTATTTGTGAAAAATGTTTCGTGGTACTGGCTCGGATTTGAACACGTAACCTCCCACTCAACAAGCGAACACTCTATCACTGCGCCATTTTAATTGGCCGAATTACATAAACTAGCAAGCGCATTGTACATGCTCGGAATTATTATTTTCATTACATTAACAAATTTGGGCGGAACGAAGTTTGCCGGGACAGCTAGTGTTTTTATAATTATTGCGACCTTAATTTTAAATTCGAATCACCGAAAACGCTAATTTTAAAAATTGCTTATATCGCGAAAACCTCAATTTTGGGGGTCCTACCCTATTGGGGACATAAGTCCCTAAATTGCTTTGTCGAAGATGGGACATAAGTCCCAAATTTTCGCATAGATAATATTTAATATTTTATTTAATTTATATTGTGGAGATCCATTAGGCATCAAGACCCTTTTTCCACTACACACACCAACAATTGTTTTTAATAATTTAGAAAATAAACTAAACCATTTGGAAGAAACCAAAAACGTAATCTAATGAAATATTTTAATTTTATTTTCTCAAATTCTCAAAACCTAAAAGTTTATAAGTTTCTGTTCGTGCGCGATCCAAAGTCTGAGCCTTAACAAATTGTTAACATTTGCAATGATTGTAGTCTCACTTTCCATTTCCCCGAAAGTAGCTTATAAGATCAAAAACTGAACTAACTAAGAAATCAATTACTGAAATGCGTACATTGTGTTCCGCTAATTGTTAGTGAACGCATTTTTTTTAAGTAATGTGTCAAACTAAACCAAGATAACAGAGCAAAAAGAAAAAAAGCAGTTTGACTCTCTTCTGGGAAAATTCTGTAAGCTTATCAAAAAAAATTGTTGGTTGGGACATAAGGCCCAATATTTTTGTTTGGGACTTATGTCCCGATGGTGTGGGACATAATGTCTCACTCAAGTGGGTTATAAGACCCAAATTTAAAAATTGGGACTTATGTCCCTGCGCTTATTTTCATCCTTTAGTTTATTTTTTTATGTTTCTATCCGTCAAAAGAAGTTTTAATATTCAAACTGTGGCGAGTAGATTTATATCTATGGACAAAAGGAACCATGGTTTTTGTTGCCGCCGAATGGGATTGGCTAAATTACGAAGCTTTCCATGAATCGTTATGCTTCCGGGTGCTTTACAAATTCCCGCGGGAGGAGGCTATAAATTTGAGGTTTTCTGATGGCTGAATTGGAGGCTTCATCTTCATCAGTAGTCTATCGGCCTTACTTATAATCATAAACACTAATGTCGGCTATTAGTTGGTTGCCAGTTTACAATAAAATGTACAGCATTTTCGAAAGGGTACCAAGAAACAATTTGACCCACACCTTTACTAGTACGAAGATTTTCTGTTGAATCTATTACATTTGTTGTCACGCAGAATTTGAATTTTATATTTTGTTTTCGTGAAAAACAAGGTCAGTGGTTTCTTTCAGAACGAGGATTTTATTTATTTTATTACAAGCAAAAAAACAAAACACAAAATAGGAAATCCACAAAGTATCCGCCTGATCTGTCAAATTTCAAATACCATATATGCAAATCAGTAATGCCCTATCATTCGTTTGGGAACAATTTTCGGTACTTTTTGTAGACAATTTCCTTTGATTTCTAATACATATAAGATTGATTGATGAGAGCATTTGTTTCGTAATAATATAGATACCTTTCAAATTATTCAATAAACGGAACACAGTTTATTAGAATGCTTTGATGCAAATCAAACATTATTGGTGGTTAAAGATCACAATTTAGAAATGATAGCCTGCTAATCCATTTCAGAAATATCACTTAGGAAGCCATAAGCGTTTTTAGAACCAATCGCTTCTGTTTTCGAATTCCAATTTGCCAAGCATCGAGACAGAGCTTGCCAAAGTATATAGAAGTGTGAAAATAAATACAATTTGATCTTTTAAAAATTGTGTTAATCTACACAATCTACTATTACTCAATTCGGGAAACTTAGAAACCAAAAATTCTCGCAAAAAATATAAAGCCGTGGCGCACATTTTTATGGACAAAAACTGTCATATTTCTCCCTCCATGAATTCACACATACTACCTGCTTCCTCCAGAAGTTCCTAAAATTGTTAATTTGTTTGTATTTTGCTGAGTGGTGACAATTATATTCTTATATCTATGATAACGTGATTTTTTTTTACCCCAACCACTGTGTCCTCAGAGATCGTCATTCTCGGTAAACAAATTCCTTTTGCAAAGAGTTTAATAAGGGTTTGGTTGCAGCTTAGTATCTACCTGTGTCGCCTAAGGTTATGGTATGAGGCGTCCAAACTTAAGTAAGCAGATATTTTATTCTGTTTGAAACAACTGTCAAGAATGCCTTGGAAATATCCCAAACTTATATAAAATAATAGGCTCCAAAACATTCCAAGCAACTTAGATAATGTCACATGTAAAGAAGATGTTGATTCGATTGTCACACAATTTACAGAAGAAATTTTAGGCGCTGTTAACAATAGTGTTCCTAGAGCTCCCAAAAAATTGTCTCGATGATGCTACCTTCTAACATCTTGGAATTTATTAAGAAAAGAAACACTTACCGACGACTTTGGCAAAGATATCGTCAGGCTTACTTCAAAGATCCAGTAACGCATTTGAATAAGCTAATATCTAAGAACATTCTTAAGCATAGAAACAATGAGTGAAACAAAAAACTAGTCACTCTAGGAAAAAATGCAAAACCCTGTTGGAACATAGCAAAAGTAGTAAAAAACAAAAACAAACAACTTCCCTTTCTCAAGGATCCAACCAGTACATTTTTTACTGATCTGGATAAAGCAAATGCACTTGCCTCGACCTTCGAAAGGAACCATGTGATAATACCACCCAACCATCTTCAAGTGACTTTATAACCATTGAAGACACTGAATTTATTGTCAATAACTTGAGACTACGAAAAGCTGAAGGTATTGATTCAATAAAAAATGTATATATCAAGCAATTGCCTAGATCTGGTCTTCGACTAATAACTTTTATTATTAACGCCAGTTTAAAAATGGAATGTCGCAAAAGTTGTTCCAATTATAAAAGCTGGTAAACCTCCTCAACTGACTGACAGCTATAGGCCAATTAGCTTGCTGAGCAATCTCAGTAAAATTTATGAAAAGGTCATAAAGGAAAAATTGTCGAAGCACATTTCGGACAACGGCTTATATCCTAATGAGCAATTTGGTTTAAGACGCTTCCACAATACATCTCACCAAGTACTCAGAATTTGCAACCATGTCAAAATAAATCGTTCAATAGGCAAATCAACTGGTATGATTCTTCTCGATATCGTGAAAGCCTTTCACACTCTCTGGCATGACGGACTTCTATATAAAATGTTGAATTTAAATATCCCTCTTTATATTTGTAAAATTGTTCATAGTTTCTTGTCAAATCGTTGTTTTAAAGTCCATATAAATAGTGGTGTCTCAAATATAATTTACTTTAGCTCAGGTGTTCCACAAGGCTCAGTCCTTGGGCCTGTATTATACAATTTATACACATCAGATTTTCCATCTTAACCCAATTGTGAAGCAGCTATCTTTGCCGATGATACTGCGATTTTATCGTCTCATGAATTCGCTCTCGATATTGAGAGGAATCTAAAAAATGCGATGGTGATACTAGAAGAATATTACAGTAGATGGAAAATTAGGTTGAATCGGGAAAAATTGCAAGCCACCCTTTTCACACGAAAAAGAAAAGCATGTTATCTTCCGAGTAGGCAGTTTAATATAAATGGTACAAATATTAATTGGAAGCCTGCCGTGAAATATTTAGGAATATATTTGGACACCAAATTGACGTTTGACATTCATATTACGAATACTCTCAACAAAATTGCAATTGCTATCAAGATGTTGTATCCTTTCATAAATCGAAAGTCGAAGCTCTCAAATCGAAACAAAATAATTATACACAAAGTAATTTTTCAAGTTTGCGCTCTGAGCGCTATCTTCTACTCTTATTCTAAGTTATAATTGGAATGTATTCAGTTAATGGTATTTTACCAAAGTTTTCCACACTAACACACCCTCAAAAAATATCATACGTCTGAAGATAGGCTGAATGGTAATGTGATTATTTGTGTTTATATGGTCATAATTCCTGTGACAGTGACAGTGGCGCTGCCAATCGTTGACGAAAGAGGCCGGAAAAGGTACAAGGCTGACGCAATGTTACCAGTTGTAGTTGATAACTATCTCGAAAACCCCATTTTCGACTTCGATATAACTTTAAAAACCGATTTTGAAATTTTTTAGATATGTTACTCTGCCGCTGCCGACTTAACCCCTACCCAATACCGAGAATCTTCATTTATCAGTCGTATAGCCTGAAGCCTTAACACCGCAGTGAGCCTAGCCAAAACACGTTTTGTAAGGTCTTACATTTTACAAGATTTTTTTATTTTTATACGACTGTCAGATGAATTTTTTGAAAGATCCGTGAATTATATGAGCTAATCGCATGGATATTTCTAGCTATGCATCTCGAAAACGGTTCATACGATTCTTTATTAATACGGGGGTTGGTTTTTAATTTAAAACTACAAGCAGATGCAACAATAACATCAACATCAACGACGACTTCTTATATATATATACATATATATATATATATATATATATATATATATTTATTTGTTTATTTATTTATTTATTTATATATTTAATTATTTATTTATTTATTAATTTATTCATATATTTATTTATTTATTTATTTATTTATTTATTGATTCACCTATTTGCCAGCTGTTTTTTGGTTCTTAATCTGTAAATTTCTTAAATACATTCGTATTACATAAAAATGTTCGGTGAAATCGTTAACACATGTACCTGATTTACCTTTATTATATATATATATATATATATAGTCATTTTATATCCTTTCTTTTTTTTTTCTCTACTTTAAATAAGGGGTTTTTCTTATTTTCCTTCAGATGTAATATTTCAATGTAAATCTTAAAATCATCCTTATGTTAAAAATAATGTTTCAGATGAAAGATATAACTTATCATATCTCTGTATTGTGAAATGTGTGGTAACAAAATCCTTGTAAATTTATATACAAAGTAAAGATATCTATCTATCTATCTATCTATATAAAATAATTTTTTTAGTAAGCATCCGTTCATTGCTATATCAACTATTTTAAAAAGAAAACCCAATTCAAAAGCAAGAACTAGCGGTTAAACAAGATAAAACAGAGGAAAACACGGAAATATATCGCTTCAAGCGTTTATAGAAATAAAACAAACCTGCAATACTTTTTGTATTTTTTGCATACATTTGTACCATTTGTTGTTTGTAAGACTTAAAAACCATTAGCATTGTTTTATTACAACGAATAAAATTAGAATACATTTACAATTTACTTAAAATTTACTATTTGGGCGCTTGGGCAACTCTCATCTTCAAAATGACATTAAGGAAGGATTTATTTAGCTAATGCCCGAGATAAACAAGACTTTCTCACCATTAACATTTTACCCTACAGTTAGCGATATTCTGGAAACTATATTTGTTTATTGGTAAATCGATTTTGGAAAGTCTGGAGTCTTTGCGAAAACTGCCAGACTAAAGTTGATTATTGGTAAGTTCGTATATCTGTAGTAAACTAACAACTGATTGGATCAAACAAATAAAGAAACACATCGGCCGCCACTTTTTGCAAGGACTCATTTATGTGAGAAGTGAGAAATATTTTTGCAAACATCCCTTAAATGCACTCTGTAAATATACAAGTTTTTTAATTCCGTTTAATTAGCTGAACATGTTCTTTTGGTGAAATTCCCCAGAAAGTATACCCATGAATTGGTAATTCAATTCGCAGGTCTTCCTTCCAATCCTTGGCTTTTTCGTGTAGCAAACTAATCAAAGTGCAATAAAAAGTTTTCAAATTAAATTTTGAATCCTTAAAGAAGCCCGAAAATCGCACTAAAACTCATGAAAATCCACAGAGCACGCTATGAAAATATTCCCAACCTCCGCTAGACCACCGGCCGCCCCCCTGCATCCAATTTTCCACATCCAAGATGCATTTTGCGAATACCAAATGAAGAGCGAAAAGAAAAACATCCCCGAAGATTGAATTTTAAAGTTTCGCCCGTCCCATTCTCCTCCTAAAGGTAGATATATGCAACTTGTTTATACTATAAGCGATCCCGTACAAATGCAAATGTTTAAATCTACATTAACTCCCACGGGGGTAAAGAGTCGGTTCGGTAGAGTCCTTCTTCACTTGCATTTATAAAATAATGATATAACCGATGGAGCGGGTTGCCAGCGCGCTCGGTAAACCGTATTGATGGGGAATCAGCACAACAGCCAAGCACCACTCCAGGAATGATTCGACGAAAAAGTTCCCATCTCTTAATTAGAAATATATACCCCAAAGATGTGTGATTCACTCCTTTTCCTTGGTAATATTCTTCAGTCAGTCCCAGTCGTCGCTGGTATCGGGCGGGAAACTAAAGCGGATAAAGAATATCCTGATGGAGAATAAAAACCACACCGACACAGAGCGACGATGATGGTCATAAATAGGGAAGCGAAAGAAATCACCCGCATAACTGAGTGGCGTTGAAGTGTTTTTTCAGTTTTTTTTTTTTTTTTTTTTCATTTACATCCAACGCTTGCGGTTGAACGGTGAGGTGGATGCATCGGTGAGCTGGTATTATGCATAACTTTAGATTTTATTTTATTTTTTTCCTTCTATTTCTATTGAAAAAAAACAGAAAACGAGGGCGGATAGGTTTCTGTATAGGGACGAGTTTCATCCTTTGTGAGATAGTACCAACAAGCCTTTCAGCGTTTGAAGCACATTTAAACTGAGAGAAAAGGATTGCAGGCAGAAGACGCACCATATAAGTACTGCTGGATTTGATGGTGTCTTCAAATGCACTTTTCAAATTAATTAGAAGATCGTATTTGACTTAGACTTGGTTAACAAATTGCATGAGCTGTCTGATGTCTGTTTTGGAGCACTATCCGAAAGACCGTTTTCCTCGAGGTAGTCCTGGATAGACTTTGTCATGGGTCTCAACTTCTTTAAAACTAGTTGCTTTGGAAACAAATTTTCTGTCTCTGCACATAAAAATTGTTTGACAGTTTGGGGAACTGCATCTGTTACCGCATCATGATAGAACTACTCCCCAAATCAGGCACAAAACGGAGTTTAATGGAGCAGCATAGTGGTTTTATTTCTATAATCAACTTTAGTAATGGAGTCTTTGCGTAAGCTGCCACACTTTCCAAAATCCCTTTACCAATAAAATTATACCTTAAGTTGTGAGAATATGGCTAACTGTAGAACTTAATGTTGAGAAGTTTATCCTGGGCACTAGCTAAATAAATCCTCCCTTAATGTAATTTTTATTAGGAGTTTTGCCCAATCGCCCAAAATCACGGTATTAAATTTCGTAATATTAGCGAATTTAAATACGCTGTTGCTCAGCCAGAGCGCTTACAATTATAAATCTATTTTAGTAAATTGTAAGTGTTTCTAGGATATTTGAAAGATCAGCGGATATTTTGTGCATTTTGTGTTTTGTTTTTTGCTTCTAATAAGCTTCAAAAGGCCTTTCAAAGATATCTGTTGGGCAAATTTAATTACAATTTATGTATTCTTTTTTCTTTTTTTAGAATAAAATCCTCGTTGAGAAATAAACCATTGACCTTGTTTTTCACGAAAAAACAATAAATAATGAAATTCAAATTCCGCCATGACAACAAAAAATGTAGTAGATTCTAGAAAAGTTGTCGCACTATAGGAAATATTCAGGTCTATAATTTTTTATTGGTACGGTTTTACTAGTGCTGTACATTTTTACTAAAGCTGACAGCGGACTAACTGTCGACATTAGGGGGGACTGGGTACGGTTGAAACAATTTCCCTTATACCATCCATACCATTGCCGTACCTCCCTTTGTACCTCCCTTTCAAAATTGTGGCTTCGATGACGTTGTTCATTAATTTCTTCACCGCAAGGCGGGTGCCATTAAAAAGACCTGGCTGGTTTATATTTCGCAACATAATGATTACCGATCCGATCTTTATTTGCAGATTATGAGGTGGTAAACCGGGCAATTCCAGCGAATTTAAGAACTCTGTTGGATAGTTGACAACATCATCTTGGTTAGTAACGGAGTCAATCGATTTGTACGTCATCACATCGCCAGCTATCTTATTTTGAATCTGGAAGTTAATTTCGTTGACATCAACGATTTTTGCAGCCAATATAACTCTTTCGCTCAATCATACATGATTTTTATAATTTTCATCAATGTTTGGGAAAACCTTCTCGATGAGTTGTGTCTTTGTTTCAGTAAACTGACATCCAGACGATGAGTCAACCGGTATTTTGCCATTACCAACATCGAGCAATTGTTTAGAAAAAGCTTCTCCAGATTGCTCGTTCTGCAATTCGACTCGCATGTTTATATTTAGTTTAAGCGTTTTAACGTCTTTCCATAAAATGGATGACTTCAAACATGCGTTAAGTTCGTCGGCTGGCGTTGATCGTGGTATTACTGGTAGTGTTTGGCGAAAATCACCTGCTAATAAAATCATTGCACCACCAAAACGGTTTTTGTTCGTTCGGAAATCTTGCAACGTGCGGTCTAATGCTTGCAATGATTTTTTGTGTGCCATCGTGCACTCATCCCAAACTATTAATTTGCTCTGTTGCAACACTTTGGCCATCGCAGAATTTCTCGATATGTTGCAAGTTGGTGTTTCATTTATTTGCATGTTCAATGGCAACTTAAGTGCGGAATGAGCTGTTCGACCGCCTTCCAACAACGTAGCTGCAATACCTGACGAAGCAAGTGCAAGTGCGATACCATTATGTGATCGAATCGTTGCCAAAATCAATGATATCAAAAACGTTTTCCCAGTCCCACCGGGAGCATCTAAGAAAAAAAAATCCGACAGTTCCATCGTTTACTACTTTCATTAGCGTATCGTAGACATATTTTTGTTGCTAATTTAAAAGGGGAACGTTTCTTTGAACGGTTTCTTTTAGTGCTTCGGAATCATATTGCGTTTCACGTCTCAACTCTTGATTAAATGCGTCGTGCATTTGGCGATTGGGCGTTCTCATTCCTAATTGTATTAATCCGTTATTTGTAAGCATCAATCAAATGTCTTCAATTAAAATTAATGCTTCATTGTAGATTTCTTCATTAATTTGCAAATTATCATTTGATGTTGTAACACGCTCCTGATGTAATATATCTTCGGCCATGTGATCCTTATATTTGTTCCATAAATCAATCGGTGTTGATGGGAAGCACGTAGACAAAAGTATAACAAACAATGTTCGTATTTGTTTAGCATTTGACGAAATCACAGCATCTTCGAGTGTGTGGTCCCAATGAGTATCATTCTCTAGCAATCAAAACATTGGCAGGCTTAATTCAGACAATATAATAACTCAAATCGAAACATATTTTCTTATTTGTGAAAAAATTTTGAAGTCTCTATTAAGTTTTTAACTATGTACACATAACAGGTGTTTTATTTTTATTCTACCCACATGATTAATTTTTCGCGCAATTTTCTTAATTTTTTATTATAACATTCTTCTCCTGACAATAACAAACGCAACAAGAAAAGAATAAGCGAAATCGGTCCAGCCGTTCACGCGTGATGCCGTGACCAAGGGAAATAGGGATTCATTTTTAAATATATAGGGTAAAGGCGGGTGATATGGTAAACCTTTTTGGTTTCTTTAATATTTTCCCAATTATAAGACATTTTTAAACGAAACTCAAACTGAAATGCTATTTATTAAGTTGATAACATATATAATAAGATACTAAGGAACACAAACATTTCTTCAATCATCAAAATAAATAATACATAAAACATTACAAAAAACCATATCCCCCTACAGGGAGGGTGATATGGTACATCCTATCGGGTGATATGGCACATTATTGTTTTTTTAAGTTTTTATTGCCACATTCGTTACAAGTGTTTTTGTATGATGTGCATGTATCATGGGACCACTTTTGGCAAATTAAGCACTGTAACCAGTCATCTTTTTTTGTGGTAACATTATAGTCTTCGCCACATCCTGCGCAGAGTCCTTCCTCAAAGTCCTCTGGAACATCATCACCAGATTCGTCATGATACGGAACATTCAGACTTTCCTCAGAGGATGACGAGAGAGTATCAATATGGCGTGAGCTCTTCTTCGGAACTTTACACTTCTTCAGAGTTTTTGGTAGCTTTTTATTTCGTTTCAGGGACTTTAATTTTTGTTGCGACACATTTTCTTGTGAAGTTAGAACTCGAGCTTTTTGCTTTCTTGGATTGAACTTACTCACTCTTGAAGTTGATGGTATTGGCGAAAGGATATTCAGCATTTTCCCTGGGGTGATGTCACTGGATTCCTGTATATCTACTGTCTGCACTACGTCCACCTGTCAAATAAAATAACTAGAACGGGTACGATTATGAGACCTTGAAAATTCTTACCTGTTCCGTATTCTCTCTCGGTGGAGTCTTTTCAGAACGGATCGGATTTTGTTCTAAAAATGCATAATCAGGAATGGCGCTTGGATTGAATGGACATATTCCAGTCGCTGCGAATGCTGAGATGCCATTATTTGTGGTTGCAGAACTGCTCCACGCATCAAAAAGGAGTTTGCCAAATTGTAGACGAGTAATTTTTCGGTTTGGGTTGTTTTTAACATATAAATTACAGGCTGAATAATAATGACTTTTGAATGATTTAAAGAACGCCCTATCTAACGGCTGCAGGAATTGTGTAGAGTGGGGGGGAAGACATAGCAATATAATTTCATTCTCAACAGCGTATTCCAGCATTTCAGCATTGCTACAATGTGAAGAGTGTCCATCCAGTATTAAAAGCACTTTACCTTCTGGTTTTCTAGGGGTGAAATGCTTTTGAAGCCAAGTGAAAAATATATCGCTTGTAACGTACGCCGACTTTTCACCCATGTAGACGTAAGAGCCTGGTGGCATACCATCCTCAAACTGCTTTTTCTTGTTTTTACCTGTTCGATTCATAATCCTATTCAATGCAAGATAACAGAAAAAAACATATTCTAAGACATACCTTTGAAGACACAAGCTGGTGGTAAAAAACTGCCTTCAGCATTGCAACAAGCGATCACAGTGATCGTCTCGCCCTTTTCAGCAGATGTTATTGCTGCAACATTTTTTGAGCCCTTTTCTGCAACCACTAGCTCTGGACGATTATTCAGTTGGCATCCAGTCTCGTCCATGTTAAAAATGTTTCGAGGTTTGGCCATTAAGTCATTTTCAACTAGAACCCTTTCTAAGAGCTCGAGGTAGATTCTAACTTCGTCTCGGTTCATTCCCAATGCTCGAGCTTGAGAAACCCCTTCTGATTTTCTTATGGACAAATCTAAATGGCGTTTTAGAAATAGTCCAAACCATCCTTTCCCAGCCTTTTTCTTTTCTTTGCAGAATCGGTGCTCAACGTTGTACCTTTCAGCAATCCCGAATGCCATTCGACACACCTCATCTCGAGTTGGAGCGAATCCATGGGCCTGAAGCTTTTTGATGTGGTTTACTATTTTTCGTTCGACTTCGTCGCCCAAACAAGACGGACATCCTAAAGGCACTTTTTTGTCGCATTGATTTTTGATATGCCTTCGCAAAGTTGTTGCCGGTATGTTGTAATACTTTGCAGCGGCATTTATGGACATCGTATTCGATTTTATAATTTCCAGGGCATTTTTTAAATTTTTATCCGACCATAAACCCCGATTTGCGTCGGTTTTTCTTTTGTATATGTTTGGCATTTCTGTTTATAAAATACCATTTAAATTAATTAAGCTGTGTAAATTTAAGAAGAGGTGTTAAAGTTAAGAATCAAACCTAAACTACACAGAAAATTACATGGAGGGTGATATGGTACAGTTGCCATATCACCCTCATAAAAATGCGCCATATCCCCCTTTTCGACTAAAATACGACTGTACCCGTCTAAACAAAACTAACGTATGTGTATATTGCTCTTTATATTGTACATCACGAAGTAGTATTTCCAATGTATTTTTGTATAAGAACGGCGAACAGTCTCCAATAAATTACCGTAAAACCGAAGCACAAAGTAGACTGGATTTTTTTTAAAACGCAAAAAAAAACTGTTTTTTTTTTTTTCAAACTAGTAATCACAGCACGACTAGGTGTTCACTCTTTAAGTTCGGGCAATAAACTGAAAAGAAAATTGTGTAATGTGTATCGAAGGACTAGTTGGCATGGGAGATATTAAAGGTTCGCCATATCTCCCGCTGCGCCATATCACCCGCCTTTACCCTAGATTAAAAAAAATAAACTGTATTTATTAACAACAAAAAATTAAATAAAAAAAAATTAATTCATTAAATTAATTGAAAATAAACAAAAGGAACATAACTTTAAATTCGATAATGCAATCGATAAAATTCAGTTGTCGGAATATTACAAATCACAACTGTGGCAAACGTAACTATTGCAACCTTCTGTGCACTCTTTGTGAGCCCACATTTTACAGGTGATACATTTGTATCCAAATTTCAGTAGATCTGCTCCCTGAATACGTTGACAAGCAGACAAGGCAATAAAACTCCTCTTCTTCTGAATAAACAAATAATAGAGCACTGGAATGCTGCATTATTATTATTTTTTTACTTTCGTAACTTTTATTTTCCTCTTTACACCTTCCAACCTTTTCTTAGCTTGCTTAGCTGGTTTGTTTCAGTCTTGCTTCATGCTCCTTTTTTATTTGTTCTTTCTCTGGTGGATCGGTGTATATTGTAGACTTTCTGGTTCTTCTGATTTCGCTAAAATAATATATAATAATAAAAAAATAATTAAACACATTGTTTCAACCGTCCCCTGAAAAATTGTTTCAACCGTCCCCAACCCCCCCTTTAAGTAAAAAAAAAATTCTATAAAGTAACGAAAACAATACACTGACACGTTTAAACTTGTCACCATACTGTACTCTACACTCTTTACTGCATACAAAAAAAAAAAAAAAAACACACAGCAATCTCGCATGGATAGAAACCCCTGTAAAATAATAATCTTCAATTCGTCTAGGTTGGTTAGACGGTATTGTTGATCTTCATCATCCAAGTTAAATGGTTCATTCTGCCTGACAGCGGGATTTAGTTTGTCATCACTGGTAAACAGTCTGCAGAAGTAGTTCTTCTATATTCCCAGCATCGAATGCGATTCTACTACGATGTCCCTTCTTCGTTCTTGCAGGCTTCGGTTGCTTTGTAGCTTTGGGAGGTTCCTTTTACCCTTTGGTAAAACTTCCGAACCTCATTTCTGCAGTAACATATCACTATTACCTCGATCGCGCGCTTCTCATGCTATTTTTGTTTCCTCCTTAGAAGCCGGTGTTCGTCTCTGCTCTTATGCGCGCAGGTTCACTGCAGCTCTTGTTTACCTCTTGTTTCGCTGCAGTGCTTGCCGACACTCGTGGTCGAACGAGGGGTTTCGTTGCGATGGTCGGGTGAAACGCAGCACATCAGAGGCGGCGTCTCTAATGTCTTTTTGGAAATGTTGCCAAGGTCTTCATTACTTGATGCTGGCTGCATAGGACATCTTGAGAGATTGTAAGAGACTCCATCGGGAAAGGTTCTGGAGATCTCTTGCGATTGTAGCCGTCCGACGTCAAACTTGCTCACAGTATTTAATTGTCTTGGCGGAGTTCGGGATATCCGGAGTCGTTGGCTACGACAAGGTAGTTGTCGACTTTATAGTGCTTGATTATTAGTAAGGCAGATTGGTTTCGGCAACCCATTCTAAAGGTATTCAAATTTAAAGCTTTCTGAAAGAAGGTAGATTTTATTATTTTCTTTAAATCAGATAAAAAAATGTTCCAATCAACACCGCAGCTTAGCCTGTAGATAGCCCTGTCCAAACAGAATAGTACCCTATTCACACGGAGCCGAAAATGGGTTCTCCGAAAACACTCGAAAACTTCTTCTTCATCGAAAAAAGAAGTTTTCCCATACATATTTCAGTTTTCAAAACGAGTCTTAAAGTCGTTTTCCACGAAAACTCCACGAAAACGACTTCCAATCGCTGCGTTGTTGAAACAAACACACCTTTTGCAACATTCAGCAGAGCAACTGACCGAACAAATGTCAACACTCACAACTAAAATCATTTTCCACACTTAATTGATGAGCTATTATTATTTTTAAATGCTCTGAATTTATTTTATTTGTTTAAATCGAAATTTGTAAACCAAAATAGTTTACAGAGAAGTTTCACGACTAGTGTATCAAAGCTGATTGAAACGTCAAGCGAAAACTAGTCTAGAGTTCGGAGTAGGTATATATTCCGTAGTTCTGCGAATTTAATAATGTAAGCTACTGGTGCTTTGACCGGCTTAAAGGAAATTATGGGCCATTGTAGTCCTCCCCTGGAATAAATCGCTCTCTTTGTTTTTTAGAATTCACTTACCTTAAGTCCTACCCTAAGCTCTAAAGCCCATACCCTATATCCGCGGTTCTTAAACTGTGTTCCGCGGAACCCTGGGGTTCCACGAAAGAGTTTTCAGGGTTCCTCGACTCTCTTGAATTAAGAATAGTAAAACACAAAAATAATTTTTGAAAGTATGCAATTGCAAACATTTGTGCGCAAAAAACGTTTAACGTTTGATACGAAAACTAATATCAAGTGTGTCAAATATCCATTTTTAATGAAAACCCAGCCTACGACACTAATGTGATATTCGATTCGGCGCTCTCAGAGCCCTTTTTTTTTTTGCTCTCAGAGCAGTTTTAATGTTCGTTTGGTAGAAAAAAAACATCTTTTTCAGATTTCAGAGCACTTTTTGCGAATCTAGATATTTTCATGGATTTACCAATACAAGTGCGCTTGAGTTTGACAACTGTTGGAGGGCGTTTATGTTTTCGTGAATTTGTTCTAAAACAAAGAAAGACATTGCATCGGGTGAACCTATTTTTGTAAATTATTTATGTATAAATATATAAAAAAAACAATCTGGACGCAAACTTCGAACGTTTTAATTTAAAATCTAACCAGTTAATGGAAAACGTTTTGAAAAGTGTTGAAAGCTACACATATCGAATCCCACGAATATTGTCACAAAAAAGAGCAAATAGCGTTTTTATGTTCGATTAGCCACACGAAATCTGAAATCTGAGAGCGAATCTGAAGAAGCCCAAACGAATACCACATAAGCATTCCGGGAAACGAGTCTCTTATAGATCTGCAGAATTTTTCTTTATCAAAACACGTATATGTTTCTGTATAATTGAATGAACGCCTGAGCTTGCCAAACACACTATATTGAATTTGCTCTGCCCTTTTTTTCAAAAGCCACAACGTATCCCTGTGAAGCAGGCTTTTCAGCGTATATAGGTACTTATGAAAATACTAAATACATATAAATAAAGACTGGACGCTGCCCCAGATATGCGAATACAGCTTTCGGAGATAGAAGTCAATTTCTAAAAATGTATGTATCAAACGATGAAACAGTTTCCTTCTTCACACTTAACTTGAAATAAATATCCTAAATAAAAAAATTGATTTTGAAATGTGATTTTTTATATCATAATACGCTATTCACACCGCACAGAAAACCGTGTTTTCATCGAAAATTCGTCGATGAACTCACACCGAACACCAATTAGTTTTCGTTTTACGTTTCAATCAGCTGTGAGACACTAGTCGCTAAACTTCGGTGCAAACTATTTTGGTTACAGATTTCGATCGCATTAATTAAGAAATAAAATTAATTTAGTGCGTTTAAAAATATTATGAGTCCATCAATTAATTATGGAAAATGATTTGTATTTGATAGGTCAGCTGTTCTGCTGAATTGGCTGATTATTGAAAAAGGGGGGTTCGTTTCAAAAACCCAACGATTTGAAGTCGTTTTCGTGGCAAACGACTTTATAGTGCCTATACATTTACACCGCACCTAAATTCCACATTTCGGGGAAAAAATGTCGAAATGCAATTTTGCGTTTCCACTGAAGCTTTAACATTTCAAATGACAGCTAGTGTCAGAATTTATTATTGATCCTTGTTTTTTTTTGTTTAGAAATCAGAAGTGCTTGAACCAAAAGAATATTATTTTCTTAGCTATATTAATTTAATCATTTAAGTGCTAATTCAGACATATTAAATATATTGCTGATTGATTGATTTGTTGATAGCCGTTTTTTTTTTGTCAGCGGGCTGAAAAGTAATTAAATGGAGTGGAGTGAAACGAGATTTGTTCGATTGAACAAACTTACAAATGTAGCAAGAAATTCAACATTTGGAAATGTTGGAAAATATATGGCGAAATACTGAACATTTGACCTGAAATGTTGAATTTAGCCGAAACGATGAGTTTAGGTGCGGAAAATGTATGGAAACACTTCTGTTCTCGATGAAGTTTTCGCGAAAACCCGGTTTTCGGTTCGCTGTGAATAGGATATTAAGAGTTGGGGTTCCGAAATATTTTTGAGCATTGTTTAGGGTTCCAGAGGTTAATAAGTTTGAGAACCGCTGCTATATCATTTATTCCCACGCCTACTTTTTAGGGGCGTTTTCAAGCAAAATCTATTTTTTTCCTGATGGCGTTTTCTTTCGCTTGCGATTGCTTGAATATTTCCTGATCAATAACAAAATGTTGTATCAAATGAGTTGGAAACGTTTGATGGCGCTACAGTAAAATACGGACCTGGGCCTCAGCTAACGACAAACAAGTTCAACTTTTTCCCTCTTGGGGCAGGCTAATTAAAAAAATTGAAATGTGATTTCATTCAATGACTAACTGCCAATTGTGGTGCTCCACTTACCCACTGACATTCTGCGCGTCACAGGAGCATTCAAGAAGAACCCTTCAAGAAAATGGAATCTCAAAAGCTGGGTTAAGGTAGAATAGGAATAGCTCACTATGCGACTTTATGTCATGGGCATGGTTTACGAGTTCGAGTATAAATCTGCATTTAAAATGCAGCTAAAGACCTCTGTAGATACTCATTTGTATAACAACTGTCCGGGCTCCGGGATGGAAAATGAAAATGGGAAGCGCGCGGGTGCCCATACACAACACAACTGCCAACCCTCCTTACACACAGGCATTGGATTGCTTATATATGGCAGCGACAAAAGTAATTTGAATTTCTTTTTCTATTCTCGGTGTGCCTGTGCAATGTGCATCCCTGCAATCGCTTTGATAAGCACAACAAGTTGAACGACCTACGACAACCAACTCCAAAGTAAACACACATGAATGGAATAAAATGCGATGACGATTTCAAGTGTTCAGTTATGCGGTGAATACCTCTGCAAAGGACATAATTTGTCTCTGAGTAATTAAAATTAAGTTCACTTGTACAGTTGTGCCCGTGTATGAGCAAATTGCTGTTTCTCTCTCTTTTGGGGAGCAGGACTTTAGTAAGCCCAATATTGCAATTATCTGACGACGACAACGATGACAGGAGAACTTGCCAACACTATATTCATCGGACCAGGAGCAGGATAATAATTACTTTAGAGACTCTGTGTCGGGTGGTAGGCGCGCACGCTTCATTGGATCCTTGTGGCAGGTGCACTCCCCAGGGGCGACTTCGTATCCATGAATTCATTAAAAAGCCGTCAATTTGGGGGTTAGCTACCCCAAACACCCCCGCGAAAAGCAGTATTGATGTAGCTGCTGTGATTATTGCTGTGCGATTAAAGGACTCGACGACGCATTGCTCAATTGAAAATTATTGGGGATGGCGTTTGGTTATTTGATTACTGGTGATTCCCTTCTGTAAGGAGATTGACTACAGATGCAGGGAATAAACCACAGAAGCAGAAGCAATGCGCGATGGGCAATTGAATTTTCCAGCTAAAAAGAAGCAGAAATTGCCTCAAATTGTACAATGGTAGGCAAATTGCTAATTTGCTCTGTTGCATGGATGTATTTGTATATGTATATGCCTACTTCAGGGAGTTGGTGTGGTCTGTGGGACTCTTGTCAGTCAATTGTCTATATGATGACTAAATTAGGCAATTAGGAGTTTATCTAATTTCGGGTTCCATTCGCAGTGTCCCGTGGAGATTTAGTTTCAACGAAGAGGGGTGCTACCGACAGAAAGTGGGATTTTGTCTGAGCGACGGGGTGGACAGATATGCAGATAGGGTCGGTCTTTGAAATCAGGTTCCTATGGGCGGTAAATACAGAAACAATTTAATTGCAATGGTCAGGACTCAGGAGCTCTCGCCTGTGGACAAAAGCAAGGGAATCTTTAGCCCAGCACATAATTACATAAGGTTCAGATCTTAATTTGTGCACCACTTTTTGAGGAACTTGTAGACTTGATGCCTCATAGATGGGGCTGCAAGTCCATATAGGTTAGGTTCTATAATTTAATATTTTCGACTACTGGAAGGAACCTCCCGATAGATACTGTCTCATTACTCCTGACTTGAGAAGTCGAAGGAGGGTTATACAGGGCTATCTTTGGGCTATTAATTAATTTCTTTAAACGTTCTTAAACGTGTAGGTACGTCAACGGTACAACCTTGTGCTGACTATGCTGGTTATGGTTAATAGTATTAATTCGTAGAGTATTAAGAAAATAGAAATATAAAAAATAGATCGATAAAACGAATCAGTTTTCAATTGGACACCAGGAGTTTGTATAACAACTCTATCTTTTGGATATGTCGTGTGCCATTTAAAGATGGAGAATCAATTAATTAGTCTCCGGAGAAGAGGTCAGGTTCAGTTCAGATTCGTTCTACCTTAGGAGTGTCTTTAAGGTGTTTAAGTGTTTTTTTCGGATACCTCAATAGGAAAATAATCCGTGTAAGCCTGCCTCGCAGCTCTCCGATTCGAGGCCTGTCAGCAGGTCATTGTCATTTACCGCACCAAGTTCCACAGAAAGGAGGATCGGAATGTTCCGCCTTGTAAGGTGCTTCTAAGTAGATATGCAAGTAGGTGTCGTGGTTAAAAGACAAGTATGCTGCTTTGCTGCCACTGCCAGATTTTGTGTACGGCAGATGTTGGTAGCCTGAAATTGAGCACCAACTTAATCAACTCGTCAAGTGAGTGACATACGTACGTTCAGCGTTGACAGCTAATTATTAAAATCGCATTTCATGTCTATTGTTATTATGTGAAAGGGTTTGTTGTACTGCGACCTGTTGGTCTATTGTATCCCATGCTTACGCCTCAGATAGGTATAATCGCTCATAAGTCATAAGAGTTTCCCTCACAATATAATTCCTTTCGGAATCATTTTAGAGGTTCTTGTACTCTCCTTTCTCCTTGGCGGAAGAAATCCGTCCTAAAGCACTCTCTCCAGTCCAGTTTCCTTAAAGAATCTAAGGAGGAGAGCTGGCTCCATCAGTGACACTATTTTCTCATCAGATATTTGGTGCTTGCTCAAGCATTTCAATCTTTTGTGGGTCAGTCCCAGCAAGTGTTCTGGGATTTCACTGGACTAATCGCAGAATCTGCAGAGACCTTCTTCATATATACCCACTTTCATGAGGTGTTCCTTGAGTCTACAATGCCCCGTTAGGAACCCCGTTAGGATACGGAGGTTGTTTTTGCTCATGCCGATGCAAGTTTGGAATCTTTTCCGGTTGTATTGCCCCAGGAGTTTCTTGGCCTGCCTCATGCCCTGAGTGTTATGCCAGGTTCTTGCCTTGTTTTCTTTATCTAGTTTCCTAAAGTCTTTTTTTTGAGGGTGTGATCCCCTACTCCACAGAATGGTTCAGGAGCTATGAAAGTTTCTGGATGCTCCCTTGCTTGCTAGAGAGTCGGCTATTTCATTACCCTCCATTCCTACGTGGCCAGGCACCCTGCAGAGGGTTATTTTGTTCCTCCTACCCAGTTCATTAAGTTTTTGTAGGCATTCCCACACAAGTTTGGATTTAATGATGTAGGAATTAAGTGCCATAATAGCAGCCTGGCTGTCTGACATTATATATATATATAGCTATATCACAGTTGACTTTGTTTCTGTCGAGGTTAATTCGGACACATCTGTCTATGCATGGCATAGATTTCAGCCTGGAAGATGCTGGTATTTTTGCCCATTGGTTCACAATATTTGGTTCCAGGCCCAAATACTCCCGCTCCAGTTCCCTCATCAGTTCTCGATCCATCTGTGTACCACTTCGTTGTGTGATTGCTCAGTCTGTGAATTGTGGATTCGTTGCTGCAGTTCTTCTTATTGCTGAGCTTAGCAACAAAGTTCTTTTGTAAATCAAATCTTTTGATGATATCGCTAGGAAAGGCCAATAATGGATGTTTCTTGAGTAGTGCGTCAGGCTGTCTCAGTGTGATGTACTTTTCTCTTCCTACCCCTTCTTTGGCCATTCTTAGAACCGTTTTACTTGCACATTCCTCAACCACGAGGTAGCACTTCCATATCTGCGGTTGGGCAAGTTCTCATGGCCCCTGTAATACATAGGCATGCCAGTGTTTGCACTTTATTGAGTGTCTTCCTTGTGGTGGATAGACTGGTTCTTTTTGCCCATGCAATTGCGCCATACGTGATCATTGGTCTCACAATATCAATATACATCCATCTCAGGATGGTCGAGCTGCATCCCCAGGATTTGCCAGCTAAGCTTCGGCAGATCATTAAAGCCCAAATTGCTTTCCTGGTTATCTCCTCTGTGTGTTTTTTCCAGAGGAGTTTGCTTTCCAGGTTTACCCCCAGATATTTAACTTCATTGACTGATGTCAGTAATGTACTCGATAGCCTTATCGCCCTCAGCCGTTCAAGTTTTCTTTTCCTCGTGAATGGTACTATTGTTGTTTTTGCTGTATTTAGGTTTAGCCCAGCCGTTTTGCACCAATCACGAGTTATTTCGAGTCCCACTTGTATAATGTCACAAATGGTTCCCTAAAATTTAACCCTGGCAAAAATAACTATGTCATCAGCATATGCCTGACAGTTGATGCCATGGTTTGTCATCTTCTCTTAGGTAGTTGTCCACAGCCTTTTCCATCGTTTTGAGAAGGAACGAAGTAAGGCTGATTGGTCTATACTCTATAGGACTTCGGTAGATTTGGGTCCTTTTTTCCCACTTTTGGAATGAACACTACCTTCGCTCGTCTCCCCTGATTTGGTATGTGGCCTAGTGCCAGACTGCTTTTAAAAATTCTTGCCAAATGTGGAAACAATTTACCTTGCGCTTTTTGTAGTAGGACTGGCGTAATGCCATCAACCCCCGGTGATTTAAAAGGTTGAAAGGAGTCAATTGCCCATTGTAGTCGCCCTCTCGAGAAAATTCCGGTTGATATTTTCCAATCCTCTTTCCGAGGTCTTTGAATATTGGTTGCACTCCTATTGTCCGTACTCGGATGGCTACCAGGAAAAGGAGTTTCTAATAGAAGTCGTGCCCTCTGTTGCTCATTTTCTGTAAAGCTGCCATCCGGTTTTCTGAGAGACATTGATATTCCTTCTGTTTTTGCTAGTGCTTTATGCACTGTGGTGCAACAGGAGTGTTCACAATTGTCTCACAGAATTGTCTAAAGCTTTTTCGTTTTGCTTTCCTTATTTCTTTGTTGTATGAAGTCAGTGCCATTCTGTAGCGCTTAGCTGTGTTAAACAGTTTACGCGTCATTGACCGAAGCCTTGACAGATTGTTGCTCCACCATGGAAACTTATTCTTCTCTCCACTTCTGCTTATTGGGCAGCTAGTTTCAAATGCACTTGTGATGGCTGATGTTATGCCCTCCACTGGTGTGTTCCAATTCCAGATGATAGCCTGGAGCTCTCCTAATATTTCCTTGCTCCAGACTGCCCTCAATAGACGATTCAGAGAGATCCCAGTTTGTCTTCCTTGAATTTCTAACTGGTTTAGTTGTGATACGAGCGTTGTCTAGATCAAAGGTAATGATCCTATGATCAGACATAGATGGCTCACTAGATACTCTCCAGTCTCTAACAAATCTACTCATACTATGGCTGCCTAGTGTGAGATCTAGTACCTCTTGCCTAGCTCGAGTTCCAAAAGTGGGGGTATTACCTACGTTATAGATATCAAGAGAAGAGCTAAGGAAAAATTCTAATAATGACTCGCCTCTGATATTAGTGTCAGTTCTCCCCAAAATGGTATTGTGAGCGTTGGCGTCACATCCTAAAGCAACGGCAGTTGGAGCTTATTTGAGTGCTCTACAAGGCGTTGCAGTTCCATCGATACTGCTGGTTCGTCCCCAGCACAGTATGCAGATTCGATGATGATGGTGCGGTATACTCCTTCCTTCCTGAAAGTAGAATAAAACTTAAATTTTTGTTAATAAGAATGCAAGCCCTGTGGTTGAGTACACGAGTGTCCCAGATTACCTCTGCATTCTGGCATGCGAGTCCTTTTACTGCTCCTCTCAGGATCCACGGCTCCTGAATCAATACAATGCCCAGTCCATTAGTTGTGAACATCCGTGCTATTACGGCTAATGCCGCTATAGCATGGTGGATGTTCACCTGGGCCATTTTTAGTGTGGGGATCATTGTTTATGTTGGGCTATTACCCCATCCTCCTCCCGAAGTAGGATGTCCTCGTCCATCTCTACAACCGTCGTGTCATGTTCCTCATCAGAGAGGGAACTCTCCGAGAGGGACATGCACTCCTCTAGTCTCTCTCCCACAGTTACCTGTTCAGCAGGAGGAGGAAGTGATACAGCCTGCTGCGGATCAGAATGCTCCACTGCGGCTTCAGTTCTCTCCAAAGTTGGATTCGAGGGGATCGTTTGCCCCACACTCTCCTCCGACTTCTTGAGTCCAGACACTACAAACCTACCAAACCTGTAGCTGAGAGAATTGTTTTAAGCCCGTATATTCCATGTCTAGGAATGCAACAATATTGTTCCTTAAGTTAGTTTAGGTAAGGTGGCTGTCTTGATACACTAAGACAACAGCTGTAGGCCCAACGGAAGAGCTGAACGGTCTATCAAAATTTCATACAAGGTTTTATAAATTAAAGATATGCAGAGGCTTCTGATAGAGTATCCGTGTTACGGGGTGCTGTAAAAATTGCTAAAACCACATAACAACAAATTAATGGGACATAAATAGTATTGTTGTACCTAGGTAGGTATACATAAAGAAAGCTAGAGGGTGTTGCAAATGGTTTTTAGAAACATTTCCGCAAAATCGATCAACTTACTCCACAAATACCTATACCTACGAGATGACGACCGAGACATATTGGCTTGGTAAAAATTGGGACTTTCAGTTATCGTCTTGTTAGGCTGAGGATACCTCGAAAGACCTTCCTTGTGCGGGTGTGCATGATTTTATTTTTTTTCGGAAGCTTAGAAATCGGGTTGTGTTGAGTTTATCAAAAAAAGAGAACACCAAAGTCTTTCCTAAAAAAAGTTGTCAAGTCATTCATTTGAATAGGTATCAATTAGGAGTTCCTTGAGGAAGGCCCCAATTTGTTTTTCTTACATCAAATCTGCATACGACTGACGAAGCTTCAATATATAAACTTCCACTATAAGCTGGTAGACGTCTAGTCAATTTTTGACAAGTCTCGTTAATTTACTAATCATCAGGTATTCTGAAGTTACCATACCGCACATTACTTTAGATATCCATTCTGAGGCGTAAGCAACAAGAATCTGCTAATAAGGGTGGGGGTATAAATTAGTAGCCCTTCTAACTTTCTTCTTCTTTGCTATTGCTCTCTTAAAATCCCAGCACAAAACTACAAAGGTTTGTGTGAGTGTGAGACCGAGACGTGAGAGTTTAAAAAGTCCCGAAAATCCCACCCAAAAATAGAAATTTCCAAAAGAGAACCGCTCATGTAACATCACAACAAACAGGGAAGAACGCTTTCCATTTCCCCTGCCAAATCAAAAACAGAAAACACACCGCTCTCAGGATTCTCACTATATTTTCCTAGTAACAGCCAACAGAGTAAACTGTACTGTTTGTGCTTTTGTTCTATCGAATGGGTTTTACATCTACCCCAACTTGCATCGATAGAGAATCCTCAAATTCCCGACTTCGGAGTGCTGCTCAAAAGAGTACTCTTCAGCCAACCCCCTCCCCAGCTATACCTTTCCTATTTATGTACATCACGTCAGTCGTTGGATAAACGGGGAAGTCGGGTACTTATTGTTCAACACACTTTATGTGTGTCAACCCTCTTGTAGAGCGATGGCTTTTAGTGCTTCAGGGAGCGCTATTTGAATACATAATATTATGTACTTTTGCTTCCCCTACCGGATCAAAATAAGGGTGACTCAGCCTCGCAGACTGTCCTCGATTGCAGTGTTGATTTCCATTGAGGGGATTATTTGATCTGACAAGGGTGTGTTGCGTTTTTCCGCTTACCATAAACCATACTCCCTTCCAGCTACCGCAGTACCACTGTTGCTTGCCCACAACTTTATTTATATCCTCTTGACTAAAGGACTTCTCAATCAGTTTGTTTAGAACCACCGAAGTGGCAACACGTAATATCTACCGTATTTCGTAACACGAAAATATTTGGCGCCAAAGTCGTGAACCAGTTGATATTGAGTTTTACTTAAAAGTTAATTAAGTGCGACACGATGGCAATTGCTTACTACATACCCGACCAAACGAAGCTGGCCGAGCAGAAGAAGCCAAAAGTCATCAAGAACATCACAATACCGTTGAATCATTACACGCTCAACAATAATACCTGCTGGGAACTGATCGCTCAGATATTCTGCTACGCTCTGCGCTACCACCATCATCTTTCCGCCGGGAATGGAGTTCTCCAGCTATCCATTGAGTTCGTCCATCAGCCGTCGGAATCGCCAATGACGGGCAGCAACACCAGCAATGGCAAGAAGTAGGATGCTCCATCGCCGCCTATGGGAGCTCTATCAAAGCGTATTGTGATTCCAAAAATATAACTAAGTGGTTTTCAGAAGTTGTTGTACGAATCATCAACTATATACGAAATCATGTTTACTAATAATTATTAGCGACTCCTATTCAGCATCAATACACTCATCCTAAAAAAAAAAAGAAGAAAAATATTTCTGCATTCAAATCAAAGTGTTTGTTTATTTTGTGCATCATCATATTCAGTTTTAACTACATATACAATTTTTAAAACTAACCAACAACTGAAAATTGTACAAACGAATTAATTTTAAGTGTAAGCTCGTTTTAGTATTTTTTTTATATAATTTTTATTAAAACTAAATCACATAGCGAATAATTTTGGAATAAATAATATTTTGCAGAAAAATAAATCGAAAATGTATTTTAATTGGCAGTGGAAATGGTCTTAACAAATGGGAAGATGGTCGCAATTTTTCTATTTAATCTTATGATTTTAATAATGTTTTTTAGAACAAGTATAATATTTTTATTTTGTTGTGAGCTTTTTTCTTTTTTTTATTGTGTTTGCTTTTTGTTCGCTTTATTTAATATGTTTTGCATTTTGTTTGTTTTTAATAAATCCTTTGGAATTTTAATTTGTGTAGTTATATTTTAATTTAAGATATTCGTTCACTGAATTTTTCTCTAAGCTTACAGATTTTTCAGAGAGGTGAGTTTCTTATTTTTTATTTATTTTTAGTCCGTTTAAAGGTCTGTTTGAGGAGTATCCAGTTGAGTGGATAGCGATTTGTTGATGGGTATGACTACGTGAATATTGAGTAAGTATAGTTCAAGAAAAAGTACTTCGATTCTCAGAGAATAGTGCTTAAAAAAAACACCGTGAAGCTAACGTGTATAGAAAAAAAATATAGCTGAACAAATTTTTGCAGCGGAAACTGCGTGTTGTAATTTTTCTTCGGTTCAACTTTCACCAGTACAATCAGAAAGAATATTTTTAAAGAATAGTTATAATTCTCGCCTCAATATGTTACTTGCAAAAATCGCAGTGTTCTTAAATCGACAGCAGATAATGCAAAATTCCTAGTTTTCAAATAAAGCTACAAATAAAGTTCAAAGAAAATATGAATGTTTTTTATTATTATTTTTATTATACTTTTATCGAGCAAAGGCATTTATTAAAAAAATAAAATAAACCACAAATGCAATCATAAACATTTAAAAAAATAGAACTTGGCAACCATGAAAATTCTTGCCAACAAAGCTAATGTTAACTTATTCATCAGATTTGAAGTAAAATAAACCCGTCTCGACTTTTTTTGTGACTTTTCATTTATCTGGCGATATTTATAAATCATTTTAAAAATTATAAAATCTGAAGAAGCTTACTTTGTAACATCATTTATAAATCGCCAGAAAACAATAATCTGCAGCCCATTCTATTACAATTTGAAAGTAATTTATGCATTATTTATATCTTTAAATTAAGAATCTTTGTCAGGAAAGTTATAATACCTTTGGATGTTTATTCAACGTCTGCTAAAGGTAATATAATATCTGTGAATTTCACTTTCGGTTAAATTATTTGTATAGGTACCTATACAATTTTGGATTGGTGTTTTTCTGTTTTTTTATTGAAAAAAGTTCTAGTGCTAACTAGTAACGGTGAAAACTGTCAGATGAACTCAATTTTAAATACAGACAGTACCCATACATAGCGTAGACATCACTTCTTCTCATAATCCGCAAAAATATTCGTATTGGGTAATGTACCTACATATAATCTTCGCTTTCACGGCGAAGTGACATAAGTCGAAACTTGTCATTTTCGAGTTAAGTATAGAGAAATGCCTACAAACATTTTTTTTTCTGCCTAAATGGCTTGATTCTTCTTCTACTTTCCACGTTCTAAAAAGTATCGTTTCGATTTTAAACTAACAAACCTACAATTTTTTGCACCTCACTGTCATTTTTTTAGTTGTGCGTCGCGTCGGAAGAACCACCAATCATGTAGGCTTATATTGTAGCCCTGTAGGGTCTAGGGTAGGGTTGGCCAAACGGGAATCGCCCTGCTGGATATATATATATATATATATATTTCTTTTTTAATGGCTGGGGGAAATACCGTTTTACAGGCATTATTGAAAACAAATGAGCCTTTTAAAATAGAAGAAGTTGCTTCTTATCCTTTTTGGGAAAACGGCCTTAAATAAGCAGTGTCACCTCAACTGACCTGCTTCCCACTCCCGTTCTTGTAGTGTTCGTTAAACATCGATAGTTTCAGTTTTCGATGGTATCGATAGCACGAAAATTTTAAATTATTTTTTTTGCGGAAATTAGGTCTGTTGATATGGTTGGGATTAAATATTTTAAATGTAGACCGGCGGCAAAATCGTTTAACCCTTTATGCTCACTCTTGCGCAACTGCTACATTTCTGTTACAATCATCCAAACGGATGACGGGTTCTTTTCATTTATATATTTTAGTTTTAAATGGGCAATACAGGTTGAAGTACGTATTTCCAATTGTTTTGTACTTTTGGTACATTGTTATTAGCAAACTTTTAATTGGAACTCTTTTCAAAAAAGTTTCAATACACGTGATCTTTTGCTCATTATTAACCTTTAGAGCAACGAGCAAATTTTGAGACGGAGTGGGGTACCATAGGTCCCCCCAATTAAATTCAGGATTTAACTGTATTTAAGTTTATTTTGTTATTGGTTATAGCTTGGATATATTAACAAATTGAATTTACAAGGTTTTTTTTTTTATTCAAATTCATTAAAAAAAAGTATGAACGTATTTTTCAAGTTTTATTTATAATATAACCATCAGGCACGAAATCCACGTCATTTTCACCAAATCTTCTTCTGAGTCACATGGATCGTCCTCAATTTCAGTTGTGTTATTCATCCTTTCTTCTATTTCCGTTTGTTGCAAAAATCTTCGACTATTTGCCATTTATCTTATAACGGGTGATTTTTTAGCTGGTTTGGTTTTGACAGCTGACGTGTGTTTAGTACCTTGTGTCACTGTCAAACAGCTTCAGTTTGGTTTGCAATTTAACCATGGATCGTCTTACAAATTATTGAATTTTACTATCAAAATTCGTGCTCGGTTCGAAATGTTCATCGCGCGCTGCTTCCATTTTATGATCGGCATTCTCGACCTTCTGAGCAGTCTATTCGGAAGATTGTGACCAAAATTCGCACCAAATTTACTTTGTTGGACATTAAACCACCAACACGTTTACGTACTGTGCGTAGTGAAGAAAATATTGCGGCCGTATCAGCTAGTGTGACAGAAGACCGCGAAATGTCGATTCGGCGCCGTTCCCAGCAGTTAGGCCTTTGTTACAGCACTACGTGGAAAATTTTGCGGAAGGATTTGTGCGTAAAGCCTTTTAAGATACAGCTTGTGCAAGAACTAAAGCCAGCCGACCTACCACAACGCCGAATTTTTGGTGAATGGGCTCTTGGAAAGCTGGCCGAGGATCCGCTTTTTTATCGAAAAATTGTGTTCAGCGATGAGGCTCATTTTTGGTTGAATGGGTACGTAAATAAGCAAAATTGCCGCATTTGGAGTGAAGATCAGCTACCAATGCATCCCGAAAAAGCCACTGTTTGGTGCGGTTTATGGGCCGGCGGCATTATTGGGCCATATTTCTTCAAAGATGATGCGAATCGCAGCGTTACTGTCAATGGTGAACGCTACCGAGCGATGATAACAAACTTTTTTTTGCCCGAAATGGAAGTTCTTGACTTGCATGATATGTGGTTTCAACAAGACGGTGCCACATGCCACACAGCACGCAAACAATGGCGCAATTGCGAGGCGAGTTTGGTGAACAGTTAATTTCACGTTTCGGGCCGGTCAATTGGCCGCCTAGATCGTGCGATTTGACACCATTAGATTATTTTTTGTGGGGGTATGTCAAGGCTAATGTGTATAGGGACAAGCCCGCTTCGATTGACGCACTGGAAGCCAACATCCATGCATTCATTCGTGAGATACCGGCCGATATGTGTGAAAGAGTATGCCAAAATTGGACTCAGCGGATGGACTACCTGAGACGCAGCCGCGGTCAACATTTGCATGAAATTATCTTTAAACATTAAATTGCAAGGTTCAAACTATCGATTCAAATAAATATTTCATTCATTTTTTCGAATTTTTTGTGTTTTTTTTTTTCTTTTCAAAAGTTCTAAACCTCTTAAAAAATCACCCGTTATTATCTAAAAAAAAGACAATAAAAAAAAAGTTTATTAAAGTACATAGTGGGGTAACTCGGTTCCCACTTATTATGTAATTACTCTTTTGTTCCTGAAAATTTCTGTAAGATAAGAACTGTAAGACTATGTTGAATTTATATTATGTATAGTAAAAAATTCGACTACCTAAAAAAAGAATTAAAAATAATCGTTATTAAACGAAGTATGGACAAAAACGTGGTAGTGGGGGACCCAAAGGACCCCACATGGTGCTCTAAAGGTTAATAAATTAAAAAAAAATTGCTTTATTAATAAAATAAAAATGTACTGGAATTACGATGGTACGACCACCTACACAACAAATTAAACAAACAAATTCCTCATCAGGATTTGCAAATAAAAATTATGATTTAACGATAGAATATTCACGTTCGCGGGGAATTGCATTTATTAAAAGGCATTTCCCCAAGTATTTATTTGAAAAAAAAAATTAAATTTCCCTATCTACCTACATAAAAAAAACTATCGATGTAAATAAAAAAACATCGAGGTTTTCGATAGCTCATAACTGTCGATACTATCGATAGTACTATCGATGTTTAACGGACACTATACGTCCTAGGAACCACGCCGCCGTTTGGCCACTACCCCTCTTTCCCCGGAAACACGCCGCCATTTCGGGTATAATAATGGAGCTTAATTTCAGTCCACCCAATGTAAGGTTGGCTTAGGTATAAAAATTCGATGCACAAAAAAGCCAGATCTGATTGCTCTTAGATTGAGCTCTTTAAATAAGTTGGTCGTTTTTCATAGGGCACTTCAAACGAGTATAGATGGAAGAATACTTACTCAAAATTAGACTACATACTTTGACGCAGGGACATAAGTCCCCGAGACATAAGTCCCGAATTCATTTTTCGGAACTTATGTTCCCACTTAAGTGGGAAATAAGTTCCGAATTCATTTCGGAACGTATGTCTCACTAAAGTGGGACATTAGTCCCGAATTTTTATCGTTGAAAATGGGACATAAGTTCCGAACGAAATTAGACAACGTTATTTTTCTGATCCCAACAGCACCTACCGCGCGCGAATCGTTAAACTTCCAACATGGAATACGTATGCAACCCCCCTACTTGGGTTTACTGTTGGATTACGGGGTGGGTGCGTGGTTGAGTATATATAAAAAGTTTCTCTAATCGAAATTAGTTTATCCAATATCTTCATAGTTTTTCTTTAGGCTTGTATTTAGGAAAAACTGGAAATGGAAATGGAAAGTGGGGTTGGACATAAGTCCCGAATTATATTAGGGATTTGTGTCCCATTAAAGTGGGACATAAGTTCCGAAAAATCAATTCGGGACTTATGTCTCGGGGACTTATGTCCCTGCGCCCATACTTTAAACGGTCTCCTTTATACAAAAAACAGTTCGTCCTTTGTCTTATTGTAACTAAAGGGACATGTCCCTGCTTAATGGTACCAAGTACCTACTGATCCAATCCAGCAAACTGTGTGGACATCTCAAAACAGTTCTGCAACAGTTCTGTTACATTCAGCGTACTTTTAGTCAGTTCTGCTGTTCCAAACTAAAGTATATCCCTTCCTTCGTCACTTTAATGGGTCAGTAGAAATGCCCAGTTATGAAGAAAGATGTCGGATAATAAACTTAAAGTCCCTGGAAACGAGGAGACTTATTCAGGACATAACGTTTGTAAAAGATATCGCTTCTGGTAGAATAAACTCAACGTTTTTATTGTCCAATCTCTCTTTTTACGTTCCGGGAATTCCGTTACGTGAGCATGGCTTGTTTTATGAACCTAATCATTCTACTAGCTATGGGAGGAATGAGCCTTTAACAAGGTGCATTTGGAGTTTTAATTCAATATGCAATTCCTTTGATTCCAGTATTGATATTTCGATCAGCAAATTTGCATTTAAAAAAAGATTAAATGAATTGTTAAAATAATTGCTCATAGGGTTTTTTTACTTTTGCTTAGAATTTTACGAATGTAATTATTAAAAGTACAAGTTTTTCTCTTAGGGTATTTGATTACATTTTTTTTTTTCTTGCACACTAGGTGGAAGTTTTTTAGTTTTTCTCAATAAGTTTTTGAATTCTTTTTTTTTCTCTTTTTTTTTATCTTAATTAAACTAGGGGTCGCCCCGTGGTCGAATTTCGACCAATTTATTCTATAAGTTCATTTTTGAAGGGGAAATATCGGAGCGCTTAAAAATAGGCAATCGAAACCATTTCAGGCTTCCTTTAAATTGCGAATAAAAAGTGTCCAGTAATGCGGGCTGTCTTCTATTTTATATCACAAGTAGGCGTGCATAGAATAGCTATGCAAAGTTTCATCGTTTGTAGTTCAACAGTTTTAGAGTTATGAGGACCTTAAGTTAGAAGCCAACATTTTTCTTAAATTTCATATAAATCATAAACCGTTAGGCCGATTGGTACGATTAGTATTTTATTGGATTAGTAATGTGGAAAGTGGAACACTTTCGAAAATAGCATTTAGATATTTTATCACTTTGCTAGCTGCGGTTTCAGAAATAACACGGTTTTAAGGGATGGGATTTCACTACAAACAACTACAAACGATTGTCTATCGAACTGAATTTCACGTTTTTCATTCTAGAAAAAGTGCGAATTAACTTCACGTGGGTGCCATGTTGTTGTTGTTGTAATTTCATGCAATTCGCTTAAATTTACCTGCTGTAATTGATAATTTGTAGATAATTTTTGTATTGTGCACTTCTATGTATTGTCCCCTACCCAAATATATATAGTGTTGGCATATTTATGTGACATATAATAGGAAAAATATCAAAGCCTTTTTAAAGACCCCTCGTCTTAACCTAGAGTTAAAAGTCGCATAGCATAGCATTCATTGTCAAAGGTGAAGGCCGAACTTGGGATCCTGACGAAACTGCGATTCAAGTGCAATCATTTGGAATTAGCCTTCCGCACTTCGACGATATGGATATCATCGGTAGTCCAAAGAAAGCCGCATGTTGAATGCAGAAGAAAATGCGACCGCAAGTTCTATATGAGCTGTACAAAGATGACCATCTCGAGTATATTGACTCGTCAAAATCAAGTGAGTAGACAAAAATGCTCTAATCAAGAGAAACCTAGCATCCGAGCCGCAAATTTCAATACGACAAAGCTCCAGTTCCAGGACCAAGCTATCGTCGATGTAAAATTTTAATTCGGGACCACTTTTGAAGGGTGTTGAAGTGTAGAATTTTAAATACTTTTCACGGGACGTTGTCACAAAATCCAGTCGTTTTCGCATTTTTCTACAGCTTCGATCTTTGACAAGCTTCCCCTCAAAGTAAAGAAAAAGGCTTTATTTGTGCGGAACTTGAATTGGCAGGAGGCTTTCCAAAAACAAAGTGTAAAATTGACTCAAGCTATTGTTCAAAAGCTTGGTGGCCTGTTTAAAACTCCCTAAGTGTAAATCTCTGTCTCTGTCATGTAATTGCAGACAACATTTTTGTATTCCACGTTTTATACTTCTTATTGATCTCAAAGCCATCAGAAATAAAAATACAAATTCATACTCACATAGGTACTGTACCGGTACCCATCCGTCTATACCTATCTAAAGACACCTTCTTTGAACTGTCAATAGGTGATTTCAACGTAAAGCATAATGAGAATGACAAAAATCACGAACATTCCTTGTGCCGCACCGCCGTCCGCCGTGTCTATAGGTATAAATGGATTTTCTTGTTTTCCGTTCAGGATATATCATTAACACTAAAAATAAAAGTCTTATCCTCTAAATAATAAGTGAAACAGACTTCAGCATCAGCATACCTTCAGGGTATTCCTTTGTGCTGTCGTGCATTACATCAAAGGCTAAAGCTCTGAAGGAAAAAAAAAAAAAATGTGTTCTGGTAATTCATAGACTCATAGAGGTTTTTGTCCGCCCCCGAATTTTCATCCCAACACTCTTGGCGGCAACCTAATAGAATACACCGAACAGCAGTTAACAATCCTCCTCGCTTATCTGTTGGCTTTTCTCGTTTTACTTCTAGCGGGCAAAAAATTAATCGCAGTGCTCAGTGATAAATGCACACGAAAAGCTGCTTAGTTTCTATATGGGGAGGGAGGGCATTGTTTTCTTTTTTCTTTTCTATTTTGCTTACGAATCTGCTTGCTTTTGCGCCACTGCACAAAGGGCTTCCTTGATATTTTTACTTTTACGTTTTGTATTTGTGTACAAACAAACGGTTGCGGCAGAAGGATATCCTGCGGAGCGATGGCATACAGAAGATTATTTTACACGTTTATCACCGTCTTCATTTTGCTACATTAAAAATGAAAAATTTCCCGCCACGAAAATAAAAGAATCAGTTATCTCCGATTAAAGGGGTCAAGCTTGAGATGGAGATAGAGAACTCGAACTATTACAATGCCGCTGTATAATTACGGACAAACGATGGCACCCGCCTGTTGGCAGGCACTTCACAGGAGAAAATCGGGTGCATCGGGGTGAAATGTCAGCCAGGGATGAGTTCATTTATATTTTAACCCCGATGACTTTGGGCGCCTGTGTGTGTTCCCATTCAAAAAATCAGAGCACATCGAATTTGGAAGTGGTGCGGATTAATGTTTGTCGGTATTTCCACAGCACGTGACATGAAACAAATTTATGTTTTCTTTTCATTTTTGGGCACGGGGCAAGGAGAGGACTGCCGCTGCCTCTGGTATCTGGATGTGTGGTTCGAGTTTTCTCGATTGAAAGCCGATTACCAGGATTACTTCACACTTCAACATCGCGATGAATCAATTTCGTTCGAACTAATTACAACTGTGGTGGGTTGTTATATTATGTAGCTTTGTGTGTACATTCGTACGTCACTAACTCGAATGTGGGTATACTTAATTGAATGGTTGGTGATTTGCACAAGTTACAGTGACCAAATGGAAGTGAGACATTTCCCATGAATGCGATTCGCCGAGGTCATACAGAGATCAAGTATATGCGAGTGGACAGCATCATTGCGATTCGGTATGGTAATCGAGACGAGTATTCTCACATTAGAATGTATAATCGTTGAATGGATGGTTTGTTATCAGCCATGGGAAGACTGTCTGGCGGCATGCCTTTATGAGTGCTTTGCTCCCACGATTGAGTAAGGCGTTTGGTGAGAATTTTCGTCGGGTTGCGAATGTGGTTAGTTTATTTGAGACATTATTGTGAAGTGAATATTTTTTGTTAGGTACTAAGTGTACTGTGAGCCTTGTAGATTGTAAGTCCATTGCGTCTTGAAGTGCTGTACTCCTCGGCTCAGCGGTTAGTGTGCTGTCGCTACTGCTATATCTTGGCCTATGGTCCTAAATAGACTTGTTGGGATGAACGATTTTTTTTTTTTTTCAACTACAGGTAGGTGTAGGTACCCGCTAGGATTTCGCTATGCGCATGGATGTTTTACTATGCGAAGATGCATAGGAAGTTGCAACTCGCTTAGCTATGATGAAATATATGATCTCCACTCATGGAGGATTGTTGGCCCGGATTTAACGAAATGATGAAAACTTATTAACCTACCATGCAATGCCATCAGCCGTCCTGCAGAAACTCTATATTCGTACCTACATCTATCTTCTGAATCCTGAAAACTGCAATGAAATAAAGTGGAATTAACAATCAAAACGGTGCTAAAAATGGTGAACAACATTTCTTTCAAAACGCGCTGACTTACAAGTTTATTATTAGTATTTTTAGTTTGCTTTCAAACCGAGGCTATTTAGTTCATGTCTAGCAATCAAAAGCAACAAGATTTTGTTACAAAGGTAGTCATTTTTAAAAGAAGAGAAAGTAAGTACCTAGCAATTTTCAATACGGCGCCATTTGTTCTCTAAATGAAATCAAATGGGATTTATCTCCAAAAAGAAACTTTATAATTTTGAATATGGAAAATGTCAAAGAAGTTTTAGTGAATTCCAGTAAAACACAAATTTTCGTTACTTATTTTATTTTTTCAAAGTGCGGTAAAAATATTTTTTTGTTTTTGATCAATGTAATAAAATAAATTCTAACTGTGATGCCGTAACAAATGCAAATCTTGGTGCAGGGAAATAAGTCCCCGGGAACTAAGTCCACTGAGGGACTTAGGTCCCACTTAGTGGGAAGTAAAACCACTTTCGTGAAGTGGACTTAGTGGACTTTCTTATGGGAACTTACACATCCAAAAGTACACATTCAAAAATAAGAAGAGGGAACTAACTTCCAACATTTAGAATTGGATACACTTTGTTAGCAAGACTCTGAAAATAAGCAAAGAAAAATTGCTGTGATTTTTGGCGCAGGGACATAAGTCCACGAGACTAAATTCACGCGAATTTTTTACTTTTATTTTCTCAAATTTTCGAAGGCTAAAACAAGAAAGTTGTTTGAGAAAATAAACTGTCATTTTTAGCCTTCGAAAATTTGAGAAAATAAAAGTAAAAAGTCGCGCGAATTTATTACCTACTTTTATTTTCCAAAATTTTCGAAAGCTAAAAAAAAAAGTTGTTTGAGAAAATAAATTGTAATTTTTAGCCTTCGAAAATTTGAGAAAATAAAAGTAAAAAATTCGCACAACCGGTCATGGTGAGCGTCGATTTTTCTTTGATTACTTTCAGAGTCCTGCAAACCGAATTTCGTTTTTAAAATTTCTTACATATATTGCTCTGCCTAGGTTAAAATTTAATTTCTCTTTAGTTAGTAAAAATTGCAAAGTACCAACTTGACTCTTTAACTTAACCTTATTCTTAGTCGACAGTGAGAACTTACTTCACATTAAAAGGGAAATAAAACCACTCAGAGGTTTCGGAATTTATTTCCCACCTTACATGGGAACTAAGTCCACTTCACGAAAGTGGTTTTATTTCCCATTAGGTGGGAACTAAGTCCCTCAGTGGGCTTAGTTCCTGGGGACTTATTTCCCTGCACCGCAAATCTACAAACAACATCCAAACATTTTTAATATTTGTAGAGACATGTTTACTGTTTAGGTAGCACTTCTCTCGGTCATTTGGACGGGTATAATTTGAATGAAATCTCTGAAAAGCCGATTTCTGGTGCACAACGTGGAGTTGACTGCCTCGGGTACTCCTGTACACTTTCCGGACCTCGGCAATGTTGTCGACTGAACTGGCGCACCTCTGACGTAGGTGTGGGTGTTGGCTGATTGCTTACCAATCCGGTTGTCTCTAATTTGGTCATTTGCATTACCGAACGCTCATTTTGATAATAAAGCTTTATCCAGCTTTACCAGCCACCAGTGGCCTATTTCACCAACTTATATAGTGTTATTCGCAAGCATTTTTTTTTTTAATTTTTGGAAAAATCGATTTTTGCTGTTTCACAAAATTTTTATATTATAAAATTGTTTTTGTTGTTTTCAAAGGGTAATTTGTAGAGATTTAATTATTTCCGTTTCACAAAAAGTTAATTTCCTTTGAAAAAAATTGTTAAAATGCATACATTTGTTCAAGTTTGTGTTTCACCAAATTTTGTTTTTTTTTGTTGCCACTCGCTAATTCTAACATTACCTTTATTATTGTATTAGAAAATTTGCAGAATAAACCATTTTTCTTATAGCGAATTATACCGGCGATAAAAATTTTGTTCTGCTTTTTTTAATTTTATGCTTTGATATTATCAGTTAGAGGACTTACAAAATGATGAAAAAAATACCTTGCTTAGAACTCTGAAAAATAAACAGTGAAACGGTTTTTTTTTTATACATATTTGTAATTAAAAATAACAAATAAAATTTCCCTTAATTTTTGTCCTTTTTTAACAAATTTGTTGTAAGTAAGTTTGTACACTGAGAAAAAAGACGAGCTAAAATCAAGAATATCAGTAATATTTTAAGCCTATTCGTTGACGAAAGTCTGGTAAACTCGAAAAATCTTAACCCAAGTACAAAAATCGAATTTTAAGCTCATTTTCCATTAACTTAACATTCTTACTTCAATACTATTTCGCTATTATTTTAAGAATGTTGTTCTTAGATTATGCCTGAAACAAGTTTATTTTAAGAATACAAAAGCTACGTTTTGGACCATTGTTAACTTAAATTAAGCTCGAAAACGCCGGGAATAAGAATGAATCCACCTTAAAATGAGTAGAAAATTCTTTAAACAAGAGCAAAAACCTAAATTTGAGATTGTTTTTAGTAAGCTTAAGCGGCTTGTTTCAATACTAATTAGCGATTATTTTAAGAATGTTTTGTGTGAGTTTTTCATTTTTGGAACGAATGGAAGGGATCTATAATTTTATGCCGACTCCAAACGGCTAATTGAGAAGCTCTTTCGAGACATTTATACTCTCGGATATTTATCAGACGTTCGCGAGAGGTACCGCAGTGGAAAAACCCCTAAGTTGGAATTTGGGTTTTTGCGGGATTCGAACCTGGGACCCCTCGCTTAGTAGTCCAACGCACTAACCACTAAGCCACTGCGACTACGAACGAATATCATGATCGTTTAGATCTTAATTGGTAGGTAGGTATGTTCTTTTCCGTCATGCAAGTTTAAGATTGTTTCGGCTTGATTGGAGAGTATTTATTCTTATTCGATCCTGCATTTGTGTGCAAAAATAATAATTCAGATAATATGATTCCGATTTTAAAAATGTTTGGGCTTGATTTAATAATAAAAAGCTTGAGTTCAGAATTTTTATTTTGCGCTAAGATTCTTTCGATTTATTTTGAGATTGACCACGTAAGAATGAAGGAAACTAAGAATAAGCCTAAGCGGACTAGAATTTAGCATTCGATATTTTTCTGAGTGTATAGTTTGTGCAACAGCAAATCAGTAAACAAATTTGTGCATGTAATACAAATACAATAATACAAATTTGTAATTATGATTGTAATTTGGTGAAATATGCTACAGGCTGTCAACATCGCCCCCAATTGAAAACCCCCTATATCTCAAAAACTACCCGGAACTGATTTTCGACGGCGCAGGGACATAAGTGCCCAATTCGAAATCCTCTTGCCGCTGGCCCTTCAATTTTTTTTTTTCAAATTCGCCATTTTTTTTTTCCTATCGGTGTTCTGTCAATTTAGAATCCGTGTGACATGCAAAAACATACAAACAATATAAAATCAAAGCTGCCAACCGCTGCCAACCGAGGGGGAATGTACTAGAGTTCGGAAATACCATATTTTACCAGGTGGGCCAAAATTCCACACTAGATTCATTATGTTGTGGTTTTATGGCTCACTATCTTTCTGTGAAGCGAATTAATAAATTAATAACGTTATTTTATGTTTTATAATATAAATCCAAATATAAAGATGAATATTTCAATTATTTACTTTTTAAAAAAGATAACGAATCAAATTATTTAATTAAATTAATTAATTAAATTAATTAAATAAATTTAAATTTTGAAAAATTCCCCTTGAGCACTAGTGTATTATAAGAAAAAATTCCTTTTTGCAAGATTTAAAAAGTTTTTTTGAAAAATTTGCGCGAATTCAAAAAATTGATTTTTGTGGAGCACAGGTCCACCCGCGACAGTTCTGACATCTATATAAGTAAGTGAGCATATTTAGGTAAAATAAATAATATCACTTCGATTTAAGAGGCTAGATGGTAATGGTCTTACACCCGGTTGAGTAAGTATCTCTGACTTAAAATGGATAAAAAAGACGAAAGTGAGCCTGAAAGCCACACATTCTCTCAGATTTCCGGCACACAAAAGGCACACTCGTATACTACGTTCACATCCTAGAAATAGAGTCCAACTGCACTTCAATTAAGATAATGTAAGGTAGCCCTAGCCGTTGCAAAATGCCTCAGTACCTAATAAGTCTGGGGTTATGGTAAAATCGCAATAATTACAATCACATATACTCCGAAACATGGCTACAATGGCACATCGGCAAATCGGATATGGAAAGGACGACGCAAGGGTTTGGGACATATCCCACTCACCTACGCAATAATCCTTTTACCCGAATAAGAGGAAAATCTAATTTCAAATCAAGCGACGTCGAGTGCATTGGTATAATATTTCTACGATAATGGCGCCAAGCATGAATGTCATCGTCGTCGTTGTCGTAGTTGTCGTCGTTGTCGACGCCAATCGCTAACGCAAAAGGTGCATCACATCGCATACATTAGACGTACAGTACTCTGGCTGCATCTGAGATTAACTTTATTATACAACGAAGAACCTAATTCGCTTTAGTATAGCCCGGAATGTGTGCGCACACATCCTGCACCTCGTCCCTCTTGCTAGCTGCGGTTGGTGCGGTTTTACATTGGCTCGTAGGTTTTGTCAAAGCAATTTGCTGCCTTTTAGTTGAATGCAAGTCGCAATTATCCTTAAAATTGAGTGGAATGCCGGTGGCGGTTGGGGAATATTTATTACGCACTGAGGATGTCAACGCTAATTAAAATTTCCCCGATCGAATGAGTACAAGTAATCACAAGGGACGTCTATCGATTCGCAGGGGACGAGACATCCTCTGGGATGAAAAACACAAAACCTTTAGCAAAGGTAGGCATGTATCTCCTATCTGCAAAATGTAAAGAAAGGATCAAAGGATTAATAATAAGCTGTGGTCAGCTTGGGGTAAAACTAAATTCCGAACAAATCTTTGTCAAGTTGTGTTTTCCGATGTAGGGGACCCCACCTCCGCTGTGCACACTTATCGGCATTCTGCACGCACCCACCCGTCAACCGAGTGTAAAATAAGTGGCACGGCATTTTAAATTAAAAGGAGCGTGCCAAACATCAGTCCACATCCGCATCCGGATGCGGTATCTATGGCATTCATCGCTTCACACTTCAAACGAGATAGGTCGTTGAAAAATGCCCATACAAAAAGATTCATCAACGAACGAGAAATCATTAATTATCGCTAAGAAAAGGACTCACCCCCACACTGAATTTTTGCTACAATCAACCACCTAATGTGTAGGTATATATATAGCCAACGTCCGTCACCGTCACCATCGCCACACCATCACCATCACCATTCATCCATTAACTTCATTCTGCAGGATTTCAAATGGAACTTCCGCCAGGGGGTAGGGCAACTCGAATGCAAACTCTGAAATTAATTACATGCCACATTCGGAGGTGTGAGCCTGTGCCACTTGGACAGGAAATGCAAATATTGCAACATCTACTACCTACTCCTTGTACATGATACGAACTACAAAAATAATATGCAATCCCGCTCCCCTGGCGGCACCAAGTGACTGATTTGCGGTCAATGGATTTTTGAAAAATGATAAATTCTTCCCTCACATCGAGTGGGTTGGACGGGCTGACAAGGGTATACCACTCTTCTCCCAGGGAAGTCATAGTCAGAGTAGATGTAAAACCCTGTGTACAACAACCTCGGCGGGGGTTAATACACTGGAATGACACTGATTTGAACAACGTGCCTTTGTTGATGTAATAAGTATTATTGCGCCCCTATATACCATCATCGGGCAGCGGCACCAGGTAATCTTCTTTGCACTCACGAAAGGCGATGTTTGTTTCTTTCATTTCGGCATTTCCCTCGTACGGTAAGTGTACCCTCCAGCGGTGGCCAGTGTCCATGTCCAGTGGCATCAATTAATCATAAACTGACCTATGAGGACCTTTTGGTTTTTCTTGTTCCTTTGTTCGGGAAATGATTTTCATTAATACTGGTGGAACACGCTATATGGTGGGAACACGGACTAGGTACATATTGTTCTCGGGTGTTGACATTCTTGTTGCATGAGCATCTAAAATGCCAAATATCGGTAAACGGGATATTCAGTTCAATGGAAATCTGTAGGTATAGATACAGAAAATTGGAAAAAACGTCCCACTGAATAAGTAGTGTCTCTGGGTAATTGGAATGAAGGGAAATTGTGCATCGATACATAATACACTTGATTGTTCATATATAGTTATCTACTGATGGGTGAAGTGGAATAGGTAGGTTAAAAAAGAAAATTTGAGCCATTACTGGGGGTAGTTTGGAGAGATTTTCAACAGGGCGAGAGTCATCCTTAATTTAAATAAATTAACTCACCATATATCGAAGATCATCACTCCAACTCAATTAGCTGGATGGGCAAAATTGTATTTTGTCAGCTAACAATTTGTGAGAAACGTTTTCGAAACCATTTTTGAACCGCTTTCAGAAGCGAATTGAAAACTTACAAGATTTTTTATAAATTGCAAATAACCAAATCAAATTTTAACTTTCTGCCACGTATGGCAAGACAAGAAAAGAAAATCGATTACTGAAATGGTTCAAACTGTCTGAGTTTATTTTCTTCCAATTTTGTCTTTCTATTAAAAAAGATGGCCGTCAGAGCGACAAATTTAAATTTTATACCAATTTTTGTTTTGTGGGCATTTTTTTTTTCAATTCGCCATTTTGTTTTCCTATCGGTGTTATGTCAATTTAGAATCCATGTGACATGCAAAAACAAACAAAAAATATAAAATCAAGAATTCGGGAATACCACATTTTAACACAACTGAATGCTATTGATGAGTTACTTTATATTTTTAAAAGGCGAATAAGTAAGTTCGGGTAATGTGGAGGACCCTTTTTGTTTCCTGAAATATTTCGGAAATTGAAACTGACTTTTTTAAGAGGGGCCATTGTTATTATTCATTGGAATGTTGTTGTCAACATTTACTTTGATAATAGCTCAATAAACAAAAGCAATATTTGCAAAAGTGTAGAAAAGTTTCAAAATTGGTCTTTTCAAAAGTGTAGGGCAATGTGGACCCATCTATGCGGGTATTATGGTATACTACTTCGCACTACCAGAAATTAAATGGATCAAGACAAAGATACATTTTAATAACTTAATCCAATCTATCTTCTATATATATAAAAATAACTTGCTAAATGTGTGTGGTACAGCCTACCGACTGCTACATACATCCGATTTTGATTTAGTTTTTTTTGTTGGTTAACAGATCATACAGAGAAGGTTTATATGTTGGTGCGACCAATTTTGGACAAAGGGGCGTGGCACCGCCCATACAAAAAAAAAAACATTAAAAAACTTAAATTTCGAAAGCCACCGAATCGATTGAGTTGAAATTTACACACAATCTTACATATTGGCCCAGGAGTATACCTGTGAAGATTGGTCAAAATTGGAAAAAGGGGCGTGGTACCGCCTATACAAAAAAAAAAATTATTTCAAAAGCCACCATCGATTGAGTTCAAATTTATTGCCGTGAGAGTTAATGCTGAGTTGTGGGTGACATAAGAATTTATGTTAATTGTGAAATTCATTTAAAGGACTTTAGTGAAAAAGCGACAGGCTGACTGATACGAAAGAAATTGAGTAGCATGTGCTCGGCATTATTATTTTCATCACATTAACGAATTTGGGCGGAAAGATGTTCGCCGGGTCAGCTAGTACTTTATAAATAAATAATGAACACTAACTTCATTTATGCAAACAAAACACAAAAAAATAGTTGGTGCAACAGGTCCGGAGGGACTCTAGGCCTATAACTTCTCACAATCATTCGTTTTTGTGAGTTTTTCGTTTTTGGAAAGAATGAAAGGGAATATAGGACAGGAATTGGTTCCCTGCATAAGTTAACGTACGTTTGGTAACAGATAGATAGGCGGGGCTTTTGAAAAAGGTCAAGGAGATATTTGAAGAAAAAGACTATGCTAAACCCCTTCATTTGATTCCAGGGTTTAAGGTTGTCCTCGATTATGTGCGCTTGACTACGGTACGCCTGGGTGCAGATGCAGTTCACAATCGGCTCCTTGCCTTCCTAGTCGGTCTAGCCCCCACAGATATTACCATTTATGGGCATTAATAGTTACATGCCTATATCTACCGCACAGTCTCTGGTTATACTACGTTTTCTAGTATGACAATGGACACTCGTTTGTGTCTTAGTAGTAATTTGAACCTTTTCTGGTATTCCATTTTGTGAGCGGATTGGCGGTAGGGATGGTGATGGGTGGAGGTTATGTCTGATGTTGCTATCCATTTATAGTCCCAACTGTGACCGCCTTCAGTTCGAAGTGTATGTCACCATTCTTCTAAAAAAACAGCAATAGCATAAAGAGGATGGACTTAAAGTGCGTTGCCAAGACACCATTCATCGGTTCAGGTACAATTCAGGCTGCAGAACTGACCGAAGTTATGAAACAACAAATAATAAGACTACATCGAGTTTCCAAATAGTAACGTTTGACCCATCTGGTCGTCTTCTTTTCCCCTGACTAACGTGGTATGAAATTGGACGTACAACAATGCGCCATAAGTGGACTATACATAGGGTGACCATCCGTTCATTATTATAATGAACTGTTCATTATTTGAAGTAGTTGTTCATTATGAATTATTTTGTATTCAAAAACATAAAAATGTTCATTATTTCAAAAGCTGTTCATTATTTGTTCAGAATTTTATTCAATTTTGTTGAAGCAAAAACGAAAAACTAACCAAACCAAAATTCTACAAAATGATAATTCAAACGTGCCCTAATTTACTGAATGTGCAAAAATGGTAATGTGGTGCAAATCTTTCATTTGGGAAATCGGAACACTCCCTACATCGTTCTCGAAACTCACCTTATGTCAAAACGTCAAAATTGAGATTCAGATATTAATCAATTCAAATTTCAAAATTCGAAGACAAATTTCCGTTGTGGTAAACAATAAAATTGAATTAAAATGTACCTAATTAAACATAAATAATTATCTTTAAGTTCACTGATGCCACCCAGAAGAAAATGTCTTAACTACAAAAAGAATATAAATTCTTAAAAAAAACAACAGAAGGCGATGTTTTTTTTTTTTTTTTTTTTTTTTTTTTTTTGCGAGGGTAGGTGAAAATCTTCCAAAGACACTATGAGAATAGCAAGCGCGTGCTCAGCTCATAGTAGTGTCAGATTTTTACTGACTTAAAACACCACCCTTCGAAAGATTGTTAGATACTGCAACTAAGATATAACTTATCAAGCAATTTTTCTTTAACGAAATAACAACTTTTGACAGGCTACTTTCCAATGAAAGATCCTGCATGTTCCGCAATTTAGACGCGGTTAATCTTATCTTGCCAAGTCGAACGGTTTCGTTCTTTGAAGCCGGCGCAATAAATTGTTCTCGTCCAAAATTTGTCGGACTGAATTGTTTACATGTCCGATTAGTCGGTTTCTATGCTTTCTCGCGAAGCTTTTTGTTTCAGCTTCAATTATTGGAATTCCGAGATCTCTGTGGATATCGTCGTTTCTAATATACCATGGTGCTTGTACAATTTCTCTAAGCACTTTATTTTGAAAAGTTTGTAGAATATTGACATTTGTTTTCTTGGTACAACCCCAGAGTTGTATACCGTAGGTCCACACCGGCTTTAGCACTTGCTTGTATAGAAGCAGTTTGTTTTCAGTACTGAGCTGGGAATGTTTTCCGAGTAACCAGTACATTTCTCTATATTTGATATCGAGTTCTTTACGTTTCATTTTCACGTGCGAATTCCATTTCAGCTTTGCGTCGAGTGTCATTCCCAGGTATTTGGCCTCGTTTGCAAAGGGTATTCGAGCCAAGTTTAAAAAAATTGGCAAGTCATTTGTTTTCTTATACGTGAAATTCACGTGAACAGATTTAGTTTCGTTGAGGGTGATCCGCCAGTCCCTCGTCCATTCATTTACCTTATTCAGTGCGATTTGCAGTTTTGCCGTCGCTTCTTCAATAGTGTTACCTACTGCTAGGATAGCGGTGTCGTCGGCGAACGTAGCGAGAGTAGTGCCATCTTCTCTTGGTATATCGCGAGTATATAACAGATAGAGAAGGGGCCCAAGGACACTTCCTTGCGGCACGCCGGCCGAAATTTCCTTAAGCTCAGAGTATTCGTTTCCATGTCTGACACGGAAGAGTCTATTCCCGAGATATGATACTAATATATCATATAGGCGTACGGGAAGAACTTGTCGTAATTTAAATTTTAAGCCGTCATGCCACACCTTATCAAAGGCTTGTGAGACGTCAAGGAATACGCTTGAGCATATCTTTTTTTCTTCAAATGCTTTCTCAATTACGTCAGTAATTCTATGCACTTGGTCAATAGTGGAATGCTTGGTTCTGAACCCAAACTGGTGGTCAGGGATAAGATTATTATATTCTATAACCGGTTGTAGGCGCGTTAGTAAAATTCTCTCGAAGACTTTGGATATAACTGGAAGAAGGGAAATTGGTCTATACGACTTTACTTCATTTGGCGGTTTTCCTGGTTTTAAAACCATTATGACCTCCGCAACTTTCCATTGGCTCGGCACGTGTTTTAGTCTGAGCGCGGCATTTATAATATGAAGAAGCTTAATTAATGCTTTTCTTGGTAGGACTTTGAGAACTTCTCCCGTGATCAAATCATAACCAGGAGCTTTCTTAGGTTTTAGGGATTCAATTTCACGTTTTAGTTCCCTTAGCGTTGCACTTGTGAGTATTGAATGGTCGGATTGTAATTCCGTCCCAATAACGTCGTGTACCGCCCGACCATCGTACGGTTTAAAGGTTTCTTCTAAATGGGCCGCAAAAACGTCCGCTTTTTCCTTATCTTCCCTTGCCCATTCATTTTGATTTATTTTAATTGGCGGCGCGGGGATTTTGGGCCTTTTGGTGCCTTTTACAGCTTTCCAAAGTGAATAATTGGATTCTTTTTTCGCCGTTAAACTTTCAAGGTAAGAACCTTTCGCACGATTTTTAAAGTCCTTGATAGCTGTTTTCAATAAATTGCACAAATAATTCAAATGAGTTTTATGTTGCGGGGCGCGACTCTGTTGCCATTTTTTACGCGCCTTCCTTTTTTCGTTGACCAATTCTTTTATTTCGGGAGGATATCGTAGACCGTATTTGGCCGGCGTTTTCCTTGGATTAGGCGTATTATTCCAGGAAGCGAGCTGTACGATCTCAACGAAGCGATCTACTTCAACCTCAAGTTCATAGGGTGTCGTAAGTGGAACGCTAAGTTCAACATTCTCTTCAATTTCGTTCCTGAAGCCTTCCCAGTTAGTTGTTCTACCAGTTAATCTCGCTGGCTCAAGGTTATTTACTAGTTTTACGCTCAATGTTAAAATAACCGGTGAATGATCAGATGACAGATCAAAGCTATCTTCAACTTTAATGTGGTTGGTAGATATTCCTTTCACGACGAAAAAATCGATCAGGTCAGGTATTTTTGAAGTATCAGTTGGCCAGTAGGTCGGTTTGCCCGTCGAGTGGAAATCGCAACTGTACTCCATACCTGCCCCATAGAGCATTCTTCCTTTTCGCGAGATGTATCTAGAACCCCAGAACGTGTGTTTCGCATTAAAATCGCCGCCAATAATGAAATTTGGTTTGAGCGATCTAAGCAAGTTAGTATAATCAGTTTTTTCAAGCGCGGAACGCGGTGGACAGTAGATAGATGAAATTCTAAGAGTACGCTGACTATTTTTTACTCGAATCGTGCACAGTTGCATAGTTTCAAGCTCTATCTTCAGGTCTTCGTATTGTTCAATGCAGTCTTTAATAAACAATGACGATCCACCTCTCGCGTTTCCCGAAGCGTGACAAGCGTGGAAGTCATTATAGCCTTTTATTTTAAAGCTCGATCCCCTTTTCACGTGAGTTTCAGAAATCAAGCAAATGTCAAGATCTTTCTCGCGTATGAATATTTCCAATTCGTCGAGTTTTTGCAAAAGTCCGTTTGCATTCCAAGTGCATATTTTTAACATTGGTTTTTCATTCATATTTTGTTTGATGTACGCGTTTTCCGTGAATTATTTTCGAGCTTAACCAAGCGATCGAGAATAATTTTATTTATTTTGCTTTGTTCTTCAAGTTTCTGGACAATAACTGAGAATAAATGAGAAACAGGTTCCGGCGAAGTTTCAACGTTTTTTGCTCCGTCGTATGCCGCGGCCTGAGCGTAGGTCTGCACTACTCTGGCTGGCCGAGGACCACTATTCGATGGCTTTACTGATGGTAACTCTTCAGTAGCGTTTCTTTTGGCAACAGAGGTCGAGGGCTTTTCTGTTGTCTCTCTTTCTCTGATATTATTACGCTCTGGAGCCGGAGTTTTTATGTTGCCTACTACCTCCTGGGCGGTCTTACGCTTTGTATTCGTTAGCGGCTTTGTTTTTTTATTTTGAGGCTTGAGGAGCGCATCTCTCCGTTTTTGCAATTCCTTAGCTACTTCACAACCTCTATAATTTGCAGGGTGCTTTCCCTTACAGTTAGCGCAAGTAGCGGAGGATTGTTTATTTGCTCCACAGTCTTGGGAGAAATGATTTCCTGCGCATTTCACACAACGCGGCTCTTTTTTGCAATACATTTGCGTGTGATTAAATTCCTGGCAACGTTTGCACTGTGGAATTATTTTCAAATTTCTGCGCATCGGCTCGATTTTAACCACGATATTTACTATGGTTTTAATTCGGTAGATATCTTCGATATTATCAGACCTATCGAATGTAAGCATAAAGAGCGGAAGTCCACGCCTTACCAGGACATCCTTATCTTCTTCCGATTTCTGTTTCTCCTTCTTGATGATATTAACGGCATCAAGAATTTTAAACCCTTTGGCTTGAAGGTCGTTTATAACCTCTTCTTTTTTGCATGAGGGGTGGAGTCCCCTTGCTACAACACGATGTGGCCTTTCTGACTTTACTTCGAAAGTATACCACTGGATCTTCTCAGTATTTAGCTTTTGGGACATTGCCCGGTAGTCTTCGTGGTTATCGACGTTAATTTTCCACGCATTATTTCTCAAAGATGTAACCTTAAATTGCGATATTATCGTTCCTTTAAGGAGGCTGTGCAATTTATTATACTCCGTTACCCCAACGACGTTTATTGGAGGCGGTGCGCGAATATGCCCTCGGAGTTGTTTTTCTTGCGGTACTTTACGCGTTTGTTCTTTTAAGGGCTCGACTTCAGGCGAAGAACCGGCTCTCCTTTTCTTACTAGGTCTTTTTTTAGTGACCCAATTCGTTTCGCGCGCTAGCTCTTCTTCGTCGGTGTGGTATTCCCGACTAGCCAAGCGTGGTGGAGTACATTCGCGTTCTTTCTGCAAATGGGTGTTCCTTAGAACCTTATTTTGTTCTTTTAACAGTTCTATCTCTTTCTTAAGATCTTGATAGAGTAGATCCATTTCCTTAAGCTTGATTCGGAGTTCTTTATTTTCTTCCTCAAGACTTTTAACTTTCACTGAGTCCTGTTTTTCACGCGCTTGCGCTCCCGGCGGACTTCTTTTCCCGGCGTTATTCGATCTTGTTGGAGGAGATCGAGATACCCTTGAGCTTTTAATAAAAGGGTTAATAGATTGCAATAAGCGGCTCTCCCCAGAATCCGTAGAGCCGACCTCCGAAGAGGGTGGATTTTCCAGTAAAGCTGGACTGCCACCTGGGGTAGTTAATCTTTTCGTTTTGTTCATTGCATTTTTTGTATACACCATTTCGCTCGGTATACGGAGGTTGGATTTTAGTCGCCTTTTACGACAGGCATGCCTACCTCGGGTATATTCTAACCCCTACCCGAAGGGGGTGTGAAATGCAACACAAGTGCATGGCCACATTTTCTATTGCCAAATATGGAAAACTCGACATAGAACAATATTAGGTCCTTATTGTAAGTAATGAAGATACTTATTCAAGTTTTAAGCGTTTATTTTACAACATTTAGTTAAATTAAAAAAAAAAGGATTTTATTTATTTATTTATTTTGCCTAACATAGGTACAAATTAAGAGTTCCTTCTGTAATATTTATGTTAACTAAATAAAGTAAAGACTGAATCCTTGTTATATTTTTTTATTGAGTTTTTTTTTAAATAAAAAAATAATAATTAAGAACTGGACTTAATTTTTTTTTTGTTCATTATTTGGATTTCAAACAGATGGTCACCGTAATACAGCTACCTTACATACCCTAAGTCTGCAATATATGCATATAGATTTGGTAACATTGAATTGAGTGCAATGAGTATAGAGAGTCAACTACCATGCACTATAACAAAGTAGACAATCCTTGACAAACCTAGACAAACCTTATAGCTAACATGAGTCTTAACATAATAACAAAACGCTTTGCACCATACCTACGTTGTATTTTCGAGTACCTATAGTCTTGATGCAGAAAATAATAGATTTATTAATATAAAGTTTTATGGAACAGCTGCCCAAAGCAGCTTTGTTGAAAGCGCCCACAATATCGATGAAAATTCCAATATAGCAAACTTTTCCTTGTCAAGCACTTCACCCATTTACCATTTTTTGAAGCGAGCGAGGGTGCGGCCTTTGCAGAGCAAACTTCGGACCAGAATTTTGTATATCTTTGCTGTAAAACCCATTTTATTAATCGGCAGAAAGTCTTTATAAAATAATGCTAATCTAGCATCGGAGGTTACCTAAGCAATAAGCAAGGGGGCAATAGCTTCATCTGTAAGGCACAATGAATTTTACGAGTCACCTATTGTTATACTAGTCGTTAGTTCATGCAGAGTTTCTTTCCAAGACTGAACCAGATGAGTCATCTTTTTTTTCGGAAAAGTTAAGTTTTGAATTTTGAGGGATATTGTCTGCCCTCCGATAGGATTCAAAACTTTGTTGAATTAACCAACACATCTCCTCAAAAAATCTCATATAGGAGTCTTTTGGTAAATACCTATTGTCTCTGATTTACTTCTTCCAATCGACAAGCAAATGCATTACCACTACACCACGTCCACTATTATGAACTACGGACTATTCAAATACATAAAATGAAACTCATTTGAAAAACCTCAAACTGTTTACAATTCCCACAGTCCAAGAGACCTCAGCAACGATTTATATATAAATCTTATGCCCTTGATGCTAATTGCAAATTTTTGACATCGAGTCGCCCTTTTTACCGCCCATCAGCACTTAATGCCCACATGTACCCAAACTCGTATCTGGGTGTATCGGTTTCCCTTGTTCGCACAGCTCATTACAAGTATGTTAACCCGTCAATTTGCCAAATTACTGGTTCCAAGTGACTACATATACAGTGTCTGAGCTCTGTGATAGCAAACCTCATAAACCTCAATCATAATTTAATGGCTGACCGATCGAAGGTTCCAAACAAAGAGCCACATACACGAAAAGTGCATTTTTCCCTTAAAGGGGTAAGAACACGACACACAACCCCTATATATGACTCCTTACAACAACCGGCGCGGCATGCATCAAAGGAAAAGAAATAGAATCACTTTTGTGCAAAATATTTGCAAGGATGTACAAGAGGCGGAACCAAATGCATTTGGCATTCACACGTGCTACCCATTATTGGGCGAAGTGCACGTGCATTGCATTGATTTCACAACTGAAAATACCCTTCAAAGGTATAGCGACTTCAAGAGCCCTGTCAACATAATGTAATTACGTCTAAATTAAATGATTTGAAAAAAGGATTTCAAGGAAAACTTCTTCGAACTGCACTCATGTATTTGCATTTTACAGCTACTGTGACTGTAAGCAACTGTGACAGTGACTGTGACGTGGCGGTTTCACGGTAACTCGTCCGCCATAAAAGCGCACACACATCAAGCCAACCGAACCGGCAACCGAAAGGGTTAAACAATGGCAACGAACGAAGCGTTAAAGGGCATTTCACGCTCTTTTTGAATGGCTTATGCAAAAGGTGGACATCTGCTGTGACTGATCTGTGATGCAGATAAACAGCGTTATCTTAATTCAAATCGCGAACTTTTTTAAATTTAATTGTTCAGTTGGCATGGCACGCGCACCCTTCTGATCTGTGTCAAGTCATCTTTGGTGGGCGCCTAGTGGTTGGCTTCTACATTCTACAACCTCTTTTGGATAATTAGGAATTTGATGGTTGTAGGCGATAAAATAATTCTCGTCGCCTTTCTGTGTAATTATACAACGATTCGAGGACGAAAATCGCCGAGTTGCGTGTAGGTGGTCGGTTGTCTGATTGTATATGAATTGCGCAACGCTACTGTTTGCTGTTTGGCAGCGTGCTGGTTATATGACGCGCGGACATATGTTTTTTTTTGTTGAAAATATGCTCGTATTTTATGACTGACAAATTGAGGTAATTTTAGAATGTCGCACTTGGACACAGTTAGTGCCTAAACAGGGGAAAGGTCAGCAATGTTAAGTTATAAAGTAAATGTTTGGCGGTGATCGGTATCTGTGGGTGATATTAGTCCGACGCATATGTCACTTTTTTTGGGGAACACTTGTTTATGCAAATTAGTTGGAGAATGGAACCAAAATCGGGCGTTTTACTGACCTTCTTAAACTACTGGAGGTTATTGTGACAAATGAGGGGAACGATTGGATCTCTGTTTAGTAAGTCTGACAAAAGTCTGACAGAATTTCATATACAGTAAAAGCCCTTTAATTCGGAAAACTCGTTTATTCGGAAAAATAAAATTTTTCGAATAAATGAGTTTTAAAATTTGTTTATTTAAAAATTAAATTAAATTAGCAAAAATTAAATAACGCAATGATGTAGAAACCGAAAAAAAATCATCAAAATGCCTTTTTCGGTGAGTCCCGGCAATTCGCATATAAAAATCGGGAAAAAACCATAAAAAAAAGTTGTAAATATGTACTACGTTGTATGTTGTAACAAAATACATTTTTTGATACTTTTTTATATACCTACCTACTATTTTTGTTAGGCTTTTAGTTAAAAAACTAATTATAATACATTTTATGTAGGTATTTATTATTTACAATCTTTTGCGTCAATAAAATAATTTTTCGTTTTAAGTTCTTGCATTTTTCATCAATAGGAATGCGTTTTAGTGCATACGAAAAATCTCTCATTAATTCGGAAAATTCGTTTATTCGGACTGACCTTCCCCGCAACCATTCCGAATTAACCCCTTGCCATTAGCAACGACAAAGTGACCCAAGTTGCTAAATTATTGTTCCTTCAGTTAGCGTTAAACTATTTGTAAGGGTGTACTATAGACTATAGTTGATAAGTCTGGTTATCAACCTAGTCCAGTATTATGAACAGTGCATTATAATAATGAACGGATGGTCACCGTAACTATAGTTAATAAATCTGGTTATCAGCCTAGTCCGGATAAATCTAGTTGACTTAACACATCAAATGAGTATTCTAAGTCAGCATTTATTGTGTTACCGACGTCGATATAGGCTGACAGATGACAGAATTATGCGGCGGCGACGTCTGTTTTTGAAGGCTGCCACTTAACTGTTGGGGCTGTGGACTTCACTAGAGTTATTCAGCGTTTATGCTGTCAATATGGTGAAATTTCTCAGAACCATTATTTTATGATGGAACTGATTTTTCTGTATTTGTAAAAAATACAAATACATGTACTGTCAACAACAAAGTACTACAAAATATACGCCAAAAAGGCAAAAATTGTGTGCCACCAAATATACTAACAGCTCAATCCGCAAACAGTAAGGCTCGCAATTCCCATACGGAAATACAGGGTCCCCGCCGGGAAGGTATACTAATTTGTTTGTTTATAATTTTTGATTAAATGAAAGAGAATGGATCTTATATTGATAAATGTTTTATTTAATGTCCGCAATTATGTATGGAATACAATTTTCAGTCTCACAAATGCGAGCCCTTTTGAGCACATTTTTCATTACATTCTCACACGTTTCACGCGGTATTTCATTAATTTTATCACGAATATTTTGTTTGAGCTGCTCAAGCGTTTCTGGCTTGTTTGCATAAGCTTTGCTTTTCATATATCCCCACAAAATGAAGTCCGGAGCAGTCAAATCAGGCGACCGTGGAGGCCAATCAACATCACCATTTCTTGAAATAACTTGTTGTGGAAAGAGGTCTCGCAGTAATTCCATTGTAATCCTGGCTGTATGCGATGTGGCACCGTCTTGTTGATACCACATGTTAATCAAACCCAAGTTTTCAATCATATCACGATATCGATAAAGACAAATAGTCACAAGCACAGAGATAGCAATGCGCCCACTAGCATGTCTGGCCTAGATAGCACTCTGGCCTTTCCCCCCCATTCCCTTTACTTATGTGGTATCACAGAAGACCTAAGTGAATGTAGTCTAAATGTGTCTGTCTAGACAGCCACCTTACCTAACCTAACAGTGCTCCAAATGGGCATATGATTGATTCCGTCATGTCTTACATCCTTACTTGGTATGGAAGTAGCAAATCCTTGTCTTTTTTTTACAGCGTGTAAAACTGCAACAGATGGACTTCCTGAAGGCCTTCCACGTTATGTAGGGAAGCTTAAGCTCGTTCCCTTATTACACACAGATTTAAATAATTCAAATCGGAATCTATCCATGCGCATTTTTTTCTGACCGCTAGCGTTTTTATATATAAGCCAAGCATTGATGACGATTGATGTCGATTAAGTGATGGAAAAGGCGCATGTACAATATTTTAGATTTCATTGAATGTTTTTTTTTTTTTTTTTTTTTTCCTCAAAAATGGTTTTCCAACAACAGAAGCCATGCAAACACCGAACATTTAAAATCAAAATGTAGTAGGTATACATTATTGCATGGTGTGCCATATATAGCACAATCAATTATGCTCTCATTATAACTAATTGCAAACTTACTGTTTAATATTTTATTATTTTTACTGATTTATGCAGTATTATTTTAGCTGAAAACAATTTTTAAATTCACCAAATGATAATAATAAATGCACACGATGTACTTTACTGAATCGATTTCTACTGACAGACTGAACCTGATATCACCGTTACGCAAAGGCGTTTTTATTTGAATATTCTAACGGAACCAAAATCAAAATAGCATCAATGTACTAACTAAATGTGCCATATGTGCTACCCAATGCGCTTACATCAATTTTTTGTTTGTATGCCAATAGGTATATCGGCAAAAAATTGGTTTGGGCCACGATGCATTTAAGGGTTCATGTTTTTGTACGACTTTAAAGGAGGAATTTTGAATTTCAGACTCGAACATGTAAGTTTGGTTTTCCGAATGCGAAAGTTTGCAGCAATTATAGGTAGGTAGCTATATGTTGCATTTTGAAAATATCTTGGAATCGATTGACTATTTAACTGCATTTTAAAAAGCACAAACATTTTAGGGTTACCAAAAAATGATATAATGAACAAAAAAAAAAAAAAAAAAAAATAAACAATTTCTCCCCGTCGAACACACAAAAACCCTAAATCTGGGGGGAAAACCCCCAAAACTGGCAACACTGACCGGGGGCCTTATGTCTTTAACCGTATTCTCAACATTTGTTAAAATGCTGTCCTCTGCGGGATCTATAGCTGTATATTCACAGTAGAAAAATTCAAAGGGTAGCCATAACCGACTGTTCAATTATAGATTCACTTTTAGGGGTAATATTGTTCAAGCTGGTCTTTGAATGTTGGCAGTATCTGTGGCGTGGTCAATATAAAGTTAGAAATACTGACCGATTTATTAGAGAAAGTCTTTTTTTTTAATTTTCAAGAGAAGGAGAAATGCTTTACGATATGCGTTTGTTTGAAAATTATACAAACCCCTATTTTAAAACTCCTTTCATTCATCGATTTTTAATTAAAAAGATACATTTCCGTAATTGCTCACATGTACAATTGGCACATACCAACTTGAGTGAGTTCCTTTTGAAATGCAATCGATTTGCCCCTATTATAAACAAAGCTATATGTTCAATCAACGTTTGACCTAGATATTCATCAAAGACCCCACTTGGCACCCCAGTTAAAGAGCTACCATACGGAAACCCACTACTTAACTATTACCACAAAGCGACTTTAATTTGCTTTGCCGTGAAAAAACCAACTGGCATAATGTTCCGGCATTTCTTTGATCATTGCGATTACAATGCAAGCATGGTGGAGGGCCACCATACCAAGGAAAACCCAACATGGCTCTCGAACCTTGCTCTCGTGCACTTCTTCATCTTGAACGAAATTAATATCAATATCAATTGTGACCAAGAATCAATTGGGCGTAAAAATAAATTCCGGCAAGAACATTAATGTTCATCCGATTAAATTTACAACCTTTACATGAACTTTACAGTAGGTATTTTTTTTTTTTTTTTTTTTTTCAATCTTTGCAAAAGGGTTACAATTGCAACAAATGAAAGGCAATTTTAAACGCCACTACAAAAGAGAGCATGGCTGTTTGTTCGGAGTGTTTTTTTTTTTTTTTAAGTTGGGTTATTTAGAGGTTTCCAGTGTAGGGGATACCAAATGTCATCAAGGAAATTAATCGAAGAGAAATGATTTATTTACTTCGCACAACGGGAAAGGGTTGTTTAAACAAACGTGTCGTTATTTTCAAAGAGTGTTGATGTATGTGTGGATTTTTTTTTTTTTTTTTTTTTTTCAAAAGTTAAACAAAATACATCAATTCGTTTTAACCCCTGAACGAGTTGATTTTCATTTTCATGATAAAGGGTTGTTTTGAAGGGTTATTGTTAAAATTAAAAAAATGGAAACAAAGCTGAACCTAATCGATTATGTTGGGAAGTCTTGTTGAGCTGTTTGGGACGGTAAGAAAGGAAGAGAATTCAATTTGATATATAGGTACTATTCATGGAGTATTCTTTGGAGTTTTGTTTAGGACAAATTACCAATTATTAGACGTATACCTCTTTGATTTCTTTCTGTATATTGATTTCTATTAGACATGGATATCAACAATGAAAATTTGGTACCTGGCCATGGTGCCTACAAAATTATCTATTGCATACAATATAAGCCATAGAAAAGACAGACAAGAAAGATGAAGCATGTTTAATTTACTAGGAAGACCGAAGGAGTACTTTTGTCAACCTTCACCTCTGTCATTGCAATAACTTTTACACAAGTTTTCAGATGGGCCTTTAAAAGACCGGGCATTCAGTGTCTGTCCCTCTAAGCAGCACTCATGAAAAAAAGAAAAAAAATTAAAAGGCACTCCGGGAGTGCCGACAGAAGTGATAACTTGAACAATTACGTGTGTATTTTTCGAATCGTCAGAAAATATATTATTGTGTAGGAAGTACTTTTAAGTACTTTTTAGTACTACTACAAAAATTATGTTACATTTTTCATTTTCATTTAATGCGGTATTTTACATCAAAAATAATACATATTATTTTACATACAAAATTGCAATCTATTGCTTAAAATGTATAAATTTACAGATACATGAAATATTAAATTTAAAAATTAATGGGTATTCTTTGAAATGAATACCAATGACACTTATGAAATTTCATCAACAACTTCAAACTCTTCCTTATATTTGAAAACGGATACTATAGGTTTATGGTAGGTAACTAAAATAGGAAACAAACAATTTTGATTCGAATCTGTTTAAATATCTTGTAAAGATGGCATCAAATGTAGTTTTATGTCTAATCGTGCTAAGATTGCGATCATTGCTCATCGTTAAATCCAATTTGCTATTTAAAAATTCATTTAATGGTAGTTTTTATCATCTGCAAAGTTGATGTTGAAATCCCCACTCAAAATGATTGGAATATCATCAAATCTCTTCCCAACTTTATCTTGAAGTAATGCAGAATTATCTTTAGCATATATAAGTAATTTTCATCGATGCTGTCTTCCAGCGTAATCTAGATAGATTACAGTCTCGAATGTACATATCTTACTTCAGCTACCACAATCCGATTGTATCTACTTGTATTCTACCGAAACTAGCACAGAACGAATAAATTAATAATAATTATACTGAAGCTTAATTGAATATGAATTTCTTTCCGAAAAATACAAATTTTACTTTTAAAAGAAAAAGAACGAGAAAAGACAACAATATTTTTCTGTCTTGCCGCATCGCCATTGATAATGCTCTAGATCTCGTGGTACGGCATCAATTGTAGTTTTATATTCATTATTTTACACAAAAATTACTAATCATATTTTACAGTATACACTAAGGCGACATGAATATTACAATTATTTATATAGTATACCTACTCTTAGGGTGGCAAGTTTACCACAGTTTTCTATTTCTTGTTTCGGTAATTATAACACAAGCTACTGTGCCGTAAATGTGCACAAACCCAAAATCGTGGATATAATATGTCGGAATTAAGCCTGGTAAAATTAAGTTATGAATTCCCCATACAAAACAGGTAATTGAAATAATTTTGGTGACAATCAATTTGTCGCTACCATAAATTACCATAGTAACGTATTCAAATAAAAATCATCGTAGATTAAGCTATAAATTACCTACCCCTAAAAGTAAGCAATATTACAAAAGTTTACAACTAAAAGTATGCAATCGGTGTCGGTGTCGGTGTCGGTGTCGGAGTCGGTGTCGGTGTCGGTGTCGGTGTCGGTGTCGGTGTCGGTGTCGGTGTCGGTGTCGGTGTCGGAGTCGGTGTCGGTGTCGGTGTCGGTGTCGGTGTCGGTGTCGGTGTCGGTGTCGGTGTCGGTGTCGGTGTCGGTGTCGGTGTCGGTGTCGGTGTCGGTGTCGGTGTCGGTGTCGGTGTCGGTGTCGGTGTCGGTGTCGGTGTCGGTGTCGGTGTCGGTGTCGGTGTCGGTGTCGGAGTCGGTGTCGGTGTCGGTGTCGGTGTCGGTGTCGGTGTCGGAGTCGGTGTCGGTGTCGGTGTCGGTGTCGGTGTCGGTGTCGGTGTCGCGAGTTTGCTAGTTTTTGCCCATCCAAATAGTGCCCAACGCGCCTAAAGAAGTTATCACTTCAAAAAAATTGTTGAGCGAAAAATATTGAGTTTTGAAAAAATTTTAAGCGATCTTGCTTTATCCGGTGTTTTCAGCCTAAGGGTATAGGTGGAGATCTTTCCTCAAATTCCTCATGGGCGTATGCCTTACTATGCTGAACGTCTTTCGTGTCAATGTTTCAGAATCGGTTGCAACACTTTCGCTAAACGACTTGTAAGTTTTCGATCGATCGTCCGAAATGCCAAGACCTACCCGAACCCCTCACATCTCCAACGTTCCCATATTGCTCAAATGTGGCCACCACAGCACGAATAGTTGATACTGTGTGAACATTTCTAACGCCATAAAATTTCCGGCATAGGCAAGTTGAGTACAAATTATTGACTGGCATTTTCAAAAAATTGTTTAACAGTTTTTGTTCAGTGTGCGATCGTGTAGTACCTACTACATGCTAAGTCTGCCTTGTAAAAACAAAATACAAAAATATCTATAAACTAGCTGTTCCCGTCTGGCTTTGACCGTGCTAAAATTGTTTCAGTAAAAAAAAAAAATATACTAAATAATTAAATTCATGTAAAATTTTTGACAAACACGATCTCGCTGTATACTGCGATCAAAATTAAAAAGCAAAACAAATTCCCGTACAAAATGTATGGAAATTTAATTTTTCCGAGTTTTCCAATTTCCTTTTAAAATTTTCCAATTTTCCCGTCGTAGATACGAACTTTCCATAGTCATAGACAAACACAACAAAGAACAAATAGCTCAAATCGGACGATATTTTCTTGAGTTATGGCCGGTCTTCCGGATGCAACTTTGTTTTATATACAGGGTAGGTCAAATAAAAGTTTCTTTTTAAAAATGCAATAAAATTAATAAAATATTTTCCAAGACTTTGTTGATAGTTTCGGGCTGTATCTCACGGATGGCTTGGGTAATATTGGCCTTAAGTGCTCGAATCGTTTCCGGATTGTTGGCATAACATCGGTCCTTCACGTTTGCCTTCAAAAAAAAGTCCAAAGGGGTCAAATCGCAGCTCCGAGGCGGCCAATTGACATCGCCAAGGTGACTGAGTGGCATGGCGCGCCATCCTGCACCAGAGGTCGTCCAAATCCAAAGCTTCAATTTCAGTGAACAAAAAAGTCGGTTAACGTGGGTCTGTAACGCCCAACGTTTGCCGAAACGTTGTTCCCAGTTTAATTTTCGAAGAGAAATGGTCCAATGATGCCACCACTCCACAATCCGCACCAAACTACCCATATACCTACAGAGCTATCAGAACCTCATGAAAGGCTGTCACAGCCTCTACACAGATTTATAGCACCCTTGTGTCATTTGAATTTCAAAATCCTCTCTGGGTTAGTAATACAAACTTACTTACTTACTTAACAATTTTTGGAGGCCGACGGATATTAGCATTGGGCTTATCCCACAAGTGGGCAAAAAAAAAATAAAATAAAAACAGATCTGTAACACCCCCTTGAAAGGCTGTCACAGCCTCTAAACAATTTGTGATACCCATATACAGAGCTGTCAGAACCGTCTGAAAAGTTGTCACAGCCTCTTTTAAGATTTGTAGTAGCTACATACAGAACTGTTAGCACCTTATTGAGAGGTTCTGACAACCCAAATGGGAAGCCCCTTATTATACTTAGCCTGACTTCCTAAGAAATTTGAAAGCTCACTGTTTGGCAGCTGTCTCTTGAAACCCGATTCATAGCTGCATAAGTTCGTCCTTATCTGTTGTATTTAAAAATGAAATTGAAGATGAATTGGTGTCTTTTTTTCACTCTTGATACATTTACATGCATACAAAAATATTAGAACAGTTTTTAAAAAAAATTGAAGTCTTACCTGGCGATATCTTCGATACCAATAGCAGTAGCCGCATGTCAGTTGTTATACCTAAAAGCACTCAGTTGTCACTTATTCTACGAGCCAGAACAACCTTATAGCCCAAGCAGAACTGTACAGAAAAGAGCTATCATAGCCGTATGGCAGTGCTTGTACCGTAACGACTAGGTAACGCAGCTGATAAAAGGTTATTGTAAACAAACATTGCAAGCTTAGCGGGTAACAGGATTGGTGTACTTTGTTCATACCCGACCCAAATTAATTTTGTTAACAACCGCGTCCTAAAGAGCTATGGTAACTCTTTGTTGGCTACATTATCCTCGATTTGCCAAGTTATATGGGTGTAGGAAATAAAATTTCGGGTTTGGTACCCATATTTTTAAATTTAGTTTTCTCAGTGTAGGATAACAACATTTAAAGAATGACAACACATTGAGGCTTCATTCGAGACACTAGCTGTGGGGAGTACTACTTGAGTATACTGATTGAAAGATGTTTCCGATCATATTACAAATCTTCACAAGGTCGGAAGAGGATACATTGTTATGGCGCATATAGTTAGGAATACCATAAGATTGGTTTTTACTCTTGATGAAGCTCCAAAAACGATTAGCTACTATTAATCTTTAAATTAGATTCAACAAAAAGAACGTGCGACTATAAAGAAATTTATTAAAAACATCAAATTCTTTTTGAAGCTTTCGATGAACTAACAAAAGTTCCGGATTATTGTTACTTTTTCGGAACTGCTTAAAATAAAAAGTACTTTACTTTTCCAATCTTTTAATTCTTGCTATCGTTCAGCTAAATCGAATGAAGAATGAACACATACAAGACACAACAGACAACACCATCAATGTGTATTTATACATCCAATAACCCCTATCTAGATAAACTTTTAAATTTCGAAAAAATCATCGACCAATAAAAAAGGACGCACATTAAAAGTTTCATCATTTATCACTACTTATCTGATGCCCAGCAAACGAAACCCTCCACCTCATCCCATTACATGAGACAGTAGTCAGGACAACCGACCCGACATAACAAGGTGATTTTGTGAAAAGAATTCCAAACGAATCTATACAACACATAACGCATCCATTTCGTGAAAAGGCACTTATTTTTTATCCTTATCGCAACAACCAATAATTCTGCTAATATGACATTCTTGTCTGCCTGCTTATAAATGGTTTGTATACCTATACACAGAGAAAAAAAAATAAATAAAAAATAGCAGTGCATTACAATTCCGAAGATGATACTTGAAAAAAAAGTCCCCCGGGATTCCATGTGGCATACGAAACTGTTAAAAATCTTTAGTGGCAAGGCAATTTCTTTTATTTTCGATCAAGGATACTCTTCGCCATTTGTAACCCACAAATTTATAAATAGAATACGGATACGTTGTGGGGAGAATGGTTGCTTGTAAAACGGGAAAAGTAACAGTGGAAAATAAAAAAAATAAAAAAAATGGTAAAAAGAACGCAGTTATATTATCCACGTTACTGTACTTTTATTAGGGTGTCATGTCAACTCCTGTGGTGATGATAAATTCGGTTTTAAAAATAAAAATTGCTGGGTAATTTTTCATATTTTTTTTTATTACTCCATTCAGTAAGTTGTTCGTCTTGGAATCAAATTAAAATTTTGCAATACTCGTAGATTATGATCATTTAGTAGGATGGAGAATGTCATATAAGTCTTATTCTTAAAGCGAACTAAAAAAAAAAAAGTATAGGCACATAATAATCTTTTGAATTAAATCCAATTGTAGGTATAATCCGTGGAATTTCTTCGAAACATATAAAGTGAATACCGTAGTTGACGCGTGAAGCCTTCGAAATATGACGACAAGATGTCAATCCGCTCCGAAAAGGTCTAAAAGCCCTTTATTCTCGAACTGACATCAGAAAGCTTCCAACAGTAGAAGATAAATGTTGCTAGGATATGTACCCACATCGCTCTATGGGGTCAGTTTCGACAAACCTATAAACGCGGTCAAGCCTGACAGTTTCGGATACTAACCTCTTTCCTGTATAGGCAACAGTCGTAAAAATCGTCGGTCAAAAATCTTTTTCCAATGGCAGCCATCTCCTTGTTTCGAAATAAAACATAAAAGAAAATGTAAATTACTCCAGTCTTTAGTTTGATGTTCCCTAACCAACTCCACCTCAGACTACTCACGCTGAACAATTTAAATTAACTGGCTACAGTACCTTTCGCAGCCCCATTAGTGGCACCTTTCCTCAATTTAAATTACTCCCAATATACGTGTATCCATTCCTTTCATTGCTAGCTTTAGTGTTTATTACCTTTCCTATTGTATAATGCAATCACCAACTACGTTCTAAAGGCAATAAGCTCGTGGATTAGAAAACTATAAAATATCCACCGAGACAGTAAAACGTTGAAACTCAAAGCTTCGCTCATCTCATGCGTTGCTGTGTTGAAAGTATATAGCGCATAGCCCCCCCATAGCTGTGCCCACTTTTATTGCTGTCAACATTCTTCTGGTCGTCAGGTTGCTTATACAACAATTGGCAATAAAAATGGGTAGCAATCATTTGCCATTTAATGACAGGCGACGGACTGACTGGCACACCGAATTTCGCTATTCACCGCGGAACGAATCACCTGTGTGTGTGCATAGTTTCGACTTTACGAGCTCGCGATGATGTATAATAAGGGAACGGTGTGCTGCCACAGTAATCAGTTCAGTATTAGATGTATGAACTCAATTTTCTTTTGATTATTATTAGCGTGAGGTTCTTTTCACGCGGAGTCTTCGAGGAGAGGGCAATTCCACGAGCGACTAAATTGACACATCGCCGTAGCTTAATGAGAGACCTTCAACTTGGAATGGGAATGGGAGGGGTCATGCTGATTAATTTATTAAGCAGTAAAATGTAGAAAATTACACAAAGGCGGCGGGGAGAGAAGGGGACTGAACATTTGGGCGAGTATTTCCGAGATTAGTAATAGACTGCCGGTGTATTTGGGTTGACGAAACGGCTTCTTAATCTTAATCTTAATCGCTTTGTCATTGCCTGGAGGTGCTTTTTGAAAGGATTTTCCTAAATGAATGCGAAAATTATCGATTCAAATTAGGCGGGGGATATAGTCATGTTTAATACTGGGTTGAGTGTAAGAACCGAGTATTTTGCAAGGGCTCTGCGAAATAAGGCCCCAATGAAATAAGGCCCCAAAAGAAAAATGAAATAAGGCCCCAAAAAATTATACAGGAAACAAGAACAACGTTTTTTAATACAATTTGGGGTGTTATTTCCTTTTTTGGGGCCTTATTTCTTAATGAAAATTGGGGTCTCATTTCATTATGAAATAAGACCCCAAAATTATTTTTTCATTATTAATTGTTACCCTTCCGATATGAAATGCGTATGCAACCCCCCTGCTTGGGTTTACTGTTAGATTGTGGGGTGGGTGCGAGGTTGAGTTTATGAAAAGTTGCTTTAATCTAAACTAGTTTATCCAATATCAACAATATTAACAATAAAAGTACTTTTCATTATTTTTAATTTCATTATGAAATAAACCAAAAATTTGGGGCATTATTTCTTTTTGTTTTGGGGCCTTACTTCATCACAGTGGGGCCTTATTTCATATTTGAAATTGGGGTGTTATTTCATTATGAAATAATACCCCAAATTTGGGGCCTTATTTCATTTTCTCTTTTGGGGCCTTATTTCCTACTGCCTTTTGCAAGAGGCTAAGAAAACTGGAGCTATTCAGAAAATAGTTTATGGTACCTAATGTTAATGTTCACGTTAAATATGTTGCGAGAAAGTGCATAGTCTTGGACGAATAGCATTACAAAAGCTTCTTGCATTGAATAAAATTAGTCCAACAAGGAGGTGGTCCCCAAGAATGGCATAAATAAACGTATCAGCATGAGCCCTACACCTGTGCCTCGTGGAACTCCACCTGTGACCTTGTATTTGAAGTCTGTTTACCCCATGGTCTGCATCATTCTGTGAGAATTCTTTCTGAAAAATGGTTCAGGGAAATAAGTCCTCGGGAACTATGTTCAGTGAGGGATTTAGTTTCCACCTTATGGGAAATAAAACCACTTTCATGAAGTGGACTTAGTTCCCATGTGAGGTAGAAATAAATTCCGAAAACTCTTAGTGGTTTTATTTCTCTTTTAATGTGAAGTAAATTCTCACTTCCGACTACGAACAAAGTAAAATTAAAGAGTCCAGTAAGTATTTTGCAATTTTTTTTAAATGAAGAAAAATTAACAAAATGTTCAAAATCGTCCGATCACGACCTGTAAAACCAAGAAAAATCGGCGAAAGGACATACATATAGGACAAATGATTTCAACCGTGTTCGCGACAATGATGGCAGCATTTTTGCCGTTTATGGCTACGACCAGGCGGCCCAATTCTTTTTAGTTTTCATCATATTCAATCGCCTTCTCTTAAAGTTTTTTCCCTGCTAAATTAACTAGATAAGGGTCATTCATTTTTTTTTTATAATTAACACGCGCTAAAGAGGTTATGACTACTCTTAAGTGTTTTTACACAGCGCGGACATTAAGGAAATTGGGATAGAAGAGATAGGAAGATAGGAGATACCGATGCACATTGGTCTTAAATGTCTGTAAATTGCATTGGGGAGGAAAAACAGAGCTGGGCAAGGCATTCCACATTCGCGTTGTACGGCTTATGAAAGAGTCTCTGTATTTCGTAGTACGTCCGAAGATAGGCTGGATGGTAAACTGATAGGCATTCCTAGCATGGCGAGTATTGCGGTTTAATTGCTGAAGGGGAGGAATGCAGTTGACGATTTCATTTGAGCACTGTTTGTTGAAGAAACGGTAAAACAATGAGAGACACGAAACGTTTCTACGATGATCAAACGAATTAATAGAATTCGCGATATTCGTGTCTCCGATTAGGTTCAACGCACGATTTTGGATCCTATCTAGTAAGTGCAATATAGTTTTCGGTGCACCAGACCAGATGTGGGAATTGTACTCAAGCTTTGGGCGAATGAACGCCTTTTATATTGTAGCCAGATCAGAACTTACTTACTTAGGTGGCGCTACAGTCCGGGGTGGACCTGGGCCTCAACCAATACGCCTCTCCAGTTAGCGCGATCTTTGGCTAACTGCCTCCAGTTGCGCACTCCAAGTTGGTTGAGGTCCCCTTCCACTTGCGCGCGCCACCTAAGGCGAGGTCTTCCTCTACTGCGTTGTCCCTCCGGGTTAGAATCGAAGACTCTTCGGGCCGGAGCGTTGGTGTCCATTCGCTCTACATGTCCCAGCCATCTTAGACGACTGATGCGTACTTTTCTGATTAGGTCGATGTCGCTGTACAGCTCGTAGAGTTCGCTGTTAAATCTTCTCCTCCAAAACCCGTCAACGCAAACGGGACCAAAAATCACTCGAAGAATTTTGCGTTCGAAACGACCCAGGAGATCTTCATCCGCCTTTGATAGCGCCCATGCTTCTGCACCATAAAGCAGGACTGGGATGATGAGGGTCTTATACAGAGTTTCCTTAGTATTTCTGGACAAGGCCTTACTTATCAGTTGCCGTCTTAGGCCAAAGAAACAGCGGTTGGCAAGTGTGATTCTTCGTTTGATTTCTGATGTGATGTCGTTATCAGAGTTTATAGCGGAGCCGAGGTAGACAAAGTCCCTAACTACCTCAAAGTTATAGCTGTCTATCGTGACGTTCTGCCCGATTCGTCGATGTCGTGTGTCCCTTCTTGTTGACAGCATATATTTTGTTTTACCCTCATTCACCACTAAACCCATTTTTGCCGCTTCTGTACTAATACTTGCAAACGCACCAGTGACAGCTCGCTGTGTTGTACCAACAATGTCAATGTCGTCAGCGTATGCAAGCAGTTGCACAGACTTATAGAAAATTGTGCCTCTGGTGTTGGCTTGTGAGTTTCGCACAATCTTCTCAAGAATGATGTTGAAGAAGTCACATGACAGCGCATCACCTTGTCTAAATCCTTTTTTGACATCAAAGGTCTCGGTGAGATTGTTTCCGACCTTTACGGAGCAGCGAGCGTTCTCCATCGTCATTCTGCACAATCTGACAAGTTTGGCAGGGATGCCAAAACTAGACATGGCTCTGTATAGCTCGTCTCTATAAACGCTGTCATATGCGGCCTTAAAATCGACAAAAAGATGGTGAGTATCGATCTGGTATTCTTGGGTTTTTTCCAGGATCTGCCGTAGTGTGAATATTTGATCGGTCGTGGACTTACCGGGCCTAAAACCGCACTGATAGGGACCTATCAGATCGTTGACGAATGGTTTCAGGCGTTCACACAATACAGCAGACATGATCTTATACGCAGTGTTCAGGAGACTGATGCCTCTGTAGTTGGCGCAGTTTAGAGGGTCTCCTTTCTTGTGGATCGGGCAAACAATGCTGAGGTTCCATTCATCAGGCATACTTTCCTCTAACCAAATCTTGGAGATGAGTTGGTGTATGCACTCTACCAAGTCATCTCCGGCTGCCTTGAAGAGCTCGGCAGGTAAGCCGTCTGGACCAGCAGCCTTGTTGGATTTAAGCTTAGATATTGCTATCCTCACTTCATTTTGGTCAGGTGGACGGAAATCTTGGCTGTCATCGTCCAGGTTGAATGGATCGTTCTGCCTAACAGCGGAATTTGTGTCGTCTTCGCCGTTTAGCAGTCTGCAGAAATGGTTTTTCCATGTCCTCAGCACCGACTGTGACTCTACTACAAGGTTTCCTTGCTCGTCTCTACAGGTCTCCGTTCGGGTCTTGTTGCCATGACACGTTCTTTTTACCTTTTGGTAAAACTTCCGAACATTGTTCCTGGAGTAACACCTCTCTATATCCTCGATCGCGCGCTTCTCATGCTCTCTCTTTTTTCTCCGGAGAAGCCGATGTTCTTCCCTCCTTTTTTGCTCGTAGAGCTGACGAGCTGCTCTCGTCCTTCTATGCAGCGACGCTTCGTAGGCACTTTGTTTTGCTGCATGTGCTTGCCGGCACTCTTCGTCAAACCAGGGGTTTCGGGGGGGGTGGACTGGTGAAACCGAGCACATCAGTTGCGGCGTTTTTGATGGCTTCTTGGCATCGGCGCCACTGGTCTTCGGCACTTGATGCTGGCAGCATAGGACTTCTCGAGAGGTTTAGGGATACGCGATCGGCAAAGGTTCTGGCGGTTTGTTGCGTTTGTAGTCGTCCAACGTTAAATCTCCTCACAGTATTTTCTCGTTGTTGTGGCGTCTTGGATATCCGCATCCGTACCTTGGCTACAACAAGGTAGTGGTCCGAGTCTATGTTGGCCGCTCGGAAAGTTCGGACATCTAGAATACTGGAGGAGTGCCTTGCGTCGATCGCAACGTGATCAATTTGGTTGACGGTTTGATGATCAGGTGACCGCCATGTTCCTTTGTGTATATTGAGGTGAGGAAACCGTGAGCTAGCTATGGTAACATTACGTCCCGCAGCAAAATCAATCAGCCTAAGTCCGTTTCCAGACGTGGTGTCGTGTAGGCTGTGTTTTCCGATTGTGCTACCAAAGATGTCCTCCTTTCCTATTTTGGCGTTAAAATCACCCAAGACGATTTTAACGTCATGCTTAGGACATTGCTCATATGTTTTGTCGAGGAGCTCGTAGAAACACTCTTTGGTAGCATCGTCTTTATCTGCTGTGGGGGCGTGAGCGCATATCAGGCTGATGTTGGCGAATTTAGCCTTGATGCGGATAGTTGTAAGGCGTTCACTAACGTGTCGAAAGCTCAAGACTTCTTGCCTAAGTCTGCCGCTTACAACAAATCCGCATCCAAATAGACGCTGCTTTTGTTCTCTGTAGCAGTCACCGTAGTAAATGTCACAGTTTTTCATCCTCCTTTTGCCCGGCCCATCCCACCGCACTTCCTGGATGGCGGTGATACCTGCTGTCTAGGGCCTCCGCTAGTTGTTCGGCTGCACGCGGTCTGTTCAGAGTTCGAACATTCCACGTGCAGATCCGAACGTCATTGTCCTTTTTTCGTTTTGCAGGGTCGTCAACAGTGAATCCGTCCTTATCCGAGGCTTTTGGTTGCTTCGCAACAATTCTTTTTTTTTCCGTGGTAGGGTCGTTAACCCCACGCACAACCCCCAACCTGGAGGACCAGGCCCTTTCTGTAACCCCTTGGGCAAAAGGAGCCGGAATATTCCGGAGTCAGTAACCCGCTGCGGGGATGTGAGAGCTGCCGTTGACCCATTAAGGGCTCTTCCGCCACCATCTCTATTTCAACACCCTGACTAGTGCTGAAAAATCCTCAATGACCTCAGCTCCAAATACGTCAAAGTAGCTCATTGAGGTATCTGCCATGTTGACTGTTGACGCCACCGTTGATTCAACCATGTGAATTCATCCGCCGTACGTCCTCTTTCTGAGGGGCTCATGTAAGACCTCTGAGACTCGATCAGGCAGTCATTCCGACAGAGCATTATAGTGTTGCTATTTTCTTCGTGTTCAACACTCGCGCTTATAAGTTTAGCAAGTCATGCCCGGAAGGACAAGACCAGTACCCGGTGGCTACCACGCGGAGGTAAAATAAGCACAATTGATGTGTATGAACAGTTACAACGACTGGGCATCGCCAAGTTGACGCCAATCAGTGCCTACCCTATTCATACAGCACCCAGCCAGATCAGAAGGGGTAAAATATTTCTTGCACCGTTTCAGGAAACCTAGACATTTCGCTGCATTCTCGGCGACTTCGTGTACATGGTCATTCCAACGAAGGTTGTCATGAACGCACATACCGAGAATAGAAAGTCTTTCGGTTTCGGTAATGCAAGTGCCATTCATGGATAATGGCTGTAGATTGTGTTTTTGAAGCATTAAATTCCACTCTGTTTTCTGAACCCCATTTTGAAATGCTGTCAAGGTCGGAATTTAATGAGCTTAACATACGTCGCCGTTCCAGTTCTACGGCCGAAGAGCAGGGACGTGAGTCCTGGAAAGAATATGAAAAGCTAAGAGTGCTGTCATCAGCGAAGGAATGGATTGGATTAGAAGTTGCAGACAAGAGATCATTTATAAAAATGAGAAATAGAGTCGGAGACAAAACTGAGCCTTGGGGAACACCAGCATTTATATGGTGAGTTTCAGAACTGAAACCATCCAAAACAACTTGAATTGAACGGCCAGAAAGGTAGTTTCTAATCCATTGAATAAGAGAAGCATCCATCCCATAAGCACGCATTTTCGACAAAAGACCTTGATGCCAAACTCTGTCAAATGCCTTTGAAATATCGAGCGCAACAATCTTCGATTCACCGAAGTGATGGAGAGATTGGTTCCAATTCTCGATGAGAGAAGTCATCAAATCACCAGTGGACCTGTTGCCACGAAAACCGTACTGCCGGTCATTCGGTCATTGAGGAGTCTCCGTGGTTCAAGATATTTCATAAGCCGACGGTTTATCAGCGTTTCCATGATCTTGGAAAAAATGGACGTAAGTGCTATGGGTCGGTAATTGGTGGGAGAAGAAGATTCGCCTTTTTTAGGGACGGGCTGGATAAATGCTGTTTTCCACCTACTCGGAAAGAGTCCAGAAGAATAGGACAGATGAAAAAGCTTACGCAGTGGCTTTGCCAGCGTGGAAGAACACCTCTTCAGAACGATGGGGGAGATACGATCTGGACCAGCGGATTTATTTATGTTGAGATCGTAAAGTACTCTTGCGACTGTACTAGTGCGAAAGTGGATTGGTCCCATGGTAAATTCTACGCACTACTTTCGATTTCGAAAATAAAGCTAAATAAAACACACACAACGATACATTTGTTTTACACACGTTGTAAATTAAATTGCGCTACACACAGGTGTTTCCCAAAATTACGCAGCCTCGGACATGGTTTGCATTCGCATAACCAAGTGATGAGTTGACACTATGTAAGAACAACACCCGTGTATAGCGGAAATAGATTTTAACTACGTATATGAAGTAGAGCTTAAGATAGTTTTAAGTGAGTTAAGTAAAGAATACGAAAGTGAATAGAAATAAGGTTATAATTATATAATTATTATGTAATTAAATAAAGAAATAAAGTTGTAATTACAGATTAACAAAAGGATTTTTTTAGTTACATCGAACCACATCATTTTGGCGCAGCCGGTAGGATTCGAACCTACGCTCCCAAAGGGAATCGGATTTCCTTGATTATAACGTTTGGACTTTGATTAAGTGTGAAAAACGATATCATTCAAATGGCCGCCTCGGGAAGACTCGCAGCATGCGATTCTCTTGAGGTAATTCTTAACCACTTTTTCGAACATTTCTGGCGGTATCTCGGCCATAGCTTGAGTAATATTGGTTTTAAATGCGTCTCGTGTTCGGGGATTATTTGCGTAAGCACGGTCTTTTTCGTAGCCCCAAAGAACAAAATCCAACGGTGTCAATTCGCATGACCTTGGTGCCCAATTGACTCCGCCAAAACGTGAAATTACGCAACCAGGAAACTTCTATTAATCCATCATTGGCGGTGTTGTGTGACTTGTTGTCCTGTCTTGTTGGAACCACATATCGTTAAAATACCATTCGACCATATCGCTCCGAATCGACTGTAACCGTCTGCCCATTGGCATCTTCGAACATGCACTTGCAGCAGTAATATTTTCGTGCATACGATGACGCACAGGCCTTACGATATCAGAAACGCTTCCACTCAATTCAAATTTCTTCACAATTTTACAGATTGTTTGCGTTTTCGGTCGATTATGACGACCAAATTCATCGTGTAGTGCGCGAAAAGTGGCTGACTTTTGAATCACCACTTCTGTAGTAAGTTTTAATAATTTCAACGCGTTGTTCGATTTTATAATCGATTTCTTTTTATATATATAGATCTATTATCGTAAATGGCAAACATTCAACTAGTATTATGACACTTCAAATGACAGCTGAGTTTGACAGTGACAAATGAATGACCCTTTACTTCAGCGAATGATTTTAAAAATAGAGGCTTCTTCGGGATTCCGCATATCTTTTGTCTGTGGCATATTGTAATATAAACAGTTAATTACTAGTTGGATGATTAAGAGATGGGTTCATGACACTGATAGTAATACTTTCAGCGAGGATAACCTTAAAGCACACTAAAACTAAGCTAAACAACTTTTGAAAAATGTGACTTCAAACTGTTTCATTTGGGCATTCGTCTTCTTTTTTTTTTCTTTTTTGTCGGAGGTTGTTACTATCCGATGTACTATCCGGTGTACTTAGTTTTCCTGTCCTTGGAAGAAAGATAAAAGGAGTTTCAGTGATGAAGAGCTTAGATGTTCGGCACTCACCACGTCAGTCCCAAAGATCCGAAACCTTATGCGAGCAACGGCAGGACAGCTACAGAGGAAGTGTTCAGATGATGGTGACGCTCAAGCCCAATACATTAAAGTGTTTGGCAAAAGCTTGGTGGCCCGAAAGGACGCCCACAAGCACTCCGCAGTCGATTCTCCTGAGAGACATAAGGAAAGACTCGGACCTTTTGATGTCCGGACGCAGTCGTTTGGTCTGTCGACACCCAGCACAGTCACGGCACCGACAGACCCAACGCAGGTTCAGGTCCTGAGAAAGCTTCTTCTGAACCCATCAGCGATCTCATTTCCCTGGATGTGACCTAGGACCCAAACAAGATTCACTGTGTTTTCGTCTTCTTGCTTTACTCTGCTAAACTAGATCTTCAATAAAATTGGTAGCATATAGAATTACCTAGGAAGGCGTAGTAGATAAAGTATTGGTATTCTCATGCAGTCATGCATTAATTCATTGTGACTGGGTATAACTATTGATGTGGTAATACTTTAACTTTAACCATTAACAGGCGCTCAAGAACTGTCGTTTCAAATTTAGATTTAAAATCTATATATATAAATTTGGACACATAATTTTTTTTTTATATACTTCTCCGGGAAAGGCGAACCTATAACGCTTCAACAGCGCCCCGAGATGCCTGCAGATGTATGTTTGTTCTGCACTTAAATTGCTGCAAATTGTAGTCTTCTGGAAATATATCCCCAGGAAGCGAGTTCCAAAGTTTGCTTGTCCTGTAACAGAAGGAGTTTTTGAAAGTTGATGTCCTCGCGGTTGTCAAGTGTACTGTATGGCCATGAGCATTAGCAGCCTGTCTTGTTGGGCGCCCAAAAGTTGCATTTCGAGGGATAATGTCTTTGAGTTCCTCAGAACATCTACCATGGAAGTACCTATAGAACAAGCATAGGTCAGCGACTTGTCTTCTGAGCACCAACGGTTGTAGATTCGATGTGAGTGTAGGGTCTCTAATGAGTCGAACTGCTCGTCTCTGTATGCTATCAAGCAGGTTAAGTGAATGTTTTGGGGCCGAGCTCCATATATGGGAACAATATTCCAAGCCTGGTCTAACCTGTGCTTTGTAGAGAAGGAGAAGTTGCTTGGGGCTAAGGTACCTCTTTGCTCTAAATAGGTAGCTCAACTTTGCGGACGCCGATTTTGCGATAGGATATGTGGTTCTGCCATGTGATTCCTGAGTTGACTGTGACTCCTAGAAGGTGCATTGAGTCCTTGTGATGGATTGGATGGTCATCCATTTGGATCTGAGGAACTGTTGATTGATTTTTTCTGGAAAATGTTGTGAGCTGTGTCTTGCTTGCATTAAATACAACCAAGTTGTCCTTTATTAAGAAGAGAATTAATTTGTTCACATCTCTGACTGTGTGATGTAGCCGTATTCACAGGCCCATTGTTCGAGATGGAGGATATAAGAGTGCTGTCATCTGCAAAGCTGTAGATATTATTATTTGTCGATCCAAGCAAATCGTTGATGTGGAGAAGAAATAGAGTTGGAGAAAGAATAGATCCTTGGGGCACTCCTGCATTTATAGCAAACGAATTGGATGATATACACCATCTACAACAACTTGGATCGATCTTCCCAGAAGAAAATTTTGCATCCATCCGCAGAGTTGTTGTGGTAAGCCGTAAGACGCTTACTCTTCTATGGCCAGATATGTGGCTTTAAGACCGGCATTTAGAGACTTGGGGTAAGAGCAATTACTTATGAGAAGCAAAGCGCTATAAATATCTACGTACCGCAGTTAGACTCCCGGGTAAAAAATATGTGAGCCCTAAAGAGCTACTACATATTCTATCAAACTTCCCACTCATAAAACAGAACCGAAAACAATTCCTTTAAAATATTCTCACACCTCAAACCACAAGCCGTGGATATACCTACCAAAGCCATCACAAATAATGTCCTCATTGCCAGGTGTACACCGTGCAATACTCATTCCCACACCATCTTTCCCCGGGAAAGCCATTAAAGAAATTTATGATCTCACTAATCTAGTTTCCATTCAAATTGGTTTCGAAACGACCTCAAGTGGTCAATCGTATGCTCATTAGAAGGTCTGCGCGGATACGAATCTCCTCCACTGCACTGATAGTATAATTTCTCCTCAGCACGCATACTCATAAAATCTTCCCTTAACGGCACAACAAAAAAGGATATCCATCCAAATTAAGAATAAAACTCCACCTACCTATATAAATAGACTGCGGGATGATGTTTCCAAAAATGCTGGCGGCGGTCAATTCGAAAAAAAAAAAAAAAAAAAAAAACTATTACGTGAACAATAAACAAAAACTAATATTGTCCCGGAAGTAATGAGCGTTATTTCTCTGTCGGTAATGGCAATTTATCATTTGATACTGTCTCTGCCAGTACATAAATGAAGGAAAAAGGAATACCCCCGCCATTTAGTAGAGTGCAAGGGCATCGAGTTTGAGACCCATCGTTTGGGCTCATTTGGGATTGGGATTCGTTTCGATTCGTTTTCATATTGTGCAACTCGGGGTCATGTTTGTTGGTCATTTCGGGATGCTATTGTGCCGGAGATGCTTCACTTTTGATATGCATTTTAAAGTCGCCTAATAAACATGTCAGAAGCAATTTGTTAACTCGAGGAGGAGTATTGTTGTGCGCAGGACTGTTCACCTTTTGTCAAATGGGTGTTTGGGGTGTGCGTAGCGTATTATGTGAATTATTTCCACCTTATTGAGTTTTTAAAATGCTATCTGTCGGCTGTCACTCTTGCAGGGATTTCTCTGCAAATTAAATTGCATTCGATATGGATTCTAAAATGTGTATCTGTCAATGAGTGGCGATAAAGTTTGGTAGATTAACTTTTATAGCTCACCCAGAAGTGAGATAGCGATAGGCTATTAAATGCGTTTGAGAGGTGAATAACATTTGAATTTCGTCACCTGCATGTGTGGATGGCTATGGTACTTAGGACTTCTTTCGATGGGCATACAATAGGAGTTCGAACTCGAAAGATCCAAAGTAAGGAAAGACTTGTAGGTAAATTCACTTACTACTGTTAGAATCGGGATTTTCTCAAATAAAATCCGCTGAGTTGATATAGTTCTTCATACACATCTGACAATGACAACCTTGATTCAAATTTGAAGACCGGACAAGACAAGCGCAGATACAATTTTTTACGGTTCACTCCCCACTACTTCAGCTGCAGCAGCTGTAGGACACTACAAAATCTCGTCTCCTTGGACATACTATATTGAAGCCAAAGTCGCTGCCAGCTTTAGACAGACTGGTCTGGTCACTTGGTCAGTATGAATAAACCAAGCAATTGCTTTTACTCAAACGAAATGCCAAAATCGAAGCATTGGCTACGTTTCGTATGAATAAAAACTCATTGGAGCTAGCACCAACTTCTGACATCTTCGAAAAACGGCGCAACTTACCTTTTACTCAGATCCGTATGAATAAATCATAGCAATTGCTGCTAAATTCCAAGTCTGCTATTTACATAACTCAGGTCTTTTGCTAAATATTTTATATGAACATAAATGATGAAGTTCTGACCTGTTCATACAGGAAAACTTACAAAATACCTATGAAAAACGCAGCAATTATTTCGTGTCATGCGAAGTATTGAGTGCGGCCTATTTGGCTAATATTTCGTTCAGATGAAAATGTTTAGAAAGAATCATTTCTAAGGTAGGAGGAGATCCGTTCTTTTATATAGACAATGTAAGAACTTCTCGGTAATTCATAGTTCTTCTTTATCCAATTGGCTGGCGTTTCAAGATTCAAGAAATATTTCCAACAAGCGTATGATCTGATGCAATTCCCGGCACCTGAAGAAGAAATAAAACATCAACAACCTATTTTGGCAAACAAAAATCATATTTTCAGGTGCAATTAGAACTAAAGATTGCATTTATATTTCTGAATTTAAGTTTTGTAATTTCAATTTCCACTAAAGTCGTTGGAATCTCAAGGAAAATTCAAAAATTCGAATTTACTGGTAAAGTTTAGAAGGAACTGCAAGTCAAGTACATGTACAGCGAAATACAAATGCTATGTTCGAATTTTCGAACTTACTTTAGCAAAGCAGGTTTTTATTCATACCAATCGAAATTCGATCCATACGAAATTTCCGCATGTTTACAAAACAAACGAAAACTTGACTCCTTGGTTGGTGGTTTCAACCATCACAAAATCAAAACCCTGCTGCGCTTATACTGCATAAACAAAAAAATAAATAAATAATAATTATAACCTAACCTACCTGCTTAACCTTTATGTTACCGTAACGAGTACCCGGGTACTATTTCGTTTTTAAAGAGTCATAGTTTTGGTAATATTGAATATTTTTTATTAAGTTGTCTTGACAGCTTACGTAAAGTTGTTTCAAACAATAACAAATGATTTAATAAATTTTTTTTAAGAAAGATGACCACTTTTTTCGACTTTTAAAAAGGTACCCCTCTGTCTGCCGTAGAGAGTACCTACCCGGGTACTCATATGAAATATACGAACATTGTTGGTTTTTTAAATAATATTTAATTGATTTTTTTTTCAATTTCATTAGTTTTATTTATCTAGATACATATTGCAAAAGTTTATTAATAATTTATGAAAAATTACTGTACAGTTCTTGCTGAATTTGTGTTCATCAACTGTTGGATTTTACTTTTGAGAGCTTTTGCATACCTAGTTTTCTTCTCCGCTTGTTTTCTGTTGTCTCACAGATTTGACAATAGCCTGCACATTTTATTCGTCCTGTATTATCCTGTTCTTGATTGCGTTCATGTGCCACGGTAAGAACTGCAAAGTCACAAATTGCAAAATTTTAAGTTGCAAATCACGAATTATATATTTTTCGCAAATCACAATTAATTTGGCTTGAATGATACAAAAATTCGTAATTCGACACTGAAAACGGCGAAGAATATCATATTTTCTTGGTTGAATAATACGATTAGAAGTATTAATACGATCTTCATTTATTTGTAGTGATTTGCGACATTTTTGGCGGAATGCACCACTTCAATAGGTCAATTCCTCAAACACAACTTCAAAATCTCAAATTGCAAAAAATATTTCGTAATTTACCACCACTGAATGCTGAATCAATAAATCCTTATCATAATTTCGCATATGTAAATTGAAAACGTAAATTGACGTAGAAAAGTCATAAATTGCAAAATATGAATTGCAAGTTGATAAAAATAAGTTGCAATTTACGATTAAGAATTTGTAAATTGCAACTAATGAAGTAGTAAATCAACCCCCGTTGCAATTTGCTAAGGGATGAAATCGTAATTGCAACAGAAAAGTGGTAATTTACGATTTATTCTTGCATTTCACAACCACAGTTGATAACTATTTGTGTCAAATTACTCCCCTGCAGGGACGGGGATAGAATAGCCCTGAGGTAAGGCATGCCTGTCGTAGAAGGCGACTAAAATCCAGCCGAAGAAGTAGTCTTAATGACGTTATGAGCGATACTTTCTGGAATTTTGTACTCCTGGTAGGGCCACCCTTGGCAGTAAATTCATAGCTGAAAGATGAAACTAAAGTTTAAATCCAGGAGCGTCTGATGCACATTGTGCGGCACACCGGTCAGCGTCTGACTCCAGAGGGGCGGCTGAAATAACCAAAGATTAGTTTTCCTTAACTTTCTACAAAAAAGTTATTTTATGAAACTTATGCAATGAACAAAACTAGAGGAAATAATACCCCAGGTGGTACTCCAGATTTACTGGAAAATCCACTCTCTTCGGAGGTCGGCTCTACGGATTCTGGGGAGAGCCATTTATTGCGTTCATGTAACCCTTTCGGAAAAAGCCGAAGGGTAACGAGATCACCACCATCAGCATCTCAAACTTATCCGTGCGTCTCTAGGAGCTCAACGGCAACAAAAGTGCCTACTCCAGAAGATAGAGACCCAGTGCAAAATAAAAGCCTTAAGGACGAAAACGACGAACTTAAAACAAGGCTTTCAAACATGGAACGGCTATGCGACGAGCTTCGGAAAGAAATTAGTCAACTTAAGGCCGAAAATATGGCTATTAAGAACTCAACAAAAGTACGGGACGAGTCCAACCCTAACTCTAATCCCAAAAAAACTGACTACCAAACGGATGAAGAAGAACTTCGTCACGAAACCGATTGGTTGCTAAAAAAAAGACCGGGCAAAAAAAGGAAAGCTGTATCCTCTCCTGAAATAATGAGTCGGGAGAAATTATCAAATATTGAAGCCATACAACCAAAACAGCGGCCACCTCCGCCAATTAATGTAATCGGTATAGCGGACTATAACAAGTTGCATACCATGTTAAAGAATTTGTTGCCAACAGACTACAAAGTAACGTCACTTAGAAACAATGCGTGGAAAGTCAACGTCAAGGACCCTGAAAGTTACCGTCTACTGTCTCGTAAATTAAATACAGACAAAGTAGAATGGTATTCTTATGAGAATAAGTCAGAAAGACCTATACGTGTCGTGGCAAGAGGGTTACACCCGTCATGTTCGAAAAATGATGTAGTAAATGACTTAAGAGACAGGCACTTTAAAATTATGGATGCCGTTAATATCGTCAAACGAGAAAAACAGAATAAAGAGGGAAATGAAGCTATGGTAAACCGTGGTCTCCCGCTCTTTATACTAACTTTTGATAAGACTGAGGACTTAAACAAAATTTATGACATAAAAACAATCCTTAATATTGTTGTTAAAATTGAGCCTATGCGTAAGAACAAAAAATTGGTTCCACAGTGTAAACGGTGCCAAGGATATAACCACACGCAAACCTACTGCCAGAAAGAGCCACGGTGTGTAAAATGCGCCGGTAGTCATTTGACGAGTGACTGCAATTCAAATAATAAAGCTCCCGCGCAGTGTATTAACTGTAATGGTAACCATCCTGCAAATTATCGGGGCTGCGAAGTAGCTAAGGAGCTCCAAAAAAGACGGATGCAATCCATGAAGCCACAGAAGCAACGAAACAACCCAAGGCCAATCAGTACCTCGAAACCGGCAAAGTTAGATAAGCCCAACAATAAAAAATGAAAACGGGCAACAGAAACGCCATCGGACATCGTACATAAAAAAACAGATATCCTAACATACGCGCAAGCTGCAGCATCGTGTAGTGGACAAACTTATAATCCACCAGACACTGTTTCCAATGTCTTTTCGATTATTCTGTCGAGACTTGAGGAACAAAGCAAAACGAATAAACTAATTGTCGACAGGCTAGTTAAGCTCGAAAGTAATATTTCGAGACAGAAAAACAACCAAATAGAGAGCTAGAATTGTTCTTAAGGGAAAAAGATATCGATATATGTTTGATATCAGAAACCCATATAAAGGAGAAATCAAATCTAAAGATCAAAGGTTACATTGACTATCACGCCGTTCACCCGTCGAATAAGGCTAGAGGTGGAGCATCCTTGTATATAAAGGAGTGTATCGGCCACTCAATCGATTTACAATTAGAACTCGAAACAATGCAAGTGAGCTCTGTACAGGTCCAATATCGAAACGCATTTTTAAAAATATCTTCTATCTACTGCCCACCACGATGCAAGATAGAGAAAAATGATTATTTGAACCTAATCAATTCCCTCGGACAACATTTTATAATTGGAGGTGATTTTAACGCCAAACATAGTTTCTGGGGATCTAGATACATATCGCGAAAGGGAAGAATACTTTACGAAGTGTGCATGCAGTACAATTGCGATTCTCATTCGACAGGCAAACCAACGTACTGGCCGACTGATGTCGCTAGAATACCTGATTTGATTGATTTCTTTATTACAAAAGGACTACCCGCCAATCGTATTAAAGTTGAAGAATGTTTTGATCTTTCTTCTGATCATTCTCCGGTAATTTTAACAACGACTGAGACATTCATAAAAAATGAAATACCGCCAAGGCTAACAAATGGAAAAACAGACTGGGAAGGCTTCAAAAAAGATGTCCAGAACAATACTGAACTGCGTGAATCACTCAAGACGCCTTACGAACTAGAAGTTGCGGTCGACCGCTTCGTCAGTATCGTACAGAAAGCTGCATGTAATAATACTCCTCACCAGCAGAGAACGTCGAACTATAACTGCGTCAAGTACCCGCAGGAAATAATTAATATGGTCAGAACAAAACGAAAAGCGCGAAAAAGGTGGCAACAAACTCGAGCCCCGCAAGATAAAGCGAACTAAAATCGACTTACTAACTTGCTTACAAAGTCTATTAAAGATTTTAAAAGTGAAGAGGCCAGAAATTACCTCGAAAGCCTAACAGCTGAAAAAGAATCCAATTACTCGCTTTGGAAGGCTATTAAAGCCACAAAAAGGCCGAAGATCGCAGAGCCGCCTATTAAGATAACCCGAGATGTTTGGGCAAAAAACGACAAAGAGAAGGCGGACGTTTTCGCAGCTCATTTAGAAGAAACTTTTAAGCCGTTCGATGGTCAAGCGCTTAGTCGAAATACTTATGCATCAGACAGACGAACATCTGAAAATAATATAGTTGTAAACGCTACACTCACCGAGCTCGGGCAAGTTATAAAGAAACTTAAGCCCAAAAAAGCTCCGGGATACGACCTGATCACGGGTGAACTCCTAAAAATGCTACCTCGGAAAGCATTGACTAAGCTTCTTCACATTATAAACGCTGCGATCAGATTACAATACATTCCGAGTCAATGGAAAGTCGCGGAAGTCATAATGGTTCTAAAACCAGGCAAACCACCGAATGAAAAAAAGTCTTATAGACCCATCTCGCTTCTTCCAATTATTTCCAAAGTTTTTGAGAGGATATTACTCAGACGCTTACAACCAATTATAGAAGAAAACCGTCTTATACCCGATCATCAGTTTGGGTTCAGAAGCAAACATTCGACAATCGATCAAGTGCATCGGATAACTGACGTAATAGAGAAAGCTCTTGAAGAAAATAAAATTTGCTCTGCCGTGTTCTTGGACGTCTCGCAAGCATTTGATAAGGTTTGGCATGAAGGCCTCAAGTGCAAATTAAGACAAGTTCTCCCCGAACGGTTATGGAAAATTCTAGAATCGTATCTAGAGAATAGACTCTTTCGTGTCAAACACGGAAACGAATATTCGGAATTTAAGGAAATAAGGGCAGGTGTGCCGCAAGGAAGCGTCCTTGGGCCACTCCTGTACCTGTTATTTACGCGAGATATTCCGCAAACAGAAGGTACTACCGTAGCCACCTTTGCCGATGACACTGCTATACTAGCAGTTGGTTCAACGACCAAAGAAACAAACAAAATATTACAAGGCGCGCTTAACCGGGTCTATGAATGGACAAATTCATGGAGGATCGCTCTTAACGAAACGAAATCGGTCCATGTGGATTTTACATATAAAAATACAAATAATTTGCCTGTATTTATAAATACGGTACAAGTTCCTTTTGCGAACGAGGCCAAATATCTTGGAATGACTCTCGACACAAAATTAAAATGGAAACCGCATGTAAAGAAAAAATGCGAAGAACTTAAAATCAAATATAGAGAACTTTATTGGTTACTCGGAAAATATTCCAAGCTTACCCTCGAGAACAAGCTTTTATTATATAAGCAAGTGATGAAGCCTGTATGGACATATGGTATACAGTTATGGGGCTGTACCAGCGATTCAAATCTAAACATTTTACAAACTTTTCAAAATAAAGTGCTAAGATCATTCGTCAGTGCACCGTGGTACATTAGAAATGAAGATCTCCATAGAGACCTCGGAATTTCCACCGTTAAGGACGAAACGAAAATATGCGCTCGAAAGCATAGAAATCGATTATTAGGACATATTAATAGCTCGGTCCGTGAAATTCTCGATGAAACAAATTTATTGCGGCGACTACAACGAACTAAACCTTCGGACTTAGCCCGATAATTATCAACCGCGTTAAAATTGCGGAACGAGCAGGAACTTTCGCCGGAATGTTGCCTGCCAAACGTGTAACTTCGTGATAAAAAAATTGCTTGATAAGTCATAACTTAGTTGCAGTACAAAATGAATTTGCAGGAGGTGGTTTTAGTGAGTAAAAATCTCACACTACTATGAGCACGCGCCGAGTGTCCTCATAGTGTCTTCTAGAAGATTTCCACCTACCTCGGAGAAAAAAAAAAAAAAAAAAAAAAAAAAAAAAAAAATTGCGATCGGTTATGGCAATATGTATTCCATACCCGATCGCATTATTGACACTGAGAAGTGTTGATTCACGACTTTTGAGGGTCAATATCTTCACTTTGTATAACTTCTAGAATTGCGAGTAAAAAAAGTCGTTACTTAGTACATCATGAGCTAAGCTTTAAAATGAGACAAACTTTTCGTGATTCGGCGCTTATTTTTCTTGATTTGATCTTGAACTTTTGTCCGTGGCGGATGGAGTTGAGAGTAAAATTTGCGCGCATGTTCTACATCGCAGTCCTTATAAATTAATTGCATGCTGAAGATTCTACTGAACTTTTCATAACATAAGGGTTAATTCAGTAGCTACAGCAAATAATGTTTAATATTTTCCTTTTTTCATTTGATAAAGATTGCTTTTTCCTTCGAAAATTGCTATAATTTTATTTTTTTATTTTAATGTTAACTTAAACCTTTTTCTTTTTATTTATCTTTGTGACATCATCTCAATTTTTTTCATATGTGTCTATTAGTATCAAAAGGGCGCATTGGCATGTTAAGTGGAACTGAGAAAAACGCGGAAAACGTATAACGTCTAAACCGTTCCACGAGTCGAAGAAACTGTATTATAATGTTTTGTATAAGGCTTTAGCAGATCCATTTTTGAAACAAAAATATGTGTATACATTAAACTTATCTAATTATTTGTAGAAACTAAAACTTTGGAAATGTTCCTTTTTGAATGGCACACCTGGAAATGTGACGTTTTGAAACAAAACTTTGGGAAAAGTACCTTTTTGAAAAATTATTACAAGCCTGTGTGTATATAGTTATATACCATTTTATTAAAAACTTTAAAACACAAACATAATTAAATTCGATGTTTGTGTTTGAGTAGTAAGTGAGCGAGTTGTTATGGGATTGAGATGGGGTATAAAATGTAACAACTTACAAGTGGAATGTAAATGAGATTGAGAGGGAATAATAGTTAGAAGTTGGCCTACCAAGGTATTTGTTTGGATTGTTTTACGGGTAGTTTTTCTTCTCTTTTTTCGGGTAAGCTACTTTTTGTATAGCGCTAATTATTTTGTTTTAAATTTGAGAAGTGGAACTCTGGCGAAGCAAGGCGAGCACGGGTTAGCTAGTTATTAAATAAAATTAAAAAACCAAACAAATAGTGTCCTCTTCCTGCAACTCACACAGCTCGTCGCAATTATTTTCAAAAATTTTCACCAAAATCACAGTTATGGTCAATGACGGAAATGAGTCATTTTGATTCGAACAAACAAATTTTTCGAAGGATATGTGACCTTTTGGTGCGAATAGTTTATTTATGGGAAATGTTACTGTTTGATTTATACGTCCTCATGGAAATGGTACCGGTTTGAAAGTAATACCTGTTTTCGGTTAGCTGAATCAGTGTGAAATGAGACCGTTTTTTCTACAGACAAATTGAGACAAATTTTTCTACAGACATTTGTATGGAGAATCGAATGACATTTCTAACTTTGTTTTTATAAAAAGTGGAGATGAGCCCTTTTGATAGTAATAGACGCATATAGATGTCACTACCTATTCCGTATATATTCTGAATGTATTTTACATAGAATTGTTTGTATAATTTTGTAAGGTCATTTATCATAATTTTATACATATTTAATAGGGAATAAGTTGAAGTACTCGTATGTATGAAAATATTTTCTACAGGGGAGAAAGAGGTAAGAGGTTTTTGGGGCGTTTTAGATCGGGTTTTTCAAAAGAATTTTTCGACAAGTTTTATGACAATTTCTTGAGAGCTCTTTCGACGTTTACTAAAGCGTGCCTTGGACTTTTTTTATCTCGCTCAAGGACATGTTTCCAATGATTCTTTTCAGGCAGATATGGTTTAATTCAACCTATATCAGTATTTTTATAAAGAGATGTGGCAAGACACCTGCGATTTAGGTACACAGCATGAGAAACAAATATTCATTTCAATATTGAACAAACTATCGTTTGCATTGTAAGTCCTCCATTCGACGCCTATACCCATCCACCAAATTGGTTCCACTTCCACTTGATCCAAATGCAATCAACACCAATATCCTCGCTTGTTCATTTCCATTCCTCTCAACACTAGCCTCCAACCAATTAACCTCCAATTTCAAAACAGTATTAGAATTCCCTCAATTATTCCATCAATTTGAAAAAAGAGCGCAAAACCAAACGATATGAATAAATCACTACAAAACTCCAAACGACGAACATCAACAACATCATCCTGCTGTTGCACTTCTGGTCGCATAAGCCAATGAACAGGAACAATTCCCCCCGCCCATTACCTACCACACTATCAATCAAATTGCACGAATTTTTAATGGAATATGAATTAAGTGAGAATTTGCATGGATGCCCGACTGTCGACTGTGTTCCATTCTCTGTGTATCCTTTTTCACAAAGAGGAGAAAAGAAATCATATTATACCGTGAAATGTTCCATTGGGAAATGGCGTGTCTTCGGCTGGTAAATGTCTAATTTAAATGCATACTCCTGCTCCGACAGAGATTGATGATCTGTTTCCATTTTCGTTGATTTTCTATACACTGTGGCTCAATTTCCGTTTGGCTTTCTCTCCCTTGGGGTATGTATACTGTATACGTATTGGCGCAGTTCAACTGTCAATAAGGATTTTCCCTTTAAAAATGCGCGTTGAAAATCGACTTAAGGAATTTAAACAGGACTAGATATAGGTAATAGCTAGGTATATACGGGTTACGTTTAACCCTACCACCATCGACTGGCACTGAATCCATGGAAGTGCATTTAATACGTCGCGCCCGCATGAGATGCAACATGCAACCGACGTAAACAATAATCGTCCCATCATTATATTAATACGTGAATTCTAATTAATTTATCTGAGGCCACAAATCTACGCCGATGTGTAGCGAGTGTAAACAGGGCAGATCAACATGAAGTTTTTGGGGGAAAATATTATTATTACCGTCCAGGTCCACTGCTGCAGTGGGTACCTACTCTTATAGTCATTAATAAAAATCATCCAACAACGAGGCGTAACAAATACGTCACGTTTTGGTAATAAGTAACCGCTCGATTGGGATTTTTTTTTCAAGTTCTTCTGAACGGATTGACCCCTCTATCATCCAGTGACAGCAGATTGATAAACGAACGGCTGCACTCATCGTTGGCGATAAGCCGAAAGAGATATTTGTATATTAATTTCTTGACTATGACCTATGAGTGAATGGCAACACTGCCAAGTGTGACAAATTTTATTAATTGTTGTGCACAGCCCAGAGGAATGAATTAATTATTTCGATGTCATATTTGTAATTGAATTTTTCGGTCGAATGTACGAGTTGTACGCCAAGTAATGACAGTCATTGGTGGTTACTGAATGGGATCCAAACACGAACGGAACGACTATTAATTGTGAGGCTTTTGAGTTGAAAAGGTTTTTGTGGCGTCATTATTGGTAATGAGAATTCAGAATCGGTTTTGATTTCAAGAAAGACCTTTACCAAATCGCCATCTTGTAAATATTTGCTTTGCGGCTATAACACAAATGATGAGTCAATCGACAGGAAGTTTCCCGTAGTTTTACAAGTTACGGTTACCAAACCCGCAACTCTTAAAGCTTAGACATTTCTTGAATATCCACCATAAATCCGGGCTATTGCAAACAAATGTGACCACAGTACGTAAAATCTCCTCTGTTAGTCAAAGAGCCGAATATGATATCCGCACTCTGTCTGAAGCTTAGGTTACCCGTTGTGCACTTGCTTACAACAAGTTCCGCCATTTACCTAGCAGACAATAATGTGGAAAATGACTTCGTAACTAAAGATACTGATGAAACTTTCTGACATTAAATTTCTCATAATCCGATAATCATTACGACGAATTTGAGCCTTAAATTTCGAAATATGCTCCAACAGTGTATGAGGCACATGTTGGTACAAGCATCAAACAGTTTTAAGAAGGCTATATTTATGAAGCTTGTAATGTGAACTCACTAGAAGTTTTTTATAAGAAGCTATGTAAGCCTCAAGGGTGGTGTCCTTAACCTATTAAAGAAAGCTTGTATAGTTATACAGAAGTTTCTGAGTGTACTACCTGTACTTGTACGAATTTGATTGTTCTTAGAATAATTGCGCCTTTTTATTTTTTTAACTACGAAACATTTAAGCCACAGTTAATTAATTATTCATATTTTTTTTTTTTTTTTGAAAAGTTGATTTTAGGGCCATTTTATTCACTTGAAGTTGAACACAACTTGGGGAGTTTGATATATAAAAATCCCCAAGTTGTGCTCAACTTCGAGTGAATAAAACGGTCCTTAAGCTACTATGTTACATCTCATTTAAGATTTGTTTTAAATTTAAATTTGTTAGGTTAAATCAATCACATGATGGAACTTATTAAAATCGTTCGTCAAGTTATTGATTGGGCCATTGCTTCCATAATTACATCGAGACGTCTTTTGATATAAAAATATTGGATTCCTTGTTGCTCTCAGTACTCAGTCTAGTATTGATTTTTATAGACCTAAGAATATAGGTGGAGTTGATGTTTTAGGACGCAAACCAAAAATAAAGCGCTTGATTTTCCTCTTCGTTTTTCCAAGATCTGCGTATGCAACAACTTTAATTGACTTACGTAAGAGGGAAGACGACTTTCAGGCAGGGTCCCAATGTAAACCACGTAATGCAAAGAGAAGAAAATGCTTTTAAATGCTTTCAATTCTTCAAATTCCAGATTCGTAGCGCGGGCAGGAAACAGGATTCCAATATTCAAAAACAGTTTGGGCTTGAGAACAGTATTGAAGTTTGGTGATGTAGGGGTCTTTTAATTCTTTTGAAAAACATTTTATAAGTCCCATTTGGATTCTTGCCTTACTGAAAATGGAGGTTCAAGTTGAGCTTCTTGTCAAAGATAACCCCAAGTTCATTAAAGTGATCCACACTTTCAACAACTTCATCATTAATAAAATAAATCGGTGTAGTTGGATTTTGACGCCTTGTGAAGGACACATATTACCATTTCTTCAGGTTTAGCTGCATATAGTTCTTTTTACAACATTCCTGCATGCGGTCAATATCATTCTGTAGAAAGATATAACATTTTCTTTGACGTATGGTTCCACTCGTGTTTGGAAGTATTTTTTTCATTCGTTTTCGAAGAGTCTTAGGATGGGTCAAGTGATTTTTTAATGTGTTTTTCTATACGTTTTTCATTGTTATAGAATCGCTAAAGAAAGTGATATTCTACGATTTTTTTCATGCACTTTTCGGCGCATTTTTGAACGAGTTTTTGGACGCATTTTTCTGAGCATTAAGAATTTCCCACGATTTTTTGATGAGTTTATTAAGGGTTTTTATTTAAGTCTTGTGACTAGTTATATTCAAGCGTTGTTCAAGCGGTTTTCGGCATGTTTTTGAAAGCGTTTTTGGACGTTTTTTATCTCATATTTTATTTTATTTTATTTATTTATTTGTTTGTCAACAAAGCACTAGACAATTTTTAGACATGAGGATTGTTTTTGATTTTTTTCGTATAATATTGATGTGATTTTCGAAGAATTTTTAGAGACAGCTGAATAGAGTGTATATAAATTACACACCCTATACCCTCACCTAACAACTCCTTTAATTTGTTCGGTCCTTCAAATACTACCTCCAGTTGCACTCCAAAAGTTGGCTGAACTGCTTTTACAATCGCTCGCGTACCTAAATTTCTGCCACGTACCTAATTTTGCTAACTTATGTTTGTCACACTTTAATGTGTGTAAAAAGAATTGGTATCATATGAGGAGGCTAAGAACGTTGCCAAATCATTCTTTTGGACAATTACACTAAAAGGGACATTGACCACAAATTGTCACACCCCTTCGTAGAAGAACTGGAGGTTTGACTGTGCGTATTTCTTGAATATCATCATGAATAGTAAAGCTGACAACACTCATAATTACACTCCGGTGAGCCCTAAAAAGCCGTCGAAGTGTTAAGTTATTATTGCTAGTTTTGTAAAGATAATCGTCAAGTTAAACGGCCAGCTATTAGCTACAGCCAAATTTAGAAGAAATAGACGATCCTTCTAGGAAAAAAAATCCTTATATGAATGGAACAGATTTCTGGTCCCTATACACCACTTTCAGCCATTTTACATAGACATCTATATCTTCTTTCCAACAACAAACGGACCCGATCTCCACCTACACTGCATACCACCAGTCAGATAAACTTAATCTACCAAAGCTCTTGATCCCACATCTCAAACACCATACACACATCTTAAGTGTTAGCCATTAAGAAATCACAGAACACCATTCGACATCACTCGCTCAACATCTGTTTTGAGAGAAAAAAGAATGTCGTAATCATATTGACATTGAAAAGTTATCGTGCACGTCTCAAGTGCCACTAACAAATACCCTCGCTCACTTGAGACTTGACATTGGACAATAATTGATCGTGAAGCTTAGCGCGCGCATCCATTACAAATATCATACGGTCGCCTTGACATTATCGCATCCCCAGAGCATTTCGTGATTTCACCAAATAAACCATACTGTCGACATACCTTACACAAAGCCAACATAGAGCGGTGGTGTACCTCGCCTGTCACTTGTCACCGCGCTTCTTCAAAGGACAGTACACGTTTTCAGCGAATCTATCCACATCTGCCACCTGATTGAAATTACACCATCCCGTGAAGATGGGGGGGGATGCCATCACAGATACGGAATTTCCCTCTCCATTTATGGATTTAATTAGCATCAAAATAGATTCCCTACACTCAAAGGGAACCCATCCGATTCATGGAAATCCTATTAGATCCGAGTATAAACAAAAACATGCAACCCAAACAAATTGTTATATCCCAGAGCATTTTACAAAAATACCGCTACCGCATCGTGCGTATTCCACCGCAATTGACATGACAGTTTGGTAACATCTAATGCGACTTGGGTGGAATTTTCGTGTCACGGGTTCCCCTCTCTCATATTTTCCGCTCGCCAAATGCATTTCAAATTTTCGGAAAAAGAAAATCTCTCTCCCTTTATCACCATCAGAGAGTGTGGTGCTCCCCCAACTTTTGGTGTATTTCCAGTGAAATTGATGCGTTCGTCTTTCACGCGCACAGTACTCTCATCTCAGTGGGGGACCTTTTGGCATTTGCCTATAGCTTTGCTTGCCGATCCCGATGCATCTTGTACGTTTGTGCAACCCCAATGCCTGGCCGTTGTTATTTTTATCGCAAGTGATAAATTACACTGTGAGTTATGACAACAGGCAAATGTGTGTGCTCGTTTCTGATGGCAGTGTTAGGCAGGAACAACAACTTGTCGCTTGTCCTTTTTTTTTTTTTTTTGTCTAACTTACTTCCAATGTCCTGTGAAACATTGGTCGCCCAAATTGAGTTTTTAATTTTGCTGACGCCCTGTTCCTGATTAAGAAACAATAACACTTAACTCAGCTCCGCAGGCGTTTTGGAAAAAGGACCAAAGGGAGAAACACCTTTTCTCGTTGAGCCAATTAATTTATGTGCGGTGTTCCTGTGAAAATTATTTTCAAATTTTCTCTTCCGAAATTATCGTTATAATCAATCTTCGACTTAATGGCTGTTTGGTGCTGGCGTAGACGATATATTTTATGAGTTTGACGCGCACCCTAGTGGGTTTTCAATTTTTCGTATAGTAGGACCGAGGATTGGTAATAAATTAGTTAACCTTGTTGCACCTACATTCTGACAGTGTGTGCGTGGTTCGGTTCCCCCTTTTCGTTGCGGTGTTTTTAGGGAAACAAATGATAAAAAAGACAATAAATGTCTAATAAAACTAATTAGTTGAACTGTAGCAACTAATTTGAATGGGCGAACATTAATCTACCGGTAAGCCATTATAAGGAAGTGGAAAGGCATTTAAAGGGATTTTACACTGACGTGTAAATTTACTTGTCACTGGTGTGCACTCTTTGCACCTTATCACTTCATCATGTGCCCTAAGCCAGTGCGGAAGAAGGTGAATGCGGGCTTGGATTTTCTTGCGGCCAGCTGCGAAGATGTGAACTAGATTAGTAAATGAAAGAGTGTCGGATTAAAATTTTTAGTTGGAGATAATAACTTACAGCCAGAAATAGTTTCGGTAAATTATGTGAGCAATTTATTTAGATAAATCTGTAGTACATTAGTGGAAGATTTGTATGAAATACTACCTGACCTGGCGAACTTCGTTACTCCCAAATTTGTGTAATGGAGATAATAATTTTGAGCACGCACAATGCACATGCGGCTTTATGTAATTCGATCAATTCAAATTCTTTACTTAAGATCTATACTCATACAACACAAAAAAATTTGGTGCGACTGTATCCAACAGTCCCGAAATATGTGTAAACACCGTGCGTGCGGTATGTGTGTGGCTTGATACACGTCATTGAGAAAAGAGGGAATTGTAATAACCGTATTCTTGATATATTATGAAAAACGAAATTTTTGTTAGTTGTTGTCCAGCTGTGATTTCTGCGTGCCTGTGCCGAATTTCCTCGAGATGTCCGTCATAGGGAAGAAATGTGAGACCATCGTATATGAAAAACATGCTTTATTTCACATCAACAAAAAGCTGAAATTAATATGCCCCAGCTCATAAATGTATGCAATGATAAAAACGTATACTTACTTACTTAAGGTGGCGCTACAGTCCGGGGTGAACCTGGGCCTCAACCAACAAGCGTTTCCAGCCAGCACGATCTTTGGCCAGCCGTCTCCAGTTTCGCACGCTAAGTTGGTTAAGGTCCCCTTCCACTTGCGTGCGCCACCTGAGTCGCGGTCTTCCTCTACTGCGCCGTCCCTCGGGTGTGGATTCGAAGATCTTCCGGGCCGGAGCATTGACGTCCATTCGCTCTACATGACCCAGCCACCTCAGTCGTTGGACCTTCACTCTTCTGGCTAGGTGATGTCGCTGTACAGCCCGTACAGTTCGTCGTTGTATCTCCTCCTCCATTCACCGTCAATGCAGACGGGACCAAAAATCACTCGAAGAATTTTCCTCTCGAAACAACCTAAAGTTACCTCATCCGCTTTTGATAGAGTCCATGCCTCTGCGCCATATAGCAGGACTGGGACGATTAGGGTCTTTTAAAGGGTCACTTTAGTTGTTCGAGAGAGGGCTTTGCTACTCAATTGCTTTCTTAGCCCAAAGAAACAGCGATTGGCAAGAGTTATTCTTCGTTTAATCTCAGCGCTGGTGTCATTGTCTGAAGTCATAGCGGAGCTAAATATAAACATGCATAAAAACGTATGCAATGATAAAATACATGCAATGATAAAACACAGTGACGCATTTCCGTCCCCGCAAGTTCAATGTGTGGAATTACTCCACCAGATTCCAACAACGGGCGCTTAGTTGTTTACACATCAAAAACTGAAGTATAGCAATGTCGTGTTTCACGAGAACGCCATATACATACAATTGACCATGTGAGAAACATGGGAATTTAACATTCATGCAACAAACTTCCGGTGATTGTCCTTGCGACTTATTAATTTGCATAACGAAAGCGAGATGCACGGGAAATTGAAGACGCTTAGCCTTCCGTCCTCCAACCTATTTTTTCTTTTTCCTCTTACGGGGTGTCACATGACCCAATCATAAATATTAAAAAAAAAATGTTTTCGTTAATTTTTTTTTTAATATTTTAAGTAAATACATGAATACCTATTGTTTACAATATTTCACTCACAACAGAAAAAAAATATTAAAAAAAAAGTGATCACAAAATTAGAAAAAGAAAAAAATTATCTTAATATATAAAAACGTTCGTGCGTATGTATGACCGACGATAACGGCTGAACCACTGAAGCTTTCCCCCTTATATTCACACCATATGTTTGTGTGATGCTCCGGATGGTTTATGTTTATTTTAGACCCTATAGGGGGCGCTGGGGTCGCTTTTTTGAAAATTATTATTTATGGACCGATTTGGCTCAAATTTACACCATTAAACACTTAAAACAAAAGAAAGCTTTTGCCAAAATTTGGACCCGATAGGTGGCACTGGGAGATATTTACGACAAGTTAGATTTCCCTGCATATCAATTTTGTATCAACAACATTAAATTTAATTGTAGTCTAATAATATAGTTGGCGTTGGTTGTCTAGGTATACTTTTTTGAATTTGACATTTCAGTAATTCATATTTCATATATAGCTGTACAATCGTTCGACGAAAAGTCCAAATTAGTTTTTAATCAATTTTAAATAGGCAAATAAAACATTTCCGGCACAAATAACATAACCAAGGAAAATGTTCTTACTGGGCCAAATTTTATGATTCTTCTTTTCTTTTATTTTGTTCCTATTGGTGTATTTCAGGCTTAGGCAGTCTTAAAAGATACAATTTTGGACCCAATAGGTGGCGCTGTTCCCGATCTCCGAAACAGCTCTACCGAGTTGATTGGAATTTGTGGATTTGTAGGTATGGTCGCTTCAAGATTGAAATATAACTTATACCTTGCAAAACATAAGCGGGATAGGAGAACGGGTTGTGGAAGCATTAAAATTATTAACGGACATTGTCCAAATAAAGGACTTTGCGAAATGTGAGCAGGACTTAATACGAAAGGTATGAGCAAATCAGGGTGGGTACAGCTACATATAAAAAAGACTGACGTCCGTATGTGCGCACTCATAACTCGGGAACCAATCCTTAAATTTTTATGATTTTTGGTTTAAATTCGCATGGGCCCAAGGAAGGACATATGCTTCTTTTTGTCGTGAAAACAAAACTTTGTGGGAATTAGTTAAATTTTTGAATTCTTTGGATGTTCCGGACTTACATCTATACAATTGAAAGTCGGCTCAGTTATAATTTTGTTGCGCAACCTCAATGCACCGAGACTTTGTAACAGAACGCGTTTGATTTGGTGGTGAAGGATCCCGAATCAAATGTCATGCAAGTGACAATTTTGAGTGGAAAATCCAAAGGCAAACACTCATTCCGCAGATTTCGCTTATTCAGATAGATTTGCCATTCGTATTTAAGCGACTTCAATTTCACAATGACAAATAATTTGTTGCAAGTATAATCGATGGATGTTTGTGCATTTGTAGTATCTTGAATTACCATGTTTCTCACATGGTCAATTTAGTGAAAAGCGGAAGGTTGATCGACACGTCAAAATCATTACGGTTTGGTTGAAACAAATCAACATTTGTATTCGTCATTTATTTCTATTGCATTTAAAATAACTTTTGAATGAAGCATTTTAATTGGCCGAATTACATAAATTAGCAAGTGCATTGTACATGCTCGGAATTATTATTTTCATTACATTAACAAATTTGGGCGGAACGAAGTTTGCCGGGTCAGCTAGTAAATACATAAATATGTATTAAATCACAGTCCATTTTCTCAGAATTTATTAAAAAAAAAAAAAAAAAAAAAAAATGTTATATAAATGTTTTTGTTTTTTAAATCTACTGAAGCATAATCAGTAAAATCTAGCAATCTTTTATTGTAAACCATTGTCAGCAGAGTGGGTATCTTACACCCCATCAGTGGGAGGACGGAAGGTTAAATACGAATGGCAGATCATTCTGAATAAGCATGAGCCGGCTTTCAATGCATATTTTTTTCAAAGTGTGGTTTTCCATACAAACTTCTATCCCCAATTTAGTCCCCTTAAAGTTTTATTTTCACGACAAAAAGTATCATATGTCCTAAGTCCTTCCTTGGGCCAATGAAAGTCAAAAAAAAAAAAAATCGTAAAAATTGAACGATCCGTTCCCAAATTATGAGTGCACATGACGTCAGCCTCTTTTATATGTAGCTGTAACCTCACGGTTTTGCCCGTAGCTTTTGTATCAAGTCCCGCTCACATTTCGCAAAGTGCTTTATTTGGACAATGTCCATTTAACTTACTTACTTAATTTAAGGTGGCGCTACAGTCCGGGGTGGAACTGGGCCTCAACTAATACGCCTCTCCAGTTAGCGCGATCTTTGGCTAACTGCCTCCAGTTGCGCACTCCAAGTTGGTTGAGGTCCCCTTCCACTTGCGCGCGCCACCTAAGGCGAGGTCTTCCTCTACTGCGCTGTCCCTCCGGGTAGTAATCGAAGACTCTCCGGGCCGGAGCGTTGGTGTCCATTCGCTCTACATGTCCTAACCATCTTATACGACTAATGCGTACTTTTCTGACCAAGTCGATGTCGCTGTACAGCTCGTAGAGTTCGCTGTTAAATCTTCTCCTCCAAATCCCGTCAACGCAAACGGGACCAAAAACCACTCGAAGAATTTTGCGTTCGAAGCGACCAAGAAGATCCTCATCCGTTTTTGCTAGGGTCCATGCTTCTGCGCCATAGAGCGGACAGGGATGATGAGAGTCTTATATATAGAATCTCCTTAGTGCTTCTTGACAAGGCCTTACTAATCAATTGCCGACTTAGGCCAAAGAAACAGCGGTTGGCAAGAGTGATTCTTCGCTTGATTTCTGAGGTGATGTCATTTTCACAGTTAATAGCGGATCCGAGGTAGACAAAGTCCCTAACTACCTCAAAGTTATAGCTGTCTATCGTGACGTTCTGTCCGATTCGTCGATGTTGTGTGTCCCTTCATATATTTTGTTTTACCCTCATTCACCACTAAACCCATTTTTGCCGCTTCTGTACTAATACTAGCAAACGCTCCAGTAACAGCTCGCTGTGTTCTGCCAACAATGTCAATGTCGTCAGCGTATGCAAGCATTTTCTAAATCCTTTTTTGACATCAAAGGTCTCGGTGAGATTGTTTCCGACCTTTACGGAGCAGCGAGCATTCTCCATCGTCATTCTGTACAATCTGACAAGTTTGGCAGGGATGCCAAAACTAGACATGGCTCTGTATAGCTCGTCTCTATAAATGCTGTCATATGCGGCCTTGAAATCGATAAAAAGATGGTGAGTATCGATCTGGACTTCTTGGGTTTTTTCCAGGATCTGCCGTAGTGTGAATATTTGGTCTGTTGTGGACTTACCGGGCCTAAAACCGCACTGATAGGGATCTATCAGATCGTTGACGAAAGGTTTCAGGCGTTCACACAGTACAGCAGACATGATCTTATACGCAGTGTTAAGGAGGCTGATGCCTCTATAGTTGGCGCAGTTTAGAGAGTCTCCTTTCTTGTGGATCGGGCAAACGACAAATGAACAATGTCCATTAATAGTTTTAATTATACAACTTTAGAATTATATGTAGTTTGATTTTCGTTTCTTTTTTTTTTATGGGAGGTGTTAAAACCCAGTTTTCTATCCCGCTTATCTTTTGCAAAGTACCACCTATAAGGTACAAAACTATCCTAACTTTCAAACTGAAACCAACCATACCAATCGACGAAGTTTCAATGAAATCGGTTGAGCTGGTTTCAGAGATTGGAAATAGCGCCGGTCGAAGAGTATCCTGTCTTTTAATACTTCATAAACCTGAAATGCGGCAAACGAATAAAACAAAAGAAGAATCATGAAAATTAGCCCAGTGGTTATCGAGTTATAACGTCATCGAGTTTCACTCCGAAAGAATTATTTATATAAAAGGTTATCCGCTTCTGAAGAGCAGATAACAATAAAGGATATCCTATGACTTAATCGCGATTATTTTGTAATGCGACTGTGAAAATCGGAATCAATTTCGTTCATTAGATTTTAAATATATTCCGGAGAAACACCTTACAAAAAAGTTAAAAAATAAATAAATAAAAAGTTGGCGCAACAAATCCGTATAGGCATATAACCTATCACAATCACAACAATTCGTTTGTATGGGTTTTTAATTTTTATTGCGCTATGGAAGCTTGCAGGACGAGTGGTTTACTTCACTTCACAAACGGATTTTTCAAATGTATTCTTAACCGCAGAATGATTGAGGTGGCCGAGGATAGCTGTTCATTCTTCCTTCGCATTATCCCAGTATTGGCTTGGAAAATTTCGTTCTATCATCGCTAACATTGAGTTGTTATAGATACAACGGCTAAGGCAATACAAAAATTGGGCGGAATTGATGCATGCATTTAAATCGACGATAAGTGTCATAAGATGCCAGAATGGAAACTACGTATTAAATACAAAAAGTTGAGGTACCACGCTACCAATGCTTATAAATAGTATCACTCCACCGCCACGGTTGGTGTAGTTGCCAAAATCTGAAATAAGCTAGAGTATAAATGACGGCACACTAACCTAACATAACCTATGACGGCAGATAAATCAGCCGGAAGACTGTGTTAAGTATACAGATTTTTTCTTCATTTCACGTCTAGTTTGCCAGCAAACGAGATTCGCAGATGCAAGCTGCTATCCAAAATGTCAAAATCAACATCGACAGAAACAAAATCAATTGCGATATAGCTATAATGCCAGACAGCCAGGCTGCTATATGGTACTTAATTCCAAACATTATTAAATCCAAACTTGTATGGGAATGCCTACAAAAACTTAATGAACTGGGTAGGAGAAACAAAATAACCCTCTCTGTTGAAATGGCCGACTGCCCTTATTTAACTCCCTTAAAATGATTCCGAAAGGAAAGAGAATGTGAGGAGAACTCTTATGAAGAGATATACCTCTCTGAGGCGTAAGCAGGAGGTATACAATAGACCAAAAGGTGGCAGTACAAAAACTCCTTCCACATAATAATATCTATAAGCTTGTTATCACTATCATCATCATCATCATCACTACATATTATAAAACAAAGTCGCTTTCTCTGTCCCTATGTCCCTATGTATGCTTAGATCTCTAAAACTACGCGACGGATTTTGGTGCGGTTTTTTTAGTAGGTAGAGTGATTGAAGAGGAAGGTTTATATGTATAATAACATCCATTAAATAGTGGAGAAATACTGTTATTTTTGAGGTTTCTAATGTGATGTCGTAAATAATTACATTTTGTCCGCTTACATTGCAAACGCAGGCTGAACCCTACGTGCGAAGCCGGGGCAGGTCGCTAGTACTTTTATATGATGCACCGGTGTGGGCAGGGTCTCTTCTCCTCAATAAAAGTATGCTCTTATCAGCATACATATGTACTTTGCGCAATAAGCACAAAAAGCGGGTTTAGAACAATATGTGACGAAAAAGACTGCTCCGGAGAGTGAATGAAGGGATTGATATTATTTCCAGCGAGATGCGAAGGATCTGCATTATGACAGGAGTTTATCGCAAGATGGGAAGAGAGGACATACCTGGAGCAAAACAGATGAACCCACAATATCTTCACAGATTTGGCTACGATAGGTTGTTTTTCTATACTGCGAATGCTATAGGTTCAAGAATATACGAGGCAGGAAAGAGAAAACTTACCAAGCTTGCAGCTTACCAAGTCTGTAGCAATTACTCACGACATGTATGCCTGTTGTATATAAGAGGCGACGCACGCACACCCATTTTGTTCAGTATAAAAAGATCTTTAAAATAAAACGAAGCAATTTATTGACCAAATTAAAGGACTATTCTTCGGATTTTTGGGAGACGGAATTCAATATGAAGGGACACTTTTGTAGGTCTCTTTCTTAAGTGTAGATATATATATATTTAACACATTTCAAGTCCATATCTGAACATACTTTCGTTCAACAAAATCCTAGAAATGGGTTGACATTATGGTCCATAGACATATGCTCTATAGACCATCAAGTCTTCATTACCGGCCTTAAAAAGATCGGCTGGCAGCGGCAGATCATTTGACTTAGCAGCGTTATTGTTAACAGATTGCTCACATTTACTTGCGTGTGTAAAAAAGTCTTAAGTCATGGTTTTCATCAACTTGGAGGAATAGTGTGTTTGGTCAGCGGAATTTCAGGCGTCTTCGTAGCTATACCCGACAGCAGAAGTGATTGTTCCATTATGCTCAACATCTATTGTGAGTGTGACTCTAGAGGTAGGGTGCGTTTTACAACTTCCAACATTTATCTATTGATCTTGCACTAGAACAATGTGGAAAACTTTACTGTCGATACCTCTCGAAAACTTTTCCCATGGGGTTACTTTGAGTCACTGGTTACAGCTAAGAGGCATAGTCGTGCCATACACCTTGCAGTCCTCCGAAAAGTGCAGCAAAAGTTGTGTTCGTACAGAATTTTGACATGCCGACTACATTAGGATGTAAACACTGTCCTAAAAGTCGCAGCGTATACTCTCACAAAAGACACGATAGTAACAATAGAAAGAGCGAATTCTTTGACGTCAGCATGTCAAAATTTGCCATGAAAAATGGCACGTGTAATCTTAGCTTTATACCCGAATTTAGTTGCAAATGTAAATGGCATAGCTTCCTCCGCAAACTGCTTCTTTGGCGCGTTTACCGGGCGACCTGTTGAACGCATCAGCTACCTACCCTACAGCTATATATTTTTGAAAAAAATCGTATCTCCAATTCGCTTCAAAGATTTGTTCCATGCAATATTAATAGGATCCAGATGCCGTATCCAACTGTGTAACTCGTATCTTAAGTAATTTATCTAGTACCTCTTGTCCCTGCCTTTGTTTCGGTATCTTTGCACTATCCCATTCTCCGATTTAACCACTTGAGTGAACTCACCCTCAGCCGTTCATGCTATAACAATTTATGGAAAAAAGAAGGTCCGTTGGTAATTAAATTACGTCCAAGGAGTACCTACAGTGATTTTCCAATTACGTGCTTTGTCATTATTTTCCACCGTCAATTCGTTAAAACCACCTCGACCCGCCTTAATTGAGTCAAATTCGTAAAGTAATTAATTTTGTTATAATTTTGGCTTTTCTTTTCTGCGTTTCCTCATTTCTTTTCACTTGGCATCTTATCTTCGGAAGGCGTATACGCCACTCGGGAATATAAGCAGTAGCTCTTCTGTTAGACAATCCCATTCCCATCACGAGGGTTTCCCGTTTCGGCTTTATAAATGATTTCACTGATGGAAGATAATTAAGTGTCAACTTTGAAATGGGGTTTTGATTCATCACGAACGCGAAAAAATGTGGTTCCCCACACTCACTACGTAGCGATGCGACGCACTTGTGGCACATGCCAGGCTGTGTAATGAAATTAGTTGTGACTCGGCGACGGAGGTCACCATCAGCGAGTACAGTTCAAAATAGCTGTAGGGGCATCCATGCATCGATCGATTTCTAACAAGATCACATCATAAGCCCCCATGTCGATTAGGAATAATCGTGGCGGTCTAAAAATATAGTTGGAATGTACCCTATGCCTTTTTAACACCCTATAAACCTTATGAAAAATGAAATAACTATAGGCAACCGACACTTGGGTGCGGGATAAGACGACATCTCCGCCGTAAGGACATACGCTCTCAAGGTGTTCACTTGCGCTCACACATCATCCTAAAAACGTATAACTAATGACGCAAAACCCGTCCGTAATTAGCAAAGAAGCGCATCAATCACACGGTATGCTCACATCTAATTTTAATTTAATGCCTTTAGAGTAGATGTAGTTGCGTTCTAATGGAGCGTACGGTCATTCCGTGTGCGATTTCGTCCCAAGACCGCCATATCATTTGCATATGAAACAGATTTACATTTTTCCATTCCTGTGCGAACAGTTCTTCACTCTAATTATGAGCGGAATAAATCTTTGTACAATGTCCCATTAGGGGTGTTTCGGACATACGTGGTACAAGAGATAATGGTATTCGTTTTCTTAACCCTTTCTTTCGCAAAGACATTCGTCTCCTCAAATGGGGTGTTAACACAATCGTGGACAATGACGTGTACTGCGATTTAATGCAAAAGGGTTCTGCATCTGTATGGGCTACTTTTGAAAATGAATTTTAAATGTCCTTTCCGCGGAGGTAATCTGAGATAGAAGAGAACCGAAAGTTTTGTAAATGGACCCGATACCCGAATAAATCTACGGGACAAAGTCGTTGAATGTCAACTCGTACCAAGTGATGTTTCTTATTTTTATCGAGGTTTACAGGCAGTCTACGCCCATTTTGGGTTCGACAAAGAGATGGGTATACACAATCCTTCAGCTCTGTGAAAGAAAGTTTAGCCTGACCTAGGTAGATAGGTATAAGGGTGCTGCTCTTGTGGCGGTTGCCACAGCTTCACTAAAACCATCAGTTTGATCCATTGTGTCCAGTTACGGGAACCATCCAGTGCAGTCTGTTGAGAAACAACAACATATTGGAGCTACATACCTATATTTAGTATGAATCTCTACGAGTGATGATATGAAGTCTGTTTATCTACTAGAAGCACCCAGATTTGAGTGTGAATCTCAGGAGCTTTGAGATCAATATTCTTCAAATGATATATGTGGGTCATCAAAGAAGTAACTATGACCTAAGTGCTTCTATATATTGACACGTCCTTATCAAAAATTTTGACAGCAGCTTTCTATAATCATAATGCGGTTTCCGATACATAGCTATAGTGTATGAAAGACGTCTTTTATACGAGGCTGCAGGTCCAGATATGGTTCGAGAGCATTTTCCTTTTAAGGAACACCGGTGGCGCAGACGAGCGATCTCTTTAGGTTTACAGCTTCTAGACCTATATCATACGACACCGCCGATTCAAAAATCTTCACAGGTTGCTTTTTCGATGGTTGGTTAGCTGTTAGAAATCCACTATTTATGTCAAATGATAAATGAAATTTATCAATACAACTTAGGTTTTATCAATTTGAACGATATTTTGTTAAACGGATAAAACATTTACTACAAAAATACTTTGTCAGAATAACAAAATACAATTTTGATATTTGATATTTTGATATTTATTTTATTTTATTGACAAACACTTACAAAGATTACAATATGTTGGTATCTATAATGACGTAAATGTGATCATGATAATTCATAATTCATTTATTTATTATAACAATTATGATTTATTTAGTATAATGAAGCATTTAGTAAAATTAGATTTAAATTGACTAATCAAATTATTACAAAGAACAAATAAAAGAAGAAATAAAATGAATGATATTTATTTTTAAAAAAAGAATAAATAATTAATCAAAATTAATAAATTAAAAGATCAAAAATTGAAAAGCCCTAACGCCTATAATTGCAAAGTTTTTGTAGTAGCCCTAAAAACAGAACCAAAAATCACTTTTGTAAATGTTTGTGAGATTGACCAAAAAATAATTATGCAAAATGTTTATTAGCCAAACACTGATTATGATCACAATCACAATTACAAACATGCAATTACAATGCAATGCTATTGATGGCGTCATTTGTATTTTCACTCGCGAAAACGAAGGCGATTAAAAGGGTCCATTGTAGATATAAAATATCCTATTAAAGAATCCCAGAATGCCTTTATGATTATAATTTAATAATTATTGGAAGGACATTAGACGAGGTGGAAGGTGTATTACCAAGGATGCAAGGAAAAAATATTGGTAAATTGTTTTTTTTTTAGTAAATCTATTTATTAAACTTTTTTTTTGCGTATCATTAATTAATACCTTATCTATTTTACAAGGGTATTGTAGACATTATTTTGGATATACTTTCTTTATTTAGATAAATATTTATTTCGTAGGTACTTTCAAAATTATAAGTTAAAGGATAACTGCAAGTGAGTATTTTTCATATCGACAAAATAGTTAATTTAATTCAACAGAACAGTAAATAACGAGTTGACTGATTATTTCTATTCACTCAACAATTCTGTTGATGAAAACAAATTAAAATGCTGGAGCTGACAAAATGTTGCTATGTAATCAACAAAACAAAACACAACGGTTGAAACTGAAAATTTATTTCTGTACAATCAACAATCAGGCCTATTCGGCAAAATATTTTACCTACCTATTTATCTATATATATTAAAAGAAAACCTAAAAATTGTGTTCGTTAGTCGTCGATTCACGCCTTAACGCATTTACCGATTTGAACCAAACTTTCACACATATTTGCTATTGGTCTGTATATCATTTGTGTGAAGTTTTGTCGCGAAAACAAAACTTTGAAGGGATGAAAAAGGCTATGAAAGTTTGTATGGGGAAATGCACTTTGAAACAACAAAAAAATGGATAGAAATCGAGTAGTGACATTTCAAATACAAAAAAAAAAAAATTATTTTAAAAGCAATTGTTGTTGTCAATGATTTCAATTATTTTCCAAGCAAATTGTTATTGTGAACAATTTTGAATTTCTTTTTTAAATATAGGTACCTACCTAATAAGTTTGTGCTATTAAATTATGTTTACTATGTTACCAAGTAACATTTTAAAGTGGAGTAGATACTTTGATATTTGTTTGATGGTGTTTGAATCCATTATTTTCAGGATCCTTGCATTAGTACGAGTGAGTAAGTTGAAATGTAGGGATGATTGAGATGCGTGGACAATGATGTTGTTCAGCGTTTTAAGTTTTCACGCAGGGGTTGTTTCGAATGAGAATGAGCGAGTAACAATCTTGCTTCTTTTTGAGAATGCTTTTGGTCAATGTGACTGGTGACGGTGTGTTGTGTGCTATGGCCGACGATATTTTGCATCGAATTCGCACTGTGACATCGGATAATGAACTGATCGGATCGGATAATCATCTGATGTGAGATGAAAAGCGCAACAAAGCTTTGATTTTGATCGAGGATATGTGTCTGCTCATAAGTGGCAATTTTTGGTTTAAAATGATGACACAAAGATATTTTCAGGAAATCTAGATGGTTTTGGCGTTCATCAAGATTATATTGCCTTTTATAGTGATTTGACGTCTCAAGATGTCGTTCGAGAAGTTAAAAACTACGAGTTGGAAGATTTTGACAATTTTTTTACAAAAAATGGTGCAAAAAAAAATTTTTTTTTTTACTTTAAAATATGTATTTTTTTTTTTTTTTTGTGGAATTGTGGCAGGATTATCGTGACTATAATATGACCGGAGATATCTTGAATAGAATGCATCGTTTTTCTAGAAATCAGGAATTAATCATTACACTCGAAATTTATAATGAGGCATTAGTTATAATTGAAGATATATTATGTGCTTAGCAATTGCAAATAAAACATTGTCACAATTAGGTTTGCCAGCTCCTAATTGACCATTGCACCACGTATTTAATCAAGAAATGCAACGTGAACAACAATACGATATAAATGAACTGAAAACATTTATAAATTTGAATCTGCCGAAATTGAACCAAGAACAAAGAAATGTATATTATACAATAATTCAAGCTATACAAAACGAAAGCGGAGGAATGCTTTTTTTATACACGCCAGGTGGTACCGGAAAAACGTTTTTGATTTCCATGCTACTAGCTACTATAAGATCACCGAAGAATATAGCATTAGCACTTGCATCGTCTGGAATAGCAGCTACATTATATGGTGGTCGTACAGCGCACTCTGCATTCAAATTACCTATCATTGAATATGCAAATTAATGAAAATCCAACGTGTAATATTTCTAAAAATTATGGAATGGGAAGAGTTTTGCAACAATGCAAATTAATAGTATGGGATGAATGTACAATGTCACATAAGAGATCGGTGGAAGCTTTGGATAGGACTTTGAAAGATTTACGTAATAATCAAGAAATATTTGGTGTCGCTTTAATATTATTGGTTGGTGATTTCCGTCAAACACTGCCAGTGATACCCCGTGCAACTCCAGCACATGAATTAAAGGCATATTTAAAGTCATCAAATTTATGGAGAAATGTACAAACACTCACTTTAACAACAAATGTGAGAGTACAAATACAAAATGACTCATCGGCTGAAGAATTTTCTAGGCAAATACTGTCGATAGGAAATGGACAAATTCCTATTGATAACACTGGATAAATCACTTTGCCAGATAATTTTTGTAATTTCGCACAAACAAAACAACAACTGGTTTCAAGTATTTTTCCAAACATTGCGCAAAATTATAAAAATCACAATTGGTAAGCTGAAAGAGCAATATTGGCTGCTAAAAATAAGGACGTCGGCCAATTGAATGCGGATATTTAAACTGATGTGCCTGGTGAGATTGTAACGTATCAATCAGTAGACGCGGTCACAAATCAAGATGACGCTGTCAATTATCCGACGGAATTTCTGAATTCGTTGGATTTACCTGGATTGCCGCCTCATCGTATACAATTGAAAGTTGGTGCACCAATTATTCTTCCTCGGAATTTAAATCAGCCTCGATTGTGCAACGGAAAAATATTAGCAGTAAAAAAGGTTATGAACAATCTTATTGAAGCAACGAATTTAAAAGGAAAATTTAAAGGTGAAGATGTATTGATTCCGCGTATTCCAATGATTCCACCAGATTCAACTTTTGAATTCAAAAGATTGCAATTTCCGATACGTCTTGCATTCGCTATGACAGTAAATAAGGCGCAAGGACAATCGTTGGAATTGTGTGGAATCGACCTAGAGCATCCATGCTTCTCCCACGGACAATTATAAGTATCATGTTCACGTGTAGGAAAGTTCTGTTTATTTATACTACTACTCACGGCAAAACAAAAAATGTAGTTTATGAAAAGGCTCTGCGATAGTTAAAAAAAACACATACTCTAAATAAAAATAATAGTGATTAAGTTGTCCACAACATTTTTGCTTTTTATTTTTGACGAAACATTTTTTTTTTTTAGTTTTTTAGATTTGGCATCAAAAATTATGTTTAACACCAAATCTTCACCGAACCACGATCCATTCCCGAGTTATTAGTGCACATACGGACGTCAGTATCTTTTACATATAGCCGTACCCACCATACCAAAATAGTATCCTCTTTTTCAAACTGTAACCAACCATACACAGCCCCGAAATTTTATTGAAATCGGTTAAGTGGGTTAGGAGATTGAACACAGCGCCACCTATCGTATCCAAAATAATCATATCTTTCAAACTGTAACCAACCAAACACAGCCACAAAATTCCATTGAAATTGGTTGAGTGGTTTAGGAGATCGGCAACAGCGCCACAAATATATTGTTTTTTTGCACCGTTTTTTGTAAACAAATTACACAAACGTACGTTTACCATTTGCAACCAAACTTCACAAAAATCATATAAAGACCAATACCAAAGATGTATGGAAGTTTGGTTAAAATCGGTAAATGCGTTAAGACGTGTATTGGCGACAAACGAATACAATTTTAAGGCTCAATTTATATATATATTGATTTGGGCGGAACGAAGTTCGCCGGGTCAGCTAGTTCTGTTATGAATTTCCATACGAAAGTTCGAACTATAAAAAAAATCATTCACGGGCTCTAGAATTGGTATTCTGTTTACTGTGTGGAAAAATATTTTATGAATTTGTGACTTTTATTACAAAAGCTTTTTATTAAATAGAAAGATTTGGATTGCAATGGATCCCTATATAATTCTATAGCTATTTGGATAATTTCACCAGTGAGACGAATACTAAAAGGCGCTTTTACAACTGCAGAAAATCAGGGATTTGCTGCAAGGTGATTCTGGCTTTCCACTTAAGCCATGGTTATTTACCCCAACAAATAACCCACCGGAACGGTCACCTCAATCGAATTTTTATAGGAGCTTCCTGTCCACAAGAAACTCTGTGAAAAGATCTTTTGGAATTATAAAAAGCCGATTCAGATGCATGTCCTGTCAAAGAATGTTCCACTTATGCACCTGAACGAGCAGAAAAAATTGTTAATGCAATTTTTTGTACACACGATATGTATCCTATGGGTTTGGAACAATTTCTTGACGATATTAATCAAGAGACAGAATCAGCAAACGAAAATGAAAACTTAGAGAAAACCATCAAAGCAATCGCAACGAATGGCATGGCGTTGGATCTAGGGTTCGAGAGCGATATGTATTACATTTAACATAAGGAAACAATTATTTTATATTATATTATTTTATATAGTATAGTATTATTTTGTATAGTATAAATAGCCTTATGTGACTGAAACGGACAACATCCTACAACAATTACAAAAGCTAAAAAATGTTTCTTCGTATTATTACATTTTGATGTTAAATTTACTAATTACTATAGCACAAGATTTTCTATAGAAGCTGCAGTGGCCATTTGTGCAGTAGCCAAACTGTCGATTATAGAAATAATTTTGTTCAACCTGTTGTTACCACCATCGGCTTGTACCTGCTTATTGGCTTCATTGTGCTGTACTTTTGCGATTTTTTAGGTGTTTGTTGCGGGTCACCGGCATTGATTGCATAGTCCAATTCCAATGCAGAATCACCCGAAATATCCCTCTTAGTGTACGCTGCCGAGCTGTTTTCTTGTAATTCAGTAAATGGGTCATATAGTTCTTTACCCCTTGATGGTTGAACTGTGCTTCCTTGGAATTTCAAGCAACCAGCAACAGGGAAATTTTTGCGACCTTTCACTACAATGCGATTATTTATTTATTTACATTAAAAACAAAGCCATTTGTCAAAGCATCGTAACAGATTTCAATTTTCGAAGTTTCATAACTGAGTTCCATAAAAGTTCGAAACCCAGAATACGATTTATAAAAGATCATTAATGGTCGAAATCTTTTATGATTCATAACAGAATAAAAGGTTTCGCAGAATTGGCCCAAATATTTCCTGTTGATTTAACAAAATACAATAGGTAACTTAATTGACATACTATCTTATTGCCAAATGAACAAAAAAAATTTCATAATATCGAAGTAAAGACCAAATTGATGCATTTTTTTGTAAAAGCAAGAGTTAATTGTTGATTTGACAAAACAGCAATGATAGAGCTTGCAAATCTTTTTTTGTAAAATTAGTAACATTTTGATTCATTTACCAAATTATCTTGATATGCACAGAAAACGATTATTGTTAGCACAATAACTATTTTATTATCACAGCAAACATTTTAAGACAAGTTAAAACCTATTAATATTTTGTCAATTTTATAGAAACAGTACATATTGTTTGACGTACTATATTGATAAAAAAAATTGTTGAATGAACCCGGATTTTTATCAAATATACCAGGGTTTTATTTTCAGTACAGAGGCTGACTTTCTTTACTCTTCGAGGTCTTTATCGGATAAATCAATCAGTGTCACCTTCTTACAAGCAATGACTAAAATAGTTATTAATGTATAGCCTTAAAGAAGCGCCGTCAAGTCGCTGACGTACTCTTTAGCATCGATTGTCCTCATATGAGATGCATCACCTTTTTTACTCCAAACTCCTGCTTGAAGCTAATTAGCTAAGGCGCATGATAGCTCACTTGTTTCGTCACATGTGTCGTCCCACCAAATAAGGCCATTGTGAATCAAAAAATTTAATGCAGATGATACTGTACTTATCTAATGGCACCAAATTAAATCCCAACTCCTCATCCAGTATACGCCACCTCCATAATTTCCTCTTATTGCCTGTACCGTGAATAACTCTTATAAAACACTCATCCACGCTCAGCCTTTGATGTTTAGTTCAAAATAGTTTTGGGCATTGTTAGTTCTGTCTTTTTTCAGCTTGTCTACGAGAGACCTGAGGCAACTCTTTGACATCATCTTGTACGACAAGGATCCTCAAAGATCCATTTGGTTAGGTAAATCATATCAAGCGTTTTCGTATTGCTACATCTTTTTTACGATCTTTTGTTTTAAGAACATTTTGTGATTGTATTCCTGCACGCGGATGGATCAGGCCATGCCATAGTAAAACAGCTGTTGTCCAATTTATATCAACCTTTCTAGCGCAATTTTTATGTCCATATACGAGTACTTATACATCACCAACAGATAAATCGACGTCCAGTCTTCTGCTGCTCTATACCCCTAAATAAAACCAATCCCTCTCGACTGACCCCTGTTCGACCTCATATTTGTTATCTATGTCCTGTGTAGGTACTCTTACCCCACTCATGGTAATGATTTTCCGAATGAAATCATTAATTTTGTGGTCTCCGATGTCAATGTCAACAAATTTACTTTTTTATTCACTTCCACATGGTTTGGCAATCAATGACAACTTGTAGAGCTCCTGAGCAGCCAACATAACAGCTAAACAAAGAACTTAACAAAAATTATAATAGTGACTGTGACATCAAATGGAAATGATTTGCACTTACGCAACCCACATCTTATCGAACCTGGAACATCACTTCAATGGACATTCTAAACAATCGCTGCGGTAGATACATATAAGCAGCTTGTACGATGACAATCTACACCAGGGGATGAACAATAACAATTAAAAAAGATGTCAGTTGGTGCAGGCAAGTTCAATGGCCAGTCAATATATGGGATCGTGATGCCACGTGAGGGGTGTTTCTATACAGGAATTTCCTACACAAATTATATCCTCATAGATTCAAAATAGAACGCGATGACGAAGTTCCACCCTGTCGTAGTGTCGTCCTAAGAAATATTATAGCTGCAAGCATGATATGCAGATATTGCACGTGTTCCAAATATGCCGTCCGCTTTTTTTTTATATCTGAGCTTACCCCTCTGATATTTATTGTCCTGCCATGCAAAGTGGATGTATATGAGGAACTTGAACGCAATATGTAGCTATATTTGGAATTCTATGCGACAGATGGTCAGTCATCATAGTCATCATCATCGTCATCGACTTTGGAATAGGGGTTGAAGTACGAGTATAGCAAAAAAAAAAAAAAAAATGAAACACTTCTACTTGGGTAATATGGTTATGGGGCAAAGGGAGGATAGTTTTTTTTAGGAATAATCACCTTGGTTATGTTTTTGTTTGTTCCGTGCGGACAGAACTAGTATGAGCATACTCTTACGACTAATAGGCGTTATAGAAAAGGAAAAACAGTGCGGTACGGGCATAGACTAGGGCAGCAGCAAACCTCAGAGGTAGATGTCAGTAGACAAAGGTAACCAAGGAAAGACTGTATTCAGGTGTTCGACAACCAAATGTAAACAGAGGCATAAAGACTCTCGTAAGCGATGAAATATAATTACTTACGTTCGATTAGGGTCATCATAATAAGGAGCTACCTATGCTATAAGGGTGGACTTATGGAAGGAGAATAGAATAATTACATGGGTCCATGGTAAACTTCTTTGGCTGTCATTTAAATTGTCATGCTAATTAAATCAGGATGCTAAGCTATATCCTCGCCTCGACCCTGGTAATTTATGTGTATTATATCGGACATTTTGGCATACTGCAATGAAAATACAAACAAACTAACTGACCCGACGAACTTCTGGCAAGTGCAAATCTTTCTGAATAACTGGAATCCGCGGAATTAGAATGTTTTCCTTTGATTTTTCCACTCAAAATCGTCACTTATTGCATGACATTTGATTTGAGATTCTTCACAATCAAATTAAACACGATCAGTCACAAAATTTCGGTGGATTGAGGTTGCGCAACAAACTTATAACTGAGCCGACTTTCAATTTTAAATTGTGTAGCGGTAGGCCCGGCACATAAAAATAATTCAAAAATTAAACATTTTAAATATTTTGTTTGTATTGGAAGTGACACTACCCGTATTTCTATTCAATCTATTTTTTTTTTTTTTTTTTTTTTAAATGCGGTTCTGAATACAAAGTTCTATCCCCAATCCCATCCCCGTAAACTTTTATCTTCACGACAAAAAGTAGCATATTATGTCCTTCCTTGGGTCAATACGAATCCACCAAGCACAATCTATTCCCGAGTTATGAGTGCACATACGGACGTCAGTCTCTTTTACATATAGCCGTACCCATCGTACCAAAATACTGCCTATCTATCCAACTGTAACGAACCATACAATAAATATAGTCCTATCTTTCAAACTGTATCCAACCATACAACGCCACAAAATTTCATTGAAATAGGTTAAGTGGTTAAGGAGATTGACAACAGCGCCAGTTATCGGGTCCAAAATAGTCCTATCTTTCAAGCTGTAACCAACCATAACCAGTCACAAAATTTATTCAAATCGGTTGAGTGGCTTAGGATATCGACAACAGAGCCACAAATATTCTATATTTTAAACTGTAACCAACCATACACAGCCACAAAAATTTAATTGAAATCGGAACTACAACTACAATTTTTCAAAATGTTGGGAAAACTGAAAAAAAAAAAACCGACCGAAAATTTGCAAAAAAGTGATTTGATAAAACAAAAATTTATTTCTCATAAAACCAAAAAAAAAAAACATATCTTACATTACAAATATATTTTTTTTTGCACCGTAAAATACACAAACATACGTTTTCCAATTGCAACCAATCTTCACAAAAACCATATAAAGACCAATACCAAAGATGTGTGAAAGTTTGGTTAAAATCGGTAAATGCGCTAAGGCGTTAAGGCGTGAATCAGCGACAAACGAACATAATTTTAAGGCTCACTTTTTATATCTTCTTAATATATAAAAACGTTCGTGCGTATGTATGACCGACCATCACGGCTGAACCACTGAAGGTATCCCCCTTCCCCTTATATTCACACCATATGTTTGTGTGGTGCTCCAGATCATTTATGTTTATTTTAGACCCTATAGGGCCTATAGGGGGCGCTGGGGTCGCTTTTTTTAAAATACTTATTTATGGACCGATTTGGCTCAAAATTTACACCATATAAGCTTTTGCCAAAATTCGGACCCGATAGGTGGCGCTGGAAGATATTTAGTTGCCGTTGGTTGTCTATACTTTTTTGAATTTGACATTTCAGTAATTCATATTTCATTTAGCTGTACAATTGTTCGACGAAAGCTCCAAATTAGTTTTTAATCAATTTTAAATAGGTAGGTAAGTAACATTTCCATTCGATTTCCGGCACAAATAACATAACCAAGGAAAATGTTCTTACAGGCCTAATTTTATGATTCTTCTTTTGTTTTGTTCATATTGGTGTATTTCAGGCTTAGGCAGTCTTAAAAGATGAAATTTTGGACCCGATAGGTGGCGTTGTTGTCGATCTCCGAAACTGCTCAACCAATTTCAATTAAATTTCGTGGATGTATATTCTTCGTTCCCACTTGAAGGATAGGATACTTTTGGACCTGATAGGTGGCGCTGTTGCCGATCTCCGAAACACCTCTACCGAGTTGATTGTAATTTGTGGATGGGTAGGTATGGTTGCTTCAAGATTGAAATATACTATAGTTTCGGACCCTATAGATGGTACTTTGCAAAAAATAAGCGGGATAGGAGAACGGGTTGTCGAAGCATTAAAATTATTAATGGATATTGTCCAAATAAAGGACTTTGCGAAATGTGAACAGAACTTAATACGAAAGGTATGAGCAAAGGCGGGTGGGTACAGCTACATATAAAAAAGACTGACGTCCGTATGGGCGCACTCATAACTCGGGAACCAATCCTTCAATTTTTATGATTTTTGGTTTGAATTCGCATGGGCCCAAGGAAGGACATATGCTACTTTTTGTCGTGAAAACAAAACTTTATGGGGATTAGTTGAATTTTTGAATTCTTTGGATGTTCCGGGCTTACATCTATACAATTGAAAGCGGGCTCATTTATAATTTTGTTGTGCAACCTCAATGCACCGAGACTTTGTAACAGAACGCGTTTGATTTGGTGGTGGAGGATCCCAAATCAAATGTCATGCAAGCGACGGTTTTGAGGAAAAAAATCAAAGACAAACATTCTCATTCCACGGAATCCGCTCATTGAGAACGAATTTGTACGTCGTGTACTGCAAACCATTTTAGTCAAAAAGCGGAAGGTTGGCCGACACGTTAATCTTCTTTGTTGCGTTTGTTTACTCCTAAGGAAGGTATATACGGCAACAAAATTGGAAAATTTGAACTGAAAATTGGAAAGTTTGTGAAGATTGATTTTCCCTACATTTTCTACGGGGAGTTTTTTTTTTAATTTTGATCGAAGTATACAGTGAGATCGTATTTTTCAAAAGCTATAGTTGTAAGCTGTAGTAAGAAGGCATAGCGTGTGATCTTGCCCGATATGAGTAAAAATGTTTAGCAGATTGTAGGGACCAACATTTTCTTATGAGGTAAAAATGTCGCATAGTAATTACTAAACATACAAATAAGTGTAGGTACCTACGAAATACTTCGGACACAACACGCGACACTCACCTTATCAGACATTTTACAGCTAACACTCAATACAAAAAAAAAAACAAAAAAACAAATTCACGCACAAAATTCTTGATTTCGGTTTCATTTAAAATACGTTGTTCCGTAGCTTCCGAATTATGGGCGTAAAGAACATTGTAAAACTGCATGTCCAGAAGTGTCTGGCAGAACTATGGTGATTATGGTTAAAGAATAATTGCAAGAATGTCATATTATCGGGTATGGGTGTAGGAAATAAGGCCCCAATGAAATAAGGCCTCAAAAGAGAAAATAAAATAAGGCCCCAAATTTGGGGTGTTATTTCATAATGAAATAACACCCCAATTTCAAATATGAAATAAGGCCCCACTGCTATGAAATAAGGCCACAAAATAAAAAGAAATAAGGCCACAAATTTGTGGTTAATTTCATAATGAAATAAAAAATAATTCATTTAATATTGTTGATATTGGATAAACTAGTTTAGATTAAAGGAACTTTTTATATACTCAACCTCGCACCCAGCCCGCAATCTAACAGTAAACCCAAGCAGGGGGGTTGCATACGCATTTCATATTGGAAGGGTAACAATTAATAATAAAAAAATAATTTTGGGGACTTATTTCATTTCTTCATTAAGAAATAAGGCCCCAAAAAAGGAAATAACACCCCAAATTCTATTAAAAATCGTTGTTGTTTCCTGTTATAATTTTTTGGGGCCTTATTTCATTTTTCTTTTGGGGCCTTATTTCGCAGAGCCATCGGGTATATCATCTTAAGCATAATTCCCCTAATACCTCTATATATAATTAAATTTCCTTTTATAACTTATTTTTTCCGTTTATGTATTTGTTTGTTTATTCAAAAGTTTTTGGACATTTTTATTTATTTATTAAATTATTAAGTTAATTATTTTTCAATTTAATAAATAAAATATCCCCTAGCCTGGCAATTCATTTATATTTTAAGTATTATTTAGTTTAGTATAGTTTATTTATTCATCAAACAATGTTACTTGACAATAATAAAAACACAATAAATAAAATACATTAAACATTGCCAACATTACTTAAAATTAATAGCAAATGATTTTTAAAAGAACATCTGCTTAGAGTAAAGTCGATCATATCGCAAACGGTATTGCTTTCTCTTAAGCACCTAGATAATGGTTCATTTGAAGCATAATTTGTTCTGTGATACGGAATATCAAAAAAAAAAAACAATCGGTTTCTAATCATCCTCGCAGGAACATTAAAGTTGATTAAGGACAAAATATCGGAAAAATCACGATATCACGAATGAACACAACCTCAGAGAATTTTTTTCGAATGTTAAGAGGCAAGATACCAAATAATTTGCATCTTGTTTCATGGGAAGGCATATCTACATCCCAGTGAAGCCTTTTCACTAAACTCTAGTAAAACGTTTTTGTATTCTCTCAATTCTAAATGAGAGAAATTCATACAAAGGGCACCAAAAATTACTACAATATTCAAGAGTATATCTAACAAACGCAAAAAACAGACATTTCAAAGTGTGAGGATCACAGAACTCCATTGAATCGCGCAAGATAAATCCCAACATTGAATTAACCTTGGCGTCTAAAAAGTCTATATGTTTTAAGAAATCAAGTTTTTTTTATCAAAAATTAGCCCAAGGACTTTTTAAAAGGTTACAATTGAAAGTAACGCATCGTTAAGAGAAGTTGATAGATGGACGTTTTCGAGAAATCGTTAAATGTTGACATTTTCCAATATTTAGGTGTAAGGAATTGATCAAACACCAATATGATTGATGTCGTTATCACAGGTTGCTTTGCTTTTGGTCCTAGATCCCAGATACTACCACTTTTTGCACTTGGAAAACGCCTTCTCGTTCAAATACATTATCTGCAATAGATTGGAGCGCATCAGAAAATGAACAGCAGATTATTCCATTTGCGCGACTTTTTCCAAAAAATTGCTTTAAAATAAAAACAGATAGTAATTAATTACCAGCATATCGTTTTCGCATAAATTCTAAACCCCAAGGACAATAGGGTTTCTTATTATAAATATAGCCGAGCATGTCACATAGCCACGGTCGAGAGATTAGCGGATATTTTGCATTCATTAACGTTTTTCCCTACTTAACTTCCTGTTTTTCGCAAAGTCGACAAAATACCATGATTGCGTGATTGAATGCTATTTAAACGAACGGCAGTTCCTCCTAAATTTAATTTATTTTCTAGGCGATCTATGAGAAAATAGTTACTTATGTAGATACAGGGTACACTACAACGGTATTGCCTGGAAACTAGTCGGTAATATGTAAATGTTTCATTTTAAATGCACATGCACATCCATTATCTAGGAGAGTGTTTTTTTTTATTAATTGTTGAGTAAGTGGGCACGTAACTAGGACGGTACCCACCTATACTTCACTTATTTGCTGGTAGCTAATAGTCGACAGATGCTATTAAATAGCTGTTCATTTATTAACGGTCAGAATTAATGAGGAATATGTTGTTAATATCTGCGAAAACTATTCATAGATAGTGTGGACATCCAGGCATGTCTGTACTTTATTAAAAATATGGCATTTTAATGTAGGTAACTATCTACTTCGAGGGGGTTATTGGAAGGCATTGACAAAGCATGAGTTGAAAAAAAAAAAACAGCAGTAACTATAGGCTAGGCACATTTTAACTTCGAATTGCTATATAATTTTCCTACATGTTTCTTCTAACCTTGCGTAATTTTGGGAACATTTTTGTTGATGTCGCCTCTATTTCGCAATTAATATACACAACAATATGTTTTGCACCTTATGAACCTTTAATTTTTCCTATTCCAGCTTGTTTGAGTCCATACAAAGACCTTTTTAGTATAAGAACTGTGATTGTATTTTCCAATAACTACCCGAATGGGCACACTACTTGCGACTTCATGCTTAAAGCCTATTCCCTGTCCCTTCTGACCTTGCAATCTGTTCCCTCTCAATGGAAGAATACGATTCAACTTTAGTATGCAAATATTCTAAACACTCATTTGCAGTTAAAACAATAATTGATACAATTTTGAATAACGAAATTACAACACTTGATTTGCGCCCTCAGATTCGATATATATAGTAGACAAGTCCCTTTGCCATCCTGAATGGCAACCAAAGCTATTTCCAAATTGATTGCCAAATGCAAAACACGCAAACACAATCAGTTTTCTATACTTCAATTAGCAATGTAAATATAACAACGATCTCAATGTTCTCAATTAATTTGATTATGTCAACATAGGATTGAGAAAATGTGTTCTTGGCAACTTGGCAGCTTCGTGTGTGTATGTACACACACATTAGACATTTCTGCTTAGGGATACAATCATATTTAGCTGGCAATTAGGTGTTTGTCATATATATTTTGATTTTGAACGCATTTTCCATTTCGAGTGCCGTCACAATATAGTAACAGATGTCATTTTCAGTTTCAAACGTCACAATGAAGAAGTGGGTGCGGACTGGTGCACCCCCCTTAAAAAGCACTCTTCTGCGTGGATATTTGCATTTGTTTCGAGTTTCATTGAAATTATGGTGCGACTTTTCGTCACAGTTAAAATTATTTAAATAGATTGGATGTAGGATAGGTTTACCTATTCCATCGAGTGCCGTCTGCGATGACAACAACAGAAGAGCAACAATTGAATGGGACTTGTTGTAGACCCTTGTGCGCTATGTGCTCATATATACAATTGACAATTAACCAACCTGGTTATAGACTGAGTTTGTTATAGGCCATTGATGATGGGCTTGTGGGGGCGCGAATATATTAGCAAATCGAAAACAAAGCCAATGAGGAGTGGGGAATTGTGTTGGAAAATTGAATAGATAATGGACGAACCCAACCAAGGGACTAAATGCAGGCATTTCGCTGTCTATTTAGGTGTGAAAACGACTTGAAGGGTGGACGTCATTGGGAAAGGGATTATTTTATGGTAGACACAATATTCTATTAGGACAATAAATAGTCTGAACATAGAGAGTCTAGCTGTTATGACTTTATATTTTGCAGTGGTCGATTGGTTTCAAAACTAGAGTTGGCGATTTGCGAGATGGCACCTATGAACGGCGGGAGGCACGAACGAATTAATGGTTACTGTAAGCTTACAAGAAAGAGATGAACGTTACTCTGCGACGACGTAAAAGGGAGTCATGTAGGGACTTTTGCTCGAGTATGAGGAGTACGTCTGAAGTCAGTAGACTACAAAAGATTGTCTCCAGGGATCCAGTTTCCAAGATCGGACTCATTCGTAATAGAGATGGGGAGATGGTGGAAACTCTGGATCAGACAAATGAGGTCCTAATGGAGGTACACTTTCTAGGAAGCTATAAGTCAGATCAGCCCTGGGCTCCAAGGAAACAAGGAGCGAACAGGATGGATAGGACGGAAGCAGAACGGATCGTAACACCAGAAGCGGTCAAGGGTGCGATAGCAACATTTTCACCCTTCAAAACCGCGGGGCCGGATGGTATATTTCCAGGTCTAATGCAATGGGGAGTAGACGTAATTGCACCAAGGCTCAGGAATATATATCTGCGTTGCATGCCTAATAATAGGCTATATCCCGATTACATGGAGGGAGACAAATGTGGTCTTCCTTCCAAAGCCGGGGAAAAAGGATTACACCGAGGCAAAGGCCTTCAGGCCAGTTAGCCTAACATCCTTTCTGTTGAAAACAATGGAAAGGGTGGTGGTGGACTATATGGAGAGTACTGCGCTTAAGATGTATCCTTTAAATAGTAGACAGCATGCCTACAGGGCAGGCATATCTACAGAAACAGCGCTACATCAAGTAGTACGCGTTGCAGAAGAAGAGCTAAATACCGGGGGCATTGCGATGACCACCATAATGGACATTGAAGGTGCCTTCGATAAGATATGCTTTGAAAGTCTGAAACAAGCCTTGGAAAAACGTAGGTTTAACCCATTGGTGGTAAGATGGGTGGACAATATGTTGAACACAAAGGCGATAAATGTTCGGACGGGAACCTCAAAACTCAGAGGAAGGGTTAGCAGAGGCTGCCCACAAAGAGGTGTTCTCTCACCTACACTGTGGAATATCACTGTGGACTCCCTTCTCGACAGACTTGAGGCGAATGGCAATCACACAGTGGGGTATGCCGACGACATAGCAATAATGGCCAGAGGCAATTTCATAGACGTCACCGCAGATATCATGAGGAATGCGCTCAAAGTGGTGGAACGGTGGTGTCTGGAACAAGGTCTTTCCATTAATGCGGAGAAAACAGATCTAATAATCTTCACGAGGAAGATGAAAAATCTGGAATTTCGACCCTTAACACTTTTCGGATCGGAACTAAAAATGGCCAAGAAGGTTAAGTATCTCGGAGTCTATCTAGATACTAGACTTACTTGGAACTACCATGTTGAGGAGAAGGTCAGGAAGGCAAAAAGGGTACTACATCAGTGCAAACGTGTATGTGGACAGAGGTGGAGACTCTCTCCTAGGTCAGCATACTGGATGTATACGATGATAACTAGACCCATTATTACCTACGCCTCGGTTGTATGGTGGGCGAAAGCCTCCCAGAAAACTGTGAGGAAGCACCTGGATAGGGTCCAACGTTTATCATGTTTAGGAGTTACAGGTGCAATAAGGACAACACCAACATGCGCATTGGAAGTGATCCTAGGGATCCTACCGCTAGACTTATTTATTAAGAAAACAGCGGCCCTAGCGGCACTTCGTTTGCATCGAGATGCGAAATGGTACAATCGTGGAACCATCTATGGACATAGGAAGATCCTGGAACTTGTCAAAAACGAGATTAGGGAGCTGAACATGCCTATGGATGGGATAACAAGGGTGCGTATTATGGAAAGAAATCACAAAACTCGTATTGAGAACGGATTACTTCCAGAAAAAAGGAGTGGTGAAATAGTGATTTTCACAGATGGATCCATGATGGATGACGGAGCGGGTGCCGGTATCACCAGAGCTGGAACTAGCCCGTCACGTTAGCCTCGGGAATTACACTTCTGTATACCAGGCTGAGATGATTGCATTGGTGCATGCGTTGGACTACTTGCTTGAGGGTCAGGTGGAGGGAAGAAATATCCTTATAGCACTGGACAATCAGGCGGTGATCAGATGCATGGGACAAACAAACATCACAACATCATTGGCATTGGAATGTTTACTTAAGCTCAATAAGTGTTCATCTAAAAATGAAGTAACGCTGACTTGGGTACGAGGACACATAGGGATCGAAGGCAACGAAAAGGCGGACTCCCTTGCAAAACAGGGGTCAACTGAAAAGTTGCTGAGACCAGAACCATTCTCTTCAATTGGTAAAGGAATGGTAGAACAGCTGATTCACAAATGGATCACGGCGGAACACCTGAGAAGGTGGTCAACCGTGGAACAATGTAGACAGGCTAAAATGGCAATTAAGTGGCCGACCTGCTCCACTCAAAGAAGTGTTCTAAGCATGAGTCGAGGAACATTGAAATGGGCGGTGGCTTTGTTAACAGGACATGGTAATTTCGGGTATCACTTAAGGAAGATGGGCCTTAGAGAGGATGATACCTGTAAACTATGCCTGGAGGAACCTGAGACAGCGGCACATATACTGTGTCAATGTCCGGCGTTGGCTGGCAAAAGAATGAGGATCTTTGGACATCATTGGGTCGAGACCAAGTCGATGAAACAGATCTCCCATAAACAGATGCTAGCGTTAACACTAGGAATTGAGCTCAGGGAAGAACTCTGGAGAAATCCAGAAAGTCTCTCTGGGTAAGATTTATAGTGGTAGAGAGACGAAAAGAGACCCGACTATGGTGGTCTGATTCGAATATCTCTCGAAATCTATATATATAAGCTTACAAGGTATCCTTCTCAATATAAACTCTTAAATTTTCAAGATTACTACACATTAATATCTAAGATTAAGCTTTTAACAAATTTCTACAAAATGCAAGTGATGACGGCTGGCTGTGATGCAATGCCAAATGCTATATAGTAATTCTCCCAATCGTTAAAGCAAAGCGGCTGCAACGTAAGCAATGTGCTGGCAGAACTTTATATATCATGACAAAACGAAGTGCTGCCAAAAAATCAGGAAGCAGGAACCCACGAAGGTCGAGGATAAAATGGTTTGACTTAAGAATTATCACTAGACACTAGAGACTATATACCTACCACAAATTCACGTATTTTCTCCCGCCTTAACACCTATACCACCTATTGAATTTTTGGCAGTGACCAAACCCTAAAATCCGTTGTGTCGGTTGGGTCTGGCTCTGGATACGTCAACCCATTTAACGGAAGAAAAAGTCCTATAAAATCCGTTTCATTTCCTTTGGACAGAATACTTTTTGCAGAATAATTTCACTGCAAGATTAAAATGGCAAAGGCGTAAAATTTGGCAGACAAAACAGTACCAAATATTGCAAATTTAGTTTGAAAAGTACTATTTGTCAACTATATAGCTGAATATACCGATTATATAACTTATCGTTCGGGATGTAAGCATAACTTGATTTGTAAAGTCTAATCGAAGTTGAAAATGAGGTTTTTGAGACATGAGCGGTTTTTAAATTTAGCGTTTGCGGGGATTCGAATTGAAGATTAATGACGCAATAATTTGAGAACATCAATTTCACTCTGAATTTGCATTTTGGTCAAAATCGCCGTTTTCAGGTATAAGCTAAAGAACATTAAATAAAAAAAAGGCTTCATTATGATAATACAAGAAAAACTTAATTAATTTTTCTTACAAACCAATGGATCGTTTTCGAGATATGTCCAAATCTAAAAAGTACCCTTAATCGAATTTTTAGCCAAAAACTGAGTATGTAGATATGGTAAACTCACCCACTTAAGCTTAAATATCAATTTTGGTTAAAATCGTTAGAGCCGTTTTCGAACAAATCAAACTGGTACGAACAATTTATATGGGAAGTATCTACCTTTAAAATTGAGGTTACCTTGAAAAAAAAAAAAACGCTTCCGAACTGTAATCCCACAAACTCCAAATCCAAAGTTTTAATAAAATCTCCAGGCTGTAGGTCTGTGGAAGGAGGGACACACAGACAGACGGACAGACCTTACAGAATTTTGCGACCCACTTTGTTGAGTTCGTCTATCATCGTAATGACAGAATTGATTAACATCTCGAGTTCGAAATTTTGTACGAAAACAATATCTTTCTCTTACTACGTAATAGAGAAAGTTAATAAAAACGGAAAAATTTAGCTATTATAGAAAGAGACAATCTGACTTTCGTTGCAGCCTCACGTAGTGCTGAGGTTATTGCCGCCTTTGGCTTTTCAGCCTTATAAGCAAGATGAGTCGGTAATATCTGGGTAGTATCACAAAACTAGAGTCGGGGCATAATTAAATGGTCTTTTCTTTAAGCCTTCACGGCATTGACTCCCCTAATTGCTATTACCAATATAACCGATTAGCCTAAAGACTTATACAAGTCATATCAACAGAGTCCACCCCACGAACCTTTACTTACTTACATTAGATTTCCTACCAATTGCAATCACACATGATTAATCGTTTGTTGTACCATTGAGAAGCTGACATCCCATTATTTAATTGATTGATTTTGAAAAGTTTTCTTTCCACTGGGACAGGGACCCCCGTCTGTACTCGTATTATATAGTTCTGTTCACCCTTTGCTGGATAAATTTGGTGTCCCAAAATAACATCCACAATGCGACCGCAAATAATTTCGTAATTATTTCCAACACACACTCACACTCTCTCATATGACAAACAATTGTCAATTTATCACGTAGAATTTTGAACAAAAAAGAAATTACCCATGAAGAATCCAACTGTTACTGATGTCCTTTTACAATTTCCAACCATGACACAAAGGAGTCACATATAGGACTTTTAAATTGATTTACACATACGACATGGACTCCCCGAAGAAAAAGGGAAACGAACAGCGCAACAATAGACACTGTAAATATGTTCTACATATAGAAAGGATATACCCAATACCCAACCCATGCCAATGTATAAAAAAAAAAAAAACATTCAGAGAACATTTTTGTTCGGGGGAATGTGTCTCGTTGTATATTCTTTTGGGACAAAGTACTCGTATCATACCCGAAGGAAAATTTGATAAACTAATATCGTCAGTCTCACAGGTAGACGGGAAAGATACTATTTTGAAAATTTGATTCCAAAATTGATCCCTCTGCCGTGTGTGGTTTCGAATAGTGAGTGATGTCGTGGGGTGTTATTGTAATGAAAAAGGAAATTCTGTGTTTTGTCCTTTGAGGCGCTAGATTGGTTACAGTTCGGCGACCTCGATTGCTTTGTTGTTGAAAAATTATTGTCGAGTTTGAATGAAGTTAAATGTATAGTTTTGGGAACAAAGGTGGTAATGGCAAAACAATCTGCTGTTCACTGGAGGAGGGAGATCAGAGATTGTTCCTTGTGAGGGTTACAAGTATCGAATTACTCGCAATTGATAATTACCTCCATAAGTCATGTTTCGCAATGGGAATTGGCGAATATTAGGCGGTAATTTCATGGGACTTTCCGATATGCTAAAAATGTTATTTCGCTGTGCTATGTCTGCATTATGATACAACTGAAAAATCAGCGGAGAGGAATAAGGGTTTGCACCAGAGAGTATCAACGTTTTCACGTTGCATGCATAATATTGAAGTTGAAGCTTCTCCTCATGCTCTCTGTCCGGGCGTTTTTGGAAGAGTGCCATTTTTGAAGCTTTTGACTTATATTTACCCAAAGAGATTCTTCACTGTCGGCTTTAAAACGCAATTTTATAAGATGGGGTAGACTGTGTTAGACTTTATGTTGGTAACGTATTTTGTACATCAACTTACTAGCCCATATGAGAAGTACTAAAGGATGGTTACGTTTTAAGGGCCGATGTTGATTTTGAATAAAACACAAATTATTTAGAAAATTGATTGAATTGAATTGGTGGTTGGGTGGTGATGAATAGGGTAGACACTGATTGGCGTCAACTTGGCGATGCCCAGTTGTTGCAACTGCTCAGATACACCTATTGTGCTTATTTTACCTCCAAGTCGTCACCACCGGGTACTGGTTTATGTCCATCCGGAATTGACTTGATAAACTTATAAGTGCGAGTGCTGAACACGTAGAAAAAGCAACACTATAATACTCTGTTGGAGTTGACTGTCTGCTCGAGTCTCAGAAGTCTTACATGAGCCCCTCAGAAAGAGGACGTACGGCGGATGAATTCACATGGTTGATTCAACGGTGGCGTCAACAGTCAACATGGCAGATACCTCAATGAGCTACTTCGACGTATTTGGAGCTGAAGTCATTGAGGATTTTCAACACTAGTCAGGGTGTTGAAATAGAGATGGTGGCGGAAGAGCCCTTAATGGGTCAACGACAGCTCTCACATCCCCGCAGCGGGTTTCTGACTCCGGAATATTCCGGCTCCTTTTGCCCAAGGGGTTACAGAAAGGGCCTGGTCCTCCAGGTTGGGGGTTGTGCGTGGGATTAACTACCCTACCACGGAAAAAAAGCACTGTTGCGAAGCAACCAAAAGCCTCGGATAAGGACGGATTCACTGTTGACGACCCTGCAAGACGGAAAAAGGACAATGACGTTCGGATCTGCACGTGGAATGTTCGAACTCTGAACAGACCGCGTGCAGCCGAACAACTAGCGGAGGCCCTAGACTGCTATAAAGCAGGTATCACCGCCATCCAGGAAGTGCGGTGGGATGGGCCGGGCAAAAGAAGGATGAAAAACTGTGACATTTACTAAGGTGACTGCTATAGGGAACAAAAGCAGCGTCTATTTGGATGCGGATTTGTTGTAAGCGGCAGACTTAGGCAAGAAGTCTTGAGCTTTCAACACGTAAGTGAACGCCTTACAACGATCCGCATAAAGGCTGAATTCGCCAACATCAGCCTAATATGCGCTCACGCCCCCACAGAATAAAAATTTTACCAAATTTTACCAAAAGATAAAAAGAACGTGTCATGCCAACAAGACCCGAACGGAGACCTGTAGAGACGAACAAGGAAACCTTGTAGTAGAGTCACAGTCGGTGCTGAGGACATGGAAAAACCATTTCTGCAGACTGCTAAACGGCGAAGACGATACAAATTCCGCTGTCAGGCAGAACGAGCCATTCAACCTGGACGATGAAAGCCAAGATTTCCGTCCACCTGACCAAAATGAAGTGAGGATAGCAATATCTAAGCTAAGTCCAACAAGGCTGCTGGACCGGACGGCTAAACTGCCGAGCTGTTTAAGGCAGTCGGAGATGACTTGGTAGAGTGCATACACCAACTCGTCTCCAAAATTTGGTTAGAGGAAAGTATGCCTGATGAATGGAACCTCAGCATCGTTTGCCCGATCCACAAGAAGGGAGACTCTCTAAACTGCGCCAACTATAGAGGCATCAGCCTCCTTAACACTGTGTATAAGATCATGTCTGCTGTACTGTGTGAACGCCTGAAACCTTTCGTCAACGATCTGATAGATCCCTATCAGTGCGGTTTTAGGCCCGATAAGTCCACGACCGATCAAATATTCACACTACGGCAGATCCTGGAGAAAACCCAAGAAGTCCAGATCGATACTCACCATCTTTTTATCGATTTTAAGGCCGCATATGACAGCATTTATAGAGACGAGCTATACAGAGCCATGTCTAGTTTTGGCATACCTGCCAAACTTGTCAGATTGTGCAGAATGACGATGGAGAACGCTCTCTGCTCCATAAAGGTCGGAAACAATCTCACCGAGACCTTTGATGTCAAAAAAGGATTTAGACAAGGTGACGCGCTGTCATGTAACTTTTTCAACATCATTCTTGAGAAGATTGTGCGAAACTCACAAGCCAACACCAGAGGCACAATTTTCTACAAGTCTGTGCAACTACTTGCATACGCTGACGACATCGACATCATTGGCAGAACACAGCGAGCTGTCACTGGTGCGTTTGCAAGTATCAGTACAGAAGCGGCAAAAATGGGTTTGGTGGTGAATGAGGGCAAAACAAAATATATGCTGTCAACAAGAAGGGACACACAACATCGACGAATCGGGCAGAACGTCACGATAGACAGCTATAACTTTGAGGTAGTTAGGGACTTTGTCTACCTCGGCTCCGCTATAAACTCTGATAACGACATCACATCAGAAATCAAACGAAGAATCACACTTGCCAACCGCTGTTTCTTTGGCCTAAGACGGCAACTGATAAGTAAGGCCTTGTCGAGAAATACTAAGGAAACTCTGTATAAGACCCTCATCATCCCAGTCCTGCTTTATGGTGCAGAAGCATGGGCGCTATCAAAGGCGGATGAAGATCTCCTTGGTCGTTTCGAACGCAAAATTCTTCGAGTGATTTTTGGTCCCGTTTGCGTTGACGGGCTTTGGAGGAGAAGATTTAACAGCGAACTCTACGAGCTGTACAGCGACATCGACCTAGTCAGAAAAGTGCGCATCAGTCGTCTAAGATGGCTGGGACATGTAGAGCGAATGGACACCAACGCTCCGGCCCGAAGAGTCTTCGATTCTAACCCGGAGGGACAACGCAGTAGAGGAAGACCTCGCCTTAGGTGGCGCGCACAAGTGGAAGTGGACCTCAACCACTTTGGAGTGCGCAACTGGAGGCAGTCAGCCAAAGATCGCGCTAACTGGAGAGGCGTATTGGTTGAGGCCCAGGTTCACCCCTGTCAGTAGCACCATCTAAGTAAGTAAGTATTCTTTAAAAGCTGTAATTTTTAAACGAAAAACTAGTCAATGTTATGTTTTCGTTCTGAATATCAAATAAACGTGCTGCGCAAAATGACCTAGTATTTAAGGTATTAAAGGCATTAGAATTTTTTATTTCGGGTATAAGTTAGGTACATGCCGCAAAAGTAAGATTTGAAATAACGCAAATAAACACTTGAACAATTGTTTTTATTGAAAGATATGAGTATTTTACTACAAAAATGAATAATTTTTTAAAAGTTAACCTATGGTGGGGCAGTTTCGACTTGAATTAATATGACGCAATGTACGTATTAAGAATCAATACTGTTTTTATTAGAATAGTTAAACAAATCTTAAATCTATATAAACATACAAATTAAATGAGATCAGAAATTATTTTTTAAACTAAAATTAAATTAAAAATAAGTAAATTTAAATTTAAAAACCACATTCGAGTTTTGAGATTACAAAAAAAAATAGTTGAGTAAATATATATAATAAATGTAAAATAAACGGATTTGTTAAAGAAAATCATTACGAGTTGTATCGACCCATATCAACCTTTTTAAAAAAAGATAAGGTTTGAATATCTTGACGATCCAGTAATAACATATGCTTTTATCGAAAGTGTCCCATACTTTCATTTAGTAAAGGTTTACTCACAACCAAAGAATTCCCATAAGAAACAATTAAATATCACTTACCTCGTGTACAGGAAAAACTGCAAAAACTTATCGAACGAATTAATAACCGGTCTAACTACCGGAACTGCTGAAGAAGAACTGTCATATTTCGTGTACGATCTGAGCGAACAGTGTGGCACGAGTTGCCATCAACCATTTTATTTAAAAATTAACCGCCTTTCCGATATAGCTAAAGTCAAAAGGTTCCCATATGCGAAGGGAACTGCCTACCTATTTTTCATTAAACCAGTAGGAACCTGTCATATTTTTCGTGCGTGCTTACAAATTTTGCTAGTACTCTTGGCAATTTGAATACCAATTTTATCACCTAATATACCTATCATAAATTCACTTGAAAGATCGAAATGACCTTCTGTACACTTTCCTGTACCAGCGCACAATAAAGACCAATTTGTTGATGCTCCCCTATATGTCACCTATCGACTATCCATAAGACGAAGCAATGCCAATGCCTTACGCGCAATATAAATATCATAAGTGCTCTAAACATCATAAATAATATCATCAACAATATACAACCGTCCGCAGATGACCACAGAATTAGAGGTAACTTAACACAGAACTGCGTAAATCTTTGCTGCCTCCATTAGGTGGCAAGAAGGACAATTGGGACGCAATAAAATCCCCCATTATTTTCATTTTATGATCTACACAGGTCATGCATTAGAGATGCCTTGTTATAGGTAGAGGTACTTCTCGGCATTGGACAGTGTTTTTTTTTTTTTATTATTATTATTCAAAATAACGTAACCTTGTTGATCATTAAAAATTGAAAATCACTCTTACGTATATTTATACCAAGAATATACCCACCAGATTGATATCTGTAATAAAATGAACATTATGCCGACCTTTCCATCAATTCAATTAAGGAATCATTTTTGGGATTAGTCAAGTTTGACAGGACACTTTTTTGTTGTCTTTCCAAATTTAGATTTTAGAAGGAAATTAAGTTTTATGGTTCCATTCTTCCATGGAAGGTTCTTTTAATGAGGTTCCTAATGGTGTGTTTTGAGAATTTGTTTATAGAGCTAACGGTTGAGGGAAATTCGTTTTTTTTTTATTTATTAAAACAGTTTAGGTGCTTTATTTTTTAGCTTGAATAGAATAGCCCATTTGTAGAGATAAATATTCTTACGAAATTTTAATAAGAATTGGTAAATTTAAGCTGTGGTTATACACCATGTTTCTGGCGAATCTTTCAATGAGCTTAATCAATTTTATAAAGAGCTTCTTTGTTCAGCTATTCGTTCAGCATACTATTTTGGATCCGTTCCATTTGTTGGAAAAAATTAAAAACTTCGCACGAATCGAGACTAGGCCTGGTTGTAACAGCTGTGGAATAATAAATAACTACTACTTGGAGATTTTAAGAGTTAAGTATCATAGATTTGGAGCTCTTACTATTACTATTACTGCACTGGGAAGGTCCACTTATATAGAGAATAAGGAATATTTAAAATTATATTCATAAAAGGCCACGCAATGTCACTAGAAAAACCTGTTTCAAATTTAGCTAAGCTGCTTTAATAGAAAGCATTTTTTGAAACAGGCTATCAAAAGACTGAAATTAAATAGTCTTTGTGTATTTAGCATGAAGATCCATCCTCATATTGATTAACTACCTATTCTCCTCGGTTCCCATACTCATTATAGTATTCTCACCGACATTGCAAATTCAGTCAAAGAAAGGGATAAACTAACTAAAGCATCGAAAAAGCCATCAATCATGTTACACAGAAGAAATAAAAAATATTACAGATACAAATGAATGATTGTCTAACGCCAGACATTATCCTGTCGTGACTACAAATCGGAAAATTATAAAAAAAAAGAAATAAAAAAAATATCCTCGAATCAGCTGAATTATAGGCGAATTTTTCAAACTCCTTCGTTTCCATATACGGCCATACCCTTTTAATCCATTTCCATACAGACAAACAGTAACGCGCCGTAGCGAAATATTCATTTATTTTGACAACCGGAATGATTTATTATCCGTAAGTAATTTGTAAGTAAAATCGAGGACCAGTCCTGGCGATCTCATTCATATTCCTCGTTGTCTTATGCACACATTTTGGCAAGAGCGTCTCCATATAGAATCGAGGAAGGTTAAGGGAGACAACAAGTCGAATGATGTATCTAAAATGCGGCATGGAATGGTCAAGTGGTTTGCTCAAGTGAATCGAATGGGACGATTCCGGGCCGAGTTTATATGCGGAAGGGTTGGAGGTTTTCACTGGTCCTCGGACGTTCTTTATAAGCAATTGTTCCTTGGGGGTAATTTGAAACTAAATTCCCCCGAGCATATTACTATCCATATCCATGGTGTGCGTATGTGTTTCTTTATTATTATTTGTAAGAAAAGAAAAGGTTCTGTGTGCGGTTAACCGGAACTTCATTTCAGTGATGTCGATGTGTTTAGAGTTGTTCTCTTCGATGTGTCCCCTAGAGAGATTCCCGAGGTTGATGTTGAATGATATCGCACGCACACAAACGACATGGGAATGTGTAATTTGTTTATTTATGCCGATTAGGTGATCCTAACTGTAAACGGATGTGTTTGGAATGTGACAGGCAGTGAAAATTAAACGGTTGTGCATTTGGGTTCTTGGGCAATTCATTATAATGAGAATATGTACGTGAATTCGACATGCGGTGCATGAATGGAGTGACAACAGTGACACTTTTGTTGAGTGTGACAAAATGTTTTTCACCATTTGACGAAGGCAATTGTGGGGTTTTTAGATTTTTGATTTGAAAATATTCAACGAAAAAGTGGCGATAAGTCTGCAGGAAATATGACCTTATACTAAGTGCTTAGCCAGAAGAAGGCTTAAGATAATGCAAGCAATAGAATTTGACTGTATAGGAAAAATTAAAAAAACCTGTGCCTAGGGCCCCACCCTCACGCGGGGGTATGGAATGGTGAACATTAGTATTCACTTATTCACTTATATAATTTGTTTTTCTATTTTGGTTCACGAAAAACTTTAAATTTAAATAAGCATAAGCGTGAAGCTTATGACATTGCCGACGCCGAGTTCAACAGCAACTGTGACATTGTTAGGTAAGAATTATGTAGTTCCGCATTTCGCCACCGTATAAACTTTTTTGTCAGGCTGTATTAAGAATTAACGTCACCATTTCTAAATTATCAACCAATCAATCAAACACAGAGAGAACGAAACTAGTTACTCAGGTTACAATTTAAAATAATTTTTAAACCTAGAAGAAAGCAAATTGCTGTGATGTTTATGTTAACCGTCAGAAATTAAGTTTTATGTTTACTTTAAATATTCTTATAAAAATATTTGAAAACCAAAATTAAAGTTTAAAAAATATAATTAAAATTAATGTTTGTTTTAAATTATTTTATATTTAAATCCCTTGAGTGAACCAGTAAAAAAATCATAGAGGTAACAAAAAAAATATTTGTTTGACCCTCTTACTAAGCAAAATAAAATTAGTGTTTGAAGTAAATTCAAAAACTTACCATTACTCAGCCAAACAAGTTTTTTTAAATCCCTTTTTTTACTTTCCACTGGGGCCCCAAATTATGATGTGCTCAAGGGCACCGGGATGTTCTAAGACGGCCTTGGTGATACCTTATGTTACAGCAACGGAGTTGAGACGTGAGTAGAGTTCAGAAAGACAAAAAATCGGGATACCCGGATGGTTTCATACGAAACACACCTAATTATAAATCAAAAACAAAAGGTTCCACGTGATAAAGGAACAGAAGACACATTGCGTGTTTACAGAAGTGTTTGTCTATGTTCCCAGACTTGCTGAACACTTCATACAGATGGTCGGTAACAGTTCTGAGGAGCTTTTTAGTCGAATCAGACTCTTGCAAACGTTCTCCAAACTTTAATCCAAAACTGAGAAGCAAAAACGCACTGACGTCGTGTACGGAATCAACTGTATAGGTAACGCCAATGAAAGTTGTAAGCCCTGCTACATCAGTGCAACAAAACAATTTCTGTCTTAAAGAATATCTAATCACCGGTCGGACATCAACATCAACCACTCCATTCAAGCGAATCTTTACCCAGACTTTGAGAAGGCAACTGTGCTTCAGACAGAGAGACATACCTCAAAACGAAATACGATCGAGACGCTACAAATAATAAACAATAGGAGTAACATGAATCGAAAAGAGGACATTTAAAATATATATTTATATAGGTCTCTAGTTGATGGAAAAACACAATCAACACCTGGACTTGAACGCCCTGAGGTCAACCCTGACAACGATGTATACTACGAGTATGAATCCGTGAAGAAGGACACATTTTGTAAATTAGATTTAAGAAAACAAACATTGTATTACGTTGGGCCCCTGTTGTTCAGCCAACACCTTTAAATATTAACTATTACTATTCACCACCATTTCGTCGCCTGAGAATTTTTTTATTCCATACGCCACTTTTGTCGTTTTTGAGTTAGAAACGGATTTTATGGTAATTTTGTATGCTCTTTTGAAATCTGTGATTGGATTTGCTCTATGTATTTCCAATATTTTGTGCCTTAATCCATTTATTGGCGTTTGGGACCAATGTTCCATATAATTTTTTGCGAGATGTGTTTTGTTCCTCGTGCATATCACTGCGACAAGAGATAGACAAAATGTTAACGAAGTTGAGAATTGGTTTTTCCTACTTGGACTTGTGTTAAGAAAAGCGATATCCATTTTTTTGTGTTCCACGTGCATGGACAGACAAAAAATCAGTTTCAAAGTACAGTAAAAACTCTTTTATCCGGAATGCTCGGGACCGACAGTGTTCCGGATAATCGATTTTTCCGGATATTAGAGGTTAAGAAATTGCGAAAATAAAACAGTTTTAATCACGAGATGTGCTATTTGGTGAAGGAAAATGTAACTTAAAGTATGCCTTTCAGTCTGGACGACAAACGGTAAACTTATTTTGCAGACTAAAACGCAAACGGCAAATTTATTTTCCTTTTCAGGCACGCATTCTTGTGCAAATCGAAACATGTTTGAACATTTACATGATTGTGCAAAATCATCAGTACTCTGCATTGCGGATATTAGAGGTTTCTCCAGATATTAGAGTGCAAATTTAACAAATATTTTCTTGAAAAAAATTCCGGATATTAGAGGTTGCCGGTTATTGGAGTAGCGGTTAAAAGAGTTTTTACTGTATAGGTGGGACACAAGTCAAAAAAGTATACTTTTACGTAAATGAACGTAGCGTGTGAACGGTTTGGCAAAACACTTTGAAAATTAGTAAGTAAACTCTTTATAAGACTAACTTCAAGTTAAAAAAAAATGCTATCTCCCGGTTTCGGAGTAGGTAGCAAGTACGCAAACCTTTAAATGCGTTTTTCTCGGAAAAGTGCCAATGGCGTATGGAACAAAACAATTATTCTCAGGCGACGATTTGTTACCTAGCCTTAAGTCAAACTGTATGTACAACAAATTTAATAAAAGCAAATCTAATGTAAAAAAAATGGAAAAACATTATAAAGGGTGGTAAGGTTTTAAGGGCCGATGTTGATTTTGAATAAAACACAAATTATTTAGGAAATTATTGCCATTTATTTTTGTTATGATAATATTGGTATGGTTCAATAATGTATGGAACAAAATATCGGCCAAATGGCCGCCGCGACCACGGCGGCACACCTCCCTCCGATGGTCCAAATTTTCGATGACGCTGAGGCATAATTGAGGTTCTATGCATCTAATGCGCCGAGCTATCTCATCCCTTAGCTCTTGAATTGTTGCTGGCTAATTGACGTACACCTTTTCTTTCAAATAACCCCAAAGACAGAAGTCTAGTTCTGCTTTTTGACGAATCCACTGAGGTGAAAATGTGCCTCATCACTGAAGATGATTTTCTTCGAAAATTGAACATCCTCTGTTGCCATTTCTTGTCACCATTCTGACCATTGACGACGCTTGAAATGGTCAAGAGGGTTGAGGTCTTGAGTCAATTGCACTTTGTAAGCGCGTAAATGCAAGCCGCATAATGTTCATTAACGACGAGCGTGAGTGGTGCAATTGTTGGGCACGACGACGAGTTGAGGTGACGGCTCTTCAGCCACACTATCGCGAACAGCAGCAATGTTTTCTACAGTACGAGCTGTACGAGCATGCACTGGTGTTTTTACATCTCCTACAGACCCGGTTTGCTAAAATTTTTGCACGATTTTTTCGATTGTACGCACATTTGGACGATTAAAGTGACCGAAAAAATCACGAAGTGCACGATATGCATTTTGATTTGAACGCCCATTTTCATAATAAGCCTAAATAACTTTATCTTGTGTACCTTTATCTTTCCATGCTTCAATTGAGTCTGAAATTGAGAAATGTCAAATAAAGTGCAGGAAAAAACTTGACGTGTAGGTGTGGTACACATTCAACATCGGCCCTTAAAATTTAACCACCCTTTATTAGACTAAACTTCAATTGAAGTTTTACACTCAAAGTGTGTTAATTCTGTTTATTTCTTCTTTTGTTTTAACCGTTGTGTAAAAACAAAAATCCTGTTATTATTGTTCTTTGTTAAAGCAGCTTGACTTTCAAAATATTTTAAGTTACACGTTATCTCCATTTGTGTATCTTCTGTTTCCCAATAAAGAAACCCTGCCGAAACGTGCTTCGGGAACAAAAAATAATGAGTTAATCTAGTAGCTTAGTGGTTAGTGTGTTGGATTACCATCGCGAACGTCTGACAAACATCCAAGAGTATAACTGCTTGAAAGAGCTTCTCAATTAGCCGTTTAGAGTCGGCATACAATTATAGATTATTTTACAGCATTTAAAAATAGCACACACATTTATTGCATCCTCGATAATCAGTTCAATTTTGAATTACTTGATACCTAGAGATTAGAACAGAATGACGAATCTCTACGCTACCTCTTATTTATGTTTAAGCTACTCATCATCTCTTACGTTCGTAAAATGACTGATAAATTTTTCTGCCGAATCATATTTTCACGTTAACAAAAACGGCATTATAACAAAATACAGATAAAATAGAATTAAAAAAAAAAAACAGATTTCCCGCCGCAGACCAACCTACATCTGAGGGGGAAGCCCCCTGGCAGCTTTGAATGAGACCGACCTACAATTTCATTAGCAAGCCTCATACCTATAACTGATGGTCATAGAAGAAACAGTTATCGTACCTTTACCTCAAAGCTACCCAGGCATTGTCAGATTGGTGGTTAACTCCGAGCCATGAATAGTCGGCCATTGAGAGCTCTAGGTATGAAGTGAATTCATTCTTTACCACGCCAATGAAAATTCTTACCTGATCTTGCTTACATTTCCGTTGAGCAAATCTCTCACCTTTACTCCATGAAATCGGAAACCATAAATTCTTAACTCTTGTGACATATCGCAAAGAAATCATTTTTTTTCTATTTTATATTGATCTCATCGATTGGTCAACATCCTGATCGCGTCCATGGTTGCCTGTCGGCCGCCAACAGGAGTAAATCCGCGCCGCCGAAACTCGATCGGCCATAAGCGTTGGTCAAATCTCGGAAGCCCTCTTTCATGCTGGCTAGCCCGGCCCCTCCTAAAGACCCCCGAATCTAAACCTAAACCTACTAACTTAATCTAGCTTAAAACTAAGGAGGATGCTACGTTAGTAGCGCACCGGCCCGGGAGAGCATATCCACCCCCACCTCTTCCTCAAACCACAAAAATTCGGTGAACTGCCGTATCCTACCTACCTTACCGTATCGACCGTTCCACAATTGCGGTGCTAATAGCAGAGGAGCGCCGCGGTGGCTGTGGTTCAATACCGGCACACCATCATTTTCTGGACTAACCCTTTCATGTCTACATGAAGAAATGCCTCAGGCGGGATAACGCCAGACCGAAGCGTACTCTCGTGGTACATTTAATTGGGGTAGTAAGCCCCTGAGATCAGGTTATTATCACTGGCCATCGCCCTTGCAACGTGCCTCAGAATCACCTTAATAAAGAAATTGTCAATCCTATTTAGTCTAGCCCCATTGTATAGAGGGTCTTGTTGGGATAGTATTTTATGTACTCAGATTCAGGAGTTATTAACAACCCTAAACAGGCCCTGAGGCATTTCCTCTCAAACACCAGAATCTTTTCCATATAGGACGGCGCTATATTGAATCACATGGGACAGCCATAAGCGATGATAGGCCGACATGTCCAACACACTTACCACTAAGCCACTGCGCGTACGAATTAAAAGTATAGGAATTTCGAATTTGATACGCGGAAATGTTAGTTTGGTTTTCCGAATGCTAAAGTGTGCGGTAAATAAATACGCACAGTTATTACGCAAAGTTGATGAAATTGTTGTTTATGAAATTTACAGATGAGGTTGGTGTAAGAATTCTGAAAAATATTCAAGGAACTTTTACGAAAACTTTTTCCTATATAACGAAATACAAATAAAATAGAATTTAATAAAACCCAAAATATCCCCCTAAACAATATCCCTCCCCAGATTCCCCCGTCTATCAAAAAATGGGGTAGGAAACCCCCAAACTGGCAACGCTGAGTGGCAGTCAGCGTGCTTGATTAATAAAAGCGAAGGCCGGGTAATACTACTACTAACTTCAATTTTGTTCCATATACTTTGTAAAATCCCGTTTCCACCCATAGAAACGTAGGTACGAGTACTTACACATCATGCGCATTCAAAACTACTTCCATATGAATAATCAAACTGCCGAAAAAAAAAATGTCGCAAAACACCTTTTTTACACCCCGAATGGAACGGAGTATGATGCTGTCAGCAAAGTCCATCATTGCTGATATCATTTGCATGTAGTTTCTCTGCCTCTTCGTCTTAACCAAGATTAATGACACTTATTAATCTTCAGCATCCTTATCCTTCCACTTTGTTAAGCACACTGAGACTGTTTTTCATCAAAATTACGCAACAATAAGGTCCATCTTATGGTCATCAATAAACATCATCAAAGGGGTGGAAAAAAAAAACACTGAATCTTCAATCTTGGACATGGCTTTTTGTCAATTGGAGTTTTTTTTTACACCAAATTTTGTATGCCGACGAAAACTTGTTACTTGCATATAAATCAAGTCCAAAAGGGTTCTCACTGCCACGATCTAATCACAAATGACTCGTCTGCGCATTATTTGACTGGCAGATAACAAATTGATTCTCGGTCTCATTGTGCGCGTATGGTCATATGAATCTTAAAAAGCGTACAAAACGAATTGCGCATTTCAAGTACCGCAACTAATTCAAGTTTCCGACATTGTTGTGTGAGAAATAATCGCACATCATTTATATCGCCTAATGATCGTATGCATATCATAAGCCATTGCTGTTGAAAGGGGGACTAGATGGGTCCTTCCCGAAATCAGCTACTGGGACCAGCCAAAGGTAGAGGTGTACATAATTTAACCAAAACGGAACCTCAAAATTGGTGCAGCCAAACCAACAGTGTTAACTTTTTGTTCCAACATTTCAGCGTATAATCTTGTACACACTATATCCCTATCCCATTAACATGCTAATGGAAATAATGACAGCCGATAAAACCGCATCTACACCGCATCGAAATTATGCAGCCGTAACTTGGGGTTTCGGTGTTGGTTAATTTTTGTTGGTTGCCGATGCTGGCTCTGGGTCTGGCTGGTGTGGAAGTTCGATTTGATTGTTCTGTCCTCTGTTTGTGTGTGTGGATTTGATGTTACAAATTAATTTTGACATTATCGAAGTGATCAGTGATTCGATTGTTATTACATTTACACTTGAGTGAACTCAGCTCCCATGCTTAGCTTTGAAGTGCACTTTTTCAACTTGTGATCCGTTAATGTACTTGTAGCGCACATGCACTTGGGCAACAACTCATCCATGTCCATAACCATTGCCTGTGCGCTGTAGTTCAGTCAGTGTCTAACCGAACAAGTTCAAGTGTTTGTCTCTTTCCAAACATTTGGATGCGCATACAACTTGAAAAGGTTTTCAATTGTTTTTTTTTTTTTTTCACTTCGGTTTTTATGACTGCGATACGACATACGAGTTCACGAACACATTTGCTAGTCGAAAGGCTGGCATTATGGACACAACTTGAGGCACCAAAGTGTGGGCATACCCATATAAAGTTTCAACTTTCAAGAGAGCGCACGTGTTCGGAATTTTGTCCACTTGATGGGATGCAGAGTTTAGTTTGATAGCCCGGTCCACGGTATTGCTTTTGAGGGCGTAATTGTAGGTATTGCCATTCAGTTTAGCACCCAGAAGAGTTTTTAGAACCAACTCTTGCGGAATATATTTAAATAGTAGCAGCTCTCTGGTTTATTTAAAAATAGGGAGCCTAAGGTAGAGGTGACTCTTGTCTGTCCGGTTAGATGGACCAGGACACAAATGTCCTCAAGAAATATAGTTATAGCTTGTGTGATCTAAAGGCTGTTGGTGATTGTCTCAAATGAATCCAATAGAGGTGTGAAAGTAAAGAATTGTGCAGACTTTACGTTACGGATTCCCTATTGGTCGTGGAAGAAGACGATTTCTGCCTGTAGCCAACACCGTTGAACGTTAGTTCGGCTGTTTCTAGTGTGGCGTAGAAACAAAAAGAGTCAGTGAAGTGCTTCCAATTCTTGTGGGGTCTAGCAACTACGGCAATAGGTATACTAAAGTCCACGCCAAGCTTGGTAGTTTGCGTTCCAAATAACCAGTAGAAGAACCGCAAAGGCAGTATGTTGGAAAATTTCGTCCTTAACATTCCTATTGCAGGAAAGAGCACCGCTAGGCTAACGAAAGGCCTTGTTTTGTCTCGCTTACGTTACTGTGGTGTGGACCTATAGATCTAGGAGAGAGAGTTGCTAAGCTCGAATGGTTATGTTGGAACCACCCATGGCCGTTTCTAGACGGGTTGTCTTTGGGAAAACCTCCCATAAAGCAGCCACAAGATGGTCACAACTGTAGAAGGGCACAGTCTCTCAAAAGCACTCTCCCCCACCTATAGGCAGGTACTTCTTTAATAACTTAAAGGGCGTTGGGACAATATTGGGACCATAATTCAAGTAGTAGGGAAATTGACTGTTTCGATTTGGTTTAGGTTTTTAACCGTTATGGTTACCTGGGGATGGCGATGGGCCCGCTATGGTGCCTGGTCTTACGATCTCACAACCCCACTCAACCTAACCTAGCCTAAGCTGCTCGCTGACTCTAGTAATTTCTTTCGTGAACTATGCTACCAGTGTAGAGGGTGTATTTGAATGGCTGCCTGGTTATCAGGGAAGGTCGCTATATCATTTATGGTTATGGTTGTGATTAAGTTGGTTGCAAGACTTTCTAGTCGCAAATTCTTCCGCCTGGAATACCTTGGAAGAAAAGTGTGGAATAATCTCATGCTTATCCTAGTCACTGCATCATCCACACAGGTCATTAGTGGTGGTTCTCATTTTCTTTGAATGGTATTACAGTAAAGTATATCATATCATGTTCAGTAGGAACATGACTTTTTGTTCATCTGTAGGATATTCTGTTTGCCTATGGCCGCATTTTCCAGGCTGTATGACGCAGGAGTCCAGCTTGCTCTATATTTTATTTGTCGCTACTAGTTTTTTGCTTCTAATTGTTTCGCAGAGTTTGCAGGTAGTATCGATCGAGTTTGGCTGAAGTGAAAATCCACCTTTCTTGCAAGCTTATCGGCTTCTTCACTTCGAAACACCCCCTTTTGTCTTATAAGTTGTTCTAAGCCCCAGAAACGCAATTATCTTCGCAATAGTGACTTTGACTTACAGTTTTGAATTTACACAGTCGTCTTTGCATATACCCCAATTTATCGCTGACTAATAACTGCCATCAATCTGTCAATATCAGTCTTACTCAAACTCTAGATAATTCCAAAGTTTCCCCCCTCTCTTTCTCCATTGAAAACTTTTAAATGCGCCCGCCACATTTTTACTTGGCTTTATGTGCAAGTAGTTAACAAATAAGTTTCCAGTTGCCATTAATTCATTTATGGGCCATATATTCCTTCTAGTGAGCATGGTAAAACTCGCCGAAAGACTCGTTAATGTGTCGTCTTCATTTAAAAAGTTTCCTTCGAAATTTTCGCCTCTATCTCGTCTTAGAATGGATCGGCGAGAACATTAAAAGCACTTTGATAATTACCACATACTGTGCGCTATGACAACACTTGAGCGTTTTTTTCAGGGGAGCGTTATAAACAATATCTCGACAGTTTCCTTTTAATGGCACAGTGGGACTTGTATACAGTGATTGTTAGCTGATCCACTTCAAGCTTTTTTGATTTAATAACCCCAACGCACGTAACGGATAGAATAGAGCGAACCATCACCAGACAGAAATATCTTTTGATTAATAAACTGCTGTCGGTTTTACGACTGACAAATTTACAATTAGTACCTAGATGGAGAGGCTACCCGCCGAGAATGGGGCATTATAATTTATTTCGATCAGAAGTTTCCTTACAACTTGCATTGTCGACTGTCGTAACTGATAATAATTATTAAGTGCATTATAGAATTTAATTATGCCAAAGTGTTTTGATGGAAATAAATCACGTTTCTTCATCTCTTTTCTGTTGGTTGTTCATTTGGGTCGCTATAGTTCAATTGTGAGGTGGAGATTGGCGTTAGAGGTTAATTGCCTTAATGAGATTCTAACCGTTGTGGGTGTACCTTTTTAATTTGATTGTGAAGGGTATGGAAGAGTTCTATAGGCATTTGAATCCAGGGTAAGGTAATAAGGCTCCTTTCAATGTTGCTGATCGCAGTTGGGGTTTTTTTGAACCAATGGAATATTTTGTAAAGTTTATTGACTGACTGGCGTAATTTTAATTTAGATCTAAAACAGTTTACTAGTTCTGAAATATATCACAGGTTACTAGACCTACTGTAAAATAAAAGCTTCTTGGACTTTCCTTGACAAGTAGGCAATCTATTGAGTCGATAGCAATAAGTTTATTTCCGGGACTCGAAATAGTGATAAGCATGGCAATATTAAGTCGAGTACACATATTTTTTGTAGGTAGTAAGGAAAGAAGAAATTTCGTCCAAACTTTCGGCGGTAGAACTATAGAAGAAATGGGAATTATGCGAGAGAACAGGGTATCCCGATCTTGTTGTGTATTTAGCCCTACTATTAAAAGTCATGAAATTTCAAGATGCGTGTTGTCGGAAATTTACAGCCAGAGGCTCAAAAAAACAATACTGCTTTCGTGGTACAATGCGTGTTGTTTCTAAAATGAAATGTTTACAATCGATTCGAAAATTAAAGAAAATTTTACCGCAGTTTGCACCTCCGGTCCGCATGGAACTTTCTGACAAGGTAAAATCACAGTTGTGACTTAAGCCCAAAATTCCAGAAGAACAAACTGAAGTTAAATGCAACTAAACATTTTACAACGTAACTTGTAGATGGCGGTTTTTACAAGTTCTGTTCGTGATTATTGAAGCCCTATATTTTAGGAACCACTAATGCTTAAAAGTGAACAAATCGGTAGGCGCCTATGCTTGATCAGCTTAGCAAATATTCATTGGTATAGTAACATTGGTACAGAAGATATAGGCGGGTCGGAAATCATCTGAGTTTGTTCCCGTAAATAATGTGTAGTGCCAGTCAGTTATAGAAAAGCAGATACAATTGTATCTTTTGGATACAATCAGAAAATAAAGTTAATTTACCAAACATTTTTTTGCTTCAAAAGTTACGCAGTTTTGTTTATCACATGAATTACTTTCGTTGAAATATAGCTTTCGTTTTGACGAAACTCAGATAAAAACTTAAAGCTCCATCTTAATAAATTAAGGCCACAAACCAGTTTTCATTAATGATCGATTGAAGCGCCAAAGCTTCTGTGGGATACTGGTGTAACATTTTTATTTTATTTCTTGGCGCTACTATAGGAATGTATATACAAATTTCAAAAATTGATAGCGTTAATAATGATAATGGGTATGGTACCATAGCCGACTTTGAACGTTTAAAATCTTTAAAAAATGCCAAAATTTTAATATTTTGGACAGAAGTTAGCCTTATTTAAAATTAATGTGGTGATTTTATGTTGAAGAACTATATAGAATAGCTGAGCCCCGCTGGATTCGCCAGGCAAAAAATAAAATGTGTTCCAAAAATTATGTAGGTACCTACACATACACAATTTTGTATTTTTATTTTTTTAAATTTGTTTGGCCTATCAATTGATCACCGTAATTGCTGAAATTTAAAAAAAAAAACAATGACTTGAATAAAAATAACTAATCGTTAGAAAATTACGGGCGATAGAGGGAAACATACACTTTTGCCATTTCGTTTTATATTAAGGGTATTCACTTAAACGCGTAAAACCCTCATAAACTGCGTGAACTGCAGAAATTTACCACCTCGTAAATCAACTGTCAGATTTTGGATGGAAAATAGTTCACGCAGGCCTCATAATTTTCCGCGATCAATTTGACTCGGAAATCGATTGCGGAAAATTACGCAAATATTTAAATGTCAAACTGTGAATACAAAAATTATAAAAAAAGCAGTGAATAAATTAATTCTTCCAAAATCTTGTTCTCTTTTAGTTGTTTATGGCCTGGAAATCAATAAAATTATGACTGTAGGAAATAAGGCCCCAATGAAATAAGGCCCCAAAAGAGAAAATGAAATAAGGCCCCAAATTTGGGGTGTTATTTCATAATGAAATAACACCCCAATTTCAAATATGAAATAAGGCCCCACTGCGATGAAATAAGGCCCCAAAATAAAAAGAAATAATGCCCCAAATTTGTGGTTTATTTCATAATGAAATTAAAAATAATGAAAACTACTTTTTATTTAATATTGTCGATATTGGATAAACTAGTTTAGATTAAAGGAACTTTTTACATACTCAACCTCGCACCCACCCCGCAATCTAGCAGTAAACCCAAGCAGGGGGATTGTAGGGGGGTTGCAGGGGGGCAGCATGCCCCCCCATACGGGTTCCATATCGGAAGGGTAAAAATTAATAATAAAAAAAATATATTGGGGACTTATTTCATTTCTTCTTTTGGGGTCTTATTTCATAATGAAATAAGACCCCAATTTTCATTAAGAAATAAGGCCCCAAAAAAGGAAATAACACCCCAAATTCTATTAAAAATCGTTGTTGTTGTTTCCTTTATAATTTTTTGGGGCCTTATTTCATTTTTCTTTTGGGGCCTTATTTCATTGGGGCCTTATTTCGCAGAGCCTAAAATTATATACAAAGCGCACTTGATGGATATAATATTATGAATTTAAATTATTTAAGAATTTAATTGTTTCTTCTCACTTACTTTTGGCATATCGATAATTTTGGGAAGTCTAAGAACAGCTGAGTTTGACAAGAGATTTGACAGTCGATTTACGCGATTTACGCAATGACATTTCACTTAAAGCACCGCAAACATTTTTCAATTTACGAGCTGTATAAAATTATGAGATTAAGTGAATACCCTTATTAAATAGAGAAGAGAAGAGAAGAGATAACTGAATTTATATAATTTCAATTCCACATTCTTCGGCTTCGGGAAAAGAATTTTTTCATATACAAATGTAATAAAAAAATAAGTGCAAAAATCATCTTCAGTCGAAACATGTTAAGTGAGTTGAAACCAAAAATTTGTGAAGAAATGACGCATGTCGAAATTTTAAAATTGAAAACTTTCTTTTACAAAATAACTCACAAATAATAGTGATATTGATCAAGGCACACTAATAAACATAAAAGTGATAATTCCTATAAATACTGAGGTGAGACTGAACTGTTATTATTATACTATTGTCATTTAAATTCAGAATTACGTTTGTTTCATTTCAAGGTCAACGAGGGAAAATATTTGTTTTAAATCATGAGCTAAGTAAGTATGTAGTAAAAAGTATGTGGGCATATTTAACTTATCTAATGTTCATATAGCTACGAATAGCCACAACGACAAGGTTATACTTCGGTCCTAATAGTTACAATTTCAACTTGTGGAAAGTAGAATCTGAAAAGTTCATTTTCCATCATGGTGGCAAAAAGTGGCTGGGCACTATCGTGCCATTTGATTATCTAAGAACTTGTTGACGTTTTCTGTTTCATGGTGTATTCTGAGAATAGTTCGGACGATATTCGCAGTTGTTGCTGACTGGTTGTGGGGTACACAAACATCGGGAGCTAAAACTTCTTTAATTTTATAATGTCGTGTAAAATTTGCAATAAAAAAGTAGAGAGATCGGAGACAAAGGTTATATGTTCTGATTGTCACTTTTATACACACGCTTCCTGTGCTAAATTGGGGCCTAGCGATTTGGAGTTCATGAAGGAAAATAACAAAACATATCGCTGCTCTAGCTGTACGATAAGCCGCCGTGGTTCTCTTTCGGGAACCTCAACGGCGCTTTTCTCTGCTTCCTCATCAACAAAAAATACTTTGCCCGTGGATGGTTCTTCTGCTTCGACTCTTGAAACACCACCAAACTTCACAGCTACAGTTGGCACTTTAATGGAGGCAATTCACGAAAAGGTATCTAAAAAACCAATTACTTTGGAAATGATTTATGAAGAGATTTTATCAATTAAAAAAAATCAAAAAGAACAAATTGATGCTCTGCAAATAAAAAACAAAGAATTTGCACAAAAAATTGCATCACTGGAGACCAAAGTCAACCGCTTAGAGCAGCAACTGCTTGCTAACAACATCGAAATTTTCAATGTTCCCAACACAAACAACATCTCCGATACCGCAATTGCCATGAAAGTGTTCCGCGAAGGTATGAACTTGGATGTGAGCGAGAAAGACATTGATTACTGTCAGATGAAAAAAATAACAACAAAACCGTTTAATGACTCTCCAAAAAAAATCAACATACTGCAAGTAAGACTTATCTCGCGCTTTTGCAAAGAGAAGATTTTAAAGGCGAAAAACGAGCACAAACCCAAGCTGATGACAACGATGATCAACAAGAATGCTGTTCCACAAAATATGTATGTAAATGAAAGCAGAACATACCACACTCGTCAATTGTTTAAGGCTGCAGCATCGATGAAAATTACAAAGGGATACAAATATGTGTGGACGAGGAATGGTACGGTGTTTATGCGAATGAAGGAAGGTGATATTTCAATAAAAATAAACAATATTGCTGACCTTGATAAGCTATGAATTCTGCTAGCTTGAATAGTTCTATCATCTGTCCCAACATAACACAAATCATCCCCTCTCTTCCTCTTCTCTAAATAATTTTGAAACCTTTTGTTTACATCAGAATATTCGTAGTCTAAGAAAAAATTTTCAAACACTGTTAGCACACATCGAAAGTTTCGTGAATCTACCTACTATAATTGTTTTAAGTGAGATTTGGATTTACCAAAATGAGTTAGATTTTTATAATATTCCGGGTTATATACTTTATGGAAAATGTAATGATTCTTATACAGCCGGTGGTGTAGCAGTTTATGTCAAGTTTGGTTTTAAGTGTGATTGTTCACTGATCAACATTCCCAGTGCCGATATAGTGAAGTTGTCTATTGCATATGCTAATGAAACCTATGTGTTACTTTGCATTTACAGATTGCATGAATATTGTAAAAGTGTCTTCATCGAAGAACTCAATTCAATTTTGTGTGAAACAAAAGCAAAAAACTTATTTGTGCTAGGTGATATTAATATTGACATTTTAAATGAGTCTGATAGAGACACTGAGAGCTATTTGTTATTAATGGCTTCATATGGTCTCAAAAGTATTATCAATGAACCAACTCGGGTAACTAGTTCAACGACGACCTGCATTGATCATATTTTCATGCGAATGCATAAAAATAATCAAGTTTGTTTTCATGGAAATGTTTATGACTATAGACTGACTGATCATCATATGGTTACTCTAAACATTGAAAGCACAGTAATACCTGCTAATAATTCCCCATCCTTAGGTGACAGACTTCGTATAAATTATAGCATGTTAAATGAGTGTTTAAAATATGAGTTTTGGGAACCAGTCTTCTCTGAAGACGATCCTTCGGTTGCATATGACATTTTTTTATCTATCTTAAGGAAACACGTCGATGACTGCACTTCTGTTTCCATGCCTGATACAAATGGTAAAAATTTCAAAACAATTAAACCATGGATGACAACAGCTTTATTAAAAAAAATAGAAAAGAAAAAGAAAATAGGAATTCAGTGCGCTAAGCAATCTTCAAACTTGAGACTAAAGGAATACTATAAAAAAATGTGTAAGGCCTTAAACAAAGAAATCATTGATACACGCGATTGTTTTTATATCAATAAGATGAATTGTGCCAAAGGTAATAGTAAGGAAGAATGGAGAATTGTTGACAATATTTTAGGAAAAAATCGACAGCCAAAACCAATTGATGCTTTGGAAGTAGATAAAGTTATTTTATCTGATTCAGGCAGCATAGCAAAAAAATTTAACGAATACTTCATTGAAGTTTCAGAGAGCCTCAAGCCCTCTACTGAGTCTAATTACTCTTGCCAGTGCAACAATATTTCACCAATCAATGTAGATAGCAGGTCAATGAACAGTTTTGTTTTTAATACAATCACTTCGGAAGAAATATTTAAACTTATAATGCACTTAAAAAATAAAAGTTCGTGTACTAGCGATGAAGTTACAAATATGCTTTTAAAAAAAAATTGCTTTCAATATAAGTGACATTCTGTGTTACTTGTATAACAATTGTATAAGCAAGGGATGCTTTCCACAGGCATTAAAATGTGCAGAAGTTATACCGCTATATAAAAAAGGAAATCGTAAAGATGTTCAAAACTATAGACCTATTTCTCTGCTTCCGACTTTTTCGAAACTTTTTGAAAAACTTGTGAAATGTCGAATGATTTCGTTTTTGGATGGTCAGAATTTTTTCTCCAACAATCAGTTTGGCTTTCGATCTGGTAAGTCTACAGAAGATGCTATACTTAAGTTATGTACCACATTATATGAAGGGTTTAATAACTCAAAATCTACCATGGCGCTTTTCTTAGATATGTCAAAAGCATTTGATTTAGTAGATCACAATTTGCTACTAGATAAACTGTATAACTCTGGCTTCAGAGGTGATGTTCATAATTGGTTCTGCTCTTATCTCAAAGGTAGGAAGCAAATTGTTAAAATCAACGGAAATTTCAGCAGTTCACTGACAATATTGAATGGTGTTCCACAAGGTTCTGTCCTTGGTCCACTTTTGTTTTTAATTTATATTAACTCACTCTTTGATCAAACCTTCAATGGACTACCCACAGCATTTGCGGATGATATAGCTTTTGCATATAATGAAAAAACCTTGGTAGACTGCAAAGTTAAAATCGAGGAAGATCTGCAGAAACTAAGGCAATGGTTTGCTTTTCACAAGCTGATTATTAGTGAGAAAACTAAATTAATGGCTTTCAAAATGAAGGGAAGTGATCTAATTGATTTTAACATAATTTTTCATTCTCACGACTGTGATAGATTTTGTTTACCTGTACATACCTGTGGAATCAAAAACTTTGATGATAATTATCAATGCTCGAATAATTGTTTTAATATTGATTCAGTAAAGGAATTTAAATATTTGGGGGTAACAATTGATTTTAATTTGAATTGGATCTCTCATGCACAAACAATTAAATCTGGTCTGTTACTGGTCGCAAGAAAAATGTTCCTTCTCAGACCGTATTGTTCTCGTAAGGTACTATCTATGTTTTACTACGCACTTGCTAACTCCAAGCTGCAGTATGGAATAACTGCTTGGGGAGGTTCTTATGAGAATACTTTTGTTTCCTTATTCAAAGCACAAAAATTTTTAATAAGAATCATTTGTGGTAGAAATCGCCTTGCACACTGTTGGCCGCTTTTTAGAGAATTGAGAATTCTTCCATTAAGGCATCTCTATATTTTTAAAGTTCTTAGAGAATTCTTCAAACAAAGTGGAAACACTATAAATAGGAACTCCGTTTGTTATAACTTACGTGTAAATAATCAAGCGTTAGTTAATGTCCCAGTTGCTCATAAAACCAAATTTTGTCGTTTTTTTACCATCACTGGTCCTAAATGTTTTAATAAACTACCGATTGCTGTAAGACAAACTTCCAATTTACATTCATTTCTCAATAAGGTCAGACAATGGTTATTTAATATCGACTATATAAGTATTGAATCAATTTTTCGATGTGTGTCTTAAAATAATTTTCTCGAGTAGCTTCATATTCTTATTCTAAATGATGTAATCCTTTTCTAATTGCTTTTTCTCTCTTATTTCTCTTCTATATAAATTTTTCTACCCCACTACAGTCCCGTGAATTCTTAAAATTGTAAACTTTATGAATCATTCAACACTAACTTTAAATAGTTACTGAATGATTATTTCTTCCACTTAATGAACTCAATTATTTATTACTAATATTAAATTGTTAAGCTTTAACCTTAAGTTGGAATGAATAAAATGAAAAATGAAATGAAAAATGAAATTTTCCGCACATAGAGAAATGTCTAATAAGGTTAAATTGGTGCTCCGAGTTGACATCCGATTACCAAACCTAGCTCGCAAAAAGTAGTAGTTGTTTGATGGAACGACGACTGAGTGGCATGTAGCACTGCATTCTCCTGAAAGCAAGGATCGCCTAGCTCCTTGCCTTCCATCATTACTGAAGCCCATAATAATAATAATAATAATAGACCCTCTATTGAACTGCGACCTTGTGGTCTATTGTGCTCCCTGCTTATAACTTGGAAAAGGTTCATGCCCTTTTCCAGAGTACCGAAGCCAATATTGCCGAAGACATTTCGACTGTTTTATAAAAAAATAGCAATGGTGCGCTGTAAACAAAAATATGTACTGGGATTTTTTTAACTCCAAATTTATGGCAGCTGATGAGCAAATGGAGGTAATTAGACACTCCATCCGCCAGGTACCCGTGCAACAGCCTGCTCTCAAACACAGTAGCATTATAGTCATTTGAGTCATTTCGAGACTCCAAGTGCTTCCTTGGATTATTGTCTTCGGTGCCTAATAATAATTCGTCAATCCTCATAATGGTTCCTAATTGCGGTCAGAATACTCCTCCTGACTGGCGACTATTTCTCAAAGATACAAATGTTTGATACAGTGTCTGGTACCACCGACAGCGATTATCGTTGTCTCGTTGCGTCGCCATCATTCTCTTCTACCTTTGGACTTGCCGCTCTGCATCTATTTGTAAATAAAAAGATAATTACATAATTTTACATTTCGAAATTAGATATGATGTGTGTAATGAAGTCCAGAACCACCTGGCTTGCATCAAGTTGGGGCAACAAAAAAAAAAATAATAATAACAAAAGTGTGGATCATTTGGATTTTGGCTGTCCCTCTTGCATATACGGTTTTCAGTTGGAGGTAGGTAAAATCTAGGACGTTCTTACACGAGTGTGCGTTTCATAAAAGTTCAGCTTTCCACTTTTCACTCGCCCTAGAGCGTGTTTGTTATCCCAGGTTAGTGTTGTCGCTTTTTAATGCGAATATGGTGACATGGGCTATTTGCTCATTGTATTGTGACGTCAAAAATTTACTTTTTTCTTATCAATACAGTAAAAAGAGCTCTAAACAAAATACATTCACGTAAGTCGTCGCACTAGGTGCTCCAAATGGTTTCGTCCTTTCCACTCCTTCATGTTCTCTCATGGCAATGCAATCATCCATCAATTGCTCTCGTATAGTAATGAGATAACCATTCATATGCTATCTCAACCTCACCATCGACACGCAGCGAAATAATAAAACTTAATGCCAGCCATTGGTGGACACCCCACCAGACGGAATGTGTCACAGGATTAATTAGATTGTCACACCAAAAATCAGCGTCAGACATCACGCAAGAAATCTTGCGCCATTTATAATTAACGCTTCCTAGAAATGCAAAAGACTCATTAACTGTCAGCTGCCAAAATGGCAAGAGTAGCAAACATTTCACATACTGGAAGAGCCAGCAACAATGCCAATTTAGAAGGTGACACCACAGGGATTAGGTGCATCAGATAACCTGAAATTGCAAATAGGATTGTCCTCCCCAGTGCTAGTTACTCTGCAAATGGCTCAAACTGATTATTCCTATCCGCAGTCTGTATAATTATATATGCTTGTACTTGCAGGATTTGCGTTTTGTTTTTAATTTCCTCTTGAGGATCCTTAAAAGCATTTAATTGCTTTTGGGTGCAGTTACCGACACGTTTGCTTTGTTGCCACCCCATTCCCTAAGAAGCGTTCACTTCCTTTTGTTCATCCATTATCGACAGATTACCGTCACATGCATTTGTTGTAATGTCCTTTCGGGGACTTTGAATGTATACCAGAAGCGGTTGGTCGTTAAGTGAAATGCATAAAGTGGTCAAGTCACTGTTGGATACCCAAACGGACTGAACGGACACTATGAAATGAATGTATGTCGCAGATAAGTTACCTTAATCAAGGATCCGCTCATAAACTCCGAGACCGAGTAGAACAAACAGTCATTCCCGCTGTCTGTCTATAGAATGCGCAGGGAGTCACCAGCACACCGGTCCCAGCCATTAGGATGAATTGTGTTGTAGTCGCATAGACTTTGATGAGTCGGGACCACCCAGAAAAGGACTCTATCATGTTTTTACTTCATTTTTCTTATTTTAACTCTTCTTAATGTTTATTATTGCCGTCGTAATGTGACTCCTCACAAATGATTGTGCACTTCGTCGTCGTAGTCGTCGTTGTAGCTGTTGTCCCCATCGCGCCTTTGCAAGGATCAAAGTTAATGCTGTTATGAATGTGCCACCCTTTTTACGAAAGGTGTCTGAACTTTCATAGAAAAAAAAGAAACAGTCCCTAGTTATAGAGAGAGAGAGCAAAACAGCAAGTACCGCTGATGGAATTACTTTTTGTCTATTTTATGAAAGGACATTAAAAAAAATATTTTCACCGCGCAAACCAAGTCGAAGCGTATCCTTGCGAAATTTTGTTGTGCCATGCAATTGCTTCTTCGATTCTATTTGCTTTCTCTCGGTAAGTACCGCGCACGAGGGGTTTGCAAAATTGTTTATGGGATCGTATATATAGCCAAGCCAGTCTACCTATACCGTGTTACGTGCAACAATTTTTTAATGTCCGACTCTCTGACAGTGTTTGGGGTTTAATGACAATAATTAAACTTTGTCCCATCACTTTGGTCTGTTGTGTGACGATCCTTACTGGCGATGGGGGGTGGGGGGTTGCTTTTTATATTTGCTTTAGGAGTTAAGTATTTTTTTTTTCTTTTCTGACGCTACCTTTGGCCATTTCAAGAAGTATGGTAACTTTTTGAATGACGTGCCAGAAATGGTATCATTAATTGAATTTATGTTTGCAGCGGGAGATGATTCAAAATATGAATGGGTTGGAAAAAGTTTTTTTTTTTTTATTTCTTCGAAGGGGTTTTTATTGAAAGTCAGCAATTGTGAACAGTTAGTGGAATAAGGGAGAGACTCTGTTATTCTGTCGGGGTTGTAATTCTGTATTTAAAAGTTGAGGTTAAATACATGAACAAAAATTCATTCGGGAAACATGGACATCGGCTTGTGGTTTGAAAATATCATCAGAGGAAGGACTTTGTAGAACTGGTGGGTTTTATAAGAAAAAATTAAGTCGTTGATATTCATTTCGGCTATATGGTCAAACCTGCAACAACAGATCTATTTTCACATCCTATTGTAAGCGGCACCTTCGTAATGCATACAGAGCAGAGCATGGGCACATTGCTGCATTTTAACTCGGAGTTAGATTTCGAGTTTGTTTACTCGAAATCAGATTCCGACTTTTCCAGGAATTGCACACGCGAATTCTTTTTCTCGTCTTGTTCTTTGTGGGAAGATCGAGATAAGAGAAACTGAATTTCGCATTAGTTTTAATTATTGAGTTCAGTTTGAATAAAGATCTGAAAGAGAACGGAGCATTTGAATTTAGTTACTTAACTATATTAAGCCTGAACTACATCGGAACAAAAGTGAAGAAAGGTACAAAAAGTTTACAAAATTCGGATGTACAGCTTCATCGCATAGTGCGCTCTGTATATTTATTCTCAATTTAAAATTTTCAGTGTGACTGAAAGCTCGAGCAGGTTCCAGCTTTCAATTTTCACAAAGTTTTAAATACAAATACACTCAAAGAATACCTTACAGACTTTCCACTAGATCACGCTTCCATCACATAACTCCTGTCAGTTTCGCAATGGGGACGTTCGGATTCAGTTAAGTAAGTCTGACAGCTGTCTGACTAGATGTATTTCAGTTTTGATTGGCCCAGAGTGGTCACGTGATTAGTTTTTGTATTTGACGTTTATGGAGGGGAAGCCGACAAATCTAGTCAAGAAAATCCTGCCTACATACTCAGTTGACATTTCGAAGAGTCAGATTTAAAATAAACAGAGTAGCCGTGGCAGAATTCTGAAGAGTCGAAAAAGGTGCCGGTGAGAGAAAAAGGTGTCATTTCTAAGACAACTCTGCAAAATTTCGAATTTTCGCACGATATTTAGCAACCCATAGTTCGCATAACAGTGTAATAGTGTTGTGATAGACAACCGTGTTACATTTTAAATGTACTTACTTGAAAATTACAATTTTTGAAAAAATTATGAGGGGTCTTTTCCGAATAATATAAAGGGCAAAATCAAACAAAGGTAAGGCTGACCGCGAGAATACAAAAACAATTCAGGTTGCTAAGTCAACGAGTTCGGATTCCTAGTCACGACGAATCTAGTTGTCGTTTTACATAAACTAGGTATCCGAACGTCCCCAATGAAAAGCAAGTGACAGTGAATAAAATACAATTCGAATATTTGTTTGAACTTCTTGAAAATTTAAAACGATGAAGAATAAGATTCAAAATGGAAATACATATTTGGAACGGTTTGTTTTATTTAATAACAGTGGGTTTCCCTTACGAACAAAATTGACTTTGCGGAAGCTGACGGTGGAAGTCTTGTCACTGTCATCCAAGAAAATCCTACTATATGGGATTCCGCGATTCCAAAAAGAAGCAAATCAAATCGCACTGCATTTTCCCGGCATAAATGCAATGCAGATTGATAAGAGGTTTGTTGCCATGAAGGACAAGTTGAGAAGGGAATAAAGGAAGGAGGACGCTCGCACAAGATCTGGAGCTGGAGCAATAAGTTCGAGATCTTGGTGCCTACTGCCAAAATTTGATTTTTTTAAGGTGTACGATGGACCCGACTGGACACAAGGAGGGTTATGTCTGCTACTGTCGCATAGCGTATTATGCAAAACTAAATTGACAACAAAAATTTTGTAAATAGGTGAATTGCGGAACTTCCATTCTTGTATTTATAATGGAAAAATTTGACTTCGTCGTATTCTAATATTTCTTTAACGAAATTGTCGAACTCATCTTAATTCCTGCGATTTTGATTTATGGGATATACCCACCACCTTCGATTTGTACTTGTCGGACCATCAAAGGCGTCCAAAACTTGCATAATATTTGTGATTTGGTATGCCGCATCTTGCAAACTATTTAAATTTGTAATCTGTAAATTTTGTATTTAAACAAAAATTTGCACAATATCAACGTATGTACCTATTTCAAAAAGTTCTCCTGCAGTTTTTCCGGCACCGTTATAAAAAAACATTTTTATTGATACGATTTTATCAAATCAAATTCTTTCATATAGGACATTGGTAAGGGTGTCCCTTATATGGGATACGTTTTTTGAAGTGATAACTTCTTTAGGCGCGTTGGGCACTATTTGGATGGGCAAAAACTAGCAAACTCGCGACACCGACACCGACACCGACACCGACACCGACACCGACACCGACACCGACACCGACACCGACTCCGACACCGACACCGACACCGACACCGCCACCGACACCGACACCGACTCCGACACCGACACCGACACCGACACCGACACCGACACCGACACCGACACCGACACCGACACCGACACCGACACCGACACCGACACCGACACCGACACCAACACCGACACCGACACCGACACCAACACCGACACCGACACCGACACCGACACCGACACCGACACCGACACCGACACCGACACCGACACCGACACCGACACCGACACCGACACCGACACCGACTCCGACACCGACACCGACACCGACACCGACACCAACACCGACACCGACACCGATTGCATACTTTTAGTTGTAAACTTTTGTACTATTGCTTACTTTTAGGGGTAGGTAATTTATAGCTTAATCTACGATGATTTTTATTTGAATACGTTACTATGGTAATTTATGGTAGCGACAAATTGATTGTCACCAAAATTATTTCAATTACCTGTTTTGTATGGGGAATTCATAACTTAATTTTACCAGGCTTAATTCCGACATATTATATCCACGATTTTGGGTTTGTGCACATTTACGGCACAGTAGCTTGTGTTATAATTACCGAAACAAGAAATAGAAAACTGTGGTAAACTTGCCACCCTAAGAGTAGGTATACTATATAAATAATTGTAATATTCATGTCGCCTTAGTGTATACTGTTAAATATGATTAGTAATTTTTGTGTAAAATAATGAATATAAAACTACAATTGATGCCGTACCACGAGATCTAGAGCATTATCAATGGCGATGCGGCAAGACAGAAAAATATTGTTGTCTTTTCTCGTTCTTTTTCTTTTAAAAGTAAAATTTGTATTTTTCGGAAAGAAATTCATATTCAATTAAGCTTCAGTATAATTATTATTAATTTATTCGTTCTGTGCTAGTTTCGGTAGAATACAAGTAGATACAATCGGATTGTGGTAGCTGAAGTAAGATATGTACATTCGAGACTGTAATCTATCTAGATTACGCTGGAAGACAGCATCGATGAAAATTACTTATATATGCTAAAGATAATTCTGCATTACTTCAAGATAAAGTTGGGAAGAGATTTGATGATATTCCAATCATTTTGAGTGGGGATTTCAACATCAACTTTGCAGATGATAAAAACTACCATTAATTGAATTTTTAAATAGCAAATTTGATTTAACGATGAGCAATGATCGCAATCTTAGCACGACTAGACATAAAACTACAATTGATGCCATCTTTACAAGATATTTAAATAGATTCGAATCAAAATTGTTTGTTTCCTATTTTAGTTACCTACCATAAACCTATAGTATCCGTTTTCAAATATAATGATAATAATGATGATGATGATGGAAGAGTTTGAAGTTTTTGATGAAATTTCATAAGTGTCATTGGTATTCATTTCAAAGAATACCCATTAATTTTTAAATTTAATATTTCATGTATCTGTAAATTTATACATTTTAAGCAATAGATTGCAATTTTGTATGTAAAATAATATGTATTATTTTTGATGTAAAATACCGCATTAAATGAAAATGAAAAATGTAACATAATTTTTGTAGTAGTAGTAGTTTATAATAATGAATAAAAAAACACTTTATTTAAAAGTACTTCCTACACAATAATTATATTTTCTGACGATTCGAAAAATACACACGTAATTGTTCAAGTTATCACTTCTGTCGGCACTCCCGGAGTGCCTTTTAATTTTTTTTTGTTTATTTTTAACTTACTATAATAACCTGAGTATCCTCCATTATTTTCCAAAACTTTTTGGAGTCGACGTGGCATTGACCCTACCAATTTCTGACACGTTTCGGGAGGAATGGAATACCATTCCTTTTGCACTGCTTACCACAGTTAATTCCCATTAGTGAAGAACTGACCCCTCAATTTTCTTTTCAGTTCATCCCACAAGTTCTCAATGGGATTGAGATCTGGAGATTGACTTGGCCATGAAACTACAGAGATGTTTTGATCCCGAAACCAATCTTTCACAATACCGGCTGTATGTTTTGGATCATTGTCCTGTTGGAAATGCCATCGGAAGGGCATGTTTTCCTCGGAAAATGGAAATGCATGACATATATTTATTTTTTAATTTGTTCACGCATACCCATTATTTTTTTTCGTAATGCCAATACTAACTTCGATGCAAAATATTTTGCTCCTGGGATGATGTTAACATGGTGCCGACAAAGTTAACATTGAAAATCTATGCGAACAATTTTTTTTTTTTGACATTCAAATATTTCATTTAGCTTCAACTTTTTATTAAATAATTATACTGATAGCTTAAAAAAGAATAATTGGTAGCAAAAAGAAATTGTTACGGATACTTTCTGTTCAAAACTTCTTTCCTGAAATCAGGACATAACTTCCTGTGCTCTTTCACACAACGGAGAAGGAATTGTTTTTGCTCTTCTTTCTCTGAATGGTTCTTTGCTGCTTTCGAAATCGACTCGTCTACTTTTTCATAATTTTCAAATTTTTTTTTCAAAAAGCATAAGTCCTGAAATGGTGCTTTTAGTGCCGAACCCCGAACTACACTGCAACCATGGTAAAACATAAACCATAACAATAACAACACAGACCTCCTTCAATCCACCGCTATCTTTTTTGTCAATTTAAGTTACGAGCGTAGCAAAAATTTATTTAACGCATAAATTTGCTCCTTTACGATCTTTAAATTAATTAATGAATAAACCAATTCGAATAAATCATCCAATTTTAAAAATCGCTAATAATGCTTTAGTAGATTTACCTTCTCCAATTAATATTTCTATATGATGAAATTTTGGTTCATTATTAGGATTATGTTTAATGCCATCCATCTCGCTCGATACATTGCATCTGGGGGCCTGATTTTAAGTTGCTTACCGAAATCTCCTCCTAAGAATATTATTGAAAGTTCAGTAAATTCGCGGTAGTCATTTCTAACAATTGGTGTCTACCCAAAGCAAAAACTTAAAAATTCGGTAATTTCGAGGTCATTTAATTCTCTTTAACAATGTCTGCACCGGTTTGAAAATTGTTCGTGTAAATTTTTCCATTCAGCTCGAAACTCTTTAAAAATAGGTATTTCTGGAGTTATTGTTTCTTGATGGAATTTCAATATTTCTGTTCCAAGACAACAGGTCTAACGAACTCTGTTAGATGCAGTTGTATCGCAACACATAATCTGAACTTTATTATCCAAATCCAGTCTTTAATTGCTCTAAAACCAGCATTAGTTTATTCTTTATCAGAAGAATTTTCCAATTTTGGCTCGGATAGAAGTTTTTCCCCATCTCCAAAAGTAATAACAATAGGAAGTCGTTCTTAAAACCAAACCTTACATTCAAGCCAGGTAACGACCTCCGGAATATTATTTTGAAAATCGGCTTGATTATTTCCTGTCTGTTCTTTTCTAATTCGTTCCCACACGCGTTGAATCGAGGACTTATTGATTAGAAAATCCTCAATGTTAAGCCCTGGAGATTCCACTGTAGCCCGAAGTATGTAAACAGAGTCTCTTATGCTCAACTGACATCTCTAACAAAGTCCTTTCTTTCTCGTTTTGAGGTTGCCTCAGATGACGGTTTAGGGGCAATAGTAAGACCTTCGCTGCTTTCGGAGCTTGTAAATTGTCGTGCTCCTCAGGAATTAAATCCTCCCATGACGCTAAAGAAGTAGATGGTATTGCCGACGACATGTATTTTCTTCGTTTTTGTTTTTCTTCTAATCGCCTTTGTCTGAACCTAACTTCCTTTTCAGCTTGTCTTTTATCAACCAGTGCTAAGCAGCCCGGTCGTCCTGGCTATCTCTGACGCTGTAAAAAGACTCTGTTCTCTTCTATTTTAACTTTTTGAAGAGTTCAGTATAAGCTATGTCAAATATGTTATCCAAATCGTTCTGGAAATCTGATTCTCGTCGTTTATGCAACTCCTGGGTTTTCTTTGATTTTTTTTTTTTTTTTGCAATTCTCTCCAAGCTTGATACAACCTTATAACTTTCTTCACAGAGTTGGGTAGTGATTTTGTATGGATTCTTGCCTTTTCCCAAATAATAGTACACTCGCGAATAACAAGATTTGCACTTTCGCTGATTGCCAATTTAAATTCCCGCATACTGAAAAAGAAAACTGCAAGAACTTGTCGATTTGATGGTAACTTAGCACCCTGTATTTGGTGATTTACATCTCCTACTAAGTAAGTGCATTTTGTATTGCTTCTTAATTGCAGTGGCATCTTTAACTGATTTAAAAATACGTGTTTACCGTTTAAAAACTAAAAATGCAATAAAAATTTGCTTAGGCACTTGCTACTATTTCAGTATAACTTGTACTCAAGGTATATAGAATACATGGTATGATATTCCGGAGGAAAATATTGGTTCAGTTCTGCGCATGTACGTCACGTGTATCACATATTTTGACACTTCAGAACAAATTAGTTCACATTCATGTGCTTTATATTAGGGTTGTGGATTTTTAATTAATAAAAATGTGATTTGCAAGATATAGTGGCGAAATTGTTTTAAAGTGAGCTGATGGTGGTACGATACCACTTGTTTCCACAGCAATACAACAAAGAAATCTAATGTTGGCAGCTGTTATTCGCAGTTTTATTCTTTCAATCAAACCTCATAACCATAATGTATAAAAAGTCCTTTATAATCTGCTAAAATATTAGAAATAAAAACAAGTACATATCAGTTTTACATTTAGTTAAGCGTTTTATTCATTCTTCTTTTTTTGCAGTGATATTCGTAATTAGTGTTTTGTTAAGAATTCGAATCTTAAAGAACATTTTGCACCGGAAAAACAACTTTTTGATCGCGCGATCTAAATCAATAGGTTCGGCAAGGTCTAACAATGTTTTTATGTAATTTTGTCCAGTTTTTAGACCAGTCGAGTTATATTCATTAAAAATACTTTCAAGAAGTCGTATTTTTTCGATAAAAATAGTGTTGGGTTTTCGAAGTCCACCTTCGCTGACTTGCACCCAGAAAAAAGTCTGTGTAAATTTAGCCTAAATCGCGGTATAAGTCTACTTAGTCCTAAGGCCATTTTGAACTTGGTAAGTTCTAAGATAACTTGCCTTATATTCCTTAGGTAACCGGACTTTTTCAAGCCTGTGTAAAATCTACCTAGTTTTTGGTAAAGGTATGCCAGAATGTGTAGGCGCAGTAGCTTAATTGTTAGTGTGTTGGACTACTAAGCGAGGGATCTAGGTTCGAATCCCGTAATAAAAAAAAAAAAAAAAAAAAAAGGACGGGCTTCTCACAACCATTCGTTTTGTGTGAGTTTTTCATTTTTGGAACGAATGGAAGGGATTTACAATTTTATGCCGACTCCAAATGGCTTATTGAGAAGTTCTTTCAAGACTCTCGTTATACTATCAAATGTTTGTCAGACGATCGCGGGAGGTGGCGCAGTGGAAAAATCCCTGAGTTGGAATTTTGGTTTTTGCGGGATTCGAACCTCGACCCCTCGCTTAGTAGTCCAACACACTAACCACTAAGCCATTGCGCTCAATAACCAATAAATAACGAATTGTATGCCATTAACTTAAGGTGGTTGATTAAGACAACCCTAGGTAACGTCACCTTAGGTTTAAGCAGAGTTACGTATGTCCTTATGTGGATAACACTTATTTGTATCTAGGTTAAAATACCTAAGGCCCTTAGGTAATTTAACCTATTACTCATTACCTATACCATGCATAAACTGCCCTATTTATTGGCAGATTTATGCTTGTCCAAAACATTTCATATAAAAATATTTACCTAAGGTTTTTAAGGCAACTTAGCCTATTTTTCATTACCTATGCCATACATAAATTGCCCTATTTATTGGCAGATTTATGCGTATCCAAAACATATCATACAAAAATATTTACCTAAGGCGTTTAAGGCAATTTTACACTGTATTTTTCTCTGGGTGTGATCTGTCCATGTGAAGGATCTGCTCGGTTGTTCTTCAGCATAATTTTGAAGTAGGTTCATTGGTGTCCTGGGTAACTTGCTCTTTTGGAAGGGTTTTCCTTTGAAAATACAAATTTTAAATTAGCAACTAATTACGTATTTATAATTTGTTCACACTTAAAACTCACAAAATTTCGCGCACAATTTTTTGTTTTGTATTCCGCCTTTCATAATTCTCCTGGCTCTTATTGTCAGAGTCCTTGGAAGTGAAAGGCAATTCCTACTGTTTTTGGGTGAATAGTTTAGCATCTCATGTTTCAAGTTTCGCGCATATTGGTCACTGAAAGTGTTTCGAGCAAACAAATGCATTATTTGCATTAAACTTGTCTTTTCTACCACACTTTTTTCATAGATTCATCCTTGGGAAATCTGAAAAACGACAATTTTTGGCGCCCGGGAACCTTGTTTTGCTTTCGTTTCTTGTCGTTCTTATTATTACAGCCGAATATCGCACAAATAACCATTTTATTTTTATTTGTTTAAAAAATATTCCACAAAAACCTTAAGAGAACGTCGAACTTGCACTGAAATGTCAAAACAGTGTGATACACGTGACGTAACAGTGTGCGAGTGAGATAGGATGCGGACATGCGCAATGTTTTACCATGTTATTCTAATATACCTTGACTTGTACTGATACGTTTCGATCCAAGTCGGCACGGGTTAACATGCTCCAAATGACCTAATTTTTTTTTTTGGTTGCGCTCTATAATCAAATGAATAAAATAAGAACATATGCGTTAAAAAAAAAGTCAAAAAATAAGGGACACCCTAACATAGGTATTTTAAACTTAAACTCAAATCTTACAATTGTTTGTTTTATGTCGTTTTCCATTGGGATTTTCAGATTTTGCTCTCAGATTTTAGATTTTTCGTGCCCAATGGAACATAAAACGAGATTTTTCTTCCTTTGCATCTGTGGTGATGCGTGTTTTAAAAGTCACCTGTTCTTAAATTGTAATTTGTGTTTATAAAAATCCATTCAATTTATTTTAATAACTTTTGCAGCGGCCAAATATATATATTTTTTTTTCTATTTTTCACAGACTTCTCGTCTACAAACGTAAGTAAACACACTTTAAAGTTTGGCAAACGACAAATGTTTTGGTGTTAGTGCAAATAGGTGTGAATCTCGCTCGGATATCGAGATTCGCAAAATTGCTCTGAATCTCAAAAAAAGTGCTTTTTTTGCGCCCAATGGAACATGAAATCTGACAGCCCGCTGATTTCGAGATCTGAAAAACTGCTCTGACTCTGAAAAAAGTGCTTTTTCTATCCCAATGGAAATCGACATTAAATTCACTAGGGACTCTCACAATTTGTTTTTGAAATTCCCGAAAATTTTAAAATATCAAACGATGAGTCGATGAGTTTTGATGTTTTCACTTTTTTGTATACTTTTCTTGACTTTTTTTTTCTGTCTATCTTATTTAGTTTAAATTTCAGCAAAAGCAAACCAACGAACTCGTCTTCTTCCTCTGAATTCTAGAACAAGATCCTCACCTAAGAAAATTGTTCCAGTGTCCAATTGTCTTTATTCCTTAGCAAAAATGGCTCCACGACTCTGTGCTAGGCTAGAGCATTGATTTTCAATCGATCAACATATCCTAGCAATCCGAACTGCTTAATGCGCAGTTTTCGACTATGGCGCTGTGTCTGTAGAGTTTTTATAGTTTGCTCTCAAATCGGCTGCTTGGTGTTTCCCTGGATAGCTACTTAAACCATTTTAGCCGCAGCTGTTTCTATTATCCCAATCGCACAAGTGGCCGCTCGCTGTCATCTATCAACTTTGTCTCAACCGTTGGCATAGATAAGTTATTGAATAATAATTGGACGATTGTATTTTGTGCCTTTGGCCTGAAACTTCCGCACAATTCTTTGAAGTATGATATTAAAGGTGTCAGAGTTTAGCTTAAAATGTTTTAGTTAAAGTTCACTATCAACCATCGTTGGTTTCGTTTTACACGTCAAGGCAGTAGAAAAACCCTCTACGGGTTGGATTCAAAAACCCTTTGAGTCAGACCGATCAATTTATTTCGATCAACATATCTTCTTAAAAGACAAAAGTTTTTTTCGGTTATAGGTCAATGTCACATGAGTTTCGCGTTATTAAAATATTTAAACTAATAAAGGCACAGTTATATGACAGAAGACGGACCTAGAAACGAAATCCGGCTTCCAGCTCACTGAGCTTTGAGTTCTCGTTCACCCAGGCTGGTAGTCTGCAGAATATCATGCTTGCAAACAATTCCATAGACGTGTTCAAGAACGATATTACACGGTAGTAACTTGAGCGGTCTTCTTTTTTAAATAGAGAAACAATTACAGAGGATAGGAAACTAGAGGGAATATCTTGGGACTGGCATTGGTATATTTTATTGAAGCAGTTAAGAAGTAATCTGTAAACAAATCTGTCACCGCATGATTGAAGAATTCATTCGGGATTCTGTCTGTTCCAACGCCCTTGTTGTATTAAGCTTTATTTAATGCTGGGTGCTGGGATCAGTCCAGCTTCCGAAAATGAAGAGTCAAGAAAATCATCTTCGATAAGTGGAATCGCGTACAGAAACTTGAACGAAAAACATTCCGTGCTAAGCAATCACGCAAAGTAGTCCTTTAAGGGTCGTTTTATTCACTCGAAGTTGAACACAACTTGGGGATTTTTATATATCAAACTCCCCAAGTTTTGTTCAACTTCGAGTGAATAAAATGGCCCTAAGTCTGCTGCATTGAGTTTGCATCAAATAGTAGACTTGGGTCTTGTATATCAAAAGTACGTATAGGGCTTTAAAATAAGAGTTAAATTGTATGATCAGGATCAGCTAGAAGCAAGAAATATTGAACACGCACAAATCGGTCACAATTACCACCCTGAACCGTTCTTTGTTAACTTTGGTTGAAAATTTGATTCTGAATGTTTAAATAGCAGTGTGGATTGCCTTTTATTCTCACAACGAGTCAAGGAAGGGCTCTCCCATTTCACCCATTCAAGGATATTCAACAGTTTTACCTGCAGGGAAGAACATATAACATAGGTATAGATGCATGCTTCTTCATTATAGCCAATCTCTCATTCTTTGAAGTTTCAAATGTGGAAGAACCTTACCCTCCAACAGAGTATATCTCTCATTTAGTTCCACCTTATACACTCGATACACCATCGCCCTTGGTGTTACAAGATTAACCGTCCTACATGGTCAATTTTACACCGGCCACATATTTCCAATATTATCAGCAAAAGCTGATTACATTCGCTTTGGTTGATTATGCGGCTATGGTCGTTTATAATTTGTCGACTCAGTCATGTGTCAAAGTAATTTAAATACTAATCTCTCTCAATAGCACAGCAACCTCTGCCCAGACACCCATCCCGGTCAAGTCACTTATTCACGTCAATACTATATCGAAGGGTTGGGCCATACTCCTCATTCTTCAAATAAGGCCTCCTTGAATTCACTATACTGTAGCTATGTGTGCGTGTGCATATTTATCAAATTATTATTGCCGCCTTGTATATTCGGATATGAGAGCCAAAATGGCAGGTGATGATTAATGGCGCTCAGCCTCAATTTATTGCACTTTAGCACCAGGAATAGGGAGCAACCATGTTTGTAATTTCCACATCCTTTCATATTTAACGACATCCGAGATTGCATTAGCCAGCAGCAGGACGGTGTTCACGTACATACCCAGTTGGTGTATGCACTTTGTCATTCATCTATCTAAACTCAATTATCGTGATAATTCAGGACGATCTAAGGCAACAAGAATATTATTAATTGGCTACCCAAAGTCACCACTGCAGCAAGCGCATCAATTTGCGGGTGTCCAACCACATTGTGGTCCTGGCATCCATTAGGATATGAATAAGTAATTGCGATTTAAATTCAACTTTAATTTCAATCACTAGATCTAGAATGCATGAAGAAAAGGCATCTCCCTCATGAGTCATTGTCAAAAGGTATAGCCAGCTCCACCCGAAAATGTACACAATATACGGAGTGTAAATCAAAATCAATTAGCACCACAAATAACGCGCAACAAACCTCTGTACAAACAGTGTCAATTATTATTACAAAATCAACAAGAAATGGAAGAAATGCCGCCACACGAAATGGAATTGTATCTCCCGAACGGACGAAGAATCTTCACAAGCAACCTAATTGAGATCAATGGCAGAGGTAACAGATAGGTTGGTGCTCTTTCTACACCATTCGTCGTTCGATGTGACTTCGAGATGGAGATCTTGTGGATGACTAATCTGATATTCACTGATAACAATGCATACACAACATGAGACAAAAAATAATGTGAAGACAAACGTAAACATCTACGAGCCGACGTGTTTGGGGTACCAGACATAGATTTCTCATGACACCGACGCGACTCTGACTCATTCTGACCTTTGGCCAAATATTTTCCGAATACATATAGGTCTGGGTCCATCTTTGAGTTGACAATAGGTGCCTGTCGACTGGAAATCACATCTATGATAGCGATCTGGGGATAGGCGCATAAATCTGAATACAAAACATATAGCGAGTGCATTATTCTGTTATTAAGGTCGGTACAAGTGGGCTTTGAATCGTTGGTTGAATAGACTTTGTTACTTTTTCATCAAACATGTTTATTGGCTGAGTTGAAAGACTACTTTTCGTACTCACCTCCAAAAGGTTGGGTTAAGTAAGTGGGCTGGCGAGGCAGGAGAAATCGATATCCGACACGCATGATTCAATACTCACCTCCCATACTTAACTGAAAAATTGAACTGGCAAGTTGTCATTGCAAAGTTTTTTCGGTTTTTTTTTTTTTGATTGGTGGAGACTCTTAAAAATAGTTGGCGCTACAGGGCCACGGGAACTCTATGCCTAGCTTCTCACAACCAAACCATTCGTTTAGTGTGAATTTTTCATCTTGGGACAAGTGGAAGGGGTCCACAATTTTAGCTCGATTCCACACGGCTAAATAAGAACCTCTTTCATGGCAGATATACTCTCTGATGGTTGTCAGACGTTCGAGAGAGGTGGCGCAGTATTAAAACGTCAATTAATGAAATTTGTGTTTTTTCCGGGGATCGAACGTGGTACGCCTCGCTTAGTAGTCCAACACACTGACTACAAAGCCACCTACTCGCCTACTTGACTCTCTAAGTTCCAGTAGGTAATAATAGGTACTTCATATTCTTAGCCAGTTTTATGCTATTTACCTTTGAAATTGACCACTTTTTGGAGCTTTTACTTGTCAAATAAGACTCAACTCTATAACAGTTATGTATTTTTTCGGATCCATTGCCAAACCCTGCACGAGGGATAATGCGACGTAAACTACGGCATCTACCCGATGCTGTCCATGTCCAGTAAGAATGATTCCCACAAAAACCTCAAAAGACTAAAAAGTCAAACATCGGAGAGTTATTGAGTTTTTGGCAGTAGGGATGTTAACTTATAGGTAAAAAATAAATAGTTGGCGCAACAGGTCCGGAGAGACCCTAGGCTAGCTTCTTACAACCATCCGTTTTGTGTGAGTTTCTCATTTTTGGAACGAATGGAAGGGATCTGCAATCTTATGCCGACTCCAAACGGCTAATTGAGAAGCTCTTTCAAGACATTTATACTCTCGGATGATTGTCAGACGTTCGCGAGAGGTAGCGCAGCGGAAAAAAAACTCTGAGTCGGAATTGGATTTTTTTTTGCGGGATTCGAACCTGGGACCCCCGCATAGCAGTCCAACACACTAACCACTAAAATCGACACGAAGCTGAGCTTCTGCGAACAGATACGGACGGCCGCAGAACGCGCATCAAAAGTGACAGCATCTCTGTCCAGGTTGATGGCAAACGTAGGTGGACCATCTGCTAGTAAACGAAAACTACTGTTGTCGACAACGCACGCGATTCTCCTATACGGAAGCGAGATTTGGGCTGACGCACTGAAGTAAGAAAAGTACCGCAAACAGATGGCATCGGTACAGAGGCGCGGTGCGTTACGGATAGCAAGCGCATACCGCACGGTGTCGGAGCCAGCGGCTCTTGTAATCGCGGGGGTGACACCAATAGACCTCCTTGCAACACAACGAAAGTACGCATACGAAGAGAAAACGGAAATTGGAGCGGAAGCAGCGATGGCGGAAGCAATAGCGCGTACACAACGCAAGTGGCAAGAACGCTGGGAGTCGGAAAGTAGAGGGCGCTGGACTGCGAGGCTCATCAGAGACGTAAACGTATGGAGTAACCGGAAACACGGTGAATTGAACTATTACCTTACCCAGTTCCTCACCGGACACGGATACTTCAACGCCTTCCTCCACAAGATAGGAAAAGTGAGAAGCCCCTCCTGTCAATACGGAGATTCGCTTTCAGACGACGTCTACCACACCGTCTTCGAGTGCATTAGATGGGAATCCCTCCGCAAAGGACTAAGTGGAAACGTCGGCGATATCATCCAGAAGATGCTGGACAACGAAGCTCAGTGGACGCAAATAAGCACGTATGTGCCTTTATGTAAGTCCATATACGCTCGGTGCGACGGGAATGAGGAATGCAGCTTTTGCAACCTTCGAAATTATCCTATTGAAGGACCTTGTCAATGGCTGATTTCACCAGAAGTCTAAATGGTGAAGATTGGAGCCAGTACGCTATTAAATCCTCACTAGCTACTTAGGAACTGCATTAAAATTCCAGAAGCAAATAATGAACGAAGCTTTTTAAATAACGACAAATAAAACTTTAGTATAAAGTCTTTAATTGCAATTTTTTTGTAAAAAGTGAATAATTGATTTTTATGATTATGGTCCATTACAAACGTGAGCTTACTCATGATACGATTGCTAACAAAATAACAAAAGTGAGGAGGTATCATCAACTGTAGGTAAGCTATTAAATTGATTGTCGCTATTGATTCCACAACCAAACCATAAGAAAACACTCTTCAGTAGGTTAGGTTGGTGGGCCGGAGAGAAGTGTTCCGCGCCACAGTCAGGTCAAAAATTGACCCATTGTGATACCTGTCAGCGGAAAGGGTTTATCCCTTACCCGTAGTAACCTATTGTGTACGTATACTGGTTCAAGTATAAGAGGAAATCAATTTCTACTTTTATTATGCCTAAATGCGTCGGTATTTGATAGATAGATGCCTTACTATTCCCTAAATTAATACCCGTCAAAGTATCCACCACATTACAGAACGAAGTTATGTATGGTTAAGCGTATCCGGCTTTTGTCGTATTTCTGTCAAAGCTGCATTATATTTCACGGGTTGTTGCCTATAACGCCTTAAGCCTATTGTAGGTTCTCATTCGAACTTTGTTCTCCACTCGTTGTCTTAGTCACAGATTGATGCTACATGATATGTAACCGTCCATTTGTATAGCCAGCTCATTAGTCACCTCTTCATCGGCTTTGTTCCTCTTTTAATAAATCAAACAGAGATCCGTGCGACGTCACGATAGTGCTAAACTAGCTTGTACTAAATTTCAGTAGCAGAAATTGGATACCGATCTACCTTTCGTCGGTTCATGTTTCCCAAGCTTTTCTGCTAATGCGCAAGAGATTGGTCCATTAAATTCCACGCATAAGTAAAGCTCTATTCCTTCCGTTTGTATGAATGATGTTCGTGACACTTTTGACAGCCGATTCCTGAAATTTTAAGTGCGCAGTGGTAGCACATTAAAAATAGCCTCAAGTCAAGAAATCGGTGAACTTCTTATTGTCCGTTGTCCCTGTACGTTATTACTTCTCTATTCCTGTCATTGGCTTGTAAGTGGTTTCCTCGTCGTCAGTGGCTTTCCATCAGAACACCACGCTGTTATATGTTATCCCACCATCAACCAATGCTGGTATACAGCTAATGATGGCTTACATGTAAGCACTTAAGTGCACTTAATCAGAATGAGGAGTAAAAAATGAAAAAAAAAAAAGATGTCGTGGAACACAAAACGTAAAAGGACGAGTCAGCTAGGTTTAGATCCATTAGTCGTCCTAGCGTGACAAATGGTATTTAATACAAAATGGTGCCCTAAAAAGCCTATATAAAATGGGACATACTTTCGAAGCGTGTCAAAGACGATCAATTCAATTCAATTCAATTCAAGATCAATTCGATTACATTCTCAATCCTATCTCAATCCCTAAACTTAAGGTGACGCTTTAGTCCGCGATGGACCTGGGCCTCCAGCCAACACGATCTCTAGCAAACTGTGTCCAGCTTCGCACGCTAAGTTGGTTAAGGTCCCAAGACTCGTTGCGATCTTAGAACCTTCACTTAAGATCAATTTTTGTTTATGAGATCGCGATTTTAGGGACTTAAACTGGAAGATCATCTTGAAGTATGCTTCATGTAACATCGAAAAATGACAAAGGTATTCCAAACTAGGGCAACTTACTTTTCAATTTCTCAACGATCAATTTACCCCAATTCTTTTAAAGGCTAACTATACCTATCTCATGAAAGCAATCAATCGCAGCTCTTTCCGAATAACTCGTTTTGTGCCACACTACATTTGCATCCGCATTTTCATAGGTGCCTTTCAATCTTTCTCGACCCACCTACAGAGCACATCATTACCTTTCTGTGGTTTCCATGGGGGCAATCGTAAAAATAATCGACTTCTATTTCAGCTGAGTGATTTCAAGTTTCCGACTAAGAATAAAATATTTGAATAAAGACCAAGTCCTTGCAGGCATTTACCCCCACAACAGTATGGTGTGGTTTATCCCATTTCCTGCAATTGAAACGGGATAACCCAAACAAAACCACTCACAAGCTGGAACAGTCACAGTGACATTCGAAGACGGGAAAATATTTTTATTGTACACTTCTCCATGAATATGTAATTGGGCGCGTCTGCAATGAGCGTATCAGTGCGAAGGTTTTAAAATCTCTTCGAGCGTGAAAAATCAGTGCCCAATTTGCATAATTTGATTTCGCTGTTTCAAAAATAGAAAATTCCATACCCATACACACACGCTCGTTCATATACCTCTATACCTATCCACGCATGGGAAAGATATTCAATTTGGCAAAAAGTTTCGGCAAGTCGCTGCTGATGTTATCCTTTTGAAATCGAGGAAAATTATGAGTTTGACTTTTTATTGCCACAAGGATAATTTATTTCCAATCTTTATTATTATGTTTTTATGATGTTTGCTTCTTCCAGTTGTATTTGTCAGTTAAATTGTTTTTTATTATTTTTTTTTTTTTTTTGTATATAAGTCATTGTCGGAGGATATGCCTTCCAGTTGTATTTGTATTTATCTCTGCATGAGTTATGACGCTGATTCTTTATTGTACTAGCAGGAACAATAAATCGAGTCGAGCGTGAAAAATAATTGGCTATTACAAAGGACCTGCAGTAGAGGCGATAGATAGCAACAGCAAGTGCAATAAAACCGTGCGGAGAAATTTAAATAAAACCATCATAACATAACTATTGAGCGGCCAAATGGGAATTACGCATTTTATTGAGCTGCTATGCATCTGTTGGCTACTTCCGATGTCAAAGGCATGTCCGTGACACCATCAATTTATCTTTGGGATTTTTTTTTTTCATTTGGAATGTGCACATAAATTTCAAACAAGAAGTTAAATCATAAAAATCAAATAAAATCATTAACGCGACCTAATTGAGAGCAAGAGATGAATATTGCTGTGCCGCCCGAGGGAACATAAAATCTATTTGGTATGTAAACATTTTGTGAAGGAATTCCTTGCGTGATTAAATCACAACGAGGGTATCCAATTAGATTTTCATTTGAAACAAGTCCGAAAATAGAACTACTGTGTGGCACCCCAAAATAGAAGTTGTGACGGGGGTTTTTGTGTGAGGGCAATATGTCATCTTATGCACTTTGAAATATCGCGTGAGATGAAGCATACCCTCTGTATCTGGCTACCGAAGACAAAAACGTGATAAGAAGAAATTATATACGGAGAACCGCCTGTCATCGCCATATGTATGTTCATATTCCTTGATATTCATATATTAAATATTAAGATTGATTATGGTAGCTGTAGCGGTGTAGGTGTAGGGATTTAATAGTTTTATGAGGTAACAAACTGCTGTCATATTGACCTTTACTCTGGCTTTGGGGGACTAATATCAAATGCAATCAATTTGCTTCGCTTTAATGGCTTTAATTGTACTTTTGGGGAATCTATATGCAAACCGAAGTAATAAATTTTAAAAAGCAATAAAAACACATGGGCTCTTATAGCGTTAGTCGGTTATAACCAACTCGAGGGGACTGGGACAGTTTTTGTTATACCTTATATATATTCGATTTATTTCAGTACGAACGATTCATTTCAGCTAACAAATTTCTATTTAAAAACGTTTAAAAAAGATTTGGATTTCCCAAAAATTCAACGACTCAAGTATTAGTATGAACTGGGGTGGCTTTCAAGTTTAAGTGTTTTCAATAAATCCGCAACAATTGTTTAATTGTTTATTTAGTTAATTTTTCAAACAGGCAGCTTTTGTTGCCAATGACACAGTTAAAATTCCCTGCTGAAATGTTGGCCAACAGCAGCAATTTGTGTGAGAAGAAAACAAACGTCAGTTAGGTTGCATGAGTTACGCGTCCTCTTACTTACTTATGTCGTTTTCCATTGTGAAAAAAGAAGCGTCCGGGAGAGTCCGGAATCGAAATATTCGCTTCTGAAACTGTTCCATTGGCACGAAAAATACTCTTCTGCTGATTCTGAGAAGAGAATTTCGCTTCTCGAATTGAAGTCAGAATCCACTCAAGAAGCACTCACACAAGTGCAATTTATGTATTTTTATACAACTCAGATGACAGCTGCCGTAGATTATTTTTTTGGCATTTCACCAATAGGTACTTTTGTGTATTCAATCAGAAGCAGTTTTCTTGTTCCATTGGATTACAGATTGAGTCGATCCCCGAGTGAAACCAATGGAAAACGACATTATATGGCGCTACAGGCGGGGTGAACCTGGGCCTGAACCAATACGCCTCTCTAGTTAGCGCGATCTTTAGCTAACAACTGCGCACTCCAAGTTGGTTGAGGTCCCCTTCCACTTATGCGCGCCACCTAAGGCGAGGTCTTCCTCCACTGCGTTGTTCCTTCGAGTTGGAGTCGAAGACTCTTCGGGCTGGAGCGTTGGTGTCCATTCGCTCTACATATCCTAGCCATCTTAGTCGGCTGATGCGCACTTTTCTGACCAGGTCGATATCTCTGTACAGCTCGTAGAGTTCGCTGTTAAATCTCCTTCTCCAAATCCCGTCAACGCAAACGGGACCGAAAATCACCCGAAGAATTTTGCATTAAAAACGTGTCCTCACCTCACAAAAAAAAACTTCATTTTAACGGAAACCGCTTACTGCCTGTGAAAATACCCAGCTCCAACAACAACAACAACAACATTACATCAACATCTCAATATAGCGGCGCATCAGTTTAGCGATGACAGCCTAACAACAACAGCAGCTCATCATCTACATATATGGAGATTTGCCTGTTTCATTTCAAATAAAGAACATCATTGGTTTTTGTTTGTTTTTGTTCGGGGGATCGCAACCGCCGTAACTCGTGCGCTAACAGCCGTTTACAGCAAACCTAACCACACTTTTGTATATTATTCTTTTAGTTAAATCTCCGTTCTTTGCACTTTCACAACTCACAAATGCCAATGCTGTAGATGACTTAGATACCAACGTCGAAACAATGCAAGTAATACAACCTCGATCCCTGCAGTAAGTGACAGATTATCCTTTCGTCCAACTTTTCGAGCTTTAGATTCCAATTTTGACATTGTGTAGATAGTGGAACGTATCGCAACGCAGAAGCACAACACAATTCAACTGCGTTAAAGCGAGGTCGAATACGTCATGTTGCAACACTTGAACCTGAAAGAAATAAAAGATAGTACAACAGTTTAATCGGCCAGTTAAAAGTTGTCTTCGATTCTCAAGTACGAACAAAAGTTCTTAGATATTGACAGATAAATTTAAAAAAATTAAAACTCAGGCAAGTGAGTGTTGTACAACAGTAACGCAATATCTGGCACTGTAAGGAGGATGTTGAAGAATTAGCTGCTCGATTGGGCCTCGGGTCTCCCTCTGAAGGCATCTTACAACCGCGATCTTATAACGGTACAGCATCCGCCTAGGCGTAGAAATCGAAGCAAACATTTAGTAAACTTGGCAACAAGTTTTAAGCTCCTGATAGCGCAGAACAAAATCGTCCTACTCAGAATTGCTTATTCGATATTATAGCTTACGAATACGACCCCTTTCCTTTCCGACCCTTTTATCAGATTAACCTTCACCACAGGCCTAAAATTCTAAGACCCCTTTGGTTTGTTGAGGAGGCAAAAACTACATCTATAGTCCTTATTTTTGCAGCAATCCCTTCAGCCAGCTCAAAGTCTATTTCAATCAGCTCTGACATGATCCATCATAAGTTGTGAAACTGTAAGTGCACTTACCTATTCTCCTGTTTTGTGTAAAACACATCCACCCTTCGACTACCATAATGATTTGCGGAATCACTGATGGAAAGCTCATAGCCGAGTTGATCAGTGACCGAGTGGGACCAGTCGAAAACCATGCTGGCACAATTCACTCTAAATGGTTCTCTTATTCGAGAGGCTTGTTCAATTTTTGTTTGTAAGCTTTGGGTCTGCATTTCTTGAAGGAAAGCATAACGGGCTTATGTATCGTGGAAGTCTTATTCATGAGCAACATATATGGAAGAAGCAATGCTGAGGAAGTGGCCATTTTTAACTCATATCCCCAACTCGCTTTAGATTTCGGACCAGCATGAAGGGGTGTCCTTATATAGGCTTACGGTAAGATTATTAATCAAATCGGGCTTCGGGCAACTCTGAAACGGAAAACTGAAAGGATTTACTGAGGTACGCGTCAAGCAATCGTCAAAATCAATTGTTAAAGCTTGTGCAGAAGTTACCGACCGTGGTAAATGTAATGCAAATTCCAAGCTTAAGACTTTCTTTGTATAGGCTTTGTGGAGGAACAACTATTTTATCTTTGATTTAGATAGATTTTAGTTCATATAAATAAATAAATAGTTGGCGCAACAGGTCCGGAGGGACCCTAGGCCTAGCTTCTCACAACCATTCGTTTTGTGTGAGTTTTTCATTTTTGGAACGAATGGAAGGGATCTACAGTTTTATGCCGACTCCAAACGGCTAATTGAGAAGTTCTTTCAAAACATTTATACTCTCGGATATGTTTGTCAGACGTTCGCGAGAGGTAGCGCAGTGGAAAAAACCATAAGTTGGAATTTGGGTTTTAGTGGGATTCGAACCTGAGACCCCTCGCTTAGTAGTACAACACACTAACTCTAAGCCACTGCGACTACAATTTTAATTCATATGAGTGGTCGTTTTATGACTTTTAGGGAGAACATGCAATCGTCATACAAATTTCCTCATTCAATAAATGGAAAGTTTTGAATTTCACTGACGATATTGGCCCCTAATCGCCTTGTTAGAAATATGTTTGAAAGACAGGGTCCGAAAAATGGTGGTGCGTCCAAAAGAAGGGATGGAAACCCAAGTCGGAGCATTTTTTTTTATAACCCAATACATCGACAAACAATTTCACAGCTGATTTTTGCTGGTTTTTGCTCAGTTTAGCTGACGAAAATGGTTTTTGCCAGAATTTGCTGCAATTTATGAAAAATATAACCAAAAACTAGATGCCTTTTGGTATTTTTTTTTTAACAGAATGTAAGCGACAGCTCAATCAAAACTGGCTCCTGCCTCTGGCAATACTGTACTATTGAGTTTTACTCATTTTTTACTTTTTGTATTTCTCGTTTCCTCTTTTCTATTCTGCTTTCTCGAGTTTAACAGAACAAGAATCAGTTCAGTAGTCAATTTTTTTTTATAGAGCTCCTCGTGTTGCGAATCCTCCATTCATTATTTGAAAAAAAAAAAAAAAGGCCACTATTCAGTAGTTTATCGGTGCGAAAATCAAATCTCACTGCTCGTCCAAAGACGGAAAGAAGAACCAAACCCTTTAATGTCGAAATATCTGTCATGCAAATTGTTTAAACTAAGGCGGCAACATCTGGTTTTCAACACGGTCAAACCGAAGTATTTGCGAGAAAAGGACCTTCAACAACGCTGACTAGAACAGAATTTGGCTTTACAATTATTACCTTCGAAAATATCATCGCCACAGAATCAATCGGTATTTTTTGACACCTCCTAAATAAGCGGAAATCTAAAATACTTTAGGCATAGGTACTTTCTGTGGTAAGGGAAACTACTAATATTCCGCATGTAATACAAGCATATTATGCTGCATGCTTATTCTTCCTATGTAGCTGCATAGCGAGTTCACGCCCGACTGGTTCACAAAAATTATCTAACTGCTATAGTACAGTCCAAGTTTGAATATCGACAAGTAAACAAAATTTTTAACACTATGAGTAGAAGTATTGCACACTCCTCAGACCCTTAGAATAGTTTAAAAAATTCCCCACGTTTCCTTATACAATTCAACCAAACACCACTAAACCCCTAAATCCACTCAATACATCACCAGGCAATAGCTCTTCCACAACGAAGCCAATCCAGCTCAGTCCGATACCCACCAACAATTTGACTAATTTACAAAATCTTTTCCACACTTCACAAAGGATCTAATGAGATTATTTGCGAATCCGAAGAATCCTTAAAACTAGTTGATTGACGAGCACCTTCATCCCTTGATTAATTACCTCATTACCATGTGAATCCAAACTGGCGATGAATAAGAAATGAGCCGAAAATTTCCCACTCCTAAAAGGGCGCTGTCAAAAGTTAAGCTTTTGTTAAAGTGGCGCGCCCTTAACCCTTTTATTTCAAAAACGTTCACGGATCATCACCAGCTCTCCCGTCTCCCTTGGAACTCCGAACAAAAGTCGATGCGATGCTGATGGAATGTTCAGATTATAACAACTCTTTGTTACGGATTTACATTTCAATGAACGGTGATGAATGATTAATCACTGCAATAGAATCTGTGCCACAAAAAAAGAAAAAGAAAAAACGAATGTCTGTTCAAAAACATCACGCATCCGTTTCGACACCCACAACCGCACATATGACAGTGATAAGCAAAAAAACGAACGACCTTAAAAAATAGAAAGATACAATGAATTATCTCGGCAAATACATCATTTCAAACAAGGACACCAATCCTTCGGAATGACAGTGCAAAATAGTGCCGAATAATGGACACAAATTGCATTATGACAGGACCACTGACACCCCTCTGCATTGACAAACGGATTTCTTTTGTTGCCGTTTGCCAAATAGTATACTATGTGCCAAAATCGATGATCCTTAAACACAAGGATGCATTAACATAACTAATGATATTTATATCTTCTTTTTCTGTTCGTTTGAACTGACTCTATGCCGAGTCAGAAGGATAAATGTCCACACACATGAATATTTTGGCCTGCCAACAAGGATGATTGATTGACTAATGACTAGACAATTATTTCAACTTCCTCATGGATGAGTTGATCCCATGTCCCAGATAGAATGCAACCACTCTGTGGGCCAATGTCCAGGGTATCATAATTAATAAGGCCCTTGAACTGGCGCGCACACACAAAGTCCACACATGGTGGGTGAGGAAAAATTCCCGCAAATCACTCGAAATAAAAGTTTCTCATTAATTTAATCTGATTTGGTGATCGGAATATTTGTAGTTACTTTGCTACCGTATATCCATATCCCAGTTAATGAATTATTCATAAGGCGACTAGTTAATGCACTAAGACAGATGAGAGGGTGGTAGCCGTAGCATGGATAAGTGGAGGCTAACTTTATGGTAGAGTGATGTAGAGAACATCCCTCTGGAAGGTTTTACACACATTACCTTAATCAATTGGCTTATAGAGATTGAGTTGTCAATCAAGGAATCCGTGCAAGTACGAAGGGTAGCCAAGATCGAGTTAATTGGAACGCTGTGCGGGGTTCAAAAAGACAGTGCCATCGGGAAGGTATTACTTTGTTTTTGTTTTAAGGTTTTCTTACGAGGAAACACGTGTTAACCACAAAGTACCTTCTATCCTTCTTAGAAAGATTTCATTTTGAAGCAGACACTAGTAAATAACATATGGGAGATCGAGACTCTGAAAACGGAGCAATATTTGGAGGGTATTTTTTTTTTTTTTTTTTTTTTTTTTTTTTTTTCAAACACTTTTCTTTAGTAAACCTCAAAAGCCGTAAATACGGATGACCTCTTCATACTCTGAAAAAGTTCTGTGGATCCTACAAGAGTTTCCTGATACGTTTTACCAACTGTTAAAGACTGTGTAAAACTTTCGGGCAAACCAATATTTCATCTCAGCAGGGCCTTGGAAGCGAATTTAAAACCGTTCTTGCTCCGTAACCAAAGGTTTTGCTGATACTTTTCAAGTTTATTGTTTAGGTTATGTGAATAAAATTGCCTGACTTTAAGGCCGCTCTGAAGTCGCACGTGAACGAATGATGTTAAATCATGGCAGTATTTGAGTGACGGCTGTTGATATTGCATTGAATAATGTGAATAAAGAAATGAATTATACCTTCCCGCAACCTTCAAATTGACGCCTCCACAATTTGAAAGATATGGCAGCATCCTAAGCTTTAATGTCCGTTAAAACAAGGTTCTGGAACAGAGTTGATTAGGGAGCGTATAGAAATTCTATAGCAATTGTAGTTCGGTTCATCACAGCTGCAAAATAATGCAGTTATGGCCATTAATCATTAGCATCGTAAAGATATGGCGTAAGCTCGCATTCACCAACATATTAACGAAGCCCATTTCTAGCCCAATGATAGCTGTTTACATCCAGGGAACCAATTGGGTCTTTTGAACAACCTACGGAACTGCGCTCTTTTACAAGTGAATAGTATGCATTCACAATGTGAAGAGCATTTCAACCGAAGAAAATGCTTATAGATGAGCGATGGGACACTATACAGGTGAACGCTCTTTAGAAGAGGCTTGGAGAACCATTTAGACTTAAATCACATCAGATTTGCCGGAGAGAAATAATATACGGTAGTAGGTACTGCAGCAGCCAAAAATAGATGCAGTGCACTAGGTTACCATTTTTATGATGACCTTTCGGCCTTTCAAGTTATCCAGTTCAACAATATCATCAAATTTCTCAACTCCACAGGCTGGTTTTGAGCTCCCATAACTTCCTTCTCCTCCTTTTTCTTCAGGTTCCGTTAGTTGTGGTCTCAAAACGGCGCTCAATGCGTTATTTGTTGTAAACCAACCAACCAGGTACTGCAACAAAAAAGGGGAATGCTTTGAAAAAAATAGTTGTAGGTACAGACATTTATTAGTCTTCAAAAATAAATAGGTATGGGGAAATAAACTTTTTTCCTTAACTTTAAAAAAAAAAGTTCATACAAAAAATGCAGTTACCAAAAAACACAGGAACAGCAGCAAACTCTTTGTTTTAGAACCTCCAGCAGCACAAGCCATATTTAAAGATTTTTGTTTGCCTTAACCGCCTCCAAGGTTTCCAATTTCGCTAAATATTTATAATACAAGTTTACTTTGATTTATTCTAATAGGAATAACAATATTCCAAACATTATGTTATTTAACAAAACTTTTCATTTTATTTATACCTACCTACATACAAATTTACGTACCTAGTTCAAACGAAAAAACAGAACCACCAAACCACAATCTTAGGTAGCAATAAAATAGACACCGAACTAACAGATGAAAATTGTGAAAGGAAGAGTACGGAGGTGTTAAAAGTAGTACAATACTCCTATGGGAGTACTTTCGGCAGCACTGACATTGATATTATTAAAATTTGTAGGCTTGTTTAAAAAAAAAAATTGTCTTGGCGCGATACTAATATCTAATAATTACCATAGTACTCAACTCACTTGCATATTTCTTATCGTACAAACACGGATGGAGGAGAAAAAGAGAACATTTGGAGGTGAGTTTAGTAAAAATATGACAATGTATTTGTTTTCACTTAGAAAAAAAATCAGAGAGGGTATAGTAGCGAAATATAGGACTGTCCTCTCGAAAAGAGGATGAATGGTCCCCGTCTTTATGTATAGCGTGCTTTTTTTTTTTTTCAAAATAACATTCGGCCCACTAAGGACCCGACACTTTAACGTGGATAACAAATTCACAACTTGAAGAAGGTTACTACGAAGACCCTTAATCCGTAGGTACATAGGCGTTGTTCTTGCAAAGCGAGACAATGACAAAACAGTGATAGGAGCCTCTCCATGAGTCCTTCGACTCTATCTTCCATTCCCATCATGACTCCACCAATAGCACAGTCTCGAGTGACTATTCAAGTTATGAGGACCGATTTATTGCTAGAAGGCTTATTATTTTCTTTCAGTCTAATTTAGGCTGTTATGCAGAAAGTGTGGCGGAATCCTTCCTAGGTAACCAAGATGGGTTGTTCCCTTTCCTCGATGATGCCATCCATTATGCTGTGCGACTTTCCGATGGATGACAGTGTGGTTCTGTCCGTTTTACTGATGATCTTTTTCGACCTTGTTCTTGGCAAAGCCGCCCTTTCGTTACCTTCTATACTGAAATCTTCGGAAACTCAGCAGTTTTGGACAGAACGCTGCCTCATGATTTTAATTGCCCTTAATTTGATTGCTATATCTTTGCCCAAGTTTGTCACCACAAGAGCCTTCCCCAGCTCTTCCGAATTGAATATTTCTGATTGGATTCCGATTTAGATCTTCAATGGCAATGTGCCCACACTTAAACTAAACTCTCCTAATCCCTCCGCTGACATTCTTAGATAAGTCTCTAAACATCGTAAATGCGCACATGACATTCCTAAAAATGTTTTTACAAATTGGGTGGCCCACCACATCATTCACCATGAAAGTGACACACCTATCTGTCAAATGCGATCAACTCGATCTCGCACACACAAGACACACTGTGCAGTTGACTCCTCGAAACGTCATGCCACATCACCATCTTCATACACTACACACATGTGGATGTAAACAAAATGCATCCATCTCGAGTGTACGCGGAATTAATATTCCACTCCATGGCGTCGCTCAACAATTGTGCGGTACAACATCGGGCGCACGCAGCCTTTGTGTGAACGCACTATTTTGTGCGCTACCGCATGCATCCAACTACAAGTGCGCACCACCTGCTCCTGGTTGTGTGCTGCGTTTCCTAATGCATTTCAAAGAGAACATCCATCATATAGCTACCCTGTGCAGCGGCAACGGGACATCCCAATAACAATAATTCTCCCCCCATCACAATTTATTAATATCCCCGAGGAGACCTACAATTTCAGAGTTCTCCATAATTAAAATTGAAATAGTTGCTCAGAGCCCGCGCTGCGCTCCTCCCACCCCAAACAAGAACAAGTGTCTAATCTGTTGGGCTGTCGTTGCATTTACTATGAAGTGAGCTGATGCATGCAACTCCAGAGATCGAGAGCGAGGAAGCACGACCAAGGGTGACACAACTTTAAGCGTATAAGACACAGCCACACAAAGTACAAAACTAATAAAATAAAAGTAAAAATAAACAAGAACGGCATCAGGTCAGATCGTTTACTTACACCATCCAGTTGACGACGGGCGGGACATCGATGTCGTCGATGTAATAGTTCCATCTGTGGCTGTATACATGCATCTTTATGTGACACATGTTGGCTGCGCTCCTCAAAAGCGCGCTCAACTTGAGCGAGCGCCCATATAGCATATACCCATGCCCATTCCCGTGCCCTGTCATGTCAACCCGCATAGCCATACCCCATACCATACCACTCGTATCTATGGAATCAGGTTGAGGGAAGTGTGCGCAGAGGCAGAAGCACAAAACGTTTTTATTTTAGGTTTGATCTCAGCAGGAGATGGTTTTTTGGTCGACTGTTCCCCACATCCCCTCAGGATCGGTGGTGAGGCAGAGTGTAGGGATGTTCTATTTTAAGATCACAAGATCTCTGACTGGAAGTGAAAATTCTGTATGGCGAAGGAGTATATGACTCTTGGCATTAGAATAGTAGCTGCTCTGCAAACGGATCTTGGCGAAAACATTAGAATAATATTTTACGAGTGTATTCTTGACAATTGGGGAGCGAGGCGATATGCATGGATAAACCCAAGTATGCTGTATAGTGTCAGTCAGCATTATTCGGAGGTTATGCCTCACAATTATGATTTTGACATAAATGTTCGAGTATAGATTTCAATAAAATGGACAGAATTCAAAAAAAATATGTCTTAAGTCCGGTAAAGATTTTTTGTTTTTTAAGTTATCCGCGTTGAGGCGTTGGCGGAGATGTTATTCCTTCCTGTTAGAGAAGCGATATCCGGAGGTTAAACATGAAGGAAAGAATCCACTTTTTGTGGCGGAAAAGTGTAGCTCATGCGATAATTTTTTGCAACGAAAACTTAGGAACATTTTATTTCAATTCATTTCATTTTAATAATAAATTTATATCGATGTGATAAACACAGAAAATGGGCACAGGGAGCCACTAAAGGTCTGTTCCTTTACTTTTGTAGTAAGAATGGACAAGACACAAGACTTTCAAAATGGCAGTGTTGGGGATAAATTCTCTCACAAAGAGAGACACTTACGTATATGTTAGGGAACGCTTTTGTAGTAATCTTTAAATGGCAGATAATTCAAATATTCAAAAAATGGTACGAAAAGTCGTTAATGTGTCTGATAAACTCGATGAATTTTTTAATTTACTAAGAAAATTAGTTGTATCATCTAGCTGGCGAAGAAAGTGATCTTAAATTAATCGAACTTCATTTTGATGAATCCGAGTATGTGGAAAAGTTTGTACTGATTGAACTACAAGCATTCGAAAAGAGGAAAAAGCGACACTGCATGAAGAATAACATGGAGAAGATTGTTCTTTGTTCCAGCCAGGAACAATTTCGTCGCCACTTTCGAAAGCTTCTTGAGAACATTAAATTTCTTTTTGCCGCCTGTTGATACCATTTTAATACAATAAAAAAATAATCCACGCATTATGCCAAATGGGACAACAAATTTCAAATCAGCTGTTATTTGTAAGGTGACTGACAGCTTTTTACCCGACTGTACACAGAGAGGGTTATGTGTTTCGCGCGTATCCTATGTACGTTCCTACGTGTCGCCCTGTAGCCTAAGCGGCTTGACCGATTTTAAAGAGTGAGGTGTCACTAGATTCGTATTCTTCCCCGGAGTGTCATAGGCTAAACAAATAAATATAAAAATAGAAATTAAAAAAAAAAAAAAAAATCAATTGTCACACAAATGTCAGCGAGATCTTTTGTACAGTCAGTCGGGTTTTTTGGTTTTTAAATTAATTATTCACTTCTTACACCAAGAAATTTGTTGAGTAAAAATTCGTAAGATTCTCACTAGAGGGGTAATATCTTGCTCTCTCGACGACGCTCTCTTTTACGAATTTTTCGAGTTAAGAAACGGCAATGAGTAAAAATTCGTAACAATTCGTAAAAATTAATAAAAATTCGTAAGATTTAAAAGTAAAGGAACAGACCTTAAGACTGTTTGGAATTTGAGAAGAAGCTCTCAGTCTATAAACTCTTTAGGCTGGCTGTAAAATATGTCGATTTGCAAGAGACTCTATTGTCAAGGTTGCTGTTGTTTTAAAAGACCGCGCTGGATAGCCAAACAAATAGCTCTTTGCACTATATCTAAAATCGGCCTTACTAATAATCAAGCACTAATGTTGACAACTAGTTCGCTGCCAGCTTAAGTAAAAATGTACAGCAACTGTGAAACCGTACCAATAAACAATTAGATCCCCACATTTGCTAGTGCGATAACTTTCTTAGAATCTGTTACATTTGTTGTCATTTGTCATATTTGTATGTGTTTAGACATAAATAAAAAATTTAGTATTTTCCAATTCCGTCCAAATTTTAGACAAAAAAAAACGTCGCTGTTAAAGTCCCCTCTAGATCAGAATAGGAGGAGAATGCTATCGTAAGGGAATTCGACATAGTACCCATTTTCACAGATGGTTCCAAAATGAACTGTGGGTGGGAGCGGGCATTTTCTCAGCTGAATTAAACATTTCCGAATCTTTTCGCCTTCCCAACGCAGCCAGCGTCTTTTAAGCAGAAGTACTGTAAGTACTGCAATTAAGGAGGCGTGTAATGTGCTAACTAACATATCGGCAACAAGAAACAAAATAGGTATCTTCGTCGACAGTCAGGCCGCGATTAACCCTTATGTTACCATACAAATTTACACCTTGTATCTGCCGTACAGAGTACCCGGGTACTCATGCTAAAAATGTGAGTATTCTATAGTCCGCTTCATTAGTTACCGTAGTTTCGGATGGACTAAGCTGTACGCTGTACTCTTAAGATATTTATGGATAATGCTTAGTCATAATCTTAGGCTTTTATACATGCTACATGGCAACTCAGCAATGAAAATTTCAGTAGAATCTTCAGCATGCAATTATTGCAACTGCACTCTACTTGATACTTCCGACACTCTGGGTATGTATTGCAAGACGAAGTGAATTGACAGCGGTAGTGGACTAGTTTAAAAGTATTTATATTGAATTATCTACCTACAAAGGTGGAAAACGAATGCAAATTAAGCCTGAGATTTATGTGTTTCTTCATTCCTCAATAGTTAAAAAAAGTCACGAAGAATTTCATTTTATAAGGACTGCGATGTAGAACATGCGCGCAAATTTTACTCTCAACTCCATCCGCCACGGAAAAAAGTTTAAGATCAAATCAAGAAAAATAAGCGCTGAATCACGAAAAGTTTGTCTCATTTTAGAGCTTAGCTCAGGATTTACTAATTAACGACTTTTTTACTTGCAATTCTAGATGTTGTACAAAGTGAAGATATTGACCCTTAAAAGTCGTGAATCAACACTTCTCTGTGTCAATAATGCGATCGGGCATGAAACACATATTGTCATAACCGATCGCAATTTGACACAAATAGTTATCAATTTGATATTACTGTGTTTGTGAAATGTAAAAAAAAAATCGTAAATTACCACTTTTCTGTTGCAATTACGATTTCATCTCTTAGCAAATTGCAACAGGGGTTGATTTACTACTTCAGTAGTTGCAATTTACATGTGCGAAATTATGATAAGGTTTTATTGATTCAGCATTCAGTGGTGGTAAATTAAGATATATTTTTTGCAATTTGAGATTTTGAAGTTGTGTTTACGGATTTGACCTATTGAAGTGGTGAATTCCGCCAAAAATGTCGCAAATCACTACAACTAAATGAAGATCGTATTAAAACTTGTATTCGTAATATTCAACAAACAAAATTTGATATTCTTCGCCGTTTTCAGTGTCGAATTACGAATTTTTGTATCAATTCAAGACAAAATCGTTGTGATTTGTGAAAAATATATAATTCGTGATTTGCAACTTAAAATTTTGCAATTGGTGACTTTGCAGTTCTTTCCGTGGCACATGAACGCAATCAAGAACAGGATAATCCAGGGCGAATAAAATGTGCAGGCTATTGTACAATCGGTGAGACAACAGAAAACAAGCGAAGAAGAAAACTATGCAAAAGCTGTCAAATGTAAAATCCAACAGTTGATGAAAACAAACTCAGCAAGAACTGTAGGTACAGTAATTTTTCATAAATTATTAATAAACTTTTGCAATATGTATCTAGATAAATAAAAATAATGAAATTAAAAAAAAATCAATTAAATATTATTTAAAAAACCAACAATGTTCGTATATTTTATATGAGTACCCGGGTACTCTCTACGGCATACAGAGGGGTACCTTTTTAAAAGTCGAAAAAAAGTGGTCATCTTTCTTAAAATTTCTTTATTAAATCATTTGTTATTGTTTGAAACAACTTTTTGTAAGATGTCAAGAGAACTTAATAAAAAATATTGAATATTACCAAAACTATGACACTTTAAAAACGAAATAGTACCCGGGTACTCGTTACGGTAACATAAGGGTTAAGGCTATCGTTTCAATCAAATCAAGGTCCAAGCTTATTGTGGAATGCGGGGAGATACTGTTCAAGGCGTGACATCGGTTTGAAATCACTCTCATCGCTTCCTGGCCATAGGGACATAGAGGGGAATGCGAGAACCGATGAACTTGCCGGACGTGGCTCTGCTCTGTGCTTGTCTCGGGCGGGCGAAGTCCTCCCTCTACTGGGATACGTAAAGAGTAAAATTCTCCTGCATTTCACTTCTAGGGCGGAGACTAGATGGATGAACCTGACGAATTGAATCACTTCAAGTAAGATTTGGCCAACCTACGATGATGCCAGAATAAATAACCTCCTAGAGTCAGAACGCGTGTAGATGTCACTAAACTATCGGCAATTAGCACGGGCCATTAGCCGTTAGGAACTCACGCAGCCAAACTTGGCATCCCCATATAATTTCAGCCACTCAAACCAACAAACAAAGGCCCCAGTTATAGCCATACTTTATTTATCGACCATAAGCGAACTGTTGGAGAACTCACTACGTGCACTCAACTTGTGGACAAAACAATGTGGTCTAGGAATCAATCCCCAAAAAACCGAACTTGTGCTATTCACAAATAAAAGGAACATACCGCAATTCGAGCCACCAGCTATTGAGGGAACTCCCCTAAGAGTGGCAGAAAATGCGAAATATCTGGGAATAATTCTAGATAGGAAACTAAATTGGAAACCAAACATCAAGGAAAGAGTAAAGAAAGCAGCAAATGCATTCTATGCATGCAGCCGTATCTTCGGCAGAAAGTGGGGACCAAACCCTAGAGTAATTCTGTGGATGTACACGGCTATAGTGCGACCGATACTCACATATGGCAACTTAGTCTGGTGGCAAGCCGCGGACAAGGTAACCAATCTGAAAGAAATGACAAAAATACAAAGATTAGCATGTATAGGAACAACCAGTGCAATCAGAACGACACCAACCGCTGGGTTGGAGGCCATTCTCAACTTGCTCCCCCTGGACCTATATATGCAAGAATCGGCCGTCAAAAGTGCACTCAGGATTAGCCAAACACAAGGCTGGAATCCTAATGCTACAGGACATGCGCAGATTTTGAAGAGATACGTAGAGAACGATGTTAACTCTGACTACATGTCTCCCTACCTAGATTTCGACAAGCCATTCTCCTGCTCCTTTCCGAGCAGGGAGGAATGGGAAACGAACGAACCCGCTAAAAGAAAATCTATATCCATCTACACAGATGGATCAAAGATGGACTATGGCACTGGAGCCGGTCTATTCTCGGAGGAATTAAACATACGCCGCTCAATCAGGCTTCCTGATCATAGCAGTGTCTTCCAGGACGAGGTTCTGGCAATTATAGGAGCGGCGTGTATGGTATCAATGAGGGCAATACCACGTAATGATATTACCATATTCATTGATAGCCAGGCAGCCATTAAAGCTATTTCGGCTACTGAAATCAAATCAAAGCTAATTCGCAGCTTCGCGAAGAGCTCAAAGCTCTTGGCTCGCAGCATAATATAAATCTCTGCTGGGTTCCTGGACACAGGGATAAAGCCGGCAATGAGATTGCAGACGAACTGGCAAGAAAGGGGTCTGCAATAGACCATGATCAGGCACTACAATCGATCAAACCACCACTCTGTAACCTCAGAGAACGGGTGGAAAACAAGATCCGAATGAAAGCCAATAACAGGTGGAAGACACTAACAACCTGTGAAATATCAAGGAAGCTTTGGCCTGAATATGACAAAAGACGGACCAACAAACTCTTGAAGTTTGACAGATCATCACTGTCTAAGTTGGTAGGTGCTCTGACAGGTCATAACTTCCTAAGAAACCATACAATGAAATTAAACCTCATAGACGACGACATCTGTAGAGGCTGCGGTGATGAGGAGACGCATGAGGACACACCTCACCTCCTCTGTCACTGCCCGAGCCTCTGTCACTTGCGAAATAGAACACTTGGAAGATATTACTTCCAAGATATTCAAGAACTCTCAAACATCTCACTCTTTGATCTTCACAGGTTTTTGAGGACATCAAGATGGCTGGACAACATCGAATAAGGAGAAGGAAACGTGGCCGAAATACAACACGGCTAAACCCCACAAATAAAGGGTATCACAATGGGTCCACAAGGACCTGAGTGTGGCGAAGCGAGGGTCACCCGCTTCGTCAGCCCAAAAACCTAACCTAACCTATAGCCATACTTAAAACAAAACCGTAAAAATTTTCGTTTGCTTTTTTTGACCACTTAAACTTGTTTGTTGAACTCAATCTTGGTCTTAAAACAAATATGAAATTATGCAGTTTTATGAGTTAGACAACCTATTTTCATTTGTAGACCTAACAGATCTGACATTCGCCTGAACTTAGGGTAACTACCAGAGTCAGAAATATACTAGTATCATCATTTAAAGTTGCTGGCGATGTGCATAAATCTGACAAATTGCTTTCCTTGATTTTGCTAGGCCGCCAGCTCTTTTTCAAGCTAATCGAGTAGGTACATAGCTTGACTGCCTCTGTACGTTACAATTCATCTTAAATATTGAGAAGAAAGCTGTTAAGCTACGACTACATATATGCAACTTTTCATGTCAAATGTTGATATGCCGACATCATTATGACGTAAACACTTTTTGTCCAAAACTTTTCATTACGTGTGATCGCCTGTCAACCGTCTGGTCACATGGGCTGTCGCAGCACACTATCACAAAAGACACAATGGCCGAATTTTTGTGACGTCAGCATGTTAAAATTTGCCTTCACTCTTTTGGAACTGTTCGCCAATTAGTGACTGATTGCCCCAAAGGATTGCTGAACAGATTTTAGAAAATATCAACTGTTGTCTCTTCCCGTAATCAGTCGACCCTGACGTCCGCCAGGGCATAGGCAGAATCCATAATATCTACCATATCGGTTTAAGAGCGTTCGAGTACACTCTCCACCGAAGCAGGGTTACTTCTACTCCTCCTTCCTCTGCCCTCCCCGCAAAACAACCACACAGCCCAACCCATCACTGATTTCAATTCTGACAGCCAGTGAATAATAATAGCGCAAAGGCCGTAAATTAGAATTGTTGGCCGTGCGTGTTTCGATCGCCAAGTGCAGATATTCTACCAATCTGTTGGCTATCGCCACACGATCCTATATACAAAACGGGAGATCCTACATTTTGTTGTCTACAACTACGGTCCAACGACAAGTGCTGGCTAATTGGTATTCGAAGCATGAATATGCCAAAGGAGTGCACAACACGGTACTAGGTGTTCACGTTCCGTATATAGGTACCTACGTCAACCTTTGGTGTATCCCAATGCTCTGCGCAATTACATCTTCATTTGAAATTGACACTTTGTATGTAAGCAGCGAGGATGTGTGTCGTTCTTTAAATGGCGCACACAAGGAGTGCCAGCAGTCAATTTCTCACACTCTGTTTCAAGGAATCATAAATTTAATACTCACAGTACCGTTGTGCGAGTGCATCTATTGCTGATGGGGGCTCAACCAGGAAACGCACGTATCTACCTGTCGAAATACGACAATTATAGGTACAATTTGTAGATAAACACATATCCAAAGGATGCAATTACTGACCGCAAGCCACCAAAAGCATGTTGCTTGTTAACGCTAATCTGGTATCAGTCCAGGCCCAGCTATATCTAGACTCAATCTCAAAGCCATCGGACGCATTAAGTCCAGTTTTTCGCGTAGTGCAGGCTATGAGATACGCCATGTGCGCGCACGGATTACGAAATTCATTTTGTTTACATCCAATCAGGCGCCCCCTCCACTGACGCGGAGACCGGTTAGCAGCGTGTGTATCAAGCTTTAGTGGTAACTGGAAAACAAAAAAAAAACGCCCGATCTTCGATAACACCACACATTGCGGGTTAACGCAAAGTCAAAGTGTACAAGTGTATAATGTATCTGCATACGACGAGTTCGAGTTCGAGTATCCGCACGACCGACGTACGCCGTACGCCATTTGCCGTATCTATCCATCCATCCGTAAGCCTTATCATTACTGTGTGCACTTGTGCAGTGTACTCGTCGTGTATATATGTAAACTTTACTACGTCTTAAGTTTTATTCTGCGAACGGGAAAAGTGTGCGCTGCCACTGCCACAGTCAGAGTCGACGAACGACAAGCCTCAGAACGAAGTCACCGCTCCACGCCAGACCACTCCACAGTCCACACATAAAAAACAAAGGACAAGTCGCTGCTCGAGAGGCCCGAGTTAAGAGTTAATAAAGTGGCCTTTCGTGTGCTGTTTTCCTCTGCGCTCGCACCGTTGATGCTGCTGCCGTTGCTGCTGCTGGTTGGTTCTGATACTCTGGCTCTGGCAGCGAGAGTCAAGAAAGTTGTTGCCCTTGCGCGACTGCAACGAGATTCAGCTCACGTCACGCGTCACTAAGTCGTTTGTCTTCTCCTTTATGGCATATTAGCTGCGAATTGACATATGCAACGAATAGCTTTTGATACACACGCCAAAACCGAACCGGGACTAGGTATCCCACTCGCAGTACTTTTCAAAACTTTTCAAGATTCTAGATCTAGGTTCGTCTGCATTGTGTGTAGGCTGGCAGCACTTGTGGAGCGTGCCATAGATCAAATCCCCAGCCTTATGGTGAAAAACGGTCCAACGAACCAACAAAAAGCTGCTAATTTGTGTATATAATTGAAGTGGTTTTGGTGCTGCAGTTTGATCTTGAGACCCACTGGCTGTAGCGCTGTATGTAGATCTCGTGGTCCAGCTCTGAATTGGGGCCAAACTCTGTTCTCCGTCGTGCGGGAAATATGAATCAGAGAGGGTAATGAGTTTATATTGCGCGCCAGCCCACATCGGAGCAGGTGGAAGAGGTCTAAATTGTGCGGTTGGCTTTTCGACAATTACACAGTTAAATAGACAGTCGGATGAGTGGGCAGTGGGCTCTAATTGTTTGTATATAAATCTGTGAATGAGAGACGGCCGGCAGGTGCCGTGCACTAGGTTTGAATAATTATCCCAAGCGTGGATTTAGGAATGGGCGGCAGATCAAGTGGGTGCGTCGTGCAGTACGTGATGCATGGTACATATTGGTCCTTTGTCGACTGACCCACTTTTGGGACAAAACGTTTTGCCAATGTTCAGCGGAGTAGAGACCTAAAATGATCTCATCTGATGTACATATTTTAAAAAGCTAATGCTTAACAGATGTAATACCCAACCAACAGAAGAACAGATAAAACCTACAGAGATATTTCTTAACTCGTCAAAATTTCAGTCGGCTTTCGTGTCCGAAAGAAAAGGAAGGGACCTATATAAGTAGCAACCCATTAAAAATAAAGTGCACGACTGGGTCGAACAAAACTTTCTCGTTCATCAAAAGTTTTGTTCGCTGTTTTATTATTTTATTATATAGATAGGTAGGTAGGTACCCACAGATCTGAGAAGCAATGCTAGATAAAAGAAACGGGTCATACAATTTAGGAGAATGAATAGTGTTAAATAAAATTCATTCTTGGGTTAGTCGTCTGACAAGTTGAAGCTCTCAGTAACAGGCAATTATTGTCGCCAGTTCTGGTAAGAGAGTTATGAGTGCCTGCCTACTGTACTATTTTATAAGCTCTTAAACTTTACAAGATTTTTGAGTACGAGAACAAGCGTAGTAGAAGTTTCTGATTTTTTATCTGGGAATGATTTTTTTTTTTACTGGAATAGATTAAAAACGCTGGTTTAAGTTGTCCATGACTGGAAGTATTGTTCGTGATAGATCGATATCCTTACATATAGATAAATATATTATATTTATATGAAAGTATTCAGAGATTTTTTTAATTTGCATTAACAGTTATAAGCCGAATATCCTGAAGCACGTGTGTGCGGGTGCAAGTGAAGTGGGATTTTCTGTATAATATAAAATATTGCAATTTTCAGTTTGAAAAATAAATCAAGGAACCTATTCTCAAATTTGGGGCCTTATCATTTTTGTTGGGCCTTATTTTATCGCAGTGGGGCCTTATTTCATATTTGAAATTGGGGTGTTATTTCATTATGAAATTGATTTCAATGATTTATCAATATCACGAAGCGCCCGATCCGTCTGTTTTTATCAAAAGACAATAAATACAGTATTCGAGCTGTTCGATTTGATTTGTGTTGCTTTCCGGCTTGTTTTTTAAGGCTTTGGTTATAGTAATAGCTTATATATATATATTTTTTTTACCGAGGGGAGGTGAAAATCCTCCAAAGACACTATGAGAATAGCGCGTGCTCATAGTAGTATCAGATTTTTACTGACTTAAAACACCACCCTTCGAAGAATTGTTAGATACTGCAACTAAGATATAACTTATCAAGCAATTTTTCTATAACGAAATAACAACTTGGACAGGCTACTTTCCAATGAAAGATCCTGCATGTTCCGCAATTTAGACGCGGTTAATCTTATTTTGACAAGTCGAACGGTTTTGTTCTTAGTAGCCGGCGCAATAAATTGTTCTCGTCCAAAATTTGTCGGACTGTATTGATAACATCTCCGATAAGTCGGTTTCTATGCTTTCTCGCGAAGCTTCTAGTTTCAGCTTCAATTGTAGGAATTCCGAGATTCCTGTGGATATCGTCGTTTCTAATATAAATTAAATTTCTATACACTGAAATTTTATAAAAAAAATATTTTTTTAGAGGAGAACCTCTTTATTCAAATGCCAACTTAAGACTAAATTTACATGAAGTGCATAAAACTAATCTACTGCAGCGTTGAGGCATTCGTTCCCACCGATGTGCTGACGCTTCCGATGTTCGACGTTCGTTCCCACAGGTGCTCTCCAGTTACATTATCGAGGTATTTGGCCTCGTTTGCAAAGGCTATTCGGGCCAAGTTTAAATAAATTGGCAAGTCATTTGCAGCCTTATATGCGCTCACGCCCCCACAGAAGAAAAAGACGATGCTACCAAAGAGTGTTTCTACGAGCTCCTCGACAAAACATATGAGCTATGTCCTAAGCATGACGTTAAAATCGTCTTAGGTGATTTTAACGCCAAAATAGGAAAGGAGGACATCTTTGGTAGCACAATCGGAAAAAACAGCCTACACGACACCACGTCTGGAAACGGACTTAGGCTGATTGATTTTGCTGCGGGACGTAATATTACCACAGCTAGTTCACGGTTTCCTCACCTCAATATACACAAAGGAACATGTCGGTCACCTGATCATCAAACCGTCAACCAAATTGATCACGTTGCGATCGACGCAAGGCACTCCTCCAGTATTCTAGATGTCCGAAATTTCCGAGCGGCCAACATAGACGTAGTCGCAGTGGCTTAGTGTTAGTGTGTAAGACTTCTAAGCGAGGGGTCTCAGGTTCGAATCCCGCAAAAAAAACAAAATTCCAAATTACTGCGCTACTTCTCGCGAACGTCTGACAAACATCCTAGAGTATAAATGTCTTGAAAGAGCTTCTCAATTAGCCGTTTGGAGTCGGCATAGAATTGTAGATCCCTTCCATTTGTTCCAAAAATGAAAAACTCACACAAAACGAATGGTTGTGAGAAGCTAGGCCTAGGGTCCCTCCGGACCTGTTGCGCCAACTATTTATTTTTTACATAGACTCGGACCACTACCTTGTTGTAGCCAAGGTACGGATGCAACGAGAAAATACTGTGAGGAGATTTAACGTTGGACGACTACAAACGCAACAAACCGCCAGAACCTTTGCCGATCGCGCATCCCTCAACCTCTCGAGAAGTCCTATGCTGCCAGCATCAAGTGCCGAAGACTAGTGGCGAAGATGCCAAGAAGCCGTCAAAAACGCCGCAACTGATGTGCTCGGTTTCACCAGCCTGAACACATCTCCTGAATGAACACTGCGTATAAGATCACGTCTGCTGTATTGTTTGAACGCCTGAAATCATTCGTCAACGATCTGATAGGTCCCTATCAGTGCGGTTTTAGGCCCGGTAAGTCCACGACCGATCAAATATTCACACTACGGCAGATCCTGGAGAAAACTCAAGAATTCCAGATCGATACTCACCATCTTTTTATTGATTTGAGGCCGCATACGACAGCATTTATAGAGACGAGCTATACAGAGTCATGTCTAGTTTTGGCATCCCTGCCAAACTTGTCAGATTGTGCTGAATGACGATGGAGAATGCTCGCTGCTCCGTAAAGGTCGGAAACAATCTCACCTAGACCTTTGATGTCAAAAATGGATTTAGACAAGGCGACGCGCTGTCATGTGACTTCTTCAACATCATTCTTGAGAAAATTGTGCGAAACTCACAAGCCAACACCAGAGGCACAATTTTTTAAAAGTCTGTGCAACTGCTTGCATACGCTGACGGCATTGACATTGTTGGCAGAACACAGCGAGCTGTCACGGCAATTGAATAGTAATGCCCTGTCAAGAAGCACTAAGGAGATTCTATATAAGACTCTCATCATCCCTGCCCTGCTCTATGGCCCAGAAGCATGGACCGTAGCAAAAACGGATGAGGATCTTCTTGGTCGCTTCGAACGCAAAATTCTTCGTGGGATTTTTGGTCCCGTTTGTGTTGACGGGATTTGGAGGAGAATATTTAACAACGAACTCTACGAGCTGTACAGCGACATCGACCTGGTGAGAAAAGTACGCATTAGTCGTCTAAGATGGTTGGGACATATAGAGCGAATGGACACCAACGCTCCGGCCCGGAAATTCACGTGAACAAATTTAGTTTCGTTGAGGGTGATCCGCCAGTCCCTCGTCCATTCATTTACCTTATTCAGTGCGATTTGCAGTTTTGCAGTCGTTTCTTCAATAGTGTTACCTACTGCTAGGATAGCGGTGTCGTCGGCGAACGTAGCGAGAGTAGTGCCATCTTCTCTTGGTATATCGCGAGTACATAACAGATAGAGAAGGGGCCCAAGGACACTTCCTTGCGGCACGCCGGCCGAAATTTCCTTAAGCTCAGAGTATTCGTTTCCATGTCTAACACGGAAGAGTCTATTCCCGAGATATGATTCTAAAATATCATATAGGCGTATGGGAAGAACTTGTCGTAATTTAAATTTTAATCCGTCATGCCACGCCTTATCAAAGGCTAGTGAGACGTCAAGGAATACGCTTGAGCATATCTTGTTTTCTTCAAATGCTTTCTCAATTACACCAGTAATTCTATGCACTTAGTCAATCATATGGAATGCTTGGTTCTGAACCCAAACTGGTGGTCAGGGATAGGATTTTTATATCCTATAGCCGGTTGTAGGCGCTTTAGTAAAATTCTCTCGAAAACTTTGGATATGACTGGAAGAAGGGAAATCGGTCTATACGACTTTACTTCATTTGGCGGTTTTCCTGGTTTTAAAACCATTATGACCTCCGGAACTTTCCATTGGCTCGGTACGTGTTTTAGTCTGAGTGCGGCATTTATAATATGAAGAAGCTTAATTAATACCAAGAAATGGTAGAACTTTGAGAACTTCTCCCGTGATCATATTCACTAATTCGTGTGGTTAAATAAAAAAAAATCCGTTCTCTTTTTTTCCTGTGAGGAAGTTAACTTCGCTTTGCCGGCAATCGGTTAAGCGCCTCCTACACCTGGGGCCGAATTACCGCATCCGTGAGCGAGAAACACGTCACTGAATTTTTTTTGGATTTTACAAGCAAAACAATAACAAGTTCAGTCACGTATTACTCGATCACGGATGCGTTTGTTCAACCCCTGATCTTGTTAAGGGCATCATTATTGTATAAAACAGGGAGGATTATAAATGCAGCATTTTCTATTGTTATAGATAATTTTGTTGGTCTTTCGAGTCTCCTTCGCATGTCGCAAGTCGCTTTTTAAAATCCGTTTTTTTTTTTTTAAACCCCGCTTAAGAAGTTTTAAAACATCGTCTTCGAAAATCCTTGGTTTTTTTAAATACTGCCTCTGAAAATCGCGCTTATTCTGAATACCGATCTATTATAATCCCGGTTTTTTAAATTCCGTTCAATCCCCCTTTGCGGCGATTTTTTAAAAATAAGACATCTAGTTTCAATTACAAAAGCTAGATTATTAAAAAAAAAACGGGAATAAAAGAAACAGGATTATAAAAAGCGGTATTATAAAATGGCGAGATTGTAAAAAAAACAGGATAAAAAAGCGGGATTTTAAAAAGCAGTGTATTCAAAAACAGAATATCGTACCCAACTCATCTTGTCAAACAATTAAGGGTCTACTTTGGACTCTCGTTAGACCAACCTTACAGACTTACTCGTATAGCTTGTTGCTTTGCTGCAAACGTTTGCTATACCCTTTTGCAAAGGTCTTCAAAATTAACCTTAAACATGCCAGAGCCGATCTGTTCGATCCCAATCAAGATTTATCCACTCCCCCTGGATAACACTTTTCACATTTTGCACAACAGCTGCACTAACGTCTAACGATTTATGAAAAATCATAATTTTATGCAGCGTCGCAGTTGCTGGCATCGTTGTGATTGCTCATTTGGAATACCCATACCCATAACCATACCCACTTCAACTTGTGGCAAACGGGCAGAATAATTTTTGATTTGCACTTTGTTCAGTTGAGTAGGTATCTTTAGGAGCCCCAGCGTCATAGTGCAATTAATAATATAGTCCCCTCGGGCAGCACTGGTGCACGAGCAAGTGCTTGAGCGCAAGTGCCACCAAATAAACGCTCCCGTCCCCATTGCCAATCTCTGCCTCAGCCTCAGCATACATTTTGCTTGGCATTTCCATGGAGGAATAGAAGTGGAATCAGTAAAGTTGCTGCGTCGCAGTTAAAACCCGTCTCGCTCTCGGTGTCGGTGTAGTTCGCGATGGCGCACGCGTATGACAGTCAGTGGCAGGTTATCTCCATTGTCCCTGCCGTCCATTCCAGTAGATGGCATATGTACACACAGTTGCGCTTGACTGGTGCTAATAATTATTTGCAATTATTGACTAGGGTACGGCGGCGCGGCGAATGGTTATATGGATATGGCAATGGCAAGTAGTAGCTGCAGTGGTGGTCAGAACAAGACCCACGTGTTACTGCCGCAGATTTATAATTTCTGGTTGCAATGGCAATAAGTCTTCGGAATCCAATTAACGGTGGCGGGAGACGATTGCATAATGATGATTTTTTTTCTCAAATAGAATGATTACACTTTTTGTGTGAATAGGTAAGCTTGGAAATCAAAGAACGATTTAAGTTCTTGTTGCGGTAGGTATTTGGACTAAAAGAACACAACAAACCGTAGTACTCGTAGTGCGGTCAGTTTACTTTGTGTTGCAGTTCTGGAGTTTGACAATGATGCCTTGGAGTGGAGGTTTCGTTTTTGTTCGTTTCGCAGACCCCCCACGGGCTTGTTTGCGAGACAGAAACTTAATTGCTTCATGGAGGGAATTTCCAAGGCGAATTTAAGACCCTTGAACGAGATGGAATGGTGTGTGGACATTAGGATTGAATATTTGAACGTTTGTGTTAGAGGTTAAGTTTGCGCTGCAATAATGAGAGAGGCAGGCTGAGAAGGGGAAGACGAAACTGTCAAGTCAGCCTCAATTAGCTTGAAAAAAGTTGGACAATAGTGAGATGAGGTACAGGGTTGCCATACGTCTCGGTTTGCCCGGGACGTGCCGGATTTATTTATTTTTATTTATTTATTTATTTATTTATTTATTTCATCAATAATTAGAGCTACAAACTCAATTAGACAACTTAAAAACTAATATAATTATGAACTTAAAACTATTTCTGTGAATCAACATTTAAAATATTAATTATCGTGATAGAGAACAGACATTATATGATTCTTAAAAGAATTTCTAGAATAATTTCCAAAAACATCAATGCGATCAATAACTAAATTTAATTCACTGGTGCAACGCTCAATCGGTTCATTACTGCCATAATTTGTTCTGTGAAACCGACCTCGAAGATGAAATTTCATACGCAAATTCCTTTCAGGAAAAAAAAAGTTAATTCGCTCAAGTAAACAGGGGCATTTAATGTGGTAATTAATCACATCTCTTATAAACATTATACAGAAATACTTGCGTCTATTTTCAAGAGTGAGTATTTTAAAAAGAAGGCATCTAGTTAAGTAGGGTGGAGTTTCTATATTCCACCTAAGCTTTTTAAAAACAAACCTAGTGAAACATTTTTGCACCCTTTCTATCCTGTATGACTGAATTTGGTAGTAAGGGTTCCAGATTATACTACAGTAATCTAATACCGATCTTACTAATGCAAAGTATAGAGCCTTAAGTGCGTAAGGTTCAGAGAATTCTTTCGTATTACGCCTAATAAAACCAAGCATTCTATAAGCATTACTCACAATGTAGTCGACATGAGGCTTAAAGGTGAGTTGTGAGTCCAAAACAACTCCAAGATCTTTTTTTGATATAATTTTTTCAAGCTGGACATTATTGATTTGGTAATGGAAGGATATTGGACTTAAGCATCTTGCACAAGTTAGTGCTTGACATTTAGATACGTTTAAATCTAGAAAGTTGTGTTGACACCAACTAGCGAGACGGTTAAGATCATCTTGAAGAAGCAAGCAATCTTCAGCAGTTTGAATGCAGCGAAAGATTTTTAAGTCATCGGCGAACAAAAGACAGGTGGAATTACGAATACGAGACGGAATATCATTACCAAGGAGGACGAAAAGCAATGGTCCAATGTGACTTCCTTGCGGAACACCTGATGTTGCAAAGATAGGCTCTGAAAGATAACCACCAATCTTAACATATTGAATTCGATCTCTTAGGTATGACGATATCCAATCTAATTTCGATTTAAGACATAATTTCGATTCTCCCACCGGGACATATATATAGTAGGTACACATATTCCACAAAAGTAAAAATAATCCCAGTAAAACTTAGTGTGTTGTTATTAGCAAAAAATCCCTAGACCTTTCTTATTTTCCAGAAAAACACTTAACGGCTCCAGAATAAAGTACGTTGATTCAGCCAAAAATCTGGGAGTGATATTTAATAGGACATTAACATGGGATACTCATATTAATATACCTAGCCGTTGGCAAAGTATACGGTGTGCTACGCCAGTTATGGACCTCTCAATATTTCACCCATCAAAAAACGCGTGTGGTGTTAGCAAAAACACTTGTTGTTCCAATACTAAGCTATGGTTGTGAAATTGACTGCAACTGTGATATTGCCAGCAGGAGGAAGCTTAACGTCACATTTAATGATACTGCGCGTTATGTTTACGAAGGTTAGGCGGCACTGAACAGTTTTTGACTAAGGTCCCAGTTATAGCCATACCTACGTAAAACCAAACCGTAAAAATTTTCTTTTGCTTTTTTTGACCACTTAAACTTGATAGTTTAACTCAAACTTGGTCTTAAAATGTTGCTTATGAATTATAAAGTTAGATTATCGAAAAAAAGTATTTAAATGGTCTTTAAATTTTCTAGAAAAATAATTTATTCATTTTTACGTATGAAAAACTTTTACTGATCAACTTCTCAGTCAATTCCCCTAAAGAAAACCGAATCATTCCACTGAAGTATTTCATTTTTTTACTGTTCCATCTGTCAGGAACTTTTTTTCTGATGGAATCCAATCAGTGGGGGTTGGTTTGTTGTAGGTAATTGTCTTATGCCCGGTTTCTTCAATTTTGGTTATCTTTAATCATCGTTTATTCATGCTGGTAACCATCGAATGCGTTTGTTCAGCAAAATATTAACCAGAGAATCAGTAGTTTGGTTAGTTAACCAGTGATATCGATAACCAGCTGATTTTGAGCGGTTAATGAGATTTAACCACTGATTATCTGTAATTTAGTTTGTTCAAGATTTTTCAAGGACTACGTAGGTATTTTGACGTAATATACAAAAACTTTTGAACAAAAAGAAAAATGTAAATAATAGAACAAAGGAATAGGTATATAACGCAAGATGGAGTGAACCAATAAAATCTTTCACATCGATTTCGTTGAGGTTTTCAACTGACACATTATATTGAATACAGAACACGCCAAAATAATGGATGCAAAAGATGAAGTAAGATTATTTTCAACATTTTTTGGCCGATGACAGTTCTCATAAATTGAGATAAAGCACACGCGTTAGGAAAAATATTGAGAGAACGAAAAAATTGCGATTGTCTTTGAATATGGTTTGTTGACCGAAGTAAAATAAAAACGGTCATCAGACACTCATTGGTTATCACAGATTTATGATCATGGGTTAACCTAAATCTGTGGTAAACTAACCAAGGTGTTTCTTTTGCTAGTTTTCAAAAGCTCGCTGTTTCTCGTCGGGCTTATTCCTCCTCGTCGACGAAGAACTTTTGCCAGAGAATTTTACTTTGTCGTTTTAAAACGAATTAAACACCTTGGTTCAACAACGTTTTAAATTGTACGTTTATTTAAATAATGATTATCTGTGCGTCTGCACTACTCAACGAATTTCTTCCAACTATCTTGGGAACAAAGACAAATTTTCTTACAGTAATATAGGTACTCTTCTTTAAACTATCTTGGCATCTCTTTAGCACCAAGTTTCAATCTTAAATTGAGATGCTAGTAATGCCATTGTTATTCAATTTTAGTATTAACATTTCAATATTTTATGTTTCAATAATTTATTTTTCTTAATCTACGCTGGCTTCTGCAGCAACACAAGGCTTTAACCGGCTGTGAACAGACCGGCCCTTAGTAGGGAAACTCTTTTCTGACAGATTTTTCGCTATGACCGTCGAAACGAAAAAAAAATCATTTTCATACTGTTCCAACTTTTTCGGTTGAATTGTACGTATGGCTATAACTGGGGCCTAACTGGGGCCTAAGCTAGGGTTACCATTCGTCAGGATTTGGCCTGACGCGTCAGGCTTTTAAGGTCTCCGTCAGGCTCAGGCCAGGCCTCGCGCTTTGTCAGGCTTTTTCATTTTTTTATTTATTTACATCATTTTAAATTTATCGAAACAAAATCATCATAAAAGCTAAAGTTTTGCTGAATGCATCCAAATATGGATGCAACTAGAACATTTGAATGCTTCCATTTATTTTCGTATACAGTGAAAGAGACAGTACTATTAACGAAGTGACAGCAGTCACCTGCGGAAATTCAATCCCCAAATTATTATTATTTTATACAAAATCGATCTGTCGCGTTGGTAACCTAAGTCACAAAATAAGTATATTTGTTTTAATTAATCAATATTAAGTGCTACTACCAATTCCTTTATACAATAAGGCTATGCCACACAACAAATTGATTATTCACAAGCAAAAACTGGAAGCAGCTCACGATCATCGAATTTCGCTCGCAAAAACCTAAGGCAAGAATTGCGTTCTCATTATCTTCTTGACGAAATGGTGTTTTCTATACAATAATATCAGTGTATTTCATTGGTTTGGTTAAAATCCTAACTCATTTAACAAATTCTTTTTAATATAATTCCAAAATGCAATAATAAATTGAATGAGAAAACGTCATTTAGAACACACAACACATATAGAAAATATTGCTTACTGAGTTTTATTTACATTTTGCAAAAAATAGGCAAAAGCGTACCTACAGTGCTGGTAAGAAAAATGGAAACTAATGTGGTATTCGTTTGGGCTTCTTCAGATTCGCTTTCAGATTTAAGATTTCGTGTGGCTAATCGAACATAAAAACGTCACTTGCTCTTTTTTGTGATAATATTCGTGCGATTCGAATATGTGTAGCCTTTAACACTTTTCAAAGCGTTTCGCATTCACTGGTTAAATATTAAATTAAAACATTCGAAATTTGCGTCTCGATTGATTTATACATAACCAATTTACTAAAATAAATTCACCCGATGCAATGCCTTTCTTTGCTGTAGCACAAATTCACGAAAACCTAAACGCCCTCCACCAGTGTTGTCAAACTCAAACGCACTTGTGTTGGTAAATCTGAGAAAATATCTAGATTCGCAAAAGTGATCTGAAATCTGAAAAAGATTGCTTTTTTTTGTACCAAAAACTGATCTGAGAGCAAAAAAGTGATCTGAGAGCGCCCAAACGAATACCACATAAGAAAAGGCGAATGTGTAAATATACACCCGAAATAACAGCGAAATATCCGTCCATAATCGAAGGGAGAACCAACAAAGAAGTTTTATGTAAACTTTACCAGTCATACATTAAGTATAGAATCGAGAGGTATTTCAGACGTAGAACGTCACGTTAATACAGCTAAACATAAAGATATCGTTTCGACTGCGAGCTCAAGTTCAAAAGTAACAACTTTTTTTCAATCATCCGTTTTAAAATTAAATTTGAAATTGAGTGCTGCTGAAGCAACATGGGCATTTCATGTCGTCGCCCATCACCAGTCCTTCAAGTCAATGGATTGTACTAGTCCTTTAATAAGAAAAACCTTTTCTGATTCGGAAACTGCTGCGAAGTTTTCTTGTGCCAGAACAAAGACTGAAGCTATTATTAACAATGTTCTATCTCAACATATTTTAAATGAAACTATTGAAAAAATAAAATTAATAAACTATATTGGAATTGCTACAGACGCTAGCAATCACGGGTCGATTAAAATGTTTCCGTTTGTGGTGCAGTATTTCGATGATAAAGAGGGTATAGTTACTAAAGTGTTAGATATTTCTAGTCTCAACAATGAGAAATCAGAAAGCATTGCAAATTTCTTACTGTCAGTATTAGAAACAAATTCGTTGAAAGAAAAGGTTATTTCCTATACCGGTGACAACACAAATGCTAACTTCGGTGGTGTCAATCGAAGACCTGGCAAAAATGTGTTGACATTTTTAAAAGGTGAAATGAATAAACTTATTGGAATCGGTTGTCCGGCTCATATCTTACACAACACGGTAAGATACGGTGCAGAAACGTTACAGATTGATATAGAATCAATTGTAATGAAAGTTTTCAATCATTTTTCAGTATACACGGTGCGAACAGAAAAGCTTAAGGAATTTTGTAACGTTGTTTATGTAGAGTATACAAATTTACTAACACACAGCAAGACAAGTTGGCTTTCGCTTTTTCCTGCAATTGAAAAGATATTGTAGTTATTTCCTGCCCTTAAGGAATATTTTTGTTCTACTGAAAATGTACCCGTTATGTTGAAAAAGTTTTTTGAAAGCAATTTTTCTGAAGCTTACTTAGGGTTTTTACATTCCTTACCTAAAATTTTGAAAATAGAGAGAGAAAAGACTTCTCTTATAGAGTTGCTAGTTATTTTAAATTCTGTAAAAGAATCATTAGATCTAAGAATTAATAATAAATACGTCCCTCATTTTGTGACAAATATTTTAAGGAAAGCTGAGTCGGAAAATGTTGATTGTGCGTTTTTCTACGAGGAAATGCAAACCTTGTATGTAAATTGTCGTGAATACTTAGAAAAATGGTCAGTATCACTCAAAAGCTTTAACGTTTTTTTGTGGATGCAAATGTCAAAAGATATGGATTCTTTTGATTCTATATCAGAAAGTATAGAATTTTTAAAAGAATATAATATTACACTTAATGATTCCTATTTTTTTGAACAATACCATGATTTGAAAAAATTTGCCAACCAACAGGACAGTACTTTTTTTTAAAAAAAACATTGGATATGCAACACGTTTCATATTTTGAATATTGCAAAACCAGTCCTACAGAAATAAAAAAAATTTGTGAGTGGATTTTTGCAATCTCTTCTCACAATGCCATAACAGAAAGAATTTTCTCTCTTATAAACGCACAATGGACGAAAGAATGAAATAAACTGAATTTAGACTCAGTGAAATCAATCATTCTAATAAAAGAAAATTTTAAAAATAAATCTTGCGAAGAATTTTACAACTACATTTTAAAAAAGCCAGACGTTCTAAATAAAATATGTGCAAATGAAAAATATAAAAAAATGCCATAAATATCGTTTTTTTTATTTAACTATAGATATGTAGGTACTTAAAAAAAAACTTTCTGAGATAATGCCATATGTACCTACCTATGTAATAATATGAAGCGTAAAGTTAATTTATGTTCCTTTTATTTTTTTTATTTTGCTATTTTTTTTTAAATGAAGATTATGACTATTTATTTGGTTTAAATAAAATTTTTACTTGAAAAAATGCAATGTGCTTTTGTCAGGCTTTTTACTCCATAATCAGGCCTTTCTCTCCTAACTGTCCGGCTTTTCGATTTTTTTTGATGGTAAACCTAGCCTAAGCTCAAGTCCTTTCACATGGAGTTTTCCGACTGATTTTGTTTTTAGTTATCCTTTTTTATTAACTTTAATTATTTGAATGGAGATGTATGTGTAATATATTGTTTTCCTTTATCTATATAAGTACAACTTTCTTGAGAAATGTTAAATTTGTTTCCTTTTTCTTTTCTTTTTTCTCGGAACACGTCTTTTAGAAGCTTGTATCAGAATTTAATTTTACGTTATTAAGCTTTCACTATTATTATAAATAAATGAAATGAAATAGTTCAAATTAAAAATAAACCGTGCAACAGATCTTTTTTTTTTTGAGGTTGTTACCTACTAGGTATCCGATGGAGCCCTCGCTCAGACACAACTACTGGTCCATTGTACCTACTGCCAAACAAACACCTTACATGTATGTACTTCGTTTTCCCGTCTTTCGAAGAAATAGTAGAGGGAGCTTCAGTAATGAAGAGCTTAGATGTTCGGCACTCACCACGTCAGCCCCAAAAATCCGCCACCTGATATCTATAGTTTCAGGCGGGCGTCCTCTAAATTGAGTCAGATATCTAGCCGTTTGGTGATTGACTCCAATGACTAAAAGTATACTGCAAAAGATCGAGGGCCATTGACATTTTTAAGTACGTTTCCTGCAATAAAAGGTATAGGGTGATGGCAGGAAAGTTCAGCCCCTCCAGTAGTCAGCCTCTGGAATACGAAGTACAGCACAATAGTTAATCCTTTGGTCTTTCTTCCAAGCGAAAAATAATGGTTAACATTTCTTCTATCTGTGTCTAAAAACTTGCAACAATACTGGTGATATGCTTCTCGCGTGAAAATGATATGTTTGCGTACAGTTTCCATTAGCGCCGAAAACCAGTGGTATTCCAAAAAAATATAGTGATTTTGGAAAAATGATACAAATACATACCAATCCATTCAAGCTAAAATACATATTAACATTTATATCAGTAAGTATTCTAAATAAGATCTCGTACTTAGTTTTTCTCAAAAAAAAATCTAAGAAATTTGTTTCTTAATTATTTCTCAAAAATGGCTACCCAAAAGCCGATCTATGTTCATACATATTTCTTAAACGAAATACCGCACTTTAAATTTAAAATTTGCAACAGCCATTAGAAACGCAAAACTCATTTTCAGCAACTATTACCTACTTCTACTTTTTTTCATCCATTTTGAATAGGTATACACCTTAAAATAATTCCAACCACTTGGAGTTTACACAATCAGAATACCCCATTGCGATTTACACCTGCCTCATAGAACACACGTTCATCGTGATGTTCAGTTTATGACTGCTAATGAGAAAGTTTTGTTCGACCCAGTCGTGCACTTTATTTTTCCATAGCTGAGTATGCGAAATGAATGAAATCTTCAATCTGTCTTGATTCTCAAAAAAAGTTCGATCCATTTCTTTGTGTTTCAGTAATCAGCCCCCCTGTACACAGTGTTGCCATACAAATATTTGAACAAATCTGCAATTATGACAAAAAAAAACCTGCAATGCAGATTTCTATAAAAAAATATTACTTCACAATATGTTTAACTTTCTCCATTACGTAGTAGGAGAAAGATATTGTCTTAATATAGTATCTAACAATAAAAAAACTGAATACCAAAATTATAGCATGAAAGTAAGTGTGAAAAAAATATTGAAATTATTTTTTCAAAAGAACAAAATGTATTATTGCGAATGCAGACAAAATCTGAAGCGCAGATTTCTGGTTGTTCTGCGGCTAGGTTGAAAATCTGCAAAATGCAGACAAATCTGCACTTATAGCACCGCTGCCTGTACATTTACCCCATAGAAATAGGGGCTGACTATGAAAGACACGATTCCTTTAATCGTTCTCCAGTTGCCCGCCCCCCTGTTCTTATGAAAATGTGTAGATACATTAAATTGGGGCTGACTACTGAATACTTGCGTAGCCGACTACTATAGCTGAGAGGGATGACTACTCGCAAATCATGCCTTCTTCACTTATTTCGTAAATAGCTTACATTAGGTAGTTCATATACTTAATACACAAGTTTGTCCATCGAGTAGCCACCTCGTCTGTCTGTCTCTAAAAGACAGAAGCAATAATTGTACAAATAAAATATCTCGATTTCGACTACCGAACATTTTCCGCATTCCGAAAGTTCCTTGCTGAAATAGCCTTCCCCCATCTACCTCACTTATATTATACTTCCTTAGAATTAACCCATTAGCAGTTTGCTTGCCTCAAAATCACCAATAATCCTGACCCGGAGTGCGCTTAAGGCTGTTTTCAAATCTACTTAACGATTTACAACTGCCTCGTAAAACGTGTATCCTGCACATTCCATTCCATCATACGTTTGATGTAGTTCCAGCTAATCCCATTTACATGGTAGATACCACAATTCAATTACATACTTGTTACAGAATTAGCCATTTTATGAGATAATTCGACCCGTACACCAATAAACTTGGTCATATCCGAAACTTCTCTACGAAACAGCTCCAGCACCAGGAATCGTAAAATCATTGCAAACACTAGAAAAAAAATACGCACTCTCAATGTTGCACCTAAGCAAATGTTGGGACTTCGTCCGCATAGAGGATAGCAAGTCAGAGTCACAGTGTTGGCACTCTGGCAGCGTGTTTATTTATTTTGTAGTAAGAATAATCTCTTCAACTGCATAACGACAGGCAAACAATTGAACACATGTGTTCCAGAGTTGTAAAATAGAAAATACAAACGTTCCGGGATGGAAAGCGAACGACGATCGACGCGACGGTGACGACGACGAAGAGCGACGTTGAAGCTTGTCGTCATCGTCCGTCCGGCCGTAGGAAATGACCCTATGCAGCGCCGAAGCAGCGGGATAAGACAAGCCCGCTGCAGTTGCAATGTGTACACAATCGTTTGTTGGGACGATGGAGACTTTACTTGTTGGCTTTACTTTTGATAAAGTATGTTTGGTATACCTACATACGAATAACGTGCTTTTTTTTTGCTTATTAGATACCAAACTATTATGGTAATTAGGCTTTCTAGTTTTTTACGCCCGACAGCAGATTGGCAGCATTTGGCAGTTGAAAAATCCAACCAATTTGTCCTAATTTAGTTGCAGCCCTCAATTTGTGCACCTTTTATATGAATCTGTGATTTAAAATAGAATAATAGAATAAAATAAAGTCTGTTCTTATCTCTTAAAATGTGAGATCGGAATAGTTTATAGTAAAGTTTTAAAACTTTTCCATTAGTCTTTCCATGTGTGTCATATACGCTGACAACAACTATGCAAATATTGAGATAAAATGGGATGGATAGCTATGAACAGCTTAGTTTTTCTGAGTGCCAAAAAGTGTAAATATATATGCAGTACAGGGAAACTCGGTCACTGAAACCATTTAGCAAAGAGTCCTCGATAGGTACCTATTCATGTATGTATATAGCTAAGCAAAAAATGTACGTCACAGGTTTCGAATATCACTTCTAATATCGTTTTCCATTGGGCAAAAAGAAGCGTCTGGGAGAGCCCGAAATCGAAAAAATCACTTCTGAAACCGATCCGTTGGTACAAAAAAAAAAAAATACTCTTCTGGTGATTCTGATAAGAAAATTACGCTTCTCGATTTGAAGTCAGAATCCACTCAAGAAGCACTAACACAAGTCTAATTTATGTATTTTATACAAGTCAACTGACAGCTGCCGTAGATTATTTTTTCGCATTTCACTAATACTTTTGTGGATTCAATCAGAAGCAATTTTCTTGTTCCATTAAAATAAATAAAATAAATAGTTGGTGCAACAGGTCCGCAGGGACTCTAGGCCTAGCTTCTCACAACCATTCGTTTTGTGTGAGTTTCTCAAATTTGGAACGAATGGAAGGGATCTACAATTTTATGCCGACTCCAAACGGCTAATTGAGAAGCTTTTTCAAGACAGTTATACTCTCGGATGTTTGTCAGACGTTCGCGAGAGGTGCTGCAGTGAAAAAAAACCCTAAGTTGGAATTTGGGTTTTTGCGGGATTCGAACCTCGACCCCTCGCATACTAGTCCAATACACTAATCACTAAGCTACCGCACCTACTTCTTGTTCCATTGGATTGCCGAATATTCTCGAGTGAAACCAATGAAAAACGGCATAACCATTACAAGAGTATCGCTATCGTAGAATGCTTGAGCGACCCATAATTAACTCTCGATCTTTAGTCTCCCACTATTCATCATCAGGCAAATCTTCATATGGGTAAAGGACTCCTGGCGAACTTGGTGACCTGATGATACCATTTTTGACAGTAAGTTTTTCTACTATAAAAAAATCCACAGAGAAACGCTCAGTCTGCAACTTTAACTTTGAACAAAGTGGACCTCGTAAATCCGTTTTAATATTTTAAGCATCTGCGAGCAGAGTCAGTGACTTGATGGTTAGTTCGCGTAACATTAAAGCGCCAGTTAAGAGATATCTTCTCAGTCTTATTCAGCCATGCGTTTGACACCTTATTGTAAAAAAGGTTTAAGTCTAAACCAACCCTGTCAACACTTAGTTATGGGTTATTCAAATATTGTTCGAATGAGGCTCGAATTTGGCTTGGAAGGGCTTCTCCAGTTGAATGGCTTGCTTTAGAATCGTAAATACATACTTTAGTATGTACTATATGTTTTCTTGAAGGTCGTGCTCGTAAATTGAGCTCTTTCACAAGTACCTTTTAGGAAAGAGCTCGACACCATTTATACTGCTCTTTTGGTTGGATTTGAACGCGTCTTTCGACTGCATTACTTGAAGAGGATATTTTTATCAGGTAACTCGGTTGCGTATTAATTTAGTCACAGTTAACAATTTCTTTGAATTTATAAAAACGACTTGTAGCTGGCTGCGGTATAGAGAGTTGATTTAACGATGAAGTGGGAATGTTTAAAGTGTAAAAATTAAAGAAACATTTATTGAGGGATCTAGTTAGTTCTAACTTCTAGAATCTAGATATACCTACCAGATGAAAAGTTGGTAAATATACAGTCCTATGCTACGTCATCCTCTTTAATTAAAGGACTAGCTGTTAAAAAAAGGCAAACTAGAGATCCCTTCCATTTTTCCCAATGACAAGAGTTTATACAAAAAAAATGGTGTGAAAGGCTAAAAAGAGGACAAATATAGCGCAGCCTCCAATGCAATGTAGTGGTCACATGTAATTTCTATATAGGAATAGGGTTTTTTCGACTTTGGCCCACACTGACACAGGGTGTTCAATCTGTTATCAGAATGATCAAACTTAGAGCTTAAGCCAAGTTTACAGTCTATAAAGTCATATCTGTTCCAACTGTTTATTATGGGAAGCGAAGAAATGTGGATCTTTTTTAGAACCTATAAAACTTAGAAAAACAAAAGGAAAGGAGACTATTTATAAGACCCTCATCATACCAGTCCTGATTTTTGGTACAGAAGCATGGACGTTATCAAAGACTGATGAAGATCTCATCGGTCGATTTAAGCCCGAAATTCTTCCAATAATTTTCGGTCCCATTTGCGTTGATGAGCTTTAAAAGATTTGATCTATCTAAAATAGCTAACGAGTGCGCAACTGAAGGCAATTAGCCAAAGATCGCGCTAACTGGAGAGGCGTACTGATTGACGCGCCGGTCTACAACGGACTGTAGCGCCACATTGACTTCTTTATTGAAAGGCTATACAACGGAAAAATCAATAGCCAATCCCTATTAAAGGGCATAGCCATGGGTCTACAAGAAGTTAAATGTGGTATGAAAGGTCATTTGATATATGTGGCCCTTATAAGGCCTATCATCTCTTATGGCCGTCCGATGTTATTCTGTGTGAGTGTGTGCTCTTCATACCATTAGTTGCAACATGGAATCGCTCTCATATGAATCCTTCTAGTTAGGTACATACATTTATTTAAATTCGGTCTTGTAAATTTTGGCTTAACAAATTAATTATTTGCACTCTTTCAATCACAGCAAAGAACAGATCTCACGTATACGGAAACCACAATTTCACATCAATCTTGTTATCCATGGCAACCTTTTGGTCATAATTCCTTTTTTACTCTCTTTCTCTTGCCCACAAAAATAAAAGGAACAAAAAGCCGGCCGTTTTTTTTTTTTTTTTTTTTTTCAACCATAAAAGTGTCTTCTTCTCCAGTTATTATTATTTACTCTCAATATTTTTTTTTTCCTCAACGGTTTTTATTTTTCAAATTTTGTCTTCTCCTTATCGTTTTTTATATCTGCCACTCGAGTAATAATTCTTTTTTGTCCACTCCCTCTCTGGCTCCTCTGTTTGCTCAAATCTTTATCGTTTGGTTTAAAATCCATTAAGGCAATGACCTGTTTTCGATTTGTTGTTGTTTTGTCTCGCTCCGACTCGTTGGATTGGAAGAGATCAACACCAACAGCAGAGCACAAGATCGACACACGATCCATTTGGCTGGGTTAGTAGAGGGTTGTCAAACGAGTTTTGTTTCGACTTGTAGTTAACTCTACCTTAAAAACTGACAAAAAAAAAGAGTGAGCACTTGCGTTTTCGCGTTTAGACTTTAGAAAAGATACATTCTTGTATACAAATATAACACGGTTCAAGGAAATAGGTGCACACATGTTTGCAACTGCAATATCTGCTGCACTGCATGATAGCCAGCAGCACTTATAAGACCAGTACTACTCCAACAGAGCCTACCAGAGTCTATGCACTTTGGCAGCGTGTTGTTTGCTGTAATCACAACAGAACTGCGTATCGCAACGCTGCATGCGACTTTTGATGACTTTCCTCTCTCCCATAGGACACTGGATCTGGTTGGCTTTGATTTTTATTTGCCTCCAGAAAATTGCTGTGTTTTTCTATCGTGAGTTTTGTTTTGACTTTTTGTTTTCGTTTGTTTTTGTTTTTAGTGCCTGATTTGCACTGCGCGGCATATGGACTAATACTTGTTTGCTGTGGTGGCCGTACTCTCCTTGCCCGGTGTGCTGCGGATAAAGTTGGATTGGGTATACCTTTGGCGCAGTACGGAAGTGCGATAATGGTGTGGGATCAAAGGGCTTTGTATTTGGGTTTAGTGGACGCTGGAAAAAAAAGGGGCGCCGTGGTTTTAAATCATCACTGCCAAATGAGATCGCGTTTTTGTAATTGACAAAAATCCGGATGAGATGCGATTTAAACAAGATGGCGCATGGTCTCATTGAGGTCGAAAATTAAACGTGTCAACGCCTTTTTCGTGAACTATTTAAACATATAAGCTAGTGCACGAAAAGGGTGACCTAAATTTCAACTCGCAAATCAAGTTTCGTCAGGAAAAGATAGCCTGTTGGCCTAATACGACAGGAGCGCTCATCTGAATCACTATCTATCCGTTCGAACTGCATTGACAACTACCTACAACTCTATCCCAAAAAAAATTACTTGAAAAGCTCCACAAAAATGTCACAAAAAATGCTTAGAAAAACAGAACCATAAATCGCCCAAGGAACGTCTACCAAAAACTCCTCGATAAAAACCAATGTGTAAACGCACCAAAAATTCCTCAAATTCAAATGCCAAAATTTAGTAGAAAAAATACTCCGAGAAAGCCTAAGAAACGCTACAAAAAAATCCACCAAAAGCGCAGAAACGCCCCAATTTCAAACCCGTTTTGAGAAGCGTTCCAAAGAATATAGGTATTATAACACCGACAAGGAAAACCATTTTAACGATATTTTCATAACAATAAAATCCGCATCCAAATCCGTTCTTTCTTCTTCTGAAAGCTGAAAGACGCTTTATTGGGGCTCGTATTCCCTATCATGAAGGCGAATTGCATCCCCCAAAGCCGCCCCTGCATAACTAGAATTTTTTTAGCTCTACTCGTAAAACTTACCACAAACAGAGCAGAGCTTATAAAGTTGTTGGGTGGGTTTTTGGCTTTACTATACAAACTCCTATCTACAGATCTAGATCCATCTGTGCATATGATGTTCTCTTCGGGCATATTTTGAGCGGGTTTTGTTCTTTTCACGGTAGCGGGTAGCGGATTATCTCCAGATCGAGGCACGAGCGGTTTGTTGCCTGTAGGTATAAGTATAATGCATGTAGCTAGATAGATCACTGTGGCTTAGGTTAATTTCCAGTAATAATTTCACCATAATGAACAATGTGTTTGGCGTTTGGGGGGCTCTCTTTGGCGTTGTTCAATTTACAATATTATTGGTATTAATTGACATAATTCGTTCATTGCGGTTCGCAGTAATTACTGTGTGTTGGACATGATTGCCGCTGGCTGGCAGCGCTAGCAGCTTTATAGTTGAGTAGGTGGGTGTGGAGAGGACGCGCAAACGTTGTTTTTAGTTTCTTGTGCGATTCTTGATGTACATACATAGACATACTATCTACTTATGGTCTGAAGTTGACGTATTGACTGTTGTGACTTTTGCGTGACTGGAACATGTTAATGTAGGTGTGCTAGAAGCGTAACTCAATTAATGAGGACATTTCTTTTTTTTTTTCAGAATTCGTCAATGCAAATCATAATATCTAACATTTAAAAAAAAAAAATCACAAAGAAAAGTGCTATGTTAGCTATGTGGAATAGCCCACTAAAAATATTTTAAATCGATTTTCATGAGGATCACTGTCATTTTTAATCATAAAAGTAGATGCGAATAAGTTTTTCTTTTTAGCACAGCAGTGAAAAACTGGGAAGAAAAGCATGTATACCAAAGGCGGGATCCGCGGTTCAACCCCAGAAAAAAACGAATGAGTATAGCTTAAGCTAGGTTAAGGTGTCATAAAAACTGCTCTAGATGAAGTAATTTTTTTTTTAAATAGTTTTAACAAGATCCAGTTGATAAAAGATGCGAATTTCGAAAAGCATTTGTATAGGTATGCACTGATTTAGGTTTTCAAATGCATTTCTCGTTTAAGAACTACGAAGCTTGTTTCATAGTTCTCTTACAGAGTTCCATGTCAAATTGTTGAAACATGCTGTCGCTGTTCAAGGAAAGGAGTTTCAACTTTTCTAATTTAGCTGATGGAGATCTTCAGTTCTTCTGGAGTTGTTATTTCACTAAAGAAGAAATCCCTTCTAATACCACAAAAAACTGGACCTTTTATAAGGTGGAATCGCAAAATTGTGGTGTCCTATTACTGTTAGGTAGCCAACTAAGTTTTTTTATAGCAAGGTTTGCGGCTGATTTGGAGATATCGGAGTTTAGGTCATATGAAGGGTGTTTTCGGACTTTTTAAGTTCATCAGCCCTTTCGTTACCTTTGATTACCTCGTGGCCGGGAACCCACCATATTTTTATTCCCCGTATTTTTATTTTAAATATAGGCAACGCCTATAATGGCGTGCATTATATTAATTCTCCAAAACGTTAACCAAGAAAGTTCTGTTGTTAACTTCTTGTAATCTGTCAAGGGGCGCATAAATCTAACCTGAGATTAGATTTGCGTGTTCTTAAATTGAAAAACGTAATACTTTCTTTGACGTAATACTTTATACAACTGTGCTATGTGTTAGTTTGCGATATATAAGTAGACTTGAATGCAAACAAAACAAAATAAATAGCTAAATAGTTGGCGCAACTGGTTCGTGTATCCTAGGTAAGATAGGCTTACATTGTCACAACACAACCACTCATTTTGTATGAGTATTTATTTTTGTGACGATGGAATGGAATTACAGTTTAGTGTCGAGCCCAAACTTCTAATTGAGAAGTTCTTTCATGATACATATAGTTATACTTCTCAATGTTTGGCAGACGTTCGCGAGTGGTGAGGCGATAGTAGATGCAAATGCAATAAGTGTTTTTCCGGGGATCGAACACCATGCTACTGTGCCCACAAGACAAGAATGTGGTATAAGGCAGTCAACTTTTGATAGTCATCCACAAAAAATGACAGTATGTGTATGAGTTCACCATAGAAAGAATCAATGGGCCTTATACTTTCTTGCAGAAGGTAGGTACTGTAACTATGCTACTGGATATCTTTTTCGCAAATTTTTACACCAGAATTGAATGCTTTAGCTATTGCAAAAATATCGTTTAAACAAGACTGTGCATCCTTTTATACAACACATCCAATGTAACAATGTTATTACACAACAAATTCTCTCAAGAGCTGGGTAAGTCGATTGGAGAGGAAAAATATACGGAAAAATATATTGAGAAGCTCTTACAAGACATTTATACTCTCGGATGTTTGTCAGACGTTCGCGAGAGGTAGCGAAGTGGAAAAAAACCATAAGTTGGAATTTGGGGTTTTGCGGGATTCGAACCTGAGACCCCTTGCTTAGTACTCCAACACACTAACACTAAGCCACTGCGAGTACTAGACTAGACTAGAGTGTAACCTACAGAAATAAAAAAGAAGACTTTCCCGGGAAATACCCTTGTGTTATAGTTACTGTTATACTGACTGCAATTTTTGTATAACCTGTTTATAAGCTGCAATGAATAAAAGGAATATTTTTCACCGGATCCTACTTGGAGACTTGAGACAGAGTATCGCATTCTCTCTTCACATACTCTGGGACTGCCTATCCCCTAGCACCATGTCGTCTCAGAAAACAATATCCTTGGTGATGAAATCGTCAATTCAGCAACCCTTGCTGACATTACACCCAGGGAAGATTCCTTAACGTCTCTTACGTTTTATAATCTAATCTACTTACTTACTTACTTAGGTGGCGCTACAGTCCGGGGTGGACCTGGGCCTCAACCAATACGCCTCTCCAGTTAGCGCGATCTTTGGCTAACTGCCTCCAGTTGCGCACTCCAAGTTGGTTGAGGTCCCCTTCCACTTGCGCGCGCCACCTAAGGCGAGGTCTTCCTCTACTGCGTTGTCCCTCCGGGTTAGAATCGAAGACTCTTCGGGCCGGAGCGTTGGTGTCCATTCGCTCTACATGTCCCAGCCATCTTAGACGACTGATGCGTACTTTTCTGACTAGGTCGATGTCGCTGTACAGCTCGTAGAGTTCGCTGTTAAATCTTCTCCTCCAAAGCCCGTCAACGCAAACGGGACCAAAAATCACTCGAAGAATTTTGCGTTCGAAGCGACCAAGAAGATCCTCATCCGTTTTTGCTAGGGTCCATGCTTCTGCGCCATAGAGCAGGACAGGGATGATGAGAGTCTTATATAGAATCTCCTTAGTGCTTCTTGACAAGGCCTTACTAATCAATTGCCGTCTTAGGCCAAAGAAACAGCGGTTGGCAAGTGTGATTCTTCGTTTGATTTCTGATGTGATGTCGTTATCAGAGTTTATAGCGGAGCCGAGGTAGACAAAGTCCCTAACTACCTCAAAGTTATAGCTGTCTATCGTGACGTTCTGCCCGATTCGTCGATGTCGTGTGTCCCTTCTTGTTGACAGCATATATTTTGTTTTACCCTCATTCACCACTAAACCCATTTTTGCCGCTTCTGTACTAATACTTGCAAACGCACCAGTGACAGCTCGCTGTGTTGTACCAACAATGTCAATGTCGTCAGCGTATGCAAGCAGTTGCACAGACTTATAGAAAATTGTGCCTCTGGTGTTGGCTTGTGAGTTTCGCACAATCTTCTCAAGAATGATGTTGAAGAAGTCACATGACAGCGCATCACCTTGTCTAAATCCTTTTTTGACATCAAAGGTCTCGGTGAGATTGTTTCCGACCTTTACGGAGCAGCGAGCGTTCTCCATCGTCATTCTGCACAATCTGACAAGTTTGGCAGGGATGCCAAAACTAGACATGGCTCTGTATAGCTCGTCTCTATAAACGCTGTCATATGCGGCCTTAAAATCGATAAAAAGATGGTGAGTATCGATCTGGTATTCTTGGGTTTTTTCCAGGATCTGCCGTAGTGTGAATATTTGATCGGTCGTGGACTTACCGGGCCTAAAACCGCACTGATAGGGACCTATCAGATCGTTGACGAATGGTTTCAGGCGTTCACACAATACAGCAGACATGATCTTATACGCAGTGTTCAGGAGACTGATGCCTCTGTAGTTGGCGCAGTTTAGAGGGTCTCCTTTCTTGTGGATCGGGCAAACAATGCTGAGGTTCCATTCATCAGGCATACTTTCCTCTAACCAAATCTTGGAGATGAGTTGGTGTATGCACTCTACCAAGTCATCTCCGGCTGCCTTGAAGAGCTCGGCAGGTAAGCCGTCTGGACCAGCAGCCTTGTTGGATTTAAGCTTAGATATTGCTATCCTCACTTCATTTTGGTCAGGTGGACGGAAATCTTGGCTGTCATCGTCCAGGTTGAATGGATCGTTCTGCCTAACAGCGGAATTTGTGTCGTCTTCGCCGTTTAGCAGTCTGCAGAAATGGTTTTTCCATGTCCTCAGCACCGACTGTGACTCTACTACAAGGTTTCCTTGCTCGTCTCTACAGGTCTCCGTTCGGGTCTTGTTGCCATGACACGTTCTTTTTACCTTTTGGTAAAACTTCCGAACATTGTTCCTGGAGTAACACCTCTCTATATCCTCGATCGCGCGCTTCTCATGCTCTCTCTTTTTTCTCCGGAGAAGCCGATGTTCTTCCCTCCTTTTTTGCTCGTAGAGCTGACGAGCTGCTCTCGTCCTTCTATGCAGCGACGCTTCGTAGGCACTTTGTTTTGCTGCATGTGCTTGCCGGCACTCTTCGTCAAACCAGGGGTTTCGGGGGGGTGGGCTGGTGAAACCGAGCACATCAGTTGCGGCGTTTTTGATGGCTTCTTGGCATCGGCGCCACTGGTCTTCGGCACTTGATGCTGGCAGCATAGGACTTCTCGAGAGGTTGAGGGATACGCGATCGGCAAAGGTTCTGGCGGTTTGTTGCGTTTGTAGTCGTCCAACGTTAAATCTCCTCACAGTATTTTCTCGTTGTTGTGGCGTCTTGGATATCCGCATCCGTACCTTGGCTACAACAAGGTAGTGGTCCGAGTCTATGTTGGCCGCTCGGAAAGTTCGGACATCTAGAATACTGGAGGAGTGCCTTGCGTCGATCGCAACGTGATCAATTTGGTTGACGGTTTGATGATCAGGTGACCGCCATGTTCCTTTGTGTATATTGAGGTGAGGAAACCGTGAGCTAGCTATGGTAACATTACGTCCCGCAGCAAAATCAATCAGCCTAAGTCCGTTTCCAGACGTGGTGTCGTGTAGGCTGTGTTTTCCGATTGTGCTACCAAAGATGTCCTCCTTTCCTATTTTGGCGTTAAAATCACCCAAGACGATTTTAACGTCATGCTTAGGACATTGCTCATATGTTTTGTCGAGGAGCTCGTAGAAACATTCTTTGGTAGCATCGTCTTTATCTTCTGTGGGGGCGTGAGCGCATATCAGGCTGATGTTGGCGAATTTAGCCTTGATGCGGATAGTTGTAAGGCGTTCACTAACGTGTCGAAAGCTCAAGACTTCTTGCCTAAGTCTGCCGCTTACAACAAATCCGCATCCAAATAGACGCTGCTTTTGTTCTCTGTAGCAGTCACCGTAGTAAATGTCACAGTTTTTCATCCTCCTTTTGCCCGGCCCATCCCACCGCACTTCCTGGATGGCGGTGATACCTGCTTTGTAGCAGTCTAGGGCCTCCGCTAGTTGTTCGGCTGCACGCGGTCTGTTCAGAGTTCGAACATTCCACGTGCAGATCCGAACGTCATTGTCCTTTTTTCGTTTTGCAGGGTCGTCAACAGTGAATCCGTCCTTATCCGAGGCTTTTGGTTGCTTCGCAACAGTGCTTTTTTTCCGTGGTAGGGTAGTTAACCCCACGCACAACCCCCAACCTGGAGGACCAGGCCCTTTCTGTAACCCCTTGGGCAAAAGGAGCCGGAATATTCCGGAGTCAGTAACCCGCTGCGGGGATGTGAGAGCTGCCGTTGACCCATTAAGGGCTCTTCCGCCACCATCTCTATTTCAACACCCTGACTAGTGCTGAAAAATCCTCAATGACCTCAGCTCCAAATACGTCGAAGTAGCTCATTGAGGTATCTGCCATGTTGACTGTTGACGCCACCGTTGATTCAGCCATGTGAATTTATCCGCCGTACGTCCTCTTTCTGAGGGGCTCATGTAAGACCTCTGAGACTCGATCAGGCAGTCATTCCGACAGAGCATTATAGTGTTGCTATTTTCTTCGTGTTCAACACTCGCGCTTATAAGTTTAGCAAGTCATGCCCGGAAGGACAAGACCAGTACCCGGTGGCTACCACGCGGAGGTGAAATAAGCACAATTGATGTGTATGAACAGTTACAACGACTGGGCATCGCCAAGTTGACGCCAATCAGTGCCTACCCTATTCATACAACACCCAACCACCAATTATAATCTAATCTACTGCTCTAAAAATAAGTCCAAAAGTTCTAGGATGACTAAAACAAATACATTTTCTACACAACTATAATAATAAAACAGAAAAGTTCGTAGGTATGTGGATCTGAACACGCATCACATTAAAACAGGGGTTGAATTACCACATCCGTGATCGAGTAATACGTGACTGAATTTGTTATTGTTTTGCTTGTAAAATCCACAAAATTCGGCCCCAGCTTAAACCATTCCCGAAAGTTTCCTAGAGAACTAGAGGCCTTATCATATAGGAATATTTAGTTTTAAAATCTTTTCATTCAAATTTTGAAGACACAGCCAGTCTTAAGCTAAGATTACACGTGCCAATTTTCGTGGCAAATTTTATATATTGGAGCTCTTTGAATATTTATAAAACTTTAAGGGTACAACAAAACAATAGAAGCTACCAGAAGTTTGGTGAACAAAAATTCAGTATTTGGAAAGTAGAAAACCCCCAAAACTCATCAAGCCTTGTTTCACTACAAAGACCATTTAACTCAAGATCAAAGCTCTGGGCAAATTTTATTTTCTTCATCAACATCTGTCCAACAAACAAACACTGCATAATTTTCAAAGCAACAACAGTCCGTTTGGTGCTTAATAATGCTGCTGCTGTTGCCTCGTGCGATCACCACAAATAGAACCAGTTTGCGAATAGCACAAGCGCAATATCGCAGGAGGAGGCCATGGCAAGAAGCAAGAGCTCTTGCCTGTCGTACCTTTACTACCCGTGGATCGTGGTTTTGAAGATGCTGGCCGCATACTGGATATGACCGCCAGCATCCCAGCAAAGCTACTGTGCACTTCATAGATACGCCAAGGCCCAAGAGTGTATATTCTTATTTTTTATGCTTGCTTCGTGGATCTTTGTTTTGGTTGCGTCTCTTTTACACTTTATTGCACAGCGTGATTCATTAGTCGTGCATCGCATTATTCACAAATGGCACACACGAAGCGGTCGACGTTTGAAGCGAATAGCTATATCTAACCTAACCCAAGCCAACGGAAAAGGTCTAACTACAGTGACTAAAAAAAAAGACTAACAAAGTACGAGAAGTTTTTGTTGTAGCTTGTCGTTTCTAACAATTTAGAGAAACACGTGGTAATGGTAAATCATTGGGTTTTTGCCCACTCCACTTATGGTTGCAAGAAGTGTGTAATGTGGTAGCCGCCAATGTGGGCAGATGGTACAACAGCTCTGTAAAAGTCCAGTGCGTTGCGTCTGTTGCGTAGTTAGACGAGGACACTTGTTGGCTGTTACATAAATGGATAAAGCGACTGTGATGCGACGTAGATTGTCACATTGAATGATGTCCTGATATACCTAGAGGGAAGACGATGCCGATGCAGTGGATCAACGGACTTCTCTTCTTTTTTAACTTTGCGAAGGCGTTGCTTTCGTGAGATCAAAGTACTAAGGTGAGCTCTACTACAAAGTTAGAGTTAATACAGACCACAATATCCCCGATATTGAAAAAAAGCGAAGAAGACGACCTCTTGCGTTCACCTGTTATGATGTAGTGTAGACAACTAAACTCGCAGTTTTTCCTTCACAAAAACCACATTGAGCTTTGTTAGCTTTACACGACACTTTTCGTTCTTAAATTGGTATACGATACGATACGATTACGCTTAATTATCCTTCTCGTGTTTTCGAAACCCGGAACAGTGCTTATGTTTTGTGGTTTTATGGCAAATGCATCAGCGTTGCTGTCTCGTGTCTAACATAGTAAAAGTCATGCCAACACGGGGAGCCGCAATCGACCTTGTTGTCATTTTTGTTAGCCAAACAATGTGTCTACCGACAAAACAGTGGAGCAACGCCTACTATAAAATATTCGATCGTGATAAAGCAAAGCACGCATCATTTTTTCATGAACATGACTTTATACTACTGTTGAATTGAGTTAACGCCTTGTTAACATATTTATGGTATGTTGTTAACAAATTAAGTAGAGAGAAAATGATGTTTTCATTTTCGAATGAGGAGAAAGTATTTCCCGTTCGTGTGGAGTCAAATAGAGGATTTGCACGAAGGACATTTCATGTTAAACTTCAAGGCTAGGTATATGAGTAATATCCATATGGTCCATACGAATGAGATCCAATGATAGAGCTGATAGAGCTAATGCAATAGCTATAACTAAAGAGTTTGTTCACTGCGAACTGTAGGTAATTGTTGTTGCCAAAAATGTCGCAAATCACTACAAATAAATGACTCGAATTAATACTTCTAATCGCAATATTCAAAAAACAGATTTTGATATTTTTCGCCGTTTTCAATGTGAAATTACCAATCAATTCAAGACAAAATCGTTGTGATTTGCGAAAAATATATAATTCGTGATTTGCAACTCAAAATTTTGCAATTAGTGACTTTGCAGTTCTTTCCGTGAAGGTCCCAATTCTTTCATCACTCTCATTCTCTTTCGATATGGTTCTCCCTTAATTGAGATGTTGATTTTCGACTATACGGACCGAAAAAACCTGGGTCGCTTACTCTCTCTCGCGAAATTGTGCAGATTTTAATCAAAAAACACGGAACAAATTAACAAATTAACAAATTAAGTCACGTATTACTCGTTCGCACGAGAGAAATTTTGGCCTATGAGATTCAATTATTGCAAAACCGCAAATTTGAAATGTATTCTCAGGAAATCAAAAACATTCGTTTTTTAACAAGAAAGGAAATTTAAATGCGGTTACTCAAAAAAAAGACATGAATCACTTAAAAATCATTGGGCAGAATATTTTAATATGGCGATGTTTAATCATATAAATTTTTAGCGTAAGCTATTTTCGTCCGCGAGGACCCTAGACCCTAGCTTTTCTCAACCATTCGTTTTGTGTGAGTTTTTAATTTGTTGAACAAATTAAAGGGATCTACTATTTTAAACCTCGGCACAATAGATCTTTTAGGTCAAAGTGCCTCTTTATCGCCCTGGCGATAAGTCAGAAGTTTAAAAAAAAAAAAAAAATTTTAAGCCGAATCCAAACGGCGGATTGAGAACCATTTTCATGACAGTTCTACTCTTGAATGTTTGTCAGACCTGCGCGAGAGGTGGCGCAGTGAAAGACCTTAAGACGTAATTTGTATGTTCTCGGAGTGTTTTCACAAAATTCGATCAGAGATTTTTCAAAAAGGTATGTTTTTTGCCCGAGCCTCTGTCAGGAACATGTTGAGGAACATAACACTTGGAAGCTATTACTTCCATGACTTACAAGAACTTTCTGATCTTTACAGGTGTTTGAGGACATCAGGATGGCTGGACGGCGTCGGTTAAATACAATAAATAGAGACACGAGCTAACCATCTGCAATATCAACGGTTAACCTTCAAAAAAAGGCATCGCATAGGGTGGTATATTAGGCTTTACCCTGCTCTAACAATCCGTAAACCTAACCTTACCTAAGTGTTTCTTCAATCGAGTTTTTGCTTTTTATAGGTAGGTACTATACCTATACCTAATCACATTTTAAAGCGGAATTTCGATAGATATCTCTTTTTATAGTTTTGTCGTCTGCAAAACACTCAGCTTAGGTCAGGGGAGCTTATTATACCTAGCTACCTACGTCTTCTCGAGAAGATCAAAGAATGCTTCATTGGCTGTGTCGTCTTCACCTCTTTGACAACGTAAGCAAAAATCAGCGTAGGTAGGTACTTTTTTTAAGTTTGGCCTTGAAGCTAAATGTCACTCAGGCGTTCGCTTAAGTTGTCTAAGCCCAATTCTTCTTGCCTAAGCAGATTATTAACTAATCTCACGCAATTCCTTGTCCAATATTTTGAAATGTTCGCTATTACCTTCTACTAAGTAGGTAGATAGGTAAGTACAGTCACTTCTAATACAGATCAAGAAATAGTTTACATAGGTATACAATTGCTTTGATATGGGCGGACTTTCCGAATATAGGTACCTCTTTTTATCCGATTCATTTTGCGTACCTAAGGGCCTATGTCAAGTTCTCATTTTGGTGCCAGTTAATCATTCTACGAGTTCTTGTTGCTGACCTTAAACGTGTTTCGCACAAATAAGACCATAAAGTTCACTTCATTGCGGTTTTTTTACCACTGCCAAGCGGTTATGTACATATTTGCATAATTCCCGAAAGCCACGATCCTCCACGTCCATGAAGACCTACTAGATAGAGTTCTTTATGGTCATACTTATCCCACACCTGCATATTATACAATCGTACTACAAGTTCAGTCTCACACAGTTCACAGATACCCCTATGTTTAATCAGGTGTTGAAATGTCAATACAAGATCTAATAGTCCACTGCACTTACCCATGAAGAAGATGTTTGTTTGCTCTGACTCATCATTGATCGATTAGTCCGCCAATCGATAAGAACTGGAAAAAACGAACGAAATAAACCTCTCAACAAATATCAACAGACGACGACATAAAATTTATCATAATTGCCCCATTTATGATCGGACATGTTCATGCATGCACAATCGACCATCAGCGACAGCAACATCAAGATCCCAAAATATCAGGAGCAAAAGCTCCGCCTCTACCCAAAAGATACAGATTCTCCTGTTCCAAAAAAAAAAAAAAACATCCCCACGAGTTGCACGTACGATCATTCGATTACCTGACCCATTATCTACTTGCTCTGCCATGATCTTCTGTAGGAGCACAGCATGGAGTAGCAGCAATTGCAAGTGTGTGTGCGAGCGAGTCCAACCAACAAAATGACTTCAGACTTTTCAGGCTACGAAGGAACTACGAAAAAAAAAAAAAAATCAAAATATCATCAACTTGCTGATTGCTGCTAAAGAACCAAGAAAAGAACAAACAAAAGAAAAGCAACGACCAGCATATAAAAAAAAAAAAAAATCGTAAAAGGGCATAAAAAACGATCACAGGTGTTCACGATCAAGCAAATAAAATGCATGTACATACACACATGCATCCAAACACCCATCAAATCAAGTTAATGATGGATGATAGTTTTTTTCTTCTCGTTCTTTATTTCGTTCTTCTTCTACTTGTTGTTGATTTTTTTTTTTTTTTTTTTTCTTCACAAACGTTTTTGTTGTATTTTTACGAGATACAAGTTAGAGACGTATGGCGACGCTTTAAATCGCATCTCTGGTGCCGTCTAGGCTGACCCGACTTGTGTATTGAAATTGAAATGAAATTACACTAAAGATGGATTAAGAACTCACACACACCCATCCGCACAAACACTCAGCCGTTTACTACTATGAGAGGCAGCACAGATGTTATGAAAGGTGTGTGGAGGAGAAATAATCAAAACAAACCTTTTTACTTGCCCTCCCTCCAGAGGAAATTTGGCGGGATACTATGATATGTACTACGAAACGGCTACGGCAGCCGATTACATACAATATACGATACGAATACGACATACGAGCAGTGTTGCCAGGTCGTGGGGGATTCCCCTTTTTGTGGGGAATTTCAAGAAAAAAATATGCGAAAGGGGAAAAGGGGAATCTTCTCTCTTCCAGAACAAAATGTGGGGAAAATTAAAAAAAAAAATTAAATTGCAATACTTCACTCCAATATTGGGCACATTCAATAATCTAGTTATCTTCAGTGGACTAGATTGGTCTGGATAAGACTTAAACTGAACGCAAAAACTGGATTGGTCGGGAACATCACTTTTTCTACTTCAAGCACATTATGCGAACAGTCAATTTAGTACTCAGTCACAATTTCTTGACTCGTCGTCGGCTACCCCTCCAAAAACGTCAACTGAAACAGCTGCTTATATGACTGATTTCAGCCAATCAAAACCGAGATACATCTAGTCTGACGGCTGCTGTCAGAATTACTAAACTAGAAGCTTGAACGTCCCCATTGCCTTTTAAATAGAACCAGGGTTGTGCTGAGGTACCTAATTGGGTAATATGGCTCAAGTATCTTATACCATGTTCCCACCAACGTGATTTAGCTAAATCCACTTGATTTAGCTAAATCATCTCATAAATTACGTGATTTACCATACATTTTCGTGATTACTAATTACGTGATTTAGACGTGTTTAAATTTTAATTACGTATCGGGCCACACAAAATAAAATCGAACATACCTTTATTATGTTCAGCACTTCATTCAGCAAACGAAGAGTCAGTGATGGGACTTGAGGAAAGTGAAACGGTTCTAGAAAAGTGTAAAAAGTGATTGAAATACCACTTAAGTGTTAGGAGTCCCATCACTGATATGGCAAAGTTGGCGTAAATGTCACATTTAATCACTTAAAAGTTCGGTGGGGACGCGTTTCGTGATTTATAAATCACTTCGGCTAAATCACGTTGGTGGGAACATGGTATAAATGTGACATTTACGCCAACTTTGCCATATCAGTGATGGGACTTCTAACACTTAAGTGGTATTTCAATCACTTTTTACACTTTTCTAGAACCGTTTCACTTTCCTCAAGTCCCATCACTGACTCTTCGTTTGCTGAATGAAGTGCTGAACATAATAAAGGTATGTTCGATTTTATTTTGTGTGGCCCGATACGTAATTAAAATTTAAACACGTCTAAATCACGTTATTAGTAATCACGAAAATGTATGGTAAATCACGTAATTTATGAGATGATTTAGCTAAATCAAGTGGATTAAGCTAAATCACGTTGGTGGGAACATGGTATTAATCACTTAAAAGTTCGGTGGGGACGCGTTTCGTGATTTATAAATCACTTCGGCTAAATCACGTTGGTGGGAACATGGTATTAGCTTTCGCTCAATGCTCCGAGCCAAAGAGAAATGGCTCATATTATTTGAACTTCTCGTCTGTTACCCGATACGTTTGATAAACATAATTTTTCGATTCTACAATGCTTTTATTTTATTTTTCCACCTTATTATAAACTTTTCAGTACATTTTTAACATAACTATGCTACAGCCATATAAAATCTATTTTGTTCTCCTATCAGTTTTTCAGCTGTCACTTATTTTTTTCTTCTTATTTGAAACTGACGTTGTTGCGACATACCTTATAACTGGTTAAAATATTAGCCAAGTGAATGGACCCAATGATTTTTTTGTATGTAACTACAAAAAACTGCCTCTTGTGTGGAATGGCTCGGAAAATGGCTCAACGCTCCGTACGCAAGTAGCGCGTTTCATTATAAACGTATACCTCTGACTGAGATTTATTGGCAAAAACTGTATAAGATCTAGACCGCAATAGAATAAAACCACTGCTCCTTTTAACATTATAAAAATAAGTAAAAGTGTATATATACAATAATTCATTTGACGTTTTCTATTTACAGTAATTTCCCTTGTTGCATATTTTGTTGTGGGTGAGTGCATTCCATGATTGTGACGTTGTTCGCCATCACGTCAACAAGCCATATTCAATATGCACAAGTTCATTCTTACTAGATTTCCGTTTTTATATTGGAACTTGGGTGAAAAATTTGTAGAAGCACTCAGTTTACTCAATATTTAGATTGTGGGGAATCCATGGGGAAAACCACCACGAAGAATGGGGAAAAAGGGGAATTTAAAGGTCTGTGATGGGGAATTTCACTTAAAGCGCCTGGCAACACTGCATACGAGTACTCAGAGCTCAGAGGGAGAGTTGTTGGAGTGATCGCGTGATCGTTGCGATCCAATTGTAAAGCGCTCTTCTGGCTGTATCTGCATCTGTATTCTGTATACAGTCAGTATGAGTATCAGTATCAGTAAGTGACGATTTTTTCTCTTACAATTTATGTAGTTTTGAAGAGAAAATTTTGAACAAAAAGCGATCTCCAATGAAGCGGAGAGAGTTGCTGCTCTGCTCGCTTGTGAATCGCGTTGCCTTTGGAGCGCAGAAAAAAGTAACATTTTCAAAAATGAAATCGTACTGTATTTTACAAGGATTTGACTAGAGAGAATAGGTTAGCATTCGGCCGGCTAGTTAGAAAAGTTTCACATATTTTACATTATTCTTTTTTTACAAATCTTAAATCAAACAAATTATAAATATTGTATCGTCAAAAGATTGAATGGGACGATAATAATATTAAAAATAAATAAATGGTTGGCGCAACAGGTCCGGAGGGACCCTAGACCTAGCTTCTCACAACCATTCGTTTTGTGTGAGTTTTTCTTTTTTGAAACGAATGGAAGGGATCTACAATTTTATGCCGACTCCAAACTAATTGAGGAGCTCTTTCAAGACAGTTATACTCTCGGATGTTTGTCAGACGTTCGCGAGAGGTGGCGCAGTGGAAAAAACCCTAAGTTGGAATTTGGGTTACCTATATTACTATATACCTACCATTAAAATGTTGTCAAACATTTTATTGTATCAGGATAAAGATGATTTTTGGTTAAGAAATTCATTGACATCTGAGAATGTTTGACAGTTTGACGGCACAGGAAAATATTCAATGTGGAATTATATCAATTGTGTCAAACATTTAAAGTCAATATACCTTCCCTAAATCCATCCCAAACTTTCGCTCGGCAAACCATCTGCACTGTTTTGTAATTTAGTTTTAAGAAACTTTAATTAGAATTTATATTAAAACTACACTAAAGTTCTAGGTAGGTACTATAAAAGATATTATGTTAATGTACACACCAATCAAATAAATAAAATTGAAATTGAATTGAAACTGAAATACATATAGTTTCATACGGAATACTTTGTGCTAAATGTGTGAATTTCAGTCGGTAAGCTAATAAAAACAAGAAATCTAACAAGCTCCAACAGCCTTCTGTAAAAATAAGCTCTTTAAACATTCCTCCGACATGTGAAGAACAATTTGATGTGCATTAGGCCTTAGGAAGATTAGAGTCAGGTATAACTTACAGAAAATAGCAGCAAGAGCATATTTTCAGCTCTTAATTTCAAAACCAATGGTACCTATCAGCGTTGTCATAAGTGCATATTTGCCTCCATTTTGCAGATTTTAAACCTAGCTGCAGACTTTTAAGTGAAACGCAGATTTGCTGTTTTTTTACAAACCTATGAAATTTTAAATATAAAATTATCGATTTTAAACAACAAAATATTTACGATTACAAGATTTTAAATGCTTAGCAAGACCCAATGAAGTCGTCGCCGATTTATAGCCAACAAGATTTGATGTTTTATTTTATTCTGAGATGCGTAGACGTTGCCAGCTAAGCTATATAGCAGAGGATGATTCGTAGTAGCATTATCCAAACATTGCGCCGTACCAATAACAAATTTTGGTCTTGACTTCATATTTAAATTCACACAATTGCAAAATTTGTATAGAAAATATAACCACTGTGAACTACTAAAATTTAGAGTCTTTCTTAAGTTAAACAGAAACAAAGCTTGCGTCTATAAACGATGCTGAAATCGGCTTAGTCTTAATTTAAAAAAAAAAAAAAAATTAATAATGCTGTTTAATTTCGGTTGCTATTCAATTTTAAATAAATGTTACATCGGATATTTATTTCCTCTGTCAAATGTCAAATTTATATTGTATCTACACTGACTTTGTGCAACACTTTGAGTTGAACTACAGTCTTCTATAGTTATGAATTTATGATTCGACAAATTTGTAGTTCCATTTGCTATTCAAGCAACACGTGTAATCGAATTTGTTATCTCTCTAGTTATATAAAAATCGATTGCGTTAGTCGGGTAAAGGCTCCAGAACGGCTCGACCGATTTGAATGATTTTTGTGTTGTTTTGTTCGTCTTGAATCAGGAAAAAATAAAAGTCAGAAAATCCTCAACATGTGGCGTTGTAGGCCTTCGTTTTTCAGTTCAACCCAGTTTTCTTCAAAATAATCTTCTTTATATACCATAATTCTTTCGGGGTGAAATGATGACGATATAACTCGATAACCACTAGGCCAGTTTTTATGATTCTTCTTTTGTTTTGTTCGTATTGTTATATTTCAGGTTTAGGCAGTCTTAAAATATAGAATTTTGGACCCGATAGGTGGCGTTTTTGTCGATCTCCGAAACCACTCACCCGATTTCAATGACATTTTCTGGATATAACGGGTGATTTTTTAAGAGGCTTATAACTTTTTAAAAAAAAAAAACACAAAAAATTCGAAAAAATGAATGAAATATTTATTTGAATCGATAGTTTGAACCTTGCAATTTAATGTTTAAAGATAATTTCATGCAAATGTTGACCGCGGCTGCGTCTCAGGTAGTCCATCCGCTGAGTCCAATTTTGGCATACTCTTTCACACATATCGGCCGGTATCTCACGAATGAATGCATGGATGTTGGCTTCCAGTGCGTCAATCGAAGCGGGCTTGTCCCTATACACATTAGCCTTGACATACCCCCACAAAAAATAATCTAATGGTGTCAAATCGCACGATCTAGGCGGCCAATTGACCGGCCCGAAACGTGAAATTAACTGTTCACCAAACTCGCCTCGCAATTGCGCCATTGTTTCGCGTGCTGTGTGGCATGTGGCACCGTCTTGTTGAAACCACATATCATGCAAGTCAAGAACTTCCATTTCGGGCAAAAAAAAGTTTGTTATCATCGCTCGGTAGCGTTCACCATTGACAGTAACGCTGCGATTCGCATCATCTTTGAAGAAATATGGCCCAATAATGCCGCCGGCCCATAAACCGCACCAAACAGTGGCTTTTTCGGGATGCATTGGTAGCTGTTGCAATGCTTCTGGCTGATCTTCACTCCAAATGCGGCAATTTTGCTTATTTACGTACCCATTCAACCAAAAATGAGCCTCATCGCTGAACACAATTTTTCGATAAAAAAGCGGATCCTCGGCCAGCTTTCCAAGAGCCCATTCACCAAAAATTCGGCGTTGTGGTAGGCCGGCTGGCTTTAGTTCTTGCACAAGCTGTATCTTAAAAGGCTTTACGCACAAAACCTTCCGCAAAATTTTCCACGTAGTGCTGTAACAAAGGCCTAACTGCTGGGAACGGCGCCGAATCGACATTTCGCGGTCTTCTGTCACACTAGCTGATACGGCCGCAATATTTTCTTCACTACGCACAGTACGTAAACGTGTTGGTGGTTTAATGTCCAACAAAGTAAATTTGGTGCGAAATTTGGTCACAATCTTCCGAATAGACTGCTCAGAAGGTCGAGAATGCCGATCATAAAATGGAAGCAGCGCGCGATGAACATTTCGAACCGAGAACGAATTTTGATAGTAAAATTCAATAATTTGCAAGCGTTGTTCATTTGTAAGACGATCCATGGTTAAATTGCAAACCAAACTGAAGCTGTTTGACAGTGACACAAGGTACTAAACACACGTCAGCTGTCAAAACCAGTGTTGCCAAAACCAAACCAGCTAATAAATCACCCGTTATATGGTTGGTTTTCGGTTGAAAGAAATGATACTTTTGGACCCGATAGATAGCGCTGTCGTCGATCTCCGAAACAGCTTCACCGAGTTGATTGACATTCTGTAGATGGGTATGATTGCTTTGGATATTCAGGGCTTACCTCTTCATAATTCGGATTTGAAAGTCGGCTCAGTTATAATTTTTGTTGGGCTACATCAATGTGGTTGGCCGACACGTCAAAATCATTGCGGTTGGATTAAATCAAATCAACATTGCTATTCGTCATTTATTTCTATTGTATTTACTATAAATTTTGAATAAAGAATTTTAATTGGCCGATTTACATAAATTAGCAAGTGTATTGTGCATGCTCGGAATTATTATTAGAATTACATTAAAAAGTTTTCGTGGAACGAAGTTTGCCGGGTCAGCTAGTTAACTTATTGAAATTAAAAAAAGATATTACAACAGCAACAACATGCGGACTCCTTTACCAGCGGTCCATGTAGCGATATGGTGCCTTGGCCTCACATAGACACATGACAGGTGAAGCATGTCAGAACATGTCTTCGTCTGTGCCAGGTCAATTTTATGGTTTTTTACGTATCTCATTCGAATTCAACTCGTGGCTGGCGCAAGAGTGTGTATGCTGTTGAGTGTATATCTATATGGAGCGACACGATGAGGATGAAGATCATGTGATGATGATGATGGCGTATAGTGGCTGGATGGATGGGTAGAAGGTGGATAATGTTGATGATTATTTCCCTAAGCCCTAAGGCCATAAGAAAAGGTTTAAAAGATATTTTATCATCAAAGACACATCTACGTATATTTATTTATACAAATATACCAACACTGTGTATCTGTTTCGGTTGTACTGAGGGAATCCTCCTGGATCATCAAGTTTTATAACTTTATTCCAATGGAAATTGGAAATAAGGGGTGCATATTTGCAAAACGATTAGGTGCTTACATGATTTTTTATGGAATGGAAGGAACCTCAAACAGCAGTTGGAGGTACTGAATTACTTTTGGTTACGCAAAATCTCTAGCCAAGAAATTGCGTTTTCACGTTCTTTTCTCTGTTCAGTGTCTTCTTTCTTTCGCCTTCTATCAATTTTATTTATTTAAAGAGATTTTATCAGCCCTCTCAGGTTTCCCAAAATTGCCGTAGCGTCCTCATGGCGGAGTATTGGTTAAAGTTTTCAACTAGTAATAATCGCACCTCGGTAGAACCTCATTAGTTACGATATCACCTATTGTCTTCTGTCTTCTTTCATCTGTTTTCTGATCTATAAAATATATCTAATGTGGTCATGGCTGTCAAATTCATACAAACGGACACTCTGCTGTCACAATCCTTAGCCTTAGGGAAATCATCATCAAAGACCACAGATATCACTTAAACCAACCAACCAAACAACAACGTGCCAATGAACGTCCTCCTTTTAGGATAGCAATCCCTCGTGAGCAATAAGGAACTAGCAACTGATCGACCAAATGATCTGCACAAGGATGGGTTCAATGATCTCACTTTCCATTGCCTGTTGTTAGCTCTTTGGCTTTTTTTTTATTCTAGGATTGAAGCAATAAAAACTGCACACAACACAACTACCCAACTAAAAAAAAGTGTGGAATAAAAAAAAATAAAAAAAAAACAGGACCGATCGTGTGCTCCACCAGGTTTTGTGTTGAGTAGATTATCGTAGCTATTCCACTTTCCACCCAGCAGAGAGCCTGTAACAGGAAAGCAAAGGTAACCCTATACCCATCTAGATATGTTGAAGCACCCATGTGGCTCAGCATGCTCACGATCCGACTGGGACTTGGGAGTAGTTGCTGAGTTGAGGCTATAGTGGCGTGCAGTTGTGGAGTGGTGGTCTGGTGGTAGAAACCCGGTATACACAAAAAGATTACCAGGTAAAAACCGGTAGCTACTACGAAAGCGAATGGATTTACTCTTCTTGTTGACTTTTTTCCTGAAGGGTTTTTCTTTTTTTTCTTATTTTTTATTCTATGTTTTATTGTGAATCTTTTTTCTTTGTGTATTCATTCGTGTTACCTACCTTTATTTGCAGGGTTTGTTTCGTATTTGTCTTTTTTATTTGTGTTTGTTTTGTTTTATGAGGCGATCTCTTTTTGCTGCATAATGAGTAGGTACGTGCCTATATCTAAACAAAATTAAATTAGTCGAATTTTAGTTAATTTGATTTGTTTTAAGGCTCTAAAGGCTGAACGAAATCTAATATATAAAATTATCGTGTCACGGGGTGCGTAGTTGAACTCCTCCGAAACGGCTCAACCGATTTTCGTGAAACTTAGTGTGTATATGGGATGGGGTTGAGAATCGGACAACATCTATTTTTCATATCCATGAATGTTAACGGTGGTCCACCACTAAATTTTTTAGTTTTTTTATGGGGAAATACACTTTGAAAAAAAAAAAAAAATGGATAACATAAAGTAGTGACACTTCAAATAAAAAAAAGAAATATTTTAAATTTTAAGGCAATTGTTGTTGTCAATTATTTTAATTATTTTGCAAGCAAATTGTTGTTGTCCACAATTTTGAAGTTTTTTTTTTTAATAGGTAGGTATACCTAAAAAGTTTGTTATAATAAATTATGTTTACTATGTTACATTAAGTAATTTTTTGAAATGAAGTAGATAGGTACTTTGATTATTCAAAGATGATATTATGGCCGACGATATTTTGCATCGAATTCGCACTGTGACATCGGATAATGAACTGGAGATGTCAGATGACATGCGCAACAAAGCTTTGATTATGATCGAGGATATGTGTCTGCTCATGAGTGGCGATTTGTTGTGCAAATTGGGGATGCCACAGCCAAATCATTCAATTCAAGACGCATTAAATCGAGAATTGGAGCGAGAAATGGACTTCGATCGAATCGCATTGAGTCAAACTGTTCAAACAAATGTGCCAATGTTGAATCAAGAATAACAGAAAGTGTACGATGAATTGATTCAAGCAGTCGATAACGAAAATTGCGGAACTGGAAATAGATTTATGATTTCACTGATTTTGGATACAATTCGTTCGAGATCTGAGATCGCTTTGGCCCTAGCCTCTTCTGGGATAGCGGCTACTTTGTTAGAAGGCGGTCGTACAGCTCATCCTGAAATTGCCATTGAATCTGCAAGTGGAAGAAGAACCTACAAGCAACATTTCAAAGAACACTGCGATGGCGAAAGTACCTACGGCAGCAATGTAAGATTATGATATGGGACGAATGCACAATGGCTCACAAACGTGCTTTGGAGGCCCTGAATCGTACTTTGAAGGATTTACGTCATGTTAAGCGACTTTTCGGTGGAGCAACGGTCTTGCTTTCAGCCGATTTTCGTCAAACGCTACCTGTCATTTCGAGATCAACTCCGGCAGATGAATTGAATGCTTGAAGGCGTCTGCTTTATGGCGATACGTCAAGAAATTGCATTTGACAACAAACATGCGAGTTTCTTTACAAAATGACCAGTCCGCTGCAGAGTTCTCCAGGCAATTGTTGGCGATGGCAATGGTGTGATTCCAGCAAACTTAATCACCGGCCTGATTGAGTTTCCACAAAATTTTTGCAACTTTACAACGACGACGAAAGAACTAATCATGAATGTTTTCCCGAATATCGCTCAGCCATGATTGGCCGAGTGTAAGAGTGATTTTGGCTGCGAAAAACAAGAACGTCGATCATTTGAATTTCGCCATTCAAAACCAAATCGCTGGTGAGTTGCATTCATACAAATGAAATCAGTCGACTCCGTGATGGAAAACGAAGCCACCAACTATCCCATTATGCTGCGGAACCTAAATGAACCAAAACTTTGTAACGGTACGCGTTTGATTGTGAAGAATTTAATATCAAATATTATGCAAGCAACGATTTTTATTGGAAAATTCAAAGGCGAAGGTGTTCTTATTCCGCGGATTCCACTTATTCAGAACGATTTGCCTTTCGTATTTAAGCGTCTTCAATTCCCGTACGTCTCGCTTTTGCTATGACAACTAATAAGTCGCAAGGACAATCGCTGGATGTGTGTGGCATAAATCTTGAATTTCACTCTCGCTCTCGCTTTGTAAGTGTACGAACCCGATAATAGGAATAGAACAAAAAATTTTGTGTAGGTAGGGTAAATGTGTCAACAGTGGATCAGAGTACACAGTGAATAACTTGCTCTCATAATGTCACTTTTTATTTTAAAATGTATCTTGAAATTAGAAAAGAACACATTTTGACTTCCCCTCGCAACAGACTATCAGTCTGCGCGATCACTTTTTCGAAGGTGGTTATTCTCATGACTTTGTGTTTTCTGCATATGTAAGTATTTTTTTTTTCTGTTTTATTTTTGATCTTTTTAAAAATGTGTGTACCTACCATAAACCACTTCAGTGAAAAAGCGGTAGGTTGGCCGACAAGTATTTGATTTTATTTATTTATTTAATTTTAATATAACTTTTGATACGAAAGGTACGGAAAAAGCCGGGTGGGTACAGTTACATATACAAAAAACTGATTCGGGTACGGAACGTTCGATTTTTATGATTTTTGGTTACAAGGAAGGACTTATGCTACCTTTTGTTGTGAAAACAATACTTTATTCGGATTAGTTGAATTTTTGAATTCTTTGTATGTTCCGGGCTTAACTCTACATAATTTGGATTTGAAAGTCGACTTAGTTATAATTTTGTTGCACAACATCAATGTACCGAAACTTTGTAATGAATCGCATCTGATTTAGTGAAAAGGATCTCAAATCAAATGTCATGCAAGTGATGATTTTGAGGGGAAAATCCAAAAGCAAACACTCTCATTCCACAGATTCCGCTTATTCAGAACGATTTGCCATTCGTACGTAAGTAAAACTGAAAATTTATTATGCATATAAAGCACTTTTGAGGAAGAATTTTATGTTTAGGCCATTTAAGCACTGAATTTGTGTTTGCAAAAGAAACCTAATTTTAGTTCAATTGTATGTACAGGTCATTTAGAATATATAAGAAATTTAAGATTAGGGGCAGTGGCTTAGTGGTTAGTGTGTTGGACTACTATGCGAGGGGTCGAGGTTCGAATACCGCAAAAACCCAAAATTCCAACCTAGGGTTTTTTTCACTGCGCCACCTCTAGCGAACGTCTGACAAACATCCGAGAGTATAACTGTCTTGAAAAAGCTTCTCAATTAGCCGTTTGGAGTCAGCATAAAATTATAGATCCCATCCATTCGTTCCAAAAATGAAAAACTCACACAAAACGAATGGTTGTGAGAAGCTAGGCCTAGGGTCCCTCCGGACCTGTTGCGCCAACTATTTTTTTTTTTTTTTTTTAAGAAATTTAAGAAAAGTTCATACGAAAATGTGATCTTCACATACAAGGGCTTCTGTGGCAGACCAACAGATACTGACCATTAATTCCCAAAAGTGCGTTTAGATCATTTGTGATACTGATATTTTTGGCAGTAATTGAAATAAGATAGATTTAATACACCAAAAGAAAGATCTCCTTTTTGTCTCTTAGAAAACATTCCTAACTCAAAAATGGCAAAAATGCAAATGTGTCACTCCAATACTGAGGTGACGTTTATTCTGGGTTTTTACGACAATGTGATAGATTCGGGATATAGCAGAGTAAAGTTCATTTATAAATTAAATTGATCTTGCGGCATTTGTCGCGAGAGGGCGCGATAGGTATGTCTTCTGTCTTCTATAGCTATACTGTCTCAGTCCTTTTGTCTCCTTCCTTCATAACTATAGAAGTCTTGTCCTCTGTCTTCTAACTCCTGTGCACTATCTTTTTCGTTTCTGTCTCAAATTGTCTCTCTCCTACCTTTTTTCACCTGGCTTCTCTCATCTGTCTTCGGTCTTCAGTATTAAGCTAGTAACGGGTGATTTTTTAAGAGGCTTAGAACTTTTAAAAAAAAAAAAAAAAAAAAAAAAAAAAAAATGAATGAAATATTTATTTGTATCGATAGTTTGAACCTTGCAATTTAATGTTTAAAGATAATTTCATGCAAATGTTGACCGCGGCTGCGTCTCAGGTAGTCCATCCGCTGAGTCCAATTTTGGCATACTCTTTCACACATATCGGCCGGTATCTCACGAATGAATGCATGGATGTTGGCTTCCAGTGCGTCAATCGAAGCGGGCTTGTCCCTATACACATTAACCTTGACATACCCCCACAAAAAATAATCTAATGGTGTCAAATCGCACGATCTAGGCGGCCAATTGACCGGCCCGAAACGTGAAATTAACTGTTCACCAAACTCGCCTCGCAATTGCGCCATTGTTTCGCGTGCTGTGTGGCATGTGGCACCGCCTTGTTGAAACCACATATCATGCAAGTCAAGTACTGCCATTTCGGGCAAAAAAAGTTTGTTATCATCGCTCGGTAGCGTTCACCATTGACAGTAACGCTGCGATTCGCATCATCTTTGAAGAAATATGGTCCAATAATGCCGCCGGCCCATAAACCGCACCAAACGGTGGCTTTTTCGGAATGCATTGGTAGCTGTTGCAATGCTTCTGGCTGCTCTTCACTCCAAATGCGGCAATTTTGCTTATTTACGTACCCATTCAACCAAAAATGAGCCTCATCGCTGAACACAATTTTTCGATAAAAAAGCGGATCCTCGGCCAGCTTTCCAAGAGCCCATTCACCAAAAATTCGGCGTTGTGGTAGGTCGGCTGGCTTTAGTTCTTGCACAAGCTGTATCTTAAAAGGCTTTACGCACAAATCCTTCCGCAAAATTGTCCACGTAGTGCTGTAACAAAGGCCTAACTGCTGGGAACGGCGCCGAATCGACATTTCGCGGTCTTCTGTTACACTAGCTGATACGGCCGCAATATTTTCTTCACTACGCACAGTACGTAAACGTGTTGGTGGTTTAATGTCCAACAAAGTAAATTTGGTGCGAAATTTGGTCACAATCTTCCGAATAGACTGCTCAGAAGGTCGAGAATGCCGATCATAAAATGGAAGCAGCGCGCGATGAACATTTCGAACCGAGCACGAATTTTGATAGTAAAATTCAATAATTTGCAAGCGTTGTTCATTTGTAAGACGATCCATGGTTAAATTGCAAACCAAACTGAAGCTGTTTGACAGTGACACAAGGTACTAAACACACGTCAGCTGTCAAAACCAGTGTTGCCAAAACCAAACCAGCTAAAAAATCACCCGTTATTACACGTATCATTTTTCGTGGCAAATTTTGACATGCTGAAATCACAAAAATTAGCTCTTTCTATTGCAACTCTTGTGCCCCTGGTGAGAGTACCTACACTGCGGAAATCAGCGTGACGAGAAGCTTGGCAGGCGATCACACGTAGTGACACATTTGGACAAGTGTTTACGTCATAATGACGTCGGCATGTCAAAATTTGCCACGAAAAATGAAACATGTAATCTTAGTTTTATGTCTTCTGTCAACAGTTTTTCTCGATCGAGTTGTTCCTCAGATTTCTGTAAATGGTTCTGCTTGTAATAATTAAATGTGTTCCTTTTCTAGATACTGAAAAGAGGTCAGATGTTCAGTTTCTTGAAATCTAAGAAGGTTTTTTAGAAGATTAGGCGAAGGGCTAATTGGTCTGTAATTCGTAGATGTGAACTGTCTTGGTTCCCCGCTGAATAGAGCCGCTATAGAGGTGTACCGCACTACCTTTACACTTTTTCTCATTCGGACCGACCTACATCACCACACGTCCTATCTCTTCCCTTTTCATTTCACTTTTTTTTTCATCGTAGTTCCCAAGAAGTGTCCCTTTTAGATGTCGTTTCATCGTATTTCTAACTAAGCTCAACGACTTGTCACTTTTTCGTTTCACCGAATTCGATATTACTTTCCAACGAGACATACCCTAAGAAGTCTCACTTCAAGTTTTCTTTCATCAGATTTCGAGAGTAGGTATAGCTGCCCAATGAGACCGGACAAGTTTGACTTCAATCTGTCACTTTTCGTTTTATCATTGAAACACAATTCGTTGGCGTGTCAATTGTAGTTTCTAAAAGAAACTACATAGTCTTGTGAATTGTGACCTATAACTGCCATAGTTTCCTCACAAACACTATACCTTCTCCGAATATCAAGTGAAAACATCCAAACCCTTGTCGACTGGCTTTTTTTTAGGCAGTTGGTTGACACCCAGCACCAACGACTAAAAGTTTTTTTCCGCATTATGAAGATCGATTTGCTTCGACTAGCTACGCGATTAGAATCGCCTTGTGGCTTTACCTATGGCGTATCTACACAGTCGTAGGATTATCAGCAGTTCCCAACGGTCGTAATAAAATCGCTATCCTTTAAAAATTGACAAGCGATGCAACTATACGTAGAACAGTAGTCAATCCTTCAGTCAACATTTGCATTGTAATTTCATTTCATTTACAACAAATATTGACTTGATGTCTTGTTTAGTTTCTGATTAAATAATCATCCGCAATGATCGTCTTTATAATGCAGCAGAGCAGATGCATGTCGCATGTTGCTTGTGTGCTTTGGGCTGTCTGCTGCCTGAGCTGTGCATCGCCCGCTTGACCGCAAGTAAAAGTGTCATTTTTACTGCACGATATCGACCATAATTCCCATCCAATTCCCAATCGGCCGGGTCTCTCAAGTTTATTTATTTCAGCACGTTTATTTGGGTTAAGGGCTACTTACGATTTTTCCTGTTCGTTTACTTTATTCCAATATTTTTTTTTTCCTCCTTATTCTCTCAGGTGACTAATCGTCAGGCAGTATGGCGATGGCGATGGTGAATATACTTACCAATAGCGCTTATGCGAGCCCCTCGGATCGAATCGGATGCATGAAGGCAGATACATACATGCATATGTTTATAGCTTGTGTATGTTTATGCATTGATTCGGTTTGGAACTGGTTTCTGAATCCATCTAACGTATTTTTTTCTTTTTTTCCACTCTTGGTGTGTATTTTCAAACCGAAGGAAAAATAAGTCGCAATTTATACACGGTTCTAGGTGGGTTAAAGTGATACAGGTGTTCACAGAAATCAAACAAAGGTTCAGTGGATTTTTTGTTGTTGGTTACATTTTTTTTTTTTTTTTTTTTGAAACTGAAAATCCAAATGCTGCGACTTTTGATTATTTGCTGATTGAAATGAAACCCTCGCGGCTATTGCAGATACCTACACAACAGCGCAATGGTGTGAGTGTTTATCTTTTGTTGGCTTGCGTTTTAAATGCAGGTTTTGGTGGTGGTTTTTATGGTACCTAACCTAACTGATGCAATTTGAAATTAATTGAGCGGACGTTTTTGTTATAGGTACGGAGGACTTGATGGAGTTTTAATTTTCAATGAAATTCTTGAGCCTATTTCTAGGTGAGTGCCTATTTGTAATCTAAGTAAACTTAGGGGTAAACCATTACACAAAAGGAATGAGGTTGAAATGCCTTTAATACAATTGAAAGAATACTTAAGGTAGGTATCTATAGACATTTCGCAAAGTAGGCCTAGGACTTGAAGCGCCAAATATTCATTTTATTTATTTACTTAGTGGCCAGCGAAGGTTCTTTACCTAAGAGCTTATTCACTTGAGTCTTGCATTTGTCTTTTGAATACATACCTATTTAAACTCCATCGCAGGACAGAGCTCACGGTTAGGGAATTTCAACCAAAATCCATTAGTTTGTCGGAGTTTATTTTGTCCTCCGATCTGCAAGGTATAGACGAACTGCTCAACTACTGCAGCTCAAAGATGTAGAGACTTTTTTTTTATAGACGGTGACCTCGTTTACTTACAAGACCAACCAGATCCCAGGCATGAAAAGCTCAATTCATTAAACAGTGCGTGGTTTAAATAGGTTTATAGAGCTACATTCAAATTTAATATTAAGCAGTTTTTTTCTCAGTATAAATCACCAAGATAGCCGGATGAATTTATGCAGAATCCCGAATTCTGATTCGCCACTTCCTTTGCGGAGCTCCTGAAAAGGAAAGGATGAAAGCTATTATAGGACTTAAAAGTCGCTGACAAGCTGGTGGGTCATGCTTGAAATGTTGTCAAATCTTCCTATAGACGATCTACCAAACGAAAACCACACTGGTACATTCTGATTAGTGTGTTGCGGATGTTCTCATAATACGTAGGATAGGATATTATATCCGATATTAAGCAAGCTTATGACTCAAGTGCGGCATAAGACAATCGCTAGTTTATTCATGAAACATTTTGTGTATGGACATAGTACAGTACTAGTACTAGTAAAGAATCTTTCATTAAAAAAAAAAAAAAATAGTTGACGCAATAGGTCCATAAGGACTCTAGGCCTTGCCTCTTACAGCCATTCCTTTTCTGTTAGTTAATTTTTTTTGGGACGAAGGGATCTACAATTTTGGAGAAGTTTGGACAATGCGAAGTCTAAACTACTAATTAAGATGTTTTTTTGTATGCTATACTCTTGAATATTCTTTCAGACATTCGCGAGAGGTGGCGCAGTGGAAAAAAGGTCATAAGCCTTACATCTTTCAAAAGGAGCGGTAATTTTTGTCTAGTATTCTAAAAAACAATTGTTGTGCGTTAGTCGGGTTAAGTCTCCAGAACGGCTCGAGCGATTTGAATGATATTTGTTTTGTTTTGTTCGTCTTGAATCAGGGATGGTTTGAGAAAAAAATGTCGGAAAATCCTCAACATGTGGCGTTGTAGGCGTGTATTTCGTTTTTCAACTCAATTCAATTTTCTTCAATAGTAATCTTCGTTCGGGGTGAAACTCGATGACGATATAACTCGATAACCACTAAGCAAATTTTTATGATTCTTCTTTTGTTTTATTCGTATTAGTGTATTTCAGGTTTAGGCAGTCTTAAAATATAGGATTTTTGATTAGGTGTCAATGGTGTCGATCTCCGCAACCGCTAAGCCGATTTCAATGAAATTTGGTGGCTCTGTATGGTTAGTTGAAGCTTGAAAGATAGGATAATTATTTTGGACCCAATGATAAAGCTGGACTAGGATGATCAAGGTAGTATACTGAATTCCCTTAGTTTTTTAGGTTATGGTTCTCTACTACCTCCTTAGCTCACAGATACACCAATTGGCTATAAAGGGTCGAACATTTTAAATATGGACTTTGGGAGACCAATGTGTTCAAACCGTATGTTACCTGAACTCTTCGAGCCGGCTAGATTGTCCTTTATCTAACGCTCCACGACAGTGGAGCTACAGTGAATTCTTCATAACAATGATTACCAACTAATCTCCTTTTGTAATTGGGGGACATTGATCCGAGCCATGTAAGTACACGGTTGTAAAAGAAATGAACTAAGCATGGTGTATACTGCGGCGTACTTTCGGCGAAGACATAATACCTCTCTGAGAAGTCTATAAAAGACTTACATAAATTTGTATTATCCTCGGGATGGCTTGACTACCCGGTTTATGCGGGTCATTAGAACCCCTAGAACATAACAACGGATCTACATTGATCTATAAGTGTAGCGGGTGCAGGTTAAGGGTGCATTAACCAAACCGATCCTAAAAGGAAGACCTTTGGTTTATCTAGAGATTTGGCCACCGGGAATGGCCATCATTGTCGGTGTCTGGATCGGTGTGATGTGTATGGCGGAATGCCACACCGTTGTAAGTACACCGGTGCAGACACAAGTGTGGTGTCTATGGGCCGCTTTACACCCACAACAAATTTTGTAACTTCCACAATCATGGCGCATAATGATTACCTCTATAATGAAGTTCCAATCGTGAATTGGTGTTGGTTGACAAAAATTTTATTGGATTGGGATTCTAGAAGACAAAAACGTTTAATAATTTTTGCTAGCCCGAACTTTATTCTCATATAACTTCGAAAACAAAAGAACTTTTCCTTTTATTGACATTTTCTTTTATTTTGCTTCATGTTGCTAACTGAAAATTATTCACAACAATGTAGTACCTGCCAAAACTATGAAAATTATCACTAAACAATGCTTGTTATACCCTATTCACGCCGAGCGCCAAGGGGGAAATATGTGAAATAAATATCTATATATAAACAAAAAAATTAATTAACTTTCAACAACTTATATTATTATTAAATGCACTAAATTAATTTTGTTTGATTATTAATGCGATCGAAATTTGCAAACAAAATTGTTTGCACCGAAGTTTAACGACTAGTGTCTCACAGCTGGTTGAAACGTCAAACTTTCATTAAAAAAAAATGCTAAATAAATATTTAACTAAGAAAGTTGTTATGCCTAAGCCCGAAAAAATATTAAGCCTTTAGGTGAAAAAGGTAAACATTGCATGGTATGTAGTAGGTAGGTACAATCGTACAGAGTGATCCATTTTTTTTAAACAAAATGTTGGTCGATAGATAGATATTCCTCAGTTCTTCAAGCATCGGAATTATGCCTTTTAGGCATATTATGCCTATAGTTGCCATCACTAGTTCGGTGTGAATGCATTCAACGAAAACACGGCTCTCGGTGCGGTGTGAATAGCGTATTAAGCTACATCCACTAATTTTTAAAATTTTGCTAGCAGGAAGAAGAAAACGAAAGAACGTTTTCGCATTTCATGTTTTTTTTATGCGAAAATTCTTTCCGTTTTGTGTACAACGTTGCATTCGTTAATACTTTTGGCTGGATTCGTACACCACTGATCAGTTTGAGCGGCATTTCCACCATTCCACACCTTCAAAATGTTTGGGATTAGATTGGACTTCGATTTAACCTATGCAATACTGTACTTTGACATAATCTTTCGAACAAATATATAACCTTAAAGTTGGTGAGTAGGTATATATTACACACCAACGGCACAAAAGATGTTAAATAACATTAGCTACACTACAATGTGCCATATATATATAAAAAAAAAAATCCATGATCAGGGATGATCTGATCAGAAAGCAACATTACAACCGAAAGTCTTCATCGTGTGTAACTACACCTCGTCTTCAATACACTTACAAAAAATATCTATACTTGTCGTTTTTTTTCTTTCTTTTTTTTTTTTTTTTGTTAAACTCGTATTTTGTGCGCCACGGAAATTGCAACGGCGACGAACAAAGTTGACGTACATGACCTAAAATTCAGGTTAAGTTTGTTTATAAATTTTCAAGATACCTACCGCCACTTGTGCGGCTTTAATAAACGACAACAACAACAACAACGACGACGTCGACGACGAAGAACCACCATCCGCACAAATAGACGTGGGCCCGCGCAACCCAAACTCTAAAGTGTGGGCATCTAGCGAGCTCTAAAGATAACACACATGTGTAGAAGAATATGTCCCGCTATAGCATGCATATTCTACGTTTAATTAATTTTGCAAAAAAAAAAAGAAAAAAAAACGCAGTAGCAGTAGGACAGATTAATTAAACCTCTCAAGCTTCGTAAATTAATAGCAGCGATTATGCTTTAATGGCTGCAAGTTTGTGAGTTCTGAAAATAGTCACCAGCTAAACAGAAATTTGATTTTTATGTGTAGTGTCGTGTAAACAACAACAGCAGCAGCACTCCTGCCTTCTGCGCTACGCCTTCTATTGAAGTTGCACTCGAAAACACTTTCAAACTCGAGATAAATTATCTAAGCCTGATTGTATCTTGTAAGGTAAGCTCTAACGGTATAATGTGCATTTATATTGTAATAAACCTTTTTTGTGACCTTTATATTTTACTGCAGTGCTCTTCTTTCTTAAGTGGTAATCTAAGAAGCGACCGGGCATACGCAGATACACTCGCCGACCATGTATAGGATGTTGTTTACATTTTTATGTTTGGTCCGGCACGTGCTGATCTTTCAAAGAAATACAACGGCATTAACAATAACGACGACGACAACAACGGTCGGCGATGGCTATGACTATGACAACGACGACGACCCACGAATGATGTACTCGTATATATGGGCAAAAAAGAGCTAATTAGTTTATAATTAATTGTGGGCTCCTACATTACCTCGACTCTATAGGTCAATGGGCAATGACTCTGTTGATTTATGCTGTGCGCTTATCTGTACAAAAAAATATAATAAAACGCATAACGTTACATTGACCCCAATAATAATTGATATGCACTATTACGACTCGAGAGTTATTGCTTGAAGTCCTATTGAAGACGCACTCGTTTATGCAGCTCTAAGGGCATTGAGTCGGAGTGTTTGGATCAATTGATGGGGTTTTCAATTTTTTTTTATCAGTGCATTAGGCTAATTATTGAATTGGTTAGTGCATCGCTTTCTATTGAGCAATTATCGGGAACCCATATTTCTCAATGAGCTCATTATCAGAGATAAAAAAGACTGTGAAGATTTAGAATTGATATCGAAGGTCTCATATCGGAGCATGTTTTTTAACGTCATTGTAAAAATATCAGTAAAATAACCGGCCGGCAAAATCCTTTATCGCATTTTCGGAAGATGTTAAATAGGTTTTTCTTAGAAATCGGTTTTAAAATAACGCTGTATACGGCACGACAAAAACTGAGTAGCCCTTTATTACAATGCCGGTTAAAAATATTTTTCCAAAGTTCTCACAAAATTACATTTTTAATGCAAAAAAAAAAAAAATAATAATAAGCACTCCGTAGTCAAATAAGAAATCAGAAGGAACCTTTTGCTTGCGACTGAGGTCTAAAGATCCTAAAATTTTAGGAATTTTGTAATCACATGGATAGAATCTACGACTATATTTTTGGGGTATGCTCCCAAAGTCGTGCTTAAATCGGCATGGACAACATCTTCGGTTCAATAATTGGTAAGCACATAAAGGGTGAACCATCTAGTGGTATTTTGACACTGACAGCTGTTTTCCGTTCGAAATCTTGACAAGAAGTCAGTATCATACCTCCGCGAAACGAAATGAGTCGCTTTACACTTGAGCTTTACAAGTGAGTGCTTTTTAGGCCAAACAGTGCGTTTTTTTTAAAGACATTTTGGCTGAAATGAAGCATCAACCGCTCGTGCTTTAAGCAAGTTTGTGCAAAAAGTTCGTGAGACTGGTATGCTAGGGGTTAACACTCATGGTCCTCGTCATCGAACGGTGCGCACAGACGAGAATGTGGCTGCTGTAGCCGAGAGTATGAGCCTCAATTTCTTCTTGGGAACAACGTTTCTGTCAACGGTGGGCGCTACAGACCTATGTTAACCGATTTTTTTTTTCACTGATATTGAAGACATGGATTTGTACGACCTCTGGTTCATGCAGGATGGCGCGCCATGCCACACAGCCCACCATGAAGCTTGAACTCTATCTAAGGCGAGTGAAGACACTTCTGTCGCTTCAAAAGCAAGGTTCTTCGTTAAATATTCGATACCGTTTGGGTTGACGAGCTTTTTAGGGGGAGATTCCATCGAAGAATATACAAGCTATAGGACTGGGACAACGATCAATGGTCCAAAAACTGCGAATCAGTCATATCTCATATGTCATGTAAATTGCTTAGAGCATGTTGAATCTAAGCCAGAAGTACAGCGCGTTAGAGGAAGACTTCACTTTATGTGGAGCGCACAATTTGAAGTTGATGCTGATCTAAATTCACTTGCACACCTGGAGGCAATTAGCCAATTAAGAAAGCTGCTAACTAGGGAGACGAATTAGTTGAGGCCTACGTCCGCCTAAGACTTTAGCGGTACAGAACTAGAGCTCCAAACTCTGCAATTCTATTGGATTGTAAAGATAGCCGGATGTCAAACTCCACACTCTTCAGCAACTGTCGACAAGAACCAGAGGCCTAATCTAACCACAACCGGTACAGCGCTCTTAGCTAAATAAATGTCAGACTATACAATTTGAACTATACTTTCAATACTGTCCAAAAAGTCAGCGTAAAATTAGTAAATACCCTGCCCTAAATTGACATCGTCCCTTTGGTGCATTGCCTATTAGCACAACACCATAAACTCAATTCAAACTTCCCAATGGAGTATGCAAACATTGCCCACCTCTAATTCACACCTGAAACAACAAAAACCCGCGATTCCTCAACACTCAACTGGTAGTACGCGCACCTTCGGAGCTAATCCTCTTGGCAAATTATGTGAAATTTAAATAAATCCCCAATTTAAATCCACTTAAGCCCGACAAACATTATACACACTGGCAATGGCCAAACACCGGCAATAAATACCCAACAAAACGCCCAAGCCCGCCATTGGCACCAGCGAGGAGATGCCTAATAACATCGCGGATCCGGATCCATTATTCCACACTAAACGTACTCCGAACGAGGTGCACTTTCATTAATGTCGCGCACAAAGCAGCAGCACAAATCGCATAAACAGTGAGCACCAAATCGCTGTGGCTCTAGCACCCTGGGGGCCCCTGGCCCCATGCCAAAATTCGCTTCGTTAACAAATATCATTAACACACTAAATCTAATGGCACTCGCTGTGACGTAGTACTACATATATTTATATATCTGTACAGCTCGACTCCACGGGTACCGATGATATTATTATTTTATTATTTCAATTATGCGCGTGGTCTTTAAATACCGCGGATCAGGGCGCACGATGCAATATCTGCTGCAGTTGGGCTGTGCGCTGTGGGCACATGCCATTAAGTTTTCGCTCGTGTGCTGTTTGCAGTTCGCACTGGAGCTGGAGGGTAGGATACCTAAAAATATTCAGATTCAGACAGCTCAGCATTGAAATTTTGAATGCGCACTCAAATTGCAGTGTGAATAGTCGAAATGGGTGGGGGACTACGGACTAGGTACCTATATGGAAATGGATGCGAAGAGATGATGGATTCATTGTGGAGTTTTGCGAAGCAGATGAGTCGCAGCGATTGGGGAGAGCTATGATCATTATAGGCATATGAGTGTCCTCCTTTGAAAGGGGCTTGCTACTTGCAACTTGCAAGTGGCAAGTATTTCGTAATAAAAATAGATTTATAGTGTGGGAATAGTAAGTACTCGTATATTACTTGTTCAAATTTATTATTATGGTTGCAAGAAGTTGCACAAATATGTTGCGAATAATTCGGAAAATTTATTATGGGACCGTATTTTAGGAGGGGAATGTGCGAAGCAGAGGTTTTACAAGGCAGAAGTCATATCAGTTGTCAAAAGAATCAGTAAGTTCGAGCATTTTGAAAATGGAAATAAAATTTATTGCCATCAATAAGTGCTGTCTATATAAAAGTTGTATATTAAAGCCTCAATTTCCCTAAAAAGACTTGTCTTTAACGACGGTTTGTTAAAATAAATGCATATTCACACTCCCAGCCATTTTTTAACACGTCGAATAGGCGTTAGACTACAACCAGGCTGTGATAATTAGATCAAGTGCGAAAACTATTCATTTCATTTCATAAATGACAGTCGTGTAGTTTATAAGTGACACATTGAAAAAAATAATAAAAGCCAACTAGCATCGGGGTCTATAGTAGGTATAGGTATTGTTCGACTAATTATTTATTTATGCAAATTTTAACACGAATTCTATCCCTTTTTGAATTCTATTTACAAGCAACTCAGAATAAAATTATATTTTTTTAGGAACCTGATTAATTATGACGAAGGTTTATAAATTTCGTTTTTTTTTTTTTTTTTCTATTATAGACATTTAGTAAATATTACGTTTTTAACGATTTTAAAATCTGTTTTTTTTTTTTTTTTTAATAAAACAAATCTATGTTTATAAAAATTGAGCCTTAAAAATGTGTTCGTTTGTCGCCAATTCACGTCTTAACGCATTTACCGATTTTAACCAAATTTTAACACATCTTTGGTATTGGTCTATATGTGATATTTGTGAAGTTTGGTTGCAAATGGTAAACGTATGTTTGTGTAATTTCTTTACAAAAAACAGTGCAAAAAAAAATATATTTGTGGCGCTGTTTTCGATATCCTAAACCACTCAACCGATTTAAATGACATTTTGTGGTTGTGTTTGGTTGGTTACAGTTTGAAGATAGGATACTATTTTGGTATGGTGGGTACGGCTATATGTAAAAGAGACTGACGTCCGTATGTGCGTGCACTCATAACTCGGGAATGGATCGTGGTTCGGTGAAGATTTGGTATTTTTTGATGCCAAATCTAAAAAACTAAAAAAAAAAAAATGTTTCGTCAAAAACAAAAAGCAAAAATGGTGTGGACAACTAATCACTATTATTTTTATTTAAAGCATGTGTTTTTTTAAACTATCGCAGAGCCTTTTCATAAACTACATTTTTTGTTTTGTCCTGAGTAGTAGTATAAATAAACAGAACTGATGGCTTTCCTACACGTGAACATGATGCATATAATTGTCCGTGGGAGAAGCATGGATACTCTAGGTCTAGGTCGATTCCACACAATTCCAACGATTGTCCTTGCGCCTTATTTATTGTCATAGCGAATGCAAGACGTATCGGAAATTGCAGTCTTTTGAATTCAAAAGTTAAATCTGGTGGAATCATTGCAATACGCGGAATCAATACATCTTCACCTTTAAATTTTCCTTTTAAAATCGTTGCTTCAATAAGATTGTTCATAACCTTTTTTACTGCTAATCTTGTTCCGTTGCACAATCGAGGCTGATTTATATTCCGAAGAAGAATAATTGGTGCACCAACTTTCAATTGTAAACGATGAGGCGGCAATCCAGGTAAATCCAACAAATTCAGAAATTCCTTCGGATAATTGACAGCGTCATCTTGATTTGTGACCGTGTCTACTGATTGATATGTTACAATCTCACCAGGCACATGAGGTAAAATATCCGTATTCAATTGACCGACGTCCTTATTTTTGGCAGCCAATATTGCTCTTTCAGCTAACCAGTTGTTATTTTTATAATTTTGCGCAATGTTTGGAAAAACACTTGAAACCAATTGTTGTTTTGTTTGTGCGAAATTACAAAAATGATCTGTCAAAGTGATTAATCCAGTAGTATCAATAGGAATTTGTCTATTTCCTATCGACAGTAATTGCCTAGAAAATTCGTCAGCCGATGGATCATTTTGTATTTGTACTCTCACATTTGTTGTTAAAGTGAGTGTTTGTGCATTTCTCCATAAATTTGATGACTTTAAACATGCCTTTAATTCATCTGCTGGAGTAAAACGGGGTATCACTGCCAGTGTTTATGCAAAATATCGTCGGCCATAGCACACAACACACCGTCACCAGTCCGCAGCGCTTCGAACGAAGTAGGGCCACAAACATTGACCAAAATCATTCTCAAATAGAAGCATTCGTTGTTTTCCGGGTGAACTGTGTATATTATACCTACCAATTGCATCACTTGCATAAACACCACGGAATGTGGGAACTACTTCACCTTGTTTCCGCCGCTTGAACTTCTTCGAAGACGCATTCCAATATCGGGGCATTTTGCAATGAGTAAGTGTCCGTGCAAACTCGTGGCTTCGGCAAGTGTCAAAAAATTGGTTAATGTTGTTGCAGGTGCCATAACCCTACTCACGAATGAGCAGAGTATCAAGATTGTTACTCGCTCATTTTTCGTAACAACCCCTACGTGAAAACTCAGAACGCTGATGAACAACATCACTGTCCACGTCATCTCAATCACCCCTACATTTCAACTTACTCACTCGTACTAATGCAAGGATCCTGAAAATAATGGATTCAAGCACAATCAAACAAATATCAAAGTATCTACTCCACTTTAAAATGTTACTTAATGTAACATAGTAAACATAATTTAAAAGAAAAAACTTATTAGGTAGATACCTATATTTAAAAAAAATTTCAAAATTGTTAACAATAACAATTTGCTCGGAAAATAATTGAAATCATTGACAACAACAATTGCTTTTTAATAGAACAGCAGATGTATTTTTTTTTTGTATTTGAAATGTCACTACTCGATTTCTGTACATTTTTTTTGTTTCAAAGTGCATTTCCCCATACAAACTTTCATAACCTTTTTCATCCCCTCAAAGTTTTGTTTTTTCGACAAAACTTCACACAAATGATATATAGTCCAAAAGCAAATATGTGTGAAAGTTTGGCTCAAATCGGCAAATGCGTTAAGGCGTGAATCGACGACAAACGAACACAATTTCAAGATAGATTTGTTTTACACGCGAACAATTTTTTTCAAATATGTGTGATTATTTTGTGGTATAAGAAAATTTTCATAAAATGAGATTTACATCAGCTGTTTTTTTATAGTCATGGTAAAGTGAAGGTGTTTTGATGAAATTTCAGCAAAAACTTGTAGTTTTAATGTTTTTGTTAGATTCCTGAAATTCCCACGGTTTTGCCTTTATCCCACGGAAGACTTTTCGGACATCGAAATTCCCTCAAAAAAGGATAAATCCCACGATATAACAAAACCAACTCAGTCTAGGATGTGAAAAAAAAGGAGATGGCATGCTCATTTGTATTCGAAGCTGATTGCTTCTGGTCGAGTTCGAGTATACTGCTACCTAAGCCTACTAGATTGGGACGTTCGGATTCATAGTTTAGTATATGTCTGACAGCTGTAAGTGACTAGAAATATTTAATTGTTTAAAAAAAAACTGGTGGTCTGGACCATTTAAGAAATCATTAATTAAAAAACCTACCTAAGATTGGTAACACATTTTTAACTAATTTAATAAATGCGTGCCTAAAATTGAAATATTTTCCAACTGTCTGGAAAGAAGCCAAGGTAATACCAATTAGTTTGCTAAGCCTGAGCTAAATGTAGAATAAAAGTACCTAAGGTACACGGAAGCAAAACGAGCAATTGGTGCAGTTTGGGGAAGTTGCATCAACAATAAAAACATATCGCAAAGCGCGAAGCAGAAAATATTCCGCGCAACTGCAGCTTCCATTGTTCTTTATGGAGAACAAGTATGGGGGTATCGAGCATTCGAAGAGGTAGAAAAGTTTCTTCGTTATTTTCTAAGAAGGACACTTAGACTGCCGAACAGTTCACCAATCTACATGCTCCATTTGGAGACAGGTATAGCCCCCCTGTTCTTGGACACACTCAAACTCCACCTGGATTACGTGTTAAGAGTTGTGGCAATGAGCGAGCACAGATTACCAAAAAAAGTTTTATCACACATGGTATCCACCAAGGGAATTTGCGTGCAAGAGTGGGAAAGGCTGGCCTCTGCATGTGAGTACAATCTATCTGTTGCGCCCAATGAGCCATTAGTATCTCTTAAGAACATGTTTGCAACCCTACTGAAGAAAACAGGTCAAAGATTATATGATCAATTTGAAAGCGAAGCGCTGATATCTCAACACAGGTCATACTATAGCAGACTGAGCCACTATCTACGGGACAAAACGTATTTCTTGGATGGCACATCCATCGATATGATGAGCACCATCTTTAGAATAAGAGGGGAAATCTGACCCCTTAATTACATCCCACATCGCCCAGAACTTCCTATACTGTGTTCCTTATGTAACCGGAAAGAACGTGAGGATGTGTACCACTTCCTAGCAGTATGCGGTATGCCGTATGCCCCATTTTAACCGAATTTCGTTTAAATATCTTTGAAGTACGTACACTTGAGTTAGATGAAGCTATAAGCATATTCAACAGTGACAGAGGTTGGGACGCATTACATAGGTTTACAACTATTGCCCTACGTTACGAAACTGTATTATTGCTGAAAACTTTAAAATTTAAATTGAAACTATTTTGTTAATTAAAAAAAAAAAAATAATAATAATAACAATAGGTATAAATATATAAATGTTAGAAATATCAGTCTGGTAGACGGCCTACGGCCAAACCGCTACACACTAAGGAATTGTATTTTTTAAATTAAGCATTTTATGCAATAAATAAATAGTCTAATTAATTAGCTAACTAAAAACTACCTAAGGTACACTGTAATATATTCTTCGCATGAATTTGGTCTCACCATTGAGTCGAATCTAGAGACTGCAGAAGAAATATTAAGCAAGCTATCTTTTTTACAAGAAAAAGAAAGTGTTGTTTTTTTACCGCCGAACCATTTATTAATAAATGGTAATCAGATAAACTGGGTGCCGGTTGTTATGTGTTTATCTTTATAGTAAACTAACCTTTAGGGTATATACTGCAAGGACATTACATAAAACATTTATTGCAATTAAAATTCTGTATCCTTTTGTTAATAAGATTTCTTAATTGTCAAACGAGAATACACAAAGTTATATTCCAGGCAATTTTGTTATTTATTTTTGAGGGACTACCCCATTTTTTTCTATTTTGGCCCTTTTTATAGTTGAAGCGATCCAATGCTTGTTAAATATCGTTCAAAAATAATAAATGTGCAGAATAGTTTCAGAAATGGCACTTTCTTTCTCATTGGCTCTTTTTCTTGCCGAGGATTTATGCAAATATCATAGTTGGAACTTGGGAAAGAACGCTATATATAATTTTGCTCTAGATCTACGACTGCGATCGAAACTTGGCTAAATACTTGGGAATGATGCGGTGGTTTTAATGGGCTTACTGAAAGATCGACTTGTATGATGTTGACTTCTTGCTGTACTGGCACCACCCAAGATATAAACCAATATCGATATCACTAAATCGGAATCAGAACCCCGTAAGAATGCTTCAACACTTCAATGATATATCCCCAAGTTTAAACTTTGGATCGTGTCATTCCGTCGGATTCATATTCCAAACACATTAACCTACTTCCATCAAACAACTGCCACCTTTTAACACCAGAATCAACCCCCCCAATTCCACTTAGAACGTGCCCATCCACTGAGTGCAATAATTACGGCACGCCATTCAAATGTGCCTCTCAGTTTTCTGGGTCTGTGTCATTTGCTACACAAGAGCCACCAAACTGTCCCCATAATTCATCAAGAACACATGAATGCATCTTCTCTCCGCACAATTACGATAAAAATATAATCACAGTGGCCCCCAACTTGGTGCATTTGGCCCACTTAGAACAAATATCAATACCATTTCCATTCTACGCGCGCTATTGTTGGCGGAAGTTCAATCTTTTATCAGACACATTGTAAAGCAAGGGGTTACGTTATGGAATAAATTAATATGTCTCATGTGCGCGCCGCCATCACCGTGTTGTGTACAATAATGTAAACAAAGATATTTACAGTTCTAGAAAAGTCATCATTGCGCTGGGGCACCATTGAGCGAGATTAAAAAAAAAAAACGCTTAACTCCAACCCATATGGGCGCATAATGACGACGGGCCGTCGTCGCAACATATCAATTGTAAGTGCAACACTATATACGTTACATCGTATCTTCTATATGAGTGGAATAAAGTCGCTGCGTCTCCATTTCTGTGTTCGTGATAAGTTTTAAAATTTAGAGATTTCCACAAGTCGGTCTACGTATGGCAGCAGAAGGTCCCAACCAGACCTCAACGCTGTATAGAGATAACGAAGGCTTTTGAGTTGCATCCACCATCCCAATTAAAAGAAAAATCAAAATCCAATTATCAGATACATATCGTCGCGCTGAAGAGGGGTGCTGCTGCTGATACGTGCGTTGACTTCTTAATGCTTAGTTTGAACTTGCTATGCAAACGGACGCGCTAGGGTGAAGGGAGGTCTTCGTCGTAATCTGGGCTAGTTTATGGGTGATTGAAAGCGGTGTTAGATTACATTAATGTGCATATTGGCACCATGACCAAAAGAGCTGATGCACTAATGGGCTGCTGATGCATAATATCCATTGTCCCGTTCTGTATGTGGGCTATATAGGATGTCTTGCTGGCGCGATGCGACATGCGTGCGACATTAATGCGAAACTCAGCTCAAGTGTGTCGAAATTATGTATCGAGGTCAGTTACAAGGACGTCTGTGGACCAACGGAATGCTATTGTTTTGGTAAAGCAAACGAGTGCCAATGACAAATAGGGACAATTGTGTTCTTCTCAAATTTCTTGTAGAATACCCTCGGAGGTCAGTCTTGTTTAAGTGTACTTGAGAAGGTACCTTGTAAAGTGGTATAGTAACTTTATGTGTTGAACATATGGATGGTTTACGCCTGTTGCATTTAACACGTGCGTTCCAAGAATTTTATGGTTCAATGGGTTTGTTTTCATTTTACAACGGTGACATGTGTTTTGAATATTTATACGCATTAATGCGGCCCATTCACATGGCACAAGTGTTGGGATGGGATGTATATCTAGGTAGGTTGTCACTCCCTTTTGCAGCCGAAAATAGTTTGTGCACACTTTCTGTTTGGAAGATTTAATAGATTTCTATACTTACTTGTGGGGAGTCAAGCCTCTGGAGGATAGGCAATTAAAAGTGAATGCGCAATGCAACAGTGAGAGATTTACAGCATTCATCCAGAAGGCGACTCAAATTTCTTTTTTAACCTTGCTTTATTAGAATCCAACATAAATTATTGTTGCCAACAAAATACGAATCGAAAGAATTCAAGACAAACAAGAAAGTTATGTTGACCAGAAACCATCTGAGGGCTTGAAGGTTTTGTAAGCTGCACCAGTCAAGATTGTTCTGCTTAAGGTGGAGCAGAAGTGATCGCCCTATTGGACCTATAGTAAGACGCTTTAATTTTTGGTGAATTTTGGTTTTTGATTGAACCTTTTCGACTCTTCTGGATGCTTTGTTTTAAGAAAACATAGTCAGCGTTCTGTAAGGTGAAACGTTCAAATGTTTTCTTGGACGATTTACTTCTGCAACTTAGAGCAATCTGACATATTCGCCCTGCTGAATCTGAACCCTCTTTTGATAATTATATCGAACAACTAATACAGACATGATAGCGTCTAGGTCGTAAATAGAAGTGGCTGAGGTTTCTTTGTATCATCGGGTATTGGTCTTTGATTTCTGCATTGAAATGTTAACCGATCACCGCTTGGTGTGCAAATTATAATTCGTGGGCTGGGTTTACCTGTAACCTAAGTTATTGAAGAGGTACCTATGAAGAATTTTCAACTGTCTTCGACTCAGCAGAATATGTTTGCAGAGTTCAGGGGCACAGTGCGTGTTTCATACGTTTGAAGTTCAAGAAGTCAAAATGTACGAAAAGGAAGACCTTTAAGATGGAGACTAGACTTCTGAAAACTGGAATATGGAGGCGCCAAAAGCTTGCAAATAGGTACTTAGGGCACCCGAAAAACAGTCTTGGAGGAAGTTCCGTGCAAAGTTAGAATGTGAACAGAGATCAATGTATTCCGACAGATCATTAGTCGTCTTAGTGGATCTTAGTGTAGGCGCAGTGGCTTAGTGGTTTGTGGTTAGTGTGTTGGACTACTAAGCGAGGGGTCCGAGGTTTGAATTCCGCAAAAACCCAAATTCCAACTTATGGTTTTTTTCTACTGCGCTACCTCTCGCGAACGTCGGACATACATCCAAGAGTATAAATGTCTTGAAAGCCTCTCAATTGGCCATTTGGAGTCGGCATAAAATTGTAGATCCCTTCCATTCGTTTCAAACTTGAAAAAACTCACACAAAACGAATGGCTGTGAGAAGCTAGGCCTAGGTTTGAGAGACGAAAAGAGACCCGACAATGGTGGTCTGATTCGAATATCTCCCGAATCTATAACTAAGTGGAAGGAAAGAAGTGGAATATGTGGTGGTACACTTTTTTCTACCTATAAGAATGGCATCTTATTCGGATGGACCTGATTTTGTGTCCCTCTGAATTGCCCACCAGTTTAATAAGCATGGATTGATCGAGTCAGTGTTAAAATCGCTAAAAGTTGTCAAATCTGCCAAAGTGGATAAACTCCTGCTAAATATAATTAGGACCCTGTGAAAATGGATCCCAATGGGCGTCTTGCGTCCGGGGATTGTGGCAATTGCCCATAATAGTGAAAAATTTGTCGCTTTTCAAAAAGGAATTATCCAATTATGTAACTATCATCACTTCGAAGCCACAAAAGTCTCTGTTCAGGTGTTAGCCACATATTGTAGAAGCTGTGATCGGATCGGGACAAGGTTTGCTTTGAACAAATTTTATTTTGAAAAATAACCCCACGTTCGGCACTACACGCTCGGTACTACATAAATAACCCTCGCTCGGTAGGTATGGACGTTAAGCTTCGACCACCTATGTTGAAGCTGGAATGAAGGTTAACTTGAAAAAGTCTGAAGTGATGATTGTCGCTCCAAACTCTGGTTAACAGTCGCAGAAGTATAAGAACGTCGGGACCTTCTTTATAAACGATGGAAAATTATATTCTTGGTTTGGAAACTAGAAGAGGTACTTAATTTCCAGCCAGCGGTCCATGTCTCGGTGATTAAATAACCATATAAGCAAGTCTTAAACCCAGCCTTAAACCGGCTATGAAATTCGTGCCATTCTGTAATCTGGAAAGGTCGAGAAGATTCCGTGAAACCCTTTAGATGACAGAAAGTGAGTATACACTACAATTAACCAGATGAGTGACCTGTTTTCCCCGTAAGCGCGTTTCGATCTTCCTTGTCGTCTTATGTTCCATACTTTGCTGCGCGGATATGGATATATTTCCCACTCAACGTAGTTGAGTAAACATCTGTACATTTCAGATCCTCTCATGTCGGATAGCCCGTTTAGCGTTCCAAGTCTGGTTGCTGGTTTGATGTTATCCACTTCCTAAAATAACGAAAAATAGACCAACATTTTACAAACTTGACGAAATGCCCCGACAAACTGATCACAAAGATCGCCTGTCTAAAATTGTGTCAGATAATATTCTTATTTCTTATTTATCTAACAACAGCCTCATGTACTTGTACATGATGCGACCTCGTACCTCCTATAATTGCATTGAGATATCGTCAGCTATTCCGACGCATTGTTACACAAATTTCACTCAACATAATAGGCAAGGTAATGGAAGTTCTCTGTTCTCGAGTCTGAATCCCTTCACAAAGAAAATAACAGGTGCTTCTTCAGATACTATATAACCAAGTGCACAGATTCGGGTTGATTCAAAGCAACGCAACTGGCTAGGGATTCCCTATTAAAACGAACAATAGCACTTTATGTGTCAATGCGAATAAAAAGGCGGTTGTCACTGTCATTTAAGGAGCTCTTCTCTTTTCATCGACCGTGTGATGGTTCCAACAATTATGTACGACTAAAAACAGCATTTTCTTCCTTCATACGCTGATTCTGCTGATATCTGTATCTGTGTCTGATGGATGCGCAACAAACAGATTAGAACGCACGTTCATGCCCCAATACCAATCAATCGGTCGTCGGTCGTATTTTTGTCGTACACGTATACTCCTTGCCAGAGAGACGTGGGAATCAATCAAGTCGAACGCGATACATTTTACAATGCGTCTCTGTGCGTATCAAATAGGGCGTGATGTCTTCCCAACAGCGATGTAAATTATTTGTGTGCTCAATTGCGTGAGAAAAATACTTTTCTTTTCCAATTATACAACAAGCAACAACTTTGAAGTGTTTGCAACAAGTTGTGGCTATCGCATAGTCAGCACTTGATAATTGTGCTGGCTCTTAAGTGTGATGGTGATGGCCTCTTCGTTGCAGGATTACGTGCCTAGTTCGCCGATTCAGCATTAAAGGAAGAAAAAAATAAACAAACGAAAGCGAGAACAAAACAAAGGAACACCATCCAGAGACAAGGCGCAACAGATGTTGGATGACTGTTCTGACATTGAACCTAATCACTAATCAATCGGATTTTTTCTATATGGCCAAGATTGTAGAAGTAGATTCCCGCCTAAGGCCCTTGCTTGCGCATGATGGATTATGTGAAGTCATTAACATTTACACAAGATTTTGAAATTTGATATTTTTTTTTCCAAAAGATCTTGAGGAGAAAGATTAAGAACGAAATGAAAAGGAAATCATATACGAATCCTTTTTGTTCTGTGCATGTCTTTTTCTTCTTTTTTTTTTTTTTGCATGCAACAGGCGATCTGGCCAGACAATGTGGCGGCGACGATGCTGTATAGCAAGGACTACAATGCACATGCCCATATGCAGAGATTTTCTATAGAACACTTGTTCCTTTGGCTGGTATTATCCGAAATGCAGCATCACACGGACAAGTGGCCTTTTTTTGTTTTTTTTCTCTTGTATGTTTTATAGTCAGCTGGCATTGGCTGTTATGGGTTCTCTGATGTTCTGTTTCTGGTAATGCACAAAGAGAATGAAGATGAAATGGATTTGTTCGTCAGAGATGCGCATTGTGTGGTGAAATCACGTATCGCCAGAGCAAACAGATGCATTCGATTGAGATTAATTGGGAATAGGTTTTTTTTTTTCCTTTTTCAGAAATGTGCAAAATGAGTTTGATATGTCAATATATATGTACAGTGCCTTGCCAGAAAATTTGACAATGGATTGAGGTGTACTACTGAATCGGAATGCATCAGTCCATAGGTAGGTGTTCACGTTCCATTACAATAGTAGGCTCTAAAGGAGGTAGCGAAGGGTAGGGGAGAGGTGGTCACCTTAGGACACTTTTTACAAAAATCGCTCTAGATCCATTAAAAAGCGGAGTATCCCTTCGGATCTTGCAAATTATTATTACATGTTGTTTTATCTTTGACTCTTATATCCAAACTTATATGTATAGTTATGATTTATATATTTTTTATTTATTTTAAAAATCTCTTTAAAGTGTCCCATTCTGCCCCTCTGGGGGGGCACATTAGGACAACCATGGGGCAGTTTTGGACATGTCTAAAAAAACGCTCATTAGGAGCGGTTTCCTTCTTTTTCTTGTAATTTCTTTTTTTTTACCATTAGTGCAGAGATAAACCTAAACAAATAAAACCAAAAACAATCACACTGAAATAGATTGTTCAAAGCGATAAAAGGGGGCAGATTAGGACATGTCCAAAAGTTCCCCTCGCGCATTGTCAAAAAGTGCCCCGAGAGGGATAAAAAACTAAAAACTTCATATTTTTTTAAAAACAATGTAAATTGTTAATATTTTGGTTGAATAACATCGCTACACATATAAACATTATAATTGAACACTTTTAATTTGTAAATTGAGCATAATGTTAGAATAATATGCTTACGTCTAGGAATAAAAAAAAATACAACCGTCGTCTGGAAACACACTTTTCGTTTTATTTTATTTTTTAAAGTTGGTATCGTTTCAATATCCATCAGATGTTTGTTTGAAGTGGAGTTGCCACTGTAAAATGTTATTAAAGCATTAAAAAGTTTTTTTTGTAGTACGTTTTCTTAAGTTGTCCTAAACTGCCCCCGTCCTAAACTAGCCACCTCTCCCCTAGTCGATGAGAGTTATATATAGTATACACTGAACGGCAAAAGTATTTTGACAAAATTGGAAGACAAAAAATGAAATTAACACACATTTTGCTTTATTAATAAACGGGCAATTTTTATTTTTAAAAAGATTCATTTAAATTTTAATAAAATTAATAAAATTAACTTTTTGCTTTGGTACAATTATTTTGAAAAATTAGTTTAACTTAAAAAAATATATAAATTTTGAGATTAAAAAAGGAACAAAATAAAATTATTTTATAAAAAAAAAATATCTCAATAACATTCTGTAATTGGCTTAGAACCGATGAGTTTTTGTAGCATTTCTGCAGCTTTTTTGCTGTAAAAACGATTACAAACCCGCAACACAAGATAATTTCGGCATTTATCTTCTTTGCTGTGATTCATGAGGCTCATATGAACTCTGTTCTATTCATAAAACTCGGTTTCACACCTTATGAATTTATTTTTAAACTCTTGGGCGCATTATGGCTTCTTTATTTTGTTTTCGTAGTTATATAGGGTACTTTTCTTACAGGAAATATATACAAATTGAGTTCAGCAAGGTGCCTCTGAGTTATATTTTCGATAATCGGGCTTTCAGCTTATTTTTTTATTTAAAGCTCGAGAATTTTAGCAGTTAAACTTGGATTTTTAACTAACTTCCCTCAAGCTTTCTTAATGTTTATAATACAACGTTTTTGATCCGTATTTGAACTTGTAAAAAAACTTTTTTTCGTGTCACACTGTTCTGCGAACTATGTCGATATAAATAAGATTATTCCGGACAACCAGTTCGGCTTTAGAGCGGGGCATGACACTATTCATGCCGCATCGAAACTGGTCTCCGACATTCAGTGGAATAAAAGTAAAAAGCAATGCACGGGTGCCTGCCTTGTCGACTTTGAAAAGGCCTTCGATACCGTATGGTTGGAGGGGCTCTTTTATAAGCTGACTAGAATGGGCATCCAAAAACCTTTGCTGTATATGATCTATGACATGCTTATGGGAAAGAAGTTCGTTGTCAAAGCTGGCAACGTAACTTCGAGCAGGGTTTTTGAAATTAAAAACGGCTTACAACAGGGAGCAGTGAATTCTCCGTTCCTGTTTAATATTTACACAAGTGATCTGGTGGATTCCCTCAGGCACGCTATAGCGTACGCAGACGATTTAGTGGCGTACAGGTCAGGACCAAAAATCGAGGTCGTCAACATCCTTCTGCAGTGTGACTTCGATTAAGAGGTATTGCGATGATTGGAAGTTGAAAATCAATTTCCAAAAATCGGAAACAATCCTGTTCAGAACTCCATTGGCTGGGGCCTCTAGGGACACCAGAAAAAACTGGAGAAAATTAACAATTATTAGACAGCAGGGACGACCATTGGTGGTGAAAAACGTGGTCAGGTATCTCGGCATCCGGCTCGACCAGTATTTGTATTTTGAAGAGGGCCTACGCTCTGACAAGGGGACTGTTTCGCAGCAGTCAACTTGACTCCAGGGTGAAGGCCATTTGCTACGTGGCCCTTAAAAGACCTATCATCGCTTATGGTTGTCCCATGTGGTTCAATATAGCGCCGTCCTATATGGAAAAGATTCGGGTGTTTGAGAGGCAATGCCTCAGAGCCTATCTAGGGTTGTTTAGAACTCCTTAATCTTAGTACATACTATCCCAACAGGACCTTATACAATGGGGCCCGACTGAATAGGATTGACAATTTCCTTATTAAGGTGATTCGGAGGCACGTTGCTAGGGCGATGGCCAGTGATAATAACCTGATCTCAGGGGCTTACTACCCCAATTTAATGTACCATGAGAGTATGCTTCGGTCTGGCTTTGTCCCGCCTGAGGCATTTCTTCATGATGTATAGACATGAAAGGGTTAGTCCAGACAAAAGATGGTGTGCCGGTACCACAGCCACCGCGGCGCGAGGGATAAGCGGCTCATCCACGCCGAGTACGCCGCCAATGCTCAGGAGCTGCTCCGTTTTAGTACCGCAATTGCGGATCGAGTCAGGGTCGATACGGTAAAGCAGTTCACCGAATTTTGGTGGCTTGAGGAAGAGGTGAGAGTGGATACGCTCTCCCGGGCCGGTGCGCTACTTACGTAGCATCCTCCTTAGTTCTAAGCTAGAAATTAAGTCATTAGGTTTAGGTTTAGAGTAGGGGGTCTTTGGGAGGCACCAGGCTAGCCAACATGAATGAGTGCTTCCGAGACTTGACCGACGCTTATGGCCTCGATCGAGTCTCGGCGGCGCGGATAAACCCCTGTTTGCGGCCGACAGGCAACCAAGAACGCAATCAGGTAGTGACCAATCGATAAGATTGCTCACCACCCTGATTATAGGTAATGTAGGTTAAGTAGCTTAGGTAGTTTTAAGTAGTTTTAAACAAAACAATAATAAAGAATTCAAGTTTTCTAAAGTTTCTTGAAAATTAAAAAAACAAAACAAATCATAGATATGGATAGATTTAAGGCCGAAAGGCAATAATTTTAAGGATATTGTTAAGTTTAGAGCGCTCGCTAAGAGCCAGTAAGCTAGAATAAGATAAGTGTTGTTTTTTAAATTAGATTTAATCGTTTTTGTCTAGTATGTAAATAAAAGAAAGAAGAAATAAAAATGAATTTAAAATGTGAAAAAAAAAACTATGTCGATTGAAGTATTTCCCACGACTGCAGCAGGTAGGTGTCCAAACATGACACACACAATCATGGGCCACAAAATATGCAATTACTGAGTGATAATTGACGTAGACAGTTAATCCGTAGCTGTTAGGAGTTATTCGGCTTGAAAGCGACTTGCATCCTGCTCTAGCTCTTATACTTAGTATCAGAATAAACAGCTACAGTTTTGAGGTAGTAAGGCATTTCGCCTTAGCTCAGCCATTACATCTGGAACCAAAAATTCTTATCACAATAACTGTTGTCAGTCACTGTCTTTTGACGTAGTAGTGAAGCCAACTTCCTAAAAATTAAGCGTACTCTATATAGTCTGAGTTCTGCTCAAGAAGTCTAAGGCAATGACTTTTTTACAAGCTTCCGTTTTGAAAGAAAACTCCTATGTAATATATGCTGTGGTGCGTTATGAAAACCCTTATAACTTGTAAAAAAACTTTCTGTACACTGATTTACTCAAAAAACTACAGATCAATGCGCCCAGTTGAGATAGCTAGGCCATGAAATGGAAATCAATGTACTGGGACACCAAGTCTTTGATATCTTCGTTCACCAAAAATGTTTAAATTCAGTCGATCAAAAACGACCAATGAATGATATTATCTTCAACTAGTTTCGAAAATAAGACTTACAAGAATAGGGTTATAAGAAGCTGAACCTGGACTCCTAAATGGAATACTATTTTTCCGACGATTCTTTTGTACAACTATTCTCATCTGCATACCGCATCAAAAGGTTATCATCTCAAAACTTATGCAAATCGAGTATCAGCATTGAGCCTTAAAGTTTCTCCTGCTGTGGTTTCCTTTTTTACGAAGCATCTTCGCAGTGGCTTGCAATAGTTTTCGACCCTTAAGGACGTCCAGCACATCTTCATACATATGGCAAAGTTGCAAGTGCTATGGGGACACTATATCAACATCTGACAGGGTTGTAAGTGCTCCTAAACTTTCTCTACTGCTGTGCTGTTTTTTTTTTTTAGATTAGGAAGCCACTATATGGGATGAGTTGCCGTTTCTCAAAATTCGAAAAATTTCGTAAAAGCCAAGTCATTCAAAAATGAATGCCACACAATGTTTCCACAACGGCCGTGTCATTCATATGACGGAGCATGGTCTATAGTTCAATATGTATTAAAAAACCTGGCCCTTGATAATTATAACACTCTACTTGGATTGAGAAAATCTTGAAAAATTTGGCTGATAGTGATATTTTAGGAAATCAACTTAAAGATAAGCTTACAACTTTTTTTCACTTCTGATATTTTTTTTTAAATATCCCAATGAAACTTTACATGGCATACACACCTACCTATCATTCATATATATATGACGTGGTCCTTGATAATTTTGAGTGAAAAGAATGCAACGGTCTAGGATAATTGACTCATTAAGGCGTGGCCAAATGTGCGGCACACAACGCTGATCCCTATTCGAAAAAGATTTTGTTGTTATCTATTTCCAAAGAGCTCCGTTCAGCAATTGATCAATTAACACCACACAAAGAATACACAGGGAAAGCTTTTACCAACAATATCTGCGCACAACTTACAAAATTACACATTTTGACAACGGGGCAGCTACGGTCGCTATCAGACAGATATTAGGCCCTTTTTATTATTCTGATATGATCTATACAGATCATCGATTTGAATGGTTTACAAAAACAGTTGAATATCGTACAGTTATAAGTCTATTGTGTCTCTACATACACGATCGTTTATAAGGCACTTCAACTGACTAAGATATTCACACCGGCGCCATCTAGGTACCTACTCAAAAGGAAGATTTTAAGCCGTATTCATTCCCCATTTACAATTAGGTTTATCCGAGCAGGTTTCTTAAGAATAATAGGCCTTGTGACCCGCAAGGTTAGGAATAAACAAAAGACTAAATCCAACGATGAAGCTTACAGTCTTCCTTCCTCCTGCCAATGAAAGACGGGTTTTATCTACTAATTATAATCACACAATTAATTTACGCCCATTTGTTTACGTCTTAGTTACTTCTCTAGTCAAAAGGCTAATTCGAAATAAAAATAAAACCCTAAACGACTTTCCACCCCATTTCATTAATCTGCCTTGTTTTGATCACGCTTTTATATGTCTTTTGCAACGCACACCGTTTATCATGTCAATCGATGCATGCAGTAACCTTCAACGTCTAGTCTCTGATTCATCCACCTAATTAAATACGCTGGCCATCAAACAAAGACCCAGCAAAAAGGCACAAAAAACCACGCCAGCTTTATAATAACGAATTACATATGTGTCTACGACTGGCTCATTCGTTTGTTTGCCCTTCATATCTCCTGTTTGAATGCGAAAAAAAAAAAACGAAAAAAGGTAATTATTACACTATAGATAAAATACGTATAGGTATATGCCTATCCGAAAGAAAATTACATCCTGAGAGTATCCCGAAGCGATTTCTTAAACGAATTATATGCGTAGCCTAACCCTCCATGCATCCATTTATCTAGCAAACTGAACACAGTTCAGGGATAAAAGGTATCCCAAACCGAAGGAGGTATAGAGCACACCAGTCTTGTACACCAGTTTCACCATAAAATACGTTACCAATGCATGACAGAAAATATCGCTCGCCCGCCACTACACTTGTATAAAAGCGAAAATGTTATAAGACTAAGAAAATAACTCTCGGCCGGACTAGAACTAGTTTTCAAAATTGGACACCTGCACGGTTTCAGATCTCAAGCACCTACAAAAAAAAAAAAAAAAAAAATTACGTACACATCGAACTCAAGAAAGGCGAAAAAGGTTTTTTCCCTCGTCCATAACACGATACGGGGAAGGAAAAAACTCCAAAAAAAAAAACTGCCGAGTATAATATGTAAAAATGGAAGAAGATTATACAGAGAGCTAGAGAGGAAAAAAAACGAACAATCCCAATCCCAAGCCAATCCCAAACAGAAAATACTATATCGTTCGTATCGTATCGTAAATGTAATGGACAACGTGGAGTAGGATGGCCACGCATCGCACCACCTACCGTCTTGTATACAAATCGCCGCGCAGAACCTTTTTCAATCGCTTTTGGTTTTGGTCTTCCTTGGCTCTGATTGTGTATTGTCGTTGTGGGCCACTCTGGCACTGCCACGGCCACAGCCGCACATAAATGGAAAGTTGTTTTATTTCCAAGAAATTTAAAACTTTTCGACAATTCTATGCTGTTTCCCTTTTTAAGTGTTCTTTTCAGAGTCCTTCTCTCGAGGGATCAGCCATCAGCGACTGTATGTAGACTGTAGGTGTAGAGTGTTAGGTAGACAGATTGGTTGACCTGGTGAGATGGCTGGTTTAGGGGGAGATTGGAATCATAACAAAGCAGCTCAGTCCCAGTCCCAGTTGCAGTCATCTGTTCGATGTTTACAGTGTATCGTGTATCCTGCTGGTCCTTTGTTGAATGCCAATACACATTGAAATGGGTTATTGAAAGTAATTAAGGGAAGGATCTATCTGTTGGAGGATGAATTATGTTACGATTTAAGTAAATCCTTGCGAAATGATAAATGGTTGCTTTTAAGTTGATACACCTATGTTTTATAGGGGAGAGTGGGGCACCTTCGATAACTTTTTTGTTTTTGAAATTGATAAAACCTTACAGATTCGATTTATTGGCCTGTAAATTTTACTAACATTGAACAGTGGCATTGTGCTATGAATTTAAATAATATTTGGTTAATTTAACGAAGTATTTATATTAAAATTTTAATTATAAACAATATTTGTTCTTATATTCAAAAGTGTCCCATGTATGGGGCAGTTTTGAATTGGGAAGGGGCTATTAATTTACTTTTTAAGGAATAAAACACACTTAATTTTATTTTTTATTAATTCTTCTTAATAAAACATAAAACCAATATTATCAACCACAAACCTAAAATTGAAACTTGCAAGATTAAAGAAAAAAACTTAAAATTAACGCTTTGGTTATATCACATTCATTTGTCAAAAGAAAATAACAAATATTCAAAAAATATAAAATAGAAAAAATATACCTACTTCATACAATTATACCTTCTTAAAAATAAAATAAATAAATAAATAGTTGGCGCAACAGGTCCGGAGGGACCCTAGGCCCAGCTTCTCACACCCATTCGTTTTGTGTGAGTTTTTCATTTTTGGAACGAATGGAAGGGATCTACAATTTTATGCCGACTCCAAACGGCTAATTGAGAAGCTCTTCCAAGACATTTATACTCTCGGATGTTTGTCAGACGTTCGCGAGAGGTAGCGCAGTGGAAAAAAACCATAAGTTGGAATTTGGGTCTTTGCGGGATTTGAACCTGAGACCCCTCGCTTAGTAGTCCAACACACTAACGCTAAGCCACTGCGACTACTGTAGGTATCTGGACTCTAGTGCTTTAATTTCTATGCCGCTTATAACAGAGTTTGAACATGTTCAAATGCACCCACACACGCTTGTTCAAATCCGTCCCAATTTTATAAGCAGTGTTCAAATGTGCCCCACTCTCCCCTACATACTTTTTTCCCATGTGATCGCATTATCCATATTAATGTCCAAGGGCTTACGACAGCAATCGCATTCAATAGTGAATACTTGTCTTGAGTTTCCGTCCACTTAACAATTACAGTTTGGAGAGTTTTATTTATCTGCACTACTGAAATGGTTATATGAACGCAAATGTGTAAATCCGCATACTTTAGATCCCCATGGGAGGGTCACCTTATAAACCATCATCGTAAGATCAACAGAGTAAACTTTGATGATTGGTAGGTATCTATCTGACGATGTTTAAAAAAAAAACTTTCTTAGCAGCCTTTTGACAGGCTGGGAGACTGCAGCATTCCATCTTATGCGATCTCGTGCACATTGCATTCAGTTATTGAGGTTAAGCGCTTGGACATCAAGAGATTGTTTTTTGAAATCGATTCGGTCTTGCTTATCTGCGGCCTGTGAATCGCAGATCCTCCTAACTGGAGAATAATTTTTTATTCGCCGAGATAATTCAGTAATCTTACTTACTTACTTACTTAGGTGGCGCTACAGTCCGGGGTGGACCTGGGCCTCAACCAATACGCCTCTCCAGTTAGCGCGATCTTTGGCTAACTGCCTCCAGTTGCGCACTCCAAGTTGGTTGAGGTCCCCTTCCACTTGCGCGCGCCACCTAAGGCGAGGTCTTCCTCTACTGCGTTGTCCCTCCGGGTTAGAATCGAAGACTCTTCGGGCCGGAGCGTTGGTGTCCATTCGCTCTACATGTCCCAGCCATCTAAGACGACTGATGTGTACTTTTCTGACTAGGTCGATGTCGCTGTACAGCTCGTAGAGTTCGCTGTTAAATCTTCTCCTCCAAAACCCGTCAACGCAAACGGGACCAAAAATCACTCGAAGAATTTTGCGTTCGAAACGACCAAGGAGATCTTCATCCGCCTTTGATAGCGCCCATGCTTCTGCACCATAAAGCAGGACTGGGATGATGAGGGTCTTATACAGAGTTTCCTTAGTATTTCTCGACAAGGCCTTACTTATCAGTTGCCGTCTTAGGCCAAAGAAACAGCGGTTGGCAAGTGTGATTCTTCGTTTGATTTCTGATGTGATGTCGTTATCAGAGTTTATAGCGGAGCCGAGGTAGACAAAGTCCCTAACTACCTCAAAGTTATAGCTGTCTATCGTGACGTTCTGCCCGATTCGTCGATGTCGTGTGTCCCTTCTTGTTGACAGCATATATTTTGTTTTACCCTCATTCACCATTAAACCCATTTTTGCCGCTTCTGCACTAATACTTGCAAACGCACCAGTGACAGCTCGCTGTGTTGTACCAACAATGTCAATGTCGTCAGCGTATGCAAGCAGTTGCACAGACTTATAGAAAATTGTGCCTCTGGTGTTGGCTTGTGAGTTTCGCACAATCTTCTCAAGAATGATGTTGAAGAAGTCACATGACAGCGCATCACCTTGTCTAAATCCTTTTTTGACATCAAAGGTCTCGGTGAGATTGTTTCCGACCTTTACGGAGCAGCGAGCGTTCTCCATCGTCATTCTGCACAATCTGACAAGCTTGGCAGGGATGCCAAAACTAGACATGGCTCTGTATAGCTCGTCTCTATAAACGCTGTCATATGCGGCCTTAAAATCGACAAAAAGATGGTGAGTATCGATCTGGTATTCTTGGGTTTTTTCCAGGATCTGCCGTAGTGTGAATATTTGATCGGTCGTGGACTTACCGGGCCTAAAACCGCACTGATAGGGACCTATCAGATCGTTGACGAATGGTTTCAGGCGTTCACACAATACAGCAGACATGATCTTATACGCAGTGTTCAGGAGACTGATGCCTCTGTAGTTGGCGCAGTTTAGAGGGTCTCCTTTCTTGTGGATCGGGCAAACAATGCTGAGGTTCCATTCATCAGGCATACTTTCCTCTAACCAAATCTTGGAGATGAGTTGGTGTATGCACTCTACCAAGTCATCTCCGGCTGCCTTGAAGAGCTCGGCAGGTAAGCCGTCTGGACCAGCAGCCTTGTTGGATTTAAGCTTAGATATTGCTATCCTCACTTCATTTTGGTCAGGTGGACGGAAATCTTGGCTGTCATCGTCCAGGTTGAATAGATCGTTCTGCCTAACAGCGGAATTTGTGTCGTCTTCGCCGTTTAGCAGTCTGCAGAAATGGTTTTTCCATGTCCTCAGCACCGACTGTGACTCTACTACAAGGTTTCCTTGCTCGTCTCTACAGGTCTCCGTTCGGGTCTTGTTGCCATGACACGTTCTTTTTATCTTTTGGTAAAACTTCCGAACATTGTTCCTGGAGTAACACCTCTCTATATCCTCGATCGCGCGCTTCTCATGCTCTCTCTTTTTTCTCCGGAGAAGCCGATGTTCTTCCCTCCTTTTTTGCTCGTAGAGCTGACGAGCTGCTCTCGTCCTTCTATGCAGCGACGCTTCGTAGGCACTTTGTTTTGCTGCATGTGCTTGCCGGCACTCTTCGTCAAACCAGGGGTTTCGGGGGGGGGTGGACTGGTGAAACCGAGCACATCAGTTGCGGCGTTTTTGATGGCTTCTTGGCATCGGCGCCACTGGTCTTCGGCACTTGATGCTGGCAGCATAGGACTTCTCGAGAGGTTGAGGGATACGCGATCGGCAAAGGTTCTGGCGGTTTGTTGCGTTTGTAGTCGTCCAACGTTAAATCTCCTCACAGTATTTTCTCGTTGTTGTGGCGTCTTGGATATCCGCATCCGTACCTTGGCTACAACAAGGTAGTGGTCCGAGTCTATGTTGGCCGCTCGGAAAGTTCGGACATCTAGAATACTGGAGGAGTGCCTTGCGTCGATCGCAACGTGATCAATTTGGTTGACGGTTTGATGATCAGGTGACCGCCATGTTCCTTTGTGTATATTGAGGTGAGGAAACCGTGAGCTAGCTATGGTAACATTACGTCCCGCAGCAAAATCAATCAGCCTAAGTCCGTTTCCAGACGTGGTGTCGTGTAGGCTGTGTTTTCCGATTGTGCTACCAAAGATGTCCTCCTTTCCTATTTTGGCGTTAAAATCACCCAAGACGATTTTAACGTCATGCTTAGGACATTGCTCATATGTTTTGTCGAGGAGCTCGTAGAAACATTCTTTGGTAGCATCGTCTTTATCTTCTGTGGGGGCGTGAGCGCATATCAGGCTGATGTTGGCGAATTTAGCCTTGATGCGGATAGTTGTAAGGCGTTCACTAACGTGTCGAAAGCTCAAGACTTCTTGCCTAAGTCTGCCGCTTACAACAAATCCGCATCCAAATAGACGCTGCTTTTGTTCTCTGTAGCAGTCACCGTAGTAAATGTCACAGTTTTTCATCCTCCTTTTGCCCGGCCCATCCCACCGCACTTCCTGGATGGCGGTGATACCTGCTTTGTAGCAGTCTAGGGCCTCCGCTAGTTGTTCGGCTGCACGCGGTCTGTTCAGAGTTCGAACATTCCACGTGCAGATCCGAAAGTCATTGTCCTTTTTTCGTTTTGCAGGGTCGTCAACAGTGAATCCGTCCTTATCCGAGGCTTTTGGTTGCTTCGCAACAATTATTTTTTTTCCGTGGTAGGGTCGTTAACCCCACGCACAACCCCCAACCTGGAGGACCAGGCCCTTTCTGTAACCCCTTGGGCAAAAGGAGCCGGAATATTCCGGAGTCAGTAACCCGCTGCGGGGATGTGAGAGCTGCCGTTGACCCATTAAGGGCTCTTCCGCCACCATCTCTATTTCAACACCCTGACTAGTGCTGAAAAATCCTCAATGACCTCAGCTCCAAATACGTCAAAGTAGCTCATTGAGGTATCTGCCATGTTGACTGTTGACGCCACCGTTGATTCAACCATGTGAATTCATCCGCCGTACGTCCTCTTTCTGAGGGGCTCATGTAAGACCTCTGAGACTCGATCAGGCAGTCATTCCGACAGAGCATTATAGTGTTGCTATTTTCTTCGTGTTCAACACTCGCGCTTATAAGTTTAGCAAGTCATGCCCGGAAGGACAAGACCAGTACCCGGTGGCTACCACGCGGAGGTAAAATAAGCACAATTGATGTGTATGAACAGTTACAACGACTGGGCATCGCCAAGTTGACGCCAATCAGTGCCTACCCTATTCATACAGCACCCAACCACCAAAATCAGTAATCAGTAATCTACCAGCGCCTAAATAAAAATCTGCTGATGATGGCTATCATCATATAAGTCTTCTCTAGGATCCGTTATGAAAACTTGGTCTATGAGGATTTGTCGGCTCGGACCCACTGTGGATTCTAAATAGCATGTAGCGGTTTGAGAGATTTTTTATGGGACATAGCGAAGGGGATATTCCTCGATAGTACCTTCTAGATATTGGACCGTTTTGTTTTGATTTTTTTTTTGTTTTTTTTTTTGTAGGAATAGCGAATTACTGTTTCATAACCCCCATAGGTACTTGATTGAAGCTTGGCGGCAGCAGAACCATCAGCTACCTACTTGAAAAACGCTTAGAAAATCCTTTAGAACCGTTTACCTAGTCGGTCTGATATAGATTCAGACTTCCACACTAAGTTGAAAAACTTTTTCTATATTTAAAAGAAGTTTTTAACTTAAGCGCCTTCTATTCTGCTGCAATCTCTCTCCTGTAAAAGCGGCCATCATCATATCTAAGAGCAACGGCTCTTTCAATAGGGCGGGTGGTAGCTTTTTTGATGGTTTTGCTGAATTTGAACCACTGGATGTATCCGCGTATACCTACTCAGTTTAGAGTTTCTCACTTTAGCACTCTTTATAGACTTTGCCTTTATTGGGGTATATCATGACGTCCAATATCAGTATATCTTTCACTTGGCAGTTTGGAGCCTCTAAACCAGTCGAGTTATGAGTATAACGAGACTAGTCCACATTTGCACCTTTAGAGTTATTCATTTTAAGGCTTTAGACTCAACCTGGGGAGAGTGTCAGCTTGATTTGTGGACCCATATAGTTTTGGTGCTACTTGTATCTGCAGTGGTTACCATTTTTTTTTTTTTTTTTTTTTTGAAATTGTGTACACCTTCTATCTAAACTGTCGAACTTGCTATGCTTTCCAATTTCCGACCTGAGCCCCAACTTTAACATCGTTTTTCCCGATTATAGCTTTGTAGAGGATCATAGGAATTTTTGATGGGTCTTGAATTTTTGAGCCTCGTCAATTTAGAGTTGTGCCTAACTGCCTACACAGTTTGTTACCCTGACTGCACAAAGATTTGAGAGCCGTGCATTTCCTCTATAGCACAGCAGGCTGGATATTGAAATGCCAGCTACTTGATTCGGATATGTAGGAGCTTGCGTTGGCCTATACGGTTCAATTCTCAATTTCAGCAACCTGATGAAAGGTCCTAACTAAACTCAACATGGCTGTTGAAGAACTAGTTGATTTTATTCGTTTTATTTAGCGGCTCTTAAGTTCCTGATGAATAAAGCCTCAACTGTCAAGCCTCTCCAGTTAGCCCGATCATTATCTAACCAGTTGCGCACTCCAAATCAGTTGAGGTCTTATTGTATTTAAAGCGAAATCTTTCTCTACTGCCTTTGCGTTGAACCAGGTTAGATGGAGCATTTATGTATGTTTATCCACTCTACATGTGCTATACCCATATCTGATCAACTGATGCACAACTCTTTGACTAGACTGATGTGAGTGTCCAGCTCGAAAAATGTAAATGCGTCTACCATAAGTTCTCCTTTTTAATGACTTATGCAGTTATTTTCGACTATATGGTATTGTGTTTTTTTCCCATTCAACACTCCGGCTTATCAACTTAGCAACCCAGGTCTGGCTGGAGAAGACGGGACCACTAAGCTGGTGGTTATGTTGGAGAGCTAAAATAAGCAGAGTCGCTTAGTAGTTACAGCTGCGTTGATGCACCTTCCCTATTCGTATAACTTTCAGCAAACCTTATACTATTAGGTTATACCTTAGGATGACATCCAAAAGACAATCCCTATCCTAGTACAGACCCTACTCAAAAAGTATATATTTAATCTAATGATTTCATGTTGTCTGGCATTTTTTGTTCTGCGCTACAATGTTGTGCAGTGTTTTGTATCTTTGGACAGATAGCGATAGATAGCGGTGGGCATGACTTGTCATGTCGTCTGTCCAGCACCGGGATGGATAATGTGTCTAATGTGTATGGCAAATGGGCATGAAAATGTATTTCCAATCGAGAGAGAGAGAGAGAGAGAGAGAGAGAGGAGGAGAGACTGATGTACGTGGACATGTAGATAGGTAGCATATGATTAGGTACTCTTGGACATGTATCGTGTAAAACATATTTTATGCAACGATAAGCGCCCTTGTCGCGCCTCCTTCTTGGTTTTTCTATCGCTGTTCCAAGCCCCCACGGGTTTTCCACTGTTTGTAATGTCGTTACTCGTTAGTGATTATGAATCTTTTTTTTTCGAAATGATTGATGGTCTGTTAATGACTCTCAGTTTTGAACGACAGAAAAAGGAAATCTGTAAATTTTGTCATGTTGTGTGCTGCGTGTACGGCAGATATTCATATTCGATAGCGATTTGCATGTGCGCACACCTTTGGGAAAAGGGGGCATGTGCAACACGTGAGTGCATGCGGAATACTCAATTTAACGATTTTGTATTCAGCGGCCTTCTATCAGTTTCAAGGGTTTCGCGAAACAAAAACCCTGGATGCACAAGCATAAATCACTATAGTGATTAAAGAGGGGTGGTATATGGCATAGGGCCTGGTATTGAAATACTCGTACAACAGAAGGACGGTAATGGTTTTAGTTGTGTTTTTTTTATGCAGTTTTTTGTTTGTTAAACGTTTGTCACGTTCGAGTAAGGGGAGGGCATCTTAGTTCATTTGATATGTATCTTAGCGATGAATCTGCATATTTGAGAAGTCTTTCGAGATAATAGGGATTCCATTGTTTTTTTTTTTTTTCTCTGCAAATTATAAATGCATGCCATATCGTCAGCAAATGGGCGCGTCATGAATAAATTATTTTTAACCCCTAGGTAGGTATGATGCAGGGTGTACCTTTTGGATAAAATGCATCCTTTTTCGGATTGCTACTTGAGCGCATGTGGAAAGTGGGAACCGAATGACATTATCTGACAAACAAAATCCAATACAATGCTTACGACAAAAAAAAATCCAATAAGTCGAAGGGACATGCGCTCTTCTACATCATTTATCAATTGGGTTACGAGGTTAATATTCTCTATTTGTTGCCAACTAAAAAATCTGACGCAACCCTATACCCGTAGGCGACAAGTGTCGATGGAATCATAACTTATTTATCCTTATAATCTCAAACGTCTGTGGCTAATATTATATCAACATTTTTAACGGCGTTATTTGGAAAGTGATTTGTATGAACTAAGAACCAAATGCAAGGTGAATTTCCGTATGGATGTTCCTAATCTCAACAAGATTAGTTAAACCGATTAAATTTAAACATATTTATATATTTAACAAAAGTGAATGCTATTCCAACCTTGTAATTTCAAAACGAATTTGAGATCAATCAGGAACGTAGTCACAAAAACAACAGACGAAGATTCCAATGAAGTAGATGTTTAGGACAATTACATGTAACATAATCAAATAGAAATTTTTATTCATTCGTAAAAAATGTAAGAAACTGTATTCTTACCATTGACTCAGATGCTGTTGAGCTACTATTCACAGTCATATCTTAAACCAAGAATTTACTGAAAGATTATTTTTTATAATAATTTTAACTAAAGAGAAAAAAAACCAAACAAATAATGTACAAATTAACATTAAAATATGAATATTGGTTCGTCACAACTTTACTTAAGAAAAGCTAATAGTACCCCATGTCAGTTATTCTTGGTTGTAATGTTCATTTTGTAGCCTTTCATCACTAACTTCTATTGTTATAGATTGGGCTTTATTTATTTTTGTTCACTTATATTTTATTTTAAATGCGCTTCTTAAACAAAGAATTGTTAAATAGTTTTAAGTGAAATATGAATAAAAAACAAATTGAAAATTGAAAATATAAAACGTTCTTCAGTTTTAATTCGAAGTTATACCTTCTTTATGTAACACACATGCATTTATGAAGTTAAGTTCTGTGTTCATGAGCGCAAAGTAGTATAATCTCCTCTCCATTAATTGAGTCTAACTTTTCTCTAGTACACTGAAAATAAAACCCTGGCATAATCGATAAAAATTAAAGTTCATTCAACTTTTTTTTTTTTTTTTTTGTCAATATACGTCCAACAAAATTTTTCTACCAGATTGACAAAATGTTAGTAAATTGTATCTGCTCTAAAAACTTTTGTTGTAATAGTAAAAAAATTGTTGTGTTAACAAAAGTCTTTTCTTGTGCGTATAAAAATAATTTGTTAAATTAATCAAAATGTTTTTAATTTTACAAAAGAAATTTGCCAATTCAACTAATCTTGTTTTGTCAAATTAACAATTAATTGTTGTTTTCACAAGAAAATTTATCAATTTTATCTTTATCTTTTTGTTAAATTAAAAAAAAAAAAAAAAAGTTAATAATATCGAAGTAGTTTTTCAATTTGGCTATTGCATATTGTTAAATCAAGAGCAAATATGGTTGATTGTACAGACATAATTTCTCAGTACTCAGTAGATTGTTGAATCTGTAAAGAAATTGTTGATTACATAGCAACATTTTATCAGCTGCAGCATATTAATTTGTTTTCAACAACAGAATTGTTATTTGAATAGAAATAATTTGTTAATTCTTTATTTATTGTTCTGTTTAAATCGGAGGAAATCTGAAGAATTAATCAATCTCAGTAGAACAAAGTTAAGATTAACGGTAGGAATACTCTCTGGACACTGCCTTTTAAGGAAGCATGCCATGAGACTAGGCTTAGCTAATACGGATACATGTAGTGTAGGTACTGTGAGGACCTACAAGCTACGGAGGACATCTCCCACCTTCTATGCGAGTGTCAAGCAATTGCTCGGAGTAGAAGGAAGAACCTGGGCAGGTTCTTCTTTAATAACTTAGCGGAGGTTGGTTCCTCAAATAATATTGGGACCATAACCAAATTCTGTAGGGAAATTGATTGTTTGGGCGAATTGGTTTAGGTTTTTTAACCGTAATGGTTCCCTGGGGATGGCGATGGGCCCACTTTGGTGCCTGGTCTCTTGTGACGATCTCACAACCCCACCCAACCTAACCTAACCTAACCTTTATTGTTCTGTTGAATTAAATAAACTACTTTGTCGATATGATGAAGGCTCACTTGCAATTGACATTTTACTTAATTTTGGTGGTATGAAGTAAGTATTTATATACATAAAAATATTATGTGCAAAATATGTCTACAATATCCTTGTAAAAGATTAGGTATTAGAATAAGGTATTAGTAAATGATACGCAAGACAAATAACTTTAATAATTAGATTAATTAAAAAAAATGGTTTCCTGCATCCTTGTCAATACTTCTTCCACCTTGTCTAATATCCTTCCAATAATTATTATTTGATTATAATTATATAGGCATTCTGGGAATCTTTAAAGGAATATTTTATATGGACAATGGACCCTTTTAATCGCTTTCGTTGGTTACTGACTTGCAGGTCAGTATAAAAACTGCACGCAGCTAATAAAACACGGCGGCAAATCGGTCATCTATTTAGAAAAAGAAAAATTCGTTTGTTGTATGTAATATACATACGAGCATACAAATAAGGAGTTTGGTAGAGGAATCAGTTAACAATATTTAACTATACACCATACCATACAACTATATATAATACTAGCGTGCCCGGCGAACTTCGTCCCGCCCAAAATTGACTTTTTGGCTAAGATAATTTGCACTTCCACCTGAAATTAATATTATTAATCCCAACTATAGCTTTTGATAAATACGATCTCACTGTATACTACGATCAAAATTAAAAAAAAAAACTCTCCGTAGAAAATGTACGGAAAATTAATTTTCACAAACTTTCCAATTTCCCGTTCAAATTTTCCAATTTTGTCGCCGTATGAACCTTCCTTAGGCGTAGACAAACGCAACAAAGAAGATTAACGTGTTGGCCAACCTTCCGCTTTTTGACTAAAATGGTTTACAGTACACAACGTACAGATTCGTTCTCAATAAGCGGATTCCGTGGAATGAGAATGTTTGTTTTTTAATTTTTTCCTCAAAACCGTCGCTTGCATGACATTTGATTTGAGATCCTACTTAATAATAATAATAATAATAATACACTTTATTAATACGTAAATAAATTACAATATTAATATAAAATAAATATTGCAGCACTAGCTACCAGGGCTTTCAGCTGGTGAGATCCTACTTACTTACTTATCGGGCTCCCGAGCCGTGAAGACTCTCTGCCTGAGACACTGCAGCCTTCCATCCTCTACGATCCCGGGCACGCTGCTTCCAGTTGTCCAGACCAAGCGCTTTGGCATCCGCGATGGCTTGGTCTTTGAAACGGAGGTTCGGTCTTCCTTGTCTTCTTGAACCTGGGGGCTGGGATTCGAAGATCCTCTTAGCCGGAGCATTATTGTCCATTCGCTTGATGTGGCCGAGCCAATGTAGTCGACGTGTTTTGGCTTTTTGTACTACATCCACATCTTGATACAGCTCATAGAGTTCGCGGTTGTATCTTCTCCTCCATTCGCCCTCCTCCCACACAGGACCAAAAATCCGCCGAAGAATTTTTCTTTCGAAGGAGCCCAGTATCAGCTCTCCCTTCTTGTCTATGGTCCAGCAATCGGCGCCATAAAGCAGGACTGGCAAGATAAGGGTCTTGTAGAGCACACATTTCGTCCTTCGAGTTAGGAGTTTTGAACCCAGTTGTTTTGCCAAACCGAAGTAGCAACGGTTTCCTAGGGTAATTCTTCGCCGGATCTCCACTATGGTGTCATTCGTGGAGTTTATGTTTACTCCGAGGTAGATGAACTCCTTAACTACCTCGAAATTGTTGCTATCAATAGTGACGTTTTGTTCTAGCCGGTGGACAGATGCTTGTTTGTTTGTTGATAGCATGTACTTGGTCTTGCCCTCATTTACTTCAAGGCCAACGGATTTTGCCTGTTCTTCAATCAAATGAATGCTTCTATCACGGCACGCTGGGAACGACCGATGATGTCAATATCGTCCGCATAGCCCAGCAGCTGACCGGACCTGTTTAAGACAGTGCCTTTGAGATCCTTCACCACCAAATCAAACGCGTTCTGTTACAAAGTCTCGGTGCATTGAGGTTGCGCACCAAAATTATAACTGAGCCGACTTTCAATTGTATAGATGTAAGCCCGGAACATCCAAAGAATTCAAAAATTCTACTAATCCCCAAAAAGTTTTGTTTTCACGACAAATAGTAGCATATGTCCTTCCTTGGGCCCATACGATTTAAACCAAAAATAAATATTGAAGCTGAAGGACTGGTACCCGAGTTATGAGTGCGCACATACGGACGTCAGTCTTTTTTATATGTATCTGTACCCACCCGGCTTTGCTCATACCTTTCGTATTAAGTCCTGCTCACATTTTGCAAAGTCCTTTAATTAGACAATGTCTATTAATAGTTTTAATGCTTCCAAAACCCGTTCTCCTATCCCCCTTATGTTTTTCAAAGTACCATCTATAGGGTCCGAAATTATAGCATATTTCAATCTTGAAGCAACCATACCTACCCATCCCAAAATATCAATCAACTCGGTAGAGCAGTTTCGGAGATCGACTACAACGCCCCCTATCGGGTCCAAAATTGTATCTTTTAAGACTGCCTAAGCCTGAAATACACCAATACGAACAAAACAAAAGAAGAATCATAAAAGTTGGCCTAGTAAGAACATTTTCCTTGGTTATGTTATTTGTGCCGGAAATCGAATGGAAATGTTATTTACCTATTAAAAATTGATTGAAAACTAATTTGGAGTTTTCGTCGAACAATTGTACAGCTAAATGAAATATGAATTACTGAAATGTCAAATTCAAAATATAGTATAGTATAGACAACCAACGCCAACTATATTATTAGATTACAATTAAATTTAATGTTGTTAATACAAAATGATATGCAGGGAAATCTATTTTTTCGTAAATATCTCCCAGCGCCACCTATCGGGTCCAAATTTTGGCAAAAGCTTTCTATTTTTTTAAGTGTTATATGGTGTAAATTTCAGCCAAATCGGTTTATAAGTAAGATTTTCAAAAAAGCGACCCCAGCGCCCCCTATAGGGTCTATAATAAACATAAACCATCCGGAGCACCACACAAACATATGGTGTGAATATAAGGGGGATAGCTTCAGTGGTTCAGCCGTTATGGTCGGTCATACATACGCACGAACGTTTTTATATATTAAGATTTTCGCACTAACTTCTTTCACTTACCTTTTACAAATTTCCATTATACGGCTACGGCTTTCTTTTATTGAAGAAATGTTTAGTTCACTGGATGTCCTCATCCATTTATCCATTTATTTGGTTCTAAAATGTTTTTTTTTTTTTACTTCGAAAGTGAAAATACAAATGACGCCATCAATAAAATTATTGCATTCAAAGGAGTAGGTACAATGGTTAAAATGTATTTTTATTATTCAATTCAATTCTAAGAAATTTAAGCCATAATATCTAGAAACATTTTATTCCTTTCTGTATTTTATTTGGCGGACAAACATTTTGCATAAATTTTGCCAATTTCGCAAACATTTAAACAAGTGATTTTTGCTTCTGTTCTTATGGAGATAACAAAAACTTTGTTAATTTGACAATAAAATTGTTAAATAGATAAAATACCAATTTGTTAAACTGCAAACTGTGTTTTGTTTTTCTGACAAAGTAATTTTGTAGTAGATGTTTTTATCCGTTTAACAAAATATCTTTCAAATTGATAAAAGATTGATTTTAGACTTAGTAAGCATTTTATTAAAAATTATTAACACAAAAAAGATTAAAACTTGAATGGATAAAGATAACCTGCACCCAGTTTTTTGTTTTTCAAACTCAGTAAAATTTGACCACTCACAAACTTCTGTCTAAAAACAAACTAGCAAGTCCACTTAACACATCTATAGTTCAGCTGGAATCATATCTACTACTCCGTAGATGGGCAACAAATAAAGACTGTGTGTGACTGTAGTAGTAAAAATAAAATCAAAAAAGAACCACCGCCAAGCGCCGTCAACTTTGACTACCTAAAGTGTCCGATTATCAAGTTTAAGGCCATTTGGCAGCTACTTCTCCTAGATAGCTTCACATCAAATAAGGTAAGGCTTTTACAATTGACCAGAATAACAAACATTTCGAAATGCATCCGTAAGATGTCACAATCACAACTGACCAAAAACGCATAACTAATCCATTTCCATATACATATAACAAAGTTCGTCGTTACTCCAGACACTATAGAGTGCAATGATCCCCCCACTGGATGTAAATCTTCTTTATAAGGCATAACCCACCTTTTGTTTATTTATTTTTTTATTTTTTTAATTAAGTCCATCAAGCTAAAAGCCACACATTAAAGTCATCATCATAACGTAATCACTGCCACCCAACACCGCCATTTAAATCGGCTTCTCTGTTGTCTGCAAAGTGCGCTTTTATCCGAACCAACACTAGGACAAATGCGCACGCGGAATTGTCAACGAGTTGGAGTTTTTTTTTTTTTACCTTTAGTTGGGACGTGCAGTCGGGCGCACTCACCTGATAAGTTATTCTTTTTTATGACCCAGACGATAATACCAGTGAGGTACAAAAATGGTAACGACAGAGAGCCTCTTCGGATTAAAATGTGCGAAGAAATTGTGCTTCCGAATGTGCGCACATCAAAAAAAAAGTTAAAAAGAAGAAAAAACAAACGAAATCCAAAGCGAAGTAATTAAGAAGGCACGTACTGTGGGCATAATAATAGTTCTTATCAAACTCATCAGCTAAAGAGGATTGCCTACGTTATTGCATAGGAGGTTTTTATTTTTGTTATGCTAAAGGTTTTCAAAGACTTTATGCTGTTATTATAGATATTCAAAACGCATGATAGCAATTTTTAAATTCTACCGGCAAGAATTGGAAAATATGTGAAGCTATTGGATGCAGCTGAACTTTATTGGAGTAAAGTTACCGGATAAAGAGGCACAGACAATAATTAATAATAATAATTTCTGTTGAATTAAAATTGATGAGCCATTATCCTCTGATTCACTGCAGACAGTAACAATATGATATTTTACTCCTGGAACAGTTCAAGTCAGCGTTGATATGTTATGAAAATGTCAACATTGAATTTCGTTCATATTCCTAAAGTTATTTTTGGTTTACAGTTTGAAGTTAACATTCTAGAACTAATCCGAAAAAAAACGTGGAATCTTGGAGAAACGTAGTAAGAGAAAGATATTGTATTCGTACGAAATTTCGAGATGATGTTAATCAATACTGGCATTACGATGATAGAGGAACTCAAAAAAGTTAGTCGCAAGATTCTGTCCGTCTGCCTGTCTGTCCGTTCTTCCCGACGCCTACAGCCTAAGCGGCTGCACGGATTTCATTCAAACTTCGGATTTGGAGTTTATCGGCTTACAGTTCGGGGCGGTTTTTTTTTTTTTTTTGATTATTTATTACCAATATCTATTAGTACCAATATTAATGGTACTTCCCATATAACATTTTCATACGAGTTTGCTTTGTTCGAAAACGGTTCTATCGATTTCAACCAAAATTGATATTGAAGCTTACTGCATACCCAATTTTAGTCTAAAAATTCGAATAACAGTAGGTACTTTTGAAATTTCGAAATATCTCGAAAACGGTCCATACGGTTGCAACAAAAATGAATTTCTAAGGTTATGTGTCTGTTTACAACTTAATACTCAGTTTTTCTCAATATCATCCTACACTGAATTTTTGAAAAAAAGTATTTTTTTAATTTTCTATAAATATTTTGACCAAAATACAAACATCGAGTAAAATTGATACTCTTAAAATTATTGCGTCCTCAATTTTTAATTCGAATCACCGAAAACGATACTTTAAAGAACTTTTCATATCTCGAAAACCCCATTTTGGATTTCGATAACTTATACTCGGTTTTCAGCTAAGTAGTTAACCAATAGTATTTTTCAAACCAAACATTGCAATATTTGGTACTGTTTTGCCTGTCGAATTTTACAAAAACCGCTCTAACGATTTTAATCAAAATGCATAGGTAGGTACTAAAATTTAAAAAAATCGAATAAACCCGTTTCTTTAATTATTTCTCAAAAATGACTACCGAAGCCGACCTCTGTTCATATATATTTTTAAGACTGAATACCGCACTTTAAAATTCAAACTGCAAAAGCCATTAAAAATGCAATAACAGCAACGCAAAACTTACTTTTAGCAAATATTACCCACTTTTACTTTTTGTCCAACCATTTTGAATATACACTTTAAAATACTTCCAACCACTTGGAGCCTTACACAATCAGAAACTCCCACTTCATTTGCACCCAACACACACGTTCATCGGGATATTCAGTTTGTAACTCCTAATGCACATTCAAAAACAAATCTCTGTCACGAACCCTACTTACAATCATAGATAACTTAAACGATCGTCAGTGGCCAGTAATCTATTCCAGTCAAGAATAAAAACATGCCCTAACAAATCAGAAAACAGAAACTTATCGCTTATCCTTTAACCCAAAACCTTGTAAAGTATGAAATAATAAAAATAATAATTTAAAAAAGCACATAAAATAGTATACCTATGCGCTTTAAACTTTCTAATCAAAAGTTGCAATAAATGCTTGTTACCAGAGCTTCTACATACATAGGTACTATGGTTGGGAGGAAGGTCAGTCCGAATGAACGAATTTTTCGAATTAATGAAAGATTTTTTGTATGCACTAAAACGCGTTCCTATTGATGAAAAAATGCAAGAAATTAAAACAAAAAATATTTTTTAACACAAAAGATTGCAAATATGTAATACATAAAATTTATTATTATTCATTTTTTTTAACTAAAAACAAAAAAAAAAGTATAGGTATATAAACGTATCAAAAAATGTATTTAGTACAACATACAAGATAGTACAATTTTTTTATGGTTTTTCCCGATTTTTATATGTTAATTGCCGGGACTCCCGCAGAAAACATTTTTATGATTTGTTCCGACTTCTATATCATTGCGTTATTTCATTTTTGCTAATTTAATTTAATTTTTATATAAAACAATTTAAAACTCTCATTTATTCGGAAATATTTTTTTTCCGAATAAACGAGTTTTACGAATTAAAAGGCTTTTATGATGAGGGCTTTTTTTTAAGACTATTCCTAGCATAGCTTCTCAGATTTTTACCCACCCAATGAAATAAGAAAACAACTTATCAAACTTTTGATAAACGAGAAAGTTTCGTTCAACCCAGTCCTATCCGTACATATCTAATAAAATTAATTTAAAAAAACAAAAAACCCGACTGACTGTAAAAAAAATCTCGCTGACATTTGTGACGTTTTTTTTTTTTTATTTTATTTTTTTATATTTATTTGTTTAGCCTATGACACTCCGGGAAAGAATACCAATTAAATGACATCTCACTCTTCAAAATCGGTCAAGCTGTTTGGGCTACAGGGCGTCACGTAGGAACTTACATAGGATACGCGCGAAACACATAACCCTCCCTTTGTCCAGTCGGGTAATAAGAAAACTTCCAACAAAACTTTTTATGTTTTATAATTATTTGATATACGAAAGAACATGCAAGTATAGAAGCAGCCCCATTGTCTTGCTTGACAGAGATCATATAGGACAGTGCCATATACAAGCGGAAAGTATGACAAAAAATTATTCAGTAAATGTCTACCTGGTGCTGTGCTAAGGAATAAAATTTATTTTCCATGTTTTAACTTCCTGTCCTGATACGTTTTGGGCGACTACTCTTACGAGTTTTTCTAGTATTAACTCCTAGCAGTCCTAAAAACTTAAAACTAAGAAGAATAGTCATGCAATAAGAACGATTATAAGACTAAATATATGAACTGTATGCTAGAGCTTAGATATACCCATTACAAACAAATTCTAGCCTGTTAAAAAATAGTGCGGTTACTTCACAACCTGTTAAAAAACCCTATCCTATACCTAATTGGATTTATAGTTAAATTTGAAGACGAATTTGCAATACCTACTCGATGACGATAAAATACTGCGACACATAAAGGACTCTCGACAATCCGCAACACTCTCTCATCTCATCCAAAAATCTTGCACCTTCCACTAAAGTTGTCAAGTAAGGTTCTCCAACTGTCATATTGCTTGCAATCTTTCTTTTTCTATATAGGTACGGTACAACTTTATGTAATCACAAAACATAACCAACATCATGAGTTTTCAGAAGCGCAACATTTAATTTATATGCGCGTGCGTCACTACATGCCAATCCATCTATAGTCAGAGGGTACACCAGCCAACCAACAGTGGGTAATCTTTCATCCACTTTGTTCTTAGTACCTTTGGACATGAAGGTAAAAAATTATACCTTCATAAGTTTACCGTTACTGGAAAGTTACACAAGATTGTCTTCGTCAACGACACAATGGCATAAACAAAAAAGCGATTGTAAACGCAGAGGAACAACAGGAACAAGCGTATGAAGTGTGAACCGAAAATTAGTGTTTCTTCAGGATGCCCAAAGAGGAGCGTACTCGTATTGAGGGGAACAATTGTAAGAGACGATGAGTTAAAAATGCAGAATCCATGCATGTATATAGAAGCTTAACCACATTTCATCTGAGGATGATTGCAATCAAGTGGACGTTGATGATGATGTTGAGGACGTTGACGACGACCACGATGACGACTACATGCAATCATTATAATTTCGGGCATTGAATGATAATTTCGGGGGAATCATTGCTTCTGGATTTTTGTATCTCGTTGAGAGGTTGTTTCTATATGATTAAAGTAATTATGTGGACGAAATGTACACGCTATCATTACTAGCTCCCGTGAATTTGGTGAGAAAATGAACACTCGTCTCGTCTGTTTGGGTTAACAAAAAAATGAGTTTAGTGTTTGTTGTTGGTTCGCTCGTCAGGAACAATTCTGTTACTCCTTATATTATGGTGGGTAGGTTGATAAAATGCGGTCTTAGATTAGGTGAGACTAAATGCTGCTCATTGAACTTGCGCCTTATGTCAGACTCGACAATTTCCTAATTGGTGGTTTAGATACAATCCGAGGAAAGGCAGAGGAAAAGTTGGATCAGGTTGTGTGTGTGTCCCTACAAAAGTAAATTCTTCATTATATTAATATGTGAACATCCGAGCTTTCCGTACGCTTTTTTAGTATTTTAATATGAAATTAGGAGAATGAAACTTATGTTATTTTAAAGGTACTGTGCGGTAGATGTGCACAAACTCAAAATCTTGGGCATATGTCGCCATTAAGCCTATTAAAATTAAGTTATGAATTCCCAATACAAAACAGGTAGTAATTGAAATAATTAAAGTGACAATCAATTTGCCGCCGCCATAAATTCCCATAGTAACAGTGTTGCCGCAAGCTTTTTTAAAAGTGTAACAATTTTGTTCAAAAAGTGTAACAAATGGATAAAAAATGTAACAAACTGGAAACAAATTGTAATAATTAAATGTTTGTTTTTCAACTCAACAAAGGTATTTTTTATTAGGAACTCTTTATCACATTTAATAAAAAAAGCCCTTTTTTGACCTACCTGTCCGTTTTGTGTTAAACAAATAAAAAAAAAAACAAAATTATTGACCATCGAAGTAGATTTCAATTTCTATTTCACAAACTTTATTTACCACGAGATGTAGAACATTGTCAACGGCGACGCGGCGAGACAGAAAAATATTGTTGTATATTTTCGTTCCCTCCCATTCCCATTCCCAATCGCAGTTTAACGTTTTGCACAACTTTTGGTCTGTGTAAACAAGCAAATACATTGGCAGAAATTGGTAGAAGTTTGCTCAAAAGAAAAAAGTGCTGCCAGTTCAACTTTTCAATATTTTTAATAAGAAAAACAAAAACGGATTTTAATGGGAAAAAATGTAACAAAGCGAAAGGAAAGTATCATTGTAACAAAATTATAAAATAATTAAAAAGTGTATCACTTTTGTTACAATTGTAACATTGTGGCAACGCTTAGTAACGTATTCAAATATAAAAACCTATGGAACAGCTCATTTACATATTTTTTCAATATCTATACGTCGCTCCTTTCGTTTATAAAAACCGTCGGTATAACTTTTTTGCTCTAAATTGGTATAATGCATGCGACATCTTAAAATTTTAAACATGAGTAAAACTATTTTTAAAGGCAGGTATTTTTTTATATTTCATATTGAAGCCTCGTTTTTGCTAATAAAAAAAAAGCATAATTATCGAAAATTGTGTTACGTTTTTTAGTACTACATCTGTTTTGAGGAGCTCCTTTGCACCACCTAATAAGCTAAGAAAGAAAAGCGAACGAAGAATGGTCTTTTTTTTTGTCTGTGATCGATTTAAGCAGTTCTTCAGTTTATGTTTCAAGTTTTTTTTTTAACATAGAAACCGTAACAATGAGAGTGTTATCTTATAACAATTTTAAGCTTTTTACATTTTATTTTAGGAGATTGTTGTAAAGTGCTTTAAACTTTAACTCAAATACATAGTTATTTTTGTTGCTGCTGCGAACAACATCCTTATAAAAGGTATGGTCGATTTTCGACCACAAGCCAAACTAGTATTTTTTAATGGCCCAACCGTTTTTTTCGTAATTCACAATTACCTATCGCAAAACATCTGCAGGACTTAGGGGGCTTAGCGTGACCACTGCTGTCGAAATGGATACTATAGTATCATTTGGATACTGTCGCAGGGCTCTGGATACTGGGATAGCCAACACTCTGAAATGATACAATTGCTTTTGCAATCTATTACGAAGATCCGAGAGAACTGCACCCGAAATTCGGTGGAACACTTTTACTGTTTTCGTAAAAAAATATGAATGTTTTAATAGGCCAAATCAATTTATTTCAATTAAATTTTATATTCGCACTCTTAATTGTATATTTTCGGATCACATCGCGCAAATTTTGTTCTGAACAACAAAACAAACAATTCAATCCGACATTTTGCAAGCGTGTTTTGGTGAGATCATGGCAATTATTTAAAAAATATCCCTGAGACTTTTGTCGTCCTTAGAATTGTACTTTAAAGTGCCCTTTTCGTCGAAGTCGCCTACCCTCGGCTTAGAATAAATTTTTGGTAAAATTAATATATTTAGACCTGGAAAACCATTTTTATAGTTCAAGTCCGTTCTTTCGGCCCTTTCCTTTCTTTCACCCTGGTGTTCGACAATTCAGTGACCAGGGACCCCTTCTCTTCATTCAAACTTTCGACGATCTTGAAAGCATCATTCAACACTTAGCAATCTCTAACTCTCTCTCTCCCTCTCTCTATGGTGACGACACCAAATTTAGCAAAAACCCATTTTCTTACAGCATGACTTCTGTGGTGCAGGGACATAAGTCCCCGGGACATAACTCCCAATTTTTAATTTTGGGACTTATAACCCACTTGAGTGAGACATAAATAAATAAATCCCAAATTCGACTATGTCCCAAAACGCAAGTAATGCGTTTGACTCTCTTCTGGGAAAATCTGTAAGCTTATTAAAAACAAAAAAACAAAAATTGTTGGGTGGGACATAAGGCCCAACATTTTTGTTTGGGATTTATGTCTCACTCAAGTGGGTTATAAGTCCCAAAATTAAAAATTGGGACTTATGTCCTGGGGACTTTTGTCCCTGCGCCGACTTCTGTCTCCTTCAAAGAGATCTAGGTAAATAGATTTTCAAGGTGACTTAAGAAATAATTGTCTCCAAACGTCAATATATTACCTTCTCACGAAAGTGCAACAAGTCTCATCGCCGAATTTCTCTTCTCCATGGCCAACCAGAACCAACACCTCTCGTGCAATCTAGGGTCTCAGTATAGACATTCCCTTCATTTACCGACTTCTCTTAGGCTCGGTCGATTGTAGTTCTCTTTACAACTGTACTTGCTTTAACACTGACCGTCGTAGTCTACATTGCCGCCGTCTCTTCTATCTTCCAACCCACCGCACCTTGTATAGCTCTAACGAACCAATCTCTCATCTGCCGCCGGCCGGAGGGTCAACCTAAGACCAATTATTTTCGACTTCAATCGAAGCATTCTTTTCCTAAGAATGGATCTCCTTAAGCATCCTTTGTCTCAAGCCCTAGCTCTAGTTGGTATTAAGACTAAAATGTGGGGTTTTGCAGCCGCCAAAATTAAGGGGGACCGGTGTGTGGATCCCACCCGAGTATTACCGATACCACTTTAAAGCAAAATAGCTTTTATTCAGGAAACTTGGCTATCACCTTCCATGGAAGAGATCAAGCTGGGGAAGCATGTTTTTTATAAAGGAAATCTGAGTGCTATAAAAAGGGACAGTGGGACATTGGTTTTTGAAGCACAATACAAGAAATCTCCACCAAAGAGTTCCGCAATTTGCTTTGAAGTATTAAGCCTCTTCTGATTATGGTTTTCTAAATCAGACTTTGTGGTACAAAGATCTGCACATTAAGTCGCAACTGGCCTTTTCATTTAAGAAAGTTTGCTAATAATTTTCTTTAAAAGCCAGAAGAGCTACTGTAGGTTTCCACGGCACTTACCTCCATATATCGTGAGTCGTATATGACCGTTTTAGGAAGAAATATTTAGATAGATAGATTTAAAGTCTTTCGACATTTTTAAATGTTCCACTTGTATCAATAAAGGCAGTTACTTTCACTATTCTCCCCCGAGCCCTTGCCATAGATTTGTTCCTACTTGTACCTCTTTGACCTCATTCACTAAGCGCGATAAAAATAAGAACCACAGCAATGCCCTTAGGAGAGTTGAAAAAAAAAAGCAGTCGAAGAAGAGATTTCGGCCCCAAAACTAATGGCCACTCCTCTATACTAATGAAACTTAATTGCGTAAGGCAGGTGGCGGATTACCTTTCAAGAACTCGGTAATATACCAGCGCACACAAACACAAAACGAGCTGTATCCCCCCTAATATCCTCCCATAATACAAAGATTATAGGTTTAGACAATATTTATGCCCTCGCAGCTCGCACCCATCATCTATCTTTGTTGTCTGTATCTGTATAGTGTATAGTGCAACGGAACTCTAAATCTTTTTCGATTTTACAGCCAAATGCGGTGCACCTAATTTACCTTGTCGCCCGCTATACCGCTTCGTTACTGGCTACTGGTCTTCCATTACGAACTCATTATGACTGCTGCAGGTGTTAAATCACTTTCCGATGGGAGTCGTCGTCTCTCTAATCGACCAAAGGGCCCCAGCATCAGATCACAAATCGAAATCCGGAAAAACTTGATTTCGGTCGAGTCCCTCTGGCTGTTTTTGATTTTATGTTGATTTTTCGAAACGTACTCCGAAATGGACGCCTAATGGAATTATCCATGGCGAATAAACCCTTTTCATTAGGGACGCATCATTGCGCGCACATTAAGTGGTGGTTAAGTACAGTTCCATAATCCAGTAACCGCAAGTGAATGACACTTGATCGCCGGCCGGAGCAGACAAAAGAAAAGGGAAAAGCTCCAGCTCCTTCGAAAAGGGAAACTGACACCGTGCGGTGCTGGGACACGCTTGGCCAGATAAAGTTTAGTCGTCTCGTTCGATTGTGTATAGCGCGCCTGAAACCTTTATGCATGCGCCCCGTGTGTACATCACCAGAAACTAGAGAAGAGAGCGGTTAGGTTAGGTTAGGCCAACACACGAGTCCAACCAGTTTTTTTCCTCTCGAAGAACACATACGATGCGATCTGTAGTTAAGAGGAGCAGGTGTTAGATATCTATCCAATCACCAGTTGCGTATATTGGAGCCAGCGAAAGACTTAACTAGTACCTTGAGTTGGTGGCGTTGCTGTTGCCGTCTAGCATAGAGAAGACCAAGACACACTTTGTCAATTTGTAAGTATAACTATAGGGAGAAGCCAAAGCAAATTGCACTCGTCGTGTGTATGTAGGTATATGCCTCCGCAATTGAACAGCCAGAGTGCGCGGATACGAGTATGAGATCGAAGTCAGATTATTATCTCAAGTAGAGCTCATCTGGTTGAGTTCTCTTCTCGCATGGCGTAGGTATATGTAGTATGCCAGGCGTTTATATTGATGCGAATAGTTTATCATTATTTGTAATTACACAGACATTTTACTATGGGATTCTGTATGTGCGATGGGCTACCGATGGAAACCAGTGTACAGTATCGGGCCGAGCCTTGAGCTACTGTGCAATCAATGTGTGTTTGCAAATATAATGATATTGTGATGCGAGTGCGGAGTGTAGATGTTTATGGGAGGTTGTAAACGCCAAGGATACAATGTTTTTTATTTTTTTCTAACGCCAGGTGGGATCATAACAGGTGGGCAGGTTACCATGCTTTGTCGAAAGAGTTCCTTTGTAGGTAAAGATTATGATTATACAATTTGAATGAAGCTAGATTGGCTTTCTGTGTGAACGATTTTAGGAGCCTTACAAGCAAAACAAATTAATTTCAAGAAGTGAGTAAAAATCTCTCATGGGGTTTTGACAGAAAATCTTCTTATGCAGGTCAGTATGGGATTGGGATATTCAATTCAGTTCAACTGCTATTCCATCGTCCTTTGTTAACCGCTCATCTTGAGGAACAGAACACTTGGAAGATACAACTTCCATAACATACACGAACTTTCAGATGTATCTTTATCAAATCGTTACAGGTTCATAAACACATCAGGATGACAAGGTCGAGTAACTGAGAGGGAACACGCATCACCGCCAACAACATCGGTTAACCCCCCAACAAGGGCATCACAATGGGTCCACATGGACCTAAGTGGGGTGCGGTAGGGCTCACTCTACTGTATCCACCCATAAACCTAACCTTACCTTAATGCTCATCTACTACTGCCTTGGGCATTGCTGATTCTTCAGGTGATTCATATTCGGTACAAATTGTGTCAATGGAGTTGGAGACTATATATATATATGCAGCGACGTGAGATGGATAGGGCAACAATAGAACAGTCCAACGAGTATTTGAGTCCACCACCGAAGAATAACGAACCAGCTGAGAAAGACTTAACCTTGGGTGGCGTGCATTATTGAAGAGCGACTTCAACTAGCTTTGTGTATGGGTAGCTTAAGACAGATAGCTATATCTTGGATTGAGGAAATTTTTGGTTGAGGCAGTGGTACAATGCCGCGTTTAAACGGTAGTTAAGGACAATTAAAGAAGGTAGTTATACCGGTACCTATAGGATGACTTTACCAAATTAATATGCAAACTGCACGCAGTGCTAGGTCAGATGAAACTTTGAGGTAGGACTTCCCAGTTACCCAAGATTATCAAAGGAAAAGGGTACCTATGGGGAGCATTCTTTATTGAGCTAATGCAGGTTAGTTGCAGAGATTGTGAATAATTGTCACATCATCATTCTCATCTCAGCAGACATTGTAAGGTTAACCTTACTTTCTCGATCTTCTTGGTTTCAATATTGGAAAGGTTTACTTGAATACACAGACCACACATACAGTGTGCAATATATTGGTTTATTTTTATTTATGAAGATATTAGCTGACATAATCCAATTGTGTCAAGTTTGTTTGCTTGAGATTTTCTTATCTAATTTAGGTTAAGATTGCGGGTAGGTAGCCAGCATAGGGCTATATAAATCATTTCGATAAAAGATTACCTGCATTCCAATTGATGTAGTTTTTCAATTTTAGTGAGTGAGTAGTACAAGTAACCATTATGTTAACATTTGCGCAGTGAAGAGAGCGAGATTATGCGACACCGACCTCAGAGTAACTGCTTCGAGAGGCACTCCACAAGGAGGAGTCATCTCCCCCTTACTCTGGGTCCTTGTCATTAATGAAATACTTATGAAATTCAACAACATGGGAGTCAAAGTAACTGCATATGCAGATGATGTAGTTGTACATACTAAGGGAACGTTTTTACTGACCATAAGCGAACTGTTAGCAAACTCACTTAAGGTGTTAAGTACTTGGACTAAACAATGCGGCCTTGGGGTTAATCCGCAGAAAACCGAGCTTGTCTTGTTCCCGAATGAAAGAATAGTACCGCAGTTCGAGCCACCAATTTTGGAGGGAATATCTCTAAGGTTAGCAGATAAAAAAACAAATAGTTGGCGCAACAGGTCCGGAGAGACCCAAAGCCTAGCTTCTCACAACCATTCGTTTTGTGTGAGTTTTTCATTTTTTTTTTTTTTTTGGAACGAATGGAAGGGATCTACAGTTTTATGCCGACTCCAAACGGCTAATTGAGAAGCTCTTACAAGACATTTATACTCTCAGATGTTTGTCAGACGTTCGCGAGAGGTAGCGCAGCGGAAAAAAACCCTACAAAGGCGGAATTGGGTTTTTGCGGGATTCGAACCTTGAACCCCCGCATAGCAGTCCAACACACTAACCACTAAGCTACTGCGACTACAAAGGTTAGCAGATAGTGCTAGAAATATCCTTGATAGGAAACTTAATTGGACAGCAAAGCGACTAATCTTAAGTCAATGACAAAAATACAAAGAATATCATGTATAGGGACAACCGGCGCTATGAGAACCACACCTACAGCTGGACTAGAGGCAATTCTCAATCTGAAACTGCATCTGATTCTGCTGCCAAAAGTGCCTTAAGGATCAGCCAAACTAAAACTTGGAACCGTTACAACTTTGATTATGCACAGATCTTATGTAAACACGTAGTAAACGTTGTCACTTCTAACTACATATTATGTCTCCCTATCTAAACTTTGACAGACCATTCACATCCTCCTTTCAGAGAAGGGAAGACTTGAATACAAATGAACCAACAAAAAGGAAATCAATGTCCATCTATGCAGTTGGTTCAAAGATGGACTGTAGAACCGGTGCCAGCATATTTTCTAAGGAATTAAATATACATTGCTCCATCAGACTACCTAATAGCAGTATTGTCTTCCAGGCGGAGGTTCTGGCTATCGCTGATGAGGCCCGTAAGGCGTCAATATGAGCAATACCTCTTAGCGATATAACCGTCTTCATTGACAGTCAGGCGACTATAAAAGCAGTTTCTGCTAATGAATTAAAATCCAAACTAGTTCACCGCTGCAGCGAAGAGCTCAAGGTTTTTTGCTCGCCGCACACCACGAATCTCTGCTGGGTCCTTGGGACACAGAGACGAGACCGGCAATGAGATACACTGGCGAGAAATGGGTCCGTGATGGATCTTGATAGAGCACTTCAATCGATCAAGCCACCACTTTGCAATCTCAGACAGCGAATGGAGAACAAAATTCGAATGAAAACCAAAAACAGGTGGTACGAACTCACTATTCGTGAAATATCACTGAGGCTTTGGCCATAATATAACAGAAACTATATCCGTTTTCTCAGGTCATCGGCATCTAAGTTAGTAGGGGCTCTAACTGGCCATAACTTCCATAGAAACCACGCAGTGAGACTAAATCTCAAATATGACGATATGTGGGATTGTAGAGGCTGCGGAGATGACGAGGCACCCGAGGACACACCTCACTTCCTCTATCATTGCCCGAGTCTACACGCTGCTCCGTTCAAACCGCTTAAGAGAGAGGCGGTGGAGTATTGGTTTCGGTTCGGTATGTCACTTGAGGAACAGAACACTTGGAAGATAAAACTTCCATGACTTACAAGAACTTTCTGATGTCTCACTGCCGATGCAACACCAATAGTCGACCCCAACAAGGGCATCACAATGGATCCACGAGGACCAAGTGGGGTAGCGCAGGGTTCTCCCTCTTTTACACATCCATTCCTTTACGCTTCCATCGTAAAAATTGGCTAGTACGATTCAGTCCCTAGTAACGTAGTGAGATCAGCAATTCACCATATCACAATGGGTCAATTTTGACCTGAGTGTGGCGCGGAACACTCGCCGCCAAACCACCAACCTAACGTTGTAATTAACTTCAATGAAATTGTAAGACTTTGCACTAAAGTCAATAGTAAAAATAAAGTAGCTATGTTTTGTTATCACGCATTCAAAAATTACAGCGAATGTCGTGTCGTGACCGTGATATTATTTTTGATTTTTGATAAGTCCGAACAATATTTTTATTTTTGAGTAACACACTGGAAGAAAAGTTAACGATCAACTTTAAATCTTTTATTGATGGACAATCAGGCAACACCTATCGGGACATTAAATTTTATCAAAAAGCACAATCTTCCAAGAGTTATATATCTTCGTATTCTGTTAACAATACTAGTGACTGTTACAAGTGGCGAATGCAGTTTTTCTAAAGCTGATAAAAACATACTATACTCTGTCCAAGAAAAATTGTCAGTACAGGGAAGATAGGATGTTTGTCTCTCAGTCTGGTTGCAATGACTTACATAAATCGGTCCCTTTTTAAAGCTCTCACAGGGTTGCCGTAGTATGTATGATAATTCGCCATAACTCAGAGAGCAATACTGTTAGGGTTACCATCTTCCAATTTAAAATAAAAATATTGCTGAACGAAATAAATTCCAACAAAAAAATATTTCGCTGACGTTTGACGAATTTAAGTCCGAGATCTTTTTGCAATATTGTATGCAAAGTGGATCTGCTTAGTTTTGTTATATTTTCACTTTTTGTACTTCCAATAATATCTTGTCTAGCATTGGAAGGTCATTATTCATAAAAAACTGATGGACTATCCGCCTAATCACACATTTGTCAAAATCATCCACCTTGCTCTTGATACCGGAATTATTTTTCTTCTTTGGTGGTGAATTGTGGCCTTTGATTGCTTTTTCCCTTAAAACCCTGTATACAGTTTGTTCCGTAACAGGAAAAACCGTAGCCGCATTTCCCACGGCTTCCGATTTACTTTTAAAAAGGCCATAGCATTTTTCAGTTGCATCAACAATTTGTTGTTTCTTTTCTACACTTAGGTCCTTTGAAGACTTTGTAGCCATGTTTCTGTTTATTCATATGCACAATAAAGTTAACCACTTGTTTAGATGCACTATCCGCTATTAAGATAACAACCATTGTTTCCGCCTTATATACACAAACAGGCGATTAGACAAAATTATATAACCACGACGCAATGCCATATACCTAAACAGATGGTAAAAGGACTGCACTTGTGCACATAAATTTTTTTAATATAGACATAATACTAGATTACATATTTTTTGTTAAAATAATTATTACCCGTCAATGCAGAACTTCGCGGAAACAGTAGCAAAAAAAGGATCATAAAATCCTTTCAAGGCATTTGCTTTACTGGGGAGGAGTGACCGGATGTGGTAAAACCCAACGACCGAAAATAAACAGAATAGGTTTACCTTCTTCATTTTGATATTTCAGTGTGAAAAATATGCTCTACAAAGTGAAATTTGAATTTGTACCTACCAAAACATGCAGAAATATGCCCTAACGAATAAGGCTGAAAATTTGTACTTAGTTTTCTATAATAAAATATTTAATCAAATTTTATCCCTTAAAATATAATGCTTTTACATGAATCCGGTTGAGTTGCCTTAGTAATCACTATTAATTTATTGCAATATCTCTACAACGCACATATGATCACTTGTTGCGTTAATGAAATGAATGCATTAAAACACCTCCCGAATAAACATTATTTCTAAAAGACAACATTCAAAAATATGTTTTAACTGAATGTTATTGAATCTTTCAGAAATACAAACAAATTAAAACCGAATGGCAGCACCCCACATAATATGCCGCTCTCAAAAGCTCCAAAAAGCTTTAAAAAGCACCAAAACCGAAAGTTCTTTGACAAAATTGAAAGAAAAACCCTTAATGATATGCTAACATTGTCATATGGTAACACTTCTCTGATGTGCTTCAGTCACTCACACTGCTTATTTTGGTTGATGATAATAGCAAGCGAACACAAGCGATCGTGCTCATTCTGCCTGCAACTGTGTGGCAGACTGGTTGTGGAGGGATGTATGCGAATTTCAGGAAAATTACAACAACAAAATGCTTTGGAATGCCAGTGGCTTCGTTTTTATTTCAGTGGCAAATCTTGTGTTTGAGTGCCGTGAGAGTACTACAGGCACCACTGGTAGAAAAAAGAGCTTCCCATAAGGCCTGTACTGACAATTTTTCTTGGACAGAGTATAGCTAGCGGTCTACAATGTCCCAAACAAGATGAACTAGTTTGGACTCACTGTCCATTGAAAATCAAATTGCTGGTAACCTAGATTTTGACAGTCTTATCAGAGAATTTGCTGTCAAAAAAGCTAGAAAATAGGATTAAAGCTGTTTTTAAATTTGTTTGCATTCATTAAATGTTTTGTGACAAACTGACACATAATATAGGTAAATATGTAACACAATTGAAAATAAATTATTTCTTTTAATTAGTGAAATATAAAAGGGCGCCAAATGCATGACTCGCCCGGGGCGCCTATATCGTTAAAGCCGGCCTTGTAGATGACCAGTGTAACTCAACGACTTGAGAAACAATTGTTTCCAGAATCCAGAAGACAATAATGAAGCCCTTTTTCAACAATAAATGTTTTGGATCGAAATCAGAACTGCGGAGCATCGATTTCTCAGAAGAAAAGTAGGAGACGGTCTGCCGAATCTATTGAGTGGTTCTACGTCGTAGAAAATGTTCAAAAATGTTACCATTTGGTAAAGCGCTTATATTAAAAATACAATCCCCGGGCACACGTCGGTAGAGGTAAGCATGGAAATATACGAGATTAGACTCACATTTGCTGTTTGGAATTAAAAAAAAGTCCGCAGACTTTCCAGGGACCTTTCAATATAGACAATGAAAGTCAAAATGTCCGTCCACCAGAACAAGATTTAGTAAAGACATCAGTATAGTGTTCAACGAGTCTGTTGGAGCGGATGGTCCAGTGCACGAGACTTTTAAGCATCGGCAAATGAATTAGTAAGGAGCATCCTTGAAATCTGCAAACTCTGTCCTTAATTGGGCTACAGTTGCTTGAGCCTTCAAATTGAGCTCAACCATGCCTGATAAGTGAAACCTCAGCAATATTTTTTTTTTTCATGACCTTTTGTTTTTCAATATTTATGGTATTTGCATACCCAAATCCATTAAGTGTTCAATGTTGGATTCAAAGAATCAAAAGACTAAGGTTCTTAAATCCGAGTTCTAAAAAAAAAAAAAAAAAACTATTAGCCCCATAGCTACACTGAACTAAGCTATATTCAACCGTCGAATGATTATGATCTTGTTGACTTTACGCATAAAACCTTTCGAAAGCCACCAGATCGACTCATGTCTGGGCGTATCTAAGGCAAACATAGGTTAACTCTTTCACTGCGAGTCGGGTTAGTCTTATAAAATAGACAAAAATTCCAGCGCAATTCACATCACTTCTCTAATGACTTTTGAGTTCCCTACGTCGGTATATTTAGGACCGAGCTATAGACACATAACAATATCAAGTTTCGTTATCACTCAAACACGAACGTCTGTGGAAGATGATCTTCGAAAATTGATCATCCACTCTTGCCATTTCTTGCCACCATTCTGACTATTGACGACGCTTGAAATGGTCAAGGGGCTTTAGTTCTTGAGTCAATTGCACCTTGTAAGCGCGTAAATGCAAGTCTTTATGCATAATGTTCATCAACGACGAGCGTGAGAGGTGCAATTTTGGGCACGACGACGAGTTGAGGTGGACGGCTCTTCAGCCACACTATCGCGAACAGCAGCAATATTTTCTGCAGTACGAGCTGTACGAGCATGCACTGGTGTTTTCACATCTCCTACAGACCCGGTTTGCTCAAATTTTTGAACGATTTTTCCGATTGTACGCACATTTGGACGATTAAATTGACCGAAAAAATCATGAAGTGCGCGATATGCATTCTGATTTGAACGCCCATTTTCATAATAAGCCTGAATAACTTTAACGCGTTGCTCGATTGTGTATTTTTCCATGGTTCAAATTGAGTTAGTCTTAAATTGAGAAATGTCAAATGAAATGCTGAAAAAAACTTGACGTTTAGGTGTGGTTCACATTCAACAACGGACCTTAAAATTTAACCCTTTACAAGCAAGTGCTAAAGCCGGTGTGGTCCTACGGGGGGGTTGTATCAAGAAAACAAAATTTGTCAATATTCTACAATCTTTTCAAAATAAAATGCTTAGAGAAATTGTAAAAGCACTACGGTATATTAGAAACGACGATATCTACAGGGATCCCGGAACTTCAACAATTGAAGCTGAAACTAGTAGCTTCGCGAAAAAGCAATCAACAATACAGTTCGACAAAATTTTGACGAGAGCAATTTATTGCGCCGACTACAAAGAACGAAACCGTTCGACTTGACAAGATTAGATTAACCGCGTCTAAATTGCGGAACATGCAGGATCTTTCATTGGAAAGTAACCTGCCAAATGTTGGTATTTAGTGATAGAAAAATTGGTTAATAAGTTATATCGTAGTTGCAGTATTTAACAATCTTTCGAAGGGTGGTGTTTTTAGTCAGTAAAAATATGACACTAATACTATGATCACGCGCTTGCTATTCTCATAGTGTCTTCGGAAGATTTTCACTTGCCCTCGGCCTCGGGAATAAAAAACAATCCTGCATGGTTGGTAGCGGTTGGTAGCATTTATTTTATAATTTTTATAATTTTTGTATATGTTTTTGCTTGTTATACGGATTTTAGATTGGCAAATTTGAAAAAAAAAAAAAAATAAAAATAAAAAATTGATGGGCCAGCGACAAGAGGATTGCGAGTTGGTGGTCTCAGTATTGTCGGTGGTGACAACAGCAGGCCTTGAGTCTTTGGAAAGAGCGTACTACTCAGAATGCATTACCTACCTTCTTTATCGACAGCCAGGTACAATATAATACAAGTCTAACTGGAAACAAAAATCGAAACTTGTGAAATGCTGTCTTCAAAATTAAAGTATTGCTCTGCTGGGCTCTGGTACGTGAAGGAATTCCAGGCAATGAGAAAGTGGACGAATTAGCAACACAATGGTAGAACATCCGCAAGAGAGACAAGAGAGTTAGATAGACTACACAAAGCTTGCCGAATCATAAGAACGCTATGGCCAACCTGCAATTAAGCCAGAACCGAGAGTTTCATATATGGAAGGATATAAAATCCCTTTCCACTCTCGTAGGAATCAAAGCTAAGAACAATACTTTGAGGAATCACATTAAGAGGAATATGCTTTGTATCTAGAGGCTGGTGGTGATGATGGAACTTTTGATGACACGGCCCATTTCCTATGTCACTGCCCAGGTTTCCAACGGACCAGGTACAGATTCCTGGGGAGACATTCCTTTCATGGGCTAAGCGGGCTTTCCAGCACACCAATAGAAAAGTTAATGAGCTTTATCAAATCGACATCAGGATGGTTTGTTTACAACATAAACTGTGAATAATTGATTTGAATATTTATATACAGGGTTATAATGGGTAAGTGAATAACCTCCTTCCCGGATGGGCATTACAGTCACAGTGAGTCAGCAATTGACCCGATAGTTTGGCGCGAAGCAGGTACTCCTCGCCAGTCCGCTAACCTTACCTTACCTAATCTTAAATTGTATAGCTAGTTACCAATGGCCAATTAATGAACGTACCTTAAATAATTCGCTCAAATCTACGAATTCAGTTATACATGCGTTGTAAATTGTCAATGAACTGCGTATACCTCTTACGTGCTGCCCTTATGAGTTATGAATAGAGTTCAATCTTCAATGTATCAAAAGGCAGCGGGTAGAAAATAGTTTTAGAGATCATTCCCCTCCTTTCTGTTATCAGAAGGACCGAATGTAGTGCCAATGCTGAGTTAACGGCCTTAAATTCAGTGTTTCTTCTATCCGTTACATATTATATGGTTATGGGGTTCGAGTACAGACCGAAAGCATAAATTCTCGGAATCAAGCTGTCGAAATAAGAATTCCTGGTACCTACTAGTGCTGGGTGCTAGTGAATTATGTTGAAAAATGGAATGGAAAAAAGTCACCTGTATACGTTCACCTTAGGTACATAGGAAGGACACTTTTCGAGTACGGAAGCAATCGGCTGCCGCATCAGCTTACCATAAAACTAATGGAAAAGGAATTGTCTTGGGTACAAAGTTTGAATAAATTGAGTGCAGAACTCAAAATGCCAATATATCTCAAATGGAATGGAACTATAAGACAGCAGAATTTTTAACCAAATTAAAGTCAAGTTACAATTTGAAAAGGATAGAAAGAGCGAAGGAAACTGAAAGGTTTTATAGAAACTTAGATTTTGAAACGGGTTTTAGGTACTTTAGCGATACTGAAGATCAAACAAAAATAATGTGGATTTTTAAAGCTCGTGGTGTGACTTTTCAAGCAAACATGTCAAGAATCTGCTCCTTATGCAATTAAAAAAAAAATCTCAAAAATATATACCATTTTATAGGAAGGTGTCCTATTCCGAAAGCATTCAGATAAAAACATACATTATGATTTATGAATAAAGATACTTATTAGAAGATGAGGAAGTTAAATTTTAAAACGGTGTACTCAGTAATTGGGGCAATCTTAAGAATTACATAATATCAATACTTTTGCATATAGGAAATTGTTAATTAAAGAACTTAATAACTTATCACTTAAAACTACAATTAAACTTTTAGTTCAAATCGCCGACGGAAAATATTTATGTCTTTGTCGTATGTTCTCAAATTTATGAATAAAATTGTTAAATTTTCTTATAACGAAAAATAAAGAACTTATTATTAGGTACTATTACTTCTACTAGTGCTGGGGAGATTGGAATAGGGAACACCAGTTTTTCTTGAGAAAAAAGGATATACTTAAAAGTATCGTAATAGGTACCTACATATAATGTAGGTAACTAAAAGTTGGTATGTAGGTTCTGTGTCTAGGTATGTCAGGTATATGTCAGCTATGATCAATATTTCATAGTTCCTTTTATAAAATAGGTCCCAAAATCTAACAGGCATGCCCGCCCAATAAATTACATCTCCACGGTCATTTTCCTTTTTCCAAACTGACTTCTGAAATATCATAGGTACAAGATACAACTTTCGACGACAGACTTCGTTCCTAGGGGCCTAACTTAAAATCTCATCACCCCGATTAACACCCTCAAGATGCTAACGAACGCATTCAGGAAACGTTTCCTCATAAATTTTGGCTTATCATACATCCAAGCTAAATGCAAATGCAATTCCACTTTATTTCTTATATAGTTCCAGATGTGTTTGCAGTAGCCCAAGAGCAAGTCCCAGTTTTTGTTTTTTTTTTTCGACACATCTGTGCCTGTGTACTTAATTGATTATCTTCATTAAGCCAACCACAGACAAAATGAAGAAAATACTGTAATCGTCAATTTATTGTTGCTCGTATCTTAAGCGATCAAAATCCCATCTCAATGTTTACACTCGTCTGTCGAATTTTTTGACACATATAATTTTGTAATCTTCTGTGTCAGTGGTAGAGTAGAAGCCCAGTCAACCGAAAAAGAGCAAACAACTTATTCCACAGAATAGAAGATAATTAATCTTTATCTCGTTTGCTTTTCATATTTTCTCGGTCGACCGGGACGACGACTTACACTCGACTCTCGACAGTATCATTTATAGCCCTTTTGGGTGTACGAGTATTACTTGAGACAGCTCTTTTCGTACTCGCATTCGTGTATCGAGATCCAGCTCCCCATATGCGTGTATTTTCGGGCAACTTCCAGTCTCCCTAATAACACACACACAAACACACACATAATGCCCACATATCTACTAAAGTTACAACTGAGATACACTGCCTCGATATGCCCCCGGCTGAAAGGAGTTTTACGTTAAGTGTAAGACAGGTAGCAATAACAGACGTGCACAACAAAAAAAAAAGAAAACCTGACAAAAAAGAAACGATCGTTCCCTGCACACACTGTACACAATCTGTGCGCGCAAGTGTTTCGGATTAAAGAAGGACAAAAAAAAAAAATACAAAAATGACAAATAAAAAAATATTGGATACAAAGAAACCAGGCTCAGATAAACAAGATACTGCGTTTCACAGCGAAAGGCATAATAAATGGGTTCATGGCGGCGGCGTTCAGCACTCCACTCTATATAGCCATACCTAAGCTGAGGAGCGATCATTTGTGCTTGGTTCTGTCCTCTACCCTCTGCGGATCATAAAAGCACCACAACTACACATAACGACCATCAAATCGATCCTTCTTCTATGAGCAGAAACAGCAGCAGCTAACGTTGACATGAATCCCGATGGGAATCGACTCACAAACTATTGACTTAACATGCGCAAAGCGTACAAATGATGATATACGTTTGAATGGTTGACAAAAGTATTTACAGACATCAAATGTGTCTATTTCTATTAGACGAACGGAGTTCAGTTTACCTTTTGGTGGGCCGTGGGCCATTTAAAAGGATTATCATAGCAATTCGAATATATACACACACATCCTCGTACCTCACATGGGCGCTCACACAAATTGAATTTATTCAAATTTTTGTGGGCTTTGGTTGAAGCCATGCGCAGCTGCAGCTTGAGCGCTCGCAGACAATTTGTATGGTAGGTGTGTTGAAATGTTTATTTGATTGACAATGGAGGATTTCCCACCCTGTTAAGGTATTTTCAATACGTAACAGGATCTATAGACAGCTAAACGATACTTTAAGTGTGAAATGTGAGACTTGGACGGGAATTGTTTGTAACTGTAAGCAGACGAGAAAGATGGGGGGGGGGGGGGGTCTGTTTTTTAAATATCTACTGTATTGAAATTGGTATCAGGTGTTGCTCGAAGGCCACCGGCCACGTCTTGCAGATAAGAGAGAATGGGAAGCTTATTCGCCCGTCGAAAAGTGCTCTCTATTATTAAGTTCGGGATTATAAGTGAACTATATAAGGTTGGCTATAGCTTATCAGTAGAGGCAAACTAACCAGAGCAAAGTCACTTAAGATCTTTGACGGTGCATACACGAGTACTTTCAGTATTCTACTATGGAAACTTATTTTTCGGGTTACCAAAAGTAACGACTGGGTCACATATTAGTTCGCCTATGCAAGTTGGTAGGTACTTAATCGAAGTCACAAAACCTGTTTTACTTGGTTTCCTGCGCCGACCGTGGTATAAGAAATGAATCTATGTATAATAGGGATCATTTGAAATTTACATAAGCAAGTCTGCACTGAGGTATGTAGTTCCCTCTATATTTGAGCCGTAATATGCGTATACGAAAATACAAAGACTGCGCTTTAAAAACTGGCCACTGGAATCGAACACGCGTCTTATTGACTTCGACAGATTGCGATCCTTGAGTGCATGTGTGAGTCTGACGACACAATATAGATGAATCAGGGGAGTGCTAATGAGTAGAACTTTGGTTGTAGGGGCAAACTGTGGTTAACAGAGGCTGGCCGGAGAAGGCGGCGTTCTATCCCCACTATGCTATTGTGCATGGTAGTTGGCGGCGTCTTCGTAGAAATCAACAACAATAAATCGACATCTTTACTCGTCAAAGGTTACATTGACTATCACGCCGTTCACCCTTCGAATAAGGCTAGAAGTGGAGCATCTTTGTATGTAAAGGAGTGTATCGGCCACTCAATTGAATTACAATTAGATCTCGAAACAAGTGAGCTCTCTACAGGTCCAATACCGAAATGCATCTTTAAATAAATCTTCTACTGCCCACCACGATATAAGATAGAGAAAAATGATTATTCAAACCTAATCAATTCCCTCGGACAACATTTTATAATTGGAGGTGATTTTAACGCCAAACATAGTTTCTGGGGGATCTAGATGCATATCACGAAAGGGAAGAATACTTTACGAAGTGTGTATGCAGCTGATTTGATTGATTTCTTTATTACAAAGGGACTACCCGCCAATCGTATTAAAGTTTAAGAATGTTTTGATCTTTCTTCTGATCATTCTCCGGTAATTTTAACAACGACTGAGACATTACATACCGCCGAGGCTAACAAACGGCAAAACAGACTGGGAGGGCTTCAAAAAAGATGTTCAGAATAATACTGAACTGTGTGATTGACTCAAGACGCCTTACGAACTAGAAGTCGCCGTCGACCGCTTCGTCAATGTCGTACAAAAAGCTGCATGGAATAATACTCCTCAGCAGTAGAGAACATCGAACTATAACTGCGTCAAATACCCGCAGGAAATAGTTGATATGAAAAAGATGGCAACAAACTCGAGCCCCGCAAGACAAAGCTCGTTTAAATTGACTTACTAACTTGCTAACAAAGACGATTAAAGATTTTATAAATGACGAGACTAGAAGTTACCTCGAACCTCAGCCTAACAGTTGAAAAAGAATCCAATTACTCGCTTTGGGAGGCTATTAAAGCCACAAGAAGGCGGCCCTGCGATCTTAAGATAAGCCAAGATATTTGGGCAAAAAGCGACAAAGAGAAGGCGGATGTTTTCGCCGCTCATCTAGAAGAAACTTTTAAGCCGTTCGATGGTCAAGTGCTTAATGGAAATATTAATGCATCAGACAGACTAACATCTGAAAATAATGTAGTAATAAACGCTACACTCACCGAGCTCGGACAAGTCATAAAGAAACTTAAGCCCAAGCCCCGGGTTATGATCTGATCACGGGTGAACTCCTAAAAATGCTACCTCGGAAAGCATTAACTAAGCTCCTTCACATTATAAAAGCCGCGATCAGGGTTTGAATTACCGCATCCGTGATCGAGTAATACGCGACTGAATTTGTTATTGTTTTGCTTGTAAAATCCACAAAATTCAGTGACGTATGGTTTGATCACGGATGCGGTAATTCGGCCCAAGATTACAATACATTCCGAGTCAATGAAAAATCGCGGAAGTCATAATTGTCCTAAAACCAGGCAAACCACCGAATGGAAAAAAAAGTCTTATAGACCCATCTCGCTTCTTCCAATTATATGCAAAGTTTTTGAGAGGATATTATTCAGACGCTTACAACCAATTATAGAAGAAAACCTTCTTAAACATCCGACAATCGATCAAGTGCATCGGATAACTGACATAATGGAGAAAGGTCTAGAAGGAAATAAAATTCGCTCTGCCGTATTCTTGGACGTTTCGCAAGCATTTGATAAGGTTTGGCATGAAGGCCTAAAGTGCAAATAAAGACAAGTTCTCCCCGAACGGTTATGGAAAATTCTAGAATCGTATCTGGAGAATAGACTCTTTCGTATCAAACACGGAAACGAATATTCGGAATTTAAAGAAATAAGGGCAGGTGTGCCGCAAGGAAGCGTCCTTGGGCCTCTCCTGTACCTGATATTTACGCGTAATATTCCGCAAACAGAAGGTACTACCGTAGCCAATTTTGTCGATGACACTGATATATACTAGCAGTTGTTACAACGACAAAATCATGGAGGATCGCTCTTAAGAAACGAAATCGGTCCACGTGGATCTACATATAAAAAACAAATAACTTGCCTGTGTTTATAAATACGGTACAAGTTCCGTTTGCAAACGAGGCCAAATATCTCGGAATGACTCTTAACACAAACTTCGCAAAGAAAACCTCATGAAGAACTTTCTGCGAATCAATTGAATCTACAACCTAAGAAGGGGCGATGGTAGCTGGACCCAATCACACAAAGAAACGTTGGAAATACTGACAGAAACTCACTTCCCAGGATGTACTGATGTGTCTGATGGTAACGGAGTAGCAGGCGCGAGGGAATGGAGCAAGAAACAATCACCGAAATAATAGACGAGAGGAAAATAGCTTGGACAATCAACACTTTTGCCCCGTTCAAAGCAGCAAGAATAGATAATATTCGTCCCATAATGCTACAAAAGTCAGAGGAAGCTAATATTCCATGGCTAAAATGCGTTTACACGTGCTGCCTAAGGCTATGCTACGTTCCCAGGGCATGGCGTGAGGTACGAGTGGTTTTTATCTCAAAAGCAAGGAAGGCTAGTCACACCACAGCCAAGGACTATAGACCAATCCGTCTGCCGTCATTTATGCTAAAAACAATGGAACGACTAATCGATCTGTACGTACGGCAAGTGATCGGCGATAACTATCTATCCAAAATCACAACATGCGGAGCCCACCTATAAATAGCAGCCTATGTGACTGGATTGGACTCATGCCATAGGCTTACGTAGGATCAAGTGACAGCTAGGGTGCGTGAGCACTGAACGGAAGGTCAGTAGGGGAGCACCTTAAGGTGGAGTCCTCTCACCGTTCATATGGCTCCTCGTAGTTGGCGAACTACTAAAAATATTGGAAAAGGAAGGTCTCATTGTGAGCGCATACACAGACCATGTCGCGTTATTCTGGTTCCAGGTAAATTCACTCTAGTTCTCAGCGAAAGACTTAGTTATGCACTCCAACTAGTCAATAACTGCGTTACGGGTCGTGGACTTGGAATGAATCCATCAAAGCGATCCCCGCCTTTAACCTTTAAATGTATGATTGGATTAAGCCGCAAAGATATTCGCATACTCACGGGGTCATTACTGGACACTGTGCGATAGGCGTACATAAGGAACGGCTAGGGATACTGCATAATGATTTTTGCAGAAGCTATAGGGACGTTGAAGAAATATAATCTGTTTGCCGCCTACTCTGTGAGTGCCCCAGCCCTTAAAAACAGCAGACAGAGGACTCTCAATTAGTTACTTCTTTGATGACCTATATCATTTAAAGAATGTTGATCTTAAAGAACTCCTGAGATTCATACTCAGATCTGGGTGATTCTAGTAGATAAACAGACTTCATATTATTGGCTAATCGTAGAACGAACTATAGGACCAGGTTACAACGGGGCTTTAAGAACACAAACTAAATCTATTTGGCTCCAATGTGAAAAGCGGTTTACTTATTTCTTGTTTTTTAACAGGCTGCACTGGATGGTTCCCGTAACTGGACACAATGACTGATGGTCTAAGTAAAGAGCACCCATTTACCTACCTAAGCTAGGTATGCCCTGTAAACCTTAGTACCCTCCAGTTGCCGGCGCGGTGACCCGGACGAGCGCCCCAAACTGATAATCTACCTCCACCAAAAATGCTTCCCAAATAAATCTACAATAAAACCCTAAAAGTTGCAAATGCCAAGTCAATACCTGCATAACTTTGTGGCTGTCCGAAATTTTATTTTGTTTCGTAGAAGTAGGGATGCACCTTAAAATCGGAAATCAGCCCCACCGGACTGATCACTTAACCTACATACCAGCAATTAGCTTTAGCATTCCAACACCCTCCTCATAGATAAGTCACCTAAAATTTGGCCGCACTAATTGTATATGTTTCACAATAAAAAGCCACCTCCTCTGGTGCTTCGCTATCGATTGTAACACATTTATGACTGTAAACACACCAGCAAGCAGACCACTTTTTTTTTTTTTTTTTTGATTTATTCTTGCCCAAATGTGGGACATCATGACGACATTATTGATTGCAACACAACGACAACGACAGCCACAAGCCGACAACACAGCGCATCAACTTTGTGCTGTGTCTCGCTTTTGTATATTTTCCTTTTTAAATTAAAAAAAAAATGACACCCCCGGAGTGTGAATCTGAATATGCACGCACTCTCATACACGTCAGCAGAAAGTAACACAAAACGCGCAAAAAGTAGGTCACCCACCACAACCACTACTATCTTTGTTTTGTTCTCGGCCCGGTCTTCGGCCGGCGTTCTGCCTGTGTTATCTTATGTTTAAAATGTCGAGAAAGACAAAACCGTCAAGATTGACGACCTTAATAAAAATCTCGAAAGATTCTGATTCTGAAGATACGCGATCCCTTTTACGTTTAACAAGCATGACTGATCGATCGGTTGGTGTTTGCCTTTGCATGCGTTGATGTCTAATCTTGAAGTTGGTTTTAATGTTCCTTTGCAGCTTTAATTTGAATATCTGTTTAGTACTACTGAATCTTCTTCTTCGATAACGAGTTGAGTTTTATTTTTTGTTCGGTTAACTGATTATCCACTTGATATAGACAGTCGCAGGTAGAGCGGTTTTGGCCGAAGAAAGGGCTCGTCGTTCCAACTTTTAATTTGATGACTCATCGATTGAATCGGGCCGGCCAGTGTGAGTTTATGTACACATCCACTTCCACCGTGGATCGGATGGATATATTATTTTTTATTTACCACATGATCGCTACCCATTCGACTAATACTCAGGTGGAGGGAGCTGGTGATCTACAACGTAGACATGTACTATAGAGCACAGTCATTGTTAGTGTTTAAAATAAAAAGAAGTAAAATATTGCAACCAGACAAATGAGTCATCCGTGGAACCATTGGGAAAGAATAATGTTCTTTGAACCTATAATACTACCTGTTGGCTTGATTTGTGGTGTAGGTAAAGGAAAATTCGCAGGTAGCTTGGAGCTGGAGATAGTTTGTCCAAGCGGTCTTAGGTTTTCATTCGACCTGCCTCTTGCGAAACATAGAAATGCCTCCGAAGATGACTCATTTTGTGATCACTTGTATTGTATAATCGGAAGATGTGAGATTGCTTTCTGCGAGGCAGTTGGACAGCTTACTGGCATTATGGAGTGGAAATACTACCTAACCAAGTTTATTAGTTATAAGACGATTCAATTTAAAATGCGTACCTAATTATCGGCATTGGGTTTTGGCATGCCATGGATGAGAGTGCTAATTGGTTGGCCAGCGAAGTGAAACGTGACACCTCGCTTTGTTTGGATTACACATTAGAACGGAATCGGTAATAAAAATTCACAAATGTTTACAGAGCCACCGGGAGCATCTGCATAAACTCGGCGGTGAACATGAGATAATGACTCAGTTGAAGTGATGCAAAGGCACATTCAATCTTAGTTGGCAGAAAATAACGAAAATAAAGAGTGGAGATTAGATCAGTGGATTTACTTCGATAGTAGGTGATTAATAATTCAGTTAGGTACATACTGAAATGAATGGACCCATGAGAGTTCATGTAATTTGATCATAGATCGAGGTTCATTTCAAGGCCAATATTTTTTATAAACTTGAGACTGTTTACAAGTATCCATTCCAAGCCAATAGTCATTCCTCATTCGGTAGGTACTCATGTCCAATTGAGACACTTGCATTATTATACATATTTCAGTTCGAAGATATCGTTTGCTCCAAAGGGCGATTTTCCGGTATATTGTACTACAAGATTCAATTTTTGTTGGCGTATTGGTGCTGTCCACAGCCGGGGCTCAAACCTTCGTCACTACACCGATGCAAGCCCACCAGGAGTTTAGTCCGAGCTATCTTTAACTTCTACTAAGATTTACCTGAAAATAATAATCTTTCATATACATACCTAATCTCTTGGTGGAAACTCGATGACGATATAACTCGATAACCACTTGGCCAATTTTTATGATTCTTCTTTTGTTTTGTTCATATTGTTGTACTTCAGGTCTATCCAGTCTAAAAATATAGGATACTTTTGAACCCGATAGGTGGCGCTGTTGTCAGTCTTCGAAACCACCCAACAGATTTCAATGAAATTTTGTGGATATATGGTTGGTCTCCGCTTGAAAGATAGGATACTTTTAGAAACCGATCAACTGATTTTAATAGAATTTTGTGGTTATATTCAGTAGAAGGCTCTGGGGTTTCTATAAAAAGTGCATGTTAAGAAACTTGTTCATTATCTTCGTCTGCAGGAATAACTCTTATCGTAATAAATTCTAATGCGGCTGCGGGAGAGAAAAAATACCAATTCACCCAAAAATAATCAAAACTGGGAGTACACATCTTGTATTTTTATCCCATAGAAAAATAATAAAAATATGATTTTTTTTTTTTTATTATTTAACACATTTAAGCTAAGCTCTAAAACTAGACAACAATTTGGTATGCATATTAGTCATACAGGGGCTTGAGTCAGAAAAAGTAATAAAAAGGAGAAATTTATTACATTTATCTGTCCAAAATGATAATAAAAAAACTTAGCTACTTGTGAAAAATACGATTTCAATTCAAAATGGAATTAAATTTAATTTCAAAACGGAAAAAAATAAAAAAACTTACCTACTTTTGGAGAATTTTTACCTTTATGAAAAGGTATTTACATTGTACATGTACATACATGCATATAATGTGATGTACATTGAGAAACAAAATACTTTAACACTAAAATCTCTTTATTTCATATGAAAACGTCGATAATAATGCGTCCAAATTAAAAAGGGAAGCTTTTTTGCTCAATACTGTAAACTAGTCTCGATTGTGCTCTCTATAATGCGCTTATAAATACCTGTAAATTTATTATTATTTTGGTTTGGTATGATAAGCAATTCTTTAACCTCTGTAGTTGAGAAAGGCTCTTTTTTTAATTAACAACTTGTTGGTTATTTTATTTATTTATTTATTTATTTATTTATTTATTTCATCTACAGCATAGCTTACAGATTACAGAAAAAGAAAAAAAATAACTAAATACTTACTAAATATAAGAAATAATACAACAATTCATTTATGTATATAAGACAATGAGAAAATCGATAACAGAGCTTAGTTACTTAATAAAGCAAACAAGACGTTTTTAAAGCGGTCTCTAGAACAATGAAAATCAATATGTCCACTTATTTCATTAAAAGACGCAAGAGCTCTTGAGATTGGCTCGTTACAACCATATTTTGTTCTATGTCTCGATTGAAAAAAAAAAAAAAACATTACGAGACCTTAGACGCCTTTCTGGCGCATAAAAAGGCACTTTTAATAACAGGGCAGGGCTTTTTATGTGCGGTAACACACAACATCTCTAACGAATATAATATCGTGAGCATACCTTCTTACATTAATTTTCAATATACCCAGTAACTTGCATCGCACAATATATGATGGTTCAAAATTCCAATGCATTTTAAAGAATATAAATTTGGTAAAACGCCTCTGGACCCTCTCAATACGATCTGAATGACTTTCATAAATGGGATTCCATATAATACCGGCATATTCAAGAATCGATCTAATCGATATGAATAAAGATAACAGAGTGTGTGGATCAGAAAAATCTGCCGAATTCCTTTTAATAAAGCCAACAAGTGAGCTAGCCTTAGCGATTATATATTCAACATGAGGAACGAAGGTTAGCTTAGTATCAATAATGACACCAAGATCCTTGATTTGAGTAACTCTATTTAAGCATGTCATTTCAAGATAATAGTCGTAAGAATAATACGTCTGCGATCTTGAAAAGGAAATAGCCATACACTTTTATTTGTTTAACTTTAAACAATTTAGTGTGCACCAGTTTTGTAGATTATTTAGGTCAGACTGGATCTTTCTACAATCATCTGTGCAATTTATTTTCCGGAATAATTTTAGATCATCTGCATACAATAAGCATTGGCTAAATTGTATGCACTGAAGAATATCGTCAATAAAAATTATGAAAAGCAGAGGACCCAAATGACTACCTTGTAGACCTTTTGGACCCTACCAACTAAAAATGAACAAATCCATAGCAAATCCAAGCATTTTGACGAAATAAGATGGTATGTACTTGCAAATAATGTTCGTTACTCCAAGAAATTATTTTTCTAAACGCATTGATGCAAAATAAAACTTACTACCTACTCAAATTTTGTCAATCTGTCAGAAGTAGTTTGTCGAACGTATATTGGGAGAAGAATTTTTGAATTAAGTCGCATGTTAGTCAAGTATACATTTACATATACACAAAGTTGTATCTTCACCACAGGGCTGATAGCAAGATTTACCTTTGTGTTCTGTCGTCAAGAATTTGTCTGTCTAACTTGAGATATGAACTGATCAAAAGGATGGTCGCTCTATCAATAAACAAGCGTGAACAAAAATTACCCTTATTTTACTACCCAGTCAGCTGTTTAATAAAATATAATTAGGTGCTGTGAGGCACTGTCCCTCCCTCGCTGGCAGCCACCTTCTTATAGGTGTTAGAAACTGATTGCAATCAGTATTTGCAATCTACATTTTCATTCCCGCATCAATCATCTTAAACAAAGTTGTGATACCACGCTCATAACTAACTGACAACTACTACATTGCGACACAAAATACCACATTTACCCAGCAGGGATATAGTGTTAATAGTTCGCTTCCGAACACTACCGATATTGAAAAGTAGATATATCCCGCGCCATAATACTCATTTATAAACAGAACCCTATCCAAATCCAAACCACGCCAATGCGCCTGCAGCGCAAAAGCTGCACACGTTCCACTTCGGTGAGTCCAATTATGGAATTGCATCAGTCTTGTCTTCGTTGTCCGGGACAATGCGTAGAATGAGTCCAGAGAGTTGCTAACTCATTCACTTAGTCAGTCAGTTAGTGTGTCATAATCTGCCGCCGCAACTAATGAGTGGGTTGATATCTCGACTAATTACACGTCTACTCAAAAATCTAAATAAAGGATTATATCATAAGCCAGGCGGTCAGTTTGTGGTTAGTTAGCCCACCTGAAACCAGGCGAGTACCAACTACCGCAAACAATGGAAAAAGATTTTTTTTTTTTTTCGATTTTTCCCATAAACATTGGCCGCCTGCCCAACCACCGTGCAATTCTGGTATTACTGTCCCGAAGAGGCGACGAGACATCTTCGTTTTTCACTTTTGTCCATCAGTAGAGTATATCTATCTGATTCAAAGAAAAAGGTTTGGCCGCACAAAAAATAAATCGGGTTTTTGAAGAAACGTCCAATTAAATCCTGGAACGATAATGATGACAAAAAGCGCAAGCAAGTGTGCTTCTTAGTGCTTAATGAAGTGAATCTGCCGCTAATATTGTGGGAACACGACAGTGGCCCGGACACACCCCTTTGATTTGATATTCTTTTATTATTATTTTTTTTTTAACTGGTGGCCAAGCACGTACACAATAAATTATATTATTATTCAGTTGAGGTTGCTATTGCTTTACCCACTCAGCGGTACTTCGGAACCTAAGCGATAGCCATAAAAGACGAACAGTTTTACCGTAGCGGCGTTGAGGTGCTATTTCGATGCAACCAGCGTTGCGTATAATAGTCTTAGTCCAACCTGTCCGCAGGTTTCGCACAAGATGGGGGAGCAAATGACGTGCCGGAGGCGCTAGAGGACATTTTATATACATGCACGAGGGAGTACCCTTAGTTAGATTCTTGCAATTAAGAAAAGTGAAATCAAAATTTAAATTCGTTTTTCCGCTAAGGTGAGCAAGGGGATGGGTCGATGTGAGAAATTCTATGTTTACACATGTTTATTGTAGAGCTCAACTAATTGGATAGAGGGAGCGGTTTAGGGTGGAGGCTTACATGAGCTAGAAAAGTTGGAAAATTGTCGCTGGAAACTGAACTAATGATAGATCGTTTTTCATAAATAGCAAAAGAATATCCACAGGCCTTCCCAAATACATGGTTTATAAAAATATTGAATCTATAGATGTTAATACAACACTTTGTGGAACCTATGAAGAATGGGATTCCAACAAAATAAAAGGAACTAAGTAAACGTTATAATATTCTTTATTTAAAACTTAATTAATATACTAAAGGAAAGTCTTAAGGAAACTTCTTGAAGTTCCGAATGTGCGGAATATCGTAGCGCTTCTTGTTCGCTTTTTTTCTCGTGTCCGCTTTTATAAGGCCGATGAAAGTAAACCGATGAAGATTAGCTGTAGTGTTGCCATTTCAGCGTTGTATAACAGTAATGCCACAACTTGAATTTTTTGCGAATTTTGTTGAATCAGTGTACTCAAGGCCCAACATTGTACCAGCTACAGAATGCAAAACTGATATTCACCTTAGTCTTCACGACATTATCTTGGATCTTGATAATCTCAAGCCAAATTCAAGTCCTGGGTACGATGGTATTATCGCGATTATTTATAAAATGTGTTCTCAAGCAATTTACAATCCCCATTTTCAAATCTGCAATCTGTCATTGTCCTCTGGAATTTTTCTTGATGAATGGAAATCATCTTTTCTTATTCCAATTTTTAAGTCTGGATCTAAGAACGATATTAAAAAATATAGCGGAAATTGCAAACAATCTACTTTTCATAAGCTCTTGAAATTTTTTTTTAAAGGAATTTGTTTGTGATACGCAGCATGGATTTGTGTCTGGGAAGTCCACTAACACTTATCTAGCTCGCTTCTCTCATTATGTTATTAATTCTATTGAAGGTGGTTATCAAGTCGGCTGTGCTTACACTGACTTCATGACTTCAGTAAGGCAATCTGTCAATTACCAATAAGAAAAGCTTGAAAAAGTTTGGATTCACTCCGCAATGTTTTAAAAATAAATAAATAGTTGGCGCAACAGGTCCGGAGGGACCCTAGGCCTAGCTTCTCACAACCATTCGTTTTGTGTGAGTTTCTCATTTTTGGAACGAATGGAAGGGATCTACAATTTTATGCCGACTCCAAACGGCTAATTGAGAAGCTCTTTCAAGACATTTATACTCTCGGATGTTTATCAGACGTTCGCAAGAGGTAGCGCAGCGGAAAAAAACCCTAAGTCGGAATTGGGTTTTTGCGGGATTCGAACCTGGGACCCCCGCATAGCAGTTCAACACACTAACCACTAAGCTACTGCGACTACGAAATGTTTTAGTGTTTTTTTTTTTTTTTTTATTTGGCAGGATTCAAAGGGTTAAAATAGATGATTACTTTTCATGACCTTTTGGATGTGGTTCAGGGGTACCACAGGGTAGTCATTTGGGTCAGCTCCTCTTTATAGTTTTTATCAACAATTTCGCATCTATTAAAACATTGCTATTGTCTGATGTAGGGGAATTATGCTTAAGATGACATACCCGATAAGATGACATACTTCCAATTACTCTTTAACCATAAGCGCCACAGTTCTGGCAAAAATGTCTGGACATGCAGTTTTACGATGTTAGTTACGCCCACAGTAATTCGGCAGCTAGTTAACAACGTTCTTTAAATGATCACGAAATCAAGAATTTTGTGCGTGAATTTTTTTTTTTTTTTTTTTGAGTGTTAGCTCCAAAATTTCTGATAAGGTGAGTGTCGTGTTGTGTCTGAAGTGTTTTGTGGGTACAGTTATTTGTATATTTAGTAATTCCTATGCGACATTTTTACCTCATAAGAAAATGTTGGTTCCTACAATCTTCTAAATATTTTTACTCATATCGGGCAAGATGACATGATACCCGACCGTCCAAGATCGCAAGCTATGTCATCTTACCAAAAAGGTAGTATTTTACTTTAATTTGTGTATCTTTTCATTGTAGTATGCCAAATAACTAAAAAAGAACCTCAGTCAGGCGTACTTGGTCAAAAGACGTATGCCTAATACTGTTCAAAACGTCAGGGAAAAATCTTACACCGAACTATGCCATCTTAAAATAGCTGTTGAGCTTAATTTAAAAATATTTTAAAAATACTACTTATTGTTTTACACTAAAAATTTAAATGTAATTTTTGTCACTAACAAATGAGTTAATTGAATTCACTTTGTTTTCATCCCTATGGTTTGTAAATATTATTATTTTTCACTTTCAAGATAAAGTATGTCATTTTGCGCACAATTCCCCTTAATGATTACTTAAAATCCTTTTTTTAATATGATCTAGAAAATGTAGGTATCTATTTGGTGCGTCAACAATTGATCAGAAAATGATTTATAATATTTTTTACAGAAGCTCTTCTCTCTTTTGGTTTAAATGCGAAATCGACAATATTGTACTAAGCAGAGTTAAAGAGGTGACAGATCTGGGCATTGTGATTCGAGGTTCACCTTGCACTTCTCGTCGATATATAAAACGCATAACACTCGAGAACGGACCTTCCGATTTGAGCTATATTTTCTTTGTTGTGTCTGTCTTCGCCTAAAGAAGGTTTATACGATGAGAAAATTAGGAAATTTTAAAAGGAAACTAAAAACTTCATAATAAGTATTTTCCATACATTTTGTACTGGGATTTTTTTTTATTATTTTAATCGTAATATACAGTGAGATCATGTTCGCCAAAAGTTCTACATCAATTTAATTATTTAGTAAATTTTCTTCACGGTAAATAAAAAAATATTTTTGGTATATTGCAATTTGAAAGATAGAATAGTTTTGCTTATCTGATGATACGACTCATTGACCATTCTGAGCAGGCAGCAATGTCAACAGATTTCTTGGAAAACAGCACCACAAAGCGACATAAGACCAAATTTCGAGATTTGGCCTAATGACACCTGGTCTTATGTGTGTCTATTACTATCAAAAGGGCGCATCTCCACTTTTTATAAAAAAAAAGTTAGAAATGTCATTCGATTCTCCATACAAATGTCTGTAGAAAAATTTGTGTCTGAAATAACAAACGGTCTCATTTCTCACTGATTTAGCTAACCGAAAACAGGTATTACTACCGGTACCATTTCCATGAGGACGTATGAATCAAACAGTAACATTTCCCATAAATAAACTATTCGCACCAAAAGGTCACATATCCTTCGAAAAATTTGTTTGTTCGAATTAAAATGGCTCATTTCCGTTATTGACCATAAATGTGATTTTGGTGAAAAATGTTGAAAATAATTGCGATGAGCTGTGTGAGTTGCAGGAAGAGGACACTGATTTTCAAGTGTAAAAAATCTGAAATTACTTTTAACGAAAATGCAACGTTAATTTTTTGACTGATTTTTTTTATACTATTTATTTGTTTTGTTTTTTAATTTTATTTAATAATAACTGAAATTTTAACGAATTTAATTATGTTTGTGTTTTAAAGTTTTTAACAAAATGGTATAAAACTATATACTATATACACACAGGCTTAAAATAATTTTTCAAAAAGGTACTTTTCCCAAAGTTTTGTTTCAAAACCTCACATTTTCAGGTGTACCATTCAAAAGGGAATATTTCCAAAGATTTAGTTGCTACAAATAATAATGTATATATTTTTGTTTCAAAAATGGATCTGCTAAGTCCTTATACAAAACATTATAATACAGTTTCTTTGACTCGTGGAACGGTTTAGACGTAATACGTTTTCCGCGTTTTTCTCAGCTCCACTTAACATGTCAATGCGCCTTTTTGATACTAATAGACATATGTCACGGCACCAATTTAACATCCCCATTTAGCGAGAGAAGTTTCACATCTGGTGTGTGCAGCGCTGCCAACCAATTTTGACGAAAAAAAGCCTAACTTGAAAAAAAAGATGCATTTTTCAATAAAATAATGCCTAATTTTTTTTTATGTAAATTGGAACAATAAATCAAAATATAAACACAAATATAAAAAAAATAGTAAAAACAATTTTATTTCCACAAAAAAAACTTAAATTATGTATAAATTACGAAGAAATAGGAACAAAATTCATGATCATGACTTTTTTTGCCAAGTTTTTTAAGAATGTTTAGAAAAATAAAAAGTCAGTGTACGTTGAATCAAAAAAATATATATATATGAAATAAAAAAAAGATGCCTTTTTGGGGGAAAAAAAAGCCTTAAAGCCTAAGATAATGAAATAATGCCTAAAAGGCATGAAAAAGCCTAGGTTGGCAGCGCTGGGTGTGTGCTATGTGGTCACAAGCACACTCTCTGTTTTTTTTTTTATCACGGGCGAAGCCTAACGGGAACAGCTAGTTATATTATGAATTTCTAATATGCATGTAATGACTAGACAACTTTTCGAAAACTAAACTTGTCATCACTTAAATTGTTAATTCTATGTTTTGTATTTTTTTTATGGAATCCAAGCTTGTAGAATCGCTCTCTTTGATTTGAACATTTTTGCCGAACAGTTGATTTCTAAGTTAAAAAAATGGTTTTTGAAGAGATGAAATAAATAAATAAAACATATGAATAAAATACGACTTAGCCATTTTAGGTCAGAAACAGCAAGGAATATTTGTTTGTCTACATTTACAGAGCTTGGCGAATTTCCCAAACCCTACCCACTAGAAAATTGAAATTTCTGGACTGTGGTGTGGGTATTTTCCTAAAAAAAAAATGTTTTGTAAAAATCAACAAGGATGAGCTACCCAACTTAATCTACAACTTATGGACATTAAAATCATTCTCGTACCGGTTTTCCGATGTAACTAAAGCTTTGAATACCTAGGTAACACAATTTCGTGCAGTAAATCATTCCGCGCTCAATGGTCACACTTAATAACTTTGCTCAGATATATTGATTTTATCACAAACTTGAAGATAATTTATTACTTTTCAAAATCGCACTCAAAATCCATTAAATCATTGGCGTCGCTACATGTCCCACATGAATATGTTCTCTATATAGCCAACACCAATTCAATGTCAAATTGTCAATCACATGTGGCTGACATCAATTTGTAACCGAATTGATTTTCCACCCATTTATCTTTGTTGACAATAGACGGAGTACACAGAATGCCGCGCGCGAATAGTGAAGACAAGAATTAATTACTGACAAATGTTTGAAGCCCAGCAGATTAATTTCAAAACGAATCGTAAATTGCTCTCAGTGAAGAAATTTTTCTTTGATCCAACAACATGATATCCTTGGCACATTGCAAAGTCAAAGATTTAATTGCAAACCCCAGACAAGACCGAAATATTAAAGTGCCCAGCGATAGATCAAATTTTAAGATTTGCCCGACACCCAGAGAGATTGATATGCGAATATTGTCTGTGTGTGTATTTGATTCCTTGATGGCTGCCAGATCAATCGTATGAAATGTGCGCGAATTAAAACACTTGTTTCTTACTTTTAAAATTAAACAATATTTATTTGGAACTATGTCCTTTATTATTGAAATACTTTTTACTAATTCTAAAAGGAGCTTAAGGCTACTATGTAGTTACAATAAGACTGTTGATAAATTCATCATACAGTCGTATTTATATACTTTTCTTATCTATCTACAAGGAGACCCAAGCGTACAATCGTCTTGCTTGATAATGAAGAAGAGATAATATTCCAACATTGTATACAAACGATATTATCTCTTTTACATATGTTATCATTGTAGCGTTGTGTGCAAGACTGTACTAGAGACTAAAGATATCATTGAATACAAATAATGTTATCTTTTTTCTCAATATGTTTTGCTATGGATACTTAACTCCCCCCCTTGTTAAACGAAATCGTCCCGATTTTTCGACGCTATTTTTAACATTTCTCTTTCATAAGTTTTGTTATATGCGTCAATCTTTTTTTGTTTTTGACGATCTGTTATACATTGTATAGTTTTTATCATTACGTACGTAAATGCTAGAATAACAATCAGTGTTACAATTGTGTATATAGTTGATAATATCGGTTTTTCTTCAAAAGGAATAATTAGTTTTTTTAAAGTATCTATGTTATCGAATTTGTACATTGTATCTTCTTTAATTATTTGGTCGATGTAAGACTCTGAATTATGATTTCTTAATATAACTTCTTTAATTTGCTTATGCATGTTTTTGTATATTTTATCGTCTAGATTTATAGTATTTTCATAAGTAACTAAGTTTATACCATTAATTGTTTGATTATTTAACTTATGCTTACCGCTTAATAACATAACACCGGATTCAATTTCTAAGTCGTAATCGTATTCTTGTTTAATGTTGCATTTTGAAGTTATATTCTTTAAAAGTGGAATAAGACAATTTTCTTCTTCAAAGTTAATTTCACAAATGTTTTTACTTAGATGATTTTGACAATTTCTTGTTCTTAAATAAGTTTGGTTACATAAGGCAATTGTTTTATCTGTAATGATTTTTCCATGTTTTGAATTTAAAGGTGTTACTTTATACAATTTACATGATTTAATTAGAACTGGATATTTATATATTGTGATGAAGAATTCATCAGTTCTAGCTAATAATATTTTAGAGTACTCAAGTATATTTATTATGGGTACTTGAATTATTTCATGTTGAATAATATTTTTAATGTCATCTAAGTCTAGGCTTTCTGATAAATATTCATTATTTTTTGCTGCATTAATTGTTCTGGTCAATAATAATAATTGTTCGTACACTTGTTCTATTACTAAATGTTCTTTAAGGCTCTGACCTTCGAATTGTTGCAAAATTTGTTCAAATCTAGAATTTATAGTTTTTTGTTTATTATTGTTTTCTATGAGATTATTTATACTCGTTTCTATGTTAACTAAGTCATAATGGTCAGGATTACCAAACACATATTTGAAAGCTGTTCCTAAAAAGTTAATTGATCTAGTATGCCTAGTATGTTCTTGTAATTGGTCTGCTAAATTCTTAATTTTACTTAACCAAATTTTTTCTTCTTGTGTAGGTTGATATTTACTAGTTACGATATTTACGTAAGGTTGAAATATCGAAGTCAGGTTGGTGGCATGTAACAAATAAGTTTGTTCTTTGAATAAATACACGTCATCTGTTTGCGTAAGTATAAACTTCTTGTTTAGTAACTCAGTTATTTGAACGTTTCCTTGCCCTTCTTGACTCTGTACAATTCCTAGTAATGTTAGGAATATTAATATTTTCGTCATCTGAAAAATGATAATTCTTTATGTTATCCTTGTGAATTTTTATTCCTTCTTTAGAGATTACAGTGTCTCCTTTATCTTCTTCTACTATTCTTGTTATGTATCTGGCGTTAGATTTCTTTCTAAGACCTGTGATTCTTACCATTATCTTATCTCCTTTTTTATACTCTCTGTGTCGAGTTCCTTTATTTAGACGTTCGATCACTTTTTTGGATGCTGAGTTTAGTTTATTTATTATAATTTCACTATTGCTATATTTATTTTGATTAAAGAAAATGTCTCTAGGTTTCAAACCGGTAACTGAGTGTATAGAATTATTTAATTCACGCACTGTTCTAAATATTTCTTCGATAAGTCTTGTTTTATTCTGAATTGTGAATATTCTAGACAGTTCAGTTATTGTACCGTTTACACGTTCTACCTGACCGTTCGCTGTCGATCTGTATACTGGAGTTTCTACTTTAGTTATGTTGTATTTCAAACACATTTGGTTCACCATTTCTGTTTTGAATCCCTTCTCGTTATCTGTCATGAGTCGTTCACATTTTGGGAAATAATTAGATAAGACCTCTTCCATAACGTCGTACAGTCTGTTTCGAGTTTCGATTTCCCGAAGGATTGTATATTTAGAATACTTATCTACTGTTACAAGGAAAGTATACTTGTCGTTGAAGTATATGTCCATATGAATGTGTGTTCCCACATGTGTTGGTATTTCTGAATTATTCAGAGGTTCTCTGATAGGTTTTCTTTCATATTTTCCAAATAGACATGCTATGCATTTTCTGTTGAAACTCTTTGCTTGTTTATTTAGATCGGGCCAGTAATATTTCTCTGAGATTTCTTGTATATTGTTACGTAACCCTCGGTGTGCTCTTTCGTGAGTTACCCTTACAAGTTTTAGTTGTTCCTCCAAATTTGTCACGTCTTGAAGTTTTCTTGGTGTGAATATAAATCTTACTAGTGGGAATTCTTTTTTTATGTTTTCACCATATTTGTATATGTTTTCAAATTTCGTATGCAAAGCTACAATCTTTTGGGGTTGTATAACTTCTTTCATCTGCCTTAGTAAAGAGTCTTTGTCCTTAAACTTTATTATGAGTCTTATTTTGTTACTAAAATAGATTTGTGTTTCGATATTATTTGTTATATCTTCAATAAGTTCGAACTGTGCAGTGTATGCATTAAAAGGCTGATTCACAGTTTTTATTATATCATTAGAAGAACTTTCAGCTGAATGTGCTGTTTCTATGGTAGAAGTATTTATGCGTTGACGTGATAATGCGTCAGCTACAAGATTTAGGTTTCCTGGTTTATAAACTAATTTTGCTCCAAAGTCTTCAATGATTCCCTTCCAACGTTTCAGCTTTGTGTTGGGATTTTTTTCTGATACAGAATATATAAGGCTCTGGTGATCGGTATATATGGTTAAGTCTGCTATACCATATATGTAGTTTCTGAGTTTTTGTAAGGACCATATGATCGCTAATAGCTCTTTCTCGTTTGTGCTATAGTTCTCTTCTGTCTTACTCAGTGTTCTTGACAAGAAGTGTATAGGTTGCTTATTCTGACTTAGTACGGCTCCAATAGCTATGTTGGATGCATCAGTAGTAAGCTCGAATGGTTTACTATAATCCGGTTGAAAAAGTTCGACTTGTTCTTTCAAATAATTTTTTAAAATTCTAATCGCTTCTAATGCTGAATCATTCAGATTTAACTTAATATTTTTACTTTGTTTTTTGTTTACTTTACCGTTATCTCCTCGTAAATATAATGTCAGGGGCTTGGCTATGCTTGCGTATCCTTTTATAAACTTACGATAGTAACCTGTAAGACCTAAAAATCCTCTCAAATCCTTTACCGTTTGTGGGACTGGAAAATTTTCTATAGCTGCTATTTTCTCAGGGTTCGTAGTGATTCTACCATGTCTGATTATGTGACCTAAGTATTCTACTTCTTCTTGAAAAAACTTACTTTTCTCATCAGATATTTTTAATGTGGCTTTATTGAGTACGTCGAATACTTGACTTATGTGCTGTATATGTTCTTCCTCAGATGAAGAATATATCAATACGTCATCAATGTAAACGTGTACGAATTTACCTACAAAGTCTCTCAAAATGTCGTCCACGCATCTCTGAAATATGCTTGGTGCATTTTTGAGCCCGAAAGGCATTCGTTTAAAATGATATTTTGCGCCATTTATAGCAAAAGCTGTTTTTTCTTTATCATCTGTTTTGATTTTAATTTGGTGGAAACCTGACTCCAAATCTAATGTTGTAAAGTACTTGGCTTTACCTAAATTTTGAATTGTCATGTTGACATCCGGAATGGGGTATCTGTCTGTTACAGTGTGAGCGTTAAGTTTTTGGAAATCAACAACCATGCGCCGTTTTGGTTTTCCTTTTTCGTCCAAACCTTTTTTAGGTACTGTCCATATGGGACTGTTATAAGGACTATGGCTTTTTTCTATTATATCGCCATGTAAGAGTTTCTGTATTTCTTTGTTTACGAATTCGTTATCTGCTATGGGATATGGATATTGTTTAACATAAACCGGATTATCATTGGTCGTCCTAATGCTTGCTTCTATAGTATCTGTAAAGGGTAACGGCCCTATGCTGTTATTAATCTTCATCAGTCTATCTATGTCTGCTTTATAAATATTATTTTCCCCAATTATGTAATTAATTTTCTGAATAGATTCGACACTGCTTATGGTAGTTAGAGTCATATTACTGAAATTTATTTCCGCGTTTAGAACTTTAAGTCCTTCATATCCTAATATCATATCAAAAGACTGAATATCCTCTAATTCAAAAAATGTTATATTTTTCTTTAATATCCTAACTACTTTCTTTGTATCTACCATAGAATAACCATGCATTGTTTTTATTTTTATAGGTTTAATTTTAATTTTTTTGCTAGAATCGCATTTTCTATTAATGTAATTATGGGTTGCACCAGTATCAATAAGAATTTTATAAATTTTCTTAGAAATAGTACTAGTTAAATTTAAGCAGGGCAACCCGTCTACTAGTTTAAATGATCTATTCTTATGTTATTATTTACCATACATTCCGTTTCATCTGCTTCTGCATATGTACTGCTGACATCGTCTCTGCGTTGTTGTCGGGAGTTATTTACTCTCTGCTGCTTGAAGTTCTGCTGATAAGATCGTTGCGGTCTGTTGTGTGTGTTGAAACTCCCGCTGTGTTCACGTTTCGCTGGTGGATTATATACATCGGGTTTGTATTGATTCCAATTTTGTCGCTGTGCATGTACAATTTGTCTCGAGTTTATCTCCATCGGCTGTGGTCCTTGATTGTGTTGCTGCATATTATCGTATTGCTTCTGGGGTTGATAATTCGTTGTTTGGCTCGAATAATTTGGTCTTCTTTCGTTTCTGCGTTCATGTGGCATATTTTTGTGGTGCTTATCTTGAGTGAGATGTAAATGCCTGTGCACATTATCATGTTCTATTCTGCGAGCAATTGCGAATGCGTGTTCTAGATCATTTATTGTAGCTGAATATAATGATCCTCTTGTAAAGTTGTCACTCATACCATCAATGAATATACGAACTGCGTCGTCGTTAGCATTTTTAATTAGTCTGTCGATTATATTCGGCGGATCACCTGACATAGTGATTTTTGATATTATTAAATTGAGATTTTTATTTATCTCGTCGTGGTATTCAGACAGTGTGCTTCTTTTTTGCGTGATGGCTTTCATCATGTCTTGTAGCACGTATAGAGGTTCTTGATTAGAGTACGTATAATCTAATCTGTTACGTATCGCCTCAAAATTAAAAATTGTGTTATAATTAGTTAACACATTCGCGGCTGCACCCTGTATTTTACTTTTCACTATAGTCAATGCTGCTGCGTACTTACTGTGTGTTTTGAAGTTTTTAATGCTGTCCATTAATCTGGATGCTTCTTCGCGCCACGACCGATAATTTGATTGATCGCCGTTGAAAATAGGTAGGCTTTTAAATGCGTCTAACTGTATTTCACTACCATCTGTATATGTGGTTCTTATTTCCTCTAGCACAGGTATGTTTGGTACTATGCCTAATCCAGATTTTACTTCATTTAGTTTTGTTTCTAAATTAGTGTTTATTTGATTTTGGTTAGTTATTATTGCTGCTAACCTTGCATTCTCTGTGCGTGTGTGCTCTAGGGTTTGTGTTACTGTGTTGCTCCTGGTTTCTAAAGCTTCTAATCTTGCCATTAATACTGCGAGTTGTTCCATTTTGAACTCGTGTCTGTTGTCGTCGAATTTGTGTGTTTTTTTCCTCCACATATACACTTTCACTGAATTGCTTTGCTGCTTCGTACGAAGAAGCTATATTTGTACCTGCTATGCTAGGTAATTCTTGTAACCGGTAACGCGAGTGTTCTGTTTATACTAGATTTCACTACTTGTTCCCGAGGTCCGCTCGATTGAAGTTAAAAAGTATATTTAACCTCCTGGCAGGATCGCCAATTAAAACACTTGTTTCTTACTTTTAAAATTAAACAATATTTATTTGGAACTATGTCCTTTATTATTGAAATACTTTTTACTAATTCTAAAAGGAGCTTAAGGCTACTATGTAGTTACAATAAGACTGTTGATAAATTCATCATACAGTCGTATTTATATACTTTTCTTATCTATCTACAAGGAGACCCAAGCGTACAATCGTCTTGCTTGATAATGAAGAAGAGATAATATTCCAACATTGTATACAAACGATATTATCTCTTTTACATATGTTATCATTGTAGCGTTGTGTGCAAGACTGTACTAGAGACTAAAGATATCATTGAATACAAATAATGTTATCTTTTTTCTCAATATGTTTTGCTATGGATACTTAACTCGCGCGCACTACAAAAGTGATCTCTTGCGCAATCTCCTTTACAAGACTGATATGCCGGACTGATATTTATGCGGAGCTATGAACTATGCTGCTGTGTGCGGTAATTGAGCTCTATGACTTGTAATTACCATTTTATTGCTGGCCGTGGAGGCTCTTTTAAGTGTACGAAGGAGCCATTTGTGTTATGTGCGGAATCGCACAGCCTGTATGTCTGCTGTGCACAATGCACATGAAACATGTATTATTTTATAACAAGACCTAGGCTATTATATACTTAATAATAATGCCATATGTTAGTAGCCGAAGCGTCTACAATAGTATTTTATTTTTTTTAATTTCGCGAGGAATTGTGTTATCGGGAAAGCTTAGAGATATTGGATCTCGTTATAATGGATTCTATTGAATTCTCGTGCAGTTTGATTGCTGAGAGAACATGTCAGATCTGGTTTAATTGATTTCATTAGAGTGCACTGAAATTGAATGGTTGATTGTAATTAAAAATTGCAGGAGTAGGTATATAGAAAAAAATCATACAGCAAAATATTGTTACCTACTTTAGGTGTAGTTTTATTTATGGATAATTGTTGTTCTTGTACGATCAGCGACTTTCCGACTATTTGGTGGAGAAATTTACTTTCTTAAGAAAATCCACACCAACTAAGAGACTTGTAGGTTGAAGGCCTTTCCAATTCTTCTATCGATTTGTGATGATTGAAGAGACAGCATCAAGACGAGGAGAATAACGCGGTGTGCGACTGATCGGAAAAATCGCCAGCAGCGAGAGAAAACACGATTCTTTCGAAAGTTTAGTACAATTCAAAGAATAACATTGATGGCTTTCTATAATACCAAGCACATTTAGATGATGACGAAGTTTTTGTATAGGTAATGCTGATGAAGTACAGTCGTATTGGAACATCTTATTGCTGTGATTTTAGCTGTCAGTTTCGTAGGTAATTTACTACTTAATTGACGTCTGACGTCCCCTAAAAAGAGTGTAATGTTGTTTGAAATGACTGCAACTCTACCCTCAAACTTATTTTTTTTAACTATAAGCGGGAATATTTATTACTTCACACTCCACTTTTGATTTTGATTTTTATTGTACCTCATTTTTATGCAAATTACAAAAAGTAGTTCTTAAAACTAGAGTTTCTTCCAAATTGCATCTGATTATTTACTTAAGGTTAAAAAACACCATGTGCAATGTTTTTCAATACCCACATGCAACAAATTTCTTTCGCGCGAGTTCACAAAGTTCGCTAAACTTATTCAAATGTGTTGTGGTTCGGATGCATACAATTTACTCGCGCAAACTAAGCGAATGTGAGGGATTCAATTTTCCGATGGCTTCATTTCTATTTTAATCGCTCTAAGTGAATTTGAGTGTATTTTTTTTTTTTTTTTTTTTTCAGTTTTTGGATAAAGTTTATGAATTTAAAAATCGGGGACCATTATGATACATGAACAGGAAAGAGTTCTGCAAATATGGAATATTGTTGGATATAAAAGTAGGTAAGTGTAATGAAATTTGAACTTCAAAAAGGTATTTTCTAAAAAATATTTGTTTACAAAAAGGCAACGACATGATTAAAGTTTAGCAAAGTACAACAGTTCAAAACGCGACTATACAATATACATGTACTAAGCAATGCTACGTAATTAATTCAGTTTTTTCGGCTTCGATCGAGTTGTATTATTGTATTGTACTTTCTTATTACAACTAAAAAAAAACCCAACGCTACAAATTCGAACGCATTCTAGGGAAAAGTTAAAACATTGAAATTGAAAATTGAATAACTTTTGATTCGAAATGTTTAGCATCAAATGAAACCTCGTCTAATCAATTAAAATACCGCGGAACTAAATTTGAAAAAAAAAAAAAAAAAAAAAAAAAAAAAAACGGGAATTGGCCAAGACAGTGTTGTTATATCGTGGGATTTATCCCTTTTCGTGGGAATTTCGATGTCCGAAAAGCCTTTCGTGGGATAAAGAGATAAAGCACCAAATCGTGGGATTTTGAGGAATCTAAGAAAAAACATTAAAACTATAAATTTTTGCTCTTAAAGTAAGAGAAAAAATATTTAATAAACAAAAGAATATATATGCAACTAAAAGACCCAGCCACGCGTTGCTGTGGCTAAATTCGTTTGAATTTTTTTTTTTTTTGTTGGGAGGTAGGTACCACAACCTGTTTTCCTATTCCGCTTATCTTTTGCAAAGTGCTACCTATAGGATCCAAAGCTATTCTATCTTTCAAACTGGAACCCACCACAACCAGGTACATCCACAAAAAATTCTATTGAAATCGGTTGAGTGGTTTCGGAAGTCGCCAACAGTTCCACCTATCGGGTCCAAAAGCAGTCTATCTTTCAAATGGGAAACAACCTTATACATCCACAAAATGTTATTGTTATCGGTTAAGTGGTTTCGGATATCGAAAACAGTGTCACCTATCGGGTCCAAAAGTATCTTATATTTTAACTACGAACAAAAACAAAAAAAGAATGATGAAAATGGACCCAGCGGCTTTCGAGCTATAACGCCATCGAATTTCACCCCGAAGCAATTATTTAATCTATTATTATAAGTATAACTCTTTGTTAAATAATAAACAAATAATTTGCAATACAAAAACAATGCACTTAAAAATTGAGTTAAAATAAATAAATTGTTGGCGCAACAGGTCCGAAGGGGCCCTAGGCCTAGTTTCTCACAACCATTCGTTTTGTGTGTAAAGTTTTCATTTTTGGAACGAATGGAAGGGATCTACAGTTTTATGCCGACTCCAAACGGCTAATTGAGAAGCTCTTTCAAGACAGCCATACTCTCGGATGTTTGTCAGACGTTCGCGAGAGGTGGCGCAGTGAAAAAAACCCTAAGTTGGAATATGGCTTTTTGCGGGATTCGAACCTCGACCCCTAGCGTAGTAGTCCAACACACTAACCACTAAGCCACTGCGCCATATAAATTGAGTTATAAACTATTAAACACAGTGTGCAAAATTTGATTAAAATCATATACATACCTATACGATATACCTACATATTAAGAAAATGTAACGTGAAATAAATTGTAGCATAAGGTCTGAACTAAATCGAAGCAACAGATTGTTGAAAAAAGTACAAAAAAGTGAAAAAAATCGGTTCTTATTATACTCTTCCATCACATAGTAGACTGTATATTTTTTCTTAATTTCAAATTTTCACTTTGTGGAAAGCTCGAGCATGTTCCAGCTTTCACATTTCCCAAAGCTCTAAAAACAAATTTCTAATAATATAATTCCAAAGGAAAAGCTTTTTTTTTCACTTCACTCGGCTAAATTTGTTTATTATTGCTTCTGAAAACTTGAAGGTTTATTTAATTCTAATTTATGGTATCAACGTAGGTAGTATCACAATTCACAACCACCTAAAACAAAAACCTTTAAACTCAATTTGTATTTACGCCATCACACGTCATCACCATCAGCCATCTGCGCATTTCCTCAACCTCGCATACTTCTCTTTCATTTCACGTCCGAGTATATTTCACGCAGTTTTTGCTCAAATGAATGTGCTTATGCGATGTGCATTTATTTTTTTAATTTTTAATTTAATTTAATGTTAAGAGAAAAAAACTCTTCAAGTGAAGAGAAAAAAAAAAGAATTCAAAAATTTATCGAGAAAAAAAAACTTCCACCTGGTGTGCAAGAAAAAAATATAATCAATCACCCTTAGGGAAAAACTTGTGCTTTTAATAATAATTAAATTCGTAAAATTCTAAGCAAAATAAAAAACCTATGAGCAATTATAACAATTCATTTAATCTTTTTTTAAATGCAATTCTGCTGATCGAAATATCAATACTGGAATCAACAGAATTGCATATTGAATTAAAACTCCTAATGCACCTTGTTAAAGGCTCATTCCTTCCATAGCTTGTAGAATGATTAGGTTCATAAAACAAGCCATGCTCACGTAACGGAATTCCCGGAACGCAAAAAGAGAGATTGGACAGTAAAAACGTTGAGTTTATTCTTCCAGAAGCGATGTCTTTTATAAACGTTATGTCCTGAATAAGTCTTCTCGTTTACAGAGACTTTAAGCTTATTATCCGACATCTTTCTTCATAACTGGGCAGGGCATTTCCACTGACCCATTATAGTGACGAAAGCAATATCTTGAAAAAGACTTTTGTACACATTCAATCCGATTTATATGCACCTGATATGCTGGTGACCAAATAATAGAACAGTATTCTAACACAGATCTTACTAAAGAACAATGCAAGGTTTTAAGAGTATGTATGTCTGAAAAATCCTTGCTGTTCTTCTTAATAAATCCAAGAAGAGAATTCGCTGTGGATATTGTGCTATCTATGTGTTTATTGAAATTTAATTTCAAATCAAACGTGACGCCCAAGTCTTTAATTTCCTCAGGTCTAGTTATTAAGTGCCCAGCCATGGAGTAACCGTAGAATATAGGCCACTTAATGTGAAAAAATTACGAAACCTTGCATTTCCCTAAGTTCAAATGCAAATTATTACAATTACACCAATCCGTAATTGAATTGACTTCCAGTCATCAGAAAATCCCAGACATTTACAGAAAGACACCCTTGAATCAATATCGTTCACAAATAATGCAAACAACAAAGGTCCCAAGTGACTTCCCTGAGGAGCACCAGACTTTGCTTCAAACTGACCCGAAAAAGTATTTCCTATTCTAATTAACTGAATCCTGTTACTTAGGTAGGATGCAATCCACTTGTTAAGTAAATGATGATAACCGGAAGATTATTTGAACTGTTTTTTTTTTTTTGTTATATACTTCTCCCGCGAAAGGCGAACCTATAACGCTTCAAAATCGAGATGAAACGGGTGGCTCTTTATGTAGTGATTTGAATTTGAAAGTGCTGTACGGAAATGTGCATAATTGAAATGAGAGAATTTTGTTTTTTCAGTAAATTCTTACAGAACTATCTTCAGACGTTTTTGCAATACTTTCTCGCATACGCACAGTAGTTAGGTATTTATTTAATAAGTAAGTCTTACTCTTCGGCTTGTACCTATAGTTCATCGCAGATTATGCATGTACATATAGTCGGCTGAATGCTATCTGGTTCAATGTCCATTTTTCAAAATGTTGGGAAATCGATTTTTAAAGTTCAGATTGCAAATTTTTGTTTATCTAAGAAAATTTTTGATGGGTATTGATTTTTTTTTCTGAAAGCCTTGACAATTTTGTTTTTAAAACAAGTCGCAGATTTGGTTTTTCTTTTATTTTGAATTAGTTATAAATAAAAATCAACGAGGAAGTCATTTTGGATATTGAACAGAAAAACTCAATATTTAGCAACATAAAAAAAAGAAGAGAAGAAACATAAAGTTGATTATATTATATAGAACAAAAAATAGTCTTACCGCCTCATTCATTAGATTCCCTTAATCAGTGGATTATCAGTGTCTCCACTAACTCACGAGTTTATTTGCCTTTAATCTTCTTGTCGAAAATGTTTATTCATAAACATAATTTTGCTTTGGAGTAGCTAATCTATCGATTAAGCAAAACTATTCTTAAAATCTGGCAGTACTCGCGCATTTCAGTGCCACTTTTGGGTATATGGACATCTGATATTAATTAAAAATATGGAAAACATTTGAAACGAAAGAGCGCCCCAAAATTATGAAGACTGCATATCTAACTCAATTTGGTAAAAAATGGCCTTTAGAACTAGATAGCATTTAGCCGATGATATCTATATGTCTGCCAGTCAAAAAGTTACTATTTGAAAACAATTTCCTTACACAAATATCTACCTTGCAGTTTGAACCCCTTAGCGGAGCCATCTGTATACAGCTGTTGGTTGGAAAAGTCATCGCACTTTTTTGCTGCGATGATGACTAATTGCACAGGTCTCTGACTTTGCTCCATGAACACTAACATGCTATAGGTACCTACCAACCAACCGCATTTTTGTCTACTGACTCTCGACTCGCAGAATTATTTAACAGGCCTATGAGTCACCTCGTAACTTTCATCCCGAGGAATGTTTGTACTTTGTACTTCTCCAGCTTTTGGTATATGTAGTCATAGTCATCTGCAAACTGCAATCTGCGAGTATGCCTCGTTTAACTACCATTTTTTGTTCTGTTTTTCGTTTTTTCTTCCATATGAGGCGTATAACGTATAGCCCAGATCAAAGTGTTAGAAGGCTTCCATTAGGGAGAAGGCAATCATCCCCAACCATTTGTAGACATAACTGTTCAGTGCATTGTTTACCTTTCTCATGATCTCCAACATTAAACAATACGGACAGGGAACAACATAAAATAATCCCAGTTACGAGTATTATTTAAATTTCATGTCACGACCGGCACATGGGGGCACTATGATACCAGCATTTTGACGTACTTAAGGTATAATGATGCACCTTATGACTATCGAACAAGAACGGCTCTGAAAGTGGTTTCTTCATTGTTTACCCCTATCCAACAAAGGACTCCATGAGAAAGTATTTTCTGGCGAGGATATCTGTAAATCAATTTCGACAGATTACTCTCTTCCGAGGAAAATGAGGTCAAGCGGGGTGGGTGCGCTGTGGCTGTGTAGCTGTTAGCCGTTATAAATGACAGTTTATTAAGTGAAGATTGTAATCGTCTTTTCTTTGGAAGGCCACTGTCTCTCATGATATATTGAAATATTTCAAAGAGTCGACTCGGTTGACAGGCCTGCTGAATATCCCTTATTTGGACACGGTCAGATTTGTTGTCGCCTGACGGTGGATTTAATGAAATTGGGACGAGTGGAGTGGCTTTTGCTTTGTTGAACGGTGGGATCGGGAGGCGTATCTGCATTCTGCACTTGTGGAGAAAGAGTGTTCATTAAGACGAGTCAGACAAACATAAACCTAAGCGAAGAGGTATTATTGTGTTTTTCTTGGCGGTTGTTTGCCTTGAGGTTGAGAGCTAATGGAACATATAAATTGGTTGGTTACCACAAAGTATAGGTATCTACTTTAAGCTGTTTAAGGAAACCGAAACTAGCAGATAGGTACTAATATAACGAATTGGAAACCGACTGAAGTACTTACCTCTGAAAAATTTACAATAAAAGTCCGGTAATGTTTTCAAAATAATAAATTGTATCATATGAATATTATAGTTGTACTTAATTAAAAAGTAGGCTGCTGCTGTTTTGCAAAAAAAATTACCAAAATTATAAAAAAATATTTTAAGAACCAAAACGTTTTAATACAAATCAGGCAATTTCTGAAAATAAAAAGTAGCTGCATATGTAGCTGGTCATGTAGACCAGGAAAGTCAGGGGAAGAGCGTAAAAGCAGCGGTTGATACCTATGACCAAAATATATCAGAATATTTTTGGATCCAATCAGCTCCAATGCCTGAGGATTGACTTGACTACTTAATTACTGAAACGCATGCCGCATTAAAGAAGACCCAATTTTTTTTAGGAATACCTTTTAAACGGACTTTCGAGTAGCATGCCTCAACTGGATTCCGGATCCACTTCGATTCTACCTCTGATAATGGATAGATTTATAGCTTCTGCAAATCGCATAGAGTCCGTTATTATAGGTACCTATACTGAGGATAAGCAACAGTTAACAAACCACAGTAAGTGGGGGAATATCTTATTCCCCTCCGTATATGTATATACGTTCGCATCCTTGACGCTGAGTTCGTTACTGCCTTGAATGGTCCTTACTATATAATATCCTGGAGCAGCAATTACGTATAGTACTCCCATGACTTGTTTTGACAAGCTCTGGAAAAATCGTACTTATCAAGCTTCTAAAAATCTCTGAGGTCTTCTTATATAAATAAATAGTTGGAGCAAAAGTTTTGTTAGGGACTCTACAACTGGCTTGTCACAACCATTCGTTTTGCAAGTTTTTCCTTTTTGCTGCATGCCGAGTCCAAACGTTTTAGTTAGAAGCAGGAGGATGTTTGTCAGACGTTGGCGAGAGGTTGCGCAGTGCAGCGCAGGTTTTTTCGAGAATCGAACCTAGGACACCTTGCTAAGTAGTCCAACACACTAACAACTAAGCATTCGCTAAAGATAATATTCTAAGTATGTATAAGTATATGTCGGAGCATGGTATGTACGCGATATAAAACGGGAATTAAGTACTGTACAATAAATCAGAGCAGGAAATTCAATTAAGAAAATATAAAATTGGAAAAAAAAAGAAGAAAATGAAAAGAAAAAAATAAGAAATAAACTATCAAGAAGGATAGACGATCAAACCTTAACATGAGAATTAAAGCGAATTTCTATATAGGATCGGAACTTTCGTTAAGTCATTAAAAAAGTGTTTCGCCAAAGAGTTGTCTTTAACTCTTACCGTAAGTAGACTTTTTATTCGGAGAATTAAGTTAGTGCATTCTTTAGGCAAATTTATAAGGCTAAGACCGCTTTTAAACCGTTGCAGCACATCGTCAGACAGAAGCTTTTGATAACTCTTGACTCTTCTAACTTGATATTGTGGTAATGACGTTTTAGTATATTTCCTAGCCTCCAGTTCGGTTAGCACTGCCGAAGACTTTTCTGTCTCAGTATGGCTTTTTCATACCACCGACTGTCTGTATTTTTCCTTTCTGAGCGGGCTTAATCAAAGGTATTTAAAATAGCCTTAAGGTTTTCTTCTATGCCAATTCGATGCTGTCAAATTTTTTGATACACTTACAAAATGTGACCAATTTGCCAATTACTTATTGAATGTACAACTAAGCCTTTGGAAGCTGGTCGTATATTTATCATTGAAAATGACGCTTAAATAAAGATCAAGAAATATAAAGATATAGTCTGACCTAAGGTTGCTGATAAAACTTGCCAACATCTGATAAAGTCAGCATCGTCTATCTTTACCATACTCCTATCCTCATCAAAAACATGCTATAACAAGTACCAAGCCTACTGCACCAAAAAGCACACACTTTTCGGTGGGGCTGGTTTGTTACTATGATTCCAAAGCTCCTAGGCGGGTTAAGAATTCAAAGTTAGGACAACTTATAGGCACTAGAAAGTAGGTATTTCGCACTGCGATAAAGTCGGGTATAGCCAGTGGCGTAGCGTGGGTTGGGGCCGCCGGGGCAGACCCTATTTATGCCGCCCATAGTAATTTTTTGACAAAAAAATAAATTTGTCTATGGTTTCAGTCCATTATACCTACACATATGTCAATAAACTCTGTAAAATTTCTCTTCAAAATGTTGTCAACTGTTGTTCGTATTTACTTTAAAATTTAAAATTTTCCCATATTGGTTACTTTCCGATTTCCCGATTTCAGGATATTTAATAATCAATGGTAATTAATAAACTTAAATTAACTAAATTAAGATTCTTCCGAAGAACGTGAATCGATAATTTTTTGTAATTTATTTTCTAATTAATTTTTTTACTTCAATAACATTAGATTATACTGCATTAAATAATTTTTTTATATAAATGTATTACCTACATTAAATAATTTTTGTTTATTAATTAATTAAATTGATTAAGAAATAAATGAATAATTTCACACATAAATAAAATTTGTTTAAAAAAATATATTTTAAATGAAAGGATTAAAGTTTTTAATTTAGCTTTGAGTAAAAGGGGGAAAAGGTAGGTATACATAATGCAGGTACATATGTAGTTCTTCTCTTTTTTTTTCTTATTTGCAAAAACGTTTTTTATATATTTACAGAAAACTTCTTTAAAATTTGTTCTTCTCTTAAACTTAAACGGCCAATTGAAAGCTATTTCAAGACAGTTATACTCTCGGATGTTTGTCAGACGTTCGCGAGAGGTGGTTCAATAGAAAAAAGCCCTGTTGGAAGTTGGAATTTAGGTTTTTGCGGGATTCGAACCTCGACCCCTCGCTTAGTAGTCCAAACACACTAACAACTAAGCCAGTGCGCCCTTGTTAAACACCACAAAGAATGTCTGACTACCTACTTACTGTGAAGCAGTGTTAATGCTGGTAGGCTTTGTACCTAAATAAATTCGTTGGACTGGAAAGGCCCGAGACCTGGGCCGCCCTTGCCCCATCACTACGCCACTGTGCGTAGCTAGGAAACCGCTGTCTATATTTTTTGTCTTAACGGCTGATCTACTTGACCAACATTGGGAATAGGTTTCCCTAAACCTAGATAGGGTTTGCAAAGCAAAACAAAAGACGCGTCGTCTAATGCGAGATTTGTCCTACAACCTGCTCCATAACTATCAAAATTAATTAGTCAATCATAACATAGATGACGATTACCTTCTCCGCCATGAGCGTCATTTGATGGGGTTTGAAATCAGAGTTGGTTGCTCTTGGCTTTGGAAATACAGTAGTGTCCGCTCATTACGAACTAGAAGGGACTGACCAAATTGGTTCGTTATAACCGAAGTTCGTTATAAGCGATACGCTAAAAAAAATTATCAAGACCAAAGTCTTCGGTTTTTTTTTTTTTTTTGTAGAATTGCATACTCACGGTCACATTGTTAGCCCTTTATTGGCTAAACCACTTCAACAATCCCCTATCCACCCTCTCGTTTTTAGGTTTTTTTACCTTTGAATTCGTTCGATTGAAGTGGTCCAGGATCTCCTCTCTTTTCTTCCAAATTGTGCCAACAGTCGATTTACTTAGATTCATTTCCTTGCATATATCGCTTTGTTTTACGCCTTGTTCTAAACGCTTTATTAAGTCGTATTTGTCTTTTAATTTGAAACATTTTCTTTTATTTGTTTCTAAATCTCCCATTCTACTTAAATGATTTTTAAGCGCGTCACTTCACTCAACCTTTCGTCTGTAAACATTAGGTTACTCGGCGAAGTAACGAACAAATTATATTGAAGGACAAAATTTTGACGTTTGAGAATGTTGGTACGTACGCAGCTATACAGTTCTCGGGGAAATCCCGAAAAGTTGGCAAAATCTGGATGACAATGTAAAGCGACAGATTTTTGGTTGGTTATAACCGGACTTTTTCTTTATTTCACGCGCAGAATGGGTTCGTTATATGCGAAAGTTCGCTTTAGGCGGGTTCGCTATATGCGAAATTAAAATTCGTAATTCTTATGGGAAATTGATTGGGACTTCATGAAATGGTTCGTTATAACCGAAAGTTCGCTTTAACCGGGTTCGCTTTAAACGGTTACTACTGTATTTCTCTGTCCTATTTATAGGTATTTGCCAAATTACTGCAGAAGAAATCAAAACCGATGCTTGCTCCAATAAAAATGCCCACAATCACAACTCTCACAACCATGTACCATGTGCGTGCTAAAAATGCATAATCATTTTTCTAGCCAATATCTCGCCCCGATTGGACTAGATACTCCAATTTAAAATAATAACTACAAGTCTACAATCATTAGAACTAAATGAACTGCCCCAGTAAGTAGTGGCGTCCAATGCTCCATCAGCCGCAGCAGCGCAACGTATACGTAATTGAACACTTGACATACAATCGCTCTCGCTATATTATGATGGTCGTCTTCTTTTAATGTGCGCTCTCTGCTGATGTGATGCCCTTTTTTCTTCGATCGGGCAAAACGAAAAAAAGTGCTCCCCTCTTTGACTCCGCAATCAAAAGCCACAGGATCAACCATCTGCACACTGGGTCGCATAAGTATCCGGCCACTATACGAGATGGCCGTAACCCTTGCTGATGCATGCAAACAGCAGCCGCATACGCCGCGCCGGCCGGCCGCTACGAATACGCGTGCAAAAAATTCTCGCAAGACAAAGCGACGAGGCCATACGACGATTATTCCACTATGTGTAGTCCCGATGATGATTATGAAACTGCTAACTGATGGTGGCGATGGATTCAAATATGAATCTGGGCGCACTCTGTCGATTGGAACACAAAAGCCCCAAAGTGAATACAAGACCGCTGTCTGTGCAGCTGACGTGAGTGTGTGTATTAACCTTTAAAAAAAAAAAAAATTGAAAACACCAACGAGAACAAGAAACGCATAACATAGCGTGTATAGGAGGCTCAACTACGCAACAAAACAACAACAACACCAGCAAGCAGCAACCAGTATAGCCTGCATGAAGCATGGACGGCTTACACGCCGTCGTTGCAGTCGTTTTTCTTAAATCACTTGATAGGTCAGCGACCCAATGGAACAATAATTGTTTGCGCCCTCTAGCAACCGCTACTGTACCTCCGCGTGCACTCTCTCGCTCTTCGCGTCGTTGTCGTCGCCAGTGCCTGCCAACCTCCTCATATATACTATAGTGCAGCGATATTCGAGAATTAAGGCGTCTGCCCCGGTATGTGTGTATGCAACCCAGAAGAAGTGTGTGCATCTATTCCAGATGTGCACCAACAAGCCTCCGGGCGATTCTTCTGGGGGGACAAACGTGTAAGCACAACCAAGTTAAAGGAGCACAACGGCCCAACGGTGGTTGCAAAGCTGATGATGATGTCGCCTCTGATACTGATGCTAACTGCAATGATGATGCAACTTTGGAAACACATAATGAAAGAAAGCAAGAGTTTTTTTGATGCGAAATGAGGGTGGCACCCACACTAGGGTAGCTGCTGCAAGCAACTGAAACTAGGAGTTGCTCTTTGGCTAGTACCTAAACTAATGGATGGTTTTTTGTTTAAAACTTACCTCCTCCCACCGATCACCTTTGATGCATGCTTCACCGATGGTCATCCTTTTTTTCATGGCGAGTGCATTGAGTCTAATAGGTGGCACTTCACTTCACCATTTCATATAATGAGCTCTCGGAGTGCTTATAGATAGCCATGGCATGGAAATGAACGCTCCGCAAAGCCGATAAGAGTTTCTTATGTCCCAGACATACGTCAACCCTGCTCAGCGACAGTAGGAAGATAGGAAGTGCGTTCGACTGTTTATACTCGCCATGACTGGCTACCAGACGATTGCCAATGATTATCGGATTGCGTGAATCTGCGCCAGTGAGAGAGAGTCCAATTGCCTTTGTAATTACTCGTAACCATGCATTTTTAATAAAAAAAAAGACCCATGCCAAAGACATGCCTGCTTACATGGTATATCGCTAAGTGGTTTGTGCAGAAAATTGCGTAAGTATGGTAAGAATTTTCTATAGCTTGTCGCCGCAAAAAGGACGAAGAGGAAGCGATAGCGCTTTCAACAGGTCAAATCGATTGAAGGGTGCGCACTTGTAGAGGTGGACATAGCGTTATTTAGCAGGCACCGGGACTAGTTGTGCGGTCAGTTTTGCTATTCATATACGTACAGTGCGTGTTGACTTATTTCAGACGCAGGGATTTTTGTTTTATAATGACACACAAAGGAGTTACCATGAGCCGTCGGTCGGTGTAATCAAAGGGTCTATTAGGAAAATTATCGTAGAACTTTGTGTTTGATTACTTACTTCGAGTGTCGAGTATATGTACAGACAGATGGTTTTGAAAAAAGCAAAACATCGCAAACAGATAGGTAATAGAAAATTGCGTGAGTCTCAGCTGAGTACTGGGATTTCTGTAATTGGATGGAAATAATTGCCGTAATCACTATGTGATTGACAGGCGTTTTGTCTTTACAATTTGCTTGAGTTGGATTGCATTTTGACTCGAGAATGGTGCGTCCTGATAATGTGAAGTAAATAGCTATAGGACAGTAGCCAAAGAGGGCTAGGTTAACACTGCCAAAGCAATTTTGGGTAAATTTCTTGGGGTGCCAACACAAAATATTTGGTTATTTCCATTATTTAGCACAAATAAAACAATAAATAAATGCCATATTAATTATTGGCAATGCATCCTAAAATTTTAGGGAACTTAGTACTGACTGTCTACTAGTAGGATAGCCATGGCACCTCAAGAAATTTTAATGCAAATAAAGAATTTCAAAAAAGAAAATGCTAGATTGGAAAAAAAATATGCTAGAATGTATGGAGACAAAAAATAAAAATGCTAGACAAAAAAAAATAAAAATATTATTTTGTCTTTTTAACTTCAAATCCATCTGAATGCATTTTTTTACTTATCTATATATTGAGTTAGGAATTTCGACCCTATAAATATTTCAGAAATTAAAAAATATAAAAATCATGTTTTTTTAAACAATGAATTTTAATTTTTATTAAACACTAGCTGACCCGGCAAACTTCGTTCCGCCCAAATTTGTTAATGTAATGAAAATAATAATTCACAATGCATTTCCTAATTTATGTAATTCGGCCAATTAAAATTCTTTATTCAAAAGTCATATGATTTGTTTCAATCAAACCGCAATGATTTTGGCGTGTCGGCCAACTTTCCGCTTTTTCACTAAATTGACAATATGAGAAACATGGGAAATCAAGATTGATGCCACAAATGCACAAACATCCATCCATTATCCTTGTAATAAATTATTTGTCATAGTGAAAGCGATACGCACGGGAAATTGAAGTCGCACGTGATATCCACATTATGTAGAGGTAAGCCCGGAACATCTAAATAATTCAAAAATTCAACTAATCTCCATAACGTTTTATTTTCACAACAAAAGGTAGTATAATGTACTTCCTTTGCCCGTACCTTTCGTATTAAATCTTGCTCACATTTCGCAAATTACTTTATTTGGACAGTGTCCATTAATAATTTTAATTATACAACTTTAGAAATAGCGTTTGATTTTATTTTTGAATGGGACTGAATGGGAAAATATCCCGCTTGTGTTTTTCAAAGTACCACCTATAGGGTCAAAAACTATCCGCAATTTAAAACTGGAAGCAACCATATCCATTTACAAAATTTCAATCAACTTGGTAGCCCTGTTTCGGCGATCGGCAACAGCGCCACCTATCAGGTCCAAAAGTATCCTATCCTTCAAGCGGGAACGAAGAATATAAATCTATAAAATTTCATTGAAATCGGGTGAGTGGTTTCGGGTCAAAAATCCTATCTTTTAAGTTTGCGTTAACCTGAAATACAACAATACGAACAAAACAAAAGAAGAATCATAAAAATTGACCCAGTGGTTATCGAGTTATATCATCATCATCGAGTTTCATCCCGAAAGAATTATAGGTATGAATTAAGAAGATTATTATTAAAGAAAATTTAATTGAACTGAAAAACGACATACGCATACAACGCCACACGTTGAGGATTTTCCGACCATGTGCACTAAGAAATTCAGTTTTTGTTAAAAATAATAAATTAATTATTTTATATGTATTTTATCAATAAAATAACTCCGATCGAAGCATCTGTTTTAAACGATATTTATTTTGTTTACATCCTCGTTGACGATATTTGCAGCACGCATTCTGTCAATGTTATGCCAACGCCATAAGGTTACATCAAAAAAGTTTGAATTGTAAAAGCGCTATGGTTACATTAGATATAATTTAATATGGTGGTTTAGTATTCTTAAATTTCCTAATTTTCCGCGAAATTTTCTTAACTTTTTCGTTCATAAGACTCTTCTCCTGACAATAACAAACACAAAAAAAAATTTTGCGAAATCGGTCCAGCCGTTCACGCGTGATGCCGTGACCAAGGGAAATAGAGATTCATTTTTATATATATAGATTCAACATTGGCACATTTGTTCGAACAGCTTGACTCAATGCGATTCGTTCGAAGTCCATTTCTCGCTCCTATTCTCGATTAAATGCGTCTTGAATTGAATGATTTGGCTGTGGCATCCCCAATTGGCACAACAAATCGCCACTCATGAGCAGACACATATGTATCCTCGATCAAAATCAAAGCTTTGTTGCGCATTTCAGCTGACATCTCCAGTTCATTATCCGATGTCACAGTGCGAATTCGATGCAAAATATCGTCGGCCATAATTTATCATCTTTGTATAATCAAAGTACCTATCTACTTCATTTCAAAAAGTTACTTGATGTAACATAGTAAACATAATTTATTAGAACAAACTTTTTGGGTATATCTACCTACATATATTTAAAAAAAAAAAAAACTTCAAAATTGTTGACAACAACAATTTGCTTGGAAAATAATTAAAATAATTGACAACAACAATTGCTTTTAAAATTCAAAATATTTTTTTTTCATTTGAAGTGTCACTACTTGATTTCTATCCAGTTAATTTTTTTTTCAGAGTGTATTTCCCCATTCAAACTTTAATTTTCTAATTTTCGGCGCAATTTTCTTAATTTTTTCTTTCATAACATTGTTCTCCTGACAATAACAAACACAACAAAAAAAGAATTAACGAAATCGGTCCAGCCGTTTGTGCGTGATGCTGGGACCAAGGAAAATAGGGGTTCATTTTTATATATATTAAACATTAAAGTATCATTCTTCAGAAAAAAGTAAAACAAAAAAATATCAACAGTAACTACAGTGGGTGAATTTTTTTTTTTGTGTTTGAGGTCCACCATAGATAAATAAATCCTTCACCACATGGCTCAATTAATAAGCCCATGTATCAAGGGTCATGGTGGTACCCAGCGAAGTTCTAGCACTACACCCTCTTTACAGGAATAAACTCAGGCGATTTTTGACCCTCCTCTATCTTCAGTATCAACTTATGAAGTCAGAATATTCAAATTCAGAATATTTGCCAAGTTGATCAAGCACAAGCGCCTCAGTAAACTTTTTAGCATAAGTGGTTCCTAAAATACTTATAGGGCTTCAAAAATCACGAAAACCGTAACCGACTTATAATGCGGGGCACAGCGCGGCATTCAAGTTTTTTCTATCACTGCGCCACGGCCACCCGCAATGTAGAATAATGAATTTTGGTTTATCGGTAGAGCTCAAAAATCTAAGATTTTTCATTTGAAGTGTCTGCCTATTGTCATTTAGAAAGTATACATGCAACTTAAAAGTTCATGACTTTTCTAAGAACTTATTGCTTACTTAAATTTGGTGGGCTTACTTGGCAAGTTTTCTTTTTATTACGCCAAATTCGAAAGGTTTTAAAAACTTGATCAGTGAACCCACCAAATTTTAGTCAATAATGATTAAATAAAAAAATGTCTTTCTTAATAATCATATATGATAGCCTGCCAGTCAATGTGTTGAGGAATCTGTTAAACTTTGAAGGCATGTTCTTAGATCTAAATTAAAAAAATAGACATACACATTCTCATTTGTCAAGGTTTTTTTATTTTTTTCATAAAATAGCAATTGGTTTGAAATATTAAAAATCTGTTCTCTTTCCCCTTCGGAGTCATTTTTTAGTCGATACATGTAGGGATTTTTCCTTAAGAGTACCGTCACTGATACAAAACCATTGAGTAATATTTTTTTTCCAGAAAATCTATAGGAATCAGTAGTTGCTCCACAAAAAAAAAAAAAAAATGGTACGGGTCCTTTCCACACACTAAAGTAATTAATTTAATTTGAAGAAAAATATCGTAAGCTCTTTAAAACTTAAACTACGAGCGGGACACTCAATGATCAAATCGAACTAATTGCAAAGTCGTTGTCAAACGCTCGTAATAGTAGAGACTAGAGAGTATGTCTATTCAGACATTTTGGACATTCGGATTCCTAGTTTAGTAAGTCTGACAGCTGTCTATTTCAATTTTGATTGGCCCAGAGTGGTTACGTTATTAGTTTCTGCAGTTGACGTTTATGGAGAGGAAGCCGATAAATTTGGTCAAAAAAATCCTGCCTGCATACTCAGTCAAATTTCAAATAAATTACATTTTAAATGTACCTATTTGAAAATAACAATTTTTGAAAAATGTATGAAGGGTATTTTCTAAATAAATAAATAATAGTTTAAAAAAAAACTAAAAAAAAACGCATTTATAATAAATCGAACTAAAAACTGATAAATAATCTTTTAATATAGGAACAAAATGATAAAAAGCGTGCGGTGCTCAATAATATCAGTTTTTGTGCGAAAGGCATGAAAAATATGGCACAGAGCACCCCACGCTTTTCTTTAAATAATAATAATTTTTTGCTAATCATTTTGATTCTATATTTATAAGATTATTTTTCAGTTCTTAGTTCGATTTATCATAAAAGCGTGTTTTTTTAGTTTTTTTTTTTAAACTATCTATTATTTATTTTTATCTTATTAATTAAAGTTCTAGTCTGGTTTTTCTAATTCATGTTATGTAGACTATAAATCCAAGGTTATGTCGTTTATCGAATTTTGCTGTGCAAAATAAATAAACTGAAATTTTCATCCTGAATATTTTGTTATAAATAAGAGGCCTATTATGAATCAGAGTGATCTATATATATATAAAATATTATTATTATTATTATATGAGTATGCGGGCATTATACTCGTTAGTATCTACGTATATGTATAAGGACAAACATCACGAGAACGCGGACTAGCTCGAACAAGTCTCTGGCTTCGTTGTGTTGAGTCGAGTGCCGGAGCGAGCCAAAACTTAAGTCCGAAACTGCACGCATGCGCAGATCGTGCACTAGTTTCATCTTTCTTATACTCTTACTAGCTGACCCGGCAAACTTCGTTCCGCCCAAATTTGTTAATGTAATGAAAATAATAATTCCGAGCATTCACAATGCATTTCCTAATTTATGTAATTCGGCCAATTAAAATTCTTTATTCAAAAGTCATATTAAATGCAATATAAATTAATGATGAATAGCTATGTTGATTTGTTTCAATCAAACCGCAATGATTTTGACGTGTCGTCCAACTTTCCGCTTTTTCACTAAATTGACAATATGAGAAACATGGGAAATCAAGATTGATGCCAAAAATGCACAAACATCCATCCATTATCCTTGTAATAAATTATTTGTCATAGTGAGAGCGATACGCACGGGAATTTGAAGTCGCACGTGATATCCACATTATGTAGAGGTAAGCCCGGAACGTCTAAATAATTCAAAAATTCAACTAATCTCCATAACGTTTTATTTTCACAACAAAAGGTAGTATAATGTACTTCCTTTGCCCGTACCTTTCGTATTAAATCTTGCTCACATTTCGCAAATTACTTTATTTGGACAGTGTCCATTAATAATTTTAATTATACAACTTTAGAAATAGCGTTTGATTTTATTTTTGAATGGGACTGAATGGGAAAATATCCCGCTTGTGTTTTTCAAAGTACCACCTATAGGGTCAAAAACTATCCGCAATTTAAAACTGGAAGCAACCATATCCATTTACAAAATTTCGGAGATCGGCAACAGCGCCACCTATCAGGTCCAAAAGTATCCTTTCCTTCAAGCGGGAACGAAGAATATAAATCTACAAAATTTCATTGAAATCGGATGAAATACAACAATACGAACAAAACAAAAGAAGAATCATAAAAATTGACCCAGTGGTCCCGAAAGAATTATAGGTATGAATTAAGAAGATTATTATTAAAGAAAATTTAATTGAACTGAAAAACGACATACGCATACAACGCCACATGTTGAGGATTTTCCGACCATGTGCACTAAGAAATTCAGTTTTTGTTAAAAATAATAAATTAATTATTTTATATGTATTTTTTGTCAATGTTATGCCAACGCCATAAGGTTACATCAACAAAGTTTGAATTGTAAAAGCGCTATGGTTACATTAGATATAATTTAATATGGTGGTTTAGTATTCTTAAATTTTCTAATTTTCCGCGAAATTTTCTTAACTTTTTCTTTCATAAGATTCTTCTCCTGACAATAACAAACAAACAAAAACAAACAAAAAAAATTAGCGAAATCGGTCCAGCCGTTCACGCGTGATGCCGTGACCAAGGGAAATAGGGATTCATTTTCATATAAATAGATTCAACATTGGCACATTTGTTCGAACAGCTTGACTCAATGCGATTCGTTCGAAGTCCATTTCTCGCTCCTATTCTCGATTAAATGCGTCAAATCAAAGCTTTGTTGCGCATTTCATCTGACATCTCCAGTTCATTATCCGATGTCACAGTGCGAATTCGATGCAAAATATCGTCGGCCATAATATCATCTTTGTATAATCAAAGTACCTATCTACTTCATTTCAAAAAGTTACTTAATGTAACATAGTAAACATAATTTATTATAAGAACAAACTTTTTAGGTAGGTATATGTACTTAAAAAAAAAAAAAAAAAAAAACTTCAAAATCGTGGACAACAACAATTTGCTTGGAAAATAATTAAAATAATTGACAACAACAATTGCTTTTAAAATTCAAAATATTTTTTTTTTATTTGAAGTGTCACTACTTGATTTCTATCCAGTTAATTTTTTTTTCAAAGTGTATTTCCCCATTCAAACTTTAATTTTCTAATTTTCCGCGCAATTTTCTTAATTTTTTCTTTCATAACATTGTTCTCCTGACAATAACAAACACAACAAAAAAAGAATTAACGAAATCGGTCCAGCCGTTTGTGCGTGATGCTGGGACCAAGGGAAATAGGGGTTCATTTTTATATATATAGATGTAGAAGATGCCGAAGGATATTCATTAGTCCTGGCGATTCTAAAATTAGGATAATGAGATATTCTTATGAAATTATTGTAATGTCATCGGTCCTTGATAAGTCTACAAAGTTTAAATAAAATCCGACCGTTCAAAGTGGGTCAAAATTGCGTTTAAAGGAGTCGGTTACAAACAAACATACAAGCAAGTAACCAAGCAAACATACAGGTGAAGCTTATAAAAGCGAGTTAAAAGGGCAAAATCAAACAAAATTCAAACAAATTCAAATTGCCTAGTCAACGCGTTGATACCTAGTCCCGACAAATCTAGTTGACGTTTTCCATAAACTATGTATTCGAACGTCCCCATTGCGTTAAACTTTGCTATATTTACGAACTAAAATCGATTTAAAGTCTGAAGTTGTATTTTGTGTGGCAGATGGCAGCATATCAACGCGTTGTTTCCGCACAATCTGTCAACGCACGCGCGCCTTAGCGCGACATTGTGAAACAAACAGAACAGAACAGAATACATAATTATTGCGAATCCAGACAAAATTTGAAGCGCAAATTTCTGGAGACTTGCGGTTGTTAAAAGTTTGCAGCTGGGTTGAGCTAGGGCAGTCCAAAGTTGGAGTTAGATCGTACCTAATTTTCAAAAGCCATATTAATAATCGTTTTTAACGAAATATTTTGTCACAATGGGTTATTTTATATGGAAATTTTGTTAGTTCGAAAAATCTAGCCTACTCGTACCTACACAAAATATGATTTTTAATGTTGACACTGATAAAAATGCAAATGGATCAGCGATTAAGGGTTGTCGCCCGTTATGTACAATTTTCTTCTCTTCGGCAAAGTTATAGGTAGCTGTTGAAAATCTCATGGCGATGCCTTTTTTTAATACAAATAGAGTACTGATATAGTCATAGTTAGCCTTACATTTTTTTTACTGCCTCCCCACACCCATAAACCAAACAACGAATCGAAACGAATTAAATACCTACATACTTTGAACGTCTATCGCAACGAATTTCTTTAGTGTTACTATCTCTGTTACCGTCGGTTTTCAATTTGATTAATTTCACCACAACGAATTTGTATGTCACAATTACAATTATTCTTATCTTCTATTCGTAGAATCAAGCACCACTTCGGCACACCGCGCCACCAAATCTTGGGCTATGCTTCCAGTCTTCATTATTATTATTATATTGCTGAAATCTGAAGCTGAGACATGTTAGAACAAGAATGCACATGCACATGTTTGTAGATTGTCGTTTGCTGGAGAGTTAAAATGCGCATCAAGAGGGAATAAAAAGCGCGCGCGTTCTTAATTGTGCCATACAAATGGCTTTGTTTTTCATAATTTGTGCCAACCCTTTTGCAAAATATGAAAGGGGGCTTTGAGTGGTTGCATTGCACATGTTGTCTCGGATCAATTGTAAATTCGCTAATTTCTGAGCAATTCAAGTTAGGACGTGTTTAAAGAAAAAGTTGCAGCTCGTCAGGATTTTGGGATATATGGAGATGCATCACGCGTGTAGTTATCTTTAAACTGTGGTACCTACCTACCTACCTTACCTAGTTATATAAGTTGTCAGAATATAATTATGAAAAACCAGAGGGTGCTACTAAGTAGTAAAAGTTAGTATTGTAATTTGACTACAGGAAAAGTGGGAGTGGGACTTAACATCGGGATTCAGGACTGAGCTTAGACTGACAAAGTGTGAAGTGAGTTTAATGGGGAACCTAGTGATTATTTTTACAATTAAACCTTTAGACCTGGTACTGCAGAGCTATTACACTTTCGTGTTAACCGTTTCAACGACGATGATCATAAAGGTTGCGAGATCAGTTCCTACACAGAATTCAATCTTCCTATTTGAATCCATCTTTCTAATTTGGCTTTAGCGATTCTGATACTATATGCTCTTCAGTTTCCAGAGCATTTTTAAGCCCTGGTCATACACGACATTCGGCAGCTCATAAGATCCTGTAGCAGAAGTGTATTCTTGCAAAAAATCGGGAGCGCAATACCAGTAGCGGTCGCGGTGATAGTGGCTGTCATCGGTTAATAGTATGGATGGTAAAAACGTTCTTATTGGACTGAAAATAAAACTACGACTGATTACGACTGGTGTATGATGTTCCATTCGACTGATGTCTCATAGATCCACTGCCCCCATTTATGCAGCATAGCGTGCTAATTAGATGGAGTTTTCATAAAACCAAAAGGAGCCTATCCTCAATAAATACTGGAAGAATCAGCTACCAATGGGTATTATGAGCATATTCGAAACAACCATTGTTGGTTGTTCATTTACGAATACTAACATTTATTATGTGCTCTTGCATACCTATACCTTGCTTGAAAATTTAGCGTCTTTACAATTCGCTTGGTTTTGTACAAACAACAATCGAATTTGTGAGTGGCCTCGAAGCTATCCTGACCAATGTTCGTATATGCTCTTACCTGGATCAGCTTAACCTATCATCGAAAACAACCAAAAATTCCATTCCGTTCTTCGATTTCTCTCAGAGGCTCTCCGCATAAATGGCGCCCAACACATGGTCACCTTTTTTACATATCCACCTCTGTGTGGTAAATAAATTTTATGTTGAGTGCATATCACCTTTAATTTAACTGAATAATGTTAGTTAAATGACATTAGGTACATCGTCTATCGGCCAACAGCCAAGAGAATTACCTCGTTGTTGCCTTTTAACTCCACAAACGTATCAGATTTGTCCTTGATAAGTCGAAGATATTTCAGTTACCTACGTATCTACCTATGTATATTATTATGTATGTATTTTGCAGTCGCGGTTGCGTAAAAACGAATTCACAGCGAATTAAACAAAGAAGATGGCGCCCAACGTAAGACTATTCTATTCTTCTCTTTATTTGGCCGCAATAAATGACTGGCAAAAATCTTCCCCCATCTTCACTTCGAAAGATACCTATACCTACCTAAATCATAAACCGCAGTCCTACTAATAATAATAACAAATTTTAGTCTCGACTTAAAATTTACGACAGCTCACAATTGCGAAATTTGTATGGAAAATATATATAGCCACTGTGAACTACTAAAATTTAGAGTCGAAACTACAAATAATGTTCCAAAGTAATTCAAAAATAATAGGTAGGTAGATACCTATTTCTTCTTTAATTAATAACTTTCCTTTTATTAAATTTCATTGTAGGTATAGGTAGGTCCTTTTCTTTCAGTGTTCGGGGAATTAAAATTGACAAAAATTGATTTTGTCAGTGGAATGTAAATATAATTTATTTTTGGAACTCCAAGGGATAGGTAGATATGTTCATAAACATAATAATACTAAACACACCCCATATTGGATACAATCCAAACCCACTTAAGAACTATAAATCTGTTTTCATCTAACAGACAGTTCCTCTCAGAGCTAATTCAAATTTGTTGCATTTCTAAATCAACTCGGTTTTGTTTTGATTAAGAAATGTAAACCATCCTTAATAATAAAATTAATGCCGTTCCAATTCCACAGTTGAAAATTATTATTGACTACATATATGTGTCAACTTTCCTCAATTTAATAAAATGTAGGTATTACGCAACAATGTGAGCCAGAACACTCATCAATCCGTATCCATATGTATGAAGCCATAACCAGCGCAGATAATAATTTCGTCCACTTAGCGAAAAGAACTGCGAAAACCGGAGGCAGAAACTGAAAATTGTGTGTTCACGCATCAGGCAAAACAGCCTCTCCACCCACACAGCACCATCTAGCACTTAACAACCCCCCCAAACGGGAAGCAAAATCAAGAACAGACCAGCCAAATAGTATAAGAGCAGCAACCAGAGTATAGTCGCAGCCTGCAACAAGCTGAAATAGGTAAAGTACAGTCAATCATTTTGTGGGCTAGTCGCAGTCATTTTTCTCTCCTTGCTCGATTCATCTATAAGTATATCTGTCCCCCTGCATCTGTATCTTTGGGGCTCGCTTTGGTGGTGTTCTCCTCAACTGGTTTTTTGGCGTAGTCCAGTCCAGCTTCAGCCTCCACCACTCTACCAGCAGCTACATCACACAACATCTTCACCCTTTCCACTCCACTTCGTGTAGCACGCACAAGCAAAGCACAAGCACAACGCCATGGTGGATGGTGCTAGCGACGATTTTCTTGTTTTTGTTCTTTTTGTTTTGATCGGATTTTTCTTCTCTGTTTTGTTATCATTCGCGCGCGCGTTATTTATAAATAATGTTCAAGATTTTTTGTTTATTTACCAAGTATACCAAGTATACCTATGGCTGCGTGTAGATATTGGTAGTTGTGTTGGACAGATTGAGGTTCATTTTGTGTTGCCTTGTTGGAGCGTTTCTTGATTTTTCTTGGTTACATTAGATATGCCTTTGTATTGGATTCAAGTCGGTGTGCCTATGCCTACCAATACGCCTATACCTACACAACAAATAGTCTGAAAGAGCATATCATATTTTTAAGAGAGCTAAAAATGCACTTAAAAATTTAGTGAGAGTAGTTACTTACTATTAAGTTTAAGATAGTTGGATGGATGATGATGAAATGAAAAGATGTATTGATGATGAAAATTGTGATTTGTGATCAGCGTTGCCACTAAAATCTTTAGCAAATGTTGTACCTACATTAGACTAAGAGAACAAAAAGTAGTAGGTACCTACCAGTTTTTTTTGTATTGAAATTAACTTTTTCTGAGCAGAAGCGCTACTGTGTGGATAGACATCATAGGTATATGCAGATAGATCTTCAGATATTAAGTTTCCTAAACTATTTTTTTGTTTCTTTAATTCCACCCATATTGCCACAATGTGCTTTTTGAGGTCCAACTTTCAAAATAAGATCGAAATCAACAAGTGCCACTGCTAAATTAAAATTTCCAAATTTGCTTTCTTGCAGGGAAACTTCTTAAATAAATTTAAAATGGCTGGCTCTTAAGAAATGTAGTATACTTTACCTAACGATGTAGGTACACCCAGAGAAAAAACAACGTAAAATCAAAGAAAACCACTTCGATTTAAATATTTTTCGGAATGATTTAGCTTCGACTACGAAATTTTTTAAATCAAAGTGGCATGACATTAATTCAAAGGGTTTTTCTACTCCAAAAAGTACATATTTTTTACTTGATCTAACCACGTATGTACTTTGATTTGATGTGGAATCATGCTTATTTCAAATTAATTTATCTTTGAATCAATATATTATACATTTCGATTCAACAACAGTGCATCGTAGATTCAAATACATTCAACTTTGAAAATACTATGCTTGAACTTTAATTTGACTACGACTCATCGTACAATCAAATGTGTTTGACTTTAAAAACACTACGAATGCATTTTGAAGTAACCACTGTGCATTGTGTATTCAAACAAATTCAACTTTGAAAATACTATGTTTAGGTTTTAATTTAACTTCGCTCAAGTATTGATTCAAAGTGAGCCCATTTTGAAAAAGCATTTATAACAGTTAACCTCTTTCCTTGTTTTTTTAATAAATAAAACCATGCAGCAATTTAAATTTGTAAACAATTTTATTTTCAGTGACATGAAATTATTTTATAAACTAAAGATACAAAGAGTTTATTTTGATCTATAAATAAAATTATTTTTAACATACGTTTTCACATTATTTAATTACTATAAATGTAAATAATTTTGTGGAATCTGGGACTGCTTAAAATTATTTTTCTGCCAATTCAGGACATTTGAGTTGAGGAAATCCGAATCGTCTTTGGATACTATAATGTATTTAATATTAAATGCGGTTATAATTTTAATTTTGTTAATACTAATTCTTACCTCTGCATTTCTCCACTTAAACAATTTACCTCTAAATTCTGCTCTCCGTTTGTTAAACATGGTGATATCTTCTGTCATTTGCTGAAATAAAACTCCTTTCTAATAAGTAAAAAGCTATTGCAAACAAAGAGTAACAAAAATAAGTGCATGTGCAAGCCTTTGACAACAAATATGGAAATAATTTTTGTTTGCAATCATATGTAAGCATAAATTAACCTTTTTTTATGCAATGAATTAATTTACAATCCAATACTTGAAACCAGATGTGTTTTTTTTTTCGGCAGGTACATATTTTTTCACTTTCAAATTGCACAATATTGTTCTTAACACATTATTTACACTTCATTTTTGTAGGTGATCTAGGATTCAATTCACTTATTTTTAATTCAAATACATGCCGGGAATTAAATTTAATCACAAAACTCACATTTTAGCACTGCAAATAGGATTTCCATTTCAAATTTGTTTAATATTTTTCATCGACGAGACTGATTTGTTCCATCTTTGTGAATGAGAGACGAGAATAAAAAAGAAAATGTGCGTCCCGACACTTAGCGGAACTTAAGAATAAATATGTTACCCTTTGAATCTACGTTGCTTGTTATTTAAAACAATAACATCAATGTAAGAATGAATATAATCTACTTTGATTCTAAATTGTTGTCACTTAAAAATTAATATGCAACACTTTAAATTAACGTTGATGTCGTTTCGAAACTTGATATTGGTCAAATGTTAACATGTTGCACTTTAAAACTACGTTGAGAGTAGTTCAAAACGTTTTAGAAACATGGTCATAATGTAAATACGTTCCACTTTGAATCTAGGGTGACGTTATTTAAAATTACATTGCGTATTCAAATCAAATATGTTTCAACGTGAAAACAAATACTTTTTAAGAAAGTTTATTCAACGTAAAATCAACTAGAACATATTACATTTTAGTTTACATTTTTTCCCTGAGTGTAGTATGTATATATGTAGTACAGCGTTTAAAAAATCCAGCAAAAATGTAGCACAGTAGGTACTACATAATACCTATGTAGTGCAAGTGGTAACGCTGTTTGTGATGTGACATTGTGAGTTTGTGACTTGTGACGCAGTGTGACCAATCTAATATTTGAAATCATGCTAAGCATTTTTTGAAATCAAAACCTGCTAAAAACCCAAAAATATTTTTTTTTTTTTTTCACAGAATAAGATATATTTCACAAAAAGAACATTGGTGTTGTATGAAAATAACTTTAGAAATTCCAAGTTGCTAAATATTTTGTATCGTTTGCCCGATCCACAAGAAAGGAGACTCTCTAAACTGCGCCAACTATAGAGGCATCAGTCTCCTGAACACTGCGTTTAAGATCATGTCTGCTGTACTGTGTGAACGCCTGAAACCATTCGTCAACGATCTGATAGGTCTCTATCAGTGCGGTTTTATGCCCGGTAAGTCCACGACCGATCAAATATTCACAATACGGCAGATCCTGCAGAAAACCCAAGAAGTCCAGATCGATGCTCACCATCTTTTTATCGATTTTAAGGCCGCATATGACAACATTTATAGAGACGAGCTATACAGAGCCATGTCTAGTTTTGGCATCCCTGCCAAACTTGTCAGATTGTGCAAAATGACGATGGAGAACGCTCGCTGCTCCGTAAAGGTCGGAAACAATCTCACCAAGACCTTTGATGTCAAAAAAGGATTTATTCATGTGACTTCTTCAACATCATTCTTGAGAAAATTGTGCGAAACTCACAAGCCAACACCACAGGCACAATTTTCCACAAGTCTGTGTAAAATATATGCTGTCAACAAGAAGGGACACACAACATCGGCGAATAGGACAGAACGTCACGATAGACAACTATAACTTTGAGGTAGTTAGGGACTTTTTCTACCTCGGCTCCGCTATAAACTCTGACAATGACATCACATCAGAAATCAAGCGAATAATCACACTTGCCAACCGCTGTTTCTATGGCCTAAGACAGCAATTGATTAGTAAGGCCTTGTCAAGAAGCACTAAGGAGATTCTATATAAGACTCCCATCATCCCTGTCCTGCTCTATGGCGCAGAAGCATGGACCCTAGCAAAAACGGATGAGGATCTTCTTGGTCGCTTCGAAGGCTTCGAACGCAAAATTCTTCGAGTGATTTTTGGTCCCGTTCGCGTTGACGGGATTTGGAGGAGATGACTTAACAGCGAACTCTACGAGCTGTACAGCGACATCGACCTGGTAAGAAAAGTACGCATTAGTCGTCTAAGATGGTAAGGACATGTAGAGCGAATGGACACCAACGCTCCGGCCCGGAGAGTCTTCGATTCCAACCCGGAGGGACAACGCAGTAGAGGAAGACCTCGCCTTAGGTGGTGCGCGCAAGTGGAAGGGGACCTCAACCAACATGGAGTGCGCAACTGGAGGCAGTTAGCCAAAGATCGTGCTAACTGGAGAGGCATATTGGTTGAGGCCCTGGTCTACCCCGGACTGTAGCGCCAACTAAGTATAAGTAAGTAAATATTTTGTATGTACATTTTGAATATAAAACAATCTAAGCATTGTTTTCCTTTATATTTCCGATATATTCTTAATTAATTTCAGATGAAAATGATTAGAAAGAATAATATAGGAGATCCGGGCTTTTAGGTTGACAGTTCAAAAATCTCTCGGTAATTCATAGTTCTTTTTTATCCAATTGGATGGGTTTTCAACAAATATTTCCAAATTTTTATTTTATTATATACGACCCATTAAATAAAGTGTGTGTTTGAAAAGTTATTTGCAATTGCAAGCTTGCTGAATTCGTTGAATGACTGTGTTCACTGTCAAATGAGATCTGTAATGGCTTGTTCACATTAAGTTTCTCTGCTTTGATTTTATTATTTAAATTCATAATTTGGCTAAACCAAAACCTGCTAAATATTCCTGCTACAGCATGAAATCATGCTTAAAAAAAATGCTGGCATGATTTAAAAAAAAGAGACTAAAATAAAATAATTCTGCTTAATTTAGCAGGAAAAATGCGTATATATGCGTATATGACAGTATAAGAAAGAAGCACAATTGAGTAAGTGTCAGCGAAAAAAACACAAACAAAATCTATCCCAAATAGGAATAGCCCATTTTAATAGCACTTTCCTCCTATACCTTAAAGCTTAAACCTTACTTTACAATTAAGTTAAACTGCAAGATACAGAAAGCACTGACTGACCATCGTCTCTCTTCATTAATATGGCTAAGTGATATTGGTAAATGTAGCCATTATGGTCAGACGAGTAAGTCTTTTGCCATAAAATGGAACTTTGAATGTCACCTTTTTTAAAGCCTTTTATCGCATCAAGTTTCTTATTGTTCGTTATGGCTGACCGTATATACGATATCAAAAAGAGAATCTTAAATTCGAAGAGCGCAATTTAGAAATTATGGGCAAGATTTCTAAACCTCCTATGGATATGAGCGTCTATGGCTGACCTAAAACTGCATGGTATATCCGGAAGAGTAGGTCCTTTGACTGCTTTAGACATCCAACTCAGTATTATACGAGCCATCCACAGATCTATAGTTGCTGAATACACAGGTGTATTTTTTTTGTCTAGACAATGATGGTAGTTGTGGTTGTTATTAATGTAGTTTAACTATACTTATTCGGTATCCGAAGTGCTTTCAATGAATTTTTTGGTCTTCAAGTTTCTGATGTCTATAGTTTAAGCTGAAACATGAAACCTCAAAATGTTAAACTTCTTTGGCATTGCCCCATGGCCACAGGATCACAAATCTACCTTTGTGGGCCCGTGCTGTTTTGTGTTTTAAAATTATTTTATGCGGGCCAAATCTTTGTGAAAATGACGCACTTCTGATCATTGTTGGCGTCTTCAGTTCCCTTCTTTGTTCCTAAGGCAACTGGGAGCCAAGTGATCTGTAAGTGATCTTCGGACAAATTTTAACTGTAGTCCCTTAATATCTTGGACAGAAATTATACTAAATCCAGGGGTCAGATTCTGTAAAACAAAACGTTCAAAAAAATTAGCTTGTGTAACATAGGGCAAATCATTATAGTGCCTACGAAAACGTTTGATCGTTTCGCTTTACAGAATCCAACCCCAGTCCAAAGGCTAGTCTAAGATGATACCTAAATTGTTTTTTACAGGACGTTGATTTAGTTAGTTTAGCTTAGTTCTGCTGAAAGACTTTCGCTCTTCTTCTTATTTTTTTCTTCTGTCCCCGATGGAGCCTTTGTCGGTAGGCCCTTTGCCTACTTTATTTAGTACGAATTTCGGTAGAGCACATTTGGCCATTCTGGAAACCATATTTTATTTAGATTACGTATAGGTAACGCTCGTATCTTTTTCGGGCCAAAAGCGGTATATTCCACAAAAATACTAAAAAAAAAATCGACAGTAAATCGATTTAAAAAAATAAAACAGTTTTATCCACAGTAAACATTTTATTCAATGAAAATTTACAAAACTAGCAAATTAACCACCGAGCGATTCCTTTCCATCATCTGAATTGTCTTCGTTTTCCATTTCTATACATCCTTCTGTTTTTTTTTTTTTGGTATTTGTCCTTTGAAGCAATTTGACAAAACAGTTCCGGAGATATTCAAAGAAATCAACAATGATGATTAAAATCGCCTTCAATGTTTCCGCTTCTAACCGAGTTTTGTCTAAGTTTTGTTAACTGCAGAAAAGATTCGTTAAAACGATGCTGAAGGTCCTGACAAGCATAGAATGTACTCAACATAAGTGTAGCCATTTCTTTGTACTAGAGTTCGCCCAGTGGTAGAAATTCTACCATTATAGAGACCGGGCTTACAAATATTGAAAACAAAATTATACACAGCATTATCCATCATCTTCGCACAACCTTGAAGCAAGTGTTATGTTGTGTTTAAGGTAGTGAAAGTGGTTCTTAACTATTTGCCTTCGCCTATTTATTTACAATATTCGCAATCGGCGTTATTAATATTTCTTTGTACTCGCAATCGACGGTATTAAGATGGTTGAATATTTCTATGTTAGATACCCAGCGATTTACATTCGAAACATGGTCATCCCTTGATTTTGTCGCTCGCACAGTAGTTTTTTTGCATTTATGAATGCGTGCAAATTTGGCGCGTTTTCACTGACATTGTAAAAATTGTATTCGCTCAACTTTCTCGTTACCGCTTCAAAATTTTTCCATTTCTGTGTTTTTATCATATAAAAAAAATAATAGATGGAAGTATGAGAGTATAGCGATTGCGGAATTAGCTCTTTCACATTAAATGCTAATGATAAAGACATTTTGTTTAGGTTTTTATAACCGGTTAATTACAGTCTTTATCTGATGCTGTTTAGGCATCTCTTGTTTTCGACACTTTAAAAAATTAAAGTTATATATTTTTTTCGCAGTTGTAGTCGCAGTGGCTTAGTGTTAGTGTGTTGGACTACTGAGCGAGGGGTCTCAGGTTCGAATCCCGCAAAAACCCAAAATTCCAACTTATGGTTTTTTTCCACTGCGTTACCTCTCGCGAACGTCTGACAAACATCCGAGAGTATAAATGTCTTGTAAGAGCTTCTCAATTAGCCGTTTGGAGTCGGCAAAAAACTGTAGATACCTTCCATTCGTTCCAAAAATGAAAAACTCACATAAAACGAATGGTTGTGAGAAGCCAACTATTTTTTTTTTTTTTTTTTTTTTGCGCAGTATAACGCAGTATAAACGCAGCATTTGAAGATAAATACTGCGAAAAGCCTTACGTATAGGCCATGTTTGTTATGAACTTCGTTCTTATATGCATAGTATAGTATGAGAGTCCTCACTCAGCAGCTTCCGCCCAGACCTCATAACTTAAACCTAAACAATATCCACAGAAATTCAGCTGATACGTCTGAATAGCTTTATTATAAAAGTAGATAACTACGTGTGTTCTAAAGTTCAGCCTGAAGATGTCGTGTATTAGATATGCTTTAGTGGTGATGTTCTATATATACAACATACATTTTGTTTTCGTACCCAATCCCTAACCCGGATACCTATTTGCATGTTTCATTATCTTAAGTCGACATAAGTTGTTTTAGATATTTAACGTTTTTTGAATTCTGTTTTCCTTACTAATATTTTTTAGGCCAAACCAGGTGAAAATGGTCAATTATTGTGGAAGCTGTAGCTGTTTTAAAACAGCTTGAGTCATATACTGTAGTGCAACAAAATAAAAATGTAGTATACAAAATTGACATAAGATGTTTTACCTTTTAGGCACATATTTATCCCTTCGGATATGATTATTAAGACTGCATCGCTTAGCTAGTTCCAGCCGATTTACATTTACAATTTCTCATCTTGGCGACTGCATCATATTATTTTCTCTGTGGCATCTCTTTATATCTTAACTTTAAAAAAAACATTAGGTAGGTTGTACGTTGTATAGGTAGTTACAGGTGCTTTTTTATTCCAAGATCCAACTATTACCGAGCTATGTTGTTGCTGTAACTTCGGTGCAATCAACGCTAAAAAGGGGATAACAAAAGACCAACCAGGTCTTCCAGGCTCTACTCTGTTCTTCGTTCTTGATAACCCAACCTATTATTATTATTATTATTAATTTATTATTATAATTAATTAAAATAGGTACAATATTAAATATAAACCTATGCTAACATAATTTTTATGAACACTAGCTGCGAGGGCTTTCGGAACGGATCGAAAACCAACCTCACTTTAACCTAACTTCTGTGAACTTCAAAAAATGCTGACGCTTCAGCCTACTGTCATAATACGCACAGCTTATTTTTGAAGATTGGTAAAGCCATCCCAAAGCCAAACAGTATATCATCAACGTATTGCTCTAACAATGGCAACTCTCCGCTCTGTGTTGTCTTTTGCCTACCTCCTAGCACCATGCAAAGAGAATCAGAATCGGCGCAATAGCGATATGCGAAATGCGATAGCCCGATACCGATAGCGAACCATGCTCCATGCAATGTGCTCTTTCCTCAATTCTCTGGCGAACAAGTGGAAATTCCCCACGATGAAGAAACGAGAAATCAAAACAACCTGCCTCACTGCCTGCACTGTAACGATTCAAAGAGAATCCAATTCAAATAGGAAGGGGAAGCTGAGCGGCCAGGCCATATATACTTGTAAAAGTGCATGTAAAAGAATTGTTCCTTATATTCTGCGGCTTATTCTCTCTCACCCATACTTGCGTTTTGTCCCCATGCATCGGCTTCCAATTTTTAAACACGCAAAGGTAAGTTGGATCTGAATGCATCACGAATAGAGGCAATATCCAAACAATACACTACACGTCTTGTTTTGTTTTGTTCTTTCGTTGCACCAGACCCAGAGTGTACCGCTATGTTGTTGTTGTGCGATGTATCTTTCGGATCTTTACTTTACAATTTTCTTTTAGTTCTGAATTCTGATAGTCGTCGTTTCGTTCGTCGTCAATTTTGTGTTGGTATATTATTCACGATTTTCTTTTAATGTGCTGGATACACTTCTTGTGTTGTGCATTATTTTTGTTCGTTTATTTATTTATTTATTTTTTGTATACATTTCCAGAGAGACACACAGAAGACAGAAGAAAGATCATAGAATAAACGTTTGCGGATGCGGAAAGAGAAATAAATCGTCCATATACCTATATGAACAGTTGATTACGAACAGCGAAGCGAATAGGACGTGTGTGTTGTTGAGTGCTTACAGTTTGTTTTCGTATCTCTTGACAATTTTTGCCATTCTAAACAATATTGTTATCATTTTTGTTTTATAATTTAATAGTTCTCAATTTGATTAGAAAAAGAAGAAAAAAATTAATGAAAACAATTACAAATCGAGAAGTCTGAGTTTTATTTTCTGCCGACGCGACGGTGTTGTGTGTGCGCTTTTGTTGATGCAAAATTTTGTATCCAAACATTGCTGGATAGCTGAAAAGGCCACGAGCCCAAGACAAGTGTGTTCAAGAAAATTACGGATTTCTCAAGTCCTTTAGATAAACTGCCTCCGTCATACCTAAAATACGTCTGTGCTAATAAACAGCAACAAGCAGCACGCGTCTGTAACGCTTCTTATCTCGAACGCTTGTTGCTTGAAAGTTAAAAAATAAAAACATTTTAATCGATAAGAAATCAAGTGAATAAAAAAAAAATATTAATGAACTAAGTGCGAACTACCACCCAAACAGTGACCGGTTACACTGAAATGGCATATATCATCCGAGGACTTTGGCTAATACGTGCACTCAAAGATCCTGAAATTCATATTGTTGCTGCCAAAACAAGATAGGTCAAACCTGGACACGGATGTTTCACTGATTTCAAGTGCGTAATAGTTTGATTTGCAATTGTCCGCGAATTTTGTACTTTTTTTTTTTTTTTCTTGTGAAGAAAGACTGAACTTTTTAAAGTTAAATAAAATTAAGTAATTTTTTATTTGAAAAAAAGTTCGTAAATATATTTTTGTTTTGTTTTGAAGTGAAAATTTGCAAACAACAACATTTAAATTGTGTAATAATGGCTGTGCCATTCTATGTGCCAGAACAGGACGATGGCGGTGATGGTAATAGTACCTCATCCAGTCAATCGCCAAATACAACGACTTCAGCCACCCAGACGCCATTACAGAGTCCTGTCAACGGAGAACACTTGGTAATGGCGTTTTGCGAGGCTCTATACAGGTGTTCAATCAATGGTGAGTTATTTGGCTTTTGTCCTCATTTATTATTATCCATCTGTTATTTGGGGGTGTAATTTCGAAAGTGCTTGTGAATATTATTTTTATTGAGGGATGCATTTTGGGGGCGCTTTCTTTGATCTAGAGTCTATAACTAAAGTTTTACAAATTCGGAAACATTTGTAGTGTCGACTCTAAATTTTAGCAGTTCATAGTGGTTATATTTTCCATACAAATTTAGCAATTGTGAGCTCCCGTAAATTTAAAGTCGAGACTAAAATATGTTATTGGTGCACAATATTTTCATTTCACTGCTATTGTGACCTACAAAAAGTTTAGTTCGTGAGATCGTGTTTGGTGTTTTTTAGATTTGGGGTACAGGACGGGTTTTCACATAAAGTTGTGTGCATCCGGTAGGGGTACATGGGCAAGCCGCAAGCATAACTGGCTACTGTACACCTAAGTTCGCGATATCGGTTCAGAAATTTTAGCGACAATAATAAGCTGGTTTAAAGGAATCTTTTTGACGGCTATCGGCCGATTTGGTCATTATGGAAGCTTCTCTGAGCCTCTTCAAGTAATTGATTTTCTGGTTCTGGATGTCTATCTTTTCGACTTTGCCTTATTGTCTGAAAAGTTCTGATGCAATATATGTGTACCTACTAGTAATCAATTTTAAACTTCAAACTAAATAGGTATACGTACCTACTTTGGAGGTAACAACAGATAATTTTGTACCTACCTATGGATATTTCGCCATTGCGAGTTCTCAAAATGTAATATGGACACTAAATATGATTATTACCATCGCGCACAATAAATAGGTAGGTTTTACAATTTTTGTGTGATAATGACTTCTCGACTAAATTAGGTAGGTTCCAATTATACCTAGGTATATTTTCAAATTCTGTATAGAAGTAGGTAGAATTGTTACATGTGTCTTAATCTACTAAATGGTTGCCCTTCAAAGGCATGGCAATGCACCAACTACACTGCTTACTGTCTTGTGAGGGTTTTTCTTTCGAGCTTCTATCTGGCCTATGTCTTTGATGAGTACCTACCTACATATTGGTTAGCGGCACTGAAGAAGCTATGCAAAGTTACTATGAGTTTTAGAAAAGGCTCGAATACTGTCGCGAATGTGTAATTTTAGTTAGCATTACAACAAAGCCCGCCAATTAACAAGCAGGGAAAAAAGTGTCCCACTGCCTTAAAATCGTCTTTATTATTCATTCATCATCTCACAGTTTACTTAATCTCACCACCAGTTTAATGTTGCGGAAGAGTGGTCGCAAGATGCTTTTCACAGATAAAGATTGCGGCCCTATTGAGTTACTTACGCCTTAGAATATTATAAGCTCTAAGTATAAATCAATAATTTAGTCACTGAAGCTAAAAATAGGACTTTGTTTATTAAAGATCATTCATTTCCACGGTTTACAGTAATAGCACGAGATCTAACTAGGTACCTTTATATGTAATAGGTATAGCTCATGTGCGCATAGTTAAAATTAAAAAGGGCTAATATCAACTTAAGAAAAAGGGAACCTCCTTCACTGCCTAAATTCGATTGTGTCTTGAAAAAGACTGAAAGCGTAACATTAACTATGGGTCCACTGTTAGGGAGGTTAGGAAAGATCTTTGTCAAGGAGCAACTGGTTCTGTATCCACAGTTTATAAAAAAAGAAGAGAATCTGCGTGCTTAAATGTTTTTCTGAAATGGGTATTTCTACTCAAAAAGATCATGAAGACTTGGCTTCCATAGAAAGCCTAACCATGGGGCCCAACATTTTAAATTATTTCTATCTGGTTTGCCACTTTAAGTTCCTAATCAGAAGTCGTCTACAATTCCTATTTAACCCAAAAATAAATGCTTCTAAAAAAAATCAAGCTGACCTTTTAAGTAAAACAGACTCTACGTAGAATGTAAAAACAACTTTTAACCTTTGGAATGGCCGCAACTGGGGACGCAGTGATTGTAGGGGTATTTAGTCACGCTCGTCTCAATTAAATCTGCTACCGTCTTGTTTATTATTTGCATAGGTCCGCGGCGTTCATCTGCTACCTTCCATCTCCTACTCAGTTTTCCTTTATCAGTTCCAAGGACTCTGGTATCTGGTATAGCTAGGTCTTAAAAATTAAGGTGTACGATTTTTCTTATCTTCTCGAGCCTAGCCTACGAAGATTTAAAAAAAAGGACGTATTCCTAGCCTACATACGAAGATTTCTTGTGTCAAAACTGTTGTTTGTTGGCCTCAGGCAATGAAGCAGGTATTGCCTTTCGCACAAATTTCATCATTGCCTGAGGCGAACAAAGTACAGTTTTGTTACAAGAAATCTTCGTAAGCTAGGCTCGTAGGCTAGGAATACGTCGTATTTTTGATTTTGGGTTTTGTTATGGGTGTCTGGCTTCTCAAAGCTTCTCAAAATCTGATGACAGACGTACATGGCGCTAGTAATAATTAATTTTATCCTTTGCCTAAAGTATTCTGTTGGTTACAAGTTCGTTGAAGTTTGTAAAAGTCTAACCTGGATGCAGTGGTGTCTAATGTATTATCCATGTGGATTGTGACGTCCCGACAATCCGAAATGTGCCAGAAGTAGGTCTCCACAGTCAACACCCTAAGGTCTAAAGAGAGGACCGTCTATTTAAGGACTGCATCATCGTATTAATCCAGCTTACGCTGATGTACGACTACTTTGAAATTGTCTGCCGTATACTTCATATAACGTGCAGTGCATTGTAAGGGTTTGACTGAACAATTATGGATTTCCCATTCTTTGACAGTAACTTAAGCCTACATAATCTCATAATTGGCCACTTTACGGTTGTAAGGGGCAAACATCTAGAACTTAAATTATACTTTCTGCGTTAAAACACATAATTTGCACTTATACGTCCCCAAAACTTGCTTCAAAGTAGGATATGAGTTGCATTTCCCTTGCCTGGTAACAGTAGAACAGCCGCATATATCCAACTTTTCGCTTTAATCACCAAGCTAAACAAAAAAGCAGACACATAATTTGCATAATACCTACGAAATGGAATCAAAACAAAATCGCACATTCACACGACTTATACCTACATCTAGACCTAGAGCACATGTTATACGTCACACTGTGTATTATGTCTCATACTTATTTTTTAAATTTCCATCGCTTTTTGTTGGTGGTTTCGTTACGCTTCGAGCAGCTTTTGCTTCAGCTTAGCAGAAGAAACAAATTATTTCTCTTTATCTCTGAACATCTTCAAGTGGAAACAAAGGAAAATTGCGAACAAAAATAGAAAACAAACTAGGTATATCTACACCGACACGTGCTCTCTTCCATCCACATCTCATTTGGTATTCAGAGATTTTCATACAGCTACCAAAACACATTACATAACCACACATAACGAATTTTTGCTCACAGATACTCGTACTTGCCAGCGCTTAAATGTGCAATGTCAAAAGCTAAACAGCTTGAAGCACCTTATGAGAATGTACACACAAAGTAGGAGCAGCTGTTTCTATGCAGATTTTTTTTTTTTTTTTTTTTTTTTCTCAGGAATAGGTATAATTTTCCATCCGTTTTGTCAAAGACTTTCATCCTATTTTGCCTAGCTTTATGCTGAAAATTGTTGTCGTTCCTTTACATTTGATGTTTACATCCTAAGTGGCATCAGTGAAAAGAAGAAAAAAAAAACCGAACTCTAGACGATTGCAAAAGCTTATTTTGACGCAGAGAATGACGGATGAGGATATCGTGTGCACTTGTCAAACGCAAACGGATATACCAACTCCTATAATATGGATGAGTAATACAGTAGAAAAACAGAGAAAACACGCCTGTCACCCAGAGGAGAGTCAACTCTGGCAAGTAGATTTGTCATAAAAAAATAAGCATCAGCTAAAAAAGGATTATTCTCACATGGATATGGCATGTGGATGTGTATTCCTTTTTTTCTGTTTTAGTTCGTGTCAGTGCATCTAATACTGTCACAGTAGCAAGAACAAAACAAAAAAGATAGTAGGTAGAACGTGCAAAGAACTGCACTTTAATAAAAAAAAAAGGAAAGAAAATGTATCGTGCTAATTTAGATGAGATGCTTTTCAATTAAGTGAACAGAATGGTGATGAAGAGGATACACCCTTTGAGATGAGCACATTACAGACAAAAACAAAGACACGAAACAGAGGAGAAAAATAAAACAGACAGACAACGTGTGCGTGTCCTTCCCAGACAGACGCGCGCTGCCGTAGTGATATAATGGTGGCGGCTTTACAACAGTACAAAAGATTGCCTTTTAATTGACGTTTTAGTTAGTAAAATGCGTTAAGATATAGTCATAAGCATTATTAATGTAGACACCGGGGGAATAACCATTTGCAATTATAGAGGAACTGGTTTTGAAATCGTGTGGGCAGAGACCTAAATACAGGTGTACACTGTGCGCAGTGTGCCTGTGCATTATGAGATGGGTAGTTTATTTCAAAATGTCTTCTGCAAATTTGGGAGGCATTTTCTATACCAAGTGCAAATAATGATCGCTGCGTAGGATATTAATTTATTTTTGAGGTATTTGACTAAGATTCAGCTACAGGAGTCACAATTTCTATCCCCCAATGACAATGTTTAGGTCAAATTATGAGGTACCTAATAATTGTCTACGATGGCGAGATGGCTTTCTTAAGTGGAACATAAAACGGCGGACCGATGATTCCAATTCCAGATGCAATTCTATAATGATAAATTTGACAAACGGAAGCTTTAATACATGTATTCGATTGAAAGAAATTGTACTAGTTGATTACAAGTGTAAAGAGTATTACAGCGTGAAGTTACATTAAGAATTACGTCTTAACGGACAACACGTTACGTTAAATACGTGTGTGTCAGTTTGAGTAATTAATTCTGATTTGAAGTCGAAAATTACGCGAACCTAAATTCGATACTACCTACTCTATTAGAATCGTTGCGTTGTGTGTAGTATTTATGATTACATTTTTACCGTATCACCTAAAATTATTTTTCTAAAATTATAATTGAGTCTTCTCTATACCTTATAATCGTTCGTACATACATAAAAATAGTTCCATAGAGATCCTTAGCCTAGCTTCTCACAAACATTCATTTTGTAGATATGAGTTTTTTTTTCATTTTCGAGACGAATGGAAGGGATCTAAAATTGTATGTCATATCCAGACGGCCAATTGAGAAGCTCTTTCCTGAAAGTTACACTCTGGGATGTATGTCAGACGTTCGCGAGCAGAGTAGCGGAGTGGAAAATAGTCTTAAGATGGACATTGTTTTTTTTTTTTTTTTTTTTCGGGGATCGGGCCTGGTTAGTAGTTCAAAGCACTAAGATATTGCGCCTATGCAGGCACTTACCTACAGAAATTAACCTTCTATTTTATCCTTATTTCATAAAAACTGGTACGACAAAAAAACTGGTGGCCTATTGCGGACATCTCTTTTAGTTTTTTTGGTAGTAAATTTGGGTATATAGTTGTTGGCAAATTTCAGTCTTTACCATTTCAAATTACATCAACACATTTAAATAATCATGGAAGTGAAATGACCATAAGCGGCTTTTAAACACTGTTTCCTAAATTAAGCGTCGTTTTAAAGTCGATCGAAATTTCAACGTGTTTCCAAAAATGTCTTCTTTTGGACTAGGTACGTCCTTTTCAGACAACGATATACCTCCAAACCAGGCAACGCAGTGTTCAAGTTACGAGTTTGAGCAGCATTCAGTTTATTCTTTTCAAATGCGAGGTGTCCGGTTTGTGATAAAGATATTTCGGAGATGACTCATTGCTGGAGTTTGTCATTAGACCTAACTAAGCTACAGAGTGTTAAATTAAAAAACGTCAATAAAAGCTACATATTTTATATTCTAAGATCTTATTAGGTTTTCGAAATTAAAAAAAATTAAATATTTTTAACTTTCCCAATTACGTAGTAAGAGAAATTTATTGTATTCGTACAAAATTTTGAACTCGAAATGTTAATAAATTCTAACATTACGATAATAGAGGAACTCAAAAAAGTGCGTCGCAAAATTCGGTATGCTCCCGCGACCTAACGGGTGATTTTTTAAGAGGCTTAGAACTTTTTTAAAAAAAAAAACACAAAAAATTCGAAAAAATGAATGAAATATTTATTTGAATCGATAGTTTGAACCTTGCAATTTAATGTTTAAAGATAATTTCATGCAAATGTTGACCGCGGCTGCGTCTCAGGTAGTCCATCCGCTGAGTCCAATTTTGGCATACTCTTTCACACATATCGGCCGGTATCTCACGAATGAATGCATGGATGTTGGCTTCCAGTGCGTCAATCGAAGCGGGCTTGTCCCTATACACATTAGCCTTGACATAACCCAACAAAAAATTATCTAATGGTGTCAAATCGCACGATCTAGGCGGCCAATTGACCGGCCCGAAACGTGAAATTAACTGTTCACCAAACTCGCCTCGCAATTGCGCCATTGTTTCGCGTGCTGTGTGGCATGTGGCACCGTCTTGTTGAAACCACATATCATGCAAGTCAAGAACTTCCATTTCGGGCGAAAAAAAGTTTGTTATCATCGCTCGGTAGCGTTCACCATTGACAGTAACGCTGCGATTCGCATCATCTTTGAAGAAATATGGCCCAATAATGCCGCCGGCCCATAAACCGCACCAAACGGTGGCTTTTTCGGGATGCATTGGTAGCTGTTGCAATGCTTCTGACTGATCTTCACTCCAAATGCGGCAATTTTGCTTATTTACGTACCCATTTAACCAAAAATGAGCCTCATCGCTGAACACAATTTTTCGATAAAAAAGCGGATCCTCGGCCAGCTTTCCAAGAGCCCATTCACCAAAAATTCGGCGTTGTGGTAGGTCGGCTGGCTTTAGTTCTTGCACAAGCTGTATCTTAAAAGGCTTTACGCACAAATTCTTCCGCAAAATTTTCCACGTAGTGCTGTAACAAAGGCCTAACTGCTGGGAACGGCGCCGAATCGACATTTCGCGGTCTTCTGTCACACTAGCTGATACGGCCGCAATATTTTCTTCACTACGCACAGTACGTAAACGTGTTGGTGGTTTAATGTCCAACAAAGTAAATTTGGTGCGAAATTTGGTCACAATCTTCCGAATAGACTGCTCAGAAGGTCGAGAATGCCGATCATAAAATGGAAGCAGCGCGCGATGAACATTTCGAACCGAGCACGAATTTTGATAGTAAAATTCAATAATTTGCAAGCGTTGTTCATTTGTAAGACGATCCATGGTTAAATTGCAAACCAAACTGAAGCTGTTTGACAGTGACACAAGGTACTAAACACACGTCAGCTGTCAAAACCAGTGTTGCCAAAACCAAACCAGCTAAAAAATCACCCGTTATTATAGTGGGCAGGCGTTTATAACTCTCTCACTAGAACTTGCGACAATAGCCTGTTACCGATAGATTTTACTTTTAAAAACTCACATTGTTATTTAATATAAACTGCTATATCAGACGAGTAACTCAAAAATGGATTTTATTTAACACCATTCCTAGCATTGCTTCTCAGATTCCTACCTACCTACCTACCTAATTAAATAGGAAACCATTTAACCAACTTTTTGATGAACTAGAAAGTTTCGTTCGACCCAGTCGAGCACTTTATTTTTGTTTGCAGTTTGTAAAGACAAAACAATTAAAATTGGAAAAACTACCATTTTTAAGGATCTGAAGGACCCTAATCATACAGGAATATTTTTCCTGTAAATAAATTTTCCAAATTAATAAAGTTACCTTTTCAGACTTGCGTTTACATTTACATTTTCGCAGCCTTTTTCTATAAAAGCTTTTGGATGCCATTCCAATGAATGACGCAAATTGCCAGGCTGCCATATAGTTAACCACACTATAGAGTTATCTTGGCGATAAATTCGTCTCACAAAATCGCCTGGCCAAGTGACCACCACAAATAATGCAGCAACAACCGCCGCTGATGAATTGTTTCTTGTGGCAAGTCTCTAATTTATGCCAAAAATCTACAACCTTAAAAACTTTGTAGGTCCATTGTATCTCTTATAGAGCTTATACCTCGTACCTAAAGATCAAATTCACTGTTACGTCACAACGGTCTTAAATGCTTGTCGTTAACTAAATCCTTAGTGTAAAACCAAAGAGATTATACCTCTATGAGACAGAAATGTGAGCGGTCTCGATGAAAAGCCGCAAATACCGTCTACACAGACGACTCCATTCCGCACGACTCATCGCAACCGCACTATAAGCGCATCAGCACCACATCATCGAACAGACAATTTTCTATATTTAGCATAATAAATAAACCCCATATGCAATTGCAACCCAATCCGTTTTGAATAAAGTTCGTAACCCTCGACTGTTCAATAAATGCCAACCGCACTGAGACACTGTGTAGTATACTCGTACGCGCACCCTATCTCTAATCGTCATGTTATTATTCGCATTAGGAGGTTAACTCCGCAGCTTAAATAAATTTAATTGAAACGCTAATAAGCTTAATTAACGCATTGTTGTCACAAATCCACTACGTAGGTATATATGTGCGCATAAATTCGATTTTTTTATCAACCACGCATTTCAACACAACAAAAAAAAAAAAAAAAAACACATGCACATGTGCAAAACTTAGTCATCGCCATAAAACGACCAATCAAGGCTACTTCTACAAGAGAACGACTACTCATGCCCAAGTGCAATACTAATTGCACTCGGATAACTTCTATTGTTTCGATTTTCATTCATTAAACTGTTAAGTGCGCCAGCATGTCATATTAAAAAATCGCCGCAACCCTTGTGCATCAGTCCGCCAGGGACGACTAACGAATATCAACAAACTGGCAAGTAGCAATGCGGGACTGCCAGAGATAAGATTTAAAAATGAATACATTAACAAATGCGAAATAGTCTTCCACAAAGAAAATTCTATAAATACAAAAAAAAAAAAAACAAGTGCCTGACCTGAGGCTTGTAACAAATTTCCTTTGTCCAATGATGCCATACCAGTGTCAAATAGCTGGTGGCAAACGACGCGAATCCAAGAATTTGCGATTGCGATTACACTTTTATTTTTTATTTGATTTACAGTCGTGGGAACTGCGGCGGAAAATCTCAGTTAAACATACATACTGATACTCACAAGTGAATCTCCAAGTATGACGAAATGTTTTTTGCGATCGCGTCCTCAGTCCTCATATAAAGCACCTGTGTGCTGTGTGTAGGTATACGGACGCTTAATTAACTCCAAATCAGGGAGTACAGTAATCGACACCAGGAAACAACACACAATGAGCTCTACACCCAATTCTGTTAGAATGTTAATTACAGATGAGTTGAAAAAAAATTCGACCTCCCCCCGGTGACAGTTGCAGTATACGGTATACCCTTTTAAATCGTGTGCGCGAAAAAAAAGTAAACGAATCTTTGTTCGCATTCAGTTAGGGCATTCAAGTTTCGCGTCTAATTATTTCGAACAAAGCTCACGTGCACCGCGCCGTACGGATTGGACGGATACCTACTCGTACACTTGGGTTTTCATGTCGGTCATGAAAAATGGAATCAATTATTTGTGTGTCGAAACTTTTGCTGCTAAAAAAGGAAATAACTCGCGCCAGGAGGTAAGCGCTATGTTAGCTTACTGGTGGATAGTAAATCGAGTATTCAACAACGCCACGACTAAGAACAAAGGTTTGTGGTGGTGGTGCGCCCTTTGTTCTCGGGAGAACAAGTAGCGTTTCCTCTATTTACCCACATTATGTCATGACAAGGAAAAATCATCGAAAGGTTGCCAAGCACACACTCGGTTACGGTTGCCCGTTCTCGTATATGTTATAGACTGTAGTCATGATGTGTGCTATCCGAAAACGGGAAAGTGATCTTACCTTAAAGCCGCCCCAAAAATGGACGAACAAAGGATGTTCGCGCGTTTTCATGAATGACTAAGGTGTTTGGGGGATTTCGATTTCCAAAAGAAGATACAAGGTTCCCGCCCGGCGAGTGACAGACGAGCGGATATAAATCTCGTTATACCCTGTGTCATGTGGTGGTAATGTTGTGCGATTATAACTCTCGGTTATAGCTGTAAATTGGCTTTTTTTTATTTTTGGTTCAATTTGAGGTTGATTGTTGTTTTTATTTTTTTTAATTAAAACCACGACACCGGCCAACTTAATATGGAAGTGATATGTGACGTGGACGTGGGTCGCGCCACAATTAACTGGTGATTCTGCATGCCATTGCCATGTGAATGTCGGGCGGGGGGGTAATTAATCATTTTTCAAAATGAATGTGGACTTTTTACCGTTTGAGGTCAGTTTTCACTTGGAATTGGATTTGAGTGCGAACGCGTTATTGAGGTCGATGAGATGTTGTCTGTCGTGTGTTATGTCAGACAGGAGGATGCCATTGTCTGGGTGGCTAACTGTTACAAATTTTCGATGTATGTAAATCGAATAATTCTTTATTGTCTTATCCTGAGTCATTTTAAATATCGTTCGAAAAAGCAATTAAGTGGAATGTGACTTTGACGCAAACGGAAATGCTGCGGTTAAGCAAATTACTTATTTGGGTATATGTGTGTCATGTAATTTTTATTTGGAAAGAGTGCATCATTTGTAAAAATGGTTAAGTGGTATTTTTACAAACAAATATTTAGGAGGTGAAACATGTCTTCCATAATCCTCTTTCACGCTTGTCGAGATCGCTGATTTTCTTAAGTGGTAACATTGTACTTTTGCGGTTCGGACGATAGGTAGGCTTCTAACTGTATGTTGTATGTGAGTTATCCGAATGGTTCCGGGGTGAAAAGTGTTATGGGAGCTTTCAACCCTTTTAGAAAAAATTGATAGGCACTTAAAGAGTAAATTCAAAAAAATTCGAATACATTGATGTCAGAAACCTCATACACGCAGCGTAAGCGTAGAAGCTTAAGCTAGGTAAAGAAACATTTTTTCCTAAATTCGCGTGTTATAAGTCTTAACTTGAACCCTTATACCTAATTGGTTCAAGTTTGTCAGTTTTTGCTTTAGTCTTACATAACCTAACTAAATAGCGCACTTCAACCGAATTTTGAAGACAATTTTTTAATGGTAAAAAGTAATTGATTTTTTTTTTTTTTATAATTTTACTCGCGCTCAAGGGGTTACGAATACCCTTATAATGCTGGGCACAGCGCGGCATTCAAGTTTTTAGGAAGAGAAAGAGGGATAGGAAAGAGTTTGTGGCGCAGTGGATATTCTCCACGAGTGGCGTCCTAATAGCTAGGGGAGAATTGTTGATATTTGTGTTCGCTTATAATTCACTGAAACTTATTCGCAGTTTTTATTTGTGAAAAATGTTTCGTGGTACTGGCTCGGATTTGAACACGTAACCTCCCACTCAATAAGCGAACACTCTTGATCAATTTACTCAGAAAATATCTTTTATACAAATTGTTCAATCAGCTTACATCTGCATCTCTGGAGATTTAACTGCGACATTTTACAATACAACACCGAAATCAATTGCATACCGTAGTTTTTAAATTTATTCCAGTCAAATACCTAAAAGTAAAAAAAAAAACAAATTAAGGTTTGGATATAGTAAAGGTTATTACATCGGTTGACAGGTAAAAAAAAACTAAAATATGCCGTCTTAGACATCTGTCCTCCTAATAAGTGTCCGCAAAGGGAGATTTTACTCTGAGGTGAGCCTCCAAGAACTGCCCTAGTGCCTTATAACCTCCTAATATCTGGGTGACCGAGCTTTGCTCGGTTATTTCTATTTATTGTAATTTTAAAAACAATAAAAATTAAAAAAAATATATATTAACTTGAACATATAAAAAACTTTAAGTCTCCTAAATGCCGGTAGATGTCTTACTTTTTTCCTTTTACTATGACGCGGACTTATTACTTACTTATGCGACTTCCAACGCTAATAAAAGCATTGGATACTCAAAGGTGCGAGGGTACCGCTCACGCTTCAGAGTTCAGAGTATGCATATATACATACAAGAATTGCTCGTTTAAAGGTATAAGATTAAAACAAAAACCTTGAACTCAATTTCTATATACAGCACCTCCACCCAGCGATGCCAACCTAGGCTTTTTATGCCTTTTAGGCATTATTTCATTAGCTAAGGCTTTAAGGCTTTTTTGTTTCCAAAAACGCATCTTTTTTCTATTTCAAATATTTATTTATTTTTTGATCTGATGGACTAAAACTGTGTTTGTTTTGTTCAATGCTATTTACCTACCTACTCATGAAACTAAAGTCATGAATTTTGTTCCTATTTCTTCTGTGATTTATACATAATTTAAGTTTTTTTTTTGGAAATAAAAATTGTTGTTGTTAATTTTGTTATATTTGTGTTTAATTTTTGATTTATTGTTCCAATTTACATAAAAAATTTTTTTAGGCATTATTTTTAATGAAAAAGGCATCTTTTTTTCTCAAGTTAGGCTTTTTTTCGTCAAAATTGGTTGGCAACGCTGCTCCACCATCCGTCCATCACCACACCACACGTCATCATCCATCTGCGCATTTCCTCAGAAAAGACATTGTCGCTGTTTTTTTTTTTTTCATATGAACGTGCTTGTGCGATGTGCGCCACAAAACCACCCCAAAGCAGAACAACGATCAAGAACCGCGGCTGCTGATAATATTCGATTTGAGAAAATAAATTTATTTTTTTCGTGTTAGATTTTAGGTTGTAGCTCAGCTTCTAGAGGACATAGAAAGCTGATTGATGGCTTGAAATAACTATTAAAGTGTTGGCTCTCCTACGTATTTTTTTTGTTTGCATTGATTAAGAATTGTTTGTGTAATGGCGAGTAAAAGGCAGTAAAGTCAGAAAAATAAGCTCAAAACGCATGAAAACTCGAAAACGCGCGTTTTCCCAAACATAAGACTAATCTAGATCAATTGCTTACCCCCGAAAACCCCCATATACCAAATTTCAGCGAAATCGTTAGAGCCGTTTCCGAGATCACAGAAATATATATATATACAAGAATTGCTCGTTTAAAGGTATAAGATAAAATCGAATTGGTCATTCAGTGGGACTAGTGAGTTCTGAGTTGAAGAAGTGTAATTCTTATGATAATTGTTTGTATTCTGGTAGATGCCTAAGTGACTTCTAAAAACAATTTCATTTGTTCTTACAGAGATTAACTACACCCTGCCCCAAATTCTTAGATCAATAATAAAAGAACGTCACTCAAAAATTACCATATCGTTTGCGCGAGTTTTTTTTTTGCTGTTCTCCAATTTCGCCGCATTAAAAACAAATTTCTCTTCGCAATAAAGGTATACCTATCTACCTCCACTTACTGGCAACACTTTGTCTAGACTCTATCTCAAGAAATAATTGCTAAAGTCAAGTTATTCAGCATGACGTGAACGCATTTCATGCCTGTTACGTACGCTACAAGTATACTGCAGTCTGACGTGTTGATGTCCAAAAGAAACCTCCTCTCTGTGACATAACAAATGTGTCATCAAATCTTACCAACGATTCAGGTGTTGTGCAGTCATACTGTCCGATTACGGTTTCGGATTACATATATCTAGCTATAGCTACACAATTCGGTGTTGTTGTTAACCTTCCAATGAGTGTTACTCTTTAGCGGGATTTGTCCCTTTTTGTCGGAATTTCGATGTCCAAAAAGCGTGGATAAAGGGAAAAGCACCCAATCGTAGGAATTTCAGGAATCTAACAAAAAACATTCAAACTATAAATTTTGACTGAAATTTCATTAAAACTATTCCATGATTATCAACACACCGAATGACTGAATGTCCATAAAAAACAGCTCGTATCCGAATTTTCTAGTACCTACCAAAAAATAATTGCATCAGTAATGTTACAAACTGTGGTTCTCATACCAAATTTTAATTAACAGTGATTTTCTTTAGGTGCAATACAAATTTTACTTCTAAAAACTCAATTTTGAGTCAAAAAGGTATCGTGTGATTTGAGTACAGTGAAAAAGAAGAAAGGGAAAAATTACCACTTTTCGTGGGATAAATAGAGAGAGTGTGCTATACTCTGTCCAAGAAAAATTGTCAGTACAGGCCTTATGGGAAGCTCTTTTTTCTACCAGTGGTGCCTGTAGCTCTCTCACGGCACTCAAACAAAAGATTTGCCACTGAAATAAAAACGAAACCACTGGCGTTCCAAAGAATTTTGTTGTTGTAATTTTCCTGCAATTCGCATATACCCCTCCACAACCAGTCTGCCACACAGTTGCGGGCAGAATGAGCACGATCGCTTGTGTTCGCTTGCTGTTATCATCAACCAAAATAAGCAGTGTGAGTGACTGAAGCACATCAGAGAAGTGTTACCATATGACAATGTTAGCATATCATTAAGGGTTTTTCTTTGAATTTTGTCAAAGAACTTTCGGTTTTGGTGCTTTTTGGAGCTTGTTGGAGCTTTTGAGAGCGGCATATTATTTGGGGTGCTGCCATTCGGTTTTAATTTGTTTGTATTTCTGAAAGATCCAATAATATTCAGTTAAAACATATTTTTGAATGTTGTCTTTTAGAAATAATGTTTATTTGTGAGGTGTTTTAATGCATTCATTTCATTAACGCAACAAGTGATCATATGTGCGTTGGAGAGATATTGCAATAAATTAATAATGATTACTAGGGCAACTCAACCGGATGCATGCAGAAGCATGGTACTTTAAGGGATAAAATTTGATTAAATATTTTATTATAAAAAACTAAGTACAAATTTTCAGCCTTATTCGTTAGGGCATATTTCTGCATGTTTTGGTAGGTATAAACTCATATTTCACTTTGTAGAGCATATTTTTCACACTGAAATATCAAAATGATGAAGCAGGTAGACCTATACTGTTTATTTTCGGTCGTTGGGTTTTACCACATCCGGTCACTCCTCTCCAGTAAAGTAAATGCCTTGAAAGGATTTTATGATCCTTTTTTTTGCTACTGTTTCCGCGAAGTTCTGCATTGACGGGTAATAATTTTTTAACAAATATGTAATCTAGGTGTATATGTCTATATTAAAAAATGTATGTAGAGCTGCACAAGTGCAGTCCTTTTACCATCTGTTAAGGTATATGACATTGCGTCGTGGTTATATAATTTTTTCTAATTGCCTGTTTGTGTATATAAGGCGGAAACAATGGTTGTTATCTCAATAGCGGATAGTGCATCTAAGCACTTATTTTGCATTTATTTTGCATATGAATAAACAGAAACATGGCTACAAAGTCTTCAAAGGATCTAAGTGTAGAAAAGACACAACAAATAGTTGATGCAACTGAAAAATTATATGGCCTTTTCAAAAATAAATCGGAAGCCGTAGGAAATGCGGCTGTTGTTTTTTCTGTTACGGAACGAACTGTATACAGGCTTTTAAGTGAAAAAGCAATCAAAGGCCACAATTCACCACCAAAGAAGAAAAATAATTCCGGTATCAAGAGCAAGGTGGATGATTTGGAAAAATGTGCGATTAGGCGGATAGTCCATCAGTTTTTAATGGATAATGACCTTCCAACGCTAGACAAGATATTATTGGAAGTACAAAAAAGTGAAAATATAACAAAACTAAGCAGATCAACTTTGCATACATTATTGCAAAAAGATCTCGGACTTAAAATCGTCAAACGTCAGCGAAAGAATTTGTTGTTGGAATTTATTTCGTTCAGCAATATTTTCATTTTAAATTGGAAGATGGTAACCCTAACAGTATTGCTCTCTGAGTTATGGCGAATTATCATACACACTACGGCAACCCTGTGAGAGCTTTAAAAAGGGACCGATTTATGTAAGTCATTGCAACCAGACTGAGAGACAATCATCCTATCTTCCCTGTACTGACAATTTTTCTTGGACAGAGTATAATAACACTGCTTTCTATCGAGCAATTTGTTTTTCTACTCATGTTATCCTGACCCCATTACAGCCTCATATTGCTCAAGCACAATCAAAAAAACACCTCGCTGCATTGGGTCCCTCTGTCTATAACTATACATATACAGTGTCAATGTATTTCACCATCTTGTGAAATTTTCATAATTTCATATTTGCCTTCTGAAAAATGTGCAATTCTTTACAATCCGAACAGAGTCCAAAACGAGTTTTGTTATTCTCCTTGCCTTTGCGATTGGATTTCTCAAAAAATATAAAAAAAAAACTTCTTAAATTACAACCCAAGAGCATGAGCATAGACCAGCATCATTTCGACTTTGTTCAGCTTTTCTTATTCGTACGTCATATCCCATCCAGCTACCTTTTCAATTTATATCGAAATACACACCGTCCACCGTCACACGTTGCATTCGTACAAGTGGGATACGAAAATGTTTGGTATCCACAAGATACCCTAAGATTATCGTGCACCCATATATGCATTTCATAACACGAATAAATAAATAAATAACGTATCAGTGTTGTTGTGGGCGTGTGCCTTAAAAAATAAATATATCACATGAAAAATGATTATCCCTGTCAAAGGGTATCTAGTATGCAAAAAAAAAGACTAAGGTATAACAACAAAATACAAACCAAAACCGGTATCTTCTGGGTGCGCATTCACATAATATAATTGGCACGAGCCAAATAATATGCCCAGCGTTTTATGTTGCCTCGTTATGGCTGAGTTAGTTTATGCCAGACGGATGGGGACTTGGGGATACCTGTTTAAATTGCATCGTATGCCGATGCAGATATGTGTGTTTTGCCTACATGTGGATCGTAAATAAATTTGCCACCAACTGTAGTAGTTGTGTGTTCGTTTTATTTCTTTTTTTTATGACCTTAGGTGAGTTTTCCTTGTTTTTTTTTTTTTTTTTGTTCTTAAAATTTATATGCATTTTCCTGTGTAGAGTTTATTTCAATTTGAATGTGAAAAAAGTCAAATTTAGGTGTTTGCAATTATTGTCCATTGCAGTGTCAGCTATTAAGGTTTGTTTATTTATTGCGCTTTTGTTGGCTTGAATCCCAATTATATACGACTGTAAGTTGACTCGCCATCGCCATTGTAATGAGTCATTTGAAAATTGCCTTTGTTCTTTTGGGGCGGGGTAGGTAATTTCCCTTTCACCTTGAGCAAAATCGATTGGTTTCTATTACAATGCGAGGAAACTTTTTGTGCTTATATTGTCCTTTTTTTATATGTGTGCTAGTATTCAGACTTCAGAGTGCCTTGAGCTGTTCAAAGTGATGTGCGTTCGAAATATGGGTAACACAAATGACCAAATAAAATAATGTATCTATTTATACTTATTTTACTTATTGCTCAAGGATTTCAATAAGCTCGGGAGTACCTTAAAGCTATCTACTTCCTACCTAGATCTTGGACGAATATACTTTTGATTTGTTGCGGTCAATTTGTGTTTTATATTTACATGACAAACCCCAGGACATGCATCTTCCCGAAGATCTGTGTGATTTTTACTACATCCAGTTTGGTACCTACTGCTGGAGGCGGTTATTTGTTTGAAACTGTCAGGACCCACAAAAATTGAAATACTTGGACAAGTACCAACTATCTCATAAGGAAATACTGTCAATGAAGCCAGCTCTCCTCCTAAGATTCTTAAGGGAAACTAGACTAGAGAGATTGCTAGAGGACGGATTTTTCCCGCCAAGGAGGGGAGTAAAAAAAAACCTCTAAAATGATTCCGAAAGGAAATATACCGTGAGGTTAACTTTTAAGAGGGAATATACATATTTGAGGCGTAAGCAGGGGTTACAATAGACTAAAAGGTCGCAGTACAACAACCCCTACATAATAATAATAACCATAAATCAACTATGGAGATGGATCCACAGCCTAAAAAAAAGGAAAATGGACTGAAAGAGCTGCTATAAGGCTAATTTCTTTGTTAAGGCTGAATTAGATTATTTATTGTCCCTTAGAAAGTTACAACTTCCACTAGCGGCGAACGTTCGTATTTTTTTTTTTTTTACGAACCTTTCAAAGTTATAAGCAATGAACACAAAAGGATCAGAAGAGGTAATAAGATATTGCAAAACGAAATAAAACATGCCAGAGTTTGTATTTTTTTCGCGAGTTGGATCTGCATCCTCTAGAACCACTGAACTCTTAGAGTTTGATTATAGGTGCCTTTGAGGTATTTTAATAATTTGCTGACATTTCTTAATCTAAATCTGGCAACGGAGCTGCAACAAGTAGTTTCGTACAACGAGGAAATTGAAAGGTCTCCAACTCTGATCTATTGTACACTGGAAACAAAATTGATACTATATGTACTTCTACGTATAGACAAAAACGGTCATCGATAAACGAAATCCTTGCCAGCCACTTATTAAAGCAAATCCTTCTTTGGTTGGGTTTGATTTTATACCTCTCAGTGTAAACAGTATTAAAACTTCTACTTGATTATAGTTCGGTGTGCTCATAGGACGTCTTTTTAGTACTGTATCAACTAAAACCCAAATTAAAACATCCGAGAGTATAAATGTCTTGAAAAATCTTCTCAAATAGCCGTTTGGAGTCGGCATAAAATTGTAGATCCCTTCCATTCGTTCCAAAAATGAAAAACTCACACAAAACGAATGGTTGTGAGAAGCTAGGCCTAGGGTCCCTCCGGGCCTGTCGCGCCAACTATTTATTTATTTTATTTTGATCAACTAAAACGAAACGGATGAGTCTCTTCCGAACAAAGGCCACATAATAGAAGAAGGTACAACGTTTGTTTTTTCAATATAAATCGCTCAAAGCCCTACTGTCAATCCCCGATGTCTAATTAATGCAGAAATATGCTTGTAAACTCTTTCAGGTTGAGCCCTGAAAACCCCTTTCCTATTTAGTTTCATGGCACGTTTCCAACATCATCCCGACAACGTCATGTCGACTTCTTCCGCGCCGCACTCATAATATTACTCTATTCGATTTCCATTTGTTAGTTATTACGCTGCATATTATTACAAATTATGATTCCATACCCATTTGACACGGCACAATATGCCACTCCTTAAATGTTCCTATCGCACTGTAGATACTGGTTCTTGTGCGCACTCCGCGGATCGAGCTCGTCTGTCAAAAACGTGCAAAGTCATCGCTGCATTTATTTTCGCAAGCAATCTGGCATGCTTACACTATTCTATTTGCATCTACTCACGTGTTAGATCAGTGGGTTACAAGTGGCAAGCTCCCGCCATTTTCTGCCACAGCCTTGAAGTGCTGAAAATGAGAAAATCAAGCGCGTCCAATCGAGTTTAAAGGACAAAGCTACAAAGTCACAAAGTGAATCTGTGTAATTAGTGTTAAAACAATTGACACTCGTCTTGAGTGCCTACTACTGGCCAAATTGTACGGCAAAAAACCGGACTCTTCGTCGCATTAAAGGCAGACAATAAACAACTTTACTATAGCATAGCACTCATGAATCTTATGAATCCCATTAAATTGCCTTTAATCTCGTCGTGCTCAATTGCAAAACGTGTTTTACGGTGTCAGGCTTTGGCGCATTTTTTTCCACCACAGGAGAATCTAAAAAAAGTAATAAAGAATTGAAAGACTGTAGTGACGACTCGAGTCCGAACAAGCTTACGTAAGAAAGCCGACCCATTGACATCGCATCGCGCTTGTGTTTACAATAAGATCCACGATTGTGGAACAACCTGCGGGTGCATTGTGTGTTTAAATTAAAAACAAAACTTCCAAGGTTACACATGCACCATACGTATTGGCATGGCCCGTACTGTATTATTGCAGTAAATAGAAAATAGGCATCTGCACGTTCAAGAACATGAAACACTTTTGTAATATTAATGTTGGCAGATACATAATGCATTTTATATTCAGCTACATTTTTAGTCTGCCATGATTCGTGTTACTGTACGATTGATTGATGATGGCCTGCTGAACGCAACCAATTGACATATTGACATTGTGTACAATTTGTTAGCGTGATATGGAGCGATAATGACTGAATTTTAATACCATGAAGCTATATTAGCACGTTACAAAGGGTGGCTCAGCACAGACACACAGGTGGATTTTATAGATCCTCGCATAAATTAGACACGTAGTTTACATATATTTTTTTTTATGGAATTTGTTTTGATTTTGTATTCTTGGTGGTTGGGTGAATAAATTAAGCAGTTGTTGCCTATTGTGGTCTGTTGTTGGAAGGGACATTTTTTATGCTTGTTGTGGCGTCAAAATAAAAACAAAATTATGCAGTTGAAGAGGTGTGCGTAAGGGACAAAGACTGCTTTTGTAAATGGATGTTTTGGTGCAGGCTAGAGTTGCAGCTCTTGACCAAGATGTCGAGTGTTGGCATGCATGAAGCTGCTCTAGACTGCCGATCCTAGAACAGTGATTGCTTGCCCTGGATTTTGTTCAATTTATGGTGTGAGTCTACTGCAATTGCCTAATCCAAATAACTATAACGATGGCATGGGCAAAATGTTTATTAAAATAGGTCTTCATTCTGTTTAAAAAAAAAAAACTTTGCAGGTGATCAAATTCGTCCTATAGGCAATTTATATATGTAATTATTCTACCTGATATTTAGGTACCTAATACAGTCAAACTTTGGGTCTGAGAGTAGTTGTTTTTATTGTTTTATCTCAAAAAAAAAAAAAGATTTTAATTTATTAAAAGCTGCATAAATTATTTATCTGTTGTATCGTCACACGTTTGCAAATATAAATTCAATTTTTCGAATGCATGTGCTAGAACAAGCTTCGGAGGCTGTTGAATGAATTCATCTACCGAATTGTCGTCTTCGCTTTCTATATCAATTGAAGTCGGATACGGATTTACAGATTCGGAGCTGTTAAGCTCAAAAATGTCCTTATCCGTAGAATATATCTCTATCTACCTCCATAGAATCGTTAAGTATACTGGTTGATTCATTACTTCGCCTTATCCAATTATCTTTCATCATATTCAGCTTCCATTTATGTAAATTCGATTTTCATTAACATTATTTAGGAAAACTAGAGGAATAAGAATATTGACCAAAACCTGGTTCCTTGAATTTATCGTTTGACTCTTGACTTCAATGTCACAAGCTTTTCTGGGTTTGCAGTTTTGTAATCATATTTGGTGGGAAAAAATAATAATGACTTCAGTTTTGCTGTAGATCTTCGGAATATGCCGGACAACATTTTGTAACTTTAAAATCCATTAGGTATGTGAATTCCCCTTAAAAGTTCGACTTGCTTAATATATATGACTTTTTTTCGAGTTGTAATAGTTCGAGTTATTTATTATATTTATTAAATTGCAAAACAAATTTTACTTTCTGAATATTCCATTAAGATTTTTTTTTCGTGATCGAGCAAACTCTTGTATTAACGAAATCATTTTTTTAATTTGAAAGTGCCATTCATGCCTTTATGTAGAAAATATAAAGTTGTTGGAATGTCTGCCGATGCTTCTCGAGCATTGCCTCGAATTTGGCCACCAAACATTGAAGAGTCGACTTTAAGGGCCACCGCGTCTGCCGTAAAATGAGCACAACGTTTTCACTAACGAACACTAAAGTCAATGGGCCTAGCAGGGTTGCCAGCATTTTTTTTCCGGTGATCGAACCTTCGACTTCGGGCTCTGAAGCACTGTGGCCATCATCACGTTCTTATGAGCTTAACTAATGGAAATTAACTAAGAAGTATCTATATTCTATGTCAACTAAGTCGGCGGAACTGTTGATCTTGGTCCATTATTTTATCGTGAGTATCGAATATGCCAAACGTTCTTATGCAAGCTTCCATCTTGCATTATCCTACAGTTAAGCTCTTATTTAATGCCTCGATCAGTATTTCACACTGAAAAAGTTCGGACATTTAATCTTGGTAGACGCACACTATAGCTGAAAATTGATCCTCTACAAGCAAATGCAGCTGGAAATGCATACCCCATCTCACTCGTCTTTATGCGCCTAATGACATGTAATACCCTCCTTAAAACTTGTTGTAATTCTTCGGTAATTTACAATCCGCACGTATCCATTAACGTACACCAACCTAACAATCTAATTGCATACTAATGCTTATCTGCAGTTGTTGCTGCTGTTCACTGATGTACACTGTTCACTGTGCACACCTCTGTAAGATCCGATGCTTTGGATCTCAACTCTAATAGCTTCAGAGTTAAACATTGTCACGCCATATCACACCTGCTATTAATTATGGACAAGAAAAATTGCAAATTTATACTCAAGCTGTATGGAGTATGGTGTACCACCTATCAATCAGGTGCGCTCAATGATTCAATTTCAATGCCAAATTATATTAAAACGTCTGACGTCACTATCACACTGGCTGATGATAAATTACTTAATCGTTTTATGTTTAATGCCATATAAATGGGCGTGGCAGGGGTGTTTTAATTGTTTTTATTGTCATTTATAACCAACTTTTCATGTCATCACTAACCGAGTTGAAGGAGATAATTTTACGAGTACCAGTTACCGTAGTGCCACGATACCATAGTAAAACACCCTTTTTAGGGTATATATATTTTACTGTCATCGCTCATAATGCGTTATACATGTCGAGCAGGAGCAAGATATATTTTTTTTCTATTCCATTCCGACATCCGACGATGTGCTCGTGCTCGTCGCTCTTGCAAGAACAATACTCTCTCAAAGACAATGCTTGAATGTTTTTATTATTTTATTATCTTTCTCTATTATTCAAGCAGCTATAAAATATGAAAAATAAAAAAATAAAACAAAAACGTAAATTTTATGACACTTCTTCGTTGCGTCTGTCGCTTTGTCTACTATGGTAAAAGTTTTATCGTCTAGAATCAGGATTAACATTTGTGCTTAATTACAATTAAGTCGTCGTTGGCATTTATTTTTTCTTGTTTCTTTTTATTGTTATTAGTCAGCAATTTTATATAAACGTATTTTTTTTTTTTTTAATTGCAGGTTCTCCGGTATTCCAATTCCCGCCGCCACCAAGTCCATCGTGCAGTGTACACAGTCCTTCGGGTTCGTATACCGGTGGTGATGTGTTCTTTCCACGTGGTCGCAGTACGCCAAGATCGCCAAGAAATAGCTTTGGGGATGAGGCTGCTTTCTTCCGCCAACAGACACAGACGCCAAGGATGCATCGTCATACAACAGATGCGGCCAGACGGTAATTAGAAATTTATTTCCATATTTCTCAAATGGGTAGTGTGGGTGAGCTTTGATGAATTTATCTAGAGTTCGATCTTTTACGTCAGTCTCGACGCAATTGTCTTCATCAACACAACAGTCTTGATGGAATTTTTTATTTACTTTACGTTTAGATGTCATAAACAGTAGCAATTAAGTTGAGATTTATTAGTCTTGCAAGTCGTTATTCTGTTTTTCAAGGCAAGCTTCCAGAAAGCTAATAGCTTGCACTATTTTCACGTTCAGATGTAGCTACATAATTACTTAAATTCACAAGAACTTGTCATACCTTCATTTTTCGTTTCGTATCGTATGTTGAGCGGTGACGAAAAATTACGTTGCCGCTTGTTGATACAGTGTTCATGACGCTATAGTTTACTGATGGAAGTGACAAATAAAAGGAAGTACCTAACACAGAAGGCAGCAGGAGGAAAATTGCAGCTATATAAATAATTGGAACAATATATGTACTGCCTTCGTTTAGGCTCATTGCACTTAGAACTTTGTTTCGCATAAATTCTGCCAGTGTAAGGTCGCTTGATCCTTGTATGCAAAAAATTGTTACTATGATGGGATTTAATTTTTTGATTGGTTTATAGATAAGGTCGATTTTAAGACTCCTTTTTCTATTCTTGAGTTCACAGAGAGTACAAATTTGTCTGGTTGTAGTAGGATTCAAGTTTCATTTTGTAGATAATTGGATATCAAATAGTTCTCCAGTCCAATTTTTTTTGGTATATTTTAATCTACTAGTACTTTTTTAACATTTCTTGTAGATAATATCTCTTGCTGCAAATTTTTATGAAATTTACCAACGTTATACTCTGTCCAAGAAAAATTGTCAGTACAGGGAAGATAGGATGTTTGTCTCTCAGTCTGGTTGCAATGACTTACATAAATCGGTCCCTTTTTAAAGCTCTCACAGGGTTGCCGTAGTGTGTATGATAATTCGCCATAACTCAGAGAGCAATACTGTTAGGGTTACCATCTTCCAATTTAAAATAAAAATATTGCTGAACGAAATAAATTCCAACAACAAATTCTTTCGCTGACGTTTGACGAATTTAAGTCCGAGATCTTTTTTGCAATATTGTATGCAAAGTTGATCTGCTTAGTTTTGTTATATTTTCACTTTTTTGTACTTCCAATAATATCTTGTCTAGCGTTGGAAGGTCATTATCCATTAAAAACTGATGGACTATCCGCCTAATCGCACATTTGTCAAAATCATCCACCTTGCTCTTGATACCGGAATTATTTTTCTTCTTTGGTGGTGAATTGTGGCGTTTGATTGCTTTTTCCCTTAAAAGCCTGTATACTCTTCGTTCCGTACCAAAAAAAAAAACAGTAGCCGCATTTCCTACGGCTTCCGATTTACTTTTAAAAAGGTCATAGAATTTTTCAGTTGCATCAACAATTAGTTGTTTCTTTTCTACACTTAGATCCTTTGAAGACTCTGTAGCCATGTTTCTGTTTATTCATATGCAAAATAAAGTTAACCACTTGCTTAGATGCACTATCCGCTATTGAGATAACAACCATTGTTTCCGCCTTATATACACAAACAGGCAATTAGAAAAAATTATATAACTACGACGCAATGTCATATACCTAAACAGATGGTAAAAGGACTGCACTTGTGCAGCTCTACATATATTTTTTAATATAGACATATATACCTAGATTACATATTTGTTAAAAAATTACTACCCGTCAATGTAGAACTTCGCGGAAACAGTAGCAAAAAAAGGATCATAAAATCCTTTCAAGGCATTCGCTTTACTGGAGATGGAGAGGAGTGACCGGATGTGGTAAAACCCAACGACGGATAGATAGATTAGATTTTTATTAATTAACCAAAAGTATTACATTATATATATTAACAAAATCGTTTTGCATGGCTTTGCCGTCTGCCTGATTGGTTTAAAGATAAACAGTATAGTTTAACCTGCTTCTACAAAGTGAAATATGAATTTATACCTACCAAAACATGCAGAAATATGACCTAACGAATAAGGCTGAAAATTTGTACTCAGTTTTCTGTATTAAAATATTTAATCAAATTTTATCCCAAAAAATACCATGCTTTTGCATGAATCCGGTTGAGTTGCCCTAGTAATCACTATTAATTTATTGCAATATCTCTACAACGCACATATGATCACTTGTTGCGTTAATGAAATGAATGCATTAAAACACCTCACGAATAAACATTATTTCTAAAAGACAACGTTCAAAAATATGTTTTAACTGAATATTATTGGATCTTTCAGAAATACAAACAAATTAAAACCGAATGGCAGCACCCCACATAATATGTCGCTCTCAAAAGCTCCAAAAAGCTCCAAAAAGCACCAAAACCGAAAGTTCTTTGACAAAATTCAAAGAAAAACCCTTAATGATATGCTAACATTGACATATGGTAACACTTCTCTGATGTGCTTCAGTCACTCTCACTGCTTACTTTTGTTGATGATAATAGCAAGCGAACACAAGCGATCGTGCTCATTCTGCCTGCGGCTGTATGGCAGACTGGTTGTGGAGGGATGTACGCGAATTTCAGGAAAATTACAACAACAAAATGCTTTGGAATGCCAGTGGTTTCGTTTTTATTTCAGTGGCAAATCTCCGTGATAGTACTACAGGCACCACTGGTAGAAAAAAGAGCTTCCCATAAGGCCTGTACTGACAATTTTTCTTGGACAGAGTATAGTGTGGAGTCTATTATAAGTCGCATAAAAATTTTAGGTAGAACAAGTTCAAATGGGACACTATACTCTGTCCAAGAAAAATTGTCAGTACAGGCCTTATGGGAAGCTCTTTTTTCTACCAGTGGTGCCTGTAGTACTCTCACGGCACTCAAACACAAGATTTGCCACTGAAATAAAAACGAAACCACTGGCATTCCAAAGGATTTTGTTGTTGTAATTTTCCTGAAATTCGCATACATCCCTCCACAACCAGTCTGCCACGCAGCCGCGGGCAGAATGAGCACGATCGCTTGTGTTCGCTTGCTATTATCATCAACCAAAATAAGCAGTGTGAGAGTGTGAGTGACTGAAGCACATCAGAGAAGTGTTACCATATGTCAATGTTAGCATATCATTAAGGGTTTTTCTTTGAATTTTGTTAAGGAACTTTCGGTTTGGTGCTTTTTGGAGCTTTTTGGAGCTTTTGAGAGCGGCATATTATTTGGGGTGCTGCCATTCGGTTTTAATTTGTTTGTATTTCTGAAAGATCCAATAAAATTCTGTTAAAACATATTTTCGAATATTGTCTTTTAGAAATAATGAAATGTTTATTCGTGAGATGTTTTAATGCATTCATTTCATTAACGCAACAAGTGATCATATGTGCGTTGTAGAGATATTGCAATAAATTAATAATGATTACTAGGGAAACTCAACCGGATTCATGCAAAAGCATGGTATTTTAAGGGATAAAATTTGATTAAATATTTTATTATAGAAAACTAAGCACAAATTTTCAGCCTTATTCGTTAGGGCATATTTCTGTATGTTTTGTAAGGTATAAATTCATATTTCACTTTGTAGAGCATATTTTTCACACTGAAATATCAAAATGATGAAGCAGGTAGAACTATACTTTTTATTTTCGGTCGTTGGGTTTTACCACATCCGGTCACTCCTCTCCAGTAAAGCAAATGCCTTGAAAGGATTTTATGATCCTTTTTTTTTCTACTGTTTCCGCGAAGTTCTGCATTGACGGGTAGTATTTTTTTAACAAATATGTAATCTAGGTATATATATCTATATTAAAAAAAGGATGTAGAGCGCACAAGTGCAGTCCTTTTACCATCTGTTTAGGTATATGACATTGCGTCCTGGTTATATAATTTTTTCTAATTGCCTGTTTGTGTATATAAGGCGGAAACAATGGTTGTTATCTCAATAGCGGATAGTGCATCTAAGCAAGTGGTTAACTTTATTGAGCATATGAATAAAGAGAAACATGGCCACAAAGTCTTCAAAGGATCTAAGTGTAGAAAAGAAACAACAAATTGTTGATGCAACTGAAAAATTCTATGGCCTTTTCAAAAATAAATCGGAAGCCGTAGGAAATGCGGCTAGGGGGAGATGGGGTACATTGATACATGGGGCACATAGATACAACCGGCATTATTTGAAAACAAGGCACATCAGACCACTCAACGAAGCACACAGCGCAACGTGTCTATCAATGCGCAAATATATCTGGTTGACATCACTGTTCAGTCTTCGCTTTGGACCTAACATGCCAAAAGGTGTTTCGTACGTCTTCAAGTAAATTTTTTTTTCATTTTTTTCGACTGAGTTTTTTTTAATAGGATTTGTGTTAACAGTTTCATATGAAGTTATTTGGTGAATATATGTCCTTCGTAATTTGATATTTACTAAAAATGTTGTTATTAAACATTGCTTTTTCTGCATTTAATATATATATTTTTTTTAAGTCAGTTGGAGCACATTGATACATACGACCCTGGGGTAGTTTGATGAGTATCAATGCACCTGCAGAACAGCTTCCCTATTTAATTTTAAAATCAATTGTTGTCCTTACAACAAAAGGACTATAAATACCAAGTTCCTTGTTTTGAGTTCTTTAGTTTACGTTATTTATGTAAGAAGCTTAGGAAAGCATTTATTTCTAATTAAAACTAATTTAAACTTAGGTTATTTAACATGAATTATCAAATACCAAAACACTGTTTGTATTGTTATTTGTTATTAAAATACTAAATAATATTTTAATCATTGAAGTTTTTCAATAATAATACTGATTAAATTGCTATGAATCGAAGTGACTCGGACGTGTACCAATGTACCCCGTGAGTGGGGCAGTTTGATACAAATTTCATTTTTTTTTTAAATAGGTTCTTATATTTTTTTTGAATAGATTTTAGAGTAAATTCGTCTGATATTAGCTAGTTATAAGGATAATCAACACATCACATATTTTATTTTGTTATTTCTGTCATTATGCTGTCTTTTATTTGAGTCTCAAGCAAAATCGTATCAATGTGCCCCAACTCCCCCTACTGTTTTTTCTGTTACGGAAGGAACTGTATACAGGCTTTTAAGGGAAAAAGCAATCAAAGGCCACAATTCACCACCAATGAAGAAAAATAATTCCGGTATTAAGAGCAAGGCGGATGATTTTGACAAATGTGCGATTAGGCGGATAGTCCATCAGTTTTTTTATGGATAATGACCTTCCAACGCTAGACAAGATATTATTGGAAGTACAAAAAAGTGAAAATATAACAAAACTAAGCAGATCAACTTTGTAAACAATATTGCAAAAAGATCTCGGACTTAAATTCGTCAAACATCAGCGAAAGAATTTGTTATTGGAAAGAAGTGACATTATTTCTTGGAGACGAAGATATTTACGCGAATTAAAAAAAATTATAGAAAAGAAAAGAAAGATTTATTTTACTGATGAGACCTGCCTAAATTGGAAGATGGTAACCCTAACAGTATTGCTCTCTGAGTTATGGCGATTTATCATACACACTACGGCAACCCTGTGAGAGCTTTAAAAAGGGACCGATTTATGTAAGTCATTGCAACCAGACTGAGAGACAAACATCCTATCTTCCCTGTACTGACAATTTTTCTTGGACAGAGTATAGGTGATTATAGCTTTATTCTCAAGACCAAACAAAGACACAAAAATGTTGGTATTTCCTTATTTAAATACCAAATTTATTTCTAGGCGGTGTGTTTTTGAATTTTAGCCTGTAAAGCACAAGAACAGAATATTTTTCCATATAAGTTAAATTATATTTTTAAACTTGAGGCAAACTTTTCTATAAATTTTAAAACTATACTAAAAACGCTAGTTCCGAGTGTATTATAAGAATTAATAATCATTTCTGCTGTCCAGGTTTATTTTTGCGAACCCACAACTTCGAATGTCTAATGTGAAATAAGTACAAAATATTTCATATGTAGGTCTGAAATAATTGCAAGTTCCATTTATTCCAACAAGTTTATGACTCCTCAGGCAGCTTTTAGGAAATACCTGTTTTTTTTTTTATCTCAAATAGGGTTGTTTAATATAAGTGCGAGTAGGTTGCCACCCAAATATTAAATACAGCTCTGCTAAAATATTATTCAGTTGGTACAGCTAAATACTTAAAATAAAAAAAGGACCTGAAAAATTGTACCGAGGTATATTTCCTTCCATAGCAACAAAACGATAGTTTGCAACTTATAAAATTGAATATGAACGTTGCTAATTAGCTTAACAACTTAGATTTTTCCTACAAAAGAACAGTGCAATCATTTTAAATGGTTAACATTTTTTTATGTAAAATTTGCTATAATGTAATAAAATCATTTAGGATCAACGATGAAATGGGTTTAAGGATCTCAAATGTTCAAATGCTCAGAAGTGCATTCGCAAAACTTGCTAATTTTTTCTGACTTAGTTGCTAAAAATATATATATTGCAATCTTTTTTCTTTTGTGTTGTGGTACGCTTGAATTTTGCAGCAAATTATAATCTGCACATGTGTTTTGGGCATTTATTGTATATGAAAACAAAAGTTAAGCGACCTTAATCTTTTAAAACTCGTAAATGAAAAAACAAAAAATGAGATGATGACATTTCGGTTTTAATTTTACCACGTCCAGTCTGAGTATGCATGACGTTGTCTTGTATTATTCATTCCGCCACAAGTGCTTTGCATTTTCTCACACCCAATCCGTTCGGAAAAAAATTCCGATACGAAAGTCAAATCGATCGAAACTCCAATTGCGTTCGAAGTATTCATTTTGGAACAAAATAAATGAAGAAAACGCGTTCATTTCACATTTAAATATTCCGCAGCATTAGTTGTCGGAGAGCTGTCAAAAGTAAGTGGTATAACGCTGTTCCACACAATGCGACAAGATGCGCTATATGCCATCGAAGAATTTTTCCGAAAGTTATATCGGAACGGATATCTCGAAAGGATTTTATCAGAATTCGTACAAATCGGAGAAAATTCCATCTCGATAGCGGTGAATGTGCCATAATATAAAGAATAACGACGTCACAATAAGATCTCATAAAAATCGGTGTCGAGTTTATTACGTGAAACGTTAAAGTATGTCTTCCTCAAACCGCTTGCCAAATAAAAATAAAGTTTATAGTACAACATAGGTAGGTATATAAATCTCTGAAAAATTATTGATGAATTATCTAAAAATTTGTTTACGATTACCTAATAGAAGTTGCATTCAAATTTGATTCAGAAAAAATTCTACAAAACAATAAAAAATAAAGTGTTCAAAAGTTTTCCAAATAATGTTGTTGTGGGTACCTAAGCCTTACTAGGTTTTTTCGCTTCAGCATTTTCTGATTAGTCCTTCTATCTTCCGCATTTAAAATTAAAACGTATAAAAGTTTAAATTCAATCGATTAATTTTCATATTGCGTGTCAGCACTTTTGCAGACGGTTGACAATGACCTATTCCATTTCCCCATTAGTCACGTATAAACATGTATACGACTAGCTTAGCTAAATTAGGTCATTATTTATCCGTGTCATATCCATATCGACAATTTTTTTTTCCAACAAAGCTACTTGCATGCGTCAGAGTAGGTTCATATAAAATGCATTTACCCTCAATCCGAAGCTCCACCACGACCACTCATTTGGGGTAAAGAATGATTATTTCTTTCAACTCGCACACAAAAGTATCAACAAAGCGTACTCGTACATATTTTATAGGTATATGTATCATAACTAGTAAGCCTCATTTTGTCCGTTCATTTAATTCCAGTTCAAGGCTAACATCAACCGGAGAAGACGATAATGAATGCCTAAGCGAGCATGAAACTAGTTGGGATGAGTTCGATGAACGTTATGAAAACTTCACAGCGGGCCGTGAACGTCTACAAGAGTTCAACGGCCGAATACCACCACGTAAAAAGAAAAAGGACATCCCAAAACCGAAGCCCAAGTCTAAGGTAAGTCTATGTCTCGTTATTTACTGTTTAGCCGAAGTGGAAGTATTATCTTCCACAGGCTGATCCTATACATTCCGCTTTCTGCTGTGTGTAAAAATACGCTAGCGTAATTTTATGCGCGCACGTTTAACTTGTACTGCGCAATTAGTTTTATCGGAGTTTATTTCTTAAAGAAAAGAAAAACAAAAACAAAAAGCAAATCCATTCTCAGCGTTTGATTGGAAGTGCGCGAGTGACACGAGTTCTTTTGTGTTGCCTATAGAATACAGACGTTGGATACACTCGTACTCATGTGGAGATGTTTTTTTTTTTTTAATTCTCGCGCGCATTCAAAGAACACGTGCATTTTCCTATGGTGCATGCTCTCATTGACCCCTATCGATATTTAAATGTAGGTTTTATTGCCATACGAATCAAGCTGTGGAACATGTGTGTCATTAAAGAGGGAGAACCCAAACTATAGCTAGATGCATGTCGGATTATTGTTCGTTTATGATTTTTTTTTTGTGCCTAACGTTCTTTAGGTGATTTATTAGGTTTGTTACGTTTGTCTTTCAGTTTTTAATGTTAATGGTTTGTTTGGATTTTGTAATGGATTGGGTCAAGATATGGAGTCTCGTATTACCATATCAAGTTTCAAGGATTTCTTAATTGTCGTCTCACTTGTTGTGGTCACAATTTTTCGTCGTTTTTTTTGTTTTAATATTTACACCTTTTAGCGGTATGATAATTCCAGTTTATGTAAATTTAAACGTATGGCTTCCATTAGAGTTGAAAATGGAAGGTGCAATCGACTCCTGATATTTGGAGATAGGTGCTTTACATATTATTTATATTCAGCTTGAGTGTTTTTTGCCTCAGAGACGAATTGATTTAAATGGATTGTATGCAACTGCAGAAGCGGACAACGGCAACATACGTCAATTGACAAAATTTTGGGCTTTTGGCAGGGTTTGATTTCAAAAAACATTTAGCGTGATTTTTAGCACTTTTTTATAAACAAAAAACATACTTCATTGTTTTGTAGCCACAGATAATGTTCCGACCCTCTATGAAGCGTGTGTTTCTCATCTTTTCAGAACTATGCAAAATTTTGTCGTAGGTGTTACCATCTCTGAGATATTGATATTGCTGAACTTAGCATGATTTCAAATATTGAATTGGTCATACTCTGTCAAGACTTCTCAGCGGGGAAGTGTAGTCAAAGTGCAGGTAGTGGTCTACATTTTGGCGCATGAGCTGGAAGTGATTGCAAAGGTATGACAGGGTTACCTAGCAGCAATATTCATCAAAACTTAATGAAAACTTTTAAAGTACCTACTTATTATTATTTATTTAAAGAAATTTCGGTTGTTTAAAGCACTAAACTTTTTGTGGAAAAATTTTGACCCATTATCGTGTCCAGTGTTGCAGTTTACACATTCCATTTTTATCTGTATTTATTTTAGAAATGTTTATTTTATGCAATATTAAAAATTAATTAAAATATACAAATTTAATTAATAATAATAATAAGGAATTTTAACTACAGTGCTAGATATTTAAGTCATCCTCTCTTAAACCACAAATTTCATAAATCACTGGTTGCTTCAATTTTTAACCAGCAAAGTTTCTGTTAACAAATCTGCAAACACTTCCTCAGTACTACGGGATATTTTAAATTAAGCGACTTTTAGACTAGTTTTTAACATCTCAACAATCTGACCACAGTTGTATTTTATTCATAGGTACTCATGACTCCCGGAAAACACAAAATACATCCTCACACAGTGCAACCTCTGGCGAACGCCTGACAAACATACGACACTGTAAATGTCTTTAGAAAGCTTCTCAATTCAGGCGTCCGCGATCTACATTAAATTGTAGGGCCCCTTCATTTGACAAATAAATACTCACACAAACGGACGGTTGTAGTAAGCGATTCATATAATGCTATATATTAACCTATAGCGCCATCTACATTTTTAATTTTCTCCAGTTGAAAAATTGTATTTCAGCCTAAAACACACAAATTGAGTTGGAGATAATTTTAAGTTGTTTTTTTTATGATGAATTTTAGAAAATCTACGACTTTTTGAAATTTTTTTACTAAATCCCCTAGGTAGGTACTTAAAAGTTTGCAAAGGAAATAGGAAAACTAACTAAGAAATCAGTGATGCAAATCGACTTTTCTCTAAATTTAAAACTGACAAGAAATAGTACTAAAACGTACAAAATACATAGTACATAATTTGTTTAATGGCATAACATGAATTTTGCATTCAAGCAAAAAAAAAAAGAAGATATTTAAATGAATCTAACGGCCATATTATTTACTCCGACTGTTAATTAGGTTGAAGCTAATTTTATACCCGACCATTTTATGCGCATTTTTTAAACCCAATCTGTTTTAAAAATGAATTCTATATTAAAAATAATCACTCGAAAACATACATTACATCAGAAGATGCATTTAAACCGATTTTAGCCCGATTTTAACCTACGTCATGTCAAATTTCACATAAAAATACGTTTATTTTTGTTGTTTGTCATTCGATCGTTTTCTAGATTCGATTGATTTTCTGTCTGCTGAGTTTCATTTGTGTTGTATTCATTATGAATTTAGCCTCCAATAGCGGAAATATTTCCGAAAATCCACGAAATCGTTATCATTAACGCAAGCCCGCCTGTGCATTCGATGTAGTCGTAGACGAGGACGACGTTGGATTCGTTTTCTGATGACGAAGCCATCAAAATGTTATCCTCTTACCAAAGTAAATCCATTTTTTGTTTTAGCTTATCGCTACTTCTTATCTTCTTTTTCACTTTTACTTATTTCCTGTCTACTGCGTACGAAGTAATGTCAATATTATGAAATTGAGTTTTTACCTGAGCTAAAATACTCAGTTTATGTTCGGGTTTTTTGACTGAATATTTTGGACTTGGGTTACATTTTTGGATTGAATAAAATGGCCTTAATTAAAATAACTTCATACATGCTCGATTTATTTCAAAAATTAATAATAGTACTCAAAATTGGGAAGTGGTACTTGCGTACTCGGGAAAGTCAAATAATGCTGAAATCAGTACAATAGTAACCCTTTTTTCAACGGTGTAAGAAGAATCCATCGATTCATAAAAAAATTTGAAGATTTATTGTTTGACTTTGACTTTTGACTGAGAACAGATTGTTTGGCAAACATCAACTATTTGACACTTTAACAACACTTTATGCAGTTTGATAGTTAGACCTATTGCTAAATGGATAAATGTCGAATTTGTGCCGAAAACCATTGCGATGTCAACTAAGTTTTCATTTGCAGACGGTTTCAAAAAGTTAGATTGTCAAAACTTATGTCTCTTTGTTTGCGTTTTACAAGATAACATTTGACGTAGTTCAACGCGATTGACAGTTATATACTGCGAAATGGAAAAGTGACAAATTGTTGCCAATAACGTATTGTTATGCTTACGAAAAATCAAAACTGTTACAAAAACCAACGTCGACTTACAAAAAATCCCTAAATCCAAATAAAACGAAGAAATGCCGGTGTAGAAATATGTCATAAATAGTGGTGTCACTGGATGGGGCCTTTGCTTTTCCACTACCGCGTCCATCCACCTTCTTTTGTAATGACCATTTCACGGCCCGATAACTCTCCGACTAATCCAATTGCGTTAAACAACATTCAGGATTATGGCCATAAATTTACCGCCCCCTTCTACTATTCCATGTTCAATCGAAAACTTATTTATTCAACCTCCGTTATGGACTTAACCCAAATTCACTTTTATCCTTCAACTAATAACAAATGCACGTCTTCTCTCAAAAAGAAAACAATTAAGTGCCACAAAATCACTACCGAACTTCTTTTTCGTAGCACGCATCTACAGGCCAGAGGCAACCCACATCCATTGACCCTTATAATGATGTTACATCATGAAGACAACGCTATGGAAAACCATAAACCCAGCACTACATTCGTGCTTTCCCATATCCTGAAGAGGGGTCAGTCCAAACACTAATAATTCATTACACTCTGGAAGTCCTATGCACTCGATATTATAACAAATCATCGGGCGCACGGTTTATTATCATCTACCTAGGACATTTAGATGTTCTCCTTCCATTGTTCAACATCAACATTGGAGTGTCTACTGTCTACTGCCTACTGTATTAAGGGACAGACATGAATTATATTTTTCGTTTCTTCCCTTTTCTTTTTTGGGGAGACATTTAGTCGATCCCTTGGTGGTCATAATGGGTCATAAAATGAATCCAACACAATCGTTGATAATTATAATAATACACTTGTGCGTTCGTTGATTAGTTACACATGAATAAATATGGCCAGGAAATGAAAACAAAAACAAAAAAAAATATTCTGTTCCTTTTTCATTGGGTGGTTGTTTGTTGTGTAGTGATTGTGGTGGACAGTAGGAAGGAACCATCAACAAAAAAAGTAATTTATTCAACGCTTGATTGAATGCGTATCATGGCACTTGTATGCACATTTACATAATTTGTCGGAAAGTCTGCAGCGACCAGCATCATAAAGTAAGTCACGCGGGTGACATTAATTTGTGAATATATGGTAATAATTTTTTTTTTTTTTTGTCAAAAATCAACTTTTTCGGGAAACAAATGTGGGTTTAATTGCATGTAAATGAATGAGTATCGCGCAGAAGTTGTTATTGTTATTTTTGGGAGAATGAACAGATGTGACGTTGGTAATAGAAGATCGGACTTGGGAGTTATCGCAAGTAGGTGTAGTATAAGAGTAGGTCATTGCAGGTGTATTTCAGTTGATGAAACTGTTCGTTATCTTCAAAATGGACAATTGGACATTAAAGGCCAAGCTCTAGTTCCCTTGAGTTATGGCCGTGAATTAAAATAAGGTACACCATTGCGTGCTTTTAGGGGTAGGTAAGTTGCATTCTTTCGAAGATAGGTTCGAATCTAAGATGATATATTTCAATACGTTACTTTGCCAATATGGCAGCGATAAATTGAATGTCACCAAAATGTGTTCAATTAACTGATAAGCATTTGTATGGGGAATTGTTAACTTAATTTTACCATCCTTAGTACATATACCCACACTTTTTTGTTTGGCACAGTACCTTTCAAATGATATAACTTTTATTCTATTAATTTCATAATAAATACTTAAAAAGTGTACGGAAACTTTTGATGTTCACGTATTAATATAATGATGATGATAACGTAGCACATTCCTTCTTTTGTTTCATTCTATTGCGTACATACACTTGTAGTCTATTAATATGCAATGAATTATTTGTTAAGTTTCATTCTATTGTGTCTTGTGTGGATCATAAACTTTGTTCATTTTTATAGTTTGTGACAGTCGCTTAGTGGTTAGTGTGGTGAACTACCTACTCAGCGAGGAGTCGCAGGTTCGATTCCCTGAAAAACACATATTACGTCTGAAGGTTGTTTCCACTATTCCATCTCTCGCAGACGTCTGACAAACCTCCGAGAGTAGTTTAGCTGTCATGAGCTTCGCAATTCGCCGTTCGGGCTCTCCATAGCTTATTGTCGACCTATTTCCATTCGTCCCAAAACTAAAAATCTAAAAAAAAAAAGAAGAAGGCCTAGGATCCCTACGGGCCTGTTGTGCAACTTATTTATTTGTTTATGGCAGAACAATACAAATAATAAGAAAATTCGCTTTCGGAAATTACATTCCCTTTGGTCCATATTTCATAAGAATCAGATTTGAAATAACGCTGTGCTTGGTACGGCAAATATGTCTCACCATACCTCGAAAATTCCTACACCGATGTTTCATAATCTTATAGATATCTGCATAATCTGTCTAAGTCCATTTATGACCCAACAGCTTCATAAAAAATAGACAAGTATATGTCATTCTATCTGTTAAAAAAAATCCACATTTATTGCAATTGTATACTTGGTGTAACCTGCTTGTTTTAAAATTATGGCTAATCTGCATTAAACGCACAAATTTTGTGCGACCTTGCAATGCACTTTGACAGCAAAAATAGGGAACTAACACCAGAGTACATTGCTATATTCCGGCGTGGATTTTACCTGTTTACAAAAATAGTCTCCAGCATCAAATCATCATGATCGCATATTAGAACGAAATTTGGATATCTAAGTCGCAAAATACAATGTCTGCCCAGCTCCGCTTATTTAAAATCGTTCCTAGGAGTTTATTCTTTGGCCCTAAAAGTTGCGAGTTGAGAAAGAAATATGACTTTCGCACATACCTCATCAAATGTTATCCAAAATCAATCTCTCGCATCATCTTTCACTTAAACAAAAATTCTTATTTTTATATTTTACGACAAAAGATCACATACTTTTTGTTATTGTTAAATAGTTAACTATCCCTTTTTCGATTTCGATTACACTCCAATTCATGTAATTTTCAAAAATTTTCTTTTACAGGAACAAAGCTTCACTTGGCCGACAGTTGTCACAGTGTTTGTCTTCGCCATGGGTTGTGGTTTTCTTGTCGCACGATGACTTTAAACAAACACCCTACCAACGTCCACTCATTTATCATTGGAACAGTTTCACCAGACACAGAAGAAAATTAGTTAATTTTTCGTCAATTAAACGCAAAATGTTTAATTCAATTTGTTTGTCCTCAAGTTGAAACAACTTCTAAACAAAAGCCAACGAATCACTGAATTCCGTTTTATGGAAAATTTACATAAAATTGTTTTTTTACTTAAAGTCTGGATGACAAACAGCCAACATTACCACACGCCATTAACATCAAACAAAGGAAAAATAACAGTATCCTGCCCATATGAGCCCACCATACAACTGGGACTCCTACAAAATATAAGTATTCAATTTTTGTATTTGTAATTTGTTTTATTTAATACACAATAAAAAAAAATACAAAACAACAACAAACTCTCAACGTACAAATGAAAAATAAACTAAATAGTAAACAAAAAGACATAAACAGAAAATTAAATATTTTATATGCATTTTTCGAATACTTTTCTGCTTTGAAAACCGAATACAAACACAGAATGCTTTTCAAACCTGTGCTTTTGTGCAAGAATAACAATAAAACAAGAAAATTAATTTTTTAGACAAATTTTGTATTTTTTACTGCCATGATTAAGAGCAAAGCAAATAACTGCGTATTCAGTATTTCAATTGAATAAATCTAAGAGAGGTTTAGTAATAGAAACAGAAACAAAAAAAAAAAAAAACAAAAAACTTACAACAATTAAACTAAAAAAATAAAATTGTACTAAATATTTTGTATTCAATTTTACAAACAAAAAGTAACCACAATCTCTATAATAGCAATCGCTTTTTTAAATCTAAGTGTAATACAAATATAATCAAACAAACATTTTTAAAGAAGAATTTCGTAAAATTACTCAAAGGAGGTTTTCTGTTCTTTTTCTTTTCTTTTTTTGCGAGGTGAAACACAGTGTTAAGTTCGTGGAAGGTATGTGGAATTTGGTATTCTCCTCGGTTGCGATTTGTTTCAATTTGGAAACAAACATCGAAATCCCCCTTGAAAACGGGGTTTAAACATTTAGTTGCTTTTCTTTTGTCGTTGTCATTGTCATAAAAATACAAGTATGACTCATTTCTTTCCAATATCTTCCACAAGCGATCGTTGCAAATTTTTTATTACGTGCGATCCTTAACAAAACCCGGTGTTATTCACCTTAAACCCAAAGCAATTGTGATTATACTTAAAAAAAAAATACATATAAATATATTCAAGTAATACAGCATTGAAAAATGAAATTAAAAAAAAAAAAAAAGTATTTTTGAAAGTTAGAAAAAACAAAAACATATATATATATAATCAACTTGGTGATATTAAAAATTTCACTGAACAATTAATATAAACAATTTTTGGTCATTTTTGACAAGATGAGGTGCTAAGAAAAATAACAGAAAAACGTTAATGAATTACCTAAAATTCCCTCGATTTGTTTCACATTTTTCTTGTCGTTGAAATGAACAAATTGTTTTTTTCCCCACTTATATTTCTATTAGATTAATTATTTTGAGTTTGCTTTTCCTTCATTTTCTATATTTTAATATTTGTATAATCTTTTAAAATGTAATTGTAATTTAGTATGAATTTTGTTTATAATATAATTGATTTGTAGATTAGTGTAATGGAAAAGTTACGTGAAAACATAGTTTTTAAATCATTATTTGCTTTATATAATTTTGATAATAGTATATTTTTGAACGGCAAACATGAATTTACTGCCATTGTGATGATTTTATTTTAAACATACATGAAACAAGATTTTATCACAAATTTGTAGAAAACTTATAAATATTTTGCTGATTCATCGATGAATATGATTCGTTATTTTTTTTTTTTTATAATTATTTTATTGGAAAAGTGTCAATAAATATAATTTTATGTTAATTCTTATCCTAACAGCATAGGAATGTGTTAAAAAAAGAAGTTTTTTTATTATAGTTTGGAAGTGCATACTTTTAATCATAAATATTCTTTTCTTTCCATTGCTTTAAATTTTTGAAGAATATTATGTGCTGTCAATTGATTTATATGTCCCTACAACAAGTCCAAAAACTACCTTTTTTTCCTAACCAATGTTTTTGCGATAAATATAGCTGAGCCTGTTTGGGAAATATTTAAAACTGTCAAATAAAAGATTTTTTTATGTAAGTGATACACTGATCGATCGCACATATTCCATTTTCGAATTAATGGATTAGTCTTGGTTGAGTTATCTATAAAATTCACTCTGAAGATCGAAACATGATGTAGCATAGCATTGAAGGAATGCGCAGACGGATCGTCAGCACGATTACTAGATCCCTTACAGAGGTTGTAGGTCAATTTCATCAATTTATCTCCGAGCACCTTTTTCTCGTAGGATTCGAGGTTCATTAATCCAAATCCAACTCAAATATTAATTGATTGACGAATATTTTAGTGATCGCGTTATCTATTGGTATCTATATCTACTGATCATTGGTTTCCATAGTTAACAGCATAATAAGTATCTCGTTCTGCCGTCATAGTAAAGATGGAAGTCAATGTTCTATACAGATCAGAAAAAAAAAAGAAGAAAAGAAAAAGAAACTAAAAGCACTGAGTTTGGTATTTTCCAAGTTCTATTTGATTTAATATCTTTGACGTTTTAAGTTACATAGCGGATTCATTGTCAATGGACTCATATGTCCACTTAGCTGTATGAGACACCAAGTTTGCACTTTTTACTCATACTCAGATCGCACCGAACATATTTGAATAGGTTTCCTGCAATCGGGTATACATTGGCCAAAAGCAAACGATCCAATCCTGTCAGATCCGCATAATGGATCGATGCAGTCTATTTAGTACTACATACAAACATTCTTTTCAAACAATTGGTCTACACAATGTAATCAGTAATTGTGAATATAAAAAACAGCAACACTTCTTTATTTCCCTTGCAATATAAAACCATTTACAGCACAACGGTACTGATCTTTATCTAAAAAAAAAATATATATCCGACCTAAGTTGTCCACCATACTTGCAAGTGCCATGACATCACTTAATATTACGAGGTGATGTCATGGCATGTGGCTTCTATTTAGTCGTGATCAGTTGAGATCGGTGATCTTTTATCTCTTGAAAGCTGATATCTACATATACAATGAAGAAAATGTAACGTACTTATCCTAGTTCTACTGTTCGGTTTATTACGAGATCACCTCTAATCAATGATCACTCAAATGCCAATTTTCGACATGTGAATGTAAGAATTCCTTCAGGGATCATGCACTCTGGATTCTGGTCCCATTCAATGGCATTCATCACCAGACTTAAGCCGCGCACGTTTGACATTAAACAATAGGACTTTCTGGCTTAAAATTCCTAATCCATAATCCTAACCCACTAAGCAAACTTATCATTGAACCGCCTTTCAAAATGGCCGTGCTTGATTCCAAAAACGCATTCCAAAACACGGTGTTTTACTCCTTCCAATTAAGTTACATAACTTCTCCCCTAAAGCCAAGATACGACTATCTACTTACAGCAATTAATAACAAATCCATTACTCACTTCCTTGTGCTTTTTGGATAACAATGAACAGAATTTTTTTCAAATTGGTCTCAATATAGTAATTTACTGTTCAATAGAAGATATTCATATATAGTTTAGTAATACTTTTTGTTATTTTAAGTTTAAAGTAATTTTTATCATTTCCATCTCCGATTGCAGTGCCACAGACACGCATACACATTTGTTTTTGCTGACCTTAAATATTTTCGTTGGTGTTGTTTTTTTTTTAAATAAATATTTCCATTTAACTTTCTTTACTTTATCCCACTTGATTTATTTCAAATACTGTCCCTTAATATTTTGAAAGCTCATCAAAGCATATTGTGATCATATACTTAATCTTTTGTTCGTTTTTTAAAGTTAAAAATTATGGTTAGAACTTTTGAATCAAACATTTGTTTTTGGAACTAAAACAGACCAAAATATGATTACAAAACTACGGTTTGGAAGAAAAATTCAAATTTTTGCTACTCAAATTGTACATAAGTGCTTCATTGAAAATTAAAAAAAAAAACCATCTCATACTCCACTTTTATACAAAAAAAAACTTTTGCCAACAAAATGGTTCTTTTAAAAACAAAAATCCTATCGAAAATGTTTAACGTGCAATTTCAGAAACAACAGGAAAACAAAAAGAAACAACAACTTTTTTTTTATATACGAAAGAAAAATAATATATATATAAATTCTAATCGATATTAAAACAATTCCCAAAAAAATGTTGATCTCAAACTTTTTTTTTTTTTAAATAAATAAAATAAAAATACAAATTTATACAAATAAATAAATATATTATATGTTTACACAAAGCAAACGAAGAAATTTAAGTATGAAATGTTATCAGAAAGAAAAAGAGGAATCTCACTATAAGTGCAGATTTTGCTTGTATATATTTTAACTAAGTTTAGTTCGTAAATTGGTTTCAGACAGGAAATTTATGAAAAACAACAACAAATTTTAAATACATACATATTATGTATTTATGTAATCAATGACTTGTTGTTCTTTTGTAAATTTTTATTTTATAAATCATTTGACTAGAGAAATGATATTTGATTTTTGACAAATATTGTTGTTTTAGTTGCAATAGTTTTCAAATGATCTCGAAAATTTGGCTCTCTTAAAAAACTTGTTTTAAAAATAAAACTAAAATAAAGGTCGATAGAGCATTTTTTGTTTTTTTCTAAGTGAAAATATTTCCGCTTGTTACAATCAAAGAGTTTTTATGAAGTTTGTTTTAATTTTTGGTCTCATAAAAGATTTTATTTGCGCATTGCATCGACAAATTGTACAAATTTCCAGAAATGATTACAAAATATACAAAAAAGAAAGACTAAAATGCATATTTCATCCAGTATATGATAGAAGAAGGTTATAATTATTATATCTTAATATGCCATTTGCTGCATTTGATCTGTATATAAAGTTTATACAAATAAAAAGTATATATTAGTAGTTAAGCGAAATTAGTTTAATTTGAAGGCAAGTTCGATACGTAAGAAATGAATATGAAAAAGCCAGAATTAAATACGAAAACATTACGAAATGCATCGACTTGATGGGCCATTTCTTAGTGCCGAATATTTTAATGAAATGCATTATGATAGTGCTGCCAATTAATTTTTTTATTTTTTGTATTGTAGTCTTATGTAAGCAATTGTTTTTTTATAAGTAAATCAATTTGTAAATTTTATAAAGAGAAAATTCTTTTAATTTTTTTATATACAATTTTATATAAGAGTATAATTTTTGTTGAGTATTTGAATGTTGTAAAATTAGTTAATAAGGTTTTTTTACATACAATATTGCAGTTATGCATTGGTGGAAAATGAAAAACTATGCGATGCAAATGCGGTATAATGATTAATGCACTTTTATAAACATAATAATTATGATCTCATGAATGTTCATATATAAAGAAAAATAAATATAATTCATGCATTTTTAAAGGGTGTGTTTTTAATTGACTTGTTGATTTCCCCCGCTTGAGGGAAAGCGGGGAATGGGCTGGGCACTTACATGTTGCTAGGGAGAAATGGGTTGGAATTGAAGCTTTTTGAACAAAAGAGGAACAAATCTGTTGACAATAAAAAAAGATTTTTGTTTCTATGCTTTATGTCTTCTAACTCAAACAATTCATTGGTTTTCATTTCGATTTCGAGTGATTGACTTCAGCTTCAGATGATGAAGGGGGTTGAACCGCAATTTCTTCATTCATTGGGGCTTCTTCGAATGCCATTGGTAACAACCTTTATGTAATCGTATGTAGGCCGGTGGGGTGACTACTGACTACCTATGTTGAGGGGGTCAAGAAGCACTCGCATGTTTTTTCTTTTCTAAAAGCTGTCGACGAAAGTTTGGGATTTTTCAATTTGAGTGCTAATATCCATGATGGATATTTCGAAAATTAATGCGAGAAACATATTAACACAGCGACATCAACAGCAACTTTGATAACTTTTTAGAACCACTGTATTTTACTTACTTTGAACACATTAGCACAGCGACATCAACGTTAGAGCTAATCCTAAAGCTGTCAAAGTCGCTGTGCTTTTCTGTCTCTCGTATAAGTTCTATTTTTGCTTAGTATGTGGTCTCTGACTGTAGAAGTGAGCAAATATATATATAATACTAGATGACCCGGCGAACTTCGTTCCGCCCAAATTCATTTATGTAGGTAATGAAATTAATAATTCCGAGCTTTCGCTTCATTCTGCTTCATGTAATTCGGTCAATTCAAATTTTTTATTCAAAAGGTATAATAATATTTAATAAATAAATAAAATCAAATACTTGTCGGCCAACCGCTTTTTCACTGAAATGCTTTATGGTATGGTACACAACATTTTTTGTTCTATTTCTATTGTCGGGTGTGTACACGTATACAAAGCGAGAGCTTTGCCGACAGGTGAAATTCAAGATTTTTGCCACACACATACAGCGATTGTCCTTGCGACTTATTAATAAGCGAGAAGTACGGGAAATTGAAGACGCTTAAACACGAACGGCAAATCGTTCTGAATAAGTGGAATCCGCGGAATAAGAACATCTTCTTTGAATTTTCCAATAAAAATCGTTGCTTGAATAATATTTGATATTAAATTCTTCACAATCAAACGCGTACCGTTACAAAGTTTTGGTTCATTTAAATTGCGCAACAAAGTGGGATAGTTGGTGGCTTCGTTTTCATCCATCACGGAGTCGACTGATTTGTTGAATTGAATGCAACTCACCAGCGATTTGGTTTAGAATGGCGAAATTCAAATGATCGACGTTCTAGTTTTTCGCAGCCAAAATCACTCTTACACTCAGCCAATCATGTTCAGTATAATTCTGAGCGATATTCGGGAAAACATTCATGATTAGTTCTTCCGGTCTCGTTGCAAAGTTGCAAAAAGTTGTGGAAACTCAATCAGGCCGGTGATTAAGTCTGCTCGAATCAGACCATTGCCCATCATAAGTAATTGCCTGGACAACTCTGCAGCGGACTGGTCATTTTGTAAAGAAACTCGCATGTTTGTTGTCAAATGCAATTTCTTGACGTATCGCCATAAAGCAGACGCCTTCAGGCAAGCATTCAATTCATCTGCCGGAGTTGATCTCGAAATGACAGGCAGCGTTTGACGAAAATCGCCTGATAGCAAGATCATTGCTCCACCGAAAGGTCGCTTATCATTACGTAAACGATTCAGGGCCTCCAATGCGCGTTTGTAAGCCATTGTGCATTCGTCCCATATGATAATCTTACATAGCTGCAGTACTTTCGCTATCGCAGTGTTCTTTGAAATGTTGCATGTAGGTTCTGCATCCACTTGCAGATTCAATGGCAATTTCAATGCAGAATGAGCTGTTCGACCGCCTTCTAACAAAGTAGCCGCTATCCCAGAAGAGGCTAGGGCCAAAGCGATCGCAGATCTCGAACAATTGGAGCCAACATCAGTGAAATCATGAATGTATTTCCAGTTCCGCAATTTTCGTTATCGACTGATTGCATCAATTCATCGTACACTTTCTTTTATTCTTGATTCAACATTGGCACATTTGTTCGAACAGCTTGACTCAATGCGATTCGGTCGAAGTCCATTTCTCGCACCAATTCTGGATTAAATGCGTCTTGCATTGAACGATTTGGCTGGGGCATCCCCAATTTGCACAACAAATTGCCACTCATGAGCAGACACATATCCTCGATCAAAATCAAAGCTTTGTTGCGCATTCCATCTGACATCTCCAGTTCATTATCCGATGTCACAGTACGAATTCGATGAACTGACATCTCCAGTTCATTATCCGATATCACAGTATCGTCGGCCATATCATCTTTGTATAATCAAAGTATCTACATACTTCATTTCAAAAAGTTAGTTAATGTAACATAGTACACATAATTTATTAGAACAAACTTTTTAGGTACCTATAGGTATTTAAAAAAAAAAACTTTCAAAATTGTTGACAACAACAATTTGGTTGGAAAATAATTAAAATAATTGACAACAACAATTGCTTTTAAAATATAAAATATTTTTTTTTGTATTTGAAGTGTCACTTCTTGTACAAAAATGAATTTATTGGAATGGCGGTTGCGCCTTTTTTCAAAAATTTATCATACAAATATATTAACCTTCTCTGCATGGTCTATTAACCAACAAAAAAAACTAAATCAAAATCGGAAGTGTGTGGCAGTCGGTAGGCTGTCACACACACGTTTATCAAGTTATTTTTATATATATAGAAGAATAGATGTATGTATATATTTTTTTGTAGTCTGCTGAAGTTAATTAAATGAACTATACCTAGTGAATTGTATAGTCCGTTACCTTTTTAGATCACTGCACAATTTTAGAGCTTAACGAAGAGAGCAACGAACAAATTGGTACTTTTCCTCCTTGCAAATGATTCTCGGAATCTCGGTATCAGTGCCATTGGTTTACTTAAACGTAAGTCGTGGGCCAGATCTTAGAGGCGATAACGCTTTCTCCTTATATTCACCCCTATCGAGGTATCAGTTCGGAAAAATTTCCGATACGAAAGTCAAATTCGATCGGAACTCAAATTGCGTTCGAACTTCGAAGTATCCGTTTCGGAACAAAATAAATTAAGTATAAAAACACGTTCATTTCACATTTAATCACCCCTATCGAGGTATCCGTTCGGAGAAAATTCCGATACGAAAGTGAAATCCGATCGGAACTCAAATTGCGTTCGAAGTATCCGTTTCGGAACAAAATAAATGAAGCATATAAACGCGTTAATTTCACATGAATATATTCCGCAGCAATTCGTTGTCGGAGAGCTTCGGAAAAAACTGCCGTGTGACTGTCAAAAATAAGTGGTATAACGCGGTTCCACGCAATGCGACAAGGTGCGCTATATGCCATCGGAGAATTTTTCTGAAAGTTGTATCGGAACGGATACCTCGAATGGAATTTCTCCGATTTCATACAGATCGGAGAGAATTCCGTTCCGAACGGATACCTCGATAGCAGCGCTGCCGAACGTACTACAATAGGAGTATTGTACTCCTTTTTTGGCTGCCGTACTCCCGTACTCCCCAATGTTAAATTGTACTCCTATTTTTAGTTTTTCATCTTAATATTTTCATTTATCATAAAATTTTTTCAATTTCACTTTTTCGCATTATAACACTACCTTACCTAGTACGAAAGAACCCTTATACAATATCTACAACACATTTTAATCTCTGAACGCTTCTATTGAGATTTCTGTCATTCATTAGCTGTGTTCGATTTGGTTGTTTTATTTTCGCGTCGTTTTGCGTGCTAGTATTTTGTGTTTTCTTCCATTGATTTTTGTTTAGTGACTTTTGTTTTGATCTGCAACGCATTTAAACAAACGAAATGGATAAGTATGAACAAATAATTAATATATAATAGGACTGTGGTAATTATCCATGATTATTCATCCCCACAGATTTCTGATAAAGCTGAAACCAGAGAGTGTACCAGACACAACACGTAATTCAACAAGTGAGAATAATTTAAATACCTCTCCAATACCGTCAACTTCGGGATTCAAAAATAAAAAGCGCCCTGGCCAACCTCTTAAGGCTTTACAGGAATCATATTCTGAGTCCGTTTCTGACTCGGACAATAAAAATGAAGAAGAAGTAGTGGATGCGGCTGTTGCTTTAGAACGATTTAAAAAGAAAAGACTGCAGCGTTTCCGACCAGTGTGGTTATCCAATTTTAATTGGATGGAAGCAACAATTGGAAGAACTGAAAAAACTCAACCGTTTTGTAAGTTCTGTAAAGTGAAATTGATCAACAATTATTCACATTTAGAGCGACATGAACAATCAAAGTGTCATGTCAATATAATCGCTAATCTAAAGCATCAACCTTCAATAGCTAATGAAAATAAATTACAAAATTTTCAAAAAAGAATCACCAAAGTTATGATTGCCGAGCTAAGGATTATCATGTTCATAATTCAGCATAATTTGCCTTTTATCTTAATCAAACCGTTAATAGCACTTATAAAATCAGTGGCCACGGACTCGGAAATAGCGAAAAAGTTAAAATGCGGTAAAACGAAAGTAGCAGAAAAAATATATGTAATCCCCTCGTACTCCCCAAAAATAAGTTCTTGTGCTCCCCATCGAAATACTAAAACGGCAGCCCTGCTCGATAGGGGTGAATATTCCGCGGCAATTAATAGATGGTTGTCGGAGAGCTTCGGAAAAAATGTGCTGTGTAGCTGTCAAAAGTAAGTGTTTGGTATAACGCGGTTCCACGCAATGCGACAATGTGCGCTATACCTATTTCATCGGAGATTTTTTCCGAAAGTTGTATCGGAATCGATACTTCGAATGGAATTTCGTTCCGAACAGATACCTCGATACGGGTGTGAATAAATAGTAATGGAGCTATAAAATCGAACAGCCAATGTAAAGCATTTGTTTCTTTTTGTGACTTGATAAAGTTGCTGTTCTTGGCTTAGTGAGAACTTCATTTGGAATAGGTTCATCATTCTATATGGTAGAATGTTTTTCAAATGTTTAAAAATGTAGGTTGCATCTAATTCAAAATACATTCCTTCGCGATGTGTGGTGAGTTGGCAATCATTTGACCACCCTCACATATATTTCTGTTCTAAAGTCTATGCACTGTTTGCACAGAGACTTATGGTTTTAAAGTCCAAATCTGATTGCAATCTGAATAAAATAATGCAAAAAACGAATCTTGGTTCGAAGACTACGGGAAGGTAGCAACGATTTTTTTTTAGTAGCTTTTTCAATCATCCGCTAAAGCTACCTCATTATTGTACGCATGCCGAGACCGACAATATTATCATAAAGGACTCTCAGAAGTGGTAAGTAGAGTAGTTTTGTCTTCTTTTTTTCTTGCGCTTTTAGCTTTTGGTTTGGATGCCTTATTGTGGTAATTTTAGTCAAATAGGTGCAAGAATGATGTGGGAATAAGAAGTATGCATCTTAATCTTCAACATTTCCAACTCAAGTCATTCACCCTTCACGAGACGCCAAAATCAAACTGTCCGAATTTATTTTATTTATGAAGAAGTGATTAAAAGTGTGTACTACTTTTTTACCTTGGTGTCTTCTTCAACAAAAAACGCGACCTTAACATCCGCTTCTAGTCGAGTCCTATCATTAAGGGAAGAAGCCGATTTTGAAGAGGCTTATTTCTTATTCGAATATATTTTATAAAACTGTAGTGTATATAATGTAGTTCACTTAGGTGCACGACCTTCAAATTTGAAGGCTCTAGAATTGAAAGCATTCAAAAGCAGGTTCTTCTTTTCGCCTTTTCTCTTTCACTCTGCAACTTGGGAAGTCGTCTCCGCCACAACTCAAGTCGGTTTTTGAATCTTTAGGCTTTAAAACAACGAAGTGAAATATGCAATGCACTTGTTTTGTTTTGCAAAGTGAATGAAAACGTCAACTACGAGTATTTTTTCAATCCTGGATAATATATAAAAATACCAAGGTATAATTTTATTTTGTAGCGTCTAAGGACTTCTCTGTGTAGCCGTGTACATAATCTTTCAAAACGGGGCATATTGCTATAGAAAGTGAAAAGTGTTCTCTGTTGTTACAAAGACCGCAGAGGATTGACAGCTTCGGCTGATTGATTTTGATTGCGATCTACTTATCTCTTACGTACCTACCTATATCTAGTGCTTACATTATCGGATTGATGTTAATAGTGAGGAAAAATAGTAATCTTATACGGATGTGGTTATAGGTTATCTAAAATTGGCACTGCATTCTGACTGAGCACTCGCTTAGGGAACTTGTTCCGCATCTCAGTTACCCAGCCTCCAGGTCGAATCTATAAGTAGGAAAAGACTCGTTTCAAGAAGTATCGAAAAACAATTCTCCTTTCTTAAAAGAGTAAAGATTCCATATTGACCAAAAGTACTGTTTTTACTGTCGCACAAATGCACAATACTTTATTCTGCTTTGAGCTGTGGGATATGGTTTCATTAGCAGTCTTATCGTACTTTAAGTGCTCACATTTATAGGCAGGCTGAATTAAAAAAGAAAACATCTGCCACGACCTAGAAGAAGTATGATGTATGAAGAATACTTTTTTAAATAAACCTAATCTTGCCTCCCGATGTCAAACAAACAAAATGCGCCCCTAAATTAAATAGTGTTTAATATTCATTGAATTATCTTAAGATGAAGTTACATATTTTGCTTGTAAGATGTTTGAGCATGTCTTTATATAAGTCTGTTGTATACGCATCAGTTTCCACTCACCATGTATGGCAATTCCAGTAGGTAGGTATGTAGTTAAGTACATCAGAAACATCTCGTTAACTAATTTCTTATGCAAATGCACGCATAAACTTCCATATGCCATCCCGGTTTAATTAAATGATCAAATAATTACCTGGGACAAATGCAATATATCAGAGAAGCTCGTCAAAGTTATGCTAATTACAAATTCATTAGATACAAACTTTGCATGGCCTCGATGGCATAAACGATACCAACTTCGAACCGCGACTTGTCTATACTCCAAGCCACTACACACACGTCTATATACATTTTTAATTTTACAACTTCAGGCGGTGTAAATATTCTCTATTTATTATGTATATCTGAAGAAGTGGGTATAGTACCTATTTGTAATCGCGTTGAAGTCTGGAATCTTGAAGCATTTGCATTTAATATACTTTTCAACCAGTTTCACTCGTTAATTAAGGATTGCTTGTTATTTTAATATCACGTGCGCAGATGTCCTATGTAAATATGTGTGCGGGACATATTTTTAATAATAAAATAACTAGTCAGCTTCTGTCCAAACTGAGGACCATTGGTCATTATCGTAATGTTTGTCATCCTCTTTCAATTGACATGGATGTCTAATATCCTTCTAACATGTGAATGTGCACAAGCACTTGTGGAAGTTTTACGATTATGAATAGCCAAGATATATTGCATTTCTTGTGGGAATATCTACCTACTCATAATAAAAGTATCTCGGCAGACATTTTTGATGAAAGTGAGCGAATAAATAATGGTACGTTGCAATTTAATAAGGGCGGATGTTATGGAATATGCTGAAGTCTGTGTCAACGCCATGGCATGTCCGGTGAATGAATGACAGATTACGATCTGACCGTAGCCAAAGCAAATTACTCACCGTATTTAATATGAATCTTTGACATGACATTTTATTATATTCCCCTTTGACCATGTAATGGGTAACATGCAGCCCTCTGCTCTGATGGAATGTGCTGTGAGTTGAGGTGAAACATGATGGAACGGACTCTCGCTCATGTGGAATATTTTCTTGAATATGGTCATTCGAGTGGATCACGAAAAAGTGACCATAACATTCAAACATATATAGGAGTCCTACGGTAATGAATAGGCGAAGAACCCTTGTCAAGGAGAGGGGGTACAATTGATCCCCAAAGCTTCTAAATGGGAGTAAAGCTACATTTTCGTTATTATATTGTCATTTGGGGAAAATTATAAATACACAGTGCACGGGTGACTTGAGCTTCTATAGGAACAGATGGAGCTTAGATGCCCGCATGCATGTTACTAAACATGAACATGTGGTTGGGTTTGTATGAATCGGGAAGACATTGATTGGCATCATAAAATAATCCGCATCAAGGCTAATTTCGCCAACATCAGCCTAATATGTGCTCACGCCCCTATAGAAGAAAAAGACCATGCTACCTGTACGAGCTCCTCGACAAAACATATGAGCAATGTCCTAAGTATGACGTTAAGATTGTCTTAGGTGATTTTAACGCCAAAATAAGAAAGGAGGACATCTTTGGTAGCACAATCGGGAAGCATAGCTGAATGACGATGGAGAATGCTCGGTGCTCCATAAAGGTTGGAAAGAATCTCACCGAGACGCTTGATGTCAAAAAAGGACTTAGACAAGGTGATGCGCTGTCGAATGACTTCTTCAACATAATACTTGAGAAAATTGTGCGAAGCTCGCAAGCCAATACCAGGGGCACAATCTTCCAAAAGTCTGTGCATATACTCTGACGAGATTGACATCATTGGCAGAACACAGCGAGCTGTCACTGGTGCGTTTGCAATTGTATGTTAGTACAGAAGCGGAAAAAATGGGTTTAGTAGTGAATGGGGGCAAAACAAAGTACATGCTGAAACAGACAACATTGACGAATCGAACAGAACATCGCTATAGACAGTTATTATAATTCTGAGGTAATTAGGGACTTTGTCTACCTCGGCTCCGCTATAAATTTTGACATCGACACCACATCAGAAATTAAGAGTTACACTTGTCAAACGCTGTTTCTTTGGCCTAAGAAGGCAACTGAGAAGTAAGGCCTTGTCAAGAAACACTAAGGAAACTCTATATAAGACCCTCATCATGGCACAGAAGCATGGACGTTATCAAAGGTGGATGAAGATATCCTTGGTCTTTTTGAACGCAAAATTCTTCGAGTGATTTTCAGTCCCGTTTGCGTTGACGAGCCTTGGAGGAGGAGATTTTAAAGTGAACCCTACGCGCTGTTACAAGCTTCGGTTGCCGCGATTTGCTGCCAGACTGTTAATTTCTATATACTCTCTAATTAGGCTATCACAGAAGTGCAAATGTCGTTCGGTTACCTCTCAGATCCTACTTCGTGCCTTTATACTAATAGCCCCATACAATGTTACCTCTCCACGCGAAAGGGAGGTCCTTAAAATAGCTTTGTAACATGATCGTATTAATCGTAAGAGTTCCGATTTCCGAAGGTGAATACGACGCTCCCATTTTTGATCTTTTTGCCCCAATTTCTATGATTTCGTTAAATATTTGTATGTATCCCTTAGGCCCGTTTGCTGATACTGCACATAGCAATTTAAGTTCTACTTAAATTCCTTATGGGCTACTTTTTCCATGTCATAAACTGTCACATAAGATTTTAAGTGGAACTTAAATCGCTATGAGTAGTATCAGCAAACGGGCCTTACAGATGTTTCGGGGTATACCTAACTTCAATAAAACTAGAGGGCGCTAGAGGTGTGCATCGAAGGAGCTCCGACCTCAGAGAGCTAAAAATTCTTACCTACCTAAAAAATAGAATTCTTTCAACGCAGACCAATGTGTTAAAGACTTTAGGCTTCAATCGAACTAACTTACTTTAAAATTTACCGACTCAAATCACTACATTTAAAAAAAATCGCCCGAAGGCTCCGGTTCTCAGCATAAAACAGGTTTATCTCTATTCTTTCTAGCAAACCCCATATTAGGTCAATTTGCACTTTTCTGAAATTCCCTGTTACAAGCAATCGATATTCCCACGCGGAGCATTTCCAAAAGCAAACCCCTAGTAAACCAAAAAAAAAGGATAACAGCCCATTTGATCCGCAAAGTACATGTCATATTAGCAAAATATCCGTGTCAATGGATATTTAGCATTCGTTCAATTTATTGGGATTTCCATAGGCAGGCAGACGCACATCAAAGGCACTCCTGTCATTCCACAACCAGCGCTAACAAATCCTTTCTAAATGGGTGTCAAATTATACTCCTTTGAGTGACAGATTTGTTTTTTTTTTTTTCTTCCTTTCCCTGTAATACGCACCGTCAACATTTTCAGTATGAATCTGGTATGCTTGTTGCATGTAATTGTAATAGAGCAGGAGTACGCGTATCCTTGCGGCTGAATTCGAAAATTATTAATAACTAATAATTTCAATGCGGTTTCACTTACGACCGACGTTCGGCTCTCATTAAAGTGTAAGTGAGTATTTAATCTGAGCGACATAAACCCTTATCCCCGAGGACCGGCCAGGGTGAAAATAAGAAAGAGAAAAACAAAATTCCAAAGGGGTGGGTGTAGCTACTCGTATATAATCGTTTACGGATTGCAATGGATTTTTCATAGTTCATGAGGATAATAATTGAGATTTTGTTGGTTTGGTTTCTGTGCGCGGATATTATGTTGCATGTCTGGGAGTAATTTTCGTCCAAGGAATTATTACACAGAAAGGACAGAAATAATAGCGGCAAACGACTGTGTTATTGAAATTCGAGACGTTAACGACGACGACAACATAGCGATATATATATGACATGGGCATGGGCATATCCTCGCATTCATGTCACGGGGTATAAGTAAATTAGGTTATTACAAGACTCCTGTGATTAGGATTTATTGTTATCAAGTCTGTGTGCTAAACAAAAGGGATCGGCGCGATGTGGTCATATAAACGTAGTTGTGGACTTATGCGGGTGCTCAAATCCTCCACCTCCTTTAATGTCATTTTGGGATAGATTCAGTTTTCAGCATGCATGGATTGATCACGCGTTGCAAGGTTTGTTGTAACTTACGCTCCGGGAAACAATACAATTTTGGGTTAGGGGTAAAATAGTAAAATAGCGTCGTCTGTGTAATCCTCTTATGTGTTATCAAATTAGAGGGGATTTGCTATAGTATATATATATGTTTCGTTTTTTTTTTTGAAAATAAGTGAAACAGAAAATCGATAAGAAAAGAGAGATACAACACTTTGTGGAGGGGGAATATATTTGGTACCTGAACATTTTTCGAGGAAGACAAACATTTTATTGAATGTATATCTATATCGGATTATAGGTAACGCTTTAGTTTGTTGAAGAAAATTCGTCCTTTGTGATTGATTTGTGCTTAATTGTAGCCATTTGACCTCATGAAATGACTGATTTCTCAGTTGAATAACACCTTGTAGAACCATACATATGGCAATTGTAGTATGCATAACTTATATAAACTGAAAGATTTGAATTAAGATATTCTAAATACATATACTTAGAACTTATCTTTATCGCTACTATGGAGGAAATATTTCAAAGCCCAGAGTTTAGAATTGTAAAATATTAAGCAAATAAAATAAACTCATATTATTATTATCTTATTAGCAAAACAATAATTCTTATGCTAACGGGTGATTTTTTAAGAGGTTTAGAACTTTTTAAAAAAAAAAACACAAAAAATTCGTAAAAATGAATGAAATATTTATTTGAATCGATAGTTTGAACCTTGCAATTTAATGTTTAAAGATAATTTCATGCAAATGTTGACCGCGGCTGCGTCTCAGGTAGTCCATCCGCTGAGTCCAATTTTGGCATACTCTTTCACACATATCGGCCGGTATCTCACGAATGAATGCATGGATGTTGGCTTCCAGTGCGTCAATCGAAGCGGGCTTGTCCCTATACACATTAGCCTTGACATACCCCCACAAAAAATAATCTAATGGTGTCAAATCGCACGATCTAGGCGGCCAATTGACCGGCCCGAAACGTGAAATTAACTGTTCACCAAACTCGCCTCGCAATTGTGCCATTGTTTCGCGTGCTGTGTGGCATGTGGCACCGTCTTGTTGAAACCACATATCATGCAAGTCAAGAACTTCCATTTCGGGCAAAAAAAAGTTTGTTATCATCGCTCGGTAGCGTTCACCATTGACAGTAACGCTGCGATTCGCATCATCTTTGAAGAAATATGGCCCAATAATGCCGCCGGCCCATAAACCGCACCAAACAGTGGCTTTTTCGGGATGCATTGGTAGCTGTTGCAATGCTTCTGGCTGATCTTCACTCCAAATGCGGCAATTTTGCTTATTTACGTACCCATTCAACCAAAAATGAGCCTCATCGCTGAACACAATTTTTCGATAAGGCCCCAGTTATAGCCATACGTAAAATGCAACCGAAAAAGTTGGAACAGTATGAAACTGAGTTTTTTTTCGTTTGGGCGGTCATAGCGAAAAATCTGTCAGAAAAAAGTTTCCGTACTAAGGGCCGGTCTATTCACAGCTGGTTAAAGCATTGGTAGGTTACCACTGATTTAGCTTATAAATCAGTGATAACCAATGAGTGTCTTGAAAGTTTTTTCACTTCGGTCACCAAACCATAGCTTTGCAGAAAATCGTTCCATTTTTCCAGTTTATTTGTCATTTAGTGATTGACCGAATCCATGGTTATATTTTTTTGTTTCTCGGGTCCATTTGTTTTTGATAAGTAATTTATTTAGCTAGGTATTTTATTATTGTATTTATTTTTACTAAACTTAATAAACACAAAAATTAATATCATAACCAAATTATACAGGACTTTTTTAAGAACTAAAGAATGAAACTTTGTATTTGTTAGTCAATGATTTTTTGAGAACAAAACCGAAATAAAGCTAAATCCAATAAAATGTATTACAAATTAACAGGCCTCATGTTAATTTATTCAACGACAATCGCAATTTTCTCGTTCTCTCAGTATATAAAAAATCTTGAACAAACGAAATTACAGATAATCAGTGGTTAAATCTCATTAACCGCTCAAAATCAGCTGGTTATCGATTTCACTGGTTAACAAAGCAAACTACTGATTCTCTGGTTAATATTTTGCTGAACAAACGCATTCGATGGTTATAAGCTGGAATAAACGATGATTAAAGATAACCAAAATTGAAGAAACCGGGCCTAAGACAATTACCTACAACAAACCAACCCCCACTGATTGGATTCCATCAGAAAAAAAGTTCCTGACAGATGGAACTGTAAAAAAATGAAATACTTCAGTGGAATGATTCGGTTTTCTTTAGGGGAATTGACTGAGAAGTTGATCAGTAAAAGTTTTTCGTACGTAAAAATGAATAAATTATTTTTCTAGAAAATTTAAAGATCATTTACATACTTTGTTTTGATAATCTAATTTTATAATTCATAAGCAACATTTTAAGACCAAGATTGAGTTAAACCACCAAGTTTAAGTGGTCAAAAAAGCAAAAGAAAATTTTTACGGTTTGGTTTTACGGATTGCTATAACTGGGGCCTAAAAAAGCGGATCCTCGGCCACCTTTCCAAGAGCCCATTCACCAAAAATTCGGCGTTGTGGTAGGTCGGCTGGCTTTAGTTCTTGCACAAGCTGTATCTTAAAAGGCTTTACGCACAAATCCTTCCGCAAAATTTTCCACGTAGTGCTGTAACAAAGGCCTAACTGCTGGGAACGGCGCCGAATCGACATTTCGCGGTCTTCTGTCACACTAGCTGATACGGCCGCAATATTTTCTTCACTACGCACAGTACGTAAACGTGTTGGTGGTATAATGTCCAACAAAGTAAATTTGGTGCGAAATTTGGTCACAATCTTCCGAATAGACTGCTCAGAAGGTCGAGAATGCCGATCATAAAATGGAAGCAGCGCGCGATGAACATTTCGAACCGAGCACGAATTTTGATAGTAAAATTCAATAATTTGCAGGCGTTGTTCATTTGTAAGACGATCCATGGTTAAATTGCAAACCAAACTGAAGCTGTTTGACAGTGACACAAGGTACTAAACACACGTCAGCTGTCAAAACCAGTGTTGCCAAAACCAAACCAGCTAAAAAATCACCCGTTATATCGGGTTTTTCAATAAGAGCGCTACAAATAAAACAAAAACGGTTTTGGATATCAATGAAATTCGTTATTCCTGTGAAAGTACGTTTGATGCCATTATGCAACCACGGGCACGCTTGCAGAAGTCCAGACGCTGAACCCAATTTTCGACGGTTTTCAAGCATAAATCGACCGATACTGCTGCAATTTCACGTTCGATATTCGTTTCGACGGTTTTCAAGCATAAATCGGCCGATACTGCTGCAATTTCACGTTCGATATTCGTACGAAGTTCATCAATCGTTGCTGGCTTGTTGGCATAGACCATAGACTTGACGTAGCCTCACAGGAAATAGTCTAACGGCGTCAAACCGCACGACCGAGGCGGCCAAGCGACTGGACTATTTCGTGAGATAACACGTTCTCCAAACTTGGTTTCCAATAAATTGATTTTGACATTCGCTGTTTGGCTTGTGGCGCCTTCCTGTTGGAACCACATGTCCTCCAAGGCCATACCATCCAATTGGGGCCAAAAATATTCGGTTATCATTGAACGGTAGCGATTCCCATTCACAGTAACGTGCCGATCTTGATCATCACGGAAGAAGTACGGCCCAATGACGCCGCCGGCCCATAAACCACACCAAACCGTAATTTTTTCAGAATGCAATGATGACTCGTGGAGTACGTGTGGATTGCTGTCTGACCAATACCGCATATTTTGTTTATTGACGAAGCCATTCAGCCAGAAATGAGCCTCATCGCTGAAGATGATTTTTCGATGAAAATCCGAATCATTTTCAAGTTGTTGCTCAGCCCAAATCACGAACATACGACGCTTCTGGTGGTCAAGCGGCTTCAGTTCTTGCGTCAATTTAATCTTGTAAGGATGTAGGCCAAGATCTTTTCGCAAAATTTGCCACAACGACGTCACAGAGATGACCAACGCTTGAGAACGACGTGTGAGAGACACATTTGGGCTTTCTTCAACTACAGCCTCAGCGGCAGCAATATTCTCGACACTACGGGCACTTATTTGTCTCACTGGCACAGGAACATTTTGTACTGTGCCTGTGGATTCAAATTTTTCCACTAGACGTTCAATTGTTGATCTGCTAGGACGATTATGACGACCATAAATTGGACGTAGCGCTCTTAACGTTGAGGCCACTGACTCCGAATTTCGGTAGTAAATTTTTATAATTTTGACTCGTTGTTGGCTCGTATATCTTTCCATTATGAAATGGCAATCCTTACTGAAGAGAAAAATGTCAAAAGAGCGGCAAGAAATTCTGCGTCGTTTGCTGTCCCTCTTGCTCCACTTTTGTAGCGTCCCTGTTGAAAACCCCTTTATATTAACGAAATAAGTTGGCATATACAATTCTGAGTGTATTTTAGAATTGTCCTTCAAAACTATAAATGGGAGGTGAAGGATGAAGGATATATATATTCCACAGTGCGCATACCCACTTATAGCGTCTGTTGAGAAAGACGTTGGGTAACGGCCTTGGGCCAGTACTTTAGCCAACCCCAGTTCAATTTCCAGACGACTGTTAGATCATCCACCCTCTGGATGAGTGTCAAACTAGGACAGTGCCTCGTCCTTTCTATACTGCAAAAACCATGTTAAATATCAAAATATGGATCAAGCTTTTCTGCAATTTTTCTCTCGGATGTTTGTCAGAAGTTCAGGAGAAATTGGTTTTTCTTTTTTGCGCTCGTAGTCCAACACACTAACCACTAAGCCACTACGCAGAACTATATAGAAAAACTGCCTCTAAATTATGTTTGCCACATAGACCACGACCTGACCTACATGTTCTATGCAGTCTATGTAACTTCCTGAAGGTAAAATGCACTTTAAAGTTAAATGAAGTTAAGTAAATTATACAATGGGACAGCTGCAGTACATGAAGTTCTTCATTTAATAAATGGAATATATTGCTCTACGATTCTAAAATTTGTAAATCGGTTTTAATAAGCTACAGAAATAGTGCATATTTCAATATTTTATAAGTATAGAACTAATGCACAAATATATTATGTTATTAAAATGTCAATCTAACAGATGAGTTTTGCCATGTCATAAAGTATTTTTTGTTTAATTAAAATCTACACTTGGTGCCTTGGTGAATTTTATAAACCCCTGCATTTGTCCACTTCGCCATTTCTCAAAAACGTCTCACAAACAGTCAAGAGTATAACTGTCCTGAAAATTGTTTTGTATTTAACTTTCCACACTTGAGTAAAATATCTCTACCACCAGTTTCAAAAAATGAACTTACAAACGGTAGTGAACAGCACAGGGTTCTCGAAACTCTTGCCCGCAATTTGTTTATTTAGTGTAAGCAGATTCCTTAAGTAGTTGGAAATGAGGTGCTCTTTAAGCTTAATCTTTTTCGACAGACTTTTGATTAACTCTATAATAAGTGCCACCACAAGACTGTTGACAGGCTTTGACATGCATATATATTTAAATGGGTTATCGAAAATACCTACAACAGAACCTCAGGCATCAGTAACTGTCATTTCTTTTTTTCACCAACCAACTTCCATCTAAAACGTTAACAAAATTTTCATCTGACATCAATTTTTATGTAAGGTCCTTCTCCACATCTTGCGATTTGGATCGCATTCACCCATCCGATTAGAAAAATTCCATTTAATTGTGAAAACGTTTTGCAACCGCTTGCCACAAACTCGAACATTCTCTATGAAAGAACCATCCTCCATGATGTTGATAATGTAATTTTCTCTTTAAAATGCCACGTGACAGCTAAAAGCGATTGCTCTTTGGAGAATTGACAATGTTCGACGGCGTCAAACAAAGACGGCGGCACAGAAAATCCGACACACTCTGTTGAAGTGTGCACGTGAACCAAACAATAGGTGGTCTATAATAAGAAGGGCGCAGATTATTACAATTTTATTATTAAATTCAATTGTAGCTGTCTTTTGTCCGAAGGATCAGTGAGAGAATTTCCACCTTTTGTTGGCTTCGGAAATGTCAATTACTGCACACCGCGAAATAAGCGACAACAGCCACAGCTGGATGCTGCTAAAAAAATAATAATTTGAAACAGTAAAACTAGCTAATAACAATAATAACAAACATAACGTTTTCACTTTGCAAACAGAACGTGTATTGCATTTTACAATTTGTATCCTACGGCGAAAAATCAGTCAGTGAAAATGGAGTTCACAGAAAAATAAAACAACTCTTTGTAGATAAATTGGAATCCATTTGAATGCAAAATGATTGTAGATAGTGTGATGGTGGTGGGTTACCTTTTTTCGTTTTTACGCGAATGTTTTCTAAATTTTTAATTAAAATTTATGTTTGCCCAGACAGTTGGAGGTTGCGTGTATTTATTTTCAAATGGATGCATGTGTTTCCGAGGATGTAAGTCAAAAATGGTATAAAAAAAAGTACTTTTGAAGAATAAAAAAAATAAAACTGATGTCCGTAGACCGGAAGCCCAGCAATATCACATAATTTTGCAATTTTTAATATAGAGACGAGCTGTTAGCTATTTGGGTCTTCCTTGTTCTAATGGGTATGGGCTGGGCTGGGCAATGGTTGTGTCCTCTCATGCTGAAGGTGTGTATTGTGTCGCTGCGCGGGCTTAACAAAATAAATAAATAATATTCAACGCAATAGGTCCTTGTAGATTGTTCAGATCCTATCCATTCGTGTGTGTTTTTAGTTCACACTGGTGGGGCCTACAATTTTATGTCATGTATACTTTTTGTTGAATTTAAATGCTTATTTAGAACAGTTACATCAAACATTTTTAAAAACGGAAACGCCGCCACTGTTGTATGTAGTTAAATTAAAAAAACTTCGTGGCTTAGTTTTTCATTTTCGGAACGAATGGAAGGGATCTACAATTTTATGCCGACTCCAAACGGCTAATTGAGAAGCTCTTTCAAGACATTTATACTCTCGGATGTTTGTCAGACGTTCGCGAGAGGTAGCGCAGCGGAAAAAAACCCTAAGTCGGAATTGGGTTTTTGCGGGATTCGAACCTGGGACCCCCGCATAGCAGTCCAACACACTAACCACTAAGCTACTGCAACTACGCTAATCCTATGCTAATCCTACCCTCTGAATTTCTTAAATCGACGTAACTCTCTGTTATCTACGATAGCTTTTGAGCCGAAAATTCCAACTAAAAAGTATTAAGCCTTACTGTCGGAGGTGCATTTTAAATATTGATTTTTTTTTTTTTTTGTATGAATAGGTAGGTACGTTATTCCAGTTGAATGGATTGTTTGATACCCCATGGATATTCCTAAGCTGCTTCTCCCGGTGACGCGCATGACACTGCCGCATAGCTTTAGGTAATTTTGAGCGATGGCATTGATTATCGATTGTGGTTTATTGGCATCGACCCTTCCACTTCAGGAAATCCTTGGTGGCCAATTCAGGTCACTTCTGAACACCAATGTTGCCGCAGCTTTTTTAGTAACAAATTTTTTCAAAAGGCTTAACAAATGGAACAAAAAATGTAACAAACTGAAAGAGATTTTCAACTCACAAAAAAAAAAAAAAAAATGTATTAGGAATTCCTTATCACATTTAAAAATAGTTCTTTATTGTGTCCATTTTGTCTTTTACAAATACAAAAAAAAATAAGAAGGAAACAAAAATATTGACCATCGAAGTAGATTTCAATTTCGAATTTACAAACTTTACTTACCACGAGATTTACAACATTTTCAACGGCTACGCGGCAAGACAGAAAAATATGGTTGTACCTATATTTTCTCGTTCCCTCCCATTCCCATTCGCAGTTTGACGTTTTGCACAACTTTTGCTCTTGGTAAACAAACAAATACATTGACTGAAATTGGCAGAAGTTTGTTCGAAAGAAAAAAGTGCTACCAGTTCATCTTTTCAATAATTTTTAACGATAAAAACAAACAAAAAAAAGATTTGAATGGGAAAAGTGTAACAAAGCTAAAAAAGTAACATTGTAACAAAATTATATAAAATAATTAAAAAGTGTAACACATTTGTTACACTTGTATCATTGTGGCAACGCTGGTTCTGGAACATAACCATACCTGCCAAGTTCATGCTTCATACATAGATAATATCCATCTGCTTCTGCTATGTGACACGTAGCCCCGTCCAGCTGGAAAAACATGTCATCTAGCATCCCACCGTTCAATTTGGCCAAAAGAAATCTGTTATCATTATTCTGTAGCGTTCGCCTTTGACGTTGATGGCCTCACAAACTTCATTTGCAAAAGAGTACGGACCAATGACGTCGCCAGCCTGAAATCCTTACCAAACAGTTACTATTTGTGGATGAATTGCCACCGTGTGGATTGCCGTCGTCCCATATACAGGGTGGGCCAAATACAAGTGTTTTTATAAAAATGCAATAAAATGAACAAAATTAAACGATTCCCATGTATTATGGCTTTATTAGTAAGTCTTTCAAGTGGCTGCCTCGGCTGGCTTCGCAGATCGCAGTAGCGCATTCTGTCACACCAAATTTCCAAGACCTTGTTGATGGTTTCGGGCTGTAGCTCACGAATTGCTTGGATGATATTGAGCTGAGTTTTCAATATTTCCCAACGTTTTTCAAGCATGAAGCAACTCATTTCGTTCAGCGGAGGTATGATACTGACTTTCTGTCAAGATTTAGAGTGGGTAACAGCTGTCCACCACTAGATGGCCCACATAATATAATTTTTCGCCCAAAGACAGCAAATAAATGGCGTTGTTTATCGTCGTTAACTTTAAGCTCCTGTGTCGGTTGGATTCTGTACTGGTGCAAGCCTATGTCCCGATGCGAAAATTGCCAAGTTGACCACGTTACAGACACGTTACAGACAGACGCCACCAAAACAACATGGCCACCACGGCTATCAAAAAGTCCCAATTGCAAAACCCTTTATACGGCGAATGACCTCGTGGTTTTCATACCACTTAATGAGGGGATATGCCCATATGCTGTTGAATCTTTAATTATTTTGTTTCACCATTAAAACGCACCAATCTGTAGTTAATTTAACTTTACTTAAATAAATAATTTCCACTATGACTAGATTAGTCGAAATACCTCATCTTTATGTACACAGTTTAAGAGTTAGCTCGTTAGTTATCCCCAAGACCTACACAAGTTACGAATATGTAACTACATTTACTTTCTAAGGTAGACCTTCCTCCCCTGCGCGTTGATGTAGTACTCGACTACTCCCTTCCCGTTCGTTACATACACATTACCAGAAATGTCTTCCTTATTCGCCTGACTATCCTCGAGTCTATAGTTGCTGGAGGCATATCTATTTAGGTATGATTTCGAAGACGAGCTCGCCCCATACGATGCCTTCGTGTAGTCTCTATAATACGGAGAACGCCTTGTCGTTGTCGTATAACTCTCCTTCACCTCATATACCTGATTGTAATCAGGCCGATTGAGGATTCTTCCCACACGAAAATATTCATCATTGTCGAAGCGTAAATTTCCCGTACCCGTTCGATCGGGAAAAACCATTTTCGAGCCATACGTACGATGCGAATCGGTATCGATGAAATTCACCTGCTTTCCGCCACGATAGTCATTACTGTAACTACTGCCAACATCCCCATCGGATGTAACAGCAGTAGGGAATCGAAATTCCGATTCGTAATTGGTATGCCCACTCCCGCCGCTATCAGCGAGGGGAAAACTTATTGGATTACTGGTCGGTTCAGCGTAGGCCAGGATATTGTTTTTATTATTGAGAATCCTCCCTTCGACTGTCTCCGAAGTAGGCTCTTCTGTAGCCGTGGAATTCGATTCAATTAAATCAGATTCTTCTACCGCATCGTCGTCACTGCGTCGGTTTGGCGCTTGTCCATTTGAGAAGGCCGAAATTATGTTTCCGAAAAGACTTCCTATTCCGTTGGTAACTGCGTCGCTCATAAAAGAATTCAAGTTTCCTTGATTAGTTGTGGTGGGTGTGGAAGCAAGTCCTGTCAGGAAATTAATAATTGACGGTTGTGATGCTGTTGCTGACGGTGAGTTGTGGTGTTGTGTATTTAGGACTGGTTCGCTATCAGGTTCACTAAAGAACTTGAAGAATCCACCACGATGGTTGTTGAGATAATAAAGGATGTCATCCTGTGGGGAGGGATTTTTTATTTTTTTTGTTATTATATTTTTGAATGGAATGATAAATTAAGTCAGACAAGCAAAATGGTTATACCTCATTTTGTGGACATTTGGAGTAGGTCCGTGCACATCTGTATTCACCCCCACTTAGGCCCAGTAGGGCAGCGCGCCCAAAGGTGAGCGCTGGCGAGGACGATGGCAATGATGCGATGAAGCTGAAATGGAATGAAATCTTTATTAGCCGTGGGGATGTACTACTGCTGCTTAGTCAGTCATAGGAGGGAAGGTTTTGAAATGATTAATAAGTAAAAGAGTTTGAGCGTCATGAAGTGAGGTATATTTACTTAGTTCAGCTAAAAAGGAGTTTTTCACATGACCTCTATTGGTGTTAACAGAGGCGACTTTAGGGATACTCAAAATTTGTAATAGTATAATATTCTAGAAAGGTATTGAAACAAATATACGTATTATGGACCTTAACGATTTTTTGTTTAAAGCTGGGGACACGATGGGAACACCTTAAAAAGGATAACAGAGCAGTGTACATATAAAGGTTGTCCGAAAAAAGGAACCAAACCTTACTTATGACTTATGTCCTTATGTGTGATTTTAAATCCTTTTGGAACTCAACTCTTAACGGTCATAGTATTCGTGACATATACTCTACCATGAGTGAAACTTTGTGAGTCTTTGCACAGCTTCAGAGAGGCTTTAGAGGTATATGACTTCTAAGAAAGCCTTAATAAATAAATAGTTGGCGCAACAGGTCCGTAGGTGCCCTAAATCTAGCTTCTCCCAACCATTAAGTAGAGTCCTCATGAATTCTGTTTAAAAAAGCAAGAACAGCATAAGATGACTTGTGTCAAAATTGAGTTTAGTGCTACAATCGGATGCACCGTAACATGTTCTATATGCCACATGATTTTGATTCAAATCGTCGTCCCACATCTGATGTCACACCTTTAACCTGCGCTCCTGAGAAGTGGCTAAAACTGACTAATGTTGTTTTTTCTTGTTGCCACAGATTTATAAAGGCCTTCCTTCAGTGACACAATTCGATCACAACTATTCACCAACAGCATTCTTTCTTTTGTTTCATTTTATTTTGTGAATATTTAAATAAACAGTACCGTGACACAAGGCCATATATTTCGAAATGTATTTACGACACTTTCACAAAGCGACATAAGGCCAAATTCGAACATGGCCTTATGTCATGGCACCTATAATAAACATCTCCATGCTTTGTCGTCATTTGTGACATAAGAATACAAAACAGTTTGTCCGCATAATCTTTCCCCTTGGTCCATATTTCAGCAAAAACGGTTTGGAAATAAGACCGTAATCGTTACCACAAAAAGACGTGTAGCCTTTTAATGTGGTGTACGAAAAGGAGTTCGAAAATATCTTTCCCGAAGAAGAGATTATAATATCACAAAGACTGTTTAATCGAAACTTTATTTTGTGCTATCTGCTCCATTTAAGACCGCACCGACTTACACCTATCGCACATCCATTTCAGATGAAAACCGACATTTGATTTGGCGCTCCTTACTGTTATAATAAATGTGGCATCCTGACAAACACGAATTTCGAATTTACCTACACAAAATATTAACTAAGGAATACATGTATTGTATATCCGTGTAGGGGGCATATTTTAATTAGTTTCCTCAAAAGGAATGTATAGATATGCCCCTAGGGACGAAGTGTAATAATCCCATTTCGTTGTGGTGAACATATTTACTTACCTCGTTATTACCGGCGATGTAATGAAGCTAGGTAATTGTGCCCGACGAGTGGGTGAGCCCAACATCTGACACAACACCTTGGGTACACACTGCAAATCGTCATTGCGTGCAATGTTCTCCAATCCTCGAATGATTTGCATACTAAGAGGATTTCCGACAGCAAACGGTGCGCCAATGCTGTTGAATAAGCTGCCCAAGGGATTAGCAGCACCCGTGCCGCCGAACGGTACAGCGAAATTACCAAATTGATTCGCATACTGGGATGGGTAAGTTGACGGTCCAGTCAACAACGATGACGACGACGACGGTGATGTTGGATCGTTTCGATAAGGAGCCGTTAAATGTCCGTCTTGATAAGGACTATAAGATGATGCGGGCGGACGCAGAGGCGGTGGTGGTGTTGGGACTGGTCTTGGGTTGTAATTGGGCTGTCCGTTAAACAAATAATTGTCATACGACTGAGCATAGGTGGGCCGTTGCTGATATCTTTGCGGTGGGTAATTAGGATTCTTGTAGTTCGAGTACTGATACGATGGCAATGCAGACTGCTGGGAGATGTAGAAATCATTTGCATTCGGTACATTAGGCGCGTCTCGTTCCCGATTACCAGCAAAGCCAGCAATTGCGTTCGGATGTTGCTGATACGGATAACTATTATGATTATTAGCGTTAGCTGATGAGTACTCTCCCGTGTTTAGGGCTAAATTGTGTGGATTTGCCTCTTGATTGGTGTTTGAGTAGGGATTTCTATATCCAAATGATGAAAGTTCATTTCGATTGTTTGCACTGTATTGCTGTTTGTCCGGGAATTGGAAACCACCTCCATTGGATGGCTTAAAGCCGGTGCTATCCCAATCGCTTTGATGGAATGTCGATTGCCTGGCTTCGAGGGAAAAGTTGTAAGGTCTGTGAAAAGAAATTATGGAAATTATTGTAAATTAATAGCTTGATACAAATACGGGCATATAAAGGGTGATTTTTTAGCTGGTTTGGTTTTGGCAACACTGGTTTTGACAGCTGACGTATGTTTAGTACCTTGTGTCACTGTCAAACAGCTTCAGTTTGGTTTGCAATTTAACCATGGATCGTCTTACAAATGAACAACGCTTGCAAATTATTGAATTTTACTATCAAAATTCGTGCTCGGTTCGAAATGTTCATCGCGCGCTGCTTCCATTTTATGATCGGCATTCTCGACCTTCTGAGCAGTCTATTCGGAAGATTGTGACCAAATTTCGCACCAAATTTACTTTGTTGGACATTAAACCACCAACACGTTTACGTACTGTGCGTAGTGAAGAAAATATTGCGGCCGTATCAGCTAGTGTGACAGAAGACCGCGAAATGTCGATTCGGCGCCGTTCCCAGCAGTTAGGCCTTTGTTACAGCACTACGTGGAAAATTTTGCGGAAGGATTTGTGCGTAAAGCCTTTTAAGATACAGCTTGTGCAAGAACTAAAGCCAGCCGACCTACCACAACGCCGAATTTTTGGTGAATGGGCTCTTGAAAAGCTGGCCGAGGATCCGCTTTTTTATCGAAAAATTGTGTTCAGCGATGAGGCTCATTTTTGGTTGAATGGGTACGTAAATAAGCAAAATTGCCGCATTTGGAGTGAAGATCAGCCAGAAGCATTGCAACAGCTACCAATGCATCCCGAAAAAGCCACTGTTTGGTGCGGTTTATGGGCCGGCGGCGTTATTGGGCCATATTTCTTCAAAGATGATGCGGATCGCAGCGTTACTGTCAATGGTGAACGCTACCGAGCGATGATAACAAACTTTTTTTTTTGCCCGAAATGGAAGTTCTTGACTTGCATGATATGTGGTTTCAACAAGACGGTGCCACATGCCACACAGCACGCGAAACAATGGCGCAATTGCGAGGCGAGTTTGGTGAACAGTTAATTTCACGTTTCGGGCCGGTCAATTGGCCGCCTAGATCGTGCGATTTGACACCATTAGATTATTTTTTGTGGGGGTGTGTCAAGGCTAATGTGTATAGGGACAAGCCCGCTTCGATTGACGCACTGGAAGCCAACATCCATGCATTCATTCGTGAGATACCGGCCGATATGTGTGAAAGAGTATGCCAAAATTGGACTCAGCGGATGGACTACCTGAGACGCAGCCGCGGTCAACATTTGCATGAAATTATCTTTAAACATTAAATTGTAAGGTTCAAACTATCGATTCAAATAAATATTTCATTCATTTTTTCGAATTTTTTGTGTTTTTTTTTTTTAAAAAAGTTCTAAACCTCTTAAAAAATCACCCGTTATTTATATATTTTTTTTGCAATAAAGAACTTCAAAATTGAATGATTTGCAAATATTTCTACCTAAATGAGTATAGGTACTTGTTCTTGTTGTTCGAATTGAAATTGAAATTGAAAGCAATCTATACTTACATTAGGCAATTTTTTTGTTACCTAATGGCGTGAAAACTACTGCACAGATTTCGATGAAACTTTTTTTGAAATCTTCCTTAAGATTTTGTGCAACACATAGGCTATTCCCTTTCATTGCCATGTCTATTCTTTGGAGCGTTTTTGACCAAAATGTGTTTTTTCTGACTCTACTGCCTTTAACTGCCTTTATTTTCTCAAATCGAATATTATCAGCAGCCGCGGTTCTTGATCGTTGTTCTGCTTTGGGGTGGTTTGGTGGCGCACATCGCACAAGCACGTTCATATGAAAAAAAAAAAAAACAGCGACAATGTGTTTCTGAGGAAATGCGCAGATGGCTGATGACGTGTGGTGTGGTGATGGACGTATGGTGGAGGTGGTGTATATAGAAATTGAGTTCATGGTTTTTGTTTTAATGGTTGTTATAGTCTCTACGTTGATATCTACAGTAAAGAATTGAAGAATTCAAGAAGTAAAGACGATATAGGTGAATTATGTTATTTGATTTATTTATTGTTGGTGTAGATACAAATTTCCGTTAAGGCTTTTGTTTTAGTGGCTGTTTTGATATTAACTACGTTGATACCTACAGTAAGGAAGTGGAACTTTAGTACTTACGCTGTTGAATTTTATTTTCTTAAATTGGTGTTTTAGGTAAATAGATTTGTTTGATTTATTGTTTCACATTGACAATGTTCACCGCTTTTTTTTAGCTAGACAGTTGATTTTAATCAAATATGCAGTTGAGAAAACGGTCAAATCTCTTTTATTGGAAATTACGCAGTTTCATACCGCGTACGAAGTTGCGGGCACAGCTAGTTAACAATAATTATGTATTGTCATTCAATAATGCCCTCGAAAATAATAAAGTAAATATTGGTATACGGTGCGCGATTTCTACCAACGCTCTCTGTCTCTTCATTGATACAGATTCATAATTCGGGTAGCATTTCTAATTTTAATGATAATAAAAAAAGGAAGTTATTAAAAAAAAAAAAAACTGTGCTGATGGCAATGATTTTATTGAAGTCCTATTTTCTGAAAAAAAAAAAAACACAGTTGTTTAAAAAAAAATGTAAACATGACGCTATGTAGCGGTAGCCGTTAATAAGTGATTTTGCGAAACTTAAAAACGCATTCCTACAATGTTGTCGAAAATTGTTTCTTATTTAGTCATTAGTTATTTAACTATGTATTTAATTTCACGTTGGGAACGAAATAAATCTCATCTATTGTTGTCGAGAACATATGGCGGTACGAAATTTTTTGAAAATCAGCTCCGGTGTCCGCCTCTGATTTCAGACCAATAAGCATTTTGCCGTGCTTGTCGAAGGTCTTTAAGAAGGTAATAGTGCAACAGTTTCTTCAACACCTGCCTCTGTTAAATAAATCCTCCCTTAATGTCATTTTGAAGACAAGAAGTGATGCCGAACCAGTGTTCTTATATCGTGGGATTTATCCCTTCTCGTGGGATTTTCGATGTCCGAAAAGCCTTTCGTGGGATAAAGGGAAAAAGCACCAAATCGTGGGATTTTAAGGAATCTAACAAAAAACATTCGAACTAGAAAATTTTTGCTGAAAATTTCATGAAACACCTTCATTTCACCATGATTGTCAACACACTGAATGTGCATAAAAACCTGCCCATATAAATCTTCTTTTATCTAAATTTTCTAATACCAAAAAATAATTCTAATAATAGGCGTTTTTCTTTTTTAGTTCGGAGCACAACCTGAACTGTTATACAAAAAGTTTGTGTTTCTTTTTTAGCTCAGTCACATCAGAGCTCGAATGTGTTTTTCTTTTTTCGTTCAGAGCATGATCGGAGCGGCTAAGTAAAAAGCTGATTGCATGTATACATTCACACTTCCAGTCACATTTGGCAGAAAAAAAAAGGAAAAACAGAAAAACATCGGAACGATCTGAGCACGCTCGGTTCAGAGCGCGCTCATACAACTCGAGCTCAGTTCATCGCTCAGCTCTGAACTAAGAAAGAAAAACGCCTAATGTTACAAGCTGTGATTTTTAAACTAAAAGTTAATTAAAAGTGATTTTCTTTCCTTGTATAACAAATTTTACTTCTAAAAACTGGATTTTGAGGCGAAAAAGTATCGTGGAATTTTGAGTACAGTGAAAAGGGGAAAAATGACCACGCTTCGTGGGATAAATGAAGGGAGAGTGCTAACAGCACTGTGCCGAACCGTCTAAAATAACGGTATTGAATTTCTTATATGAGCGAATTTAAATACGCTATTGTTCAGCCCGAGCGTTTACAATAATTATAAATACATTTTAGTAAATTGTAAATGTTTTCTAATTTTATTCATTTTAATACAAAAACGCAAATGGTTTTTAAGTCTAACAAACACAAATTTGTACAACAAAATTAAAAATATTGCATTTATGTTTTAATTTCTGTGTTTTTTGCTTTTTGATTGGTTTTCCTTTTTTAATAGTTTGAAGGCAACGAATGTATGTTTACTAAAAAAATATTTTATATAAGTTTGGGATATTTCCAAGACTTTCTTGATAGTCGTCACAAACGGAATAAAATATCTGCTTACTTAAGTTTGGAGGGCTCATACCTGAGTACCTACATTTTTCAACAATTCTCAGAACCTTAGGCGCCTCAGGTAGATATTTGGCTGCAACCAAACTCCTATTTAACTCTTTGAGAAAGGATATTGTTTACCGAGGACGGGGATCTTCGATGAAAGAATGGTTGGTGTGAAAAGGTTGACTTCATGGGAAATATAGATAAGAATAGAATTGTCAGCACTCAGCATAATACCACCCAATTAAAAAATGTAGGAACTTCTGGAGGAATAACAGGTAAAATGTGTGAATTTGTGGAGGGGAAAACATGACAGTTTTCTTCCATAAAAATGTGCCTCACCGCTTTATATTTTTCTACGAGAATTTAAATGTTGTCGGTTTTCAGTTTCCCGAATTCAGAAATAACAACCTATTCAATTTTTAAAAGATCAAATTTTATTTATTTTCACACCTCTATATACATACTTTGGTAAGCACTGTCTCGTTGCTTGGCAAATTGAAATTCAAAAACGGAAGTGATAGTTTCTTAAAACTCCAATGGCTTCCTATGTGAGATTTCTGAAATAATTTAGTAGGCTATTTTTTCTATTTGCGAAAATATTCAATTAAATAATTGTGATCTTAACACCACCAATAAGGTTTGATAATTTGAAAGGGATCTTATTGCGACACAAATGCACTCATCAATCAATCATGAAGTATAAGATATAAGAAGCATAGGAAATCAAAGGAAAGAGTATTACAAAAAGTACCGAAAATTATGCCCGAACGAACGATAGGGCATTAGTGATTTGCATATGATATTTGACAGATCAGTGGATAATAAATCCGTTCCCTAACGATAATGGATTAGAATACATTAGTCAAACTTCGTTCCCTTAAGCAAAAGTTGTATTCGAATGCATTATCGTGAGGCAACAGACCTATTTTGTGCAATTCATATTTTTTGTTTTGTTTTTTTGCTTTTAAAAAGCTTCAAAAAACATTTGAAAGATATCTGTTGGGCAAATTCAATTGCAATTTATTTAGGTACCTATACTCGTTTTTTTTTTTTTTTTTTTGACGATAAAATCATCGTGAAATAATAAACCACTGACCTTCTTTTTCACGAAAACAAATTATAAAATTCAAATTCTGCCATGATAAGAATTGTAATAGATTCTGAAAAAGTTTGTCGCACTAGAAAATGTGTGTTCACTACTTTTACTAAAGCTGGCAGCCAACTTATTGTCGACATTATTGCTTGATTCCGATTATAGTATAAAACTAGCAAGTTTTAAAAATTTCCCAAAAATTTTCTTTAATTTTTCCGTTTCAAGTAGAAGTTGCTACCAACAGAATTCCTCACCTGGTTCAACATTTACCTTGATGTGAATCTTAATAAAGTTGTTGCACAAAGAGGTCTGCACAAAAAAAAAATGTTTTCTGGGCGAATGGATTTCGTCAGATCTGCAGTTTTATGTTGCATGTCCCTTTTCTTGTTATTAAAAATATGTAACTAACTAAATATATAATAACATACCTACTTGAATTATAATGTTAAAGAAAATGACGTGAGACTATGTTCATTTTTTTTTTTTTGGCGAATAGTGGCCCTCGGGCAGCCAGAGTGCAGACCTACGCTCAGGCCGCGGCATCCGAAGGAGCAAAAAACGTTGAAACTTCGCCGGAACCTGTTTCTCATGTATTCTCAGTTATTCTCCAGAAACTTGAAGAACAAAGCAAAATAAATAAAAATATTCTCGATCGCTTGGTTAAGCTCGAGAATAATTCACGGAAAACGCGCACATCAAATAAAATATGAATGAAAAACCAATGTTAAAAATATGCACTTGGAATGCAAACGGACTTTTACAAAAACTCGACGAATTGGAAATATTCATACGCGAGAAAGATCTTGACATTTGCTTGATTTCTGAAACTCACGTGAAAAAGGGATCGAGCTTAAAAATAAAAGGCTATAATGACTTCCACGCTTGTCACCCTTCGGGAAACGCGAGAGGTGGATCGTCATTGTTTATTAAAGACTGCATTGAACTATACGAAGACCTGAAGATAGAGCTTGAAACTATGCAACTGTGCACGATTCGAGTAAAAAATAGTCAGCGTACTCTTAGAATTTCATCTATCTACTGTCCACCGCGTTCCGCGCTTGAAAAAACTGATTATACTAACTTGCTTAAATCGCTCAAACCAAACTTCATTATTGGCGGCGATTTTAATGCGAAACACACGTTCTGGGGTTCTAGATACATCTCGCGAAAAGGAAGAATGCTCTATGGGGCAGGTATGGAGTACAGTTGCGATTTCCACTCGACGGGCAAACCGACCTACTGGCCAATTGATACTTCAAAAATACCTGACCTGATCGATTTTTTCGTCGTGAAAGGAATATCTACCAACCACATTAAAGTTGAAGAGAGCTTTGATCTGTCATCTGATCATTCACCGGTTATTTTAACATTGAGCGTAAAACTAGTAAATAACCTTCAGCCAGCGAGATTAACTGGTAGAACAACTAACTGGGAAGGCTTTAGGAACAAAATTGAAGAGAATATTGAAATTAGCGTTCCACTTACGACACCCTATGAACTTGAGGTTGAAGTAGATCGCTTCGTTGAGATCGTACAGCTCGCTTCCTGGAATAATACGCCTAATCCAAGGAAAACGTCGGCCAAATACGGAATACGATATCCTCCTGAAATAAAAGAATTGGTCAACGAAAAAAGGAAGGCGCGTAAAAAATGGCAACAGAGTCGCGCCCCGCAACATAAAACACATTTGAATTATTTGTGCAACTTGTTGAAGACAGTTATCAAGGACGTTAAAAATCGTGCGATAGGTTCTTACATTGAAAGTTTAACGGCGAAAAAAGATTCCAATTATTCACTTTGGAAAGCTGTAAAAGACACTAAAAGGCCCAAAATCCCCGCGCCGCCAATTAAAATACATCAAAATGAATGGGCAAGGGCAGATAAGGAAAAAGCGGACGTTTTTGCCGCCCATTTAGAAGAAACCTTTAAACCGTACGATGGTCGGGCGGTTCACGACAGTGTTATAGCGGCGGAATTACTATCCGACGATTTAGTACTCACAAGTGCAACGCTAAGGGAACTAAAACAAGAAATTGAATCCCTAAAACCTAAGAAAGCTCCTGGTTACGATTTGATCACGGGAGAAGTTCTCAAAGTTCTACCAAGAAAAGCATTAATTAAGCTTCTTCATATTATAACTAAATGCCGCGCTCAGACTAAAACACGTGCCGAGCCAATGGAAAGTTGCGGAGGTCATAATGGTTTTAAAACCAAGAAAACCGCCAAATGAAGTAAAGTCGTATAGACCAATTTCCCTTCTTCCAGTTATATCCAAAGTTTTCGAGAGAATTTTACTAACGCGCCTACAACCGGTTATAGAATATAATAATCTTATCCCTGACCACCAGTTTGGGTTCAGAACCAAGCAATCCACGTGTATCGTAGCTCAGAGAAATTAGTGGAAAAAATAGAAAACAGATCGGCACAAAAATAACACGCGTCAGAATAAATAAAACACAAGGAAATTATAGTGGAAAAATGTTATAAAAAAACCACTTGTATTTATTCCGTCTCAGTAATGTTGTTCCTCTCACATTGGTTCCTGCTGTCTATCTGACTTTCGTCATACAATATTTAGCACCATCTCGGTCTTTCGTTAAGTTTTATATCCTATCTCAATACATCGACCGCAGAGTAGCAATACTCATGCAGTTCGATACAGTCCCGGCGAAAACCTACGGTTTTCCACCCTTTCGCTTTTTATTTAAATATATTTCTGCTAAGCTAAACATAAATTACAATAGTTATAAATCATTCTCATTCCAGCTCGTCGATTGGCAGGATGCAGATCTCCTGTACCGGCCTCGTAAGTTGATTGGTTGCTGTTTGTAGAACCACGCTTCTAACTAGTCCATCTCTGCTGGGTATTAGTCTCAAAATTCCCCCATCGCCCATGTTGATGGTGGGTAGTTCCCGCTCTTTATTATGCACAATTGTCCTTCTCTCAAGCCGTATTTATCCCTTCGCCATTTCTTTCTCTCATACAGAGTAAATAAGTACTCTTCCACCCACCTGCTCCAGAAATGCGCAAGCAAGTTTTACGCTCCTTCCATAATTTTATACCAAAAAATGTCCCGGCGTTAACGCCTGCAGATCATTTGGATCATCGCTTAATGGCTTCCATCCCAGTTAGCAGTATCAAAAAAAATGCTCATATGCTAAAACCTTCACTCCAACAATTCTCGTCAAATGATATTTCATTGACTTTACCGCTGCCTTGTATATACCACCTTGACGTGGCGCTGCAGGAGCCATAAACCTCCATTCCGTCCCTCTCAAACTTAAGTGTTTAAAAGTATCCTTCACTAGCCAACGCTCTATTGCCTTCTGTAATTCCTTCGCTGCACCGACAAACGCTGTGCCATTGTCGCTATATAACCTTTCACTCCTGCCCCTTCTCGCTATGAATCTTTCGAAACAAGCAATAAACGCCACTGACGTACGATCTGATACCAAATCAATATGTACTGTTCTCGTTTTGAGACAAACAAAGACGGAAATCCAACATTTCTGCCTTATTATTTGCTCACCTGCTCTGTCGATCATTTTGATCTCAAACGGACCTGCGTAGTCTACCCCTGTGTAGAAAAGCTTTTCCTGCTGTTACTCTCTCTGATGTCAAATCAGCCATCAATTGCATCTCAAAGCGATGACTATGTCGCACACACACCAAGTACTTATGTAGATAATTTCTCAGCCCACTTCGCAGCTTTGGAATCCAGAATCTCTGACGAATGTACTGCATCATGACCTGCACTGCTCCATGCTTAGTTGCTGAATGAGCGCTATCCATGATTAACCAAGCTAATCGCGAACCATTTGGCACGATTGCTGGATGATTTCTCTCGTATTCCATCTCTGCTCTCTCTAACCTTCCTCCAACTCTCAGAATCTTTCTACCATCTAGAATTGGCTTCAAGGATTCTATCCTGCTCTTGTCAGGTAAACACCTGTTGTTCTCTATACAAGCAATTTCCTTCGCAAAATGTTTTTCCTGCTCTTTTCGTAGTAAGTGACCAATTGATTCCATCTTCTCTTCGGAAGACGGTTGATCAAGTACCCCTGCTCTATTTCCTGCTCTATTACTTGCTCTTTCTCTCCTTCTCACCTGACGTACAGAACGTCTCCGTCTCTTACCATATCTCTTCTCATCATCCTTCCGTTGTTTTATCTTTGCTCTAGTTGCATTGATAAAGTGAAGCACAAGCCGATTATATTTATAGTCTTCTCTAATGTGGACGTGTATTCAATCAGTGGAATACTCCTTCTCCAGCACCTCACATGAATAGATAAAGGTTCTGTGAATTTCATGATCACAAACTTTCATTTCATCCCTCCCCCCATCTGAAACATTTGGCACAAACTTTTCAGATGACTAGCTCGACCGAGGTTTTGTCAACCATTCCAGCCTATGCAACCACAACTTGTTATTAGCCAATGCTGCTGGGTTTACTCCTCTACTTAGGAGATCAGCAGGATTATCCTTCGTTCCAACATGTCTCCACCTTTTGACTTCGGTGTTTGTCTGTATAGACGAGACTCTCTTCGCTACAATGTTTTCAAATTGCATGATAATTTGTTTATCCAATGCAACGCTACGAGTGAGTCTGTCCAGAGATCATACTCGCTACCTTCCCATTCCCTTGTTTTGATGACGCTAACAATTAGTCGTCCCAATAGTTCCACTGCTGCAAGTTCCAAGCACGGTATTGTCACTTTTTTAAGTGGTGCAACCCGCTTTTTTTTTTTTTTATCCAGCCATTTGCCCATATCGTTCTCACATAAATCGCTGCTCCATATGGTCTTTCGGAAAAACCATGAATTTCCTTCCGTACCTCTTCCGAGGTACCTATCCATCTCTGAATTCTTATACTCTCGAAGAATGTTAATTCCTGCCAAAATTCTTTCCATCTCACATCTATCTCTCTGGGTAGTCTTTCGTCCCAGTCAACGGATCATAAAGTTGTGCAACGCAGCTCACTACTTCTCTCTTCGTCATTGCCTGCTCAGTCACTGGTGTTTTCACTACAAATGTGAATTGATCTTTCTCAAGCAGCCACTTAAGGCCTAAAATCGATGCCTTCTCGTCATCTTGAAACAAGATTGACTCCTGCACTTCATAGTTCATGTCCTTCACTAGAGCCCTGGAATTAGATTTCCATTTTCTGAGCTCAAAAACTGCACCTTTTAAAACATGATCGATATCTTTCGATAATTCGATCGCCTTCTCTTCGGAGTCAGCACCCGTGGTACAGTCATCCATATAAAAGTCTTCCATAATTGCCTTAGCAGCTTTTGGAAAGTCCTGCTCTGCTTCTCTTGCACATTGTATTAACGCTCTTACAGCATTATAAGCTGATGAGGTCATACCATAGGTGACTACCGTCAGCCAATACTCTCTCAAATCATCTAGCGGGTCTTCTCTCCAGAATATGCGCTGCAGATCCCACTGCTCCTTCACAACCTTCACCATTCTGAACATCATTTTAATATCCGCACTAATAGCAACTCGATGCCTGCGGAAGCGCATTAAAATTTCGTGCAGATCCTTCTGTAGCTTCTCGCCCAGCATTTGCACTTCATTTAATGAAATGTTCTTATTTGTCTTGCAACTCGCATCAAATACAACTCTGAACTTCCTAGTGACGCAATGGTGTGGTATGTGGTATACCGTTTTGCCATGCGCTGTACCGGTTACTGGTGTCATGTGTCCTGCTCTTTCGTATTCTCTCATGAACTCCACATACTTCTGTCTCAATTCAGAATCTCCTGCTAACTTCCTTTCTAAAGCAAAGAACCTACGTCTCGCCGTAAGCTCTGAGCTTCCAAACTCCTTCTCTAATTCCTTTAGAGGAATCGCAACCACAAACCTGCCAGAGTCATCACGTGAAAACGTATTGATGAAATTTTGTTCCACCTGCTCCTGCTCTTTTGACCTGCTTGATGCCACTTCAATGTCATCCAACTGCCATAAACGCTTAAGCGATTCATGAATTTGATTGTTGTCCATGTACACGACATTTGACACCCGCTCAAGCTCAGTGCCCCTGCCATCGTTCTCGCTTCCATACTCTCCGAGTATGATCCTGCCGAAAATAGTTTCCATCTCTAGAACACCACCTGGCTGATGCCCTTCCAATAACCTGGATGAGCAAGTGACAACCTTGTAGAACTGTCCATCTGCGGCGATCCCAAATTATGTGCAGGCACAATAGGCTGCCATTTACTTTCCTTGGGCAATACCCAGAAGTCCTGCTCGACTGAAACCTGCGAATCAAACCATGGACTTACCAGAAGTGTGGTTTTGCATTTTATGTTGATGGGCTCGCCCTGCACACCAATCACTTTCTTTGCTATTTGCACCTTTGGCAGGGCCAATCTCTGAGCAAGTTGATAGCTCACCAGATTAGGTTGTGCCCCTGTATCTAAAAGCGCCCTTATTGGCCCATACTTCCTGCCGTCCATCTCAACTCTTACCTGTGCCGTAGGCATCAAGGTAAACTTTTCCTGCTCTTGCTCATTATAATTAAGAGATGTTAAGTAAATATTATTTATATCTGATTCACTCTCTGTTTCCTTCACACCTGCTGTACCTGCTATTTGCTCTGTCTTGGTTTTGTCCAACCGAAGGCGTCTCTCGGGAGGGACAATTATTCAATCTCTCTTCTGCTTGTTTTCGTCTTCCTGCTTACTCCTTCTCTTCCTGCCCTTTTCCTGCGTATTGAAGACCGTGGCTTCACCCTTCTTAGACTCTCTCATAAGGACAGAGTACACTGTTGTGCTCCTACGGAGTATGTCCAGTCTTAAGGCAATTCGAGCAGAGTGCCTTCTTCTTTACGAAGTCCTGCTTGCCCCGCAAGTTCAACACCGCAAACTCCGGACAACGCCACATTCGATGACTCAAAGATTTGCACGAGTGATAAGGCAATGGTCTTTTACCACCTGCTGCTTCCCTCTGCGGGCATTGCTGCCACCTGCTCGCACTTTCTCACACCTGATCAAATGTCATCATCGAAAGATCCCCAGGTGTTCTTCACATCGTGTTGGGTGAATGAGAGACTAACCTGGACTTCGATGGACTGTCCTGCTCTGCCTGCCACACCTGCTGCTGGAGTTGTTTCAGCTACCTTCTCTTTTAGCGCTGCATAGGCGGCCAAATATTTTCCCTCCGCTTCAGCGGTCTTGCGTTGCATCTCGACGTTGATCAGCAAGTCATCGGCCAGCGCGATCCTATTCTCAGACACCTTCACCTTCGCCCAAGTATCCTGCAAGGCTTCAAGCCTAATCTGCGCTGCTGCCAACGTGCAAGTCCCAAAGGTTGGAGATTGCACAAAGGCCAGCATCCTGCTCACCGAAAATATTCCGGCATCCAACACATAATTATCGTTAGGTTCCTGCTCTTTTACCATCTCTTTTACCTGCTTGCCTTCTCGTTTTTTATTATTAATAAAAAATGCCTGCTTGCTTTTCTTTTCTTGAGAAATACCTATTAAAAATCGTATTGCATTAGAAATCATGTCTTAATAATGCTCTACTCTGCAAAAAGAAATAAATAAATAATTGTTCGCAGTAGGTACTTCAGTGCAAAATTTCCCAGTATGCGACAGAAAAGAAGAAAAAAAAAAAAATATGTAAATGTAGTAAATAAATAAAGCAAATATGGGAGTAGTCAATAATGCTCTACCCTGCAGCAAGAAATAAATGAATAATAGTTCGCAGTAGGTACTTGAGTGTAAAATTTCCCAGTATGCGAAAAGAAATAAATATAATAATATAAATAAATGGGATGGCAGATTGTTGTTGCTTGTGTAGCTGTTGTCGTTTTATATTCCTATTTTTTGATTCCAATCTCACTCACAACAAATTAAATAATTTGTTGTGTCTCAGAACTTAAGTCAAGTTGAGCATTCTGAATATTTATTCCTGCTGCTTGCAAGCATTCCTTCTCTTAAAAACTAGCACCGTCGTGCTTTAAGTTTTTTCCTGCTCCTGCTATGTCTCCTTTTTTTTTTACATATAAGATCAAATTATTTCATGCTATATGGCAACTGGTGCATTTGCACTCGAGTTCCTCCTTCACTCCTTCTCGTTTACTTTGGTAACTCGCACACAAGTGCTCTGAGTTCCTCCTGCTTTCTTTCCCATGCACATTCTTTGTCTCGACAAAGTAAATAACTTGGCAAGAAAAAAGGTGACAACAAAAAAAAAACTTAACTCAAGTAACCTAAAATGACAAATAACATTTGTCAACCCCTATCTCACAACAACAATCACCATTATTATTATTTGTTATTTGATGAATATATAATTATTATTTCTACCATTACAATAATGAAATAAGAAAGAAGAAGATACGGAATTATTATCATTCCCCATCGCACACGCACATAACAGAATATGGAATTATTATTATTCCCGATCACACAAGCACAAAACAGATCATGCGAAATTATTAATATTCCCGATCACACAAGCACAAATCAGAATATGGAATAATTAATAATAATATTCCCCCTTCACACAAGCACACAAAAACAGAATGCGCACACTCGTTTCATTTATCGGCATATTTCCTTCTCCATCACTCCATCTGAAAGGTAAATGACAAAAGGACACCCTGCTTTCATCCCGTCTCACGTTGCCGTCGCCTGCACACATTCACTTATGAAAAGAAAACAAAAAACAAGCTCGTTGCTAAATAAATTACTGCAAACCGTTTTCCTGCTGTAAATGTGGACTGTATTTTTGACCTATATGAGAAATATTTTATTAATTTGAATATATTTCCTTCTCTAAATGTATTTATTATTTATTTTTCAATTAATTTTTCGCCTAGCAAAGCACGATCGCTCGCTGCTTTTTGCTTTTCGATGGACGAAACCTTCTCGTTTTTTGATTCTCGTTTCTCGCTCGCTGCTCATGGTGATGGTGAGTGTGTAATTTTTCGCTGTGAGGTGAGAATACAAACTCTCTTACTTGCTCCTGCTCTCAATTCTTGATGAAGAATTTGTATCGGTCGCTTCTGGTTTCCATAAGGGGAAAACAACGAAACAATATCTCTTCGCTTACTTACATGCTGGTAGGTAGCAGGGTTCGGACTTCAGTTATAAAATTTGGCAGTAGATCTTAAAAAAAAAGTGCAGTAGATTCACTTTTTTTTGCAGTAGTTTTTGAATTTAGAAAAGAATACGATAAGAATGATGTTTTAAAATATATTTTTTAAAAATGTATTAGTTTAAACATAAAAAAGCGATAGCTGACAGCAGAGCAGAACAACAACAACAATAAATTTAGAAACAGAGAAAGAGAAAGACACACTTGAGACTTGACTTCAGTATCAGTTCATGCAAGGCATATGCAGTGAAAATGAGATGGCACGCACATTTTCTTTTTAAATGTATTGTAGTGGATTTGCAGAATCAATAAACAGTGCTTCCAACTAATTATTTGCAATGTGCTCTTAAAAATATAGGTACTACGAAACAAAAATGTGTAGATATATTCAATTTTAATTTAAGATTTCCGAGATTGTCATAAATTGCAGTAGATTGTCAGTCGAGCGCAGTGGTGCAGTAGATTTTATTTTTTTCTTAAAACTGCAGTAGATCTACTGCAATTGCAGTAAAGTCCGAACCATAAACTAAATAGGAAATAGACTGACAGCTTCAGCCAAAAAAGAGAAAATGCCTACAAGCTGAATTTGACCTTGAGTGTAGCCCAGTTTGAATTCATGTATTTGTGCCATGTTAATCAAAAGGGGCACACGCATACTTGAAAAAAACCAGCCTACACTTCCGGTTTAAACCAGATGACAGGTAGCCTGAGGTGGATTCTCATTTCAATATCGAGTGTTGGGCTGTGTTCGTGTTGTATATAATAGTTTTTCTTATGTCGTATTTGATTGGGCGCTCTGAGAGCACTTTTTATATTCGTTTGGTACAAAAAAAAATCTTTTTCAGATTTCAGAGCACTTTTCCGAATCTGGTTTTTTTTTTTCTCAGATTTACCAATAATAAGTGCGTTTGAGTTTGACTGATGGAGGGCCTTTAGGTTTTCGTGAATTTTTTCTACAGCTAGGAAAGGCATTGCATTTTTTGGTGAATCTCTTTTTTTAAATTATTTATGTACATATAAATATTTAGAAATCATTCGGTACGCAAATTTCGAAATTTTTTAATATAAAATTTAACTAGTGAATGGAAAACGTTTTGAAAAGTGTTGAAGGCTACGCATATTCGAATCGCACGAATATCAACACAAGAAAGAATGACGTTTTCTTGTTCGATTATCTGAAATCTGAGAACGAATCTGAAAAAGCCCAATCGACCACAGCTTGAAACTATTCGCCACGTTTTTATAGAAATAGTTGTTCGATTTTCTTAATTCTTGGTATCAAGTGAAACCATTATATAGCTAAACACAATAATTAGTAAACATGCAATAAAAAGCAGTTCATTCATAAAAACAAAGTGTTTCATAGAAACAAACATACGAAATAATTGAAGTGCAATGAATGTTCAAATTGTACGACATAAAGAAAAGAAATATTTTTTTAAGTCATTCCATTATGAATTTGGTATATGAAGATATAATTTCAAAGATTTTTATTTCAAATACTAGTCCCATATTCGCCTAAGATTTTCCTTTAATGTCGTTTTCGATTTGCAAAAAAAAAAACATTTTTTTTCATGTTTGATTTCCAAAAAAAAATAAATCCTTTTTTTTTTGATTTGATTTGAGGCATTTTGAGAAATCTCGATATTTTTTCAGATTTACGCATAGGCATACGAACTTTAACTAATACCAAAGTTTATGACACACAGATGGCGAGTACGAATTGTTTATCGTTGGAAGGATTATTTATTATTAATTTTTTATATAACGCGTGTGGGAGCAATATTTTATTTTCAATTATTTCGATTTGCGTTATTGTAAATGTGTGAAAATTAATTGAAATAGATTGTGGGAAACTAATACACACAAGAACCAATAAAATTCGGATTTCATGTTCGATTGGGCAGCAGAAATCTGTAATCTCACATCAAAATCTGAAAAGCCAAATCGAAAACGACATAATTTTCGCAACCTATTTTTCTTTTCACATTGCCATTTTGTTCTCGATATTTGCCAGCGGCTTCTCTTACGATTTTTTGTAAAAATTATCGATTTGTTAAACGATAACAAAACTGTACTGTCGCTTAAATAAGTGTAGAAAATTACAAAAACAAAACAAGTCTCAGTTTTCTAAAACAAATTGTTGGAAGAAACAGCTAGGTATAAATGTGCAGACATCGTTTTGCAACCAAATTTGGAGTCTTATTATCAACACTCACGGTGATACCTACCTATCTTTACTTTAATATTTCACATAAAATCCTCTGTAAAGAAACATGAAACGGCATTATCTTCATTCATAAAATGTCTACTAAAAACATTTCACTAGTGCAATTGATTATACTCTCTACAAATAATTTTTGCAAATATCAACAATCGCCGTTAATTTAATGAAAATATCGCAGAAGCGACCTGCTAGAAGCAATCATAATGAATGTAATACGCATCCTAGAACCTAGCAAACAAAAAACATATTCTTTATTTCCTTGAGTAAGTATTACTATATTTTCCTTTGAGTATTTCATGTTCCGAGGAAAATGGAAATAACAATAATGACCTCTCATCTGTAGGCATTAATGAATGAATGCAATTATGTACCGATTTATATACCCAATCGAAAACATTATTTTCACAAATCTATTTGAAAACAATTAGAAAATGTTTTTGTTATGTCCACTCGAATACCATATGAGCCTGTGGCCAAAATTTGATTATGAACTTGTTTTTGAACAACCCCCTTAGTCTACCACATCAGGAAACACCTGTGGTGAAACCTACATCTACATCAGCTTTCACCTATCACACTTACCAAATTTAAATACAAACGTTTTGCATTGCAGAACAGAAAAGAAAATAAGGTTTTATCAAAATCATACCAATTACATATTTTTATTTACGTACAAATATTTTATTAAACATATTTTCAGACTTAACTTATAATTGATGTGTGAAGCAATTACCTAAACAACTAAAGACAGCAGCTGTATCATCTAAGAAAATCTCCAACGGTCGTCACAATATTGAGAATCGTACCTAAGTCGGAGACATGATTATGTAGTTAGCTAACGTACCTATCTACCTAATACGTACGATGAAAAATAAAAAGAATGTAATAAATAGAGTGAATAAGTGATGTTAACACAATATAAAAAACATAATTTCTGTATTAAAATTGTTGTCGAACTTGAAATCGCGAAAAGATTGAACTATGGGTTATACATTCAAACTTGTCTCTGGAGAACCATTCAAGCTATCTCTAATTATTTGGTATCCTTGAATTCGTCTTGATGTGCTCTACAAAATAGTATACATTTTTTCTCATTTGTCGTTTTATTTTGAAATTTGCTGGTACCAAACCCGTTTCCACTTCTGTATTTTTGTGCGAAGTGAATGCAACCGAGCTAAAAACGGGTTTGGTACAACCAAATTTCAAAATAAAAAGACAAATGGGAAGAAATACATACCATTTTGTAGAGCACATAAAGACGAGTTCAAGGATACCAAATAATTAGAGATAGCATGTACGGTTCGCTAGAGACAGGTTCGAAAGCGTAGCTTTTTTCATTAAATGTGCTATGTTATTAAAAGAAGCTCCACTTTCGAGCATGTCTATTGAAAACCTGATAAGCTGCTGTTGAGAATTTGGTATCCTTAAATTCGTTTTATTGTTTTCTATAAAATGGTGTAGTCTGTTTTGCATTTATATTTTTATTTTAAAATTTGGTTGTACCAAACCCGTTTTTAGCTCGGTTGCATTCACTTCGCACAAAAATACAGAATTGGAAACGGGTTTGGTACTAGCAAATTTCAAAATAAAAAGACAAATTGGAAGAAATACATACCATTTTGTAGAGCACACAAAGACGAATTCAAGGATACTGTAGTAACATAAGCAAACTGTTACTGAACTCGTCCACTATTCAGTTGTGGACGTGTTCAGTGGCAGACTGTTTTATTGTAATGGCAGCCAACTTCAGGTTGGTGTCGGCCATTGATGATAAGAAGAAGAAGAAAAGAACACGAGCCAAAAAAGCACACGTGAAGGAAAATAATAAAATTTAACCAAGAAAACGAGGAATAAATCTTTTAATTATCCGTACTACAACGTCAGATGTGGGGTACCACACTAATCGAAAAGAAAAAAGTGTGGATGACCATAAAGAAACAAGATTAGGTGAGATTATTAAAATGTCAACCAAACTAACGAAGTCTCAACTGCAGGAGGCACTTCACGCTGCGCAAATTGAAGTACCACCTTCCGCAACAGTGGCCCAGCTGCGTGCATTGTACGAACAAGAGTTGAGCGAAAGCAAACTACCGGATGAACGAGGCAATTCTGAGAGCTCGGATGATGACCTGGCCATGGAGCCACTGACAACATACCCTACTACAGTGAGTGGAACTTCAGCGAGCGGAACTTCAGCCCCAATAATTTCCAGAACCCAGACGTCCTCCGCCTACGAAACTTCAGCATCACCTAAGAAAATTATCGCACATTCCGCCAGTGTACCCGCACCTATGATCATTGCGAACGCAACAACTTCCGCTGAAGTTAACACGCCGAATCCTAATTCAACCCTCAGCAATGTACCAGTGTGTGCTACCACTAGCACTAGTTCAGATATCGAAGAACAACAACTGTTGATTCGCCTAGAAAGGCGCAAGCGCATCGCAGACCTCCGCAGAGAGCTAGATGAATCCTATTCTGATTCATTACCTACCAGGCGAGTAGACTTCAGCGACATTGAGAATGCGGTCTCTTCTTTTTCCGGCGATGACTCCTATGGTGTTCGAAAGTGGATTGCTGACTATGAGGACGTGACTCAATCCCTCGGATGTGATGACAAGTGCAAATATGTGTGCGGACGAAGATTGCTGAAAGGTACAGCAAAAATGCTTCTGAGGACGATCCGAGTGAACACCTGGGATGATTTGAGGAACCTTCTGATAGCCGAGTTTGATAAACGGTTGACTCGGCAAGAAGTGTACAAACAGCTGAGTCGCCGAACCCGCCGACGAGATGAAACACTTCTTCATTACGTCTTATCAATGCAGGAAATCGCTGCATATGCTGATGTTGACGAAGCTGACCTAATGGAGTACATCATAGATGGGCTTGCGGACACATCATCAACAGTGTCCATCCTTTACGCAGCAAAATCGCTTCAGGAACTGAAGAGTCTGTTGCCGCGTTATGAGAAGAGGAGTATCATGAAGGCAACAACAGCCGCCACAAGCAGTAGTAGTGTACCTAAGCCAGTGACTGCGGCCATACCAGGACCGAAGAAACAGTTCGAAGCAGTATCTGGAGAGAGTCCAGTCCGGTGCTTCAACTGCTCAGCATATGGGCACATAGCCGTGAACTGTCCCAAGGAAAAGAGACCGGTTGGATCGTGTTTTCGCTGTGGAGATCCGGGTCATGTCTACAAGCTGTGTCCGAAGGCGCCGAACCGAAGGCAAGTGAGTGCTGTCAACAAAATCCAATCAGGAGCCGCATCAGATGATGATTACGATGACGATGACATTGGACAATCCTTGAGTTCCATTCAGTTGGTAAGCATTGCTTTTATTGTAAGAGAAACTAAGTGCACAAACTTTATTGAATGTAATTGTCTTCTTGACACCGGTAGTCCGGTTAGCTTTATTCGAAGATCCATGGTGCCTGAAGAAATCAGAGTTGGCAGTTTATCGTATTCTAATTATCGGGGACTTGGGGACATCAAAATTTATACATACGGTACGTTATCTTGTTATCTCAAAATTAAAAAGAAAACAAAAAAAGTGTCACTTATGATTATTCCAGATGAAGTTACACTTATGCCTCTGCTTATCGGTCGGGATGTACTTCAAATGTTTGACATTAGCTTAAGAATGGGTAGCCATAGAAATGTGATTTCTTCAGAACCAATTTGTACTATGAATACTGATAAACACTTGTTACTAAACTATACGTATTTGTGCACTTATTTTCCCGTTTCCACAAACAGAGCAACAGAGTCATTCATACAACCCATTGTAAGTGGCACAGGACTTTGTGATGATAGTCCAGTAGATAAGACAAATATGAAAATACAAAAAACTAATTTAGCTGGTAACGATTGTTGTCCGCAGGGGTTAGGCGATTATGAGACAGGGCATGAAATTTTAAACATAGAATGGGAAAATAGAGACGACTTTCTGGTGGGGCCTGAGCTTGATCGAGTTTCTTCTGAAACAGTGCGTAGTATTATCTACGACACTTATGTGAATTTTGATAAATCAAAAGTGACACCATTGGATTACGAGATGCAAATTCGACTTTTGACGGACACACCGTTCTTTTGCCCGCCTCGACGGTTGTCCTTTGCAGAAAAGCGAGAAGTGGACATAATTATTAAAGATCTTCTGGATCGTAAGATCATAAGACACAGCGATTCCCCCTATGCCTCCCCTATTGTGTTGACTAAGAAAAAATCTGGAGAGATACGAATGTGTGTCGACTATCGTGCTCTGAATAAGTATACGGTGAGGGATAATTACCCTCTTCCCCTGATTGAGGATTGTCTCGAATATTTCTCGGGAAAAAAAGTGTTCACCCTTCTGGATCTTAAGAGTGGCTTCCACCAAGTGAAGGTTTCATCAGATTCTACTCACCTTACGTCTTTCGTGACCCCAACAGGCCAATATGAATTCTTAAAGATGCCATTTGGCCTCAAGAACGCTCCTAGTGTTTTCCAACGATTTATTTCACGCATTTTTCGTAAACTGACAGAGTCTAAACAGATTGTCATTTACATGGATGATATAGTTATTGCCAGTGAAAATTTACCTGACCATTTAAGCTTGTTAAGACAAGTTTTACGTTGTTTAGCCGAGAATGGTCTTGAGTTAAAATTTTCTAAGTGCCGTTTTGCATTTTCAGCCATAGAGTATTTAGGGTACCAGGTGACTGAGCAAGGTATTCAGCCAAGTGATTCTCACTTGAAGGCCATTCATCGGTATCCAGTCCCTAAGAATAGTAAGGAACTGCATTCCTTCCTGGGGTTAAGTTCTTACTTCCGGCGTTTTGTGAATTCTTTCTCCAGGATAGCTCGACCACTGTATGATCTTTTGAAGAAAGACAAACCTTATATTTTCTCAGCCGAATGCGAACGAGCTTTCCAACAATTGAAAGATTGTCTGACTTCTTCGCCAGTGTTAGCCATTTATGACCCGACCCGTGAGACGGAATTGCATTGTGATGCCAGTTCGTTGGGATATGGAGCTGTCCTCCTTCAAAGACAGAATGATGGACGGTTTCATCCGGTGGCTTATTCTTCCAGAAGTACTACTGCTCAGGAGGCCAAGTATCATAGTTTTGAGCTGGAAACTTTGGCCATTATTTCTGCCCTCCGGCGTTTCCGAGTGTATTTGGAGGGGATTCCATTTACAGTGGTGACTGACTGTAACTCACTTACGCTTACACTTAACAAGAAAAGTGTAAACCCGCGAATAGCTCGTTGGGCCCTTGAGCTGGAAAATTATGACTATAAGGTCAAACACCGAAGTGGATCAAAGATGGGTCATACTGATGCCTTAAGCAGATGTTTTATGATATCGGTGGTGAATTCGGAAGACATTGATTTTCAATTAAGGGCATCTCAAAGCCGTGATCCTATTATCGTAAAATTAAGAGAGAAATTGTGTTCTGAAGACTCTAGTCAGTATGTCTTGCAAGACGGAGTAGTGTTCCGAAAAGACCGTGGTGATAAGTTAAGTATGTACGTCCCTTCCGAGCTTGAGACTAACCTTATCCGTCAAGTGCATGAGAAGATTGGTCACTTAGGAGTTTCAAAGTGTTACAACCAAGTGAGGATGCATTATTGGTTCCCCAATATGCAAAGGAAGATCGAAAAGTTCATTAGGAATTGTATAAAGTGCATAATGTATTCATCCCCTGCACAGGCGCGTGAGTGTAATATCTTCAGTATACCTAAGAAACCGGTCCCGTTTCATACCATTCATTTGGATCACTTCGGACCGCTTCCGTCTATAGCATCAAAAAGAAAGCATGTCCTCTTGGTTGTTGATGCGTTTACAAAATTCGTCAAGCTCTATCCGGTGATCTCGACCAGCACCAGGGAGGTGTGCGCGTCGCTGGGAAGATATTTTGAATATTACAGTAGACCTTCTAGAGTGATTACGGATAGGGGCACTTGTTTTACTTCTTTAGAATTTAGTTCATTCCTATTAGAGCGAAATATTGCGCATGTTAAGGTTGCTGTCCATTCACCTCAGGCTAATGGGCAGGTTGAGAGAGTCAACCGAGTGCTGGGACGAATGTTAGCCAAACTTAGCGAACCACTGCAGCATTCTAATTGGGTCCAGACATTGGCACAGGTAGAATACGCACTTAATAATACGATTCATAGGTCAACACATGACACACCCAGTAAGTTACTGTTCGGAGTTGATCAGCGGGGACCAGTGATAGACGAACTCACAGAATTTCTTGAGGAAAAGGGTTTGAACCGAGGTGAAAGAGATCTTATAGCCATCAGGGAATCGGCCTCAGAGGAGTCACGAAAGGTTCAAGAGTATAATTGCCGGTACTTCAAGGAGCACCACCGCCCTGCGCGTACTTATGACAGGGGTGATTTTGTAGTAATAAAAAATGTGGATACAACAATCGGTACCAATAAGAAACTCATTCAAAAGTTCAAGGGACCTTATGTCATTCACAGAGTCCTGCCACATGATAGGTATGTCATACGTGATATAGAAAATTGTCCTATAACTCAGTTGCCATATGATGGTATAGTAGAGGCCAAGAATATCCGACTGTGGAGAGAAGATTTCTCTTAAAAAAAAAAAAAAAAGAAGAGAGTCTTAATTGTTATTCATTATTATGTAAACCCATGACATTTGTGTCATTCAATGTGTAGATGTTAAGTTGAATTAAGATTAAGTTATGTTAAGTTGATTTAAGCTTCCTGTGAATCATTACTTATTAACGTTATGGTTAAGATTAAGCTATGTTGAGTTGATTTAAGTTTCTTGTGAATCATTACTTATTAATGTTATGGTATTGATTGTGGTCAATCAAATTGTCAGACTGGCCGAGATGTAGTAACATAAGCAAACTGTTACTGAACTCGTCCACTATTCAGTTGTGGACGTGTTCAGTGGCAGACTGTTTTATTGTAATGGCAGCCAACTTCAGGTTGGTGTCGGCCATTGATGATAAGAAGAAGAAGAAAAGAACACGAGCCAAAAAAGCACACGTGAAGGAAAATAATAAAATTTAACCAAGAAAACGAGGAATAAATCTTTTAATTATCCGTACTACAATACCAAATAATTAGAGATAGCATGTATGGTTCGCTAGAGACAGGTTCGAAAGCGTAGCTTTTTTCATTAAATGTGCTATGTTATTAAAAGAAGCTCCACTTTGGAGCATGTCTTTTGAAAACTTGATAAGCTGCTGTTATGAGTTTGGTGTCCTTAAATTAAACGAATTTCCTCTATAAAATAGTGTATTCTGTTTTGCATTTATGTTTTTATTTTAAAATTTAGTTGTACACAACAATAAAGAGAAAAAATTGGGTCTTTATTTTCTATTGCATGCTCGAAATCTAAGAGCAAACTAGAAAAGTAATTAGTTGAATCAATTAAGTAAATATATCTTATATTATTGTTTTTATATATATATATTATTTTATATTTTGGAAACAAACTGATTTTTTTTGAATTTCCCATTCAAATGCATTCACCATAACGCCGCCATTACAGGTTTATAACGACGCGCGCCAATTTTGTTTGCATTTTTACACGTATTCACAGACAGGCTCGCTCTCAGAGAGAGGGTGGGAGAATCATTAAAAAAATCTGCGGGTGAAATCGGGGAGACGTACGAAAGCTGTCAGTCTATTTCCTATTTAGTTTATGGTCCGAACCCTGGTAGGTAGATACTGACACTGTGTAGAGGGTCGTATCGTTTCTTCGCACTGCCTGCTGGCGGTAGCGGTATGTAATTTCCTTCACTCCCTCACGTATCATGGCTGAACATGATTCCTGCGCACATTCTATTTTATTTTGCGACTGCGTAGTTTTCATCGCAGCGCATTTCACAATCACAATTTATGTTCGTAATGAACCGAAGCCCTGTTCACTCACAAATCACAATGCACTTATTATTGTTTTTTTTTTTTTTCATTTTTTTTTAACAAAGAAAACCTGCACCATCCCGTCACTGGTACAATATCCTGCTCGACACGGACCAAAATGTATCGTAGCTCAGAGAAATTAGTGGAAAAAATAGAAAACAGATCGGCACAAAAATAACACGCGTCAGAATAAATAAAACACAAGGAAATTATAGTGGAAAAATGTTATAAAAAAACCACTTGTATTTATTCCGTCTCAGTAATGTTGTTCCTCTCACATTGGTTCCTGCTGTCTATCTGACTTTCGTCATACAATATTTAGCACCATCTCGGTCTTTCGTTAAGTTTTATATCCTATCTCAATACATCGACCGCAGAGTAGCAATACTCATGCAGTTCGATACACCACGATTGACCAAGTGCATAGAATTACTGACGTAATTGAGAAAGCATTCGAAGAAAAAAAGATATGCTCAAGCGTATTCCTTGACGTCTCACAAGCCTTTGATAAGGTGTGGCATGAAGGCTTGAAATTTAAATTACGATAAGTTCTTCCCGTACGCCTATATGATATTTTAGAATCATATCTCGGGAATAGTCTCTTCCGTGTTAGACATGGAAACGAATACTCTGAGCTTAAGGAAATTTCGGCCGGCGTGCCGCAAGGAAGTGTCCTTGGGCCCCTTCTCTATCTGTTATATACTCGCGATATACCAAGAGAAGATGGCACTACTCTCGCTATGTTCGCCGACGACACCGATATCCTAGCAGTAGGTAAAAGAATTGAAGAAACGACTGCAAAACTTCAAATCACACTGAATAAGGTAAATGAATGGACGAGAGATTGGCGGATCGCCCTCAACGAAACTAAATCTGTTCACGTGAATTTCACGTATAAGAAAACTAATGACTTGCCAATTTTCCTAAACTTGGCCCGAATACCCTTTGCAAACGAGGCCAAATACCTGGGAATGACACTCGACGCAAAGCTGAAATGGAATTCGCACGTGAAAATGAAACGTAAAGAACTCGATATCAAATATAGAGAAATGTACTGGCTCCTCGGAAAATATTCCCAACTCAGTACCGAAAACAAACTGCTTCTATACAAGCAAGTGCTAAAGCCGGTGTGGACCTACGGTATACAACTCTGGGGTTGTACCAAGAAAACAAATGTCAATATTCTACAAACTTTTCAAAATAAAGTGCTTAGAGAAATTGTACAAGCACCATGGTATATTAGAAACGACGATATCCACAGGGATCACGGAATTCCAACAATTGAAGCTGAAACTAGAAGCTTGGCGAGAAAGCATAGAAACCGACTAATCGGACATATCAACAATACAGTCCGACAAGTTTTGGACGAGAACAATTTATTGCGCCGGCTACAAAGAACGAAACCGTTCGACTTGGCAAGATAAGATTAACCGCGTCTTAATTGCGGAGCATGCAGGATCTTTCATTGGAAAGTAGCCTGTCAAAAGTTGTTATTTCGTTATAGAAAAATTGCTTGATAAGTTATATCTTAGTTGCAGTATCTAACAATCTTTCGAAGGGTGGTGTTTTTAGTCTGACACTACTATGAGCACGCGCTAATGTTCATTTTTTTTTTTTTTTTTGAAAAATGTTTATGTCTTATAGTAACTGATCATTAGAGGTGTCAATGGCAGAAGAAGGAGGTTAAGGGTCCTATTATCGTTTGCGAAGCGAAAATTCGTCTCGAGGCGAATGCTTTAGCGAATGTTCTGTGTTTTTGTATTACCGGTGGCGAATAAACTCATTCGCTTAAAATCCAATGCCGCCACAATAAAAAATAACAATAAAACAGATTTTTTTGCAATAAGTGTCAAAATGAAAATATTTATTATAATTTTGTATCTTTATTGAGCTAAATTCACATTTTGCAACAAAATGATAAGCTCCATCGACCTGTTTAATGGCGATAATGATGAGAACGAGACTGTTAAAGCTACTACCGGCATGTTGCGGTTTTTTTCTATTTTTCTATTTTTCTTTTCGATGAGCAGAATTTTGCAAGGCCCTTGGCAAGCTCCTGGTTAGATTTCATCCAGCTTTTTGAATTGATTGGCATTTGTCTTTTTTATACTAAAAACAAATATCTCATGTTGCATTTAAATGTATGCATAAATCATTGTTAATTACTTAGGTTCTTTTTTAACTATTTGCGCACTCATATTGTTACAATTGTGCATATTCGCGCGATAGTCACAAACTTTTATCATTCGCCTTTTTTGACTTTTAAAGCGAAGGAAATTGTTTTATTCGCGAAAAGTAATTCCCTTGGTTTACATTCGCTAGTACTTTGACATAGAAGGCGAAGCACTTTTCTAATTTCGCGAATTTTACTACCGATTGGAAACATTCGCAGACTTTTCTGTTCGCTTCGCAAACGATAATAATGCCTTATAATCATCATCATCTTTAGGTGGAAAATAGTATAGGTATATAAGATTGAAGCTCCTTCTCATTTTCCTTCGAAAGACGGGAAAATTAAGTACAAAAAGTAAGGTGTCTGTTTCGCAGTACAACTGACCAGTACTTGTTTTTGAGTGCTCCATCGGATAGTAACAACCTCCGACATAAAAAAATATATGTATAGGTATAAGATATTAAACTTATTATTAATTACGCGACCCCTGAATTCGGTATTCTTCTGTGTAAACCCAAGATCAAACTCTATTCAAAATAATATTGACCCTATCGTAATTTGAACCTAAGAAAACCAAGAATTTCCGAAAGTGTCTACAACTTTTATAATTAAAATCACGTCCACACAGACTACCGGTTGCTCTCCTAAAATACCTACTCCTTATCGCTAAATCTTTAATAAATTTTATGTACTTGATCATTTTTCGAGAAAATACATGCATACAGCTAAAACAACGACTCACCTTTCCAGTTTGTCAAGCGTAACCGATTTTCCATTTTGTATGCACAAAGTGTACGAAGAAAATGTTATAATTAAGAATGCGCAATGATGCATAATTTCAGCGAGCATTCTGCTGCAAAACTTAATTTGATACCCAAGCTAAATCACTTCCACTTATCCCACCATGTATATCACCAGCTCTTGGGTATAGCAGCGCACAGAACATAATTTGTTAGCGTTCCGAATAGGACGAAGGAGACCCGACTCCTATTCTCACGTGAAATCAAAATTGTGTCTCGCACTTTTCACGACGACGACGCGACGATATTATTATGATGTTCGCCACAAGTGTTATAGCATAAAACATCTGAGGCACTTGCAATTCAGGATACAATAGCTTCTCGCAGAAGCAACCCGCTATGTTATACGCTTTGTGGTGGTATAGTTTAGAGAAATTCTTCGCAAGAAGAATATTTCACTGCGATTTGCACGTCACTTTTGTTAATTATACACTCCCAGTGCCATGACAGACTGTATGACGTGAATTCCCCGTTCAATTCAGCTCAACAAGGATCCACTCGACAACCCACAAGGTGTGCTCAGTTCACTTAATTATACAAAAAGAAAAATATAATCTTGCAACGAGAAAAATGTCACTTTAGGTTGAATATCACGGAGCAGCAAGTCAAAGTCACTGTATAGTAGTTTCAGCTTGTTGAACGCGCGTACGTGCGCTGAATTAAAGATGAAGCTATCGAATGAGCAGTCCAACGTTTTATGCACATTTCTTCGCCAACGACCGACTATGAACTCCAGGTACGGTGTTTTTCCCCTGTTGCTTTACTTTTTTGCAAACAAAAAGAAGAAATAATGCAAACCCGAAAAAAATCCAAATGTCTTCGTCTTGGCCAGTTCCGGATAACTGATATGGAAATTGGTTTTCTTCGGCAAACTGTAACAATTTGTCTGCCTTTTCCAGCAGCACGCAGTCGGTTATGGTTGTTAGCAATAGTGACGGTGTTAACTCTGTTAGTCACTGCTGACCATGTTGAGGGTATTCAGGTGGAAAATTATAGCTCCGACCACCATGTGTATTCGGGCAGCCAGTGAAAGTTGCTCGTCAAAGTCATTATGGTGATGGAGGGTTTTTTTTTTTTTTTTGAGGTCGTGATACATTACTTCACGTTGTTTTTGTTTGCATTGCCGCATGCAGACATAACGGAATGGAAAGGATGAGGTAACATTGGCCTATTAGGTGTGTGACCGTAATGTTATCTAGGGTGTTGCTCGATTGGGATTGTTGATGAACTGGTAACTACTGCTAGATGGTTTGCTTGTGACTTGTGGGTGGCTATATGTATACTTGTTCGAAGCAAAATTTACGAAATGGAAGTGTTTTTCTATTTATGATTAAGAAAGGAGAAGACTTGTTGTTTCTTGTGATTTATTAAAAATGTATTATACAGAAATGGATTGTATGATGTATTACGCACCAGCTTCAAAAATAGAAAGAAAGTTAGCACAACAGGTCCATAGGTATACCTATACCGATATACCGAATTTGCGATGTAACGAACGGTTTTCAGATATTTCTACACTAAAGTATCTCTGTATAGCTGTGCCCACGAGTTGCTATCCGATGTAAAGAACATGTACAGTAGTGTCCGCTTATAACGAACTCGAAGGGACCGACCAAATTGGTTCGTTATAACCGAAGTTCGTTATAAGTGATACGCTAAAAAATTCATCAAGTTTTGTTTTGAAAATCAAAAAAAGGAAAGAAAATGAGTTCAAAATACATAAAAAATAAGTACATATTTCAGTTATAAAGCATTTTATTTTTGTTAATTTTTTTATTTAAAAAACAAAAAACCCGACTGACTGTAAAAAAGATCTCGCTGACATTTGTGTGACAATTGTTTTTTTTTTTTTTTTTTTTTAATTTATATTTTTATATTTATTTGTTTAGCCTATGACACTCCGGGGAAGAATACGAATCTAGTGACACCTTACTCTTTAAAATTGGTCAAGCCGTTTAGGATTAAGGGCGTCACGTAGGAACGTACATAGGATACGCGCGAAACACATAACCCTCTCTGTGTACAGTCGGGTAAAAAAGTCATGAATTTTAGATTGTTTTGTTTGAGAAGATTTCAATTCGCTTAAAAACAATTCTACGTCTGCAAGTCCATATTCGCTTTGTTTTACGCCTTGTTCTAAACGCTTTATTAAGTCGTTTGTCTTTTAGTGTGAAACATTTTCTTTTATTTGTTTCTAAATCTCCCATTTTACTTAAATGATTTTTAAGCGCGTCACTTTACTCAACCTTTCGTTTGTAAACATAAGGTTACTCGGGGAAGTACCGAACAAATTATATTGAAGGACAAAATGTTGACGTTTGAGAATGTTGGTTCGTACGCAGCTATACAGTTCTCGGGGAGTCCCGAAAAGTTGGGAAAATCTGGATGACAATGTAAAGCGACAGATTTTTGGTTCATTATAACCGGACATTTTCTTAATTTCACGCGCAAAATGGGTTCGTTATATGCGAAAGTTCGCTTTAGGCGGGTTCGCTATATGCGAAATTAAAATTCATAATTCTTATGGGGCATTGATTGGGACTTCATGAAATGGTTCGTTATAACCGAAAGTTCGCTTTAACCGGGTTCGCTTTAAACGGTAACTACTGTATATATAAGTTGGTTTAAGAACCCTGAAAGTATTAAAATGGCATAACTGTCATCTATTCAATTTATGAATCAAATAAAACCTTTAAATAAACATATTTTTCAACGACTTCTTTTTTAAAAATAAATTATAAAAAATCTATCGATTTATCAAACCATTTTACGATATAACAGAGAAAAACAGAGTTTGCCATTGAGTTAGAAATTACCATAATCCCTTAGAAATTATTTTTTGTTACAATCGTATGGACCTTTTTCGAGATACATATTATGTCCAAATTTCCAAAGTACCGTTATTCGAATTTTTAGCCAAAAACTGGGTATGCAGCCATGGTAATCTTAACTACTTAAGCCTAAATAACAATTTTGGTTGAAATCGTTAAGGCCATTTTCGAACAAATCAAGCTGTTACGAACATTTTATATGGGAAGTAGGTACCATTAATATTGAGGTTACCTTGCAAAAAAAAAAAAAAACGGAATACCCGAACTGTAAGTCTACAAACTCGAAATCCAAAATTTGAACGATATCCACCGAGCCGTTTTGGCTGTAGGCCTGTGGAAGGACGGACAGACAGACAGGCGAACAGATGGACAGAATTTTGCTACCCACTTTTTTGAGTTCGTCTATCATCGTAATGTAAGAATTGGTTAACATCTCGAGTTCACGTTATCCAATGTTCATTCAATGTTCATTGTACATTCTAAAGTGATTCTAAAAAACAAAAATTATCCGAACGCGTGATTCATTTTTTCGTAAGCTGTTACATTATGTCAATCATCGAAATTTTGTCTGTTTATTTGTTTAACAGGGAAGTGCACAAAATCTCAAATCGCAATTCCAGTACCAGCTCTTGACGTTAGTACTTACTTCTGGTCTGATGGTAAATGTGGATGAAAATTGGTAAAATGTGGTAGATATTTTCGAATTCGATCACATTCTCCCCCGATTGGCAGCTTCTTATTGTTTTTTTTTTTTAATTTTTACGTGTTTTTGCATATCACACGGATTCTAATCGCCAATAGGAAAACAAAGGATTGGGAGTTGGGGGTCTTAGTAGATTTTGTCTAAGTTAAATATAGGTTTTTCCAAATAATATCAAACCTTTTATCAAAGATAATAAAATTACCTATATTGTATACTAGCTGACCCGTGCTCGCCTTGCTTCGCCAGAGTTCCACTTCTCAAATTTAAAACAAAATAATTAGCGCTATACAAAAAGTAGCTTACCCGAAAAAAGAGAAGAAAAACTGCCAGTAAAACAATCCAAACAAATACCTTGGTAGGCTAACTTCTATTATTCCCTCTCAATCTCATTTACATTCCACTTGTAAGTTGTTACTTGTTACATTTTATTCCCCATCTCAATCCCATAACAACTCGCTCACTTACTACTCAAACACAAACATCCTCAAGTTCAAATTAAAAAAAGAGAAAAAAAAACATGAAGCAAAAAAACTGCAAATGCACAAACAGGTTTTAGCATGGACGTGAATCAGTATCCTTATCACTAATAAGATCAGAATCACTATAGCGAATTTTAAAAATCACAATCACAATTAACAACTGAGTGTGACTCCCTCAATCTCAATTACATAGCTATCTCCCTCAATCCCATGCACCACATTCGCTCTACTACTCATTGTCATTATTCACTAATAATTTAAGAACGTGAGCAAAAAAAAAAAAAAACAACACAAAACCCAAAAGTTGCATAAAAAAAGAGAAGCACACGGCAGAAAATGTATAGAGAGAGAAACAGGTTTTGCCGCACACACACACAAAATTTCCTCCACTCAACGCTGGAAAAATCCAACGATCTAGCTTCAATCGAACATTTTGATTTTTTCAATTGTATTAAATTTATAGTTTATTGCTTATTGTTCGACTTCAGGATAACGTACAAAGATGATTTATATCTTAAAATCTTTGTACATTATTGAACTTTGTATTAAAAAAAATCCCATTTCATTTGGATGAGTGATTCCGAAGCTAGGAGCTAGAAGGCATCCGAGAATTACAACTTTTCTTAGATATCAGCTTAGATTTCCACTTCCGGACAGCGAATAATGGTAAAACATATCCTATGTTCAAATCTGAACAATTTCCTATGCAACTGTGTAAACCGAAATCAAATTCGTGCAGTACTTTTTGAATCTATTCTCGTCTCACAGATTACAGCCGGAAAAAAAGCTACAGTTTTATTATAGTAAGGATAACTTCCACTGATTAACAGAACAATATGTTTTTCCCTTTTTATTTCTTAGCGAGTGTAAAGTGAGATGATAATTATTCTATCGAGTGCGATTATTTTTTTTTTGCCCCAGGAGGACATTTGCTTTATTTATCAAAAGCAAAATTTAAATGTTTGTTTGTTGGGAATGGGAAAAGAGAATTGGGCACGAGAAGCACAGGATAAACGAAAGCAAAAAATTGCGTCACGGACAATACGTTTATGCACACGCGCAAACGATTACGATATGCACAATTGGCACTCAGGGAAAAGCTTTTATTTTGTTGGATAATCGTTGTTGGACGATGAGAACACCTTTTTGCTGGACAATCGGTGTTGGACGATCGCAAGAAATGCGGACATCAGCTAACATGGGACTGCGACATCTGTATTGTATATGATCTGTGCTTAATTGACGTGGGTAAAGCTGGGACCGCCACATTGGAATTTCGCCAAACAAAGTATATGTGAATTAGTTGCTATTTAGTTGCTATTTAATTGCTCTATTCCTGATTTAGTTGCTCTTCGGAAAGTGGGAGATTTTGTGGCGGTCCTAGCTTGGAGGTAAAGCTGGGACCGCCACATTGACTTTTCAAGGATTTTTTTTGCGCATACCTATCACTGATTTAATTGCTCTGGGGAAATGTTTTTTTTTTTTAATCGGACAAGCCGTTCGCGATCAATTTCAAATTTAAGTTTTTTTGTAACGGTCAGTTCGCAATGAAACTCTTTTGTTTTTCAAGGAAAAGCAAGAAAATTATAGCAAGAGCAACTAATTATTTGAATATAGGGTTTGATAGCTAATGAATGCATGCTTCTAATGAGGTATGTCTAATAGTAGTATTCGAAAGAGATATATAATTTTTTTCAAATTTTCCAATTTTTTGTCTGTACTAGGCGTGTGTTTTGCTCTTTTTGGCAGTCTGAACATTTTGCTTTTTGACATATTAATCGAAGAGCAACTAATTATTCGAGTATAGGGTATGATAGCTAATGAATATACGCTTCTAATAAGGTATGTCCTTTAGTGGGATTCGTACGGGATATATGAACTTTTTCAAATTTCCCAATTTTTTGTTTGTACTTGGCGTGTCTTTGGCTTTTTTTGGAAGTCTGAACATTTTACTTTTTTACATATAAATCGAAGAGCAACTAATAATTTGAGTATAAGGTGTGATAGCTAATGAATACGCGCTTCTAAAGAGGTATGTCGTATAGTAGTAATCGAAAGGGATATGTGAATTTTAAGCTTTTCCAATTTTTTATTTTGGTATTATTAGCTTACTTTTTTGGTCGTAAAATGAACTTTTTATTTTTTGACACAGTTAGAGAAAAGCGATGGAGCATTTTTTTATATGAGTTGATAGCTAGTGAATAGGTGTTTATTTGGATGTGCGTGGCTTAGTTGTTTTCGAACGATAACTATTTTTTTTTATTTTTCAAAGTGTTTGTTTTCGGTAATTGTGGCTCACCTTTTTTTCCCATTTATAGAAGAGCAACAAAATATTTGTTTGAATCTAGTAATAGCCTACGAATATACCCTTCATTTGAGATACGTGACGTAGTTATATTCGTATGGGTTAATTTTTTATGAATTTTTTAATAATTTTCTTGCTTTTCCTTGAAAAACAAAAGAGTTTCATAGCGAACTGACCGTTACAAAAAAACTTAAGTTTGAAATTGGGCGCGAACGGCTTGTCCGATTAAAAAAAAAAAAAACATTTCCCCAGAGAAATTAAATCAGTGATAGGTATGCGCAAAAAAAATCCTTGAAAAGTCAATGTGGCGGTCCCAGCTTTACCTCCAAGCTAGGACCGCCACAAAATCTCCCACTTCCCGAAGAGCAACTAAATCAGGAATAGAGCAATTAAATAGCAACTAAATAGCAACTAATTCACATATACTTTGTTTGGCGAAATTCCAATGTGGCAGTCCCAGCTTTACCCACATCTTTATGTGCTATTGGCTATTGCAGGCATTACACCTACCTACCTACAGATACAACACATTTTTTCATGCCTCCCTCTTTAGCTCCTGCACATATGCAAAAGTCGATATTTACCTACTTGTCCTAAAAGTATGCCGTAAACTATTTTTTTTTTTTGTAAATTGAAGTCATGCAGGCGACAAGAGTACCGACACATAGGTACGACAAAATTGTCAAAAGAAAAAAATTAAAAAAAAAAATCAATAGGAATACTATCTTCCCCAGGAGCTTTATTTAAGCCACTTCTGTCACCTATGTATAACTCTTGTATTATAGGTCGGTCTAACATTAATTCAAAATGAGGTTGAGGTAGCGCAAATTGCATCTGGTTTGGATGTAATTTGTTTGTGGAGGAATTTAGGAATTGCTTATTGCTGTATATGCCGATGAATTCCTGTATTATGAGATGACTATAAACATTTTCGGATCTCACCCTCAACAAATCTCAAAAAATAAAGTGACCGGCTATGGTGTTATTATTATTATTATCTTCTTAATAATAAAAACTTTCGTGCATGTGTGGTGCTCCGGATGGTTTATGTTTATTTTAGACCCTATAGGGGGCACTGGGGTCGCTTTTTTGAATATTCTTATTTATGGACCGATTTGGCTCAAATGAACACCATATAACACTTAAGAAAAATAAAGTTTTTGCCAAAATTTGGACCCTATAGGTGGCGCTGGGATATATTTACGACAAGTTGGATTTCCCTGCGTATCAATTTTGTATACTTACATTAAATTTAATTGTTATAATATAGTTGGCGTTGGTTGTCTATACTTTTTTGAATTTGACATTTCAGCAATTCATATTTCATTTAGCTGTACAATTGTTTGACAAAAACTCCAAATTAGTTTTTAATCAATTTTAAATAGGTAAATAACATTTCCGTTCGATTTCCGGCACAAATAACATAACCAAGGAAAATGTTCATAACCACTGAGCCAATTTTCATGGTTCTTCTTTTGTTATGTTCGTATTGTTGTATTTGAGGTTTAGGTAGTCTTTAAAGAAAGCCCTATTTCGGACCCGATAGGTGGCGCTGTCGTCGATCTCCGAAACCGCTCAATCGATTTCAATGAAATTTTGTGGATGTGTATGGTTGGTTCCAGCTTGAAAGATAGGATACTTTTCGACCCGATAAGTGGCGCTGTTGTCGATTCCCGAAACAGTGAGACGATTGAAATTTCTGGGATGGGTATGGTTGCTTCAAGTTTGACAGAGAGGATAGTTATGGACCCTATTGTTGGTACTTTACAAAACATAGGCGGGGTAGGAAAACGGGTTGCGGCACTTCTCATTCAAAAATAAAACCAAACGCCATTTCTAAAGTTGTATAATTAAAAATATTAATGGACATTGTCCTAATAAAGCACTTTGCAAAATGTGAGCAGGACTTAATACGAAAGGTACGAGCAAATCCGGGTGGGTACAACTACATGTAAAAGAGGCTGACGTCCGGATATGCACTCATTACTCGGGAACGGATCGATGGTCGATTTTTATGATTTTTGGTTTTAATTCGCATGTGCCCAAGGAAGAACATACTATGCTACTCTTTGTCGTGAAAACAAAACTTTATGGGGATTAGTTGCATTTTTGAATTCTTTGCATGTTCCGGGCAGTTATAATTTTGCTGCGAAATGTCAATGCACCGAAACTTTGTAACGGAACGCGTTTGATTTGATGGTGAAAGATCAAACCAAGCGACAGTTTCGAGGGTAAAATTTAAAGGCAAACATTCTCATTGCTCGGATACCCCTTATTCAGAACGATTTGCCATTCGTATTTAAGCGTCTTGAATTTTCCGTGCGTCTCCCTTTCAATCTCAGAGATGGTAACACCTACCACAAAATTTTTCATATGGGGGAACTCGAGAACGGATCGCCCGATTTGAGCAAGGAGTATTGGATACTCTTTGGATTTGAGCTATCTTTTCTTTGTTGTGTTTGTCTACGCCTAAGGAAGGTTCATACAACGAAAAAAAAAATGGAAAATTTGAAAGAATTGGAGAAATTTATATTCCATTATTTTGTACGGGGAGTGTTATTTTTAAAAAAATGTTTGGATTTGATCGTAGTATATACAGTGAGATCGCATTTGTCAAAAGATACCTATTTTGGATAAAAAAAAAACTAATTTCTGGTGGAATAGTGAATGCTCCAAATTCAAATTATTTTAGTCAAAAAGTCAATATTGGGCGGGACGAAGCTCGCCGGGCACGCTGGTTCTTTTATAAACTGGAGTTGTTAATAATTTGTCATTGCCATACACAAAGTTGTTTTCCAGGAACTGGTATGATGAAAGTATGCCATTCAATGTGCGATGTTATACAAAGGACAGAGCGTGTCCGTTTTAAAGTTGTAAGGTGTCTAAAACCATCGCAAAGTCGATGGCCCCCTTATAGTTCTCAAATGTGGAATAAATGTGCGGACTATATAGGTACAAAAAATAAAAACATCTACCTACACAAAAACAATTTTTTTTTTCTTAATGATAAAAGAAAAACATTACAAACTTCATATCTCGACATTCAAGGGCTAAAGTTGTAAAATTTGAAATATTGATGTATTTGAGAAAAACGGGTGTGGCAATTCCTAACCGTCATTTCAGTTTTGTCCTACGTACACATCAAACTAGGTGGACGAACGCACACTGGGTACACTGGCTATTTCTTTAAATAGATGCAGGTGCTCAAATTTAGCAATATCGACATGTTGCTGGTAAAATATGATTCTAATAGCTACTACTTAGCCGATATTTTTGTTATGTCCTTTCTTTACCCTTAAATGGCAAATAAACCGCCAAACTTTATTAGTGAAAATATAAAAAGAATCCTCATAGCAACTTTATTACCATGAACTCTGAATGATGTAAAAATTAAATAAAATAAAAAAAAAACACCAGCTTACTTGTAACAAAAACGACAAAAAATATATTTATTAAGCTCTCTTAATGCTACTCTTGTACATAATTTAACAGTATAAAACAAAAGAATGCAATAAATATAAATCAAATATGTATATGTATTGTTCGGTACTACCTACAGTACGAACCACCTTAATACTATCTGCATACAGAATTTCATCAGTCACAAGTACGTTTTAAGCATTTTAATATACGACAATAACTTACACTCATAATGCAAGCCAGAGTCAGTCGGTGTGGAACAAAGGAGTAAAAAGAGTTGCACTCTGTATACAGAGTGACTTTGTTAAAATTTTAAATCAACAAGTTAATACCCACCATCGGACTGATGAAACTCCAGCCAGGCATCCCTAATACAACACCGTCTGCAGTTGCAGCGGGTATGAGCACAATGTACAAAGTCCAGATGTCCTGCTAGGGAATATTTATTGCATTGTACCTCTATACATGAATGGCATGGAATGAATGAACGACTAGAATGCGAGGACATGGGGCGTAGTGGATACACCGGTTTATGCATCCCGAAATACTTTTGGCAAACACTACACGAGTCCACCATTGAAATTGCAATGGAGATGACGCGCGGAGTGCTTTGGCAGGACTCTGATGATGGTGCTTTCGACTGGACTTCATAAAGCACTCTTGCCCCCATCGGGTGGTAAAGGATTTTAATATATCTACATAATTATTTACATGCAGGATAGAAGGATGCGCGCGTGTTGCAATTGTCGTCTGTTTTCCGACAGAGACTGTTTTGGGTCCGAGTTTAAACGACGACAAGGGCAGCAACGACTTCTCTACACTAGGTATATATATCTATGGATACGGATACGGACGAATGTTGAACGTTATTAATCCCTGGCGAATTGCGGCGGGTGGAACTGTTCGGGTCCATCAGTTTCACACTGTAAGCGTTTGGCCAGGTGCTTGCACAATGGTACATCTCGGATGACATCGCCGATGAAGACCGAAAGCAGATACCACTGTTTCATGCCGGTTGATTGAACTTTGTAATTCCTGCAGAGAAAGAAGGACAAAACAAGAAAGTCATCACATTAGGCATCGTATATATACAGCACATATAAAGGGGTTAGTGGGGGTAGGGAGAGCTCTGTATTACAGCTTATTTGGTTTTTGCTTCCATTGCACACAGGACGAGTCTTTTTATCGGGTTGGTCCCTTACCGAGAAAACAAGCATACATTTCTAAATGTCAAAAATTGTGAAGCTTAAATATGAACATATCTACAAACGTCTATATAGATAAATATATGAGATGGGGGTAGTACTTTGGTCCGTCATCTTCTTACCGTTTTGTAGGTAGGTACTTCCCTTTGGTCTGATGGAATTAAATAGGGACCAGGAAAGGGCACAATGGTTCCTGAAACAATGCTAAAATTTGACAGAGATATGAGTTTGAATCGAGGTGAATATGAGACTCAAACTTAAGTGGGATGTTGCTCCAAGTATACAAAAAAGTGGTGACGATTTTTGTAATACGGACTAGCGTGCGGGGCAGTGAATAAAGCACATTATAAAGTTGGTCGAAAGTGTTTGCAGTAGACGTTAGAGTGCTGCAACAATAAAATCATGAATTATCCCTAAAAATGGGGGACAATCGCTCTACGCGTATTCTACTGTTTTTTTAATGAACTCATAGAGAACGTTCTGATCATGCTCTAAACTAAGAAAGAAACACAAATTTGAGTTCTGACGTGCCTGAGCCAAATAAGAAACAGGAACTTTTTGTATAACAGTTGTTATGATTCTTCTCTGGACTAAAAAAGAAAAACGCCTGCTACTTGGAGCACGTAAATAGCTTTTAGCGAACGAGTGGAGTGGAAGAAGAACGCTAAAGTAAAATCAAAAAATATCGAGGCGAGTATGTATACCAGTTTATAATACTTTTTTTCTGAAATGATTGCATACTTTCAGGTTGATTCGGAACAAGTCACTATACGTGAATTGTTTTATGAACAACTCATAGAGTCCGTTTTTAAATGTTCAAAAGAAATAAAAAATCCCCTAAAAAACTATGCGTTCAGCATGACCAAGAATAGCTTCATCCGCCTTCTCTAATGAAGATGCTTCTGAACCATGTCATAGGACTGGGATAATAAGGGGTATTATCGTGTCTCTCTTGTGTTTTTTTTTTTTTGCCGATGTAGAAAAGTCCCTCGCTACCTGAAGGCTATATAGCTATCGATTGTGACCTTCGGAACCATGTTAAGCATTTCTCCTTTTTACAGCATTTACATAGCTGCATGTTTCGCCTGATTCATGACAATTTTTGCAGCATCTAGGTATATATCTCAATATTTGGCTGGGTCGTCCTCATCGTCGTCAATATGCACAACTGAAGACGTCTAAACTATAGACATGGCTCTATATACCTATTGTACTCAAAACATAGAAATAATTAAGCCATTAAATAATGTTTCAGTAGAAAGATAGGTTCGCGAGAGGTGGCGCAGTGAAAAAAACCGAAAGTTGGAATTTGGGTTTTTGCGGGATTCGAACCTCGAACCCTCGCTTAGTAGTCCAACACACTAATCACTAAGCCACTGCGCCTACCTCTCTCTCCTCTCTCCCTCTCGCGAACGTCTGACAAACATCCGAGAGTATGACTGTCTTGAAAGAGCTTCTCAATTAGCCGTTTGGAGTCTGCATAAAATTGTAGATCCCTTCCATTCGTTCCAAAAATGAAAACGCACACAAAACGAATGGTTGTGAGAGGCTAGGCCTAGGGTCCCTCCAGACCTGTTGCGCCAACTATTTATTTTTATTTATTTTTTAGAAAGATAGGTAGGCATCTTATCTTAAGTTATCATATCTCTGTATTGTAAATTGTTCGGCAACAAGCCTATGCAATTTATAAATTAAATAAATAAAAATCTATCTATCTATGTACTATAGATACTTGCATACCTTAATAGTGATTCGGAGAAAGCCCCTCTGAATTATTTGTTTAAGCATTTGTCGGCTTATTTTATGATTTGCTGAGATAAATCGTCAATAAAAAAAAAACTATCTATTGTATTTTACCAAATGTAGGTAAGAATTGAGGATAAACTAAAGGGTCTGGATATTTTAGGTCTTCAAGACCCACCAAGCTTTATAGTCTCCTGACAAAATATTCTATCTATGCACGCATAGTATATATTTGGTTTAAGTAACAAACAGCGGTTTAATTTTATTTCTTAAATGTGTTTCATAGAAGGTTATTCAACCAAGCACTTGGTCGAAGTTTAGCTATAACAACTTTCACAATTTTCTATCTACTTTACCGCGTAGGTTCGATTAACTGAAAGAGGATGGCAGCAGGCCTCGACATTCTTTGAGAACCTTCCTTATGAAACGAGGAATAAGGTTATACCTATAGCTGCAAGACATTTTTTTTTATTAAAAACCCTCAGATATAGTCTGTGCTTTCCTTCGGGGATCGCACCTTATTTCCCTCGGTATAGGTTCGCTGAAAAACTGGTAAATAACTTGCAATTTGCAAGCTTTTAATCGATTGAAGGACCAATTTAAAAATTCCCAATTAAAGACTGCTCAACTGACTAGTCTCAAAATCGACAATTTGGTTCCATAGTTCCATTAACTGCAATCACGTCAAGAACCACCCATGCAGCACATTTTCTGTCAAAAACTCATCTCTCGGTGTTTCGGTGACTTGTTGTCGACGGTATAAGTCGCATATATACTATACATCTGTGTACAGCATAAATTAAGTCAAAACATTTGCCCGATATCATAAAATTTTGACATGAAAACAAGGTGCATGCACGATGAGATGAAACCATCTCCCTGGTACAACAAACCCACACCTCCAACTCTTACAATGACCTAAACAGCAACTGTGGCAAAACTTCCATTCCGGTTGTAATAAGTCCGCTTGACTGTGCACAGATATCTGTTCTGCGGACTTGCCATGCCATCACAGGTTAAGGACAAAATGGAAAATCCAAAATTAGAATTGAAACTATTTCTGCATTGTTGCATCTATCCTCAGCACCGTGATCGTGGCATCCTTGCCGGTCGGTGTGGGAAAATTTCATCAGACTTTATGTATCGAAACTGATTAGAGGACAGGGGATTTCTGACACATCCGGAACACCCTTCGGCACCGCACACTCTTGTACACGAAACCACCAGTCATGCATGTGCAATATTTCGGACAGTTCCGTTCGCTTTGCCCAAAAGTTCATCCGAAATGATGATAGGTACGACTACTCGTATGCATAATTTTATTTGCACTACACTGCAGGAGCAGGATTACCAGTACCACCAACCGACAGTTACTACATATATGCATAGATAGAGAGACGATTTACTTGTTATCTCATGAGGAACAGCCAGCGCACAATGCTTTCGCAATTGTTAAACGAAGATAACATTTGCGAAACGAAAACCTATTAAAATCTCTAGAGTGGTGTCCAGAGACTCACATTGTATCATTTGTAACGGCGCTCCAAATAGTATTTGACTGCCTTCCCGCCCGTCTGCCGCATGTTACACCGAAGTTGTGTTTGAACTTTTCCTGGTGCGGGCGGAGTATATCCAGGAAAGTGTGCGGTAACGCCAAAGTTGTCCGTACACCAAAACAACTCAAAATAAAAATGATTTTAACATGTTTGAACTTCGGATGAACTTTTGGCTGCCGCCATTCCCACTCCTGATGGCTCGAAACTTTGACTTAACTTCAAATTATAGGGACACGTAAGTGCACTTTCAACTGCTCCTCTCTGTGTCGTGCCATAAAGTGCATCAATGAATTTAAGTTTTTGTGGCAATTATACAATGCAAGTGCAGCTCGTTTTTAAAAATTTATGAAAAATTCGAATCAAAAGAAAAGGGGGATACGGAAAAACTTATTCAATCTCGTTGCTGTCGGGATAACTTTAAATTGAAACGTTTTGTATGAGGTTGCGCGGGACTGACTAGGTGCAGTAAAAATCTTTATTACTGGCGTCAAGCACTCCAGAGCATCTATATCTGCAACGATGATTTGGACAATGATGATTGTTTTGCTTGTCCCTATATTTTCGCAATGGAAACAAAGACTCACAACCATCAAGGAGAGAGATGTCTTCGTGCAACAGATGAATTTACAGATGACTTAGCATTTTCGTATAAAAATTTGATTGGAAATCATTTTATTTGTTTCGATTGTGCAAGGAGCTGCAAGGATTTGTTATTACTTAATATTCAGACTCAGAGGTACAGTGTATTCAGATACAGAAGAGGGTGCATTGTTTTTTTTTTTTTTTTTTTTGTGAGGACTTTATGTCTGCTACTGTAGCAGTTCAAATGGAAAGGAGACCATTAAAATAAATGAGCATGAGGAACTGTGGAATAAAATTTTATCTATTTGTTACTCTGACTAACCTTAGGATCTCTTGCCAGTCGGGTTGGGCACCTCTTGTGCCGGAACGTGCAGCATGTAAACGGCATGGCTCTTCGAGGATGCACGCCTTTGGCCCGAACTCTTTCATGATTTCCTTTTCTGCGACAACTGCATCAGCTGCTGGTTGCGAAAGGTAGATGTCTTCGGGAATGCTGCGAGTATTACGTGAACGGTAGGTACCTATAAAAGAATAAAGTTAAGATGTAGTCAAGGAATGGCAGGAAGCTTATAGTTTGATTGGGAATTTTGTTCAATTTAGTATCGTAATCAGTGTTATTGTGATGTGATGATTCGGAAGTAGCAGAGAAAAGGAATATTTTATGAAACTCGTCATTTTCTGGAAAAATTTTACTACATTAAAGGAAGATGAAAAAATATTTTGTATACACCAATAACCACTTTTATTGACAGATTTTGGGCAGACACGAAGACGAAGAGATATACAAGTAAAAAAATTAGAAAAAGGTTTTTGATAAAAAATCGTCTGACTTTAGAGCAGTCCATAGGGTTCGGAGAATACCGTAAGTTTTCCCTACTACTGTATTTATGTGATTAGTCCATGTTAAGGTTCTATTAAAGACAAGACCTAGATTTTTGAAGACTTATCAAATTCAACTTCAGAGTCGTTTAACATTAAATGAGGGAAATAAGACAGATCAAATTTTTCCAAATCTTCTATTTACCTAGCTAAAGGCTCGTTTCCTAAATATTTTGTATGCAAACCAATATTATAAAAAATGAGTTTTATACATGTTTGTCCGTTTATATCTCGAGTTCGGTAGCACAGAATTTTATGATTCTTTTTTTGGTGGAAAGGTATTCTTTCGGTATTATATTTATATTTAAAAAAAAAAAAAACAATACCTTTCCAACGAAATATGTCGACGACGTGTCGTGTATTACTCCAATTTATTTTGCAGGCCTTTTGGTTTGACACAAGCCACAAAAGCCAATTGCAGTAGGTGAATTTCCACAAATTTTTGGGCCTCTTTCTGTATATTTGCTTACATAACTTGGATTAATCATACATTTTCTTATCGATTAAATCAACCAATATAAATTTGTATTTGTTCTTGTACATATTTCAGTTTTATACGATGAGGCGGAAAGAGTTTCTCAAATGCACGGTTCATGAAAAAGTCCATCGGCAAGCGCATCGCAAACATCTCTGAATTTTTGGCAAACCACTTCCCAAGCATCATTAGGCCAATCGGTTGCTTTAAAAAGGGGAAAAACAACTCAGCAAACGAACAATTTTATCGGATCATTCAAAACTACCAGTCTACTAAGTTAAATTCTGTTTGTACAGGAAAACCAACAAAATACCTATGAAAAAAGCTATTATTTCGTGTTAAGCGAAGTATCTATTGAGTGTGGACTGTTTGGCTAATATTTCGTTCAGATGAAAATGTTTAGAAAGAATCGTTGCTAAGGTATATAGGAGATCCGGGCTTTTTGGTTGATAGTTCAAAAACCTCTCGGTAAATCATAGTTCTTCTTTATCCAATTGGCTGGCGTGTCAACAAATATTTCCAGCAAGCGTAATCTGATACATCTCCCGACACCTAAAGAAGAAATAAAACATCAACACCTTATTTGCCAAACGAAAATCATATTTCTAGGTGCAATTGGCGCTATAGATTGCAGGAATGCATATTTCTGAATTATTTTTTTAACTCCTCAGAAGTCGTTAGGATCACAATGAAAATTCAAAAATTAGAATTTACTGGTCAGGTTTGACAGGAACTGCAAGACAAGTAGACCACGTAGAGCGAAGTACGAGTAAATGCTATGTTCGAATTTTCGAACTTAATGGTATGACTTATTCATAACGATTCAAAAAGGCTTTTACTTTGCCACAATTATCCGACCCATTGTGTTTGGGGGGAGGTTAAACCGAATAAACGAATTTTCCGAATTAATGAAAGATTTTTTTATGCACTAAAGCCCGTTCCTATTGACTGAACTGACGTTCGGACTGGCTTTCCCCCCAACCATTCCGAATTAACGAGCTTTTACTGTAATACATAAAATTTATTATTGCATAATTTTTCCCGATTTTTATATGTGAATTGCCGGGACTACCCCAAAAGACATTTTGATGATTTGTTCCGACTTTTATATAGGTATTTGAGGTTTCTTTGCTATCTATACGTGTTCAGTCATCGCGCTCTTTAATTTTTGCTAATTTCATTTAATTTTTACATAAAAAGATTAAAACTCTCATTTATTCAGAAATTTTTTTTTTCCGAATAAACGAGTTTTCTGAATTAAAGAATTCCGAATTAATGGCCTTTTACTGTGTATGTGCATTTATATAGTATACACGCAACTTTACCAATTAAAATCACTATAGAAACCGTCTTCTTGGAGTTGGTATTGGTTTGCACAAACCACAACTCACTAAATTATTACTCGTTTATTACAATATGCCTTTTGGAAAGCCATTCGGGTCAACTCGCCCGACTGGCACTTGTGTATCGAGGTCGCTGCTTACAATATAAACTTATTAACTACCGACCTACTCATTACTCATACAGTTTGAGCGTATGGTATCTCATCTAAGTACTCACCTGGATTTAACGAGTAGGCCAACTTTTTAGCAAACTGCGACAGTCTCACTGACAGTACTATCACTGGAAATCCAATTAACTGAACGGGAAGTTCAAACAGTGGATCCGGCTGCTGTGCCCATGCATCGTCCATCATTTCTAAGAAGAATATCAACAGTATCGCGATGGCGGGCAGTGAAAGTGAGAGAATTGTTGATAATTTCATGTTGATGGTGGTAGTATTTTTTCTTTTTTTGTACAGTCAATCTAGATATGCAAAATATGATAATAAAGTTATTTACGCACTCGTCTTAATTAGTTTTTCACGGTGAGTACAATTTTCAATTTTTTGGTCACAGAAATTTAATTTGCATTACAAAGTACTTTCACTGAGAGAGGTGTGGCGCATCCAATTACCGTTTGATTAAATTCACAAAAAATGTTGTTCGTGGTCCCTTTTAGGAAAAATAATTTAAAATGCTGGTGTTTTTTTTTTTTTTTTTTTTTTAACGCACTCGCTTCACGTGGTTTGGCGCACTTGCGGTACCGTCATTGACTGAAACCCAATTAACTGCGATGGCCAACATCAAAAGTATGCTATAGGCCAGCAGCGAATACGACATTTTTTTTAGACGACTTGGTCTACAAAATAAAAACAAAGTATGTGTGCGGTGTCAGCACCGACTAGTGAAAGTTTGGAGCTTGAAGATACTAAACGAAAGACAAGACAACGCGTTAAAGACGAAGGTATTATGAAATTCGGTCTGGCGTTGGCTATTAGCGTTGTCGTCGTGTGTTTATGTGTGCGTTGAAGACAAAGACGCCATCAAGAGAAAGAAGACCAGAATACCAAAATCTGTATTTCCTGGCTTTTCCCAAAAGAAGGTGTACAGTGTACACCTCGATTGGCACACGTACGACATGGAGGTGGTAAATGGTAGTAAGCCAGGTTTCAGGTCGTTCAGTTTTGTGAAATTGTTGGACTATCTGGTGGTAGTGGTTTGTATCTATGTATACTACTCGGTCAACAGAGGGTATAGCAATAAGATTTGTTGTGAATTGCGTTTACCATGTTACATAATGCGGTTAAGTGAGTTGGATTTGAAATGCATGTCTCTGGAAGTTGCGCAGGCATGATGTGGAGTAGGCTACATGGGCTCTGATGTAGGATAGACTGGTTTCGCATTTCGGTTGTGGAAATGCTTAGAAGACTCTACCGGATGTCGGAAATGTCTTATAAATGTAGCAAATGTGTTGCGGGTTTTAGGTGTTTGCCTTCCGGGTGTGGTGGGAAGTTTTAATTATTCGGGAAATGCTGGGTTTTGCTTGTCGTTAAAACTTTTTGGAATTAAGTTGCTATAATGAACATTATTTCGTTTCCCTATGTAATTTGACTGCTGCTCTGTGGGTTTCTTCTGGCTTTCTCCGTTTTGGAAGGTTAGTAAACAGATTTGGATACTATAACCGTGGCCGTGATTATGCTCGACTGCAATTATAGTAATTAGTGTTTTTTTCTTCAAGTGCATAAGTGTAAAAAGTGCTTAGCTTGTATCGATCATTAGTGCGATCTTCACCGCCTTTTATTGTAACGCTGGCCATGAATAGCATTCCCCGGTGATGGTGCGGATGCCGAGTGACGTCGCATTTGTGGGCATTCGTAGGCCACCGAGAAAGTAATTTAGTAGAAGAGTTAAAATCTCAGGCTTAAGGGTTAACTATGACTATAGAGACTGGGAAAACGCAATTCAACTTCAGTCACATTTTCTTTATTTCATGGGCATATTGGTAAAAAATGAACAGAAGTTCAGGTTATTTCCTGCACTTAAGTATCGTTCACAAAAAAATATGTTACTATCCTTACTTTGTTGGAAGATTGGCTCAGTTAATTTGCGGCAAGATCTCATTTTTGGTTTATCTTTCTGACTTGCCTAGGTCTACTATCTGTGCTTATAGGTAGATTTAAAACGACCTTAAAGTTTTCAATTGAGTATCTTATTTGTATATTTGTAATACTAGTAGTAGAGGATTTTTTAAATGTTTTGGATATCCACGCGAATATACAGTGAATGCTCCCTTAGAAGAAAAGTGAAGATGACAAGATGACTTTCAACACGTCCGTAATCCTCCTTTCACATTCGTACTCCTATTTTTATAAAGACCTAAAATTCTTACACTTGCAGCAAAAGTGTAACCTTTAAACTTCAAATTTTATGCAAATTTGGCAGCACTTTTATCTCCCAAACTGTCGTCAAAAAGGGAAATTCCCTCTATTTAGTTCGTTTTTATATTTCGTTGGCTTCATGCAATTTTCATCTGTCAGTTCGGTGTTTAAATTATTGTTACCTGAGATTGTGGTTTGGTGCTTCCGTTCCGTTTGAATCCCGTGATTGTTTATTCATAGTGCAATCAAATGAAAAGTTTTTTTTTAAATTAATGCTTAAAGTGTCATTATTCTTATTAGAATAATTCAAAGTAAACTTGTATAGTTTATAGATATTTAGTGAAATTATATTCCTTGGAGGCGTAAAGTAAAAAAAGCCTTAAATGTGTCTTGTGCTGCTGGAGGTTCAGGTTAAAAAATAAAATTGTTTATACCCACATTTATTTATGAAGACTAAAAAATGTCTCTTCTACTTTTTTTTCAAAATACTTTCTTTTTTTGGCTGCAGTACTCCGTTATAATCACGGCTATCGGCAATTCCGAGGGGAAAAAATTCCCCCCGAACATTTTTTGTTCCCTGGAAAAAATTCCTCTTATCGCGAATCTCCATCGGAATTTATTTCGCAAGGAATTTTTCGAAAATATGTTGAAAAGCAAATAAGCTCATTATTTGGGAATACATATTTTGTTTTGTTTTAAACCAATTAATTTCATTAATTTGACCAATTGCAAAGACGCGAATTGGATTAAGGTATTCGAATTTGTGAAACTGAACAGAAGAACGTTAATAGATAAATCCAATCTCTTAGAGTTACCACAGGCGTTGTAAGTAGAAATGAAATAGAGTTGCAATATAGGTAGTTATTAATATCTGGGTGACCGAGCTTTGCTCGGTTATTACTATTTATTGTAATTTTTAAAACAATACAAATTACAATATATATACATATATATAAACTTGAACATATAAAAAAATGTAAGTCTCCTAAATGCCGGTAGATGTCTTACTTTTTTCCTTTTACTATGACGCGGACGGCAAGAAACTTTTACTTTTGTTTTTTTTTTATATGTTCAAGTTTATATATACATTTTTTAATTTTTATTGTTTTTGAAATTACAATTAATACTAATAAGCGAGCTCGGTCGCCCAATTACTGATAACTAAAGTAAGATACGAAATTTTGGAAGTCGCATTAGAAGTTTCACTTCAAAAATACTACCCTTTTAAATTATATGTGTATCAAATCAAACTAAAACAAGTAAATGAAATAATGAGGACGCTACTCGTTGCTAACGGTCGCGCTGGCATGTAACAGGTATGTATACTACGCCCATGCGTTCGAGTGCCACGTATTCACTCTCGCTCTGTCTCTTTCTATTCCCCTCCCCAGGAGCGTTGAACGTTTAACGCAACCTTGTTGGAAGTCACATTAGAAGTTTCACTTCAATAAATCAAATAACATAATTCACCTAGGTATATCGTCTTTACTTCTTGAATTCTTCAACTCTTTACTGTAGGTTTCAACGTAGGTACTATAACAACCATTAAAAAAAAAAAAACATGAACTCAATTTCTATATACACCACCATATTTCCATCAACCCACGTCATCAGCCATCTGCGCATTTCCTCAGAAACACATTGTCGCTGTTGATTACATACACATTCACGTCGCATACTTCTCTTTCGTTTCATTTAATTTGGAGAAAACACCAGGCAGTCTTTTTTTCATATGAACGCGCTTGTGCGATGTGCGCCATCCAACCACCCCAAAGCAGAACAACGATCAAGAACCGCGGCTGCTGATAATGTTCGATTTGAGAAAATAAATTTATTTTTTCCATGTTAGATTTTAGGTTGTAGCTGAGCTCCAAGAGGACATAGACAGCTGATTGATGGCTTGAAATAACTATAAAAGTGTTGGCTCTCTTAAGAATTGTTTGTGTAATGGCGAGTAAAAGGCAGTAAAGTCAGAAAAATAAACTCACTCACCATAAAACGCATGAAAACTCGAAAACACGCGTTTTCCCAAACATAAGACTAATCTAGATCAATTGTTTACCCTCGAAAACCCCCATATACCAGATTTCAGCGAAATCGTTAGAGCCGTTTCCGATACCAATTCTATGCTAACCAAATTAAAATCAAAAAAACGAAAAAGACTTCAAACAGACAGTTTTGAATTTCCACCTACAAATTTACGAAGGAAATATTCCGGAAGGAATCCGATCAAATTCCGTGGGGAATTTTTCTTCACCATAGGCAGCGTTACCAAGTCAGTGCTTTCAGCGTTAATTTTAGTGCGAAAAATTTAGTTTTAGTGCCGAAAAAGTAGATTTAGCGCTTGGGCGTTTTTTTAGTGCTTTAAAAAATATTTTAGTGCTTTTTTAACGCTGCCGCTGCACACCGCCTTTTTTCTCTTTCTTCGAAGTCAATTCCTCTTGAAATGTAATGCGTTTTTCTCTTTGCCTTTTCGCAAATTTTGATTGATCTCTCAAAACTATTTAATCGTTATAGTGAAAACTGCAAAGCTACAAAGGGAATAAATGGAATGGAGAACTACAAAAGATTTATTGCTAGAAAGTCATAGTCAGACATAGTTTAAGGGATTCAGTAAGTGAAAAGGTTTTCCAAAATATTTGCGAATCTGCCTTAAAATTACTATGTTTGCCAGACTCAAATGGAGATGTGGAATGGGTTTTTAGCCAAATGAGTTTAATGCAAAAATAAACTAAGAAATTATAATAAGAATTCCTGACAATCTAATTTCCAAAATCGGTACTTTGGAGTTTTAATTTTATTATACTGTGCAATTGCTACATGACCGAATATGAACAAACGTCTTTTGTTGTTTTTTTTTACTTTTATAATTCTTATCTACTTTGGAGCTGTTTAAAAAAAAAAAGTCAGTTTTGATGCTTTAAATTTTAAAAACGGTGCTCGAACGCCAGAATGACTTGGCAGCGCTGACCATAGGTACCAGTTACCAGTTTGTTCCGGAGGGAATTTTTTCCCTTTTTCGAAATTCATTGCAGATAGCTATTTTTGAAAAATGGGAAATATTTCGGGAGAAATTTTGTTCACGATAGCCCTGAATATTTCTCTCCCGCAACACTGGATATACCAGACTATCTGCGTCTGGTTCATTGCGAACTGCGAACAAGCGAATATTCGTAGTTTCTGACATTTTTTTTTACATGAAAACGCAGATACCCGCGATTCAGTTTAATTTTTAAAGATTAAGATCGAACGAATTTTTCATTCGTGGGTTAGTGGATCGCGATTGTATTATGTCAAATATAATGCTTATGCACCTGTCCTCCCTTGAAATGTGGTATATAAGCCGGTTTGACTTTAGGCTCACTAGCTGTGTGATGAGGAGGGTCTAATATTACTCTATTATAAGTACATATATGTTGAAAATAGCACTGTTTTATATTTTGTTTTCTTTTCAGTAGACCTTCTCTCTGATGGGGTTACAGTTACGTTATTGGTTCCAAATTCCAATTAACCTTTGCATGGATGGAAGTTTTTAAGTGTCCGCATGAACAGTATCTAGCCAGGTAGATACATTAAATTGGTTTCTTACACTATTTTATTTTTTTTTTTTTTTTTTTTTTTTTTTTTTTTAACATTGTAACAGCTATCCTACTATATTAATATTAATATTTATCTGTCACATTTTTTTGTAAACTGACATACAAACAACTAAGTAAGCCTGTGCATACACAGAATTGAAAATATAAAAAAAAATACATAAAATTCTGGGTATAAAATTCATTCATTCATTCATTCAAATTTAAATAATAGTCAGTCATATTTTAGTCAACAGACGGACAGAACAAGAAATTGGTCGTCCGTCTCTGATTGTTTTTTTTTTTTTTTTTTTATAAGGTCTTTTAAAATAAATAAAATTAAATAAAACTACAAGTTTCAAGAATTTTTTATATGAAACACTTCCTTCGCTTCAACATGTTAATTAATTTTTTTTTTTAATTTGTAAACGTAGCTGGTCTCGGGTTGCTAAAAATTTCAACGAATATTTCTTGTGGTCCATTACGTAGTAGACAAGCATTTTTCATTGATGATGCGAGAGAATTGCCCCCAAAATTTAGAATTATTCTTTTCAATGAAATAAAGCATTGTTTTGCATGGTTAATATAAAGGTTTTATTAGACGAAATCTAATATTTCAATACATGTTTACATTTACACTCTTAATTTCATATATTTGAATCCCATGGCGTAATTTGTTTCTAACTGCAGAACAAATATTTAAATATGACATTTGATAAGCTTGTGTTTTGGGAATTCGGGGCAATTTTTTTTTTTTAATATTCCGGATTTTTCTCTCGTGTTAAGAATTGACTTGGAAGTGCAATTTGTTTCTTCAATGCAACATAGAAAACAGAGAAAGAATACATCTAGATTCGCTCTTTCGATATAAAGGGCAATAATTTTCTTCAATCGAAAAGGTTATTTTCATTATTATTGTCATACTATTTTTTTCCATCATATACGTTTACTGTCTTTCGAAAATCAGCAGCAAAAGAAAATACATAAAGTGGGAAAAGAAAAGTCTAAAAATTTAATTATTGTTGGAGATTTTAATTTGAACATTCTCGAAGGTACTGAAACAGTCTCGAATTACATGGCTTTGCTATCTTCGTTTGGCCTAACATGTTTTATTAATGAGCCCACTAGAATTATATCCGGAAGATGCTTAGATCATATATATGGACGCTTCAGGAATGACTCGGCTAGTAGCTGTGTTAAGTGCGTTCTCGATCTTAAGATCACAGACCACTCTATGACAATGCTCTAGGTTGACACAGAAACTTCAAATAGTAGCATTAAATCTGAATCCGGAAAAAACGTAACGAAAATTAACTTCAGCAAATTAAAAAATAATCTTCTTTATGAGTTTTGGGATGAAGTTTATTTATGTAGTGATGCTTCTACTTCATATTCAATTTTTAATGATTTATTTTTACAACATATACAGAGTGCATCCTCTAAATATGCTTCAAAAAATCGTGCAACAAGGCTTAAACCTTGGATCTCGGGGCACTTGCTAAATAAAGTAAAAGCTAAAAATAAACTCAGGTTTAAATGCTAAAAGAACCCTAGCAATTTAATTTTAAAAAAGAAATACAATAAATTGTGCGTTGATCTCAAAACTGAAATTCCGAGGTGCCGGGACGCATACTATCATTCTCAACTTATTTCTGCTAAGGAAAACCTTAAAAGTGAATGGCACATAGTAAACAGCCTGCTTAATAAGAACTCTTCTTCAAAAAATCCATCTGTTATACGTGTCGATGACCGTGACGTTTCTGACAAACTTGTAATTGCCGACGCTTTTAACTCCTACTTCACTAATATTGCCAGTCACTCAATACCTTACTCCTTTCCCTATACTGTGTGTTCCTCTGTTGAAATGGTAAACCTAAACAGTTTTGTTTTTGATCCAATAACTCCTCTTGAAGTCTTACGTGCGATTGGTAGCTTAAACAAATCCTACTCTTCCGGAGCTGACGGTATTTCTGCCCTGGTGCTTAAAAATGTTGCATGTTTTGTAGTTGATGTTTTAGCAGATACTTTTAATCGCTGTGTATTACAGGGAGTTTTTCCTGAAGCCCTCAAATGTTCAGATGTAATTCCCTTATTTAAAAAAAAGGTTCACCTAACGAAATGAGCAATTACAGACCCATCTCACTCCTTCCTGTCTTCAGCAAACTCTTTGAAAAACTTATTAAAAATCGAATATTGAGTTTTCTAAATAAAAGCAACTTCTTTAACCCTAGTCAATTTGGTTTTCAGAAACGCAAATCAACGGAAGATGCTCCTCTACAATTTTGTGGTCAAATAATGACAAACCTCGATTCGAAAAAATGCACGGCTGGGCTATTTATAGATATATCAAAAGCCTTTGATATGGTTAACCACAAAACATTACTTAGCAAACTGGAAAGAGCTGGTTTTCGAGGTTTCATCCTGGATTGTCTTATCTGGAAAATAGGTCGCAAAGAGTGAGGATAGATGAGATAAGGAGTAAAACTATGTTATTTAATTTAGGTGTACCCCAAGGCTCTGTTCTGGGCCCGATTTTGTTCCTTGTTTATATTAACTCTCTACTTGCACTTCCTTTCAAAGGCTCACCTACTGCTTTTGCAGATGACATAGGATTTTCTTATGGTGTAAAATGTAAATAGTCCTTTAGACCTAGTCTCTAATATAAATTGGGATTTAAATTTATTAAGAAATTGGTTCGCTGAGCATAACATGGTATTAAGCCCTAAGACAAAAATCATGTTTTTCAGTTTGTCGTCCAATAACATTCAGGATGTGAACGTTTCTTATCACGCACCTGAGTGCTTAAAATACAAACTTCTAAAATGTTTCTGTTTGTCTAGTTCTTCTTTTTGTAACAGTGTAAGCTGTAGTAATTGCTTTCAAATACCAAATGTGGATGAATTTAAATACCTGGGGCTTACCATTGACTCTAGAATGAGTTTTTCCAATCATGCAGATTATTTGAGGAAGTACCTACTTCCGATGTACTCTAAGACATTTCTTTTACTTGCAAAAGATTTGTTCTACTATGCTCCTAAGAACAATCTATTACGGTATATTCCATTCTAAACTGCAGTATGGAATTGCTTGTTGGGGAGGTGTTTATCAAAACAAAATCAAACCACTTTTAATACTGCAGAAATATATTTTGCGAAAAATATGCCGCAAAAATAGTAAGCATCCTAGTTTTTAATTGTTCTGTGACCAATATGAGTTCCGGAAATCGTAACTATCGGTTAATTTCAAATTACAATCTTCGTGTAAGCTCTTCAAAGTTGTCTGTACCAAACTTTCGTACCACTGCATATCGTAATTTTTATTCTGTTTTGTCTTACCGTTTATTTAATAAGCTTCCTCAGTCGATCAGGATAATATCAACGCCTGGAATGCCTTTAAAACTTATTAAACATTAGCTTTTCAATTTTCGCTATGATACTTTAGAATCTACTCTCTCAGACATTCTGGTTTAAATTTGATATCTTATATGAAATAAGTTTATTTTTCTTACGGAGTTATTATAAAGTGTGTTTTTTCTTTTGTACGTTTGGTTATATTCACCTTTTAGTATTTGTTTTAATCAATTCTTGCTTATATTGTTATTTCCGAAATCAATCTGTTTTGTGCTCACTTTCGTACTCTGTTGTTAACATGCTCTGTAAATAGTCGCATAGGGTCACCCCACCCACAATTATTTATTTTTTTAATTTGTACTTACTTTTTGAATTGACATTCAACACTATTTTTTTTCACTTTGAAATTAAAATACAGAATGTCAACATATTTTCTTGTATTCTATTCTATTGTAATAATTATTGTAAATTATATTGTATTAATAATAAAATATTCAATTCAATTCAAATAAAGTTTCTGTATAAGAATTTTGAAGCGATGAGTAAACTTTGGTGCAAAAAGTGGAATATCGCACTATAATGTGAGTTTGTCACTTCAAATCATAACAAGTTTTAATTGATTTGATTGTGAAGTAACACGTGCCGATCGCGTGGCATATAATACGGCAGCACCGATCGACTCATCCCCAAACATTCTATTATTTATTTATTCAAAGAAACTATAATAGAATACCGTTTGTTACTAATTTGATTTCGATGTTCAGTTTACTTTTGGTGTCAATTTTTATTCCAACAGAGACGAAAGAACGCCACCCTGCGAATATAGCTCACGCGTACTAACCGATATTGATTTCGAAACTGACAAAGTTGTCATATCTTCTTGTGGGTTAATTTTTTTTTATTTTTTATTAAAGGCATAAGATATTAAATGATATATCAACTGCCGTTAAAAACATTCAGCAGGATCTCTCTTTTCCTTCTGAAGTCATCTTTTTTGTCAAACTTTCCCACTAAAAGCCGAAAAGATGTACGATTGATGAAATGTTTGCAAATTAATTACCTACATTTTAAGAGGCCATCAGTTATCCGTTGATTTTTGTCACCACTTGCTTTTAAAAGTTTCTTTGACGCCTCGGGCGCTTTACGTACCTTTTAAGTGACTCGGTAATTTCAGTAAAAGAAATCTGAGCACCAAAATGAGTTTTTTTTTTATTTCAGGCTCCGTGAAAGAAAAACTCATCTAACTCTAATACCTATTAGTAAACAGGTGCATGTCCAATTTATTGATTAAATATATCAAAATCAAAGACAGTCATTGAGTTTATTGGAGTCTAACAAAAAAAAAAAATGCTTTGAAAAAGAAAACAAACTTTTGCGTCAAAGTTGGAATGTAAACGTGACGTGCAACTTAAATTAGTTGTTTACTTTGCAATGTTATTGCTGAATAATAAATCTATTTGGCAAGCAAACAGAAAAGACTCACGCAAAATATTAACTTTCTTTGCATTGCAAAGCCTCTCACTATTTTCATCACCCACTAAAGAAATAATTTCGTATTAGGTACCAGTCTTAGAAAATATATTTAGCGATATATTTCATATCTCTATATATATAAAAATCAATTGCTGTGCGTTAGTGTGGTAAAGGCTCCAGAACGGCTCAAGAGATTTGAATGATTTTTATTTTGGTTTGTTCGTCTTGAATCAGGGATGGTTCAGGAAAAAAGAAAAGTCAGAAAAATCTCAACATGTGGCGTTGTAGGCTTATATTTCGTTTTTCAATTCAATTCAGTTTTCCTCAATTATAATCTTCCATAGATATATCTTGAAAATATATAATTCTTTCGGGGTGAAACTCGATGATGTTATAGCTCGATAACCCCTGAGACGATTCTCATGATTCGATTTTGTTTTTTTTTTTTTTCGTGTTGCAGTATATCAAGTTTAGGAAGAGAGAAAGTTCCGGAAAATCGCCGTGCGATCCTGATTTGGCATCCAATAATTCTTCCTATTAAATATTTATTAGGGGTCACCCCGTGGTCGAAATTCGACCAATTTAATCTATAAGTTCATTTTTGAAGGGGAAATGAAGGGGAAATATCGGAGCGCTTAAAAATAGGCAATCGAAACTATTTCAGGCTTCCCTTAAATTGCGAATAAAAAGTTTCCAGTAATGCGGGCTGTCTTCTATTTTATATCACAGGTAGAAAAGGGTGCATAGAATAGATATGCAAAGTTTCATCGTTTGTAGTTCAAACCCTTCAGAACTAAAAAGATCTGAATTTACAATTCTTCGAAATAGATGCAACCTAATTATTGAATCGGCGAAGACAACTTACAGCGAAAGAGTCACTAACAAAGTGATTGGATGTCCTAGCGGCTCACGCGCATTTTGGTCCATGGCAAAGGCAATCAGTAATAACTTTATGTAGTTGCTCTTCTTTTCCAACTCTAGTAAAAGAAGACGGCACGCTAGCAACAACACCTAAAGAAAAGGCAGATCTTTTCGCTAGCATGTTTTCAGAGAATTCCTAGATTCTGCACATCTAGAGCCACCAAATATCCCGAGGATACAATCATCGATGGCAGAAGTGAAATTTCGGCCTCGAATAATTCAACGCATCCTTAAAGAACTAGATTGCAATAAGGCAACGTGACCCGATGGAATCCCGGCTATAGTACTCAAGAACTGTGCACCAGATCTTGCACCTGTACTCTGTAAGCTGTTTAGCATGTCGTACTCCCAGAAGACTTTTCCTTCTTGCTGGAAGACCGCTCGCATTCAACCTATTCCAAAGAAAGGGAAGAAATGTCTGCCACAAAACTATCGTCCAATAGCGTTACTTTCAATGCTCTCTAAAGTAATGGAAAAGGCAATAAATGTCGAAATAATCAAATATCTAGAAGGCCATCGATTAATAAGCGACAGGCAATACGGATTTCGGAGCCGTCGTTCCACTGGTGACCTGCTAAGCTACGTAACGCACTTATGGACACAATCAATTGAACAACACGGCGAATCCAGAGTCGTAGCCTTGGACATATCAAAGGCATTTGACCAAGTCTGACATAGAGCCCTATTAGGCAAGTTAGCGTCTTACGGATTACCACAACAACTCTGCGGATGGATGCAAAATTTTCTTCTGGGAAGATCGATCCAAGTTGTTGTAGATGGTGTATCATCCAATTCGTTTGCTATAAATGCAGGAGTGCCCCAAGGATCTATTCTTTCTCCAACTCTATTTCTTCTCCACATCAACGATTTGCTTGGATCGACAAATAATAATATCTACAGCTTTGCAGATGACAGCACTCTTATATCCTCCATCTCGAACAGTGGGCCTGTGAATACGGCTACATCACACAATCAGAGATGTGAACAAATTAATTCTCTAAATGATGATCTGGACAAAATCTTGAAGTGGGGAAAGGACAACTTGGTTGTATTTAATGCAAACAAGACACAGCTCACAACATTTTCCTCAGATCCAATCCATCACAAGGACTCAATGCACCTTCTAGGAGTCACAGTCAACTCAGGAATCAAATGGCAGAACCACATATCCTATATCGCAAAATCGGCGTCCGCAAAGTTGAGCTACCTATTTAGAGCAAAGAGGTACTTTAGCCCCAAGCAACTTCTCCTTCTCTACAAGGCACAGGTTAGACCAGGCTTGGAATATTGTTCCCATATATGGAGCTCGGCCCCAAAACATTCACTTCACCTGCTTGATAGCATACAGAGACGAGCAGTTCGACTCATTGGAGACCCTACACTTACATCGAATCTATGTACAACCGTTGGTGCTCAGAAGACAAGTCACTGACCTATGCTTGTTCTATAGGTACTTCCATGGTAGATGTTCTGAGGAACTCAAAGACATTATCCCTCGAAATGCAACTTTTGGGCGCCCAACAAGACAGGCTGCTAATGCTCATGACCATAAAATACACTTGAAAACCGCGAGGACATCAACTTTCCAAAACTCCTTCTGTTACAGGACAAGCAAAATTTGGAACTCGCTTCCTGGGGATATACCTACATATTTCCAGAAGACTACAATTTGCAGCAATTTAAGTGCAGAGCAAACATATATCTGCAGACATCTCGGGGCGCTGTTGAAGCGTTATAGGTTCGCCTCTCCCGGGAGAAGTATATACAAAAAAAAAAAATCGGAAAAATCGAACGATCCGTTCCCGAGTTATGAGTGCACATACGGACGTCAGTTTATTTTATTATGTAGCTTTACCCACACGCCTTTGTTCGTTACTTTTTTTTTAAATGGGTGGAGCCAAAAATCCGTTTTCCTATCCTGGTTGTCTTTAACTATCCTATCCGTTTGTAAGATCGACAACAGCGGCACGCGGCCTATTTTTTAATACCTACCTTTTAATACTTTTAATACCTGAAGCAATAGTTATAACCAGTTATAACGTCATCGGGTTTTCTCCCTGAAAGAATTATTATATAGGTATCTACTAGTCTCGCTTGCGGTCGAAAATCTACCCTAGAAAACGTCACTATGAACATTTAGAGCAAAAATTTATGTCGAAAAATGTTCGTTTTGTTTCAAAACCTCGCAGCTATTATGCCCTGAATCAAAACTAGTTACACAAAACACAATTGCTTACTTTTAGGTGCAATCTTTCGAAAATGGGTTCTAACCTAAAATGAATATTTGAATACGTTACTATGGCAATATGGCGGCGACGAATTGAATTTCACCAAAATGGGTTCAACTAACTGACAAGCACTTTGTATGGGGATTTCTTAACTTCATTTTACCAGTCTTAATGGCGACAAATAGTAGTCTCAGTGGCTTAGTGGTTAGTGTGTTGGACTACTAAGCGAGGGGTCTCAGGTTCGAATCCCGCAAAAACCCAAATTCCAACTTAGGGTTTTTTTCCACTGCGCTAATTTTCGCGAACTTCTGACAAACATCCGAGAGTATAAACTGTCTTAAGAGAGCTTCTCAATTAGCCGTTTGGAGTCGGCGTAAAATTGTAGATCCCTTCTATTCGTTTCAAAAATGAAAAACTCACACAAAACGAATGGTTGTGAGAAGCTAGGCCTAGAGTCCCTCCGGACCTGTTGCGCAAACTATATATATAATGGCGACAAATATACCCAAGATTTGTGATGTTTGTGCACATCACAGTAACTTTCGAATGATATAAGTTTTATTTCGCTCATTTAATAAAAAATACTAAAAAAGTGTACAGAAACTTCTGATGTTCACGTATTAAAATGATGATGATAAAAAAAGAAGATACATTATGTAAAAGTTCAAAGATTTGTACAAGCTGAATATCATCCCGATGGACGTGAATGGAGGTGCAAATGAAGTCGAATTTTTTGATTGTGTAAACTGAAAGTGGTTGGAATGATTTTAAGGTGCATATTCAATACGTTATTTCATTTTTAATATCCATTTCCCTTTCTGTCCGTATTATCAATGATTGCAGGTAGTGTTCGTGATATATATTATCTTTCTAACCAGAACTTGCGAAAATTGCCCGTTATTAAGAGCTTAAGCTTATAAAACTCGCACATTGTTATTTGGTATGTACCTACTGCCATATCGAATGAATAAGCTAAAAGTGAATCTTATAAACGGTTGATTGGCCTTGATTCTGAAGTTTGTACCTACCTAACAATTGAAGCAACCAAATTTCTTATGAACGAGAAAGTTTCGTGCCACCCAGTCGTACACTTTTGACCATTTTTAATCGAATAAGCTGACTCTTTTGCTGACAAATGTTGATAATTTATGTACAATACGAGTATGCGCCGCTTTTTTTTATGAATTTTAGGAACATCATAAATGTATCACCTTGTAAAAACCATGTTTTTAGTGCGATGCTTATGTTTCGCTAGCATACCCATGTAGGTCTTCCCAATTTTATGCTAGCCGCTTCTCGGATGATGACATAGCTTGTTTTAAATTATCCACTTCTTAACTCCATTACAGGTGATCAACATTTTTGGAACGAGATGTGGATTGGTTGTCCGTTTCCAAGCATTGTAAATGACTTCATATCAAGTAAGCTGATCAAATTCGATCCCCAGTTGGCAACATTTCTCGTTAATATTTCTTTTGATCCCTCCCTTTTACCCAAGTCAATATCTACTCAGTCAGATGAACTTTTTGTAGACACTGTAGTGCCGGAACTGTGTTGCCTGGTGATCGATTCAATACCTATGTATTAGGTCATCTTTTCTTTTACAGATCGCGCCAACCAACGTTCATGACAAAGTCCTACAAAAGTTTGGTTTGTCAAAAGAAAACTGCAGTCTCAAACTTCAGCTCGCTCTCAACAACGCAGTAGATCGAAATGATAAAAAATATCTTAATACGTTTATGCATTTAGATTTTATTGCAAAAATTTAGACTTTCAGTAGAAACACCTTAAAAAAATCATAAGTTAAAAACCCCTTGTGTCCTTCAACTAAATATAGTCCTCAGATTTACATGCCCTTCTCTTGTCAAATAAGAGATAACAATTTCTTTATCTTAAACAATAAGCAAACATTTTCGATTTATATACAAACAACTAATAAATATAATATATAGACACGATTTTTCAAAATAGTTAACATTTTACTTCTTTCGTATCGGTTAAACATGTTCCATTAATTCTTGTATACAAAAGACTAGTGAATAAACCTTATGAACTATTCAGTCGTAATCGCAATTCATTTTTTTTATCATGTTAAATATTGTAATGTATGCTCAACAAGATCACAATCACAATTGATTTAATAATTTCACCTTTTTTTAATTTATTTCAAATTCACTTTGTATGAGAGTTTCATTAACCTTTTTGAACTAATTGGACAGTGCGGCCAAAGATTTGCACAGCCGATTGGACCGCTTAGGTTGTCAGCTGTATGCCTCAGTAGTTCGCCCATATGTGCTGCAAAGTGCCATTTACTTGGTGGACTATTCATCGCTAGCGACATTGTTGAAGAGCTGGAATGTAACAAAAAGTATTTGTATTAAAATCTTTTTCTTATAATTTGAAAATATTTAAAAGTGGTTCTAGATTGTGTCTTAAATATAAAAGTGTAACGCATTCATTTTTTTGTCAAGCGGCGGCCAATAACTTTTTTTGTTGTAAGCTTTAGTGGGCTGACCTCGTGCTCGTACAGTATGGAATGTGAAATAAGAACAATACCAACCAGTTTTTTTTTAAGCAACTAAAACAAATTGAAATGTTTATGAGAACAAGTAAATTATATTAAGTATATACAGTGGAAGTCGCTTATTACGACTAGTCGCTTATAACGTCCACTATCCTTTCATTTGGTTGGTTTATTTACATTTTAAGGTATTCTACCGTTGGATATAACTTCATCGTATATAACGACGTGTCGGATATAACGACCAATTTCTGAAAGAAAATCAATCGTTTTCGTCGCTTATAACGACGGAAGGATAGGAAAATAAAAAGCAGTGACATTTTTTTGTGATTTTACAAAGTGACACACCGGTTTGTTGCGTTGCCGATGAAAATTAACATTCCACATTGTGCAGCTGTTCACATATTATGTTGGATATTATTGCAGTCTATTTAATCTTTCGTTGGGACATGTGCTTTTAGTTTTAATTGCGGTTAGTGCGTTTTGGATAAAAAGGTTTGTAATTTTGTGATATGTGCAGTAGGATATTAGTTTATGATATCCATTTTGTTTTCCAACTATGAGTTCTGAAAAACGTTGGAACTTTTCTGTAGAAGAAAAGGCAGCGATTATATTCCGTTCGGAGTGTGGCGAAAAAAGTAGTACAATCGCTCAGGAGTTTGGTGTTTCACATTCAACCGTATCAACAATATGGAAAAATCGTGAAAAAACTGAAAAAAGCTTTGAAGAATGCTGCATAAATAATATAAAAAAATCGACAGTCAACCAACCCTAAAATCGATGAAGCGTTATTGAAATGGTTTAAGAGTAAGAGAAGACAAAATATCCCAATAAATGGACCAATTCTTATCGGCCAAGCTAACAAGTTTGGAATATTGTTCGGAAAGAAAGACTACAGATGTTCTGAGGCCTGGATAAGACGCTTTAGGCAACCTCACAACATTGTTTTTGGAAAACTTTCAGGCAAAGCAGCCAAAGTCGATGCGACATTGTGTGACGAATGGATTCAAAAAGTTTCGCCTAATCTTCGAAAGGGTTGTTCAGATGAGGACATCTTTAACGCTGATGAAACCGCACTATTCTATAAGCTTGCCCCGGATAAGTCCTTCCGGTTTAGAGGCGAGCGCTGCATGGGTGGAAAATTCTCCAAAGATAGAGTAACGGTTATGGTTGCTTGCAATTTGACGGGATCGATAAAAAGAAAACTTTTGGTGATAGGAAAATCAAAATCCCCTCGTTGCTTCAAAAATGTTAAGTCCTTACCGGTCTTTTATGAAGCAAATAAAACTGCATGGATGACGTCAAATATTTTTGCTCATTACCTTCATAAATGGGATAAGGAGTTAAAGCGACAAAACAAGAAAATTATTTTGACTGTAGATAAATGTCCTAGTCATCCAAACGTCGAAAGCTTACAATCCATAAAACTGATGATTTTGCAACCTTTTAACCAAGGAATAATAAAGAATTTAAAAGTGCACTTCCGTAAATTATTTGTTCTGAAAATGATTGATTCAGATATTTGTTTTAATCCTTCTATACTGGATGCTGTGCTCATGATATCCAAGTCTTGGAGTGAAGTCACGCAGAAGACCATGGCAAATTCCTGGAAGCATGCTGGTTTTCTATCATTAGCGCCTCTGATTGCAAACTTGGATTTCACTGAAGAAGACCATAGTCCATTAAGCGAACTAGCGATTAGAATTATAAACGGAGTGGTAACAGCTGAAGAATGGGAGCAGTGTTAATATTGACGACAATGTTTTGACGTCATCGATGGAAACTGAGGACGATATTGTACGGGAGGTACAAGGAGAAGATGAAGAAAGTGATGATGATGATGAGCTAGAACATTACGTAACTCCTCCTACAGCATTGGAAGCATTAAAAGCTATTGAATTGTTGCGAACTTTTGTTTGTTTTAATGAACTTGGGGAGAACACAATTAATACCCTTTCTGTTTTAGAAGCAGATTTTAACTCTGCCTATTTAAATTGCCTCTATCAAAAGCAAACCGAAATTCATGACTTTTTTCCTAAACTTTGAAATGTAAAACAAAATTTAATTTCCTCTTAAATAATTTGAATTATTTATGTTTGAAAATGTTTTCATTTTTTTTCTGATTTCTTGTGGCGGGCAGTAGTATATATACCGACCGCCGGTTATAACGACCGCTTTTCCTCGGTCCCTACATCGTCGTTATAAGCGACTTCCACGTTCCACTGTATACAGTTATTATTTTTTTTAATAAAATGATCTACCTACGTAAGTTTATTTAAACTTGTTCTTACCGAATCATGTGCAGTAAATCCTTTTCTTTGTCTGACAGAACGTATTCTGGTTTCGAGGCCATTTCGCACAACATCTTTGGCAAACAGGAATCTCTAATGGCATCGGTTAGCTGTGATTTGGCTAGGTTTCTTTGTTTTTTCAGCGCTGCAGGCGGTAGCTCTTCTAGCTCGGATTCTGGAAATAAGGAACGATAATAAGTATAGGTCGTATAGTGACACTTGTTTAACCAAAAAGCTGGTAAAAGTTAAACGAGAACAAATCTTTAATATTTACTAGAAAAACCGAGAGGGGAAAATTTGACCGCATTTTTGGGAAACATATTTTTACATCTTTGCAAGAGTTTTTAATGAAACAGATCGAGAAAGTAGGCGCAGTGGCTTAGTGGTTAGTGTGTTGGACTACTAAGCGAGGGGTCCCAGGTTCGAATCCCGCAAGAATCCAAATTCCAACTTAGGTTTTTTTCCACTGCACCACCTCTCGCGAACGTCCTACAAACATTCGAGAGTATAACTGTATTGAAAGAGCTTCTCAAGTAGCCGTTTGGAATCGGCATAAAATTGTAGATTCTTTCCATTCGCTCCAAAAATTAGAAACTCACACAAATAGAATGCTTGTGAGAGGCTAGGCCTGGGGTCCCTACGGATCTGTCGCACCAACTACTATTTATTTATTTATTTAAATCGAGAAAATAAATTTATCAGCTCCTTTCAGTAACTTTGTCTATTTATACCCTTCCTCGCATTTTACTGTACACAATTCATGGGCTGTTCGGTCCCTTCTATTTAATTTAAAATAGATTAAAACGTTTTTGCTTTCGCTAGATTAGCGGATTAGCCCTTAAAATTTCTCTCTGAATCACAAAATTTGACTTTGATTTATGGAGAGTGTATGAAAAATTATAATAGTAAAGCCTCCCAACTGCAATTATTTTACATGGTTTCAAAAAATAAATAAGAGTTAAGCTTAGTCAAACTCCAATAATTATATTCTGATCACGACATACAATTCCATTGGAATCGCAGGATGGATTAAGCTGCATTACTCTTCTTATGGATCAAATATGGATCAGTCTTCCTACGTACCAGTGTATCTATTAATGAATAATTGCGGAGGTCTATATCCTATCCTTAATAAACAATAATTGAGCGATTAATTCAGTCAGCCAACTGATAGCTAGATGACTAGAAATAGGTGCGTTTCGGGATTCAAACCTGAGACCACTCGCTTAGTAGTTAACGATAGTAACTACCGAGCCATAGACCAAAAAGCTTTTAACAATTACATTTTCCTTAGTACATATTGAAGTTTATTTAAAATATAAAGTAAAGTAAAGTAAAGTATTTAAAGTATGTATTGAAGTTTATTTAATATCCCACGATCATTTCTCTAAGTTAATTGCGTTTTATTCTTATGATCGGGATCGCCAAATAGGTAGATAGTATTTTTTTTTGTTGCACAATTAGTGAAGCCCTTTTTTAATACTTGAACAAGTTTGGAAATTGTTTTGTTGTGCAAATAATTAGAATACGAATCGAGGTCATAAATTGGCAAGTAAAAGTATGATATATATTGAAGAAAATTAAATTGTTTTCGAACACCCTGTTATTTGCGAAATGTTATCTATCTGGGCCACTGGCGCACTACGTTACGTGCATATTAAATTTAGTTGTGCGAACAATGATTTTCTGATTGGACGTATGTAATGGGAAGAAAACCGTTCGGATCTCGTATTTTTATTAATGTCAAGTTCCATGTTGCGAAGAGTACGGCCCGGACTATTATCGCGCCGAATATATATTTTCTGGTTTTATTTAAATCTCAAGCTGATAAGCTATTTGCAAATACCCGAAAATTCTGTCGCCTAAGCAGAAGGCGTTGTGGTGGAATATTTATACAGGGCGGATCAGTGTCCATTTTATCAGACCAAGCTGAGCGAAAGTTTAATGTTCAATTCGCAGAAAAGAGAAACATTTTTTTGTGTACCCCGCCGGACTAACAGATCAGTCAATACAATTCAATTCCCATTTTCGGTTCATAAAAAAAATTGTATATTCCTTAAAAAATATAGTTGGAGCTAATAATTTGAATATAAGAGGTCGACCTAAATTCTAACAGTTTGCTCTTATATATATAAATCGAATGCAAGCTATGGCAAGTTAAGCCTGAACAACCGAATTGGGAAGCTTTCTCAGAACAGAGACGAGGGCTGTCGCAGTAGAAAAATCCTTTTATATAGGTACTGAATTAGGTACAAAATTAGTGTTTTACTGGAACCCGAACTTGAGAGCCTTGCACTCTCACAATATTTTCTCAAATTATCAAATTCCAAATAAGTACATAGAAAAATAACAATCTCGCAAATAGCCCTTCTTTTAGAAACGATAATTCTACCTCGGCAGCACATTATCTTTATTTACAAGAAGGAAAATAACATTTTTATTAAATTACCTAGGTAACGTAGGTAATTAAGTTTTTGACCATGACTATCGGCAGACTAGCGAAAATGACAAATGATGTAGCCACACCAAACTTGAGCAAACAAAGTAGTAAGTCACGCTAATGGATACCTATACATTGTAAAAACGACTGATTACGAATATTCACTTTTTGTAATTTTTAGATTCATTAAAATTGTCCAAGCAATTACCTATGCAAATTTAGTATCAAATTCAACTCTATGTGCCTACAAGCCTTTGAACCTTTCTACTCAGTTTTTCCCATTATGTATTTTTATTTATTTTGAATTTAATTGGCCTATAATTGAAGGAATTTAATGCTAATTATTTCAGCATTGGGAAAAAGAGTTCACTATGAAATATTTATATACCTATATGTACATAAGAAATATTGGAAGGATTTGAATTTGGTTTTTGCACACAAACTATTTAAAGCAATGATTAATCATAGGTCTAGCGGCTTCAAAAACGCATATATTAACTAATATGTAAATTACAACAAAAACTGCGCAAGTGCTGAAATTTCGTCTTAGGTGCAATATTTTAAATATGATTCTAGTTCTTAATGAATAATTCAGGTTTTACATGAATTGTCGCTTGACCGTAGGCTCAATATATTTGACAAGCTACTTCCGTATACCAACTCAGTTAAGTGTATTCAATTATTGTAAGTGGTAGGCGCATTTATAATTATAACTAACGTTCAGTGAATACTTAGTTTCTTTTTCTAATTTGTTGTTTTCATTGTTATGATGACTTATGAGTTGGAAGTGTACAAAAAAAGAATCGACAATGAACACGGGTTTAAAAATCATGAAGCGACAACAGCACGTGGCTAAGATAAGGGGTAGTTAGTTAACAAAACCTTTATAGAAATTCGAAAAGTTGGTTTTTAATAGCTGTTACGTAGAAGTAGCTATACTTATACAAACTAAAAATTTGTTTTCTTCTTCTATTCTTGTGAATTAATAAAGAACGCTCATTTGTTTTTTAAATTTGAAGTTCCATGGTGGACATATTAACATCTGGTTTGTTAAATTACGTACAAACTCGATCTCTTAACTTAAGGTAATGGAATTTCTAGTTATATTATATACTATTGGAGAAAATAGATCCGGTACAATTATTATAGTTTTTTTTTTTAATATACCTAATACTAATGGCTGAGTTTTGGCTTAGACCCGGATAATTTCTGTAGCGCAATTTTTGTCGAGTTGTATGAAATATTATTTTGAGAGAATAACTTTTTAACAACAACTCTTAGACACAAACACTTTTGGTAGGAATGATAGCTATTTCGAACTACGCCACTAATTCATCATCAAACTTCTTTAATTGTTTGTTTGAATAGTTTGAATTCTGACAGTCAATTCTCCGTATATAATTCCACTTGGTAAGACATTTCTGTTTTCTTCAATGTAAAGAGCCCCAAATTGCAACAAATATTCAATTAAAAGAAACAAATTGTTTGTAAAGTTTATTATTATTTTAAACATAAGCTTGAATTTAGAATTATAGATTTGGCTGTTATCCACCGTTACTGCCTCGGCAATTTTAAGTCGAAGATTTTTATTTTAAATCCTGAGCTGAATCTCTTTTTAATTTTAACTTTAGAAATGTTGAGAATTCACGCGAATTTTTCACTTTTATTTTCTCAAATTTTCTAAAGTTAAGACTAAAGTGATTTGAAAACCTGAACTAACTCTTAATTTTTATTTTTGTTAAATTTTCTAAATCTTTTTTTTTTTTTTTTTTGCCAACATTTTACTGCACTTTCGTCACTAAACTGATCGATTTCTAGTTTCTACTCACAAAAATTCAATTCTCAGCAAGTCGTTTTGTCTTTGAAACGATTGTCGCCGTTTTAACAACGGTTTACTTCGCGTTTCTTCTAGTAGAATTTTGTTTTGATACCAAATAAGAAAATTAAAAATGGCCCCAAAAAGATGCAAGAAAACCCCAAAACAATGAAAATACCCCCCAATTTCGTAATTATTTTTGTTGTTCCAAGCATTATTTTGAGGTAATTTTTCATTTTGTATGCTAAAGTTGTTGGCCCATTCTGCATTCATTTGGGGCAATATTGCATAAACTGAATGGGGTTATTTTGCATTATGAAATATTACCCCATTTTTTGGGGCCTTTTTTCATTTTTGTTTGGGGCCATTTTTCATTGGGGCATAATTTCATGGAGCCGAACTTGCATTTCGATTTTTGTCAATCGACCAAGTAACTACCACTTGCACCAACTGAGCGATGAGTACAAGGTACAAGCCCGCCAACTGTTGATTAGAACGGAGGAGAAGAGCAACATCTGTGCGTTGTTGTTGCTACCAGGTGTTTATTGCTTATTGTCATAATACTAATGGTTATTGCTAAGGCCTGGTCATATAATTAGCACACTTAAATTTAAGTAAACTTTTTCTCATATATTTTGTTTTGTTTGGACATTGAATTCGTAAGGTAAGTATTTAATTGTTCACAAAATACATTTTTGCAAAATTATATATGTATCAGATTATACCTTCAATGGTGTCCTTCATTGTACTACGGATAAAAGAAAAACGGTTTCAAAAATAGCAAATTTAATAGGCTGCTGCAGAAGGCTTGTATATAATACGATTTGCCACTTTGCGACATTTGGAATCGCAAGAAACGGTGCTGGAGCTTCCCGCGCAAGAAAAAACACTATTAGAGAAGAAAAATATATACGCAGATCCTAGGCTGCAGACTCCTTCAATCTTAGCAGATTCAATAAGATGTTGAGTCACAATACGGCATCTCTATGTCTTCTATTAGACGACATTTAAATTATAATAACTAAAGAGGCTATAGGATAGAGGATATCCCAAAAACTAATTGTTTCAAAACAAAATTTAAGCGCAGAACGGAATTTGCTAAAAAAAAAAATATACGAAAACCCATACAATTTTGCAAAAATATGCTCTGGATTGATGAGTCAAAGTTCTGTAGATTTGGGTCGGATGGAAAAAAATATGTGTGGCGTCCTCGGAATCAACAACACAACCCAAAATATACACTCAAAACTATAAAACACGGAGGCGAAAAAGTAATGGTCCGAGGAGCCTTTTCTTGGCATGGTGTGGCTGTGGGTCCAATTATTAACCCTTAAACCCTACCCTGGGTTGCATAAACTAAGCTTTCGTGGAATTTTTTTCAACTACGTCTCGTCATTAGTCATTTTTAATTGCGCGTGCGCTGCAGTTGTATTTATAACAACTTCCGGGTCTCCTAGACCCCAGGGTAGGAATACTGTAGTATATTCGAGTTTTCGTGTTTTATTGTTTTTTAAATTATTCAATTGGTAAGTTGGCAAAGTAATAGAATTGTATTTAATATTTTGTTACCTGGGTTTATTGTTTTAGTTTCAAAAAAAACGTTGTTATAATATGGATGAAGATATCTGCCAATGGTTGCAAGAAGACGATGATGTGGAGGAAGAGGTACATGACATTGTAGTCCCTGAAAATTTTAGTGACCTTGGAGACGATGGAATCATTGACGATATTCGTTCAGATTCATCGGAAATTGATAGTGATGATGATGTGCCTTTGTCGAACTATGTCTCAGGGAATTTTCTTCGAGTATTGAGTGTTCCTAAATGTTTAAACGGGAAAAACGGATTCAAATGGACAGGGGAGCCACCGGAAATAACTAGAACTCCCCAAACGAACATTTTACTTCATCCTCCTGGACCAAAGGGTGCAGCTCGTCGGTTGACAACAGAGTAAGAGGCATGGAGTTTGTTTTTTACCACTGAAAAACTTTCAACAATAGTTGCATATACCAACGGTGAAACCGGAAGACAGAGAGCCTTATATAAAAAAGACAGGGCTTCTGAGCATATGAATTACAACGAAAATGAGGATTTATCGACTTCTTTTGCTAAGGACACAAATATAAGAGAAATAAAGGCGTTATTTGGACTGCAGTATTTAGCAGGAGTTCTAAACATGAATCATGTCACTATCACTACTAAGGAATTGTTCGACAAGAGCTCTGGTGTTGGTTATTTTCGTGCTACCATGACATGGCAAGATATGAGTTAATTACCAACTGTTTGGCTTGATGAACGCTCTACAAGAGAAGAACGTCGGCAAAATGATACACTGGCGCCAATAAGAGAGCTTTTTGATCATATTGTCAGTGTTTCAAGCGAACTGTATAGTGCTCCAGACTGCTGTACTTTGGCGAAATGTTGTTGGAATTCAGAGGTAGGTGCTTATTCAAAATGTACATTCCAAGCAAACCCGATAAGTACGGTATACAAATTTTGATGTTATGCGACTTCAAAACAGCATGTATGCAGTATGCTAGATGCTTTCTCGTATTTGCGTCGAAATAAAAGAGAAATGCCACCTTCTTTTATTGATTTAACCAATCGCGATCGCAACACAGCAAAAGTTGCTTTTTCTAAGGAGCTTGTTTTATTGTCGTACTGCCCACCAAGATCAAAACAACAAAAAAATTGTCCCTTTATTATCAACAATGCACACCAAAGTAAATGGAAGAAAGATTTACTTGGCCAACTTTGCCTGCAAATCTCCAAGTTCTCCTCAGAGATATTTTAAAAAAGAAACGGCCATTAGTTGAGCCCAATTCATCTGTAAATGAAAAAAAAAGATGTGCAATCTGTCCAAGGCATAAGGACCGGAAGACGAAAATTAGATGCCGCAGATGCCGAAACCCCCTTTGCGGCGAATATAGCCGGTCTGTGTGCCAAGAATGCCTCGATTTTAAAATTTAAGGTATTTTTAATATTCAACTACATGTGTGATCTTAAAAGAACATAATTTATATCAAAACGTCTTTTTGTTTTTAAAATAATAACAAAACTATATTGGGGTTTTCTGGACCCCAGGGTAGTAATAGTGTTTCTCCAGGGATGGGTAGGGTTTAAGGGTTTTAAAATCGATACCAAAATGGATTGGGTAACACGTGTACAAGAAATCACAGAAGATCATATATGATTCCTTATGCTGATGACAATTTACCCCAAACGTAGCGTTTTATGCACGATGAATGTTATTCCGTAAAAGTTTTAAAATGGCCAGCTCAGTCTCCCGATCTCAAGCCGATTGAGAATTTGTGGAACGACATTGAACGACAAATTGAAGGTAAGGTAGGAATCCTAAAAAGTGATTGAATTATGGAAAAATATCAAAAGTGTGTGCTATTCAACATTAATTGAACGCTGCAGAAAATTAGTTGAAAGTTTGACAAGGCGATGTCAAGCTGTTATAGCAAATAAAGGATTTCAAACTAAAGACTAACTTAATTTTCAAGAATTTAAATTAAAAACTAAAAAAAACTATCCGAAATTTAAAACTGGAAGCAACCATATCCATCTACAAAATTTCAATCAACTTGGTAGCGCTGTTTCGGCGATCGGCAACAGCGCCACCTATCAGGTACAAAAGTATCCTATCCTTCAAGCGGGAACGAAGAATATAAATCTATAAAATTTCATTGAAATCGGGTGAGTGGTTTCGGAGATCGATTACAACGCCATATAGCGGGTCAAAAATCCTATCTTTTAAGTTTGCGTTAACCTGAAATACAACAATACGAACAAAACAAAAGAAGAATCATAAAAATTGACCCAGTGGTTATCGAGTTATATCATCATCATCGAGTTTCATCCCGAAAGAATTATAGGTATGAATTAAGAAGATTATTATTAAAGAAAATTTTTGACCTGAATAAGGACATACGCCTACAACGCCACATGTTGAGGATTTTCCGACGATGTGCACTAAGAAATTCAGTTTTTGTTAAAAATAATAAATTAATTATTTTATATTTGTATTTTATCAATATAATAACTCCCATCGAAGCATCTGTTTTAAACGATATTTATTTTGTTTACATCCTCGTTGACGATATTTGCAGCACGCATTCTGTCAATGTTATGCCAACGCCATAAGGTTACATCAAAAAAGTTTGAATTATAAAAGATATAATTTAATATGGTGGTTAAGTATTCTTAAATTTTCTAATTTTCCGCGCAATTTTCTTAATTTTTTCTTTCATAAGATTTTTCTCCTGACAATAACAAACACAACAACAAAAATTTAGCGAAATCGGTCCAGCCGTTCACGCGTCATGCCGCGACCAAGGGAAATAGGGATTCTTTTTTATATATATAGATTCAACATTGGCACATTTGTTCGAACAGCTTGACTCAATGCGGTTCATTCGAAGTCCATTTCTCGCTCCTATTCTCAATTAAATGCGTCAAATCAAAGTACCTATCTACTTCATTTCAAAAAGTTACTTGATGTAACATAGTAAACATAATTTATTAGAACAAACTTTTTAGGTATATCTACCTATGAATATTTAAAAAAAAAGAAAAAACTTCAAAATTGTTGACAACAACAATTTGCTTGGAAAATTCAAAATATTTTTTTTTTTATTTGAAGTGTCACTTCTTGATTTCTATCCAGTTAATTTTTTTTCAAAGTGTATTTCCCCATACAAACTCTAATTTTCTAATTTTCCGCGCAATTTTCTTAATTTTTTCAATTTTTCTTTTTTCCTAAACCTTCGCGGAGCAATTACGAACAAATCCGCAGGAGGAAGTATCCAATTTGCTCCAGTCGTTTTCGAGTTTTAAGCATCCGAACAAACCAAGATCCATTTTTATATATATAGATTTCCACTTCTTACAAATTTGATTTTAAAAACGCTAATTATAGTAACATCTGTAATGAGCTTTACAATTTTGACTGGAGTCCATTTCTAACTCTAGGAATAGAAGAACTCTGCTCGGTATTTTATCGCGTTTTAAAGAACTTTTTTTTTTTTGGTTTTGTCCCGGTTGTTCAAATTAAAAATGTTATTAATGATATTTCTCCTTGGGATAATGACGAAACACGTAGACTTAAAATTCATAAGAATAGAGCCTATAGGAGTCGAGTATGTCGAATGATGACTATACTTTATAACGTCATCTCAGAACCGAGTTTAAATCTTCTATATACCATACGTACTCGGCTTATATCAATGATGTCGAATCCAACATCAAATTATCGCCAACATTTTTTTTTGGAATTTTGTTGTTTAGAAAAGAATAGTGATGGCTTTCCGGCTTGATTCTCCTATGATGATCGGTCAATAGATGATCCCCGCGTTTTCTGCAATAGTTTTGCAGCATTTTTTCAATCGGCATATTTTAATCCTAGTTCTGTTTTTCTTTTTTAGTGCATCACATTCCTCTATTTTTAGTAACATCGCTTTTCCCGAAGATATGATACTGAGTAAACTTAGAAATTTGGCCCCTAATTTTAATCCTGGACCCTATCCAGCAGGCTTTTTAAAAATGTGTACCCTTCCTCTACATTCCATACTTTGCCACATATTCAATGTATCGGAAGACAGGTATCTTTCCTTCCCTATGGAAAAATTCTTTTATAGTACCAATATTTAAATCCGGTAGGAAAAATAATATTGAAAATTACAGAGGGATCTGTAAACAATCGTCCATTCCTAAACTGTTTGATGAGTTGGTGACTGATAAGTTAAATTTTTTTTTTGTAAAAATTTAAATTTAAAAAAAAACGGATCCACTGTTACAAATCTTCTCCTTTTTACAAATTTTGTTATTAGAGAGATATCTAAGGGTAATCAGGTCGATGCCATTTACACTGATTTCAGTAAAGCGTTTGATCGAGTTGACCACAAACTTCTTCTTTACAAACTTGAACGTTTAGGGTTTCCTATAGTTTTTCTTAGATGGCTATTATTCTATGTAAGTAACAGATACCAATTTGTAAGGTTTCGAGGACAGTTATCCAAAGAAATCATTGTAACATCCGGTGTCCCACAAGGAAGTCACATAGGCCCACTCTTATTTATTTTATTCGTTAATGATGTTGTCAAATTTATTCCACATTGCAATATCCTGATGTTTGCCGATGATTTTAAAATATACTCTTCCTGCAATGATCCGAATAGTTTTCATAGACTGAATGCACATCTCCAAGACTTCGTTTTGTGGTGCAATAAAAACTACTTGCTTTTCATTCGCGCGTATTCCTTCGTCAGTAGTGTTTTTCCACGTGTATCTTTGATAAAAGATTTAGGTGTTATGTTAGATAGTAAACTATCCTACATTTACCACCATGAATATATCACAAATAAAACCAATAGAGCATGGGGAGTGCTTAAACGTTATGCTAGGGCGTTCACCGAACCCTATGCGCTAAAAACTTTATATTTGTCGTTTATTCGATCGCTGCTGGAATATGCGTCTATTGTTTGGTGTCCATACTACAATACTCATAAGTAAGAATCGAAGCAATTCAAAAAGATTTCACAGGTTTGCCATCAGACGTCTACCTTGGTCGGATTTTTATAACTTACCCCCTTACTCAGCCCGATTACAACTTATTGAACTCGAGTCTCTTGAGGTTAGGAGAAAGGTATCAAGAGTTGTTTTTCACCACAGAATACTTATTGGGTAGATTCACTGTCCTGATATTTTAAGTCTCGTGGGTCTTAATGTTCCATCAATTAATTTGCGTAATAACACATTCTTTTATATTCCTCGTTCTCGTACGAATTACGGAAGATCCTCCTCTTTAAATGGTTTAATGTTATTGTATAATGAATGTGCGTCTTTAATTGACATTAATATGACAATACCCTTAATAAAATCCATCTTGTTTAATTATTTCCAGTTTTAATTGTATTGCTCAGTTCTTAATTAGTTTTGTACTTGCTTTTTTTCTGAATTATCTTTATTTACTTCATTTTTTCTTAATTTTTATCTCGCATTTTATTTTATTTTCATGTCTAAAAAAGGCCTAGTACTTTGTTGACAAATAAAAAAATAAATGAAACTCACCTGCTTGACTCTCATTTATAAATTCCCCTCAGGGTAACTCTTAAAAAATAAATGGTATCTAAATCACTGCCTATAAAATCCGCCTACTTAAGGATGAAGTTCAGATATATCACTTTCAAAAGACATCTCCCACTCATAGACATAATAGGGCATATATCGCTAGTTGAATCAAGCAAACGTTTCTTGCGAGTAAACCAAGTATCTTACTAACCCATTAATGTATCATTGGCAAACCGGCAACATATTTAGTTCGATCATATTATTTGGCATAGTTGCAATGTAATACCAGTTTGTTTGCTATAAAATTAAAAATGTTCCGTCACTTTAATTAACCTACCCACAAAATGTTTACATAATTTCTATCCGCTAAAAAAACACAACATTCATTGAAAAAAAAGCAGCAGTTTTTAGCTTTGTTATGGCTGAATTCGTATCCAAATAATTGCCTATCGTTAGTTTTCAAACCTTGTCTTTATACATATCTTGATGTAAATATATAAAGAAAATATACAGTTTTCGGAATGCAAATGGGGTTGTTAAATTTAAATAAACTTATCCGAAAGTACGTTACAGATTACAGCGCAAATGAGATAGAAAGCTTGCGACGTATTTATAATTGTTAATACTCGTTTCATGTAAAATGCGGTGTCGCAACGTAAGTAAACATCTAACTGAATATTTTGTAGTGTTTGTCAATTTTATGTGCTTACCGCCGTACCGGTATCAATATTTGTTTGTGTGTCTACACATTTTTTTTTTTTAAATAATGATCGAGTGTTTCAACCTTGGAATAGTGTTTTCGTTTTTTTTTTTGCGTCGAATACCTACCTATTTTTATCACGTGATTTCTATTTAAAACCATTAAAAAATACTACCTTATAATGAAAAAAACTATTTTATGTGACGATGATTCACAATAATAACATTTTTATTGGCAATGGTTTTGAAAGCGAGATGGGTCTCTCTCAGAGGTAAAAATGTTGTCTTTAATATTTAGTAAATATGCAGAGTGTTTTCGCAGCAGATATCCATTGAAATTAAAATTGAGATGCGAGATGGGTCTCTCTCAGAGGTAAAAATGTTGTCTTTAATATTTAGTAAATATGCAGAGTGTTTTCGCAGCAGATATCCATTGAAATTAAAATGCTCAACTGAGCGTATACCAGTGATGAAAATCGACTTTTCTCAAGTGTACTCAAAACTGAAATGAAATAGTACTGAAACGTACAAAATAGTAGGTACCTACTTTTTTTTCAAATGCCATAAATTTATGTTTTTGCATTCAAGCAAAAAAAAAAAAAAAAAAACGCATATGTATATAATAATCACTCAAAAACTTGCATTAAACCCGCTGGATACAAAAGCATTTAATGGTGGAGTTTAAACCGATTTTAGATCGATTTTACACCTACGTAATGTTTTATTTCACATATTATTTTATATTGTACTAGCGTGCCCGGCGAACTTCGTCCCGCCCAATATTGACTTGTTTACTGAAATAATTTGAATTTGGAGCATTCACTATTCCACCAGAAACACATTTTTTAGATCCAAAATATCTTTTGACAAATGCGGTCTCACTGTATATACTACGATCAAATCCAAAAAAAAAAAAAAAAATTAAAAATAACACTCCCCGTACAAAATATATGGAAAATAAATTTCTACAATTCTCCAATTTCCCTTTCGAATTTTCCATTTTTTTCGTCATATGAACCTTCCTTAGGCGTAGACAAACACAACAAAGAAAAGATAGCTCAAATTCAAAGAGTATCCAATACTCTTTTCTCAAATCGGAAGTTCCGTTCTCGAGTTCCCTCATATTAAAAATTTTGTGGTAGGTGTTACCATCTCTGAGACTGAAAAGGAGACGCACGGAAAATTCAAGACGCTTAAATACGAATGGCAAATCGTTCTGAATAAGGGGAATAAGGGATTAGAGCAATGAGAATGATTGCCTTTAAAATTTCCCCTCGAAACCGTCGCTTGGATGACATTTGATTTGATCTTTCACCATCAAATCAAACGCGTTCCGTTACAAGGTTTCGGTGCATTGACGTTGCGCAGCAAAATTATAACTGCCCGGAACATCCAAAGAATTCAAAAATTCAACTAATCCCCATAAAGTTTTGTTTTCACGACAAAGAGTAGCATAGTATGTCCTTCCTAGCATTTGGTTTTATTTTTGAATGAGAAGTGCCGCAACCCGTTTTCCTATCCCGCCTGTTTTTTTGTAAAGTACCAACAATAGGATTCATAGCTATCCTCCCTGTCAAACAAAAAAAACACACATCTGCAAGCATCTCGGGGCGCTGTTGAAGCGTTACCTTTTCCGGCAGAAGTATATAAAAAAAAAAAAAAGCAACCTCACCCATCCCAAAAATTTCAATCGTCTCAATAAAACTGTTTCGGAACGACAACACCGCCACCTATCGGGTCGAAAAGTATCCTATCTTTCAAGCTGGAATCAACCGTACACATCCACAAAATTTCATTGAAATCGATTTAGCGGTTTCGCAGATCGACGACAGCGCCACCTATCGGGTCCAAAATTTGATCTTTCAAGACTGCCTGAAATACACCAATTCGAACAAAACAAAAGAAGAATCATACAATTTGGCCAGTAAGAACATTTTCTCTGGTTATGTTATTTGTGCCGGAAATCGAATGGAAATGTTATTTACCTATTTCAAATTGATTAAAAACTAATTTGGAGTTTTCGTCGAAGAATTGTTCAGCTAAATGAAATATGAATTGCTGAAATGTCAAATTCAAAAAGGTTTGGACAACCAACGCCAACTATGTTATTACAATTGAATTTAATATTGTTGACACAATATTGATATGCAGGGAAATCTGACTTTTCGTAAATATCTCCCAGCGCCACCTATCGGGTCCAAATTTTGGCAAAAGCTTTCTATTTTGTTAAGTGTTATACGGTGTAAATTTGAGCTAAATCGGTCCATAAATAAGAATTTTCAAAAAGCGACCCCAGCGCCTATAGGGTCTAAAATAAACATAAACCATCCGGAGCACCACACAAACATATGGTGTGAATATAAGGGGGATAGCTTCAGTGGTTCAGCCGTTATCGTCGGTCATACATACGCACGAACGTTTTTATATATTAAGATTACATAATTATAAATTAAACCTCCAATATGCCTCTTTTTTTAGTCGGAAATATTTCCGAAACTAAACGACATCTAGCCCTAGCCCGCTTGTGCATTCGATATAGACGAGGACAAAGTTGATACACCATATATGCTGTTCCATCAGTTCTAAATTCGCCTTCTAACTACGAAGTCATCAACATTTTCATCGTTAAGAAACGAAGAAATTTTAATATTATGAAATTGAAATTTTAAGCTGAGCTTAAATACCTTCTTGTGTTCGGGTTTAATGATGTTATGGATTTGGGTTTAATTTTTGGAGTTAATAATATGGCCGTAAGTGAAATAACCTCATACATGTTCGATTTATTTCGAAAATTAAAAATACTACAAATAGTACTCAAAATTGAGAAGTGGTACTTGCGTACTCGGGAAAGTTAAATAGTACAGAAATTAGTACAATAGTAAGCCTTTTTTCATCTATGGCGTATACCGTAAAATGATAAGTGGCCCGTTTCATGGAATATTTGATATTGAGATGCAGGACCGAATGTCGTAACATTTAGTTCAAAATAAGTTGCATTTTAAATGTTGCAAGACCCTCTGGAATATTACTTCCCCATTGCAGTGATTCTCCCAGTTGCAGTGCTTTTTTTTCTGCCGTTAATATCCAAGGAGACAATGTGCAGAGCGGATTCTAGTGCTGCGATTGAATTAGGCGGTCATACAAATAGAAAAACAGAATGCTGCTCTTGGGATTTTTTATAAGTAGAGACCAGAGAGAGATACCCACCAAACAAGGAATCGGCACGAGTGTTTGTATATCCATCGCCCAATCTATTCGTGACCTTGGTTTAGTATGCGACAGGGAACTTAATTTCCGCTCGCATATTGATGAGATAATTCTTAAAGCCAACTCATCACTTGGCTTCGTAAAAAGATGGTCCAAGGAATTCTCCGACCCGTGTTCGCCCCCTGCTCGAGTACGCTAGCCAAGCATGGTCTCCTTTTCAACGTGTTCATATAGACAGAATTGAGAGTATCCAAGATCCAACGTCGTTTTCTTCGATTTGTGCTTTGGGAGCTTTCTTGGAATGATCCCTTAATCTTACCTCCCTATCAAGACCGCCTCAAACTTATTAACCTCAATACCCTTGAGGAATGCAGAGACGTATCAGACATTCTCCTTATTCACCGTCTACTCTCAGGCTACATCGACTGTATGTCTCTTTACAACTCTATCTCCTTTAACACCAACCCTCGAAATCTTCGTTGTCCCCGTCTCTTCTATTTACCAATTCACCGCACCTCATATGGGTCAAACGAACCAATCTCCCGTATGCTGCGGAAGGTTAACTCAAACCATACTGTTTTTGACATCAACCGCAGTAGTTCCTCCCTTCACCATCCTTATCTTTTAGTAGTAGATTTAAGTTAGTCTTAGTTTAATTGTAATAGCTTGTATTAAGCCAAATAAAGGACGGTTTTTTCCCCCACCAAAATTAAAAAAATTAAAAAAAATTATTACTGCCGTATTCAACCGGTCAACCTTACTTAAATACGGGTTGGGTACGATATCCTGCTTTTGATAATCCCTCTTTTTATAATTCCGTTTCTTATAAGCCCACTTATTTCATTAGATTATTAAAAAAAGCGGGAATAACAGAAACGGACTTATAAGTAAAAACAAATTGAAATAAGTGAAGTATAATATTTACTCGTAGGAAAACATAAAAACATAAAACTATGTTCTTACACGGTTTTAAATTTTATTCAATTAATGTAAACAAAAAACTATGAAATCGAAATGGATAAAATTATGAAAGAAAATGAGAAACAAGCAATATTCAATTTTAAAAGATGACGTTATTAAAATTCAAGTGGGATTCTGAGAAACGGGAAAAGCGGTATTAAACGGGATTTTAAAATGCGGGATTATAATAGATCGGGACGGGACTTAGAATGAGCGGGATTTTCGGAGGCAGTAGGTATTTAAAAAAAACGGGATTTTAGAAGACGGTGTTTAAAACTTTTAAAAATCGGGATTCCGATACTCTTCCAACAAATAGGAAATCGAATCGCCTACCTACAGAAATTACAATTTGAACCTTTCCGAAATCAAATTGTTACTTGGGCTATGCACCACCTCCCATGAACGTCTGACAAACATCCGAGATCATTATTGTCTTAAGAAATCGTCTGAATTCAACAGCTGGAGCTCATAGAATTGTATATCTCCCTTTCGTTCATCCCTAAAATAAAAACTCACGCAAAACGAGGGACTTTGAAAGCTTCTAGCTAGGCCATGGTATCTATACGGACAATAGATATGTTACGCCAATGATTTATTTTTCAAAAAACTCACAGATGAGTGGTGATCCCAAAGCATTTCTATTAATGGACCGCACCGGTTAGAGGCACAAAATATGCAGATAAGCAATTTTATTAAATCCAAAGCTAAAATATAAAATTAAATAACTTTTGTAGAAGCTGCTTGGTCGAGGAGGAACAGAAGACCATTCTACATCATTGTGCCGGCTCTCTCCCAAAACAGAGAAAAAAAGAGAAAAATTCCGTCTGGGAACTGTCGGCGCTTTATAAGGAGCTTAAGCTGATTCATGTGGTATAGCAAACGACCTTAGTTCGGCATTTTCCCCCAGATTGCCTTACCTAAACTAGGCTAAAAGAAGAATAAACTCTTAAGCAGCCTGTCTCAGTTTTTTTAAGGAATTTGGAAAATTCCATTAACGAGAAAAATTGAAAATTTATTTCAGAATGATTACAGCTGTTACTATAAGGGTTATCCACATGCCATACCGAACCTTAGCCACTTTTCACACCAACGAAGAAAATTGACCCAAAATTCGGAAACCGGGAATTTAAGCTGCTTGTGCAGTGCAGCTATAGAAAATATCGGGACAGTTATAATATAACTTTGTAGTTGTATTTCCTTTGGGGTTTTAACCCCCTATGCCTTGATCCAGTTATCAAACACTGCAGCTACTATGAGCCATATTACGCCCCTACAGCTGCAACTTCTAATCACTCCCCTTCCATAGTGTTCTGACAGAACTCTGTCGCACAGTGTGGCGGAGACGGTATTCTTTGTTCCCCAAGCGAATGTATGCGTATGAGAAGGTTTATATTTATTTATAAGAGCGACCTAAACATAAATAACTCACGTCCATATTTGAACTTCAGAAATACTAACGTGCGAATAAACTATTTACATTAATTACGAACCACAAAGTTCTACTTAGCTATGCGCCAATTCCACTATTAGCAAGTCACTCGACATGTGCACATTTTGATTGTCAATTAGACCATAGGAACAATCAACTGAAACTAGTGCTAATATTTTACACACGTTTCTGAGACATCAACTATTCCATCAAATTGAACTGGTACAAACGGCATTTTAGAAAATAAATTCAACCAACAATATCTGTCGCACATACCTACAAATTTCACTTTCACCTTCTTATGCTAATGACCGCAACTTTACCACAGAAAAGAAAAAAGAAAAAAATGAAAGGGGCTTAGTTTAGCTACTACCTACTAAAGAAAAAAAGCTAAAAATGAAATCGAAACAGGTTGCATAACCTTACTATTGCGTTAGAGATATATAAATATTTATTTATGTATCCAAGTTGATTTAGCGAATTCGGTTTTCACCTTACCTTCGGTTAGTTCGATTTCGGTTTGTTTTTGTTGGAATTTTCCCGATCCTTGATTGGAGGCGGACTTGACGCCTCGTATGCTACTATATCCGAAGAAGTCGCCAAAAATCACAAGTGCCACAGCCGCAAACAGCATTATGCGGAACCTCCAGGCGTTATCCATAATTGCCTGAGATTTGTTTTTCTTTTGTTTATGTCGCCAAAAATGTGTTACTAGTTTTGGTGAAATTTTTTTTCACACACCAAACACTAAAAGCTGGGTTTGGGAAACATTTTCGAGGTCAAATCAAAAAAGAAACTGATTCACAGACAAATTTATGACCGCACTAAAACCGAATACCAAAAAAAAAAAAGTTTTTTTTTTTGTGTAGAAAAAGAAAATGTTAAGCGTCCAACATGCGCGCGGCTTAGCTGTAGACTAAGCTCACGTTGAATGCATAGTTGAGTTACCTGTGCAAATGTACAATAATTTCCCCACTCAATTTCAGCCAGTTTAGGTGAATGATCACAGTGTGTCTTGATGGAGTGATGGTTGTTGGGTTTTTTTGGTACTTTTCTTGTGAAGCATGGTTTTCTTGCAGGCTTAGCAACTTTTTTCTTATTTTTTTTATCAAATGTTTTGGTTGAGAGGTTATAGAATGTACTTCTGTAGAAAATTACACGTCGGTCGGTCGGTCGGATGGTAGTGAACTCCGGTTCAACGTTATTGCTCGCAAGGTTAACCAGTGTAATGGAGGTGGGTGAGCGACTTTTTAGGTCGTCGGGTATATAGCTGTGGGCGATTGGTGCAATTAGTGCGGTTGGGAGTTAAATTGAAGGTTTAACATGTCAATGAAGTGGGATTACTTTTATTTTGTGGGAATGTATTTGTATCTAAATCTGTCGGGTGAATTCTCAACAACCAATGTGGGTTGAAGTGTATAGTGAGAAAGCTCCGATTTTACTAAAAGTATGCAACAATAGATAGAGAGCGGAGTGTATATAGAAGTGATTGGAGACCAATTTTTGTATAGATTACTCCAAGGTGGACCTGGTACTTAACCAGCATGCCTCTATATAGCCAGACTGATATCTAACCAGTTGCCAGTAGTTTCCAGTTGCATGTTGATTGAGGTTTAATATTGACGGGTCCCTCTGTCCGGCGCATTGTTGCCATACGCTCCAACGTATACTTGATTATTTTTCATGTTATTGGCATGGTCTTTACCATTTTACGTCCGCACAGTTGTTGCCCGCCAAACTTATTTCATTAAAACAAAGGACAAAGATCACACGACCGACTATTAGCTGTCCTTAACAGGGTTTATGTCATCTGCGCGTTGTAGCACCACATAGAGGGTACGGTTCTTCTGCAAGGCTAATTGCAAGAAAGTACTACTACTCTAAGTCCGTAAAGACATAAGCTATGTTCAGCTGATTGCCAGATCTGACAATATTGTCAGGTCTACCAATAACTCTATACCATACCTAGCTACCTAGCAAATGCTAAACGCACAACCTGGCGAACGTTCTGTAGTAATATAGAAAACACCACAGAATCAGCCAGACTTAAAAACATTTTATCAAAAGAGCACACGGTTCCAGGATATCTCAAAAACGATGATGAGACGTGGCTTCACAGTCCTGTGAAGAGACCCTTAGTATCCTATTGCGGACTCACTTTCCAGGATGTGTCCCAAGTCAAAATAATACTCAGACTACAACAACGGGCATAATGCCCCAACAACTGTAACAACAGTTCCAGAAGAATCGATGGGATATTTCCGATTATGCTCCAGAAGGCAAGGACCATCATCACTCCGGTTCTTAAAAGGATTTTCAAACGCAGTTTGGAATTAAGCTATATTCCGAAAGCTTGGCGGGAAGTGAGGGTTGTCTTCATCCCAAAGGCAGGGAAAGCTAGCCAAAACACTGCCAAAGATTTTAGACCAACAACCTTTATTTTGAAAACCTTCGAAAAATTGATAAACGTCTATATACGCAGTCGGATAGATAGTAATGTAATCTCCACTACACAACATGCTTAAATAAAGGGCAGCACTACACGAAGTCGTTGGTGTTATAGAGAAGTCATTAAAAGACAAAGAATATACACTAGCCGCATTTCTAGACATTGAAGGTGCGTTTAACAATGTCAAAACATGCGCGGTGAAAAGGGCATTACAAAATTCCAACGTTGAACAATCACTCATGAAAGTGATTATGTATCTACTCAATGAAAGGAATATCACTGCAAAACTAGGTGACACTGACCTAAGAGTAGCTGCCTCAAGAGGTACACCGCAAGGAGGGGTCATTTCCCTATTACTCTGGGTCCTTGTCATTAACGAAATACTAATGAAATTTGAAAACAGGGGGGTCAAAGTAATTGCATACGCAGACGATGTAGTATTGCTTGCGACAGGCAAATTCTTATCGACCATAAGCGAACTGTTGGAGAACTCACTACGTACACTCAACTTGTGGACAAAGCAATGTGGTCTTGGAATCAATCCCCAAAAAATCGAACTTGTGCTATTCACAAATCGAAGGAACATACCGCAATTCGAGCCACCAGCTATTGAGGGAACTCCCCTAAGAGTGGCAGAAAATGCGAAATATCTGGGAATAATTCTAGATAGGAAACTCAAGTGGAAACCAAAAATCAAGGAAAGAGTAAAGAAAGCAGCAAATGTATTCTATGCATGCAGCCGTATCTTCGACAGAAAGTGCGGACCAAGCCCTAGAGTAATTCTGTGGATGCACACGGCTATAGTGCGACCAATACTCACATATGGCAACTTAGTCTGGTGGCAAGTCGCGGACAAGGTAACCAATCTGAAAGAAATGACAAAAATACAAAGATTAGCAGGTATAGGAACAACCAGTGCAATCAGAACGACACCAACCGCTGGGTTGGAGGCCATTCTCAACTTGCTTCCCCTGGACCTATATATGCAAGAATCGGCCGCCAAACGCGCCCTCAGGATTAGCCAAACACACGGCTGGAAGCCTAATCCTACAGGACATGCGCAGATTTTGAAGAAATACGTAGGGAACGATGTTAGCTCTGACTACATATGTCTCCCTACCTAGACTTCGACAAGCCATTCTCCTGCTCCTTTCCGAGCAGGGAGGAATGGGAAACGAACGAACCCGCTTAAAGGAAATCTATATACATCTACACAGATGGATCAAAGATGGACTATGGCACTGGAGCCGGTCTATTCTCGGAGGAATTAAACATACGCCGCTCAATCAGGCTTCCTGATCATAGCAGTGTCTTCCAGGCCGAGGTTCTGGCAATTATGGAAGCGGCGTGTATGGTGTCAATGAGGGCAATACCACGTAATGATATTACCATATTCAATGATAGCCAGGCAGCCATTAAAGCTATTTCGGCTACTGAAATCAAATCAAAGCTAATTCGCAGCTGTCGCGAAGAGCTCAAAGCTCTTGGCTCGCAGCATAATATAAATCTCTGCTGGGTTCCTGAACACAGGGACAAAGCCGGCAATGAGATGGCAGACGAACTGGTAAGAAAGGGGTCTGCAATAGACCATGATCAGGCACTACAATCGATCAAACCACCACTCTGTAACCTCAGAGAACGGGTGGAAAACAAGATCCGAATGAAAGCCAATAACAGGTGGAAGACACTAACAACCTGTGAAGTATCAAGGAAGCTTTGGCCTGAATATGACAAAAGTCGGACTAACAAACTCTTGAAGTTTGACAGATCATCACTGTCTAAGTTTGTTGGTGCTCTGACAGGTCATAACTTCCTAAGAAACCACACAATGAAATAGACGACGATGGTGATGAGGAGACGTATGAGGACACACCTCACTTCCTCTGTCACTGCCCGAGCCTCTGTCACTTGCGAAATAGAACACTTGGAAGATATTAAATTGTGCTATGAAATTTATTTATTTATTTAAGTGAACAAAAGTGGTTTGTACAAAGTTCTTTTACTAGAACATAAGATACAGTATACTTTAAGCGAGATATGGCAACATAAATTTACTTACATACAATACAAAAAAAGAAAGAAAAGAAAAACAAATATTACTTCCAATACATTCAAGAACTCTCAAATATCTCACTCTTTAATCTTCACAGGTTTCTGAGGACATCAAGATGGTTGGACAACATCGAATAAGGAGAAGGAAACGAGGCCAAAATACATCGCGGCTAAACCCCACAAATAAAGGGTATCACAATGGGTCCACAAGGACCTGAGTGTGGTGAAGCGAGGGTCACCCGCTTCATCAGCCCAAAAACCCAACCTAACCTATACCTAGCTACCGGGTTACATTTCCAGATCCTTTGAAGCATCATAAAAGAAAGAACATTACAACTGATAAAACAAAAATTAATTAAAAAGGATCATAAATATTTCTAGAAAAGTTTACATGTAGGTACATATAATTCAAAAAGGAAAGGCTTACAAAATTTCCTAGATCCTTTCCGTTGGTTGGGTTGAATGGTCTTCTTTCTCCAATTGTTTAATTCACTCATTTTCATTTTCAAACATGGAAAATATTTGTCTGCAAATGAAAAATTGTCAGATGACGTAAGCACAGCCCATCTGGAAATAACAAATGAGACTGCAAATGTCCTAAAAGTCTTGAAATGAAATTTAATCTGACAATCACTTTTCCGAAAGTATTGGTAAGTAGACAAAATTGTAAGTTCACATATACGGTTGACATTTGGGACAATTTTTTTATTGGTAGACCTGACATTACTGTCAGAACTGGCAATCGTCTAATCATAGCTACAATAGGTAATTGGTGAAAAAAAAAGGAGAAGTCAGGTCGACAAATACTTTTAAAGGCAACATATGTGAATTATAGTTGTCAACCTCACTGATTTTATTAAATGAATTGGTGGCGGTGGTCTAGTATTCGTCGCTCAGTTGGCACAAGTGGAGGTTGCTTAAATAATTGACGTCGTATAAATGTGCAGGTTCACTTCCTGACAGAAATGAAAAAGCATGTTTAACGTGAACACCTGCCTAGATGGCTACATTTCACGGTGGGCATACCCACATTAGAGTCCTCGAGAAAGACGTTGACCAAACGCCCCAGGGCCAATACAAGAACTGACTCTAGTGCAAATCTCGACCCATTGGTATGGGCGAGGCCTATTATATGACACCTCTTCGTTTTGAAAGAACGCTGTTGTTCATCGCACTTGGAATAAACCACAGCCCTTACGTATCCAACCTCAAACTATGGGGCTGCACCAGATTTTGCACAAAGGCTGTCCCCATCCCCGTCGTGCCATTATATAGCTAATGGTCGAGCTTTCGGAACCTGAAACTTACTACCCAATTTGGACTGCCAAACCGGGTAAGGGTGAACCTCATTCAAAAATGTCAGGTGAACAGAGTATCTTAAATACCATATTACTAGCGAAAGCAAGATAACTCAACACCTATTTTTCTCTTGCACTGTTTAATTTTGCCCACAATGAAGGCAGCACTCAAATTTGGGCATTGCTCCTCGGCCTCAGTCAACAAGAGTCTTTATCCAACACGATCTCTAGCCAGCTGCCTCTTGCATCCACACCTACTCACAATTATATTCATTTGCCAAGTTCTTCCAAAATCTTTGAAAATAAAATTAAATACTTCTTAATATTGGTAACCCAGGATATGCCCAGAAAGGCCTAACCGAGATCGATTCAAAATAACACTCGGAGACAATGAGTTACAAATGATATATTGAATGCCAATCGGCAAGAGATCATTGTTACATCAAGACGAAAAAACTGAAATCTTTAGTAAAGTAGCAAGCCAAGTGAGATAAAATACAAAAAGAAAAAGAAAGATGGGTAGATAAACTGATATTTTAATTTGGCCGAAGACAACAACCTGAAACTATTTATTTTCCCACGGATTTGGCTACAAAATATCGCCTTTCTTCCCGAATGCCTAGATGAAGCAGAAGATACGAAGGATCATAAAATGATCCCATATAGGCATTTTGCAAGGCGAATAGAGAACACTCCAAGTGTTCAGATCCTAATAAGCCATATATTAAGGTCATTAGACGACTGGTTAGAGGCATGTTCCTTCAAAATCAGAGGTACAGTGTAAACCAATCGTTCTTACATTTCTTTCGGATTTGATCAACCAAGGCTCTGAATTTATTGAAGGTCTTCGTTTGGATGGAGTAGAAAGATGCCTGATGGTTTAAAGTACTCGAAACTCTTGCCCAAAAACTGTTTTGTATCTTTCTAGATTTATAAATATTATAGCAATTTAGATGACACTTAGCCAAAATACAAAATATTGTCAAACTCTAAAAACATTTAAGCAAAGCATACTCATACTTTTGAGTAGTTTATATACTACTTGCTATTGTGCCAGCTGAATACCCGGCATAGCTCCAGAGCGATATTGTCAAACTATTCTACTCCGCTATTGTTTCAGCAATTATTGTAGAGTGAAAACTGAAAGGGTTCGTAAGGTATTCTGGTTTATAAAATTATGTCCTCAAAATACAGTCCCATAACTATTTTCCGTAAAATCTGCTTACTAAAATTTTAGCTTCATACCTTATATACGCTCCAAGTTATTTTTCATCTGTCAAGTGATAGCTTACCTAAACATTTATGCAAAAAAAAATCTTATTTTCTCCAGAAGTTTTCGTATGCTACATTCTGTAACTCCTGAAGCTAGGCAAATACTTAGGTTCTGTATGTAGGTTATTTTGACTTAGACTGATACAAGCCCAGTACTATTTTTGTTTGAAGTTTTGTGTCAATAGGCTTGTATTAGAACTGAATGGAGGTCTTCAAATCTTGAAGTACTGCTTCAGTGCTTTCGTTGAACTCTAACCTCCTTGCGTAGTGTGTGTTGTGATATCGAGAAGAATGGTTTATGGTTCATTTTGCTAATAGCATCAGATACCTCGTTATCCATTTAGAGATATATAGCTGACGGTTAGGTACAGTAGCGCTGGACATAAACGGGCGCCGCAGGCAATGCACAAACAATTTTTAAAAAATTCTGCATATTGAAGGGATATTATAGAAATACAGGCTTTAAAAGCGCCATTTTAACTGTGAAGAAATTAGCTGAAGAACATGTAATCTAACCTGTGTCTAGAGCCATAACAAGATTTCGACGTATTTCGCCTATAATTTGTCCAGTAAAAAAGTTAGAGGTTGCATTTTTCAATTGTCTTTTGGACACCACATTAATAATTTGAGTCAATGAAAGATTCAAACAATTAATGAGTGTTCGGACAGGCTGCTAATGCTCATGACCATACAGTACACTTGACAACCGCGAGGACATCAACTTTCAAAAACTCCTTCTGTTACAGGACAAGCAAACTTTGGAACTCGCTTCCTGGGGACATATTTCCAGAAGACTACAATTTTCAGCAATTTAAGTGCAGAACAAACATACATCTGCAGGCATCTCGGGGCGCTGTTGAAGCGTTATAGGTTCGCCTTTCCCGGGAGAAGTGTATAAATTTTTTTTTTTTTTTTTTGTTACTGAAGGTGAAAATCTCGAAAGACACAGTGGGGTTAGAAACCCAGAGTAGTGTGGGACTCTAACCGCACTAAAAACACCTCCTTAATCATGACCAATCAAAGAAAGATCGACAAGTGATTTTAGTTTCAACGTTCAGTTGCGTTTGAGAAAGTATTACAATTTGAATACGGGTTCTCATTATTTAGATTATAAGGTCGTGAGGTTTAATTCTTCTCAATCTACGAATATTGTATCGTACATTTAAGACGTCTTCTATTTCAGGATTAATATGCATCTGCAGACGCTCATTGTGACGAATTGCGTACTTTTTAATTACCTCCGTTACAAGATCAGTCTGCAAATCACGATGCAAGTCATTATTTCTAATATACCATGGGGCATTTACTATTCCCCGAAGGACTTTGTTTTGGAATGTCTGTATTATTTTTACATTTGCCTTCCTTGTACAACCCCATAATTGGACACCATATGTCCAAACAGGCTTCAATATCTGGTTATATAATAAAATTTTATTCTCAATGGACATTTCCGAGTTATGTCCTAGCAACCAATAAAGTTTTCTATATCTAATATTTAACTCTTCTAATTTCTTCTTCACATGTTCCTTCCATTTCAGCTTAGCATCCAGATTCATACCCAGATACTTAGCTGTGTTAGAATAAGGAACTACTTGGTTATTAATAACCACCGGAACATTTATAATTTTTTTATTTGTAAAATTGATATGAGTGGACTTTGACTCATTGAGTCTAATTCGCCATCGTTGTGCCCAATCACATATTTCGTTAACTGAATTTTGCAGCTTTTCTGTTGATTTAGTCACGCATCTATCAGTTGATAGAAGAGCAGTGTCGTCTGCGAATGTGGCTATCATCGTGTCGTTTCTATGTGGTATATCACTAGTATACAATAAGTAAAAGGTTGGTCCCAGAACACTTCCCTGTGGAACTCCTGCTTGTATTTCTTTAAGTTCAGAATACGCTGAACCATAACGAACTCTAAAGAATCTATTTGAAATATAAGATTTAAGTATCTCATAGTATTGTCTAGGTAGGTCCCTATGAAGTTTATACTCTAAGCCCTTATGCCAGACCTTATCGAAAGCCTGAGCAACGTCTAAGAACAATGCAGAACAAACCCGTCCTTCCTCTAGTATAATATTTGTTATACGATTTACTTGGTCTATTGTCGAGTGCTTATTTCTAAACCCGAACTGATGGGTGGGAATAAGCCTTCTCTGCTCTATGATTTTATCTAGTCTTTTAAGAAGCAGTTTCTCAAAAATTTTGGATAGTACAGGTAAAAGTGAAATTGGCCTGTAAGAGGTGACTTCTGATGGAGGTTTACCTTGTTTAGGTATAGCTATAATTTCTGCTATCTTCCAGTGATGTGGAACATATCTTAACTTAAAACAAGCATTAATTAAAAGCTTAAGTTTAACCAATGCTATGAAGGGTAGCTCCTTCAGGATTTGGCAGTTATTAGATTTTAACCTGGTGATTTTCTATTAGAGAGCTCATGAATACATGTGCTGATCTCTTTTAGCGAAACGTAAGTGATTACGTCCTCATCAATTCTATCAGAGAATTCAAGGCATTCGCCTGCCACGCTAGGTGGATAAGGTTTAAAAACATTTGTCAAATGTTCTGAAAAAAGTTTGACCTTTTGTTTTGGGTCGCCGATCCATTTCCCATCAGATGTTCGTAACGGGGGATCTTGCGTTTGAGGTCTTTTTAAATATTTGGCAGCCTTCCAAAGGGAGTAGTCTGTGACTTTGTCAGCAGTTAGGTTGGAAAGGTATTTAGTTAGAGATCTATTTTTAAATTCACTAATACTCTTTTTAAGTTTATTATTAAGTCTATTGAATATAGTTTTATCGCCGGGATATCTTGTCATTTGCCATTCTCTCCGGGCTCTTCTCTTTTCTAATATTAGTTCCCTAATTTCTATGGGATATTTTACCGATGCTTGTTTACGTTGCTGACCAGTTGGTGTACTATCTTCTGCTGCCTGTTGTATATCGGCAATGAATTGTTCCACTTCGATGTCAATATGCCTTGTTGTGACCAGTGGAGATCTAAGGTTTATAAAACCTTCGAGTATTTTTTTAAAATTACACCAGTTTGTTCTTTTGTTGGTAAGTCTTTCATTGCTTATCTGCTGTACTAACATGCCGTTGACCGTTAAGATTACGGGTGTATGATCCGACGACAAATCATCACTGCTTTCAACTTTAAGTTCTTTTCTATTGATTCCTTTCGTTATGAAGAAGTCAGTAAGGTCTGGTATTTTTGATGGGTCGGATGGCCAATAAGTAGGCGATCCAGTCGAAATAAAAAAAAAATAAAAAATAAAACAGATTCCGAAAAAAAACCCGACCTTGTCAAACTCTTGGTGCTCTCCAATTGAAAATAACTGTAGACTCCAAATCAGATGTACATGCTTCTATGGTCTCTCTACACTGTGTGATGAACTTATAAGACTGAAATCTTTGTTGCCTGATAAGAATGTGGTCACTCCTGTTTTTGTTTTTAAATTTTATCAAAGATCGCTACCTACAACAACTATACCCATATGTATGGTGTATGAACAACATTGCGAATATTATTGACTGTATCTACCTGTAACGGTTGCTAGTTTTCCCAGCGTAAGCGGAAAAAAAACCTATCTACGATCGACTATATCTCAGAATGACAAACTTAAGTTTTCAAAAGTACAGTTATACGAATTTTTCGCAAAAATCTAGGTATTCAGTAATGGTAAACTCGCCTATCACCTATACCTTTAATATCAATTTTGGTTGAAATCGTTAGAGCTGTTTTCAAACAAAGCAAACTGAAACGAGACAGAGTCTTGCGACGCACTTTTTTGAGTTCCTCTATCATCGTAATGTCACAATTGATTAACATCTCGAGTTCGAAATTTTGTACGAAAACAATATCTTTCTCTTACTACGTAATCAAGAAAGTTAAAAATAAGAAACATAAATTTAATCCGTGGTTTCTTAAAGCTACCTTGCATCAAATTAAATGCTTTGTCAACTGACCATCATCATCATGCATCCCTTGGCAAGTGTGCCACTCTATATGATAAATCACCGCCAAATGCATGAACTTGAGCATACGTCCTGGCGTTTGGGACGATTGAACTTTAAAAACTCAACCGACCACGCAATATTATTGTTGAGCACAATTATTTACTCCTTCCGCTGTGTCACGCTGTTGTCAACCACAATAGGAAACCAACGAGCGGTGGCTGGCTGGCTTCGATCTATATATATGTGTTTGCCCGCTCCAAAAGCCGCAAAATAACCTTCCGAAACACGCAAATAAATTAAGGGTCTCTTTCAGAGAGGATGGTGTTGGTGTTACACAAACCCAGAGAGTGGGTAAGTGGATGCTACTGCCAGTTAGCTTGACGTCTGCATATGAGCATCCATGTGTGAACACATGTTCACATATTTTTCGCCAAAGAACCCTTCTGCCATAGTCTCTGCCATGGTATACGTAGTTAAATCAACTTATTCTTCGTATGAAGGTATACGAAGTGATGCGGGAGACTGTCAGTCTCACACCACCCAATCTGCATCTGTAACATGATGTATTGAAACCGGATTGGAATCGGGCAAAAAAGCTTTACATTCCATATATGGATGTAGGTATGTGCATATGTATGTTGACGCACTGCTTTGCATATGTTGACATGTGGTTATGATTTTTCGATTAAATTTATGGATTGGTTGGAGCTGGGAACGGCCGCGCGCATCGGTTACCACTCGAGCCCGACCCCCCGCTTATGACGTCAAGTCGCTTTCATTGAGGGTGAAATGAAAAATTGGCAATTTTTTTCATATTGTCGTGTCCGCTATTGTAAAACAAATACGGTTGCCACCAACTTCGGGGTCCATATGCGGCGGATGGTATGAGAGTGTAACGCCATGGTAACTCCAACTCTGCTATGCAATTGAATTGATCCGACATATTTTGGCTTTCCGGTTTCCACTTGGGAATGAAACCCCTTTTCTGTCTATTGTGTGCTTTTTTTTCATGGCATTCTGTTGGAGCCACCAGAGGCAATATCTCATTTCATGGCTTCCACACACATGGAAATTTATGCCTATTTGCATCAAATTGATTTTGTTTTCGTTTGCTGATTTAATTTCTTTTCAATTTCAATTTTAATAACTGATGAAATCGCGGTAATATGAGATTTATGTGAGCCCATATAGGTACGTGTGGTTCAATGTAGGTAAGAGGTGGAGCGAGCCGCATGCATAGGCAGGCATACACAGTTTGGAGAACTTATTACCTTTGGAAAAGATACACAACTCTGGTTTACCTACAGATAGTTTTTTTTTTTTTTTTTTGTCTAGAAAGTCTCACAAGTCGGGAAGTTCTTGGAAGAAGGCTTTTATGTCGGCCTTATTGAGTATTGCAATTCCTTTGTCAAACACTCCTTCGAACTTCGACTTGATTATAACTTCTACCTTTGATACGATTTTTTGGTATCTTCGCATTCGAGTCATTTAGCTTTGCGTGGTTAAAGCCATATGGCGGAAATATCTGTCAATGGACGGTATATCTATTCCTAATTCTACCTGACTTGTGAAAATGAAATGGAATTAATATATGTAGTAAAATCGCTAAAAGCACATCTATACCTACTATAACTATACTTCGACTTGATGCCTTTTCTCGTCGGAAACATTTAAGTTTACGATGGAACTGAATCAATGCAAGGAGTTCAAGCGTTGGTTAATTTCATATTAATTTTACGTATAAAAACGTACCACACATTCCAGTATACATTAATAACAATGTAGTGGAATAGGTACTCAAATACAGCTAAATATCTGGGCATGACCCTAGACGCTAAACTGCGTTGGAAAGCGCATGTAAAGAAAAAGAGAGATGAGCTGGACATGCGATACAGTAAAATGTATTGGCTTATTGGGAGGTACTCATCCCTGTCCAACTACAATAAATTACTGCTAAACAAGCAAGTCTTGAAACCAGTATGGACCTACGGGCTCCAATTGTGGGCATGCACATGCCAATCAAATTTACAAAAAATTCAAGTCTTCCAAAATAAAGTACTAATAAACATAGTTAATGCACCTTGGTACATACGCTACGCTGGTCTACATAGAGATCTAAATATTGAAATGGTTGAAGATGAAGTTAAAAAGGTTGCCCAAAGGCACAGAAGTAGGCTTCATAACCACGTTAACGTTGAACTTACAGAACTTTTAAATACTGACAATGTAATCAGAAGATTGAGGCGGGTAAAACCCCTTGATCTATAAGAGTTAGCCAAGGCCAAGAGATTAGGTAATATCTTCAAATAAAAAAGTTTCGAAATCCGACAAACGGCGGATTTTTCTTATGAATTTTCCAAATATTTTAAAAATAAATTGCCGATTAGTCGAACGACTAGGTGCAATCCCATTTCGGGATGACGAAAGTCAGTCTCTCCCGGGAGGTTTTTTAGAGGTTGTTCTAGTCCCTCACTATTGCAGAAGCATCCCTCGCGTACTTGCTCTGCAATGTCTTTCGATGATTTTTCCTTCCAGCGAACCCCCAAACAAAACAAAAAAAAAAAAAAAAAAAAAAACCAAGGAAAAAAATGTCGGCCCAGTATGTTGGACTTTTAAGCGAGGGGTCCCCAGGTTCGAATTCCGTAAAGAAAAAACTCCATCTTAAGGTTTTTTCCACTGCGCCGCCTCTCGCGAACGGCTGACAAACATCCGAGAGTAGAACTGTCTTAAAAGAGCTTCTCAATAAGCCGTTTCGATTCGGCATAAAATTGTAGATCCCTTCCATTCGTTAAAAAAAAAACAACAAAAAACGAATGTTTGTGAGAAGCTACAAACCCACTTCGAAATTACCTGGTAGGTATGTGTTTATGTATGAAATATAACATCGTTCAAATATCTGCCGCGGCTTCACACGGTGACACGGATCCGATAGGTTCAATTTTGGGCTAGTTGTTTATCTAACCGGCTGTCTCGGACTAGGCCACAAAACGTTGGAGAGTCGATTTTAGGTTTGCCGTAAAATAGACGCAACTCTTTCAATGATGAACAATCATTTTGTTAGCAAAGTTTCATTTGGACGTCCTGCTCAATCGTGTTACTGGGTGGTTGATGGCTGAGTATCAACATGGTCGCCAACATCTAGCGTCTAGCCGTCCCAATTTTAAATCGCTTAGCTAAGAATTAGTGGTGTAGCTCGAAATAGCTATCATTCCTACTAAAGTGACTGTGTCTACAAGTTGTTGTCAAAAGTTATTCTCTCAAAAACAATAATTCATATAAATTGAAGTATAAAAACACTTATACCTATAGTCATGCGCATGCCCATTCATACTGACAAAAATCGTGTAAAAAAAAAAAAAACGATTCATCCCCCCAAAATCCCATACGTACCCACATTCCGTTGAGAAAAAAAAATTAATTAATTTAATCTTTATGCACATCGGCACATATTTCGGTGAGATTATTTCGATTTCGACTGCGAGCGCATGTTCACCACCAACCATTCAAAAACTATAGGTGATATACACAAGTGGTTATGGGCTTATAAAAATGCTTCCCCTTCGCTCATCTGTTAGCTGGCATGTTGTGTTAACAATAATAAAATGCCCAAAAGTAATTCCGTTAAAAGCTATAACAAAATTTTATGACAGCTTGTAAAAACTATGCACACATACAAGTACGAGTATATGCAAAGTCTGATGGGTCTCTTACTATATCCTATCTAGTTGAGATACTGATGTTACAACTGGAGTGGAATTCAACAATTTTATTGTACACCCCATTTGAATTGGAAAACACACACTGCGAAGGGTCCTTTCGTGATTTAACTATTGCGAATATAATTACTATGCACTAGTAAGAATTTTACAATGCGTCGCATCACCTCATCCTTATGGTGGGTAACTATACACCATATACACTACAGTCTTTTGTTGGGAGGCGGCGGGTTTTTATCGTTTCGTTGAATTGACAAGGATATTAAAATGAAACAATAAACGGAATGGTTTGCTTGTTCGATGTCTGCCTCGGCACGCCTACATAGACGATATCTTTGAACTAGACGAGAGATAACGAATGTGTGCGACTAATAAAAACGTTGATTTGATATGCCAAAGGCAATGCGTGTATGTCGTTTTGTTGCCTGGAAATCAGCTATTTGACACATGACGAACGGTTGAGGAATATAGCCTGTTAAATGTGGAATCCATTAGAGAGACAATAGCAAAGTGATATTCATAATTAAATCTAATTTATGGGCACACTTTTGCTTTTCATTCATTATAATGTGTATGCGAGTACGACTCCTAATGAAAGTTATATAGCGATGACTGATGAATGTGCTAATAAAACCATTGGCGTAAAAAAGGGAACAGACGAACATAAAGTTAAATATTTTATTTAAGTTCAGTAAGCCCATACAACAAACATACATGAGGTCTGTTTTGTGTTCCAATTATATGGGTACATACGAAAAAAAAATCAGGGGAAAAGAAAGTTCCAAAAAGCTGGTTTTAACGCTGGCAACTTTTATATATAATCCCCTGTACTATGCTATCATCCTATATAAAAAGTTGGGGAAACAGTTCCTTAGCGACCTTAGGCCTAACTTCCACAACCATTTGGTTGGTGTGAGTTTTTAATTTTTGGGATCTACAATTTTATGCCGAGTCCAAACTGTTAATTGAGAATTGAGAAGCTCTTTCATGACAGTTATACTGTCGGATGTTTGTCAGACGTTCGCGAGAGGTTGCGCTGCGGAAAAAACCTTAAGATGGAGTTTTAGTTTTTGTTTTCGGGAATCGAATCTGGAACCCCTTGTGAAATGGAAAAATTCGTAGAAATTGATTTTCCATGCATTTTATACTGGGAATTTGTTTTTCTTTTTTAATTTCAATTATTTTATATAGTTCTGTTTTCATGATTTTGGAAATTTTCTTAACGGAAACCATTTCTCTAGTGCTAATCTGCAATTGGATTTTTGATAATTTGTAAAACACTGATTCCTTATTTTTGCTATCTCTAATGCAAATATTATTAGTGGTAACAAGACATTGCTAAAACGTTAACGCAAATTTAAGAACATTGAAAACGCTGTGTCTCAACACTCATGACAGCTGAAATTCTGCACTGTAAAACATTGCACTTTGCTAAATGTGAGCGAAACTTTAGAAAAAATATTTATTTATTTATTTATTTATTTGTCAACAAAGTAGTAGGCCTTTTTTAGACATGAAAAAATATAATAAAATGAGAGACAAAAATTAAGAAAAAAAAATTAAGTAAATAAATATAATTTAGAAAAAAAGCAAGTACAAAACTAATTAAGAACTGAGCAATACAATTAAAACTGGAAATAATTAAACAAGATGGATTTTACTAATGGTATTGTCATATTAATGTCAATTAAAGACACACATTCATTATACAATAACATTAAACCATTTAAAGAGGAGGATCTTCCGTAATTCGTACGAGAACGAGGAATATAAAAGAATCTGTTATTACGCAAATTAATTGATGGAACATTAAGACCCACGAGACTTAAAATATCAGGACAGTGAATCTCCCCAATAAGTATTCTGTGGTGAAAAACAACTCTTGATACCTTTCTCCTAACCTCAAGAGACTCGAGTCCGATAAGTTGTAATCGGGCTAAGTAAGGGGGTAGGTTATTAAAATCCGAACAAGGTAGACGTCTGAGGGCAAACCTGAGAAATATTTTTTGAATTGCTTCGATTCTTACTTATGAGTATTGTAGTAGTCGAACAAACGACAAATATAAAGTTTTTAGCGCAAAGGGTTCGGTGAACTCCCTAGCATAACGTTTAAGCATTCCCCATGCTCTATTGGGTTTATTTGTGATATATTCATAGTGGTAAATGTAGGATAGTTTACTATCTAACAGAACACCTAAATCTTTTATCAAAGATACAAGCGGAAAAACACTACTGACGAAGGAATACGCGTGAATGAAAGGCGAGGAACGACGGGAAAAAGTAATGACCGAATATTTACTAACATTAAGGGACAAAAAGTTTTTATTGTACCACAAAACGAAGTCTTGGAGATGTGCATTCAGTCTATGAAAACTATTCGGATCATAGCAGGAAGAGTATATTTTAAAATCATCGGCAAACATCAGGATATTGCAATGTGGAATAAATTTGACAACATCATAAACGAATAAAATAAATAAGAGTGACCCTATGTGACTTCCTTGTTGGACACCGGATGTTACAATTATTTCTTTGGATAACTGTCCTCGAAACCTTACAAATTGGTATCTGTTACTTAGATAGGATGATAGCCATCTAAGAAAAACTATAGGAAACCCTAAACGTTCAAGTTTGTAAAGAAGAAGTTTGTGGTCAACTCGATCAAACGCTTTACTGAAATCAGTGTAAATGGCATCGGTCTGATTATCCTTAGATATCTCTCTAATAACAAAATTTGTAAAAAGGAGAAGATTTGTAAAAGTGGATCTGTTTTTTACAAAGCCATGTTGTCACCAACTCATCAAACAGTTTAGGAATGGACGATTGTTTACAGATCCCTCTTTAATTTTCAATATTATTTTTCCTACCGGATTTAATTATTGGTACTATAAAAGAATTTTTCCATAGGGAAGGAAAGATACCTGTCTTCAACGGTACATTGAATATGTGGCAAAATATGGAATGTAAAGGAAGGGCACACATTTTTAAAAAGCCTGCTGTAATACCATCGGGTCCAGGATTAAAATTAGGGGCCAAATTTCTAAGTTTACTCAGTATCATATCTTCGGGAAAAGCGATGTTACTAAAAATAGAGGAATGTAATGCACCTAAAAAAGAAAAACAGAACTAGGATTAGAATATACCGATTGAAAAAATGCTGCAAAACTATTGCAGATAACGCGGGGATCATCTATTGACCGATCATCATAGGAGAATGAAGCTGGAAAGCCATCACTATTCTTTTCTAAATTAACAAAATTCCAAAAAAACATTTTGGCGATAATTTGATTTTGGATTCGACATCATTGATATAAGCCGAGTACGTATGGTATATAGAACATTTAAACTCGATTCTGAGATGACGTTATAAAGTATAGTCATCATTCGACATATTCGACTCCTATAGGCTCTAATTTTAAGAATTTTAAGTCTACGTGTTTCATCATTACGAGAAATATCATTAATAACATTTTTAATTTGAACAACCGGGACAAGACCACAAAATTAAGTTCTTTAAAACGCGATAAAATACCGAGCAGAGTTCTTCTATTCCTAGAGTAAAAAATGGACTCCAGTTAAAATTGTAAATCTCATTAAAGATGTTATTATAATTAGCGTTTTTAAAATCAAATTAAACATAAAAGCATTAAACTCTATGTGACAAAACAAATATAATGAGGGATGATAGGTGTCTTCAGGAACCAGCGGAGTTAGACTTCTAGTAACATAACTATCATCGTTTTAATTTGAGAATATGAGGTCCAACGAGCGATTCTGATGGTTTTCAATTGGGTTTAGTTGAAAGAGTCCAATCGATTGAAAACAGTCAATGATTTCGGCTTCAATAGGTGATAAGATATATTGACATGGGTGAGATACGTACAATCAATATCTCCCGCAGTCCAATCAATTTTGGGTTGGTTAAAGTCACCAAAGACATAAAGTCTGTCAGAAGCGGATGTAAGATTTTCAACGTAGCGAATGGCATCCAAATATCGAGTCACCACGGCAAGCGGTGTTCTGGGAGATATATAGATACCCACAATGAATACTTTTGAAGAGGCGAGATCAAATTTACTGCCACAGATTTCGATATCCGAGAAATCGTCAAGATTTAGTTCTTTAGGATTTAAGTCTTTTCTGATTGCTATAAGAACGCCACCAAATCGTTCAAATGAACTAACTATTTTCAGGTGATCGATCTCTGCGATTAACTGAAAAATAGTTTGGGAAAATAATGGTATCGGAAAAGCTGTTATCTAATCCAGTTTCTGTGATGACTATTATATCAGACGAGGAGCTGTAGACATTTAACAGGAACTTAGTACATTTTGTCCTCAGCCCTCTCACATTTTGATAGAAGAAGGCAAGCTCGGTAAGTTCTTTGGCCTCCTGCTAGAGTTGTTAATTTAAGCAACAAAGTTCCTTAGCTCGGGCAAGGCCGGTTGGGAACAGCTATAATTTTTGATAATTTGTTTTATTTTTTTATTAGAAGACCTAAAGAACATTTTAGAACAACATTACCTATTGCGTTTCTAACTTGTCCGACGATTTGTACTGTAACGAGTTTAAAAATAATCGATGTAATAGATGACCGTGACTCGCGTCCAAATCCACCAAGGAATCCTCTCAATAAAACGCCCTTTTGTCTTTTTCTTGCAGTAAGTATTTTACACCAATAAAAAAGCCGCTGCTCACCTGCAACCCCGCTGCTTGGATTTACTGTTAGATTACGGGGTGAGTGCTAGGTTGAGTACATAAAAAGTTTCTTTAATCTAAATTAGTTTATCCAATATCAGCAATATTAAATAAAAAGTAGTTTTCATTATTTTTAATTTCATTATGAAATAAACCCAAAATTTGGGGCCTTATTTCATTTTGTTTTGGGGCCTTGTTTCATCGCAGTGGGGCCATATTTCATAGTTAAAATTGGGGTGTTATTTCATTATGAAATAAGACCCCAAATTTCGGGCCTTTCATTTTCTCTTTTGGGACCTTATTTCCTACAGCCGTTTGATGTCTTTAAACCCAATTTCACTTCTTTATTCAGGCGTTACGACTGCATTTTTTTGTTTATAGATCATGTTTGAATTGACCCATATTGACCCTAAGTCTTTTGCCTTTTTTTACCATTTTAGAAGTTTAGCAAAACCCCTAAGATTATAGGAAACTTCGACATTGTTATATAACTTACTTTAGAAGGCATCTGTGGTCCTTTTTATAATACAAAAGCGCCAAAATTTACCGCGAGGAGGCTCGCTGTTATTTTTATCTACTTTCGGCCAGAAATTACGAGAGATGGAGCAGTGTTCTCTAAATAACAAATGAAGGGTTAGCCCCTCCTCTATTTTGACATCGATTTTTCTGCACAGCTTTCCAAATAGTGGCAGCATAGATGTGTCTGCATCAGGGATGTTCATTACAGACCCGAATCCTGCCAAGAAAATTCCGGGAAGTCAGCAGAACTGCATTCTCTAAGGTCGTTATATAGAGCCTAGTACTAGTACTAATTAGCAATGCTGATTTCTTCAGTCGCACTTCTAACATCGACTTGGGCATTTTACATTGGCTTCCTGTTAAAATATAAGTAGTTGTCTCTAATCTCTGTTGTTCGAAAATACTTTACAGGGTACATAACATTTTTGTACAGAACCAAGAAAGACTATATGATGGGCTCAAGGAAGCTGCAATATAGAAGGAAATGAATTCACCCACAGGTAAGCCGAAGGTGGGGCTGAATATAGAGAGACAACGCATTGCTCACTCTCAGACAGTGTACACCTACCTTTTCAACATGCCTACACAATCTATAATAAAATGGCTTTTAACGATGAACTATAAAATTTATCACTGAACGCTCTGGTAAAAGCTATTTTAGAACACAAAACTATCCAACAGCACCAACTGTTCCGCAATCATTCTAATTAAAGGTAGGTTTATTGTAGGACAAAATTTATTGCCAACGAACATGGGGAAGATCAAAACGATGATTGTGCTGCTCATCAACATCCCTTTTTGGATAATATTCGAGACAAAGTTGAACAGGAGAATTATTATATGACCACATCAAATGTCAGATAATTTACTACCGTTTCATAGTACCCCAGATACGAATATAGAGAACAACGGATTAAACAAACACATACGAGTATAATGACGGCCAACACTCGCATATTAAATATCAACATGAGCTATAACACAGTCGAGTAAGTAATGGACAGAACATACATTAGATGCGAGTGAAGTTATGTTTAATGGGGTTTGGGCACACAGGGACGCCCAATGGAATCCATTACGGTTAACCGATTGATGTATTACATGTGGGTTTGGGTTTGAAACATTTGTCATAACACGGTCGGCTGTTGATTATGTCAATATTGCAAGTATACCTAATGTCCCCCGGGGTAAAGTGGATGTGTGCTTTACCGTAAGGTGTGCCAACATAGATACGTGGATATGTATAGGCTGTAAGTGTCTTATTTGGAACTAATACTAAATGTAAGTTGAAACAGAGGGGGTGGGGGATATCTCGATTGCTTATCGCATCCACTTTGATTAAACTGATGCTCATCTATTTGTCAATAAATTTCCATGTTAACAAAATAGAGGTATAGGTAGATATAGGTATGTACTCGTGCAATTATTCATTAGCGCCTCAAGGCATTACAACTTTTGCATTACAAGGTTCAATGGGGGAAACTTAAAGCAGTCAAATTTGATTCGATTTTAATATTCTTCTGAAAGTTTTCTTGTTTTCACAAGGTACGTAAATAAAAATGAGGAATTAATTTTCATTTTAAGACTGACTTCCACTAAAACGTCGTCTAACCCCCAATGCCATTGTTCAGTTGATGGGGCTTAATGAAAGGCAGTGGAACAAATAAATGCAATGTTTATATATTTGATTTAAGCTTGAAGTAAGTTGATTTGCGAATTTATAAGAAAAGCGGCCGCCAATCAATGTTTCATAGACAAGTAGGTTATTATATGTAAGGATACCTCTGTACAAATTCATAGTCCATGTTAAGACTTGATTCTATTCCTGTTCCAGTACCTTAGCAGTTTTTGAAAATTAAAGCCAAATTCGATTGCAGATCTATATACAAAATCGATATATATAAAAATGAACCCCTATTTCCCTTGGTCCCAGCATCACGCACAAACGGCTGGACCGATTTCGTTAATTCTTTTTTTGTTGTGTTTGTTATTGTCAGGAGAACAATGTTATGAAAGAAAAAAATTAAGAAAATTGCGCGGAAAATTAGAAAATTCAAGTTTGAATGGTGAAATACACTTTGAAAAAAAATTACCTGGATAGAAATCAAGTAGTGACACTTCAAATAAAAAAAAAAAAATATTTTGAATTTTAAAAGCAATTGTTGTTGTCAATTATTTTAATTATTTTCCAAGCAAATTGTTGTTGTCAACAATTTTGAAGTTTTTTTTTTTAAATATAACTAGGTAGATTATACCCAAAAAGTTTGTTCTAATAAATTATGTTTACTATGTTACATCAAGTAACTTTTTGAAATGAAGTAGATAGGTACTTTGATTATACAAAGATGATATTATGGCCGACGATATTTTGCATCGAATTCGCACTGTGACATCGGATAATGAACTGGAGATGTCAGATGAAATGCGCAACAAAGCTTTGATTTGACGCATTTAATCGAGAATAGGAGCGAGAAATGGACTTCGAACGAATCGCATTGAGTCAAGCTGTTCGAACAAATGTGCCAATGTTGAATCTATGTATATATATAAAAATGAATCCCTATTTCCCTTGGTCACGGCATCACGCGTGAACGGCTGGACCGATTTCGCTAAATTTTTTTTGTTGTGTTTGTTATTGTCAGGAGAAGAATCTTATGAAAGAAAAAGTTAAGAAAATTTCGCGGAAAATTAGAAAATTTAATAATACTAAGCCACCATATTAAATTATATCTAATGTAACCATAGCGCTTTTACAATTCAAACTTTTTTGATGTAACCTTATGGCGTTGGCATAACATTGACAGAATGCGTGCTGCAAATATCGTCAACGAGGATGTAAACAAAATAAATATCGTTTAAAACAGATGCTTCGATCGGAGTTATTATATTGATAAAATACATTATAAAATAATTAATTTATTATTTTTAACAAAAACTGAATTTCTTAGTGCACATCGTCGGAAAATCCTCAACATGTGGCGTTGTATGCGTATGTCGTTTTTCAGTTCAATTAAATTTTCTTTAATAATAATCTTCTTAATTCATACCTATAATTCTTTCGGGATGAAACTCGATGATAATGATATAACTCGATAACCACTGGGTCAATTTTTATGATTCTTCTTTTGTTTTGTTCGTATTGTTGTATTTCAGGTTAACGCAAACTTAAAAGATAGGATTTTTGACCCGCTATATGGCGTTGTAATCGATCTCCGAAACCACTCACCCGATTTCAATGAAATTTTGTAGATTTATATTCTTCGTTCCCGCTTGAAGGAAAGGATACTTTTGGACCTGATAGGTGGCGCTGTTGCCGATCTCCGAAACAGCTCTACCAAGTTGATTGAAATTTTGTAAATGGATATGGTTGCTTCCAGTTTTAAATTGCGGATAGTTTTTGACCCTATAGGTGGTACTTTGAAAAACACAAGCGGGATATTTTCCCATTCAGTCCCATTCAAAAATAAAATCAAACGCTATTTCTAAAGTTGTATAATTAAAATTATTAATGGACACTGTCCAAATAAAGCAATTTGCGAAATGTGAGCAAGATTTAATACGAAAGGTACGGGCAAAGGAAGTACATTATACTATCTTTTGTTGTGAAAATAAAACGTTATGGAGATTAGTTGAATTTTTGAATTATTTAGACGTTCCGGGCTTACCTCTACATAATGTGGATATCACGTGCGACTTCAATTTCCCGTGCGTATCGCTTTCACTATGACAAATAATTTATTACAAGGATAATGGATGGATGTTTGTGCATTTGTGGCATCAATCTTGATTTCCCATGTTTCTCATATTGTCAATTTAGTGAAAAAGCGGAAAGTTGGCCGACACGTCAAAATCATTGCGGTTTGATTGAAACAAATCAACATAGCTATTCATCATTTATTTATATTGCATTTAATATGACTTTTGAATAAAGAATTTTAATTGGCCGAATTACATAAATTAGGAAATGCATTGTGAATGCTCGGAATTATTATTTTCATTACATTAACAAATTTGGGCGGAACGAAGTTTGCCGGGTCAGCTAGTCTATTATAAAATAAAAATATGCACGACTATTTCACATGAAACCTGGGGTTGAATTACCGCATCCGTGATCGAATAATACGTGACTGAATTTGTTATTATTTTGCTTGTAAAATCCACAAAATTCAGTGACGTATGGGTCGCTCACGGATGCGGTAATTCGGCCCTGCTACTTATGGTATAATCATAACATGGGAGATGGGAGATATTAGTTCAAGAGCTAATTAACTTACAATTTCGCATCAGAATGTGAGCATAAGGTGTCAGTCCTATTAGGAAAAAGTAAAGAAATCATAACTTGATTCAAAGAATTGCATTACGTTCCTATTTCGTTTGAGTCGTTTTTCAAACCCTGTGTTGGGTTTGATATAAAAAATTGTGCTGGGCGGAAGGCACAGCTGATGAATGCATCAGCTACGGCCTTTTGAAGATGTGAAATTTCTGCAAAGCTTTAATCAACAACTCTCTCTTGTTTGGTCGGATATGAGGGCACTAGCTATGTATATAGCTACATCCTGTTTCATATTCCAAGTTCTTTGTGCCACCTTAGTCGGGGTTTTGCTCTACTGAATTCTCACTCCGGGCTTGAATCAAATCTCCTTTCGAGGACTATTTTGAACTCAAGGGATCCAAAACAAAATATTTTGAAAAATTTCATAATTTCCAATAGTTTCATAATTTTGTTGTTCAAATATACAAAAGTCCCAAAAATTGTTCAGAGATTTAAAAAAAGAGAAATCCTGGTCCATTAAAAAAATACCAATCCGGCCAGATGTATACTTAACTCAGCACCCTGCATTTAAAGAAAATTAAAAAAAAAAAAATCTACACGTATATTTAAAAATTTTATACTTTGGAATCACATTTGACTAAATCACAGAACGTTGATGTGCATTTCCTGTAAATGTATTCGAATAAAATTCCTTCTTTTTTTTTTTGTTAAACGAGAACAGGACTTGTAACCAAATAATGAGAAGGAAGCAAGGGATCTTAGATTTAGATTTAGATTGTTTGAGGGAGGTGGAATCAAGTTGCCATATCACTGCGCGGCCACGAGTGGGCATATTGTGATTTCCTCCACTTAGAGCTCGCTCATGATACTGGACTTAGTTATGAATCCTAGTAGATCTTTGAGCGCGCTGTCAGATATGTCCTCTGCCCCAAGGTAAGGTTTACCTAGGTGGTATTGACTTAATCTGACTAGACATTCACAGTGACACAGTATGTGTTCTGCTGATTCTTCGTCCTCGTTGCATAGTCTGCAAGTGTTATTTTGTATTATTCCCATAGTCATGAGGTGTTTTTTGACTTGGCAGTGCCCTGTGAGGAACCCTGTGACTGTTCGAATCTGACTCCTTGTTAGGTTTAGGAGTTGTTTTGTTCTTGAACGGGAAGTAGTTGGCATAAACATTTTAGCTTGTCTGTTACCTTCAGTGTTTGTCCAGTAATGATTTGCTTTGTTTTTCAGCCAGGTTTTAATGTGGAATTTAGCGGTGCTAAGGAGTAATCCACAAAATGGTCTTGGCATCATAAAGGTAGATGCTGATCCTTTCCTGGCTAGTATGTCTGCTATTTCATTGCCCACATGTCCGCTGTGTCCTGGCACCCAAATGAGGTGTACTCTGTTTATGCTGGCTAGCGATGTGAGTAATTGTAGGCAATCCCATACTAGCTTTGATGTGATTTCATAGCTATTGATAGCCAGTAGTGCAGCTTTGCTATCAGAGAGAATATATATGTTCTTGTTGGTTATGGATTTTTTTAGATTTTCTCTGAGACATAGTTCTATTGCAAAGATTTCTGCTTTCCATGCTTTTATGGATGAACGTTTTTGTGTCGACCCCGTATACACCAGCTCCAACTCCTTCATCTGTTTTCGATCCATCTGTGTACCATACATGAGAATCTTTGGCAAATGTGGGTTTATTCTGTTCCCAGTTCTGTAACTTTGAAGTTTCGGCTGAAGTTGAATTCCCCCCCCCCCCTTCGGGTAGGGGTTAGAATATACCCGAGGTAGGCATGCCTGTCGTAAAAGGCGACTAAAATCCAACCTCCGTATACCGAGCGAAATGGTGTATACAAAAAATGCAATGAACAAAACGAAAAGATTAACTACCCCAGGTGGCAGTCCAGCTTTACTGGAAAATCCACCCTCTTCGGAGGTCGGCTCTACGGATTCTGGGGAGAGCCGCTTATTGCAATCTATTAACCCTTTTATTAAAAGCTCAAGGGTATCTCGATCTCCTCCAACAAGATCGAATAACGCCGGGAAAAGAAGTCCGCCGGGAGCGCAAGCGCGTGAAAAACAGGACTCAGTGAAAGATAAAAGTCTTGAGGAAGAAAATAAAGAACTCCGAATCAAGCTTAAGGAAATGGATCTACTCTATCAAGATCTTAAGAAAGAGATAGAACTGTTAAAAGAACAAAATAAGGTTCTAAGGAACACCCATTTGCAGAAAGAACGCGAATGTACTCCACCACGCTTGGCTAGTCGGGAATACCACACCGACGAAGAAGAGCTAGCGCGCGAAACGAATTGGGTCACTAAAAAAAGACCTAGTAAGAAAAGGAGAGCCGGTTCTTCGCCTGAAGTCGAGCCCTTAAAAGAACAAACGCGTAAAGTACCGCAAGAAAAACAACTCCGAGGGCATATTCGCGCACCGCCTCCAATAAACGTCGTTGGGGTAACGGAGTATAATAAATTGCACAGCCTCCTTAAAGGAACGATAATATCGCAATTTAAGGTTACATCTTTGAGAAATAATGCGTGGAAAATTAACGTCGATAACCACGAAGACTACCGGGCAATGTCCCAAAAGCTAAATACTGAGAAGATCCAGTGGTATACTTTCGAAGTAAAGTCAGAAAGGCCACATCGTGTTGTAGCAAGGGGACTCCACCCCTCATGCAAAAAAGAAGAGGTTATAAACGACCTTCAAGCCAAAGGGTTTAAAATTCTTGATGCCGTTAATATCATCAAGAAGGAGAAACAGAAATCGGAAGAAGATAAGGATGTCCTGGTAAGGCGTGGACTTCCGCTCTTTATGCTTACATTCGATAGGTCTGATAATATCGAAGATATCTACCGAATTAAAACCATAGTAAATATCGTGGTTAAAATCGAGCCGATGCGCAGAAATTTGAAAATAATTCCACAGTGCAAATGTTGCCAGGAATTTAATCACACGCAAATGTATTGCAAAAAAGAGCCGCGTTGTGTGAAATGCGCAGGAAATCATTTCTCCCAAGACTGTGGAGCAAATAAACAATCCTCCGCTACTTGCGCTAACTGTAAGGGAAAGCACCCTGCAAATTATAGAGGTTGTGAAGTAGCTAAGGAATTGCAAAAACGGAGAGATGCGCTCCTCAAGCCTCAAAATAAAAAAACAAAGCCGCTAACGAATACAAAGCGTAAGACCGCCCAGGAGGTAGTAGGCAACATAAAAACTCCGGCTCCAGAGCGTAATAATGTCAGAGAAAGAGAGACAACAGAAAAGCCCTCGACCTCTGTTGCCAAAAGAAACGCTACTGAAGAGTTACCATCAGTAAAGCCATCGAATAGTGGTCCTCGGCCAGCCAGAGTAGTGCAGACCTACGCTCAGGCCGCGGCATACGACGGAGCAAAAAACGTTGAAACTTCGCCGGAACCTGTTTCTCATGTATTCTCAGTTATTCTCCAGAAACTTGAAGAACAAAGCAAAATAAATAAAATTATTCTCGATCGCTTGGTTAAGCTAGAAAATAATTCACGGAAAACGCGTACATCAAATAAAATATGAATGAAAAACCAATGTTAAAAATATGCACTTGGAATGCAAACGGACTTTTGCAAAAACTCGACGAATTGGAAATATTCATACGCGAGAAAGATCTTGACATTTGCTTGATTTCTGAAACTCACGTGAAAAGGGGATCGAGCTTAAAAATAAAAGGCTATAATGACTTCCACGCTTGTCACCCTTCGGGAAACGCGAGAGGTGGATCGTCATTGTTTATTAAAGACTGCATTGAACAATACGAAGACCTGAAGATAGAGCTTGAAACTATGCAACTGTGCACGATTCGAGTGAAAAATAGTCAACGTACTCTTAGAATTGCATCTATCTACTGTCCACCGCGTTCCGCACTTGAAAAAACTGATTATACTAACTTGCTTAAAGCGCTCAAACCAAACTTCATTATTGGCGGCGATTTTAATGCAAAACACACGTTCTGGGGTTCTAGATATATCTCGCGAAAAGGAAGAATGCTATATGGGGCAGGTATGGAGTATAGTTGTGATTTCCACTCGACGGGCAAACCGACCTACTGGCCAACTGATACTTCAAAAACACCTGACCTGATCGATTTTTTCGTCGTGAAAGGAATATCTACCAACCACATTAAAGTTGAAGATAGCTTTGATCTGTCATCTGATCATTCACCGGTTATTTTAACATTGAGCGTAAAACTAGTAAATAGCCTTGAGCCAGCGAGATTAACTGGTAGAACAACTAACTGGGAAGGCTTTAGGAACGAAATTGAAGAGAATGTTGAACTTAGCGTTCCACTTACGACACCCTATGAACTTGAGGTTGAAGTAGATCGCTTCGTTGAGATCGTACAGCTCGCTTCCTGGAATAATACGCCTAATCCAAGGAAAACGCCGGCCAAATACGGTCTACGATATCCTCCCGAAATAAAAGAATTGGTCAACGAAAAAAGGAAGGCGCGTAAAAAATGGCAACAGAGTCGCGCCCCGCAACATAAAACTCATTTGAATTATTTGTGCAATTTATTGAAAACAGCTATCAAGGACTTTAAAAATCGTGCGATAGGTTCTTACCTTGAAAGCTTAACGGCTAAAAAAGATTCCAATTATTCACTTTGGAAAGCTGTAAAAGGCACCAAAAGGCCCAAAATCCCCGCGCCGCCAATTAAAATAAATCAAAATGAATGGGCAAGGGAAGATAAGGAAAAAGCGGACGTTTTTGCCGCCCATTTAGAAGAAACCTTTAAACCGTACGATGGTCGGGCGGTACACGACGTTATTGGGACGGAATTACAATCCGACCATTCAATACTCACAAGTGCAACGCTAAGGGAACTAAAACGTGAAATTGAATCCCTAAAACCTAAGAAAGCTCCTGGTTATGATTTGATCACGGGAGAAGTTCTCAAAGTCCTACCAAGAAAAGCATTAATTAAGCTTCTTCATATTATAAATGCCGCGCTCAGACTAAAACACGTGCCGAGCCAATGGAAAGTTGCGGAGGTCATAATGGTTTTAAAACCAGGAAAACCGCCAAATGAAGTAAAGTCGTATAGACCAATTTCCCTTCTTCCAGTTATATCCAAAGTTTTCGAGAGAATTTTACTAACGCGCCTACAACCGGTTATAGAATATAATAATCTTATCCCTGACCACCAGTTTGGGTTCAGAACCAAGCATTCCACTATTGACCAAGTGCATAGAATTACTGACGTAATTGAGAAAGCATTTGAAGAAAAAAAGATATGCTCAAGCGTATTCCTTGACGTCTCACAAGCCTTTGATAAGGTGTGGCATGACGGCTTAAAATTTAAATTACGACAAGTTCTTCCCGTACGCCTATATGATATATTAGTATCATATCTCGGGAATAGACTCTTCCGTGTCAGACATGGAAACGAATACTCTGAGCTTAAGGAAATTTCGGCCGGCGTGCCGCAAGGAAGTGTCCTTGGGCCCCTTCTCTATCTGTTATATACTCGCGATATACCAAGAGAAGATGGCACTACTCTCGCTACGTTCGCCGACGACACCGCTATCCTAGCAGTAGGTAACACTATTGAAGAAACGACGGCAAAACTGCAAATCGCACTGAATAAGGTAAATGAATGGACGAGGGACTGGCGGATCACCCTCAACGAAACTAAATCTGTTCACGTGAATTTCACGTATAAGAAAACAAATGACTTGCCAATTTTTTTAAACTTGGCTCGAATACCCTTTGCAAACGAGGCCAAATACCTGGGAATGACACTCGACGCAAAGCTGAAATGGAATTCGCACGTGAAAATGAAACGTAAAGAACTCGATATCAAATATAGAGAAATGTACTGGCTCCTCGGAAAATATTCCCAACTCAGTACCGAAAACAAACTGCTTCTATACAAGCAAGTGCTAAAGCCGGTGTGGACCTACGGTATACAACTCTGGGGTTGTACCAAGAAAACAAATGCCAATATTCTACAAACTTTTCAAAATAAAGTGCTTAGAGAAATTGTACAAGCACCATGGTATATTAGAAACGACGATATCCACAGAGATCTCGGAATTCCAATAATTGAAGCTGAAACAAAAAGCTTCGCGAGAAAGCATAGAAACCGACTAATCGGACATGTAAACAATTCAGTCCGACAAATTTTGGACGAGAACAATTTATTGCGCCGGCTTCAAAGAACGAAACCGTTCGACTTGGCAAGATAAGATTAACCGCGTCTAAATTGCGGAACATGCAGGATCTTTCATTGGAAAGTAGCCTGTCAAAAGTTGTTATTTCGTTAAAGAAAAATTGCTTGGTAAGTTATATCTTAGTTGCAGTATCTAACAATCTTTCGAAGGGTGGTGTTTTTAGTCAGTAAAAATCTGACACTACTATGAGCACGCGCTTGCTATTCTCATAGTGTCTTTGGAAGATTTTCACCTACCCTCGGTAAAAAAAAAGAAAAAAAAAAAAAAAAAATCTTTTCTCAGTTACATAACGATGTCTGGATGGATTAGCTTGGAGTTTTCGATGTTTTCAGATATAAGCATGAAGGCATTTGTCATAGCTTCTTTCTGTATCTGGAGATGGAGGGGTGGAAGATTTAGGATAACTTCCAACGCTGTAGTGGGAGTTGTTCTTGTTCTCATTGCGCTCGTAGTGCATACACAAGCTAGTCTTTGGATTTTATTGAGCCTGACTTGTGTTGACTTTTGTTTTTTTTTTTTGCCACCATACTGGAGCTGCATAAGTGACAATTGGTCTTGTTATGGCTGTAAAGCCATGGCATGATTTTGGGGTTTATACCCCAGCTTTTACCAATCAGACTTCTGCTGGTCCACAGAGAGATCCTGGCTTTGTCTATGGTTTTCATGAGGTGAAAGTTCCAAGTGAGTTTTTCGTCCAGGGTTACACCTAGGTATTTGACTTCCTTTGAGAACTCTATTGTTTCACCAAGTAGAGTAGGTTTTCTTAGCTTTCCTCGATTTCGTCTTTTAGTGAAAGCAACTATGGTGCTTTTTTGGGGGTTTACAGTTAGACCAACTTTTTTGCACCAGTCAGTAACTAGGTTAAGTGCCCTCTGCAGGAGTTCCGAGATTGTGTCTTCGAAATTTCCTCTGATTAGGATCGCAATGTCATATGCATATCCTTGGACATAGAAACCATTGTTACTGAGTAAGTTTAGCAGTTCGTTCACTACGATGGACCATAGCTGGGGGGATAGGACACCGCCCTGGGGGCAACCTTTCGCAGCCGTAACTCTGATAATGTCATTGCCTAATGTAGCGTTTATATTTCTACTGTTAAGCATGTTCTTTATCCAGTTACATGTAGTATTATCTACGCCTGTGTTATGGATGCATCTGTATATTTGGGCATGTTCGGTGTTGTCAAAAGCTCCTTCGATACCAAGGAAGCAGCCCGCAGCAATCACTTTGCTCTTGAGTGAGTTCAAGATCAAGCAAGGGATCTTAAAGAAAATACAAATAAATCTTCACTTATAAATACCCAGGAACAGAAAAGTAAAAAGAAGACTATGTTAATAAATTGACACACAATTGAATTAAATGACGGATTTGTAACTTAGCATTAAAAAAACACTTTGTTATTAATTTGTTTCAGTTATTTATCGGCTAACAAAAGAGTTTCGGACTTTCGGTTACAATCGAATTTTCTTCAATCGTTTTCCTCATAAGGGGCTGAAACGCTTTGAACAAACTTCAAGAAGTTTCCAACAGAACTTTGTATTCATTTTTTCTCAAGTACAAATATTGGTATCATGTGAAATTGTCGTCTTAATAAGAAAGTACATTTCAACGACTTTAAAGAAAATTTTAAATCAATGTAATAATTTTGATTGTTTTTATCTTTTAATAAACTTGTAATAAAAGAGAAAGTTTCGGTTTGCTGGGTCAAACCAGCCATGTACTTGTTTTAGACACTTGTCAATGATGATGTTTACAAAAAAAATAAAAAAACAAAAAACAATTTTCTAAATTTATAAACGGAGTTCGTCATTCGTTTGACACAAAACGAGCTATATTTTTTTTATTGTCCATACGACTTAATAAATTTTCACTTCGAGAGAACTTAAGATTTAAAAAATCGCAGGGTAAGTATCGTAAAACTTTCTTTCAGCATTACCACCAAATGTCGCAATCTGTGAGTGTTTTTACCAACAATTTTGGAGACGATATAGTTCTAACACTCAAAAATGCCGTACCCAAAGCCTTCAACATATTATGCACATAAGCTCGCAAAAGTTCTGTTTGTATTGGCTTGTGGCCGAACCATGTTTTAATCTTGTTACCCACAAAATACTTTTACTACATGCCACAGACAAAATTCACTTCGATAGATAAAAACACATAATTGGACGGTTAATTAAGCATTCGAAAAAAGGAATCACTTGCACATATTTATGAACGCATCAATAATTCAGAATTTAACCCTTTCAGCAATCACTCTCAGAAGTCGTAATCCAATTCAGCAACAACCTTTATGGGATTAAAAATTATTCCGCAAAAGCAAATAAATAAACCGTAAATTGAAAACTGTCCAAAGGAAAAAAATTGAAAAGGGTTCACCCCTAAGCCAAAAACTCATCCAATTATGTTGCCTGGATAACTAACTATGCTACCATCATTTTTGGGTAACCATTACAACCGCCAGTTATCTAATTTACCGCCACCTCTCTCTCTCCCGGTGCGGCTTGCGCTTGGCACTTAGGCACACTGTCACTGCACTGGCTGTTTATTTTCATAGTTAATTGACCAAATTTGTCATCTCTGAAATCAGCTTTATTATTTCGAACTGAAACCAAAACAGAGGTACACCATCAGCCAACAGATGCTCGTTCACTAAGCTAGAAACACCCCTGCATACACCAACAACAAGAACAACAACAGCAGGGAATGGGTGAGTGATAATGGTTTCGTTTTGTAATTTTGTATAATTCGCCTTTGATGTGTAGTTTTGTTTTTGTCGACAAAAAAAAAAAAAAAACAACTTTGCATCCAGGCGAATCTTCGCCAGGATGAGAGCATTTCTGTGTTCCACGGGGACACATGAAAATATTATCCCAACGTACTCCCTCGAATGGGTATAATCTGATGACAGCTTTTTATCTTCGTCGACTGAACTTTGTTTTTCCTCTTTTCTATGGCATCATAATATAATCCGCTGCGAGTGTGGAAATGTGACGTACGATTAAGGAAAGGATATGTGATTCATACGAGTGTGTGGCAGGGGTGGCACTGGCACAAAATACTGAATCATTTGGCGCAGCGAATCAATGGACGGATGATAAATCTATTTCTTTCACATGATTAGCGCTGTATTATTGGCTACAAAGCGGACTGAAGTCTGAGTGAGAGAGTCCTTTGTGTATGGGAACGGTATTTTTTTTTATTACAAAAAGGAATGAAAAATTGACCGGAACCAGGTTCATTTTTTATTCTCAATAAATTCTTTGCAACGCTTTTGTTAGCTGATTCATTGTGTATTGTCGGATGCAATATTTTAAATTGGAAGCGATTTCCTTTATCTGTTGTCCGCTTTAAAATATTATACACAGCGGAATGGATTTTCCGCAGCGAATATATTTATTTGAAAAGGGGTTGGGCTATGAAGTCATGAATTTGCAATTACAACTGATTTGGGGGAGGGCATCGGACATGTTTATTGACAGGAAGTGCACACGAAGTGTACTCCAAGTCTGTGTTTTTTAAAGGATAATTTGTGCGATCGTATATTGTCAAGAAGGGACATTAAGTTCTATGAAGAATTGAACAGTGATACAAAGAAATTTTCAGTAAGCCAAAGGTTAGAGAGGTGTGGAATTCGAAAGAGGCAGAGGTCAGTCTTTACATAATCAAAATTAATGATTATCCAGCTCCTTTACTCCGTCATTATGCGATTTTTGCAACTTGCCATATTGACCAAAGCGATGTTCACAAATTTGTAGTTTCGAAATTGTAATTAGGTGTTCCAGTTGTTAAACTCTAGCATACCTATTAAATCACCGGGTATTTTGCCGTATGGACAGAATTACGAATGCCAGAGCTCAACATTTTCTTTATTCGATTACCCTCCAACTTAAGAATGGCGGATACCTATTCCGTCAACGAAATCTTCTTCGCAAGCGACTAATACTAACTTTCTATCAAGATTTCGAGCGGGAAACAGGGAAAAAATGACATACCTATGATTTAAAAAAAAATCACTAGATGGCCCACCCTTTATGTAGATAGCACGTACACTGAAAAAAAAAAAGTCGGCGTCTTATTGATGAATGGCGTTCATCAACATGATATTCATGGATATGACGTACTTTTCATAAATATGATGAACAAATTCATGAAAACTTTTTGACAATTGATGAATTGCATTTAAACTCACACACGCAAGATGCATCTTTTAATGTATGTATGCGTAGATAATTACATGCCATTGCTCATCAAGCGTAAAGTATCTACACAGGGTGGCATAGAAGTAAATTGTTAATCGTTTTACAATGAACAATGAATATCTTAAAACATTCGATATATTATGTGATTTAGAAATTTCGTCATATAATTACATGTTTATCTTTTAATTAATGTTCCCCCAAAAGAATCCATTTCCAGTTTAAACATTGTATTGACAATTGCTTGCCGATGAACAAACTTTTTAATTTTTGCTTTTACTACGGGCGACTGGTTTTGCTAAATAAACTGCAGTATATACAATTTAAAACAATTAATGAAGTGTAAAAAATTCAATATTAGTGTAAAAATGGTGGAAAAATAAAAAAGCTATAGTCTAACTTCGATTATTCACATTACATAAAATGTTATAAATTTTGCATAAATAGCTTTAATACATTAAAATATTTTAAGTATTTTTTATGTTATCGGTATAATGAAACTTATATAATTAGAACCTATATCTTCGATGGAGTGCCTCATTTACCCTAAAGAGAATGCAATTTACCTAGCCTTAATTAAAGGTATGCAATTAATGTAGGTATAACTTTAATTCGGTTGCATAGATATATCTGGGAGGTGTTGACCAAGTGATTTCGGTTCAATGATTTTACTATGTAAACGAACATTTTTCGGCATAAATTGTTTGCTCTAAATGTTCATAGCGACGTTTTAAAAGCTAAATCATGAGTAAGACTATCTAATTTTCCAAGGGGCGTATTCCGATATAATGATATAGCTTTTTTATTTGTAAAAAGTAAAACGAAAATATCGAAAGGTGTTGTACATGTTTTAGTTACTTCTAAAAGGTAGGTTAAGCTACGTTTCCACCGAACACAAATCCCAAGATTAGGTACAAGAATTAATCCTAAAGTGTTTTTACCAAATAATAGAAGATAAACTGGACGTATTCTCTCTGGCTCTGTCCATTCGAGAGAAGATGACATTTCATGAGAGAGGGAGAGAGAGACATCATTTTTGATGTCCTTTCTTTCATTTCTGTCAAAAGCAGCTCTGTTTGCTTTGTACTTTTGACATCTCGAGCTGTGGAAAGTTTGTTTGTTTTATTTCTTATCTCCCTTTTTATGAGATTACTTTTGTATGATAAATCCCGAAATTTATGCGGGATTTAGGGAAACTTTTCTAAATCTTGCAGTTATTCTCCGGTGGAAACTTAGCAGTAGGGTCGATTTTCAACCACAAGCGAGACTAACATTAAATAAATATGTCATTGAAATAAAGCTAGAATTATCATGAATTTTCTACAACGATTTTCCTTTGGTAAAAAAATAGCTCGCTATAACGTTGTTTTAGAATATTCTCAAAATGAATGTAATATTGTTAGGTATTTAACCAAACTTTTCTCATACATTGTTCTCTCACGCCTTAACATTATAAAATTCAACAGAACGGATCAATAAAATTATAACTAAATAACAAAAAGCGTAAATGTATGCATATGCACCCTGTGACTCTACCTAAAGAAATGCATATATATGGCAGGCAAATGGCCCCTCTCTGATTCTCATTGGGATCCATTATGAAAAAAAAAAAAAAAAAAAAAAAAAAATTGTCCCAGGAGTGACTCAGAAATAGAATTTATTTTTATAAATCTTCAATATTTCTTGAGCGCGTGAGTTTTTGCCACTACACTTTATTGACATTCGTGGTAAAACTGATTTTCGTTTGAACATTTTCCTTTCGGATGCGAAGAAATTCAATAGTTAAATTCACATAATATTACCATTACCATTTTCATGACATTATGCTCGTTTAAGTATTTTAGCATCCTCATGAAAGTGGGAAGACTATGGGGCATATTCATAGATCTTTGATATGTTATAACTTAACTAAACCGGAGTTTATGTAATTCATAGACAATTTAAACCCATATCTAAACGAAAAACTCGAGTCTAACATTAAACACGACAGAACGTATGTTTAAGTTGTTTTTAAATCCATTGAAAGTCAAAACCAAGTGCATGAAAAGAAAATTTACGAGTTTCGAAAATGATGTGATATTTGGTTTATAATAAATACTACGTTATTTTATTTAAATAATTAACTAAAAATGTCAGTCGGTTACAACATTGAGGAAAATTTTGATATTTTGGAGGATATTGCTATGGTACTACCATCTATAAGACTGAAGCACTAAGAACCCAAAATCATTTTGACATTGTTTCTCTTAGCGTCCACAACATTTAAATGCCTTCGGACCAACTCACACAGCATTTATTTTTCTGCTTCCGACCAGTTTTGTGATCTTGTTTTTTTTTTTATTTTCTTTGCCGCTCATCTGCAATTTTATAATTTTTGTTCATATCACAAAACATAATTATATTTGCACTAAAATGCATACCTTATTTTTGTTTAAAGACAAATCCAGAACCAGGCACAATCACAACAAAACGCAACAAAAAATCAAATCCTTTTGACTTTTTGTTGTCAGAAAGTATTTATGTAATAGATTTGTAGTAGAATACACGTTAGACTCGGATCTAATTAAACAGAGCTGCGAAATTCTTTATGAACAGCAGTTGTGTTTAACCCGTGGGTTAACTTTAGATTCGAGTTTAGTTAGACCCAGGTTTATAGTATAACTATGAATATGCCCCTATATCTTTACAATTTATATTGGTGTCAGTATTTTTATTTCATGTTTTTATCTGTGTGAATAATCTTACAACTACATGAAAACAAATTTGCCAGTACAGAAAGTGTACATCATATTGATGAACAAATTTGTTAATATGATAAATACATTCATCACATTATGAAATTAAAGGGGAATTTGGGTTCATCATATTGATGAATTTTTCATAATATTGATGAACAAAATTGATGAATGATGAACAACATCATATTGACGAAATCGGTTTCATCATAGTAATGAAAAAGTTCACTGGACTAAAATTGTTGATTTTTTCATCACATTCATGAACTTTTTCACTACTATGGTGTACCTTTTTTTTTTTCAGTGTACGCGGAGAAAATATATACTTTCGGATCGGATTTAAGCCACGCGTTGTTTTGACAATCTCACGTCACTAAGGTTTTAGAAGACCTTTTGTTTTTTAGCTACATGTACAGTGAATCAAATTGTTGTTGCACACACATGCAACTCAAAAAGTTTTCCGCATGTGCGAATTGTTGTCATTGTCTAAAAAATTAATATTAAAATATTTAGCTGGTCGAGATTTATTCATTCCAAATTTTTTTTTTGAAAAAAATAAAAAGTCTTTTCTATAATAGGTATTGTTTTATTGTTATATTGATACGCGCGAAAATAATTGCCCTCCCTGGGTCCAGTCGGGTAAAAAGAAATAATAAGAAAAACACATTCTGTGGAACTTTAAAACTTGCGACCTATTTTTGTCTGTACAAGGCCCGATTGCTGATACTACTAAAATCTTAAGTGACAGTTTGTGACATAGAAAAAGTAGCGCATAATGTATTTAAGTAGAACTCAAATCGCTATGAGTATTATCAGCAAACGTGCCTAAGGGACATCGACTAAAGAGTAACCTGCTGATATTCTTATCCTCGTAATATTGACTATATCCAATCAGAAAGTTTGTCAACGATAATATTGCTCCTCTACGGAGTTTTCGCTCAATAAAACTATACTCTTAAACTGTCAGCTTTGTTAAAAATTTCGCTGAATTCAGATTTGTTTGCAAACATTTCTGAAAGCTATCTAACAGGACAGGCTTCTAGAAGCCCAATTAACCCACCAGTTCTAGCTGCTCCACTTAGTCCTGCATCAGCTCTTCAAAAGTATATTTAGTTTAGTCCACTGTTCCATAGAGAAGATTATTTGTACAGAAGCGACCCATCAAAAGCTATCTGTCCGAAAATTAGACGCTCCAAATGACTAAACAAAAAGTTATAGTACACTAAGTCTAAGTAGTTAACTTTTCTGCTCATAGTAAATTACCTTATTACGGTGATTGCTACCCATCTTCCGGAATCAATTTTTTTTTGCCCATAACATCCGCACTCCTAATTATCCGCCCATGCACGAATTGCCTGGATTACTTCAATTTCCCTGCCCAAAAAAAAAAAGACCCCATAGAGAATGGAAAGCAAAATTTGAAAAGGAAGAAAAAAATTCATTCATGAAACTTGATCCTTAAATTTAATGCGCTCTTCTTGGTTTTTCTTTTTTCTGTACAAAATGAAAATGAAATACAACTTTTCGCATGCCCGGATACAAGAACCAGATAAAGAGACACACTGTGCCGTGGAGCGTTGAGCTCATTACCCATCGGTAATTCATTTTCTTTCGATCTACATATACCGATGGATGGAGATAGGGATATAGGGATACTATTAAATAGCAGTTAATACAGCACCGGTTCGTATCGCCTGCACCTTGGTATTCTTGTGTAAATGGAGATGATTTTAATTGAACTTATTTTATTACCGTCTATCGCTGGTGAAATTTACGAGGATGAAAATTATCCTTGATATTCGAATAAATTGCACTTTGGCATGGAGAATTCCTCTTCCCATTATTATAGATCGTATACCGTTTCTCTTTTATTCCCGCGAAATATGCAAAGGCAATAACTTGCAGAAAGGACACCACCAACATTTTTTATGTATTCACTTTGGTTTTGCCAACTCCAAGGATGGTGCATATAAAAAACGAAAGAACTGAGTTTTTTTTTTTTTCTTGTAATTTTCTTCCATTCTAATGTTGTGTATAAATTTTCGGATGGAAATGAAATTAAAAGGAGAAATCATAAAATTTCACATGTGGAACGCGATAAAAGTGGTGAAGCGTGAAAAGAGAATAAGCATTCGTCGTCGTGGGTGGCTATTGGTGACGATGCTGTTTATATCCTTAATTTATTTTTTTTCCTATGCAGGATATGGAAAGCGCGAGGCAATGGGTAGTTAAATTTCTTTGATTTCAAAATAAAAAGCACCTTCCTTGAGAGATAAAGTCCACATTATATGAGTCGACTATCAATGGGGATGTTCCCTTTATGATCAGATATATAGAGAATTTAAGACGGTCGAAGGCATTAACTGTCATACCTCTAAGATTGCACAATGGCATGTATATCTTGAGTTTCGATCTGGGCAAACTTTATATGTCAGGCAATATAATGCGTATACTTTTTATAGAAAGCAACAGTAAAGTGTGTCGCGCAATCTTCTCGTTTCGTATCGTTAAACTTTAGCTGTTACACTTGAGAAATTCGCACATTAAAAAGAAATAAATTTTAAATTGAATAGGACCAATCAATTAAAATCGTTGATTTTGGATTTGCCATAAAGAGAGTCGTTTTTTTTACGGAGACCCATAAGGGTATACCTATCAATAAAAGGAAGTCTTCGCTTTGTTGGACTTTTGTAAAGAAAAGGGGTTATTTTATTTCGAATATTTTAATGGGAATTTTGTAACGAGGGGGAAGTGAAGAAATACCACTCTTCCTTTGTTGTAGCACGAACAGAGGAGATAGTGTATACTACAATCCTTGATTGCGGGTAGGTATAAGGGTTACACTAAGCAGTCAGTCTACATAAATTGCTTTCGATTTCGATGTGATAAAGAGTCCTGGGAAGACATTGTTAAAGCTTATCTTTTTTTAGTGGGTATAGTATAGTACTCTTAGATATTAGGGGTTATGAGTACATACACTCGGATGTACGTTCGGATCTGCACGTGGAATGTTCGAACTCTGAACAGACCGCGTGCAGCCGAACAACTAGCGGAGGCCCTAGACTGCTACAAAGCAGGTATCACCGCCATCCAGGAAGTGCGGTGGGATGGGCCGGGCAAAAGGAGGATGAAAAACTGTGACATTTACTACGGTGACTGCTACAGAGAACAAAAGCAGCGTCTATTTGGATGCGGATTTGTTGTAAGCGGCAGACTTAGGCAAGAAGTCTTGAGCTTTCGACACGTTAGTGAACGCCTTACAACTATCCGCATCAAGGCTAAATTCGCCAACATCAGCCTGATATGCGCTCACGCCCCCACAGAAGATAAAGACGATGCTACCAAAGAATGTTTCTACGAGCTCCTCGACAAAACATATGAGCAATGTCCTAAGCATGACGTTAAAATCGTCTTGGGTGATTTTAACGCCAAATTAGGAAAGGAGGACATCTTTGGTAGCACAATCGGAAAACACAGCCTACACGACACCACGTCTGGAAACGGACTTAGGCTGATTGATTTTGCTGCGGGACGTAATGTTACCATAGCTAGTTCACGGTTTCCTCACCTCAATATACACAAAGGAACATGGCGGTCACCTGATCATCAAACCGTCAACCAAATTGATCACGTTGCGATCGACGCAAGGCACTCCTCCAGTATTCTAGATGTCCGAACTTTCCGAGCGGCCAACATAGACTCGGACCACTACCTTGTTGTAGCCAAGGTACGGATGCGGATATCCAAGACGCCACAACAACGAGAAAATACTGTGAGGAATTTTTAACGTTGGACGACTACAAACGCAACAAACCGCCAGAACCTTTGCCGATCGCGTATCCCTCAACCTCTCGAGAAGTCCTATGCTGCCAGCATCAAGTGCCGAAGACCAGTGGCGCCGATGCCAAGAAGCCATCAAAAACGCCGCAACTGATGTGCTCGGTTTCACCAGCCCACCCCCCCGAAACCCCTGGTTTGACGAAGAGTGCCGGCAAGCACATGCAGCAAAACAAAGTGCCTACGAAGCGTCGCTGCATAGAAGGACGAGAGCAGCTCGTCAGCTCTACGAGCAAAAAAGGAGGGAAGAACATCGGCTTCTCCGGAGAAAAAAGAGAGAGCATGAGAAGCGCGCGATCGAGGATATAGAGAGGTGTTACTCCAGGAACAATGTTCGGAAGTTTTACCAAAAGGTAAAAAGAACGTGTCATGGCAACAAGACCCGAACGGAGACCTGTAGAGACGAGCAAGGAAACCTTGTAGTAGAGTCACAGTCGGTGCTGAGGACATGGAAAAACCATTTCTGCAGACTGCTAAACGGCGAAGACGACACAAATTCCGCTGTTAGGCAGAACGATCCATTCAACCTGGACGATGACAGCCAAGATTTCCGTCCACCTGACCAAAATGAAGTGAGGATAGCAATATCTAAGCTTAAATCCAACAAGGCTGCTGGTCCAGACGGCTTACCTGCCGAGCTCTTCAAGGCAGCCGGAGATGACTTGGTAGAGTGCATACACCAACTCATCTCCAAGATTTGGTTAGAGGAAAGTATGCCTGATGAATGGAACCTCAGCATTGTTTGCCCGATCCACAAGAAAGGAGACCCTCTAAACTGCGCCAACTACAGAGGCATCAGTCTCCTGAACACTGCGTATAAGATCATGTCTGCTGTATTGTGTGAACGCCTGAAACCATTCGTCAACGATCTGATAGGTCCCTATCAGTGCGATTTTAGGCCCGGTAAGTCCACGACCGATCAAATATTCACACTACGGCAGATCCTGGAAAAAACCCAAGAATACCAGATCGATACTCACCATCTTTTTATCGATTTTAAGGCCGCATATGACAGCGTTTATAGAGACGAGCTATACAGAGCCATGTCTAGTTTTGGCATCCCTGCCAAACTTGTCAGATTGTGCAGAATGACGATGGAGAACGCTCGCTGCTCCGTAAAGGTCGGAAACAATCTCACCGAGACCTTTGATGTCAAAAAAGGATTTAGACAAGGTGATGCGCTGTCATGTGACTTCTTCAACATCATTCTTGAGAAGATTGTGCGAAACTCACAAGCAAACACCAGAGGCACGATTTTCTATAAGTCTGTGCAACTGCTTGCATACGCTGACGACATTGACATTGTTGGTACAACACAGCGAGCTGTCACTGGTGCGTTTGCAAGTATTAGTACAGAAGCGGCAAAAATGGGTTTAGTGGTGAATGAGGGTAAAACAAAATATATGCTGTCAACAAGAAGGGACACACGACATCGACGAATCGGGCAGAACGTCACGATAGACAGCTATAACTTTGAGGTAGTTAGGGACTTTGTCTACCTCGGCTCCGCTATAAACTCTGATAACGACATCACATCAGAAATCAAACGAAGAATCACACTTGCCAACCGCTGTTTCTTTGGCCTAAGACGGCAATTGATTAGTAAGGCCTTGTCAAGAAGCACTAAGGAGATTCTATATAAGACCCTCATCATCCCTGTCCTGCTCTATGGCGCAGAAGCATGGACCCTAGCAAAAACGGATGAGGATCTTCTTGGTCGCTTCGAACGCAAAATTCTTCGAGTGATTTTTGGTCCCGTTTGCGTTGACGGGATTTGGAGGAGAAGATTTAACAGCGAACTCTACGAGCTGTACAGCGACATCGACCTAGTCAGAAAAGTACGCATCAGTCGTCTAAGATGGCTGGGACATGTAGAGCGAATGGACACCAACGCTCCGGCCCGAAGAGTCTTCGATTCTAACCCGGAGGGACAACGCAGTAGAGGAAGACCTCGCCTTAGGTGGCGCGCGCAAGTGGAAGGGGACCTCAACCAACTTGGAGTGCGCAACTGGAGGCAGTTAGCCAAAGATCGCGCTAATTGGAGAGGCGTATTGGTTGAGGCCCAGGTCCACCCCGGACTGTAGCGCCACCTAAGTAAGTAAGTAAGTACATACACTCAGAGAAAAATACTATAATTTTAATATGAATTCCTATTCTTTTAATGTATTTTTTCTATTAAAATTAGTCAATGTGATTTTTGCTGTTATTAGTAGGTATAGTTCAAAAACTATTGAATCTATAGTTCTTTTATATATTTATATTAATTATTTTATAACACTAAACCAATAGTGCATACGATTAAAAAGTAATAAGATGTCCTATTATTTTAATAGGTTCATTACAATATGAGTTTGTTTATGTTTTTTTTTTTATAACTCACACGCGCTAAAGAGGTTGTGACTACTCTTATAGTGTTTTTACACAGCGCGGGCTTTAAGGAAATTGGGATAGAGGAGATAGGAGATACCGATGCACATTGGTCTTAAATGTCTGTAAATTGCATTGGGGAGGAAAAACAAAGCTGGGCAAGGCATTCCACATTCGCGTTGTATGGCTTATGAAAGAGTCTCTGTATTTCATAGTACGTCCGAAGATAGGCTGGATGGTAAACTGATGGGCATTCCTAGCATGGCGAGTATTGCGGTTGAATTGCTGAAGGGGAGGAATGCAGTTGGCTATTTCATTTGAGCACTGTTTGTTGAAGAAACGGTAAAACAATGAGAGACACGAAACGTTTCTACGATGTTCAAACGAATTAATAGAATTCGCGATATTCGTGTCTCCGATTAGTTTCAACGCACGATTTTGGATCCTATCTAGTAAGTGCAATATAGTTTTCGGTGCACCAGACCAGATGTGGGAATTGTACTCAAGCTTTGGGCGAATGAACGCCTTGTATATTGTAGCCAGATCAGAAGGGGTAAAATATATTTTGCACCGCTTGAGGAAACCCAGACATTTCGCTGCATTCTTGGCGACTTCGTGTACATGGTCATTCCAACGAAGGTTGTCATGAACGTACATACCGAGAATAGAAATTCTTTCGGTTTCGATAATGCAAGTGCCATTCATGGATAATGGCTGTAGATTGGGGTTTCGCTTTAGAGGCAGCAGACAGCATTGTGTTTTTGAAGCATTCAATTCCACTCTATTTTCTGAACCCCATTTTGAAATGCTGTCAAGGGCGGAATTTAATGAGCTTAACATACGTTGCCAGTTCTACGGCCGAAGAGCAGGGACGTGAGTCCTGGAAAGAATATGAAAAGCTAAGAGTGCTGTCATCAGCAAAGGAATGGATTGGATTAGAAGTTGCAGACAAGAGATCATTTATAAAAATGAGAAAGAGAGTCGGAGCCTTGGGGAACACCAGTATTTATATGGTGGGTTTCAGAATTGAAACCATCTAAAACAACTTGAGCGCAACAATCTTCGATTCACCAAAGTGATGGTTTTGCCAGCGTGGAAAAACACCTCTTCAGAACGATGGGGGAGATACGATCTGGACCAGCGGATTTATTGATGTTGAGATCGTAAAGTACTCTTGCGACTGTACGAGTGCGAAAGTTGATTGGTCCCATGGTAAATTATACGCACTTGAGTACAGGTGCAGACAAACCGCAATCTGGGAGCATAGAGCTGGCTGCAAAATGTGGAGCGAGCAGATTAGCTTTGTAAAGAGCTGACAGCTGGAGTGTCATTGTAAATGAGCGTTGGGATTGCTGACGAGGCCGAATTCTTAATATTTTTTACAAATGACCAAAAGTTTCTACTACCCTTGGGACATTGTGGTATTTTTTTCCTCAACTTTGGGTCATATAAGAATTTGACACGCTTTATGAGGTCATTGCAGTCATTTCTGGCTCGTTTAAACTTCATTCGGTTTTCCCCAGACGGGTTGGCTTTGTAAGACCTAAAACTCAACTCCCTTAATCTAATAGCCTCTTTACAGCTCAAGTCGTACCACGCATTTTCTTTTGGTTTGATACTCTTTAACCTGTTTGGGATAAAGGATTTCATACCTAAGGTGATTATATTTGTGACCATATCAGCGGCGGCATCCACTTCGTTATCGAGGAAGCATAACGACCAGTCTGGACATTTACACACATAATCAATCTAAAACGCAAATTTGTTTTCTTCTGAATCGTTATATTAAATTTCGAAATAATGTTCTTTGGGTTTGGGGTCAAAATTCTGGATGGGTTAAAATTCTTTTTACAAAATTCAGCTTTCAAAATTCTGTTTTCAAAGTTCTGTTTTTCAAAATTCTGCTTTACAAAATTCTGCAAACAATAAAACAAAGTTTGGGAAGTTTTAAAAAGCGCGCGCTTTTTCCACTGTCCAAACTTTTTTTTATTGTTTGCACAATTTTGTAAAATCTTTTTTAAGCATAAAGGGTAGAGACATTTTTTTTTAAAGATTGCAGTGTATGTTTTGTAAGCTGAGCCACCAAATTTGTTTCCACATTTTCAGAATCGACATAAAATATAAGTCAAATCCATTCGTTCCAAATGTAGAGCCCACAGCTGAAGCCTTAACAAAAAAAAAAAAAAATTGTCGCAGCAGATCCGTAAAGTCTCCATGTGTTTGGCTTCTCACAACCATTTGTTTTGTGTGAGTTTTTCATTCTGTACTGTATTATAATAAAAATGGGTGTGATCAATATGTCGAATATGAATAAAGTGTTTGACATATTGCTAGAATAAACGATAATAAACTTACTTGACTGTGAACAAGGGAATAATAAAGACGTGTCCTATTATAAACTCTACAGAACGAATGGCAGGTATATTGTAACTGCTAAAGCTAATTGAGAAGCTCCTTCATGACAGTTATCTCGGATGTTTATCAGACTTTCGCGAGGTGTGGTTCATTGGACAACATTTTAGGATGTAGTTTGTGTTCTTCCGGGGATCGAACTTTGACTTGGAAAATGGACGTGTTGCGATTGCTGGATATTTTTCCCATATAAATTGAATTGGCAGAGGCACTTTTAATCCAATAGTCCTTGACCGCAGTCCACTCAGGCGATACATCAAATTCACAATTTCAAATGTGTTTTCATATGTATGCAATCAGTAGAACCAAACTATTACACCAACCCACCAATCTAACACTCAGCTACAAAGTAATTTCCTTATCGACGGATATGTAAGTAGTCATCTCTTTGACTGCATATTTATCCAATATTCCTGTTCCAGCACATGTTTCACTCATAAATGCGTTTCATAGTCCTGTAAAATATCTGTGACAGCTGAGGAGCATATTCAGTTTGTCTATACCCTGTCGTCCATACACACATATTTAGACATTACATTATCACTACAAGTGGAGCGGGGATGGCGCTTTAACCGTCACCCCATACACATAATGTGTGTATGCCAAAGCCAATACCCAATCTAATGTGTGCTTCTTGAAATCCTTGAAACTCGTAAATTGTTCGCCTGATTTTACGATTGAATTCGCAGCAAATCCCAGTCCCAACACTGTCTGACAACAGTCCGGAACAAAACACTGACAGGGGCTGCAAGTTATATGACTCCTGCAACTGTTAAATCGATTCATGTTTTTATTGTTTTATTTCCGTTAAATAGATACGTAAATTTCGACGTTGAGATGGAATAAGAACACGCCATCTATTCTGTGTAATAAAACGAGTGTCAGATTCAATTAGAGTCCTTGTCTGCTTGTCACTTGCGTATATAAATATGTGAGATGGAAGAACGGATGTATGCGACGTTATTAGATGCTGTATCAAATCCACCTTGTGCTTTGTGTGTTTTTGCGTAATCTGCTGCTGACATTTATTTGAATTTATTAATCAATGCTGTACATCTTTATCGTGTTGCATGTGTGATGTCTATACTGTGTCCTGCATCATCATTGGGATGTGGTCGATCATAAACATGGCTGTGTTGTAATGTGGCAGTTGTCTGTTGACTATATTGATTTGTGACTTAATCTCGAGGTACGAATTCTGAATTTTACGAGTCTTCCTCGTGACCAAATCGAATTTCTTCATGTATCGTAGATATCCTTGTGGACTTTGGTACTTTTACTCGCCTTTTTTCTCAAAAAGCCATTAAGAATTTTGTTGGATGTACACACCGGACTTTAATTACTGCTTCGTGACATCCCTTTGAAATCTGTGGACGCTGGTTGAGTAAGACCTTGATGGTACACCCTGAATTGTGAGCGCCATCTATAGTTAAAGTATAAGAGCAAGTACTTACATTTGTATTCTATCTACAATACCTATGTCAATTGACAACATAGGCAAGTTGCCTTCGGCCTTGTTGCTAGTGAGACCTTCCTTCTTCGAATTCACTGACAAAACCCCCGAACTTCCTACACCTGTTTATGATCAACCGAAATTCCTTCTCTCTCGTTAAGAATAATATTGTGACATTCTGTACACCAACTAAAGATGGTAAACTGACATCCTTTACCTACCCCCACAGGAGAAGCATAGTCAGAGGCGACTTGTCATTTAATTAAATGACTTTAAGGAAATTACCCATCACTTCTTGTTCCAAAATATTATACCCAAACACATCTCCTACTGTTGTGCGCTTATATATAAATAGTAGCGGTTATCAGTAGCCGATAGCCGCTCATTAGAAGAGCCAAGCCAACCTACACCCATGTCATGTACATAATATTTAGATGCTCATTTAATATGTCAGAATTAAATTCCCCATACGCACAGGCGAGTGCACACTTTAGATTGACAATTAATTTTGCGAGGCCTTATATTAATCGGTCATTTAGCAATTAGTTGTAAGGTGATGCTGTTGCCTGAGCCGAAGATGGGCAATATTCTGGCGGGGATAACCCATCTATATAAGCATTGAAATGCCATTAGATAAGGAAGCTGTCATTAATCGTATCAAGTTTAATTTGCAATCAACTAAGTAAATTATTTCTCTGTGTGTGGTGCGTGTGGGTGTGTGTACGTACTGCATGACGCTTCGATAATCATAGAATGTGTAATTTCATTAAAATTGCTGATAGCGAATTAACATGTAACCGGCCCTAATGTTTATAAGTAGGTATATGCATCGAGATGTTTATCACCGAGTGCAGGCGTATCTTGGCACCGGATGTTTGTGCATAATTAAAATGGAGAAGTCTTGTAAATTCTGTGAAGTTGGATATGTGAGGGAAGACGTCCTATGTCGACACACTTAAACGGTGTTGAATGTGGACTGAGGAGGTGCAGTACCTAGAGCATTTAATCGCGCGACATGTTCTCTGAGATTATGTGAGGATATTCATCTGGGATGGTTGTAAAACAGATTGCTGCTGTTGACGGCTCGAAAGATATTTTTAATTTCATACAAAAGAGAAATAGGCGAAGAACAGCAGCAGAAAACATCAAGTGAACATTTTAATGCATCACTACTTTTTTAATTATCATATCACACTTTACAATGTGTATACTGGTTCTATGCAAATGCTTCTAAAGTATTAACTTCGAATGAAATAGTTCCCGATAAAGAAATTCCTAACAATAAATGCAATAATTCTCAATTCTGAAAACGAAATCAGACCTAGGTTGGGTTTGGTTAGGTAAGGTGGCTGTCTAGAAAGACACACTCAGAGAGACACATTTAGGTCCTTTGTTATGCCAAAATTAATCCTAATTCAGGATGAAATTTCTTCTATCCCAAGAATTAAATAAATCCTAACATTTGGGAATTATAATGAAACAATTTCTAAAACTTAAAAATTAAAAAAGTCCTAAAGCGCAAAACATTTATTTTTATTTAATATATCGTCGTTGCACCTACACTCCTTTTCACTTGAATAGCACATTTCATATATTTGTTGTTATTTGCTTATCAATAAATATTCTTCTTCCTCGTTGTTATTGTTTATGTTTGTTTTGTCTTCATCTTCATTTCAACTTTCATAAAAAAAATATGGTGCACTGGAAATGTACCGTTATATGCTTTCTGCTGTTTTCTTTTAGTGTTGTGAATAATTGAAGCGAATTTTTTGTTTCACTTGAATAGCACATCGTGGTTGAAAGTTCATTTACTCAGTGCAAGTTTTCAATTATTGATCAAAGCTAAATTTAATTATTATTTGTATAACATTGTGTTTAATTTAAAATTATAATGGGCCGCGGAAAAGCTTTAACGGGCGAGGAACAAGGCAAAATAAAAGCCTATAGAGATTGTGGCCTTTCTGTGAGTGATATAGCGGAAAAAATCGGAAGAAGCAGAAAAGTAATTTGCAATTTTATTCAAAATGAACTCAAGTACGGGAAAAATATGAAAGGTCGTACGCAGAGTGTACTTTCTGCTGCAGATAAGCAGGCAATTCTGCGCAACGCTTCGAATTTGCATGATTCCTTGGCCAAAATTAAAGAAAAATCAGGAGTCCAAGCAAGTAAAACAACTGTTTGGCGGGTCATTTCTAAAGCACAACACATCAAACATCTTAAACTAAAAAAAAACCACCACTTACCCCTCAACGTAAAAAATGCGATTAACATTTTGCCGATCGAACATGTCATGGAACAAAGAATGGCACCGAGTTGTTTTTTCAGATGAGAAAAAATTCAATTTGGAGGGTCCTGATGGCTTCCATTATTACTTTCACGATTTGAGGAAGGAAACTCATCAGTTAGATCGCTTACACAGTCGAGAGGGTGGTGTTATGGTTTGGGGGGCCATATCATATTATGGAGTCTGTGAGCTTCAAATATTAACAACAAACATGAACGCTAGAACTTATATAAATGTTCTAGAGAAGTCTTTTCCGACATTGGACGATCTCTTTTCAACACGATAATGCTCCTATACACACTGCCCGTGTGGTAAAATCGTGGACCGAGTCCAAAAATGTCACGCTTTTGAGCTGGCCGCCATACTCGCCGGACCTTAACATTATAGAAAATGTTTGGGGATGGCTGGTCCTGAAAGTTTATGAGTCGGGAAAGCAGTTTTCAACAAAAACTGAGCTAATCGAAGCAATTCAACGAGCCTGGACTTTATTTTCCTTGAATATATAAAAAGTTTGTATGATTCAATACCAAACAGGATCTATGAGACAATATTAAACAAGGGAGGCTCCACCCATTATTAAATATTTTTAATTTTTTTTTAAATTCATATTAATATGTATATAGGTATTTGTTCATACTTAAAATATTATTAAGTGTACATAATAATATAATATATTGAAGTGTGCTATTCATGTGAAATAAGAAACAAGTCGTATTTTTTCAGTATTTTTCTTTTCTAGCTTGGTTTTGAGAACGTGTTGGGCATTTGAAAGAAATGTTACTTTTTTCTATAAGATTAACTTTTATACTTGCAGCTAAAAAATAAAAACAAATCTTGGCTTTATTATTAAAAATAATATAAAAAGAATAATGGCAGTTTGCATGGTGTGCTATTCAAGTGAAACGGAGTGTATATAGTTTTAAGTATAAATTTGGTCGTTATCAACCACTAGGGACCTGCATACAGGGCATCTAATAAAATTGAATCGTTTATATAGAATCTTAGCGATTTAGCTCTAAGCGCATTTCGAACTGAACACCACCTTTAATCAAATGTGTTATTTTCACATTCAGTACACTAACTGCAAACTTTTTGGAAATTCAATATCAGATGTGAAGTTCGCCGTTTCCTTCGTCGTTTAACATTTTCTATTATACAATACCTAACTGAAGTACCTTAAATATTTTTTGTTATTTAGTTGTAAATTTGTAATTTATAAATTACTTTCAATCTGCCTACAGGTAACTACAAACAATTATAAGAAGGCTTTGTTATTTCAACATAGGTGTTGCTTTTTAATTTTATTTAACCTATCTGCAATATTAGATTTGGAATTTAACTTATTTTATATTAGTTTTCACGATACCTTACTTGAATTCATAGGATTTTAAACTGAAAAGAATATTTTTTTTATTTTTTATTTATTACCTTCTTTTTATGTTCATATTAATACCTAACTACAACCATAAAATATTATGACACTCTGCTTTATCTATATTGCTTTTCTAATGCATTTTTGAGTATGTACCTGTAATATTCGATTTTAATAACTTAGTCTGTATTTCTATATTTGTTTATTATTATTATCGCTCTTTATTAAAGGGTAAAAACTCTTGTTTTTGTTTTACCTGTTTATTAACTTTAAAGCCAAGGTATAGTGAACTAATTAGTTATGTTTTAAATTCACATGAATTTTATATTACATTCTTCAAAAAAAAAGTCTTAATAAAAGAAAACAAGTTTTTATTATATTAGAAATTCATTTTCAATTTTCTTTAATGATTCGAGGAATGAAACTTGTATTTGGGAATTTCGGAAAAAAAAATCTGGCATCACTCTGCACAAGTATAGTCATCATCATCTTCTTTTTGTTTAAACTTTGACGTGTTTTGTCGTTTTCATTACTGTTGTGCTCTTCACTATCTTTTAACTAAGTGAAAATCGAAAATATCTTCGCCTGGCTCATTTTTCCTGCGAACAATTCTCTAATGGCTTCTTAAATTTTTGTCCGCCCTTTCTACATATGTACAAAGACTTTCTTTATTTTGAAGAACCATGAGAGCTACCGCTCGAAGTAAGCAGTTCAAAATTTCTGCTTTTGAATTGTTTTCTGTTTAATTTGAAGAAATTCCCATATTTGTTTATCGTTAAACACCATTATAGGTATAGGCTCGCGGAATGTGCCTCATAAAAACGGAAAATCCTTCTGGTTTAACCTGAAGAAAAAGTTAGTAGGAAAAAAAAATCCAATTGATAGGTAAGTATTTATACCTTTTGCATCCACTGATTTTCAAAGTACGTAAAAAAAAGTTCAAAAACATTTCTTTAGCATCAAAATTATTCAGGCTTTCTTTTTAAATTACCTATAATGATAAGCACAAGATCCCCGCGAGCTAAAATCTTCGCACAAAGGCAAATCTTTAAAATTGTTAATTGTATTTAATGTTCTCATTACTTGGGAGCAATGGAACCAGGAACAGTAAATTTAACTAATACTACTATACTATTCCGAAAATGGTACCTTTGGAAAGTTTCGACAACCTAAGGAGCAGATTTCGGCGAGCCAGTATCTTTTATCTTATGTAAATCCAGGTTTTTTGTTCAGCTTTTGTGGCTTCAGCAAAATTTGTAACAGTTAACGTGCAGATCCCAAAAAGTTTATTAGATCAATGAACTTACTTGCGGACGACGGGAACGATAATTATTGTTACAATTTAACAATTTATAGAAAAAAAAAAAAAAAAAAAAACAATTAAACGCAATTTGAAAAACAGTTTCTACTTTAAAAACAAAATAACTTACGAAATGCAATTTTAAGAAAAATCAAATAACTCCTAACATTGATGAAATAACTCCTAACAACATTGAGTGAAGTAGCTCCTAATTAGGATTACGAAATAATTCCTTGCATTAAAACATGCAATAAGTCCTAACTCTGATGTAAGTAAACTTAAAATTATTTGGGAGTTCTTTCACGTGTGGTAACTGATAACTTTATATGTAAAATGTTATAGGTTTTATTTATATAGATACTGTTTTTTAGGAGCCGTGTATACTTGTTGTTTTTCGATACAGGCCGATGATCTGTTTATCAGCTAAAACACAGATCTGATTTCATTTATAAAAATAGAAAAACAAGCCCAGCCATAAATACATCTATCAGCTGCCTGCTAAGAGGACTTTCAATATGGGGGTAACAATTTTTTGAACGGAAAACTCTCGGTTACTGTAATTTTCATATACAAGTAGTAGCCTATTTAACTAATTTTAAAAATTATTTTTACAAGCTTTATTAAACAAAATTTGTGACGCTTTGTAATAATTTATGTCCTTTAACAAAACCCTTAGTACGAGTGTTTGGTAAAACATGTTAAACTTGTCGAAATACTTTACTTTTTGTTTTACCAAGGTTTTTTTTTTAGTTTCACTTTGCAAGTTACAATTTAAAAAAAAAAATGTCTGCGTAAGTTTATATTTCAGCAAAGAAAATCAATTTAAAAATGTTGTTATGAGGGAATATAAATATCACAAGTGTAATAAGATTTCGTGAATTATCAGGCGTTTTTTTATTATGCCCGCATGATCTACATAGTTCATTGAATGTCATGGTGTACAACAACATTTGGATCTCGTGCTATTGTTGTAAGCCATGGAAATCAATTGTTGAGTGAATAACTCTTACCAACAGTCATTTTGGTAGGAATTATTGTTATTTTGAAATTTATGAAATTTCAACAATCCGACACATTTTTAATTCTGTCAGTCGATTCATCGTATACATAGAAACAATCCACTTGGAAAGGCATTTCTGTTTTGCAATATTATTGGACCACAAAAGCCAAGACTTACTTACCACGTCTCAAAAGTATATCCAGGTTGATTTTAAATCTACGTTATGCTTAGATTAAACAAAAGAAAAACTGTGTTATCTATTTACTTCAAACGTTGCGTGAATTTTGGGACACGAATTTGAACTAGATAATGATCAGGGTGGGCAAACTTAAACTGACTGATTTGGAATGCCCTTCCGTGTCTACTCGTCGACGTGCTCCAGAACATCCCTACGACGTATTCTTTTAAGTGATCTGAGGATGTTTCCAAATAAAATTCAATTGGTCCAAGAATTATTGCCGAGGGATGCATTACAACGGCAACGGCTACATAATGTCAAATCAAATCAAATCAGTCAGTCCAAGTTGGCCCATCCTGTATTAATAGGCCACCCTCTTCGTCTCATACGGATTATGGCGTTATTTCCAAACACAATTTTATCACTGAATAAAAGTTGAATTTCCGTTGGTGAGTTTTGGGGTAAATATTTTTTGACACTAAGAATAAAAATCAAGAATGATTTTAAGAATTTTCAAGAAAATTTTCCTAAAAATTTGTTCTCCTCTGGTCACAACAACTGTCATCTTTCCGATAGTCACATTCACAGATCTTGCAACGTAAAGCAAATAGCAGGTGAACAAATTGAAACCAAAAATCATTATTTCATGAGTAACGCTTAATTTATGTAAAACTAAAGCTAAATAAGATGACGTACCTAGGAGATAGTTATAATACGGTGGCTACGTTCGCAAATATAGCAATCTTTTGACCCAAACGAATTTATTGTTTAAGTAACTATTCCGCAATTTTTCATTAGAAAACAAAAATATTTCCACTCCCACAATATTATATAGTAGTAACGTACTCTTTACATCCACAATGATCCAGTACCTATAGATATAAATGCACCAAAAAGTAATATACGTATACAGCCAGAAAGCTTTTTCGTAAATTGATATGCAGAGGTCATTATTTTATATTAAAAAAGCCATATTTACCAATTGTAGAGCGACTTTCATGACACTGGGTTATTCGGAACGAAAATACGTGTTCGTTTGCAAAGTGCACTCTGCATAAAAATTCGGTTCAATAAACCTGATGAATGCATGTACATAATGGACCACCCTTGATTATCGAAGCATGCATACATAATTGAAATGTACATTACAAATATGAATTTGGGGCATTGCCTCGTGTAATTGTAATGAACGAGCTTATACAATATGCAAGTCGCATGCATAGCTTTATGTGTGGGGACACCATAATTATCGATGATTTAAATTCCAGACGTTTAATTGAATTTAAATGAAGTGATGAATGTAGGTCGATTTTTTGAAAAAAGAAAATAAAACATCATACACATAAGCAGCAGTTGAGATTTTGTCAATTTTCAAAATTTAATTAGCTGACAATTTCGCTCATAACTTCAGTTTAAATCTTCACAAAGGAAGTAGAGGAGGCCACTAATTAAGCGATTAAATTAGAGTCGTTCCCCACAGGACCGACACCGTAAAACTATTGCACGAATGCGCACACACAGACACTATCCTGCAACATAATTTCCGTTTAAGAATTCTTTAATTAAGAATTCACTACGTGCTCTGGGATAGCTGGTTATTTTTTTGTTTTCTTCTCTTATTTACCTAATACTCTGTAATTAGCACAATACCCAGTGCAGCACGGAGGACAACAAGTGCAAAATTTCATTACAACACTGCTACACAACCTGTCTGGGTTATTCTCTGGTAAAACGAAGAAAGAACCAAAGCAGTCTTCTGAGTCGACCTGTGAAAATGAAAATGTGTACTCCTCCATCTGTAATTTCCTCCCTCGTTCTTGTTTTTATTTTTTAATATAAACTTTCCCAGTGTCTTTCAATATGCAAATTGGTATACAATTAAAATCAAACTACGGTCGTGGTGAGTCAACACAAGGAGCACCAGCAGCAACAACAACTGCAGTTTGGTCCTTCGTGCATTCTAATTTTGGCGAGAACAGAAGTTTTACTACGTCTTCAACTCCATCTAGTTTATCCTTTGCAATTCCCAACTGGAAGGTGAAGACCGCATCATCAAAATTCTAACGCTTATGCAATACCCTCGCACTGGTCGGCATCCGGACGGAAGTTCAACTGTACAATATGGTCGTCTCAACTGTATATCCAATTTAAATTTTATTTCGCCTTAACCCCATCGTGCTCGTATAAAACGCGCGCCGCAAGTAATTAAAGATAAAAACGCGGTAAAGTTGTAAAACTTTCAGCCACCACTGCTGCGACCAGTAAAATACTAAAAATATCATCTTGCCGGCACCAGTCCAGCATGGGAGTCGAATCTGTCTTTATCCAAATATCTGCTTTGGGGATAAGGATAAGGATAAGGATGACTGCGCGAAGCATAGTGCGGTCGGGTTAAATTAGCCAAATGGTGTACGCCCCAAAAATCCATCCATCTTTTACGGTTTTCATATAGCGAGCAATAAAACATAGATGAATACAAATCATAAAGAAAAATTCGGTGTGTATCAAGGATCGTAAAAGGCGAAGGCATGGTGGTGGTTTTTGATTGAATGTGGACTTGAAACGTTACTGTGCAGTAAAGTGCTCGCAAGAAACTGGTGTATATATTTAATTACAAGTGCACAAGGCATAAGTTTTATAGCGGTTTGATGAGGACTTGAGTAAATGATTTAATCGGCGCAAAGTAGATTGGTTTCAGTGCCGGCTTTCACCCTTTAACCCTTTGGGGGTGTTTCGGTTTTTTTTTTCTTTTTTCATAATTTTCTCGGGCGCATCGTAAAATTATTAGAGAAGCTACGCATTAAAAATGTTTATCCCCGAGACGCATCCTTCATGCAGGAGGGCTTGTTATTTATTATTAATTTGCAGACCTCTCTTGAAGGGTCACAGAGAATGGTTAATGTTTTAAGCAGTTTCAACGTTTTACGAGTTATGGGTGAGGCAGTCAATTTATGAGTTGTTTTCTTCTAATTATAATGTTGTCTTCTATTATTCGGCTTGGCATTGGCAAATATGTCCAAACTACTACAGAGGAGTATGCCCAATAAGCACTTATTTCATAAAAGCAATGTCAATTTTTGAAGACAACACAGAACAGAATTGTGTTTCCTCCCGTTGTATATGAAGTTATGGGCTGTGGCTCATTTTGAATACGAAGTCGGTAATTAAGTTTTATATAAAGTCCCCCAAAAGTGCGCATGAAAACTAGCGGCGTTAATAGGTATGTACGTTAAGACAGTACCGGCCCTACCATAAGGGCACACGGGGTCCGTGACTAGGGTCCTATCCGCAAGTGGTTAAGGATTCCACGTACTGATGTATTCATTTATACATTTGGCAAACAAAAATTAGAGGGTAAATGATGAGGTTGTTAACAGCTTTATGGCAACAGCAGCGTTGCCAGAACTTTTTGTCATTATTTCTTTCGCATGTTTTATGTATGACTTAAAAGTTGGAATTTTGAAATTTAAACTCGGACATGTAAGTTTGGTCTTAAGAATGAAAATGTCAACGCATATTGCTTCTTGAAACCATCTTGTAGGAATTTTTGTTTATAAAATGTACAGATGAGGTTGGTGCTTAAATTCTAAAAAAAATATTTAAGAAACTTTTCCACAAAAAAAAAAAAACTAATGAAGCTTTCATTAGCTTTTTTTGAAAGACGTGTTTTGTAAATGAAAATAGTCCAAAGATGTTAGAAAACAAAATTTTACTGGCGGATACAACTTTAGAGGATCGATCGATCATTCAACAGCATTTTAAAATAACACACACATTTATTTCATCCTCGATTGTCATGCTTAATTTGCAATCATTAAGTTGTGAATAGGACGAAGAATCCGATTCGTCGGCTTCCCCTCCATAATAATGTCAACTGCAAAAACTATACACGTGACCACTCTGAGCCAATTAACTCAAATCCATCTAGTCAGTCAGGTGTCAGACTTAATAAGTTAGAATCCGAACGTCCCCAATGTAATGTTTTCAAATTGACAGCTGTCATTCAAATGAATAAAAATTATTTTTTATTTTGTCCCGGGAGAAATTTAGAAATCCCGGGTTTTTTCCATATTTATGCAATTTGTCCCGTCGAGCTGCGAGCAAAATATGGCAACCCTACGTTATAGGTACTTCTGTATAAGTTACTCTGCGTTTCTTACATTCACAGAATGCCTATAAATTTTATTTTTCTGCAGAAGCTCATTTTAAGGCTACCAAAAAGGATATTAGGAAATACAAATAAAATAGAATTTTAAAAAACCTCAGATTTCCCCTTAGAAACCACCAAACTGAGAACGCTGGAATGACTTGTATGGATGAAAGTTCGATCAGGCGGACAAGGCGCCATCTATCAAAAAAAAAAAATAGTTGGCGCAACAGGTCCGGAGGGACCCTAGGCCTAGCTTCTCACAACCATTCGTTTTGTGTGAGTTTCATTTTTGGAACGAATGGAAGGGATCTACAATTTTATGCCGACTCCAAACGGCTAATTGCGAAGCTCTTTCAGGGCAGTTATACCTCGGGTGTTTGTCAGACGATCGCGAGAGGTGGCGCAGTGGAAAAAACCCTAAGTTGTAATTTGGGTTTTTGCGGGATTCGAACCTCGGATCCCTCGCTTAGTAGTCCAACACACTAACACTAAGCCACTGCGACTACGGCGCCATCTATCATTCAAAAAAAAAAAAATACGTTCTGTTTGAAAAACGAACCACGGTTAACATCGCGATTAAAAAATGGGGCACCATTCGCAGGTAGGAGGGTGAAAATTTGGTGTTATATGTATTTTTTGATCTAAATCTATGTAAATCTAAAAATAAAAAAAATCGTCCAAAAATAGAAAAAAAAATTCCGGATAATCATACCTAGCTGTATGAAATATGCTTTAACGACATATTATCTTACCTACCAAATTTACAAACAAAAATTCATAAGAGTCAGTCGAGCCATCTCTATGGAGTGCGACCACAAACACCGTGACAAGAGATTATTATATTTATATTCTAAATACATATTTTTTAATATTTATTTGAAGACAGAAAATTAAGCTATTTAGAAAACTAGCTGTTCCCGCCCGGCTTTGCCCGTGCTAAACAAAATTGTTTCCGGAAATAAAATCTACTAAATAATTAAATTCATGTAGTATTTTATGACAAATTTTTACTTATTCATTGCCAAATAATAAAATTAATAGAGATTTTATTTGCATGCTGAACTGATTGCGCAACTCAACATGTTATATGTTTTACACCCGGCCCGACTTCTCCACAGTAATTTCCCCCGCAGCCTCTAAAACTCCCACAACAAGATGCGTTTGACTTCAATTTTGCGTGGCGTCCCATTTTGGCAATTTGTTTAAAATCGATGGCATTGTGACCTACAAGATTTCACCATTCGAACAGCAGGCACTCGCTGCCGCCATCAGCAAACTCCCCAAAATGTTCCGGCGATTCCGGTCGAATGTGTTTCATGTAACACCACCATTTATCGTTGGATACCTGGTCTATGACTTCGACTTGGCAGAGAAGGATCACGCTCGTCGGTTGCGCCAGGAACCAGCTGAGTTTGCCAACAACGAATAGAGGCAAAGAAGATCTAGTTAGACCTAACATGAATTACTTTTATTTTTCCGATTTTGACTATGTCCAAAATAAAACACAAGCTTAACTGACTTCTAACAGAAGATTAACTTTATTATACCACAAGATTCGTTTTAACTTAACATACGTGGTAATGTTAAACCTGATCATAAGATTTTCACGTTGACGTTGCACTGCAATCCTGGCGTATGGGTAACAATCAGACACTGACGCTGCAGTGCATCGGAAGCGTGTGGATGATATGGAACATTTACACGGTTTATTTTTAACACAAAAAAACAACGGTGATAAAAATGAGAAGCATGATTCTTGTTTTAACTTATATGCTACACCCAAAAAAAAATGTAATTTCAAATTGATATTTTTGTCATATCTTCAATTTCATGCGAAAATTTTAAAAATTGGATAAAAACGTATTTTTTTAATATTAAAAATATCAGATTAATAATTTTCATGGCAGATTTACATTAAAAGCTTACATTTTTTGAAATTACGATTTACATTCCCATATCAATAAGCAATATCAAATTTTGTATGATGTTCTTTAATATAATGTTTACAAGATTTAATGTCAATTCTACATTACGCGTATTGTTGTGATGTTAAAAATGTAAAATTGATAAGCTTTAATTTTAATATACTTCACAAATTAAAAACCAATATGATTTAATGTGTTTTTAATATTGACAAAATGTACTGTTTATGTGAGACATGTAAAAATAAGCCGAAGCCCCAAAATACCGGTACCCTAAGGTGTAGTTTTTGATATTACCAACACATTTGATATGAATAATGTAAAAAGGCAGTTGCTAACGAAATAAACGAGTCTGAAATTGAAACTGCAGTTACACTTGCAGTGGTTTAATCGTAGCGATCGGTTTGTTTGTAGAGTGTTTTCCGTGTTAACTTTTAATTTAATGTGCAATTTTGCAATTTGTGTAATATTTAGTGTTAAAAAAAATCTGTAAAAACACAGTGATAATAAACATCAGTTCGATTAATTTCGTGAATTTGTGTTAAAAAAAAGAACTAATGGATGAATATCAAGACCAGTTTATTTTTGCAGACATTAGTTAAATAATAGAGGATGATGATCTCGGAAACCCTCAAAGTTTTCCGGATTCTTTGGAGGTTGAATCCGTAGAATCCCTTCGCGAAGAATCGTGTATTATTTGAGCTGTTAAGGGAATTTCGATTGGAGTTAGCTTTTACTGCTCTTTTATGTAAGTTTTTATTACGTATTTTGGTAATCTTTGTAACTTTATCGTGTAAATCATTTAATTACAGAAACCCAGAAATTAACCCATTATGTAACCGTAAAAAGCAGTCTGGGCCTCTGAAATACTTATGGAGCTATCGATATGAATCGAAACATAGAGAATTTATAGATCATGATCAGTTTTACTCTGTAGGTTCCAAAAGTATCTCCTTGAAAATAATAGCTATTGCCTATTGCCGACTTTAAAAGTCCTCCAATTCATGTTTACTATTTTCCAGATGAAACATGTTAAGAAATAAAATATTTTAAAATAAATTGTTGTTAATTGTTTTATTACTGAAGACGTACAAAGTCGTCTAAACCTATTTTAGGATTATAAAAAAAAAAATACAAAACCTTATTGCAAAGTAAGTCAACTTATGAATTAAAGTTTTAAATACACCGCTTGGACAAAATTAGAACATCGATGTTTAAAATAAGTAAGTTAAAATGAATATTGATTTTACATTTCTAATATAAAATTGATTACATTTATTTCATATAAATTAAACAATTTTAATATCAAAACTTAAATTATTCTTATCAGAAATAAATGAAATCAAATGAAATTAAAAATGTCTAATATCAAAATTTAAATTATTCTTATCAAAAATAAATGAAAGCTATATTCATTTTACGTTTTTATTATATCGATTACACAATTTTAATATCAAAAATCGATGTTCTCAATATCAAAAGTAAATGCGTATCATATCAATTTCACATTTTTAATATTAAAATACTATAAAATTCTAATGTCAATTCCACATGAATTCATTGTTAAAATTACATTCGAAACGTATATGAAATTAATATTGGAGTCATATCAGAATTGATATTTTCAACATCAGCTCGATTTTGTCAATGAAAAATATCAATATTACGGCTGTTTTTTACAAATTTTTTTTTCGGTGTACCTAAAAAAATTAAATAAAGCTAACATTTTCGCTTACGAAATATTCGAAAACAGTTTTTTTAAAAACAACTTTGTCTTTTTTTTTTTCTCAGAAATTGATTTGGGTAGGCGCAACCTGTAAGTAATTGCGCAGCCTATACTGGATCCAATACTTCATATTTTTGGCAGTCCTACTTATGTTAGGAAATGCATTGTACAAAGTTTCATAAGTGAAAGCCTTCGTAAGCTAATCTCGGCTGGAAAACTTGAACAACAAAAATGCCTGCACCTGCACCTGCACCTATTTTTCTGTACCTAACATTAATACATATTTCCAACGTCAGCATCCTGTCTGGCCAAGCTTAAATTTGGGGGCATATTTTCGGGGTTTTATAGATTTTTTTTTCCATTTTCTTTGCTTGGAATAATTTTTTTATTTCAAAACAGTTTTTTTTACATACCTATATACATAAATATTCTTCCGAAAAAATTAGAAGGTTTAATTTATTTCTCTCAATTAAACTTTGTAATACCATGTTTCCACCAACGTGATTTAGCTAAATCCACTTAATTTAGCTAAATCATCTCATAAATTACGTGATTTATCATACATTTTCGTGATTACTAATTACGTGATTTAGACGTGTTTAAATTTTAATTACGTATCTGTCCACACAAAATAAAATCAAACATACCTTTATTATGTTCAGCACTTCATTCAGCAAACGAAAAGTCAGTGATGGGACTTGAGGAAAGTGAAACGGTGGTAGAAAAGTGGTAGAAAAAAAAATTGTCCATGATAAATAATTCAGTAAATAATGAAGTAATGGCGCAGTAAATGGTGTATACTGGACTGGAAGTTTTTGCTGGTGCAATTCTTCGAAAAAAATACTGATAGCTGAGTGTGTATGGGTAAAAGTAAGTAGTAGCAGTAGGTATAGTAGGTACAATTTTCAATTTATCGATGGAAAATAAATATTATTAGCGAATAGCTTTGTTAAAAGGTCGTAGATTTCGAGTTCTGGTAGAATTTCCGAAAATGTAAAAAGTGATTGAAATACCACTTAAGTGTTAGAAGTCCCATCACCGATATGGCAAAGTTGGCGTAAATGTCACATTTAATCACTTAAAGTTCGATGGGGACGCGTTTCGTGATTTATAAATCACTTTGGCTAAATCACGTTGGTGGGAACATGGTATAAGATGGGAGTGAATTATTACATGTAAAAATGATAAATGAAAAGGTAAATTTCCCACGACTTGGCAACTTTGCTTGTAACATCAATATTTGATATATTTATATCGGTCCCCAATAAATAAAAAAAAGCTCGTAATCGCTGTTGCACAACAGCTTTAGTCGCAACACACTTGTTTAAAGTAAATCAAAATATTTACAATAACCAAAGGACAGCAATCCCATAAGCAGTTTAAATGCCAATGCGAATCACCAGGATATACCTACCTACTCCAACCGTATCATTATGTTACATCATTAAACTGCAACAATACTGTGAGTGCACTATTCTATTCATGCACAGAAGTAAATATTGTAATTCAAAGTTAAAAGCCGATTTCACAGTACTCGCCCGGTGTGTCCATTCCCATGGAATTTAAACCGCATTAAGTTTCCACACCAATCCGTACGTTTATGCAACGTCACAAATATGGTGGAGACTGGACAATTCAAAATCAACCCCAGTTAGTTGTAGGTACCTTCCAAAGGATTATCAATTTTTATGTTTATTTATCAAAGCAGACCTTTATTTGTTATCATAACCGTATTTGTTTGCACAGGCTGTAGTGTGTTGACAACCAAACCAGCAACCACTCCTGTCGACACTGGAATTAGTAACACGTTAAAACAGTTTTATGTGTGTGTTGTTCCATTAATGAAATTGATAAAGTTACTGTTGCCATGGCTATTTAAATCCTTGTGCGATTTATATAGTTCACAATAGCCATAAAACTGTTATATTTCACTTCGTTTTTTTTTCTGAAGCTGGCTTCCTTTCCGCCACGGAACCAAGCGCCGTATAATTCGCAATAAAATTCATGGCAATAAAATTGTAAACTGCAGGAGCTACTACCAGCTTTTTATCATATCGAAGAGATTCGAAAAAGATTTGAATAGCGCCATTACCAATCGAAGAAGTCGAGTTTATAGCCGGCAGGAACTCGCGTGCATATTCATCCGATGCGATGTGTGCATGTGGGTCCGTATGTGACTGTTAAGTAATTGCACATTTTATGGGGAATTTGTCCAAGTACCATGCCGTATATGATGACAAGGACTCTGAGTCTGAGTGTATATATCGCTGGGAAAATCATATGAAAATCATTCTCTATTTGCACTAAAGTATGTGCGGCAATGAATACGGTCGTAAAAATTTGCATAAGGATATACGACAGATCCCCTATTGGGGCAAAAACAAACGATTTCTCAAAAACGAACTTTACTATTTTTAATGGGATTTTCTTCCTTTTCCATGGAGGAATTAAAAATATGATCTCCTTTGTACTTGAGCTGGTGTGTTATGGCGTCTCTCTCGTAAGTTTTCGGTAGAAACAAACAGTCCGCTTTCACATTGATTTATCCGTTGCCTTTGGGACGATATATCTTTGGGACAACTACATATACACACGAGTGGCATAAGGTCAGCGCATGTGTTCCTTCTGTCTGGGCAAATCGTGTTACAAATGGTTGTAAATTTTCCACTTTTAATGCACCGCTGTCATGTTACAGGCGCCATGCAACAGCTAACATTCGAATAAAATATATTAGTGCGAGGATTTAGTGTGCATACTTGTGTTGTATTCGTTGTAAAAGGATAACGTTATGACCTTTGTTTGGGCGAGCTCGCTAAGACAAATGGTGGCTTTATTTTGCTGTACAAACGGACTTACAATTTATTGCATAGTTTTTGGTTTGGGAGGTGAATTATAACAGAGATTGAGTCGCTAATTTAAAGTGAGACATAATGAGGGTATTACGGATAAGTATACATATTAAGTTGATTGGGTTAATGTAACCGTACAGGCGTACACTCAAGTTATATGAAATTCATCTATTGCGTCAAATAGAATGGGCATTTTTTTCAATTCGCTGATAAATTAAGCAATCTACACAGTTTAGGTCAGTTCAAATGTGGGAAATGGGTTTGAATTAGTTGACGCTGCATCAGCATCGGTATTTGCATATCGAATAAAACATTGTAAAGGAATTCAGTTTTCAAAACCCGTTGGGGAAGTTCCTTGAAAAAAAAAAAATGTTTAGCATTTAACTTATTTCAAACAAACATTAAAAAAGCGTTTCAATAAGAAGACCCTCAACACAAAATTTATTTAAAAAAAAATTCATCAATCAAGTGCTAGAAGAACAGTCAAGGACATGCGACATTAGCACTCAATCAGTGACAACCGCAGTATCTTCCAAGCGGAAATATTTGCTATAACGCGCGTAAAAATTAAAATACGCGCGTAGAAACGAAAATACGCGCGTAAAACTGAAATACGCGCGTAAAACCAAAATACGCGCGTAAAAATTAAAATACGCGCGTAAAACGAAAATACGCGCGTAAAACTGAAATACGCGCGTAGAAATGAAAATACGCGCGTAAAACTGAAATACGCGCGTAAAACCAAAATACGCGCGTAAAACGAAAATACGCGCGTAAAACTGAAATACGCGCGTAAAACTGAAATACGCGCGTAAAAACTAAAATACGCGCGTAGAAACGAAAATACGCGCGTAAAACCAAAATACGCGCGTAAAAATTAAAATACGCGCGTAAAACGAAAATACGCGCGTAAAACTGAAATACACGCGTAAAACTGAAATACGCGCGTAAAAACTAAAATACGCGCGTAGAAACGAAAATACGCGCGTAAAACTGAAATACGCGCGTAAAACCAAAATACGCGCGTAAAAATTAAAATACGCGTGTAAAACGAAAATACGCGCGTAAAACTGAAATACGCGCGTAAAACCAAAATACGCGCGTAAAAATTAAAATACGCGCGTAAAACAAAAATACGCGCGTAAAACTGAAATACGCGCGTAAAACCAAAATACGCGCGTAAAAATTAAAATACGCGCGTGAAACGAAAATACGCGCGTAAAACTGAAATACGCGCGTAAGACTGAAATACGCGCGTAAAAACTAAAATACGCGCATAGAAACGAAAATACGCGCGTAAAACTGAAATACGCGCGTAAAACCAAAATACGCGCGTAAAAATTAAAATACGCGCGTAAAACGAAAATACGCGCGTAAAACTGAAATACGCGCGTAGAAATGAAAATACGCGCGTAAAACTGAAATACGCGCGTAAAACCAAAATACGCGCGTAAAACGAAAATACGCGCGTAAAACTGAAATACGCGCGTAGAAACGAAAATACGCGCGTAAAACTGAAATACGCGCGTAAAACCAAAATACGCGCGTAAAAATTAAAATACGCGCGTAAAACGAAAATACGAGCGTAAAACTGAAATACGCGCGTAAAAATGAAAATACGCGCGTAAAACTGAAATACGCGCGTAAAACCAAAATACGCGCGTAAAACGAAAATACACGCGTAAAACTGAAATACGCGCGTAAAACCAAAATACGCGCGTAAAAATTAAAATACGCGCGTAAAACGAAAATACGCGCGTAAAACTGAAATACACGCGTAAAACTGAAATACGCGCGTAAAAACTAAAATACGCGCGTAGAAACGAAAATACGCGCGTAAAACTGAAATACGCGCGTAAAACCAAAATACGCGCGTAAAAATTAAAATACGCGCGTAAAACTGAAATACGCGCGTAAAACTGAAATACGCGCGTAAAAACTAAAATACGCGCGTAGAAACGAAAATACGCGCGTAAAACTGAAATTCGCGCGTAAAACCAAAATACGCGCGTAAAAACTAAAATACGCGCGTAGAAACGAAAATACGCGCGTAAAACTGAAATACGCGCGTAAAACCAAAATACGCGCGTAAAAATTAAAATACGCGCGTAAAACGAAAATACGCGCGTAAAACTGAAATACGCGCGTAAAAATGAAAATACGCGCGTAATACTGAAATACGCGCGTAAAACCAAAATACGCGCGTAAAACGAAAATACGCGCGTAAAACTGAAATACGCGCGTAAAACCAAAATACGCGCGTAAAAATTAAAATACGCGCGTAAAACGAAAATACGCGCGTAAAACTGAAATACACGCGTAAAACTGAAATACGCGCGTAAAAACTAAAATACGCGCGTCGAAACGAAAATACGCGCGTAAAACTGAAATACGCGCGTAAAACCAAAATACGCGCGTAAAAATGAAATACGCGCGTAAAACCAAAATACGCGCGTAAAAATTAAAATACGCGCGTAAAACGAAAATACGCGCGTAAAACTGAAATACGCGCGTAAAACTGAAATGCGCGCGTAAAAACTAAAATACGCGCGTAGAAACGAAATTACGCGCGTAAGACTGAAATACGCGCGTAAAACTGAAATACGCGCGTAAAAACTAAAATACGCGCGTAGAAACGAAAATACGCGCGTAAAACTGAAATACGCGCGTAAAACCAAAATACGCGCGTAAAAATTAAAATACGCGCGTAAAACGAAAATACGCGCGTAAAACTGAAATACGCGCGTAAAACCAAAATACGCGCGCAAAAATTAAAATACGCGCGTAAAACGAAAATACGCGCGTAAAACTGAATTACGCGCGTAAAACCAAAATACGCGCGTAAAAATTAAAATACGCGCGTAAAACGAAAATACGCTCGTAAAACTGAAATACACGCGTAAAACTGAAATACGCGCGTAAAAACTAAAATACGCGCGTAGAAACGAAAATACGCGCGTAAAACTGAAATACGCGCGTAAAACTGAAATACGCGCGTAAAACCAAAATACGCGCGTAAAAATGAAAATACGCGCGTAAAACGAAAATACGCGCGTAAAACTGAAATACGCGCGTAAAAACTAAAATACGCGCGTAGAAACGAAAATACGCGCGTAAAACTGAAATACGCGCGTAAAACCAAAATACGCGCGTAAAAATTAAAATACGCGCGTAGAAACGAAAATACGCGCGTAAAACCAAAATACGCGCGTAAAAATTAAAATACGCGCGTAAAACGAAAATACGCGCGTAAAACTGAAATACGCGCGTAAAAACTAAAAGACGCGCGTAGAAACGAAAATACGCGCGTAAAACTGAAATACGCGCGTAAAACCAAAATACGCGCGTAAAACGAAAATACGCGCGTAAAACTGAAATACGCGCGTAAAACCAAAATACGCGCGTAAAAATTAAAATACGCGCGTAAAACGAAAATACGCGCGTAAAATTGAAATACGCGCGTAAAACCAAAATACGCGCGTAAAAATTAAAATACGCGCGTAAAACGAAAATACGCGCGTAAAACTGAAATACGCGCGAAAAACTGAAATACGCGCGTAAAACCAAAATACGCGCGTAAAACGAAAATACGCGCGTAAAAATTAAAATACGCGCGTAAAACTGGAATACGCGTGTAAAACTGAAATACGCGCGTAAAAACTAAAATACGCGCGTAGAAACGAAAATACGCGCGTAAAACTGAAATACGCGCGTAAAACCAAAATACGCGCGTAAAACGAAAATACGCGCGTAAAACTGAAATACGCGCGTAAAACCAAAATACGCGCGTAAAACTGAAATACGCGCGTAGAAACGAAAATACGCGCGTAAAAATTAAAATACGCGCTTAAAACGAAAATACGCGCGTAAAACTGAAATACACGCGTAAAACTGAAATACGCGCGTAAAAACTAAAATACGCGCGTAGAAACGAAAATACGCGCGTAAAACTGAAATACGCGCGTAAAACCAAAATACGCGCGTAAAAATTAAAATACGCGTGTAAAACGAAAATACGCGCGTAAAACCAAAATACGCGCGTAAAAATTAAAATACGCGCGTGAAACGAAAATACGCGCGTAAAACTGAAATACGCGCGTAAAACTGAAATACGCGCGTAGAAATGAAAATACGCGCGTAAAACTGAAATACGCGCGTAGAATCGAAAATACGCGCGTAAAACTGAAATACGCGCGTAGAAACGAAAATACGCGCGTAAAACTGAAATACGCGCGTAAAACCAAAATACGCGCGTAAAAATTAAAATACGCGCGTAAAACGAAAATACGCGCGTAAAACTGAAATACGCGCGTAGAAACGAAAATACGCGCGTAAAACTGAAATACGCGCGTAAAACCAAAATACGCGCGTAAAAATTAAAATACGCGCGTAAAACGAAAATACGCGCGTAAAACCAAAATACGCGCGTAAAAATTAAAATACGCGCGTAAAACGAAAATACGCGCGTAAAACTGAAATACGCGCGTAAAAACTAAAAGACGCGCGTAGAAACGAAAATACGCGCGTAAAACTGAAATACGCGCGTAAAACCAAAATACGCGCGTAAAACGAAAATACGCGCGTAAAACTGAAATACGCGCGTAAAACCAAAATACGCGCGTAAAAATTAAAATACGCGCGTAAAACGAAAATACGCGCGTAAGACTGAAATACGCGCGTAAAAATGAAAATACGCGCGTAAGACTGTAATACGCGCGTAAAACGAAAATACGCGCGTAAAACTGAATTACGCGCGTAAAACCAAAATACGCGCGTAAAAATTAAAATACGCGCGTAAAACGAAAATACGCGCGTAAGACTGAAATACGCGCGTAAAAATGAAAATACGCGCGTAAGACTGTAATACGCGCGTAAAACGAAAATACGCGCGTAAAACTGAAATACGCGCGTAAAACCAAAATACGCGCTTAAAAATTAAAATACGCGCGTAAAACGAAAATACGCGCGTAAGACTGAAATATGCGCGTAAAAATGAAAATACGCGCGTAAGACTGTAATACGCGCGTAAAACGAAAATACGCGCGTAAGACTGAAATACGTGCGTAAAACTGAAATACGCGCGTAAAAACTAAAATACGCGCGTAGAAACGAAAATACGCGCGTAAAACTGAAATACGCGCGTATAACCAAAATACGCGCGTAAAAATTAAAATACGCGCGTAAGACTGAAATACGCGCGTAAAAATTAAAATACGCCCGTAAAACGAAAATACGCGCGTAAGACTGAAATACGCGCGTAAAAATGAAAATACGCGCGTAAGACTGTAATACGCGCGTAAAACGAAAATACGCGCGTAAAACTGAATTACGCGCGTAAAACCAAAATACGCGCGTAAAAATTAAAATACGCGCGTAAAACAAAAATACGCGCGTAAAACTGAAATACGCGCGTAAAACTGAAATACGCGCGTAAAACTGAAATACGCGCGTAAAAACTAAAATACGCGCAGAGAAACGAAAATACGCGCGTAAAACTGAAATACGCGCGTAAAACCAAAATACGCGCGTAAAAATTAAAATACGCGCGTAAAACGAAAATACGCGCGTAAAACTGAAATACGCGCGTAGAAATGAAAATACGCGCGTAAAACTGAAATACGCGCGTAAAACCAAAATACGCACGTAAAACGAAAATACGCGCGTAAAACTGAAATACGCGCGTAGAAACGAAAATACGCGCGTAAAACTGAAATACGCGCGTAAAACCAAAATACGCGCGTAAAAATTAAAATACGCGCGTAAAACGAAAATACGCGCGTAAAACTGAAATACGCGCGTAAAAATTAAAATACGCGCGTAAAACGAAAATACGCGCGTAAAACTGAAATACGCGCGTAAAAACTAAAAGACGCGCGTAGAAGCGAAAATACGCGCGTAAAACGAAAATACGCGCGTAAAACTGAAATATGCGCGTAAAAACTAAAATACGCGCGTAACACTGAAATACGCGCGTAAAAATGAAAATACGCGCGTAAAACTGAAATACGTGCGTTAAACCAAAATACGCGCGTAAAACGAAAATACGCGCGTAAGACTGAAATACGCGCGTAAAAATGAAAATACGCGCGTAAAACTGAAATACGCGCGTAAAACGAAAATACGCGCGTAAAACGAAAATACGCGCGTAAAACTGAAATACGCGCGTAAAACCAAAATACGCGCGTAGAACGAAAATACGCGCGTAAAACTGAAATACGCGCGTAAAAATGAAAATACGCGCGTAAAACTGAAATACGCGCGTTAAACCAAAATACGCGCGTAAAACGAAAATACGCGCGTAAAACTGAAATACGCGTTTAAAAATGAAAATACGCGCGTAAAACTGAAATACGCGCGTAAAAATTAAAATACGCGCGTAAAACGAAAATACGCGCGTAAAACTGAAATACGCGCGTAAAAACTAAAATACGCGCGAAAAACTGAAATATGCGCGTAAAAACGAAAATACGCGCGTAAAACTGAAATACGCGCGTAAAACCAAAATACGCGCGTAAAAATTAAAATACGCGCGTAAAACGAAAATACGCGCGTAAAACTGAAATACGCGCGTAAAAACTAAAATACGCGCGTAAAACTGAAATACGCGCGTAAAACTGAAATACGCGCGTAAAAACTAAAATACGTGCGTAGAAACGAAAATACGCGCGTAAAACTGAAATACGCGCGTAAAACCAAAATACGCGCGTAAAACGAAAATACGCGCGTAAAACTGAAATACGCGCGTAAAACCAAAATACGCGCGTAGAAACGAAAATACGCGCGTAAAACTGAAATACGCGCGTAAAACTGAAATACGCGCGCAAAACCAAAATACGCGCGTAAAAATTAAAATACGCGCGTAAAAAGAAAATACGCGCGTAAAATTGAAATACGCGCGTAAAACTGAAATACGCGCGTAAAACTGAAATACGCGCGTAAAAACTAAAATACGCGCGTAAAACCAAAATACGCGCGTAAAACTGAAATACGCGCGTAAAAACTAAAAGACGCGCGTAGAAACGAAAATACGCGCGTAAAACTGAAATACGCGCGTAAAAACTAAAATACGCGCGTAAAACTGAAATACGCGCGTAAAACCAAAATACGCGCGTAAAAATTAAAATACGCGCGTAAAACGAAAATACGCGCGTAAAACTGAAATACGCGCGTAAAACTGAAATACGCGCGTAAAAACTAAAATACGCGCGTAGAAACGAAAATACGCGCGTAAAACGAAAATACGCGCGTAAAACTGAAATACGCACGTAAAAATGAAAATACGCGCGTAAAACTGAAATACGCGCGTAAAACCAAAATACGCGCGTAAAACGAAAATACGCGCGTAAAACTGAAATACGCGCGTAAAAACTAAAATACGCGCGTAGAAATTAAAATACGCGCGTAAAACCAAAATACGCGCGTAAAAATTAAAATACGCGCGTAAAACGAAAATACGCGCGTAAAACTGAAATACGCGCGTAAAACTGAAATACGCACGTAAAACTGAAATACGCGCGTAAAAACTAAAATACGCGCGTAGAAACGAAAATACGCGCGTAAAACTGAAATACGCGCGTAAAACCAAAATACGCGCGTAAAAATTAAAATACGCGCGTAAAACGAAAATACGCGCGTAAAACTGAAATACGCGCGTAAAAACTAAAATACGCGCGTAAAACTGAAATATGCGCGTAAAAACTAAAATACGCGCGTAAAACTGAAATACACGCGTAAAAATGAAAATACGCGCGTAAAATTGAAATACGCGCGTTAAACCAAAATATGTGTCATAGCCGCATTTTTGTTTGAAAAATTATTGAGGATATTGCACGATACTAAATAATTATATTTAGTGTCCAGGATAGATTTGACGAACTCACAAATTTTCTATATAAATTTACCCATTGTGACCTAAAAAATGTTTAGTTTGAAGGTTAAAATGATAATTCGTAAGACCCATTGACTCTTCAAGCTTCAGTATACTATCTCACATGTGAAAGGAATTTTCTTTTTTTGTTAGGGATAAGGCTCTTTTACTTACTGGATCTTCGTTATTGGTCAGCTATATCTCTGTCTCTATATATATAAAAATCAATTGCAGTGCGTTAGTCGGGTAAAGGCTCCAGAACGGCTCGACCGATTTGAATGATTTTTGTTTTGTTTTGTTCGTCTTGAATCGGGGATGGTTTAGAAAAAAAGAAAAGACGGAAAATTGTCAACATGTGGCGCTGCTGGCGTATATTTCGTTTTTCAGTAAAATTAAATTGTCTTCAATAGTAATCTTCTACATAATTATTATACATATAATTCTTTCGTGGTGGAATTCGATCACTATATAACTCGATAACTGCTATAACCTATAACCCAATAGGCCATGAATATAATATAGACACAAATTCTTACTATAATAAAGCTAAAACTTTTTTTCCGGCTGTGAAGTCTTCGGCCGGAATAGATTAAAAAAGTACTGCTCAAAATTGATTCCGGTTTTCACAGTTGCATTGAAAATTGCCAAGATTACCAGATAGGATATGTTTTACCATTATAACATAAGCTGTCCGAAAGCGGAGATCGAAGCTGATATCTAAGAAAAGTTGTAATTCTCGAATTCCCTTTAGCTCGCAGCTTTGGAATGACTCATCCAAATGAAAAAGGATGTCCGAAAAGTCTTCAGTGAGATAAAGGGAAATCGTGCGAATTTCAGGAAACAAAAACTACAATTTTTTGCAGAAATTTCATTAAAACCCCTACACTTTATCATGATTATTAAAACACTATAATATTATATTTATTCAAGTTCCTTAAAATTCTGAGTTATTTGTAAAATATGAAATATAATATGGTGAAAATGACACGAACGATGAAATAAAAGATTTGTTAGGCATCTACGGATGCGGATATCCCATCAGACGCCACCACAACGAGAAAATACTGTGAGGAGATTTAACGTTGGATGACTACAAACGCAACAAGCCGCCAGAACCTTTGCCGATCTCAACCTCTCGAGAAGTCCTATGCTGCCAGCATCAAGTGCCGAAGACCAGTGGCGCCGATGCCAAGAAGCCATCAAAAACGCCGCAAACTGATGTGCTCGGTTTCAAAAACAAAGATCAAAACAAAATACATGCTGTCAACAAGAACGGACACACAACATCGACGAATCGGACGGAACGTCACGATAGACAGCTATAACTTTGAGGTAGTTCGGGACTTTATCTACCTAGGATCCGCTGTTAACTCTGAAAATGACATCACATCAGAAATCAAGCGATGAATCACACTTGCCAACCGCTGTTTCTTTGGCCTAAGATGGCAATTGATTAGTAAGACCTTGTCAAGAAGCACTAAAGAGAATCTATATAAGACCCTCATCATCCCTGTCCTGCTCTATGGCGCAGAAGCATGGACCCTAGCAAAAACGGATGAGGATCTTTTTGGTCGCTTCGAACGCAAAATTCTTCGAGTGATTTTTGGTCCCGTTTGCGTTGATGCGCTTTGGAGGAGAAGATTTAACAGCGAACTTTACGAGCTGTACAGCGACATCGACCCGGTCAGAAAAGTACGCATTAGTCGTCTAAGGTGGTTAGGACATGTAGAGCGAATGGACACCAACCCTCCGGCCTGGAGAGTCTTCGAACCCAACCCGGAGCGACAACGCAGTAGAGGAAGACCTCGCCTGAGGTATGGCGCGCGCAAGTGGAAGGGGACCTCAACCAACTTGGAGTGTGCAACTGGTGGCAGTTAGCCAAAGATCGCGCTAACTGGAGAGGCGTATTGGTTGAGGCCCTGGTCCACCCCGGACTGTAGCGCCACCTTAAGCAAGTAAGTAAGGTTTCTATTTTAATTTTATTTATTTTGAATTGTGCTTTTTAAACTATGCAATTTATTCTTATATTCCTTATTCTTGTTAATAAATATAAAAATAATAAAAAACATATACTATTTATTTAAGCTCCGTTATAGGTAGTAACACTTTTTTCATAATTTCAAAAATCTACTCCGCAAAATTCGGATTTACTCCACTTTTTCATCTGCACAAATGGAAGTCCTAAGCCCGGGTGGAGTGTGCTTTTTACCGGACTGAATACAGGGAGGGTTATGTGTTTCGCGCGTATCCTGTGTACGTTCCTACGTGACGCCCTGTAGCCCAAACGACTTGGCCGGTTTTGAAGAGTGATGTGTCATTAAATTGGTATTCTTTCCCGAAGAGTCATAGGCTAATCAAATAAATATAAAAATATAAATTAAAAAAAAAAAAACAAATGTCACAAATGTCAGTAAGATCTTTTTTATAGTCATTCGGTTTTTTTTTTTTTTTTAATTAGTCGCTATTATTATTGTATTGTATGTATTTGTATATTACACTTAATAATTTGTTTTAAATTTGAGAAGTGGAACTCTGGCGAAGCAAGGCGAATACGGGTCAGCTAGTTTATCATAAAAGACTGTAATCGCGTAAACGATGCAACAGTGCGGATCTGTTTGAATGTCTAAAATGACATCAATTTTTAATGTGAGAGTGAAAAAGGTGTTTTTGGGAATAGTAAGGTATCATTACTCAGGCGATAAATGATAACAAAATTTTGGAGCGGGTTTAAATACATGCAGTCTATCTCGCTCTATTAAGGCGGGATAATTTAAGAAAAAAAAATACCTACATAAAATTAAAAAAAAAACAATGGCAACACTTACATTAAAGGACTATGTATAACATTTTCGAAAGTCATGAATCTGTCTTTTCATACTGATTTTAAATCAAGTTATTTCTTATAATTATAATGTTTGCAAAAAATTCCTTTCAAGCTTAAAATTTAAGGAAAAAACTTAAACTTAATATATTATGAACATCAACACTAAAATCGAGCATTAAAAACGAAATTAATTTTTGTCTTCTAGTTTATATTCTTTAGATGGTCTCTGAGCTAAAAGTCGGTAGATACTCTAGTAGAGTAGTCTAACTTTTCAATGAAATCTTCAACATAGCTGTGCCGCTACTATATTCACACGAGATAGGTACCTAATCTTAAAACCAACGTTTGTAAAATACTAAAAAAAAATATCCTACAGTTTCCCGCCTTTTCGACTGCCTAATCTAGATGGAACAGCTTCTTATACGCAAACTTTTTTCTGCTGTGTGCGCATCATCCACAAACATTTATTATTTTGAATATTTGCAAAGTTGGTTTTAAGGAAAAAGTCGTTCAAATTGCTACTCAGTCGTAACCAGAAATTGTATACCTATCGCTACCTGTACTAGAAATTATATTATTAGAATTATAGAGAATATTTATGAAGCCTGAGTGGAATGTCTGATAGATCAACTGATTGTCTGTTGTTTGGACTCTAAAATGGGATTTAAATGTATACTATGTTTTACTCACTATATTTCCACAGACATTATTCAAACTAATAGCATAATAACGTTTCCAAATTTTGTTTAAACTATACATTTATAAAGTTTACATTTTGCGGTATTCCTACCACAGCTATCTCGAGAACTAAATACCAACAGCCCATTCAAAGCTTCATGTACAAAACTCCTGTTCTACATAAATAAATAAATTGTCACACTCCATCTGTATACAGCTTGTAACCTCAGACGGCAATAAAAGTCCTCTTCGCAGTTCGGGACTGGTCTTTAACTTGTTGTTTACCCAAGGGTGGGATTTCCACGAAATTAATTTGTAACCTCTTTTGTTCGGGGTGAAACCATGTCATCATGCGACTACGACTACACCATGGCGCATAAAAATCCATCTGCGACTACATGATGCGAATGTGCGTCTTAAGACTTTCGCAGGATGAACACGAATGATTGATATCTTTGCACACTTTCTATTTGACCAATAAAAGCGATTTTCGGTCGGCCCAACAGCCGGGTGATTAATTATTCGCGACATAACTTGACATTCCGGTATAAGTCAAATCCTGTACAAATATTTGTTACACGAGTTCAAGCATCCGTTTGCGTGTGATTCGGATTTGGATTCCACAGCCACACACAGCATAATCTATTTGCTCGGTTGGAATTGCGCTACTTATATGGGAACTGGAGAAGATAAATCATTAAAACAGGTTCCGCATTTCGCTTATCAGCGAAGGACTAAACCAGATTGAAATTCAATGGGCGCATGGAAAGGAAATTGTGATTAATGAGCGATTTAATTAGTTCGAGCAACAGAAATCTGGCTGGGTTAACCCTTTTTACTTTATTTTATGCGACATACAAGAAGGGATCTCTTATAATCCGTGTGTCGGGCTCTCTCAGAATGTGGTCTCGCAAAAGGCATTGGACCGAGTGTGGTAGGCTTCGTAGGAGTTTAGTGAATGCGCTGTCAAAGTGGGGGATGACGACGCGTCTTTTACGAAAGAGAATTCCTTTTACCGTCTCCCTGGCTGTCTCTTGGGCTGTTATCGCTGGAAATCTTCAAATACAATTAAAGTTTATGTTTAATTTGCATATGCACATAATTTGCACCTCAAGTTGAGTGTATTCATTAGATCCCTTCGTGTTGAGACGAAATATGGGTGCACTGTTGTGAAGTCGATGCAATTTGCGAGACCTTCCTGACGGAGTTCCTCCTCTAGAGCTAGCATTAGTCCAGTCACTGCGTACTTGGTGGCTGTGTAGATTGTAGCACCGGGTAGTGGATGCAGGGCTGAAATGATCTGATGAGCTTCGATTTAAAGGGGGTAGTGTCACTTACCTGACATTGACGATAGTTGCACTATGTGTCCCCGTTTTTTGCTTATCATCCCTCCGAGAAATGTTCTTAGAGTCTGCGTATACAAATAGGAATGTGGGTCGTAATTTGAATTTATGGCCTGACTATTTAATTAAATACCCATATGTTTGCGTTGAGGTTAACGCCCACAACTCGCTCGATGTCTGAGCAGTTACCTTCTCTTAGTGAAATCAAAGGCATGAGACCGGCGTTGTTCACTAAAATATCAACCGGCCCTATGGACGCTTCTATTGCCTGCTTTAAGTCTTCCACCTCCTTTGGCTTTGATACGTCAGTCTTTAAATAAAATGAGAGGAGAAATATGACTTATTATACTTAAAAGCTTTGCTTAATTATGTGATAACTACTGTAGAAATATGTAGTAATGTAAGAACGGCAACAGTCTAACAGCTGTCTGACAACAATGGCCCTTCTTTTGATTGGTCTACCAGTGATCACGTATCTAGTTTCTGAGTAGACATTTAAGGAGCCGCTGCCGCTCCCAAATTTAAGCAATAAATGTTTTCAACTCGATAAATCTAGCAGACGAGTGTGGTAAGTGTAGCTACGACAAACTTAGTAAAAGTTATCTAAACTCTAACTTGGACAATCTATTTAAAGAAGTCAGTTGCCTTTACGATAATCACAAGTCACACATAGTCACCTGCAGAGTCAGAATGAAGCCCGAACTAAGCATAAGTCAAGTCCCGCCTTATCGCTTTCCTTCTTTTATGTCAAAAACTCGCAGCGGAATAATGAGTGTTCACGTTCCATTGACTATAACTAGCTACAAACTATACACACATAAAAAGCGACCAATAAGAGTAAAATCCTAGATCAACTAAATCTAAAAAAATGTACTAGAGCTCTTTCCACTAACCTAGTCCTCTGCGGACCACAAGTCCACAACGGGTCCACCAGAGGCCTCAATTAAGAGCGGAAAACTCAACCTCACCAACTAACTAACCAAAATCCTAAATCTAAAAAATTGTACTAGAGCTCAAGACTATTTCCACTAACTTAGTCATGAATTTACAACTAGATTAAGAAAAAGAATAAAGAATTTAATTGCAAGGGCAATTTAATAGGCGCCTTCGTCGATCTAGCACACTATTCGCTAGATGTCTAGTGGTGAATGGAACGCATCCTACCTATCAGGGAAAGGACTGCATAGTCACCAATTGCAAAATTTTTAGTTGCAAATCACGAATTATATATTTTTCGCAAATCACAACGATTTTGTTTTGAATTGATACAAAAATTAGTAATTCGACATTGAAAACGTCGAAAAATATCAAATTCTGTTTGTTGAATATTACGATTAGAAGTATTAATTCGAGATTCATTTATTTGTAGTGATTTGTGATTTGCGACATTTTTGGCGAAATTCACTACTTCAATAGGTCAATTCCTCAAACACCACTTTACAATCTCAAATTGCAAAAAATATTTCGGAATTTACCACCACTGAATGATGAATCAATAAAATCTTATAATAATTTCGCACATGTAAATTGAAAACGTAAATTGACGTAGAGAAGTCTTAAACTGAAAAATACGATTAAAAAAAAAATAAGTTGCAATTTACGATTAAGAATTTGTAAATTGCAACTACTGAAATAGTAAATCAACCCCTGTTGCAATTTACTAAGGGATGAAATCGTAATTTCAAAAGAAAAGTGATAATTTACGATTTTTGTTTGCATTTCACAACCACAGTACCTAATATAAAATTGATAACTATTTGTGTCAAATTGCGATCGGTTGTGGCAATATGTATTTCATGCCCGATCGTATTATTGACACTGAGAAGTTTTGATTCACGACTTTTGAGGGTCAATATCTTCATTTTGTACAATTTCTAGAATTGCGAATAAAAAGTCGTGAATAAGTAAATCCTGAGCTAAGCTCTAAAATTAGACAAACTTTTCGTTATTCGCCACTTATTTTTCTTGATTTGATCTTAAACTTCTTTCCGTGTAGCGTCAATAATTTCCGAAGATATTTCGAAGAGGTTTTATGATCTTAAAGTGATAGATTGTCTCTACTCTTTGGTGCATTAAACAAATATTCTAAAATGCAGTGTACTTGATTTTATAGCCGCTGGGTTCCATTTCAAAATAAATGAGTTATGGATCAACTGCAATGTACAACAAAGTGGTAACACTGATCTCGTTTAGAGTGACCTTATCAATCTAATCTTCTTCAAAACAAAAAAATTAACACACGTATACATAAAATTACTCACTGAATATGCAATTGACTTAATATCAAACTTCCTCAGCATGGCAAGAGTCTTTTCAGACGCCTTTTCATCGATATCCGCTATAATAATATTACATCCACATTTTGCCAACTCCAATGCAATAGCTTTTCCAATACCATTAGCACCGCCCGTGATCTTCACATACAAATACCAAACATATTAGCATACATTGTTGAACAAAGTTAAAAATATTTTTCAAATTTATATTACTAATGCATTTTGTCCCCTCATCACTTTGGGGCCTTCCTCGAGTAATATATTGACTGGCAGTTTGGCCAACTTGAAGAGAATTAAAATGATCACTTTCACTAAATCGATAAATACCCCAACAGTCAGTAGTAGACTTTCGTAGAACGTTCTTTCTTGTAGGGGTGGCGCACTTAGATACGGCTCTTTTCCAGAGCTATGAACATTTAACATATTAACGAATTTATTGCACGGAACGTTGGCATTGTATACCGAGCGGTGAGTACTGACGACGATTTGTGATTCGGTACCTATATTTATTACCTGTGCGCTTTAGTATAGTTTGTTCGATGAGGTGAGGTATAAATGGGTAGGTCTAGGTATTCATTGACTAAGCTATGAATTGAATATCTACATTAGTGTCTAGTGTATTGCTTTTCTGTTTATATTAATATTCTACTTGAAAATAGCAGTTTGCTATGGTCTAGTGGAATCTTAACCCTTGCCCAATGAATACAAAATCTTCACTCAATTAATTTGTTTGTTTTTGATAGAAATTGTTGCTAATTGAAGGGAACTCCAAGTGTCGGTATTTTGGGTGCAAATTCTTGCAACTTGAAATTTCCAGAAAATAAATATAGTCATACTCACACATTCCAGTGAGTAATGACATGAAATACTCGTACAACCCACTAAAAGTATACCCCCCTTTATAACCAATTATGTCTTCTCTGTAAGATTAGAAATTGTTCGGGGATTTTAAGGCATATAAACTGACATTTGAATCAAATGTAGATCTTATAGGAAATATTATTTAGGCCATTCATTTCACGGCTTACGAAGGGTTGAAGGTTAAAATTAACTTTGAAAGGCAGAATTCCCGCTGTACCAATATTGAGTGAACCATTTTCCCTTTTTACAATATCTTGGGCCCGTTTGCTGATACGATACGTATCGTTTGCGATATATTTATTTTATACAAGCCAGGTGGTTGCTTGAATGCAATTGTGTAATAAATTCCTGAATAACTACATATGCAGATTGCAATAAAATAAAATGAACAGAATTACATTATTTTCATGTATTATGGCAGTATTAGTAGGATCAAATATTCCCATTAATTTACTGAACACAACGTCGTTCAAGTGGCTACCTCGGCTTCCTTCCCAGTAGCACATTCTGTCATTCCTAATTTTCAAAAACCTGTTGATGGTTTCGGGCTGTAGCTCACGGATTGGTCGGATGATATATTGACCTTAAATTCTTGAATCCTCTCCGGACTGTTGGCATAACATGGGCCCTTCACAGTTCCTCACAAAACAAAATCCAAAGGGGTCAAATCGCAGCTTCAATGCGGCCAGTTGACATCGCCAAGACACGGTTAATAACACGATTTTGGAATTTGGGGCGCAAAAGATCGATTGTGGCATGGACTGTAATGGCATGGCGCGCCATCCTGCATGAACCAGAGGTTGTCCAAATCCATGTCTTCAATTTTAGAAGAAAAAAAAGTCGGTTAACATGGCTCGGTAACGGCCACCGTTGAACGAAACGTTGTTCGCAGCTTCATTTTCGAAGAAAAATGGTCCAATGATGCCAACACTCCACAATCCGCACCAAACTGTCACTCTCTGTGAATGCATTAGCTTCTCGACAATAACATGCGAGTTTTCCGAGCCCCAGATGCATTTTTGTTTGTTAACGTAGCCGCGTTGGGTGCTTCATTTCGGCCAAAACTTCTTTTCAAAAACGCACTGTTTGGGCTGCACAGCACTCACTTTGGAAATAAGTTTTCAATATTTTCCAACGTTGTGCAAGCGTAAAGCGAATCATTTCGTTCCGCGGAGACATGAAACTGAATTTCTGTCAAGATTTCGAGCGGAAGACAGCTGTCAGTATCAAAATAACCTATGATTTAAAAAGAAACTATATGGCCCACCCTTTATATGAACCTCTTAACATCCAAGTCCTGCCGTATGGCTCTGAATAAGACTCTATCTAAGGCCGAAAAAAGATAATCTAAAAGAAGTTTGCAAAAACGGGCTTTGGAGAAGAAGACTCAACAACAAGCTGTAAGAGCTACACAGTGACAACGTTCAGGCCAACAAAATTGAGTATCTGTCGTCTAAAATGCTATAAGTTTAGTGAATTTAAAATTTGTTTTTTTCTTGCTATCATTTCATTAAAATGTGTTGAAAGAGAATTCCACAAACTGTGAATTCTTGGGTCTGCGTCGCGCCCGATCTAAGGTTGGTACTAATTGTATGTGGGTTACAAAGCGTTCATAATTAACTGAAAAGTTAGGTACCGGTTTTGAAGTTATAGTGCTGTTAGTTTATATCTACTAATCTCTCTTAAAACACGATGGCTATAGTTTTGCGCCAATGTTGTTAGGCCTTATGCGCTGTAATTTGATCACCCTATTATTAAAGTAGCATTAAGTTAAAGTGGAGGGAACAACTTTAAAACTTATCTAACCCTTTACTTGTGTTGAAACAGAGATACAGTCTTTGGGGGAAACCCAGCGAAACTTTTATGCGACTAAAGTTGCAATTTGGATTTTTTCGAGAGCCTGCCACATAATTGTTTCCCTTTTTTGTCCATTTGTTAGTTGAAGAAGGCACTTTAAACATTTTTCGAATGCTGCTATTTTCAAATAAAAACCTTTAAAATGTACCGCAGTTGCCTTTCGCAACACTATTATAGTGTTTAGCGAGACAATGCTCGTTTAATATCCTTCAAAAATTCTAAATTTTGCAGAAAAGCTTCATGAATGACACTTTTTTTTAGCTTGGCCCTTTTTCTTGCCACTTTTCACAATTCTGCAGCGGTCACCCTGGAACCCATTTAAGAATCACGCTTCTTAAAAATTTACCAAACTGAACAAACTGGATTGATAATGTCTTCAGAATGAGTCTCAACATTTCTCTGCACATGGACATGACACACAACGCTTATTACAATCGTCCTTTTTCACAATTTTTTGTTAAAATTTCTATTTCATTAGGAAGTTTACGTTTGTGTTTAATGAATTGGATAGTCGCCGGTATTTATTTTATGTTGTAGTATTTCTTCAATAAGAATTTTTTGTTTTAGTGGAAAAATTTGTATATCAAAGTCTGACACTACTTCGAATTTATGCTTATTTTGCTTTTTATAAGATAATGAAAACACACACTCAGATCAGATTTAATTGACTGAAACAAACTTTGGGCGCAGCCAATTTGACAGTATTCATTTGTTAATTGTTCGACAGGCATATGTAGGTATAGGTGCTTTAGTTCTCAAAACAAATTAGAACACGTTTGTCTAAACGCCTAGCTCTAAACAAGAACAAAAAATTATGAAAATTTAAAACTTAAATTTTCATCTCCACCAACATCGACTCAAACATCCTGCTTACTAATCCATGTCTCTTTGGGTGTGGTACTCCATTTCCTCCTGAAACTACATAAGCAGCGCCCAACTAAATGGAAAAAAAAAGTCCTCAGCCCCCCTCCAACACACTAAATCATCTCTCCCATCAAACTATTTGTCCACACAATCCACGCCCCTAAGCCATCCCCATATACAAACTTCATCGAAATAAAAACAAAAATACTACGCACTCTCATTTTCTTAACTATTCGTTAATTGTCCCGCACAAGGGTAATTATAATTAATGAACATAGACTTCCGAAAGACCACTTCGCACTCCATAAATCTATCTTTTCAATTAATTAAAAGGATTAAATCTCGATGTTCTACAATTGCCCCCGAGCACCGACAGCCTGAGATGTCAAAAGAAATAAGATTTATTTATCTGACCTAAATTTCGTTGCCCCTTCGACTGCACGATATCTCTAAACAATTGTCTTCCTATTCTGCGAATATCCCGACATGTCCATGTTGATTCAAATAAACAAAAAAGGGAAAAAAAAATACGGGAAGCTTCGCACAGAAGATGAAAAATTACTTCTTTCCTCTGATATTTTTATTGCTGCTTTATCTGTCGCCAGTCAAACTGCACAAAAGAAAAACATACTCTGTCAACATATACGTATGCTACATCCCCAGATTGAAAGGAAAATTAGATATTCCATTTAGAGATACGGATTTTGGTCAGAAAGAAAAAAAAATACTAAATGTTTCGGATTGTCAGTTCTTATCGCAGCATCATTTATCTCTGTAACCAATCTCTTGTTGTTGCCTTAGCTCACAATCCAGAGGCGAAAAAAAGGGTTAAAAGTTCAAATGCATCAGGATAACAACACACGAAAATCCTTCCTAAATCTCAAATTGAACTGCAAAATTCCCTCAAGCACAATACGATTTGGTAGAGTCATGCCTGAGTTCAGGATTTAACCATACGTTAAGCCACTGTCATGTCATTATGGGATGAATTCCCATTTCAGCCAGCACCATTAATCAATAGCATTAATTGCTAATACCTTTCTAAATGCTGAGAGTAGGTATCCCAATCTGAGACGCACAATCATGACAGGCACATGTGGGACTGAAGGAAGCACTTGTAAAAACAGACGAAAGGGTTGTGGCAGCGTTTTTCATTTGCATACACTGGGGGTATGTGTTTACCTTTTAAGGAATTTCCATATATAGTTTGTTAGCTTATTAGACAAAAAACGAAATGAGACGAAAATTAATGGAGTATGCCACTGTTTCATTCCGTATGCAAATCCCATTCAACAGTCGGTGGGTATGACGTATGACGATACCCGCGCTCCTCATTATTATCACACCATAGATCCATGGCAATCTGAAAAGCAAATATAACCAAGATTACCATAAATACGTATGCAGACCTATGCCGCTACCGAACCTGTGAGAGTTGTTAATTGCGTTCAGCTTAATCATTTTTTTTTTTTTTTTTTGTTCTCATCACCAAGGGATAATTTATCACAGAGTTGGATATGGGAGTTGGATGGGATACCAAGTGTGCTGCTGCATCTATTCTAATTAAATTCACTCATTCACACATCATCGCAATGTATTGTATGGAATATCCTTGACAAAATGAATAATTACGTATATGAATTGCCGCACACCATCAAATGCAATGATGACAGGACCACTTCTGGTATCATTACTCAACCACAAATCTATTCAAATGGCTGGAAGCCATTTTGATTCCTCTATTCATATGCAAAATATTTACAATTTTTAACACATCCAACAAAGGACTGTTTGGGAGTATCCTGTATTGTTTGAAAATGAAAATCTCTCTTTCTCTTATAGCACACATCACCTTCATTTGTTGACATTGGATGTGGTGGGTTAGCACTTACCACTTGCCACACACGAAATATGTTGGCAATCAAAATGATGAATGCGCTGACTTTTGTCTATTCGGATGAAGGACTTTTGGATGTATGGCAGGTACTTAGTGTCGGCTAGATCAAATGGCTGGCTGTTAAGTGCAAAGTTAGTCAATTGTGAAACAATTGTCTTCGCATGCATGTGCGCGGAATGAGGGTGTTCCGTTCCATGTTTTGTTATTAATTAGTTGCCATCAGTTAAATGTTGGTTGGAAAGTGTCATCAGTGTTAAATAGTGGGACCTTCGTATATGGTGCGTGCTTGGGGTGTTTGGACAATTTCGGCAGATGCCTCAACAGGCAGCTTACACTAGATATCGAATTCCACCTCGAGGTATTCATACCAACGCGGACCTTGTTCTAACTCAATGAAGAAACAGATACGTGTACTTAGCGTATACACTCATCTGCGTCAATTTTATTATTCACCTTAATGAGATACTTGTCGCTTGAGCACAATTATATCTCGAAAGTGCTTTCTCTATCAGCCAGCAGCCTTCACTCTAAAATGTTTACCTAATGCCCTCTGCCATCTACTATTTACATCTTGACGGCAAAAACGAGTATGAGATGCACTCTCTAACCAATTGCATATGTGCACTCTCGCACTCGTATCCCCCTCTTAATACAAAGCAAACATCGTATCGCATCGCATCTCGGAGATGAAATGTATCTGCAAATATACTTTACTTTAGCGTGCGCCGAAATGCATATTTCATCAGGGCAAATGTAATTGAGATTTGCCGACAAGCAAATAAATGTTTTGCGGGCTCAAAGTGCATTTGGCAAATTACAAATGTGCGCACCAACTACATGTGTCTAGGATATTTTGAGAGGATCCAAAATGCAATTGCATCCTGTGCGTAACTATACCTACGGATTGATTTACGGTTTCGAAGAAAGACTAATTACTTCTGGTCGTCCTTAGCCGCAGTCGGCAGCAGTCCCCTTCTGTATAGTGAGAGTTCCAGTTGAATTAGCACCTCCATTAAATTTTGCAGCAGAGATATGGATTCCTTGCGTAAAGCGGCCCCTTTCGTCAAAATTGCAAAATCTATTGACAAAGGGGGTTGCATGGACACAACCTGTATACAATATCACAGACGAGCGAGCATCCTTCTGATTCATGTGCATATTACAAAGGGATGAGTTGTAAAAAACAATTCTCGCTGGACACGTAACCAAGTACAACTGTACTGCATACATATGCGACGATCATTACAATTTGAAATGGAAAATGAGACGACGAGAGTTTACCCTAATTATCCTTTATTTGCCATTGTAAATGATAAGGACCCTTTGCGATTTTTTCCAGACAAGGACACACGAGAACAATTCCCAAAGAGCACCTCCATTAGTGACCACGATAATTGCCCCAAGCTGCTTATACTTGCGCTGGCTTCTGCAAATATCAAATCAACCGTTTGTTCGGCGTCATCGTCGTCCTCGTGTTTGTCCGGGCACTTGTGTCAAATGTACTGCACATATACATATATACCGACAAATGTTCGAAAGGACTTCTTTATTCGCAGTCTCACTCTGTGGGTGGAGCGGATAGAGAGATTGAGATGAAAACTGAGGTTTCGCAATTAATTTCGACAATAGAGCTTTGCTTTTCGTGGAAGTATTTTTTGGTTAGGATCGGGTGAGGATGGCGGAGACTCTGTTTTGGGGTCGTTCCTTTTTTTTTGTTGGTGTGTGTTGGACAGGAAATTGCAACATCAAAGTAGTCAGTACAAGTATTTTATATTTTGCTTGTTCCATTTGCATGAGCAGCAGGACCCTCCATAGAGGATTTTGCGAGTATAAAGTATTTTTCATGGCGTTAGGTGGAAAAATTCATAAAAGATAAGTGTTATGGACATTTTTCTTTTTGCCTTTGGATACCTATTTGGATATGCTTTCCTCTTCTCTTTTTTTTTGTTGCAACATCCGGTTGGAATGGATTTGTAAAAGGTAAGTTTCTGGTGGTGTATGTGGTGTTGCCTTTGGTCTGTCTCGGCTTAATTGATGAGTTTCTAGAGTTGGATTTAATTTAATGGCGGCGATAAGACGAAAGCTATTGGGGTACGTGTCCATAAGTTGTTACATGGAGGTATGTACAATTGTACATATTTTAATTTTCAAACTAAATTGGAATATGTTTGGCAGAGTGTCAGACCCTTGTAAAATAAATACAAAATATTTCCCAAGGACTGTGACCAACATTTTAATTCTTAATTAAAGTTTTAAAAGGAAAATGCATAAGCTAATTTAATAGCGGCAATTAGAGATCCTTTGACTTCAAATTGATGACCAGATTCGTGAACTTTTCGGACTAAACATCCCCATTTATGTTTTCTATAAGTTTCAGCGCCAGTGAGTATGGTGGCCATATCATCCAGTTTTTAACTATCCGCGCCGTGTGGACAGATGCGCTGTCCTGCTGAATTTAGAAAAATCAAATCGCGCACGTACATCAAGATCACGTTCAGCAATTCGAGCTCAACGACAACCGACCCGCGTGAATTTGCAAGGCGCTGCATTTGTATATAACTTTGCACTCGATTACAGCTCACTGCGAAAAATTAGCATTTTTAGTGGCCAGGCTAATTTTTTTCGAACTCACAATGACGAAATGTTCCATTACAAAATCACGTGTTGTTGCCTACGAAATATATAAGCTGAAGGTTTAAAATGAAGCCATCAGTCTTCTATAGTGAAGGTTCGAAAGGAAGTTTTTAAAAATTAACCATTTCGGACACGGGAACAAATTTATGGCTCTCTCCCATTTTATTATTATTATTCTATTTAGTTAAATCGTTTAGTAGGTAGTTGTGTTTTAAATTTTCTCCATAGTTCTTAAGCGTTTATAATATATAGCGGGTGATGTAATGATTATTGAACGTGTCCTTTGGGCATGAACTGTAATGCTCGGCCCAATAGACTCAATTTTCTTATCAAACCTATTTTAATTGTTTGCGCACTATATTAAGTAGTTAATTATTTAAACTACTTTTGTTAAATTTGTTAACTTAGAGGTTCTTAACTAAATTATTTTTAGATCTTTTCTTTAATCATCTTCTATAAAAACAAAGTTGCATCCGTAAGACCGCCTATAACTCGAGAAAGGATGGTCCGATTTGAGATATATTTTCTTTGTTGAGGACCTACGGAAGGTTCATACGGCGAGAAAATTGGAAAAATTTAAAGATAAATTGGAAAGTTCGTGAAAATTTATTTTCCATACATTTTGTACGGCGAGCTTTATTTTTTTTTTTTTTTTATTTTGATCATAGTATATACAGTGAGATCGTGTTTGTCAAAAGATATTTTGGATCAACAAAATTGATTTCAGGTGGAATTGTGAATGCTACAAATTATTTTAGTCAAAAAGTCAATTTTGGGCGGGACGAAGTTCGCCAGGACCGCTAGTTAAATAAACAAAGTCATTCAAACAAATTCAAAAATAGTAATAATTTTAACTGAAAGGTTTATGGTGATTGTTGGACGATTTTATTTCTGCCTCAAAGCGCATTGGTTGTGAATCTATGCTTCTCAATACAGCTGACGGATTCGCATATCCGTCATATATGTCATTGATAATCGAATTGGTTTCAGCGTTATTGAATGCGCCTTCTATATGAAAAAAGGTACTAGAGTGAATTCCTTTATAGATTGGGTGTATAATTTAATGAGCTGTCTCAGACTTGCCGGCATCGTGACCAAATACCGAGCTTATAAAAAGAAGATATTTAAGACTCTCTGGAGCTTAAGAGATGTCCGGCCAAGAGGTCATCGTTAAGAGTCGAATGCGTGGTTTCGCCTGCTATAGGCATAAAGACTATCCGCGATACTAATAATCATTTTTAGTGTCCAGGCAAAATTTTTCGAACTCAAAGTGGCGATATTTTCCATACAAAATTGTGACTTACTCTATATATAAGCTGAAGGTTAAAAATGATTATTGGTAAGGCCAAATACCTTTATCGGAGAACCGGCTCGCTCGAGTAAGTTCAGACAACGTTAGGCAGCGCTTCAGTATTCCAGGACATGTTTCATTTTGTGATAAAGGAAAAATGATAATTCAGTCCGCTGGAGTTGAACGGTTGGAATAAGATGTCATCAGACAATTAAGTTTTTCATCGTACTAATATAAGGTCGAAGGATGTGGTCCAGTAACCGCTGTCTGTCTTTAAAGAAGAAACGAACGTCTATTAGAATTTATTCTTTCGGATTCAGCTCGTGCTCCATCCGATGGATTCATTCTACTATGTGCGAAGGGTGTCTCTAGCAGCTCAAAAGTGCATCTCTTAAACACCTAGATCTAAGCTCTGTTCGTAGATTTTCAAGTTCGAAAGAAGCTCTGTTGGATTGGATCTGAACAAAATCTTACAAAAAAGGTTCTTCAGCTCAGACGGAGACTTGCTTTACCTTATACTTGTCCCTTTAGAGTTTAGATGCCTATATTAGGTGCCTATATTTAACAGCGTTTATTTCTAAAGAATGAGTGACTATTGGATACACCTCAGTGTTCGTCTATAGAAATAACAGCGTAAAGTGACTGGGAACAGGTGTGCGCGTCTATCATCACTCACCGGCGCCGTAGGAAGAACTTTATTTTAAATATTTATTTTAAATTACTAAAGTTGTTTTGTCCCTAAGAATTCATTGACTGTTTTTACGAATTGAGATGATTTCTAAAATAGTTTCTTTAAAATTAGTTTGCAAAAATGCGAATCTGGTCCAACATTCTATATACGTATTCAGAGACGATCTAATGTTGTTGCTCGAATCTAAGATATCTCTGTATAAGAACAAGTCTTCTGTCACAGCATGGTTCCTACTTTACATCCACTTGACAAGGCCGAACAATGGTTTAAGCGAGAAAGTTAACTATCTGCCCCTGCTATCGCGGCGACATAAATTCCATTCTGTGCGATAAAAATATGAATTACATGTCCAAAAATGTGAGTGGCATTTCTCCCTCTCCACTAGTCTTACTCCAAATTAAAATAGCAGGTGATAGGAAAAAAAAAAAAAAAAAATCCAGAAGATACCCGTATTTGATTCACCCCAACAATATGTATACCGAAACGCGGAGCTCCTTATCGCATTTTTAATGAATTGCCCAGCGAATGCAGTTCAGAATAGCGAAGAGAAATGGAGAAAATATGCACGAAATTAAAATCCATTCAAAGACTTCCTGTGCCTGTCCGAGACGAGTTTCTTCATCGTCCCGCATTATGCTCACAGGCAGAGCCTTTCACGAATTTTTCTCGTTATTTCAAGTAGCCTTTGTTCCCGCTATATATTATATACATTATACACTGTTGCTCGCTAAGTGTATACCACTCACCGTCATCATAATAATCATAAAACTCAACGAAGACGGAAATGAAATGGTAAAAAGTGAATCCTTAAGGAATTTCATATTTAAGACGGACGCTGGAGATCTTCAATCACGGTCCCACGCCCCACAGATACCTATACAGAAAAAAAATACTATCCAGTGCCAGTCATTTCTATCTAGAAGAGAGCGCCCTTCCAAAGTGACACTTGCATTGGGATGATCCAAACACAATGGAATGGAAACCTTTCATTTAACCAGCAGAGAGAGGAAGGAGTGAAGTGAAATGTATTAATTAATTCCCTGAATCACATTCTTTCAATGTTTTTCATACACACGTACAGCACTTAGTCGTAGTCGTAGCAAATAGCCATTGGTATCTGTTTTGTATCTATGACCACTTCGTCTACTTTCTGCATGTTTAACTTGATGCGATAGGGAACATAATGACTTGGACGGAGCGGGGGATTATTTTGCACGTTCTCCTGTCTTCCTTGTGATCCGAAAAGGAAGAAAGTAATAAAACGGGAGATGCTGACACACACACACACACACACACAGAATGGATGAGTTCTTCCTGCTCAACATTCTTGTGCGGCCACGTTGTGTATCCAAATGTTTTGTATCTATTCGCCTTGGACCCGGATGATATCGGTAAATTAGAATTTTTCATTAAAATAAGTGTTGCAACCATTTGACTGACAGACATTTTTTTTCCCTCCTAAAATCCTCTCCTATGTGTATGTCCTTGGTATTAATATCAACGAAAGTGGTTCTATCTTGAGTACTTACCAATATTACTGTGTGGGGTCGCCTTTATGCTGTTGATTGTTCTTTTCTCATTAGGCATGGTGCGGTCCTTGCGATAAGATGCTATTTTCTGCAAATATTGGAGGGTTGGACAGATTACTTGTTAATGTAAGGAAGCCGAAGTTTGGGCGATGCTATGGCGCTGGTTGAAAGGTGCATTGTTCTAGAAGGTGATAATTTCCGATGTGGCTGTTCAATTGCTTGACGTTTCATCCCTTTTTTCGTATGCCTTCATTGTTTGGACGGATAGTGAATGAGTATGGGCTTTAGTAGCCAGGAGCTAATAAAACCGAGAATGTTGTAATTAAATAGCTTTGTGAGGATTTGCGTTGTAATGCAACGGAAATAAGTTTAGGCGGGCGGGGTTGTTTGATACTTCCGGTTGATTTGATAATGCGCTAAGATCAAATTCCAATTTGATGCGGATAATATGACGTGATGAATGCATTCATTTGATTTTACGACAATGACCACGTATATCTATCGAGGCATGTTGCGAAGATTAATTTCCTAATTAAGCTGCGAGGAAATCGAGTTGGAGTAGAAGTTGTATCTAATTACGAACGGATAGGTGGGGTTACAGGAATAATTGAAGAATCAATGATACACCTTACCTAGAAGTATTAAGATAAAGTGTGCACTGCCTAGCTCATTCAGCAGACAACGTCTTTTAGTCCTCAAACAGGCTCAAGCTCACAGGCATCGATCTAATATCTTTGTCTTGGAAATGTTTCTATGATCTTTTTTTTATCATCTTTTTATCATAGGGCAATGCTTTCTTACTTTTTAATGTCACTTTTGACTCTGAAATTCTGCTCAATTCTCTAATTTCTGTGTTCCCTTTGAGTGAGTAGCGCAGCAAGCTTGATTTAAAAGTGTATGAGCCAGGAGCGAACGCAGGAAAAAAATGGGGTGTGTTTAATTTTCATAAGGGTCCATCAAGCTATCGGAAACGAAACATATTCGTGCCGATTACAGAATCCGCAAAAATTTATTCCCGGGGAGTTGACTCGATCCACAGCCTATTCACATCCGCGATAAATAAAATTATTTCAAATCCGCCGGATACATTGCCGATCCGTAACACTTTCTTATCATTTTCGAACTATCTTATCGATTCTGTTAGTTTTTGGCATTTAGGGCGGTATTCAACGACCAATATTAAACTAAGGGCGGTATTATCGACCAATATTAAACTAAGAGCTTCGTAAACCTATTCATAAATGGTTATAAGTGCGTATTTAGGAGCGCTCATAAGACTTACGAGTGGTTCTGACCACTCTTAAGTTGAGAGCAGTAATAACTTCGAAATTCGAAATCAGCTGTCGTTTTCAAAATATAAGGAAAGGGAAGGAAGCCAAATCTTTCCGATAAGGAAAAAGAGAATATAATAATAATCAAACTCAAGCATAACTAATTGCAAGAAACTGACTGCATAACCACAGTCGAAAAAAAGAAGTAGGCACTGCGAGCAATTAACGGATGAGTTTTATGCTTCCAGCAAAAGGAGTTCAAAACAATTGATAGCATATTTTTAAAATTCCAAAAGTCAGCTGAAAAAATATCTTGCTGCAAATAAAATATTGGAATTTGGTGGAGTAATTCCACACATTTAATTTGCGAGGACGGAAATGCGTCACTGTGTTTTATCATTGCATACATTTTATCATTGCATACGTTTTTATCATTGCATACATTTATGAGCTGGGGCATATTAATTTCAGCTTTTATCATATCAAGAATACGGTTATTACAATTCCCTCTTTTCTCAATGACGTGTATCAAGCCACACACATACCGCACGCACGGTGTTTACACATATTTCGGGACTGTTGGATACAGTCGCACCAATCTTTGTTTATGTTCCATTCGCAATGACTTTGGTGCGGATGTAAAACGTTCAAAGTTATATGGAGTGTGGATGGGCTGCGTATTTCATAATCTAAACAAAATCAAACTACGTAACCGACTTTAAGATAATTAGACGAAAATAGAGACTGAGATGATGAAGCTGCCTCTCTACCCTATTTACATATTGCTTCAGATATAAAACAAGTTCCTTTCAGCTGAGCTTACAATCTAATATAGATAAAACCTAAGTTCAATCTTAATTGAAATTTTATCTCGCTGGTCTCCTTACATAAGAGATTTTACTCTCTTTGCCACACACACAAGAGTCTTGCAAAAGAAAATCAAGCAAAACAAAATGTTTGACAATTCTAAATTCCCCTGCTTCCTAAGATGTCTTTATCGATCGACGATGACGATCGGCATACGAATGACTTCAACACAGCATTGTCGCAGGGGCAGGACGCAGGATCTGCTTCTGTTAAGCCTGTTTTGCTTAAATTTAGTACTGAAATCAGAATCAGCTTGATATATTTGTATGGTCTGGATAAATGCTGTAAGGTTGCCTACCTACTTTGATGCCGAATATATTTGGAGTGGGTACTGAAAATATGTATGTATTGGACTTTTTTTATTTTCCTTGATATTCCAAAGCCTTTTAAGCGGTATATATCTTGTGGCCCGGTTTGGTCCGGTTTTGAGGAACCGAATTTTTTTTTAATGTAATCATCGGTTTGCTGATCATGTTGTATTAGAAATGAATACTCTTTTGTTTAAACGAGAATTACAGAATTATTATTATTTGAAAAGGGTTGTTGTTCTTCTACCTTTTTGTCAATTGTACCTACCCATCTGCTTACTCCTCAGAGATGTATATTCCCTCAAGTTCCCCTATTAAAGTTCCTTTCTGAATAATTTTAGAGGGTCTTGGGCTCTTGCTTCTCCTTGGCGGAAGAAATCGGTCCTATAACACCTTTTTAGTACAGTTTCCTTTAAGAATTTAAGGATAAGACTTTGCTCCAATGACGGTATTTCTTCGTCAGATAATAATTGGTACTTGCCCGAGTATTTTATCTGCAAAGACCTTCTTCATTTATACCCTTATACCCAGTTTCCTAAGGTGTTCCTTGATATACAATGCCCTGTTAGGAAGACCTTTAGGATATGGAGGTTATTTTTGCTCATGCCGCTCAGACCGCACTTAATTATTTGACCTCTGCTTCTAAGTGAATGATTGAGTTACCTTAATTGAGTTTAGTTCTACTATTGCACTGAATTCAGTACTATTTGACTTTACGGAGTACGCAAGTACCACTACTCAAGTGTCAGTAGGTACTATTTGTATTTTTTGAAATAAATCGGACATAGGAGCTTACCTACTTAGATTTAAAAAAAAAAATTTTTTTTGGCTATACAGTGAAACCTGTCAAGTTGGCCACCCTTGTAATTTGGCCACCTGCCGAAGTTGGCCAATATATAGTAGCACCAAGAAAATTCAATACAAATGTTTCACTGAATGCCTCTGTATGTTGGCCACCTGTCTATCTTGGAACTTGGCCGCACATTTTTATATATTATTGAATCTTTCGCACTAAATAACCTCCGAAAGTTGGCCAGCAACATAGTCGTCTGCTGGTCGACAGGGTGGCGTTTGCATTTTTAAAAATGCACTGCACACTATGTTGAGGCAGACATAGCCGTAAAATAACGTCCGTGTTAATTATTGTTGGGATATAGATGACTTCATTTCTACAGTTTGTGAATGACTTCAGTGTAAATGCAAAATATGGATAAAAACGAAGTTATTTACTAACAAGAATGTTGAGTGTTAGAAAAAAAAAAAAAAAAAAAAAAAACATATGTATGTACATAGTATGTACCCTTATAAGTTGGCCTCCTCTCTAAGTTGGCCAAAAATGCTTGCACCGCAGCTGTCCAACTTACGCAGGTTTCACTGTACTAAAATATTTTGTATTTATAATTTGTGGGTTTGGGGTTATACCTACTTTCCAAAAATTAAGTCAAGACTTTGTTCTGACTTCTGACATCGTTTAAAGTTAGTAAAGTTGAAGGTCTTGCTAGGAGTCAAAGGAAGCACCTCGGAAGGTAAATCGTAACAACATGGAGGAGGTTGGCTGAATTATAAATAAATAGATGGCGCAACAGGTCTGGAGAGACCCTAGGCCTAGCTTCTCACAACCATTCGTTTTGTGTGAGTTTCTTATTTTTGGAACGAATGGAAGGGATCTACAATTTTATGCCGACTCCAAACGGCTAATTGAGAAGCTCTTTCAAGACAATTATACTCTCGGATGTTTGTCAGACGTTCGCGAGAGGTAGCGCAGCGGAAAAAAACCCTGAGTCGGAATTGGGTTTTTGCGGGATTCGAACCTGGGACTCCCGCATAGCAGTCCAACACACTAACCACTAAGCTACTGCGACTTGGCTGAATTGGCTTAGGTTTTAACCGCTATGATGCTTACTCTTATATAGCGATCTTAACCGAACCTTACCTAACCCAGTTGCATACCCTTAACATATTTTCCGTTATAGTTCGGTCACATTTTTGCGTCAAAGAGACATTACAATATAACCTGCATATTATTATACGTTGTGTATCCCGATGCCCCAATTCAAAGCAGAGAAGCGGACTTTTTTTTTGCTGTTTTCTGAGAACCTCCGAAGACCAAATCTATTAGGTAATCCTACTTTCGAAGATGTTTTCGAACCCATTTTATGATCAGTTGGCTAATTTCTTTTCTAATTATAGCTTCTCTTATGCTCTTATAAAGGAGGTATCGAATCGTTCATCTTTCTCACACAGATTTTCAATGGCTTAAGTTCGGTGGCGTCATTGTTTTTCATCTTTCAGTGCATCTCTGACATTTTACGTCAAGTGTTTTCTCTTAACTTCGCAGTTACTGTAGTCCTGCTTGCCAATTTCGGCCTACACCCAGGAAAGATACATTATTGTTTGACCTTTATGTAATGATGTTCGTCATTGGACTGTTTTCATTCGCCCTGAACCACCTTCATCGTTGGACCGCTTTCTTACAAACATGGTGAAATTACAGCGGCCTCATAATTGTTAAGGTACATAGTCGTATTTCTTTGTAATAAGCATCTGAGACATAGATAACATAACAAGCCTCTGACCTTCTATAAAGGCACAGAGAACCTCTGCTCCGAAATATTATATCAATTTTCATTATGAGGCAGTCGCAGTGTACGTCAGCTTTGGTTGGATTTACCAAATTTTTGTAGGCATTCGAAATACCCGCATGTATGTAGATAATTCCTCTGAAGTAACTGATCCCGTATGTATCTATATAATTATGGCTACAGCGATCAATGGTTTATAGAAAGACGGAGTTCATCAGATTTCTCTCCCTCCTTGAAAACTACCTTAGAACCTCAGTCAAATTTATTACCTACTATGTTTAGCCTAGGTAAGGTCCGACTGGAAGACACTAATTATTTGAGAAATCAGTTGATCTAAGCTCTGATATATCTAATATTTATAGGCATGGATAAACGGCAACTGTTGCTGGCGATTTAAATCGACTAAAAGAGGAGATGGTCTCACCCAATTTTCCTTCATGATGTAACTACCTACTTATGAGGTGAGAGGTTTACGTTTCACTGGGACTCCGACCAGAATCCTTCTATACAACCTTTCGTGACTCAACTTTACCACCATCTGAATTAATTTTAAAATCCCACACCACTGTCCGCTGTCCCTTGAAAATAAATCCACACTTGAGCATGTTTCCGGACTGAAACCTCTTTCAACAAGTTGATGTTGATGCTGTTCTCTAAACTCATTCCATTCCTTTTTTGTGTTGTGTGGTCTGCACAATTTTGGCATGTTTTCCACTACATCGCCATTGTCCGGTGCGTCAAACTCTCGAAGATTCTTCAAATGCATCCATCCTCATGCAGATGAGTGGCACTTTATGCACGGAGAAGAAAAGCGTCCCTTTTGCAACACCACCACTCTTAAAGGTGGTGGCTTAAAAATATAAAATATATGTATATTATAGTATACTCCATCCAAACAAAGGAAATCCTCTGCGTATGCTGTGTGCGAGACTAGGAAAATGATTCGAAAGGAAGCAAAGGACTTTTATTGCAAATAAAATTCAAAAGTGCGGAGTTTTTTGCCCCTTTCCCTTGAATCGTTATAGAGAAGCTATTTTAGAAGATTTCTATAGTCGAAACGTAACGTGCATGGAAGTGATTCCGTCTTTAGTCAAGTGGAAGAGTTCTGTTTCGGAAAAACCGAACACAATTGATTTTCATTTATGTGTGGTTGTGGTATACGTTTGTGCAAGTAAATGTCTTGTGGAATGGAAATAAAGTAAGTTTTCTGTTTGAGGATTTGAAGAGCGGGCAGGTCCTTGGAAAAATGCTGAGTATAGCTGTTAATATTCAATTGGATGTTTGATCTCTCATTTCTACTCGATTAACGATTTATGATTTGCAGTAAATGTAGAACTGAGGTACCGCGCACAATTGCATTAATGGTTAATCGGACTCATTAACTGTGGAAAGGAGATCAAAGGATCAGCTTCAATATTGGCTGGCGACGGCAAATATACTTGTTTACTCTGCTGAAAGGAAATCCATTTAATTTACTTCCTAAACGTCTATTTTTTTTTTATTGAGGAACAAAAAAGGAACAAACAGCTCATGACATTAAAAAAAAAGTTCATTAATTACATTGCATTCTAGGGAAGACCATTTGTAACAATCCGAAATGTCCGCCGACAGAAAAACTCTTTCAAAGGTATGTACAAATACATCGTCTCAATCTGCAAGAAGTTGCGTTCATCAACCGCAATCTCTTTCTCAGATTGCTAATCATGGTCGAAGAAAAGCATTCAAAGTATTTGCAGTAAATTTTCATGGTCCCGATTTGGAAGTCATGGAAAAAATACTCGCCAAAGAAACGGATGTGGATTCACGTAGAAAAATTCTTGCAGTCACGCTGAAGGACAAGGACTTTCATGAAGAATTTTCCTATGGTTTGTCCCTGTTGCATGAAAATAAAAAAAGCAATTGCCTTAATGAATTTGTTTTGTGATATTTTCCTTAAATTCAATGTCCATGTCCACAGAGTCCAATGGAATCCTGCAAGTACTACAAGATATAGACAAATGCGAGAAGCATTTTGAATCGGTTTGGCCAACATTGAGCAGTGAACTTGAAGGCGATTTAAGGAGTTATTGGACTGGCGGTGGGCGAAAAAGTGATGAAACTGTGAACATCATTCCGGGGAAAGTAGGGGATGTGTTGAACATACAGGTGCGCGGGTCAATACATATGGGTTCATAAAACTAATTTTGTTGACCTTTCAGATTGATGGTATTGAACTAGATATATGCGACTTCTTCGTTGTGATATTTGGCTGTTTGTCCACTCATCAGCTTGTTGAGCTTGTTCGGTAAGTCTTTGTATATAAAACGCCTTCAAATTTTACAATAAATATTCCTTCAACATCCAATCAACAAATCAAACTGAAAAGGTGATTACTGATTACCTTGCCGACAATTTGGGTGCAAAGCCACAAAATTTTAAAGTTTGCTTAAGTGCTTTATTATAGCTGTCAAACAGCAGTTCCTTGTTCAGGTATTAAGGCTTTTGGCGGAAGCAGTGGGTAAAAATTTATTTAGCTAAGAAAGTATTAGCAGAAAGCTAAAGAAAGAAAAAACGACTCAAATGTTGATGTTACATAAACTTTATGGTCTGGTCTTGCAAGACTGCAAAGTTCAATCTGATCTGCTTAGTAAAAAACGTATAGTATTCAAAATATCACACAACCACGTCTCACGCTGAGAGGAACGCACAATCCGGGAGACAAAAGTCAAGCTTGGTATATGTTTTCAAAGATCTCGACACAAAAGGTGATAGCTCTTGACAAAAACTTTGCATAGGTATGCGTTTCTATCTTTCACATCTGTTTCGAATCCGAAATCTTTTCACATTGGGTTGAAATATAAGATATTCGTTACTAGAAAATGCATAATCAAATACCTAGCTAATACCTAACTAAAGGGCTCCACCTAGTTTAAGTCTGTTGACTTAATTAAATGTGGCCTGTATGCTGGGATTAAATCAACTACACCGCGAAACCCTTGCTTTGATGCCTGTTAAGTGGCGCTTCAGTGGCTCGACGAACTCTACAAGCAAGAAATAAGTGAACAACATCGGCCTTAACATAAAAAAAATTGGCCAAGTGCGAGTGTCACTCGCGCATCGAGGGTTCCTTACTTCTTTAGAGTTGAAAATTGCAAAGTTTTTTTTGCAGATGAGTTAAACTACATGAAACATGAATGTAAGAGTAGGGAACCCGCTTCAATGACCGATGGTCTTTATATAGTGATTGACTGTTTTTATTTTTTTGAAGTGATAACTTCTTTAGGCGCGTTGGGCACTATTTGGATGGGCAAAAACTATACTCTGTCCAAGAAAAATTGTCAGTACAGGGAAGATAGGATGTTTGACTCTCAGTCTGGTTGCAATGACTTACATAAATCGGTCCCTTTTTAAAGCTCTAACAGGGTTGCCGTAGTGTGTATGATAATTCGCCATAACTCAGAGAGCAATACTCTTAGGGTTACCATCTTCCAATTTAAAATAAAAATATTGCTGAACGAAATAAATTCCAACAACAAATTCTTTGGCTGACGTTTGACGAATTTAAGTCCGAGATCTTCTTGCAATATTATATGCAAAGCTGAGCTGCTTAGTTTTGTTATATTTTCACTTTTTTGTACTTCCAATAATATCTTGTCTAGCGTTGGAAGGTCATTATCCATAAAAAACTAATGGACTATCCGCCTAATCGCACATTTGTCAAAATCATTAACCTTGCTCTTGATACCGGAATTATTTTTCTTCTTTGGTGGTGAATTGTGGCCTTTGATTGCTTTCCCTTAAAAGCCTGTAAACATTTCGTTCCGTAACAGAAAAAACAGTAGCCGCATTTCCTACGGCTTCCGATTTACTTTTGAAAAGGCCATAGAATTTTTCAGTTGCATCAACAATTTGTTGTTTCTTTTCTACACTTAGATCCTTTAAAGACTTTGTAGCCATGTTTCTGTTTATTCATATGCACAATAAAGTTTACCACTTGCTTAGATGCACTATCCGCTATTGAGATAACAACCATTGTTTCCGCCTTATATACACAAACAGGCAATTAGAAAAATTATATAACCACGACGAAATGTCATATACCTAAACAGATGGTAAAAGGACTGCACTTGTGCAGCTCTATATACATTTTTTTAATATAGACATATATACCTAGATTACATATTTGTTAAAAAATTATTACCCGTCAATGCAGAACTTCGCGGAAACAGTAGCAAAAAAAGGATCATCAAATTTCAAGGCATTTGATTTAGTGGAGAGGAGTGATCGGATGTGGTAAAACCCAACGACCGAAAATGAACAGTATAGGTCTACCTGCTTCATCATTTTGATAGTTCAGTGTGAAAAATATGCTCTACAAAGTGAAATATGAATTTATACCTACCGAAACATGCAGAAATATTCCCCGAACGAATAATAATTTATCGCAATACCACTACAACGCACATCATGATCACTTGTTGCGTTAATGACCTCCCGAAAAACACAAAACATTAAAACACCTCCCGAATAAACATTATTTCTAAAATACAACATTCAAAAATATGTTTTAACTGAACATTATTGGATCTTTCAGAAATACAAACAAATTAAAACCAAATGGCAACACCCCACACTATGCCGCTCTCAAAAGCTCCAAAAAGCTCCAAAAAGCACCAAAACCGAAAGTTCTTTGACAAAATTCAAAGAAAAACCCTTAATGATATGCTAACATTGTCATATGGTAACACTTCTCTGATGTGCTTCAGTCACTCACACTGCTTATTTTGGTTGATGATAATAGCAAGCGAAAACAAGCGATCGTGCTCATTCTGCCCGCAACTGTGTGGCAGATTGGTTGTCGAGGGATGTATGCGAATTTCAGGAAAATTACAACAACAAAATGCTTTGGAATGCCAGTGGTTTCGTTTTTATTTCAGTGGCAAATCTTGTGTTTGAGTGCCGTGAGAGTACTACAGGCACCACTGGTAGAAAAAAGAGCTTCCCATAAGGCCTGTACTGACAATTTTTCTTGGACAGAGTATAGCAAACTCGCGACACCGACACCGACACCGACACCGACACCGACACCGATTGCATACTTTTAGTTGTAAACTTTTGTACTATTGCTTACTTTTAGGGGTAGGTAATTTATAGCTTAATCTACGATGGTTTTTATTTGAATACGTTACTATGGTAATTTATGGCAGCGACAAATTGATTGTCACCAAAATTATTTCAATTACCTGTTTTGTATGGGGAATTCATAACTTAATTTTACCAGGCTTAATTCCGACATATTCAGCTGGGTTCCACATTTCACTTTCACTCGAAATGAAATCGAAATCGATCGAAAATAAATTTTTGTGTTCTACATTTCACTTTTATCGATATCGATTTCAAATTTTTCGAAATTGAAACAAAGTGATATTGACAGGTTCTACAATTCGATTTTATCGATTTGAAAGTGATTTCAAATCGATCAACTTCATTAGTGTGAAATAGTTAAATAGAAATTTCACCAAGAAGAACTTCTAATAAAAAAAAGGAAACTAGAATTAAAAGAGATGAAGTTCGATATTAATAGAAGCTAAACGTAAATGCCAAAAGACTTGCATTTTTAAGAATTTTTTAATTTATCTAACATTTGTACCGAACTGGGTATGAGAATAACGTGGGATCTTGCTGTGGCTGCGACATTCTAATATGATATGTGTACCGTCGATGCATCCTATGACGCCGGGTAAATGAAATTTGTGTTAAAATCTTCGAGGCTGTGCTTCGGCCCAAACCAACATCTGCATCTTTTCCAACCGATTTTTGAAAGTTTCCTTCGGCAAGAAAACGAAGAGCTGCAGCTAACTGCAACGTACAAGGAATCGAAGATTGTTTAAGATGCGGCCTAACAGTTTGCACATTTATTTAGTCGGTGATATGAATCTATGGAATGTCAAATAAGTATCTAAGAAATTTGAACTTTTGTTTGCAATAATTTCATTTGCAGCATCTGCAATTTCCAATGGATTTGAATGGTCTCTCAGCATGTCTTTTAATTTTTTCTTCTGCATACTTTTCTTTTTCGGTTTGCAACAGCACGGGCAATTAACAAAGCACTCATTATAGTTATACCTAAACAAGGTAAACCTCCATCAGAAGTCACCTCTTACAGGCCAATTTCACTTTTACCTGTACTATCCAAAATTTTTGAGAAACTGCTTCTTAAAAGACTAGATAAAATCATAGAGCAGAGAAGGCTTATTCCCACCCATCAGTTCGGGTTTAGAAATAAGCACTCGACAATAGACCAGGTACATCGTATAACAAATATTATAGAAAAATCATTAGAAGAAAAACAAGTTTGTTCTGCATTGTTCTTAGACGTTGCTCAGGCTTTTGATAAGGTCTGGCATAAGGGCTTAGAGTATAAACTTCATAGGGACCTACCTAGACAATACTATGAGATACTTAAATCTTATATTTCAAATAGATTCTTTAGAGTTCGTTATGGTTCAGCGTATTCTGAACTTAAAGAAATACAAGCAGGAGTTCCACAGGGAAGTGTTCTGGGACCAACCCTTTACTTATTGTATACTAGTGATATACCACATAGAAACGACACGATGATAGCCACATTCGCAGACGACACTGCTCTTCTATCAACTGATAGATGCGTGACTAAATCAACATAAAAGCTGCAAAATTCAGTTAACGAAATATGTGATTGGGCACAACGATGGCGAATTAGACTCAATGAGTCCAAGTCCACTCATATCAATTTTACAAATAAAAAAATTATAAATGTTCCGGTGGTTATTAATAACCAAGTAGTTCCTTATTCTAATACAGCTAAATATCTGGGTATGAATCTGGATGCTAAGCTGAAATGGAAGGAACATGTGAAGAAGAAAGTAGAAGAGTTAAATATTAGATATAGAAAACTTTATTGGTTGCTAGGACATAACTCGGAAATGTCCATTGAGAATAAAATTTTATTATATAACCAGATATTGAAGCCTGTTTGGACATATGGTGTCCAATTATGGGGTTGTACAAGGAAGGCAAATGTAAAAATAATACAGACATTCCAAAACAAAGTCCTTCGGGGAATAGTAAATGCCCCATGGTATATTAGAAATAATGACTTGCATCGTGATTTGCAGACTGATCTTGTAACGGAGGTAATTAAAAAGTACGCAATTCGTCACAATGAGCGTCTGCAGATGTATATTAATCCTGAAATAAAAGACGTCTTAAATGCAACTGAACGTTGAAACTAAAATCATTTGTCGATCTTTCTTTGATTGGTCATGATTAAGGAGGTGTTTTTAGTGCGGTTAGAGTCCCACACTACTCATGGTTTCTAACCCCACTGTGTCTTTCGAGATTTTCACCTTCAGTAACAAAAAAAAAAAAAGAAAAAAAAAAAAAAAAATTATTAAATAAATCGCGAAAACTAGACGAAATTTAAAACAAACAAATTAATTTATCAAAATTATATTTTTGCAACGTTTCAAATGACAGATATCAGCCATTTTCAGTTCCACGAAAAGTGATTTCGAAAAAAATCCGAAGTGATCAAATCGGTCGAAATGCAGAACACTGAAAATGAATTCACTCGATTTGCAATTTCGATTCCGATTTCATTTCACTCGAATTCTGGAACCTAGCTGATAATATCCACGATTTTGGCTTTGTGCACATTTACGGCACAGTAGCTTGTGTTATAATTGCCGAAACAAGAAATAGAAAACTGTGGTAAACTTGCCACCCTAAGAGTAGGTATACTATATAAATAATTGTAATATTCATGTCGCCTTAGTGTATACTGTAAAAAATGATTAGTAATTTTTGTGTAAAATAATGAATATAAAACTACAATTGATGCCGTACCACGAGATCTAGAGCATTATCAATGGCGATGCGGCAAGACAGAAAAATATTGTTGTCTTTTTGTGAATTGTTGTTTTTTCAAGGGAACAACTCTTGACAACAACTTGTAGACACAGTCACTTTAGTAGGAATGATAGCTATTTCGAACTACACCACTAATTCATCATCAGACTCCTTTGAAGTGATTGTTTGAATAGTTTTTTGAATTCTGACAGTCAATTCTCCGTATATAATTCCATTTGGAAAGACATTTCTGTTTTTCCCCTGCCAGGAAATGAACTTGCATTTCGATTTTTCTGCAATTGACCAAGTGACTACCACTTGCGCCAACTGAGCGACGAGTACAAGCCCGACAACTGGTGATTAGAACGGAGGGGAAGACCTACCTCTGTGCGTTGTTGTTGCTACGAGGTGTTTATTTTGTCAATTGTCGTTCTCTCGGGCTTCTTCGCCTATTCGTCTCTTTTTCCCGCAAGCTGTGAGATTACACAGAATCATACGAGTAGAGAGGCTATTGTTGGGAAGAATTCGTTGGCTTACTGACAATTATTGTTTTTTTGTTAATTACTGAGTTGGGGAAGCGAGGAGTAACAACGATTCTCGCTTATTTGGGATTCACCCTGACAATTTCTGTTGGGAAATTATGTCGAATTTCAGTTTGTGAATTGTTGTTTTTTCGAGGGAACAACTCTTGTCTTTTCTCGTTCTTTTTCTTTTAAAAGTAAAATTTGTATTTTTCGGAAAGAAATTCATATTCAATTAAGCTTCAGTATAATTATTATTAATTTATTCGTTCTGTGCTAGTTTCGGTAGAATACAAGTAGATACAATCGGATTGTGGTAGCTGAAGTAAGATATGTACATTCGAGACTGTAATCTATCTAGATTACGCTGGAAGACAGCATCGATGAAAATTACTTATATATGCTAAAGATAATTCTGCATTACTTCAAGATAAAGTTGGGAAGAGATTTGATGATATTCCAATAATTTTGAGTGGGTATTTCAACATCAACTTTGCAGATGATAAAAACTACCATTAATTGAATTTTTAAATAGCAAATTTGATTTAACGATGAGCAATGATCGCAATCTTAGCACGACTAGATATAAAACTACAATTGATGCCATCTTTACAAGATATTTAAATAGATTCGAATCAAAATTGTTTGTTTCCTATTTTAGTTACCTACCATAAACCTATAGTATCCGTTTTCAAATATAATGATAATAATGATGATGATGATGGAAGAGTTTGAAGTTGTTGATGAAATTTCATAAGTGTCATTGGTATTCATTTCAAAGAATACCCATTAATTTTTAAATTTAATATTTCATGTAGGTATCTGTAAATTTATACATTTTAAGCAATAGATTGCAATTTTGTATGTAAAATAATATGTATTATTTTTGATGTAAAATACCGCATTAAATGAAAATGAAAAATGTAACATAATTTTTGTAGTAGTAGTAGTTTATAATAATGAATAAAAAAACACTTTATTTAAAAGTACTTCCTACACAGTAATATATTTTCTGACGATTCGAAAAATACACACGTAATTGTTCAAGTTATCACTTCTGTCGGCACTCCCGGAGTGCCTTTTTTTTTAAAGTATTCATACTTTTGCTATAATTATCTACTATTTAGTAAAACAAATAAAATTTTAAATTTAAGATTATTTTATTTTTCTCAATCGCCTCCAACCTTTAAATTGGTTTGGTTTAAGTGGCTGTATTTCCCCGTCCACTGTAGAGAGAAAACGCAAATAATGCATTGAACGCTGTTTTGAGCCCACAAATAACGGAACCTGAAGATAAAGCGGGTAAAGGAAGTTAAGGGAGCTCAAAAAGAGCCTGTGGAGTTGAGAAATATGATGATTTTTTTTGTAATGGATGCTTTGGGTGGCCGAAAGGTCATCATAAAAAGGGTGACCTTGTGCACAGCAATTGGTTTTAGCTAGGGCGCGACACTCACAAAGAAGATGAAATACTGTTTCACTCTTGTTTGTGTGGGCGCAGCTACGGCAGTGGCTGTTATGGGGGATGCCAAGCTTGGCTGCGTGAGTTCCTAAAGGCCAATGGCCCGTACTAATTGCCGTTAGTCTGGCGACATCTACACGCGTTCTGGCTAAGAGGTTTTTTGTTCTGGCAACATCGTAGGATCTTCAGATTATCACCAGATCTTCCTTGGGCGTTATTACTGATCAGTATTTCGTTGTCGCCCTCACCACCCTGTAACTTATATTGATTTTACTGCTATAATTATACGACCGCCTATGCATCCTGACTGATCGTCTAACAAAGTTCGTCTTTCCTCTGCAAAACCGTACAGTCTGGCGAATAATATGCTTTAGGATATTTCCTATAATATGTAAGGGGAACTCCTTTCCAACCCAAGAGTATTCATTGCTTAAGGGAGACTCCCACCTATAAGCACTAGGTTTCTTTTGAACGTCATTTTCGGAATGCCAACGGGCTCTTACGCCTTGTTGTCGCCTATTTTCTTTGGTGCTTCGAATAGTTTCTCCGAAAAAAACTGACAATTCCAAACTAGTCTGTTAAAATACCTTAAGAAAATTATTTACATTTTTGAGAGGTTTTTTATTTTGTTCCCTCTAGCCTGAGTGTATCCCCACTATTTCCATTTGAATTCTTCACATGACGTACTACAAACAAACACACATCTTAGTCGAAGGATGACTTGTGTATGCTCAAGCAATGCAGTTATAAAATGCATTTAAATAAACATCCGTATCCCAGCTCCCGTCACCTGCACATGTCCACGTCGATTGTAAATACATTCCCTTGCAAACTGTTTGAAACTTCCACAAAAAACTACACACTCGATCAACTTGCTTGACACTTGAAAATACAAACTTTTCAACCCCCCCACCCCAATGTTTGTGTGCATTTACATTTCAACATTTTAATCTTCTTCTTCCAGTGCAAACATACCCCTGCAGGCTATAATTCACTTCATCCCATGTCCGGAGGCTGACTTGGAGGGTAACTTCCGAAAACTGCACAAGGATATCGATTTCTTGAAGAAATCTCCATTCACAAAGAATGTTGGTATTTTCATCGAATTCTTGACGACCGCAACTGAGTATCTGCACGAAAAATACTCCAATGAAATTTACGATCAATTCACATGGTACTTGTATGACATTGAGATGTTAGCACAACAATTTACCGCTTACCAGGCTGACTTTGTCGAGATTAATGACGAAGCAAGCACCTCCTCGAGCCAGGAACAATTATCAGCACTGCCCAAGGAAGAGCGGCCAACAAAGAATGATGCAGCAGCAGTTGGCGTGTATTTAGACAATTTATGCAACAGCATTGAACATCGTACAGACATGGATAGGAGGTGCTCCCTTTTGCATGAGACACCGTTTCTTGAAAACAATTACGGCAGGATTATCGTCGAGGAAGGCAATGAGTTATTACGGTCCGCGTTGGCAACGCAGATGGATATGGTGTGCTATTGGAGGATAGTCGATTTGATCCTGAAGGAAAGCGTAGATTTCGAGAGGGTTGGTGGAATAGCAGCAAAGTTGTCAACATTTTACGAGGTTTTGTCGTGGGAGTCCTTCGTTCAAAGACTGGCGGCGGAAAGGTGTTTGTATGACGAGTGTAGTTGCATTGATGTAACAGAGGAATGTCAACTGTATACCCTGCGAAGGACAGTGAATAAAGTTGTGGAGACGAAGAGGACTTTTCGTCTGCCGACAAAGCTGGGCTTTAGGGACTTCTACGAGTATTTAGCTCAAGAAAAGCCTGCCAACATGACGAAGTTGTTGTCAGGCTTGACGTTCGACGACACCTTACATGAGCTGGAAGCTACTGAAAAGGTCTACAGATTCGAGGGTGGTTCCATTCGTTGCACTTTCGACACTTGGAGACACAAGGAGCCTAGCCTATCACTAGAAATCCGGCTGTTTGAACACTCGGTATTCACTCATCGCTGGGAAGCTCATAAAGAAGAGTTTTCACGAATCAGGGTCCTAACGAGGAATGGAATCGCGTGCGATGTTGACAACTTGGACTGCCCCGACATAGTTATTCACTGGCCAAACGGTTGTCACATTCGATGTGTGAAGGACGGCGGGGCTCAAACTGTGGAGCAGCGATATCAGGGATTGAGGAGGCTTTTCACTGAGCTAGGCTATGTTATCAGCTACCTTGAGAATGAGACTATTGAGGTGCTCACACCCAATGGAGTCGTCTATAAGTTGTACCCTGACGGCCTTATTGATGACGATGGGGCAAAATTTGGCCCAGTCTTTACTAATGTAGAAGCAGATCTGCATTTTGTCAGAAGTCTTCGAAGCTACGGAATAGACTGCAAGCTTTTCGACGTAACAAGGTCTGACGGTAGGAAACTGCGAGTGCTGGGTGAAAGTATTGTGAGTGTAATTAGCTCCTTCAAGTTACCTCCTATTGTATGTGACCCATTTCCAGGTTGAAGAGAAGGAACACTTCTTGATCTACGAATGGATGGACTGCAATGAACATGAGTGCTATGCAGACCGAGATGATGGTGTTAAGATGATTTGGTCAGAGGGCGCCTTCAAGTGTTGCTACCCTTGTGGCACGGTGATTACGACCACAGTCGTCGAAGACACCATGGAGATGGACTTTGGTGAGTACAACTATTGCGCTGCGAAGTTCTCTACATGTAGCACTCCCATTTTCAGAATGTCGCAGCAAATCCACTGAGAACATTTTGAGAAAAATCAATCCGACTCTAATTGACAAGGTATACGCAAGTTTGTTGCTCCTTTAGCTTCAATCCTTTTGCATAAAACTTATCAAGCATGAAACGATTGTCTCTCCTTCTAGGTTGCTAACAAAGCCAAGAGACATGATACCTACGTAACGTACCATGTGAACTATTTAATGCAGCATAAAAATTACGCGAGTGTCTGCTTCTGTGGCGGAGATAAAATGGTAATATATTCCCCGGATGAATTGAAGCTCGTCCTCAAGGAACAAAACCGAGTGCTGATTGACATTGGAGAGACGCTCTTCTTTCGTATAACTGCAGGCGTGTGCACTATAGCTACAGGCGCCTCCACGCCGGAGGATAAGTAAGTCTTGTACCGCACTCACATTTGAATAAAAAAAAACACACACACAGAGAGAGAAATGCGTGAAGATTTTACGGAACCATAAAATTATGTGCAAATGAGATGATGATAAGTTCTATACAAAAGGGCTCATTCCACTTGGTGTGGCGCATTTGTATTGTATCCGTTCGCTCTGATATGCCATTGTAGTTGGCTTTATTATTTTTACGATGTTCAAGGATTAGAATGCGCGCTCCCACTATTGTTACTCTATATACGTTTTGTCATTATTATGCAAATGGAAGTGTTATCAAGTGGAAAATTGCACATGCAGATACCCCATTCCATGAAAGATAGTTTATGAGGTTAGTTGAGGGTGTGAGAGTGTTTTGCCGATTGGAAAGGGGTACTTTGTTTATTTTATAGGTATACTACTTTTACTTTATGCTCAATAACAGTTTTCTTAAAGGGGTTCATTTAATTGCAAATACAATATTTTACTTGGTCATTTCAGGCAGATCTTTTTGAGGATGAATCTCAGTCCCGAAGTGGAGGAGATCCTCACCTTTCAAAGTAATCATGCATCACTATCGTTATATAAAAGCGGAGAGATGATATTAACAGAAGATGATGGAGGACTAATTACTCCTCGTGAAGAAGAACAAGTGTTTTTGGCTCAACAAAATGTATTTGGTAAACACTTGGTCTATGATCATTTTTTTTTAAAGAGAGGTTATGTTCTGGTATCAATTTCTAAAGAGGACTTAGCCCATAGGTCCCCCAATTTTGATGTATTCGATGGAACGAAGAGTCCCATAGAATCCGTCGAATACGGTGACAGCTGATAACAGTTTATCTCAATCTCCAATATTTCCATCAATGCATTTAGCGTGTGCTTCCTCTCGCTCTCACACTGTGGCAAATGTCGACGGGTGCGACGGACAGAAAAGTAGAAAGTAAACCTAATTTATTCCTCGCATCCGGTACGTGAGCTGATTTTGGGTCATCTTCCATAAGCTGGCTGTGTATTCTAGCAACCTCTCAGTCGAATACGTTGCCGCAACTGACGCGACGGGTTCTTTTCTATTATAATTCGGCTCTTAAGACTATATGGGCTTAAGCTAGCTTTCAAAATTACTGAAATCATATTTAGAATTAGTCAACTACTTGAAATTGGATATACCTACTTATCAAGATTTCACAATTTCAATCATTGCGTTTTTCATTCAAGATCCGACAGAATTGTTCTTTTTAATGAAATTCGTTGGAGCAATTTTCCACTGTAAAAATGAATGTTTTAATAGGCCAAATCAATATATTTGAATTTAAGTTTACATTTTACACACTTAATTGTCACATAGCGAAAAATTTGCTTCTAATAAGGGGTATTCACGATTCGGTGTAACAGACCTAGTAAAATTGCGAAATTTATTTTTTTTTATCAGATCGTGAACACACTTTTTCTCATCTATAACAAAACTGAAACAAATGACAGATCCAATTTGACAATTGACAGTTGTTCTGAAAAATAACTTTTAAAAAACGATTCAATGTTTATTGGGAGATAATGGAGACAAAATCACTTTAATTAATTTATATTACATTTTACATAACGAAAATAATGATTTTCTCTTCGGCGGCACTTATTTTTGTTTTCCATTCTCTTTATTTTTTCCGATAGCTGCACACAGGAATTAATAATTTAGCGAACTGTCAACTTAATAAGGCTACTCTGTTGTATTTTTTGGTTACAATGGGGTCAGGGTATAGATAAAGTGCAAAAGTGTAGCTAAATTTTTCTTCATTTTTTCAGTAGGTATATGTTGTTGTTTTTGTCCGAAAAAAAGTTGCACTTTCGCAATGATACAAGACCAGTTGCACCGGATCGTGAATAGGTACCCCTATAATACAACAAACACTTCAATCTGACATTTTTCTTGTGTGTGTTGGTGAGTTCAGGGCAATTCTTTAAAAATATCCCGGACAGTGATGCCAGATCGGGGGATTTTTCCCTTTTTGTGGGATTTTCTCACTTCAAATAAGCTAAAAGGGTAAAAAGGATTTTTCGAACCTCATAGTACAAAAAAAGGGATTTTACTTTTTCGTCAACTTTTGTTCATAATTTGCTAGTTTAATTAAGAACACAAAAATTAGTCGACCTACGATCAAATTAAATATTAAAATGTTTAAAAAAAAAGTCATTGAAAACGTAGCTTAATATGTATTTATTTTTGTTAGCTTGCATAGTTAGGTAATGTATAATGTAACTTGTATTTGGTAATAATAAAAAAGACTAAAAGCCCGATTCTGGCAAACCTCTCTGATACGTCACAAGTTTCAAAATCCTCACAAGGTGAGGTGAAATTTATTTAATAAGGTTTTCGTATTCTGTCAGCACACTCTCAACTTGCGAGGCTCACAAAAACAATCGAAACTGTGATATCCTATGGAGCAGGTCACAAAATTTAAAACCAGTCATAACGGCTCAGCTCATAAGTGACAATATTTGTATTGGATGGCACTGGTACCCTATTTCTACGTACCTAGTGACCCGAAAATTCCATTTCATTATATATTTATAATCATTACGTGAAATATAGATATTTGTTAGGGAATTATTGATTTGTGAATTATTTTTCTTTAGTTCTTAAACATTTCTGTGTTAATATTTCGCGTATTCGCGAATCACAATAAACCTCACAGGAAATCAACCTCACACGGTCTTGTGTGTGACTTGTGAGGGCTCACAACCTCAGAATCTGGCTGTAAATTTAATGAAATACATGTTTTTTTTTAACTTTATATTTCGTGGGATGAATTTGGGATTTTTGAAATTTTGGCGAGGGATAAAAGGGATTTTTTGGGTTTAACCGTGGGAGAACCTGCTTCTAAAGTCTGGCATCACTGATCCCGGACACTTCTGTCGTGTTAAGAATTGACCTGGAAGTGTACTTTTTATTTCAATAAAACATATAGGAAACATATGTCGTTTTCCATTGGTTTCACTCGGGGATCGACTCAATCTGAAATCCAATGGAACAAGAAAACTGCTTCTGGTTTAATCTACAAAAGTATTGGTGAAATGCCAAAAAATAATGTACGGCAGCTGTCATCTGACTTGTATAAAATACATAAATTGCACTTGTGTGAGTGCTTCTTGAGTGGATTCTGACTTCAAATCCAGAAGCGAAATTCTCTCCTCAGAATCAACAGAAGAGTATTTTTTGTGCCAATGGAACGGTTTCAGAAGTGATTTTTTCGATTCCGGACTTTCCGGACGCTTCTTTTTGCCCAATGGAAAACGACAATAGAAAGAGCACTTCTGAATTTGCTCTTTTCATAGAAAGGGCAATTCTTCTCTTCAATCGAAAACGCCATAAGTGGGTACCATTGACAGGTAATAACCAGACTGACTAGTTGAATTTTAGTCTGATCCCAAGAAATAATCAAAAGACATCGAAAAGTCAAATCGTCTGTTTTTAATGTAGGTGCCTGAAAATCTGCCAGAGAGTTGGTAGAGTCATATGCATAAGTCCATAAAAGTGGAAGGAATGTATTTTGCTCTTTTACAGAAACGTATGCATATGACAGATGACTTTCAAACCGTTCAAATGCAAATACATAATTTATAACTGACTACATTTCTATGCAATAAATGGGATGATTCCGTAAAAGAAAAAGTAGCTATGTACACTTTTTGAGGACTATTCATGAGAGCGAATTGCGAGCAGGCGAACATTCGTAGATTCTGACATTTCATTCACATGAAAACTTTTTTTAGTCGCAAATACCCGCGGAGCAGTTTCATTTTTATAGGTTAAGTTCGAACGAAATTTCAATTCGTGGGTTTGTGGATCGCGACTGTTTTGTGTGGATTGTGAATAAAGTGTGACAGTTCACGGGAATAATTTTCAATTCGCAGGAAAATTGCTGTAATTGTAAATTTAGCTATTTGAATCAATTGATATCTGAGAGGCAGGTTTTTTTTTTCAGATTAGATGTTAGATTAATTAAATATAATGATTGGTGGTAGAAAAAATATCAATTTTCATTTTAAAAATAGAATTAAATTGGCTAGAGTTAGCCCAGAAAAAAAATCAAGCGAATACATTGTGGTTAAGACAAAGAAAGTAGTTCTTAACTATTTCCCTTCGCCTATATTTATATATATAGACTAGCTGACCCGGCTAACTTCGTTCCTCCGAAATTCGTTTATATATCAAAAAGAAAAAATTGCTTTATTAAAATGGTACACGAAACACGACGTGCCTACGTTCAAGATTGATACCAAAGATTTCCACCGATTGGAATAGCGAAAGCGAGACGCACGTTAAATAAAGGGTGATTTTTTAAGAGGTTTAGAACTTTTTAAAAAAAAAAAACACAAAAAATTCGAAAAAATGAATGAAATATTTATTTGAATCGATAGTTTGAACCTTGCAATTTAATGTTTAAAGATAATTTCATGCAAATGTTGACCGCGGCTGCGTCTCAGGTAGTCCATCCGCTGAGTCCAATTTTGGCATACTCTTTCACACATATCGGCCGGTATCTCACGAATGAATGCATGGATGTTGGCTTCCAGTGCGTCAATCGAAGCGGGCTTGTCCCTATACACATTAGCCTTGACATACCCCCACAAAAAATAATCTAATGGTGTGAAATCGCACGATCTAGGCGGCCAATTGACCGGCCCGAAACGTGAAATTAAGTATTCACCAAACTCGCCTCGCAATTGCGCCATTGTTTCGCGTGCTGTGTGGCATGTGGCACCGTCTTGTTGAAACCACATATCATGCAAGTCAAGAACTTCCATTTCGGGCAAAAAAAAGTTTGTTATCATCGCTCGGTAGCGTTCACCATTGACAGTAACGCTGCGATTCTCATCATCTTTGAAGAAATATGGCCCAATAATACCGCACCAAACAATGGCTTTTTCGGGATGCATTGGTAGCTGTTGCAATGCTTCTGGCTTATCTTCACTCCAAATGCGGCAATTTTGCTTATTTACATACCCATTCAACCAAAAATGAGCCTCATCGCTGAACACAATTTTTCGATAAAAAAGCGGATCCTCGGCCAGCTTTCCAAGAGCCCATTCACCAAAAATTCGGCGTTGTGGTAGGTCGGCTGGCTTTAGTTCTTGCACAAGCTGTATCTTAAAAGGCTTTACGTACAAATCCTTCCGCAAAATTTTCCACGTAGTGCTGTAACAAAGGCCTAACTGCTGGGAACGGCGCCGAATCGACATTTCGCGGTCTTCTGTAACACTAGCTGATACGGCCGCAATATTTTCTTCACTACGCACAGTACGTAAACGTGTTGGTGGTTTAATGTCCAACAAAGTAAATTTGGTGCGAAATTTGGTCACAATCTTCCGAATAGACTGCTCAGAAGGTCGAGAATGCCGATCATAAAATGGAAGCAGCGCGCGATGAATATTTCGAAACGAGCACGAATTTTGATAGTAAAATTCAATAATTTGCAAGCGTTGTTCATTTGTAAGACGATCCATGGTTAAATTGCAAACCAAACTGAAGCTGTTTGACAGTGACACAAGGTACTAAACATACGTCAGCTGTCAAAACCAGTGTTGCCAAAACCAAACCAGCTAAAAAATCACCCGTTCAATCTGACATTTTTCTTGTGTGTGTTGGTGAGTTCAGGGCAATTCTTTAAAAATATCCCGGACACTTCTGTCGTGTTAAGAATTGACCTGGAAGTGCATAGAAAGAGCACTTCTGAATTTGCTCTTTTCATAGAAAGGGCAATTCTTCTCTTCAATCGAAAACGCCATAAGTGGGTCCCATTGACAGGTACCTAATAACCAGACTGACTAGTTGAATTTCAGTCTGATCCCAAGAAATAATCAAAAGACATCGAAAAGTCAAATCGTCTGTTTTTAATGTAGGTGCCTGAAAATCTGCCAGAGAGTTGGTAGAGTCATGTGCATAAGTCCATAAAAGTGGAAGGAATGTATTTTGCTCTTTTACAGAAACGTATGCATATGACAGATGACTTTCAAACCGTTCAAATGCAAATACAGTCGAACTTCGATAACTCGAACCATCACTTGCCACAAAAAAAATTCGAGTTATCAAGACTTCGAGCTTACTTACTTACTTAGGTGGCGCTACAGTCTGGGGTGGACCTGGGCCTCAACCAATACGCCTCTCCAGTTAGCGCGATCTTTGGCTAACTGCCTCCAGTTGCGCACTCCAAGTTGGTTGAGGTCCCCTTCCACTTGCGCGCGCCACCTAAGGCGAGGTCTTCCTCTACTGCGTTGTCCCTCCGGGTTAGAATCGAAGACTCTTCGGGCCGGAGCGTTGGTGTCCATTCGCTCTACATGTTCCAGCCATCTTAGACGACTGATGCGTACTTTTCTGACTAGGTCGATGTCGCTGTACAGCTCGTAGAGTTCGCTGTTAAATCTTCTCCTCCAAAACCCGTCAACGCAAACGGGACCAAAAATCACTCGAAGAATTTTGCGTTCGAAACGACCAAGGAGATCTTCATCCGCCTTTGATAGCGCCCATGCTTCTGCACCATAAAGCAGGACTGGGATGATGAGGGTCTTATACAGAGTTTCCTTAGTATTTCTCGACAAGGCCTTACTTATCAGTTGCCGTCTTAGGCCAAAGAAACAGCGGTTGGCAAGTGTGATTCTTCGTTTGATTTCTGATGTGATGTCGTTATCAGAGTTTATAGCGGAGCCGAGGTAGACAAAGTCCCTAACTACCTCAAAGTTATAGCTGTCTATCGTGACGTTCTGCCCGATTCGTCGATGTCGTGTGTCCCTTCTTGTTGACAGCATATATTTTGTTTTACCCTCATTCACCACTAAACCCATTTTTGCCGCTTCTGCACTAATACTTGCAAACGCACCAGTGACAGCTCGCTGTGTTGTACCAACAATGTCAATGTCGTCAGCGTATGCAAGCAGTTGCACAGACTTATGGAAAATTGTGCCTCTGGTGTTGGCTTGTGAGTTTCGCACAATCTTCTCAAGAATGATGTTGAAGAAGTCACATGACAGCGCATCACCTTGTCTAAATCCTTTTTTGACATCAAAGGTCTCGGTGAGATTGTTTCCGACCTTTACGGAGCAGCGAGCGTTCTCCATCGTCATTCTGCTCAATCTGACAAGTTTGGCAGGGATGCCAAAACTAGAAATGGCTCTGTATAGCTCGTCTCTATAAACGCTGTCATATGCGGCCTTAAAATCGACAAAAAGATGGTGAGTATCGATCTGGTATTCTTGGGTTTTTTCCAGGATCTGCCGTAGTGTGAATATTTGATCGGTCGTGGACTTACCGGGCCTAAAACCGCACTGATAGGGACCTATCAGATCGTTGACGAATGGTTTCAGGCGTTCACACAATACAGCAGACATGATCTTATACGCAGTGTTCAGGAGACTGATGCCTCTGTAGTTGGCGCAGTTTAGAGGGTCTCCTTTCTTGTGGATCGGGCAAACAATGCTGAGGTTCCATTCATCAGGCATACTTTCCTCTAACCAAATCTTAGAGATGAGTTGGTGTATGCACTCTACCAAGTCATCTCCGGCTGCCTTGAAGAGCTCGGCAGGTAAGCCGTCTGGACCAGCAGCCTTGTTGGATTTAAGCTTAGATATTGCTATCCTCACTTCATTTTGGTCAGGTGGACGGAAATCTTGGCTGTCATCGTCCAGGTTGAATAGATCGTTCTGCCTAACAGCGGAATTTGTGTCGTCTTCGCCGTTTAGCAGTCTGCAGAAATGGTTTTTCCATGTCCTCAGCACCGACTGTGACTCTACTACAAGGTTTCCTCGCTCGTCTCTACAGGTCTCCGTTCGGGTCTTGTTGCCATGACACGTTCTTTTTACCTTTTGGTAAAACTTCCGAACATTGTTCCTGGAGTAACACCTCTCTATATCCTCGATCCAGAGACTTCGAGCTCTCAAGTAAAATACAAAATTGATAGGAAAACATAATATGTACAAATTTATTTGCGAATTAGAGAACAAAATAAAGTACAGGAAATTAACATATTTAATATTTAAAATAGTCTGTTATAAATGATTGGAAAGTATTTTTATTTTGGTTTCCAAAAAAAATCTTCAATGGAATTTAAACCATTATAAACAGAATCGGCCGTTTTTTCATTAGTCTTTAATTATAAACGCCAAATGCTTAATGACTTTGCAACCAACTCGTTTGAAGGTGGTTGAATCAAATCATGCTCCAAATTTAATTTTGTCTTCCTCTTATTTTTCAAAAATTCAAACCAATATACCGACCTAGTAAAAATTATGTGTTCTAACCCCTATTAACAATTAATTTGATAATTCCTAAGCATGGTACGGACCTCTTCTGAAACGAAATATTCCGGTGGTCTCCAAATGGAGAAAATATGCAGTTTTAATTTTCATATTTGAGTTTGGATATTTTCGGCTTCAAAATTTCTCAATTTGACTCCACCCTCTTATGGAAGCTGGTAACACTGCAGCACAAATGCCAAGTTTTCGCAAGCAATTAATGTCCCGGACAATAAACGTGTGCGAAAAGAGAGTGGAGGATTGTACCAAGCAATCTACTACAACTACTCACTTTTCCGCCATCATTTCGCAGGAGCTGCGTACTGCAAAACGAAAAGGAGAGCGGAATTTTTCGTTCATGATTTTGTTGTCACTTTTGTATGGGACATTTCGTTTAGGAAGAGGTCCGTACTACGCTTTACTCATAAATACGAAAATCACGATTTTCTACACGGTATGTATACTAGGTCATAGGAACATACAAACACAGTGCCCCCGAAAGCGATACATTATAAAACGAATTTGTAAAAACATGCAGAATTTGGGAATTCCCCTTAGAATTCGACTTATCGAAGGTGACGCCAAATAATCTCTTCGAGCTATCAAGACATTCGAGTAATAGACGTTCGAGTTATCAAATACAAATTACATGCAAATTTTAGTCTTGGCGCTATTGCCAACCAATTTTATTCGAGTTATTAAATATTCGAGCTATCGAAGTTCGACTTATAGAAGTATCGACTGTAATTTATAACTGACTACATTTCTATGCAATAAATGGGATGATTCAGTAAAAGAAAAAGTAGCTATTTAGAATTTTTGAGGACTATTCATGAGAGCGAATTGCGAACAGGCGAACATTCGTAGATTCTGACATTTCATTCACACGAAAACTTTTTTTAGTCGCAGATATCCGCGACCCGCGTATCAGTTTCATTTTTATAGGTTAAGTTCAAACGAAATTTCCATTCGTGGGTTTGTGGATCGCGACTGTTTTGTGTAGATTGTGAATAAAGTGTGACAGTTCACAGCAATAATTTTCAATTCGCAGGAAAATTGCTGTAATTGTAAATTTCGCTATTTGAATCAATTGACATCCCAAGTAGCATTCGAATAAACATTTTAGGCCTGGCGACCGACGTTCTGGTGTCAATTCGTGATCCCATTTAGGAACTTATGTTTCGAAACAACCAAGTAACATTTTCTTTTATGTTTCGGAAGTGGCGCAACACAAAGTAGGAATTGTTTTTGACGCAAATCCTATTTATACCATCTTTGAACATTTCCATTCCATTCCTCAAGCAATATCGTAATAGTGTGAGTTATGCCCAATTCACAATTCGGCGTTGCACGCGTGCGTGCGTCGGCGCGCTTTGACACGCTTTATCGAAATTTTACGATTTTAAATGCCAAAGCGCGCGAGCAACAATTTTGTAAAACAAAATGCTGCTTTGAAGCGACTACGCGTTAACAGGGAAAATTTTGACAAACTAAAAGTTCTGTTTGTTTTTTGGCTGAAAAATACAAATTCAGAGCAGAATTAAAATTTCAAGTCTACTCTCTTTTTTCTTGAAGCTGTCATTTTTATGCACGAATTGAAAAACGATTCTCCAAAATACAAGAAAATCGAATTTAACAATATACCGAAGTACACAACAACCTTAATACGGATACAAGACCCTTGATTAATATTTTTCTTCCAAAAAATCTAAAGAAACTAGTAGTTGCCCTACAAAAAAAAAAGTTATTCCTCATTTCCACACACTGAATTAATTAATTATGCTTTGAAAAAACATCATATAGCTTTTTAAAAGTTGTGTGTTATAAACATTAGCGGATCTGTGCCACTCCATCTATAAACGGCACATTCTATGACTTCAAATCGAACAATTCGAAATTCTTAAGTTGTCAAACGCGCGTGATAGTAGAAAGTAGCTCTACTCACGCGTCGCGTTGAGCTTTACGATATTTACGGTCTAAAGTCGGCTCAACGCCTGAAGCTGGGCACTCATTCCGTAACTCTGAGAACGATAATCGTTTGCGCGATAGTAGTCAACGATCTCGTCATCAATTTGCTTTCCGTAACTCTATCACTATCGTCTCGTCTATCGTTTTTTTGTATACAACGAGAGAGAGCATTGAAAGCACTGAGTTTCCTTCAGAGACTTTCAAACTATAGTGAAAATTCCAATCAGATGTCGTTTAAAATGTCAGAAATGACTTTTTTTCAATCATTTTGTGTTTGATGCCGGACAATTTGAAAACTGCAAAGTGTATTAAATTATACCTTAGTTTATTAAAATTAACAAATAATACCGAAGAAATGTATTTCAGCAATGCATATGACTATTTTAATTGCTTTCATGAATGACCATCCGGTCTTGGCCAAGGGTAATAAGCCAAACAGCTACCAAGCAAAATATAACATCAATAAAATAATTGAAGTTGAAGCGAGTTTTTTATTTCATCCCTCATTTTTAAAGCCAACTGTCTCATCCGGTTATTCCCACTTAGGGCTTGCGAGTCGTTGTTCGTATTGTTCGATTCCTGTTATGGAGGGCAGAACAAACATTTGCAAAAATCGCAATTTTTCTGGGTTCGTAGCTATACTTTTTATTTTTTCAAGTACAACTCAACATCGACCTGAGGATTATGACAACAAGTAATTTAATACCATATGAAGTTAATGATTTACGTTTTGTACCTTTTGAAACAGTAAACACCAATACACCTTTCTACAATATTTCTTGCTTTTGCATGAGCTTCATACAAAATAAGTTTAAAATATAGGTATTTATATATTTGGTAGTATGTATTTGAAAAATATCTAAAGTCAATTATTCTTCTTGAAATTCGATAAAAAAATCTTAAGCTGATTGCAAAACACACAAATCAATGCAAAACGACACCTCATTAGGTATCGCTCAAATTGTATCGTCTGGGCGATAGCGTTTCGACGATTATTGACTTACGTGAAGCAAATGTTCAACCGTCAAAACGATATCGTCTGGACGATAAACGATTATTAAAGTTACGTGAAGCAAAGCTGTCGTCGAAACGCTATCGTCTGGCGATAATCGACATACGGAATGAGTGCCCTGGGCACTCATTCCGTAACTCTGAGAACGATAATCGTTTGCGCGATAGTAGTCAACGATCTCGTCATCAATTTGCTTTCCGTAACTCTATCACTATCGTCTCGTCTATCGTTTTTTTGTATACAACGAGAGCGAGCATTGAAAGCACTGAGTTTCCTTCAGAGACTTTCAAACTATAGTGAAAATTCCAATCAGATGTCGTTTAAAATGTCAGAAATGACTTTTTTTCAATCATTTTGTGTTTGATGAGGGAAAAATTTAAAACTGCAAAGTGTATTAAATTATACCTTAGTTTATTAAAATTAACAAATAATACCGAAGAAATGTATTTCAGCAATGCATATGACAATTTTAATTGCTTTCATGAATGACCATCCGGTCTTGGCCAAGGGTAATAAGCCAAACAGCTACCAAGCAAAATATAACATCAATAAAATAATTGAAGTTGAAGCGAGTTTTTTATTTCATCCCTCATTTCTGAAGCCAACTGTCTCATCCGGTTATTCCCACTTAGGGCTTGCGAGTCGTTTAAAATTGCACTTGACAAATCTTCGTATTGTTCGATTCCTGTTATGGAGGGCAGAACAAACATTTGCAAAAATCGCAATTTTTCTGGGTTCGTAGCTATACTTTTTATTTTTTCAAGTACAACTCAACATCGACCTGAGGATTATGACAAAAGTAATTTAATACCATATGCAGTTAATGATTTACGTTTTGTACCTTTTGAAACAGTAAACACCAATACACATTTCTACAATATTTCTTGCTTTTGCATGAGCTTCATACAAAATAAGATTAAAATATAGGTATTTGTATATTTGTTAGTATGTATTTGAAAAATATCTAAAGTCAATTATTCTTCTTGAAATTCGATAAAAAAATCTTAAGCTGATTGCAAAACACACAAATCAATGCAAAACGACACCTAATTAGGTATCGCTCAAATTGTATCGTCTGGGCGATAGCGTTTCGACGATTATTGACTTACGTGAAGCAAATGTTCAACCGTCAAAACGATATCGTCTGGACGATAAACGATTATTAAAGTTACGTGAATTAATACTATCGTCGAAACGCTATCGTCTGGCGATAATCGACATACGGAATGAGTGCCCTGCATTTTGTGTGGTACCATATGAACGCTTTGTTTCTACATAATCTGTCAACGCACGCGCGCGTCAACGCGACATTGTGAATTGGGCATTAAGGGTGTGCCCACAACAATGTTCAACACAAATTGGGAAAAATACCTTATTAATGTTAAATTCTTTTATTGTGTATGTAAACCATATAATTTCTGATGTTATGATATGACATTCATTTTGTGTACCCGATATTATGTACCAAAATAATATTCTGACAACATTTCATTATTAAACAGCAAACAGCTACTGAAATTTGATGGGGAACATCATTTTGCTCTGAAATATTACTATTGTACTTCGAAAAAAACCTTGATCCTTACAAAATATTCTATATTTAATCAAAAATTTCTCTTATAAATATTTTTGCTATTTTAAATGCTGATAAGGATGATTATAAAATCAGTACAAAATAAATCTACGATGTCTATAATGACATAATAGGAGCATTTTAATCTATTTAATTACACCATATCCACCAAAACTGTAAATTTAAAATTTCTTATTTTCTATTCATATTTTTGTCCAATACAAAATGGATAACTAGCAAATTCCTATTTGGGAATAGTTGTTACAGTACAATATTCCCAATTAAGAATTCGTTCTCAATCGGGAATCGCGTTTGATTTGTGTTGACAAGAAGTTTCTATTTAGGAATATATTCTTATTTGCGAGCTTAATGTTTCTTACTGGCAATCGCATTTAAATTGTGTTGAACAGGAATTGTGTGCATGGTTGCCACTTGCAAAAAAAATTAGCGACCAAAAATGGAAAAAAAAGTTACCAGACCAAGCTAAAAGTTACCAAAAAAATGATTCAGTATGAATATGACTTTTCGGTATCGTTGGATATTTCTCTGATTTACAAACTTAATATAAAAAAATTGCATGGCAGTGGAAAAATGTACCTATGTTTAAGCGTAGTATGCACGATATACAGTGCACGTAAAGCCCCTCAAGTGAAATACATTTTTTCATACAAATTTTGCGCCGCGAAATGTCACAACTAACTCTCCACGTGAGAATATCAGTAGGCAGAGTGAAAAATAGCTGTTTAAAATTTATAATTAAAATTATAAGTATGTAATACTTTTAATCCTTTTTCTGAAAAATTAAGGCAGCATTTACAAGTGATGATATCGAATTCTTCTTTTTGGTGTTTCTGGTTCAAAAAGTTACCAAAACCATATACAAATTACCGAATTACCAAAAATCACCAACTAAGAAAAAAGTTACGAAATTTGGTAAAATATTACCAAAGTGGCAACCGTGATTGTGTGCACGAACACGCATCTCGATATATTTTACACTCTGCGGACAAAATGTTTCATTGAAGAATCAATTTTGACACAATAACGTAACTGTGAAGATATAAAATTCCTAGATAGGAATATTCCTAAATGCGAAATGTTACCTAGCAATTGTCTTAAATGTTACTTGTTGGGATTATTTTCTGGTAACAAAACCGTCTTAAAGACGTCGCTCAAGACACATGACACATGAAGTCGCAAAATGCTCCTTGGGATAGATGTTAGATTAATTAAATATAATGCTTTGGTGGTAGAACAAATATCAATTTTCATTTAAAAAATACAATTAAATTGGCTAGAGTTAGGCCAGAAAAAAAAATCAAGCGAATACATTGTGGTTAAGACAAAGAAAGTAGTTCTTAACTATTTCCCTTCGCCTATATTTATATATATAGACTAGCTGACCCGGCTAACTTCGTTCCTCCGAAATTCGTTTGTATATCAAAAAGAAAAAATTGCTTTATTAAAATGGTACACGAAACACGACGTACCTACGTTCAAGATTGATACCAAAGATTTCCACCGATTGGGATAGCGAAAGCGAGACGCACGTTAAATAGAAGACGCTTGCATACCAATAGCAAATCGTTGTAAAAAAGCGGAGTCGACGGAATCAGAATGTTTGGCCTATAATTTCCCCCAAAAATCATAAAAATTCCTGAGTTCCGAGTTATGAGTGCACATACGGTCAGTCTCTTTTATTTGTAGCTGTACCCACCCGGCTTTCCCCGTACCTTAATTAAACTTTATACATAAATAGCGTTTGATTTTATTTTTGAATGGGAGGTGCCACAATCCGTTTTCCTATCCCGCTTATGATTTGCAAAGTACCACCTATAAAAGTCCAAACTATCTTTGAAACTGAAAGCAACCATACCTACATATCCATAAAATTTCAATCAACTAGGTAAAAATGTTTCGGAAATCGACAACCGCGCCATCTATAAGATCTAAAGTAATTTTTCAAGCTAGAACCAATCTCAATTTCAATTTCAGTGGGGCAATATCCCCATATGTTTGGTTTAATACAAGCTAAAACTAATATTTAGGCTTCCTTAAACTAGTGTTGCCAGATGGTTTTTGATGAAAGTAGTTCATGGGGCTCCAAGTCCCGAACTTTCCCGGACAAATGACGATCAGAAAAAGAGTACAAAACAAGGACGAAAAAAACAAAATTTTTATTATGATTCTTAGAATCTCAAGTATCCATTATTAGTTCTGTTCGTTTACTAGATTTTAATTATCTCCGACTGATTTTTCGATTAATTTCTAAATTAAGTGGATAAGTGAAAATAATCCCGGACATTTTATTAAAACTATACCGGACGTTCCCCGCAGAAGCAAAAAAGAGTGCATGTCCGGGAAAACCCGGACGGATGGTAAGGCTACCTTAAACTAACAACTTAAACCTAAGATACTTAAAACTAGGACATGAAAAGCCTTAAAACTTGGACTTAAAGATGACCCAACAAACATTTTATTCAGTAAAACTGAAGAACTTTATATTCAGTAAAATGGAAGAACATAGGTGAATAAATGACTATAAATAATCATGCTTTTATTCATTTTAGTGAATGTTTCTCCAATCATTTATGAATCATTTAAAAGATTCAGAAATGAAGGCCAGTGTTGCCGAAAGTACTCCCATAGGAGTATTGACTCCTTTCACGAAAGTGTAATGTCAACCTAAAGAAATTTAATTCACTTAAAATTTAATGCTAATTTGCATTTCTCAGCACTTTTATCCGCCAAACTGTCTTTAAAAAGGGAATCGCCCTCTTTCTAGTTTGTGTTGATTTTGTTTACTTCTGATCGGAATATTGTAATAGGTCAAAATTCAAATGAATGTGTTCGAGTCAGAGGGATTTTTGGCTTGGAGGGATTTCGACTTGGAGGATGACTTTTCTATGCAAAATTGAAGGAAATTCAAAAATTGTGTCGAAAAATTGGAGTTAAAGGAGGTTTGACTTAGAGGAATTCGACTGTATAATATATTTATTTTTTTTTTTTTCTAAATTAAGTTTTGAAAAAATGCTGTCCCCACATTTATTTTTAAAGCTAAAAAATGTCGGTACTAGGTACTATTTCTTTCAAAATACTCCCATTTTTTGCCTGCGGTACTTCCTTATAATATTTCTTTCCGGCAACACTGATGAAGGCCCATTTCTCAGGAAATTGGATTTAAATTTAATCATAAATGAATTCATTTCTGAAGAATTTCTTCATTTAACTGAATCATTATGATTCATTTTTGAAGACAAATATTTGCTGGGAAGGAGAGTGGTGAAGGAAATTAAGTTTGAGGTGGACAGAGCTGCGGTTGAAATCGAAAATAGAAAGTTTGGAATTAACCTTTCGCAGCATACGGGGTTTTGGTTCATTGGAGCCATAATATGAGGTACGGTGGTTTAATGGGTAAAAAAGTCGAGGGCAACGTAAATTACGAGGGTTTGTGTTAAAGAAAATAGAGTTGTAAAGAGACGCACAATCGATGGACCTTGAAAGAAGACGATAAATGAAAAGTATGTCCACAGCGTCTCTGCGTTTCTCAAGGGTATTCAGGTTAACGAGATTGAGCCGGTCTATGTAGGGCGGCAAGAGAAAAGGATCGTCCCAAGGCCGACCTCGAAGGGCAAATCGAAGCAAGCGACGTTGGACGTTCTCAATTCTGTTTGCATGAACTCGATGAAAGGGAGACCACACTTGACTAACGTATTCAAGAAGGGGGCGAACTAAGGTAATATAGAGAGATCTAGTCAGGTAAGGGTCGGAGAATTCATTATACCATCGTTTAACAAAGCCGAGTGATGAATTAGCCTTACAAATTATTTCGTCAATATGCGAACGAAAATTTAGTTCCCTGTCATACAATATGCCAAGGCCGCGAAGAGAATGAACGAGAGAGATTGGTTGACCGTGGAGAAGGTAAAGTCGGGGAGGGGGCTTGCTGCGCTTGCGTGATAGGGTAATGGATTGGCATTTGGGGGTGTTGAGTTCCAAGCAATTTTTGAGGCACCAGGTCGAATAACGATCAAGGTCTTGTTGAAGGAGATAGGAGTCTTGAGGTGTTTAAAAACTTGGAAGTAAGTTTAACTGCTGGAGGGAGTAGAGGATCAAAAATTTCAGAAGCCTTAGAGATTGGGATAGGTGTCTCATTAAGAGGAGAAATAGTAGGAAGAGTAGAGTTGGAGCTAACAGAGGTAGACGGGGCAGGATTGAGAACATGGGAGTGTATGAAGTTCGGGTAATTGGATTTCGATGACTGCCTAAACCAGAAATACAACAAAACGAACAAAACAAAAGAAGAATCGTGAAAATTTGCCCAGTGGTTATTCAGTTATATCGTCATCGGTCATCGAGTTTCACCCCGAAAGAATTATATATAAAAAATAGACGATAAGATTTGTTCGCAATTCGCCCATTCGCAATTCGCGCTCATGTGAATAGTCCTTTATATTTTAAAAATATATATATTTATAATATAATATTTAGGCTCCCATTCGAAAAGGTAAACCACTATTCTGTTTTACTCAACAGAGACCCCCAACTATGGCCGATTTTCCATTACTTGACTAAAAGCTTTATTTATATGGGGATTTTTATAAGTGCGTTAGTTTCTATTGTTAAATAGAAATTCGTATTGATAAATGTCACGTGGATTCAAAAATGCCGACCCACCAACAGACTTGCATCTTGCATATGCCACTTCCGCTGTGCGCAGATCTGAGAAGTGTATATTTACTCTGATTATGCTTTGAAGGGAAATTTGAGTTCTCTGGGCGAGTTCTAACTTTTAAGTTGTTAATTGTTAAACTAAAAGAAGAAACTTCTTTTTTCAAAAATTCAAGATCAGACAGAAAATGATTTAAAAATAAAAATAAATTATTTATAATTAGGATTAGCCTTCTTGTCGAATGAGAAATATTTCGACCTGACTAAAAAGGACACAAAGAATAAGTCTTACATCTACGATACTACAACCAAATTCGTTCAACTGAAGCCAGTTTTGCCAATTGATGAACAATTTTGCGTGGCAATGCCTGAAATTGATTCAAAATTAGAAAACTTTAAGGCTTCTTGTCATAGGGGATCTAAGAAGTCTGAAGAGGTAATGGAACATGTCTTATCCGCAAGGTAAGTTGTCAGCAAATTGAATAAAATTGTTACATTTATACATAATATGCTTTTCTTTATAGAGTTATCCACAAGCTAGACAGTATTCCAACCGAAATATGCGGCTTAGTTCACAACTTTAAGTTTAGTAAAGTGACCTTGGCAAGTTACTTAAAAGAGTAAGCTTAACGTATTTGTGATGATTTATTTTATGTTAAACCGTAAGAAAAAATCCTACCATTCCCCAGGGCACTAGATCATTTTATTGGCAATAAGATCAAGTCTAAACATTCTCCCAAATGGAAGACCAAAATTAACGCTATCAGAACAGATTTCAATTTTAAAAATCAACGAATGACAGTCTACAATACCATGCTACGGAAAAATAATTTTCCAAAATATCATGAATTCCTAAAATGTAACGGCGATCTGAAATCAATTGACGTTAATAAAATTTGAAATATATTTATAATAGTGATACACATCCCGCCATCTATTTACTCAACCCAAGACTCATAGTTCAGAACTGTTTCCTTGTTTTTCTTTGATCTCAGCCGTAAGAAAACTTTTGAACACCACATAATTCCTCCTGTCAGCTGTCATATGTCAAATAACCGCATTAAAAAAAAAAACGAAAACACCACTCATTTTTGTTGGTCATAAGAAAAAGTAAATCCGTTCGTCTTTCGCATTTGTGACAACGAAACAACTTTTAAAACAATTTTCACTCACCCTGCGTAATGTCCGCAGAAAATGCTAAGAAGAATTTCAAAGCCATGCCAATTAAAAAGGAACCCCTCGCGATTAATGGTACTGCCGACGCAGCGGCAGCACTTCGCCTGTCATCATTTTCGATGCCTCGCGATTTGACTCTGGGTGGCGCATCTCGTGGTGGACGAGGAGCCGGCGCCAACAAAAAAGTATTTACACCAAATCTCAACGTCACTCGTAATAAAAATGCGTAAGTTGCCTAAATATAAGTTTACCTTCAAAATACATACTCTTTCCTTCCCTAGCAATGTAAAAACATCGAAAGACACGTCCGTTCGCGGTAGAAACCGTCCCGAACGTGGTAAATCGGATCGTGGTCGTGGCCGAGGTGCAAGTCGCGGCAGTGGTAACCTAATCCAAACGGCTGGGGTCTTCTCAGAAGGTGCTGGCGCCCTAAACATACGGAAACATATATCTAGCTCTTACAGCCGGTCAGACGATGCCCCATCGGCCATGAAGAAGCCAACCCTTATCAAGAGGGAAGGCGGCACGAAGATCGACATCAAGGCTGAAGCGGATCACATTCGTGAGTTGCTCGGAGACTCGGATACTGATGACTTTGAGATTGGCAATTCTGACCCGGATTGGATTCCAATTAAACTCAATGAAGGTGAGTCGTAGTTAGATGACTAAGAGCACGTGTATTTGAGTAGAAAATGTGTCCAAGAAAATGCACTCCTGCCCTCCAATGCTTTAGAGACTCGATATCTATTAGATTGGATTGCCCTCATTGTGGTGCTACAGCTAGAATAATTGTAAACCCTGTAACTAAACCTAATGCACCGCAAATTGTCACATATTCGCAGCCAAACGGAGAGAGTTTAAAGTTGAGAAAAAGGAAGAGCCAATTGAATTGGAAATGAAAACCGAATCAGAAGGCGCAGGTAAGACTGAAGCGATGCTTGTCGGGGCAGTTCGTTTGTGTTCATTTTGCTTGTTTAAGTTGGGGCACTTTCATTGTTCTCGCTATCGTCTGTGGTTATATTTTGAACTTGGGTTAGCGAAGAGAGGTTTGTTCTTACCTACATGTTCGGAATGGAGCACGAACAAGAATCAATGGACAATCTTCCTCGCCCATTTGATGAACCTAATGAAGCTGATGCTGTCAACTCTGTGCCATAATTCCAGTGTTGCCGTTCATTGAAATAAAGGCACCATCAAAGGCGGACTGCAACTGGCACTCTGTCGGGTGCAGCTGGTTTTATTCCCTTGAAGTTTTAACATTTCCAGGCGATTTCTCATAACCTATCATTTAAATTGAGCATTCGAATCGTCCTTGTTCGAGAGTTTCCAGAAATGTCCGCTAGTTTATTCGCTTTCGGCTCATTTAGCATATATTAATTTCCAGCATTGCATTCGCAATAAAAACGGAAAACATTTGCACTTCATATCGCCTTTCTTTCAACAGAAAAACCCGAGATTGTTCTGCAAAAGTTGCAAGCGATGCACGTAAATCGAACCAACAGCAACATGCCCCGTTATCCAGATTCTCTTGATGAGTTATTTACCAATTCTCTGCCGCAAATATTCATGATGCAGGTGAGACAACATAAGGTACGCCCATTATAACACATGCTCTCACTGTTTCCATTTAGTTGCCAGATGTGTTACCGTGCGTGGACCCTGATGACAGTCCGGAGAACCAGCCGCCAAGCACCAGCAAAGAACAGCCTTCCGTGGTGAGTTGCAACAACAGATTTTTACCCGTCAGTAAAGTAACCTAAATATATTTCAGCCTGAACCGGTGGAGAAGAATAACCCCCTCAAGGAAATGGTCGAGGGACAAATAGGTAAGCTGGTTCGCTACAAGTCGGGTAAACTAAAACTAGTCCTCGGTGATTCGCAATTCGATGTCACCATGGGCATAGAGACTGGATTTCTTCAAGACCTTATGTCGATAAGCACAAATCGAGAAGAACGAAGCGGTAACATGATCAACCTAGGACCGATTCAAGCCAAACTAACTGCCACGCCCGACTGGGAGTATTTGTTGCGGCAAAAGTGATGTCAAAGATGGCCAACTAAGCCGGGACATAACTCATCACCTCTCGTTCAATGTTTCGTATGACTATACACAAGCTTGATATATATATAATAGACTATTTGTTAAACTGTTGATTTAAGCTAGATTTTTATTTTTTTATAAATGAAGAACACGAACTCAGTCGACAAAGTATTGTGTGTGTGCAATTCTGAACTAATTTGCAGCTTCCAGTAGCTCTGTCTGTGGCTGTTTCGACTCTGGAGCACCTCCAGGTACGGTAGCACGTCCGCGATACATATTACCTCGAAGATCAATAGAGAAGTTGTAATCGACTGGATTGGCCAGAGCAGTTTCGATAGCCGCGTCAATGGTCTCACGTGTTATGAATGTTTTCGCCAATTCCTGCAATTAATTAACCATAAACAGTTCTATTCGTCATGTAAATAAGCGCAATGACCAACCTTCTGCTTCTTGACAATTTCTTCGATTCGTTCGAGATGTTCCGCCTCCCTTTCCTTTGCCAATTCTAACCTTTCTTTTATGTACTCTCGGCGAGCTTCGGCCTCCTTTCGCAAACGATGATCACGTTCCTTGGCGATTTGATCATTCCAAGCTTTATTTAACTCCAAGCAACGTTGGTGATCTGCTTCTTCCTGCTCGGGCGATATAACCAAGTGATCGGCAGTCGAAGTGGCACGAATACGCTCAGACTCTTCACGGAAAAACAATCGAATCGATCGCATTTGTGTTCTAAAACAATAAATAGCATTCGTGTTAATAATTTTGTTTCATATATTTGTCTAAATTTACTTGTAATGATTATGCAATCGAAGTAATTCGAGTTTCTCGTCTTCTGATTGAGGCTTCTTTACGGGAATGCGGAACAACTTGCTCTTGGCAACTGGTAACCACCGGGGCTTTCGACGCCATCGTACAAATTCCAGACTAACTGAACAGTTTGTGAATTTGGTTTCGGTGTTTCGTGCAAGCACTGTCAGGCCGGAGCGAAACATATTTTTTAAAGGTATTTGTTTGTTTTCTGTACTGGAGCAGTGGAACTTTTCACTTTTTTATAGGTTACGAATTACGAACGATTAAAAAGAAATGAAAAAGTGACATATGATATATGTCATTGAGGGATAAATTCACCACTAAACTCGTACAGCGGCTGTTTGGGGAACTTTCACGGAGTAAAACGAACAGATTTTACATATAGGTGTCGCAGATAAACAAATAAATGTCGTTTTCCATTGTGATTTTCAGATTTTGCTCTCAGATTTCAGATTTTTCTTACTTTGCATCTGTGGTGGTGCGTGTTTTAAAAGTCACCTGTTCTTAAATTGTAATTTGTGTTTGTAAAAATCCATTCAATTTATTTTAATAACTTTTGCAGCGGCCAAATATTAATTTTTTTTTCTATTTTTCACAGACCTCTCGTGTAAAAACGTAAGTAAACACACTTTAAAGTTTGACAAACGACAAATGTTTTGGTGTTAGTGCAAATAGGTGTGAATCTCGCTCGGATATCGAGATTCGCAAAATTGCTCTGACTCTCAAAAAAAGTGTTTTTTTGCGCTCAATGGTCAATGGAACATGAAATCTGACAGCCAGCTGATTTCGAGAGCAGAAAAACTGTTTTTTTCTGTCCCAATGGAAAACGACATAAATGGATAGGTAGGTTAGGTACCTTAGCTACCAAAGATAATGGAATACATTGCATTAAAGTCCAATTCATGAACTCACATATCCTACAAAAGAAATGAGCAAGTGTGCGTGACTTCATGAATTTTTATGGAAAGCTTTTGTTTTGGGCAGCCGCCTTTCCACTGGAAAATTATATATCTCTGTAGTCTGTATTCCATTATCTTTAGCATAATTGGGTAGTTCGCGAGACACGACAGAGTTCGAATTTGTGTTTCTTTTTTCGTTCGGAGCATGATCAGAGCGCGCTCTATGAGCTCAGAATGAATTGACTGAGCAGGTTGACTAAAAAGCTGATTACACATAGATATACATTCATACTTCCCGTCACATGTGACAGCAAAAAAAAAAAAAAAAAAAAAAACAGGAAAGACAGAACAACATCAGAACGATCTGAGCGCGCTCTGAGTCGAGCTCAGTTCGGTGCTCAGCTCTGAACTAAAAAAGAAAAAAGCCTAGTGTCAAATAAGTAGAAGAAGAAACCAAGAAGAAGAAAAGCTTAGTTAGTACGCTGCTCGAGCTAAAAGCCGAATTAAATCCTAGCCGTGTATAAGGGTTTGTACTCCTGTGTACCTTCTCCTCGACGAGGTTTTAAAAAAAAAACATCCTTGCTTACTACTCCCGTTCTCCGCAACACAAAACGCAACAGAACACAACGAATTGTCAAAATTTTGCTTGAGAAAATCCGCCGCTGCATGGACACGCTTAATTTTGACAGCTACACGAAGTTCCTACATTCTGAACAAAAGTTTAATTACCACTCAGCTAAAGGGATTCGCTTAAATTTAGTTTAGCTAAATTTTTGAGAGAATTTTGTATGGGAGCAAAAATTAAGCTCGAGCAGTGTAGGTACTAAGCTTAAAGCGCAAATTAAATAATAGTGTTACATTTTGGCTGTGGGGATTCGAAAAGATAAAACACTATTCTGTGCAACTTTGCCAATAAAATCTCTTTATTTACACTTTTCAAATATTCACTTATTTAGTACCAAACAATAACACTTTAATCAATTCTCGAACGTTTCAATCTGTTCGCTTTATTACTTTCACTTTATTTCTTTTACACTTATTTATCTCTCAGTACAATATCACTTTATTACTTTTCTTAAACTCTCAATCCAATCGCTTTGTTCTATTACTTCACACTTATCTTTCTTCGTACTCAACTATCGCGCGCTAAAAATCCACTGCTCTGCCTGTTGTCAACGCGCCCCTTTTATATCCGCGCTGCCACCTATCGGCGAATATTCTAGAAATGGATAGCAGATGCACTCCCGATGTATACTCCATCTCTTCTCCAGAAGGTACTAGAATCACTTGACAGATTCTATTCCATTCTCCAATTGGAAGTGGAACATGGGGTGTTACCAGGTGCCCGATTCACCACAATTCCTAAGTGTGTGATTCACTAAGTGCCTGTCACTAAGTGTCCGATTCACCAAGTACCCGATTTACCACATTATCCCCCTCTTAAACTTGTTCGTCCCGAACAAACTCGCTAGCATTTTCACCATTTTAGCGATGATCCACATGAACGACTTTCAGCTTGCCTCTTCCTCGTTGGATGTGATAGACAACGTCGTTGATGCGCGTCACGATTTTATAGAGTCCTTCCCAGTCCCGCTGCAATCCAGGTGATAGGCCCCTCCTCGATGGGGACTATACAGCCACACCAGATCTCCTTCCCGAAATCCTGCAGCCGTCGTCGTACCAGCGCCGCACCTGGCCCTCATGCGGTCCTCCGCTGGAAGTACCTCTGTAGTGCTGCATCGAATACTGAACCAACCCTGCGTTGCTTCCAGATCAAACTCTTATCTTTCTTCGGCTTTAATGTGTCCTCCTTTTCGTTTTTAATTATGTCCAGCTTGATGTCTAAAGATAGATACATCGACAATTGCATCTTTTAATGGTTTTAAAAATGTTTGTTCACCGTTCTGGACCCTGGGTTCTTTTTTTTTTTTTTTTTTTTTTTATGTGCCCTTCAGCTACTTTTTGAATAGACTTGTCATTATCTTATCTTTATTTTTTTTTTTTTTTTTTTTTTTTTTTTTTTTTTTTTTTTTTTTTTTTCTTTCCACTGTTTCAAGCTTCTTGTCAGATGATGAAGAGTGTATACCAAAATCTGAATCGGTATCCAGATTCGGCTGGATGTGCGCCCGTTTTGTCGGCTCTTTAGCTGCCTTGTCAGTTTCTTTTTCTTCTTCTGCTGATGACCGGCGCGCTTTACCCGAGTTGATGGGCTATAAGATATTTCTTCCGATTCCTTAGAAGTGGACGGCTCCTCCTCGGACACAACTTTCGTACCTTCCTTCGGGCCCAATTTCTGTTCATAGCGATAAAACACATCCAAACCGTTTTGTTTCGTGACATCACCTATTGCCTCCAGATACTCTTCCCTCTTCTCTTGTTGCTCTGCCTTTTGCATCTCCTCCAGCTCTTTTCTATATGCCGACGTAATAAATGACTCTTTGCCCTTGAATTCGTCACCTTCCAGTTCGCGTTCTTTTTGTGCGGCCACAATGGAATTTTCTCGCTCTTCAAGTGAATTCTTTTGCGCTTCGAACTTCAATTCCATAGAATCTTTCTGTTGTTCTAGAGAATTCTTCTGTTCTTCTACTAGAGAATTCTTTTCTTCTGCGAACTTCGATTCCATGGAATTTTTCTGTTCTGCGAATATCGATTTTATGGAATTTTTCTGTTCTGCGAATATCGATTCCATGAAATTTTTCTGTTCTGCGAACTTCGATTCCATAAAATTCTTATGTTCTTCTAGATAATTCTTATGTTCTTCTAGAGAATTCTTTTGTTCGGCGAATTTCGATTCCATGGAATTTTTGTATTCCTTAAGAGAATTCTTATTTTCTTCCATCTTGGCAAGAAGTACTTCCATCATAGCGGTTATATCAATGCCTGTACTTACTTGTTCTTCTACCACGTCGAAAAGCATAGATTTCGGATCTGCTCCCTCGCATTCGACAGTTTCCTGCAGTCGAAGTATGAGGTCGCTTTTTCCTCCAGCTGTGGAGAGATTCCGCTTTTCTAGCTCACTTTTTAGTTGGGGTATGCTTAGATGCAGCAATAAACGACCCATTTTGTTTGTCTTTTGTAATTTCCAAATTCACTTTTTTTTTTTTTTTTTTTAGTCTTAGTAGCACTTACACACTTAGCACAGAATAAGTTTTATCCCACTTCTGACACCAATGTTACATTTGGGCTGGGATTCGAAAAGATAAAACACTATTCTGTGCAACTTTGCCAATAAAATCTCTTTATTTACACTTTTCAAATATTCACTTATTTAGTACCAAACAATAACACTTTAATCAATTCTCGAACGTTTCAATCTGTTCGCTTTATTACTTTCACTTTATTTCTTTTACACTTATTTATCTCTCAGTACAATATCACTTTATTACTTTTCTTAAACTCTCAATCCAATCGCTTTGTTCTATTACTTCACACTTATCTTTCTTCGTACTCAACTATCGCGCGCTAAAAATCCACTGCTCTGCCTGTTGTCAACGCGCCCCTTTTATATCCGCGCTGCCACCTATCGGCGAATATTCTAGAAATGGATAGCAGATGCACTCCCGATGTATACTCCATCTCTTCTCCAGAAGGTACTAGAATCACTTGACAGATTCTATTCCATTCTCCAATTGGAAGTGGAACATGGGGTGTTACCAGGTGCCCGATTCACCACAATTCCTAAGTGTGTGATTCACTAAGTGCCTGTCACTAAGTGTCCGATTCACCAAGTACCCGATTTACCACAATAGAAACAGAATTGAAAAAATGATGTTTATCAAAAAATGTAAATGTAAACAGTACACTGGCCATTATAAATCGGATTTAAAGGGTGGTTAAGTTTTAAGGGCCGATGTTGATTTTGCATAAAACACAAATTATTTAGGAAGTTATTGTCATTTCTTTTTATTATGATAATATTGGTATGGTTCAATTATGTATGGAACAAAATATCGGCCAAATGGCCGCCGCGACCTCGGCGGCACACCTCCATCCGATGGTCCAAATTTTCGATGACGCTGAGGCATATAATTGAGGTTCTATGCACTATGCCGTTAATGTGCCGAATTATCTTATCCTTTAGCTCTTGAATTATTGCTGGCTTATCGACGTACACCTTTTCTTTCAAATAACCCCAAAGAAAGAAGTCCAACGGTGTCAAATCACATAATCTTGGCAGCCAATTGACATCGCCACCACGTCAGATAACACGGCCATTGAATTTGTCACGCAAAAGAGCCATTGTTTCGTAAGCTGTGTGGCAAGTGGCACCGTCCTGGTGAAACCACATATCGTCCAAATCCATATCTTCCAATTCGGGCCATAAAAAGTTCGTTATCATCTCACGATAGCGACCACCATTCACAGTAACTGCCTGACCGGCCTAATTTTGGAAAAAATACGGCCCGATGATGCCGCCAGCCCATAAACCGCACCAAACAGTCACTCTTTGTGGGTGCATTGGTTTTTCGACAATCACTCTTGGATTATCATTCGCCCAAATGCGGCAATTCTGCTTATTGACGAATCCACTGAGGTGAAAATTGACGATATGCATTTTGATTCGAACGCCCATTTTCATAAAAAGCCTGAATAACTTTAACGCGTTGCTCGATTGTGTATCTTTCCATGGTTCAAATTGAGTTAGTCTGAAATTGAGAAATGTCAAATGAAATGCAGAAAAAGCACCAAATATAAATGAAATCAAATAAAAAGTCAGTTACAAATGAGAATTTGAACGATTTGACAACGTCTGTCACTGTGAGCAATAACCAACTAGTCCAAAAAAAGTTCTTGGGCTAATACTACCTAATATGTTCAAGCTTTTTATGTTAGGGAAATGTTTTGTTTTCTCTTGTTGGCTCTCTTCTGTTAAAACTTTTGCGTGAGGGAACGAAGTTTGATTAAATTTGGCTAATATGTTCGTTTGAATGCATTATCGTTAGGGAACAGCCCTGTTGAAATAAATAAATTCAATAAAATAATACTAGTTCAACTAAAAGTGGAAGCACATTGGTTAAGCTAAGATTAGACTGCCAAATATGCATATGTATGCCAACAGGCAAATGACCAGATTAGCTGTCAAATGACCAAAATGCCAGGATTATCAAAACTGTATATTAGACTATATGACCAAAATTACCAATATGGTCATATTTGACTTGCTGGTCATTTAAGGCATTTGTTATTTTTTCATTTCATATTTGTTATTTTTCCAGAAAAAAGAGAACGAAAATGAAAATATATCACAATCCCACGAACTCAAACACCGATGACAACAAAATAATTCTTGTTCCATCAAAAATGCCAGCAATGCCACAAGGAAGTTTCAATAAAGAGCATATGGGTATATAGGCTTTATGCTGGCATTCGTGCTTATTGTCCGATTACACTATGCTATTTTGGCATTTTTATCTGTCAAAATCGGCGTGGTCATATGTGGCATTTAGGTCATTAGAGCATATGAAATATGCCCATTACATTGTATGACCATATTTTGACAAGAGAACTGTCAGAAATTGGCATTTTATGACCACTTGGCATACCGTCTAATCTTACCTTTAGTTTCGCGTTTTCATATCATTGTCAGTGATGCCATTCTGGCATTTTTAATGCTAGATCTAGCATTTTCGAAGACTTGAAAGCATTTTAAATAAAAAGAAAAATGCCAGATGCTGTTTTAGAATTTTTTTGGATTTTAGTATTTTTCGATATTTGCTCTGGAATTTTAGTCATTCGTAAATTTGTGGGGGGTATCGGGTAGGTGCGCGGGAGCTGACGGTCTATATAACACTTAGTTTATGGCCATGATCATGAGCCATCTGTCTATTGAATAGGAATATGTGGTTCTGTCATCTGTGTTAGTGACCCGACAGCCGAAAGAGAATTTAGGACAATTCGAATTTCGTATCTGAAAATCGCAGGCGATGGATGTAGGTAATGTCTGAAATATTGTATTGACCATAAACAAATCATACTGAGACCCCCAACTCACAATCCTCTTGCCACTGGCCCCCTCAATTTTTGCCAGGAATCCGCCATTTTGTTGTCCTATCCGTGTACGCCAATTCCTATCCGTTTTGCTTTGCCCACAGTGAAAGGTAAAAAGATTAGGTGCGAATGTGTTGGTGGAGAGGATTTTTGACATTTGTCAATACGAATTTCTATGCAACAATACTAGCGCACCTAAACTTTTTTGGGAGCGTAAAATTGAGCTTGTAGGCAAATAACTGTTAATCGGTCGAAGTTGGGGGTCTCAGTATTGTCTCTGCTCACCATCACCCGATGCTCCAGCTTTGGTTGTTCGCTTGGCTGTTGGTTCAACTGATCCTACTGATTCTGCTACGGCTGCACGTACGCCTTCGCCAGTTGTCGTTGTTTGTCTGGTTGCAGTACTGGCATGGTACTTTTTGTATTTCTCATTCCCCTCTACACAAGACAGTTGTTGTCGTCACAATGTATTAATATTTAGTACGAGTAGCAAACACAGGATTAACTTTTTTGTCGCTTCGAGTTTATTTGACGCGGTATCATTCGTGTATAAGAAGAATCGGCGGTGATTAAAGAAGACTTTTGAGAAAGAAATGTATTTTTTCACTTTGACTCAGTCAAAGAATACCGCTAATGATATGCTGAAAGTTAACGGCACTGACAGTCTATGTTGTAATAAATCGATGTCAAAGACTTTCTCTCTAGGATAAAAGTGCTATTTGTGTGCTAGGCAGCTACCTACAGATTTTAAATGAATCACAAAAAGCTGTAACTTTGAAAAACTGACCGACTGAACACTCCTAATAAGTTCGCTTACCTACAAAAACACAACACAACCACAAAAGTTTGAATTTTTAAATAAACTTCATTTATTCTAGGACTAAAATATTCCATTTATACAATTTGTAATGCAATTCATCATCGTATCGTTTATAGTTTAAGAAAAAATAATATCTTTCAACAAAAATATATAGGTATTTATAATATACTTATTGAATACAATTAAGTTTAAAACTAATTACAATTTACGTGTATTTATATTTTCAACAAACAAACAAAATATTTTGTGCCTGTTTCTACAGTAATTACATTTAATATTGTGAGATAAAGTTTAAACATTATTAAAAGTAAATAAATTGAAAAAAATCAAATACATAAAACGTTTCTATTTAAATCACAGTGTCAGCAACGAATATCAAATTGCGGATGATGCTTCGTGCTCAAACATCGGACGGAATCGTTTGCTGTGTTACATAATACCTAATGTGTATGTTTAAATATATATTTAAATTTAATTGTCTTCACTTAAGACAAAATCCAAGACTGATGGTGCAACAATATGTTCATTTATAAAATAATTACAATAATTTATACATCTTCGAAAACTGTTTTGTACTCACACACAAGGGCGTTAAATAATTTTTTTTTTTTAATTCGTAAAAACAATTATCTACGTAAATCAATGGAAGACAATTATTATTTAAGGTTTTCTTTGAGGCTAATGTTAAAGTTAAAATAGGCGTACGTTAAATTTATTAAAAATGGAAGTTCTTCATTTGAAAACTTTGCTTTAGCCCGGTTTTTGTGTTTTTGTTTTGTTTTTAAATACATGCCCCACCGGGGGGCAATATTCATACATCGTTTAAAGTTAACCAATAATAATTACAAATTAAAATATATAGGTATCTAAGAAGAAGAACTCAGGACTTAATGCAAGAATTTATGCAATATTACTTTTTACACAGTCTTTTTTCTTAAAAACAACGTTTAAATTTTAAACGAACTAATAAGGTAGGTTGGTGGTGAGATATATAAGTAATACACTTTCGACGTTCTAGACTTCTGTACTATGCGTTTGTATTCGAACTTTTTTCACACTGCCATTGCGATTCATCGGAGGCGAATGTCCTGATCCTGAGAATCCTGGATTTTGTATACCCAGGGCGTCTTTCGGTCGGGGTTTCTTTAAGCTCGACCGGAGTGGTGATCGTGTCACCGATTCAACAGTCGAACCATTTGAGACACTTGTTACAGTAGTGCTCATTGATGCAACGCTGCCACCGTTTCGAATACCACTATACGGTTTACCCGACGCATCTGTCACGGAGATTCCTGCAAAAGATAAGACTAGTTAAAAAAATGTGCTGATGAAAATAATAAGCTATAGACAAAGGTTGCCAGAATTTTTGACACTGGACACTGCCTTTAAATACAAAACATTCTAGATGCAAGGCTAGAGGACATTCTCTTTTACGGAGTGATTTCTTAGAAACGCCAATGGCAACTTCTAAAAACAACTCTTACCCAGTGGTAAAGTAGAACTGATAGTTTGAGGGTGTGTATTGATTATGGAAAAACTAATTTCAAGGTTTGAAGCTTGCTTGCTTGACGATCGACCTTTTTGGGAAATATTTCGAATATAGATGGAAGTGAATTAAGTTTTATTAATTAAAATCCTCTGATACAAGGTATAATGACTTAACCCAAATTTAAATTTTTAACTTGAGGCAGTTTACTAACGACGGGGCTAATTGCAGTGACTGATTTTGTAAAGCGTCGCAATAGCAAGTACAGCACTGCCCTAACATTGACCGGACCCCTAACATTGACCAAAAACAGGAAAATATTACTAAACGCGGTAGTGGGTAGTTAATTTATAATTTCTATATAATTTTTTGTTTTTCGTATTAAGCTATTTGTTACTAGATGGCATATTATATGTTGAGGGTGTGGCAGTACTTGACAGCATTACCACGGCAACTATCCGCCAACAAAAACCGCCACCATCGCATAGGAGAACTTTTGAAATAACGAAGCTGGGGCCAGATGTTTGGTCTCGCAAAAAGGCAGATGTTTTTCGGAAGCAGACAAGGACACTTGCCTTTTTTATCAAATCTTTATTCATGTAGTTTTTAGATGTAATCTTTTTGTGAAATTAAAATATCTCAAATAAATCATTTTTCATTGCGGCTAACATCGAACGTCTACAAGGGGAAATTTTTAATGGATTAACGTTTTCGCGGGAACTTTTCAAATGCTCCTAAAATTGTGTGATTTTGAGTGGTGCAAACTTTTGTCTGTTGTACTGAAACTACTGCTTGTATAGCTCAACATTTTTTATAATGAAAACTATTTTTGTTTGTCTATTAAAATACTAGAAAATTATAAATAATAAGGTTTTTGAAAAAGCTATTCGAATATTTATCATATTGACCGACTGGATCCTAACATTGACCACTGTTTCTTTTGATCGTTTTCTAACAATTAGGTATCAATCTTTAAATGTTTTACAATATTTTTTACCCTAAACACTTCATAAAACTAGTTCTTCGTAATTTAATTTAATTCTGGTTTAATATTATTGTAAATAAAAGGTACAAACTAAGTTTCTTTTAATTTTATTTATTTATAAGTATTAAAACATTTACATTTAAAAAATATACCTATAGGTGTATTAAATATTCAGTAAAAGAAAATAGAGTTAAAATCTAATGTTTGAGAAAAAAAAAAAGATTATATAAAAAAATACTTGAAAAATCGTTATTGCTGGTACAATTTCATCTCTGGTCAATGTTAGGAATTCGATGTCCTAACATTGACCACCCACTTTTTCCTATATATAGATCGAAAAGGAATCAAACAAGTTTAGTAAATCTTTTCTTTTATGATACAGAACTATAGTCCCCATAATCTAATAGTCGAAAGTTGTGGATATCTTTAAACAGAGCTGTTAAATTCAACGTCAAAGTTCAAAACTGGTCAATGTTAGGGCAGTTGATGTAAGTAAGTAAAAAAAACTGCAGTCTACGCCTCTCATGACTGAAGCTCATATTTAGCTTTGAAATTGGGGTTATTACCAAACAATGGGAATAAAAGGATGAAGGAAATTGTTTTTGATTCTGCTAGCTCACAATTACCTATTTGAAAGCAAGCAGCAGCTACTGTCATAGTTCTACATCTACAATAGTTTTCCTCAGTTATCTCAGTTTTTAAGCAGTTCAAAGAAAACTTCGCGCGCACCTCAGTTCTCGGAGCTAAACTGTCAAAACTTTCACAAATAATAGTGTCTGTAAAGTGACAGAAAACTGATCGAAATTGAATTACAATTATTATACAAATAAAATATCTCTTTCATGTTCGCAGTTAGCACTACGGACGTGGTCGTTACTTGCATGCAAGTCTTTTATTACAGTTCCGCCTTTATCCTCTCGTTCTAACTCGCAAGTTGTTCTATTTTCCTTCTTTAAAAGGTTAGGAATTGCCTTTTAATGTGAAGCGTACTTAAAGCTAGTACTTTTAGGATATTGTTGAGTTAGATTTATTTTTTTGTGGGTGTGCCCTTTAAAATCAATGTTATGCAATGTTATTCAGGAATATCGTCAGAGCCATTCATAAGATCGAGCCAAAGCAAGGTATTGAAAAATTGGCAGGTCGGTTGGATGCACTACCTACTGCCCAAATGGGAACGTTAGCTCTTTCTAATAAAGCCACAACATGCCGAGAATAATAATTCGTTTTCGTTCATTTTATTTCAATTTTAAGAAGAAACTTCTATTCAAAACCAGTTCAAAACAGTTACATCTGATTGCAGTCTGGGTAGAAGGATAGGGACCACAATTCAGTCTGTCTGAGAAGATTATATTCGCCCTGTGTTTAAAGACTTCTTTGACATTTTATTAATTTTTGTTATAGCTGGTTGCTGGCACAGTAAAAATGTACCGCCTGGGAATTTTTAAAATCTTAGCAGCCCAAGGTAGGTACCTATACTTGCTATAAATATATAAATATTAATTTTGAATGTCCGCATTACATTGGCCGGGTTCCACTGCCCGCTAGACGTCTAGCAGAAAATATCCCAGATGAAGGAACGCTCGCGCTAGAACAATAGAACAATTAAAGAAATAATACAAATATTATACAAATAATATTTGAATTGCTATTTTATTAAATTAATACCAATTTTATCACAATTACATTTGCTCGGCTTCGTATTTACTTTTATTTTGTAAACATTTGAACGGTTTCCTATGACGGGTCATTGTTTTTTTTTTTCAATGCACCGGGTAGTTTTGCGCTACATTGAGAAATTTCCCTGAAAGGGATATTTCACAAAAAGTGCTAGACGTCTAGCACTTTTGGTGAAATGTCTATTTTTTTTATATGGAGTTTGACATGCCGCCAATCATCTAGCGGGCAGTGGAACGCGGCCATTTTGTTTTGAAAACAAAAAAATGTTGTTTATTTTTTGAAGTTTGTCAAATTGAACGCGTAAGATGCTCATAGCCTTAAGCCACTACTGGGGATAACAACACTGAGGCCTATAACTTTGCAGGCTCAGTTGTCGACACCGCTAGAACAAGATACGATACAAAACGTGTCCGAACTCTTAACGTCTTTATTGACATAAATTCGTTATGAAGAAATATTTTGTTTTTCAGATTTAAATTTGAGTTCAGACAATTGGGTTTTTTAAAGATGCAAAAGAAGGAGTGTTTTTAATTTTTTTATTTTTTTAGGAATGTAGCGCCCCCAAAGTAAGTAAGAGTTTTATGCTGCGTAGCACTTATGGTATGTATTTTAATTTTCAGTTTGCGGCTCACAGTATCTACGGCTAGTATTTTGTCGAAGGTACACCAAGCTCAGAAGAGAACAAATAAACCATAACATTTCTTCGCAGTGGGGATGTATATTTTTCCACACAGATAAGTTGGATGGATGGCTACCCCCAGCGTCAGAGTTGCTAGTAATACAACTATTATCTTTAAATGGGCAAAACAAATAAGAAAGAAAAAATTACCATTTCTCGTTCGTCCCTCCTTGAAGCCAGGATTATTAAATGTGGTAGCATTTGCAGGTGATGTGTCTACTCCCCCCATTGTGGGGTCTCCTTCAGGTTTTCTTGAGAAAAGCATATCATAGACTGACGCCACAAACAGGGCCAGTGTTAAAACTATAACAACTATCTGCAATTGGATTAATTTTTACATCTAAATTAAGCCCTTGTTGGATATGTTAAATACACTTACTTGTAAATAAAATGAGACTCCCCGCGTTACTCGAAATCCGTAATTTTCTGAATCATCTATCTGTACAGCAAACAAAACGGTCGCAATAATAGCCAGTAAACCTGAAATGGTCAACAAAAGAAACACATAAATCAAGAGCTTGTGTTTTGATGGCTTCAACTCACAGCCAATTAGCGCTAGAACCATTTTGGTCATAACCAAAGAAGTATACTTCATCACAACCTTCTCCCTGGATGATATCATTGCTATCTGTATTATTGCCAATATGCAATAAATACCCAACACAGCCGAACTAAGTACTGCCAAAAGGCCACTGATATAAACAGAAGCTGGAATTACACAAAATGTTAAATTTAGAGTGAAGCCAAAAAATATTTCAAGACCACTTACAGGCAAGTTGAAACTTGGACACATCACTGCCACATTTCTCTCTGTTGTAGGTAAGCTGTTTGCACACTTTAAAAGGACTAAAGTATCCTCTGTCGGAATCGTAATATCCACCTGCAGAGTAGGTGTTATAGTTATACTCGAATGCAAATATTTGTGAACCATTTTGATCGAAATATTATTTACTCACCAGATGGACTGTCGTAGTAGCCCCATATTGGTATTCCAATTGCGGCTGATGCTAATGCAAAGCAAATAAATCCCAAGCAGGTTAGCCCCGCAGCGTAAATAGAAGTTCTCGGTCTTGCCATTTCAACTTCAGCATAATTATACTATCTGTTTCGGTAGTTTATGTTAGTTTTTCATAATCAATACTTCATTTATTCGAACAGGTTTCTGTTGTGTTGTGTGTAGAGATATCGATGAAACCAGTCTCCAGCAATCCATTGAGATCTGAAAGAAGAAAATATTTTGGTTAGATGTTGTTGTTTCGAAATAAAATATCAGATGTGTAGATAGAAATATAGATATATAAGAAGAGAGATTGTGTTGTACGTCAACAATAACCTTTAAGAAATTAGCATAACAATGTAAATGCGAGGTTAGAAATTTATTTATATTTTAAATTTATTCAGATGATTGATTTTTATGAATAGCTATTTGGCGAGCTTATCGATGAAAGTAGTTCAAATGGAGTCACATGACTTTTTAATTTTAATGTACCTACTGTTCAAAAATACTATGAAACTTCATGTTTCGATAGCTTTGCCTATAAATACGTCTTTCATTCAGAACAAACTTTAAACGATTGACATAGGTCTTAGGTAACTTTCATTTAAAACTTATAGGTGATTGTCTCTCCAATCATCACAAACTGGACAAGTTTACATAAGGCCTCGGAAAAAATTGCCAATATACAGCAAGTAGTCAAAAATTGGACTCCCAGTCTGGCGGTTTTTTGAGCTTTTTAGAGTTCCCATTGTTTTAGACCCAATATTTAGTTATAGTTTAAATTATAGTTATAGATTCGCTTATACACATATTGATCACCTTTTGAACCTACAGCTTTTTAAAAACTTGATAGCAATGCTTCTGTTAATCCGAAATGTAATTTAATAAACCCATTTCGGCATTTCTAGTTTTAAAATCAGTTTTTTTTTTAAATGATTTAGATCATTGATAGCACATTCATATTTCAATATACATAAAAGGTTTTGTATCATGCCCATTTCAATTTATTGTCAACCATTTGCACTTTTTGCAAGCATTCATTTTCCAATTGAATGCTATTTCAACAGTATGTAAACACTGTAAAGTCAATTAGATAGATAGATAGATAGATAAATTCTTTATTTTCATGTTCTGTGAATGTACATTCAATGTGCCATATAAATTATGTTATACAGCTTGGCTTATTAGCCGTCTGCCGTTTAAACTTTAAATACATTAGCATTTTACAAATAACAAAGAGAGAATAGGGTTAATACAAATTATTTCAAATCTAAGCTCGTGACATAACAAATTGAGCAAAGTAAAAGTAAAGAAAAAGTTACTTAAAGTGTGCTATTACCTTAAATAAAAAGAAAACTAATTTTAAGTTATCAAAATAGAATATACATTTTGTCTATTGAAAGTAAAAGGATTGCAACTAAACAACAAATAGATTGAGAGGAGATACAAGTCTTGTAAATGTACATAAATAGGCTTTTAGTTTAGCTAAAACAAAAATTTAAAAAGCGAAAACAAAATTCAAGTTTGTATGTATATACCTAGGCTTTTAGTTTGGCTAAAACAAAAATAAAACGGGATTTACATTGCTGCAAAATAATTTCGATAATTCATAGCATGGACAACAAATCGAGTAGGTAAGCAATCTCCACCCACTACATCCATTAAGGATTTGAACACTTTCTTCAAACGATAAATAGCTTTTGTCAAAGTATAGTCTACGGATTTCCTGCAGAATTGGACACAATGCAAGGAAGTGAAAGACATTCTCGTCTTGATCAAGGTTACATAGTGAACACCTGGGGCTTAAATCGCTTCTATGCGGTCTGGAGTTCAGCTCTATCATTTCTGTACGAATTTTAAAGATCAAACTCATTTCCAGAACTGATAGCTTATTGCTAAAGTAATTGTTTGCTCCCAAGGTATGATTAAGCTGCCTATAAACTGACCTGGTCGATGACTCTTTAGCTCTATCCAAGCAAAGCTTAAAGAGATTGTTGTCAACAGCAGAAATGCAATCGTGGAGAATACTCCTCCACTCCCAAACATTTCTCTCGTTCAGCTGAATAGATATATTGTTTGCTGCGGCTAAATCGTACCAGTCTTTAAACGGCGAGTAGTTACATCTGAAAGCGATAAGAAGGACTTTTTTCTGCAGGTTATTATTAGACCTTAGTATAACTTTGCTGATGTAATCTGCATTTGCCTTTAGGTTCTTTGTAAAAACGTAAGGTAGGCCTGATTCTACATGAATTGCATAGCTAGGTGTAGATTGTGGAAGCTTAAAGATCCTTTTGAAAAAATACCTCTGTATGCTTTCAATCTCATCGCGCTGTCGATAGCCATAAATTTCATTCGCGTAGCAAAAACAACTATTAATTGTAGCATTGAAAACCCTAAATTTGGAAACAGGATCCACATGTTTATTTGAAAAGAACTTAGACCACATGATGTTAATTGCTGTTTTGGCTGCATGAGTTCTTTCTTTGATGTGAGGTCTTATATTGAGATTGTACGTTAATACAAATCCCAAGTACTTGAACTCATTTACAACCTCGATTCGGGTACCATCTAGTGACCAGACATGTTCTCTGCCACCACGATTTTGTGTTCTGAAGACAAGAATTTTAGATTTATCTGTGTTAATTTTTAAATCCCAATTGTCGCAATAGTTCTTTAATTTATTAATTTGAAGCTGGAGAGTATAGGGATTGTCAGAAAGGATAACAAGATCATCTGCGTAAAGTAACACTTTGACATCTACATCTCCGAACTTTATGCCTCCTGGGATACTGTCACACACGTCGTCTATAAAAAGAGAGAAAATAAGAGGGCTCAGAACACACCCTTGAGGAACACCAGAATCCGTAGGGAAAGTGGATGATTTTATTTTACCATCGCAGACCGATGCACACGTATTTGCAAGAAGTTGCTCGTAGATTCTAATTATTTTTGACGATAGGCCTATCGCAGCAAGCTTAAATATCAGTGACCTTCTATTGACGGTGTCAAAAGCAGCTTTGAGGTCCACGAAAAATACGTACAGTTTCTTTTTCTTCTCTATAAACCGTTTTGCAATTGTTGTTAGAACAAAAATCTGGTCCACTGTCGACATATTAGCTCGAAAACCGGCCTGGAAGATGCTGAGGACGCTATTCTGTTCCACCCAACTCAATAACCTATGGTAAAGAACTTGAGTGAACAATTTTCTTAGCGAACTGAGCATTGAGATACCTCTATAATTTTCGGGCAGAGAAGGGTCACCTTTTTTGAGGGGACAAAAGAAATAATTTTCTGATCTGGGCTTGGGCGTAAAAGATCTCGAAAGTGATTTGCGAGCAATTCAACACTAATTGAATTCGGAGTCGTTTTGTTGCAACCTGCCAATACACGGACATTTCGCCAAAAATCTCTTGAGTTTCTGCACAGTGACAGAGTAGATGCTGACCTTTCGAGATAGTTTTTTTTTTTTATTTACCTAATTCTTTGTAGTTTTTATTGGCTTCTAGATACAAAGTCTTAAAAAAAGCGTTGTTGGTTTTTTTAAAGAGCTTAAGAAATGCAAAAGATACCTTTCTTCGCTTAATACAATCTGTATCGTACCACTTCGACGAAAAAAGGACTGACTGACAGTTTACCATCCCCTTGGCAGCCTCTCGAATCGCACAAAAGACTGAACTCGTCGTGACATCAATGTTAGACGTGAGAGGATTCGGGAGGATGGCAATCTGGCCATTCAGTCTATTTCTATATATACCAGCTCTTCTTTCCTCCCATTTGAGGTTGGCGACGCTATTACTTGGCACGCGGTAAAGTCAATTGGGACGTTAAAAAACCTGGTTTATTAATACGGTATTCGATTGAGCTGCTTCAGATTCGCTCTCAGATTTCAGATTTCGTGTGGCACATTAAAACGTCACTTGCTCTCTTTTGTGTTGATATCGTGCATTTCAAATATTTGTAGCCTTCGACACTTTTCAAAGTGTTTTTCATTCACTAGTTAAATTTTGTATTAAGACATTCGAAATTTGCATCCCGATCGATTTCTAAATATTTATAGGTACGTACATAAATAATTTACACAAATAGATTAGCACGATGCAATGCCTTTCTTAGCTGTAGATAAAATTCACGAAAACCTAAGCAAACTCCACCAGTTGTTGTCAAACTCAAACGCACTTGTATTGGTAAATTTGAAGAAAAAAAAAATCTAGATTCGCAAAAGTGCTCTGAAATCTGAAAAAGATTGCTTTTTTTGTACCAAACCAACATAAAAAGTGCTCTGAGAGCGCCCAATCGAATACCTGGCAGCTGACTGACTTGACTTGATGTTTTTTTTTTTCAGTTTTTATTTGAATGGATTGGTTACTTGAACATATTTTAGTTTACGTTTATGAAGGGGTAAGAAGCCGAAAAAACTAGTCGAGAATTTCGTGAATGACTAGATACTCATTTGACATTTCGTATGTGTGTCTGTCGTGCAAAAAATTAGAAAAATGTAAATATAACACTTTGAATGAGCATCAAATAAGCGAATTGTTAATTTTTAAGCCAAACGAAGTAGGTAGTGCATTTTTTGCTGTCTTAAATCACTACCTACATTTTTTTATTATCCAAACACATTACTATTTATTTTTGATAATTATCACGCAAATGATAAAGGCTCCACTGTGTCAACATGCCCAACTGTTAAACCTGCTCAAATTGCCCCTATCGTATTCAATTACACTAGAACTACCAGACATTGCTTGCAAGGCAACAAAAAGACGTACCTACATAAGTTACCAATTTCATTAATCACATATTGTCAAGAGAAAGAGTAATAAATCGTATCTCGCCCGAAGGTTTTCTTCCAACAAGCACAACCTCCACTTACACCCTCAGTCGCAGTCACCAACAGTAAATCAAAAATGTAAAATCAACACACATTCGTGCGAAGAAAAATTCAACTGTCAGATTTTCAAAACAGATATATAATGAATGTTGCTATAAAAATGTGTTTTTCGTTGCGCTACCCACTTCTATTATAATTCCGTCCAAATATAAAATGTTCAAGTAAAAAAAAAAAAAATACTCATTGTTCAATTGTCCAATTAGAACCAACAAATGAAATTTTGAGCTTCTTTTAATTACTAAGAAACTATAAAGTTGTTTTGTTAACTTTGGTGAAAGTTAATTCTGTGTGTTCAAGGTGGCTAATACCTACCTACTCGTAGCATACCAATGAGCGATTAGGCAGCAAATTTAATGCGTGCTTTTCGCAGTACTGTGCGTGCAACAAATCTGTTAAAGGAATCAAATTAAAATGTCAGTGTACACACAAGTAGAATCTGTTGTATAATTTTCGTACCGTGCCTGTTTACTATTAAAACCGTTCTTTCCTGATAACTGCTGGCACATCCCCTTCGATCTAGGCCATAAAACTGATATCGACGAGTAGAACGGCAGTACAAACTACAAACTTAAATTATAACTGTATATAGTAAGTTTTAAAAGCAGAACACTATATCGATTTTTTGTCGTTACTATAGAGAAACTCTTTAGCAAGTATAATCAATAGCGTTTACACTGCAAGACTTTCTCCATTACCAAATGCACAGAGTGACTTACTAACTGAGTCACAAAGGTAATCGGTCTAGCAAGTAAAAAGTACAAACTACCTTCCCCTTTGTAAACATGGCATGTATTTTCGTGAATGGGTGACATGTAACCGCATTGCAAAAACCGACACACACACATGTATGACATACTTTTTGTATGTTGTTTTGTTTGCAAGGGTAACCTTGCATTGTCATCAGATTGTCGGAAATTGAACTTCGGCGAAAAAAAATGTTTGACAACTCAGTTTTTGGATGGCTTTTAAATTGTTTTTTTTTTTTTTTTTTTTTATGTGGAAGCAATTTCCAAGAGTAATTACTCTACGATAGTTCTTGGATCAATTACCTAGGGCATTTGTGAAAAAACCTCACTCATGCGGGTTGGGCAGAAAGTCTTTCCACTACGTATATACAAAGTTAATTAACATTCGTTGTGATAATTTATGTTCTCTTGGGCGACCAAGTGACTGCGCTACATGTGATTTCAATTCTCTTCAATGGATTATTAATTATTGCGAACTTAGTCAATGATATCAGTGAAACGAAACATAAAAAAAAAAAAAAAAAAGCATAAGCAAAAGACAAGTTCGAACTTACAATCAATTAGTGTAGAGTAAATTTAACAAAAAAAAATGAGATGAGTCAACCATTAGTCTTACAGGTCGCGTTAATAAATTACTTTCAACTATTTTATTGACAGTATCGTGGTGAGTAGTTACCTATTGGTAGATAAATCTGGCGAAAAATGATTCTGCTGTTGACTAATTTGTGCAGGCTTTCTTTTTCTTGGGATTTACTGGAGTTTTTAAAAGGAAAGAAAATAAAGAAAAAAAAGATCAACTTTCTTGTTGATCAAAAGTTTGATTATTTGTTTTCTTATTTTATTATGTAGGTAGGTAAAAATCTGATATGCGATGCTAGGAATAGTGTTAAATAAAATTCTGATTAGAGATTTTTAAGCGCATACTGTACTATTATTTTTATTGGCTGTTGCAATTTTAATTTTAAAGTGCGGTATTGAGTTTTAAAAATATATATGAACACAGATTGGTTTTTGGGTAGTCATTTTGGAGAAATATATTAAAAAACAGAATTATTCCAATTTTTTGAGAAAAACTAAGCACGGGATCTTATTTAAAATAATGATATTCACCCCAATCATTGAAACCGGCGGATGCTCTGCGGAGGGAGTAGTACCTGTTTTGAACATTTCTCCTATCATTGAAAACGCCGGTAGGTAAGTGAGCGGATGTCGGTAGCGAAGTTCACATTTCATGCCTATCATTGAAAACGCAACCGATCCGCGGTTCATACAAATGTTGTTGTTTTCAATCCGCATCAAAATCGATGCGGATCTCGAAGAGATAACACACATACACGCAAAAAAATTTTAATTTTTCGAAAAAAAGGATAAATTTAAAAAGTTTACGAACAGTTAATTGATCTTTCCGATTTAGAAAACAAACAACCCGTCCTCAGTTCCAGGCAATGGTGAAAATGATGAAAAAACATCCAGACATCTTTTCTTCGCATTCTAACACCTCTTCTAATGCTCCTAGTATCACTATTACTAGCAATTTCTTCTAAATTGAAGAAAAATACAATGCAATCCATGTTCGTACACTTTATAAAAACAAAATCGAATAAGAAAAGATTTTCATTTGACAGCTGACTCGCTGGACTACAAGCAATCGGTAATGCGGTTTTGCGGACCGATAATGTAGTCCATCCGCCGTTTTCAATGATAGGTTTTCACTTGTAAAGTGATCAACTGCGGATCGGATTGAATCCGTCCGCAGAGCATCCGGCGGATTCAATGATCGGCCTGATTATCTTTAATATTATTTTGATCAAAATCGTTAGAGCGGTTTTTGTTAAATTTGGCAGACAAAACAGTACTAAACCAGAAAAATACTATTGCTTAATTATTTAGCTGAAAAGTATAGATATATACATATAGAGTATTAGATATTGTTCGAGATATAGGCATCACTTGGTTTTTAAAGTTTTATCCAACTCGAAAATGGAGTTTTAAAGTTTTTTTTTTAAATTACCGTTTTCGGAGATAAGAATTGAAAATTCAGGACCCAATAATTTTGAGAATATCAACTTTACCCTATGTTTGTATTTGGGTAAAAATCGTTACAGACGTTTTCAGGTAAACTAAAGAAAACTGAATTAAAAAAAAAAAATACTTTTTTCAAAAATCCATTTTACGATCGTACAGAGAAAAACTAAGTTTGCTATTAAGTTAGAAGAGACAATATTACTTTAGAAATCAAGTTTTGTTACAATCTTATGGACCGTTTTCTCCACATTTCAAAAGTACCGTTATTCGATTTTTAGCGAAAAGCTGAGTATGCAGTCATGTTAAACTTACCTACTCAAGCTTAAATATTAAAATTTAATATTAATTTAAAATCGTTAGAGCCGTTTTCAACAAATCAAAATGCTATGAAAATGTTATATGGGAAGTTCCACTGATATTGAGGTGCACAAAAATGAAATATGAAGTTTGAACGAAATCCGGGCAGCCGTTTAGCCTGTAGGCTGCGGGACATACGGACATACGGACAGACAGACAGACGGAGAGAATTTTGCGACTCATTTTTTTGAGTTCCTCTATCATCGTAATATCAGAATTGATTAAAATCTCGAGTTCGAAATTTTGTACGAATTCAATAGGTATCTTTCTTTTCCTACGTATGCGAGAAAGTTTAAAACTGAGACTTGTGTGCTTCAAATGAAGTAAATAATTACCAAGGTGATTTATCTGACACTTCGGAAAGTGTTGAAAGCAACATTTTACCAAACTCGAATGTTGAACACAGATACAGGTTATTTTGCGTGTATAATCTATTATTGTATTCCTGAATGATTATGGTTAATTGGATTAAAAAATTACAGTCATCTCTAGTGGTTCAAATGATGTCCACAAAAATTATTTCTTTCCAGCATGAGCGAGTAGATTATTTCAGATCACTTTATCCAGCTGATACTGACGTCCATACTATATGACGAATAAAATATAGCTAAACTTAACGTGGGAATGTGAACCAGATGCCCTCTGTCTATTATCCATTTTTTTTTTTATGAGTAATCAATCTAAGAATTATGGCCTTCAGTTGATTAAAAATGGTACACATTTATGTGACAATGACATAATTGTACCGCAATGCAATTCAATTTCCTCCCTTTATACAAACTTCATTCATTAATTGAGGAAATGCATTCAATGTCATACTTTCTCGCTGACACAATATTGACATCCATATATGGGTATGATTGATTAACCCGACAGTATTCAACTACTAACTCTTGTTTGGCATTTGAAATGCTTTGTTAAAAATAGTTTCATCTGTTTTGACACGTCAAGACTCAAAGTCCTCTTAAAGCTGACCTTGTGCAGAAATATGCTGCCTCCAATTATTAGAGCTGTTTTTGTAGCTAATTCTGATATATTATGGGAATCGTGCTACTGAAATGGAAATCTCGCCAACAATATCCGGTAGCTGTACACACTTTTCCAAGGTATTAGACAGCTTCGTACTGTTAGCGACCCATGACGATTTAACAAAGTTCTCTATATATAAAAAGAAAACCTTAAGATTGTGTTCGTTTGTCGTCGATTCACGCCTTAACGCAGTTACCGATTTGAACCAAACTTTCACACATATTTTTTATTGGTCTATATATGATTTATGTGAAGTTTTGTTCCGAAAACAAAACAAAAAAATATAGGTACCTAAGTCTGTTCTATTAAATTATGTTTACTATGTTACATTAAGTAACATTTTGAAATGGAGTAGATACTTTGATATTTGTTTGATGGTGTTTGAATCCATTATTTTCAGGATCCTTGCATTAGTATGAGTGAGTAAGTAGAAATGTAGGGGTGATTGAGATGACGTAGACAATGATGTTGTACAGCGTTTTGAGTTTTCACGTAGGGGTTGTTACGAAAAATGAGCGAGTAAAAATCATGGTACTCATTCGTGAGGTTATGGCACCTGCAACAACATCAACCAAATTTTTCGACACTTTCCGAAGCCACGGGTTTGCACGAACACTTACTTATTGCGAAATGCCCCGATATTGGAATGCGTCTTCGAAGAAGTTCCAGCAGCGGAAACAAACAAGTGATGCAATTGGTAGAATATACATAGTTCTACCGAAAAACGACGAATACTTCTTTTTGAGAATGTTTTTGGTCAATGTTTGTGGTCCTACATCGAAGCACTGCGGACTGTTGACGGTGTGTTGTGTGCTATGCCCGACGATATTTTGCATCGAATTCGCACTGTGACATCGGATAATGAACTGGAGATGTCAGATGAAAAGCGCAACAAAGGTTTCATTTTGATCGAGGATATGTGTCTGCTCATGAGTGGCAATTTGTTGTCCAAAATGATGACACAAAGATATTTTCAGGAAATCTAGATGGTTTTGACGTTCATCATGACGTCTCAAGATTCCGTTCGAGAAGTTAAAAACTACGAGTTGAAAGATTTAACCAATTTTTTTTTACAAAAAACGGTGCAGATCAAAATTTGTTTGTACTGTAAAATACGTTTTTTCTTTTAATGATTTTTATAATTGTTGTTTTGTCAAAATACTTTTTTTTTCGAATTTCCAGTCGGTTTTTTTTTCAGTTTTCTTAAAATTTAGAAAAATTGTAGTTGTACGGTTCCTACGCTGGAATCGGAAAACTTATGCTTGCGTGAAAAAAAAACATATGAATTTGAGTAAATTTTTGTTTTTTCCGGTGGCGCTGTTGTCGATATCCTAAACCACTCAACCGATTAAAATGACATTTTGTGGCTATGTATTTTGGACCCGAAAGGTGGCGCTGTGTTCAATGTCCTAAACCACTTAACCGATTTCAATGAAATTTTAGGGCTGTATATGGTCGGTTACAGTTTGAAAGATAGGACACTATTTTGGTATGTTGGGTACGGCTATATGTAAAAGAGACTGACGTCCGTATGTGCATTCATGTAACTCGGGAATGGATCATGCTTCGTGGATTCGTATTGACCAAAGGAAGGACATATGCTACTTTTTGTCGTGAAAATAAAAGTTTACGGGGACGGGATTAGGAATGGAACTTTGCATGGAGAACCACATTAAAAATACGGGTAGTGTCACTTCCAATTTAACAAAAATTATTTAAAATCTTTAAATTTTGAATTAGTTTGATATGCCGGACTTACCGCTACACAATTTGAAATTGAAAGTGGGCTCAGTTATAATTTTGTTGCGCAACCTCAATTCACCGAAATTTTGTAACTGATCGCGTTTGATTTGATTGTGAAGAATCTTAAATTAAATGTCATGGAATAAGCGACGATTTTGAGTGGAAAATTCAAAGGAAAACATCCGCGGATTCCGCTTATTCAGAAATATGTGCCATTTGTATTTAAGCGTATCAATTTCCGGTTTTGCTATGACAATTAATAAGACTCAAGGACAATCGCTGGATTTTGTGGAATCAATCTTGAATTCCCATGTTTCTCCTAAGGTCAAATGTATAACCTTCCGCTCTATGCATCGTGTATCGTAAAGGACACGTGCATTGTGCATGCTCGGTTTTATTATTTTCATTACATTAACGAATATGGGCGAAACAAAGTTCGCCGGGTCAGCTAGTTAATTTAATAAATTAAGGTTTTTTTTTTTTTTGTTTTGAAATACATACTGTTTTTTTTTTTTTAAATCTCTATTTATATAAAAATTAGGTGGCGCTGTCGTCGATCTCCGAAACCGATCAATCGATTTCAATGTAATTTTGTGGATGTATATGGTTGGTTTCAGCTTGAAAAATATAATACGTTTATACCTGATAGGTGACTCTGTTATCGATCTCTAAAACAATTCAACTAATTGTGTATGGTTGCTTCAAGTTTGAAAGATAGAAAGGTTCAACAATGGACCCTATTGTTGGTACTTTACAAAAAATAGGTGGGATAGGAAAACGGGCTATGCCATTAAAACATAAAATCAAATAATATTTCTAAAGTTGTACTTATACTTAAAATTATTAATGGACATTGTCCAAATAATGCACTTTGCGAAATGTGAGCAGGGCTCTCATCGCGTAATTTTTGAAACGATAGTCGTCGAAACGATTGAACAAAACGATCTCGTTTTTAGTTTGCTTCATATATCATCATCGTCGTATCGTTCAATCGAATCGTTCATCGTTTTCATTTTGAACAGTTTGAAAATGACTGTAAACAAAGTCTGACACCTAAAAAATAAAAAAAAAGAATGGAAATTGTTTTTTTTTTTTTTTTTTCTTGAATTTGTTTATTTTTCTTTGCTGTCATTGATTGACATGGAATGGGGCATTTAATTCAAAAATTCATAGGTACTAAGGAATAAGACCTAAATTAGTATCACGAAGAATTGAAACTTTAAGTGAATGTGAAATTGTTTACAAGTGTTGATCATTTTGTGTTGCTTAAAACTGAGTTGTAAAAAAAATTATTATAAAACAAATAAATGAAATCCAAGTGCAATAATTAATTTTTTGCAAATAATTTATTTTTTTTCAACTCGGATAAGAGCGAGTCGCCTCTATAGAGATCATAGGTGTGGGTATTCCTTTAAATATTTCTTTATAGTTATTTCAGACCTAATTTAAACTGAAAAAATGCACCAAAAAAGACGAAACGATTGCAAGATAGCCATCGTTCAATCGAATCGTTTCGACGAGGATATTTGACGTTTGAATTAGTAACGTGAAGCAACAAAAAACGATGATCGTCGAATCGTTTTTCGTTCCAACGATTATCGTTTTTTGGTTGTTATACGATGTAGAAGCATCGTCGAGACGATGTCGCTCAATCGTTTTGTGCTTACGCGATTAGAGCCCAGGACTTAATACGAAATGTACGGGCAATGCCGGGTAGGTACAACTAATTATAAAAGAGACTGACGTACGTATGTGCACTCATAACTCGGGAACGGATCGTTTGATTTTTATGATTTTTGTTTTAAATTCGCATGGGCCCAAGGAAGAACATTATGCTAGTTTTTGTCGTGAAAACAAAACTTTATGTGGATTAGTTGAATTTTTGAATTCTTTGGATGTTCCGGGCTTACCTCTATACAATTGAAAGTCGGCTCAGTTATAATTTTGTTGCGCAACCTCAATGCACCGTAACTTTGGAACAGAACGCGTTTGATGTGATGATGAAGGATGTGAAATTAAATGTAATGCCAGCGACGGTTTTGAGGGGAAAATTCAAAGGCAAACATTGATCGTTTTGCCATTCCCATTCAAGCGTATTGAATTTTCCGTGCATCTCGCTTTCATTATGACAAATTTTGTGAAAAAGCGGAAGGTTGATCGACTCGTCAATTATTGCGGTTTATTGAAGCAAATAGACATTGCAGTTCGCGAAAATTGATTTTCCATAATTTTTGTATCTACGAGGAGTTTTTTTTTAATTTTGATCGTAGTATACAGTGAGATCGAATTTGTTAAAAAATATTTTGGATCAAAAAAATCAATTTCAGGTGAAATAGTGTTATTTTAGTCAAAAATCAATTTTGGGCGGGACGAAGTTCGCCAGGTCAGCTAGTTCTATATAAAACAATGACATGATGAATATTGTCGAACAAAACTATTATTTAAAATACAAATTAATTAATTATGTAACAATGGAAGATTGTTTCAGACTGTTTCAACCGACCCTGGTATGGGTACGGTTGAAACAAATTTTTATTTTTTATTAATTTGATTAACTACGCAAAATATCACACCGAGTACTCAAAAAACACTTTCCATTTATACATAGAAATATGCTCCTAATAAATTTCACATAAGTTCATCACCGCTTAGCTTATAAATGTCAATGATATGGATGGTATACGCGAAATTGTTGCAACTGTACCCAGTCTCCCCTACATATATTCTCAATAGTGCATTGCATTTGCAATTCGAACTACGGACGGTTTTTTATGGCAGGTGTTAGCAGAGATTTACCGAAAGGGGATGTATTTTCCTAATTCAATAGTGCAAATACACCTCAGGGAGGTAGTTGCCTCTGATTAAATATTAGTCTCTGCCGTACGTATTCACAAACTTAGGCTTTTATACTTTTATATGTGCTGCTTTGAGATCTTGCCTATATAGCATGACTGGGTTTGTAAAATCAGGGGATGAGTTACTCCTCTTTATACATAGTGTTGATTGTAAGAGGTTAGACTGCCTGGCATACCTTCTGTAACGAAATAGAAGATACTAGGGAATCAGCTAGACTTAGGAAAATCCTATCAAAAGAACCTGCGGTTCCGGGATATCTCAAAGACAATAATGGCAACTGGAAACAGTCTTCGGAAGAGAGTTTAAGTCTCCTTCTCCTCACACACTTTCCGGGTGTATCCCCAATACAACCATCCAGTCCGCACCAACCACCGCAACTACCGTTGCAATTCCAGATGGTATAATAACCGAAGAAAAACTTAACTGGGCGATTGACACTTTTTCTCCATTCAAATCTCCTGGGTTGGATGGGATTTTCCCAATCATGCTCCAGAAAGCCAGGTCAATTATTGTACCAATTCTGATGAGACTCTTCACGCGCTGCCTAGAATGTGGACACATTCCCAAGGCATGGCGAGAAGTAAAGGTTGTCTTCATTTCGAAGGCAGGCAAGTCCATCCACACGACTGCTAAAGACTTCAGGCCTATAAGTTTAACATTATTTATCCTGAAGACCTTGGAAAAACTTTTAAACGTTTTTATCCGCAGTCGACTGGACGAAAAAATTATCTCAACGGCTCAGCACGCATACATTAAAGGTAAAGGAGTTGAGACCGCGCTGCACGAGGTCACTAGCATCATAGAAAAGTCCTTAAAAGACAAAGAATACACACTGGCCGCGTTCCTCGATATTGAAGGAGCATTCAATAATGTTAGGACGTGTGCAGTGAAGAGAGCACTACTCAATAACAACGTAAACCAAAAGCTGGTCAATGTGATTGAAAGTTTGCTCAATGAAAGAAATATTAATGCAAAACTAGGTGACATTCAACTTAGAGTGACAGCCTTAAGAGGTACACCACAAGGAGGAGTCATCTCCCCCTTACTCTGGGTCCTTGTCATAAATGAAATACTACTTAAATTCGAAAACAGAGGGGTCAAAGTAATTGCTTATGCAGATGACGTAGTAATACTTGCTACAGGCAAATTCCTACCTACCATAAGCGAACTACTAGAAAACGCATTACGAACACTTAATATGTGGACAAAACAATGCGGTCTTGGAGTCAATCCACAAAAAACTGAGCTAGTCTTGTTCAGTAACAAAAGAGTGATTCCAAACTTCGATCCTCCAACTATTGAGGGTATACCTCTCAGGGTAGCGGAGAGTGCTAAATATCTGGGTACGATCTTGGATAGGAAGCTCAATTGGAAACTAAATGTCGATGAGAGAGTAAAAAAGGCTGCAAATGCTTTTTACGCCTGCAACCGAATCTTCGGAAAAAGGTGGGGACCAAACCCTAAGATAATTCTGTGGATGTATACGGCTGTTGTGCGTCCAATACTCACATACGGAAGCTTAGTCTGGTGGCAAGCCACAAACAAAGCATCGAACTTAAAACTAATGACCAAAATACAAAGACTAGCATGTATAGGTACAACCGGCGCAATAAGGACAACACCTACTGCTGGAATGGAGGCAATCCTCAACCTGGTACCCCTAGACCTACACATGCAAGAATCTACAGCCAAAAGTGCCCTCAGGATCAGCCAAACCAAAAGCTGGAAACCCTACAGAATGGGACATGCACAGATTCTGAACAAATACCTGGGAGACTCTGTCACTTCTGACTACTTGTCTCCCAACCTTGACTTTGATAAACCATTCTCTTGCTATTTCCCCAGCAGGGAGGAATGGAGCACAGACGAACCCACAAATAGGAAATCGATATCCATCTACATAGATGGATCTAAGATGGACTGTGGTACAGGTGCTGGAATTTTCTCCGAAGAGCTAAATATACACCACTCGATCAGACTTCCTGATCACAGTAGTGTTTTTCAGGCGGAGGTTCTGGCAATCGCCGAAGCTGCCCATAAGGTGTCAATGATGGCAATACCAAATGATGATATTACCATATTTATTGACAGCCAGGCGGCTATAAAAGCAGTGTCTGCTATAGAAGTAAAATCGAAGCTAGTTCGCCATCGAAGCTAGGGCATCACAATGGGTCCACATGGACCTAAGTGGGGTACTGCAGGGTTTACTCTGCCGTATCCACCCATTAACCTAACCTAACCTAAGAGGTTAGTCAGCTGTCCGACTTGATGTGTCGCAACTTTGATTGGCTTAGATCGGTCAGGTCATCAGCTATTGCAGCTGACGTTTATGGAGGGGTAGTCGACGAATCTATTCAAGAAATTTGTGACTGAGCACTGAGTTGACAGCTCGTATATGTGGCTGACGTAGAAAAAGTGACGTTACCGCTCAATCTATAGTTTCTGCGTTCGGGTTACTTCCAGTCGAGACCAATCTATTTGACTTAAGATAACTAGATTTTGTAATGTTCCCATTTGTTCTTGAAAGCAACTATTTGTGCTATCCAAACTTTATTTTAAAGATAAACACACTAATAAATTCTTCTGCATTTTAATTTGTTTACGAACTTTCACTAAACGATATAACATTTTACATTTTAACTCCTATTACTTGATTATCAATATTTAGTTTCAACAACATTGTCCATAAAATATTGATCAAAATGTAAATAAAGTCAGGTTTTTTCTGCCTGTTTTTATTTCCTTTGAAATTCTTCACAACTCGTTGATAAAATATCGCTAGACTAGAAAACTCTTGACATATTTTAGAGTTTCGTAAATCGTAAATAGGAGGCCAGATCAAAAATCGTGTTTTTGTCCGGATTATACCTATCTGATATTATATAAGTTGGGTCTTACTAAATAATTTTTAGCCGTCACACTAAATATTTTGTAGGTCCCAATAAGCAATTTTGTGTGAAAAATTTCTGAATAGAAAGTGTATTCCTAAAGCGTTCTTATAATGTAACCTTAACACTAAAAATATATTACTATACTGCTGCATAAATTCTAATTTCTATTTGGCATTAATAGCCTTTCCTAAATCCTTACTAATTTTATCGATATTTACCCAAATAGCAATAAACAAGAATCAACCTCATCGTTTTCAAAAAAAAAAAAAATTAAATATTAACTACGTTTCTACTTATTTAGAGGTAGGTCTTCACATTAAAATCATGAAGCAATTTTACCCCTAAATGGAATGAATTACCTATTCAAATCTGACATCAGTAACTACCAAGCAGCTACTCATATCTGTCGGTATGTACCCTGCAACCGTATACAAAAGTAATAATAATAATAATAATAATAAACAACAATAACAGTAGAAAATCTTCTAGACGTTGCCAGAGACTACCTACCTATTACCATGAGAGTGACTTCATATAGAAAGCGTTTGATATGAGAACGAGAAAATATACAAATTGCCATTCCGATGGGAAAAACCAAACAATGCACTCATGCATACTACTTTGCAGTACCTACCTAACCAACCGGCCGCACTCTTCCAAGTATTTATAATGTACGTGTATTGCTTTTGTTATTCCCTATCCCACTTATGGGAGGTTGCAACACGGTAGCCTAGAAAACATTAGAAAATAAATTGTTCGGCCGGCATACAAAATGCACTCATTCCAATTTATTCGCAAGTATGTAGTTAACGCGTTGCCATTCAAATATTAAATTATTACTTTGTATATCCAATTATAAATATGTACGTGTATTCATATGTGTAGTTATAAATATTCGACTACAGCGCTGCATACAGGTTTGGCTCGACCGCAAACAACTTGCCGGTATAACCACATTCCAATGCGCGTTGGCAATTCACAACAAATACGGCGAAATTCATTGACCGTAGAAAATAAATCCGCCAGCACCACCCCATGCATTATTTTATTACGTACCTACCTCTCGCATATACGCATTTGGTAGGTATTGGTATATTTGAAATTGAATTTCAGTGTTATTGTGGCAAACAATTAGTGGAATTGATTTAACTTGAGTCTATCGATAAAAATGTTATTTTAGTCATAAAAATGTAGCGAAGCAAAAAAAAAAAAAATTAAATGTCAAATTTGACACCCACTTAGTTCTTACCACACCCACACCGACGTGTGTTCGGGTGAATACGAGAACATGCGTTTAATTAATTGCTGATTTACTTACAGAATCTCCCATCTTTCCTTTATAAAGGACTCGATTTTTCGCCAGGACCGCCGCCAACTCTTAAAAAGTCAGGTGAAATTTCCAGAAGGGTGAGAGGCGGGATGATTCACTTATTCTAACCAGTCTTGGAATGCGAGTTAGCAGCAGGCAGGTGGAACGTGATTAAACCACCGAATGGTAAATTATATTAGTTGTTAGAAAGAAATGCTTTAGACACGAAGATCTTCAAATTTGTCTACATATTCGAGCTAACAAGGAAAACTGAACCTCCGTTTGAAACCCCAAGCATACCCTAGCGCAGAGCACTTGGTCTGAATAACCAAAATAACTAAAAATGAATAGAAACAGCATGCTCGGGATCGCAAAAGACCCTTCACGGAATGAGTCCGTAGGGGATCCAGGCAGGGCCTGATCAAGAGTTCTGACCGCCCTAGGCTAATTCTGAGGACGCGCCCCTGTCAGGTGTGCTACGGACGCTCTAAAAAGCAGTAAATGGGTAGAGTAGTAGTGGAAAATTTTAACATGGTTTATAATACTCATAAAAGTTTCCAGATCGATCTGCAAGCGGAACTAACGTTGTTCTTTAATCTGCATGACATTCAACCTTAGGGTCGAGGCAAACTGCGCTTAAGCATAGTGAGAGTTTTGTTTAATTCGCCTCACAGTAACGCGCGTATACGTGAAGATTATTTTGTATGGGAATGTAAACAGTGCAACCTAGACGATAAAGAATAGAATATGATACAGAGTCATCTAGCGGCAAACGAGAGAACTAGGTTGCACTGTTTAAATTCCCAATTTCCCATACAAAATTAAGTTAAAATTTACATCCGTTATTGCGGAGCGGATGATACAAAACTTGCACTAGGCACTCTGTTACCAGCTGGCCCACTCGCTCGAACACCGACCGATTCAATTAACAAGTCAGTGTTTGTTTTACGCGCGCTTTTTAAAATTTCAAAATTTATTGTTAAAATCAGGGATTCTCAAGCACATTTAGTTTTTGTGTTTTGTCTCGGTCTAGTTGAAATATGTAGGGTAGATGCAATGGTGCTACATTAGTACATGCGAAGACATGAACGCCCCCTCCGATCCTCGCGCCCTAAGCTGCAGCCTGATTAGCCTAAGGATTAATCAGGGCCTGAATCCAGGCCTAAGCTTTCACAATCATTCGTTTTGTGTGAGTTTTTCATTTTTCGATCGAATGTTAGGGATCTACATTATGCCGATTCCAAACGGCTAATTGAGAAGCTGTTTCAACACAGTTATACTTTTGGATGTTTGTCTGACGTTCGCAAGAGGTGGCGCAGTGAAAAAAACCCTATAAGTTGGAATTTTGGGTTTTTTCGGGACTCGAACTTGGGACCCTCGCTTAGAAGTCCAACTCACTAACCGCTCAGTAGATGAGCTCACGAGAGCGAATTGAGGAGCCGGCTTTAATTATCTACTGGAAATAGTTCTATAAAATCCAGATGAACTTTGTTAGGCTATGTAGTTGTAGGTAAGGTGCACAGATATCCTTCTTCAGTAACTAAATTTAAAATGTTGACCAGTTCATTATTTGGTAAGCGTTTTATTACTTACTTACTTAGGTGGCGCTACAGTCCGGGGTGGACCTGGGCCTCAACCAATACGCCTCTCCAGTTAGCGCGATCTTTGGCTAACTGCCTCCAGTTGCGCACTCCAAGTTGGTTGAGGTCCCTTTCCACTTGCGCGCGCCACCTAAGGCGAGGTCTTCCTCTACTGCGTTGTCCCTCCGGGTTAGAATCGAAGACTCTTCGGGCCGGAGCGTTGGTGTCCATTCGCTCTACATGTCCCAGCCATCTTAGACGACTGATGCGTACTTTTCTGACCAGGTCGATGTCGCTGTACAGCTCGTAGAGTTCGCTGTTAAATCTTCTCCTCCAAAGCCCGTCAACGCAAACGGGACCAACAATCACTCGAAGAATTTTGCGTTCGAAACGAAGCGTTTTATTAAAAAATAAAAAAACAATCGCCCCGAAAAAAAAAAATCTTCACCCGTATAAACGCGGTTTTCAAAGTTCGGTTTGAATGACGTTTCCTTTAAAAAATAATCCCAGGCCAGGGATCATTCATAGACCCGTTACTTCAAATATTTATTTTTGAATAATGCACAGGGTTTTTGCGCCTCAAACGCAGCACCGTTCTTGGACCGCCTGGTATGGTAGCAGTATATAGTTTAAAGATAGGTTATGGAAATGTTTTAAGAACAAGGCACGTTTCTGTTATGACCTACAGGTCATAATTTAAACAAAATATTACTATCTTTAGTTCCTGTATTTTATTTAAAAATAAAATAAAACAAGGGTTTAGTGTGGTAAGAGCTGAGTAAATAAATATAAATGTCTATAACTGATCCTTTTTCGTATTCAGCTTTAAATATGGAAACACAATTACTACAACAACGCATGACCGCATGTAGAAATAAGAACCGTTCAAACAATTTTAGAATTTTGTCGGGAAATTTCAACGCAGATACAAATTGTAATGATGTTCAGGGGCGAACGCAGGTATGGGTTTTGGGGGTTGTTTTAAAAGTTGAAGCTCTCAGTAACAGCCAATAGTCGCAAGTTCTGGTTTGACAGTTATAAGCACCTACTGTACTATTTTATTAGCTCTTACACTTCACAAGGTTTTTGAGTACGAGGACAAGCGTAGTAGGAGTTTATGTTTATTGATCTCTGTTAGGGCATTTTTTATTTTTCACTGGAATAGATTAGTGACGCTGATTCAAGTTGTCAATGATTGGAAGCAGGGTTCGTGATAGACCGATATCTTAACGTAGATAATTATAATACGTAAGAATTCAGAGATATGTTTTTGAAAGTGCATTTGCAGTTACAAACTAAATATCCCGATGGACGCGTTTGGATGTGCAAATTAAGTAGTGGGAGTTTCTGATTAAGTAAGCTCCAAGTGGTTGGCAATATTTTAACGTGAATATTGTATGCATTTTGATCAAAATCGTTAGAGCGGTTTTTGCATAATTTGGCAGACAAAACAGTAACAATTATTGCAATGTTAAGTCTAAAAAATAATGCTTAACTATTTATCAATTTTACTCTAAGTATGCATTTCGGTCAAAATCGTTATTGCCGTTTTCAGGTAGGTATAAACTAAAGGAAATGCATCTTCAAAAATCCATTGTATGATAACTCAGTTTGCTATGAAGTTACAAATGACCATATTACCTTAGGAATGAGTATTTGTTCCATTCGTTGACCGTTTTCGAAATATAGGTATTCAAATTTCGAAAGTACCCTTATTCGATTTTTTAGCAAAAGACTGAGTAGTGAGTATGTAGTCATATTAACCTCACCTACTTAACCTCAAATATCAATTCTGGTTGAAATCATTAGAGCCGTCTTCGAACAAATCAAACTGGTATGAACATTTTATATACCTATAGGAACTAGGTACCATTAATATTGAGTTTACCATGCAAAATAAAAAAAAAAAATGGCACCGAACTGAAGGCTCACAAACTCCAAATCCGAAGTTTAAAACAAATTAGGGCAACCGTTTAGGCTGTAGGCCTCGGGAGCATACGGACAGACAGAGAATTTCGGGATCTACTTTTTTGAGTTCCTCTATCATCGTAATGCCAAATATTACTACGTAATCGAGAAAGTTAAAAGTATGAATAGCTCAGAAGACAAAGCGATTCCGATTCGTACTTTATTCGCCTCGAGATCCCCTGAAGAAGATTTCGTTTGCCCATGAGTACATCTGAGAATCCCAGGCGACACAACATGTATCTTGTAAAATGGTTGACGTTGCGATGAATATATGGAAGTCTATTCACCAAAGCCAACCCGAAACACAAAATGCAATCATCTTTCTACACTCTACAGCCAGTTTATTTGAATTGGGAGACCATAAATAACGGGTGATTTTTTAAGAGGCTTAGAACTTTTTTAAAAAAAAAAAACACAAAAAATTCGAAAAAATGAACCTTGCAATTTAATGTTTAAAGATAATTTCATGCAAATGTTGACCGCGGCTGCGTCTCAGGTAGTCCATCCGCTGAGTCCAATTTTGGCATACTCTTTCACACATATCGGCCGGTATCTCACGAATGAATGCATGGATGTTGGCTTCCAGTGCGTCAATCGAAGCGGGCTTGTCCCTATACACATTAGCCTTGACATACCCCCACAAAAAATAATCTAATGGTGTCAAATCGCACGATCTAGGCGGCCAATTGACCGGCCCGAAACGTGAAATTAACTGTTCACCAAACTCGCCTCGCAATTGCGCCATTGTTTCGCGTGCTGTGTGGCATGTGGCACCGTCTTGTTGAAACCACATATCATGCAAGTCAAGAACTTCCATTTCGGGCAAAAAAAAGTTTGTTATCATCGCTCGGTAGCGTTCACCATTGACAGTAACGCTGCGATTCGCATCATCTTTGAAGAAATATGGCCCAATAATGCCGCCGGCCCATAAACCGCACCAAACAGTGGCTTTTTCGGGATGCATTGGTAGCTGTTGCAATGCTTCTGGCTGATCTTCACTCCAAATGCGGCAATTTTGCTTATTTACGTACCCATTCAACCAAAAATGAGCCTCATCGCTGAACACAATTTTTCGATAAAAAAGCGGATCCTCGGCCAGCTTTCCAAGAGCCCATTCACCAAAAATTCGGCGTTGTGGTAGGTCGGCTGGCTTTAGTTCTTGCACAAGCTGTATCTTAAAAGGCTTTACGCACAAATCCTTCCGCAAAATTTTCCACGTAGTGCTGTAACAAAGGCCTAACTGCTGGGAACGGCGCCGAATCGACATTTCGCGGTCTTCTGTCACACTAGCTGATACGGCCGCAATATTTTCTTCACTACGCACAGTACGTAAACGTGTTGGTGGTTTAATGTCCAACAAAGTAAATTTGGTGCGAAATTTGGTCACAATCTTCCGAATAGACTGCTCAGAAGGTCGAGAATGCCGATCATAAAATGGAAGCAGCGCGCGATGAACATTTCGAACCGAGCACGAATTTTGATAGTAAAATTCAATAATTTGCAAGCGTTGTTCATTTGTAAGACGATCCATGGTTAAATTGCAAACCAAACTGAAGCTGTTTGACAGTGACACAAGGTACTAAACACACGTCAGCTGTCAAAACCAGTGTTGCCAAAACCAAACCAGCTAAAAACTCACCCGTTATATGGGGATGGTTTTGGTCGAAAAAAATAATGTGGAAAATATGGCTCACGGTTTCTATTTGTGTATGGAGAATTTTCAAGAGTACATATTACTGTGCCTACCAATAGATTAAGACTGAAAAAAGAACAATAAAGTGCATATTACGTCTCTTTCTTGCAATAAAGTGCAATGACGTTCGCGGTTTATTCATCGAGAAGAACACATTTACCTAATGGACTGCCGGCGCTTGTTTCTGCAAAAATGAACTGAATTAAAATAGAATTTCCGACTGAAACTCGAGACGCATTAGATCAATTAATCACGATGCATTCTCAACTTGCTGGGCGCTACACGTTTACACATTCCAATAAATTATCACAATACCAGTATGAGCAACACGTTAATCCATGATGTCGCGCATATTGAGAATGAACCTGAATTTATTTTTTTTAATCCAAAAATTATTTATTTTGTGTCTATGCCGATGGTGAACATCTATATATGTATATATTTTTTTTTTATTTGTAATTCTTACTACCGAAAATATATAAAGAGACGTAAACAAAAATTGAAGGTTATCCACAATTCGATCTTAAAATATAGTAATTGGTTTCATTAATTTAATATGCTATTAGACTCGTACCGAATATGAATTTAGCACATATCGCCGGCCGGTACAACCACGAGTATATCGCAAATGTGTGTGCGATTTATGTCACATGACCAATTAGCGTTATTTACACTTGCTCAGTCCGTTAAATGAATTTGTTGGCTCACACAAAACATTCTGAGAGAAATTTAGAATTAAAAACAAAAACAACATCCCGACATCCGTGTCTTTATGTTCAAACATTTCCTGTAAATGAAAAGAAAAAGAGAAACTCCACACCAACAATAGATATTTACATATTTACACGGTAAATTAGCTGCCATAGATAGGTGCACTCCATTCCTCCTATACCGTCGCGAGATGCACATAAAAACATAAAAAAAAAGAACGAATCAATGTAAAGAAGTAACCGTTAATCCAAGATGAGATCTACTATATGGTGGAAGCCACATACTACAAGTAGGTCAACCCTAACGACGTTTACTTTTTTGATTTATCACCACATGATCAGAACCGTGATGATGATGATTATGATGATGATGATGAGAATGCAGATGGAGAATAGAAGACCGGGCCAAATACAGGAAGTTGAACTCTGTCACTTAAATACTTTGGACCTGAATGCACTGTCTTCTGACATTTTGTTGAACTTTCAGTTACTTTTGTTGATCTCTTTCTCTATGAAAAATAGTGATAGTTGATACAGACAAAAAAAATGCAACATCCACTCTGGTGATTTCTGAATAGAATCCACTGCCGATAATTATTCAAGACATCACGACACGGAATCTGCACAGCCAACGCTTACATAAAGGGCTGACGGTGGGCTACGTTACGTGACAGAGGACGCAATTTATTAAAGCTCACAAGACCACACGACTCAACTGTGGGGAAAGATACTCTCAGCTATAGTGTAATATAAATTGAACCTCAAGCCACCAGCCGCGTTTCGATCCATTCATTGACCTCAGGTGGATTTCATTCTTCTTCCTATTCGGTTTTTCACCGTCTACGCCGAGGTTTTCGTTCTCTTCGCGTGTACATCTGCATCTTTATGTCTGCCGGGATAAGTGGTGATCTTTTGTGAAATATAATATTCTGCCGTAATAAACTTTTCTTCATCATCATCGTCGCTGCGGTCTTAAAAATCAGAACGTTCATCTACAGTTTCGTTCTACTTATAGGTCTTTCTTGTGTGGTTCGCCAAGTGAATGGGTAGAGGTAATTGAGTATCCGAAAAAGAAGACAACATTCTAATGAAGAACATATGGCGGCGACACACAAGTGGAGAAGAAAAGATACATCTTGTGAATGCACTTGTATAGGTACTTGTAGATATAACGGCGAAGAAAGACAACAATCTGCACGATTTTTATCTAGGAAAAAAATGCATACAAAAAAGTGTACTACAACCACTGGCAGATGTTAGATAACGACTTTATGTTCTATCTAGGGGAGTACTACCTACAAATAAATTGCGATGATTCGCAAGTACTTATATCTTACAGTGTGGATCATTTTGGAGATTTCTATCTCATAAGAGCGTTACGTAATGGAAACAGTCATAAATTCAGAGAGGACAGAGTCAATATAATGCTTTGTGATTCCTATTCCTTTCGAAGATTTTTTTTTTTTGTCAGAATCTGTTAACTTTCTCTGTGGAGGATAGAGAAATAGAGATGTGCCAGCATTTACCGGTCATCAGCTTTTGGCAGTAAACACCACGAGTGTGCAAGAAGATATGATATAGCCTCCCTATTAAAAAAAATAAAAAAATAAATAGCGCAACAGGTCCGTATGGGGACATTAGGCCTAGCTTCTAGTTTTGCGTGAGTTTTTCATTTTTGGTAACTGAGAAGCTCTTTCCCTCTCGGATGTTCGTCAGACGTTCGCGAGAGATGACGCAGTAAAGAAAATAGGTAGGTACCTTAAGATTTTTTTTTTTTTGGAATCAAACCTTTGGCCCCTTGCTTAGTAGTCCAACACACTAACCACTATAAGCCGCTGCGCCAACATATAGGCCCAAAATAAAATAAAGAAGGCAGGTTCACTTCAATATTTAAAATTCTGTTAAAATGGTTCAAGGCATATGGCTTCTTCTTACGAAGTGCATTGGGTCGGTAAAATATTTCAAGACTCCTATAATGACACCTGGCTCTATCTCTAATTTATTAGATTTTTATTGAAAGATACAGCACTGTGACAAACACACTGTCACTTTCACGGCAAAGTGGCAGAAGTCCAAATTTGTCATTTTCGAGTTAAATTTACGGAAATGACCATAAACAAATTTTTATTTGTTCTGCCTAATCAGCTTAGTTCTACATCTTCTACTTTCCACATTGTAAAAAGCAGAGACAATTATTGTCTCTGGTAAAAAGTGTCGTTTCGATTTTCCACTAACCACCCTGCAAATTTGTTGTAGGTACTCATTGCCATTTTTTTTAGTGGTTGTGTTTGTTTCATCAAAACGGCGTATTGCGGAAAATGTCAAGCTACACAAAAACAAACACGTAAGTTTCTTGTGCCATTTCGACATTTTCTTATTGTATTTTAATTAGATTCCAGACCAAAACGACACTTTTGCAACATTATAAGAAAAGAAAAATCAAAAGAAAATATATAGGTACCCTTTTTTTGTATGAATTTTAATATAAAATGAATTGTCTTTTTCTATTATTATTGTAATACAAAAAAAATAAACATTTAAAAAACTATCAGATTTTTCGCAAAACATGTTTTTTATTTTTAAATGCCTTTTTATACAAATTTAAATACTATTTGAAAGAGGGAGAAAAAAAACTTCAATTGTATGTAAACGAACTTTGTATATTGTGTATTTTTTTTTTATTGTGACGCAAAATTTTAAACATCTCTCTTGAAAATCATACATTTTGGACTTATGTCACTTTGCCGAGAAAGAGTTTTTGAGGCCAAGTTGACTGGAAACTCAAAACTATGCATTGTTACCAAATTGTGTATTGTTTTCATCTTATATATATTATTTTTTATTATTATTTTATGTATATAATTCGTTCGGGGAGAAACTCGATGATGATATAACTCGATAAGCCCTGGGACGATTTTCATAATTCTTTTTTTTTGCTTTGTTCGTATTGCTGTATATCAAGTTTATATTTACTCTTTATCGCGAAAACAAAACTTTGAGGGGATGAAAGAGGTTATGAAAGTTTGTATGGGGAAATACACTTTAAAAAAAAAGAAACTGGATAGAAATCGAGTGGTGACACTTCAAATAAAAAAAAAATATTTTAAATTTTAAAAGCAATTGTTGTTGTCAATTATTTTAATTATTTTCCAAGCAAATTGTTGTTGTCCACAATTTTGAAGTTTTTTTTTTTTTTAAATATACCTAAAAAGTTTGTTCTTATAAATTATGTTTACTATGTTACATTAAGTAACTTTGAAATGAAGTAGATAAGTACTTTGATTATACAAAGATAATATTTTGGCCGACGATTTTTGCATCGAATTCGCACTGTGACATCGGATAATGAACTGGAGATGTCAGATGAAATTTGCAACAAAGCTTCGATTTTGATCGAGGATATGCGTCTGCTCATGAGTGGCAATTTGTTGTGCAAATTGGGGAGAAATGGGCTTCGATCGAATCGCGGTCGAACAGCATTGAAATTGCCATACAATCTGCAAGTGGATGAAGAACCACATGCAACATTTCAAAGAACACTACGATGGCGAAAGTACTGCAGTAATGTAAGATTATCATATGGGACGAATTTACCTAGTGTCTCCACGAGCAATATTTCATAGCTTGATATCTGTCAAATTTGATAGAAAGAAAGAACGATAGTATGCAATAAAATGTAAGGTGGGCATTTCATAGCATACAATTTCATTCGTTCAATTGCCGCTGAGCAGAGCATGTCGTTGCATTCTTACATTAGATGCCTTAATACACCGTCCATTCGCTACTCAGTAATCGTAAAAAAGGGGATACAAGTGTCAAACTGCACAGAAATGACAGCTCATATCATACTATCGATAACATTCTATGAGCTGAGCAATATATTTCAAGAAATTTTTTATATCATACTATTTGTGGTCTCCACTGGCAATTTTCATAGTATGATATATTGCAAGATATGAAATATTGCTCGTGGAGACACTAGGTTACAAACTCGCATTGGAGGCCCTGAATCGAAATGATAAGCGATCTTTCGGTGGAGCAACGATCTTGCTATCAGGCGATTTTCGTCAAACGCTGCCTGTCATTTCGAGATCAACTACGGTAGATGAATTGAATGCTTACCTTAAGGCGTATGCTTTATGGCGATACGTCAAGAAATTGCATTTGACAACAAACATGCGAGTTTCTTTACAAAATGACCAGTCCGCTGCAGAGTTCTCCAGGCAATTGTTGGCGATGGGCAATGGTGTGATTCCAGCAGACTTAATCACCGGCCTGATTGAGTTTCCACAAATTGTTTGCAACTTTACAACGACACCGGAAGAACTAATCATGAATGTTTTCCCGAATATCGCTCAGAATTATATTGACAGAACGTCGATCATTTGAATTTCGCCATTGAAAACCAAATTGCTGGTGAGTTGCATTCGGAAGATATTCTTATTCCGCGGATTCCACTTATTCAGAACGATTTGCCGTTCGTATTTAAGCGTCTTAAATTTCCCGTACGTCTCGCTTTTGCTAAGACAATTAATACGTCACAAGGACAATCGCTGGATGTGTGTGGCATAAATCTTGAATTTCACGTGACGGCAAAGCTATCGCTTTGTACGTACCCGATAATAGATATAGAACAAAAAATGTTGTGTACCATAAAGCACTTCAGTGAAAAAGCGGTAGGTTGGCCAACAAGTATTTGATTTTATTTATTTATTTAATTTTAATATATAACTTTTCAATTAAAAATTTGAATTGACCGAATTACATGAAGCAGAATGAAGCGAAAGCTGGGAATTATTAATTTTATCACCTACATTAATGAATTTGGGCGGAACGAAGTTCGCCGGGTCAGCTAGTTATTCATAATATATACCTACAAACTGTTCCCTCCCGGCTTTGCCTTTGCCAAACAAAATTGTTTTAATAAAATCTACTAAACAATTAAATTCATGTAGAATTTTTGCTAAATACGATATCACTACTTTATATAGCGATAGAAAAAAGTCCCCGTACAGAATGTATGGAAAATTAATGTTTACGAATTTTCCAATTTTCTCGCCGAATGAACCTTCCTTAGGCGTAGACAAATACACCAAAGAAAATATACCTAGCTCAAATCCGACGATCCGTTATTTTAAGTATTTTTCTTTGAGAAACTGCCCCTCCCGCCTATATAGTAACCGCTGTGACGCCACAAAAAAAAAATACAACAACTAACTTTTACCCTGAAGCTGCAATGTTTAACACACAAAACCAGTGTTTCCTCAAGTTTAATTTGACACAAAGCCCTTTTTTATTGCAACTTCTATTTATGTCGTTTTGTTAAAAAAAAGTTTAATTTTTCATACAAAATCCTATCTCGCGCTGATTGATATTTTATTCCAAATTTAATTCCTCAATTGGCCGTCCATTTCCAAAAAAAAAAAAAACTGTTGGCGCTAAAATTGAGTCCCCGTACAAAAATGTCTCCAAATATCATATAAAATTAGGTGAACCAGTTAAGATTCGCAGAGCAATTCGCAGTTGAAGTTACATTTGTTCCGCCTCCGCACTGTATAAAAGTCTCCACTAAATTTAGCTAGCGAATCATTGCAAAATACATTTTTCCATTACTTAGGTCACTTTGACAGATCAAGCGGAAGTAAGAGCGTGATATAAAAAAAAAACAGTAAAATACGAACGAAGTTAGAAAATGTATGCCTGTACTGCTTTTCTTCAGAACCAACGTTCAAAATTAAGCGAACATTTACCAAGGTGGTGGAGAGAAATATTGGGAAGGCGCTTAAGACGTAGACAGAAAAGCGACAGCCTTTAAGAATGTATTGAACATTGGATTAAATCTTAGATAGGTAATAATAATAATTGATGACGTCTCTACTGATTTAAATCCAAATCTCCTTAAAATAAAACCTTTAGATGGGTGTGTGACTTTTGACTATAGGTACATTGAACCTTTTTTCCATAAACGGTGAAATGGTGAGTACCATGGAGCAAAAATCAATTGTTGTGTTCACAACTTTCGTTAATTTAGTTCTGTAGTTGATTTCGTCTCACAACAACCAGAATTGATTCTTCGCTAGATACACGAAAGGCTAAACATCAATTCCTCAACTGACAACACAAATGTCGTATTAGGTCTATTCGCGTACTTTCTCGAGTCAAACATTAAAAATTCGTCAAGCTTAAATAATCGAGTGAAACTCTCTTAGAATTTAGAGACCTGGACATATACGCCAACGTATTTGGATCACTTTCATCTTTGACATCTAACCCATATAACAAATATATAACTTAACTTTTTGCAACATACATATATGAATCGTTGTAGGAGAACATTCGACCACCACCGAATTTTCCTTTTTTTCACAAATTGTATTTTTCTGAGCAATTGATTTTTGAGACATATTTTGAATTTGTTTCTTCTTAAATTTGTGCATTTGACATTTTTGAGATATTTATCAGTACTTTCCGTTGCCGGTTGAAATTCTCTGAGCTATCTTGAGCCAAGCCAAAAGAAGTAGTTCCTCTCTCGTTATTTTGTTAATTTTCTCATTTTCGGTCATTTTTGATGAGAACGTGTATAGATTTTGTGTCATTGCGATGGGCTTATATGTTATATCTATTTCGTTGGACATAAACCGAGTTCCTTGTTGTATGCAAACTGGCGGTCGCTAGCTTTTTAAATTGTGAAATTGATTTTGCTTTGCTTGTGAGAACGACATAGTTCTGTCAAAATACTTTGTAGTTCGTTTTCAATTTATTGCTTGACAAATAACTCTGATCGACTTTTGGGAATCACGACAAAGCCAAATATAAAATTGATTTGATTCCTAATATACAAAGGTCGTTAGAATCCATCTAGTTATATCAATCTTCGAATCGAAGGCATGATTATGCGTTACATCGAAATTTGTAAAACGGCAGCTAAAATGTCAACTGCGCTGAGCTTCTTAATAAATAAAGAAAAATCTTTCACACTAATTCCGTCAGACCTTGGATAGTACTCAATTGTATAACCCTGAAGTTTCATTCACACCACTATATTTCTCGGGCCACATGCACAGCCTATGGCTACAGGTGTCTAATTGGAAAGAGATATGTAGGTATGTGCCGAAATATTTGTATGCATCGTCACTTTCATTTTTCCAGGCGTCATTCTCATAATTCGAGCAAAAAGAAAAATATTTAAGTTCATCATGCACTCAAGCTATTCATACGGTTGCTATTCAAATTCAAAAATATTCAAAACTTTCTTTTCTCTTGGTTTGTTTTTAGATACCTTTGTCGTATCAATTCAGAAAAGTTTGAGTAGGTTTTAATAAACTTAAACACGACTTTACCACTCTCCCACTGTTGAAAGAAAAAGATTATGAAAATTACCAGTTTGAAAGGTATAGATCCTCGAGTAGCTTTCCACGAAATGACAACTGCTATCTACAAGTATTAGTATTACCAAACAAAATGGAATGTGTTGAGATGAATGATAGGTGTGTGTATAGAAACAGCTGAAGTCTAATTTGAGTGGCGGGAAAAGTTATTAAAAGTACGACACTTGATCTTTTTCTTTATATTCATACTGACCCTCATTCATCTATAGAAGTTTATTACCACTTTGATCAACTACTGCCTGTAGATGCTTCCATTCCATAACAGAAAAATGACAGATTACAAACTACGTCTATTGAAATTTAATTTAGCTGCATATTATATATCGTTCGATCTTAGTTTATCCACCTACATGCGGAATCGTTAAAAAAAAAAAACCGAGAGTGTCCATTAATTGTGTGTGTTACATTATACATTCCCACTTACAGTAGGTACACTGGTCTTAATTACATTTATGTATTGAACGAATATTTAACCAGGTGTACGATACAACACTTTCAGGCAATTCGAGATAGTTAAACCTATAAATTGTGTAAACGTGATGTGACAGGTTTGAGTAGGTGGTTATTGAAGAGACGACAGAGGTCTGTACATAGAAAGTGCATATTCGCTGATGTAAATTATATACAGGCTTTTGACTATATCCATACTTGTGCATTTAAGCAGCAGTATTTGACCTATATTGATCGTTTGAGATTCCGCCAACGCAACTTTAACGCCGAGAAGTGATGTTTGGCAGTTTAATTTTCTCAGTCGCATATGAAAGTCACTGTTGGAAAGGTCCTTCAAATGAAAGCTTGAAGTGGTTTCTTCGATCCGTAAAAAGAATTTTAATTTAAAGAAACCACTTAAATCCTTTTACGGATTCAAGAAACCACTTCAAGCTTTCATTTAATGGACCTTTCAAACGGTGACTTTCATATGCGACTGAGAAAATTGAATAGGTTTCTTAAATAAGTCTTTAATGTTATTCAACAAAAATATAGATAACTAGCTGAACCCCGCCGGCTTCGCCAGGCACTGATAGATTAAGCGGTTTCTTTTTTGCTTTTTAATTTTTTTTTTTTTTACCTATCAATTGATCAACGTAATTAACTAGAATTAAAAAAATAAGTCTCAACTAAATTGGTTGAAAATTAAGGGCGACAGAGGGAAACACACTTTTTGCAACTTTGTTATACATATATAGAGATTGGCAAAACTTCTTTCAGCATTTTATGTTGACGACTGAAGAGAGTTATTTGTTCCCAAGAGGGCGAGGGCTTGCAAAAGTCACCTGTGGTGCGATGACCATTGTTAGTGCTGGACTTAAGCCCGGCTTAAATCACCTCAGTTTTCCAAAAGACCATCAGATCAGTGAGCCGATGAATTATGCAAGATTTATGTTAGCTACGTTCTGTTAACCGAGAGTATTGTTTCTTATTGCTAAGTGACTATCAGTCAGCCAAAACTGAAATGTCGCAATTCATTTAAAGCAATCTGAATTTCTGAGAGCTTTCCATAGACGACACTTGGTTTGCTGGCTTGCTTTAGGGTGGAGCAATCCCAGCAGTCCTCCGATGGAATGGGGGCGAGTATCATGCCTTATACCGTCAATTCATCGCCAAAGAGAAATTAGCGCACTAAAGAACAAGTTTTAACACTTTGTATCAATGCTGCGCCATCTATGGGTCAGAATTAAATATATAAGTTGTTAAGAAAATATCCCAGAGCCGCTGCAAATGCCACTAATAATGATGTTGCTGCTGTGCACATTTAATCGCGAGCCAGTTGTTTTCCAAGAAAAGCTTAAGACTTCTCAGTGCTGACCTTTGTTCTTCGAGACCCAAGCCCCGCTCAAAGTCTGATTTAGATGCGGTTTTCACTCTTATAATCTGCAGTTTCTCGGAAATGTACATTTGCAACAGAGAGCTACAAAATCTTGGTGCTTTTTTTGTAACTACTTGTCGACTAAAAACTTAAATTCTGAAAGGTAGATATCAAGAAGAATGGGCTACGATACAAAAGTCCCATGGTGTAGTGGTTAGTGTGTTTGCTTTCGACCTATGTTAGTTTGACCTATCTCCGTGCAAAATGCATACAACAAAAAAATAAATAAATAAAGGACGGCTTTGTCACTGATATTATAGTAAGACTCACAGTGGCTGGCTATAGTTCTTATTTTACATAGCAGCTTAAATTGCAAAAATATTCTCAGGAAAGTACATTCTAAGCTAAGGAATAGCTGGCAAAAGGAGCTGGTATATTTCAAATTACTGACACTTTTAGCTTCACACGTTGGGCGCAATTTCGGTCGTAATGAAAAAAAAAAAGTAAATATTTTACTGACTTAGAAAACCAAGGTAAGATCATCACTTGGTCGGTCCCGAGAAAGCCTTTTCACCAGCTTTGTTGCAAATTTATCTTGTGCTCCGGGTCACCCTGTCTGCCTCATACAATTGTGTATATTCATTAAGCTACGAACGCGACTAATTTGCATGTGAAAACCCGTGATAGTCCCGCTAAGATGACAACATATTTGACTGGAAATTTCTGAATGACAGTGACAGCAATTTAGATATACAAGCTCGCAGACAATTCGATACGCGTCCGGTTGGCCAGCGTCAAGCTCGCTCAACCATACATACAAATGCATATAAACCTGATGCATTCCATATACACATGGTAAATAAAGCCTAATTTCAATTGAAGCACCACCAACAATTTAATTAGCATATTATTTCGTCGCAGTCAAATGAAACGATCAACTGCAAGTGGAGTATAAAAATACGACTGGTATGCTGGACTGTGTGGTCCATTTAACCAGCGTAAATCGAATTCACTGAGTCGAAGCCAAAAACCAACGAACTAGTTACATGCGGTAAAAGTGTGCCATGATCCAATTATTATTATTTTTATTAATAATTGTAACCTATTCAGATGTGTATGTTAGGAGATTTATTGATTTTGACATTCCTTTGCGGTTAAGGGTAGGGCTGGTTCGCGCGTCGTTTGTAATACGAATAACGCTCACGAGTGCTGCAAATCTGACCTTTTACAGCATCCCTACCCGACCTACTGACATATTATTATGCAATAATAATTGTTCGCCTATGCTGTGTGTTCACATTTAATAAGTTTCCATTTCAATGGTCGGGTCGAGTCTGATGCTAATGGGGTGTATGTACGTCGTACCGTATATACAGACGCGGTTACGGGTAATATACAAGTAGATGAATCATATCCAGCATGGGAATAAATTGTGTTATTGTTGAAATTCAATTAATAATAGTACAATCTTCATTGTTCTCTGTCTAGAACAGTTGGAAAATGTTCTCAACACTTTAGCTAATCGTTTCAAGATCGCTCGTATAGTTTGGAGGTTAGGTAGATATAGACAGAGAGACAACACTCACGAGGCGACTTTATGTCAACCAAATTGAAACAATTGACTTGGAATTTAGTTTCTGTTCTCAAGCGATGGTATTTACGATAATTGGTGGCTCACTGGCGAATTATTTTTAATAGTTTAATTTGTGGGATACCTATAACTTTTTTGTCAACATTTCTCACGTCGTTTCTTGATGGCGTGTAAAATTTTACCTAGTCAATGGGTGTTTTTCAAGTTTAGCTTGTAAACACATTAGCTTGTTTGGAAAATATTATTGATAGTAGTAACTAATTTTGTACTTTTTACGATAGAGCTGTATGTCAAGGCATATATTAAACAATCAAACTTTTTCCCAAGCGTTGTTTGAATATGCCTCGAAGCCTATTAAAACATAATTACTAAGCTATTGATGTACACTTACAGCTCATTATACATTTTTAACTTGAGAAATTTTGTATAACTTCAACAACAATGGATGCGCTTGTGCATTGCGTGCTTTCGAAAAAATTGCTTAAATATAATACGGTATGTTATCTTAAATTAATTAAAAAAAAAAATATTATTTCTTTAGATAAACACAAGCCTTGGGAAGCATTTAATTTTTTACAAATGTTGTAATGCAAACGGACTTTTGCAAAAAATCGGTGAATTGGAAATATTCATACGCGAGAACGATCTTGACATTTGCTTGATTTCTGAAACTCACGTGAAAAAGGGATCGAATTTAAAAATGAAAGGCAACAATGACTCATTCCACGCTTGTCACCCTTCGGGAAACGCGAAAGATGGATCATCATTGTTTATTAAAGACTGCAGTGAAGAATACGAAGACCTAAAGATAGAGCTTAAAACTATGCAACTGTGCACGTTTCGAGTAAAAAATAACCAGCGTACTCTTAGAATTTCATCTATCTACTATCCACCGCGTTCCGCGCTAACTTGCTTAAAACGCTCAAACCAAATTTAATTATTGGCGGCAATTTAAATGCGATACACACCTTCTGGGGTTCTAGATACATCTCGCTCTATGGGGCAGGTTTGGAGTAAAGTAGTTAATCCGACCTACTGGCCAACTTCAAAAATACCTGATCTGATCGACTTTTTTACATTGAGTGTAAAACAAGTCAATAACCTAGAGCCAGGGAGATTAACTTGTAGAACAACTAACTGGGAAGGCCTTAGGAACAAAATTTAAGAAAATGTTGAACTGAGCGTTCCACTTACGACAACCTATGAACTTGAGGTTGAAGCTGATCGCTTCGTTGATATCGTACAGCTCGCCTCCTGGAACAATACGCCTAAAACAAGGAAAACACCGGGCCGGCTAAATACGGCCTACAATATCCCCCAGAAGTAAAAGAATTGGTCAACTAAAAATGAAGGCGCGTAAAAAATGGCAACAGAGTCACGCTCCGTAACATAAAGCACATAAGAAAAAAAAAAAAAAAAAAAAAAATAAGCAGATAAGGAAAAAGCAGACTTTTTTCCGCCCATTTAAAAGAAACATTTAAACCGAACGATGGTCAAGCGGTTCACGGCAATATTCATAGGACGGAACTACTATCTGACGATTTAACACTCACAAGTGCAACGCTAAGGGAACTAAAACGTGAAATAGAATCTCTAAAATCTAAGAAAGCTCCTGGTTATGATTTGATCACCGGAGAAGTTCTCAAAGTTCTACCAAGAAAAGCATTAATTAAGCTTCTTCATATTATAAATGCTGCGCTCAGACTAAAAAACGTGCCGAGCCAATGGAAAGTTACGGAGGTCATAATGGTTTTAAAACCAGGAAAACCGCGAAATATAGTAAAAACGTATAGACCAATTTCCCTTCTTCCAGTCATATCCAAAGTTTTCGAGAGAATATTTCTAAGGCGCCTACAACCGGTTATAGAAGACAATAATCTTATCCCTGAACCAAGCATTCGACGATTGACCAAGTGCATAGAATTACTGATGTAATCGAGAAAGCTTTTGAATAAAAAGCGTATTCCTTGACATACCGGCCTAAAATTGAAACTACGACAAGTTCTTCCCGTACGGCTATACGATATTTTGGAATCATATCTCGGGAATAGACTCTTCCGTGTTAGAAATGGAAACGAAGACTGGGCTTTAAGAAATTTCGGCCGGCGTACCGCAAGGAAGCGTCCTTGGGTCACTTCTCTATCTGTTATATACACTCGTGATATACCAAGAGAAGATGGCACTACCCTTGCTAAGTTCGCCGACGACACCGCTATAATAGCAGTAGATAATACAATTGGAGAAACTCCTGCAAAACCGCAAATCGCACTGAATAAGGTAAACGAATGGATACGAAGGACTGGCGGATATCGAGAGAAATTTACTGGTAACATTATTCAATTTCCCAGCTCAGTACCGAAAGCAAACTGCTTCTATACAAGCAAGTGCTAAGGCCGGTGTGGACCTACGATATAAAACGTTGGGGTTATACGTTGTTCCAAGAAAACAAATGCCAGTTAGTATAAGCACCATGGTATATTCGAAACGACGATATCCACAGGGATCTCGGAATTCCAATAATTGAAGCTTAAACTAGAAGCTTCGCGAGAAAGCATAGAAACCGACTAATCGGACATGTCAACAATACAGTGCGACAGATTTTGGACGAGAGCAATTTATTGCGCCGACTGCAAAGAATTAAACCGATAAGAGTAACCGTAAACGAGACTCTCAAAAATGTTATTTCGTGATAGAAAAATAGCTCGATAAGTTATATCTTAGTTGCAGTATCTATCAATCTCTCGAATGGTGGTGTTTTTAGTCAGTAAAAATCTAACATTACTATAAGCACCCGCTTGCTATTCTTATAGTGTCTTTGGAAGATATTCACCCTCGGGGGAGAAAAAAAAAAAAACTCCCGAAAGGTTCTAGGATCTGTAGATCGGATCTGCCTTCTGAGTATTTAATTTTAATAAAATGAACACAAATTTTTAAGTGTTTACCATAGTGGGTACATATTACAACTAATGTCGTTTTCGATTCGACTTTTCAGACTGATTTGAGATTTCAGATTTCAACTGCCAAATCGAATATTAATTCCGCATTTTATTGGAACTTGTTTGGATTACATAAAAAAAAAAAAAAAAAAAAATAGTGCGTGGAGTCCCTCCGCTCGGAAGAAGTGAAACTTCGTAATGTGGAAATGAAAATAGGAAGGGGTAGAAATTGATTTTTAGTGAAATCATATTGTTTCTTTAACCCGAGTATCCTGCTCCCCTAGTCACCACTTCGTTTCTCCACACCAAAGATAAATGGTCGCTAAATTATTATTAAACATGATATAGATGGGACAAAACCCATATGCTTATGAACCATGAGTACCATGATAGATATCAGTAAACGTAATTTTAATAGAATTTTTGAATTTCAAACTTGAAAGACGTAAGAAACCTAGAAATTATAAGAAGAAGTTCGACATGTGTCCTCCACCTTTCCACAATCTCCTTACCATGGTGGAACACTTGTTATTACCCAAAAGACGACGCCAAATGAGAGCATAAGTTCCCCTGAAAATCGATTCGCTTTATTTATATGTATCTCTGTTTTGGCTCTGTTGTTTGGCCTGCGTTTTCCGCAAAAAAAAAAAAAAATCATTGCAAACAAAACACAAACACTTTCCTCCGTTTTTTTTTTTTATGTCAAAATTTATCTTCGATTTAATGCACCGGAAATTTATTTCGCGAGCTAAATGAGTGGAGACTTTTCATTGGCCCATATATATATAGACATTTTTGTATGGGAGATAAAATTTAGCGCGAGCAGGATACTAGGCTTTAAGACAAACTTTATTAACATTGCTTACAATTCACAATTGATTGCATCTTTTAATTATCATTTTCGAGTGGAGAAATATCCAAATCTATAACATTTACAATGGGATTATGACTACTAAAGTAAGATACGAAATGTTGGAAGTCGCATTAGAACTTTCACTTCAAAAATACTACCCTATTAAATTCCATGTGTATCAAATCAAACTAAAACAAGTAGATAAATGAAATAATGAGGACGCTACTCGTTGCTAACGCTCGCGCTGGCCTGTAACAAGTATACTACGCGCATGCGTTCGAGTGCCACGCATTCACTCTCGCATCTCGCTCTATTCCCCTTCTCCTTCTATTCCCCTTCCCCAGGAGCGTTGAACGTTTAACGCAACCTTGTTGGAAGTCGCATTAGAAGTTTCACTTCAATAAGACATTAATTGCCAATTTAGTCATTATTTTTGGAAATTAATCTTCACCACAGAATATTCTTCTCCCAGCATTTGGTGCCAATAAACTCACTCACCATTGCATACTCTGAAGCGTGAGCGGTACCCTCACACCTTTGAGTAAGCAATGCTTATGGTAGCATTAAGCATTTAAGAAGTTTCACTTCAATAAATCAAACAACATAAATCACCTATATCGATTTACTTCTTGAATTCTTCAATTCTTTACTGTAGGTATCAACGTATGTAGGTATGTACTATAACAACCATTAAAACAAAAACCTTGAACTCAATTTCTATATACACCACCATAATTCCATCAGCGCACGTCAACAGCCATCTGCGCATTTCCTCAGAAACACATTGTGGCTGTTGATTATACACATTCACCTCACATACTTCTCTTTCATTTCACTTTTGTTGGAGAAAACACCACTCATTTTTTTTCATATGAACGTGCTTGTGCTGTGCAATGTGCGCCACCCTCACCCTCGCTCACACCTTTGAGTATCCAATTATTAGCGTTAAACGTTTAACGCGACCTTGAGTTGGAAGTCGCGTAAGAAGTTTCACTTCAAAAAAAACATAGTTGGCCGTAAAAAAGAACTTTTTCATTTGCACTTGAAATCTATTTCAATTGATTTTCACACATTTCGAAATATTTTAATATAAAAACTCGTTTCCATACGCATAAAATGAATAACTCAGCTAAAAAAGCAATCCTTCCAACGATAACCCAATTCGTAACCGCCAGCTGTATGTCATAAACATTGGTATATTTAGTGAAAATATGTGTAAATTTTAAAAGTGCATCAGATCCAAAAAAAATTATACATAATTTTATTTTTATTATAACTTTTTTTCTCAAAAAAAAAATGTTTTCTTTTTTTTTCTAAATCAAAAACGACCTTAAATGTTCGGCGCAGGGACCTAAGTTCCCGAGACACAAGTCCCGAATTAATTTTTCGGGACTTATGTCCCACTTTACTGGGAAATAAGTCCCGAATTCAGTTCGGAACTTATGTCTCACTAAAGTGGGACATAAGTCCCGATTTTTCACAGTTGAAAATGAGACATAAGTCCCGAATAAAATCAGACAACGTTATTTTTCTGAATCCTACAGCCAACAGCACCTACCTCGCGCGAATCGTTAACCTTTCAACATTGAATACGTATGGGGGGCATGCTTCCCCCCTGAAACCCCATTGCTTGGGTTTACTTTTCGATTACGGGATGGGTGCGAGGTTATGTATATACAAAGTTCGTTTAATCTTAATTAGTTTATCCAATATCTTCTTAGTTTGTCTTTAGGCTTGCATTTAGGAAAAAATGTTTATTGGGACATAAGTCCCGATATTTGTTTTCGGGTCTTAAGTCCAAGTGGGGTGGAAAATGAGTCCCGAATTATATTAGGGACTTATGTCCCATTAAAGTGGGGAATTCATTTTTCTGGACTTATGTCCCTGCGCCAAATGTTCACCAAGATTGAGTGAGTTTTCGAATTAATTAACTAAATGTGCGTCTTTTCGCGAAATGATTATTTCCTTGGCACGCAATCAGATTGATGTTACTTTTAGGTACATTGAAAATATCCCCAATTAATTCAAATTTTGTTATCTACTACCTAGCTACATAATAGGTATACATTTGAAATACTGTCTCTTCATAACTGCATGATATTTTTAGCGACCTTATTATATTTGGATCCAAGTAGGAGTCTGTAGTTTATATTTTTTATACAATACAAGTGGTGCTGCTTTTCTTTGTCTCCTCTGTATAGACCTTTTGCATCTAAATTATAAATGAATCTCCACCTAGCCATGCGTTAAAAATGTGAAAGTGTGAGAGCGGACTCTTTGTGTTCTTGTAAAACCTCAGCCAGTCGTTTGTTTGACAACTACCTGGTTTCTACTGCCAACTATAATAATAAAGTGTAAATATAAAGCTAACCAAAACAATCAAAATGCGCAAAGAATTAGTAGTAGAAGTAGAAACGATTATGCCATCAAGCTGGAGAATTACCTCACGAGTCTTTGCCTTTATAGTTGTTACCATATTACCACACAGTCAAAGGAAGTCCATAGACCTCTTGTCATAATTAATTTCACGCCCATCCACCGTACACGTACATACGTTTATGTTTGCCTACACATTTTCATGTCAAAGAAGAAAATGAAAATTTGTTAATGCTTTTGCTCATATACTTATCCATATACAGAGAGTTGGGCTTTCTATGTGGAATGGATTGTTATGCAGACTATTTGATTTTGGTTTGGCTTTTACTTCTTGGCATGTATTCTGACGACTTGAATCGAAATAGGTCAACGTAAATTGAGAAAGCGTCACCGTCGTCGTCGTGTATTATGTATAGCGTGGCGGCTAATGGCGTCAGGTCGTGGATACTCATACCTCGTCTGGATTCTATTTCCATTTAGCATGCCATGCAGACAGTATCTTGTCCAAGTAATTTATATGTGTCACGAAACTATTACGTCAGGCGAATGCAGAACGAAAACACTATCCTTTTCGCGAACAATGGCCGTGGCTACGAGTACAACCGATGGCAAATTGAAAAGGTCGAAATGGGTGGGGAGGGGGGGTTTACTTTCTACATTATGTTTATTTAAGTAAGCCAATTGACGCACAGGTCCTGGACAAAAATAAAATTAGTAAGCAACAGCAGCAGCATGTGTGTATAAGTATGTACCTACTTATATACCTATATGAATAATGAGAATCGTGTTACACATGTCCTTGCTTTCTAATAAAACAAAATTTAGGAGTGTCATAGGAGTGTCATAGGAGTTCAGTGCAAGCATTTAATTAGGTCAATGCTGTGTTGTCTTTTGCGTCAGAACAGGAATTGTCTTGTGACCTATTTTGACAACAATATTCGAAGGATAGTTCATCACAACACCATACAGCCGTAGGAAATAAGGCCCCACTGCGATGAAATAAGGCCCCAAAACAAAATGAAATAAGGCCACAATGAAATTTCGCAGAGCCTCTTAGACAACAGGGCTAAGGTCCCCACTTCTTGACTGCGGAAAGAGAAAAAACAAAAAAGACATATGAAAGTTTTCAGTTTTGACAATTTGCAATGCTAGTTAAAACCGGAGTCTATTTTGCGCAGCCGTTTTTGTTTATCTATATTTCGGACAAACATCTTTCAGTCTTAAAAGGTTATATCCTCTTTGGCGGAACATGCATAAAATAAAATGCGAATCGGATCTTCATAACTAGCAATAAACATCTTGAATCGCTTTCAAGCCAGTGACCATAATCAATGTCGAACAGCTACTTCCCCGGACGCAGCGGCCCATGCTTCGATGGTTTGGTCGGCGCAGGGACATAAGTCCCCGGGACATAACTCCCAATTTTTAATTTTGGGACTTATAACCCAATTGAGTGGGACATAAATCCCAAATTCGACTTGGGACTTATGTCCCACACTATCGGGACATAAGTCCCAAACAAAAATGTTGGGGCTTATGTCCCACCCAACAATTTTTGTTTTTTTTGTTTTGATAAGCGTACAGATTTTCCCAGAAGAAAGTCAAACGCAATGAGTTTACTAACAATTTGTGGAACACAATGTAAGCATTTCAGTAATTGGTTTCTTAGTTAGTCCAGTTTTTAATATTATAAGCTACTTTCGGGGAAATGGAAATTAAGACTATAATAACTGCAAATGTTATGTAAGGGCTCAGACTTTGCATCGCGCGCGAAAAGAAACTTATAAAATTTTAGGTTTTGAGAATTTGAGAAAATAAAACTAAAAAAATCGCGCGATTTTTTTAGTTTTATTTTCTCAAATTCTCAAAACCTAAAATTTTATAAGCTTTTTTCTCAAACGAAAGAGATTTTGTTAATACATTTTCTCATATCCTCAAAAGAAAATATAAAACTCTAGTTTTTGAGAATTTAAGAAAATAAAATTAAAATGTTTGGTTAGATTATATTTTTGGTTTGCTCCAAACTGTTAGTCTAATTTTCTAAATTATTAAGAACAATTATTGTTGGTGTGTGTAGTGGAAAAAGGGGTCGGATGCCTAATGGATTTCACAATATATTGCTAACTATTATCTATGCGAAAACTTGGGACTTATGTCCCATCTTCGGCAAAACAATTTTGGGACTTATGTCCCGATGGTGTGGGACATAAGTCCCAAATCGAATTTGGGATTTATGTCTCACTCAAGTGGGTCATAAGTCCCAAAATTAAAAATTGGGACTTATGTCTCGGGGACTTATGTCCCTGTGCCGGTTTGGTCAAGTTAAGCGTATGACTCCGATTACAAGACGTCCTATATAATCCGTACAATCGGGCAGGCGTCCCCTATGTAGACCCACACTCAGAAAAAAAAAAGTTGTTGTTTTCAGTTCTTGTGAGTGAAAAATTTGGCTGGAAAAAAAGTTCTTCTTCAACAAGTCATTATTGATTATTTAAGAATCAAATTATTAGTTTAAAAATAAAATTCTTGTAAAAACAATTTTAAAGTTTTTAAACAATTTCAAAGGCGAAAAATGATTGCCCAACAAGAAAATTGTTCTGTTAAATGTTTCTTGAGACAAAATATCCTTTCAAAAATCAAATTGTTGACTCAAAAATTCGTTCTTTTGAGATTCTTTTCTTCTTTTCTTTTATGATATCTGATTAAACTAAAATTTTATTTAAAATGGAATCTGAGATAGAAAATGAACAAGTGTTGATAAATCGATACTGCCACCACTGAAATTTTTGTAAGTTGGGGGTTATCCTCCGACGGGCTAAAAGCATTGGAAGAGTGTCGCATAGCGGAACTGCTCAGAATTATCAATTCGCATGAAATTGATAACATCTTCAATAAAATAAAGTTGCTGGCGGATAGCATCTAGTTCCATTATGGTGTTAACAAATGGAAAAAAATAATTGCTTTTTTATATGCCAAGAATTCAAAAGTGTAAAAAGTGTCACTTTAAACAGGTCTGAAGAAGTTCTTCGATTTTGGTTATTTTTCTTGTACAAAATATATTATGTAGATAGGTAGGTAATGTAAGTTATTTTTAAGAATTTCTTTTGAAAAAAATATATGTTTAATATATTACCCACTAAATTCTTAACGTTTATTTTTTGTCTGGAGAAGGAATAGTTTTAAAATTACTCAAACAAAAGGATGTTTTCAAGGAAAGTTTAAATTTAGGTATAAAAATGTTGGTTTTAAGCAAAAACAAATTGTTTGTTTCCCGTAATTAATTTAATTTCGCTAGTGCATTATATTTCTTACATATCATTTCTGTCATAACATTTATTTGTTTTGTTTTTTCAAATGGATTTAATTCAAGAACTATTATTTTTAAAGTTATATAATAACGAGTTCTTAGCGAAACGATTAAAGGTTTTGAAAATCTGATAATATTTATTTAATATTTTAACCAACAATTTTATTCTTTTTTTTTTAACAATTTGTTCTTGTGTCAACAATTAAAATATATTTGAAAGCATTTATTGTTCTTGCACCAAAAATATTCTTTCTTAAAATTTTATTATTTTCGTACTTGGCCAAACGATTTAAACATGATGAGCTTATTTAACAACTCGTTCTTTAGACAACAGTTTGCATTCTTAAAATTTTGACATTTTTTTATTTTTAAGTCAAGAATAAAAAGTTCTTACATCAACACAAATTGTTGATATTAAAATTTTTTGTTCTGAGTGCAGGATAACATGCTTACATAAGGTCCGAAATCTCTCTGCTTTTCCTTTAGGGATTGCTTTTTATGGCTTAGAATCGGCGGAGGAAGATCGAGAATTGTGAAGGTTTCATTTCAGCGCCTAACTCCCGCGACACTTGTAATGGATAAGTGTGACAATGGAAATAAATTAATGAACCACACCTATAATAATTGAAACCCAATATTTACAATAAAATCAGTAGGTAATTGAAAATCTAAAGGATGTTCAAAAGTTTTCTGGAAAGAGCACAAATGTTGTATTATAAAATGTATTTTTTTTTTAATTTTAATTAATGAAAACCTTAACAATTTTTAAGAAGCTTTGATGGATTTTTTTTATATAAAGAATATAAGAAAGACCGAACTTGATGGAAGGAATTGCCATGGTGACTCGGAGAAGTACTCAATTTGGAGCAGCTATTACTTCGAAAGGAGCATACCTACTTTAGTTATAATTATTTATTATTAAGTTGAACGCCTTTGAACATAATTGAGCAGGTTTGGGTTTTCCACCGTCCATTTCATCAACTACATACCCATCTTGGCAGTTGGTTCAAAGACGGAGAAGAAAACTTGAGAAAGAATATCAACCGGTATTATACTTACTCAGTAGGACTAAGTTTAATGTAGTATAATACAAGATGGTATGTATAACTCACGTTCAACCATTGAACCTATAACAGTAGTGAAAAAACTCTTATAAATCATAAGATTTAAAACCAGACAACAACATGACCTTCTAGCGGCTGGGTGGAAATTTCACTCCAGCAAGCATCTCTACTAACCTAATCTAGCCTTAAGGCTTAAAATTAATAAATGGTAAGCGCAACAGGTCAGTTTCCCAAGAAAAAGTTTCTCACAGCCATTCATTTTGTTGGAAGTTTTTATTTTTGGGACGAATCTGCAATTTATCTGCCGAGTCCAAACGAATGAATATTGAAGCTCTTTCATGACATTTATACTATGAGATATTTGTCAGACGTTCGCGAGAGGTGGCGCAGTGAAAAAAAAAACCTTAAGCTGTTATTCTGTTTTTCCGGGGATCGAACCAGAGAAATATAGCTCTGTAGTGCAGCACACTATAGCCATACTGAACCACTTTAGCCTTAAGGTGTCCGTAGTAAATAAGTTTAAATAAGCCTAAGTTAGCTATACAATGGGTTCAGTAGCGGTCAACTTATAGAGGATGTAAAGTCGAAAAGCTGAAAAGCTTTTACAATACAATACAGATGGTGACACGTGAGTAGAATTTGTAAACTTTTTGGATTTCGAACATCAAGCTAAAGTTTCTAGCTCAATAGCTCAACCACCGAACCATTGAGCCCACTTTTCCCATATAAACACATGTAATGCCCTCAATCTCACTATACTTTCCACAGTTCTACGTTCTGTGAACAAACAAAATGAACTTATGTCTACAGGTGTACCTTACCTACTGCTGTTCATGGGAAAATATTTTTTCAAATAAATCGTAAAATAGCCAGTTAGAGTTAGCATATACAAAAACAGGTCATAAACTGCTCTCACAACAAACCACCATGATGTCATCCTTTTAGCTTGTGTACATCCGCTGCTGCTTTCGGTGTGTCATCGGGTCATCAGCATGCAAGACAGGTTTCGTTTTAAATATTGCGAAATGTCACAGAGCCCAAAAAAAAAAAGGAAACAAACCCATTAAACTGTGTAAAGGGCAATTTTAACCAGAAAAAAAAAACCTACCTACCTTCAACTCAATTCTGCATTGCTGACCATCAACAATTCAATCGTAGACAGGAACTACCAATCTCTCTCTCACGCGTCCGGAAGTGCATTCAAGTGTTGCGTTGTGGTGCCCATTTCCACAGCCCACGCATCGAATGTCTCCCCGAATTTCATTAACAAAACAGACAAAAAATCCGCCCAAAGCCCGCACCCAATTCCAGTATTTTTTTTTTTTTTTTCTTTTTCTTTTTCATACCAATACCGTACGTTCCACCTGGATAAATCTCGTCCAACCAGCCAACAGTGTGGAGCGGTTTGGTTTAAATTCGAATGCTTTTGTGGCTTGAATAGTGCACTGCATTCCTGTGTCGTAAAGATAGGACCACTAGTGCCTGATGGCCATGAGGTAATATCGAAAATAATTTATGCACATAACGGTAAAAAGAAAGAAAAGGGGAACATATTTTTTTCTGTTGAAAATAAATGATACCCAGAACCCACTCTCATAGCCCCGTATACAGAAATCGAAATTTAAGTTCATTGGCCGACTAAAGTTTGGTTAACACCGCATAAAACACATAAACAAAAGAGCCCAAACATGTCTTCAAAGTTCAAACAAAAAGATGGATATAAGAACAATGCGATAAAGAAGAGAGCTTGTCGAGTTGAGAGGTAATTTTGTATACCACCAGTCCACCACGTGCGTCAGAAGAATACCCCTTTTCCTTTGTAAGTTGCATTTGATGTTCTGTTGCATCCCACTCGTCTGATAAGTTAAAGATAGGTTTGTGCATTTATGATTTCTGGTTATAAAAAATATGGAAATCGTTTTGAAATAATCTTGATTATTATTCTGAGAACTGACTTTCTGAAGATGTATGGCGACACTTTTTGAGCGACACTGTTAATAAATATTTTTTTTTTTATGAAAGCGTGTTCAATCGGTCGGAGCGTGCGGGTTAATAGAGCGTATATAATATCATTGAGACAGGGAAATAAACTTAAGTCGTAGTTAGGTAGTAGTCAGTTAACTTGTTTACGAAAATTTGAAAGACAAGTTTGAAATATTTTGCTTGAAAATATATTAAAGTTGTTGTGTATGACGGCATTTTGTAATTCAAAGCTTTTGGAAAAATTGGTGGTAAAATTATTTGACCGTTCGGAACGTCACCTTCTTCTTTTATTACATGAAACTATTGTCGATGGGTAGGCGCAGTGACTTAGTGGTTAGTGTGTTGGACTACTAAGCGAGGGGTCGAGGTTCGAATCCCGCAAAAACCCAAGTTCCAACTTAGGGTTTTTTTTCACTGCCACCTCTCGCGAACGTCTGACAAGCATCCGAGAGTATAACTGTCTTGAAAGAGCTTTTCAATTAGCCGTTTGGAGTCGGCATAAAATTGTAGATCCCTTCCATTCGTTCCAAAAATGAGAAACTCACACAAAACGAATGGTTGTGAGAAGCTAGGCCTAGGGTCCCTCCGGACCTGTTGCGCCAACTATGTATGTATGTATGTATTGTCGATGGAACAATATATCAACATAATGGAAAGCTACCTCTCATAGGTTGACAAACCCCAAACAGTTGTCTGTATTGAATACAGTCTCACAAATTTTATTTAATGAAGTAAGTCAGACTTATTAATGAATTTGCAGATACAGCAAATGTCAATTCCTTACGAATCACACAGTTCTTCAAAATATCCCTAAGGTGTCCTTGTCCATAGTGATAAGCACTGTGGACAGGTGCAAATAATATAAACTTTTCTATCTCTCTCTTTCTCGCCAAGCATAAGGTTTTGAGCACTGATTGAGCTAGCCTTGACAGAGGTAACTGTAGGCACTTCTTCAATATTTTTAAGTTAAATGTCTGTACCTAGTTCTTCCCTTTTAAGTGCTCATGTTTAGATAAACACCGTCGTTGCCGGTGTCTAAGATTGTTCTGACCTTAATTTTTATGACTTTCGGGATGAGCTTTATGTTCGTTTCGACTCTAAAGAAGTACTGGAACGCGACAGACAATGACAGCTTTTACATGGTAAATTTAAGAATACTTATTTTACTATTTTACCCTGTAAAATATTGTTTTTTTTTTTGCAAAATACTTTCTTAAAAATAATAACAATTATAAATAGTTTGCGTAACGGCTCCATATATACATAAAATAAGCCCTAGGGTCCCTATTGAACCCTAGGCTAACTTCGAATTAAGTTTGAATAGGTTTTTATTTTTCGTAATGGAAACTAGAAATAACTTTAAAATTTGTATTGAGAAGTTTGACAAACATTTAACAGTTGATTCAAATCCTTAAACAAAACCCGTGACCTAAAACTTGTTTACAAATATTAGCAGCACTCTAATAGCTCTAAAATAAAAATGACAGAATTTTAGTCAACAAAATTTGACAAGGGCGAGCATCACATTTGAACAAGAAACCACAAACAGCTTTAAAAGTCACTGTACACCTTTAAGAACCACTGATTCGACTTTAGAACTAAATCGTAAATTCGATGTTGCTGTACAAATGCTAGATACCTACCAACCTTGCGTTTTTTTTTTTTTTTGTAGGTAATTTATAAAATTTAAGAGGTGTTTATAAATCTGTTTAAAAATATGTATGATTTAAAGTTTCAGTTCCCAGCTAATTTAAAATTTTCTAGCACAGATAATTGGAAACCTTCTGTGGCAATGAACTGGGGTTCGACTTCTTCCAACCCTCGATAAAGTTGATGTCTGTCGTTGTTTTCACAGCCGTATCTAGTTATCTAATATTTTTGTAAAGCCCCCAAAGAACAAGTTGACTTGTAAACATTTTGTACGCACACATTTTCTCTGACGAATGTGGCACAAAGTGGCACAATTTGCATTAGCTAACAAGTGATAAAATGCATATTATACCTACATCTAGAAGATTCAAAAATTTACATGCCATATTTTTTTTGTATAAACTATTTTTATAATTCATAGACTACATTTCCAGACGAAAATTGGGTTAAACTATTAAGTATTGGTGGTCAAACAATGTAAAGCAGTTATTTTGTGTTTACTATTCTTAAAATTGTGTTTTTCAATTTCTCATCTCGTACGTTAGGAGATTTTGTCACATCTTTATACTCGGTCTAAAACGAACTCAATCGCACAAAAGCCATACGAATTTCAACAAACTCTTATCTGAAAGACGCATCGCTTCTGAAACGTTAATTACAAATGGGCACAAGTATAAACGTATTTGGGCACATTCAGGAATCTAGTCATCTTAAGTCTAGACTAGATTGGTCCGGATAAGATGTAACCTGAATGCAAAAACCAGATTGCACATACGCGAACTATCAACTTAGTCAGTCACGAATTTCTTGAATAGATTCGTCGGCTTCCCCTCCATAAACGTCAACTGAAACAGCTGCTCATATGACCGATTTCAGCCAATCAAAACCGATATAGGTACATCTAGTCAGACAACTGTCACTCACTAAACTATATACTTGAACATCCCCAATGACTTAAGTTTAATTGACCATAAATAAAAGTGTTCACGTAGCCATCACCGGCCAAAAACTAAAACACATCAAGTCAGTCAAATGTCAGACTTACTAAACTAGACTCTTAAATGTCTTTAATGAATAAAAAACAACGAATATAACAGACTAAATTCTCTCCTAAAACCATTGGAATTATTGACACTGATTAGCTAGTTGTTCGGAGTTAATTTCGATGACGAACGTTTTAAAAGTTAACGTCGGCCAGTCACCACTTAACAAAAATAATTATAACACTCCTAATTACTACCCTGGTTATAATTTTGGCTTAGAACAATTTATCATGTTCATAACAGGTGATGGAGAAAAGAAAGTAAGAAGTTACTTTAGGTACCTACCTATAAAATATTTTAACTGAACAAAAATAGAAATTCATTGCCACAATCAACCACACCACCCTCTGAATGTAGCTAAATGTTGTCACAGTCCTTTTTGACATAGGTACTACGTCATTGTTCGTTTACCGAAAGCCGCTCACTCGTGTTCGTTGTGATTTAATTAGTTTCTGATTTAATTAGTGTATTCCTTAGATACGGTACCTTGTTAAGCGTTTGCTTTTGCCCTCACTCTGGTGTAAGCCAAAGGAAGGAGAACTTCAATCAAAATTTGATTAGCACTCATCCTCTGATGGGTTTTGGTAAACTCAGTTGGTTACTGTACCTATTTCAATTTATTCATTTTTTTTTTGTCATGCAATGTTATGATTGGAGGCACTTACCCCACAAATTCCAATTAGCAGAGAATGCTCCAACTCTGAAAATAAGTACCGGGTTTACTCGGGTAAACTTTTCTCTTCACTTTGACATTCAAAAGTTAAGGACTTTTCAGTAGAACCGATGTTTACTACATGTTGTTTTGAATTCGAATCAAAATTGGTTGGGTTGGGAAAGAGTTGTCAATTATTGTCATGTGTTTTGATGTAGGTATCTATTATTTTGAACAGAAAAAGAACTTGCAAAACAGTTTGATTAGATATGTAGCTTTTTCGTGCTGCACCACTGATGCTATAAATCTGATTCCTTCGAGTTTGAACACAACTACTTTCTGACAGTTTCCTGACAGTTTTCTTCTTGAAGAGACAGCTCGGTGTCTTTAGTCTTTTCTGTCAGGACCTGAATCCTGATCTCAGCCCTTTTTAGCATTTTATTCGCAGGCAACCCAAAAACACGAATTTCATTTTAAGTTAGGCTCTGGGGAAGTTTAAGAATCTTGTTCATTAAGTCTGACATCTGTCTTTAGTCGCAGAATTTAAAAGTTGGTTCCTGTCTTTTTGGTGTTTTTTTAATCATTAAAAAATTGTGGAAAGTTCCGCAAGGAATTCAAGATCGGACTTTACTTAAATTGTGCCATTAACAAAACGTTTCCAACAAAGTGAATTTAAAAAATCGAAGGGCCATATGCAGGCTAAGAAATACATTAGCAACGCTCTTCCATTTCGTTGCCCTCGTGCATATTTTTATTAAACCTGAAAGCACCTCAGAAAATCGGAGTACATAAGTAAGAATTACAAAACAAAAAGTAAATTCAACTTTATTGTTCAGTAGTTGTTCACTCTTAGAGTATTGAAATTGGGAAGGCTTGGTGTCGAGTGTAGACACCTGTCAACGTTTTGTATAGAAATACGGCCGGATACTTCAGGATTATACCTACGGATTGAGAGCCATTCAACTGTTTAAACTATTTGATCTAGCATATGGCTACCACATTAAGTCAACACTTTTCACCATAATATAGGGGTTGGACTTAGCCAGGGGTATGTTTTTTCTATGTGAATGAGAGATTCAAATGGACTAGCACCAAGGCAGCTGTCGAATTTAAGGGGTGTTTTTTAGAGGTATAGAACTTTAAGTTGGCAACACTATTTTAACTGGCGGCCATTTTGTCAGTTGTCAAGTGATTTATTTTTAGTTTGGTTTGGCATTTCAACATGAATAGACTGACGCCTGAACAACACTTCCAAACCGTGCAAATTTATTTTGAAAATCATGGTTCTGTTCGAAATACGTACCGCGCACTACGTCCATTTTAACTGCCGTTTTGTTTATTGACGTATCCATTCAAGTAGGCTTAGTGGCTTAGTGGTTAGTGTGTTGGACTACTAAGCGAGGGTTCGAGGTTCGAGTCCCGCAAAAACCCAAATTCCAACTTTGGGTGTTTTTCACTGCGCCACCTCTCGCGAACGTCTGACAAACATCCGAGAGTATGACTGTCTTGAAAGAGCTTCTCAATTAGCCGTTTGGAGTCGGCTTAAAATTGTAGATCCCTTCCATTCGTTCCAAAAATGAAAACGCACACAAAACGAATGGTTGTGAGAGGCTAGGCCTAGGGTCCCTCCGGACCTGTTGCGCCAACTATTTATTTTTTATTATCCATTCAAGCAAAAGTGAGCTCTGATGGACGATTATGTTGACCGTAAAATGGACGTAGTGCGCTATACGTATTTCAAGTGTATGTTGAGACACCGTTACATCCATAAAAATTGACTGTTTGGTGTGCTTTATAGTTTGGTAGAATAACGATCCGTACTTCTTTAAAAACGATGCTGGCCAGAACGTTACAGTCAATGGTTACCGCTATAGAGCCATGACAACTGACTTTTTCGTTCATCAATTGAACAACCATGATGTGCAGGAGCTGTGGTTTCAACAAGACGGCGCAACATGTCACAGAGCTCGTGCCACAATTGATTTATTAAAGGAAGCGTTTGGTAACCGCATAGTTTGACGTTGCGGACCCGTGAAATGGACTCCAAAATCGTGCGATTATATCGCCGCTTGACTTTTTTCTGTGGGGATATGTGAAGTCGCAAGCCTACGCCGATAAGCCCGAAACGATTGATCACTTGGAGGACAACATTCGCTGCGTTATTTCCGTCATCGAAAATTGGACCTCCAGATTAGACTACGTCCGAGCCAGCCTGGGCATGCCAGAAATCATATATTTTAATTATAATGCCAGAAGATTATCATTGGAATAGAGTAAATTTCATGTCAATTTAAAAAAATTATCTTTTTTTTTATTCCATTTCAAAGTTCTATACCCCTAAGAAAAACACCCTTTAGTAGTTGCTGACTTGGTCATTCTTGGGCCCTTTTTGACTGATCTTTAGCGCGCACTCGAAAAGTTTGTTAACGTCTGTGTGGATTGTAGTCTCCAAAACACCTGTGTTTAATGCTTTTTGATTCAGTTCGAGAAGTATAAGATTTGTTTTTCAACAGTCTCTTTTGTTTCATGTAACCTTGAATGTAATAGATTTCCACCGGAATATACCAAAAAAAGCTTTCGGCATTCAACTCTAGAGTTTACAAACATTCTGAAAAGAATTGCCACTTCCTATCGCATACAAGTCCATTCCGCTGGCAATTAGTTTGCATTTAAATATTCAACGGACATCGATTTGTTTAGAAGAAAAACAAGTTCAATTGCTGGAAAACTACTTGCCTACCTGCATCATCTTGTCGTTAGGCAGTGACTAGGTACTTGCCTAAGAGGTAGAAATTGCTTCGATTTATTTATGCATAGGTAGAACAAGTTTTTCAACAGCCTACCACTTGCATGCCGAAACACAACAACTTGTTCGTTCATATAGTTAATTCCTCCCCACCATATGCTAACGAAGAGAAAACAAGCTTAGCGTAGCCGCAACGCACTCCTGCGAGCTGCAATGCCACGCTTCGATCTGCTAGAAATAAACGCACACTCTTGGAATTCGATAATTATAATTGATTTCGAAATTCCATTGGCACGCAAAGTCCAACCAACATCTCTTCTACTTCCCGAAATTGTCTAATTTTGTCACACATGCCAATATAGAAACAAGATGACAGCGACAAGTTGTGCAAGCAGTCCCAACGTATCTATATATGAAGACCGAGTCCTACACGCTTCACGATCGGGCAAAAAACCTAGAAATTTCGTTTATTTTTAGATGCGCGGCGAGGATTATCTGACAAGTTTATTGCTCATTCAATTCAATGGTCTTTTGCAGAGGGGGCATGCCAAAAGCGGGGATCCTCCAGCAGCCCCTCGATCAGGCGCGCCCCTGCGAAATGTTCAAAGCCCTACACACACACACGGTTGGATTTGGATGACACAATCAAACACATTCACTTTACAACTACACACGTTAAACACACCTGAATAGCATTTGTTTTTAACCTGTTTCTGTGTGGGGCTGACTGCGGTACACACTCCGGCTCAGCTCATCCGTCTGCTCGATTCTCGTCCCAATGAATGACGCTTTGTGTGATGATTTGGTGGTGGTGGTTGTGGTCTGGTCCAGCGCGAAGCTACCCAAAGGTATTCTCAGCTTAGGGCCCTAAGTTGCGCGCGCTCAACTACTGAATGTATGGAGGACCAGCAATCGTGGTTTGTGTCGTCGATGATGGACACGCGGGGTTTGAAGGTGAAACAGGGAGGTAGGGGGCCGATTTCAATTTGCAAATGTGTTTGGCAGCGGTTCGCGACTAAGCCACAACGACGACGACAACGGCCCGAGAAGTGATCGTATCCACATGCCACAGGTAGCAGTACTCGATGTACATATGTGTACGTGAGAAGATATGGTGTTAATTTTTTTTTTTTCTCCACTCTACTGCTTTTATGTTTTATGAGAAACCGCGAAATTGCAGAAAATAAATTCACGATCTGAGCGCGACGGGGACACGACTCACCCAAACGTAACGAATTTCGCTTCCTATGAATTTCGAACAAGCAACATCACATTTGAATTAGCTTCACTTTCACGTTTACATTTTAACTTGGCGTCAAACACTATTTCAATATTGGCTTACTTTTAAATTATTATTTAAAGTATAGGTATCACTGGTTTTTTACGTGGCGCAAAATAACCCACAAAAAGACCGCAACCAAAGAGACACAGCAAAAGTATCCGAGAATAACAAACAACTTGATGCAAGGCAGAACTCCAACTGGAATTCCAATATGAACGCACTCGGCACAAACACAGTTGATGTGGTGGAACACTTCGCTGGCATGGAGATGGGCGATGGTGGATCTGGTTATGTGAGCGGGAGGGCACGGTAACAGTGTGCGGTGAGGTAGTATAATATAGAAACGTAGTGTATTGAAGCCAACAAGTCGACAACGAACACAGCTGACACACCTTGCGGTGGCGATGTGCATGAGTATGAGTCCAAATGGAGGGGAGGAGGGGATGTATAAGGTTTGTGTGTCGTCATTAGTTCACGAGTCGGGACGGGACTCGGCACTCGGGAGCTTTGGCAATACTCTGTTTCGGGTATTGTCGGGTGTCGTGTCCGTGTGCCATTGTCAACGCAACAATTTGGTGTTGGTTCATACCTACTGTATGAAGGCAGTGTTGCTGAGTAAATGTACTATGAAAGAGAGATTGAGTAGACACTCCCACGTTTGCCACTTGAAAATAAATTTTGTGTCCAAAATTGGAAATCAATAAATAAAAGTAATAATTTAAGTCCGAAATATGTACATGTAAAAACAGAACAATCAATTCATCACACTTATTTCAACACATTTTTTTTTAATATTAATAATAAACAAAAACAATAAAAAAGAAGAAAAAACTAATTCAAAAAATAGCTAACAAACTTAATTATTAAATTAGAATTTTTATTTTGAGTTTTTTTTTAATTTATATTTATTGGTTTAGCCTATGACACTTTGGGAAAGAATATTGATTCAATGACTCCTCACTCTTCGAAATCGGTCAAGCCATTTGGGCTACAGTGTGTCCAGTCGGGTAAAAATTAATAAAAGTAACGAATCATAAATAATAAAACATCAAAATATTAATTTCTCACAGCATTTTAAAAAGAGATCACATATCAGAGAATAAGCTTAATAAAAACAAATATGTTAATAAAATCACTATTTAAAAAACAATTTTGCAGCCCAAACGCTATGGCTAATTTTTCATAGTGAAGCATTATATTATTAATAGCGTCAAAATTAAGTCTATTACTTAATTTGGTTTTAGTCAGACTTAATTCATAAAATTTCCTTTCAGTAGCAGCTTAGCTGTGCGGAAGAGACATCAAATTGTAAATAAAAGTATTTAAATTTTCGAAGCAATAGTCGCTGGAAGCATTTTTAAGATTGGAAATTTCGGAATCCGACAAAACACTTTTTGGAGTTATTACGGATAAATTTATTTAAACACATTAATGCAGCATTTACGTCAGACGAAAAGAAAAGCGCTTAACGTTGCATACAAATTAAAGTCGATTTTTTTTTTCATTTCGGAAAAAAATTACCAAATGGAATAAAAAATGACCATTTCTTTCTAAATTTTCTTGAAAATTAAAAAAACAAATCAAATTTTTTAGACACGTATACATACGAAAGGTGGAAAGGCAATCACTTTAACATAAGAGCCAGTAAGCTAGGATAAGATATTCAAACGAAACGAGTGTTTTTTTGAGCTTCGTAGGTACTCAGCAAAGCAAAGTAAAGTATGATTTTCAGCACGCAATTACAACAACTACGCTCTACTTGAAACTTCAATTACTCAAGCTAAGATTAAGACTGTATGCCAATTATACATATGAATGCCAACAGGCAAATGACCAGATTATCTGTCAAATGAACAAAATGTTAGGATTATCAAAACTGTATATTAGACCATAATGACCAAAATTACCAATATGGTCATAGGTATTTCCCTTGATGGTCATTTAAGGCGCCTGTTATTGTATACTAAATGTTGTAGGTAGTAGGTTTCCACAAAAAAAAAATAAAGAACGAAAATGAAAATAAGACAATTCCACCATTGTTCCATCAAAAATGCCAGTCATAACGAAATTTCAATAAAGTGCATATGGGCATATAGGGCTTTTTTCAGGCATTCGTACTGTTACATTCAGTCTGGGATTCGAAAAGATAAAACACTATTCTGTTTAACTTTGCCAATAAAATCACTTTATTTACACTTTCTACTCAATCACTTATTTAGTACCGCGACAATATCACTTAAATCAATTCTTAAACGTTTCAATCCAATCGCTTTATTCACTATATTACCTTACACTTATTTATCTCACAACCGATTACCCTTCGAACTTAACACAATCGCTGGCTAAAAATCAACTGTTCTGTTCTGTTGTCAACGCGCCCCTTTTATTCCATATCTTCTCTAGATGGTTCTAGAATTAACTAATCTTGACAGATTCCAGTCTCCAATTGGAAGTGGAACTTGGGGGGAAAGAGAGTGCCCGATTCACCACAATTCCTAAGTGTCTGATTCACTAAGTGCCTGATTTACCACAGTACTTATTGTGCGATTAAAAAAAAAAACTTTAAAATTGTTAATTGTGATTTGATTAGTTGTGGTGTACGTACAAGATGTCAAGAAGTGAAAAAATAGGACAGGCTGCCAACATTCAAGATATTAAACCAGATTTCTGAAAGCTGCTGGGGACCGTTTATTTACACATTTTCTTCCTTAACTTTGCTAATTTTAGATTAAATCGTTTTTGTTAAAGAAAAAAATAATAAAAATTAATTTATAATGACTGCTGTCTATTCTGAATGTAGCCATAATTCCAGAAACTAAATATTAAAAAATGTAATACTTAGTTTATGCATAATTCGAAACGAGAGGATAATACGATAACTCAGGCGCCAGTAAATGATAATGGTTTTTTATAGAGGGGTTAAATACAACGAGTTTTTACTATGCGAGTTAATATTCAAAATTATTTTTTTCCCAATTTTCATTAAATTTCAAAGTATTATTTTCAACTACCTATTAATAGAAATAAATTCATTGAAAAATAATACTATGAAAAAACTGATTTCTGCGTCTCAAAAATGCTATAATATTTTATAGTAAGTGTTACCATTTTTTTTCTAAATTATCAGTCCAGCCTAAACGGAGCGAGGCAGACCCTCCGCCTCCTTAGCAATGCTAATATTCAATCTACAAAAAGTCTTGTTACATCAAACATCACATACCTAATATCAAATTGAATCTTATTCGGTATAACAGTCAATATTCCGCGAAATTAATTTCTAACATTCTCGGTTTCCATCGAATGGAGTTTGGGGTCAGATTTCAGCAGATCGGATACTCGCATTACATTCGAACATTTGTAAAAACTTTTCAGACATTTGACCAAAAAAAACTCAACCAGGTACTCTAAAGCGACGATTACACTTCTAATCTTCGTTTGATTTCCGATGGATATTTATTTATTTATTTATTTATCAAAAATAACTTACAAAATAAATTTTGAAGTTTTTTACATTGGAAGACATCAGGACAGCTAGACCATGGATGTCGTTTTAATATAATTGAAAGGGTAGGAAATGAGGATGAGATATTACTATTGGATTTTATGACAGAGCCGAGTTAGACATTAGACAAAGTCTCTTACTACCTCGAAGTTATAGCCGTCGATTGCGACGTTCTGTCCAATATGTTGCGTGTACCTTCTTGCTTTTATCCTCATTTATCGCCAGGCCCCTTTTGAAAGCTTACGTTTGAATACCGGCGCACGTACCAGTGACATAGCCCACTGTATTCTGCCAATAATTTCGATATCCTTGGCATACGCATACGATAGACTTTGGAAAGGTTGTGGTCTCTGTGTGAGTTTCGCACAATTCCTTCAAGTCACATGGCAGACCTAAATCTTGTCTAAATCTTTTTTTGACAGCAAAGGTCTCGGTAAGCTCGTCACGAAGAAATATATGGTGAATCCGAAAACCTTAAATTATAACCATTGTCAGGATAATTAACCTCCTGGAAGTAGTGCAACAGAAGAATTCGTAGGAAGTCATATAGTATTTTTATCAAGGGCAAAACCTAGGATCACTTGCTTAGTAATCAAGCACACTGACCTCTGAACCACTGCATAGCATTTGCCTACACAGACACACCGTTCAATAGAGTTGAGGACTTTGCTAAGAACTGACGAACTCATTCCCTTACGATGGTCTCCAAAAATTGCGCTTCATCGCTGAAGATTGAAAATTGGCCTTAAAGCTTTTAAAGTTGCGACCAACGACTCGGAATTTCGGTACCTTGTAAATTTTAATTATTTGTAAACTCTGTTCTTTCGTGTAGGTACTTCATGATGAAAATGTTGATTTTACTGAATATTTTGACAGTTCGGTAATCGGTGTAAGGTAGCGTTCACACTGAAAGTTTGAAATTGTCAAGTCGCTAATGAAAGACAATAGTAAAAGTAAGTTCTGTAAACCTCTTTAAATTAACAATGTTTTTGGCTAGTATAAATATATCATTTTTCTAGATAATAGACCAATTCCAAAATTTACAAAATATTAAGAATATGCTACAAAAAATAAATCGAAATCTTTCAAAACCATATTTCGGTATAAAAAAGCCTGTTAAGTAAAAATGGAGAGAGCAATTTAGAGATCGAAATCTTATGTGGTATTCGATTGGGCGCTCTCAGAGCACTTTTTATTTACGCTTGGTACAAAAAAAAAAAAAACAATATTTTTTCAAACTTCAGAGCACTTTTGTGCACTTTTTCAAATTTCCTGCAGATTTACCAATATAAGTGCATTTGAGTTTGACAACTAGTGGAGTTTATTTAACTTTTCGTGAAGTTTTTCTTCTGCAAAGAAAGACGTCGCATCGGGTGAATCTATTTTTGTAAATTATTTATGTATAAATATTTAGAAACCAATCGGGACACAAATTTTGAATGTTTTAACATAAAATTTCGAATTTAATTTTAATGGAAAACGCTTTGGAAAGTGGGCGAAGGCTACACATAAGGTCTGTTCCTTTACTTTTGTAGTAAGAATGGAAAAGACTGTCAAAATGGCAGTGGTGGGGATAAATTCTCTCACAGAGAGAGACGCTTACGAAAAAGTTAAGGAACGCTTTTGTAGTACCTAATTAATGAAAAATGACAGATACATAAATCAAATATTCAAAAAATTGTACGAAAAGTCGTTAAAATATCTGATAAACTCGAGGAATTTGTTAATTTACTAAGAAAATTAGTTCTATCATTTATTTTTAACTTTATTTTGATGAATCTGAGTATGTGGAAGAGTTAGTACTGATTGAACTACAAGCATTCGAGAAGAGGAAAAGCAACACGAAGTCAAAAAATAATCAACGCATATGCCAAATGGGACAACAAATTTCTAATCAGCTGTTATGCCCAATTCACAATTCGGCGTTGCACGCGTGCGTGCGTCGGCGCGCTTTGACACGCTTTATCGAAATTTTACGATTTTAAATGCCAAAGCGCGCGAGCAACAATTTTGTAAAACAAAATGCTGCTTTGAAGCGACTACGCGTTAACATGGAAAATTTTGACAAACTAAGAGTTCTGTTTGTTTTTTGGCTGGAAAATACAAATTCAGAGCAGAATTTAAATTTCAAGTCTACTCTCTTTTTTCTTGAAGCTGTAATTTTTATGCACGAATTGAAAAACGACTCTCCAAAATACAAGAAAATCAAATTTAACAATATATCGAAGCACACAACAACCTTAATACGGATCCAAGACCATTGATTAATATTTTTCCTACAAAAAATCTAAAGAAATTAGAAGTTGCCCTACAAAAAAAAATGTTATTCCTCATTTCCGCACACTGAATTAATTAATTATGCTTTGAAAAAACATCATATAGCTTTTTAAAAGTTGTGTGTAATAAACTTTAGCGGATCTCTGCCACTCCATCTATAAACGGCACATTCTATGACTTCAAATCGAACAATTCTAAATTCTAAAGTTGTCAAACGCGCGTGATAGTAGAAAGTAGCTCTACTCACGCGTCGCGTTGAACTTTACGATATTTACGGTCTAAAGTCGGCTCAACGCCTGAAGCTGCATTTTGTGTGGCACCATATGAATGCTTTGTTTCTACATAATCTGTCAACGCACGCGCGCTTCAACGCGACATTGTGAATTGGGCATTAGTTGTAAGGTGACTGACAGCTTTTCACTTCTTACACCAAGAAATTTGTTGAGCAAAAATTCGTAAGATTCTCAGTGGAGGGGTAATATCTTGCTCTCTCGATGACGCTCTCTTTTACGAATTTTTTGAGTTAAGGAACGGCATTGAGTAAAAATGCGTAAGAATTCGTAAGAATTAGTAAAAATTCGTAAGATTTAAAAGTAAAGGAACAGACCTATAATCGAATCGCACGAATATCAACATAAAAAAGACCAAGCGACGTTTTTATGTTCGTTTAGACACACGAAATCTTAAATCTGAGAGCGAATCTGAGAAGCTCAATCGAAATCAAATTAGTTATAAGTTTGGAAGAAATTTCTTTTCGACTCGTTTCGTGTAGATTCGATTTGGAAACTTCACATTTGATGAACACTCTTACAAAGATCATCGTTTTTCAACTAAAATACGGAAAGAAGATGACAGCAATCGCATCTCAAAAGTGTGAAATGTAAAAGCCTGGGGTTGAATTACCGCATTCGTGATAAAGTGACTGAATTTGATATTAATCGGATATTCAGCACGCAAATAACAACAGTTCTCGAAGTGGCAAGTAAAGCGTATAGTTGTTGTATTTGCGCGCTTAAAATTCTACTTTACTTTGCTGAGATCGAAGCTTAATAAAATAAACAGGCCTATTGTTTTTCTAGCAAAACCCATAAAATTAAAATCAGTATTTCGACCCGTATTAACTTAACACTGGGACGGCTAACTGAAATTCGCACTATAAGTGGTGTAGTGCGCTAATCATAACAATGTGCTTCTTTTGGAATTTTCGAATCTTTTTAAAAGCTTGCAATGAGTATCACGAATTATCCCGTTTATAGTCTCAAGTTTGAAAGTTACAATTTACAATATTAAATTTTGATAGCCTCTATTCACCAAGTCAATGGTATAGCCATCCACAAATAAATTTGGAACCATGACTTGTGATTCTTCGAAAATACTTGTCGAATCTGTTTTTCCATAAACCTACATACCTTAGAATTGATATTCAAGTTGAGAAGTTGTATTAATTAATAAAAATATATCACAAAACCTGCAAACAAACATGGAGTAAGTATCAATGCCATATATACCTTTCTTAACTGTAACCCGATCTTCATTAACAGCTCTGTTGAAAGTCACACTTGCACAAAAGGATGCTTTAACATATTTCGCCTGCATTGGCAGGGGTTGCTTATCTTGGGTCCTCCCATTATATTTCTTCCCGTAATGCTAATGAGTGAAGATATGGTTTGTGACTTTGAGTTTATTCAGATTCGTGTGCTTAATTAATTTCTCGTATTCAGGCCAACAGATGTATGTATTTGTTGCTCGTAATGGCTGTTTACTGGATATCTGAGGTTATACCCCTAGCGGTTACTTCAATGCTGCCGGCACTTGCGTTCCCCTTAATGGGAATTATGGTAACCTTAGCCTATACGTCTTCAATTTGAAGGACTAATTTTTATTCTCTCATTTAGACCACCGAAGAAGCTTGCCGTCTATATTTCAGAGACACGTTAGTTATGTTCGTGACAAGCATTATGGTTGCGTCCGCTATAGAATATTCAAACCTTCACATACGACTGGCCGTCAGGGTTTTGCAAATTGTCGGTTGTAGCCCACGAAGACTGCATATGGGCTTGTGTAGTGTCACAATGTTCATGTCCATTTGGATATCCAACTCGGCATGTACGGCCATGATGTGTCCCATCATCTTTGCAGTTTTAGAGCAGTTGTCAGCGGTAAATATAGTAAATGTTGTGTTTGAAGAAAAACCCCCTAAAGCATGATTTTGTAACAAATAGCAAGGCTTGGTGAAACAGTATCACGACGATGACTTGGAGCTCCCCAAAGCTGAGTAGGTATACCTTTCCATAAAGGGGTTTATTTAAATTGCTATTGCTTTTCAGGCGACGTCCTTCGAAGCTAGGAAACTGCTTCTATTTAAGCGTGTCCTATGCAGCTTCGATTGGCGGCTGTGGCTCCTTAATTGGCACTCCCACCAATCTAACATTTAAAGGAATTTATGACGGGTATAGGAACAAACTTATGCACTGCGACGAGGTTTATGTAAAGAAATAATTTTATTTCCAGTCGATTTCCCGAAGCTGGTGACAAAATGGAATTTGGAACATATATAGCTTATTCAATACCGTTCGTCTTGGCCTGTACCTTCTTCATGTACCTTGTACTCGAGATTGTCTTCATGGGATTGTTTCGGTAAGGAAACTGTTTGGTGCTTAACTGAACAAATGGCTGATAAGAGTTTTCTAGACCAAACAGCCAAGAAGCACAAGAGATCAAAGTTGGCAAGGAAGGTGAGGAAATTGGCAAAAAGGTCATCGATGAAAAATACGCCGAACTAGGCCCGATAACAACACACGAAATCACTGTAGCAATACTTTTTGTACTGCTGATTGCGCTGTACATATTTAGGAAGCCGGGTTTTGTCACAGGATGGGCAGAGCTTTTCGACTCACCGTAAGTAGAAGTTTAAAAAAAAAACGGACTAAATATGTTTTTCCTTTCTTACTCCTTTATCTCTCACGAACTGTCTGACCTGTCATGAGAATAATAGTGGAAACAAAACGAGCATAGAGTCCTTACGAACTATTAAAATATTTTTCTTAGGAAATATTAGTTTTTTTTTTTTATAATGCTCGTTTGGTCTATATGGTTCACAACAACAGTTGGATCTCGTACTATTGTTGTAAACAGTGGAAATCAATGACTATTCTTACAAGCATCATACGTTTTGCACGTAGTTCTTGAAAATCTGGCTCGATCTCACACTTAATTGTAGAATAATTTAAATGTAATCGCACAACATCTTAAGCTGGATGCGCCTCGCTAAAGGGTTGACCCCTGTTGTTTATTTATTTATTTTATCTCATTCTTTTCAGCTCTATAAAAAATTCAGCGCCAACCATCTTCGTTTTAATCCTGATTTTTGCACTACCGGCAAATTACAAGTTTCTAAAATTTTGGGATGGTAACTCAACTAAAATTCAACATTCCTACTTGAAAAAAAATTCTATTTACCTACTTACAGCTGAATCACTTGAAAAAACGCCCGTCCTACTAACGTGGAAATTTGTCATCTCCAAAGTTCCATGGGGCCTGATCTTTCTAGTCGGTAAGTTGGATTCATACGATAAGATGCCAAATCAGTACTTTAATTTTCAATTCGAATCTATGTTCTTAAGGTGGTGGGTCAACCCTTGCAGAAGGTAGCAAGGTGAGTGGAATGGCAACAAAGCTTGGCAAATCACTATCGGTGCTGGAAGTTCTTCCGCCAACAGTTCTACTCCTGGTCGTCGTAACAACTGCGATAATTCTGACAAATTTTAGTGCAAATGTGGCAATCGCCAATATTACCGTTCCTGTTTTAGCTGAAATGGTTAGATAAATATTTTTGTTGACATTTGTTCAAATATTTATCCAAATCTATTACATAGGCGGTGGTAATGAAAATCCATCCGTTATATTTGATATTCCCCGTTGGTATGGCTTGCAGTATGGCTTTCATGTTGCCCGTTGGGACACCGCCAAATGCTTTAGTGCAGGGCTATGCGAATATTGAAACAAAGGATATGGTGAGGAATAATATTTGCCTTTGTTGTTGATTTCTTTTTTTAGAGTGTCATGTGTTTTAGATAATTGGAGGATTCTTACCATCGGTTACCACCATCCTTTCGATATGGATCATGGCAGAGACATGGGGCATGCTTATTTATCCGAATATGAGTAAATATCCTGACTGGGCAGATGCTGAAGTCAATGACACGAAAAGTTTGTTGGACAATTATTGGATGGAAATTTAAAAATACTATATATAATGATTTTATGATGTTTTACAAAATTGTTACTCGCGCGCTTTGGCATATAAAATCGTAAAATTTCGATAAAGCGAGTCCGACCGAACCCACCCCACAATAAAATAGCTAAAAAATGAATTCCTTAGGTTCAACCATTTCTAATTTATAAATAGAAAAAAGATCAAATCAATTCTGAAGTCATTTGATATTGTGGTAAATCAGGCACTTAGTGAATCGGACACTTAGGAATTGTGGTGAATCGGGCAATCTGTTTCCCTCTTCAAGTTCCACTTCCAATTGGAGACTGGAATTGTATTGCAGTTTGTATTAGTTAATTCTAGAACCATCTAGAGAAGATATGGAGTATACATCTGGAATCTATCTACTTCTGGAAAATTCGCCGATAGGTGGCAGCGCGGATATAAAAGGGGGCGCGTTGACAACAGGCAGTTACAGTTGATTTTTAACCAGCGATGGTGTTAAGTTCGAGAGAGTAATCGGTTGTAAAGTAATAAAGTGAATAAAGCGATTGGATTGAAACGTTTAAGAATTGATTAAAGTGATATTGTTTTGAGAGATAGATAAGTGTAAAGTAATAAAGTTTTGAAGCAAAATAATTATTGTCCTTTATTTTTGTTCGGCAAATATGGTCACCGTATACATATGTAGTTAACCAGACACTCTTGAAATGTTTTATAGGTTAGTTGTAATTATATAGATACAAATGTTATACTCTTTTATTTATTAAGGCTTGACTATATGAGGTAAGCATGTTCGTACTCTGATTTGCTAAACATTTTCAAAATAAAAACAAAAAATGTTGGTACTTACCGATTATAATCACTGATATATCACTTTTTTTCTTCCTTAAATTAGGGCACGGGAGTTAATGCAACCAAGTACGTTTGTTTCAAAATAAGTCTGACTTAGTACTACCATCTACCACTTCCAATGCGCAGCACATAGGATAGTCATAAAATTAGGGGAACGAATTGCTGTATCCAATAACTTACTTAATAAGCATTCTTATTTGAAGCAGATGTAACTGATACAGCAAAGCTATAAATGTCGATTACAGAGCTCGCAAAAATGTATTCCCGGGGAGTTGACTCGATCCACAGTCCATTCACATCCGGTATAAATATAATTATCAAATCCGCCGGAACTATCTTTTAATTATCAAATTTTTTACAAACCGCCGGAAGAACAACATTGCCGACCCAATTTTGTAGATCACAGTAGTTCATTTTTTGTAGTACATAGTTAAGGATTTATTAACCATTAACCCGGACAATTTGACACAGAATCGGGCCCTAAGGACACGATTCATGAGATTTTTCCCCAAATTGAGATAAAAAAAGCAAAACAGAGATATCTAACTAACACTTGTCAAACGCTTGCATATTGTCAGACTGACTTGGAGGAGGGTGACACTAGTTGTTTTACTTTACTTTCGCTGAGATAGGATGTTTGTTTTAAGTCCTACGACAAAAACAAACAAAAGTGGACCAATCTTCAGAATTTTATATTTCTGTCGGTGTAGCAGATAGAATCTTTATTTTTGCATGGACCGAAGTGGAAAAAACCGGGGCGTCCAATTAAAATAAAAGAAGAAGAAAAAAAAAACTCTGGACTGACGTAAGTTTTATCGTGTTCCCCAGGAAAATGGTGAAAACCCTAGCGAATCGGGACCAATCGGTGTGTATATCGTGTAACCACTAACTGACCTACCTTATCCACAAAATAAACTTCCAAATATATTTTTAACTGAAATGAGGATTATCATTGCATAACCGTGGGATAGTGGAAATTCAGTGAAGCATAAGGGAAACGGATTTGGCGCTGCATACTTTTGGTACGAAAAAGAAATACAATTTGTAGTATCAAGCGGACGTTGGCTTCGAACATTGCAACTAAAACCATTGGACCCTCCAACCAAGTACGATTTTTAGTTTTGAATTTTAACAAGTTCGCAAGCTCTCAGTCTCAGTATATTCGTGAGCTTTCATTCAAAAGGTGGAAAATATAAAGCCTCGGATTGTTCGTACTTCCCAATACTCCTATCGTAAATGATGTTCGACTTCGAATGAGGGAAAATAATTCCCTGGAAAAAAATACCTATCGTGAATGAGAATTCGGGGGAATTTTTGTTGGATTTTCTCTCCGATATTCCCGTCATTATTTAGTTGGAGAATCTATGAAAAGCAAGTTGGTTGGTTCTCAAAAATTAAAAAATTAAGTGAATAGAATGTCACAAACAACAAATAAACACCAATTCAACGTTTTAATTAATTTAATGGATGCGAGTCCAGACATTGCCAGAGGATTTTATAAAAGGTTTAGGATGAAATTAAGGATGAAAGCTCGATTTTGGAAAATGTTCGAAAGTTAACTGAACAGTGTACTGCCGCCATCAAAATCAATTTTTGAGTGGAAAAAGGTGAATTTTTGTATGATTCCTTATTTCATATTAATAAGAGTTTATATTTAGGTTTGGAATGACCAAAAAAACATTCCAACGGATTTGAACAATCTCTTAAGCGTCTTCTAATTGAACGTTGTCGCTTAAACACCCATCTCATACAATTCGTCAGCCACAACTCTTAATGCAATGGTAAACATTATTTTTTAAATATTTGTGTCACCGAAACAAAATTTTAATCTTTGATTCTAGCCAAATATAATTGGCAGAACATTTTCGAAATTAATCGTTTTTCTTTTCGAGGAGACATTTCGGTTTCCGATGGAAATCGAATTCGAGGGAGATTGGCGATAGGCGGATTTTATTCCTGGGAACACACAAATTCGGAGGAAGGCAATATTCCCTCGGAATTCACGATAAGGCATGAATACAAAAAAAAAAACACTACTCACTACCTACTCTCTTTTCTACTCTATTTCGTTTCGAGAGTCAATTAATGTCGTTTTTCATTGGGACAAAAAGAGCTCTTTTTTTAGATACGGAACAGTTTTTCTGCTCTCGAAATCAGCTGGCGTCAGATTTCGTGTTCCATTGGCATGGCCGCAAATGAAGCAGTTTGGCGAATCTCGATTTCTGAGCGAGATTTACACCTACTAACACCAAAACATTTTTTTATTTGTCAAACTTTAAAGTGTGTTATTAATTACATTTTTAGACAAGTCCTTGAAAAATAGACAAAAAATTACATTTAACCGCTGTAGTAGATATCCACATAAATTGAATGGATTTTTATAAACACAAATTACAATTTTTTAAGAATAGCTGACTTTTAAAATGCGCCCCACCACAAATCCAAAGGAAGAAAAATCTAGTTTTATGTTCCATTGTGCATGAAGAAAATGAAATCCGAGAGCAAAATCTGAAAGTCCCAATGGAAATATTATAAATTACAAAATGTTGTTTATAACTTTAAACTAAATCTTTATTTTACATTTAAAATTAACAAAATACCGTGTTCACATATATTTTCTTTGTCTTACTTAATTTTAATAATTGTTTTTGTTTATTTATAATGTATTTTCAGTTCAGTTATAAAAAAATAAAATAATTAATAACACAAATCATTTTTCGCTATCATCTCTCAACTAATTACTATACTCGTTTAATTTGTTTTTGTTTTTGTTGTTTTGTTCTACATTAGATTTAACTATAAGTAACGTTAACTTGCTTTTTGTAAGTTCTTTATAAGAAAAAATTCCTTCAGTTGCAGCTTTTTGGCCCGAAATAACTCCTGTCATGATATCGATTTTTCTAAAACAAATTTTCAGTTTATTTCGTTTTCTGATACTTGTAGAGTTGAATTACAGTAGAATATCGTAAAGTAGATTGGAACATTGTTTTATTGTTTGTTTCTTAAGAAGGAAATGCATTTAAAAAGAATATACATACATAAAAAAACATGTTAAATGCACCTTGAGTTTAGTTTTTAAATTGTATAATGATGTTGGGATTAATTTTTTTATTTTTAGAAACCTGGCAGTGCGTATCGAAACTCAATGGTCGGCCGCTAATTCACATGTTCCACAAGAGACATTTGTTTCATTTAAATATTTTAGGATGTATGAAGATAATTTAATTTAGATAGTTTAAATGCAGTTTTGTATGTTTCATAAAAAAAAAACATCTCTCCTAGAAGACCCTTAAGCAAACCGATAACTTCTGTGCTAAATCTAAAATGGTTTATACTCTTCTTTCCATTTAATCTGGCTTTACTAAAATTATAATCGAAAATTATTTAATTTTAGCAGAGAATATTATGTTAGCGTTGTTGCATTAAGTATTGCACTAATCGTTGCATTGACAGCTGTTTTCGCTGTTGCATTGATCGATTTAGCTGCCGCTAAACGCGCCCACTCGGGGAATTCGTTCAAATCGGGATAGACGACCATGGCCCATGTTTGGCAAAAAATAAATAGTACAACCACACTGATAATGGTTGGACCGATACCAGCAATAGCCTAAAAATTAAAAAAAAAAAATGTATTGAATCAACGGCACAATAGAAAACGGATGTTTGCCATTTACCATATCTTTAGTTCGTATATTAGCGTATCCTGCGACAAGAGCATTTGGCGGCGTACTGACGGGCAAGTGGAAGGCCATACTGCAAGCTAGACCTGCGGGAAGAACCAAGTACAGCGGATGGATTCCAACAGCGAGGGACTGAAATCGAAAACAAAATTTTAATACAAATTTGCAGGAAGAGAAAAAGTCCTAAATTGACGGAGTGGGTATGTTTTTTTAGTTTTGCATAAATGTATACATAAGATATTTATATTTGTTGGTAAAGTAATTATTGTTTACTTTTTTTAATATTGTGGTAAATCAGGCACTTAGTGAATCAGACACTTAGTGAATCAGGCACTTAGTGAATCAGGCACTTAGTGAATCAGACACTTAGGAATTGTGGTGAATCGGGCACCTGGTAACACTCCATGTTCCACTTCCAATTGGAGACTGGAATCTCCAATGTCAAGTTATTCTAGTACAATCTAGATTGGAGTTGGGATATACATCTCGAATCTATCTACTTCTAGAATATTCGCCGATAGGTGGCAGCGCGGATATAAATGGGGCGCGTTGACAACAGAGAGGGCAGTTAATTTAAGTTGTGAGATAAATAAGTGTGAAGTAATAGAATAAAGCGATTGGATTGAAACGTTTGAGAATTGATTTAAGTGATATTGTTTTGGTACTAAATAAGTGAATATTTGGAAAGTGTAAATAAAGTGATTTTATTGGGAAAGGAACAGTTGAACAGAATAGTATTTTATCTTTTCGAATCCCAGCCTGAATGTAACAATATCTTACCATTTCACAAAGGACGGGAACAATAATATTTGCAACAGCGACGTTCGAACTAAATGCTGTTAACACGACAGCAAACACGATAACAATTAACAATAGGACTGGCTTTGGAAGACCATCCATTGCACCAAGATTGCTGCCGATAAGTGTGGCCATTCCACTTTTTTTGCTACCCTCAGCTAGAGCAAAACCGCCGCCAAGCAAAAACACAAGACCCCATGGAACTCTTGATTGAATGAATTTCCATGTAATGAGCGAGGGAGTAGGCTGGTTGGGAACTGGACCTGAAAGTAGAGATTACACAAACATAAGATAGAAATAAATATATGTACAGGTTGTTTAGCCGACTTAAAACTTAATAAGCAAGTGAATAGGGATGGAAAGTATGAAGTATAACTTACAATAATTTAATAGTTATATTAGAAAGTTAGTTTATATTACAGTTATATTACAGAAGGACCATGCTTATAGGTTTAAAATATGCAACGGATATCTAAATTACTATGGGTAACTGGTAAATATGTACAAAGAGCCAAGTGTAGTTAGGATAATATGGTGACGCTACGAAGTACAAAAAATGAAAATGAAAAGCATGCTTTACGTGAACACCTGCCTTGACGGCTTAATTTCACGGTGGGCACACCCACATTAGAGTCCCTGAGAAAGACGCTGACTAAGCGCCCCAAGGCCAGTTCAAGTACAAGTACAAGTACTGACCTTAGTAGAATTACCGTGGCTGATTGGTAAGATTACAGTCCATCGACCCATTCGTATTGGGCGAGGCCTATCTTGACACCTCTTCATTCTGAAAGAATGTACTTGTCTTCCGCATTTGGAATAAACCACAGCCACCACGAATCCAACCGCTAAATAATAGAGGCCATCGCCCGTGGTGCCAGTTTAAGGCAATGGTAAAGCTTTCGCAACCCGAAGGTTACTCTTAATTGGACCGCCTTATCCAGTCCCGGCATGAGTATCGCCTGTTCGTTCAAAAATGTTAGGTGAATAGAGCATCTTGAATTCCATATTACTAGCGAAAACAGATTGCTCATCACATTTTTTGCTCTTGCACTGATTAATTTGGTGATGCCCACAATAAAGGCATCACTCAAATTTGGGCAGTGCCCCGCTACGAAGTATAGTAGGAAGTTGGAGTTAATATATCATGGTGATGTGGCTATAACGGAAAAAGAGAGAACAGTGTACAGAATTATTTTTGGCAAACGCGATGCCAAGAGTTCGGTGGCGTTGTGAGTCTATCGTCAAGAAGGATCAAGAAGTCACTTAGAATAGCAGATATTTGGCGGAACTTGCACCGAACTTAAACGATTGATATGAGCAAGAGCATGTTTGCATCTTGGTGCGAATGAATGTTCCAAAGACCCACTTAAGGGTTCGTTGCTAAAAAAAACTACAAATACGACAATAACACAGAAACCATATCAATTAAAAAATAACAAGCTCCTGCTAAAATGATATTTGCATCTAAGCATGTATTTGGTATAATGCTTTTAAGCAACTTGTGACTTGCTTTGTAAAATAAGCCAAACGGAAGATTATAAGATTATGTGAATCATTTACGAGGCAATAAAAAGATTAATAGAAATGATGAATAGTTTAGGTTTTGACTGACACAAATAAGACAATAGAACTTAACAATACATACCATTCCTGCAGCAGTATCTCATGAAGGCGTAATTTGCTGGCAAAATAAAGCACATCACCACGACGAAGATTGTTGGCATGGAATTGCGGACTTCCCTGAAAAAATAAATAAGGAAAATAACAAGATTGAGTCACGTTTAAAGTCTAAGATAATTCAGCAATGTTAATATACTTGGTATTGAAAAAATCAGCCCATCCAGGACGACGGGTAAAGTACATAACCACCAAAAGTATAAATAGGATCATAACTTGAATTTCGTGAATGGTCATTGGTCCCAGTTCCTTGTATCTTTGATCGATAACTTTTCTAGCAACTTCAGCACCGTCCTTACCAACGTTAACCTCAGCGGCTTCTTTGCTTTTTGGTCTGTAATCCAGAAAAATATGGTTTTATATAAATTTAGACTTAGTAATGTCGACTCAAAGTGCATCCGGTGTGTATTTTAATTTTAAATGTCTGTGGCAGGACTAGAAAATCGCGGCTTAACTTGTACGTCGAAATAAACACTTCTGAAGGAAGTACTGCACACAGGTAGTATGTTAGCTTGTGCCTAAAAGTAGGCATAGTAGCTAGTAAAGTAATCCATCTTGAGCCCAACGTTTCAACTTAAATGGATTTCCGTAAATGTTTGTCCACAAAATTTGTATGATTAATCCGCGTTTACTGTAACTGTATAGATGAACGAAATGCGAACCGTTCGGTTAGCTGCGTGTTGGTCCAACTTAAGTTGGGAAGATAAATTTGAGATTCGAAGATGCACAAGCTGTCTATAACTGAACACGGCACACTTTTTTCATTCGGGGATACTTTGAGTCATCAACTGCAGAACAGTTTTATACACTGAGCTTACAATCTTACCTGAACAGACCCATAAAGTGCCATTGCAGGAACAGATACATTAAAAATGTATAAATCAACATCGATGGCACCGAGTAGAACATGAATTTCGGGAAATCCATGACGGATGTAGAGTTGGGAAAGCGAGCCTCATAGATGCCCTTGAATGTCAGATTGGTGGCTGTACCAATAATTGTACCACAACCGCCCATAGACGATGCGTATGCAATACCAAGGAAATAGCAAAGTGTGATCTTTGTTGGATAAGGTGGTCTAAAAGAATGAAACAAAATATTACATTTCAAAACAAATCGATCTATAATATGCTGAATCTTACTCATCATCTCCTTCCTTCTTGTTGAGGGCCTTGTATTTAGGTGTTGTGTACATTTGGCAAAGTCCTTGCTGTTAAAATAAAAACTTTATTATAGATAATTCCTTACAAATAACACCTGGCAATACTTACAGCTTGAAGTTCCTCCAAGACAGCTTGGATGATTGGGCACATCATTGCGGTGCACGCAGCGTTCGAGATCCACATAGATATAAACATAGTCACGGCTATTAGGCCAAAGTGGAGTCTGTAATTAGAATAGAAAAACAATTGAGCGATCTGAACAAAAAACAAAAAAAAAAAAAAAAAAACAGCGCTATTGGATAATTGTGCTTACGTGACCATTTAACAGAAACGCGATATGCTAAGGCGTGGACAAGAATGATCAGTGGGAAATTGAAATATAACTTGACTTTTTATTTGACGGGTTTTATGTTACTAAATGCGATACTTTTCTTGAATGTAATCGTGAAAGTGATAGGTAGCCGACGCGGCGTCTACAATTGTTTGTTGAATCAGTGGGTAGAGTGAACTTGAATAATGGTTTACCACATCGATTCAGGTAGAATGCAGGAAGTCAACTATCTATAAGCGATTGATACATATGGGTAGTCCCAGACCTAACCTAATCCTGCAGAACAAAGTATAGGACATTGCTGAAGAAATGTGTCCTCTCAACTGTTATCATTTATCAATCTCAAACAAGAAAGTATAACCTTAAGTCCTCATACTCTGTTTAACCAAATTTAATCTAGATTTTTTTTTTTTCAGATACACCAATACAAGTGCGTTTGAGTTTGACAACTGGTGGAGTTTGCTAGGTTTCCGTGATATTTTTTTCTACAGCAAAGGAAGGCATTGCATCGGGTGAATCATTTTTTGTAAATTATTTATGTATAAATGTGTAAATATTTAGAAATCAATATGCTGAGAGTGCTCCCATACTTTGAAGACTGGTGTCAGATTCTGTAAGGCGAAACGATCAAACGTGTTCGTGTTTTGTTTGTTATAAGGAAAGATCTACGTTTTTCCCTGAATTCCAAAAGAATCCCCATTTTTCCCCTTATGATATTTGCACTTGTTTTCATAAGAACGATTTTAAAACTGTAACTGTTTTAGCCATTGACATACTAACGGGTGATTTTTTAAGAGGTTTAGAACTTTTTTAAAAAAAAAAAAACAAAAAATTCGAAAAAATGAATGAAATATTTATTTGAATCGATAGTTTGAACCTTGCAATTTAATGTTTAAAGATAATTTCATGCAAATGTTGACCGCGGCTGCGTCTCAGGTAGTCCATCCGCTGAGTCCAATTTTGGCATACTCTTTCACACATATCGGCCGGTATCTCACGAATGAATGCATGGATGTTGGCTTCCAGTGCGTCAATCGAAGCGGACTTGTCCCTATACACATTAGCCTTGACATACCCCCACAAAAAATAATCTAATGGTGTCAAATCGCACGATCTAGGCGGCCAGTTGACCGGCCCGAAACGTGAAATTAACTGTTCACCAAACTCGCCTCGCAATTGCGCCATTGTTTCGCGTGCTGTGTGGCATGTGGCACCGTCTTGTTGAAACCACATATAATGCAAGTCAAGAACTTCCATTTCGGGCAAAAAAAAGTTTGTTATCATCGCTCGGTAGCGTTCACCATTGACAGTAACGCTGCGATTCGCATCATCTTTGAAGAAATGGCCCAATAATGCTGCCGGCCCATAAACCGCACCAAACAGTGGCTTTTTCGGGATGCATTGGTAGCTGTTGCAATGCTTCTGGCTGATCTTCACTCCAAATGCGGCAATTTTGCTTATTTACGTACCCACTCAACCAAAAATGAACCTCATCGCTGAACACAATTTTTCGATAAAAAAGCGGATCCTCGGCCAGCTTTCCAAGAGCCCATTCACCAAAAATTCGGCGTTGTGGTAGGTCGGCTGGCTTTAGTTCTTGCACAAGCTGTATCTTAAAAGGCTTTACGCACAAATCCTTCCGCAAAATTTTCCACGTAGTGCTGTAACAAAGGCCTAACTGCTGAGAACGGCGCCGAATCGACATTTCGCGGTCTTCTGTCACACTAGCTGATACGGCCGCAATATTTTCTTCACTACGCACAGTACGTAAACGTGTTGGTGGTTTAATGTCCAACAAAGTAAATTTGGTACGAAATTTGGTCACAATCTTCCGATTAGACTGCTCAGAAGGTCGAGAATGCCGATCATAAAATGGAAGCACGAGCACGAATTTTGATAGTAAAATTCAATAATTTGCAAGCGTTGTTCATTTGTAAGACGATCCATGGTTAAATTGCAAACCAAACTGAAGCTGTTTGACAGTGACACAAGGTACTAAACACACGTCAGCTGTCAAAACCAGTGTTGCCAAAACCAAACCAGCTAAAAAATCACCCGTTATATATGGACTGCTAGTGAAATGTCATATTCATAGACTTCTGCGAGTAAATATGTTCCAAAACAGCACAAGCGCTACTGTTTTACAGCGGATTAGCAACGAAACACAAGCCGCCGTCAAGTTTAAATTTCCATAGTAACGTAAACAAAACAGCGGCATTTTTTCAAAAAAAGTTCGTTTCCATAGAAACATGTAAACAAAAGAGCGACATCTTGTGCGAAGGGATCAATTTCCAAAGTAGAGTGTAGACTAAAGAGCGCCATCTATTCAAAAGATGCAAAGCTTCAAAGAGTGATTTCAAATTAATTCTTTAATGTTTATTATTTTGAAATATACAACGAAAATAACAATACATTTGTTAATTTATTTTCCTATGAACTGAACAATTTTTTTTAAATTTAGTTTCCACAAATAACCATAAGCAGATTGGTTCAAAATGTGTAGCACAAAATACTGCATTTTTGCAATGGTCCTCATCAACTTCCTGATCATTCAATGCTTTTAAAGCAACTATCCAATCTTTAATAAGATTTCCTCTACGAAATATTCTGAAGTATGTATTAATAAACATAATATTTTCATTTTGCATAAACCGACCTATAGTTAAGCTCCAGTTATGTAGTTGTACAATTTTTCTTTTGCTTTTTTGACAATTTAAACTTGATGGTTGAATTCAATCTTGATCTTAAAATGTTGCTTATGATTTACTAAATTAGTTTATCAAAATAAATAAGCAAATTATTACTAAATTTTCTAGAAAAAGAATATATTCATTTGTCCGTGAACGGAAAAAAAATTTTCTTACGGAAAAAATTTTAAATTCTTAATTTGGAAAATTTAAAGATAATTTGCTCATTATTTTTTGATTAACTAACTCTATAATTTGTAGGCAACATTTTAAGACTAAGATTGGGTTTAACTATCAAGTTTAAGTGGTCAAAAAAAGCAAAAGAAAATTTGTACGGTTTCGTTTTAAGTATAACTATTACTTACTTGTGAAATGAGAGTATTTCTTTTGATGTGCCTAGTTGCCTATAATGGGAATCACAACCCACAGTACAACACTTCATTTTAAAATATTTAAATGTATTTTTTTTTAACTTTATAAACCACTGAATATATGCACTGCCGAATAGCGAATAATTTCAGAGTGACAGTGATTTTGGTCATATTACGCTTACTTTGTATTCCGCTGTAAAACAGTAGCGCGTCGAGCGCCTCAGCATTTTTGGAACATGCGTGAAGTTGGCTACTAGCAGTCCATATATAATAAGTCAATGGTTTTAGCTTATAAATATACATATTAGACAATAATTTCCCTTTGCACTAGACATAATATCAAAACGAGTTAACGCATTCAGATGCACAATAAGTCCTACGTAGACGTTCGGTGGCCTGTTTGTTTTTTTCATAATTATCTAATACGAACAATTAACTGATTCTTTGAATTTCTTTCCGTAATGAAAATATGTTTTAATTTATTTTTTAAACATTTTACGTTTCACAGAGTTTTTTATTTTTCCCCTTTTTTTAAAGCTTGTCACTCTTGTTCCCCTTTCTTATTCAAAGAGCGACCAAATTGGTCTTTATGCATTGTTCTAAGTGCATCTAGGTATATTCAATTTTTATTTACTCTTCTGAATTTTAGCAGACGATGAGGAACTTCCATCTACCTCGTCACTCGTCTACTCTCTACTCCCAAGAGTCACCAAAATGAATTTGTGTTTGTCCAGGCCATAGAAGCTGTAGGAAAGAGTTTGCTACGCAAATCCCAAACTCCAACTATCAAGACCTTAAAAAAAAACCTGCTCTCAAAATGTGTGTTTGATTTCTTCCTCAGTTCTCGGAAAATGTATCCAATCATCGGTTTGTTGAACTATTTTTGACACATACCTACCAATTAGTTAACGAAACGGTTGACTGATGAACACCAATATGTTCGCCAACACTACATACATTTTTGACTTGTTAAGTCATGAATTTTAAATTGTTACCTGAAAGCTGTGATCTTCTAAATACATTGGGAAAGATTTCAGTTTCTGGATAATACAAAGAGTAATGTCTCAAAATGTTCATTTAAAAAAATATGTATTAGCCATCAAAAAGTTCACATTTTCACGCGTGAAACGGAGCAATTGTTTGCAGTTATTTTCGTCACCAATTGTTTTTCTTTGTTTACACTCTTTTTTATTAGCACTAACGTTAACAACAAGAGCTAACAGGTAGGTGAAAACTTGTCGCATCTATGTTTCATCGAACAACGAAAAATGACAATATTTAGATCGTTTTATGTAAAAAATGTGCGTACCTACAAAATATTTAGCAAAAGCTCTGAGTCAACTAAGCATTTGATTTTTCTGATAAGTTTTATTTATACCAATCTGAGTAAAAGAAGAACAATGCCGCCGATTTTCGAAAATGTCAAAAATTGAGTTAGTTCCAACTTGGATCTGATTCATACGAAACGTAGCAAAAGTGTTTCGATTTTGACATTTCTCTTGAGGAAAAGCAATTGCTATATTTTATTCATACAAACCATTGTCGATCAGACAGACAAGTCGGGCTTTAACCATTTAATTTCACTTTCTTCGAGTCTCTTCTGCTCCTATTCTACACAATCTACAATGAGGCTGCAATTGCTAGTGGTTCCTATGTAAGCAATTCTAATTGCCTTGTGAAAAGGTTTTGTGAAATTACCTTTGTTTAAATATGTTAATTCCAATATCATTCCCACATAACTTATATCATTCACTTTGTCATTTTCCCAGCCGCAAGCACCTTCCGAAAACCGAATAATATGTACAATTTTATAACTCAATTGAAATTTCTCAATGAAGCTCAATGAAATTCCCCTCCCATAACAAAGTAAATCCTCAAAGTACAGTCTTATATCTAATTGCTCGTAATTAATATCACGTTCGACCAATTTGCAATCCTATTCCAATGCTCCATGAGTAATCCTTACTACGCGCCATAATTCAGTTCTTATTAAGATTTTTTTTATCTTTTTTTTATTTAATGGGAATGACCTCTATCCATGCATATACGGGGTGTGTCCGCTAGCACACAAATGTGTTGTATAATCAACACAATCAATTTAAAATTGTAATTGGTTCAATGATATTTGCAAGCAAAAAAAAAAAAAAAAGTAAACAATAAAAAACACTGTCATTTTCTTACCGTCTGGGACTGCAGCCCACAATTTGAATTACGCGCAACGCAAGACGCTTGTGTAAATTACAATATTCCACCGCTAGTGCGACCATTATACCGCCCATGAACATTACCAGTGTGTCTTTGAAGTACAGTCTACATGTTTCGTCGGAACTCTGTAAATGAAAAGTGACAAACGAGAGTGATCAGCTAAGTATTAGTAAATAATTGATTTATTGCAATAGGCCAGTTACATACCATTATTCCCATTAGAGGGAAGGCAACAATTGGAAACATCGAAGTTACGTAGAGAGGGATAGCTTCTGTGACCCAAAAGATGGCCATAATTGCTAGTAGATACATGCATTTGTACGCCTGAAAATAACAAAAATAAACAATTATTAATTGGCGACACACTTTCAAATGCCTTGACATATTTAAATGTACATATTATATTATATTATTTGTTGTTCTTGATTTGGAAAAATATATGCACTTGCGTTGCACTTTTAGAGAAAACCTTCAGCATACTCGACCCGCAGTAAAAAGAAATAAAATCTGCCCTCGAGCAATGTCATATGTCAATATCAATATCAATATGTATACTTACTAACTACTGCGCTGCGCTTTAAAAATAAACAAACAAAATGCCATGTCAAGTAAAAGTTGTATTCATATAGACACAATTGGCATAATGGAGGTAAGTCAGAACGGCTTTCAGTGAGATCAAAGTTGGAAAGGAGAACGTCTTGTAAGTAAAATCAATTGCAATTCAAAGTCAATTGGTTTCCTTGGTGTAAATATGTACACGCAGGCGGATTGATTTATGATTCTTCCGACAGAATGGAAGATTTATTTATAAGATAACCTCAACTTTTCTGAGAATGTATATGTTAAACTTTTCCGCCAACAATTCTACTGTTTTCGGAGGGGTCACATTTTTGAGTACCTATATCTAACATTTCCACCGCCAACAGTTATAATCCCTTACGAAACTCAATATAAGCAAATATTATCGACAATCTTCGTTCACAGTTCTAGTTCGCTAAAATTAACTCGATTTGCTAAAACGTCAGATTCCACGAACCAGTTCCTGTCCATATTTTAATTTTATTAAACATTTTCAGTCGTCTTTCAATTGGATAAAAGATAAGTTCACCAAACTCCAATCATGAAACAGAGATCTCTTTTATACCACGCTCTTAATCAATTGAAACTCGGTTTTTTATTTCCTCCTCTTAACGAGCAAAAGAAAACGTCAAAAAACAAGTCAACTTTTTAGTATTTATTATGAAATGAGCGGAATGAAACTTATATCATTCGAATAAGGTACTGTGCCATGTATGTGCACAAACCAAAAAATCGTTGGTACCTATATGTCGCCATTAAGACTGGTAATATGAAGTTAAGAATTCCCCATACAAAATGCTTATCAGTTAATTGAGCCCATTTTGGTAACATTTAATTTGTCGCCGCCATATTGCCGTAATTCAAATCATCTTATCAATGAAGTTACTATGGAAACGAACATTTTTCGAAATATTCTTTGCTCTAAATTTTCAGTGACGTATTGAAATTTGTATTAATCATGAGTAAAACTACTAAAAGTGTAACCCCTTTATTAATAAAAAAATGTGCACCAGTAAGTTAGTTAACAAACGTCAGATAGCATACAAAAATTGGACATAACGGCTGAGTAACAAGTTGATAAGTTTTACACAGCCTTTATTAATACGGGGGTAGGGTTTTTTCCGCTGCGCTACCTCTCGCGAACGTCTGACAAACATCCGAGAGTATAAATGTCTTGTAAGAGCTTCTCAATTAGCCGTTTGGAGTCGGCATAAAACTGTAGATCCCTTCCATTCGTTCCAAAAATGAAAAACTCACACAAAACGAATGGTTGTGAGAAGCTAGGCCTAGGGTCTCTCCGGACCTGTTGCGCCAACTATTTATTTTTTTATTTTTAAGAAAATTAAGGAAAAGAAATTAAAAAAAGCGAACTTTCTAATTTCTGCAATAGAAGCAATTAAATTCTTGCTTTTAAAATATGAACGATTGTGCTTTGTACTGATATTTGAATATTCCCACCTTGGAAAGATTCACATTTTTCGAATTCGTGGTTCATCTTTAACGCGTTCCTTTTTTTTTTGATTTGATTTTCATTTCGGTAAGCGAATTTTCTCGCAATAAGAGAAATGTAACATATTGAAAGTATTGAACCGGAAAGTAAGGGAACAGACCTATTAGATATGTAATAAAATTACTTTGAGAATTAAATTATTACCTGTCAAAGTTGCTTAAATTTCCTTACAAATTTCTTATAGTTTGGCTTTAGAGATTGTATTTAATTTATTTAATTTTCTTCATAATATTTTTTCGATTTAGAAAACAGAAAACTGAGCTCGTGAACGCCAGAGAACGCTGGTTATACTGAATTAAGCTTTTTAGTATTAATTTATGACAAATGCAGAAAATGGTAAAACTTTGATTTTAGTCAACAAGTACATATTTTTAACAACCCGGATGTTAAAGATTCAACTCACTCCAAAAGTTCATTATTTCGTTGACATTTTGTCCTAAAGGATATTGGCTTCAAGTTCATGTTAAAAAAGAAACGAGAAAAGTGATATTATTCATTCACAGAGGTGAATGTGTCCTTTAATATGAATTAAAACCAGCTTTATCTGCATACCTTCGAATGTTACGCTTATCGTAACTGGTTTGGTAAAAAAAAAGACGTAACGTATCTACTTATAAAATCAAGTAAATGAATTAAGTACCTTCTGACTTAAGGCATACATGACAATTTGTAAAGTAAAGGCGAAGCTGATCAATGATTACAACGCCCATAATCAGAATGTGGTTTGGAATTCTGTTATTGCATTAAAAACGGGAAGTGCAAATTATGTTACATGTTATTGAATAAGTTCATGTAAGGTGAATACACAAGAAACAACAAATTCTAATATACATACTTAACGTCAGCCAAACAAAGACAAAGACATGCAGTACGGTGGATTCTTGTTTGTTTTTATTGCACAACCCAGCTCTAAGTGTTACTGATCAAGTGCTGTTCTGTGGACACTTCTCAGCATGCTGTCTTATTTTGACATGCATATATCGTTAATATACACTCTCTTTCAAGCGAATGCCAATATTTATCGTTTCATGAATTTCAGAACCAAATGTAGGGTATCATTTGAGAAATTTTTATTTACAGATAATTTCTATAGCTCGTCACTTTATTTCTGAAATTCAGTTGCCCGTTTCGTAAGTGACGCATTCAAAACTGTCAAACCAAGTGCAAGCCTTTTTAACAATTCTAAAACAATTAGGTAAATACATATTTCAGACGTCAATAAAATCAGCGCGCCAATCGATGAATTTTATGGGTTCCTCAAAAATTGAACAATTTTAGTGTTTTCATGGTTTAAAATGTCAAGTACAATGTTTCGAATTGATAAATGGGTAAGCTATGAAGACTCTTTCAAATCTTTTCGGAAATGAAATAAAATTTGTAAAATAAAGTACAAAGTAATGTGGTATTCGATTGGGCTACTTCAGATTCGCTTTCAAATTTCAGATTTCTTGTGTCTAATCGAACACAAAAAAAATGTCACTTGCTCTTTTTGCTGTTGATATTTGTGTGACTTTTTAAAGCGTTTTCAAAGCACTGGTTAAATTTTATATAAAAACATTGGAAATTTGCGTCCCGATTGATTTCTAAATACATATTTATATATAACAAATTTACAGAAATAAATTCACCCCATGCAATGCCTTTCTTTGCAGTAGAAAAACTTCACGAAAACGTAAACGAACTCCACCAGTTGTCAAACTCAAACGCACTATAAATCTGAAGCAAATCTGAGAAAAAAAGAACAGATTCTCAAAAATTGCTGTGAAATATGAAAAATATTGCTTTTTTGTACCAAATGAACGTGCTCTAAGAGCAAAAAAGTGATCTGAGAGCGCCCAATCGAATACCACATATTACTACCGCAAATCGTAGACTGGTTGCCACTGAAAAAAGTGATGCCAATTCGAAAAATAATAAACCTCTTAAATTACTACCAACGCATACCTATCGGAATACGGTCACTGACTTCAAATAGTTAATTTACTTCAAAATTTTCAACGTTTTAAAAATATTCACTTAATTGCAATATTATACTTACAGGTGTATTATTCATCAGTATTATAGGTAAACATAGAATTGGTACTAAGAATACGACGAGTCCCTTCCAATGATTGGCGAAGAAATTTATGTATGACACTTCCCTTTGCCGCACTTCCTTATCATCATTTTCCGCTCTTATCGTCACTTCCATTTTGAATGACGATTATCTGAAAATAAAAATTACACGTAATTAGAAATATGATCATAAATTGAATGATTTTCGTGTTCTTTCGCAATGCATAGTTTACTTTATTAATGACTGCTTAACTAATTAATCTTAACTTGCAGGAAGTAATTAAAATTTAATGAATTGTGGGATTTCCATACAAATGTACTTAAATTAAATACGATTTGCTAAAACGCATAATACGGGATTTGCATTAATATTGCACGGATTACCCGTAGGCTTATATAAATACCAGGTACATAGTAAAACTTATTTAAAGCTTCGAATAAATCGGTCATTTCGAATGGATAAGTAGTTTTATTTGTTCACAATACTTTACATATTTTTAACGAATCAATTCCAGCACTAAATTGCGTAATAATTTAACATAGAAAATGTTTGATTATAATTAACATTTGTTCCATGAACTCGTATGGAATTTAATTAAGTTGTCTTATTAAAAAAAAATCTCATAAATCTGCTTCGTTTATGACTTGTAACCTGAATTAATATAAGGCGATTTTTCAAGATGAGCTAAATGTGGCGAAATTATTTCCTAAACATAAATTTAAGCCTTTGGTTGTTTTTGTTGCTGACAAAAGTCGAAAGATTGACTGACTGTCATAAACTTATTATTTTTGTATTTACAAGAAATCGTCATATTTTAAAATTTGTTCTAAAACTTGTTTCGCTGTTCGGCCAGAATGAGTTTATTACCCAGTCATGGTTGGGTCGTGAATCGTGACATATGCATCGACATTGATTAGATTCACGGATACTCGAGTAACAATTAGTTATTGTTGTCAAACAATTATATTAATGTTTACAGATTTATTGTTCCATTAGTCAGTTATGCTAATTGATTCAGAAATATGTAAATTAAATTTCTCTTTCATTGATATCTGAGATACACCTAGAATGATTTAATTTTAATCTTTGCTAATGAAGTTTGAAGTCGGTTAATGTTTTTGCCGTGAGTCTTCGCCGCAGACGATGAAGATAATAATTGAGTTAATAAAAACGCAGCATCATTTTAAGTAAGATGTCAACATCAGTCATCAGTGTGATCTTAGTATTTCATATAGTTCATTGTAGTTTGCGGGGGGTTAGCAAATTAGTTTTTAATTGTTGGTAGAAATAGAAAATAATGAATTTTTACTATAAATATGTTAATAAAAATTAAATATCCAACTACGTCATGTGGCTAATTAGTGGTTCAATATATAAAGTTTTTTTTTTTAAGTCAGAGATAGCTAGCTTGGTAAACTGTTGTCACCACAAATGACAGCTGATATCCAGTGCCATGGACGATCTATTTTATTGCTTCTGAAAAAAAAAAAGAACTTGAAATAAGTGGGAATCGATAAACGCAGAACTTAACTTAAATACGCGGAAATCATTAAAATTTGCTAAAGTCTTGTGACATTTTCCCACAAAGTTGTTTCAAGTATGCCGAACAAATTATTTTCCACTACGAAACAACCAATACCGTATAAATCATCGAAGTCGACAGACGTCAATCAAACACTTAACTATCATATTGATTGATGTTGGAAACACTTTAGTTTCTCCAGACTCGATATCGCTAGAATTAACAAGAAGATATATCACACTTTACACCCATTTGACATTACACTACTCCGTGTAGTCGCAATGTGCTTTCCTGACAAAAAAGATAAATGAATTTCAATGCACTTTTAATTGTTTGCAGTAATAAATTCGGGAGATTGGATGTTTCAATTTGATTGCTTAAGTTAACAACTTCACGAAAACTCGTTAAAATAAAAACATTGACTTGTATATGACGTTAGCCGCCTTATTTCCTTTGCCGAGTTGAAGGTGATATGATAGCAAAGTGAGGCCACTAGTAGTAAGTAATTTCTTTAATTTCAGTACGTTAATTTAATAATTAAACGTATGAATAGATTAGCATCAAGATTGCTGTTATGAATATCAATTGAATAAAATATAAAGTCATAAGACTGATGACGGAATTGCATAACAAATTGAAATGCAGTTCAGGATATTTGTGAGCAGTAACATCATGAATACAAAGCGGTAGTATTTGTTGGGCAGATATAAATTTGCTATAAATCATCTTCACCAAAAATGCCATCAATTAGCTAACCATTTACAAAATATGCTGTCGACAGACATCCCCAGTTCCTTTCTCACAGCTTTGAAAGGATTTCACTAATTAAATATGCTATAACTAATAAGGATTTGTTTGGCATGCTATACAAATTTAATTAGACAAAAATCATAGACAATTAACAACCCTATGCCATAAATATTTTTCCAAAAACACAATAAAACATGTTGTCAATTTCAGTTATAAGTTGTGTAAATCTAGGTTCGTGTGTGAATTCTGTCGTGTCTGATTAAATATAGAGCGTTCGTTAAAATAGATAGAATTATGTAGTTTCTTATAGCGTAGAAATGAAGTCATGAAAACTCAATTTGGGCCTCATTAGAAGGTGTTGATAAAATTTTAATCCAAATATTTGAAATTCTCTTAGTATATAAATAGCATTAAATAGACTTTGACTTTCGCCAGCCACGTGTTTGTATTTTTTTTTTTACTAATTTTCTTGTTATGGGTAAATAACGCACTTCGGACAGAAATCAATGCTAATTTGAGCTGTACAGAGTCTAGAGACAAAGTATTGTATATCTTAAATTATATACTTATGTTTATAATCTATTCCCGATCCACAAGAAAGGAGACTCTCTTAACTGCGCCAACTATAGAGGCATCAGTCTCTTGAACACTGCGTATAAGATCATGTCTGCTGTACTGTGTGAACGCCTGAAACCATTCGTCAACGATCTGATAGGTCCCTATCAGTGCGGTTTTAGGCCCGGTAAGTCCACGACCGATCAAATATTCACACTACGGCAGATCCTGGAGAAAACCCAAGAAGTCCAGATCGATACTCACCATCTTTTTATCGATTTTAAGGCCGCATATGACAGCATTTATAGAGACGAGCTATACAGAGCCATATCTAGTTTTGGCATTCCTGCCAAACTTGTCAGATTGTGCAGAATGACGATGGAGAACGCTCGCTGCTCCGTAAAGGTCGGAAACAATCTCACCGAGACCTTTGATGTCAAAAAAGGATTTAGACAAGGTGACGCGCTGTCATGTGACTTCTTCAACATCATTCTTGAGAAAATTGTGCGAAACTCACAAGCCAACACCAGAGGCATAATTTTTCATAAGTCTGTGCAACTGCTTGCATACGCTGACGACATTGACATTGTTGGCAGAACACATAGCGAGCTGTCACTGGTGCGTTTGCAAGTATTAGTACAGAAGCCGCAAAAATAGGTTTAGTGGTGAATGAGGGTAAAACAAAATATATGCTGTCAACAAGAAGGGACACACAACATCGACGAATCGGACAGAACGTCACGATATACAGCTATAACTTTGAGGTAGTTAGGGACTTTGTCTACCTCGGCTCCGCTATAAACTCTGATAATGACATCACATCTGAAATCAAGCGAAGAATCACACTTGCCAACCGCTGTTTTTTTGGCCTAAGACGGCAATTGATTAGTAAGGCCTTGTCAAGAAGCACTAAGAAGATGCTATATAAGACTCTCTTCATCCCTGTCCTGCTCTATGGCGCAGAAGCATGGACCCTAGCAAAAACGGATGAGGATCTTCTTGGTCGCTTCGAACGCAAAATTCTTCGAGTGATGTTTGGTCACGTTTGCGTTGACGGGATTTGGAGGAGAAGATTTAACAGCGAACTCTACGAGCTGTACAGCGACATCGACCTGGTCAGAAAAGTACGCATTAGTCGTCTAAGATGGTTAGGACATGAAGAGCGAATGGTCACCAACGCTCCGACCCGGAGAGTCTTCGACTCCAACCCGGAGGGACAACGCAGTAGAGGAAGACCTCGCCTTAGGTGGCGCGCTCAAGTGGAAGGGGACCTCAACCAACTTGGAGTGCGCAACTGGAGGCAGTTAGCCAAAGATCGCGCTAACTGGAGAGGCGTATTGGTTGAGGCCCAGGTCCACCCCGGACTGTAGCGCCACCTTAAGTAAGTAAGTAATAATGTATTTGTACCAAGGAAATTCTTTTTTTTTTTTGGAAATAGAACGTGACAAATTTTAAATAAACAGAAAGCTCAATTGACGTTTATGAGGGTTAAAAAATCGTCTTAAGGTTTGAGAAAAAATTGATTTAAATAACGGAGTTGAGGATTTTTTCTATATTACTAAAATTGTGTAAACCATATAGCTTCGACATTCATATTATAAAAAAAAAAAAAATCAAGGTTACTGTGTCACATTTGTTAACGTCCGTGTTCCATATGCCTTTCGGTTTCGCACATATTAACACTTTTTCGTATTTCATATTTCACATAAGTGTGTTTGTTTTTACATTTTTCGGTGACAGATTTATACATTTGTTGCTCAATGTTAGCAAAATAGTGTTAATTTTGGTCGGTATTTTATTTTTGTTTAATTTTTTTATTTGAACTAAATTAGTAGGAAAATATTGTCAAAACAAAATCTCAACCTAAATTATTAATTTCTAAAATGTTTAATGCAATTCCCATACCTAAACAAATTTTATAATAGACCCAAACAATCGATTTAATATTTAATTATACAATCCATTTTACAAAAATTAAAAAAAAAATAGCTTTTGTAAATCTTCCGAGGAAAATCGCGGAAGTCATAATGGTTCTAAAACCAGCAAACCACCGAATGAAAAAAAGTCTTATAGACCCATCTCGCTTCTTCCAATTATTTCCAAAGTTTTTGAGAGGATATTACTCAGAAGCTTACAACCACTTATAGAAGAAAACCGTCTTATACCCGATCATCAGTTCGGGTTTAGAAGCAAACATTCAACAATCGATCAAGTGCATCGGATAACTGACGTAATAGAGAAAGCTCTAGAAGAAAATAAAATTTGCTCTGCCGTGTTCTTGGACGTTTCGCAAGCATTTGATAAGGTTTGGCATAAAGGCCTCAAGTGCAAATTAAGACAAGTTCTCCCCGAACGGTTATGGAAAATTCTAGAATCGTATCTAGAGAATAGACTCTTTCGTGTCAAACACGGAAACGAATATTCGGAATTTAAAGAAATAAGGGCAGGTGTGCCGCAAGGAAGCGTCCTTGGGCCTCTCCTGTACCTGCTATTTACGCGTGATATTCCGCAAATAGAAGGTACTTCCGTAGCTACTTTTGCCGATGTCACTGCTATACAGAAGTGGGTACAACGACCAAAGAAACAAACAAAGTATTACAAGGCGCGTTTAACCGGGTCTATGAATGGACAAAATCATGGAGGATCGCTCTTAACGAAACGAAATCGGTCCACGTGGATTTTACATAAAAAAAAACAAATAACTTGCCTGTATTTATAAATACGGTACAAGTTCCGTTTGCAAACGAGGCCAAATATCTCGGAATGACTCTCGACACCAAATTAAAATGGAAACCGCATGTAAAGAAAAAATGCGAAGAACTTAAAATCAAATATAGAGAACTTTATTGGTTACTCGGAAAATATTCCAAGCTTACCCTCGAGAACAAGCTTTTATTATATAAGCAAGTGATGAAGCCTGTATGAACATATGGTATACAATTATGGGGCTGTACCAGCGAAACAAATCTAAACATTTTACAAACTTTTCAAAACAAAGTGCTAAGATCATTGGTCGGTGCACCGTGGTACGTTAGAAATGAAGATCTCCATAGAGACCTCGGAGTTCCCACCGTTATGGACGAAACGAAAATATGCGCTCGAAAGCATAGAAATCGATTATTAGGACATATTAATAGCTCGGTCCGTGAAATTCTCGATGAAACAAATTTATTGCGGCGTCTACAACGAACTAAACCTTCGGACTTAGCCCGATAATTATCAACCGCGTTAAAATTGCGGAACGAGCAGGAACTTTCGCCGGAATGCTGCCTGCCAAACGTGTAAAACTTCGTGATAAAAAAATTGCTTGATAAGTCATAACTTAGTTGCAGTACAAAAGAAATTTGATGGAGGTGGTTTTAGTGAGTAAGAATCTCACACTACTATGAGCACGCGCCGAGGGTCCTCATAGTGTCTTCTAGAAGATTTCCACCTACCTCGGAGAAAAAAAAAAAAAAAAAATTTCTCAAAAACTAGAAGACAAAAATAAATATGGTTTTCAGTGTTCGACTAAAAATAACTAAATAAGTAAATACTAGCAACGAATTAAGTGTCCATGTTCAAAATATTGAACATAAAAATAATATGAAAGTAAAGATTAATAGTTTTCAAAAATGATGAAGGACTTTATTGTAAGTGTTGCCATTGCTTGTTCAATTTTCTTTTCATTTAAAGTTTTTTTTTTTTTAAGTATCTATCTCTCCCGCCTAAACGAAGCAAGACAGATCGTCTCCTCCCATAGTAAACAAAATTCTTGTTTTAACCCCTCTACAAAAAGACGTTATCATATTTTGGCTCTTAAGTTATAGTACTCTCCCCAACATAATATTATTTACATTTTAATACGTCTACTAGACGTCGCTTTTTCGGTTATAAAAGTAAAACATAAATATCGAAAAAAGGTAAATTCCCCTTTTCAGTTTAAATCGAAACCTAAGTTCATCAAATGACAGATAAAAATAGATTGAAATTAACAGACTTGAAAACGATTTGTCGTTATGGATATATAATGGATGGTTCCTATTTCTACATCGGTAGGTTAGACGGGGGTGCATTTGCCGGTATTTAGGAAGTTTGACCTTACGCATAACCTTTACCGTGTTTTAGTTCTTTTTGATATTAAATATGTACCTTGCTTTACTATTTTCACTTTAAAGTACATTTCATCTTGATCAGTCAATAATTTCAATTTTTTTATTATTATTTAAAAAAAAAAAAAAAATGTCCTGGCCTAGGTGGGATGGTTTGCCATGGGGATGGGGAGGGTATACCAGGTACCTTAGAATCAGACTATTCATCATTATAAAGTTGTAAATTGTTCAGACGTTTACCAACATTTAATACTGTAGGTAACCGTGAAGCATTTATTGATAATAATAATATAATAATAATAATAATTGATTAATACTAAAAAAATAATAATTTAATTCAGGTCGACAGTATTTCATTAACATTTATGTAAAATAAAAATGTTTAATTAAATAAGACAAAGCCATCGTAATGGTGAAGCATATATTAATACATAGTAATTATATGTAATAATAATAATATAGTTATAATAATATAATAAAAATAACATTAAATTAATACAAAAAGAATAAACAAATTATTTAATTCAGGTCACTTTTTCATATAGCTGCGTGGCATTTTCTTAGCCTAAAATCAAAATAAAGTAGCAAAATTTGGGTTTGCCTCAGAAGTCCCTTCCTGGGGTGGATTTGCCATCCTTATTTGAAGGGATTCACGTCTTGGCACCGTGGCTTTGCTATTGGTAAAGGTAGCCCACAGGGTGGGTTTGCCACTGGTAACAGCACCCCATGGGATGGCCTTCCCAGGCAATCCTCATAACTTTTTTCCTTTTGGGAAACTTTATATAAATCACTTTTATAAACTGCAGCAAACATATTTACGACAAATATATGCAGCCAACAGTTATTTAACAAAAAAAAAATATTCTAAATAAAGGATGACAAATTACTTTACATTTTTGGATCGAGTGCAAACTCACGTCCAACTTGGTTGGTGTCCGGCGGAGAACTGTCAAAACTTTGTGGGAAGTTTGCACTAAGAGGTGTGCAATAAAAATCAATTTTTCGATACTTTACACTTTGTTGGTTTGTAAAAAAAAAAGGATTGGCAGATGTACCCCTAATGGCAAATGCACCCCCGTCTACCTACTTATCTTAATATCCCCTTCTTCTGTTAATAGCGGCTGCAGGAAATAAGGCCACAATGAAATAAGACCCCAAAAGCGAAAATGAAATAAGGCCCCAAATTCGGAGTGTTATCATAATTTCAAATATGAAATAAGGCCCCAACAAAAAATGAACTAAGGCCCCAAATTTGGAGTTTATTTAATAATGAAATTAAAAATAACGAAAACTACTATTTATTTAATATTGTTGATATTGGATAAACTAATTTAGATTAAAGGAAATTTGTATATACTCAACGTCGCACCCAACCCGTAAAGTAACAGTAAGCCCAAGAAGGGGGGTTGCAGGGAGGCAGCATGCCCCCCCCATACGTATTTCATGTCGGAAGGGAAACAATTAATAATAGAAAATTGGTGTTGGGGACTTAATTCATTTCTTCTTTTGGGGTCTTATTTCATAATGAAATAAGACCCCAATTTTCATTAGGAAATAAGGCCCCAAAGAAGGAAATAACACTCCAAATTTTATTAAAAATCGTTGTTGTTATTTCTTGTATAATTTTTGGGGGACTTATTTCATTTTTATTTTGGGGCCTTATTTCGCAGAGCCGTAAATAGCTGCTTGAATTCTAGTGTTGAATTTCACATTACTCGTATTCACGAATGCATTGCATACTGATTTTGGTAAGGGCTAATTATTTAAAAAAATAAACAAAGAGGAAAGCATTTGAACTAATTTTGTAATAGTGCGGAGATGTAATTGAACGGCATAAGTGAAAACTTTTTACATATATTGTCTATTTTATATATCTAAGAAAAATAAATCAATCCTCTGTGAAGTATACACAGATATTGATCGTTCACAAGTGAGACGATAAGGCATCTGCTTATTCTATTCGCTACTGAGTTATACTCAGGCACGTGTAGTAACTAGCAAGCCCCCTAATAAAAACATTCCTATAAATATATATACATAAGCGGTTTCTAAAAAATACATTACTAGAAAAATATATAAGTTCGGGTTGTACAGTAAAAATCATCTAAACCCGTTTTGAAAGTTCTCTACTAAATTTAATTTAAGATTGCATGTATGTCAATTAAATAACTAATTCAATCAACTTCGTTTTATTTATGTTATTTATTTTGTTTGCTTTTATAGGACACTAAACAGTGACAAAATAGTCCTGGGCATTGTCGTGACAATATGCATACCAAATTCTCTTATAGATCATTATCATTAGCATATCTTCTTGACTCAACCAATGACATATTCATGAGCACCGGATCCCCTCGTCAAACCACAGCACTGTCCAGTCACAAAGCTCCAACGTGTTGGCAGACAACGATCAATGTAAAAGCAAAAGTTAAATAAGTAAAACTGACAATTTCGCACATGGACATTTTTTTTTGTATATCAGCACTTAATTTAAATAAATTTAACCAACAATGACAATGATGTACTTCCTACAAATTGTTACCACTCAAGGCAATTTGAGTCCATAATTCATTATAGGAAATCTGCATTTTTTTTAATCTACGTGACTTGGTTTGCATTATAAGTATAGGCTACTCACAAGACACAACACACAACCTTTGTAAATATTAAAGTTCAAGTTTTTCCTTGTTGACTTCTTTCAAAACCGGCAATTCTACAACATAAATACGCGATCAAAAAACCTATAGGTGCACCCCAGCAACTTAAAAAAAAATTAAAATTCTAAACACACGACAAAGTGTCACTAGCGTCATTTTGACGTCATTACAAATAAAAATAAAGTACACGACTGGGTCGAACGAAACTTTCTCGTTGATTAGTTGTTTTCTTATACGCAGGTAGGTAAAAATCTGAAAAGCAATGCTAGAAATAGTGTTAAATAAAATCCATTTTTGAGTTATTTATCTGATATGGCAGTATATAGCAAATAACAATGTCAAATTTTACAAGTTGAAGTTCTAGTAACAGGCATTTTCGAAACATATGATTATAGAGTTTTAAGCTCCCGCTGTAATAATTTATAAGCTTTCATACTTTAAAAGATTTTTGGGTTAAGGGACATAAGCGTATACTAGAAGTTTCTGTTGTCTAATCTGATAGAAGAGCATGTATTCATTTTTGACTGGAATAGATTAGTTACGCTGGGTTAAGGTGTCAATGATCACATTATGTAAGAATTCAGAGATTTATTTTGGAATTTGCATTAGCAATATTATAAACTGAATGAAGTGAGATTTTCTGATTGTGTAAACTCCAAGTGGTTGGAACTATTTTAAGGTGCACATTCAATACTGTTGCAAAAAAAAAGAAGAAATGGTTTATATTTGCTAAAAATAAGTTTTGTGCTGCGTGTTTAATGGCTGTTGTAATTTTAATTTTAAAATGCGGTATTGAGCTTCAAATTTATATAATGAACTGAAAAACTGATTTATCCGATTTTTTGAGAAAAACTAAGTACGGCATCTTATAAAGAATACTTATATTATCTTTAATATGTGTTTTGATCAAAATCGTTAGAGAGGTTTTTGTAATTTTTGGCAGACAAGACAGTACCAAATATTGCAATGTTTAGTTTGAAAAATACTATTGGTTGACAATTTAGCTGAAAACTGAGTATAACTTATTATTCGGGATGTAAGCATTTCTTGTTTTTTAAGGTTTTATAGAAATCGAAAAAGGAGTTTTCGAGATATGAGCAGTTTTTAAAATTAGAGAGTTGAAAATTAAGGATGCAATCATTTTGAGAATATAAATTTTACTCTAAGTTTGCATTTTGGTCAAAATCGGTTTTGCCGTTTGCAGGTAAACTTAAAAAAATACTTTCTAAGAAATCTGAGTTTTCTCTTAAGTTAAAAATGACCGTACTAACTTCGAAAATAATTTTTGCTACAATCGTATGGACGGTTTTCGAGATAAGTTTAAATTTCAAAATTTCGATTTTTTGCGAAAAAACAAGTGTACATGTGTAGTCATCTTAGCCTCACCTACTTATGCTTAAATATCAATTTTGTGGAAATCGGTAGAGCCGTTTGTGAACAAATCAAACTGCTATAAAAATGGAAAGTAGGTACATACCTACTATTAATATTGAGGTTACCGTGCAAAAAAAAAAAACAGTAGTGAACCCGAACTGTAAGCCCCCAAACTCCAAATCCGAAGTTTGAACGAAATCCGGGTAGACGTTTAGGCTGTAGGCCTCGGCACAGACAAAAAGAAAGACAGACAGAACTTTGTGGCCCACTTTTTTGAGTTCCTCTATCATCACAATTTCAGAATTGATTAACATCTTGATTTCGAAATTTCGTACGACTACAATATCTTCCTCTTACTAAGTAATTGAGAGAGTGACAAATAAAACAATTCAAAACAAGGTTAACCGAACCCATATTGTATCACATTACTTCACAGTCCGACTTTGAACTTGAACACTTACCTATAGCTACAGTCTATCGATCACGAACTTTGAAGCCTTATTTATCGCACAACTTTATGACCGCATATATTTTTTATTCGCATGCGTGTGATATGTTATTATCTTATTATAAACCAAAATCCATTAGCCACACACACACGCTATTTATGAACTATACGGTTTGATTGAATGAAAATGGAAACAACTAAACAACGGGCATGGACAGGCCCCCTAGCAATTTACTATTTTTACTACTCACTTGGCAGTTGGCACAGAGACAGTTTTCACTGCTGTGTCTTTGGTAACGAGCACGTTCACTTAATAGAAACCGAAACCAAGTGGAATCGTAGTTAAATACTCGACACTATTACAATATAACGCAAGACTTTGGTGAAATTATATAACCTTACTGCAACAAATAAATTTAGAACCTAAATCCTTTCCCGCACAGATAACTCACGTATAAATAATGCGAGCGCGTAAAGTCTTCTTATCGCAAAGACGGTGACATTTGTTGTGGCAAGTCTCGATTTCTGAAATACATTTCGGCGGTTTTTATCTTCTCCCAGTGGTAGATAGGCAGTAATGAGCCAAGGCTTTCGCGTTTTCTGCAAGCTATCTTCGCACTAACATACATGGCAAATTTAGTCACATGCTTTTCACAATTTTAGGCTCGTGGGGGAATGGAAGCTGAATTGAAAAACTTGCTACGCCATAATTGCATAACAAACGACTTTTAATTTGACATAGAGATGTGATATGTCAGAAGGCATCCCCAGCTCCCCCGAATGTTCACTCTTCACGCATTACGATTGAAATGTATATCAAATGCTTTTTGTAAACACAGTCGGTATTGACAGATTTTATTACCACGAAATGACAATGGCGTTCCGGTTTGACAGACGCGTTCTTGCGGCATGTGCCATCGGAAAAATTTGTTTGTCGTGCTAAATTGGAAAGTATGGGTCAGTTAATAAATTTTAAATAATTGATTGTGATTTCGAATAGAAAAAGAATTACCACACTATCTTTAGCAGAGACAAACTGTCTCTGATCTTTGGTGTCGACAATAGACTAGTGACAATAAAAAATAAAATAAATGGGGTATTGATTGCGATTTTGATGAGAATATTGACGGAGGGCGATAACAATGGTTATTGTGAATACGTTTTATTTCTGCTTTCTGCTTTGTAGAAATTCGTTTTGAATGGTTTTCGTCGTATGGTATCTCTTTGTGCGTTCCACTGTCTCATATTGGATGAAATGCATTATGATTATTATTGCTCTAAATAATGAATGGTATAGTGATTCACATTTTGTGAACTGCGATAAGGTCGGTAATACGCAAGCAGATTGAAGGTGACACCAACTGATATAGTCAATTCAAATCTGGGCACATGTGACACTGGCTGCTTTTTGGGTTCTTATAGTGTTGTTTCATTCACTCATTATCACGTTTTTATAAATACGTAATGATCATGACACATCACGTATGTATAACTACTTCCCCATGCTAAATGCGTTCTTCAGTTTTTGTTATTTATAGCTTGGGGAATCTTATGACTTTGTTAGAAAGACACTTAGTACACCGACTTTCGAGAATATAATTTCCATCTTAACCTTCACAGAAACAAAAATTCCGAGATATTGCTTTGACGGTCTGTTATCGTGCCATTGATAGGAGTTTGATCATAGGTTAGCCATGAGAAGCGCGTGTCTAAAGTCCGCTGGACTTTGAAATTTGATTAAGCAATAAGACTGCGCGTATATATTTAGTCCATATGGTAACTTTATAGTCCCTTTGACAGATCAAAACTCTTAAATGTGTGGTTAAGGTACAACATTGAACACACAACAAATTAACACGTCAAAAATGGGGTCGGCTTATTTGAATAGTTGAGTAAATAAGGTATTCTTCAGCAAATTAAAGTAAATTGGTTGTAAAGGTAGGTAAGGAATGATTCAACTTGGATCATAAACCTCATTTATTTAGGCATAATAGACTGAGGTTTATTTTTTTTAAATGGATTTTCTTGCGTGAACTAATTTTGCGGGTATTGCGGACATCTGTAGATCAATCCGCGTTGGCTGTGATCGAAGAAATCGAACGGACGTTGGTATAAGAGAAGACTGCCAACTCAAGTGAGAAAATTATTTCTTTAATTTTTGATAGTTTTTGACTCTTACAGATCGCATGTTGATTGTGTAGTGTACCCATCCAAAGGCCGAAAATGCCAAAGTTGAGCTTTTTTTCATTTATTCTAGATTTGCACGACACACGTTATAGTTGCGCCCCAAAACTTCATGAAAGAGAACTGAAGCGGTTTCTATTTATGAACATAGCCGAATAGTGCACTTTGCTTTAATTTGTACATTCTCATGGCGCATTGGTATATACATACACCCACTTGTGCCTAATGAGGGCAGTAGTTGGTGCTGATTCGATGAAATTGTGTGTAAAACTTTTAATTCTTATTTCTTCTGGATTGGGTGGTGTTGTGTATTCCTCAACGCTAGAATTAAGCGATGTCGACACGTCAACTGGCCACATGGGGTTTTTAACCATTTCTTTTTCGCTGACAATTAACCCAGGGAGTAACCTCGTTTCCCTTTGAATAAATCACTGAACTATCATTGATCTGTTTTCATTATGGAAGCCTACAAGTACGCTGAATACTCAACAGGTGGATAGTTTTGACGTGATGCGGTAAAAAATCGACATACAAATAGCAAACAATTTTATCATATGCAGAATTAGTTTTCAATTCAATTTCAATTTTTCAATTTTATTATTGTCTCAAAAAATTACAGTTGTTTGTACATTTATATCTGCAAAGCCGTATCGGCTTGTCTGCAGAAGATTATTTAGAAAATTTTACTATTATTTTGAGTTCTGATACATATGATTTACAATTAAAATTTTGGAAATGTATGTTTTTTAAAATTAAAATTGTTCGAGATTCTTATAAAATTGTTTAACTTTTTTCAAAAAAATTGGTTTTTGTAAGTTGCGTAAATCTACGGGTAGTTCATTGAATGTTGTAGGGATCGTTACATCATATTTTCGTCTTTCATACTCGTTCCAGTATCTCGGGATGTCGTATCGGTCTTGGTGTCTTCGTCTGGTGTTAACAATTTGTTGTGTCGGGATCCTGTGGTTGGTGTCGTCTTCGAATTGTGATATTATCTCCAGTTTGTGTAGGTTTTGTATGTTTAAAAATCTCGTGCTGCTATCAATTTGATGCCAGTTGATGTTGTGTGTACGTAATTTTGATCGATATACCAATTTCTGTATCCTTGTTAACGTTGATTTTAAATTTTGTTGTTGTGGTGCATTTCCCCACGCTAAAATTCCGTATCTCAGGTGCGATTCGACAAGTCCGAAATAGCATTGTCTAAGAACATCAGGTGTACATAAGTAACTAAGGTGGAATAGCGCGTATCCAGATTGCCGAAGTTTCAATGTGAGGGCCTGCAGGTGTTGGCCCCATTTCAGGTTATAGTCCACTATTACTCCAAGGTATTTGTATGCTGATACATTCTCAATAATCACTTCGCAGCTATCCTCATTTTGTAGTTGCAGTTGGTTTCCTGCTGTATGTAGACATTCAGCGCTGTGCATCTTAATTGTTAATTTATACCTTAATATATGTGGTGGTCGGATGTGCATTACCTTTGTTTTATGTGCATTTATGACAAGGCCATGATCATGACACCATGCCAAGATTGCATTGAAATCAATTTGCATCATTTTTTCCGCTGCTTCGACGTTTTTATGACTTACAATAATGGCTGTATCATCTGCATATGCAAAACCAGTGCTGTATTTTAAAGTTGATATCAGTTCATTCACGTATATAATGAAAAGAAGAGGACCTAACTTGGATCCTTGTGGTACGCCATATTTCGCGTTCTCCTCTTCGCTAAGGTGTTCCTTGATTCGAACCTTAAATTTCCTTTCCTTTAGGTATTTTTCAAACCATATTAGGATTGATCCCCTTACTCCAACTTTTTCTAACTGCTTCAGAATGGTTTTATGACATAAAGTATCAAACGCCTTTTTAAAATCAATAAAGAGTGCAATCACATTGTGATTTTTTTCAAGACTGAAATTGATTCTGTTTGCGAAATCTCCCAGTAGTCGATTAATACTTTTATTTTTTCTAAACCCAAATTGATTTTTTTCTAGTAGCTTATATTTTTCAACATACTCATACAGCCTTTTAGCAACAACCTCTTCTAGTATGGTTACACTGCTCATGCTCAACGCTTGTAGGACAGGTGCTTGTAGGACATGTCCACATGTTGCTTTGTATTGAAGGCCCTGGTGTCCTTACTGAGACAACGTTGGAACCGAGAAATTGACCATTATATGTTACATTAAATTTCTGTAGTTTGACAGCTTTGGGAACGGTAATAGGTTTTTTTTTACACAGTGGTCGCCTCATTCTGTTGAAACATTTTGTTGAAATCGTGTGTCTTTTCCGTTCAGCTTAAAGCTATAAACTCTCAAAAAACTGGTCGTTATCAAATATCAAATTAAAGAACTGAGTTCCTTTAAAAAACTGAAATCATCTGTTTTTCGCCCGTCTTTGAGCGGGTTATGTTAGTTTGAGTTTGATTGAGGACTCTCCTATATGGCGTTCTTGTGATGCGACCTAGTGTTACCAAATATCAGGATATTACCTGACGTGTCAGCCTTTTAATGTCTCCGTCAGGCTCAGGCCAGGCCTCACATTTTATCAGGCTTTTTCATTAATATTACTATTTTAGTTTTGTTTATTTATTTTTTTGCATTAAATTCATTTTAACAAAAAAAAAAAAAATCATAAAAGTTAAATTGTTGCTGTATGCCTCTAAATATGGATGCAACTAGTTCATTTTGTATGCTTTCATTTATCTTCCTTCAGGGAAAGAGGCAATAGTGTTAACGGAGTGACAGCAGTCATATGCAAGCATTCAACTCCTAATTTACTATACAGTATTTCTTAGGTTATAAGGGGACAATCAAAATTTATTCAATGCGTGTGTATGTGACACTATAAACTCTTACACTTCAATTATTGCTTCACCATAAACGCTTTGATAAGTGCTTAAATAAACGCACAACACGCCACTTTATGAGTGGCAAGTCTAGCTGGAGCATAGATCAACTGCGCTTATTCAAATTTATTTACACTCGCTCACACGAATAACAACATCATATCGAACAGCATAAATGGATTCCGTCACGACTGGGACGAACTGCAGTAGGCAGTTTTTAGACAGACAAACAAGCTTACAGCAGTATTATCCTCATCTAATAAATAATATTGTTATCAACAATAAACACGCGTCATTTCTTTGAATATCTTTCAGGTGGATTTGAAAGAAATCTGTCTGTATTTGGTCTACTATTGACCAAGACGTCCATTAAAGAAAATCCCCCACAAATATTTGTCAACTTACTTCAATTAGGTAGCATCCATTAGGTACTCAATGAAGTCCAATACAAGTTGAGATTTTCTCTACAAAAGTTTACGTAACAGTCAATTAAAATATAATCCATTAATCTGAACCCATAAAATAAATACGATATTTAATAGAGCTTCTGTTGAATAACATGGATCGCTTCTATTAATATAACCCAAGACATTTGTGTATCCCGTGATATTTTTTATTTTGTATTTTATAATTAATTATATTTGCAGAGTTTAATTTTTTGAAAACTGAAGTCCGACAGCATGTGATAATGAATAATTCGAAAATATTTTCACTATCTAGCAGGTTAGCACTTAGGGTAATGCTTTTATTAAGTACTTAACTAAAATGCATAAAATGAACAATAATATTATATATAAGCTTTAAACGATCAGTTTTCAAGGTTATAAGTTGTTATCGTTGAATTATCGCATACATTTTTGTGACAGCACGCTTTGGTGAAAAGCCGCCGTCCGTCAGGCGCTCCAAGATAAAAAATCGCAAAAAAAAAGGTAAAGGTTTGACAGTGATTCTTCATGACTAGCGAATGTTCTTTCCCATCTTTATTTAGGTATTTTATTGTTATACATTATACATACAACATACCCTATGTTTTTGACAGTTAAACAAATTGGTGTTAAAAATAATCAGCAACTGCTCATACACTTGAGTAGTAACACGTGACGGAATTTGTTTTTGTTTCGTGTGTTAAATTGACGCGGCGATTTAATCCCAGATCTATTCCACTAGAAACTCGATATGGATCCCCTTTGGAAGGATTGCTGTTTTTAGATGAAGTATTCATTTTACGCGTGTGGGAGCGAGTTTTTTTATATTAAATTATTTCGAAATACGTTATTATAAATGTGTTTAAATCGATTGAAGAGATTTTCAGTGCAAGTGAAAGAAAATATTCTTTTGCCGCCAACTCAATACATACAAGAACCAATAAAAAGATCTCAGATCAAATCTAAAAAGCCGAATCGAAAACGACATAAGTTAAGGACCATTCACATGAGTGCGAACTGCGAATAGGCGAATTGCGAACAAATCAATTTAACTGCATTTATGAATTGAAAATTTGTATTTGTTCTATCACAAAACCATTATATTTAATTAATCTAAGATCTAGTCTAAAAAACATTACTCTCAATTGATTTAAACAGCTAAATTAACAATTAAAGCAATTTTCCCGCGAATTGAACATTCTTGCCGCGAACTGTCACACTTTATTCACAATCCCCACAAAACAGTCGCGATCCACAAACCCACGAATGAAAAATTCGTTCGAACTTAACCATTAAAAATAAAACTGATACGCGGGTATCTGCGACCAAAAAAAGTTTTCATGTGAATGAAGTGTCAGAAACCACGAATATTCGCGTGTTCGCAGTTCGCAATTCGCTCTCATGTGAATAGTCCTTTGAGAATTCCCCATACAAAATGCTTATCAGTGAATTGAAAACATTTTGGTGACATTCAATTTGTCGCCGCCATATTGCCATAGTTATAGGTAAAAATATATATCATTTTAATCAACCTATTTTTGAAGGAATGTAATTTACCTAACCCTAAAAGTAAGCAAATGCATACCTAATAAAAATTCAGGGCATATGTCTGCGAGGTGCGAGGTATTGATTTTTGGTTTCAATAATGTTTATATGGAAACGAACAATTTTCGACATAATTTTTTTGCTCTAAATTTTCATATTGAAGTATAAAAATGTTAATCATGAGTAAAACTTATTTTCAAAAGGCATATTTTTTCGTTAAATTTAGAAAAAAAAAAAACATATCGAAAACTTATAAAAGTTAGGGTCGATTTTTGAACACAAGCGGTTCTAGTTTAAATAAATTTATATCGTGTAAACACCGCGCGTTGAGTAATTCAATTCCAATAAATTTGGAAAACCGTCGTGTTGAACAGCTTCTTTGCAACTCAACCAACTTTTGAATATTTACATTTAGTTGATCGCGGTCGACTTAGACGATCCAATTGTGTAATTTTGACAATTTTTTAATTGAATTTAAAAGCGTTTTCGGTGTAAAATAAAAGATACCTTACGCACGTCGCACATGTTATACAATTGGACACTATATATGTCAAACATTGGAAGTTGAGCTACCCAAAACCCAATCAGTACACTAGTCTGCTGATAGCCCAAGCACGCCTTGTTGTTGTTAAAATGTTAATGGTATCAAACAGAAATTGAGACAAACCATCATGAGAGAAACTGATAGGGTCGCTAGATCTATAGGGATAAGTTATATTCGTTGGGTGGATAACAAATTGGCGGCAACACAGTCAATTTAGATAAATTGTTTTAGCTAAGGCATGGAACGGCCTGCTAAACGATAAGCGTGAAACAAGTTTTTTTGTTTTGACTGTCTAATGTTTTGTTTTATCAATTTGTATTCCTTTTATTAAAATAGCAGAACCCAGTTTAATTTCGCATTTCGCTGAAAACCTCAGCGCAAAGAGGGTAACAGGCCAGTCACATGTCTACCGATATGTTCCCGCTAATTTAGCCGCTAAAAGAACGAGTCAACTCTGTCAGTGGAACAATTAAGCAAAAATGTCATGTGTCTCGAATTAGCGACGGATTTCATGTGACTGTAGGTAGCGAATGCATCCCACGGAAAAAAGTTCGTAAAAATCCACCCACCGAATTCGTTCAAAATATATATGTTGCCCACATCAAACCAAATCCAGGTAATTTTCAGGCTTGTTTCATGTGCCACAAGCTGCAACACATTCTTCAGATAGGTATACCTAGGTCGAAGTACTACTTAGAAAACTCAAAACCCTTAATTATTCTATCTGTAGCGGAATTCAGCTTGTTGTTTTAAACTCCAACGAGGGGTATTAAACATACCCCCACCCAACCGCTAACAAAGTGCAACAAAAATAGAGACATATTGATACAGTCTCTTCGTAGGTTGGTACCTCGGAAGTCACGATAAGTGAAATGGTACATATACCTATATATCAAAATAATCTGCGTATTTATTTTACAATACCATAATAAAGATTAACCGTTTCAGAGGGTTGGCTTTACTGTGTAATCTTTTATATAAATAGGCGAATGCAAATAGTTAAGAACCACTTCCACTGCCTTGAACATTATATTCGCTTGATTTCTTTATTATATTTTGGGTAAGCCAGGTTACTGAATTGGTATAATTTCTACGACAGGACAAACTCTAGTAATTATAAATTGTGCGACAATATCATATCATATCCATTTCTGTGCCGTGAAGTCGAATGTTTAGACAGCAGGTTATGCAGGTATATACAACGTATAATCTGGTTGTTAAATTTATGCACAGATATTTAATTTATTCAATTGTCGTCGTCAAAAACCTAGATTCGTCTGTTTGTTATTACTGTTTCTTTTTTCGCGGATTACCAGCTTTTACCCTACTGAACTAAATAACTTGCGTCGACCTTGAAGTGGAGAACTTCAAAAACTTGTATCAACAAATAATGCGAGTAAGAGTGGGTTTTTTTTACAAACAAATATTTGTAAATGCTATTGTACATATTTATGTTACTCATATTGTAGAAGATTACAGATTGACTTAAAAGCGGAACAGCTGATAACGTTACTCAGTAGTTGATAAAAATGTGTAATATATTTTTGTTGTTCGCTTTCGACTAGGGAGACAAGCCCTTATACAACAGCCTTTGTTCTTTAAATACACAAGTAAGTGGAAATGCGAGAGTGGTTCTGTTTGTATTGTAGATAATAACACAAGAAATATAATTTTGTATAGCATTTGTTTTCAACTCTATAAGTTTGTTTGCAGATTTAGTTTTCAAAAGTAAAAGCGTCAATCGCGTTAATAAAATATTACTATTACTATACTGTTCGTTCCAAAAATGAAAAACTCACACAAAACGAATGGTTGTGAGAAGCTAGGCCTAGGGTCTCTCCGGACCTGTTGCGCCAACTATTTATTTATTTATTTATTACTATACTGTTATAATGAGCGTCGATAAGCATCAACCAATGTTCTTTTATATACTAACTTCTAAGTTAAAGAATGAACACGAATATTCAATAATCATTGTTAAATAGTTTTAAGCTTATGATATATGATAAGAATAAATAAATATAAAATAAATATGATTGAAAGAAATGCTGAAGAACTTATCTCCGTTCAAACTATTGCTTTTAAGCTTAAAATCAGCGTCCAAATATTTTACGATTCTTTTTGACAAAGCCTTTACGAATCTCCTTAAGTAGTTAAATTACAGACTAAATTTGTATTAACTAACTGATTTTAGTTGCTGTTTAAGTTTCTTTTGATAGATAATATCAGTTTTTACTATTAGAAAAAACACGTATTTACACACACACAGCTTGTAACTAAAATGCAAAAATATGTTGGATTACAAATATCTACTGAGTATATTGCTGACGGCAATGCCATAGCTACAAAATTCAAAAAATTATAAACAATGTATCCAAGGAAAAAAATGAAAAAATAAATGAATTACTTACTTACTTACTTACTGAGTAGAAAATAAAAAAAAAAACCCTTCAGGAAACAGACGATTGACTCAAAAGTGTTCGAATACACTTCGAGTTACCACCATTTAAACGCAATACCGAATCAAAAGCGGAATTATTCGTTACTCGAAACGCATGAAAGCAATTGATTTGAAACTGAGTATGCTAAACGTCACTCGGTAGATATACATTATAAATACATATCTCTATGTATATTTTCTGGTTTTAAAAATGATTTCCAGCCGAGCACTAAGCGAATCAAAAACATAATTTTTTCTTGATCTGTCAAAACTCAGTTTAAAAAAATGTGTCCAACTAGGCGAGCTGTCAGAGAGATTTTTGTACAGTAACAGTCTAAGAAAAATGGTGCTATTCCATTCTCCGTTCACCTCGGAGTTGAGTATGAAAATCAACGCAAGAAGCATATTAACCTTTCCTGTGAACATTGCCATTTTGAAAATGTTTTTTTTTTTTTCATATGAACTCCTACGTTCTATCAGATGTGATTTCTCATATAATAATATATTCTCTAATAAACGAACTAGGTACAGTTGCTGTATCATACTGTAACTTAAATATAATATTCTTCTGTTATTTGATGTTCACTATTATCTGTGCCTAAAAGGTAAAACATCTTATGTCAATTTTGTATACTTTTCAGGAGAGCCATCTTGAACTTTAACAGCCGTATTAATAAAAATCCCATAACTACTCTCTAACTCATAAGTTACCTAGCACCTAGTTAAATAAATAACACATTAGGTAAACTTTCTTATTAATAAATGAAAATAACTTATATATTAACTAACTGATGTTTTCTCTACAATAGCTACTTAGAGCTGGCATCACCTAACCAAATTGTACTAAAAACTATTACATTATGTCATCACGTCTGGCTAATACATTTCAATTGTGACAAGTGAAAAAAAAAACAAGAAAATAAAATCAAATCGAGCAAAAAAAAAAAATCAAAACAAATGTAATTTGTAAACATTTTCACAGGGTTTTCTCGTTTTTTATACCCTTTTTTCGAGTTAGAGCGATGGTAGCCGAATCCTCCCCGAAAATATTTATATTATTCAAAAACACTGAATAACGGTGAGCCATTTTGTTCCCCAATTTTTTCAAATTTAAATTTAATTTATTTTGTCATTTTGACAGGAACTTTGTTTCTTATACCCTTTTCACACCGCAGCGAAAACCGTGTTTTCGTCGAAAAATCATTAATAAATAAAATTAATTCAGAGCATTTCAAAATAATATTAGACCTTCAATTAGCGTGGAAAATGATTTTAAGTTGTGAGTTGTGACATTTATTCAGTGTTTTCGTGGAAAACGACTTTAAACGACTCGTTTTGAAAACTGAAATATGTATGGGCAAACATCAGTTTTCGATTAAGTTTTCGGTGTGAATAGCGTATTAGAGTTATTGACTCGCTAACAGACCTCCTATCGTAAGTTAGTTATATGATAGTTACGAAGCGTTAGTTATCTTTTAAAAATGTTTATTAATAGGAATTTGAGTTTAATGAATGTGTTTACCATTAGTTAGGCCTAACATGTACTTACGCGACTATTATTAATACGGCTGTAAGTGTTGCACTACAGTATATGACTTAAGCTGTTTTAAAACAGCTATAGCTTCCTCAATATTTGAAATTTTCTCACCTGGTTTGTCTTAAAAAATAGAGTAAGGAAAACAGAATTCAAAAAACGTTAATAAGCTAAAACATCTTATGTCGACTTAAGATGTTTTGCCTTTAAGGTACAGACTTGTTAACATCCTATTAATTACGTATTTTTACATATTTACGTATGGGAGAGGGGGGCAGTTTAGGACGGGGGCTTTTTAGGACAACTTAAGAAAAAGTACTACAAAACAAACTTTTTAATACTTTAATAAAATTTAACAGTGACAACCAGAGTGACAACTCCACTTCAAACAAACATCAGATGGATATTGAAACGATACCAACTTAAAAATAAAAAATAAAAAGAAAAGTGTGTTTCCAGACGACGGTTGTATTTTTTTTATTCCTAGACGTAAGCATATTATTCTAAAATTATGCTCAATTTACAAATTAAAAGTGTTCAATTATAATTTTTATATGTGTAGCGATGTTATTCAACCAAAATATTAACAATTCACATTGTTTCTAAAAAAATATGGAGTTCTTAGTTTTTTATCCCTCTCGGGGCACTTTTGGACAATGCGCGAGGGGAACTTTTGGACATGTCCTAATCTGCCCCCTTTTATCACTTTGAACAATCTATTTCAGTAATTTGTATAGAATGATTGTTATTGGTTTTATTTGTTTAGGTTTATCTCTGCACTAATGGTCAGAAATCACAAGAGAAAGAAGGAAACCGCTGCTAATGAGCGTTTTTTAGATATGTCCAAAACTGTCCCATGGTTGTCCTAAGGTGCCCCCCAGAGGGAAAGAATGGGACACTTTAAAGAGATTATTAAAATAAATAAAAAATATTATAAATCATAACTATACATATCTATTTGGATAAAAGATTGAAAGATAAAACAACATGTAATAATAATTTTCAAGATCCGAAGGGATACTCCGCTTTTTAATGAATCTAGATCCATGAAATAAATATCTATCTATCAGTCAGATAAATGTATAGGTATTTTTTTTTTTTTGGCCGTGCACTCTTCAATGAAAGCTCTACTGAATGACGCGTTGTCATGTGTACGATATATAGGTCGTCAATTAAAAATCACTACTTCAAAGACAAGAAATCGAAATACAGTGCAACAAAAGTGCTATAGGTGCTGTTCCCGATAGCTACTGATTCCTCAGACAGACAAGCAAAAAGATAAATAAACGTTGTATCAGATATAAATTTGCCATCAGATCGTAGACTGTAAAAAACTCGATATTCCAAAATATAATCATACGAAATGTCTTTAAAATTTGTTTGTAGGATTTGAAAGAAATGCAGGACATAATTATACCTATGAAACTATGATTGTGTTATTAACAAAATGTCGGCTTTTATTAGATTGGTATCAAATGTTTGTTTGACATAATAAATAGAAACGCAGTACGTACTCCCTCCGACAAATTTACACATTGATGGTAAGCGAACTTTCTCTAGAAAGCAATATGCACAGGCACACGCCTTTAGAATACCCTTTCATCGTCTGTATTGTGTGTTAGCATTATGTATGACCACAAACTTTAAAGGTTCAACGACTCGAATAAATTTATTGCCCTTTTTCCCCGTGCATACTACATCCATATAGCTACGTGTGTATAGAACAGATCGAAATGAAATCGAAATGATGTCAATGTCTCTTCTGACGCATTACGATTGATATATAAATTGTTCGTTTGATTTTTTCGAATTTCGAATCTAATTGAAATTAATTGATTTGTAAATAATAGCGTTTGAAATAAATGTCTACAAATTGTAAACAACTCATTTAGTCTGCAAGATCCATTGAGAATTGCGCGTTCTGTGGGACACTTTGTAAACTTATAAAAACTAATTTATTACCCTTAAACCATAGTTACACTATTTGTCTTTTGTGCAACCAAATAGTATTCGAGTAATCGCGAATCATATTTCGTTAAGTGATGTCATGTGGTTTTAAATAAAAATTATAGTATCTTACCACAAATTGAAACCGAGCAATATTTTGCATTTGCGCTTTGGAATACATTCGACTTAGAATAAATGCACTCACTGAAAAACTGATTTGTCACTTAGCAAAAATACCTCATACTTCTTATCACAACAACAAAAAAAAAAAAAAAAAAAAACAAGGAAGTAAATCATTGCGCAATACTGTCAACTTTTGTTCCCTCTGAGCGATATCAGTTCCACAAGAAACTATTAACTGGCAAATATTATATAGCCTTTATCTATGACTTTCATCGAGTTACGGGGAATAGTCCAAATTCATATACCTACCTACAATGCTGTGAAAAATACTCTAAGAAATAAATGCGATAAAACTTTAAGGACATATGCTTTGCATGCTTTGACAGAAAACTGATATACATAACATAACTCTCATAAAAAATTACCCAAAAGAATAAAGAAGACGAGCTTCGCGTTAAATTTAAGCTGACGTGTTCCAAATTTGTTTTTTAACTCGCGTATTAAATGTGCAACACATTTTCGTACTACATCCCTATAACGAATCTTCACAGATAGAGAAAAAGTACTCGAACAGATACTATTAGTTGTCAACGCTCTTATTTTAAACAAAAAAATTAAAAAGCCATTAAACCTAACCTTTAACTCGCGACTCGCCGGCGCGCCTTTTCATTGAATTGTAAATTGACAGACGTTTTAAGAATGAGAACGAAAGCGCGAGAGAGCGTTTCACGTTCCCTTGTAGGTACGTTTTTTTTTTTCTGAGTAATGCAACGTAAAGTAGCATTTCTTGTACGGAAACACAGCATTTGCACTATACGAAGATTTCTAGTCAAGTAAAGGGTTTTCCAATGAGAGGTGTTATTTTGGTATTCAAATAAAAACGCCATTTTTTGAGATAAATGATCGGATGTTTATTTCACAATAAAGAGGAAGGTATGCCGTTATTAATATAAAACAACATCAGCCAAATAGCCACCACTAGCACGCATACAGGACCATATCAACATTCGATATCGCCTTGTAGGTATTCTCAAATTCGATCGAATTTACTTTAGCGTCAAATTTCATTCGAGCAGAAATTCTAATTTTTCCCTTATAAACATACAATATAAAAGCAATAAATAAAAACTAAAAAAAAAACATTTGCTTGTGATCTCTTAAGCTTGATGCAAATAATTTCGATAAGAAAATTTGCGAATATAATTCACTTGTTATCAGCTCTCCCTAGAAAGTGAGAATGTAAACACTTAATTCGAGTGGAAGTTCTGAATTCGAAGTAATTTCAGTTCGTACGTATGCATAATAGCGTGGCGTGACTATGTATACCTACATTTTCAATTTATAAGAATAACAATTTAATAAATTGAAGAAGGAGATGTATGTTTTGTGTATACTGTTTTTGCTTTATCTATATATTGCTTGTATAGTACAATTTTCTTAATTTTCAATGTTTCATTTGTCTTTAGTTTTAAATCTCTAAACAGTTCTTTTAGTAGCTTGTCTTGTATCATAATTGAATTGAACGTTATTAAGCTTTCACTATAATGTAAGATAATTTTATGTCTTAATAATAAAATATATGAAATGAAATATCGCTTCGACTTCCTCGGAAGAATATTTTCGATCCCCGCGAGTACATCTAAGAATCGCATAATGTTTCTTGGCAAATGCTTTACTTCGTTTCGATACTGACTCAAGAATAGCCGGAGATTTCTTGCTAAGACTAACGCGGAGGAATCATCTTTCTAGATGAAGCACATGCGTCATGCGTCCATTTTATAAAACCGATAGCAATTATTAAGCTAACGAGTAAAAACTAACAACAACTAGCGAACATTTCACGTTTAATATTGTTCTATATGAATTGTTTCGTTGTAATTGGTCGCCTTTGAACACGCAATCAACCATTTAACGAGCCGAATAATTATTCTTTGCAATATTTTATGGAATTTGTTACGCTGGCAATTTGGGGAATAGAACCATAAATCAGCTCATGCTAAAATCTGTGAAGGCGTTCAAAAATAAAGAGGCAATAAATTCGGGTATGGCTAAAGGGTCACAAAAAACATCTCATAGCATAAAACTAAAATTATAGCCCGACCGTAGCCCATGGCTTTAGATTTTAGGTATACGAAAAATGCAAAAAACACCGCAAACTCAATTAGCTTCCAAAACCAAAGCCTTAACATCCAAATTGTCTATAAATACATTTTTGAATTTATTTGGCTCACCAGTTTAATACTGCCAAAAGAATAAAATAACAGTTTCTCGCCGATAAGATATTTTTTATTTTTTTGGCACCAACAGGCATTTTTCGCAACCGATAAGATAGCTATTATCAATTGTTTAAACAAGCTGTGTCTCCATTAGGTATTGTCAAAGATACGGCTAGAGATGAGTCCTTAAAAGAAATCTTCACTCAGCCGGTTACTTTCGGTTTGAAAAATATTATAAAAAATAATTCATTTACAAATTTTTAAAAATTGGATATTTGTCGGCGACTTCACTTATTAGGAGAAACTGAATTTGCTGAATAACAATCGGAGATGGGTGTCGTCGGTAAGATTTTAAGTGAATAACCTAATCGAAAGGTAAATTTAATTTGAGGGAGCTACAAACACCTACTTCATATAAGTATGTATGGACTAGAATTTTATCTACATTGGGCCTTCTTTGGATTCCTTACAAATCTACTGATAAAGTAAGAAGTTTGTTATTCCAATGTTTATTTGATTTCATTTAAGTTTCGCCATTCTGTAGCAAGTTGAAAGTTTTTTGTCTGCAAACGTATTTTTGCTACTTTTAATTTGGAAAACAGTGTGATAAAACAGATGTGGTTGTAGTATAATTATGTTAAGACAATACTGAAAAGTATATAATAAAGTGCAAACAAAAAACAAGATAAAAGCATTGAAGAATTGAAAAATGATGTTTATCAAACGTTTTTGGAAACAGCTGAAAAGTTAAAGTTATAGGAATTGTGCGCTTTTTAACAATATTTGAACAAAACACTGATCTTTGTTTTTTTTACGTTTGAACAAAGAATAGTCTTCGCGAAACACTCCATCTGAAATAATATGCATTATTTGAAACCAAATGTGGAAAACTTCTTGCTAGCTTTAGCCTCGGAAAAAACTCATTTTCTTTACTTTTTTAAGAATTTTTACTAAAACTATTGATTTGTGTTTTCTGAAAAAGATTGGTTTTTCTAAGCACTAGTTTATACTACGCATGTATTTTTCGGCATAATAAATCGTTAACTTGTTAATTTTTTGATTTTCTATATGGCAGCTAACAATATACAATAGCAACAATTAGTGTCACAGTTTGATGTAGTATGCGTGTAATTTTCGGGATACGAATTTGGAAATGTCAGTAGACCTCTTTGACAACATTTGAGTTGAATTGAATGGCACCAAATGTCAAACGAATATAGTTTTAAAACGACACGGCATTTTATTTACATTCTCTCTGTCAACATTGAATCATTGCCTGCTTTAGCTTAAATTAATTATTATCATATCATTAATTTCACCCCTTGTGAGAGTCGTCAGTCGTGTGACTTTTAATCTTACAGATGTCTGCGAGGTTACTCATGTGATTAAAAATTAATGCCAATGAATTGAATAGTTGACAGTTGCAGTACATTTTAAGCTGGACAAAAATCGAACCCTAAAATGTCTATTTTATGCCGAAAGAATTTAACACGAAATCTACACCGTTAATCTGTAGCCATCAAACTGAAACGGACTTTTCTTTCAAATAAGAAAGTCAGTGAGCTTTGCTTTACAGACTAATAAACTCGACACTCAAGCAACTGTGAACAGATATCATTTAAGAAGCTAATTCTATGTAAAAAAAAAAATACTGATTACTACTTTTTCTGGAAATGAAATTTGCGCTGGTAAGATTTTCTTATAAAACGTTCGCCGTCCCTGTCATTCGAGTAGGAAAGCTAAAAAGTTATCTTGAGTTTCCTAAAAAAAACTTGTGCCGCAAATTTATCGTTATCAGATTACATTTCATCAGACATCTCAGTAAAAATTCACCCATTAGGTACTCTTTCTAGGAATTCAACACTTTAATGAATGAGTTCACTCACACCCACCGGTAGCCAATTGTACCAACACGCTACCTTTTTATTCTCGGTATATAAGGTACCTATATATAATATCTACAATTTAAAACGTGTAAGAAGGTACAGCAGGTGCAAGTGTCAACAGCTGTTGTGTTAATAAAGGAAAAAAAAAAAAAACAATTTGCGCCCCTTGTACCTAAATAGGCACATGCGTCAGACACTATCAGATAAACATGCCATGTGTCTATTGATAGACGTCTTCTTCAAATAGAACTAAGCAGCAAACATATTTTTGCAAATGTTTCTATACTGGGAAAATGTGCTGCAACTTGTGCTTACACAGAAAAACAGCACTTTCCTGCTCCTATGACCTTTGATCTGGACTAAGTATAGGCCTTAGTCAAGTAGGAATCAATATGCTATAAGCAAGATGTTTTTATTTTATTTTACTGAACTATAAAGCACTTGAGAGCAATTATCGATACAATTAAATAACCCGAAACACATGCCCAGTAATTGCTTCTAATTTGGTGCAATGAAATATTTGCTCTCTTATCACTAAACAGTCTAATCAATCAGAAGCTAAAATATATTATCAACTATCAATCATAAGTAGGTAGGTACCTACACAGAACACACAAATTGATATTCAAGAGGCAGGGTCGGTTCCAACTGCTGTTTTTGGTTTTGTTATTATTAGAATATTAGTTTTCAGCTGATAAGCTGTTGTGTAGCAAATAGTTTTGACATCCAAAACACAAGGTCAGCCTAAAAAAATAATAATAAAGTGGTTGGCTAAGTACATACATATTTATACCTATATGTTTTTTAAAATATAACACGCACAGTTATACATTTTTGAAATATTTGAGAACATTTTCATTAAACGTATGTTTACCTCGACCTCGAAATGTCTTCTGTATGATTTCCGGCGATATATAGAAAAGTGAATCAAAAACACTACCCAACAAATTTGTTATTTACATATTTTCATTCTCCTTACAGACAAAGGCTGTAATGGTCGTTCTCCTGTTCACAAACAAAGCCCAGGAACAAAGTATATACCTACATCTATGTGGTGGCAAATAGCAGAACATATCCATAAAGAATAACAGTAGGTATACAGTGTTCGCCTTGTCTGCGGAAAATAGGCAAACGACCCTTTGAATTAAAAACAGGAATTAGGATAAAATGCACGACTGAATTGAACACTCACAGATATTTAGGCGCAATATAAATTAAAAATAGAAATTTCTCGGTAGATCGCACTGATTTTTCTATCAAACTTTAGTGGCTATTATTACGAATATGCATAGGCATATACATGTTAATATTAATTCTAAAATTTTTACATTATTGCACAGAGATAGAATAATTTCCTTTTTTTTTTGTATAAAAATAAAACTCACTTTTATGGAGCACACAGAGATCGGCAGGTATTTATAAAAATTCAATAATACAACTTTGACAGAACACCAGACTCAACTGTACACTTTTATCGGTTATAATCGGATGAGAGGCACCTTTGATAATAATAATAAGAAAAAAAAAAAAAACACCTTATGGTATTTTACTGCACTATATTGTTCTAACCAGCTGTGGGTTCAGCACATTTTTTAAAGAAGAGTTTCTAGTTATTAAACACGCTTGTATAAAATATCCGCAGCCTGGTCAGAGTGACGTGCTGTGCATGTGGTGTAATACCGCCGACGAGCGATTACAGTACCACTTTCGAGCGTGAGAGTTTCAAGACTGATTCGATTTGAACGAGTGAACTGTTGAATGGCGCGCGGAAAAGAAATTCAAACGATGAACGATCGCTCTCGATCGTTATTCCTGGTTTCCCGCCACGCCACCACTATGCCGTGTTACAAATACAAGCATTCGCTGGTCGCTGACGCTAGCCAGCAACAGAATAGAACAGAACACAAGCACACCAACAAGCAACAATCCAAGAAATTTACTTTGACGCCTGGCTTGGTCTGTCTCCGTAGTTTTTCGTTCTTTTTGTTGGATTTGCTAATAAATTTCAACACTATATGTAAGTATAAAGTACAAAACTGCTCGTACTGCACGACGCACGACGCACGACGCACATCAGACTCAGACCAGACCCCATAACCAACCAGGAGAATGAGGAATGAATTGAATGTGTTCGAAATAAGCACTGCCAGACATCGTCATTTTTAATGACATTCGTGGGCTTCAGATTCGGATGCGTTGATTGGTCGAATGATCGATTTCTTTTGTGATTAGTGAGAAAAGATCGTGGGATATTTCGCGGTTCTGCGAAATAAGGCCCCAAAAGAAAAATGAAATAAGGCGCCAAAAAATTATACAGGAAACAACAACAACGATTTTTAATAGAATTTGGGGTGTTATTTCCTTTTTTGGGGCCTTATTTCTTAATGAAAATTTGAGTCTTATTTCAATATGAAATAAGACCCCAAAAGAAGAAATGAAATAAGTCCCCGAAATTATTTTTTTATTATTAATTGTTACCCTTCCGATATGGAATGCGTATGGGGGCATGCTGCCCCCTTCCAACCCCCCTCCTCGGGTTTACTGTTAGATTGTGGGGTGGGTGCGAGGTTGAGTATATAAAAAGTTCCTTTAATCTAAACTAGTTTATCCAATATCAACAATATTAAATAAAAAGTAGTTTTCATTATTTTTAATTTCATTATGAAATAAACCACAAATTTGGGGCCTTATTTCATCGCAGTGGGGCCTTATTTCATATTTAATTATTGGGGCCTTATTTCCTTTTCTCTTTTGGGGCCTTATTTCATTGGGGCATTATTTCCTACAGTCATATTTCGCAACATTTTACCATGAAACTTTGGAAACAGCAGTTTGATTTTTATTTGGCTGCATTCTTTGAATTCTGAAAGACCAATTTTTCTGTTTTCTGCGGTAAGGTTTTATTAGTGATCTCAGATCGTGCGGTTTTTTTTCCCACTTTATGTATTTCTAACACCAAAAGCGGCAAGGAGATTGTGGTTCAATTTGTGGGACTTTTTGGTTAAACGTTTTTAAATATTATGTTGTGCAGTTAAAATTCATGAAACTGTTTATTTGTAAACTTTCTTATAAAACGACCTCTGAGTTTATGTGGATTAGTTTGCTTCAACGATCTACATAAATTTAAAGATTTATGAATCTTCTTTAATTTCACCAAACCAAAACTCCAGCTTATGTTTTTTTTTCCACTGCGCCACCTCTCGCGAACGTCTGACAAACATAAATAAAATTGTAGATCCGCTCCATTCGTTTCAAAAATGAAAAACTCACACAAAACGAATGGTTGTGACCTGTTGTTCCAACTATTTGTTTATTTATTTATTGATTTTTTTTTTTTATAATGGGTGGTAGGAATAAAATGTAGCAGCTTTTACTCAAATGAAATAACAAAATCGAAAAATTTATGCTACGTTTCGTATGAATAAAAACTGATTTGAGCTAATAGGAAAGCGACGCCACTTACCTTTTACTCAAATCGGTATGAACAAAAGGTAGAAATAGGCACATTTTAAGAAACTAGTCATCTTAAGTCGACTAGATTGGTCTGGATAGATTGACTAGATTCGTCGCCTACCCCTCCATGAACGTCAATTAATACAGCCCCTCATATGATCGATTTCAGCTAATCAAAACCGAGTTATGCGTCTTATCAGCCAATTGTCAGACTTTTGTTAAACTGGAAACATGAACGTCCCCCATGGCACGAAAATACAAGTCTGCTATTCAGCTGACTCAGATAGTTTGCTGAATATTTTGTACCCACATTTATAAGATATTAAGACAATGAAAGCATTGTGAACTTTGAACGTTTTGTTTATAAATTAATAGTTAAGTTCTGTTTGTTGTTCGAAGAAAATAAAAAAAAGAACAATTGTTTCGTGTCACACGAAGAATGCGGCTAATTGGCTAAATTTTCTTTCAGATGAGTGATGATGTTTAGAATTTCCAAGTTATATAAATGACATTCGGGATTTTTGGTGGATGGACAGTTAAAAAACCTCTCGGTAATTTATAGCTCTTCTTTTTCTAATTGGCGGATGTGTCAACAAATATTTCCAACACTTAATTAAGGTGGCGCTACAGTCCGGGGTGGACCAGAAAAATAAATAAAACATCAAGAAGCTTTTTGGATAACAAAAACGTCCAGCTGTAATAAATTGCAGCTATAGATTGTATTCATATTTATTTTAGCAGTATAGGTACTGCTACCCTGTTTTCATCCATTATTAAAGAATGATGTAGATATACAAAATGTATGCAGCTTTACCTTTTTAAGCGCGTTAGGTACTGTATGTAAAACAGGTTTCTGCATTAAGTTTGATAAATTTGTTTCTCCAAACGGCAACACAAAAATAAAAAAACGGTACTGATATATTGAAAAATTGTGAAGAATAGCCAATAATACTACAAAAACAATATTCATTGCCTTACTTAAGATGGCGCTTAAAGTTCGGAGCCGTGCCGAACAACGGTCACAAGCAATACTCGAACATAGATACGTGCCAAGTTGAAAGTCTGATTGAATTTAAGCAAATTTATCTATTTAAAAACTTTAACACTGTCAACCGGCAAGACGCCAAACTGACTTGTGTAAACATTTCTCCTAATTAAAGTTAAATTTCGTATTTACTTAGGTATACAGAACTAAGATTCCTTTTTAATCATTCTGGTCCAGATTGTATCCTCCCCATCGTTCTTAAGGGTTATGCTTCTATGCTTATACAATTGCAAACGCTTTTTAATCTGTCCTAATTTTTAAGGACTCTTTCCGAGAAGGTGGAAAACAGAATTTGTTCAACCCGTCCGCAAAAAGGCGCAAAAAGGTCCATTCTTTCAAGATCATGGAAACGCCAATAACTCGTTAGCTTATGAAATATCTTGAATCACGGAAGGTCCTTAATAACCGGCAGTATGGTTTCACTGTCAATAGATCCACTGGTGAATTGATTACTTATCTCCCCAAAGTTTGACAAAGTTTGACATCATACCCTTTTGTCTAGCGTACTTATGGGATCGATGCATCTCTTTCCACATTCGTTTCAGAACTCACTTCGTTGCTCTTTGGCGGTAGAACTGAAATAGCAACGCAAAGGCTAAGCTCATTAAATTCCGACATTAACAGCTTTATAGAATTAGGTTCACCTAAAAGAGTGGAATTAATTGCTTCTACAAATCAATGCTGCCTGGTGTATATAAGGCGAAACCTGAATCTACAGCCAGTGTTCCCAGACTTTAAAGACTGTTTTACCCTTTTTTTTTTGAGCAAAGCATTATTTGCTTCCCCTAACTCCGGGTGAAATTCGCAAGAGATTAGGTAGGTACGCCAAAAAATGCTAAGTACGTTTTTTTTTTTTTTTTTTTGTAGAGGTGTTAAATACAAACATTTTTTACTAGATGGGTCTATCTGACTCTGTTTAGCCAGAAGGGTATCTAATTAAAAACAAAAAAATACTTGGGGGGGAAAAATATAAGACGTACTTAAATACCTACTGGTTTTCAGCGTTCGATTAAGAATTACTGGGGGCAGTAAGTACCAGAAACAAATTTAGTGCTTGTGTTCATAATATTAAAAAAATCAGCATGCAGTTTAAGTTTAAATGTTTTCCTTAAATTTCAAGATTGAAAGGAATTTTTTTACAAACGTTAAATTAAGAGGAATAGCTTGATTTAAATCAAGTTGATTTTAAAATCAATATGAAAGAACAGAATTAGAAAAATCAGCATACACATTTTTTAAATTATTTTCCTTAAATTTTAAGTTTGAAATTATTTTTTTTAATAACTATTTTCAGATATAACTTGATTTCAAAATAATATGAAAGGACAGATTCCTGGCTTTAAAAAATCCTACAGTACTTTATAGTAAGTATTGTCATTGTTTTTTAATAAATTTTTTATTCCATTTAAAGTTTTTTTTTTTTTTTTTTTTTAATTGACACTTTTCGTCAGACGTTGCGAGACCCCCCCCTTCATCAAAAACGAGTGAATACATTCGGATACAAAAAAAAAAAAAAAAAAAAATTTACGTAGACGTTCGGTGGGCTGTTTTCTTTCATAGGTATGTAGTGTGTACATTTCATTCTGAGTAAACTCTGGCATTTGTTTGTAATGCAAATGCGCCATTTTTCCCCTCAATCTGCGATCACTGTCTACAACGATTATCCATGATTGCACTTGCACTTGCACTTGCACTTCCAAAACCTAAAGATCCTCCATTCTCGACATGTGTGTTCACGATCATGACAAATTTCGTTGCAATGGCCACATACACGAAGTTGCCAAAAACGCTGCGAAGCAGCGTTGCCAGTTTGGGGGTTTTCCCCCCAGATCTAGGGGTTTTTTTGATTGTTTAAGGGGAAATCTGGGGGTTTTTTTTTAACTGCGTTCAACTTTTTGTTCAAAAGTTGTTTTTTTTTTTTAGAAAATAACTTAATCTGGGGGTTTTTCAGATTTGTCTGGGGGGAAATATTTCAACTGTCTGGCAACGCTGCTGCGAAGTGTCTAGGTTTCTTCAATCTGTGCAAGAAATATGTTACCCCTTCTGATCTGGCTAAAATATATAAGGCATTGCCAGCTGCATTCCTCCACCTCAATAATTCAACCGCAATACTCGTCATGTTAGGAATACACTACACATCTATTCACCCTTAAGCCTATTTTCGGTCGCATTACGAAATATAGAGACTCATTCATAAGTCGTATAACACGATTGTGGAATACTTTATAGAGCTCTGTTTTTCCTTCTCGTTGCAGGAATTTAAAACCAATTTGCATCGGTATCTTCTGTCTTATCTGTGCCCATTTCATTATAGGTAGTAGTCATAACCTCTTTAGCGCGAGCTCATTATATAAAAAAAAACATAAAAAAAAAGCTGGCAACACTCTAACGTCTTTTATATGTATAAGAACAAGTGCACACATAAACTCGAATCGATTTAATGACTCAATCGCCCCTGTTATCATCGGTTAACCGTATGAAAACAAATTGAATTCACTTTGATTAATAAATATACCTAAATATAAAGAATTTCAAGATAGTAACGCTATCTGAGTATTTGGCTGCCAAACAAATAAAAACATTTCTCTCGTTTATCAAAATCAGTTGATCTTGAAAGAAAGCCAAGCCGCGTCAAAGTAGGTAGACTAGGAACCGTCCGACAGTAAGGAAACGAGAAATATGCTGCATGGATACGCGCATGCAACATACCTTTATGTGCCTATTGGCACGTTTAACCAGTGTTGTTATATCGTGGGATTTATCCCTTTTCGTGGGAATTTCGATGTCCGAAAAGCCTTTCGTGGGATAAAGGGAAAAAGCACCAAATCGTGGGATTTTGAGGAATCTAAAAAAACATTAAAACTATAAATATTTGCTGAAATTTAATGAAAACTCCTACATTTCACGATGATTATAAACACACTGAATGTGCATAAAAAACTACTTATATAAATTGTCTCTTATCAAAATTTTCTAGTACCAAAAAATAATCGTAATAATGTTACAAACTGTGATTTTTATACTAAAAGTTAATTAACCGTGATTTTCTTTTCTTGTATAACAAATTTTACTTCTAAAAACTGGATTTTGAAGCGAAAAAGCGTCGTGGGACTTAAAAGGGATTTTGAGTACAGTGAAAAGGGAAAAAAGGGAAAAATGACCACGATTCGTGGGATAAATGAAGAGAGAGTGCTAACAACACTGCGTTTAACTACTGGCCTGCTATACCTGTTTCCATCGATCTGTGTGCTCAATCTGTGGCTATATATCACTTGGAAAACAGAAGTACAGGTATGGTTTTTTGCTAAATGACAGGAACTACTACAACGGTCCAGTGAAAGTATGGACTAATTAAATATAATTATATACATATGTCATGCTGCTCACCATAGTTAGACTTAGGAAACATGAGCCGTAATTTAAACAAACAGATCATTAAGGTAATTCAGGTGCAAATTTACCTCAAATCCGCACGTCTTTCGCTGCTAAACACACTAATGTGGTAATTAATACACTAAATGTGGTATCAACATGTCACGATTGCAATCGATTCGAGGTATTTGAACTTCCACAGCGATGTACGAGTAACCTCCCTATGTAGTGTACGTTTGATATTGTAAGTACAAAAAATCCTATCGACGCGACACGGAAACAGAAACATTCGTTTGGACAACTCTTCGACCAGTCAGTTACCTCTGCTATGTGGAAGTTACATAACCAGTTCCTCGCGGCGGCGTTAAGTGGTGTAAAAGCTCTGCTTTCTTTTCAATTTGTTGTATTGTGCTAGAAAGTGCTATAAATATTCGAAATGCGCCTGCATGCAGAGCTGACGCCCCAAACTTCAGATTACCCGGGATTCTTCAGATTCTTCATGACCTCCTATATGTCCTTTTGATTCTAGTTCCGTTTACATTTCTACAAGATCTTATCGAGATTGTGTTCGAAAATTCTTTCACAGTGAAAGTTTAACGTCCAACAGTTGAGCCGCCTTTTAAAACTTAAATGCATTTCATCGATCAGTCGATTAGAGTGCAATGAACGATCACCCTTTTCTGCACTCAAGTGCGACGACCGAACACGAATCACGAACTCCGCACCGACTGGTAAACCAGTTCTGATTTTCCTTTACTCCAACTGCAGCCTTTTTCATGTTTTATTTATGGCAGTTAGACCAGGGGGCCGGAGGAAATAATGTCAATGGCATGACATTGTGACCAGGTTACGATGACGAAAAAAATATATAAAATTTCCCGATCGCGACATTGACATTTGTTTCGTTGCATGACTAAGAAAAATGTATGTGATATATCTACACCTATATAAATATACATGTGGCTTGCGGTTAATGTAAGATGTAAGGCTTACTTTAAGATGCAATAATTGTTTGCGCATTGCGCACAGTGTGGGTTTTAAATTGAGGCGAACTCGCATGTTACATTAGTCATAGGGACATACCTACTTTTATTAGTAATTTGTTTACAACGAAGAAACCCTCAGGATTTTTTGTTCAGTTTTGTTTGTAGAAAAGCATTTCGAGTAGTTATTTTTTTGTTTACAAAAATATTAAAACTTAGAAATGATCGCCAATCGCTATATATAAGAGACCTTTATTACAGCTACGTTGAACTTAACAATGCTGAACAGAAAGTCGAAAAATATTTTCATCTAGGAAATTGAACGAGTCAAAGAACGAGTCAAATACCTCAGCATTAAAAGCGACGCGGGTGTACAATGTTAAATCGAAACCTTCTCATTTGTCGATCTTCCGCGATCGAATTCAGATCACCAGACACTATTTTTATACAATAGGGCAACGGAAATGAAGCAATCTAAGATGTAATTTAAATAACGATCGAAGTAAGTTGCTGAAACAATACAGAAAAAGCTTCAAAATAGGCACTAAAACGGTGCCCAAACGCCTCTTAAAATTTTTGCAAAAGAGGTCTGATAATGAAAAAACAGAGAGTGTGCTTGTGCCCGCACACCAGATATTTATTTATTTATTTATTTATTTATTCTGTCAGCAAAATACTTGGATTTTCATAGACATAAGTTTATAACAATACTTAATTTACAAAAAATATTACTAATAAATAGAAACTAAATAGAGCAAACGATTATGACTGAATAGCATCTAGTAGCTTTCTTTTTATTGTAGCAATCGATGAGTTAAAATCTATTAAATTGATATTATCATTGTAGCTTATCGGTAAGCCGTTGATAGATGATGACCTGCCGTAATTTGTACGAGAATGTGCGATATTAAAAAAACGGTTTATTCGTAAATTTGGACGATGGATATGTAAATTAAGAAGTACTAAGATCTCCGGAGAGTCAATTTCTCCCATAAGAATCCTATGTACAAAAATAATTCTTGCCACTATTCTCCTATTTTTAAGCAATTCTAGGCTAATCAATTGTAGCCTTGATTGATAGGAGGGTAAATTACTAACGTCAGCCCTCTTAAGGCGAACCTGAGAAATCTGTTTTGGATAGATTCAATTCTTAAAATATGGACATCATAAAAGGGACACCAAACAATGGATGCATATTCTAAAATAGATCTAACAAATGAAAGATAGAGAACTTTGATAACGTATGGGTCAGAAAAGTCACCTGCATAGCGCCTTAGTAGTCCCCATGCTCTATTTGCCCTATTTGTGACATAATCTATGTATGTGATGTATGAAAGATAGTTTAGTATCTAAAAGCACACCCAAATCTTTTATTAAGGAGACACGCGGAATAGCAATGCCATTGAAAAAGTAAGTATACATGATGGGCGATTTTCGACGTGAATATGTAATAACTGAACATTTACTTACATTCAGGGACAGATAGTTTCTTGAGCACCACAAATAGAATCGTTGAAGACAATTATTTAGATGTAGGAAACAATCATCGTGTTTACCTGACAGATACAACTTAAAGTCGTCCGCATACAAAAGCATACTACAATCAGGAACAAAATTAACAACATCATTAACAAACAAGACAAATAAAAGAGGACCAATGTGGCTTCCTTGAGGAACACCAGACGTCACACAAATTTGTTTGGAAAAGTGATTACGAAACTTGACAAATTGGTATGAAAGGATGAGAGCCATTTTAAGAAAGTGTGTGGAGAGCCTAATTTATCGAGCTTATATAGCAATATTTTATGGTCCACGCGGTCAAAGGCTTTACTAAAATCTGTATAAATTGCAGCAACTTGGTTTCCCTTACCGATTTCAGAAATTACAGAATTTGTAAACAAAAGAAGGTTTGTAACTGTAGATCGATTCTTCACAAAACCATGTTGTTCATTGCAGATTAAAGATTTGCAAAGAAAATTCAATCTGTCGGTAACCAACATATCAAATAATTTTGGAATAGAGGACTGTTTACAAATGCCGCTGTAGTTCTCAATTTTATTTTTTCTTCCTGATTTAAAAATAGGGACAATAAAAGAGTTCTTCCAAATAGATGGAAAGGTACTTGCTCTTAAAGATAAGTTAAATATATGGCAAACTATTGTATGTAGAGGGACAGCACATTTTTTGAGAAAAATGGAAGGAAGGCCATCTGGGCCAGGAGTAAAGCTAGGCTTAATTGCAAATAAATTTGCTAAAACATCTTCTTCAGAGAATTCAACTTTATTAAAAATATTAAGACATCTTGTGTTGTCGATTATGTTCTCTGTAATGCGTGGCTGCTCCCATATAAAAAATGCATCCAAAATCTTATTCCTCGAAAACCACTGAATCGATTGAATTCAAATTTACATACAATCTTAGGTATCGGCCCAGGAGTATTCCTGTGAAGATTGGTCAACATTGCACAAAGAGGCGTGGCACCTCCCATACAAAAAAAAAACATTCAAAATCCTATACCTATCTCGAAAACCACTGAATCGATTGAGTTCAAATTTACATACAATCTTAGGTTTCGATCCAGGAGTATTCCTGTGAAGATTGGTCAACATTGGACAAAGGGGCGTGGCACATCCCATACAAAAAAAAAACATTCAAAATCTTATACAAAAACCACTGAATCGATTGAGTTCAAATTTACATACAATCTTAATAGATTATTATAGTTAGATAAGTGTTTTCATAACGCAATCCAATCCAACGTTATATTTTTAGAGTTTTTGTTTGCAATTTGTTCTCATACCTATCATTACAACTAACATTTAATTTAATCAACTGATTAAGAAGTTTAGTGTCTATGTAACACCTAGCTTTATCAGTTCAACCAGGTCTAGCGTGCCCATATAATTATTTAATTTAAGAATTAAGTTGAATTAAGTTGGAAAAATGTTTATACCTCAGCAACAGCGCTACCTATCGGGTCCAAGACTATCTTATTTTTCAAATTGCAACCATCCATACACACGCACAAAATTTCATTAAAATGTGTGGAATGGTTTAGAAGATCGACAACAGCGCCACCTATCGGGTCCAAGGCTATCCTTCTTTCAAGTTGCAAGGAGCCATACGACAAAATTTTATTTAAATCGACAGGACAATTTCCGCCATGTCGCCCCGAATTTCCTTCTCACACGAGTCGATTTTACTCCCAAGTCGCGTCAATAGATATTTCACATCAAAAAAAAAAAAAAAAAAAACAAATGAATCGAAATAATGCCATATTGGCAAACAACATAGATCTGGAACAAATAAAACTATAGCCAAATACCCATATAAAAGGGGCCTAAAATGATAAGCTTTGTCAGGTGGCGCATTGGAAACAAATTTTGAAGACATCGCCGTCGCATACTTAGCACATTTAAAAAGGAAAAAAATAATCAAAATCAAAATACGTTAAAGAATAATACTCAAAAACTAAAAACAAAAACTTTCTTTTAAAAAATTACAGTAGCCAATAAATATCAGCCATTGATTGAATTGTTGTTGTCGGCAAACGAAACAAAAACAACGAATTTCGGACCTGTATCTGTACTGTATGTGGACCGCGTGCAGCCGAGTAACTAGCGGAGACCCTGAACTGCTATAAGGCAGATCTAACCGGGATGGGCCGAGCAAAAAGAGGATGCAAAATTGCGATAATTATTACGGCGACTGCTATCGGCCACAAGAACAGCGCCACTTCGGATTTAGAATAGTCGTTGGCCACCAGACTTAGCCAAGAAGTCTGAAGTTTCAACTTCGTAAACGAGCGCCTTACGACAATCCGCATCAAGTCTAAATTCGCCAACATTAATCTAATATGTGATGACACCAAAGAAATATTCTACGAGATATGGGAGCAGTGTCTTAGGTCTTAGGTGATTTTAAAGCAAAGTTAGGAACAGAGGACATGTTTGGTAGTAGGTATGCTGTCAGAAAGTATACAGCCTACACGAAACCTCCGGTAAACGGATTTAGACTGAGCAATTTCGCGACGAGCTAGTATACACTTTTTCCGCATCTTGATATTTACAAATGCACATGGAGATCTCTTAACCAGTCAAACGTCAAAACCACATTCCGATCGACGCAAGGCACTCATCCAGCATTAGGGCGCGAGGATCGGAGGGGGCGCGCTAAAATCATGTCTTCGCATGTACTAATCTAGCATCATTGCATCTACCCTACATATTTCAACTAGACCGAGACAAAACACTAAAACTAAATGTGCTTGAGAGTTCCTGATTTTACCAATAAATTTTATAATTTAAAAAAGCGTGCCTAGTGCAAGTTTTGTATCATCCGCTTCGCAATAACGGATGTAAATTTTAACTTCATTTTGTATGGGAAATTCTGAATTTAAACAGTGCAACCCAGTTATCGCGTTTGCCGCTAGACGATTCTGTATCATATTCTATTCTTTATCGTCTAGGTTGCACTGTTTACATTCCCATACAAAATAATCTTCACGTATACGCGCGTTTCTGTGAGGCGAATTAAACAAAACTCTCACTAGGCACTAAGCGCAGCTTGCCTCGACCCTAAGGTTGAATATCATGCAAATTAAAGAACAACGTTAGATCCGCTTGCAGATCGATCTGGAAAGTTTAATGAGTATTATAAACCATATTAAAATTTTCCACTACTACTCTACCCATTTACTACTTTTTAGAGCGTTCGTAACACACCTGACAGGGGCGCGTCCTCAGAATTAGCCTAGGGCGGTCAGAACTCTTGATCAGGCCCTGCTCCGAGGGGGCAATATTTTATCGAACCACTATCATGTTGTAGCCAAGATACGATTACGGATAGCACGAACACCGCCAAGACAAGTAAATACTCTTGAGGAAGTTTGACCGGGTCATGTATGAGCGAATGGATACAAATTCTCCGGCCCGGAAGATCTTTGAATCCACATCCGAGGGGCGGCAAAGTAGGTGAAGACCGCGACTCAGGTAAGTGGACGAAACTGGAGCCAGCTGGCTAGAGGTCGTGCTGGCTGGAGACGCTTGTTTGTTGAAGCCCAGGTCCACCCCGGACTGCAGCGCCACCGATTGAATTCTTGAACAGCGCTTGCTTATGACAGACATTAAACTCGCATTCTGTTGCACTGCTGTAAGCTGTATAAAAAATGCTATGGTCTTATAACTTCGCGGAAACTCCCAATTGAAAACATTGCTTTTCTTCTTAAAATTAAGGTTAAAACTAAAAATGTAAACAGGTAAGGCCCAAAACAATTGAATAGGAAAATAAATTTAGCTTCGCAGTTTACTTAATTTTCAGATTAATCAACTTTAAACTTTGTAGAATTTACAAAAGCATTTTCTTATGAAAAATAAGTCTTACAATAAATCTGAACCCAACAACAATCAATATATCAAGATTGTTTCAGACTCTTTACTTTTTAAGACCTAATCGCTGAATACAAACACAGCAAACGACTTAAACAATCAACAACGAAGTCGCAACGCCACTAATTAAGATGTTCTACAGATAATTCGAAAACAAACAGAACGCCCTATTCATTATTTCAACAGGTGCATAATTCTCTTTCGAAATAATATTGAAAGACAAATAAAACAATTCAACTGTAAAAAGTTTTTGTTTATTAACGCATGGGATTTATCACCCAAGATAAAGGGTGATACTATATCTGAATGCAGTAAATAAAACTAAAATGGATAACAATAATGAATGTTTTCCATTTACAAATTTATTATTAGTTTAGTTATTCAAATTTATTTTCGCTTCTTTCATATAGACGTCATGGTCATTTGTTTAGATGTCCTTCAAAACAAATCTCAAGTATTCTAAACTAATATCGCTAGGTGGACCTTAAAGTCTATATATACAAAAATCTAACACCCACTTTTGTTTTAGCCGAAAAGTTATAAATATAAAAAGTAAACAAACATCCATCTTTTAAATCAAAATAATTAATATCACTGCTACCATTCGGGTAGGGGTGTATATATATAATGTATACGTACTTGGATTTAGGCAAATTCAAATAAGTTGTACAAACAGACAGCTACTGATTTCTTCCTACAAGTGCACGTATTGGTTTTGTGAAAGTTATTTAAAAAAAGAAATCAAAAAGAGCAATAATATTAAGACACTTGAAAAATCATATTTATTCGTAGAGCTGACAGTTTCTAATTTTTGAGGCGCAATAATAAGTTCTAGAATCGAACTTTTATTTTAAATCGACTTTATTTTCCGGAAATTGGCTCAAATAAGGGTATTTAAATAATTATGAACTTACAAGTTTTTTAAAAAAAATCACAATTGCCTTCCAAATAACAGAATTCAATAAGCAACATACATTATATGTTAGAGTTGAAAAGTACTATGCAGTAAACAACTCGCTGTATTTATGATTAAGATATCATTGAATTATATTTTATGAAATGTCTTTAAGGAAAAGTATAAATAGAAGAATCTGGTCTCCTGGAGTTTAATATTTTTTGGACTGTGAAAGGAGTAAGCCAATATATTTGGCACAGAATCTGATCGGATTTTCTTTATAAATTAACATCAGAAGTGGGATATTACATAATATTAAATAATCAACTGGTCAAACAAAAAAAAAATACAATTACAAATAACATTATATACCTACTGAAAAGAAAGTCGAAGTACGTCAAATAATATAATTTGCTCTCCTGGACGAAATTTAAAAATCAAGTGGAAAGGAAAAATCTAGAACATTCCGTTGCCGAAGCAGTTGATCTTAAAGGACTGTTGTTGCTGATTGTTGTTGTTTGCCAGAGTTGCTGCTACAAGAACGATAATCAGATAAGTTACATTTTATTTAATTTTCCTTTATCTGTGATATATTTAAATCTAATATGAGTTTTGAAAAAGAAAAAGCGGATTGTGGCCTTAATAAGTTTCAGGCCAATAATCCTTCCTTAATAAACTTACAAGCAGTAGGTGAAATAATGAAGTTGGTAAAAGGGAATGACCTTAATCAAGGCAACATAAGTGCAACTAAGATATAACTTATCAAGCAGTTTTTCTATCACGAGGTGGCTTTTGACGGGCTGCTTTCCAGTGAAGGGTCCTGCATGTTCCGCAATTTGGACGCGGTTAGTCTTGTCTTGCCAGGTCGAACGGTTTCGTTCTTTGTGGTCGGCGCAATGGATTGCTCTCGTCCAAAATTTGTCGGACTGTATTGTTGACATGACCGATTAGTCGGTTTCTGTGCTTTCTCGCGAAGCTTCTAGATTCAGCTTCGATTGTTGGAATTCCGAGATCACTGTGGATGTCGTCGTTTCTAGTGTACCATGGTGCTTGTATAGTTTCTCTAGGCGCTTTGTTTTGAAAGGTTTGTGGAGTGTTGGCATTTGTTTTCTTGGTGCTGCCCCAGAGTTGTGTGCCGTGGGTCCTCGCCGGCTTTAGCACTTGCTTGTATGGAGGCGGTTTGTTTTCGGTGCTGAGCTGGGAGTGTTTTCCGAGTGGCCGGTACGTTTCTCTGTATTTGATATCGAGTTCTTTGCGTTTCATTTTCGCGTCCGAGTTCCATTTCGGCTTTGCGTCGGGTGTCGTTCCCGGGTGTTTGGCCTCGTTTGCAAGGGGTGTTCCGGCCGAGTTTGGGAGGATTGGCGGGTCATTTGTTTTCTTATACGTGAGGTTCGCGTGAGCAGATTTGGTTTCGTTGGGGGCGGTCCGCCGGTCCCTCGTCCATTCATTTATCTTGTTCAGTGCGATTTGCAGGTTTGCAGTCGTTTCTTCAATTATATTGCCTACTGCTGGGATGGCGGTGTCATCGGCGGGCGTGGCGGGATTGGTGTCATCTTCTCTTGGAATATCGCGAGTGTGTAGCGGGTGGAGAAGCGGGTCAAGGACGCTTCCTTGCGGCACGCCGGCCGAAGTTTCCTTGGGCTCGGGGAATTCGTTTCCATGTCTAACACAGAGGAGTCTATACCCAACATGTGTTTCTGGAATATCATATAGGCGTACGGGAGGAACTTGTCGTAAGTAATCGTAATATTTTAAGCCGTCATGCCACACCTTGTCCAGGGCTTGTGACACGTCAAGGAGTGTGCTTGAGCATAGCTTTTTTTCCTTTAGATGCTTTCTCGATTACGTCAGTGGTTCTGTGCACTTGGTCGGTCGTCGAGTACTTGGTTCTGAACCCGGACTGGTGGTCGGGGATGGGAGTATTGTGTTCTATAGCCGGTTGTGGGCGCGTTAGTGAAATTCTCTCGAAAACTTTGGATTCAAGAGTGCATGTTAAAAAGTGGTGTGACGCTGTTGACTGTAGGATACAAAGAGACAATTGAAAAGATTTTGACATCATTCCAAGTGTGCAGTTGTCATTAATGGGTAGAGCTAGGATATGGTTTGATAAATACGGTTTTCAACATTATCATTGGAATGATTTACATCCTTCATTAATTCATGCGTTTGCTAGTGGTACTGACCTTATAGATCAATTAAGAAAAGTTGATAATTTTTAAAGCAGTTACGCGAATTCCTATCATGACTTTGTCGTGGAATAAATTTCTTAAATAAGTCGTTTACCTTTCGACATCCCGGAGAATATGATAGTTCGAATTGTAATCGGTTGAATTTCAGAATTCAATCTAAGAAACTATTTAACATTTGTAATGCCAAGTAGTGTTCAAAGCCTTATCGATAAATCCCAGGAAAATATTTCGCATTCATCAGAATTTCAAAAGCGGAATAACTCAGCTGTTAAAAGACCTGGTTATACTATATTTACGAATCCGAAATGCATTCATATTGAACACAAAAAGAAATGTTATAGTTGCGGTAAGGTTGGCCATTTACAAAACAAATGGTTCAGCTTATTCTGGTCAATCAAGAAACCGAGTGAATATACCAAAACATGTCGAACTCGATAAAAAGTGCGACTTTTGTAGTAAAGAAGGTTGGTTATTGAAGAAATCAACGTGCTGATAGAAGAAGGTGAATATTTGCAGAAAATGAAGTGAAAGCAATACTACCGACGTTGTTGTTCATGGGAAATTTTATCAATGTCTTTTGGGTTCAGGTTCTGATTGTTCCCTTACTAAATTTTCAAACATGATAGTACCAAACTTTCTTTCGGTACAAGGAGTCAGTAAGAACTCTATTTTATTAACAAACATGGTAACATTGTTGGTAGAGCTACAAGAGATCAGTTTTGAAGTTACTTTTCATGTTATTGGAAAGGAATACTTACAAGTCGATTTTGTTATTGGAATAAGAATGATTATTCCAATAACAAAATTGTTGATACCTGTTCGCTGTACCATTGGTGATTGGTACTGTAATGGTAAGAGACAAGTTTATGTCTATGAACTGAACCTCTGAGCTCAAACGATTATTGCCGGTAACTTAAGTAGACAAGCTGAATATTGCCTCTGAGCTACAAGAGTTTATTGTTATTGGAATAAGAATAATTAGAGACAAGTTTATGCCTGCGAGCTGAACCTCTGAGCTATAGAATCATTACTGGTATTCTCTTCGGACAATTATGACAGTACAATTGGTTTCATCGAGAACGACGAAAATTGCAGGATGGCCGTGTTAGAGTTGAAAAGTACTTTGCAGTAAACAACTCGCTGTATTTATGATTAAGATATCATTGAATTATATTTTATGAAATGTCTTTAAGGAAAAGTATAAATAGAAGAATCTGTTCTCCTGGAGTTTAATATTTTTTGGACTGTGAAAGGAGTAAGCCAATATATTTGGCACAGAGTCTGATCGGATTTTCTTTATAAACTAACATATATTTCAAATATTGTGTCTAAGTTTTCTGCAAACAAATTTGCAAATCAAAAGATAGGTAAACGAGCTACCAAATCGTGCACTTTATTTACGTCCCACGGCTGTGGGCTTGACACTTCTCATTGTGACGAAGTACGTCAAATAAAAGGTTTACTACAACTTGTTTTAAAATTATACTTAACTTTAAAATAAAGACAAGGATTGGGTGTCAGATTTCAAATTTGGCACAAAAAAAATATAACACGTAGTCGTTTTTAATGAAGAAAGGATTATCTTAAATAGGATCATGTAAAATAAAAATGAATAAAAAATGTAAAGTAAAGTGAAGGAAGGATACCAAAAGTATATATGAATTTAAACAACAGCTACAGCCCCAAAGCTTTCTTCACACATAAATAAATTGAATTTGAATAGTTTTGTAATTTGACAAATTAACCAATTCTTTGAAGTTGTATTTGGAATAAACTTGATTTTTGTTCTCCTTTCCAACCAAATCCAATTTTGAACCTTTCGTCTCAATATTTGCATCGGAAAGAAAACGCATAAGCCCAATCAGCTTGTGGCTAGATACCCTATACAAACGCCCCGCCTTACAGCCACTTAGCAATTTTGATGGGATGGATAAACTATACGCTAGAGGTTTTACAAAGTTTAAAATACCTACGTATGGGACACACCTACAGAGAGCAAGGTCAACATTTATTTGGATACGGATTTTTAATTTTTACAATTTTATTAATATAATTATTTTATCTTCTTTATTAATAAAAGTTGGAACAGAAGGATTAAACTGAATAAATGTATTAATTTTAATAACTTGACAAAAAATTGCTCCTTCAATATTAATTTCTTATTCAATTATTAAATTTATATTATTTTTATCTTACTTTCTACTATCTCGCGCGTTTGACAACTATAGAATTTAGAATTGTTCGATTTGAAGATATAAAATACGCCGTTCATAGTTTGAGTGGCACAGACCCGGAAATGTTTATCTCACACAACTCTTAAAGAGCTATGTGAGGTTTTTTCAATGCAAATATATTAATTTAGTGTGTGGAAATGACAAACTTTTTTTTTGTGTATAGTAGTAACTTTTAATTTTTAATATAAATTGTCATTGCCAGCTCTTCGTCAGAAACGCGCCACCAATGTGCTGGGCAGAGACAATACTGAGACCCCTAAGTCACAATCCTCTTGTCGCTGGCCCCCTCAGTTTTTTTTTTTTTTTTTTTTCAAATTCGCCATTTTGTTTTCTTTTCGGTGTTATGTCAATTTAGAATCCGTGTGACATGTTAAAACATACAAAAAATATAAAATCAATGCTGCCAACTGCTACCAACCATGGGGGAATGTGATAGAGTTCGAGAATACATTTTAAGATAACTGAATGATATTGGTTAGTTATTATAAATTTTAAAAGACGATTAATATAATTTGTTTAATTAATAATACTATCTAAATGAGTTGTTTTATATACTAGAAACATATTAGGACGTCACCGGAAGTTGTTGATATTTTTTGAGGGTGTGTTGGTGTGTTGAAGTTTCGTGACATTTGTCAATACGAAATTCTATGTATCAATACTATACTCTGTCCAAGAAAAATTGTCAGTACAGGCAAGATAGGATGTTTGCCTCTCAGTCTGGTTGCAATGACTTACATAAATCGGTCCCTTTTTAAAGCTCTCACAGGGTTGCCGTAGTGTGTATGATAATTCGCCATAACTCAGAGAGCAATACTGTTAGGGTTACCATCTTACAATTTAGCCAGGTCTCATCAGTAAAATAAATCTTTCTTTTCTCTTCTCTAATTTTTTTTACTTCGAGTAGATGTCTTCGTCTCCAAGAAATAATGTCACTTCTTTCCAACAACAAATTCTTTGACGTTTGACGAATTTAAGTCAAAGATCTTTTTGCAATATTGTATGCAAAGTTGGTCTGCTTATTTTTGTTATATTTTCACTTTTTGTACTTCCAATAATATCTTATCTAGTTGGAAGGTCATTATCCATAAAAAACTGATGGACTATCCGCCTAATCGCACATTTGTCAAAATCATCCACCTTGCTCTTGATATCGGAATTATATTTCTTCTTTGGTGGTGAATTGTGGCCTTTGATTGCTTTTTCCCTTAAAAGCCTGTATACAGTTCGTTCCGTAACAGAAAAAACAGTAGCCGCATTTCCTACGGCTTCCGATTTATTTTTGAAAAGGCCATAGAATTTTTCAGTTGCATCAACAATTTGTTGTTTCTTTTCTACACTTAGATCCTTTGAAGACTTTGTAGCCATGTTTCTGTTTATTCATATGCACAATCAAATTTACCACTTGCTTAGATGCACTATCCGCTATTGAGATAACAACCATTGTTTCCGCCTTATATACACAAACAGGCAATTAGAAAAAATTATATAACCACGACGCAATGTCATATACCTAAACAGATGGTAAAAGGACTGCACTTGTGCAGCTCTACATACATTTTTTAATATAGACATATATACCTACCTAGATTACATATTTGTTAAAAAATTATTACCCGTAGGTAAGGATCATAAAATCCTTTCAAGGCATTTGCTTTACTGGAGAGGAGTGACCGGATGTGGTAAAACCCAACGACCGAAAATATACAGTAGGTATAGGTCTACCTGCTTTATCATTTTGATATTTCAGTGTGAAAAATATGCTCTACAAAGTGAAATATGAATTTATACCTACCGAAACATGCAGAAATATGTTTTCTATAATAAAATATTTAATCAAATTTTATCCCTTAAAATACCATGCTTTTGCATGAATCCGGTTGAGTTGCCCTTGCAATATCTCTACAACGCACATATGATCACTTGTTGCGTTAATGAAATGAATGCATTAAAACACCTCCCGAATAAACATTATTTCTAAAAGACAACATTCAAAAATATGTTTTAACTGAATGTTATTGGATCTTTCAGAAATACAAACAAATTAAAACCGAATGGCAGCACCCCAAATAATATGCCGCTCTCAAAAGCTCCAAAAAGCTCAAAAAAGCACCAAAACCGAAAGTTCTTTGACAAAATTCAAAGAAAAACCCTTAATGATATGCTAACATTGTCATATGGTAACACTTCTCTGATGTGCTTCAGTCACTCACACTGCTTATTTTGGTTGATGATAACAGCAACCGAACACAAGCGATCGTGCTCATTCTGCCCGCAACTGTGTGGCAGACTGGTTGTGGAGGGATGTATGCGAATTTCAGGAAAATTACAACAACAAAATTCTTTGGAATGCCAGTGGTTTCGTTTTTATTTCAGTGGAAAATCTTGTGTTTGAGTGCCGCGAGAGAGCTACAGGCACCACTGGTAGAAAAAAGAGCTTCCCATAAGGCCTGTACTGACAATTTTTCTTGGACAGAGTATAGCGCACTAAATTGTGTACACTTCGTACAAGTATTGCTTGTAGGTAAGGTAACTGGAAATCGGCCGAAGTTGGTTGGTCTCAGTATTGTCTCTGGTGCTGGGTTCTGGCTGGCTTTTACTAGAACAATAACGAAACCTCTGGTTCGATGAGGAATCCCGACTGACAGATGCACCCAAAAAAGAAGCCTATTACTCAATGCAGTAAATTAAGATCAGAGCCTTTGAGAGTATTGCCGCGAGCTTAACGGTCGCAAAACGAAGGACGGAACATGGATCCTAAAGGCAACAGGAAGACCATTAGAAGCAACCGGTCAAAACAATTGAGGGGTGAAACTGCGTTAGCATTTTCGAAAGATCTATATAAGAATGTAAGGTTGGAATTATGACGGTAGTTTCAACTTCAGTACTAAGGCAGTTTGATCAGATTAAACTGGATGATTATAGTTAAAATATTTATTTACCCGAACTCCAGCAAGTGTGGAAAACTAGTCCAAAAAGGCTGCTATAGAAAGGATGTCCTGTTATTGGTCAAGCTTTTCAGAGCACAAGGAGATAACTTTCGATGACTCGGCCGCACGTTTCGACCGATATGGTCGCTATTTCTCGTTCAATATTGGCTCTGAGCTTCTCTAACGTCGCCGACGGCTTGTTGGCATAGATCAATGATTTAATGTAGCCCCATAAAAAAAAGGCTAGAGGCGTTAAATCACACGGTCTCGGCGGCCAATAGACGGGTCCGTTTCTCAAGAACACGTTCACAGAATTGAGACTTCAATAACTCGATTGTTGCACCCGCTGTGTGGCTTGGTCTTGGTGCACAGTCTTGTTAGAACCACACATCACTGATGATCAATTCATGCAATTGCTCAAAGAAATAACGTTCCAACACGTCTCTGTATAGCGAATACCATTGACCGTAACATGACGGTCATTTACATTGACGGCAAAAACCGCACCAAACAGTGAAGTGTTGTTTCATGAAGCATATGAGGGTTCTCACCAGTCCAGTAACGCATATTTTGCTTATTGACGAACCCGTTTAACCAAAAATGCGCTTCACCTCTGAAGATTGAAAATTGGCGCTAGGTAACGCTCTTAAAGTTGCGACCACGGGAATTTCGGTACCTAGTAAATATTAATTATTTGTAAACGTTGTTCCTTAGTATACTTCACTATGATGAAAATGAAAAATTTGACATTGACAGTTCGGTAATCGGCTTAAGGGTGCGTTCACAGTGAAATTTTGAAGTTGTCATTGTCGCTAATGAAAGACCCTTTGTAATTGAGTTAGGTCAAATGCGTCCAATAGTGACAGTCACCACAACATAGCTTCTCTTTGTTGGACATTCGCAAACAATATATTTTCGTATTCGTGAGTGATGACTCGCGCTACGTTACTCACGTTAATTTTAAGTTTACTTACAACTACAAATGGCTAGAATTTCGCTCTCTAAATGTGAAAACGTACACTCACTAGCTCTTTCAAAGTCGGCTTTCCCAAATCCCAACTATGAAGTACACTTTCCATCGATACCTGTGCGCAGTGTTGCCATATTGAGCGTTCTGTCGTATTTTGGACTTTTTTTTCTCTAAAAAACGATAGAAATTTCTTCCATGAGCGCCCAACATAATTTTGGGCTACAGGTAATATAGTTTTAAAGTTTGGGCGCTTTAAGAAACCAAATTCTGGCAACCCTGCCTGTATACATTTTCTCAAAACATAATCCCTAGTTCTTATCTTCTTGATAACAATAATGATCACACATAAAAACAATTAAATACCAATATCGCCAACGGAAATTTCTGCCAATGAGAGGCAAAACACTCAATCATCCTTGTTGATTCATTTTGTCTACGTAATCAATATGCAGCATTGAACTGCGTAAAAATAAAAATGAGCCTCCCCATCATCCAATGCTTATCTATGAATATATATTTTAATTATTTCGACGTAGGTACCTATATAACATAACTTCACTATCTACTGCACCAGAACACACCCACAAACGTTCGCATTTATTCATGCGAAAACCGCGCATTGGGTTTGCTGTTTGTAATTACGTAAATGAAAAGCGTTCAAGAAAAGTGACGCCTTCTTAATTTACACATATGTACCTACGTAAGCAATAGATTACCTCGATGACCTTGGGCGCTACATACGTAATAGTTAGAGTGTACACTATACAGCATTCTCCATTCAAGTTTGTTAGGCTAAAAGTATCACGCACTAGGCGATTATTAAGGAATAAGGAACTAACTTGCACAAAAATGCCGAAGAACATATGTGACTGTTCTTTGTGTGTGTGTGCACTTTCGGCTGGAAGTTACGTAGTCAACAGAACTTGAAATGTATATCCATAGGTGCTCCTTTGCGTTAAAATAGCACACCGACACGCGATTCTCCAATGACGCATGAGATAATTTCATGAAAAATCAAATAAAATCGTCTTCCTTGCTTTTATATGTACCTACCTCTAAAAATAGCCAAGACCTAAACACACAAAATATAAATGTTTCCGTTCAAGGTTTCCTTAGCCAAAGTCAAGTCGAAATATTGAACTTAAGAACATTTGACATTGTGCTGTGTCGTGTGAATGAAAACAGAATCTACTTAGAATCGCGTACATAAACAACATTCTGGATTTATTTCTGTAAATTCTATTTTTTTATTTTATTTTAAGCGCCCTAAATAGCAGTTTAAATGACAATTTTATATATTACATTCCAGATCGTAAAATACATTATTTAGGCCCGTTTGCTGATACTACTCATAGCGATTTAAGTAAGATGATTGTTTATTGATGGGTATATTTTTCTCTCAAAAAATACGTAGTAGTAGAAACAGTAACACTGACAATGCTAGTATGTATGTTGTATGGCAAAGGGGACGCGTAGTTTGCAAAACGATACAAACAGCTTTACTACGTCTGTTTCATGTTCAGATAAGGCGCTGACGATAGTGATGACTTATGCACTGATGAATCTGTTCTGAATTTTAAATTCCTTTGCCTGGAGTTATATACGACCGTCCAAGTGTTTTTTTTTTATTTACATATTTGTAATTATGGTATGTTTGCACGTGCAAATGAGAAAAGCAACAGAGTCCTAAAATGTTCTCGTATGAATAATCTATTAAAATGTTGTCGTAGGTCTTTGCTTTGTTGTAGCTTGAAATGTCGTAAAATTGGGAGCTATGAATAAAGAAACATGCGCACTTATACCTTTAGTTGAAGGAATGTCAAAGTTGCAACTGAAGGCCTAGGGGTGATGGGAATAAGACTCTGTCTTGGAAAAAGTCAGCTTGAGGGACATTTTTTAAAGGTGTAAATTACTCGAAAAAAGATTGATTGCAATCGAGAGATTAGTTCATGAAATGCCAAGTTCGTTCGATAAAGATAAAGAAAAACAGACACCGATCATTGGCTCTGTACCATATGCGACACATTTTTTTATGTGAGTTTTGATAAGAAATGTAGGCTAACCTCCTATCTTAAAACACTTAAGCACAGATAAGAAATATACAGATGTCTCATCCATATGGGAAAAGATGATGTATGAAAACGAAATCTACTTAAAAAAAAAGCTTTTTCAAAAGCTTCATAATGCACAATTGTTAAATGAATCTTTGCCTCTTTTTCTTCTCTCTTCTTCTTTCCACGCATAAAAAAACCACACACAGAAAGTACATTGCTTTCTTCCTGCCTTTTGCTTCAATTCACACAACGTTAAGAACATTTTTTTTTTTTTGGTTTCTTTATTTTAACTTGCGGTTTGTGCGTAGGGGTGGATCGTGGTTATCGTGATCGTCATCATTGATTTAGCACAAACTCGTATCCATGTTAAGATTTGGTTGTTATTTTGTTTGAATTTTGATGTGCAGTGCGTATTTTAGGATTAGGATATTTTTGTTCAGATCTACAATATCCTGCTATTCTATAATTATTTCCTGTTGAATATTTAGATTTCCATTGAAAATTATGTAGGAACATTATAATATGCTACCTAGTTGTTTTTAATAAGCAACTTCGGCCTGAGATAACGAGTCAAATTGTACATTTTAATAAAATAACCTATGAAACAGAGTGCTCTATTTCTCGCTTTTATCGGTTCAATGTTTAGCATATAAATTTGCATTTCCTGTAAAAAACTAATATTTTGAACATTCCGTGTAAGCGCAAGATTTCCATTAAGAAGGTCAAAAACCTATTTATTTTTCTTATAAATTCTTCGGCTCAATTTCAAATTGTGTAGGTGATTTAATAACGTAATTTTTGTTGTGTTGGAGTGAGTTTTGTATCCAGACAATTTTTTTTTTTTTCAAAATGCCATACAAACAGAAAGTAGCATATTATATGTCCTTAATTGAGGCAATGCGAATTTAAACCAAAAATCAGAAAAACGGAACGATCCCGAGTTATGAGTGTACGTACGGACGTCAGTCTTTATATGTAGCTGTACCCACCCGGCTTTGCACGCACCTTTCACATTAAGTCACATTGGTCACGTTTCCCAAAGTGCTTTATTTGGACAGTGTCCATTAATATAAATTTAATTACACAACTTGAGAAATAGCGTTTCCACGCTATGGGAGGTGCCACAAATAGTTTTCCTATCCCGGTTATGTTTTCCAAAGTATATAGGTTCCAAAACTATCCCGTCTTTCAAACTGGAACCAACAAATGAAATCAGTAGAGCTGTTTCGGAAATCGGCGACAGCGCCATCTATCTAGTACATAGTACTTAGCTTTCTAATTAATTTTTGAGGTAGAAAAGTCAAAATAAATATTTAATAGGAAAAATTATTGGATGCCAAATTCAATCACATTCCCCCATGCTTGGTAGCAGTTGGCAGCATTGATTTTATATTTTTTGTATGTGTTTGCATGTCACACGGATTCTAAATAGACATTACGCCGATAGGAAAACAAAATGGCGAATTTGAAAAAAAAAAAAAAACGGGGCCAGCGACAAGAGGATTGTGAGTTGGGGCTTGGGGGTCTAAGTATTGTCTCTGGTACGTTGTGGTCCATGCTTGGGCCTATCACCCACAGACCCTCTTTCTTCGAAATTATTCACTACACGATAAATAGTGCGTTTTTTTGGCACTCCCAAAAATTTCACGTAACTTTCTCATCATCCAACTAATCGATGATTGATTTTGATAAAAATTTTAACGATTAAAACACGTTAGTTTATCGAATATTTTTCCATAATAAATTTGCCAGGGGTCTACTTCACGACTGCCAAATATGAACTTGCAACTAATGTTTACCAAAATGGCGGCAAAACAAAGTAGTACACTTTCCCGGCGGATACCCTGTATATATAGAGATTACATAATTATTTTCATTCCTTTGCTCTTGCTGTGTCTCAACCACAAGGCAAAAAGGACTCGCTTTTATTAAAAAATGCACATCACTTGAAACCAAATAACATGAAAAAAAAAAGAAGATTTCTTCTAGAGTCTGGCATCAAGTGATTCGAAACGAATTATGCCTGCTGCTGCTTATCAATATCTGGCAGCGTGCTTCTGCTCAGCGTTGTCACTTCAAAAAAAAAGAGGAGCGCAGTAGATCATTAAAAAATATGCAGTAGATTCGATCTTTCCGCAGTAGATAATCACTTTAATATTGTTTTTATAAACGTTTCATTAAATAAATTAACATTTTGGAAATACTAAAGTCCAGGAGAGTGGGCTCTATGGGTGTCCAGCAACCGTTTCTGACATTCATTTCAGACATTCATTACCATTGACGTTAAGTTTGTTTCGTAGTTTATTTTTTAAATGTCTTACAATCGAACACTTTCGCTCTGCAGCTCAAAATCCCGTTAGTTAAGCAGAAAACGAGAAAATAATAGAAATATAGACAGAGAGAAATTGGTTTCATGATCCATGAGAAGGTTTATCAAACAAAAAAAGTGCAGTAGATTGGATTTAGTGGCAGCAGATTTTTTTGCGAAAAATGCAGTAGATTTACTGCTGTTGCAGCAAAGTGGCAACGCTGCTTCTGCTTACTTGGTGTATTATTTTTATTATATTTTTGTTATCTTTCTCTTTCATTATTCGTCAATTTATAATTCCTTGTCTCTTGCTTTGTCATAAGCCCATAAGAACAAGGCGTAAGGGAAGGGGGCAAGCTCTTTGCCAACACAAATGAATGGAGCGAAGGAAAGGCACTAGGAAATAAAAGAGCTTTCTTCTCAACGCTTATTTTGAAAGCTCCTTGTCTGGTAAGGCGATGAAAAAGGTTGTCTGGTAAGGAAAAAATATGCTTCAAAATTTTGTACAGGCATGAGACATCTGTATATTTATTGTCTGTGACTTAAGTATACTTAACAATTAACATGGAAGAAGCCTACAGTTGGAGGTAACCAACGGCCTTAACCTACAAGTCACCACCCCCATAGGGTAGGGGACAGAATATACCCGAGGTAGGCATGCCTGTCGTAAGAGGCGACTAAAATCCACACTCCGCCGTGTTACGGAAGTAGCATGCCGGTCCCAAGCCCGGGTAAAGGAGGAGGGTTTGAGGTAACGGTTAAGCCTATCCTCAGTGAAATCAACTGTTAGTGTATTCTAACCCACAGGAGCTAGTGGTTAACACTCAATTACGCTATGAATGGAGAAACAAAAGGAATTGTCTACTCCAGGTGGTAATGGCAATAGCCATAATCCACCCGTAGTCTTCTCGACTACGGCCGGGGCACGGATTCTGGAGGCCCCAACATTCATACCCGAACCTACAAGCGACTCTTGTGACTCTATGTCCGATTCACTCGGCAAATTGAGCATGAGACAGGCTGCTGCCCACTGCACTGCCACTGACGGTCAGACTCGGGATACCTTCATGGTTGAACGGGCTCCTGACGAGGCGGTCCTTGAGCTGCGACTGTCTAAGGGACAGCGGAAGAGGAAAATGAGGAAGCTGTTGGATCCGCAGCGCAAAGATGCTTTATCTGCTGAAGGCGCTAGCACATCTTTCAGCTCTTCGGCGGTGTCTTTGAAAAGGAACAGGTCGGTGGAGGTCACTCCAACTAAAGCCAACCAACCCCTTGGATCAGGCACTGCCTTCTCTTCTGCCGAACCGAAAAGCAAGGAGAAGCGATCCAAGCTCGTAAAGAGAATAAACCCCGGAGGCGCTCCTATCGCTGGGGCTGCCCGTGCACTGGTAACGAATGATGCAGGTGCTGAAACCAACTCAGGTTGCAGTACCAGCGGACAGAACCTTGGTGTCGCGGATGGCTCTGGTGGTCGGAGTGCATTTTTTGAACGCAGAACAGCTGAGAACAGTCTTCGAAAGACGGGAAAACTAAGTACATAAATGTAAGGTGTCTGTTTGGCAGTACAATGGACCAGTAGTTGTGTCTGAGTGCTCCATCGGATAGTAACAACCTCCAACAGAAAAAAAAAACCTAGAAGTCCCTAGTTCGGTCCAAAAAAAAAAAAAAAAGTGCTAAAGTGGTCTAGGTATGATTGAAGTTTTTTCCGAACCTGCGACCTTTCGCTCGGTAATACAGCACAGTACCACCACCCAGCCAATGCACGCTCCCCTCAATACAAACTGAACCGAATATCGTGTGAAAAATCGTTTTCCCAAAACGTTTGACGCGGCATTCATACGCTTTACAAAAAGTCCATGCTTCTAATGCACTGCATAACAGAAAAAGGATGGCTAGGATCTTATTCAACATCTTCTTGGTTCTATGAGGGAAGGCTTAATAACTTAGACGCCTCCGTATATCTAAAAAAAAGTTCCTGTGAGGATTGATTCTTTGCTTGAGATAGGTATGTGTTATTTTGCAATGTTTTGGAAGTTTCTAAGAATCTTCTTCCAAAGGTCGGCAAATATCACTAAGATAGTGCAAAGGGTATCCATAGATTTTACGTTTCGGTCTGCCATATACACAAATATTGACATGGCACACAACATTGTGACATAATTCGCTCTAATTTTGCACACTGCCTTTTGACATACAGATGAAAGTTCGCGACTACTGTAATGTCGTTTTTTTTTTTTTCTAAACTTTTGTGGAATCTAATCGAAAACTAGAATTTGTTAGTTTATGAAGAACAGTAGTAGTGTCGGCTTAGGAATAAAGACCAGAGGTAGTTAAATAAAATTGTAAAGTTTTTGTGCAAGTCCTCCCAGGTTTGACGAACGAATAATTCTATTTGCACCTTAAATTGGTTTCCACTGCAAAAAGAAAAACCAAAGTTTATAAAATAAATTAAAGTCGCTTTGGCAATTTGATTGACGACTCGTTTTTGGTCTACGTGATGTCTGATTTATGTGCCTTTAAGATTAGTAGCCAATATAGAAAAATTTTAGTCACCACTAAATTAAGTTCTTTAGCTACGCCGTTCAAGCGCAGATTAACACTTCAATACCCCGTCGTTTGTCAAGTTGTTAGCGTGATTTTATTTAACACAATCCTCAAGCTGATCTGTTAGAATTTATTTAAGCGTAGGTATACAAAGTGTGTAATCAAACAGAATTAATAATTTTGCGTCTATTTACCATACAGCAAAACAAATTTAAGAATGACTGGCCTTTATGTTTAATTGATTGCATTTGAAGTGATTTTCCTGTATAGAAAAACAAAAAACCTCACCTCTTGGAGCATACGATGTTCATGTATAAATTAATGATCTATGTAGATTATGTGGTTACAATGAAAAACGCCTATAAATGTCACTTTGTGGATTCTCGTTACCCTAAATGCGTCAATTTTAGTTAGATTTATATTGCTTTAATTTAACGATTAAGAGTTAAGCCATTTAACTGATTGTTTCATCCAAATTCACTTGCTTATTACATATTTTAAATATTTCCTAAAAGTGCAAAAGAAAAAAGCGAAAGCGAAAAGTTCGATAACTTTAGCATACGAACTCTCTAAGCACCAGCCATATAAAATATAAAGTTTTCTTTTCCAACAGGTGTTCACGCTGTCACTTTTTTCTTCTTCTTGACACTTTTTTTTATCATTGGCCCTTTTTCTTGCGACTTTGCAGAATACTGCAGCGGTCACACTGCCCACAATGATATTTAGAAAACAAAATTTGCTATTGCCCGCGTTGCACTGCCCGCGAGATGAATTGGGGCCATGTCAAACTCCATATAAAAAATTGACATTTCACCATTTGCGCTAGTACTCTCATTTTTGTGAAATGACAATTTTTTATTAGTATATTTAAATTTGTTATTAGTACGGCGCACTTTATATTGCGATTGCGATCGAAATAAATAAAAAATTAATTTTTACGAATTTTCCAATTTTAGACAAACACAACAAGGAAAAGATAGCTCAAATTGGACCATCCGTTCTCGAGTTATGGGCGGTCTTACGGATGCAATTTTTTTTTTATATAAATATAGATATATAAAATTACGTGACGACCCATCATTAGCAGAGGCAAGTAGATAATTATAACTCGTTGGAGTAATTATTTAGGTTAAACATTGTACAGAACGTTTAACAAAATGAAAACAAAATTCCGGATACAATTTCCCCTAGATTTCACTACGGTTATTATCGGTACCTAGAGAGATTAATAATTACTGGTAAAGTGTCTAAAATCTGATTGCAATATCGCTGGAGCTGCACGAAATGTCAAATATTTAATATAGGTGCCAGTGATGGAAAAGCGGACACAATCAGAAAATATAGTTACATAGATCTACTCGAAAATAATTTTACAAATTTACCAAACATTTTTTTTCCTTCAAAAGTCACGCAGTTACAATCCTTCTTTAAAAGATACAATGTGCCAAATCATAAAATACACCAACTAAAACTACATGCAAAACATTATTAAACAGCGTTTGCGGAACACCTCCGGGCAGAATTAAATTCGAAGACGAAGTATTTATTTCTATAGAATGTTTTTAGCCAGATCATGTTATTTCAGGACTTTAGAAATCAGGAGACACCATTTCGTTTCTATTACCTAAATATGTGGTACTCACATTTTTTCCTGATGATAAAATATAAAAAAAATTAATAGCGTTATGAATTAATGATACGTCTCGTATTTCCCGGGACAGTCCCGTATTTCAATAGCCTGTCCCAGATCCCAGTTTTTGTTTTTTTTAAGGAATACGAGACATACATTTGTATGTCCCAATTTTAGTCCCGTATTTGCCTTCTTATACACAAATTTAAGTTTATTCGCTTTGAATTTGTTACGTCTTGAAGACTTTATTATTATTTATTGTTCATTTTTTCTTATATGAACAATTGTTTTTTTTTTTAATAAATATGTAATAAAAATGTGTTTATTTTCACTTTTTTTTCATACCGGGTTTCGCTCTTAAAAGTATGGTTACCAACAATAGTCGACTTTTAACATTTAAAATGCACCAATTTTAATGTTTGGGACGTTTCATTAAAAATGAATGTGGTGATTTTATGTTTAGAACTTCTGTTATTATTCGGCTTGTGGGGAAAGAATTTGTTCATATAAGTTTAATAAAAAAAAGTATGTGCAGGAATCTGCTTCAGTTGAAACATGTTGAGTGAATTGAAACTAAAAAAATTATTAAGAAATGACGCATGTCATAATTTAAAAATTGAAAATTTGATATATTATTATTATTTAATCCATTAGAAGTCAGAATTCTATTGTTTTCAAACAACAACAATGTGATTTTTTTATTATTAATGCCCCTATTATGAAAGACAACTACAGCCAAACCAAGGTTGTCTTTCTCCAATTGGGATTATCGATTACAACTAGTTGTCTGTCTATGGACAACCATCATCCTATGAGTAGACAACTAATAAAATGGTTGTCTTTTCAGTTGTGTGTATCTATTATAGAAGACAACTGAGTTGTGTTAAAGTTGTCCTGAATGTCAAAATCAGACAACTGCTTTTTATCAGTTGTGTTGGATTTGTTGAACGAAAAGGATCAGCTTTTTTTTAATGAAAAATGGACAAGAAAATGTAAGTAGGAATTAGAATAAAAAATGGATAATGGAATGTGTGTTCTTAAAGTTTAAAAGTCACAAAACCAGCGCAATTTGATCGGCTAATAGGAATTTTGAAAGAAAAACCTGACCTGGCCAGGAGTAAAGGACAGTTTGGTTCAAAAAATAAAAAAAATAAAAAATATTGAAGAATGGCAAAAAATAGCTTTGGAGCTCAATAGTATCTGGCCAAGTAGAGGAAAAGAATGGCAAAGGGTTCATTAATAATGCGAAATAAGACTTTCTACATACAAAATATTTTTGCAAGTTTGGGTACATTAGAAGGCCAACTTGAAAAGAAAACTGTCCAAGAATAAGCAAAGTATTGAAACAAGAGTGGGTGGTCATAGGGTTGGTGGAGCTGCAAAGTGCGGTAAACGCAATTGGTTCGACCTTCGGCTTTAACCAGTCAGCGATAAGCCAGCTCTACGAAGACGAGAATGCAAGCGACGAAGAGAAAGTGCAACCGGAATGTGATCGTAAAGATCCTGCGATAGCATTTACATCCGCACAATCTTTAAAAGCGCCTAACAGGAGGGGAGGATACTGGTGAAAACTATTGAAGACGAGCGAATTGCCTACCTCAAAACTCAAACTGACTGAGAACCAAACGAATATGCTAAAAACAATTAGGAAAATCGAAAAAGTGAACTACAGAAACTATGTTCTAAACAAAAAAAAACTGTCGAGTTACAAAAAGCATTAGAACTGCAAACCAACAAATAAATCAAAACTACTTTCCATTGTTTTTTTTTAACTTATTCGTTTTAATTGCAAATACTTTACTTCGTTCGATTTCAATTTCCACAAATAAATTCACAAATTTGACATTTAACAGCTGATTTCGAATTTCAATATGCTCCTAAAAGATGGCAATTTATATTCTAAAGACAACTGAAAAGAGTTGTCTGCATAATACGAAAAATTTGTTTGGTTGTCTCAAAGTTGAGTTGTCGTGAAGACAACACAACTAAGTTGAGTTGTAATCCATAATAGGCACTTAACTTTGATGATCATACCATATGACCACCATCAACATTAATAATAAAAAAAGCTATAGGTATCACCAACAAAGATTTCAAAATATCGATTTGTTTAATTTCAAGGCCAAGGAGGGAAAATGTAGGTATGTATTAAAAAGTACATAGGCATATTTAACTAAATATTCATATAGCTACGAATTTCCACAACGACAAAGTTCCACTTTAGTCCTAAATGCAATTTAAACTTGTGATAAATACAATCAGAAGAGTTCATTTTTCATTACTTAGGTTTTTTAGGTACCTACGCACGAATTCAAGCTTGCAAACATAATTAAACTGGAGTTGGTTTAAAGCTTTCGATCTTTTGTAAAAATACATACTTCGATCGCAGAAAGCATCCACACCACAACCACAAATAGAGGATTCCGTGCATTGACGTCTATGATATTACTTTTAAGAGTTAAAATAAAAGCACATTCTAGAATTTAGTTATCTGCAAACTAGAGTATCGTTAACGTCACTTTTCCTACGTTAGCCAAGTAAACGATAGCCAACTTAGTAGGTACTCAGTCACGAAATTCTTATCTAGAGTCGTTGCCTCACTAAACTTGAACGTCCCCAAAGAGTCCTGGGCCCATCTTCTGTAATTATCACATTGATATATTTATTAATCAGTAAAAAAAAACATATACAGTCGAGCTTCGATAACTCGAACCATCACTTGCCAGAAAAAAAATTCGAGTTATCAAGACTTCGAGTTATCGAGTAAAATACAAAATTGATAGGAATACATAATATGTACATATTTATTTGCGAATATAAAGACAAAAAAAAGTACAGGAAATTAGCATATTTAATATTTAAAATAGTCTGTTATAAATGATTGAAAAGTAATTTTATTTTGGTTTTTAACCGTAGTCAAACGGGGCCTTCCACTCTTTATGCTCACCTTTGATAGAACAGAGAACGTGGAGGACATCTTCAAAATCAAGACAATCCTAAACATAAAGGTCAAAATCGAGCCATTGCGTAAGGGAAGAAGAACGGTACCTCAGTGCAAACGATGCCAAGGTTTTAACCACACGCAGGCATACTGCCAGAAAGAACCACGGTGCGTTAAGTGCGCCGGTAAACATCTCTCGGGAGAGTGCAAAAAAAACAAGCAGGTCCCAGCGGTATGCGCAAATTGCACGAAAAACCATCCAGCAAATTATCGCGGTTGCGAAATCGCGAAAGAGCTACAAAAAAGACGCGACACTCTTAAGAAACCGGTAAACCCGGACCCAAGCTCAAAATATCCTAAGACCGATAATCCAAAGACCGCTAGGACAGTCAAAAGGACGAAACCGATACAAGAAAATAAAAAAATTGCGCAACAGAACGTCACTGGTCCAAGTGCAAAGGGAAATCCGACATTGGTTGGTGCGAGATCGTACGCGCAAGTTGCGACACATGGAGACGAGTCAAGATCAGATACAAAAGATCCGATACGCCAATTATTAACTGTGATATTAGACAAACTTGAGGAGCAAAGCAAGATTAATCAAGTTATATTTGACAAATTGAGCAAGCTCGAGTTCAAACCTCGAAAGCAACACAACAAAACATGAATATGCTAGAGTTTCTTAAGATATTGACATGGAACGCCAACGGCCTCCTAAACAAAATTAACGAACTAGAAGTATTTCTACGGAAAAACAATATTGATATATGCTTGATATCGGAAACCCACATTAAAAAGGGACATGAACCCAAAATAAAAGGTTACAGAGACTATCATGCGCATCATCCTTCGGAAAATGCCAGAGGCGGATCCTCTATTTATATTAAAGATTTCATTAAGCACTCAACAGACATAAAAATGGAACTCGATTCTATGCAAATAAGTTCAGTCTCCGTAAAAGTAAACCATTTAGACTACCTTATCGGATCTTGTTACTTTCCCCCAGGATATAGACTGGCAGACGACGACCTTGACCGCCTCTTTGACTCAATTGGGCCTAATTTTATTATCGGTGGGGACTTTAACGCGAAACACACTTTCTGGGGTTCAAGATGCAACTCAACGAAAGGCAGACTACTTTACAAAGCCAGTATGAAGCATGGTGTGGACTTTTTTTCGACGGGAAAGCCAACGTATTGGCCAACTGACAAAAATAAAATCCCTGACCTAGTCGACTTCTTTATAGCAAAAGGGCTAAACAAAAATCTGACGGAAGTAGAAGAATGCTACGATCTATGCTCCGACCACTCAGCAGTCACCCTGAAAATGGGTGGAAGCGCAGCAAAAAAGGAAGGACCACCCAGGTTAACTAGTAACAAAACCAACTGGGACGTTTTCCGAAAAGATTGCAAAGAAAATATTGCTCTAAATGTGCCACTAAAGACACCCCTCGAAATAGAAGATGAAGTTGACAATCTCGTGGAATCTATTCAGAGCGCAGCGTGGAAAAATACTCCCTTCCGGAAGACAGCCACACGGTACAATAAAGTCAAGTACACGCCTGAAATAGAAGACCTCATACGAGAAAAGAGGAGAGCGCGTAAGAGATGGCAACAATCCCGCGCACCCCCTGATAAAACTTATCTGAACCATCTTTGCAACAAACTTAAAAATGAGCTACAGGATCTTAGAAATCTTGAAACTTCTACTTACCTCGAGGGCTTGACTGCTGAAAAGAGCTCAAACTACTCACTTTGGAAAGCCTTAAAGTCCATAAGGAAACCCGTAATGCACTCGCCACCAATTAAAAAAGCTAACGGCGAATGGGCAAAAGGGGACAAAGAGAAAGCGGATTTATTTGCCGAGCATCTAGAAGAAACATTCAGGCCATTCGATGGACGACCTTTGAACGAAGAATCAAATGCTAGTACGGCATCCGACAACTATAAAGTAAAAGCCGTATCTTTGTCCGAGCTTAGAATCACAATAAAAAAGCTTAAAAATAACAAAGCACCAGGATACGATCTAATCACTGGCGAAATTCTGAAGGAACTACCGAAAAAAGCATTAGTTAAGTTGCTCTACATTATAAATGCTTCTCTGAGACTTTCATACGTTCCAAGGCAATGGAAAGTAGCCGAAGTCATTATGGTTCCGAAACCGGGGAAAAGTACAAATGATAAGAAATCATATAGACCTATTTCGCTACTGCCGATAATATCTAAGGTTTTCGAGAAACTTCTGCTAAAACGATTACAACCAGTAATTGAAGAAAGACGCTTGATCCCAGATCATCAATTTGGCTTCCGGGTCAAACATTCCACAATCGATCAGGTGTATCGAATAACAAATGAAATTGAAAAAGCTCTAGAATGGAAAAAGATTTGCTCCAGCGCTTTTCTCGACGTATCGCAAGCCTTCGACAAGGTATGGCACGAAGGCCTAAGGTATAAGCTAAGGACAATCCTACCGGACAAATTATACAAAATACTGAAATCCTACCTGGAAAACAGACTCTTTCGTGTTCGACATGAGACTGAATTCTCGGAATTCAAAGAAATTCACGCCGGTGTCCCGCAAGGAAGCGTTCTCGGCCCAATCTTATTCCTGCTCTACACAAGAGATATACCACAAGATGAAGGGACCATCGTAGCAACGTTCGCAGACGATACGGCTATCCTCGCAATAGATGAGTCAGTCGAATCATCAACGCGAAAACTCCAACGGGCTCTTAACAAAGTATCCGAGTGGACAAAGACCTGGCGAATCGCCCTTAACGAGACCAAGTCGACGCATATCAATTTCACGTACAAAAAGATAAACAACTTACCCGTTTCCATTAACTCGGTACAAATACCATACGCAAACGAGGCAAAATATCTAGGAATGACCCTAGACGCGAAACTTAAGTGGAAGCCACACGTTAAGAAAAAACGCGACGAGCTCGAAATCAGACTTAGAGAAATGTATTGGCTTCTCGGAAAATTTTCGAAGCTAAGCGTATACAACAAACTGCTCCTGTATAAGCAAGTGCTAAAACCTTCTTGGACATACGGTATACAACTCTGGGGTTGTACCAAACCAAGCAATATGGCTATAATACAAGCATTTCAAAACAAAACGCTAAGAGCAATCGTGAATGCTCCATGGTATATAAGAAATAGTGATATCCACAGAGATCTAGGAATTGCTACCGTGAGTAACGAGGTAACAAACTTTGCTCGCAAACTTCGTACTCGTATTCATGCTCATTGCAATAATGAAATAACCCGTACTCTGGAAGTGACAAACCTTGAGCGCCGACTACAAAGAACAAGACCGTTCGATCTAGCGCCATAAGGAGAAACCGCATGAAATGACGGTATTAGTAGGTGCGTTCGCTGGAAAGCTACCTACCAAACGTGATTAACACTACAGAAGCGTAAACTAATTGTTAAGGTAACTTAGTCGTAGTCATCACAAAAATGAAAAAATGAGAGGAAAGAATTTCATACTACTATGAGCGAGCGCTGCCGGAACTCATAGTGCCTCTCTGAGGGGTGAGGTTTAGCACGTAGGCAGATTATTTATATCTGAATCGGGCATAACCAATGGTACGGGCCACTGGTATCTTTTGAAAATTACTCACCTCCTGGCGCAACCAAAAAAAAAAAAAAAATTTTGGTTTTCAAAAAAATCTTCAATGGAATTGATACTATAAACAGAATCGCAAACGCAAAATGCTTATTGACTTTGCAACCAACTCGTTTGAAGGTGGTTGAATCAAATCATGCTCCAAATTTGATTTCTTCCTCTTATTTTTCAAAAATTAAAACCAATATACCAACCTAGTAAAAATTATGTGTACTAACCCCTATTAACAATAAATTTGATAATTCTTACTCATAAATACGAAAATCACGATTTTCTACACGGTATGTATACTTGGTCAGAGGAACATACAAACACAGTGCCCCCGAAAGTGATACATTATAAAACGAACATGTAAAAACATGCAGAATTTGGGAATTCCCCCTCAGAATTCGACTTATCGAAGGTGCAGCCAAATAATCTCTTCGAGTTATCAAGACATTCGAGTAATAGAAGTCCGAGTTATCAAATACAAATTACATGTAAATTTTAGTCTTGGCGCCAGAGACAATACTGCTTGGCGCTATTGCCAACCAATTTTATTCGAGTTATCAAAGTTCGACTTATCGAAGTTCGACTGTAAATTATAAAAAAAAAATTTTGCTTATGTTCCATGTGAAAATGTATTGCATGAGTTTTCTACAGAACATGGCGACTGGTTGGGTTCTTAATTTGACGTTTGAAACGATTGAAAGCAAACAACATTCGATAGTTGCTCACATCAATATTTAATATGTAGCTGTTTGCGTATCAGTTCAGCTGATCAAGCATTGTGATCACTGACAAATGACAACTAATTTAGCTGAATTGAAGTAAAGAGAGGTGATAACTTTTTTGCTGAGTTGTTCCTTTAGCATGTAAGGTTCAATGTAAACTGTCAAGTTTTTTTAACGAAAAAAATGAATCGCAACCGCAAGGTTAGGCCAAAGACCGAATCGATAACATATCTCGAAACTAGCATTCGTTGCTGCTGGAACCTGGAAGAGAAGGTGAAACACACATTTGTCATTTCAACCATAATATTTATCTTATACCTTTAAACGAGCTAATCTTGTATGTATGTATATATCTGTGGCCACAAGGAAAAACAGCATAAGTCACTTTTTGCAATTTTTCAGGAGAGCGGTTTGAATGTTTACCTTTCCTTGTGCGTTGTATGGCGCATGTGAATTTCTTTCTTCTATAATTCAAAAACCGTAATAGATAAAAATACAAAAAAAATATGGCAAAAAGAATGGAATATTTCGCATACGATGGTGTAAAAAACTCAATTTCGACATAAGTCGACTTATGTTGTTTTTCCTTGTGGCCACAGATATATTTCCGTGATCTCGGAAACGGCTCTAACGATTTCGCTGAAATTTGGTATATGGGGGTTTTCGGGGGTAAGCAATTGATCTAGATTAGTCTTATGTTTGGGAAAACGCGTGTTTTTGAGTTTTCATGCGTTTTGAGCTTATTTTTCTGACTTTACTGCCTTTTACTCGCCATTACACAAACAATTCTTAATCAATGCAAACAAAAAAAATACGTAGGAGAGCCAACACTTTAATAGTTATTTCAAGCCATTAATCAGCTTTCTATGTCCTCTAGAAGCTGAGCTACAACCTAAAATCTAACACGAAAAAAATAAATTTATTTTCTCAAATCGAATATTATCAGCAGCCGCGGTTCTTGATCGTTGTTCTGCTTTGGGGTGGTTTTGTGGCGCACATCGCACAAGCACGTTCATATGAAAAAAAAAAAACAGCGACAACGTCTTTCTGAGGAAATGCGCAGATGGATGATGACGTGTGGTGTGGTGATGGACGGATGGTGGAGCAGCGTTGCCAACCAATTTTGACGAAAAAAAGCCTAACTTGAGAAAAAAAGATGCCTTTTTCAATAAAATAATGCCTAAAAAATTTTTTTATGTAAATTGGAACAATAAATCAAAAATTAAACACAAATATAACAAAATTAACAACAACAATTTTTATTTCCAAAAAAAAAACTAAAATTATGTATAAATCACAGAAGAAATAGGAACAAAATTCATGACTTTAGTTTCATGAGTAGGTAGGTAAATAGCATTGAACAAAACAAACACAGTTTTAGTCCATCAGATCAAAAAATAAATAAATATTTGAAATAGAAAAAAGATGCGTTTTTGGAAACAAAAAAGCCTTAAAGCCTTAGCTAATGAAATAATGCCTAAAAGGCATAAAAAGCCTAGGTTGGCATCGCTGGGTGGAGGTGCTGTATATAGAAATTGAGTTCAAGGTTTTTGTTTTAATCTTATACCTTTAAACGAGCAATTCTTGTATGTATATATGCATACTCTGAACTCTGAAGCGTGAGCGGTACCCTCGCACCTTTGAGTATCCAATGCTTTTATTAGCGTTGGAAGTCGCATAAGTAAGTAATAAGTCCGCGTCATAGTAAAAGGAAAAAAGTAAGACATCTACCGGCATTTAGGAGACTTAACGTTTTTTATATGTTCAAGTTAATATATATTTTTTTAATTTTTATTGTTTTTAAAATTACAATAAATAGTAATAACCGAGCAAAGCTCGGTCACCCAGATATTATTCACATAAATGAGAATAAGTTAGACAGGATGGGCAGCAAGCGCCCAAAAGCCAAAGTGCAAAATATGGCTTTAGAATACAAGAAGTGTTTTATTTCAGAATACAAAAACAAATTAAAAATAAAACCTCTCGCAGTCGGTAGGATTCGAACCTACGCTCCCAGAGGGAATCTGATTTCTAGTCAGACGCCTTAACCGCTCGGCCACGACTGCATTTAAATCCTATTGGCAAATTTTGTATATAACATAAATTAACATTGCTGCGCTATAGATACACGTGTATGTTTATCAGTTACCTATCACAATGTGACATTTATTTACCACATTTTCATTCATTTCATAAAGGATGCACAGTAAAGTTCAAATGATGACCTTGAACCGACATTTCGACCCTCAACCAAGTATGTATGTACCTACACAGGTGTTTGAATATGAATATGAACAGATAACTCCCGATGGAAACACTGAAATGAATTAATGATAAGCCCCTGTGTATGATTATTGTTTATTAGTTATCCAATAAGCATGAACATAAGTGGTAATTTCTTACAGTACTAAAAAATTAGATTGCAATAAAAAGGACATAAACTGTAAATTACTTACTCTGCTGCTATTTGGCAGAAACCGAAATTAAATCGCACAATACTTTCCCCTTAAATTGCCACTTAAGACAAACGCAATAACACCACCGAGAAACACAAACAATTAACAGAACTTGGAATGAGAATAACAAGGAATATACTAAAAACTATTTTTTACGATTTGTTTCCTCTGTTTCCGCAAATGCTATTAAAAAAAAAAAACACACACACACACAATTGTCTACTGTCTAGTCTCCTTTTTCAATGACAGAAATTTCACGGCCAATGATGTAAATTGTTATTTATACATACTCCTTTGTGGGGTTGGAGGTATAGTGGTGTTGATACGAACATGCATATACATACATATCTATGTAGTTAATGCAATTGCAAAAGACGAACACGACCGAATCAAGGATATAATCGACATAAAACACGTGCGAACAGCGACTAAAACAAAAAATATACTAAGGAAGACCAATTCTAATGAAACGCAAGGGATATGTAAAGAAAATATTATGAAACTCAGGTGCACACCTTCTATTACAACATATCAACAGCCCGCAATCCCAACCCAAACGATACTACGCTTCGATTTCATTCAGAATCAAAATAGAATATTGGAGACGGAGAGTACAAAACACGAATGCAAACCAAAGTCGAAATCGAAATTCCTTTTTGTCGGCATTTTGTATAGTCCTCCGGCTTTTTTCAACCACTTGTTTGGGAAATTTCCTTCCAACAACAATGTGTGAAATACAAACGTCCATTTTGGTTGTAAGACTAGGTGCACATTTGTAGGGTTTTCCTGCAGATGATTTAAGTCTACGATTAAAGGCGAGTGCTTAATAATAGATGATTACCTCTTATATAGATGTCGCTGAACACATTAAGAACTCGTTGTGCTATGTTTTTTTAGCACCCGAAGTTGGATGACTATATCGGCCATTTTGCAAATGCCATAGTGCAGTTCCTAAACATTATAATATTGGGTCGTATGAATAAGAACTAGCATTTCCTTTGAGCAAAAGGATGTAGCAAAGTAAAAGCCCTTAGCACTTGTTATGAATCGGTATAGGTAGGTATATAAAAACCTACTTTGCTGAAGTAAGTTCGAAAATTCGAACATAGCATTTACTTCGCTGTACGTGTACTTGCCTTGCAGTTCCTTTCAAACCTGACCAGTAAATTAGAATTTTTGAATTTTCCTTGATATTCTAACGACTTTTGTGGAAATTGAATTTCTCCAATTGCACCTGGAAATATGATTTTTGTTTGCTAAATAGGTTGCTGATGTTTTATTTCTTCTTCAGGTGCCGGGAATTGTGTCAGATCATAGACTTGTTGAAAATATTTCTTAGCCCACTACAGCCAATTAGTTTAAGAGGAACTATAATCGAACTGTCACACTTTATTCACAATCCAAATAAAACAGTCGCGATCCACAAACCGACGAATGAAAAAGTCATTCGAACTTAACCTTCAATAATGAAACTGATTGCGGGTACCTACCTGCGACTATAAGTTCTCATGAATGAAATGTCAGAATCTACGAATATTCACCTGCTTGCAATATTCGCTCTTTAATAGTCCTTACGTTCCTTTTGGTTGGTTTAGACTCTTTGAGGTTTTTTTTTTTTTAATTCTTATATCAACAATTTTATTTAAAGAACAAACTTAAGGCATTAGGTATTCGAATTATTATTCCATAAATTGCTTCGTTGGTATTTAAAATGCCAACACATCAAGTCAACATCAACTGAGTAGGTACTTAGTCAAGGACTTCTTGACTCGTTGAGATTGTATATCAAAATACCATCGGTGTCTAATTTTTGCTTAACATTTTTCGTCGGTCACTGCACTGAACAGTGTACGAGCTACATTTTCTGACAAGCGTATGTGTAGGCGCAGTGGCTTAGTGGCTGGTGTGTTGGACTTTTTTTCTTTTTTTTTTTTAAGTGTGTTGGACTACTAAGCGAGGGATCGAGGTTCGAATCCCGCAAAAACACAAATTCCAACTAAGGGTTTTTTTTTTTCACTGTGCCACCTGACAAACATCCGAGAGTATAACTGTCTTGAAAGCTTCTCAATTAACCGTTTGAAGTCGGCATAAAATTGTAGATCCCTTCCATTCGTTCCAAAAAGAAAAAAAAAAAAAACTCACACAAAACGAATGGTTGCGAGAAGCTAGGCCTAGGGTCCCTCCGGACCTGTTGCGCCAACTATTTATTTATTTTTAGTATATTATATGTATTTGCATCAAGTAGATAACTATTTGTGTCAGTCAATCAGAAGTTTTGCAAAATTTAAATGAAGTGTGTGTTGAATAAGTGCATTGTCCTAATGTTGTTGTGTTCTGAAAGGCGAAATATGGATAGACCAAATCTAAAAAATTGAATACCTATTTCACTTTCATAAAATTTCGAATAAGGCTAATTTGGCTTTATGCCACTTTACACTGCAGGGAAATAACTTCACCTGGCGGAGTGGAAAATAATTTCACTTTTTCTTTTCATGAATAGGTATTGAATAACTATAAAAAATAAATTCGAGCGATATATGGAATATGTATGGTAGGCGCTGTCTGATCTCATCAACAAGCACACATTTTCGCCACTAACCCGATCAAACTACGTTTTCCAACAAGAACAAAAAGAAACCTTAAAACACGATCGGTTTTTATATATAATACTTGAAAAAATTATAGACAATAAAAAGGGATACTCGTCTGTATCTACTTTTACCTACAAACAAAAAAATCAATTCCATTAGGATAGGGGTCACTAAACCATCCCATTCGCATTCAACTGAATCACAAAACCGTAAGTAATTGGAGGAGAGAGCTGCAAACATTACGCTTGTGCCCTTTTGCAAAATCCCTTTTTTTTTCTTTTTTTTCCTTCTTTTTCACGCATTTTTGATAAAAAAAACAAAATTACTACCCATATCCCATCAAAAAAAGGGGACATTTTCCAATGCCCTACCGTCCACACCTATAGCTATGCTTGCGTAATATTTTGCAATAGATTTCGTGACTCAGTGGTTTCATTGCCCATTGGGAGATTTGAAAATATGACAGTTCGATTGAGAATTGATAAATTATAGTTGTGGATGAAACTCTAGTTTATTCAGCTGAAATATGGAAAAAAGTACAATCCCAAACCAACAAATCTATAGGTGAATGACCTATTAAAAATTGCTTCTCAGGAGACTTGTTTTTTCCTTTATTGTTAACCCCCAGACAATTCATTTTTTTACCTGAGATGCAAGATATAGATGCACCCTTGTGTTATTTCCCTTTTGTTGACAGAACAAGACCGTAAGATTCATTAAAGATCAAGCCGAATGCGAAGAAACAATGAACATGAACGGCAATGGACGAAAATTCCCATGCATTGAATGTTGGCGGCTGTAATTCTAATGCTGTTCTCGTTATTCATGTAAAAAAAAAAGCAACTGGGAGGTAGGGTAATCGGATACACGGTAAAACATCAGACTTGTTAATAAACGAATTGGATCTGAAGCGGAAGTTATAATAAGGGGCAAGACAAATAGGTGCCAACTTCAGATTATGCTTATAGGAGGAAACATTTTGAAAGCAAAACTATAAATTGCTTAGATAATTCTCTGAAGGCACATTTTAACTATGACATGAAATATATCAACAAAAGTGTTCATCAGAACAAAATAAATACATTATTCTTACACTTATGTACATTTTTGACACTTCTCTACGGAGAGTCAAAAGTGCAGTTAATACTAATAAATAGCTCATTCTATTACGAGAGTTTTAAATGTCGCATATTTGAATGAATAAAAAAAAACCTCTGAACTTAAGGTAATAATTATTTTTCTTGATATCAAAATTTTGAAATCAATCAAAATACTTTATTATATACGAGTAAACATAAAATATATTTAAAAGTAGGCAGCTTAGTGTATGATGAAAAGTAAAATATTAAAACTTCAGTCGCAGGTATTACTCTGTATCGTGCAAGAAGACTGCCCTCGCTTTTTCATGCGTTTTGAGTCTTTTATTTTGTGATAGTCTTAAATATAAACTGGAATAAAGTCATTTTGACTTATCTTTGGCGCTACTTTGCTGCTTTAAATTACACTGCCTTGGTTGACTTCCATTCTCTGAATAACTAACCATTTTTAGCCTTCAATTCATATTAATTGTACATAGTAATAAACAGGCGAAAATTGAAAACGATTAAAGCAAATAAGTGAAGGTCAAAATAGGACAGTTTTACATGAAAAATATTGGTAAAAAATAAGATGGAAGCTCAAAATGATTATTATTATTAATAATAAGCATACAAATAAATTCCTAGCTAGTACAAAAAAATGTACCATCTGACATGAGAATGGGACTAAGGTCGAAACTGTCGTAATTTTGAATTCGTTTTCTATATGACGGCAATCTATTTGCGAACACTTTATCTCTCTAAATAAAGACTTTTTGGGTTTTGTTCAGCGTTGCCAGACGGTCAGAATATTTCCCCCAGATAACTCTGAAAACCACCAGATTTGGCTAGGTACTTCAAAAAAAAAAAAAAAAACAAAGAGTTTTTGTCAATATTTTTTTAACATGTTTTTGTACGACTTAAAAGAAGGAAAAACGCCCATGTTGCGTTTTGAAAAAAAATCTTTTAATCGATGATTATTATTTACCTACATTTTAAGCAGGGACATAATTGCACGAGACATAAATCCATTATGGACTGAAGTGGAACATAAGTTCAAAATTTTCGTCCTGCCGAAGTGGGACATAAGTCCATTGAAAACATTTATGGAATTATGTCCCTTCTAACATGTTTTTACAGAGCTGCCATACCAGACTCTTAAGCATCCAGTGGCGTCCATTGTAGTTTGGCCATTTAAGCTTGGACTAGTTTCTGAATTTGAAATTTGGGCTATATTCGCCCAAATTCTTTAAAATGAAAAGCAAAATTTATGTATTATTTTATCGAAAAAGAAGAAAAAAAATTGGAAGCTTAAACTCCATTTATTTAATCAAAAAACTTGTTGAAGCTAAAACAAAAAGTTGTTTGTGTAAATAAATTGAGTCTTAGCTTCAGAAGATTTGAGAAAATAAAAGTAAGAAAATTAGCGAATATTTTTTACTTTTATTTTCTGAAGTTGAATATATGAAAAGGTTATTAAGGAACCACTTTTAAAATCTTTAAATGAACACAAAATACAACTTTGTAAAAGACAAACGTTCTCAAGGTAAATCCAATATTACCTATTAGACATTGAAAAAGCCTTTGCTTCAGTTTGGCATAAGGGCCTTCTTTGCAAAATAATAAATTTCAACTTTCCTCCGTCTCTTTGTAATATAGTAATAGTAAGACTCTTTTTCTAATCGTTTTTTTTAATGTCCATATAAATAGTTGCGTTTCTAGTTTAGTTGACTTCGAAGCAGGGGTACCACAAGGCTCAGTCCTCGGACCGGTCTTATATAATATCTTTACATCAGATTTTCCCAATATACCGTTGTGTGAATTAGCTCCCATCAATTCGTTATTTATATTGAAAGGAATCTAATAGATGGAATGAATTTACTAGCAAATAATTATAGGGGAAAAATTAAGCTTAATGATGCAAAAACTCAAGCTATCTTTTTTACAAGAAAAAGAAAAGCTTGTTTTATTCCCAGCAGTCAGTTCCATGTAAATGGAAGCAATATAAATTGGGAGCCTTCGATTAGGTATTTGGGTGTTCATCAAGACACTAAACTTACATTTAGGAATCACATAAATAAAACGATCGAAAAAACTGCCATTGCAGTTTAGATGTTGTACCCCTTTATAAATCGAAATTTCTTGCTTTCATTTGAAAATAATATTAATTTTTCAGGCAATCCTGTTGTATGGTTTCAAGTATGAGGCGACTATGCTGTCTGTCATATTAAAAAAAAAATGCAAGTTACACAAAATTAAATATTGAGAATTATGCTTAATGATGCTCAAAGAATCCAAAAGCTTAAAGGCACATTTCTAAGAAGATGCAGTTTTGCAAACAACCGCCTCATTAACCAATTAAAATAATCTATAAATTTTTCATACTAGTTTCTATACATTTTTGAATGTTTCTTGTAAAATGGGATTCTTATTATTTGTTTATTTGATGTTCTTTGTTAACTTTTTAAATGTTCAATCATTGTCAAATAATTTACGTATAGGTATATATATATTTAATTTATCATTTGTTAATTGTTATTTATTTATTTATTTCCTATATATTATTTTATTTATTTATCTATTTATTTACTATAAAATGTGATACATAAATTACTTACTTACTTACTTAAGGTGGCGCCACAGTCCGGGGTGGACCTGGGTCTCAACCAATACGCCTCTCCAATTAGCGCGATCTTTAGCTAACTGCCTCCAGTTGCGCACTCCAAGTTGGTTGAGGTCCCCTTCCAATTGCGCGCGCCAGCTAAGGCGAGGTCTTCCTCTACTGCGTTGTCCCTCCGGGTTGGAATCGAAGACTCTCCGGGCCGGAGCGTTGGTGTCTATTCGCTCTACATGTCCTAACCATCTTAGACGACTAATGCGTACTTTTCTGACCAGGTCGATGTCACTGTACAGCTCGTAGAGTTCGCTGTTAAATCTTCTCCTCCAAATCCCGTCAACGCAAACGGGACCAAAAATCACTCGAAGAATTTTGCGTTCGAAGCGACCAAGAAGATCCTCATCCGTTTTTGCTAGGGTCCATGCTTCTGCGCCATAGAGCAGGAGAGGGATGATGAGAGTCTTATATAGAATCTCCTTAGTGCTTCTTGACAAGGCCTTACTAATCAATTGCCGTCTCAGGCCAAAGAAACAGCGGTTGGCAAGTGTGATTCTTCGCTTGATTTCTGATGTGATGTCATTATAAGAGTTTATAGCGGAGCCGAGGTAGAAAAAGTCCCTAACTACCTCAAAGTTATAGCTGTCTATCGTGACGTTCTGTCCGATTCGTCGATGTTGTGTGTCCCTTCTTGTTGACAGCATTTTTGCCGCTTCTGTACTAATACTAGCAAACGCTCCAGTAACAGCTCGCTGTGTTCTGCCAACAATGTCAATGTCGTCAGCGTATGCAAGCAGTTGCAAAGACTTATGGAAAATTGTGCCTCTGGTGTTGGCTTGTGAGTTTCGCACAATTTTCTCAAGAATGATGTTGAAGAAGTCACATGACAGCGCGTCACCTTGTCTAAATCCTTTTTTGACATCAAAGGTCTCGGTGAGATTGTTTCCGACCTTTTCGGAGCAGCGAGCATTCTCCATTGTCATTCTGCACAATCTGACAAGTTTGGCAGGGATGCCAAAACTAGACATGGCTCTGTATAGCTCGTCTCTATAAACGCTGTCATATGCGGCCTTAAAATCGACAAAAAGATGGTGAGTATCGATCTGGACTTCTTGGGTTTTCTCCAGGATCTGCCGTAGTGTGAATATTATGATCGGTCGTGGACTTACCGGACCTAAAACCGAACTGATAGGGACCTATCAGATCGTTGACGAAAGGTTTCAGGCGTTCACACAGTACAGCAGACATGATTTTATACGCAGTGTTAAGGAGACTGATGCCTCTATAGTTGGCGCAGTTTAGAGAGTCTCCTTTCTTGTGGATCGGGCAAACGATGCTGAGGTTCCATTCATCAGGCATACTTTCCTCTAACCAAATTTTGGAGACGAGTTGGTGTATGCACTTTACCAAGTCATCTCCGGCTGCTTTGAAGAGCTCGGCAGGTAAGCCGTCTGGTCCAGCAGCCTTGTTGGACTTCAGCTTGGATATTGCTATCCTCACTTCATTTTGGTCAGGTGGACGGAAGTCTTGGCTTTCATCGTCCAGGTTGAATGGTTCGTTCTCCCTGACAGCGGAATTTGTGTCGTCTTCGCCGTTTAGCAGTCTGCAGAAATGGTTTTTCCATGTCCTCAGCACCGACTGTGACTCTACTACAAGGTTTCCTTGTTCGTCTCTACAGGTCTCCGTTCGGGTCTTGTTGGCATGACACGTTCTTTTTACCTTTTGCTAAAACTTCCGAACATTGTTCCTGGAGAAACATAAATTACCTTATTTATAAATTTGAATTTGAGGTTTTTCTCGTATTTCCTCAAAAGTCGATTTGTCTACATTGTCATTGTCTGGCTTTCAGGGTTCGATTAAGAATTACGGGCAGGAGATTCTAGAAACAAATTTAGTGTCTTTGTTCACAATTTTGAAAAAATTAAACATTTTTTTTTAATTTGTTTCCTCACATTTTAAGTTTGAAAGTCTTTTTTTCAAAAACTATTAACAGCAATAAATTGTTTTAGAAATAATTTGAAAGAACTGGTTCGTGGATTTTAAAAATGTTAAAATGCTTTATTTACAATGTGTTTTCGTTGTTTTTATAATATATCTTTTTGCATTTAAAGTATTTATTTTTTATTTTTTTCTTAAATTACCCTTCCAGCCCAAACGAAGCGAGATATACCCACCCCTTCCATAGTAAAAAATGCTTGTATTTAACCCCTCTCTAAAAAACCGTTATCATCAATTTTTGGCGCCAAAGTTATCGTACTCTCCCCCCGATTCGAATTGTATTCACGACGATTAACAAATCACAAGGTCAATACTTGAGTGCTTGTGGTCTTTAGAAAATACACGTTTCATGGTCAATTGTGTTTGGCATGTTCACGTTTTTGCAATCCATCCACTTTATTTGTTCCTGCGCCTGATAACAAAACGAAACAAAATACCTACATAGCTTCATCAAAGAAAATGTCTTGCGTTTGCTTTTATTTTTACTTGCTTTTGTTGAATTTTTATTTCGTTTTTAACAATTGAACTTACTTTAAATAATAAATTAGCTAAAGGGTATCATTAAATTCATTGACCGTAAGGCGGTACGAAGTTCGCCGGGTCAGTTGGTTAAAAAGGAAATAGACTGTCAATAGTACACAAATAGCAACTTCAAATAATAGTGACAACCCTGTTTCTGGCAACGACACATCTTTTGTATCGCAAAACGGGACACAATACGACAACTGACAATGTACTAGTAAATAAACTCATGTTGAATACATACCACACCATCATCCCCCTAATGTATGCATATACGTTTTCATCAAGAAAAGATCAACAGTTAATGAACTTCAAGTGAACTTAATTCATGACCTTTGAAACAATGTAAACAGAGCCCACTTGAGATTTTACTTTGTACGCATATTCTCGGATATCCGAGAGTGACATTTTCGCGCCACTTTGCTTTCAAGCAAAAACTTGACAGGAAAACGTTAACGATACTTGCACAAAAAATACAAGTAGGTACTGTCGAGGAATGTTTGTTACGTATATTTTTTTGCCGTCTGCGTATAAAATTCAAATAACAATGCGTCTGCGAAGGAAGGTGTTCCTTTATTTTGAATTCAAAACGCCAGCTGACACAACTTCTTCAAAGCCCGTGTATAGGTACTTTTCCAAATGAAACGAAAAAAAAACCCTTCACACCAGAACAAAAGGATAAAAAAGGGGAAATGATTAAAATGAACGCGCGCGAAATTCAAAACCCTTCACCATAGTGTACGAGTGCGTATGCGATGCTAGGGGATGCTAAAGGTGCACCATCCGTTTTTGGTATCCCTAAAAAAGAAACCCGCGCGCCTATGGGTGTACGCACATACAGCCAAGTAAATAAAACATTTCCTGCCGAATTTAGATTATAAGATGTGCCGATGATTACTACGATGACGACGCAAAATTACGTATCAAATCGCACACGCACACAACCGAATGATTTCCAAATCGCATACCCATTTTTAACGAAGGGGTGCTTGCTGCGTGAACCTCTGGATTAGAGATAAACAGAAAATTGTAAAAAAGAAAAAAAAAATCGGGGAAAGGTCCCTAAAGGGTATATCACGCTGCATATGTGAGAAACACACGTATATGTGTTCAATTTCAAAGGATGCTTTTTCTGTAGTTTTTTAAAAAATAGGGTTGCACAGACAAGTCAGCAAAAAAAAAATAAAAAATTCGAGAGGAGAGTTTCACACAACAAAAAAAGAAAAAAAAAAAAAACGGAAATGTGTGTTGAGTTTCCATTGTACACCGGTCCATTGACAACAACCCGTTTCTACCACTTCTACGCTGTGTAGTTCTTTATCCGCCGAAAGGTAAGGATGCTTTTTGAGATTTAGTTAAAATTCGTGCCCCTTAAAAATTGGTTCTAAAAAAAAAACAACAAACACCCAAATTCAAAAGCCAAAAAGCTGTATCCTCGTATTCCAATGCGTGCGCAGGATGTGGCAGTTCATTTTAAATTTTTTTACTATCAATTCGGTTGAGCATAAAACAGCGAGTAAAGTGAAATGTCTAAAACGTGGAAAGAGGGTGGCTCGCCACCCCCTCCCTCTCTCAAGTACGCCTTAAAGCCCAGCAAAAGAAAACGACTGTGTTCTGTGTTACTAAAAAAAAGTGACGAGAATTGTGTGTGGATTTTGCGCATTTTAAATTTTTAAATTTCATAAATTTACTCGTGAATTGTATTAACCTCTAAAATAAGTTTAAAAAATATTTCCTACGCTTGTAGCTGGCGGAAAAAGTGCCACCATGAACTATTTAAAATTGCAGATGCAGCAACAAAATGGAGTACGTTGATTTTCAAAACCGAAAGGAAAGTGAAAGTGCCTTTTCAAAAACGCCAAGCAAGGTAAGTTTGCCCGCAGAAATGTGTAAACAATAGCTTTCCGCAGCTACTTTTGGTATTTGTCGCGAATTTTCCGATTTTCGCTCGCAGTTTTGTGAATTTTTTTACTTTAAATCCAAGTGCATGAGGTGTGATATATAGTTTAAATGGCGGCATATAGGTACACAACCATCACATACCGGGTATATGTAACTCCCATTCATAGTTGCACAACAGCGGCCATATTTGATTTTGCGATTTGGCATTTCGGCGTTTTCTTTTAGCAGCTTAAATTGCATTTAATTTGATAAAATAAACAAATTTAGTTTCAACTCATTAGCGCTGCAGAAAATCTTCACGTAGTTGTCGTGCACACGGTGACAACAAAAAGGATTGTGTTAGCCGAAGGCGTTGGTGTGGTTTGAGCGACAAGAAAAATTGTGCAATGTCAGCATTGTCGAGCGAGCGTACGCTGAAAGTGGGCCAGAGTGTGCAGATCCTTGGCAGGAACACACGAGGGCGCGTTGCATACGTTGGTGTGACAAACTTCGCAGCCGGGAAATGGGTGGGCGTTATATTGGACGAACCGAAGGGCAAAAACAATGGCACTATCAAGGGGTACTGCTACTTCAAGTGCTCGGACAACCACGGGGTATTTGTGCGGCCAAGCCAGTTGATTTCGATGGCAGAGATGCCCACCGCTGTGACAGCAGCAGCACACGTTCCATCAATAACACCTAAAACCACCAATCTCAATCGTACTAAAAGTTTTCTCTCTTCCAGCAGCCAGAGTCTGTTGAGTTCGCCGACCAATTCGGAGCACCTTCGCAGCAAGACGACGGTGAGTCCCTCGGAGTCGTTTGGTTTCGTGGAGACGGGCTTTTTGGAAATTCTTCGTCCGCAGTTCACTCCGGGCCAGCCGATGCGGTCGCCGTCGTTCACCATGATAAACAACGACGAGCAGAAGGTGGTGGATGACTTGAAGGTACAGGTGCGGGATCTGTCGCAAGAGCTGGAGCTGATAAAGCGCCAGCGGCAGGAAGAGAAGCGAAAACTACAGGAGTGCGACAAAGTCAAGATCCAATGTGAGCAGCTGCTGGAGTTTAAGGTAAAAATTATGGAATCGCACGCGAATCTGCAGCGTGAACTGCAGCGAGTTCGGCAGGAAGCCAGAGAGACTGCGGAGGCGAAGAGCAGGTGCATTCAGGAGTTCACGGAACTGTCAGAGAACGTGGAACTGCTGACATTGGACAAGGAAATGGCCGAGGAAAAGGCCGACACCCTGCAAATGGAGCTGGATATCGCCTTGGAGCGCATTGAGGAGCTGACGCTGGACGTGGAGATTCTCAAAGATGAGACTCAAAATCAGCCTCCGTCGGGCGACCTTGTGCTACCATCCATCGCCGAGTTGAAGAAGCTCCAACAGCACAATCACCGTATGAAAGAAACCGTCATACGACTGCGAGATGTGATCGCTCTGGACAAGCAGGAACTGATAAAGGTCACCAAGGAGCTCGAGACGAAAGCGTCAGAGATCTCGGAGCTGCAAAAGATCAAGGTCAAGCTGTCGATGCGCATCGACGCGATGGAGTTCCAGATCATGGATTTGCACGAACAAGTCGATGCGGCGTTGGGAGCTGAATCGATGGTTGAGTCATTGACTGAGAGCAAGCTCGAGCTGGAGGAGCGTGTGAAGCTGATGGAGGAAGAAGTCGCCGAACTGGAAGCCTTGGAAGAGATCCACGAGCAGATTATCGAAAGCAACCACGAGCTGGAAATGGATCTGCGTGAGGAGATTGACATGTTGAACTCGAGCAATAAGGCCTTACTGCGGGACAAAGACGCAGCTCTGGAGACGATCTATGACAGGGATGTGACCATTATGAAATTCCGGGAGCTGGTAAAAATTCTGAACGACCAACTGACCGCTCGGGAAAAGGACCTTGAGGCGGCCGCCGATGATTTTGTTGTTATACCGCTGGAAAACGAACCTAAGATAGACTTCAACAAGCTCTTTACCGAATCGAAGGCCTATAGCCGCGCCATCGACGTACAGCTTTGCCAAATGCAGCTTTGTGAGAGCAAGGACCTGGTCGACCTGTTGCTCAGCTTTATGCCGGATGACTTCAAAATGCGTGGCGGCGACTACGACGCCATACAAGTACTGCTGCTGCTTTCGCGCCTTATCTTCAAATTAGACATCATCCAGAACGAGATTCGTGAGAAATTCCCCTCGACGGTGGACTTCGACAAGGATGCCATCTTCGAGGGATTCTCAATTCACCGATTCGCCTTCAGGTCGAGGTGTCTGTATCACATGAGCAGCCTCCAGATGATTCTGCATCAGATGATCTACGGCCTGAATAACTGTGAGCACGATACCCTGATGCGGGCATCCATTTACAAGTCTGAAATGCTGAACAACGAAAAACATATCGACAACATTATCGAACTGCTCAAGTCGGGACAGCTCGACGAAAACTCGCCGACCGACGACATCGAACGGTGTTTGAATTTCTTCAGCGTCATGTACTCGACGATTATCCACCTCGATGTGAACGACCTCATTAATGAGCTCCAACTCTACACGGACATAGTGGAGACCTTCGAGCGGGGATGTGATTCGATTATGACCAGTGCTGGTGTAATTCAAACCCTCATTCAGGTGGGACAGGAGACCACGGAGTCGTACTGCCTTTTGCAGTTCCTCATGGAAAACCTGGCCAAATTCAAGGCCAACTTAAGAGCGCTCAAACGCAAGCTGCCCCGGGAGAATAAGTACGAGTTTTACGCAATTTCTAGGGACCAATTTAACGGTATGCAGGTAGTGAACGAGACGTTTGGCAAACTGCTGCAGATTTTACACTGCACAGCGAGACAAGCCATACAGGAAATTTCCTCGACAAAGAGCGAGGACTCATCAGAAGTGTCCATTCATCACGACGCCCTGTGGCAGATGTTATGCAGCAACTGCGCGAAGATCTACCAGGAGACTGACAAGAGCCCGGTAACCAACTTCCAGTTCGTCATCGATGTCATCAACGAAGAGATGAGCCATATCCTTCAGAATATACAGCAAGCCGAGCAGGTCAATCTGAAGAACGTCAATACCAAGTGCATCCGCTCGAATCCGGTGATGATCCGTGCCAATCAGGTCAAGCAGCAGTTGGAGGAGACGAAAAAGCTCACCGCCGCCCTGGAGTACCGAGAAGCCGAGGTGAAACAGTTGAAGATCTCTGCCAAGAAGAAACTGAATGAGCTATCCGAGATGCAGGTGCGCAAGGACATGGCCGAGCGAAATATTCTCAAACTCCAACACGACTTTGATGTCACCATCGAAACCCTCAAGCAGAGAATCGAAGAGACCCAAGATCAGATTGACATTCGTGAGCGTGCCTGTGCCGATTGCATCAGCGGTCTGGAGGAAAAAATAACCACAATGGAACGAACCACCCTTGAGCTCAGAGAACACCTGAAGACAAAGGCTTGCACAGCAACCATCGAAGATATCAATTCCATGCAGGATCTGTCTCTTCTCAAGACCGTTTTCAAGGAGGAACGTCGTGAGCGGATAAAACTCCAAGCGAAGGATCTAAAGCGTACCCTTCGCAGCCTTGAACCAATTTACTTACCCCGACCGAAGGACAAGCAACTGCACACCTTGGAGAGGGAAATTCGAACGCTCAAACACGACTGGATTTTATCGCACATTGTAGACTGTAAGCAAACCAAACGGAATTTGAAAACCCAATCGGAGGCACTGGCCAGGGATGTGCTCAGTGAATATTTTCGAAGGAATCCACATCGAGCAGCTGCTTGTGATTTTTCCACATTTCCTAGTGTTGAAGTAACTAATGCATTTCATGTTAACTAACAGTTTTACTTTTATTTTAGATAAATTTACATAATACACTCGTACACATATAGGAGTTTTTTTCACCAACAATTTAATCGTAGGTATATAGAAATGTCATCTTCTTAGAGTATCTCATTTGGTTTACCATTTATTAGAGACAAACTATAGATATTGTTTATGAATTACAATTATATAGTAGAAATCATATATATGTACTTCCAAGAGAAATAAAAAGTAAAGTAGACATTTAATTGCTGTAGTGTGGTTGAATCATTTCTGGACGAATCGTTCATCTAGCCATGGTAAAGTAGTTTGTGGTGGTTCCAGTAGAATACAGAATCCAGCTTACAGGTGAGTACAAGTTCTTGTATTATCTTGGAGACATGCTTTTTTAATTGGTGGTTCTTAAAATGTATTTGTTTGTGTTCAACGTAAATTTGTTGGCTGTAGTTCGATGTCTGGGTCACAGCTGGGAAGGGAAGTTTCTGTAACAAGTTCGATCCTTTTTTCCAAATAAATTTTGCTTCAGTTATTTTCAGTGGATTTAGAAACTTCTTCGCATGCCCGAAGAACCTTAGCCTATGAATGAAACCGAGTCCGTCTTTCGATCGCTCTTAAATACATTGTCACTAAAAATAACTGATATACAGAGTCGAAGCTGCTATAGGCGTTTTTCTTTTTTAGTTCAGATCAGAACCTCAACTGTTATACAAAAAGTTAAAAAAAGAAGCTCAGACACATCAGAGCTCAAAATTTGTGTTTCTTTTTTCATTCAGAGCATGATCAGAGCGCGCTCTGTAAAAAGCTGATTACATAATATACATTCACACTTCCAATCACATTTGGCAGAAAAAAAAAAACAGGAAAAATAGAAATGCGAGAAACAGATTAACCCAGCGACTTTGACAGCAACAGCAACAACGAATTTAGGATTAGCTCCAACGTTGATGTCGCTGTCGATGTTGCTATGCAAATGTGTTCAAAATAATTAAAATACATTGGTTCTAATCTTAAAAGTTGTCAAATATGCTGTTGATGTCGCTGTGTTAATCTGTTTCCGGCAAAAAACATCAGTACGATCTGAGCACGCTCGGCTTAGAGCGCTCTCATATAGCTCGAGCTCAGTTCAGTGCTTTACGATTGTCGTAGCTAAAAGTATCGATCGAAGCAGATGTTGGTTTTAATAAATTGAGGGTGATATATATTTTTTTTTTTTCGCATTTTCGAAATTGTCGCACACCAAAGCATTCGAAGAACTTATTTTTCTATAATCTGTATGAATGAGTAAGAACATTTTTAAACGTTGTTTAAATAGAAACAGAATGAAAGTCATCTTAGTTTCTCGGTTAGAATATCCTTTTCTTCTTTTCAATTTCCAAAAACTCTTCAGTTGCCAATAAGCGACTTCAACCATTTCACACAATACGTGCATCGCCTGCAATTCTCTAATGCCTTATGAACTCACCAGCAAACGAAATCTTCTTCTTGTGAACTTGACGCAAACGAAATGAGTGCCACATGTTTTGCTGGGAAGTATGGAAATAATATAACGCGCAATAAAATGCATTTGAGCGAAACAAAATAACGCAAAACGATCTGATACATTTTATTTAACAGAAAATTGCCATTTTTTAGTATAAGCGAATTTATTTAATTGATCTGACCGCCGATTTAAAAATAACTTCGTCTTATCGACTTTTACTAGATAAATTAAAAACCACAAAATTGTTCGCACGAATTAGAACATTATTGAAGCGTACTTAACCTCAAACTATAAATTGCTATTACAAAACTGTAATTTGCGAACTGCTACGACCAATAAAAGTGATTACGTCAAATGCAAAAAAAAAAAAACAAAAAGTTGCTCGTTCGCAATTCGCTCTCATATGTCCCATTCCCTTTTTATCATTTTTAATTAATTATTTCTTTAATTTAAATACTAGACAAAAACGATTAAATCTTATTTAAAACTAACATTTATCTTATTTTAGCTTACTGGCTCTTAGCGAGCGCTCTAAACTTATCAATATGCTTAAAATTATTGCATTTCGGCCTTAAATTTCTACATCTATGATTTGTTTTGTTTTGTTTTCCAATTTTCAAGAAACTTTAGACAACTTGACTTCTTTACGTTTTCATATATAATGTATTGTCACTTAGGTGGTCATCAATTCATCATTATGCCAAAGTGTCAAATATAAAACAGTAACAAAGCTAAACTTCCACTCGTCGTTCTGTAATTGCCAGATGACAGGCAGATCGTCGTTTGAAGAAAAAAAAAAAACGAAATGGAAAAAGCTACAAATTTTCTACCTTAGTTCTCCAAAAAACGCATACTAAATGAAATGAAATGAAAACGAAAATGCATTTGCACGACAAGTAGGAACAACCGAATTCATGTGACTTGGTCTTAAACTGACACAAATTTTGTTTTGTATTATGTTAGGTAAATGTTTTGTCAATGAAAACAAAGAATGCAGGTAAAAGAATACGTTTTTTAACATCAGATTTGTGGAATATGTGGATGGTAAGTAAAATTCGACATTTTCGAAAAAGTATGTGTGCCGAAACAGCTTTCAACATTTTAACTACATAAAAGCCCCCCTCTATCTTTAGTACCAATGAAGTCAAAAACTTCAAATTCGGAATATTTGCTAAGCATATCAAGCACAGATGCCTCACCAAATTAATGTTAATAGTTAAAAATCACAAAAATAAATCGTAACTGACTGACTGACAGATCATCACAATTATGGAGCGATTTCCGACATCGTAGAATCTTATAATTTTGCACATAACAGTAGATCTGATGGTGCAAACAAAGAAATAAATCGAAAATTTGAGGTTTCTTTATGAGGGGGCGTGGTTCCCACCCATGTTCTCAGAATTTTTGTCACTTATATGGAGCACTTCCGGTTGCTGTAGAAAATTAGGGGTATTCACGATCCGGTGCAACTGGTCTTGTATCATTGCGAAAGTGCGAAAGTACCATTTTTTTCGCACTACAACAACAAAATATACTGACAAAAATTTGGCTACACTTTTGCACTTTAGCTATACCCTGACCCTAATGTAACCGAAAAATACAACAGAGTAGCCTTATCAAGTTGACAGTTCGCTAAATTATTAATTCCTGTGTGCAGCTATCGGAAAAAAATAAAGATAATGGAAAACAAAAATAAGTGCAGCCGAAGGGAAAATCATAATTTTCATTTAGTAATATTAATTAATTAGCATAATTGTGTCTCCATTATCTTCCAATAAACATTGAATCGTTTTTCTTTTTCGATTTTTAAAAGTTTTTTTTCTGAACAAATGTCAATTGTCAAATTGGATCTGTCATTTGTTTCAGTTTTGCTATAGATGAGAAAAAGTGTGTTCACGATCTAATAAAAAAAAAAAAAATTCGCAATTTTACTTTTTAATCTGTTACACCGAATCGTGAAGGTGCAGGGAAATAAGTCCCCGGGAACTAAGTCCACTGAGGGACTTAGGTCCCACTTAGTGGGAAGTAAAACCACTTTCTTGAAGTGAGCTTAGTACCCATGTAAGGTGGGAACTAAGTTCACTTTCTTATGGGAACTTAGTACACATTCAAAAATAAGAAGAGGGAACTAACCTCCAACATTTAGAATTGAATACACTTTTGTTTAAATAATCACGGCGATTTTTCTTGGATTATTTTCAGAGTCTTGCAAGCTGAATTTTTTAAGTTTTATTCTGTATGACAAAATACTCTCTTCGAAATTCAGTTAGCAAGACACTGAAAATAATCAAAGAAAAATTGCGGTGATTTTTGGAGCAGGGACATAAGTCCACGAGACTAAATTCACGCGAATTTTTTACTTCTATTTTCTCAAATTTTCGAAGGCTAAAACAAAAAAGTTGTTTGAGAAAATAAATTGGCATTTTTAGACTTCGAAAATTTTAGAAAATAAAAGTAAAAAATTCGCGCGAATTTATTACTTTTATTTTCTAATATTTTGGAAAGCTAAAACAAAAAAGTTGTTTGAGAAAATAAATTGGCATTTTTAGCCTTCGAACCTTTTAAAAAATAAAAGTAAAAAATTCGCGCGAATTTATTACTTTTATTATCTAAAATTTTGGAAAGCTAAAACAAAAAAGTTGTTTTAGTCTTCGAAGATTTGAGAAAATGAAAGTAAAAAATTCGCAAGACCGGTCATGGTGTGCGTCCATTTTTCTTTGATTACTTTCAGAGTCCTGCAAACCGAATTTCGTTTTTGAAATTTTGTGCATATATTGCTCTGCCTCAGTTAAAATTTAATTTTTCTTAAGTTAGTAAAAATTGCAAAGTACCAACTTGACTCTTTAATTTAACTTTGTTCTTAGTCGACAGTGAGAATTTACTTCACATTAAAAGGGTAATAAAACCACTCAGAGTTTTCGGAATTTATTTCCCACCTTACATGGGAACTAAGTCCACTTCACGAAAGTGGTTTTATTTCCCATTAGGTGGGAACTAAGTCCCTCAGTGGACTTAGTTCTCGGGGACTTATTTCCCTGCACCAATCGTGAATACCCCTAATGATATTTGGTAGAGCGATAGATCTTAAAAATCTAAGATTTTTCATTCGAAGTGTTGTGTTTATTGTCATTTTGAAACTATACGAGTACATGCATCTTGAAAGTTCATGACTTTTCTAAGAACTAGAGCACTTGATGTGGTATTCTATGTTCAAATTCTGAAAAGAATAAGAGTGGGGCTAAGCAAAACAAGATCGGGATACCCTGTTCTCTCACATAATTTCCCTTTTTATCTAGTTCTACCACCGAGCACCGACAGGTTGAACGAAATTTCTTCTTTCTTCTGCCTACAAAAAAAAGGGTTATCAATTTAATATTGCCATCAGCGACGGCTCCAGCCAAATATGTGTAATCAAACTTGTTGCTATTGACTCATTAGATTGCCCTCGCTACTTGTCTAAAAAAGGCCAAGAATCTTTAGGAAAATATGAAGATCATTCATCTATGACTGCTGGACTAGAAAAACAATATCGTTAAAAAGTGGTGTCGCTGTAGTATAGAGTAAGTTTAGGTTTTTTCAACGGATCCATAGGAATAGTAAGAGAAAGATATTGTGTTCGTACAAAATTTCGAACTCGAGATGTTAATCAATTCTGACAATGATAGAGAAACTCAAGAAAGTGGGTCGTACAATTCTGTCTGTCTCTCTGCCCTTCTCCAGATCTTCGTTTAAACTTCGGATTTGGAGCTTGGGGGCTTACATTTCGGGGCTGTTTTTTTGTTTTGCATTGTAACCTCAATATTATAATGATATACTTCTCAAACAAAATTGATATTCGAGCTTAAGTATATGGGGTTACTATGACTGCATATACTCATTTTTTGGCTTAAAAAAATCAAATAACTTTACTTTTGAAATTTGGACATAATGCATTTCGAAAACGGTCCATACGATTGTAACAAAAATACATTTCTAAAGTAATGTGATCATTTCTAGCTTAAGTCTTGTCTATATTATCGTACAAACCATTTTTGAAAAAAGTTGGTTTTTAAAATCAACGTTCAACGAGTAAAAATCGGAACATCGCTTTCGAATCGTATAAACTGTACATCTGGTGTTCCGCAGGGGAGCCATTTAGGTCCACTGCTTTTTATTATTTTTATAAATGATATCGTGTCAACAGTCAAATATAGCCAATCCCTACTATATGCGGATGATTTAAAACTATTTTCATCTATTAAAAATATAGAGAGTTTTGCTTTGATTCAATCTGACTTGGATGGAATAATTGATTGATGCAACGTCAATCGCTTAAAATTAAATGTAAAGAAATGCAATGCAATCTATTTTAATAGATGTGCGTCTACTTTCGAATATAATTATACAATTAATTCAATTAACTTAAACAGGCTAAATCAAATTAAAGATTTAGGAGTCATGCTCGATACGTCTTTCTCGTTTAAATATCATATTGAAAACACTGTCGCGAAGGCTAATTCTATTGTTGGCTTAAAAACAGTAATGGAAGGGACTTCAGAGACCCATTTCCTTTACTTTCGCTATTCACTGCCTTGGTTCGTTCCCTTCTTGATAATGCCGATGTGATTTGGAATCCTGCATTCTCAACCTATTCTGATCACCTTGAAAAAATTCAAAGACGATTCACTAAATTCATTTTTTATAAACTGCATTGGGATGCCTCTATAAATTATAAGGCAAGGTGTTTACTTCTGGGCATTAAATCCCCAATGATATAATGTTTATCAGACACTTGCTATGCTTTCATACAAGATGTCCTGTTCTGCTCTCATTGATGCCAATTTATGCACCGATGAGATCCTTGAGAACACGGCATCTCCTCTTAGAAGAAAATCATCGAACAAATTATGGCCCTAACGAGCCGATAGCTAGAGCCATTGTAGCTTTCAACAGCGTTTGTACTGATATAGATTTATCTTTGTCGAGAGACAGTTTCAAAAACAAGTTATTGTTTATATTTATTTTCTAACAAATTTTATTTTTAATTGTATACTTTACTCTTACTTTTATTTTGTAATGAACAATTGTAGATGAATAAATAAATATTCAAATATTACAATATTTGTAACTGTTTTATCTGCGTAATTTTTGTAAAAACAGCTCTAACGATTTTGATCAGATCAAAATGCTTATTACAGATAGTATAAGTCATCTAAGTGAGATCTTAGTTTTTCTAAAAAAAAAAAATCGAATAAAGAAAAAATGGCTACGCTTGTCCTCGTATTCAATAACTTGTAAATGCGCTTATATGTATAACTCTTTAACCAGAACTTGCAACAATTGCCTGTTACTGAGAGCTTCCACTTTTAAAAACTCGTATATCACTGTCATATCATATAACCCAAAATGTAACCTTTCTATTTTTTATGAACCGTTTCTTTTATTTAGCATTGCTTCTCAGATTTTCACCTACATAGGTACCTACTCAAAAAATACAAAAACATCCAGCCAAACTTTTGATAAACGGGAAAGTTTCGTTCGACCCAGTCGTGCACTTTATTTTATTTTTTAATTTGGACAATTATTATTAAAAGTGTGGGATAGTATTTTTAAGAATCTCTTTTGCACTCTCTTTTATGATGCTTCAACTTTGTATGTTATCAAGCTCATCAATAATCTTGCCTTGCAGAAAACGTATTACTGATAGGAAAAGGCAAACCATACTAGTATCATTTATATAAGATGACTTGTCTATGCTGATAGGTTTTGTACGAATATCAGTCCCTCGGCAGACCACTATCGCCTACTGTGTTACCTAATAGTGGAAGTGGGCTTAACTCAAGTTAAGATTTTAAAACGGATATGCAAATGTTTTTATTTCCACCAACTACACGCTGTTTCGTTCCTTACCTGAGCCATATTGTAGAAAAGGAAAAAAAAAGTCAAGAAAAACAATGCCCTCCTCCCAATTGTTCTGTTGCCCATATAGAAGTATAATTCCTAATTCGTCTTCTATAATTCAATTGCAACCTACCAACCTAAATCTGTGGCTAACAAAAGGGCCAATCAAACCAAATGGTTATAGGTTATGCAAATTGCATCCTCTAATTGAAGCAGTTATCACATTAGCATTCAACTATAGCAACAACAACAAAAAAAAAACAACATTCATCATTTTCATTTGCGACAACTACATTGAAATGATTTTATTTTCCAAATTGCATCGACCTTTTTGTCAAACCAAACTCCAAATGGACTCTTGAAAGTTAAACTGTGTCAATCCAGAAAACACATTAATAATCCAACAGATAACAGTCACACGTCGACAATTAAAATCATTCTGACACTGTCAACGGCATCAACACCATCAACGCCATCAGAATTAATTTAATTAGCTGCAGAAAAAAAACGACTGCAAATTGCAAACACGTCCAGAATTCGAGTGCTAAAAGCTTTGATGTACCTTTCTATACTATGTAGTCATACGCTCACATGCATTGTCTAACCTAGTGGGCTTATATCGTTTAAAGTGTGAAATTCTATTTCTAGAACGGCGTTGAGGATGAGGAGGTTATACCTCCGTCTTTGCTAATTTCGTCAGTAGGAAGTTGAATGTCCTCTATCTCAGAATGCTGTGCACTGATATGCGCCATCCGGATGGAATGAGGCATCGGCCTTCCGCGCACAGTAAAACAATCAACCCCAATTATTCAGTCAACAAGGCAATGCCATCAGCAAATGGAGAGTGGTTTTTCGTAGCTCATATATATACGTATAGTATACACTCGTATACCATTTCCCAAAATTTTAATTTGGAAACAGTTACACGGAAAATGCATATACGAATTTGCATGAAAAAAGTTATGTTTTTCAATGCCGAGAAGAAAGGATGCGAGTGACTTTATATATTATTTTATATACATAAATAAGATGACCCTCTAAGAGCTGGGGTGGGATTCTGTAAGATGAAAACCTTCGATCGTTTTCGTTTGCACGAACGGTTTGCTTCATGTAGGTAACTTCAGAAATGAACAAAATTTTCGTGTGCACGAAAGCAAAAAAACAAAAGCCTTTTCGTATACATTTTTTGCTTCATGTAACTGTGAAAACGAATGACATTTTCGTTCCGTGTGAAAAGAAAGCAACGCCAACTTATTCATTGACGTTTCTGATTTTCTTTAATTGCTAAATTTATTGGTGGTTGTGTTATTAATTTCATACAAAATATGCAGGAGTGCCCCAAGGCTCTATTCTTTCTCCAACTCTATTTCTTCTCCACATCAACGATTTGCTTGGATCGACAAATACAGTACACTTGACAACCGCGAGGACATCAACTTTCAAAAACTCCTTCTGTTACAGGACAAGCAAACTTTGGAACTCGCTTCCTGGGGAAATATTTCCAGAAGACTACAATTTGCAGCAATTTAAGTGCAGAACAAACATACATCTGCAGGCATCTCGGGGCGCTGTTGAAGCGTTATAGGTTCGCCTTTCCCGGGAGAAGTATATAAAAAAAAAAAAAAAGAAGTGATAGTAGGTAATGATTACGCTAAAAAATAAAATGTTGACCTTATTTATTCAAACCAAAATATCAACAAATAAAATATTTTGAGCTGTCCTTTTTTGAAAAGGGAAAGCGTTTTTCGTTTGTTTTTTACAGAATCCTACCCCTGTTTCGTTAAATTTTTCAGTTTAGATAAAAACAGAACTTCAGCCCAATATTTCAACCCCTTAGAGTCCACCCTTGTGCGAGTGGAGAAAGATTTATGAATCTTTAAGCCTTTTGTAAACATGTAGCTCTTCCGATCGGTACATAAGTCTTTTAGAGTATGTTGAAATTTTCGAAAGTTTTTTTTTTATGTTTCTTTTCGGTAGATATTCTTTAACAAATTTTATGCGGTTAGTACAGTAAACCCTTAATTCACAGGTGACAGTTTCTAATTGAATAGGAAATTGACAACGATTTGTAGGTGTTTTCAGATACATAATGTCAAAAGCCTAGGTTTGTTTAATTGCTGTTTTAAAATTCGTTTTTATATTTATTTGAATTGTTATAAAAATATTTATTACTGAAAATAGCATTGAAAAGTCTGCTTTGAATAATAAATTCTATAAAATGGTTATTTCATTCATGAAATTTATTAATACTATTTCTATACATATTCGAAAAGCGATTAAAATATGTTCTCGCAATATTTGGCTCTACGAATTAACTGCAAAGGAATTGACCCAAATTTAAATATTTCCCAAAGAATGAACTTCTAATAATAAATGCAATAACTCGAAACTGTGTTAATGAAACAAGTTCTAAAGAAAATTGAAAAAAGTCCCAATCCAAAGTGGACGTAACGTAAGTCCAAACATTTAGGAGTTAATTCAGCATGAATTAATTTCGAATAAGAAAAGATGAAAAAAGTCCCAAAGTTGTGGAAAAAAAGATACAATTTAGAAGACAAAATGTTCTTACAAATTGCTATCCTATAACAAATGAAATAACTCCAAACATAGATTTTGTTTTTTTTTTACCGAGGATAGGTGAAAATCTTCCAAAGACACTATGAGAATAGCAAGCGCGTGCTCATAGTAGTGTCAGATTTTTACTGACTAAAAACACCACCCTTCGAAGAATTGTTAGATACTGCAACTAAGATATAACTTATCAAGCAATTTTTCTATAACGAAATAACAACTTTTGACAGGCTGCTTTCCAATGAAAGATCCTGCATGTTCCGCAATTAAGACGCGGTTAATCTTATCTTTCGTTCGTTCTTTGTAGTCGGCGCAATAAATTGTTCTTGTCCAAAATTTGTCGGACTGTATTGTTGACATGTCCGATTAGTCGGTTTCTATGTTTTTTCGCGAAGCTTCTAGTTTCAGCTTCAATTGTTGGAATTCCGAGATCCCTGTGGATATCGTCGTTTCTAATATACCATGGTGCTTGTACAATTTCTCTTAGCACTTTATTTTGAAAAGTTTGTAGAATATTGGCATTTGTTTTCTTGGTACAACCCCAAAGTTGTATACCGTAGGTCCACACCGGCTTTAGCACTTGTTTGTATAGAAGCAGTTTGTTTTCGGTACTGAGCTGGGAATATTTTCCGAGGAGCCAGTATATTTCTCTATATTTGATATCGAGTTCTTTACGTTTCATTTTCACGTGCGAATTCCATTTCAGCTTTGCGTCGAGTGTCATTCCCAGGTATTTGGCTTCATTTGCAAAGGGTATTCGGGCCAAGTTTAGGAAAATTGGCAAGTCATTACTTTTCTTATACGTGAAATTCACGTGAACAGATTTAGTTTCGTTGAGGGCGATCCGCCAGTCCCTCGTCCATTCATTTACCTTATTCAGTGCGATTTGAAGTTTTGCAGTCGTTTCTTCAACTGTATTACCTACTGCTAGGATAGCGGTGTCGTCGGCAAACGTAGCGAGAGTAGTGCCATCTTCTCTTGGTATATCGGGAGTATATAACAGATAGAGAGGGGGCCCAAGGACACTTCCTTGCGGCACGCCGGCCAAAATTTCCTTAATAAATAAATAAATAGTTGGCGCAACAGGTCTGGAGAGACCCTAGGCCTAGCTTCTCACAACCATTCGTTTTGTGTGAGTTTTTCATTTTTGGAACGAATGGAAGGGATCTACAATTTTATGCCGACTCCAAACGGCTAATTGAGAAGCTCTTACAAGACATTTAGACATATATATTTTTTTCTTCAAATGCTTTCTCAATTACGTCAGTAATTCTATGCACTTAGTCAATCGTCGAATGCTTGGTTCTGAACCCAAACTGGTGGTCAGGGATAAGATTATTGTTTTCTATACCCGGTTGTAGGCGCGTTAGTAAGATTCTCTCGAAAACTTTGGATATGACTGGAAGAAGGGAAATTGGTCTATATGACTTTACTTCATTTTGCGGTTTTCCTGGTTTTAAAACCATTATGACCTCCTCAAAACATAGATGAAATAGCTCCCAAATCCGTACAGATGAAAAAAGTCCTAATTTGCACTTATTTCATCTGCATGGCATTGGGAGTAAAACTTGAAGAAAAAAGTCCCAACACTTTGGAGTTCTTTCACCTGTAATAACTCCTAAATGTATATAGAACTTCTTGGGACTTATTTCTTTAATTTTTTTTTTTTGGTGTTAATTCCTTTGCAGTTAATTCGTAGAGCCCAATATTTCACTATAGTTCATATAGATTGAACGATTATAGACGATTTTGGAAGCAATTTAATGAAAAAGGACATCGGTTCAGACATCGGATTTTTGAACAATAACGATGTGCCTGCAGCCGATTTAACCTAACCTTACCTATCTCACTCAATGTCTTAATCCACGATCGACAGGACTACAGACTGCATCATATGGCAGATATTAATAGGAACCAATGATTATCTTTGACATTTAGTAGTGAATTTCATAGTGAATTGAAAACGCTTACGACATTTCGAATAATCGTTTTAAAATTTAACGTAGATCTATAGGTACAGATAATTTTATTCTGAAAATGTATGATGTATCACGTGTCATTTTTCGTGGCAAATTTTGACATGTTCACGTCACAAAAATTGCTCTTTATATTGTCACTCGTGTGTCTCTCGACAACCAGCGTGACCAAACGCTTTACAGGCGATCACACACAGTGACACATTTAGGACAAATTTTTACGTCATAATGACGTCCGTCGGTGTGGAAATTTGTCATGAAAAATGACACGTGTAATCTTAGCTCAAAACGCGTATATTAGGTACATAGGACGTACCACGCGTAGGGCTGGTAAATTGTGTCCAATTAAAAGATTTACTATAAATAAATGGAACAGGAAAAAATAGTATCACTTTGATTGAATTCTTTTGCTAAAAAGAGGGTAACTATTTGTTGGTGTGCATGTCAGGCATTGACGTTAACAGCGTCCATATATCTTATTATTTAAAAGTTAAAATGATTGCATTAATTGAATTTAAGACGAAAGCAATCTTTTTCCACCCGCCATGCCACCTAACGCATGCGTTTTGAAACGTTGACAAGAAAAATAGGGTCCGAAACCGAATGCAGAAGTCAACCAAGATAGAATAGGTACAAATATTATACGAACCACAAACATTGACATATAAAATACAAACTACAAGTATGTACGTAGGTAGAGAAGAACCATAGTTACGTGCATGCACCCTTGCATTCAAATTCAAAGTCTTCACAAAAATAAATGTAACTCCAACTCACCCTAAACTAACCAAATAAAATAAAATTCGATTCCAACTCACCAATGAAATGTTATAGAGGGTTGCAACTTTACCTATATGTAATTCAATTGGTCAGTGGTCAGACTATACCCTATACATAAGAGGAAATAAATGACCATCTAAAGAACAAAAGAATACTGGTATTTTTTCGAACATCTTCGACTTGACCAACCACGGGATCGCTTACCGATCGGTGTTTTGCTCATTTATTTTTGTTTTTGATGTAGATAAATGAGTGGATTGTACGAACGTACAGTCAGTGTCAATAAAATAAAGACACGTCATTTTATTCAAGAGATTTTGATTGGTATGGCTTTTAATTGAGTACCTACAATTAGTTTATTAAAATAATTTGTAAAATTCCTTCTAGTAATCAGTTTGAATACATATTGCTCCATACTACTAATAATTTTTAGTGGCCAAGCTACGAACTCACAATGGCAAATTTGTCCATATGAAAATACCAATTGTGACCTATAAAATATTAAATACAAATGATTATTTATGTAAGTGTCATTCTTTCTAAGTCATGTACAACGAGTTTCGGATCAAGTGCTGTACTTTAATTACTCTTTAACTTTTAACAGAATTGTAAGATTCAAGCCATAAATAAAGGAACATTTCAAATGTTTGTGCTCCAATTTCATTTTAAATTTTATCATCGATATTTTAAATTTTGATAACCGTGACGGCGCACGGCCTGAAACCGAATTGCTAGATAAATTAAGGACTTTATTTCTGATTTAAAAATGTCCATAGCCTTAAGCTGAAAACAATCTTGGATAATACCTCCTTTCAACACAAGTAAGCAACAGTAATATCGATTTGAAAACGTCACTTGCTCTTTTTTGTGTTGATATTCGTGCGATTCAAATATGTGTATAGCCTTCAACACTTTTCAAAACGTTTTTCATTGACTGTTTAAATTTTTTTTAACATTCGAAATTACGTCCCGATTGATTTCTAAATATTTATATGTACATACAAATTTTACAAAAATAGATTCACCCGATGCAATGCCTTTCTTAGCTGTAGAAAAAATTCACGAAAATCTAAACAAACTCCACTACAAACTCAAATGCACTTGTATTGGTAGATCTGAGAAAAAATCTAGATTCGCAAAAGTGCTCTGAAATCTGAAAAAAAATATTTTTGTTTGTGCCAAACGAACATAAAAAGTGATCTGAGAGCAAAAAAAGTACCTATACTCCGAGAGCGCTCAATCGAATACCACATGTATCTGCCAAAGGAACCCCTGTGGGTTTGCGAAGATTTAATATAACTCTCGGCTCTGATTTAAGGTGTGTAGTTTGCAGCGACCATGTCTATCACTGTCGAAATGCAGGAACGCTTTAAACCCAATAATTTTACATATTACACATAAACCCATATATTTGTCATCCCTTTTAACAATTTCGGTACAGGAAAGAGGTATCTATTACTACGACCCCTTTTATGTGGTATAATAATAATATAAGCATCGAAAATATGTGTCAACATGCCTCCTAACCTTTGATGAGGCATTAAAAATTAACGAACATGATTATGTTCTTTAAATTCAACACCGTTGTCAACTCCAATAAACTGTCAGTGGCAGTTGACAGCGAGAAAAGTGTCACTTTCCAAATAAAATAAAAGGTTGACACATCATTGAGAGCTTTGACTACATTTAATGGAAACTCCGATCCCAATCGCTATACGTTCGTCTAGCTCAACGAACTAGCGTGTACAATTCCTAACTGCAATATCTTAATTGTTTTGCCCTGCATTTATAATATTATTTTCAAATCTACGAACAACTGTCAAGTGTTGCTTAAAAATTTTATACTCATGCAGCTGCTGTTTTAGTGGCAAATGGCAATTGCGATACCAGTACAAAAGGAAACAGAAATCCATTTGTTTTCTTCTTTCATTTGGAGTGTGAGGGACGAAAGGGAATCGTGCAATGTGCGAAACGAAAATCTCACGAAAATGGATTCCATTCCCCAAAGGGGGGCGAGCTTGCTGACTTAACTAATGTAGATATCAATCGCAAGCGACATCGTAGAAGTCAGTGTGCGGCAGTACGGCAGAAACACGCTAAAGATTTACCTATCCTATGTTATCCATTATTGTGGAAACAGAAGCCAGAGATAAGCCGTACCAACGATTTCCTACAATTTGACAATTGATGTTATTTATTATTTATACGCTTAAAACTTTTCCTTGCATTCGAGTCTGAAGGATGGAATTTGGCTTAAATTAGTAAACAACTTTGTTGTATCGTGCCAAATGCACATGCGGTTGAACCCATTTGACGTTTTTCTCCGAAAGGTTGGTTGTGCTCTGTTAAAAGTGCACTGTGATAGGGTTTGGCTTGACGTGTAAATTTTAATTGTCATCGGTTCATTAAAGCATCTCTATCGAAGAGTTAAAATTGAAGGAGATTACGATAGTGTTTGTTTATTTAAGCTGCCACTGTCAATTATCGGGTGCTTAATGCTTATTCCTTTGAATGCAGGAGGCGTTATCTGTTATTTCGAAAATAAAGAACTATTAGCATAGCAATAGCAATATTTAGTTTCACTTCAGTGTCAGCAATATGCAGGAGTAGGATAGTTGAAAATCGGTAAAAGAAGCTGATCGAAGTCTACTGAACTAATTAAGTTAAAGCGAAAAATCCTTTTTAAAATAAAATAACCATCAGATAGATAGATAATTTATTTTTCATATTATAGATTTACATTTGGTGGGCCACCGCGCAGTTTATATACATAGATTTGATATTTATAGTATATCTTTCTACTGAACAATTAGTTTTGAATCATGATTACAAACAATAATACTATGCAATGATATACTTTGAAGGAAAAATACGTTAAAAACCTTCAATACAAAATAGAGTTAGAAAAGGGAAAGAAAAGGAAACCTTAAAAACTAAGCAGGTACATTGTAGTGAATAAATAATAAGAAGTAACAAATCTATACTAAGCAGGTACATTGTAATGGGTAAATAATAAATAAATGAGTAATAAATAGATATTAAACAATAAATAATAGATAAATAATCGTAAATAAATAAATTATTACATAAATAAATAATAAAAAAATAAATAAATAAATAAATAAATAAATAAATAAATAAATAAATACATAAATGGATAAATAAGTAAATAACAAATAATAGATAATGTATGACAAATAATAAATAATATATAACAAATATTAAATAACAAAAAAATAAATAACAAATAATAAATAATAAATTATAAATAAAAAATAATAAATAATAGGTATAATAAATAACAAATAATAATTTTTGATAACAAAGAAGCATTCAGAACAAATCAGAACATGATTAAACATTTAGGTCGTGAATCAGGGGGTTTTCGGAGATCTCACAATTGCGGAGAAATTTGATGGTCAACTTTGTAATTCGATCTTGAATCAAGTCCACATTTGCTCTGGTATGAAGATCAGTGGTTGAGTGATGCGGGGGAAGATTTAGCATCATTTTTAAGATTTTGTTTTGTGAAACTTGTAGTTTTTTGAGATGACATTTTGCTGAATTACCCCATACTTGGCAACCATATAAAAGGATTGACTGAAAAATTACTTTAAAAATTACGATCTTGTTGGCTTTGCTCAGTAAGGACTTTCTGTTTATGAAGGGGTACAACATGTTTATTGCTATACTCACTTTTTGTATTGTTTTAGCAGTATGTTCCTTAAATGTGAGTTTTGTATCTAGAATCTAGATGAATGAATAACCATCAATTTCGAAAAAAAAGATTTAAATTTGTAAATCATTATATGTATGTAAATAGGCGAAGGGAAGTACACTCAGCGTCAAACATATTTTGACAAAACTAAAATTTTATGAATTCTAGGAAGAAGAAAAAGTTAATACACAGTTTGCTGACTTAATTAACAGGCATAGGCAATTTTTAAATTCCAACTATAGTTTTTTTTTTCCACTGCGCCACCTCTCGCGATCGTCTGACAAACATCCGAGAGTATAACTGTCTTGAAAGAGCTTCTCAATTAGCCGTTTGGAATCGGCATAAAATTGTAGATCCCTTCCATTCGTTCCAAAAATAAAAAAACTCACGCAAAACGAATGGTTGTGAGAAGCGAGGCCTAGGGTCCCTCCGGACCTGTTGCGCCAACTATTTATTTATTTATTTTTTAAAACAAATGCGCAAAGTTTCGTGAAAATTAAAATAACGAAATACATAAATAACCATGGATATTAATTTGGAAGGAATTATTATCTTCATTGTCTTCCTCGTCATCTGAAGACTATAAATCACCAAAAATACTTCATTTGTATCTACAACAGGGGAAACATTTTTCAGTCGCAGTTCGACTCATTGGAGACCTTACACTCACATCGAATCTACAACCGTTGGTGCACAGAAGACAAGTCGCTGACCTATGCTTGTTCTATAGGTACTTCCATGGTAGATGTCCTGAGGAACTCAAAGACATTATCCCTCGAAATGCAACTTTTGGGCGCCCAACAAGACAGACTGCTAATGCTCATGACCATACAGTACACTTGACAACCGCGAGGACATCAACTTTCCAAAACTCCCTCTGTTACAGGACAAGCAAACTTTGGAACTCGCTTCCTGGGGATATATTTCCAGAAGACTACAATTTGCAGCAATTTAAGTGCAGAGCAAACATACATCTGCAGACATCTCGGGCGCTGTTGAAGCGTTATAGGTTCGCCTTTCCCGGGAGAAGTATATATAAAAAAAAAAAAAAAAAATGGTGTTTTTGATTTTTGACAAAATTTGAACAGCTGATATTGTCGTCAAGTTTTTTTTTTGTTATTTTTGCGTGTAGCTAGGTGAAAATCGTTGAAAGACATCGCTTGCGAGCTTTGCGATAGTGTGGGACTTGAAACACCCACTAAAAACACCCAGGGAAGGCATGATGTTACCATCCTTCCAATAATCGCACCTTCTCTTCAGACTAATTAGCAATTTTATTCTAATATGTACTTATGTACTTATGTACTGTTTTAAGGAGCTAACGTTGGTTTGCTTCCTTTTGTCTTTTAAATCATTACTACTTTGTTCGTGTGATTATGTTGTCAAATACATATTTCTTTTCTTTTTACCTAGGTAACATTTCGGGTTTGAGCGGCAGTGCCGCCGGTTGTCGGATTTCTGAACGTTTTTGGTAGAAAATAAAACCTAATTTCTATTCTTAATTAATTTTTTATAGATCAAGCGGTTTTATCCGCCTTAATCTCCTGAATACATGGTCTGTATTTAATAATTCGGTTATTTCTAAGCTAATGTGGTTGAGAAGCCTACGTCTGTGCATTTGAGCAACTTTTTTAATTTCGTCTTCAACCATTTCGATATTTAGATCTCTATGAAGATCAGCGTTACGTATGTACCAAGGTGCATTGAATATGTTCCTTAGTACTTTATTTTGGAAGACCTGAATTTTTTGTAAATTTGTTTGGCATGTGCATGCCCACAACTGGAGAGAATGTGCTCGTATAGCAATAACTTATTGTAGTTGGACAGGGATGAATATCTCCCAATAAGCCAATACATTTTACTGTATCGCATGTTCAAATCATCTTTTTTTTCTTTACGCGCGCTTTCCAACGCAGTTTAGCGTCTAGAGTCATGCCTAGATATTTGGCTGCGTTTTAATATTCCACTACATTGTTGTTAATGTAGGCTGGAATGTGTGGTACGTATACGTAAAATTCATTTCATCTAACCTGCCATTTCTTAGTCCATTCTGAAATATTGTTTGAAGCTTTTTTGTTGCTATCTCAATATTTGCTCCAACAGCAAGTACAGCAATGTCATCTGCAAAAGTTGCTATAGTGGTTTCTCCGTTTTCAGGCAGATCGCTAGTGAATAAAAGGTATAGAACTGGCTCTAAGACACTGCCTTGCGGTACACCAGCTTTAATCTCTCTTAATGTTGAGTATTCTGTATCTTGTTTAATTCTGAAGAATCGATCTGATATATAAGACTCCAGAATTGTCGAATACTGCTTCGGCAGTTGTTTTTGTAATTTGTGTATCAGTCCTTTGTGCCAGACTTTATCGAAAGCTTGTGCTATATCAAGAAATATTGAACAGTACACATTTTTCTCTTCAAATGCTTTTTCGATCTTATCTGTGATTCTATGCACTTGATCAATTGTAGAGTGCTTATTTCTAAATCCAAATTGGTGATTTGGGACTAGAGATTTTTCATCGATTATTTTTTGCAGGCGTTTACCAGAATTTCAAATAACTTTGAACAACAATTGGTAGTATCGATTTTGGGTGATATGAGGTTACTTCGCTTGATGGTTTGCCTGGTTTTGGTATCATTATTACCTCCGCGACCTTCCACATGCTTCTCAACTTAAATGCAGAATCTATAATCTGCGCTAGTTTTTTTAGACCTTTTTGTGGTAATTGTTTTAAGATTTCCCCTGTAATCAAATCAAACCCTGGGCCTTTTTTATATTTATATTTTCTTTTATTTCTTTGGCAAGTTCTTTAGCTGTTACCGATCGAATTGGTCGATCTTCTTCGCACCTTTCTTTGATTCCTTGGTAACTTTTATCTTCATAGGGTTTGAAGACGTCCTCAAGATAATCTGCAAAAGTGTTTGCTTTCTCTTGGCTGCTTTTTGCCCAGTTACCTTCTTTCGTTTTTTACTGGAGGAATATGGGCTATTGGTCAGTTCATTTTCTTTGTTGCCTTCCAGAGCGAGTAGTCGGTACTAGCATCATTTGTAAGACTGCTATAAGGTAAGTTTTTGAAGACTCATTCTTGAATTCTTTTATAGAATTTCTGAGCTTATTATTTAAGTTGTTTAGTGTGGTTTTCTTGCTTGGCGCCCTTGTCTGTTGCCAACGCTTTCTAGCTTTCCTCTTTCGTGAAATGATTTCACATATATTTCGCGAGGGTAAGAGTTTTGCTTAATCTTTTTTTTTTATTGTTTTAGGAGTTGCTGCCCATGCAGATTTTTGTATGTTCAGTGTTAGTCTTTGCACTGCTTTTTCTAGTTCGTCTACTGTTTGATTAGCTGATGATAGTTGGATACTTTCTTTCAATATCTGTCGAAAGTAGTTCCAATCAGTCAGTCTATTAACAAGTTTTGGACTTTGTTCTTTTATCATTATTTTACCGCCAAGTGCAAAAAGTACTGAGGAGTGATCTGATTGAAGATCAGGGCCTTCTTCCACATTTGTTTTATTTGAGGATATATTTTTAGATATAAAGAAGTCGACTAGATCTGGGGTTTTATTCCTATCTGTTTGCCAATAGGTAGGTTTTCCCGTCGAGTGGTATTTCGCGCCATCTTCTTTAATACATTTATAAAGTTCTCTACCTCTAGTGTTTGTTAGTCTAGATCCCCAATATTTATTCTTGGCATTAAAATCACCCGTTTTATTCTATAGCTAGGAGAGCAATATACTGATGCAACGGATAGTTGGCCACTGGTCGTTTTTATACATATGGAAATTCCTTGGATGGCTTGGATGATTGGAATTTTGCTCTAAATGGTGTTCAATCGTGTTCTTTATTACCACTGCAGCCCCGCCTTTTGCGCAGTTATGTGGATGTGGGGAGTTATATAATTTATATCCCTTCAGTTTAAGGTCAGAATTTAATTTGAAGTGCGTCTCTGAAATAACACATACATATGTATATCTGGTTTATATCGAAAGTCACTTGTATCTCCTGCTTTCGATTCTCGAAACCATTAGCATTCCATTCTAGAATTTTGGTTTTATTCATCATCTTTGTCTTTTTGGTACAGCTCTTTTATTGCTGTTCTGTCTCTCTAGCAACGATATTCTATCTAATATCATTTTATTGTTATTTTCCATGGAACCTATTTAGGACTTGTTTCATGAGGGTTTCCATTGCATTGTGTGGCTCTGTTTTGCGTTTTACGGCTTTCTCTGCCGGTATTTGTAATGTTTTTGATGCTGCCTGAGCATATGTCATTTTATGGCCCGCTGTCTTTTGTATTGCGTTCTTTTTGATGATCACTTGATCTTTCGCTTTTTCTTTTTGTGGGCTCTTTTGTTAGTCCTTTTTTGGCCTTTTGGGCTTCCTTATTGGAGCTTTTAAGTGGTTTCTTTTGTTTTTTATCTTTTGCAAGTTGCATTTCTTTTGCAACTAAGCATCAGTAACGCACTAATCCATCTACAAAAGCAGATCAATTTCGTTGCATGCTCCATGAACAGCGTTAGTGTGAGATCGGAAAAAAGTGCCTGGTGGTCCCAATGCAAAACGACATTATAATATATTGTAACGAAGTTCTTTATTATAAAGTGGCGTACCTTCGCAGAACGGGAAAGACATATTCAGCGTCCAGAATTGCGACAAGTTTTGCGAAATAATGAAGTTGATTTCAAAATAATTTTAAATAACTTCTCCTGGAATTCAGTATCAAATTAGGCGTATATTTTAAGCATAACTTCAATACAAAGTCTAAAGATATATTTATCCAGAATGTCAAAAATATTTTTTTTTTCACAGACGACGCACCAATTTTGTAATCCAAAAACTATTAAGCAAGTTTTCGAGCGCATGACTGTCTGAGAGAGTTCTTTTATCTAAATAGAAATCACGACGGACAACACATAATTTACATTATAGACGTACCCACTCATAGCTAATCTATGTAGATAAACTATACTTAAACTTTCATATTCCAACCTACCTTTAGAAGCTCCTTTCTTTGCAAAACCGCTTTCTGCTTAAAAACGAGCTTGTTCAGCAATAAATTGTACAGACCCCATATAGCATCAGCCAATGAAAGGAAAATCATGTGCACACAATGGCAAGCTTATTGGTCCATTAAAGACTTTGAATATCATCCCATCGAAGTATTACCACAATCATACAATTTCTATACCAACATGGATATATATATATAATCTGATTTTAATAACTATACGGAAGTGCATTACGCTAAAAATTTGCCCGATTATTGGTCAATCTGAAAATTTATACGGCACAAAGCTTTACGTTATCCGCAGGTGATGGTAAGCTTATTCCTTAACATGTTCGTTACAATATGCGCGAAGGATGCATTTACCTTTACAAATTCAAATTTTACCCAACGAATAAAATGAGGGGTTGCAAACTGTATTTACTTCCTCAGCACACATTGTGTCACACAGCATTATTCTGTGTATCCATTGGAGCACACAAATAACATCAAATAATATATTCGAATGGCAAACGGATGTGCGGTGGGATAAAGCTTTATTTATCCACTCTTGAAGTTTTGTTATGATCGCAGGATATCTGTTCAGACCGAATTTCGTTTGCAGTGCAAAGTGAGTTCTCACACCGTGCAGACATCTCGAATTTGCTTGGACCTCAATTCAAACAGTGTTAACATATTTCTTTTCATTCTTAAATAATACCGTTGTTTTATTTTTTGTTCAAATTGTGATTGAGTGATTCTATCTTATGTGAAGTGTTTTTGGCATTCAGTTTATGTTATGGTAACGTTTCGAAAATGTAACACACAAAGGGATGTTCATAGTTCAACCCATTTTAATTACAATCGCAGGGATACGCTGAATATTTGTTAGATTTGTTGAAATGCAATTTAAAAAGCAAACAATCACAGTCATAGACGCCACAGAGAATACGTGCGACACGAATAACTTTCATGATGACGACGACAATGAAGAGGACCCATCGAAGCGGACGTTTGGTAAATATTAATATTACAATGAAAACGAAACTGAACATGTAGGTAGCTTGTTGAAATTGGGCAGAATTTCAACTGTGACATTTGTTTAAATAATCATGACACTTGTATCCTTTTGATTGTTGCTCAGAAAGCCCTTTTAATTGAGTTGGCTTTCGGGCAATAATTAAAAACAAACAAGGTGTCATCGCATCGAATTTAAATTATTATCTTGCTGACAACATAATGATTCCGTTTCTGTATGTAAAATATTTCAAAACAATTGACGAAATTCTGTCCCTGTACCCGAATTTTTCTTTAAGAAAAATATACCTGTTGGTTACTTAACAAACAAACATTTCAGTTCATAAGTTTAACGCAGCCTTTATTAATAATGGGGTATAACTCTGTTATGTACTAAAATATTAAAGTAGACTTAACGTGATTATTTTATATATTAAATGTACCTACCTATAGCAATTTAAATTTTCTTTTCCAAAGATTTCTTTTTAACAATTTTTGTAGCACTCTCCCACACTACTACGAAAAAAACTGAAACAAAGTGCAGATTTTTAAGAATACAAAAAACAAAGTACATACGATTTTATTTGTTGAAAGATTTTTTGAAAATAAAGGATAGGATATAACATATAATATTTGCGATCTTCACAATCAAAATAGTCATGTAGATGTAACTTATGTACCTAATTGAATTTTTAAAAATTAAAAAAAAAAGAGAGTGTGCTTGTGACCACACATCACTAGACGTGAAACTTCTCTCTCTAAATGCGAATGTTAAATTGTATTGTATTGTAGTTGAATTGAATTAAAAAAAAAAGCAATTTAAAAAAAACAAGTCTTTATAATATTATAATCTTAGTACAACGATTCATTCATTTAAAAAGTTTTCATAACACAATTCAATCCAACGTTTTAAATTTTTAGAGTTATCGTTTGTATTTAGATTTAATTTAATCAACTGACTCAGCAGTATAATGTCTGCGTAAGACCAAGCTTTACAGTTCAATCTCCGGGACCAGCATGCCCACATAAGTCATCACTTTAAGAATTAAGTTGATGAATGTATGAAAAAATTTATTATATCCTATCTTTCAAACTACAACCAACCATATACTATACATCCACAAAATTAAATTGAAATCAATTGAATAGTTTTGGAGATCGTCAGCAGTGCCACCTATCGGGTCCAAAACTATCCTATCTTTCGCACCCACAAAACTTCATTGAAATCGGTTCAGTGGTTTAGAATATCTTCAACATCGCCACCTTTCGGGTCCAAAACTATCCTACCTTTCAAATTGCAGCCGACCATACACACCCACAAAATTTCACATCAAAAACTGAAACCCCCTATTGATAAACAAATTTAATCTGACAGTTAAAAATGCGAACGTGTTTAAAAAAAAAAAAAAAAAAAAAACACAGAGGGGCCGTATTTTAATTATAAATAGGTACTCAAACTTTAAGTCTACATGCACATTCGTTTGTAAAAATAAAGCTATAAATAAAACAATAAATACTAGATAACATTATTGCACTCATCGCTGTAGTATTAACAAGTTTCCCGGCAAAGAATAATTTGACGGCTGATAGCTGATGTCTGCTCATGTTGTTTTGTTTTACCATTTTACCCTGATTGCAGACTTAACGTTTACCGTTTCTTTGATCATGATTTAAACCCGAGCCTATATGCCCGAAATTATACCTCCCAAAATTATGAAATGTCACTTTTAAATTCTGTTACTCTGAGAAAAAAAAATTATTTTAGCCATTTACAAAATACTTCATCAAAGTCAATATTCAATCCTTTTTTCTTTTTTTTTCGTTTGGCGTATATATAGGGGGAGTTCAAAAAGTTATTTCCGTAAGACTGATAGTTTGCTCATACCATACCCTATTCACATGGAGCCGAAAACCGGGGTACGGCAAAAACACTTGAAAACTTCAATGAAAACAGACGAATTTCAACCGTTGGGTTGTTGAAAGGAAACAAACAAACCATTTACAATATTCAGCAGAACAGAACAGCTGACCTAACAAATGTTACATCAAGTCACAACAGACAATACACAACTTATTACTTTTTTTTAGATTCAGAGCAGTTTTGAGAGTCTCGATTTCCGAGCGAGAATCACACCTACTTACACTAACACCAAAATATTTGTCATTTGTCATTTGGGTGCTTCAGTATTTATCAACATAAATTTAATGGATTTTTATAAACACAAATTACAATTTAAGAAGAATGTTCCATTGAAAAATCTGAAATCTGAGAGCCAAATCTGAAAATCCCAATGGAAAACGACATTTAAATCATTTTCCACAATTAATTGATGGCTAATATTATTTTTAAATGCACTTAATTAATTTTATTTGTTAATTAATGCGATCGAAATTTGTAACCAAAAAGCCCCAACTCAGTATTTTGAAGTTTCGTATCAATGCTAGCCCACCAAAACAAGGAGACGGTAAATCAGCCGAAGCTGGTGGTCGCAGTTTTGTCTCTGATTGAAATCTCAAACAAAAACTAGTTGGTGTGGTGTTCGGTGTGAATGCATCGACTAGTTTTCGGCGTGGTGTGATGTGTGAATAGGGTATTACTTATGTTGAATTCCATTGGTTTCACTCGGAGATCCACTCATTCTGCAATCCAATGGAACAAGAGAACTGCTTCTGATTGAATCCACAAAAGTATTGTTGAAATATAAAAAAAAAATTGGTGCGACTGTATCCAACAGTCCCGAAATATGTGTATGTGTAAACACCGTGCGTGCGGTATGTGTGTGGCTTGATACACGTCATTGAGAAAAGAGGGAATTGTTATAACCGTATTCTTGATATATTATAAAATAACAAATACCCGTTTGCATTTCCATCCCCGCAATCTAAATGACATCAACTGTTACACAGTAAATGAAAGTGTCATTGGAATTTCATTCGACTTGCATTGCATATTGTAGGGGTGCTGGTCAACGACATTTTTGTTAGTTGTTGTCCAGCTGTGATTTCTGCGTGCCTGGTAATTCACGAAAGATTTAGCACCGAATTTCCTCGAGATATCCGTCACAGGGAAGAAATGTGAGACCATCATATATGAAAAACATGCTTTATTTCACATCAACAAAAAGCTGAAATTAATATGCCCCAGCTGATAAATGTATGAAAGGATAAAAACGTATGCGCTGATAAAATGTATGCAGTGATAAAACACAGTGACGCAATTTCTGTCCCCGCAAGTTAAATGTGTGGAATTACTCCACCAGATTCAAAAAAAATGTTTGCAGTGATAAAACACAGTGACGCATTTCCGTGACGCATTTCCGTCCCCGCAAGTTAAATGTGTGGAATTACTCCACCAGATTCCAATAACGCGCGCTTTGTTGTTTACACATCAAAAGATATAATATACGGCTGCTGTCCGCTCATTTGTATAAAATACAGAAAATTACACTTGTGTGATTGCCTCTCGAGTGGATAGAATCCACTTCAAATCGAGAAGCGAAATTCTCTTCTCAGAATCACCAAAAGAGTATTTCTTCAGAAGCGATTTTTCCTAAGTAATAAGTTGACAACTCGTATATCGCTGACTTATGTTACCGACCAACCTAGTTTTTTGCGTTCAGGGTACATCTAGTCCAAACCAATCTAGTCGACTTAAGATAGGTAACCAGTATTTTGAGTCTACCCAATAAATGCGTTATTGTAGAACAGAAGCTAGGATTTTTTCCGAAAATTTTCTATTTTTTAAATATTATATTTAATTTACAATTGTATTTTTTTTTCTATTCACAGCATTTGAGATGTATTCAAAAAGTTGCTTCCACGGACAAAATGTAATAATATATCAACCGATTACGACAACCGTTAACGGGAATAGATGCGCCATAAAAATTCATATTAAATCATTGTAATTGCTATTTTGCAAAGTTATATCCCTATTTTGTATGTAGGTAATGCAAGACACTGTACCAGATGAAATCGCACGCACAGTGCGTTTTTAAAATTGAAATCACTAAAAATTAAAAAAAAACCATTACCAACCATTATGTGATTCGAATCTGATATTTCTTGAAGAAATAAGTAAGGAATTTTTATTTTTTTTTTTTATTATCATAGAAGTAGTTTTACTTTATTCTATTATTCGCAGTTAAAAAAAGTTTGGATTCGGTTTTTTTAGGAAATTACTGTGAATGTTTAACCTTTTACCGTCTTATTTATTAAGATGGGTTGGAGGTAGATACTGGAACGTGAGAGCCGCAAAATGACACTTAACAACAAAAAAAAAAAAAACAATGTATAAAGGTATACCTACAAGCTGATTATTAATAAATAAAGAAATAAAATAAAACAAAGAGTGCGTGTGGTCAAAAACCACACGCGAGATGTGAAGCTTCTCTCGCTAAATGTGGATGTTGAATTGAATAGGTATGTGTTGTAGTTGAACTGTATCAAGAAATTTTATTTGAGAACCAAATCTTTATAACATTATAATCTTAATACACAGTAGATAAGTGCATTCATTCATTTAAAAAGTGTTCGCAATCAAATCTAAGGATTTCTATTTCTATTTTTAGAGTTTTTGTTTAGATTTTGTTTTTATATCGTTACAAATATGATTTAATTTAATCAACTGATTCAGTAGTCTAGTGTCTGTGTAAAACCCAGTTCACTCCCCAGGTCGAGCTTGCCCATATAAGTAGATACCAGTGGCGTCTCGTCAGGATGTGCAAGGTGTGCATTGCATACCCGGATCTAATGAAAAAAAATCCCTCATAAAACACTGTGTAATAATAATAGCACACACAAATAATTATGATATGCACAATATAACACAACCCGTAAATCCTCCATCACACAGCCTACACCGTACACCATATTCCATATTCATATTCATATCCTTCCTAATTTTTCGTTCAAAATTGTTTCATGGTTGAGAAAAAAAAAAAAAAATAATAATAACAAACTCGCATTAATTTCATCACAACTAATTCATTCATTCATCAAAACTATCTATATACCTACCTAACCTACAAGATTATCCCTGTATTCATCCCCATCGTCATCCGTTACCCGCACGCCGTACATAAAACCGCTTTACTTTGATGAACTTGAAGGCACACCCATCTAAAGAATTCACGCGACGCCACTGGTAGATACATATTCACTTTAAGAATTAAGTTGAACGAATTTAAAAAACAGCACCACAGAACCAATCGCGCCAATAGATGTTTCACTTTTCACATCAAAAATCTCTCATATTACCTGATAAAATGTTGGTTTATTTTAATTTGGTTCTTAGTTAAGAAGTTAGTTAGTTTTCTTTTTTGTTTTGTGCAAAGTTTTAGATTGAACAAAGCTGCCCTTAAGTAGTGGCAATATTTTATGACTAGCTCCTTCTGAGCTATTGAAATTCAAAAAATACAAGTTTACAATACTCATTTGATAGGTACTTAAGTGTGTGCTGGACAACAAAACTTTCCTCATCATTAGAGGTACTGGCTGAAGGAGGAAACCAATGGTTAGTTGGAAATAATTATATTGTTATTTTATTACTGCTATTTATTTATTTAATGTCATTTTCCATTGATTTAAGAGTCAGGGCAATTTTGCGAGTCTCGATTTCTGAGCAAGATTTACACCTATTTGCACTTACACCAAAACATTTGTCATTAAAATGTGTTTACTTACGTTTTTAGACAAGTCTGTGAAAAATACGGAAAAAAATAGATTTGGACGCTGCAATGGATATTGACAAATGCAAAGAAAGAAAATTATCGTTTTATGCACGAAAAATCTGAAATCTGAGAGCAAAATCTGAAAATCCAAATGGAAAATGACATTACATTTTCATGCCCTCGTAAACAATCAAATTTAACAAACAAAATATTTTCGATTGTCGGCTGTTAGATGTCAAAATAACTTAACGAAAATAAAACCACATACTGAGACTACCAAACTCAAACCTAAACGAATGTGAGCAAAAAAGCAAAATTTCGCTTTCGCGTGATTTCTTTCGTTTTTTGAAATACGAAAGTGGTTTTCGTTTCGTTTTTTTTACAGAATCTCACCACTGGGTTTTCCCTCAGATTTGCTTCAGATTTACCAATAAAAGTGCGTTTGACTTTGACAATTGGTGGAGTTTGTTTACCTACGTTTTCGTGCAGTTTTTCTACTGCAGAGTAAAGCATTGCATAGAGTGAATCTATTTTTTTAAATTATTTATGTATAAATATTTAGAAATCAATATAAATTGAAAACGCTTTGAAAAGTGTCGAATCGCACGAATATCAACACAAAAAAGAGCAAGTGACGTTTGTGAGTTCGATTAGCCACACGAAATCTGAAATCTGAGAAGCTCAATCGATCACCACAATAAATTTTGTATTAAAACATTAAAACATAAATAATTTACAAAAAAAGATACACCCCATGGAATATCTTTCTTTGCAGTAGAAAAACTTCACGAAATCGTTAATATACTCCACCAGTTGTCACACTCAAACGCACTTGTATATTGGTTAATCTGAAAAAAAAAAATCTAGATTCGCAAAAGTGCTCTGAAATCTGAAAAAGATTGCTTTTTTTTGTGCCAAACGAACATAAAAAGTGCTCTGAGAGCGCCCAATCGAATACCACATATATGTCTCAGGGCCAATCACGAAAACAAAATACATTGTCTATAAAGAAATCCTTACAAAAAAAAAAAAAAAAAAAAAAACAGTTTAAGTAGGTAACAGTTTTTCTGAAAAGGTGCATTTTAATAGAGTCCCACGCGGGCGAAGTCGCGGGTAACTGCTAGTCGGAAATAAAAAGTGACCTAGAGCAAAAAAAGTGCCCTGAAGTCTGAGAGTGCCCAATCGAATACCACATTAATTACAAAAATGGCTATCCAACATGAATCTGTGTTACAAAATAAGGGCAGAAGTTTGTTAATAAGGAGCTGACAATTCATAATGGTTAAAAATGGTTGCTTAGACAGCTGTACTAGTGGTACTATTAGAAGTGTTTTTATTATGCTCACATGATCCATATAGATAATTGATGTTCATGGTTTAGATCAACAACAGTTCAATCTCGTATTATTGTTGTAAAGCATGCAAATCAATGATCTATATAGATCATGTGGGCATACTATAAAAACGCCTATTGATACATTTCGCTGGGATTCGAAAAGATAAAACACCATTCTGTTAACTTTTCTAATAAAATCACTTTTATGGATTATAGTAATAATTCACTTTTTAAGTACCAAAACAATTCTTAGAGGAATCAAACCAATCACTTAATTCACTGTATTACTTTACACTTAATTATCTTCACAACCGATTAACAACTTTACCAATTACTGTTTAAAAGTCAACTGTTCATCCCTGTTCTCAAACCTGCTGTCCTATAACCCTAGTAGATATATATTCCAACTATTCCAGCTGGTTCTAGAATTAGCTAGAAACTTGTCAGATAAGTGTGATGGGTTACAAATATTTGACAGCTTCGGGTCTTCAATTGGAAGTGGAACTTATTTGGTGACTAATGGGTTGCTTGCACTCCACCGTTTTAGGTTCCATGCTACATTCCACACCACACTATTTTCAAATTGGAAACTACAGCTCTGCTACAGTACGTAGTTTTACTTATGTCGTTTTCCATTGGGATTTTCAGATTACGTCTAATGCTAATTTGCTCTCAGATTACAGATTTTTCGTGCCCAATAGAACATAAAACGTTATTTTTCTTCCTTTGAATCTGTGGTGGTGCGTGTTTTAAAAGTCAGCTGTTCTTAAATTGTAATTTGTGTTTATAAGAATCAATTCAACTTATGCTAATATCTATTGCAGCGGCCAAATGTAATTTGCTCTCTATTTTTCATAGACTTCTCGTCTAAAAACGTAAGTAAACACACTTTAAAGTTTGACAAATGACAAATGTTTTGGTGTTAGTGCAAATTGGTGTGAATCTCGCTCGGATATCGAGATTCGCAATATTGCTCTGACTTCCAAAAAAAGTGTTTTTTTTGCGGCCAATGGAACATGAAATCTGACAGCCAGCTGATTTCGAGAACAAAAAAACTGCTTTGAATCTGAAAAATAGTGTTTTTTCTATCACAATGGAAAACGACATTAAACAACAAACGATTAGGTATTTAATGTCGTTTTCGATTTGGCAAAAAGATACATACATTTTTTTATATCTAAATTTTATGTTTGATTTGTCAAAAAAAACAACTTTCTTATTGATCTGAGGCACCTTTGAGAAATCTCAATATTTTCTCATACTTTCACTAATTCACAGCTGGCGGTTACAATAACTGTTAATCGTTGGAAAAATTGTTTTTTTTTTTTTTGGTTAATTATTCAGTTTTCGCATGTGGGAGCGAGTTTTTATATTAAATAATTTCGAAATGCGTTATTATAAATGTGTGAAAATCAATCGAAATTGATTTGGCTGCAGAAATCTGAAATTTCAAATCAAAATCTGAAAAGTCAAACATAAAAATGTCTTCTGTAAGGCCACAGTTATAGCCATACGTAAAATGAAAACGTAAAACAAATTTCTTTTGCTTTTTTTACCATGGTCTTAAAATGTGGCTTATGAATTAAAAAGTTAGTTTATCAAAAAAAATAGCAAATTACCTTTAACTTTTCTAAAATAAGAATTCATAAATTACTCCGTACGAAAAACTTTCCGAAAACGAAAAAATTAAAAAAAAATTTCTAGAAAATTTAAATATAAAAGTTTTTTTTTTATAAACTAACTTTATAATTCATAAGCAACATTTTAAGACCAAGACTGAGTTCAACCATCAAGTTTAAGTGGTCAAAAAAGCAAAAGAAAATGTTTACGGTTTCGTTTTACGTATTGTGGTAAATCAGGCACTTAGTGAATCAGGCACTTAGTGAATCAGACACTTAGGAATTGTGGTGAATCGGGCACTCTGTTTCCCTCCAAGTTCCACTTCCAATTGGAGACTTGAATCTCCCATGTCAAGTTATTCTAGTACAATCTAGATAGGAGTTGGAATATACATCTGGAATCTATTTACTTCTGGAAAATTCTCCGATAGGTGGCAGCGCGGATATAAAAGGGGCGCGTTGACAACAGAGATGGACAGTTGATTTTTAGCCCGCGATTGTCAAGTTCGAAAGAGTAATCGGTGAAGAGATAAATAAGTGTAAAGTAATAAAGTGAATAAAGCGATTGGATTGAAACGTTTAAGAATTGATTTAAGTGATATTGTCGTGGTACTTAAATAAGTGAATATTTACAAAGTGTAAATAAAGAGATTTTATTAGAAAAGTTAAACAGAAAAGTGTTTTATCTTTTTGAATCCCAGCCTGAATGTAACAGTATGGTATGGCTATAACGGGCCTAAAGTGAGACAATAGGCGTTTTTCTTTTTTAGTTCAGAGCACAACCTGAACTGTTATACAAAAAGTTTGTGTTTCTTTTTTAGCTCAGACACTTCAGAGCTCGAATTTGTGTTTCTTTTTTCGTTCAGAGCATGATCAGAGCGCGCTCTATGAGCTCAGAACTAATTGACTGAGCAGGCTGAGTAAAATGCTGATTACACATAAACAATCACACTTCCAGTCATATTTGAGAGAAAAAAAAAAAAGGAAAAACAGAAAATCCTCAGAACGATCTGAGCACGCTCGGTTCAGAGCGCGCTCATATAGCTCGAGCTCAGTTCAGTGCTCAGCTCTGAACTAAAAAAGAAAAACGCCTAATAAGCGCGTTTTTTTAGCTTTGATCTCAGCAAAGCAAAATAAAGTAGGATTTTCGCACGTAATTACAACAACTACGCTCTACTTGACACTTCGAGGAATCACAGTAGTTGTTGTAATTGCGTGCTGATAATCCTACTTTACTTTGCTTTGCTGAGATCGAAGTTCAAAAAAACAGGCCTTATAATAATTGAAAAAAGGTTGTAGGTATATTCAGGCGGTTCAACGTCTCTCACTAAGTAGCCAGTCGAACTACTGTACCAAACATTATTCAATGTGCAGAAAAATTCAATATTTTGTATATACCTAGGTATATACAAAATAACTTTTTTCTAATAATTATCATATAAAACAACACCGATGTCTTCACTTACTACTCCTATACTCCATATAGAACATACCCAGTCATTTGGACTTCATATTTGAACTCTATCCACGGCAGTGACTGGCACGAAATAAAACGAACAACCCTAATTCGAGGGGTAATATGCCAAATATGAACGTCAACGTCAAGTGAAGGAAATTTGACCAAGCATTCAAGCAAATAAATTAATATAATTTGTCGCTTGCTCGTTTGTGTTTTTATTTCAAAGGTTTAAAGGTACATACAAATATAATTAATACTTACAGACACACAATTCAATATTTTGTATATACCTAGGTATATACAAAATAACTTTTTTCTAATAATTATCATATAAAACAACACCGATGTCTTCACTTACTACTCCTATACTCCATATAGAACATACCCAGTCATTTGGACTTCATATTTGAACTCTATCCACGGCAGTGACTGGCACGAAATAAAACGAACAACCCTAATTCGAGGGGTAATATGCCAAATATGAACGTCAACGTCAAGTGAAGGAAATTTGACCAAGCATTCAAGCAAATAAATTAATATAATTTGTCGCTTGCTCGTTTGTGTTTTTATTTCAAAGGTTTAAAGGTACATACAAATATAATTAATACTTACAGACACACAACTTACTGCAACCCAGATCAAATCCATTTCACCATGATAGAATCACCGATTGTGCTAATTGCATCCGAAGGAAAGGTTAGCCCGTTAGAAATAATCAACAGTAAGAAATGCAACCGAGTGAATTTTGTAAAATAAATCCAATTGTCTTGCACCTCTTTTTGTGTAGAAATTCGTAAAATTGACGAAAAAGAAGATCATGTGTCCATTGACGTTGGTACTCCCCTTAATTACAAGGCGTACAAATACAGTTTGACAACGAAGTACTACAAGACGAATTTGCTACTACTGCCGCTCGAAACCGAACTTGATTTAGTGCCTGCGGAAATAATTGAAAGCGTCGAAGCCTTCCTGATTTATTTCGATTCTGGAAATGTATGCATCGCAACAGATGTGTTCAAATTGTCTTATACAGAATTTTCTCTTTAGCGTGGTTTTTCCAAAAAGTTTAGTTTCTACGCGGACTTTGTAAAATCTCACCAAATTGAACTGGGTATATTGCTATGTGATCGGCTATATGACGACTCCAACGAGGGTATTACGTACAAAGAAGCCAAACAAGGTTGCAATTTATTGTTCGATGTGATAGAATTGGAGCGGTCAAGAGAAGAAGATGAAGAGGATGATCCAAACGATCCACTTGGCTATGATGAGGTACAACAAGCTTTGAGAAGTTTCGTTTGGTCTAACATTGATGTCAGTTCTGGTGGTAAGATTGATTTGGTTTGAACTGGGTGCATTAACTGTTTGTTTGTTTTTCTTGATTTAGCAAACAAAAACTTTTTGAAAACAATTGGCCTGTCATCGCCCAGCAATGCTGAGCCAAGTTCAACTGAGAATTCCGTTGAAGCCCAATTGGAAATATTTGAAAACCTGCTCTCCCAAGTGCAATCGTTTGGTGCAGAGACGGCAACATGGTCGCGGGATCAGGTGTTGGACCATGCAGAGAAACTGGCCGAAGAGTTCATTCGAATGATGAATGAGGATGGTGGTGTCGATGATGATGATGATGACGCCGAGGATGATGGTGTCGCGGTCAGCAACGTTGTGAATGGGAGCAGCAAATAGTTTAAATTTGGGGGTAATGGGTTTGAAGGCTTAGGTACAGTTAAATTATATGTTAAACATAGTTTAGAGAATATATATGAGGATTATATAACAAAAATATTCCAAGACAAAATAAACAAGAGAAGTACGTTTATAAAGCGATGAACAGAAGTTTTTATTTATGTGGTATTCGATTGGGCGCTCTTTTTGCTCTCAGATCAGTTTTTATGTTCGTTTGGTACAAAAAAAGCAGTCTTTTTCAGATTTCGGAGCACTTTTACGAATCTAGATATTTTCTCAGATTTACCAACGCAAGTGCGTTTGAGTTTGACAACTGGTGGGGGGCGTTTAGGTTTTCGTGAATTTGTTCTACAGAAAAGAAAGGCATTGCATCGGGTGAATCTATTTTTGTAAATTGGTTATGTATAAACATTTAAAAATCAATCGAGACGCAATATTCGAATGTTAATTGAAAATCTAAGCAATGAATGGAAAACGCTTTGAAAAGTGTTGAAGGCTGCACATATTCGATTCGCACGAATATTATCACAAAAAAGAGCAAGTGACGTTTTTATGTTCGATTTGCCACACGAAATCTGAAATCTGAGAGCGAATCTGAAGAAGCCCAAACGAATACCACATCAGTGTTGTAGCTGATGGTATTTTATTCGTTTTTTTTTTATATGTGTCATTTTTATGAAGTGGAAAAAGTCCGACGTAGTACAAAGTTGGTGAAGCATGCTTACAACTGAAAAGCACTTGAATGCGGATGCAAAATCGTTTCTTATGCAATTTATATGAAAACCAATAAAACTAACATACATGAGTATGTAGCGCTTGAACAAGTTTTGGCCGACCAATGTATCGTGATTTGCGTTTAACCCCCATTTAGTTTCTGTATCGGGAAGGTTCCCCCAATTTACATGCCCACATTGGGCGCCAATTTGTACAAAAATAATTATTTTATACGAAATTTTTAGAATGCTTCTTATATAAGTAGGTCTAAAGACATAGAAACATCGGTCAAATATAATATTTTAAAAGAAGTTTAACGAAGGAAAACAAGGACAGATCATTCCGAATTATAGATAAATGTCGGAATAGAAAAGCACAGATTTGTTTTGAAGGACACAAAAGATGTTCTACCGATTCAGCTGCTGCAATAAAATAACACTGAAATGTCATTCAATGGACAAAACAGCACAACTAATGTTAATGTTAGTGGAAACATTGTTTAGAGTTGTTTTTTATTAATTTCAAAATAATTCTTTGTAAATAAAAAGAAGCAAACTGATTATGCATCTGATTTGAACATTTTTTTAAGAGCCAATTACTTTGTTTGGTTCAAAGTTCGGGACTGAGAGGCTATTTGTATTCTTATTGACGACTGGAGGATCGAAATTGACGGTTAATTTTAGGAACTAAAAAATACAAAAATCGTTTTGGAATCCAAGCCGAAGAATAGAAATTTTACCGAAAAGCAAACTTAATGCCGTAATTGACAAACAAACAACGTTAATGTCGTTTTCCATTGGTACCACCATATATATTTTCAGATCTCAAATTTTACGCGGTTCATGGAACATGCATCGATATTGATCTGCTGTTGTATATGGATTAGTGCGTTATTTGGCAGCAAATCGACTTGAAAAACGTTTTCCCTGTTGCAGACATAAATGGAATATTTTTTGTGATTCGTAGTCCTCAAATGACGAGGAAGACGAAGACGATAATTATTCCTCCGAAATCATATCCATAGCTATTTGTGCAAAGGTGATGGTCTTTGTATTTGTGTCTTGCATTATTTTGGTTTTCACGAAACTTTGCGCATTTGTATATATCAAATCAAATATAAGGTCTGTTCCTTTACTTTTGAATGGAAAATACTGTCAAAATGACAGGGGTGGAAATAAGTTCTCTCACGGCGAGAGACATTTAGGAAAAAGTTAGGGAACGCTTTTGTAGTAGGTAATCTATGAAAAATGACGGATACATAATTCAAAAAGTGGTATGACGGAAAGACGTTAAAATAGAAATTATCGAACTTCTTTTGGATGAATCCGAGTATGCGGAAGATTTTTTACTGCCTGAATGATAAGCATTCGAGTTTTCGAGAAGAGGAAAAAGCAACCCTGCATTAAGAATGCATGGAGCCATGGAGGAGATTGCTCCTTGTTCCAGCGAGGAAGAATTTCGTTGCCACTTTCGAAAATAATCTTATGTCGTATTCGTTTGGGCGCTCTCAGATCACTTTTTTTGCTATCAGAGCAGTTTGTATGTTCGTTTGGTACAAAAAAAAACAATCTTTTTCAGATTTCAGAGCACTTTTGCGAATCTAGATATTTTCTCAGATTTACCAATACAAGTGCGCTTGAGTTTGACAGTTGGTGGAGGACGTTAAGGTTTTCGTGAATTTTTTCTAAAGCAAAGAAAGTCATTGCATCGGGTGAATCTATTTTTGTAAATTATTTATGTATAAATATATAAAAATCAATCGGGACGCAAATTTCGAATGTTTTAATTTAAAATTTAACCAGTGAATGGAAAACGCTTTGAAAAGTGTTGAAGGCTACACATATTCGATTCCCACGAATATTCACCCCTATCGAGGTATCCGTTCGGAGAAAATTCCGATACGAAAGTGAAATCCGATCGGAACTCAAATTGCGTTCGAAGTATCCGTTTCGGAACAAAATAAATGAAGCATATATGTAAACGCGTTTATTTCACATGAATATATTCCGCAGCAATTCGTTGTCGGAGAGCTTCGGAAAAAACTGCCGTGTGGCTGTCAAAAATAAGTGGTATAACGCGGTTCCACGCAATGCGATAAGGTGCGCTATATGCCATTGGAGAATTTTTCCGAAAGTTGTATCGGAACGGATACCTCGAATGGAAATTCTCCGATTTCGTACAGATCGGAGAAAATTCCGTTCCGAACGGATACCTCGATAGGGGTGATTATCACAAAAAAGAGCAAGTGACGTTTTTATGTTCGATTAGCCACACGGAATCTGAAATCTGAGAGCGAATCTGAAGAAGCCCAAACGAATACCACATTAAGGAGAACATTCAATTTTATTTTGCCGCTGTTGATACCATTTTAATACGCATAACGGCATAATTGGACAAGAAATACGCAAAAAGGACGACAAATTTCAAATCAGTTGTTAATATAGTAAAAATTCGTAAGATTTAAAAGTAAAGGAACAGACTTATTGCCGCAGTATGCGTAAATCTGAGCCTATTGTATACATTCCCTTTTGAAGTCCTAGAGCCATCTTTTCACTTCGGAGGCAGTAAGGAAGACGAGGATCTTCTCTGATTGTGAAATTCCATGGTTATACGTGAACAGGGAAAACGTCACTTACTACAGGCCTTAAAAACAACAGATCGAGGATCTGTAACATCTATTAACTACTTCTTCGACGAACTCGAGGATCTGAAAAATGTGGATCTTAAAGAACTTCTGAGAGTTATACCCGAATCTGGGTGGTTCTACTATATAAACGTTCTCCATTTCCATAGTTGATCTTAAGACAAACAGAGGAAAGAACTTTCGAGCCTATGTAAAATTTAAGTGGTTCAAGTACCTACGAAAGGCGATTTAATTTTGTTTCTCCAGTAGGTATTTCACGGATGGTTTCTGTAACTGTAACCCACCTGATACTCCAAGTGAAGCTGTGGCAGTTGCCACACGGGCATCGATTTCACATAGTTTTTTTTTAAATATTATTAATACACTTTCACAATTGTTTGTATTTAAAACATTTATTTATTAATACAAAATATATCAGATAAGTGATACAGAGTTACAAATTACAATATATTTGTTTTTTTTTTTTTATCATTTCTTTATTTCTCTTCTTTTTTTTTGTTAAATATTTGTTTAATTTCTCTTTGTTTTCTTTATCATATATTTATTTTGTATATTTATTATTTTCGAGATTTTAAAAAGTAAAAAAAAACATATATGAACAGAAATTGCAAATAAAGAAACGAAATAAATATCAAAGGAAATTGAGTAAACTAAATTGGCCTTGAGATTTTACAAAACTGTCATATAATTGTTTCAAGGTGGGATTTTTTATGGGTGCATTATTTTAGTTAGTAAGTTGTAATACATTGTTTGTATAACGGCAACCAAACATGTCTTACAATATTGTATATCAAATGAATCAGTTTTTGGCTAAACAAGAATTTGACATGAAATTATGGACAAAACAGCTGATGAAGGCAACTTGCCTGAATCAAAGTTCAAATTTACAATTTTGGTCCAATAAAGATGAAAAAGATGGATTTGTTCTTAATTTTAAATTATTGTCTGACGATCGGGGTGAATAAAAATAAAAACAAATCAAAATTGTCAGTTCAATGTGAGGTACTATTTAGAAATTTAATTTTCTATTGGAGTGATGAGATTAAGGTTTAATAATTTTTTGTTTTGTAGTTTGGAATTAAGCTGTGATATTAAATAATGTTTTATTTGTTGGGGAGGCACACATTTATTTTGTATAACCTCGTTCACAACCTTTAGCAAATACGCCAAGTCTTTTATAAATAAGAATAATAAAAATGTGTTGTTTTCAACATGCAAATGAATTGGAATTTTTTTCACAAGGACGATGATCTTATTGAGCTATTTCGATATAAAGTAGGTAAAAATTTTCCAGTAATAAGTCAGGTTGCTGCTAAGAAAGGAAGGCGAATGAAAAGGGTCAATAGCAGCTCTCACATACCGTAGTGTCCTTTCGGCGTTGAACAACTAGTTATGATAATAACATGATATACGGCAACCAGGGCTACATAAAATCTTGAGTTGGTCCCCAAGTGGTAAGCGACATTAAGCCTTACAATCCAAAAATAAGTCTTACTATTTATTTGGTGATTTATAAATAAAACCAATAAATAGTTGGCACAACAGGTCCATAGAGACCCTAGGCTTCTCACAACCATTAATTTTGTGTTTTTCATATTTGGAACGATTGGAAGGGATCTACAATTTTATGCCGATTCCAAACGGCTAATTGAGAAGCTCTTTCAAGTCAGTTATACTCTCGGATGTTTGTCAGACGTTCGCGAGAGATGGCGTCGTGGAAATAAACCCTATGTTGGAATTTGGGCGACTTGCTTATAATAACAAATTCAACACATTAAACAAGATTATAGATTACACAACAGGTCCAAATAGGACTTTAGTCATCGTAACTATAACGTGCGAGCGGGACATATGTTTTTACGCTGAACTGGGGTCGACGATTCCAACGCTAAATATGAAGGCAAAACATTTTCGGCGCGTTAGTTGATAAACACACAGTCTCCACGAAATGACAACAGGTAACAAATCCCGGCTAATAGTTTTAATACGGTTACACTAAGTTTCAAAGGAAGATCATACAGCAGCTTAGCTCTTTTCAGGCAGTGAAGACGCCTACAAAATCGACAATATGATAATAGCATCGAAATGCACACAATCCGAGGAGAAATTTTGATGCTCACTACAGCCAAATAATACAGTCTTCAACAACAATAAATAAGAAGCTGCGAACTACGCTAAAGAAGTAGGCACGAGAGTCTATAAAGACCGCCTAAATGAAAAACTCTTCACAGTGCATCTACTTACCCCTGACAGCAACAGCCAGTGGCGCCAACATTGCGACGTCATCAAAGAAGGTATAGCCGTAAACACCAAGTTAGTAGATAACGAATCGATAATGATAATGTTAGCGTATAAGGGGGAAAAAGGTGACAGGCGATACTGCAGCGTAAAAAGGACAGCATAAAAATATTATCGAGCCACTAGAAGTAAGGACAAGATGACGAGAGGAAGATCGATCGTAGAGAGACGAGAGCACATAAAATACTCTAGATGAAGGATATCAAAACAGAATTGAATAGGAGTACCTAGCTCGGTTAAGTTTGACAATAAAAAAAAAGTTAGTAGCCCCTCTTAAGCGTTAAACTGAGATTTATTGGTTGATCCCTAAGACGCTTGCGAAACGGACCAATAACGAGATATTTTACGTCTTTGCAATGCAAACCACAAACCTAATTCAGACAGTCCTATTTGGCAAATATAAGGCCGTAGTTTGTATCAACGCTAAGATTTATATTTCCAGTTAAATGTAAGAATTTTTGTAATGAATGTCATGACATGAGTCTGGTTGTTTTAATATTACAACACTATCCACCAAAATGCTAAATTTCAAGTCTTCATTGGTATATATTGGTTAACAGAGACGATAGCTTACAGTAAATATAATTACAAATCGATTAATTAATTCCCGGTAAAGTACAAGTGATCGAAACTTATAGAATATATTTAAGCAGCTAGCTTGAAATGGAAGAAATCTCTTATGAATCAATTTGGGCCGCAATCGCGTAACTTTTCAGACCGCCGAAACGGAGCTATATGCAGAATAGAGATTAGGGTGTGAGAAAAGGATCCGGTTCAAAGAAGTTGGCTCAACGAGTACTTATAGACCCTATAAATAATTTCTCTCAGGCACGTTTGCTGATACTACTCATAGCGATTTAAATTCCAATTAAAATCGTATGTGACAGTTTATGACATAAAAAAAGTAGCTCATAAGGTATTCAAGGTGGAACTTAAATCGCTATGAGTGGTATCAGCAAAAGGGCCTCAATTATTCGTTGGGATGAAACGGATGAATTGAAAAGCTTTCTTAACCGAGGTATACTCTTACAAATGTTTGTCAGATGTTCGCAAGCGGAGGGGGCTCGGAAGAAAGTGTTGTGTAAAAAACGGAACCACAACGCCTACCAGTTCATCCCCACAAATACCAATAGAATAGAATCTGCCGCCTAACAGCACAAATCCACAAGTACTTCATTATGGTCTTAGCATTTTGACAGCGACACCTGTCAGAAGAGATTCGCCCTTTGGAAATGCCATAATTGCGTTTGCTATGTACACGGTTCGCCAACACCTATTAACTAAAAAAAAAAAACAAAAAAAAAAAAACTTCTTTCAATAATAACTATAATATATGTATATAGACTAGATTATTTATTTCTAAAAAAAAAATCATAATAATATTTATAAGCTTCATGCTGTGTATATATACATCTATAGATTTTTGTTTTTCTTACTTTTTCTCACTTCACATTGATGGAACCATTTGAACGATTTTATGCAAAGCAAATGTACAAAAATTTGTAATAAAATCTAATTTTTGTGTATAAAAATCTATTTCCTGTACTTAGTATGAGAATAATAATTGAATTGAAAAAAAAAAAAACAACATTCTGTTTCTGACTTCAATTATATTACAATTTCGCTAAAATAAAACATACATTATATAAATAGAGTTACAAATAAACACGAGTTAGTTTATAAAAAAGAAAACAAAAAACACCTTACTGCTGCAGATATTTGATTTAATCTCGAGTTCGTTTTCAATTACATTTATGGTCTATTTCTAGTTAATATTTTGTGCAATACTTTGACGTTCTTCGCGCGCGCTTAGTTTTCCCCTTCTCTTCCGTTTTTCCATAGAACTAACAAAACAAACTAAAATACTTGAGAGCTAGAGCAATTTATTCGATTTATTATAATTATTTATGAGATTAACTTAGAGTTATAAATAATGCAAACTAATTACGATTAATGCAGCAATATAGTTGAATGTTTGTTTCTTTCTCTCTTACGGTTATATATATGTGTGTATATATAAATATGGCGTCACTTTTGTTAATTTCTTTTCTTTGTATAGTAGAAAAAAAAATTCGAGTAGAAAAAAAAACAACAACTTGCGTATATAAATATTTATAAATACCTTACAGTAAGATATATATAAAACAAATAAAAAAAAACATTTGTTTGCTAAAACAAGTAAATATTCAGTTGTGTGTGTGTGTATGGTCAGAGTTGGTTTGTATATTGTTTTTCCTTTTGTTTACTTTCTAAATTTACATTGATAATATTTATATATAATTTTGTTTTTATATGTTTTCGTCCTTTGGTAGCTTATTCTAGATACAATTAATTCTTATTTTTACTCAGCAAACACATTGTTATTAATTTCTCGTCGTTCGCATGGGTTTTTGTTATTTTTTTTCTTTATCTTTTGAACATAAAATGACAACTTATTGGTTAGGCGATAAAAAACAAATGATAAATAAAATATTTGAGATACGTCAAGTCTTGCGTATGAATAGAGAGTACTTTATACAATTATTGGGTTTACTTTTTTGTTCACTTTTCACCGTTTGACACCATTGCCATGTTGTGGTAATTTTCCTTTTTTTTTATCACAAATAGATTTTGTGTAACAAAATTAAGTTTAAATTAAAACGTACACAGTTGAAATACACATTTTATAAACATAGTTTAAATGAAAAACGGCGATTTGTTAGAGAAACAAACTATTAACAGTCAGATGGAGATTCTGTGGAGAGCTTATGCAAATCAGCGTAGTTTGCAATCGCACGATGTAGGAACTCGTACTGCGCCTGTAAGAAGTATGTCAGTATGTAGTTATAAAAAAAATCATTCAGAGCAAAGCTGTATAAAAAAAGGAAAAAAAAAAAAATTCTTCATATTCTCAACGATGATGGACAAGATGAACGAGAATCCAGCATTTTGTTTCTCCTGCATAGAAAGGCAATTGTGGGGTTAAGACTTTCCCTTGAATTGGAATCGAGGCAAGGTTAGGTTAGGTTAGGTTAGGTTAGAGTGGCAGGCCGCCTCAAGTGCAGCCTCACTTAGGCCAAATTAGGCCCATTGTGTTACCACAGGATCGATATCGACTCCTTATCTACCCGTTGAACCAGCCGGAGCTAAGAATGAAGCGATGGAGGCAGTTGATACCTATGTTTGCGAGTTCGCTGAGATTGTCGAAGAAATATTCTCCGAGGTATAGTTTTCTACGGAGTGACAGTGCTGGACACGTACAGAGAAGGTGAAGAATAGTCTCCTCCTCCTCCTCGTCCATACAGCTTCTGCAGAAATCATTTGAAGCATGTCTCCCTATGATGCAGTGTCCCGTGATGACACCTACTAGAGTGCTTATTATGGGTCTTTTCAGTGTAATGAGACTTTTTGAGCGCTTGGAATCCAGCTGAGGACAGATCTGTTTCGAGGTGTGGCGCGTTAAGCAGCTAGGCCACCTGCGATTAGTAGCGCTTAATGCGTTTTGTTTAATTAGGAGCTTGCAAGTAGCAAGAGGCATATAGAGACTCCTTTTTTCTGGTAGAGTCGACATAGTAGTGCCTTTTCTGGCGAGCTCATCGGCGATGCAATTACCTGGAATGTCTCTATGGCCCGGCACCCATATAAGGTGAATTTTGAATTGTTTCGCCATCTCGTTCAGAGATAGTCGGCAATTGAGGGCAGTTGTTGAATTGAAGACGACAGAATCCAGGGATTTAATCGCGGCTTGACTGTCGGTAAAGATGGTGATATCCTTTACAGATATTACATTATACCGAAGCCACGACAGGACCTCTTTGATCGCCATGACCTCCGCCTGAAATACACTACAGTGATTAGGAAGGCTGAATGAGATTTTACAATTTAGATCATAAGAGAAAACACCCCCCCCCCCCCCCCCCTACTCCTGTTTCAGTTTTGGACCCATCTGTATAGAAACAGACAGACTCCTTGCGGGGTACTATTTCGTTCTCCCAGTCACTCCTGGAGGGTATGTAAGTTTCGAAGTTCTTTTCGAATTGAAACTGAGGGAGGGTGTAATCAGTATCTATATGTAATTCGAGGCTGGAGTCCCCATCTGCTTCCAATGGCTTTTTTGCAGCAGTACAGAGCCGTGGTGGCTTTCTGAACTCTCCGCAGGATATTGGGTTTCCAGCTCAATTTGCTGTCTAAAACTAGGCCTAAATAGCTAGCCGTATGGGTGAGCACCAGGAGTGTGCCGTTTACTTTTGGGGGTACAAAATTGGGAATTTTGTATTTTCTTGTGAAGAGGACCAGTTCAGTTTTCAGGGCATTGACCGTCAGACCGCATTTTTTGGTCCATTTAGAGAGCTTAGAGAGGGCATTCTGCATGAGATCTCTAAGCGTGTTTAGGTGTTTTCCTGAGACAGCGATGGCAACGTCATCTGCATAGGCAATTACTTTGCACCCTTCCCCTTCCAGTATTAGTAGTAGTTCATTCACTACTAGGTTCCAAAGAAGAGGTGAGATAACGCCACCTTGAGGCGTACCTCTACTAACGAACCTCCGGACCGATGCATCGCCCAGCTGTGAGTTGATAAACCTGTTGGTGAGCAACTGGTTGACCAATTCGCCAATCGATTTCTCAATTCCAAGGCCCGTCAGTGCGCCGAGAACTGCCTCTGCTTCGACGTTGTGAAACGCTCCGGCTCCCTCAATATCCAGGAAAGCAACCAATGTGAATTCTTTGCAATCGAGAGATTTTTCGATGGTAGATACAAGTGAGTGAAGGGCCGTTTCAACCGATTTCCCTTTACTATACGCGTGTTGAGACTTTGACAAAAGATTTGAGTTGACACTGCAACGTATGTGGATGTCTATCAGTTTCTCTAAGGTTTTTAGAAGAAATGATGACAAAGTAATTGGTCTGAGATCTTTGGGGTTAACGTGTGAGCTTTTACCAGCCTTAGGTATAAACTCCACGTTAACTTCTGTCCACAACTTGGGAATATGAGCAAAATCCAGGCAACTTTTAAAAATTACAGTTACCCAAGGGAGGATTAGGTCAGCGTTCCTCTGAAGTTCGGCCGGTATTATACCATCCGGTCCAGGAGATTTAAATGGCTTAAATCCTTTAATGGCCCAAAGAATTTTGGTCTTGGTAATAAGACTTGAAGAGCTGCTTTCTATCGGTCTTTCAGAGGACCTAGCTGGTATCGAAGCAGCATTACAGCTGTTGGGGAAGTGAGAATCCAGTAGTAGATCCAGAGATTCTGCACTTGAGGTGGTCCACGATCCATCAGCTCTCTTAAGGTAGCTCGCTACTTTAGGAGTGGATGCGAGAATCTTCCTGAGCCTGGAGGCCTCAGAGATTTCTTCTATCTTTTCACAGAAGAGTCTCCAGGAATTCCGTTGGGCTTTCCTAACTTCGGTTTTATAGGATTTGAGGGCTTTTTTATATAAGGCCCAGTCAGCGGCTTCACGGGATCGCTTGGCCTGATTGAAGAGCTGCCTACATTTTTGACGTAGAGATAAAATCTCCTGATTCCACCACGGTGGTCTAGGCTTGCCCCGAGGTTTACTTATTGGACAGGAGAAAGACATAGCCCGGTTGAGAGTCTTAGTGAGTTCCTCAACCATGCTATCTAATTCATTTGTATTAGTAGGGGGAACAGGTATTCTCTTAATTATGGAATTCAAATGGGACGGGTCGATGTTGACGTAACGTATCTAGTGTTTATTCAGTCACCGATGTCAAATCACCATTGTAAGTGACATTAAGCAGGTCAAATGATAAAACTTTATTACCAAAATGAGCGAACGTTGCGCGCTTTGAGACCATTTTAAGGCAGACGTGGTGGGCCATTATTAAATAAATAAATTAATTTAATAAAAGGTGAACCCGAGACAGTCCATTCCTCGCCGTTCACAACTGAGAGAATTTTGCGTCGGAACTTGGGCCAATTGACCCAGGAGATCAATACATTTTGTGTGACTGTCCGCTCTTTGATACCAGGAATCTCCCGACAGGGGTTTGAAGGGCCAAGTCCACAGAATCAGTTGTTCCTCTCTCAATATTACCACCAATGAAAGTACTTCCTCTCACTGTGCTGACTGTCAATGGCTGCAACGGACTGAAAAAGTAGAAAGTAAACCTACTTTATCCGTCGCACCCGGCATGTGTGCTGCTTATGAGCCCGCTTACATAAGATGCTGTGTATGCTACCAACCTTTCAGTCGAAAACTTTGCGCAGCGGACATAAAGGATTCTATGGGTTGGTTGGTCCCTTGACACTCACGAGTTCAGTTCAGCAGTTCTAATCCTCTAGGGAACGTTGTCAACGTCTTTTTGACCCCTTCTGTGGGAAGGTCCCCGTGTTATTGAGCCGTCAGGTATACGTTAAACCCTCCATTTCTGACCCAGAATCTTATCGTTACTGAACACTGACTGGAAGAGGATCCCAATTTTTGCCGAAAAAACATCTTTAGCGACGAGGCGCATTTTTGTATGAATTGATATGTCAAATCCAAATTGTGGTGTATGGGACGACGCTAACCCACACGAGGTTCACCAGGTGCCAATGCATCCACTAAAAATTACTATTTGGTGCGGATTTTGTGCCGGTGGGTCTTTGACATTAGTCCGCACTTGAAAATGATACTGGTGAGGCCATCAATCAAAGGCGAGCGCTACAAAACGATGCTAACCGATTTCTTTGCGCCCAAATTGAACGAAATAAAGGAAGACGACAAATGGTACCAGCTGGCGGGGCTACATGTCACACAGCAGACGCCACGATGGACCTTCTGCATCAAATATTTTAGCGTATAGTTATTAGTTACATCCCGAAGAAGTGACATGAATTGGCAACCAAGATCGTGCGATTTCACCCTGCTAGACTTTTTCCTAGACGGGATTTCCTGAAGTGTTCAGGTCTGTGCCACTAAGCCGCAATCGACCGATGGCCTTAAAGCCTCTTGGAGTTTTTTATTATGCCCGCATGATTTATATAGATCATTGAGACTAAAAAAAGTCTCTCAGTTAGGAATTTGTGTTGTTTTTTTTTTTAAATTTAATATTAATTTGGCTCCACCCTCTTATGAAAGCTGGCAAAACTGCAGCACAAATGCCAAATTTCACCAGCAATTAAAACTGCATTTACACTATCACGCACGCGCATTTTTGCACGAGACGGGACAGAGAGATCCGTTTGTCCGCAGTCAATGCTAATAAAGGCGTAGGAATGAGATCACATATCAGACGCCTAAGGTGTCATGGATGTTCTACCCATAATTATAGATACGTAAAGCGGAAGTTCCAGCAACCAACATTTCTGCAATCACATGAAAACATTTCTATTTCCGATTAAAAATATGTGAAATGAGAGTGTTAATTAGTTTCAGTAAGTTAAACCAACAATTCATCTATCATTTGTACGAAATAAATAAATAATTGTACGTTCATCACTTCCGGAAGTCATTTTGTTTTATAGGAAAACGAAATTAAAACAAAACAACTACCCACTTTTCCGCCATCATTTCGCAGCAGCTGCGTACTGCAAAACGAAAAGGAGAGCGAAATTTTTCGTTCATGATTTTGTCGTGTCACTTTTGTATGGGGGACATTTCGTTTCGGTAGAACTCCGTACTACGCTTAATTGAAAAACCCTTTAGCTTTTTGATAGAGCTGGATGGAGTATGTTGAGTGAGACTTCGCCTTCGAGGAAAAGCGGTGGGAAAGAGTAGGACCAGCATCTATTATGATGCGTATTTTTTATAGAATTCAATTTTATTTTTTATGTCCTCAACATCATTGCGGATTTGAACGCGAAAATTAAAAGTGGGGAGCTCTATCAGTATTTTGAACTACCTTTATGGCAAAGGCGTCTATGATCTGACTCGTGTTGTAGTTCGTTGTAGTCATGTAAGGTTTTCAGATGCAGTTTTCAACTTTGGGAAAGAGGCTGGCAAAAAAAGAAGGTACAAAATTACGTCCTCCTCCTCCTACTTGTCTATATAACTTCTACAAAGGACATGTTACGTTAGGTTAGTTGACTGTCCAGAGAGACACACTTAGACCAGATTGATTGGTCGTTTGTGATACCACACAGGGATGGAAAAGTCGATACAATTGTATCGAATTCGATACAAATGAGTTTGCTGGAGTACAAAAGTACAATTTGCCTTAATTCGATACAATTTATCAGCAGCGTCGCGTGAATTATTTAGATGGGTGTGCAAATTCTTTAAAATTATACATTTTTTAGAAATATCAATTAATTGCTTGAAAACACGTCCCATTTATTGTTTTCTCAATCATTGTTTTGCTGTTTTTGATATCTTATTTTGTTTTCAAAGTAAAATATAGAAAAATAAAACTTTCGCATACAAAATCAAAAGCACCGCACGAAACTGCAACCCCAATCCCCAACCACTTAAACGAAAAGCTAAGTTCAACCATTCATTCATCGGCTTTCGTGCACAGCTTTTATTTGCACGAGTATCGATGTAATACATTGTGTATTTTACTTATGACGCTCTACGGAAACAGAACCGAACAGATGCAAAAGAAGAGAAAATGAATACAGCCCTTGCACAGAAAACCTTCGCACGAGTTCACTACAAGTTCATCAAAGTAAAGCGATTTAAGTACGGTGGCGGGTGACGAATGACGATGGGGATGAATACTGGAGAAATCTTGTAGAGGGATATAGTTTGTAGTTGGATGAATTTATTTGATGAAATCAACAGAATGGTGCACAGCGAGTTTTTGTACGAGTTAATTTTTTTTTTTTTTTCTCAGCGGTGAAGGAATTTTGGAAGAAGATTTATAATTTATAATAGGTATGGTGTAGGCTGTAGCTGTTGGCTGTGTTATGGAGGTTTTATGGGTTATGGATTTGTGCATATCATTATTTGTGTGTAATTATTATTACACAGTGTTTGATGAGGGACTTATTTTCGTTAGATCAGGGTGTGCAATGCACACCTTGCACACCCTGACGAGACGCCACTGCAATTTATCTATTTGTATCTTTAAAATTTTCTTGGAATTTGTATTTTTCCAAAAATAGATAAACAAATGAATTGACGAACTATTTGTTTTAAGTTTTGCACAAAGCGTTGACTAGATTCTCCTTTTCACTTTTGTCTGTTGATGAGTAAGTAGTTTGTGTTTTGTGTAGGTTGGTTAAGTGCTAGCAATAACAAAGAATAACTGTTTTCAAAAGTGTTTAGACCTCTTCAAACAATGTACGGACGAAAAAAAGGAGAAATATGATGTTCATTTTCAGCCTGAATGGAAAGAAAAATACCCATGGCTTGAAGAAGACGTTGAACGAAAAATCAAACGTTGTTTCTATTGTTGTAATTCCAATGTTTCTGGGCGAAAAACTGTTATGAATTTCAAATTCAGGACAATATTTTGAATATGAATTTGAAAATGAGTGTGTTAAGCCTGAAGAGCTCATAGATTAATATAAACAATTTTTTGTTGTAGGTATGTATAGTTTTCTTTATGAAGTCATTAATGTTTATTTATATTAATGGTTTGCTTTTTTTTTATGTTTTTGAAAAAAAAATATTGCGAGTTCACATTTGTATACGAAAATTTGTTTTCAATACAATTGACTCCAATTCAGTACAATCTTCCAACAGTTTTCAGTACAAATCGAAAATGGCATTTTCCATCCCTGATACCACATGGGTTACAGAAAGGAAAGATGGTCAGAGGAATTTCTAGACCGGTGATACTAGTGAGAGCCTTGTTGTTGCGTTGATGCTTGGTGACCGAAACCATTTACACCGCCGATAATGAGATACGTCACGTATACCCACACGTCCCCCATCGTCAAAAGAAGGAACTGATTTTGCGCAGAAGTGGGGATTAAAACAATCAACCTCTCTGATTATATTCTCTAACATACCATCTAAGACAGGAGAATGGTGCGGGAAGAAGCGGTGATTAAATGAATAAGTCCAACTGCTTACACCTTGTTTGTGTTCTTGCTCATTGAAGGCTCATTGAAGGCATTTAGACTTTGTTATGTATTTGCTGAAACAGCGAATGTCCGTGTAAGACAAAACGCTAAGTAGTAGAGCACGGCCATTTGTTTTGCGTCATTTAAATGGCGATTTGACATCAAAATCGCGTCACAAATGTCATTTCATCATTTTAATGTTGTTCTTTGTGATAGCCATTTTTGGGATAACATTTTCGGCGTCATTTAAATGACTAGGCAGAAAATGGCGGACCAAATGATATAAATTTTGTGCCATTAAATTGACGGAAAAAAATTATATTGTGATGGCTCTTTAATGACGCCTAGGACAAATCTCCAAAAATGACCAGGCACGAAATTTATGCCATGCCATTCTGCTACGCAAATGACAAATGACGCAGCAATTAATATGAAATCTGTGCTTTCATTTGGTGTTTTTCTCGTGGCGAAAGGACGTGTCGCATGTGGTTTTTATTTGTTCTGTTGTGGTTGTGCTGTTCGGTATTAAAAGAAATGGAATACGAACCGTTGCCGTCAGGTGCCGACAATTTTCACTATTCCGTCAACTATGCTGTGAATTTGAATACCCAAAGTACAACAAAGTCGAGAAAATTATGCAACACGCAGAAAGCAGCAGTGAATCGGGATAGGAAAATTGGCCATTCGTGGAGCGAATGCAAAAGCAACGGGTGGCTTTGGGATAACGCAGTTCCAGAATACAAACATCAGCATGTCAAAACCGATTCTTGGAAAATTGTTGTACTGGAGCTGGCCATCGACGCAGTAAGTAGAGTCGAGAACTTCTGAAATAATGTGAACAGGTAGCGCAGCGTGATCACCAGTCAGCGTTGCCAGTTTGGGGGTTTTCCCCCCAGATCCAAGGGTTTTTTTGATTGTTTATTGGGAAATCTGTTTTTTTTTTTTAACTGCGTTCAACTTTTTGTTCAAAAGTTGTTGTTTTTTTTTAGAAAATAACTAAATCTGGGGGTTTTTCAGATTTGTCTGGGGGGAAATATTTCAACTGTCTGGCAACGCTGTCACCAGTCGTGCTTCCGCTAAAATGCTCTCTCTCATGTTTTTGTTCTCTTTTTCTATGTTTGGCTTCACCAATCTCAACAAATAATCGAAAATTGTAAATGACGCGTAGTGTCCGTCATTTTCTTTTGGAACAAAAATGACGATGATGGTCATTTCGTATGATCGTCATTTAATGGCATCCCAACGGAAAATTCTAAATGACGCGCAGTGTCCGTCATTTTATTTTGGAATAAAAAGGACGATGATGGTCATTTCGTATGATCGTCATTTAATGGCATCCCAACGGAAAATTCTAAATGACGCGCAGTGTACGTCATTTTCTTTTGGAACAAAAATGACGATGATGGTCATTTCGTGTGATCGCCATTTTTTCGCAAATGACCAATTATGAATCGCAGCTTGAATGTCACTCTAAAGCGACACTTTTTCCTGACGTCACACTGTCATTTAAATGACAACGACAATGGCCATGTAATCGTACCTTAACACCCTAAATTCTATAAAAATCGTGTGAAAATACGCCAAACATTGTCGGGGGCTTGCCTGTAAGTCAGTGTCCAATGTTGACACTCTCAGGGTGTAACTCTCAGAGCTGTTCAAAACCAGTTCTGGTCAAATTTGTCTCCTCGCTAGACATGTAAAATAAAATGTTCAAGAAGTTGCATGTTTGGCGAGTTTATCAGAATTACAATTTGGATGACATAAAGAACATGCTTCGGTACCCAGCTATGGTGATATTGAACTTCTCGGCTAAGAAGTAAGCGACAGTCTAGAAGTTTTTAGACTGATTCCAAGCACTTGACTGGCTATATCATTTTCTTCACCCAAGATAAAACAACTTTATCACCTGAAATTTGCTACAGTATTAAAAATGTAAGGGAAAGTCTTTTTTCCATCTGTTAAGATGGGGACCGCAATTTCATCCGCAACGTTCTTTGTCGAGCAATTGTAAATATTCTACGTCAGGGAGGAACGAATCCATTCTTGAAAATAAGCCCTAATCGGCTTATCTTGCGTTAAAGCTTCAAAGAGACAAAAAGTCAGTAAAAACTTACATATGTGTCCAAAAGCATAGGTCGCTGTGATCGCAATTTCCTCGCAGTTGTGCAAATGTCAATCTTTTTCTCAGTCCTCAGTTGCTGCACTAATATACACATGGCCACAAATATTGAACTTCGATCCGTTCCCAGACTACAACGAAATGAAAAAGCAAACAATTCATCAGTACTTAGCTTTACGATATATAAAGACGGCTAAGCGTACCTGCAGTGCACCGCAATTGGCGTCGATGTGGAGAAATTATTTTCGGCAGCGTGATGTTTCTGCGCTTGGTCAACCAACTCGATAATACCCCGACACACCTCGGGCACCTCGCCCTCCACCGTTGGCCAGCCATTGTATTGGAATTGTGTGACCTTAATCATGTCGTCAATTTTACAATTGGTCACATTGAACTCCCTTCGAGTGTAATAAGGACAACTTTCGCTGTGCATGTACTTGACCAGAATATGATCGTATTGAATCTCGTCGTCTGCCCAGTACCGTGGACACTTTGTTGGACCATCACCAATCTGTCGAGTGGAAGCATTAATAATAGATACACATTTGTCACTGTAAGCAAACTTACCTCGGATATCATTACAAGAGTGGTTATGCTTTGCTCGGAAACCATTCGCCAGAAGTCGCCTATAGTGTTTTCCAGGGGATCTTGCGTTATGATGAAGGACTCGGAATTATCATAACCTTCGATAAAGGACGCATTAATATAAGTCGAATGTTCTCGAGTTGGAATCGGATTCAATATGACCTGCAAGCGAGACCTTATAATGGGCACAGTTTTTACCACAATAATCTACTTACCCGATTGCGATCGTATGGTATAACTAATTCACTACGATTCTTATTCATATTCTCATCACCACTGCCAACTGAACAACTCTTGTTTGTTTCATCGGCAATCGACTTGATTTTCTAACAAAAAAAAACAAAACAACCGAATTAATAAGGATATCATTAACCTCTGCCAATGGCAACCCTACTTCGAACTCATACTCGAGCTTGCACTTTTCCTTGCTGTCATTCGGTTTCTGTTTTAGATTCTCGATTGTTAAACTCAAGCCTCTGGCAAGAATCTCTGTGTTGCCATACTGAGCAATGTCCAGCAGAGCTCTATACAGAAATATGTATTGTTTCTGAGAGAAAAAGAGACAAAATCGATTACAGTTTGTTTCAAAGAAGCTTTCCAAAGCTACACACTCACCAGGGACTGCACCAAAAAGTTACGCTGATGACGGAGATCGCAAACGGTGTTGAAAATCGACACCTGATCCTCTTCTTCCAGCTGCTGTATGAGCGAATCAAGCGCAACTAACGTACCCGTTCGACCAACACCAGCACTGCAATGCACCAAGATCGGACCACGTTGCACCGAGTACACCGAGTTTATTTGACGTATAAACTTAATGATGCCGTGAGGATGTTCGGGTGCCATAAAGTCCTTCCACACCAGGTAGTGATACTGTGTGATTTGTCGTCGTTCCTCTTCGTCTTCATTGCTGGCACTGCGCTTAAATACGTCCAAATTACGTACTAAAAAGTCAGAGAATCTCTGCTCAGAGGCAAATGTGACGGTAATGTCACCAAACTGCTTCGAATCGGAGACTTTTTCTGGCCAATATTTGGCACACTTGGCCTTGTTGTACTCCTCGAGGTTGGTGAGCATGACAATGATTTCCAGATGCTGTTCCCAGATCATGCGCCAGAAATCACTGATAGTGCTTTCCATGGGCCCCTGTGCACAAATGAATTTTTTTCTCTCCTTGTAGCCAATGACAAAGTTGGCGTTTATATAATCCGAGCCTTGCATTCCGTTCAGCTGGGAAAGTTTTACTCTTGTCTGGTCGTAGGCTTTGATGTCGGGATAGCGATTTTTGTGCGAATTCTCTTTGATGTCCGAGTTTTTGGTTGTGCGATCGTTAAAGCGACTTGGAAGCATTTCATATTCTCGTAGGAAGCCATAGTCGGTGTCTTTGTGACGATTTCTGTACGATTGTGGAAGATCCATTTTCGCAATGGGCCCAATATCGGCAGGTTTAGCCAATGCGGAGCCAATTAAGTGGCGGTGGTTACTGGTGCGACCTCCGCACAGAGCGCGACTGAAGAAATAAGAAGAAGAACAAATAAAATTATTGCAAATTGAAGGTATTAGTGATGAAATCACTCAAAAAAAAGTAAACAAGTAACATTTTTCGGTTTTATAGCGATTTGTTAAAGAAAAAGGTACCGGAAAATGTGGTGTGTCTGAATGATACGCGCATTTAGAAGGGTGAAACGTTTTGCAATGATGGGCACAGTCCTAATTATAACTTAAAAATCTCTACAAGTACTAGGGAGAACGAGGCACTGACTCCTCTGTGATTCATCTTTTAAAATTGCCCACACGAAACACAGTCTCGAGTGGTCTGCCTACGACTGCTCTTTTTACTCAACCTACACATGTGATGATGATAATTGAAAGTAACTCAGTTATTAGAATAGCTGTATGAAGTTAGGTTCGATGATGAATAATCGCCCTCCCCCGCCTTGCATACTCATCGATTTTAAAAGGATCCGAAGGAAAGTAACAGCAGCAAGAACGAAAATTCGTCGTAATTTCATACTAAAAATAATCATGCAATGGCCGTTTACTCGATAAAAAAAATCAAAGGTTGCCTATAAATTTCAGCGCGTTACCATAAGTACAAGACAACATGTCGGAGATGAAATGAGGACCGAGAAATAAGTCAAGAATGAGACCAACCTCGAGGGAGGAGTGGCATCATCATAAGAAGAAGAAAAGGCCGTCGCCAGAATTTTATTTATTTATAAATCTCCCCCTCGCGAATGTGTTATATGGATAACATAATTAGATCCAGAGAACAAGCATGCGCAGTTAGTTGGAAATTAATGTGCAAATATAGAACTGCCATAAAATTCCAAGAGAACCAGAATACAGACAGCTGTCCAAATAAAGATAATGGAGTCCAAGTTGCAATAGATACATTTGCAATAAACTACAAAAACAACAAAAATGATTTTTTCTCTACATCAACAAAATTGATAATCGAAGTTGATATCGCATACCGCCCGTTCTTCCATATTGTGTATGCATATACAGGAGGTACCTAGTTTAATAGATTAATATCAATTAAAAAGCGCATCAATTGGTGCACGCAATATGGCAGTACCTCCTAGTTCCACCTGAAAAGATCAGCGTCAACAGCGACGCCATTGACATATTTTCGAGAATTATGGCAACGGTCGTTCTTGAAGAGCATAGGCAGAAACAACCAACGCATCATTAAAAATGTTTTCGAATTTTAACATGACTTTCAGTGGGAGTAATTGTAAGCTTATATGTAGGGCAGTGTCTAATTAAACGTGGGTTGCTCCATGAAGTTTTTTGTTATAATAGGGTACAGATTGAGAGGCAAAGGGTCTCACACAAGGCTGTATACTTTCAGCCGCGCCTTTGCTGATGTCTTGGGACCGTAACAATAAGTACAAATGTGAAAAATGATGTTCATTGAAGACTGTACTCTTTTAGGGTTATTTGTACGTCAGAAAGTTTGGTTGTTGGCCGACAATAAGTCAAAACTAATTTATACGTCTCATTCAATTCATCATGCTTTTGTTGTACGAAATATTAGTTATAAAGTGGGCTCAAACAATATGGCTAGGACTTGTTCACGAAATCAGGAAGTCTTGTCTGCAAATTCCTCATATGAATAACACTTTGTTAAAACGGAATACTGCCTCGAGCAAAATAAGTGAAGAGAAATCCAACTCTTACCTCAGTGAATCCCGCAAACTAATCACTTCATCGCCTTGTTCAGTATTCTTCGTATAGTATCGATGCATGAGGCACAGTACAATCAGCAGCACCAGCGCACATACTATTAACACGCAAAAAATTTGCGCAGCAATATTTAACACTAGCGCCGAATCATCGCCATTGTCAAAGACCTCGGTAACAGTTTGGGGATTGATCGTTTCAAAATAATTACTGTAAGCAATCAGAGGCTTGTTGGCGCCAGGTGAGGTATCCTCTTCGCGAACTACAAAGTGAATTTATACATTATCAACTGGCGAAGCCAACACTTTCTATGTATGCTTACCGATGACTTCCACAAACCCAGTGTAGTTGCTGTTCATGTCAATCTCTCCATCGAACACCTCATCGACTACTCCGTGGAGCGAAACAGATGCCATAACTGTAGTCGTTTCGACAACGTCTTCTAGATTTTGTATATTCTGTCCAACAGCGTGCTTTGGATTCCTGCGACGACGACGCTTGTTGTCCAGAATTTTCGACGCTGCTTGTGTGAGATTCCCAGCTCGGTTTAACTGCTCGCGTTGGCTTAACTCTGGAATTATGGGAATGGGATGTTCTAAAACGAAAACAACGTGAGGCATTTTGGAAGAAATTCTTTACGAAACAGACACTCACCATCTGGTTTTGGAGTTGTTGTCGTTGTCGTAGTTCGCGCCACGGGAGCGTGATAGATCCTGCGAAAGGCAACTCCATCGAGACACTTGCGACAGTGATTGTCGCCTATGCTCTGGCTAACTTCATCTGGATACATTCGCTTGCCGTCGCCGAGGAATATCTCGGAACGGTAGGCCGTACCGGGGAACATCTCAGCTATGTACGCTCCGCCACGCGTGTTGTTGGCATTGTGGATCTCATGGTAGGTGGAAACATTTAGGTTGTCCGGAACGGGAAGATCCCGATTGTACTCTTGCATGCGTACCAAGTAGATCCGATAACAGCAAATTGGACCGTTGCGCTCACTAACTCGCGGCATGAATAGTTTGAGTACACACTTGTCGTCGGATGTCTTCACTTTTGTCCAGATAATACGACCAATGGAGTCGGGCAGCGCAACTGGCATTGTACACTCTGCAGTGGTGGGTTCGCCAGTCTTTTTACGACGTGTCAGAGCCGACACTGTCACTGAGTAGTTTGTATTCGGATTGACGCCTTCGTAGACAGTTTTATGGTTTGGCTCATCGACTCGACGTTCCTTTGGACCCCATGTTGCGTTCAACAGCCGTCCTTCCATTTTGTAGCTGGCCGAACCCACCAGCTTAATCGAATACGAGACGACCTTTCCGTTTGGTATTTTCGGTACATTCCAGGCGACACTCACCGCACTTTGACGCGAGATATTGCACACAACATGCAGATCGGTCGGCTGACTGGCTACTCCATCCATTGTCGTGCCATTAACGACCTCCGACCAGGGTCCACACTGCTTTGTAAGATCGCTGCAAGCTCGTACCTTAAACTCGTAATCGGTGGCAGTTTTCAAATTGTCGAACATGTATGGAAGATTGCGACTGTTTTGATGGTAAATGGCTTCCTCCACAATGCGAGGACTCTCACCCGGTTCCGACACAACCAATTCATAGTACTGTATGTATTCCAGCAACTCGGGCGATGGCGGGGCCCAACCGATTGTTATCGTCGACTCTGTATTTCCAGTGGCCTCCACTTTGGGCACAAACACTGGATCTTTCTCCAGTGTACGCACTGGCTGATGATACTGATGATGTACTCCATCGCCTATGCTGTTCTTCGCTGAGATTCGCAGCAAATAACTCGTGTTCGGCAGAAAGTTATCCAAAACATACGACGTGTTCTTCCCCCCAATGACATGATTGTAGTACGTAAAGGTGGGAGCACCCTCCTGCATGAACTGCACGAAATACTTTTGAATCGGATCGTTGCCGTCGTTAAGTGTCCAGTTGAGAAATATTTTATTCGCCCCAACTGCCTTCACATAGTCAATGCTTACTTGCGGCACATCCATGACAAGCAGGGCCATCTCTTTGCGCACCAACTCATCGCCTGACGGTGAGAGAACAACGCATCCATAGGTACCGTTCTCCTTCTTATAAACTTCAGTCAGCTCAAGGGTTACATTCACATGGGTGCCATTGATCAGTGTTACATTTGTGCTGCTGTCAAGAAAACTAAACGAAATCTCATCCTTCAGCCATTTTATGTGGTTTCTAATCGGCTCCAGGGGATATACCTCAATTAGGCAATACAGCGACACGGCTTGTCCGATTTTTCGTTTAATTTTATTCGGGCTACTGGCTGTGACTTTTGGACGAATGATTGGCTGTATAAAAAATACACTTTCCTTGGGCTGATCGGGTTCGGCACTGCCGCCAGTGCCGGTACTGTGGCATGTGTAGTTGCCTTCGTCGAAGATTTTCACACGATGGATACTTAAATTGTGAACAAAAGCCGTGGCCACGGCTGCATTCGTTGTTTCCACGAGCAGGGCATTTTCATCGATATCGTTAACCGATTCAGTGGAGAGATGGTATCTGAGAGGGAGAGAGTTAAAATGAATTAGAATAGTTATTTCTTTCTATTGATTTTGATAAGTAAACAGAGATGGTCGGAGCAACTCTAGGAGAATGCAGTCCGCCTGGAGCATGGTTAACTCTGTTTAAAAAACGTTTGGCCACTAAATGATGTAATCGTATGCTAAGACGAACCCCAAGTTGTGCCGTACATGCGTTTCATGTACCGCAACACTCACGTGTCACGTTCGGTGGCGTATTTTATGTCTGAGTTTTAGTTTAAGCTTTTATAAAGGAGATATTAGTCTGGTATTAATAAAGAAATGCTCCATGCAAAAGCTCAAGTTACTCTTGTTATTAGCAATCGAGTAGCTAAGAAACGTAATGAACATTAAAGACCTTGCACATAATCACGCACTTTTGCTTAAACTAATCAAACAATAAATGGCTTACCCCAACATAATATCTTAGCAAATTAATGTCGCACAAGCACAGCGCGTGTACTGTATAAAGATCTTTTGTCAACTACAAATAAGCGGTACATGCAATTGTTTCGTCTTTGTCTAAGCATACACATTAGAAGATAGACAACTGTTGAAGCATGGTACTTAAAATGTCAGACACTTCTTCCAAGCAAGGTACAAGGTAAACACTCTGAACAAGGGCCCTTATTTATGTCCATATCTGTTGGCATTTATGTAGCTTGTAGCGAAAAAAGCGTTCACATGATAATGAAGGAGTTACCTATTTGATTCTACCAATGGGTATTAGCTCGGACCGATTTTCCTATTTCATCAACATTACCATTGCTGGGAAGGCATTATCTGACTGTACAAATTGAGGTTCGTGGAGTCCCCCACATTCAAAGACGAAGCAATGGCAATAATAATTACTGGCTGCAGTTTGGGTCGATGACCATTGCGACATGTAAGCCCTGTAATGCTCTACCCTTTGAGGTTTAAGCCTCGCCGTACTGTGAGTCGAACACACCTACTATACGCGTTCTGATAAGATGTAATTGCATCGACAAATATGTATTTTTCTGCAGGATTTGTTGCGTTTCCGTAGCTCAAAACTTCCGCTTGAAGATCGCAGTCGGGATATAAGATAAATTACTCACCGGATGTGAAGCCTACGAACATTGAAATATAATCAACGATTTGAGGAATGCATTGACTCAGTTGTGGAGACTCTTTTTAACCGGGAGTGATATTCAGATAATAAAGTCAGCTACCTAGCTGACATGCGACAAAGTTTACGTCATTTAAAAGAACTATTATGATGTACTATTACATATTTTTGGGACAGGTAACATGGACGAAATAGATCAGTTAGAAATGAGCGTTTTTTTTACAGAATCTACCAATAGGAATCGGTTTGTGCTTACCTTTTTTCCTGGGTGGTGATGTTCTTATCTTGGAACGTCCACCGAACGTGATTGCTGGACGATGTACACTGTACAGTTACGTTTTTTCCGAGCTCCACATTAATCTCTTCTGAAAAATAGTACACAAAACACAGAACTTATTTTTTAATTTGTTGAGTCAAAGTGCAAGCTAGCTACTCGTCAAAGTGCAAACTAGCTACTCATTCAAACTGTAATTTAATTAAAAATTCCTGCCGACGATTATAATTAATCAAGCGAAATATCTCAAAACGACGAACAATAATATTGTTTCATTAAGAAAAACCAAAAATAGGATTATCGCAGCAGCGCTAGTAATTAGTAGTAGGAAGAGGTGGAGTCAGTGGTCATCGCAGTGCCAATTGTAAAACCTAGCGCGCTGGGCCTTAGCGTAGAAAACACAATTTTTTTTTCTTTTGTACACGCCGAATATTGCTTCACCGCCACTTTTGCTCCAACACAGTAATTTCGTGGTCGTGTACTATCAAACTATCATCCAAGTTGCAAGCAATAGGAAAAAGGGTAGATGACGAAGACGGCAAGGAGGAGGATGTGAATGTGATGTATGCGATATTCATATGGGGGTGGGGTGGAGGATATGAAAATTCTAAACCTTTTCCGCAAACACGCAAACTAATTATAAAGTGCATTTCCGCTGAAGAAAAAGTGCATGCAGTTAAATGAAATTAACTTACCCTGGCCGTCGGAGACTTTAATTTGTTGGAAAATGCAGAAAATTGTAATAAGAATCGCCGAGAAAAATAATAAACACCGCCGCCCTTGTACAGCTTGTGTTTGCTGGAACATGGCGAGGCTGTGCTCTGCTGCTACACTTTCGGCACACACTTTAGCAATTCAATTTTTTTTTTGTCGGCACTTTTCACTAATTTCACACGAACAAAACACAGAAAATTTTAGTGAAATCGAAAGTTAATCATTTTATTTAAATTTTGCAATTGAATTTTGTCACTTTAATACGGTTTTTCTACGGTTTTCACGCAATTTTTCCGGGACTTCGAACAAGTGTTGGGCAAAACAAAGATCTCACTCACTTCGGTGCCTCTGTGTTCGATGAAGATTTTGTACGCACAAACACACCTCACGAATTCTAGCTTATGATTGAGAATTGAGAAGTTGTATACGGATGGAAAAAATTGACATGCCCTGAATGACTGTGTTCAGTGGGATTTTCGGAACAAATTCGTGCCGGTCTTGGGGTGGAGACATCTGTTGGAAGATAGCAGCACAGATTGTTGTAAAATTGTAGTAGATTTACCACACTGAGATAAAAAAAAACCGCATAGTTATTTTCAATTCCTTGAACCCGATAAAACTTACGTTAATCCGGAGTTTTTTTTTGTATTTTTATTGGACGCCCCGGTTCTTTACACTTCGGTCCATGAAACAATTAAGATTCCAAGCGTTTAATAAGTGCTAGTTAGATATATCTGTTTTGCTTTTTTTTATCTCAATTTTTATCTCGTTTATCGTGTCCTTAGGGCCCGATTCTGTGTCAAATTATCCGGTTACTGGTTAATACATTCTTTACCATGTACTACAAAAAGTGAAATACTGTGATTTTTGCCTGTTTGTAACGCAAAAAATTACTAACGAGAAATAGTTTTTGAGACAGCGAAAAACGTAACGGATTTCGTTCAAACTTCGGATTAGGAGTTTGTGGGCTTACGTGATATTTTTTGTCAAACTTCAACCGATTGAAAGTTGATCTTCGCAATAGGACTGAAATGCTCAATAAAACAGTTCAGAGCATTAATTCTAATAAAGTGGTGTAAACTGATTCCTGGCTGTATATTAAATGTATTTGCTGCTATTTTCGTTTGAAAAAATAACTGTTGTACTATGCGATCAGCAACTATGTAGCAGAAAAATCTGTACTTGAAAAGACAAAATGGCAAAGAGGATATTTTCGGTAGGTGTTTTGGCAGCAGCAGCATAGGACGAAAATTGACGCTGATAGGAACAGCTCATTTACATATTTTTTCGATATCTAGATGTCGCTCCTTTCGTTGGAGAGAATCATTTACCCATAAAGGTATGCAAACATTTTTCTTTTGAACAAACTTCTACCAATTTCTATCAATGTATTTGTTTGTTTATACAGAGCAAAAGTTGTGCAAAACTTCAAACTGCGAGTGGGAATGGTAATGAGAGGGAACGAGAAAAGACAACAATATTTTTCTGTCTCGCCGCGTCGCCGTTGATAATGTGTTACATCTCGTGGTAAATAAAGTTCGTTAAATAGAAATTGAAATCTACTTCGATGGTCAATAATATTGTTTCTTTTCTTGTTTTTTTTTAGTTGTAAAACGATGATTTTATTATTACATACACTTTTTGAAAAAATTTGTTACACTTTTAAAAAAAGAACCTCCGACAACACTGACAACTAGGCGTTACCTGGACAAGAACCTTTCGGAGATTAAGTGTTATATATTACCTGGACAAGAACCTTTCGGAGATTTAAGGGTATACATGTCGAGTTTCGCTGTTATACATGTCGGTGTCGCTGTCATACATGTCGTCCATCCAAATAGTGCCCAACGCGCCTAAAGCAATTGGTATCTACTGATATCTGAAACTGTGAAAAAAATTAGATATTTCCGTGGAGCGACCGATTGCTCATTTCGCAGGTATCTACTTAAGCCTAGTCAGCAGCTTGATACATACAATTCTCAACTCTCTTTTCGCACACGTTTATTATCCGTGAAATTAATTGCTTGTGAAAATGTGACATTTTTTGTATTCCAGTGCTGCCATCTTTTATTAGAGGTATGGAGTCAAATTGAATAATTTTGGAGCCAAAATTACCAAATTTTTTTTTAAAAGTTCTCCATAAAATAGAAAGATAATAAATATAAGGATAACTAAAACTTTGACAAGAAAGTTCATAAAATACAAATGATGGACGTAAACGAGTTGTTATATTAAACTATTTCGAAATGGGTTGGTAAAAATGTGAAAATCAATTCCAAGGCATTTCCAGTGCAAGTAAAAACAAAACAAAAATTTGAACTTTTGATAGAAAAAGCAATTCTTTTATTCAATCGAAAACGCAATAAGATTCGCACAAGATAGATATTATTATAGATTTCCTTTAACTTTGAACTTTTTCACATTTTCACTTAGGTATAACTTTAGGTACTCATCCCTATTCTGCTATTCACGTGAATCGAAGATTCGATTTTGGTTAATTATTTTAAATAAAACAAAAAACATAAACAAACAGGTAGGTATGGATATTCATTACGGGAATTATTGTTGTAAAATGTCCTCGTTATAAGAGAATACCGCGCATGCGCAGTATTACCGACAGTAACGAGGTGATCTCAAATTAAATTCGAATAAGTAGTAGGTACAGCGGCGCAGTAGCTTAGTGGTTAGTGTGTTGGACTACTATGCGAGGGGTCGAGGTTCGAATCCCGCAAAAAACCCAAATTCCAACTGAGAGAGTATAACTGTCTTGAAAGAGCTTCTCAATTAGCCGTTTGGAGTCGGCATAAAATTGTAGATCCCTTCCATTCGTTCCAAAAATGAAAAACTCACACAAAACGAATGGTTGTGAGAAGCTAGGCCTAGGGTCCCTCCGGACCTGTTGCGCCAACTATTTATTTATTTATTTATAAACAGTACAATATCGTTCATTGAAAATTGAAGAAAAATTCCCCCCCGATGAATAGCAGAATATGGCTGACTGCGGTTGCTAGAAAACCCAAAAGAAGGAGGTGAGATATTACTAAATAACACATACAAAAATGCATTCTTTTAAGTAGGTATGTAGTTTATAATAGTTTTTGTTTTTTATTGATATCAAAATACACGCAGGTAAATAATAAAATCTAAGTACTATAAGTACATGGTGTGTATGCTCAAAAATTATACAGTGGGGTCAAGTACTTTGCCAGCAAATATAATATTACTTGTTGCCTCGTCCATGATCAAAAATACGAATGGGCGATTAACGTTGAACTCTTCTACAATATCACCACCAAACTTGTTGACAATTTCTACGTCTGTAATGAAAAAATTATTTCAGTATTCCCATATCTATTAAGACAGTTTTTTTTTTTAGCATAATTACCAGTTGCGGCGAATGCTGTAGTTCCAGTCTCATGAACCTCGATTCCTGCTTTTTGAATAATATCAGTGACCTTCAGATTTCTGTTCAACGAAGATCCTTGTACAATACCGCTTAATGCCGCTGTATCTGAGAAGATTTCATTTATACCCAGCTGCGGAGGAGAGTTTTCAAATTAATTAAATAAACGTCACTCTTGATGTTTTTGGTTTAATTCACCCCCTGGAGATGCTCCTTCATCTGTGAGGTAAAATCAAATTTGAATTTAGGCATTGTAACCTTAACCGTTTGTTCGGTCATTAGCCATTGAATTCGCCTTAGTGAGTCACCTTCCATATCTCGAATGAGTGATTCGATTCCACCCTTGGCGTCAGGTAAAATGACTGTCATCGAGAACTTCTTACCCTAAAATGGCATAAGATTTGGTATTATTAAAAACGTTTTGGCAAAAGGCGCAATTTTCTAGCTGGAAGTCGTATTACATATTTAATCAGCCCTATGGGCGTCAGTTAGCAGTTGAGTGATCACTGCGGGTAACTGTCTTTAACGCCTGAGTAAAGCTAGTTGTATGTAATAAACGGATGTGAAATTATGCTAGAAAACGAACGTTTGGAACGTTTCGTTTTCCGACCCAAGCTTAAACATTTTTTCTTTTAAATTAATGCACCCATCATGATCTGATATACAACTGAATAGGGATGCCAGATACAAAAAAGTTATGATACGCTTACCAGATATGGCAGTCTTAAAACCTTAGCGCTCCACATAGTTGACTGGAAGTACCAGAACTTATCCTCAATTGTCATGTATTTTGCCCGAATTTGTTCAGTTGGTTTCCTGAAGAACACACTTTCGAAGCTTTCCGTAAATGGCGTTCGCCATTTTCCATCGAAATATACCGCGTTTATGAGCAGCAGCACTGAATTTTGTATGTTATCTATAACATTAATCGAAAGATATTTTTTTATAAGGCTAAACAAAGCATTTTCATAAAAAATACTCACCACTGGTAACTAAATTCTGCAAGTGTCCTTCTGTTATATTACTACACCATTTATTGATAATGTTAGCAGATTCTTGGGCTTCCGAGAAATCCAAAGGTTGGACATCTGTTTCGAAGCTATTTTTCAGAGTTTTCTGGTATTGCTCCCTCACTCTTAAGTGACTGCGGATGTATAATTTAGTTCCAATATTGAGTGTATATTTGTCACTGGGTTCCTATTAAATTGTAAAATCTACTCCATTAAATATGGTCCTTATATGGACATCTTTATAATAAGTTACAAACCTTAAGAGAAGTCAACAATTCCTTGTAATGTTCCCGCAATGTAAAAGGAGATGTTGATTTGTGGAATACAGACGACAATTGATGCTTTGTTACTGATTCGGCATCAGCAGCTTCAGACAAAAGTGCGAGAACCAATTTAACCGAAAATGGCGATATAACGACATTGGTGTTCTTCTTGGTGAATATTTCCTAAAATGGTGGAAAATAAATAGCTTTAAGAAAACTGTCAGTGCAGATCAATGTGTTAAAATTATAAACGAATCAATGGGGTGGGGACCAAAGAGTATCCAATACCTTTGTATTGGTGGGGACGTTCAAGTATCTAGTTTAGTAAGTCTGACAGCTGTCTGACTAGATGTATCTCGTAGCCGACGAGTCTAGTCAAGAAATTCGAGACTGAGTACTAAGTTGACAGTTCGCATATGTAGCTGACGTAGGAAAAGTTACATTTCCAACCAATACAGTTTTTGCATTCAGGTTGCATCTTATCCGGATGAATCTAGTCGACTTAAAATAACTAGATTATTGAATCTGCTTTGAGAGCAATATGGTATTTCGCGAAGCTATCCCTTTCAAAACGTTGCTTTCTCTTTCACTTAAACGTCAAACCAACTTGTAGGAAAACAAACCAAATTTTATATGGCGGGAAATATGATTTATTTCGTTTGAAGATTAAAAGTTTATGAAAAAGTGCAAAATAATACCTAAAAACATTGCAGAATTAATATTGTGTTTGTTAAAAGTTTTGGAAAAGTTATAGTTAAAAAAAAAAAAAAAACATTATCGCGCGTGTTGTGGCGGCGGAAATAAACATAATAAAATAAGTTGTTCTTTGAATGATTAAAAATGTATGATAAAGTGCAAAATACTATCTTAAAACATTGCAGAAATAATATTGTGTTTGCTTAAAGTGTTGGCGGCAATGAACATAATAAAATTAGAAAAAATGCCGACAAGTTGCTGCATTAAAAACTGTACGAACAACGCAGTGAAAATGAAGATATACGTTTTTATATAGGTATTTCCACAATTAAAAACAAAACCTGAAATTCGAAATCTGTCTAAGGAGAGGCAGAAACGATGGCTAGCTGCTATAAATTTAAAGAAAATTAATACTAAAATAGCTCGTGTTTGTTCCAGGCATTTTATTTCAGGTATGTTGACATATTTACAATAATGTAACCATTATAACAAATATTATATTTAGGTAAATGTGCCAAACTGTCGGACGATTTGAATCCGGATTGGGTTCCAAGCCTGCACCTGGGGTACGCCAGTAAATTTAACTCTCTATCACCTTTAAGACTCCAGCGATATAAACAACGCATTGCCAGAAGACCAAGTAGAAAAATACGAGATTTAAGTTACTTTTAACACTTTTAATAAACACTGATGTGGTATTCGATGGACTTCTTAGAGCACTTTATTTTGCTCTTGGTCACTTTTTATGTTTGATTGCTACTTAAAAACAAAAATCCTTTTCCAATTTCAGAGCATTTACGTGAATTTTTATTAAATTTCAAATATATTCCTATCTCCCGCCATATAAAATTTCGTTTGTTTTCCTACAAGTTGCTCAGCTGTCACTTTGTTTTTGATGTGTAAACATCTATGCGCGCGTTTTTGGTATCTGGTGGAGTAATTTCAAACATATAACTGCTGGGACGGAAATCACCCGTACAATATGCAATGCAAGCCGAATGAAATTCCAATGAAACTTTCATTTCCTGTGTAACAGCAAACGGGTATTTTCCACTGCATAATGTTAGGAGTGTGCAATGCAAGCCGAATGAAATTCCAATGACACTTTCATTTACTGTGTAACAGCAAACGGGTATTTTCCACTGCATAATGTTAGGAGTGTTTGTTGATATGTAAACATCAGCAACAGCGAATTTTTGACAGCTTTAACGTTGACTTCGCTGTCGATGTTGCTGTGCAAATGTGTTCAAAGTAATTAAAATACATAGGTTCTAAAAAGTTGTGAAAGTTACTGTTGCTGTTGCTGTGTTAATCTGTTTCTCGCATAACAAAAATGTCGTAGGCCAGCGCCCCTACAATAGGTATCTATGCAATGCAAGCCGAATGAAATTCCAGTGACACTTTCATTTTCTGTGTAACAGAAAACGGGTATTTTCCACTGCATAATGTTAGGAGTGCTTATTGATATGTAAACATCTAACAATAAGTGCGCGTTGTTTCACTGTTCGATTTCACTGTTGAATACATGCGTTTCAATAGTAAAACGCAGAAAAATACAGGAAAATAAGTAAATGGTACAATTCCATATTTCTGTCAATAATGCAATGTTTTGCCGTCATTGAAGATGCATTAAAATATTTTCTGATATGGGAAAGCCAGATGCAGAACGTGCGAAATTACAGGGCGCGTTTATGTGCAAGTAAACCTCTGAAAGCCGGAATAAAGGTTGGGGAAAACGAGTACTGAACGCTCACGTGAATGGAGAACTCGTCTCGCAAACCAAACTGGAGCGACTTCAAATGAACTCCAACCGGAAAATTTCAACAACACGATATGGAACAACCATCGATGCTGTCTTCCAGCATAATCTAGATAGATTACAGTCTCGAATGTAGGTACATATCTTACTTCAGCTACCACAATCCGATTGTATCTATTTTACCGAAACTAGCACAGAACGAATAAATTATTGTTATTTCATAATATATCATACGGTTATTACAATTCCCTCTTTTCTCAATAACGCGAGTATCAAGTCACACACATACCGCACGCACGGTGTTTACACATATACATATTTCGGGACTGTTGGATACAGTCGCACCAATTTTTTTAAATTAACTTTTTCTCCGGGAAGAATACGAATATAGTGACACATCACTCTTTAAAATCGGTCTAGCCGTTTAGGCTACAGGGCGTCTCGTAGGAACGTACATATGATACGCGCGAAACACATAACCCTCCCTGTGTCCAGTCGGGTAAAAAGATTCCCGATGAGAAAATTTACTTTAAGCATTAAATTAAATCAAGTTTGTTCAATTTCAATGGAATGCATTGGTATCTTATGGAACGCGAAGGTTCTAGGCATAACTTATACCATACTCCATACGTCATACCTCATACCTATAGTGACGACAGTCATAATCATAATAGGACTAGATGACTTTTTAAACAGTCATTGCTTAAAGTCACATATTTCTGAATTAAATCACAGTTCATTTTATAGCTTAGCAGGGCACACAAATTACTCTTGGAATTATTTCCGCACATTTTCATCAGTCGACGAAGGAAATTCCCAAATGATTCATAAATTTGGAGCACGTGACGTATGAATAAGTCACTGAGGTTCAAAGTAGCGCTCAGATTTCTCCTTGTTTAATGACAACACAAAATATTTGGGCCGCCGGCCGAAAACAAACAGAAATGCGCTGCACCTAATTTAAACCCACTCATCTGCTTTACGGCAGCAGAAGGGAATACAAAACACAAATTATATTCATTATAGCTATAGATATGTATCTTCGCTAAAAACGGGTTATTTTAAATGGCCCCTGCCAAGTAAGTGGCACAACTTGACAGCAAAAGTCGAATGAATTTGAGTATTTTTATTTTTAGACTTTTTGTCCCTGTTTCGCAAAGTTGAATACGAGTAATAGGTAATGCTGTCAAGAAATGTCAATGAACTATGGCAGAGTTAAGGTGTCAAATTACATTGGGCAATAATATTTATTTATTGCAGTATTCACCCAGTTGTTAAATTGACGCTGAACAACAAATATGGTAGGTAGTAAAAATAAATGAAACCACGAAAAGTTATTCCCAAACTTAACGAAATAACTAAACCGTATATTCCATTGTCATTCTTTGCGTTGTTTATAGATAGGGTTTCTATAAATTTGCGAATAATTGTTTTGCGGTGACTGAATGTTGGTGTCTTTTTGTTTAATTATTTTGTGAAGAGTGTTGCCATCTAAACGTAGGTAGGTACAAACATAGAAAGTGTTTAGTAAAGTTTCTTATAACAAAAATCAACACAACAAACAAGAGTGATTCGCTATGACGTTCACAATATCAATTAAGAAAATGGTTGCGTTTTGACGTAGGAAAATGCTTCATGCAATTGCATGTACTTTATAAAAATTTTAATTATAAAATCTGAAAAAGAAAAATGCACTTGGCCCAATACATTGAATCATAAAATCTGCAAAATTTGATTGGCTTATCAACTTTTATTTACCAAACGGCTCTTTGAACGTTTTTTCTTTCTTCGAATGCCCGATATATACACTATACAGTTAATCAGTTTTATAGAAACAAATTTAAAGGAAACCTATTCCTAAATCTATTAAATCAGTTAGTTCTTAGGTTTTCAGATGTGTAGTTATTACTATTGAATACAATCGCACCTACAATCACTTTAACAGGATCATGTGAATACTTTACGGCCATGTTTTTCACACTATACAAAAATGTAATTTCTGGGAAATGATTTGAAACTTGCGAGAGAAATCGTATGCAAAAAAAAAAACTGTCTTTTTATTAGTAGTTTGTGTTTTGCGGTCGGAATCTTTTATGACAGGCTCTTAACTGCACCTGAAGAATACAATACAATATATATACAACTGCCACATACAAAACTGGAGCTGAAAACATTAAAAGTTAACCAACTTTTCAGGAGAGTAATCAATTAAATCATGCAATGAGACACAAATTTTATTAATTCAGCCACATGTTGTAACTTCGATATAATTACACAAAAGCTTAAGATGGATTACTCCAAATTCTCCGCAATTTTTTGGTTTTCCGTTTACTTTCTGGGAGCATACAAGAATGCTTATTGCCAGCAGATAATCAAAATAACTCTAACACAAGGCCTACATAATCTTACGACTTACGAGTATCTATGGGAGATGATGGGTTAATTCCTGATCTATGAGGCTGTGATAAATTTATCATTTCAGTGAAAAACAATTTTTTTTTTTTTTTTTTTAATTTTTTTTTCTTTAGTTTACCGAAAAACGGCGCTTACGATATTGACCAAAATACATGCTTAAAGTAAAATTGATGTTCGCAAAATTATTGCGTCCTAATTTTCAATTCGAATCACCGAAAATGCTCATAAAAAAAAATATATATATATATTCATATCTCGAAAACCCCATTTTCAATTTCGATAAAACGTTAAAAACCAAGTAATGCTTATATCCCGAACGATATCATATACTCAATCTTCAGAAAAATAGTTAAAAAATAAGTGGCTTGAACTTGCACCAGCCAAATCAGCCCACCGCAACGAAACATAATAGTTACATCATTTTTTACACATTCATTACAATTTATTACAGTAAGTCCGAATTTTATTACACTTGCCGTTCTCGAGATATCGCGTGCTGGTGTAGGTTTTATTTGAACCTACACCACCACTCTATAACTCTTGATGCAGTTGAGATATTTGGTTCAATCCTAAACCAGAATTTATTACAAATTTATTACAGCTGCACCAAATCAATTTACAGTTCAAAAATCAGAAATTTACAAAACTACAAGCTTTAGAAGATAATAAATAAAATATCTGGGTGACCGAGCTTTGCTCGGTTATTACTATTTATTGTAGTCTTAAAAACAATACAAATTAAAAAATACCTATATATATTTAAACATGAACATAGGTATAAAAAAATGTATGTCGCCTAAATGCCGGTAGATGTCTTACTTCTTTCCTTTTACTATGACGCGGACGGCAAGAAACGAGTGTTACGAGTTCGAATCCCGCTCGGTGACTTACTTTTCTTTTTTTTTTTATATGTTCAAGTTTACATATATTTTTTTTTTTAATTTGTATTGTTTTTGAAATTACAATTGGTCGCCCAGGTACTGATAACTAAAGTATGATACGAAATGTTGGAAGTCGCATTAGAAGTTTCACTTCAAAAATACTACCCAATTAAATTATATGTGTATTATCAAATCAAACTAAAACAAGTAAATGAAATAATGAGGACGCTACTCTTTGCTAACGGTCGCGCTGGCCTGTAACAGGTATACTACGCCCATGCGTTCGAGTGCCACGTATTCACTATAGGCGTTTTTCTTTTTTAGTTCAGAGCACAACCTGAACTGTAATACAAAAAGTTTGTGTTTCTTTTTTAGCTCAGATACATCAGAGCTCGAATTTGTGTTTCTTTTTTCGTTCAGAGCACGATCAGAGCGCGCTCTATGAGCTCAGAATTAATTGACTGAGCAGGCTGAGTAAAATGCTGATTACACATATACATTCACACTTCCAGTCATATTTGAGAGAAAAGAAAAACAGGAAAAACAGAAAATCATCAGAACGATCTGAGCACGCTCAGTTCAGAGCGCGCTCATATAGCTCGAGCTCAGTTCAGTGCTCAGCTCTGAACTAAAAAAGAAAAACGCCTTATAACAACCATTAAATGAAAAATCTTGAACTCAATTTATACACCACCATCCACCATCCGTCCATCACCACACCACACGTCATCATCCATCTGCGCATTTCCTCAGAAAGACATTGTCGCTGGTTTTTTTTCATATGAACGTGCTTGTGCGATGTGCGCCACAAAACCACCCCAAAGCAGAACAACGATCAAGAACCGCGGCTGCTGATAATATTCGATTTGAGAAAATAAATTTATTTTTTTCGTGTTAGATTTTAGGTTGTAGCTCAGCTTCTAGAGGACTTAGAAAGCTGATTGATGGCTTGAAATAACTATTAAAGTGTTGGCTCTCCTACGTATTTTTTTTGTTTGCATTGATTAAGAATTGTTTGTGTAATGGCGAGTAAAAGGCAGTAAAGTCAGAAAAATAAGCTCAAAACGCATGAAAACTCGAAAACACGCGTTTTCCCAAACATAAGACTAATCTAGATCAATTGCTTACCCCCGAAAACCCCCATATACCAAATTTCAGCGAAATCGTTAGAGCCGTTTCCGAGATCACGGAAATATATAAATATACATACAAGATTAGCTCGTTTAAAGGTATAAGATAAATAGTTGGCGCAACAGGTCCGGAGGGACCCTAGGCCTAGCTTCTCACAACCATTCGTTTTGTGTGAGTTTTTCATTTTTGAAACGAATGGAAGAGAATGGAAGCTCCAGGGCTAATTGAGAAGCTTTTTCAAGACAGTTATACTCTCGGATGTTTGTCAGACGTTCGCGAGAGGTGGCGCAGTGAAAAAAGCCCTGAGTTGGAATTTTGGTTTTTGCGGGATTCGAACCTCGACCCCTCGCATAGTAGTCCAAGGTCCAACACACTAACCACTAAGCTACTGCTTTCAGAAGGTTCCAATAGACTAGCCTTCATCAGAAGGATGTGCACTTTTACGCCCGCCTCGCTAAAGGCTGATTTTTTTTTTTCAATTTACTAAGGCTTGTAGCTCAAGGCGGGGGTAAAAGTGCACATCGCCCTTGTGAAGGCTAGTCTATTGGTACCTTCTGAAGGCATCTAAGCCGAAATAACTTTTATTACAGTAGGCGGTGTAAGAAAATGAGATATTTCTGATTTTTTTTTTCAATTTACTAAGGCTTGTAGCTCAAGGCGGGGGTAAAAATGCAAATTTCTACAGTGTAGAAATGCCTATTGCTACCCTCTAAAAGCGTTTTAATAAGATATTTTTTCTTAAGGAGGTGTGGTATAATACTTAAGTATAAATAAGTATACTAAGTGACAGTGGCAATTTTCTAATGTCTGTATTTCTATGTAGGGGTAAAAATGCACATCCCCATATGGTGAACGTTTGTCTATTGGAATCTTCTGAAGGCATTTTAGTCAAAAAAAGTAATATTACATCAGGCGGTGTGGTGTAATAAAATATTCGATGTTAATGTAAAATTCTATGTTTTGGAATTTTACGTGGGTATCTTCTAAAGCTTGTAGTTTTGTAAATTTCTGATTTTTGAACTGTAAATTGATTTGGTGCAGCTGTAATAAATTTGTAATAAATTCTGGTTTAGGATTGAACCAAATATCTCAACTGCATCAAGAGTTATAGAGTGGTGGTGTAGGTTCAAATAAAACCTACACCAGCACGCGATATCTCGAGAACGGCAAGTGTAATAAAATTCGGACTAACTGTAATAAATTGTAATAAATGTGTAAAAAATGATGTATTATGTTTCGTTGCGGTGGGCTGATTTGGCTGGTGCAAGTTCAAGTCACTCTTGTCAGACGTTCGCGAGAGGTGGCACAGTGAAAAAAAAACCCTTAGTTGGAATTTGGGTTTTCCCGCAAAATCCAGGTAAATAGTTAAGCAATATTATTTTCATTGCGATATTTGTTACTGTTTTGTCTGCGTAATTTGTTTTCTGAGTGAACATGCATTATGCGACCCTCGAACTCATCATGGTAAACTAATCTCAAATATATGTACTAAAATGTACTAAATAATAGATCCTGTTTATACTATGACTCATTTGTGCGCTTTCTGTGTTAAATTTAATTCGTTTGTTTAATCTATATTATTAATTATCAACAGGCGCTATATTGAACAGTTGTGATTTATTGTTATATTTTCAACAAAAATAATGTGTTTTTTTTCAAGAAAAAGACTGACGATTTTCGAAATTCCCTTCGATATGTTCATAATCCATTCGAACTACTACTGACCAGTGAAGAGTACTTTGTTCAACTTTATTGTATTGTCCGCGCTTATTTTTTATTTCCATTGTAGGACCCGGTTTTGTAAAAAAAAAAAAAAGAAGATAAAGAAGATTAAGATGCCCCTGTGGGCTCGGAAAGTACGTCTACATAAATGTCATAACCTGCTGCTATTGCTGAATGAAAGTAGAGTAGCCCAGTTTATATAATTGTCAGTGCGTACCTTCTGCCATTGTTAATGCTATATCGAACGCAGTAGGGCTAATTCAGAGCGTGCTAGTGCGCCCTAGGGTCTACGTTAAACAAATCAAACATAACGTCAAATCAAATTCCCTTTAAGACAGAAACTCTGGCAAAATAGTTCCAAAATGTTGACATCAGGCGTTTGATGAATACAAATAGTAGTAGTAGGTCTGAGCAGCAGAAGTAGTTTACAGTTTAAACTTCGTTTGAGAAGAAAAACCAAAAGGCATGACATAGTATATACCGGGCTTTTCAACTGCTCAAATCCGTCATAATGACCGCATCCTTAGTAGATATGTATGTACCATAATACACGAACTATTTTTTTTAAATATGTGGCTTTTACAATTCATTCTCTATTCTCTCTTTTTCTTTTGTGATGCACACATTTAACACATCCTCAACATAAAGTACACCATATTTTTAAATTTTAAGCTGATAGGTATAGGTAGAAGTACGTCAAGCGTGATTCCCTACCTTTTCATTTGTTCTGTCAAGTTAATAACTATGAGACACTAACTTTATGTACTGGACCGCGCATTATTATCTTTTGTTTACTGTTTCGGTATGGTTTCGTGCATAAATTTAAGCACACTTTATTAATAAATACATTTACGACCAAAAAAACAGCACGAATTCAAAAATCACTCACTTGCATCGCGCCACTTATGTATGCAAAGTCTCACAACACAATCCACAAAACAATGTTCCACCACATTTCTGACAGGCTCTAATCAGTATTTTAAATCAGTTGTTGGGTTGGGAATTTGTATATTGAGTAATCAATAATTAATATTCGGTACTCACTTCTAGTAGCCTCCAATCGAAATAGTCTCGGTTATCAATTTTATACGGCTGAAAATCATCATTGTCCCAATAATCTTTGTCATTTATCTGCGTTGGTGTGGCGGTTGGAATACTGGTCGGAATGCTCGGGATTGTGGCAGATTCCATTCTCGCACTTCTAGAAGACGCTACAACTTCAGGTTGCGAATCCCAAATCGAGCTTGACCTAACATTGTTTTGACAATCTGCAGCTGGGCATAGCGCAAAGACGATCACGCCAACAACAACGGAAACTATCGCAAACAATAAAACAAACAAATTATGTTAACATTCCAATCTCTAACATGCGTTGATCTCACCGATTTGTGGTAACATTTTTATGAAGCAGGGAAGATTCACAAGGGGTTTTCTTCAAAAGAAAAGCGGCTAACGAAAGCGTGCGTCACTGTTTGATTGCGATTACTTTCTGAGAGGCAGACAAGTTTGGTTTTTATTTTTATTTGTTGTTAATCGAAGTTCAATACGAATAACTTGAACTTAAGTACATAAATTTAGAACGAGTACTATTACGGGCTAGCGGATGAGCACCGGAACGCGGCTGAGTCCGACTGTTTACTGATGTATGCTTGAGTGCTACGCTCAGACTGATGCTATGCAGTCAGCTCAGGAATCAGAATCTTGTTTTGAGTCGTTCTTGGTTTATTATTATCTCTGTTTGTTGGGTATTCCCAATAGGGTTACCATACCTAATGTAATTCAATTTTAAATTTGTGACCTTTTTTGACCGCTGTTAGTAATTCGATGGGTTTGGTTCATTGTTCTGCAGATTAAGAATCAAGATTAATAAATTGCTTGCGAGTGGTTTTTCGCATAGACTAATATCTGTAGTTCATCATACTCTTCATACCCAGGGTCGGCATTTAGTAAGGAGCCATTTATAGCCATACGTAAAACGAAACCGTTAAAATGTTCTTTTGATTTTTTCTTACCACTGAAACTTAACGATTGAACTCTTGGTCTTAAAATTTTACTTTTGAATTAGTTAGTTAAGTTAAGTTAGTTTATCAAAAAAGAATTAGCAAATTATATTTAAATTCTCTGAAATAAGAATTTATACAATTCTTCGTATGAAAAACTTTTTCCGATCACGATTTACTTTTGTAACACAAAGCACACGAAGACGTTTTAACGTTTCGGTTGAAGCGGTTTTAAATAAACATTTAATTTTGAATTTAGATGAAAGTATGTCTGATAAACGTTTTAACTACCAGCTTTTATATATAAAGTTAGGAACCAGAAAATGTTTTTTTTTTTTTTTTTTTTGATGTGTAAACATCTATGCGCGCGTTTTGGTATCTGGTGAATTAATTCCAAACATTTAACTGCTGGGACGGAAATCACCCGTACAATATGCAATGCAAGCCTAATGAAATTCCAATGACACCTTCATTTCCTGTGTAACAGCAAACGGGTATTTTCCACTGCATAATGTTAGGAGTGTTTGTTGATAATATGTAAACATCAGCAACAGCAACAGCAACAGCGAATTTTTGACAGCTTTAACGTTGACTTCGCTGTCGATGTTGCCGTGCTAATGTGTTCAAAGTAGTTAAGATACATTGGTTCTAAAAAGTTGTGAAAGTTACTGTTGCTGTGTTAATCTGTTTCTCGCATAACGAAAATGTCGTAGACCAGGACCCCTACAATATGCAATGCAAGCCGAATGAAATTCAAATGACACTTTCATTTACTGTGTAACAGCAAACGAGTATTTTCCACTGCATAATGTTACGAGTGTTTGTTGATTTATGTAAACATCTAAGTGCGCGTTGTTTCACTGTTCGATTTCACTATTTAATACACTGATTATAATTCATTCTGTTGTGACTCCTTAACCTCAACTGTCATCCAACTCGCATCTGTCGGTACCTACATGCGTTTCAATAGTAAAACGCAGAAAAATACAGGAAAATACGTAATTGGTACAATTCCATATTTCTGACAATAATGCAATTTAGCCGTCAATGAAGATGCTTTAAAATATTTTTAGATATGGGAAAGACAGATGCAGACCGTGAAAAAAAATAACAGGGCGCGTTTACGGGCAAGTAAACCTCTGAAACCTCAGGAAGATTATCATCTTTTACCAATGATCATAAGCGGAGACTTCAATATAAATTTTGCAACTCCAGAAGCTCAACCATTTATTGATTTTATGCAAGATAAATGTAATCTTCAAATAAATTCAAACCGGCAAATTTCAACCATCAACCATCGATGCTGTCTTCCAGCGTAATCTAGATAGATTAGAGTCTCGAATGTACATATCTTACTTCAGCTACCACCATCCGATTGTATCTATTCTACCGAAACTAGCACAGAACGAATAAATTATTGTTATTTCATAATATGTATATCAAGAATACGGTTATTACAATTCCCTCTTTTCTCAATGACGTGTATCAAGCCACACACATACCGCACGCACGGTGTTTACACATACACATTTTTCGGGACTGTTGGATACAGTCGCACCAATTTTTTTTTGTAAAGAAACGATTGTAATGACCGAAGTTTAATTCGGAGACAAAATAAAACGGAAACGAAATGAAATGGTCAGCTTTCGCAGCGAAAGTAGTTGAACGTCAGTAATCCGTTGTACACTCCGACAGAACACCAACATCTAACAAACAACAAAGCAAAATTTGGAAAAACTTAACCGTACGGGAACAGGCTAAACATTATCTATGATAGCGTCACAGGTAACTCCGAATTGATGTTATTGTACTCATCGATTCAACACTGAAAACTATTTGAATGAATTCAGGGAGAGTGTACAAACTTGAGGGTCGAACGACTGAGATGGCTGTGTCATGTAGAACGAATGGACACGCATACTCCGGCCAGGATGATATTTGAATCTACATCCGCGGGACGGCGCACTAGGTTAAGACCGCGACTCAAGTGGCGCAAGCATGTGGAAGGGGACCTTAACCAACTTAGCGAAACTGGTAACGCTTGTTGGTCTAGGCCCAGGTCCACCACGGTGCCACTTTAAGCAAGTAAGCAAGAACATTTGCTTTCAATATTTCTACGATAGGTTTTAATAACATAAAAAAAAAACTTGTTCATAAAAAACAGTTTCTACTAGAAGAGGTCCCTTACACTTGTCTTGTAGCCGGCGATGCGATAGAGTCCGGGGTGGAGCTGGGTCTCTATAGTGGCCACATTCCGCTTCTGCGCGACACTTAAGGCGAGGTATTCTTTTACTGCATTACCCCTTTGAAATGAAGTCGAGTGCATCTGACTCTTTATTTTCTTTGCAGTTAAAGGGCCCAACCCATAGAATCCTTAGCATCCGTCGCGTCGTCGGATTCGTTGATATTGACGTATTCGACGGAACGAGCAGTCCCATAGAATCCGTCGCATACGGTGACATGCAGAATGTATTTTAAATGCTCTTATCATTATTTGTCCCACGAAAAGTGGTAATATTTCCCTTTCCACCATACTTAAATTCCCTTTTACATAATTCTCTTGATAGGTGTTTTTTGTGAAAAAATCTAACTTTTAAAAGTAAAATTCATATTTTACGGAAAGGCTATCACATTAAATTACCTATGGTATAAAAATCACAGTTTGTTAATATTATTATGATTACCTTTTTGTACAAGAAAATTTTGATGCTAAAAAATCTTGCTAAAAGGCGATTTAAATAAGCTCTTTTTTAATGTGGTGTTTACATAATACATACACATATTTTGATGAAATAAAAAAAAAACAATTTTAGTTTGAGTGTTTATTACAACATTTTCTTTTTTCTCATGGAAGGCTTTTCGGACACCGAAATTCCCAAAAAGAGGAAGAACTCCCACGATATAAGAGCAGTCTAGTGACAGCCGATGACAGTTTCTCTCTCTCTCTCTCAATATTTCTCTCACGCTGTGCCAACTGTCAACGGGTGTGACGGACAGAAAAGTAGAAAGTAAACTAACTTTATCCGTCGCATCCGGCACGTTCGCTGCTTATGGGTCACCTTCCATAAGCTACTGTGTATTCTATTAAACTGTCAGTCGATTTCTATGGATTCTATGGGTTGGGCCCTTAATTCGTAGATCCGGCAGCACATTTCGAACGATCGTTCAATATTGGCTCTGAGCTCCTTTAACGTCACAGGATTATTGGCATAGACCTTAATGATTTAATGTAGCCTTTGTGAGCGTTGTTCTTTCATGTACTTCACCATGATAAAAATGTTGATTTGAATGAATACTTTGACATTGCCAGTTCGGTAATCGGTTTATGGGTGCGCCCACGCTGAAAGTTTGAAGTTGTCAAGACGCTAATGAATGCCCCTTTATATGCTGTCATCTAAAAAAGATACCCAACACCGACGTCTCGGACAGAACGTCACCATAGACAAATATAACTTTGAGGTAGTTAGGCTCCGCCATGAACTCACACAACGATACCAGCGCTTAGATTAAATGGAGAATAAATCTTACCAATCACTGTTTCTTTGGGCTAAGAAGGCAATCGAGTAGCAAGGCCCTCTCAAAAGCGTATGAGGTTACTCTTGGTTGTTTCTAGAGTAAAATTATTCGAGTAATTTTGGTCCCAATGCAAAGTTGTTTTAGGAGAATACAAAGTTTTTAGCAAACTTTCATAAGTTATTTAATGCCGTTTTCCATTGGGACAGAAAAAGCACTATTTTTCAGATTCAGAACAGTTTTTCTGTTCTCGAAATCAGCTGGCTGTCAAATTTCATGTTCCATTGGCCGCAAAAAAAGCGGAAAAATGCTCTGAATCTTGCGAATCTCGATATTCGAGCGAGATTCACACCTATTTGCACTAACCCCAAAACATTTGTCAAACTTTAAAGTGTGTTTACGTTTTTAGACGAGAAGTCTATGAAAAATAGAGAGCAAATTACATTTGGCCGCTGCAATAGATATTAGCATAAGTTGAATGGATTCTTATAAACACAACTTACAATTTAAGAACAGCTGACTTTTAAAACACGCACCACCACAGGTGCAAAGGAAGAAAAATCTCGTTTTATGTTCCATTGGGCACGAAAAATCTGAAATCTGAGAGCAAAATCTGAAAATCCCAATGGAAAATGACATAAGAAAAATGTACATAAGAAATCGATGTTAATGATATCGAAAAGTGGTAAACTAATAACCTTGTTTGTCCTCGTTTATCTACCGAATAAATCATTTTATTTGAATTTTAACAATAATATGTTTAATAACTTACTAACCAATAACATTCAGTAATGTTAAAATGGGGTATTCCCGAACTATTTTACACTCCCCACGGTCGGCAGATTTTTTTTTTTTGTATGTTTTTGCAAGTCACAAAATGGCGAAATTTGAAAACAAAATTTGAGGAAGCAGCGATAAGAGGCAGCGATTGATAAGCGAAAATTTCTACGCTTTATTTGTAATGTGATAACTGATAATCATTCTTAGAGTATATAACGGTGCTGATAAAGATAAAGTCCTTAACTATCTCACATTTACAGCGGAAATTATTTTGACATTTCGTTCGTTTCGCCGATATTGTGAATGACATTGACAACGTATTACTTTGTCTGAACACTTTTTTGAACTTTTTTGACATCAAATGCCTCGGTGAGTGTTTTAACGACCTTAAAGTTGCAGCGAGCGTCAAGTAACACAGTCTGATAATGACATTGACAGTCTACATCTATCCTTTAACAGTAAAACCCAGATAAGTGCCTCACCTTGAATGCCCCGTTTTGATAGGCACTCATGCGGGTTAGGCAGTTATAAAAAAAATCCGGTTAAGTGCACATATCACTCAGAGAAAAAATCCTATAAAAATCAAAACTACGCCCATTGGTTTTATAGTACGTAGAATATTAGGTTTTTCCCATTAACGTAATAGTTCTCATATGATTTTGTCCAATTTTTAAGAAGCAAAAGAGATACTATTCAATTAAATAGGTATACTTTTAATGTAATAGTAAATTTACTTTGATATTGAAAGTATGACCCTATTAGCGGCAATAGTAAAATACCATAAGTGTTCAATATTGTCAATGCTATTAATAATAATCTACGATCATATAGCTCAAATGGTATAAAACTTTAGATTTTCAGCTTAACTGGAACTAATGGTATTCGAAATATTGAGTCAATAGTAAAACCCATTTTACTACAAAAAACAATACGTTTTACAATATTAATGAAATAGTTTGATTTGTTATTGTTTTTTTACAACATGTGGTATACTATTGAATTCCTGATTTATACTACGCATACTATTGTTTTTCATGTGATTTGCTATTGAATCCGTGTTTTACTGTTCGCTGATTCGTGATTTTTTTTTCGATTCCAGCCAAACATGAAGTAAACAAGAACTAAGTTTTATTTTATTTTTGTAAAAATATTGAATTTAATTAAATGTGTTTATAATAAAAGCTTAAAGCAAAAACGAAAAAAAAAATGTTTTTACTTATTCATTTTTAAAAAGGCTTAATTTTATTTTCAGCAAGGTATTGGTCTTAATATTTTTCAAATGTAAGTATCGATTTGGGTATTTGATTCAATTATCTAAATGAACTATTGTTCTTATAATAAAAACTAATTAAAGCTGCATCACACGAGTTCTCCTTTAAAATTAATGTGGAACAATAATAGTTTTAATATTGAATTCACATCAAAGGGAACCTATTAAAATAATGGGACATCTTATTAATTTTAAGTTGAATGCACCATTGATTTAATATTGAAAACTAATTAAAACTATAGTATGCGGAGAATTGATTTAATAACATTATCACTTTGAGTTAATAGTACTTCTCCTATAAAATTAATGTGGAATAATAATATTACTATATTACTTTTTAGTCGTATGCACTATTGGTTTAATGTTATAAAATAATTAAAATAAATATCTAAAAGAACTATAGATTCAATAGTTTTTGAGCTATACTAATAATAGGAAAAATCACATTGACTAATTTTAATAGCAAAAACACATTAAGAGAATAGGAATTCATATTAAAATTATAGTATTTTTCTCTGAGCGTAGGCACTAATCTCTAAATTTATAAAAAAAATAAAAAAATATTCGCACTTATCCGGGTTTTACTGTAGTTAAATGCTTGGCTAGGCTTATGTTTTATTAGCTTACAGGCATGAAGCAATTGAAATCAATTATCATTTTTCGAAAATAGGAAACGATTTGCAAAATAATTTATAATCGTGAAAGTTGCTAGAAATGTTTTTGAAAACCACTGAGCCCAAGTATACTTAAATTGGTAGCTTATTGTTTTCCATATCTAGCTATATCAGTTTGTACTTGAACTTAGTCCTATTGCGTAAGATATTTATCAATACCAAAACTCGACTGATAATGCTAACATGTTTCGACTGCCAAAATTTAGCGAAAAGTACAAGATCGACCAGAATCCTTAAATAAATCACAAGATTTAACATTTATTTGCAATATTGTTTAAATTATGTAAATAATCTCGAACCCACCTAAGTACATTATGCAATTTGGCACAAGCAAAAAATAGGACACCCAAATGACATATCTGTGAAATTTCACTTTCCCAAATGTTTTGCATTTTATTTTCAACAGCAGTTTAAAGTAATAAGTAAGACTAGCTGAAAGTGATAGTAAATATTGTGACAGTGACTGACACTTTCGTGGGAAATATTGACAGCTTATATCAATTCGTTAAAAATCGGTTTGTTTCTTTACTTTTGTAGTAAGAATGGAAAAGACTGTCAAAATGGCGGTGGTGGAGATAAATTCTCTCACAGAGAGAGACACTTACGTTACGACAATGTAGGGCACGCTTTTGTATTAATCTTTAAAAAAGTGGTACTAAAAGTTGTTAAAATGTCTGAATAAACCCGAAGAGTTGGTAATTTATAAACAATATTAGTTGATTCATCTGGCGATAAATGTGATTCGGAATTAATTGAACTTCTTTTTGATGAATCTGAGTATGTGGAAGAGTTAGTACCTACCTACTGATTGAACTACAAGCATGCGATAAGAAATAGGTAATAGCATTCATACAGTAAATTAACTAAGGCCCCAGTTATAGCAATACGTAAAACGAAACCTTAAAAATTTTCTTTTGCTTTTTTAAACTTGATGGTTGAACTCAACCTTGGTCTTAAAATGTTGCTTATAAAATATTAAAAAATTATAAAATATGTATATTCGAATGGTCTTTAAATTTTCTAGAAAAATAATTTATTAATTTTTCAGTACGAAAAACTTTTTCTGATCTACTTCTCAGTCAATACCACAAAAGAAAACCGAATCATTCCAGTGAAATATTTCATTTTTTTTAATGGATTTTGTGGAGGATTTTTTTTTTCTGATGAAATCCTTTTACTTACTTACTTACTTCAGGTGGTGCTACAGTCCGGGGTGGACCAGGGCCTCAACCAATACGCCTCTCCAGTTAGCGCGATCTTTGGCTAACTGCCTCCAGTGGCGCACTCCAAGTTGGTTGAGGTACCCTTCTTCTTAGACGACTAATGCGTACTTTTCTGACTTTGACAGCATATATTTTGTTTTACCCTCATTCACCACTTAACCCATTTGTGCCGCTTCTGTACTAATACTAACAAACGCACCAGTGACAGCTCGCTGTGTTCTGCCAACATGTGTCAATGTCGTCAGCGTATGCAAGCAGTTGCACAGACTTTTGGAAAATTGTGCCTATGGTGTTGGCTTGTGAGTTTCGCACAATTTTCTCAAGAATAATGTTGAAGAAGTCACATGACAGCGCGTCGCCTTGTCTAAATCCTTTTTTGACATCAAAGGTCTCGGTGAGATTGTTTCCGACCTTTACGGAGCAGCGAGCGTTCTCCATCATCATTCTGCACAATCTGACAAGTTTGGCAGGGATGCCAAAACTAGACATGGCTCTGTATAGCTCGTCTCTATAAATGCTGTCATATGCGGCCTTAAAATCGATAAAAAGATGGTGAGTATCGATCTGGTATTCTTGGGTTTTTTCCAGGATCTGCCGTAGTGTGAATATTTGATCGGCCGTGGACTTACCGGGCCTAAAACCGCACTGATAGGGACCTATCAGATCGTTGACGAATGGTTTCAGGCATTCACACAGTACAGCAGACATGATCTTATACGCAGTGTTAAGGAGACTGATGCCTCTATAGTTGGCGCAGCTTAGAGAGTCTCCTTTCTTGTGGATCGGGCAAACGATGCTAAGGTTCCATTCATCAGGCATACTTTCGTCTGACCAATTCTTGGAGACGAGTTGGTGTATGCTCTCTACCAGGTCATCTCCCGCTGCCTTAAAAAGCTCGGCAGCTAAGCCGTCCGGTCCAGCAGCCTTTTTGGATTTAAGCTTAGATATTGCTATCCTCACTTCATTGTGATCAGGTGGACGGAAATCTTGGCTTTCATCGTCCAGGTTGAATGGTTCGTTCTGCCTGATAGCGGAATTTGTGTCGTCTTCTCCGTTAAGCAGTCTGCAGAAATGGTTTTTCCATGTCCTCAGCACCGACTGTGACTCTACTACAAGGTTTCCTTGTTCGTCTCTACAGGTCTCCGTTCGGGTCTTGTTGGCATGACACGTTCTTTTTACCTTTTGGTAAAACTTCCGAACATTGTTCCTGGAGTAACACCTCTCTATATCCTCGATCGCGCGCTTCTCATGCTCTCTCTTTTTTCTCCGGAGAAGCCGATGCTCTTCCCTCCTTTTTTGCTCGTAGAGCTGTTGAGCTGCTCTCGTCCTTCTATGCTTTTACGTATGGCTATAACTAGGGCCTAGGTATAATAAGCTAAAGTTTGACACTTCTTTCGGCCAGTTCTCTTTTAAATACTGTAATGGACTATTGGAACCATCAGTATTTTGAATACGGAAAGTCTATGCATACCGATATGGTTTCCTAAAGTGCTTAAATTGTATGTATGTTTGTTTAAAAAAAAATAAGGATACCTACATTACATTATATTATTGGTTAAATTTCCTGAAATATGATATCCACTCTTAGGTATGCATATTTTATATAAATGATATGTTTCAACTTAATAAATAACAAAAATATATTCCGTTGATTGGAAATAGTTTGTTCGATAGAATTTATTTTAGCTTCACCTGTGTTTAAGAACAATTTTAACAGTTTTCGTATATCAAAGGTTTCATTTGCGATCTGATTTATGTTTTCTTCTTTTTTTTTGTATTATTGTGTGCAGAAAATGCAAAGCACGGCTGAAAATGCTAATTTTTCATTACTAAGGATACGGTAATGTATGGAGAAAAATGTTTTTTTTTTTTTGAAAAAATGAAAACCCTGATAGATTCAGATTCAGGTAAACTAAATCGAAAAAAAACTGCCTGCGTTCGAACGCACATTAGAAGTGATAAGCGGGTTTGTTATAAATAACAAAATAATGTAACCAAGCTGGGTCTTTCCATAAAACATACCACGAGATTGTCCGCACGTTTACTATGGATATTCAGAGTTAGGATATTTCGGGGAATATCTACTCAAAATAGTGGACTGAGTTTGTTGCATCGCAATTTATTGGTGCGCTACATAACAGACGTTATATAAATTATATTATTATACCAGTTCCTGTAACTGTAAGGTGTCAAAGTTATGGAAGTACTTGCAAAAACTGTTATTATTATTATTTATCACACATTTATATGAAATATACAAAATAATATATTACAGCGCTAGCTACCATGGCTTTCGGCTGAAAAATGTCTAAATGCTTAGCTTATCTATCTAATCTTTTGTAAAGGACTACAGCACTACTCCGGTGTGCTTGTTAAATCTCCTTGAATCAAGCTAATTGAACATAATTGAACAAGGCTGAAAGGAGTGGGTCAGACAGTTTACGAGATGACCCCAAAAAGGAACATAAAAGACTTCAATTTGGTTTTATATTTATAGTAAGACGACCATGACACGACCGTTTCGTTTGTTTTGAACGATAATAATTACAAAATTAGAGTTTCATTCATTTCACTTGTGGTTGACGAATTAAGGCGCTCATTAACCTATATTTGATACCTTGAGTCTTGAAACGAGAAAGCTTGACCGTAATAACCAAGTACACTGACTGGTTTGATTGGGACGTCGAAACAATTCGGGCGGATGTGAGGGCATAGGGTATATAATTATCTATACTTTTTAAATGCAATGTTTTGAGGTCACAATTCTTGGATTTTAAAAATTCATTTAAGTAGGTAGGTGTATGAAACAGTAACGCACAATTTACATATTGTCCGACTGACAAGAGTCAAATTTCACAAAAATGTTTGTATTATGTTTACAAAATGGAAGGTAGGTAATGAAACGGTCGGGTATTTAAGGAAGTCACAACTTTGTGCAAGCCGAATCCAAAATAATACAATATTGCAATAGAAAGAACAAACAGTGGTACGCATTTATCTTTCTCAATAATTTGGATTAGTAAAGCTTACGGTATTTTGGAAATGCTTCTACATCAAACGAATCTTTCATATAACAAGATGGGAAACCCTTCATTTAAAAAGAAGATAACGGACATACTATTCTTGCTTCAGTTTCATAAACGAGTACTTATAGATGTAGACTTAAGTCCCCTGTGCCAGAGGGTATACATAAACAATTAGGTATACTTTTTTTGTGGGGTTTTCCCTGATATTCGAAAAATGTATACCTACACATATTTTTAACCAATTATATTAGTCATACGAACACAACTGTTGAATGTTATAAAATAAAAATGTAGGCTAATACGTCATGAGAACATGTTAGTCCAATTTTGACGGACTTACCTTATCCATTTGTATATACAAACCGATAAATAAACTGAGACATTAATCGAAAATTATGTGATTCGTTGGTCTTTTATGGCAATCTTTTGAGGTCATATCTGTTTGAGTGTTTACCCAACGATACTGGACGATCATTATCGCTAAAAATCGATTCCTCTCAAAACAAGCCGATGGATAGTGATTCATTTCAAGTCAAATTCAACTTGAGTCGATTACTAGGTTAGTACACATAATCAATTCTTAATCGAACTATAAATCTTACATTAATTAACGAGCGTAGAGTTTCGCGTTGAATGGAAGATGCAGACAATGGGCAGGGGCACCTCTATGTCTACGCCGTAAATATTTTTGCAATATCATCATGGGGAATATTTTTTGATTCACATGAATAATTTTTCATACGAAATTGAAAGGGGTGATGGGTGATCATTTGATCATATTGATTTATACCAAAGTTAGTTCCTGAAATTTACGAATACTTCAACGAAGGGGTTTCCCGCCAAGCAAATCAGCGGCGGTATTAACTTTCCATTAACGTCAATATTTGCAATGGGATGCCAAGTTGATGAAGTATAGATTTCTTGAAGATAGCCGTTTAAAAAATATGAGAGGAAGTTCATGAGTCTTATTTAACTTGGAACGAGACTACTCTTAGTTTTGCACGTTTAAAATCTTAGTTTGTATTGCTACACTATTACTTGTGGGGGTTGTTTTACAACTTCGTTTCTGTTTTTATAATTTCTTAAATACTAAATTTATGAGAATGATTTCGGTTACCACATGACAGCGACTGTTTCTAAAGAAGCGCATTAAGAGTATATTGGATCATGTTTGTCGTAGTGGTATATTTTGTTGTGTGTCTCAGCTTTTAGTTGATGAAACGTTCTCCTAAGTTCCCTGAAAGGTAATGGCGTTAAAAGCGGTTTACTAGTAACGTTATTAACGCATCACCAGATTGGGTCTATTAAAATGCTGCTGTCAAAATGCTTGGCATAAATACCTAGTGAGAACCATAAACTAAGTATTAAATAGAACAGCTCAGACAACTTAAAAGAATTTGCCTACAAACTGTTTTCCGTTCATTCAGTTTTCTTTTTCTTTTATTACTTTTGTCGCTATTAAGAATTTTTGCTACTGCACATGTTAGGTATTCACAGCCAGACAGGAAATTTATGAGAGAATTTTATTTTCAAAATTTGATGGTCTATTTAATATTTATTTTATGCTCGGAAATGTAATGTAAAGTTGTTTAATTGTGCGCAGAAGATTCTGCCTCAGTTTGCTTTGCTAAAAAAAGATGTTCGAAATCAAGCCTACAATCCCACCTTAGGTATAAGGGTGGGCCAAAAAATGCAATCAAATACAAAAAAAATTGTTTTCCTTGTATTATGGCTTTAGTAAGAGCAAACATTCCCATTAATTATCTAACACAACGTCGTTCAAGTGGCTGCCACGGCTTCCACGGATATTGGCCTTAAGTGCTTGAATCGTTTCCGTATTGTTGGCATAACATCAGCCCTTCACGGTTCCCTACAAAAAAAAGTCCAAAGTGGTCAAATCGCAGCTCCGAGACGGCCAATTGACATCACCAAGACGGCTAATAAAACGATTTGGGAATTTGGTGCGCAAAAGATGGATTGTAGTTTAGGCTGTGTGGCATGGCGCGCCATCCTGCATGAACCAGATGTCGTCAAAATCCATGACTTCAATTTCAGTAAAAAAAAAAAGTCGGTTACCATGGCTCTATGACGCCCATCAGCTTTGACCGAAACGTAGTTCCCTGTCTCATTTTCGAAGAAATTTTGTCCAATGATGCCATCACTCCACAATATGCATCAAACTGTTATTCTCTGTGGATACATTGGCTTCTCGACAACGTGCTTTTTTTTTCGAGTCCCAGATGCCGCGTCAAAAGTTGCCACGAAAAATGACACGTGTAGTCTTAGTAAAAATAATCTAAATAAAAATTAAAATTGAAATCTGACGATATGGTGCAAATTTGTTTATTAATATAGGCGTGTGAGCTATACATACTAGATAAAAGCATAATGTGTCTTGAGTGGTTTGGCTTTTGTATTTGCGGTCGTCCATATACGAGAGTCAGCCAACCATGAAAGCCGGAAAATATCAATAACCATGTCAAAGTTGGTAAAGTGTCAGAATCTGACCTCTACAATAAACACATAATAAATTATATTTGGGATTTGGTTATGTTATGCCCTATTTCCTTTGGCAAACCGTCGGCTGAGAATTGGTTTGACGTATACGCCATTTCAACTTTTTTGGGAAATCGCAATTTAAAGTTTACGGTTCAATTAAAATTAAATGGGTCGATAGAAGTTTCTCATTTTTTCTTCAGTATTATTTGGATAAATCTACTTTCTGATCATAATAACATAAAAGCTCCGCCTCTTCTAGTTTATGATTTATTCAAAGATTTCCTCAGAATGGTTTTGACGTATACGCCACACAAGATACTTATTTTTTGTGTTCATACACGTACGTCAAAAGAACTGCACGTACGTCATTCCAATAGTAAGCACAGATGGTGGTACTGAATAGAACACTACCTTCACAGAAACATAATAAAAGACCTTTTTTATGGAATTTGTTAATTTTGTTTATTAATGAATGCATTTTTTTTTGTGTTATACAGCATAAAATAATTCCTATGAAAAAAAACTTCCTCAGAAACACATGGGCCTTACCAACAACCAAATTTAGACTCGACTTTAGCGCAAAAGTCGAAATTAAAATAAATTGTGTACCAACAATCAAGTTACCTCTGACTTTAAGTTAATCGAGGTTGTAACTTTCGATTCGTAGAAAGTCTAGTCTAACCCATTATTAAAGTTTAAACGTCAGTCTGGATCTGGAGAAAAGTCAATTCGGCGTTTTGAATTGAATGAGGTAGGTAAGTTCAATTATTGGCTAGTTATTTAATTATGTTCCAAATTTCTTATCCCAAAATCAATTTTTTGTTTTGTCTTGTGCAGGAAATCGATTTAATTTAAAGCTGCTTCCCAATCCATCTTGATGCATATTTTGTGTGTGTGTGAAATGTAATTATTGGACAGCAATTAAATAAAAAAAATAAACCTGTAGTGCCCAAAGAATTCTTTTTTGTCATACATCCGCAAAAATAAACTCATCGCTGCTCAACATTATTGAAAAAGTACATAACTATAAGATATTCAAAATACAAAATGCCAATTTCAGCAAATTATTTGAAAGCTCGGAAAAAAATTATAACGCACTTGAGTTATACTGTTATAATTTTGCGATAAAGTCAAATGTAGTTAAAGTTTCGATTATTTTGATTGTTGGTACCTATAAATTAAAAGTCGAAACTATATTTAGTTTCGAAATTAGTTAAACTCGAGTTTACGGTTTGGTTGTTGGTAAGGCCCATTGTCGCTGTTGATTACATACACATTCACGTCCCACACTTCTCTTTCGTTTCACTTAATTTGGAGAAAACATCACGTAGTTTTTTTTATATGAACGTGCTTGTGCGATGTGCGCCACCCAACCACCCCAAAGCAGAACAACGATAAAGAACCGCGGCTGCTGATAATGTTCGATTTGAGAAACTAAATTTATTTTTTTCATGTTAGATTTTAGGTTGTAGCTCAGCTTCTAGAGGACATAGAAAGCTGATTGATGGCTTAAAATAACTATAAAAGTGTTGGCTTTCCTAGGTATTTTACTTTGTTTGCATTGATTAAGAATTGTTTGGGTAATGGCGAGTAAAAGGTAGCAAAGTCAGAAAAATAAACTCACTCACCATTAAACGCATGAAAACTCGAAAACATGCGTTTTCCCAAACATAAGACTAATCTAGATCAAATACTGTTTACCCCCGAAAACCCCCATATACCAAATTTCAGCGAAATCGTTTAGAGCCGTTTCCGAGATCAAAGAAATAAATAAATAAATTTAAATACATACATACAAGAATTGCTCGTTTAAAGGTATAAGATATGCACACCCGGCAAACCAAAACTAAACCTTTTGTTTTTTTCCACGCGTACGTGTATACGATGAAATACACATTTATTTACTTAATAACATGCACGTACGTCAAAACAATTCTGAATATACTTTTTAGTTTTCTTGTCGTATGATCGAAGTCTGTGGACATACGGCAAAACAATACTAAAAAAAAAGAAAATGGGAATTGCATATTCTTACTTATTAATTTGGGTGGATATACGTCAAAACAATACTAGATATCTCAGGATTGGCTAGAGATAGGACCAAAAGACAACATTATTTGGAAAGAGCACACTTGAAAACATAAGACTGCATTTATAGTCCAAAAAGTACATTTTGGCGTACCTATACGTCAAACCAATTCTCAGCCGATTTTAACATAATAATTTATAAAATAACTGAATTTGATTCCGTAAAGTGAGTACTATATTTTTTATAAATCTTCACTTACCAAAGGTCATCTTGTTCATTACCACATTGGCACCATCTCACCAAAATCTCCTTAAATTTGTTTATCGGTTTTGAAATAAAACAAACTTTTCTAAATGTGTTTTGCATTTTAAATATATCTTTTTTATTTTGTCTATAGTATATTTTGAATTTAGATTCTCCTCTCACAATTTATAAAATTATATTTAAATAATATAAAACCAACATATGAAGTCTGTGGTCCCAGATTTGATTAGTTATAATGTTTAGTACTTTTTGGTTTGTTTTATTTTTGTGTTAAAAATATATTATCAAAATTCCATTGTTATTCTAAAGTAGAATAGTAGTTTGTAGGCAAGCTGAAGGACCTAGATATAGTACAGGAAAAGTTGTGCAACCATAAGAAGAATAAAAATCGCCGCCAGAAGTTGGAGCTTGTAGAGACAATCTCCTACAACTTTAAGCTTTGTATGTGATCTATTACATTCCGCAAGAACGATGAACTACACTATGACCATAGATAAATTAATATACAGATGTCTCATCCTAATGTAAAAGAATGCTCTACTTTTTGCGATCGTCCAACAAAGATCGTCCAACAAATGGAAGGTGAAAAGCAAAACCCACCACACCTCATTTGAGAAGGATTGAGTTTCTGTTTCAATGAATGCTACTTTCAGTTGAATTATGACCACAGGCCGAAAAGTATGTATGCGGCGTGCTGCCGTATGGGGTATGGGGCAGGTAAATTTCCTTCCACACTGATAGTGGGTTAAAGGGTAAGGAGACAAGGTAATAAGAAAAGGGGAAAGAAAAAAGTCGCCTTTATTTCTATAATCTTTCTTTCTATCTTTGGTATTGTCAATGCCTTATGATTGTACGCCGGCGGGGGTGTGTGCCGTGAGGAGATCTTCGGTTATGTAATGCATGATGGTTTTTGTTGGGAAGAGCCGCCGATTTACTTTTGGATTTGTTTGCTGAAAAAGGTATCTCTTTGCGATATGAACAATTTATTTCATTTTGGCGATACAATTTTAATGTTTTTGTTTGGGTAGGTATATTCGCATTATTTTTCCGGTTTTCATTTTTCGATACAAATGTATGTCAAATTTTATACTTTTATAATTATTTTTGAAATTAATTAGGTAATTCATTAATAGGTACCTACCCTATTATAGGTATCAAAAATAATATTTAAATTGAAAACTGTTCTTTATCACTTACTTATCTTATTTTTCAAAGACATGCTGTTGGGTTTTCTTCTCTGTTTATAAATAAAGTGGGATAACGAAACGAGAATTCAAGCTTTTCAAGTTTCCATGTCTGTCAAAACGCTCTGACTTGACTGGGTCTGACTTTGTATTATGAATTCATTTAAACATTAATAATAAAACAATCAGTATTTTTAGCTTTCTCGATTAGGTATGTAGTAAGAGCAAATACATACAAAATTTAGAACTCGCGATGTTAATCAATTCTGACATTACGATGATCGAGGATCTCAAAGAAGTGGGTCGTAAAATGCTGTCCGTCTGTCTATCTGTCTGCTTGCCTGTCTGTGCGTAAGCTCCCGAGGCCTAGAGCCTAAATGGCTGCCATAATTTTGTTATAGCTTCAGATTTGGAGTTAAAGTTCGGGGCGGTTTTAATCATACTAAAAAAATTGAATAACGATACTTTTGAATTTTGGACATATATGTATTTTGAAAATGGTATATTAAATTGTTACTAAAATTAATTTCTAAGTTAATACATGTAATCATTTCTATCTTAATAGAAAACTCGTACAATAGATTTTCGAAAAAATACACTTTTTTTTAATTTGGTTTTATTTTTTAGTTTATCGGAAAACGGCGATATTTATCGATTTTAACCAAAATGCATACTCAGAGTAAAATTGATGTTTTCAAAATTATTGTGTCCCTATTCAAAGAAAAACTTATATTTCGAAAACCCAATTTTGATTTAAAAAAAAAGCTTTAAAAACAAAGTACCTATGTAATGCTTACATCCCAAAAAGGCTGAGGTTTCCATTATGCGCACTAAGCAAATTAAATTTTTTTATTTTTTTTATTTAAATTGACTTATTCTAAGATGAATTTTTCTGAGGAAACTTTTTTTTCTATTTTTATTTTTAAAGTTTTCAGTTTTCACTGAAAAGTGCATGTATACAAACTACACAAATGGACGCGTTACTTTAAATACACCATACTTTCTTACAGGCACCTGCCTGACAGTTTTTGGTATACACTTATTTAACTATTTAACTGGGTTAAAAAACATAAATATAATATTTTTTTCTTGAGGAAATGAATTTTGTTTTTTTATTTTTATTAAATCTTAATAATTATTTTTTCTTATTTTAATTAAACCAGGAGATTTTGCAAAAATGGTTTTAAATCTCGGTGTATAAATCACGTTAACATGGTCTCATTAAAAAAAAATATATTAAAATTTAATAAAAAAAAAAAATAATAGGTACCTAATAAAAAAATTAAAAAAAAAATTTAATTTCCTCAAGAAAAAAATATTATATTAATGTTTTTAGGCCATTTTAAGCTAGAAAAAAAAAAGAAAAAAAATGTTTGCTTAGTGCGCATAATGGAAACCCGCCCCCCCACCCCCCCCGAAAAATACCTTTTTCAGCAAAATAGTTAAGCAATATCATTTTTCAAACTAAACATTGCAATATTATGTCTGCCAAATTTTACAAACACCGATCTAACTATTTTGATTTAAATAGATACTATCACTATTCTTAATAAGATCCCGTACTTAGTTTTTCTCATAAAATTCGAATAAATCAGTGTTTAAATCATTTCTCCAAAATGACTACCCAAAAGCCGATCTGTGTCGATACATATATATATTCTTAAAACTCAATTCCGCACTTTAAAATTAAAATTGTAATAGCCTTTAAAAATGCAATAACAACAACATAAAACTTATTTTTAGCAAATATTAGCAAGTTCTTCTTTTTTTCAAGCATATTCAATATGCACCTTAAATAATACCAACCAGCCAGAAAATCTTATTTTATTTGCACCCCATCGGGATATTCAGTTTATGACTGCTAATGCAAATTCAAAAAACAAATTTCTGATTTGTTTAATCATAGACGATCGTCACTAATCTATTTCAGCCAAAAATAAAATCATGCATGATAAAAAAACAGGAATTCCTATTACGATTTTTCTCATCCTCAAAAACTTGTAAAATGTAAGAGTTATAAAATAGTGCAGTAAGCGCTTATAACTCTCTAACCAGAACTTGCGACAATTGCCTATTACTGAGAGCTTTTTTAAAACTTACACTGTTATTTAATATATATACTGCCATTCGGATTTTATCGATTTGGCAGCAGATATCTGAAATCTCGGATAAAAAACCTGAAAAGGCAAATCGAAAACGACATTAGGGAGGTACCTACCTAACGTTAAAAAATCATAAATGAACTTCTTTTGGGTATGTCATTTATCAAGCCAATCTTGCGTATCTATTACCTACAAAAAGAACTTGAGTTCTTGTTTGGTTATCCCACTTTATTTATTAACATAGAAGAAAACCCAGCAGCATTTTTTTGAAAAATAAGATAAGTAAGTGATATACCTAGAACAGTTTTCAGTTCATATATTATTGTTGATACCTATAATAGGGTACCTATTATTGAATTACCTAATTAATTTCAAAAGAAAATTATGTATAAAAGTATGTATAAAATTTGACATACATTTGTATCGAATAATGAAAACCGTAAAAATAATGCAAATGCACCTACCCAAACAAAAACATTCAAATTGTATCGCCAAAATGAAATAAATTGTTCATATCGCAAAGAGATACTTTTTTCAGCAAAACAAATCCAAAAGTAAATCGGCGGCTCTTCCCAACAAAAACCATCATGCATTACATAACCGAAGATCTCCTCACGACACACACCCCCGCCGGCGTACAATCATAAGGCATTGACAATACCAAAGAAAGAAAGATTATAGAAATAAAGGCGATTTTTTTCTTTCCCCTTTTCTTATTACCTTGTCTCCTTACCCTTTAACCCACTATCAGTGTGGAAGGAAATTTACCTGCCCCATACCCCATACGGCAGCACGCCGCATACATACTTTTCGGCCTGTGGTCATAATTCAACTGAAAGTAGCATTCATTGAAACAGAAACTCAATCCTTCTCAAATGAGGTGTGGTGGGTTTTGCTTTTCACCTTCCATTTGTTGGACGATCTTTGTTGGACGATCGCAAAAAGTAGAGCATTCTTTTACATTAGGATGAGACATCTGTATATTAATTTATCTATGCTATGACAGTATACATCACCCTCCCTGGTGATGCGAATTTGTATCTGAAATATGAATGGAAAACCATCAAAAACAATACCACAATCGATAATTTGTTGATTTTGCTTTGTCTGTTCATTAGGTTTGTTGTTTGTTTGACAATTAAAAATACGCTGACTATTTGACGATCCATCAAAAAGCACGTAATAACACCTTATACATCAATGCATTATAGATTATTAAAACCGTCAAGATAATATAATGCTAATAAGTTATATTTATCATAAGATTTTTTTTCCATATTTTTGTTTGTTTTGTTTCTTATATTAAAGAATTTATGTTGATATAGTTAATGTATTTGTATATTTATTATGTTACACATACAATAAACTTACGATTAGTTGAGTAATTTAACGAATAATGCGCAAATGTATGCTAATATAATTTGGCTATTTATGTATAATAATTTTAATATATAATTTTTAAACCTATAGGTTTATGTATAATATTATTTGTAAACTGAAAGTGGCCAATATAATGTAATAACTAATTTTACACCCTTATTGGATGGCATCAAAATGTGACGGTGCTGAAATACATTTCTACATAATAGGTACATAAATAACGTTTTGTTTTGCGTGCGTTTTGTCTATTTAAAATATATTCACATAGGTACAAATCATATAGGTACAGCTTTTTAATAGTGATTGATATTTATATGGGGTTTGTTTATTATTATATATATATATAGACATATATATAATACATAAATGTTTATGGTGTAACATCACAGTGATTTTGTTCAGTATTACAAAATATGCCCAATGAAAAACGACATAAATTTCTATCCCCTCACAAAAAAAAAATAAAATAATAATAATACTGATCGCTTAAATCGCCAAGGACAGAATCAGTTTTAAAAACCAAAACACTGGGCAAAAAAAAGGTTTGATTCTACATTTCCATATAGAGAAGTCCAAAAACGTTCGACGTTTGACAATTGACTTACTGATGCCTCCGACGACTGATTTGGTATTCGATTGGGCGCTCTCAGAGTATTTTGCTTGCTCTAGGTCACCTTCTATGTTCGATTGGTATAAAAGTTAGCCATCTTTTTCCGATTTCAGAACACTTTTGCGAATCTGTATTTTTTCTCTGCGTTACTTCAGATTTACCAATTTAAGTGCGTTTAAGTTTGACAACTACCAGTAGAGTTTGTTTACGTTTTCGTGAAATTGTTAACTGCAAAAAGCACAACTCATCGGGTGGATCCATTTTTGTTAAGAAGATACCCGCAATCGAATACCTACCACATTAGTATAAATTTCTTACTCTATGTCATTTTTCGAATACCAGTCAATTATGAAAAAGCACATCTTTAAAACATCAGATTTGAGTATTTGAATGATTGATTAGAAATAATTTTGACAACATAAAATGTAGTAAATACTCCTCGTATAATCTGATATATTGCACTATGTATTTATGTTTTAAGAATCAGTGTGAATCTAAAAACAATGGCCGCTATCCAAAATATAGGAACGCCAGCTCAAATGTCAGCGTAAACGTGTGATTTGGCTTTGCTTACGTTTCTTGTTAATCCAAAAATAAACTTATTTCTCAATACAACACAAAAATGTTATTCCTTTCATTCCGAATATTTTTAACCTCCACTTATTTTCCGACTGGTTAAACGTCAATTTATCAATTTGACAATAGAATGCGGGGAACTTTTATGTGGTCTTCCATTAATCTGCTCCAACAATAAAAGTTCTTTTCAGTGAAATTGGAGGAAATTGAAAATGTAAATCAATGATGTATTTGAATAATTCTGTTCCGGGAGCTTGCACAGCTAACTCCACATAAATTTGCAAATCACTTCACCGCGTCGTTCTTTTTCGGAAGTAGTTCTTCAGCGTTACTCGTGACTTTTGGCGAGTCGCCTACCAGTTCGTGTGAGAATCTCAGGCGATACATGTTTCACGTGACAACGCCTAAAAATCCTAGGTTTATTCGAATAGCAGCAATTTCTTTATTCTTTAAGCTTAAATTTGTTTCCATTTTTATTTTTATTCTATTGGCTAGTTCTTTTCAAGCTATTCATTGGCGTTATCAAACCATCAATGTAGGTATATCTTGTGAGTAAAATTTTCAGACTTTCGCTCATGCTTACAATCAAAGGTAGGGTCAGAACTCGTTAAGTTTCCTTCCAATTGAAAAATGAAATAACTCCCCAAAATTTGTATGGAGGTGGGGATTTAGTTTATATGAAATAAACCTCCAAAATTGGGGACTTATTTCATACATGCTTACGTCAGTCAGACTCAGTGATGCCAACACGAATCGAAATTTGTATGCCTAAACCCGAAACAAAATGCCTTTTTCCAAAAAAAAAAAAAATATACGTTTTTAGTAAAAAAGAAAAAAATTGCACATTTTAAGGAAGAATCTACAAAGTGATTAACATTTGTTAACAGAATGTTGGTTTACCTGTAATAAGACAAATGATAAAGTAAAAACAATTCCAAATTATAAATAAAATTAATGAATTTCTCTGTACACATATTACATTTATATTTAATTACAGACATCAATAGTTTAAGTAACGCAATGTTGTAGCAATATATCTACAATATAAACCATACGCTAAAAGTTATAAGTATGTAAAAATGTTTAGTTTAGTCTTCATCATCGCTTTGTTGAGAATTTAAATGCTTCATTCTGTAGAAAATTTCAAAAAAGATTTTTTTTTGTTTCTTGTATAACTACATATTTAATAACTCATTATTTATAATATATATTAATATTTTAAAATATTTTCTGTTTCTTTTTTGGCAAAATATCTTAATTTGAACAAAGATTCCGTTCCAATCAACAATATGGGTTTTATTTTATAAATAGATAAGGTTCTGTCTCATTTTTGTTTTTTAAACGCAGCGTTTAACTCACCACTGAGAGTGTTTGTAACCCGTCTTTCCACTGCCTAAACGAATTAAGCTTCTGATCATAATTCATGAACGTCCCTCTTGCTCCAATAATGGTGGTTATTACCAGCACGCTGTGGGCTGGTGTACGAGTACATATTATAGCCGGGTATGATGTGCACCCTAACGTCGGCAGAAGGTCTACATCCGTCAGTTCGTTGCCGTCTCGCCACAGATACGGTAGTCTTGCAACAGCAATAATGGAATAGATTAACATATGCATTGCGGAAGTGTCGATTTGTCAGGCAGTAGATGACATTGTGGAAACATGATTTACTCAGCCCGATCCAGAAGGTGTTGTAGAAGACTCTATTGGGTACGGCAGCCACCCAACCATATGCCAAGACGATGCCAAAGGGAAGCCAAAAAGCTACAAAGATTATGTAGCTGTAGAAGTTGGTTTTGGCCAAATATATGTCGGATGTGTACAGCATGCTGGGCTTGAAGTTTTGCGATTTCACAAAGCTTTTAGCATCGACAATGATCTTCATGTGTGTGTAGAACGCCATCAGGATGGGAATGAGCATGATTAGGGCTATAACTGCCGCCGAATAGGGTAGCGGTTGATTGTTTCTCTTCTTGCAGAAATCGAAGCTGTCCTCGAAGAGAAATTGCCCACCAGATACTGTCGCTCCGATGAACCAGACGAACAGGAGGATAGCTGTGGTACGCTTACGATTGAACCACGGTCGTAGGTCCTGTGGGGTGCACAGCCTGTTGTAGTTCTCAATCGCAGTCATCTAAAAGAAGAAATGAGAAATCTTTTTAGCTTGCAAAAGGTGGAGGATGGTTTTCATTAGCCATCGTTAGCTGTGGTGAGTTGTGGAAGAGGGGGTACTACTTTCTACATAGAAACATCAAATCTACGATACTTTTTGACAAAATTCTTATCAGATATAGAAATAAACAAAGAGCTTTGGCAAGCTGAACATCGAAAACGACACCAAGGTACACAGTAACTACAAATACAATGCAAATCTAAGCTTAAAATATTAAGACACATATAGAGATACTTTTTGACTACAGTTGCATTGAAAAAGTGGACCATATTAGGATTATGTGGCCTTATTCAAGCATCAAATGGAAGTCCACATAAATTTCATCTAATTCTTAAGCTATTTTGTTGCGTTATGAAATAAAATTGTATATTGGCTCAAGCTGGATTAACCTCATGTGAATCTTATGTGGCTATCTCTTAGCAACCGGCGATCAAACATGCCGATAATAACAAATTGTCTGTCATTTGCTCTTGCCTTCTATGAACATAGCTATACGGGCGTTCCCCTGAATGTCAAATCCATCAAGAAATTTACATTTTATGTGAGCAGAAAAGAGAAGGGTAGATTGCACAGAAAATGCACCAAAAACCCACTTTAAAAGGTATATTCTCTCGTGGTCTTCACACCATTTCATATTTGCCGTCTCCGAGCAGACTTGCCATAGAAAATATTTCAGTTGTCGACTTTATTATTTCCGTAAATGTCAAAATGCCTTTAATTCCATAGACAAACCTACGTAGGATTGACAGTCAATTCATTGATCGCGCTCTATATGAATTAGGCCTGTTGGCACGAGTACGATAACTTTGGCGCTAAAATTGAAAAGTTTTTTTTTTTTTGTGAAGGTGTCAAAACAAGATTTTTTGTTCTGCCTGACGTTTTTGAATTTGAATCTATGTAAACTATGTCAAGAAAACGAGGAATATAGTAGGTAGCTATCGCTGGAAATCGCCTTTGATGGTGACAGATATATAAATACCTACATAAGATTGTTTTTATGATTCTTAACCATATTTACGAAGTACAGGGTGTCCGCCGGGAAGGTATACTACTTTGTTTGTTTATAATTTTTGATTAAATGAAAGAGAATGGACCTTATATTGATAAATGTTTTATTTAATGTCGGCAATTATGTGTGGAATACAAAATATCAGGTAAATGTCCGCCTCTGTTAGTCTCACAAATGCGAGCCCTTTTGAGCACATTTTTCATTACATTCTCACACATTTCACGCGGTATTTCATTAATTCCATCACCTATATTTTTTTTGAGTTGCTCAAGTGTTTCTGGTTTGTCTGCATAAACCTTGCTTTTCAGATATCCCCACAAAAGTAAGATCGGAGCAGTCAAATTAGGCGACCGTGGAGGCCAATCAACATCACCATTTCTTGAAATAACTTGTTGTGGAAAGAGGTCTCGCAGTAATTCCATTGTAATCCTGGCTGTATGCGATCTGACACCGTATTGTTGATACCACATGTTAATCAAGTCCAAAGCATGAAGTTGTGGCGTTAAAAAGTTTTCAATCCTATCACGATATCGCTCCCCATTCACAGTTACCGTTACGTCGTTCATTTTCCAAGAAGAACGGTTCAATGATTCCTCCTGACCAAATTGCACACCAAACTGTAACTTTTAATGGATGCAAAGGTGACTGTTGAATAATTTGAGGGTTTTCCATTGCCCAGCATCATTAACTACACGATAAATAGTGCGTTTTGTTGGCACGTTCTCATCGTCACAGTAATCGATGATTGATTTTGATAAAATGTTTTAACGATTAAAACACGTTGGTTTATCGAATATTTTTCCATAATAAATTTGCCACGTGTCTTCTTCACGACTGCCAAACATGAACTGTCCAGACGAATGTTTACCAAAATTGCGGTAAAACAAAGTAGTATACCTTCCCGGCGGACAGCCTGTATATACTGCTATCTATTTTTGACCCTCAAATGCTATTTACAACCACTAAATTTTGTTGGCTCTATATACATCACTACATCAGTAATCACTTATAATCTTAAAGTATCCCTTATTAAGAAATAAATATTTAATGTTTCAACTTTTAACAACGTCACGTCTCCGATTTCGACTGGGACTGTGTTCACACAGTAAATCTACTCTTATGGGTTGCATTCAGAATAATGCACAACTATTTGTTAGTCTAGAAACAGTTCTGACATTTATGAACGATCTATGCGTTTTCTAACCAGAAAAATAACAGAGGAAACAAAATTTTAACCCCCATAAAGGATCTGCCTTTTTATAAGAGTTGACATAACTATGAAGTCCAAGTACCTACCTACCCACCAGTCAGCTGAATGATAATCCGAAGTTTTGGAATTTTATTTCGCTATTCATTATAAAGATATTACCGTTTGTTATTTAAGGGAACAAAATACTAGGCAAAAAGTTAAGTAACTACTTAATGTTTCCTCTTGAGCAAATGCAAACTCTTTGTCAATTGCACACTAACTTTTTTTTATCAGTTCATGTTCTATAAAACGTCAACAATGTGAGACATTGTTTTGAGAATTCATGCAAAATCCATAGCTATACATATTTAACGGGTGATTTTTTAAGAGGTTTAGAACTTTAAAAAAAAAAAAAAAACACAAAAAATTCGAAAAAATGAATGAAATATTTATTTGAATCGATAGTTTGAACCTTGCAATTTAATGTTTAAAGATAATTTCATGCAAATGTTGACCGCGGCTGCGTCTCAGGTAGTCCATCCGCTGAGTCCAATTTTGGCATACTCTTTCACACATATCGGCCGGTATCTCAAGAATGAATGCATGGATGTTGGCTTCCAGTGCGTCAATCGAAGCGGGCTTGTCCCTATACATATTAGCCTTGACATACCCCCACAAAAAATAATCTAATGGTGTCAAATCGCACGATCTAGGCGGCCAATTGACCGGCCCGAAACGTGAAATTAACTGTTCACCAAACTCGCCTCGCAATTGCGCCATTGTTTCGCGTGCTGTGTGGCATGTGGCACCGTCTTGTTGAAACCACATATCATGCAAGTCAAGAACTTCCATTTCGGCCAAAAAAAAGTTTGTTATCATCGCTCGGTAGCGTTCACCATTGACAGTAACGCTGCGATTCGCATCATCTTTGAAGAAATATGGCCCAATAATGCCGCCTACCCATAAACCGCACCAAACAGTGGCTTTTTCGGGATGCATTGGTAGCTGTTGCAATGCTTCTGGCTGATCTTCACTCCAAATGCGGCAATTTTGCTTATTTACGTACCCATTCAACCAAAAATGAGCCTCATCGCTGAACACAATTTTTCGATAAAAAAGCGGATCCTCGGCCAGCTTTCCAAGAGCCCATTCACCAAAAATTCGGCGTTGTGGTAGGTCGGCTGGCTTTAGTTCTTGCACAAGCTGTATCTTAAAAGGCTTTACGCACAAATCCTTCCGCAAAATTTTCCACGTAGTGCTGTAACAAAGGCCTAACTGCTGGGAACGGCGCCGAATCGACATTTCGCGGTCTTCTGTCACACTAGCTCATACGGCCGCAATATTTTCTTCACTACGCACAGTACGTAAACGTGTTGGTGGTTTAATGTCCAACAAAGTAAATTTGGTGCGAAATTTGGTCACAATCTTCCGAAAAGACTGCTCAGAAGGTCGAGAATGCCGATCATAAAATGGAAGCAGCGCGCGTTGAACATTTCGAACCGAGCACGAATTTTGATAGTACAATTCAATAATTTGCAAGCGTTGTTCATTTTTAAGACGATCCATGGTTAAATTGCAAACCAAACTGAAGCTGTTTGACAGTGACACAAGGTACTAAACATACGTCAGCTGTCAAAACCAGTGTTACCAAAACCAAACCAGCTAAAAAATCACCCGTTAATTCGCTTTTTTTTCCAAAAACTTAAAGAGCTGACAATCTAAAAATCCTTATGGGAAGAACTATTACCAAACAACAAGGGGAAAATGCTAAGTTAGCCTTGATGTAAATTATGTTTCCCACTACCCACCACACAAATTCATTCGTTTGACAAATTGTATTTGCTTTCCCGCCAAATAAGCTCACCTCAAGTTCTTGCTGATTAAATTTTGAAGTACTTTCCAAGTATATATCAGAATCCAGGAAAGCGTTATATAATAGACACTGCAATCATAATTGCCACCAATTTTGTTTTACGAAATTAAGCTGCACGATACCCAGAATACACCGCTTTCTTTTAGCTGACCTTTAATAATATTACGCAACTAACAGAGAAACCCCTTTACTTGTACATTATTTTTCCTTCGACGCCTTTATTGGCGGTAATTTGACGAATTGCTTTAATTAAAATTTGCACGACATCGTGCAATTATTTCTAAATCGTCACCAACTACAAATAGTTTGACAACACTAAAAATTGAACACACATTTAAACATACACTTATACGTCATAGCTGACACTTATAGGTAGGTAATTTATATAAAAAAAAAAAAACTAACAGATATAAATAGGCAGAATAATTATTACAGTGTATTGCAATGTATAGTTAAATAAATAAAAAAACAATCACACGTATACACACTTTTTTGACACGACAGTGAGATATTTGTTTTTTGTTTTATTTCGTTTGACCCAACAACAAAATTGAAATTGTTTATTTACTTACTGCCAATGATAGTATACTGACTAAGAATGCACAAGTAGCAAGAAACCACTGTACTTTACACACTGTCATAGTGTCTTCAATGTCAGCTAATAGGACAATCGTGGAAGCCGGAATCAGAATACTGGTAACTAATAAATCAGCTAGAGCTATGTTACCTATAAATGCATTTCCTGAAATAAAATTTTGTTTTTTTGTTGTATAGGTTATGTTTCATGTTTTGCATTTTTACTCTTCGCTTGAAGTGTGTAGTAAATAAAAAAGTATAAATCTTCCCAAATTTTCATAATATACAAAAATAACGCCTACAAATTTTAAAATCAACGAACAAATTGAAAATATAATTCTTTTAAATATATTTAAACTGATTACATGAGTTGTCAACTATATTATAAGATTGCACTATTTGCTTTTAAATACAATTTACTTTACAAAATCAAATGTAACAAAGTATCCAATTTTTTACTTATAATCCAAATTTTTGTATAGACTACTGTAAAACTATTTTAAGAAATTAAATAGTTCTCACATAATTAACTGAAAAACCAAAAGTTAAACTTGAATGTAAGAAAATAGTTACCTGCTCGCTTTAGATGATCTTCAATCATGATCGATGATATCATGAATATATTGCCAACGCTGCCAATTAAGGATATGCATGACAGAATCAGCAAACGTGTCATCCGCGGCCATTCCGGTGCCAATGTGACCGGAGAGAAATCATGCTTGTGTTTGTAATGGTGATGATGACTGATGGCGGCAAGAGCTTCGGCGAAAAACGGAACAGCTTCTGTCGTCGTATTATTGTCGCCGTACTTTGGCACAAACAATGTCGTGTTCATTGAACTAAAAAGCTGGAAAATAAATAAATTAAAATAAAACAAAATCTCTATTAGATTTTAATGTAAGGTTCAATAAATAAGTTGTTAAAGTTTAGAAAACACAAAATTGATTAAGGATCCTGCAACTTTTGGTTGTCTTAGTTATTTTGGAAAATTTTATAAACGCGAAAATACATTTCAAGTTATGTAGTAGGTAGGTACCTTATTTACGAACATGCCTTTACCGATGTAAAATGATTCATACAACATTTTTTTTACAACTTTGACAGCAGCTAACCACTTATGTAGTAGCAGAAGTTATAAAACAGATTCAGAATCGACAGTAATTGTAGCAAGCGTCAGCCGGTTGACGGCAATGGGTCGTATGAATAAAACCTAGCATTTGCTTTGAGTAAAAGGCTCTAGCAAAATAAAAGCCCATAGCAATTGCCTTGAATCTGTATAAATAAAAACCTAGTTTGCTAAAGTAAGTTCGAAAATTCGAACATAGCTTTTACTTCGCCGCACGTGTATTTGCATTGCAATTTCTGTCAAACCTGACCAGTAAATTTGAATTTTTGAATTTTCCTTGAGATTCTAACGACTTTTGTGGGAATTGTACATTAAAATTGTTAACTTTAATGGCCAAGTGATCCGTTCCATGTTCTTTTATGTTTGGATCAAACATTTTTTACTTAATTATGTACTTTGAACCCATTACTGTCACAAATCGCATTCTTAGTCGTCACGAATGCACATTTTTTCAATGTGGGTGTGTTTTGGCGTAGATTTATTAGGGCAGTAATTTATGGGTGTAGTTGTAGGTGTTTAAATAATGAATGTACTTATCTACTTAATGTATCTGCCAAATTTGAGTGTACCCATTTAATGGGGCGGCACATTTCCTAAAGTTCATTTTTGACGGATCTTTGTATACTGTTACTATGTTGCGTTTTTGTATTGCGGAGAATGGGAGAAGTAAGCAAAGATGAGTTGTTTTTTTTAATAATTACGTCGAAGAGGAGTACCTAGAAACTAGAATCGGAAATGATCAGAATCAGAGAGTGTTCAGTTTTTGAAGTAAGTAATTTTCAAAGTACAGAATGAAACAAATCCGTTCCATAAATTTTGTAAAGACTACTAATTACTGGTGACTTCACAGTCAGTAGCGGCGTTAGGGTAGGGCGCCGGACATAAAGCGACGCCGCAGGCAAATGCACTGAAATATTGAAAAAAAAAAAAGCTGCATATTCTTATTATATAATTATAGAAATGCAGGCCTTAAAAGCTCCATTTTAACTGCGAAGGAATTGGTTGAAGAACTTGAAATTGACCCTGTGTTTAGATCCACAACAAGAACTCGACCTCGACGATCTAAGCGTCAGGCTGGTGAAATATTCCATAACGAACTTTGTTTTTAAGGCCAAAATGTGGACACGACCTTTTTTAAGCAATTTATAATTTCTCCGAACATTGCAAATAGTTGCAGCTACAATTTTGAATGCGGTTTAACAAATAGTTAGGGTCAACTATCGTAGTCAATTTTCCGCGAGATTTATTTTGTAGCTATATTTTTTTTTTAAATTGTAATTTACCTATAAGTGTAGGCGCAGTGGCTTGGTGGTAAGTGTGTTGGACTACTAAGTGAGGGGTTGAGGTTCGAATCCCGCAAAAAACCCAAAATTCCAAATTATGGTTTTTTCACTGCGTCACCTCTCGCGAACGTTTGACAAACATCCGAGAGTAAAACTGTCTTGAAAGAGCTTCTCAATTAGCCGTTTAGAGTCGGCATAAAATTGTAAATCCCTTCCATTCGTTCCAAAAATGAAAACTCACGCAAAACGAATGGCTATGAGAAGCTAGGCCTAGGGTCCCTCCGGACCTGTTGCGCCAACTATTTTTATTTATATATAAAACAACTATACTACATTCAAGGAAATTAAGGTTTTTCGTCTAATATGCCATATTTGCAAAAAAAGAAAATAAAGAAGTTCGTTTTTAGGGTTCCGTAGCCAAATGGCAAAAATCGGAACCCTATTAGATTCGTCATGTCTGTCTGTCTGTCCGTCCGTATGTCACAGCCACTTTTCTCCGAAACTATAAGAGCTTTACCGTTGAAACTTGGTAAGTAGATATATTCTGTGAACCGCATTAAGATTTTACGCAAAAATAAAAAAAAAAAAACAGTAAATTTTGGGGGTCCCCTATAGGTACATAGAACTGAAACTCAAAATTTTTTTTTCATCAAACCCATACGTGTGGGGTATCTATGGATAGGTCTTCAAAAATGATATTTAGGTTTCTATTATTATTTTTTTCTAAAGTTAATAGTTTGCACAAGAGACACTTCCAAAGTGGTAAAATGTTGGTCCCCCCCCCCCCCCCCTAACTTCTAAAATAAGAGAACGATAAAACTAAAAAAAATATATGATGTACATTACCATGTAAACTTCAAACGAAAATTTGAACGAGATCTAACGAGTAATTTTTAAAATATCGATCAAATGTTACTTGCTGTTTCGGAACCCTTCATGAGCGAGTCCGACTCGCACTTGTCTTACTTTTTTTATGTTGTTTTTTTTTACTCTAGATCAAAACTTTGAAAAGCTCTATAAGTCAAACTAGTTAGCAGAAAATTATTTTGTTTGCTATTTTTGAAGCTCCGTTTATATTTATATTAGAAATAAAAAACAAAACAATAAAAATAAAACATCGAATTTAGTATTTTTGCTACGAGATTTGAACACTTATGTGGTATTCGATTGGGCTTCTTCAGATTCGCTCTCAGATTTCAGATTTCGTGTGTCTTTCGCTTGTCGCTTTCTCTGTCCCTATATCCCTATGTATGCTTAAATCTTTAAAACTACGCAACGGATTTTGATGCGGTTTTTTTTAATAGATAGAGTGATTGAAGAGGAAGGTTTATATGTATAAATTGGTATTATTATTTTCATTACAATAATGAATATGGGCGAAACAAAGTTCGCCGGTTCAGCTAGTCGATCATAAAAAGGTCAATTGCTCTTTTTTGTGTTGATTATGGTTCGATTCGAATATGTGTAGGCTACATTACTTCCCAAAGAAGAAATTTGCTTCCCGATTGATTGATATATATTTATGTATTATATGCTCTGAAATTCGAAAAAGATTGATTTTTTTGAACCAAACGAACATAAAAAGAACAAAAAAAAAGTGCTCTGAGAGCGCCCAATCGAATACCACATCAAATTTGGAATTTGAAATTTCAGTGCTGTCATAAATTGAATGTGGCGAATAAATTTACCTTCAATCAAATATTACTTTAATCTTCAATAACTGAGTAGCCATCACAGTCGTTTCCATTTGTTCACATAAGATCATTATATCACATAGGACATGTCCATAGTGTACCACCTAATCTTGACAGCAGGAACTGTTTGAAATGATCATTTCGTCAGAAACTGAAATGTAGTTTCAGAACCCGATTTAAATAGAGTGTGGAAGCGGGAGCAGTTCCCATATACATAACTCAGCGGATGCAATTATAGTTTTACATTTTTCGCCTAAACCGGTAAAGATGTACCTAACAAAGCAGATGAAACCCAATGGGCGTGAATTTGTTCGCACGCGTTTGGAATTGTTGGAAAAAATCAATAAAACTCACCGCTGACCCAACGACTACGAATTAAACATGTGAATGACTACCTAGGTGACTGTGCCAATAAAGCCTCGATAATCCACACGTAAAGAACGCTCTGCGAAATGTTCGGACTGTAGTATGCCAATAGGATGGGGAACATCAGAGTAAACTGACGCACCTATCTATTTGGCAGTTCAAAGGACGTCGGCCGTTTGCGGTTTATTTTTGCTTTCGATTATAGCCCCAATATCCCCAGCCTATATTATTTGCAACAAAACGACCCGCTCATTCTACCAACCGCGCAGTCAATGTAGTACATACACGTGTTGAATATAAGGAACGTCCAGATACCTTGTATATCCTTTTCCTTTCGTTTATTTCGATGGGTTTGGTTGGAGGGGTATGGTGATGGTAAGCCAAAATGTCAACACTGCCGAGCCGAAAGGACGTACCTACTAATGAATATTGTACCATTAGACGTGCTACAATAATATGTGTACATGTAGAGCAGGACAATTAAGATGTAGTTTGTAAACCAGCTAAACGATGTAGACGGCAGCAGCAACAAAAAGAGTTACAGCTTTGATGTTCATAAGATTATATTTTTCAAATAAGGGTTAAACTGGGTATATTTTGCAGAAATTATTATTATCTTCCTCGTAATGAATATACGTAGTGCTCATTAACATTCTGTTATAATGTATAGCACATAGCACATAAGTGAGCTAATTTTATTATGTTGCGATTTTGTGTATAAGTTATGAATTCGAATTGCAGTTGTTAAATTTACTGGCTTTTGCTGGTACAAATTACACATGAATCGAAGTTGTTTACACAAAGCTATACTAGACTGACACATGCTCGCGTGATGATGTGTTTACATTTTATGATTGCAATTTGAGAAAATGAGACTGGCTGGCTCTCAGGGATTTTGATCCCGAAATGGGTGAGTAAGTTGAATTCAGCCCAATACGCTGCAACATTTCAAAATAAGATAGTGTAGGTACGAAAATCCTCCAAGGGTCAAATTTAAACGTCATATTTAAGTATAGCAGTTTGGAGCGTATATTACACAGCTCTAGCTTATTTCTAGCCTGCGTACGAAATTCTGTCCAAAATCTAGCCAATATAAATAAAAGCAAGTGTTTTAGCCGAAACAGTTTCAGTACAAAATGTTTCAGTTAAAAAAATAGCCAAGTATAATAATACTTTCAAACACTTCCTTAAATTTTGACAGTTTGCTTTCACCAAATGGCTTACAATAAATCGCATAGGCAACACATATAAACAACAGTCTGAAAATCGTTTCTATCTACACCCTTTGAGCGTTGTAGATTTTGAAAGCTCATTTTATCTTACCTCGTTTTCCATAGGGCAAAAAGAAACTTCTGAAATCGTTCCACTGAAGTTGATCCACTAGTGAAACCAATGGAAAACGACATTAGGTATAACGTATAGACGAAGGCAAAAGTTAAGAACCACTTTCACAGCATATTCGCTTAATTTTTTTGTTCCGGAAGATTATTGCAATAATGCAATGATATGTGTAATTTGTTTGCCAATATGTTGCGTATAACTAAGCCAGGCGACTATAATAGTAGAATATTAACAACTGCGCGAACTATAATTGTATAATTATTTCACTTTTTCCATGTTTTGTAAATATCGGCAAATGTTAAGAAGGACGAGCTATTCTGCTAAATACTGCTACAAAAGAACAGCGGTTTTCAGTGACACTTTATCCAAAAGGCAAAAAATGAATTTAATTTAACGTTTTGGGGCAGCTTATTTATCAAAAGAAGTAGAGTTTTTACTAATAGGTCTGTTCCCTTACTTTCTGGTTCAATATTGGCAATATGTCACATTTCTCTCATTGGGAGAGAATTCGCTCACTAAAATTAAATATAACCAAAAAGAAAAGGAACGCGTTGAACCACAAATTTGAAAAATATGAATTTTTTCTAGATGGGAATATTCAAATATCAGTAGAACAAAAAAATAAAATGTCAGTTAGAAATTGGCATTTGAACGATCTGACAACCATCTGTCAGTAATAACCAACTAGCCCAATGAAATTTCTTGTGCTAATATTTGCAGGTTTTTTATGGATGAAGTTCTCTATTTTTGACTCACTTCTGCCCAACTTTTGCGTAAAGGAACGAAGTTTGAGCAAATTTGGCTAATGTGTTCAAATGCATTATCGTCGGGGAACAGACCTAAAAAACAACTAGCGGATCACCGCCTGCTTGCTAGTCGTTTAAATTTAAACTTAAATAAATATTGACGGTATTTGATAAGGATTTCTTGTTCAAAAACATAAACCATACTCATCTTAGTGATCACTTGATCACACGTATGTGTATTGTATCTAACCATATCCCAGAAAGTTTTTGATTGTCAATGGTTGTTGATCAATGAAGTCAATGTTAAAACTATCGTTTTAAAAGCAAAAAAAAGACAATAGCATATACCTAGTTGTGATTTTTTGACAAAGCAATTTCACATATGTACACTGTGTAAAAAAAAAGAGAGTGTGCGTGTGATCACACACCACAAGTAAAACTTCTTGCGCTAAAACGTGGATAAGTATTGAATGTCTGTTGAAGATCGACAACAATCGATGTATGGTTTCAAAGATCGACAACAGCGCCACCTATCTGGTCACAAAACTGACCTATCCCTAAAGCTGCAACCAACCATGCAGATTCAAAGAATTACAGAGAACATACGTTTTATAGGCTCTGTTTTTGGGACCAATTCTGTTTCTCATTTTACATCAATTCACTACTTGCACTCAATTTTAAAGGTTCACCTACTGCCTTTGCGGATGATATTGGTTTTTCGTATGGGTTGAGAAGCTGGTTTTCTGAGCACAATTTGATCATAAGCTCCAAAACTAAAATAATGTTTTTCAGTTTTTGCACACATGTAGTGTGCAGATACTAAATACCAGAGACAATTGTCTCTGCTAAGCCTTACGAATATAGGCTGTAAACATATTTTAACATTTCTGTTTATAAGATCTAACCGTATCTACTAAACTTGGTGTTTGGAAACTCTACATCCCTAAGTCAAAAAAAGTGCAGCTTTAAGAAGATGGGAATATTTCTATATTAATTAAACGTCGCCTGGGCACTTTTTCTAAATATTTTTAACTAGATTTTTCTGAATATTTCAACTTAAGAAACTGCTTAACCCAGCCCGATAAATAAGTCAGACACATCACATCACCCAAGTACAGCTCGTCCTCCTGGTTAATCTTGCAAAATTAAAGAAATCCAAGCAATGCAAACTAATTTAGCATAATTGTATTTGATGACTAAAGCGGTTGGGTGTTGTATGAATAGGGTAGGCACTGAGTGGCGTCAACTTGGCGATGCCCAGTCGTTGTAACTGTTCATACACATCAATTGTGCTTATTTTACCTCCGCGTGGTAGCCACCGGGTACTGGTCTTGTCCTTCCGGGCATGACTTGCTAAACTTATAAGCGCGAGTGTTGAACACGAAGAAAATAGCAACACTATAATGCTCTATCGGAATGACTGCCTGATCGAGTCTCAGAGGTCTTACATGAGCCCCTCAGAAAGAGGACGTACGGCGGATGAATTCACATGGTTGAATCAACGGTGGCGTCAACAGTCAACATGGCAGATACCTCAATGAGCTACTTTGACGTATTTGGAGCTGAGGTCATTGAGGATTTTTCAGCACTAGTCAGGGTGTTGAAATAGAGATGGTGGCGGAAGAGCCCTTAATGGGTCAACGGCAGCTCTCACATCCCCGCAGCGGGTTACTGACTCCGGAATATTCCGGCTCCTTTTGCCCAAGGGGTTACAGAAAGGGCCTGGTCCTCCAGGTTGGGGGTTGTGCGTGGGGTTAACGACCCTACCACGGAAAAAAAAGAATTGTTGCGAAGCAACCAAAAGCCTCGGATAAGGACGGATTCACTGTTGACGACCCTGCAAAACGAAAAAAGGACAATGACGTTCGGATCTGCACGTGGAATGTTCGAACTCTGAACAGACCGCGTGCAGCCGAACAACTAGCGGAGGCCCTAGACTGCTACAAAGCAGGTATCACCGCCATCCAGGAAGTGCGGTGGGATGGGCCGGGCAAAAGGAGGATGAAAAACTGTGACATTTACTACGGTGACTGCTACAGAGAACAAAAGCAGCGTCTATTTGGATGCGGATTTGTTGTAAGCGGCAGACTTAGGCAAGAAGTCTTGAGCTTTCGACACGTTAGTGAACGCCTTACAACTATCCGCATCAAGGCTAAATTCGCCAACATCAGCCTGATATGCGCTCACGCCCCCACAGAAGATAAAGACGATGCTACCAAAGAATGTTTCTACGAGCTCCTCGACAAAACATATGAGCAATGTCCTAAGCATGACGTTAAAATCGTCTTGGGTGATTTTAACGCCAAAATAGGAAAGGAGGACATCTTTGGTAGCACAATCGGAAAACATAGCCTACACGACACCACGTCTGGAAACGGACTTAGGCTGATTGATTTTGCTGCGGGACGTAATGTTACCATAGCTTGCTCACGGTTTCCTCACCTCAATATACACAAAGGAACATGGCGGTCACCTGATCATCAAACCGTCAACCAAATTGATCACGTTGCGATCGACGCAAGGCACTCCTCCAATATTCTAGATGTCCGAACTTTCCGAGCGGCCAACATAGACTCGGACCACTACCTTGTTGTAGCCAAGGTACGGATGCGGATATCCCAGACGCCACAACAGCGAGAAAATACTGTGAGGAGATTTAACGTTGGACGGCTACAAACGCAACAAACCGCCAGAACCTTTGCCGATCGCGTATCCCTCAACCTCTTGAGAAGTCCTATACTGCCAGCATCAAGTGCCGAAGACCAGTGGCGTCAGCTCTACGAGCAAAAAAGGAGGGAAGAACATCGGCTTCTCCGGAGAAAAAAGAGAGAGCATGAGAAGCGCGCGATCGAGGATATAGAGAGGTGTTACTCCAGGAACAATGTTCGGAAGTTTTACCAAAAGGTAAAAAGAACGTGTCATGCCAACAAGACCCGAACAGAGACCTGTAGAGACGAACAAGGAAACCTTGTAGTAGAGTCACAGTCGGTGCTGAGGACATGGAAAAACCATTTCTGCAGACTGTTAAACGGCGAAGACGACACAAATTCCGCTGTCAGGCAGAACGAACCATTCAACCTGGACGATGAAAGCCAGGATTTCCGTCCACCTGACCAAAATGAAGTGAGGATAGCAATATCTAAGCTTAAATCCAACAAGGCTGCTGGTCCAGACGGCTTACCTGCCGAGCTCTTCAAGGCAGCCGGAGATAACTTGGTAGAGTGCATACACCAACTCATCTCCAAGATTTGGTTAGAGGAAAGTATGCCTGAAGAATGGAACCTCAGCATTGCTTGCCCGATCCACAAGAAAGGAGACCCTCTAAACTGCGCCAACTACAGAGGCATCAGTCTCCTGAACACTGCGTATAAGATCATGTCTGCTGTATTGTGTGAACGCCTGAAACCATTCGTCAACGATCTGATAGGTCCCTATCAGTGCGGTTTTAGGCCCGGCAAGTCCACGACCGAACAAATATTCACACTACGGCAGATCCTGGAAAAAACCCAAGAATACCAGATCGATACTCACCATCTTTTTATCGATTTTAAGGCCGCATATGACAGCGTTTATAGAGACGAGCTATACTGAGCCATGTCTAGTTTTGGCATCCCTGCCAAACTTGTCAGATTGTGCAGAATGACGATGGAGAACGCTCGCTGCTCCGTAAAGGTCGGAAACAATCTCACCGAGACCTTTGATGTCAAAAAAGGATTTAGACAAGGTGATGCGCTGTCATGTGACTTCTTCAACATCGTTCTAGAGAAGATTGTGCGAAACTCACAAGCCAACACCAGAGGCACAATTTTCTATAAGTCTGTGCAACTGCTTGCATACGCTGACGACATTGACATTGTTGGTACAACACAGCGAGCTGTCACTGGTGCGTTTGCAAGTATTAGTACAGAAGCGGCAAAAATGGGTTTAGTGGTGAATGAGGGTAAAACAAAATATATGCTGTCAACAAGAAAGGACACACGACATCGACGAATCGGGCAGAACGTCACGATAGACAGCTATAAGTTTGAGGTAGTTAGGGACTTTGTCTACCTCGGCTCCGCTATAAACTCTGATAATGACATCACATCAGAAATCAAGCGAAGAATCACACTTGACAACCGCTGTTTCTTTGGCCTAAGACGGCAATTGATTAGTAAGGCCTTGTCAAGAAGCACTAAGAAGATTCTATATAAGACCCTCATCATCCCTGTCCTGCTCTATGGCGCAGAAGCATGGACCCTAGCAAAAACGGATGAGGATCTTCTTGGTCGCTTCGAACGCAAAATTCTTCGAGTGATTTTTGGTCCCGTTTGCGTTGACGGGATTTGGAGGAGAAGATTTAACAGCGAGCTCTACGAGCTGTACAGCGACATCGACCTGGTCAGAAAAGTACGCATTAGTCGTCTAAGATGGTTAGGACATGTAGAGCGAATGGACACCAACGCTCCGGCCCGGAGAGTCTTCGATTCCAACCCGGAGGGACAACGCAGTAGAGGAAGACCTCGCCTTAGGTGGCGCGCTCAAGTGGAAGGGGACCTCAACCAACTTGGAGTGCGCAACTGGAGGCAGTTAGCCAAAGATCGCGCTAACTGGAGAGGCGTATTGGTTGAGGCCCAGGTCCACCCCGGACTGTAGCGCCACCTAAGTAAGTAAGTAAGTAAAGCGTTACCACGCAGCCAATGTAGGAACGCTTAATGGACATTCAATTAGAAAATGTGCCCAACAATTCATCGTTTAAAAATTATTTACCACCTCCAAGGCGTTATTAGTTATTGAAGGACACTAATGCAATTGACCCAGTTAATGGCACACGAAAAACCCTCCAACATTCCATTAGAACACATTTTCGTTCTCAATTTGTTCATGACACTTCCCACTTTGCATATTAGAAAAAAGAGCACACACACTCACACACAAATTGCAATCCCATTATCCCTTTTGCGTAGCTTTCATTTAATTCCGCACTTATGACGTCCTTAAGTTGACAACTTAAAAACGATTTCGATCCCCCATTGTCGATAGTGTTCAGAAGGACCGAAGTGTCTCCACTGAGCTGTTATTTTCAAGTAGGATATTCCTATGAAACCGACAAAATGCCTTTCGATGGTGTTGAACAAAAATTGTTCAAACAACTCGGGCGTATGCGTAATATATAAAAGAATGCACAACATACCCACACTAAAAGTTGTCCTTTATCAGGGCGTGGTTATACCACGCAAAATTAAATAACACAAATCAATGCATTTGGCTAATGTCTGCTTTTTATCGCAACCCATCACATCACACGGCCACCCACCATAAATTTACAAACCCACATAAATAGATTAACAAGGGTACACATCGCATACACACTGCCATTGTCACTGCCGTCGTCGGTCGCGAAATTCCTCACCGTTGCCATATTAGAAGTTCAGCAAATGATTGCGCTAGCGGCGCTCGGGTGCAAAGCAGAAGGACGATGTGATGAGTTCATTGTGCATCCCCCCTAGATAAGTACCACCACCCACTGGGAACAATGACAAAATACCGATTCGACTACTGCCTACATGTATTTACCGACGTCCATCAAAGGTGGGTATGGGCACTCTTGACGAGAATGCTCAACTGCGGTGAATAGTTTATTCATTCATGTCGAAAGCCGACCAACCGATTGTCAAGAAGTTTATCAACTAAACAGCTGGAAGTTCCCTTAATCGATTATTTTAAAATCACATAGGATTATCTGAGAGACAATGTAGATTATATGTATATATGAATGAAAACTACCACTTACCCTTTGTCTCTCTGCGGATTTTGGATGAAAATGTGTCTGGCGCCCTGCTTTCCTTGATTTATGATTTCACACTTTTTACTGATAAATATTATTTTATTTTATTTTTCTTAAACTCCGAAGAGGTCACAAGTCACAACTTACTGCACCGAACTGTGCGAAATGAATGGATGACGAAGGATAACGATTTTCATTGATATCACCAGCAGAAGGAGTAGACAAAGCTTTTTTCCCCAATGCTCCCAATGCTTCTTCTTCTTTTCTTTGTTTTCTTGTTCCCTGTCTATCGGCAAGAAAAAAAAAGTTCACCGGGATAAAGGGAATTCTTTGCTGCGAAGTGGAAAAATCAATTTCCCAAATGCTATTTTTATAACCACTCACTAAACAAGTTAACAGTTTGAAGGATTTTAAACTGTTAATATGTCGCCTTAAAGAGATTACTTTGGCGGGTTAACGAGTCACTGGTATTGGTGTTGATTTTTGATTTATTAACTTCATGAGAAATGAGCTGAATACGTATAGTTTGTCTCACTATATATAGCTTATGGATACATGTGGCGTGTGGTCTGCTTTTTTCGTAGCGAAAGAATGCGCTTCGACCGGCTTTTCCATTCCACTCTTAGTATGTAACTAATGGAAGAGATGAACGAATTACGTTGTTAGACTGAGTGCTGAAAGTTCAACTCATTATTCAAAAGACAAAGCTTTCGGAAATCGGAACTCTGTTTCGAAATTTAGTTTTCCCATAGAGCTATAGAAGGCTCTTTGGTTACACAGGACTCCGTTGGAACTCTTAAAATGGCAGTGATGACTCATTTATAACCGAATTCTTTGTTTTGAATATTTTGTTGTGGTCTTTTATTGGCTGTGGAGCTGCATGTGTCATCCTCATCAGTCATCACTTATCATTATTTGATTGAATTTCGCTAGTATTCAACTCTAACTATTTTCACTCCCTCATCCCTCGGGGATTTATCATGTGGACCGTTTATAGAAATAATAGCTAAAATTCAATAAATCAGCAAAAATTCACATCAGCTTATAAACAATTGACAGATTGCAACCATAAATGATGGAAATGATTGAGGGCGTTCAAGTATCTAGTTTAGTAAGTCTGGCAGCTGTCTGACTAGATCTATCTCGGTTGTGGTTGGTTGAAATCGGTCACGTGGGCACCTGTGACATTTGACGTTTATGGAGGGGTAGCCGACGAATCTAGTCAAGAAATTCGTGACTGAGTACTAAGTTGACAGTTCGGGTATGTGGCTGACGTAGAAAAAGTGACGTTCCCGACCAATCTAGTTTTTGCGTTCAGGTTACATCTTATCCAGACCAATCTAGTCGACTTAGATAACTAGATTCTTGAATGCGGCCATTGTAACTACAGATCTGACACCTCCTTCATCGAAATCACATATATTTTATGCCAATATGCCGATTTGTAGAAAGAAAAAAATGTATTCCAACTGAGACGGAATTTCAAATTTTCGAATTCACTTATGTCGTTTTCCACTGGGCAAAAAGAAGCGTCCGGGAGAGTCTGGAATCGAAAAATTCGCTTCTGAAACCGTTCCATTGGCACCAAAAACACTCTTCTAGTGATTCTGGGAAGAGGATTTCGCTTCTCGATTTAAAGTCAGAATCCACTCAAGAAGCACTCACACAAGTGTAATTTGTGAATTTTATACAAGTCAGATGACAGCTGCCCTGCCGTAGATTATTTGATGGCATTTCACCAATACTTTTGTGGATTCAATCAAAAGCAGTTTTCTTGTTCCATTGGATTACAGAATGAGTGGATCCCCGAGTGAAACCAATGGAAAACGAAATTATTTGAGCTCGAACTGGTGACTACCACCCCCATCCCACAGCGTCACCTTGTTTATAGGGGTCTGATGCATAGTATATTGGCCTAGTGCCTAGTGTCAGAAAACGTTGTCTTATTGTTAATGAGGGCGTTCAAGTATCTAGTTTAGTAAGTCTGACAGCTGTCTGACTAGATCTATCTCGGTTGTGATTGGTTTAAATCGGTCACGTGTGACATTTGACGTTTATGGAGGGGTAGCCGACGAATCTAGTCAAGAAATTCGTGACTGAGTACTAAGTTGACAGTTCGGGTATGTGGCTGACGTAGAAAAAGTGACGTTCCCGACCAATCTAGTTTTTGCGTTCAGGTTACATCTTATCCAGACCAATCTAGTCGACTTAGATAACTAGATTCTTGAATGCGGCCATTGTAACTACAGATCTGACACCTCCTTCATCGAAATACATATATTTTATGCCAATATGCCGATTTGTAGAAAAGAAAAAAATGTATTCCAACTGAGACGGAATTTCAAATTTTCGAATTCACTTATGTCGTTTTCCATTGGGCAAAAAGAAGCGTCCGGGAGAGTCCGGAATCGAAAAATTCGCTTCTGAAACCGTTCCATTGGCAAAAAAAAAATACTCTTCTAGTGATTCTGGGAAGAGGATTTCGCTTCTCGATTTGAAGTCAGAATCCACTCAAGAAGCAAGTGTAATTTGTGTATTTTATACAAGTCAGATGACAGCTGCCCTGCCGTAGATTATTTGATGGCATTTCACCAATACTTTTGTGGATTCAATCAAAAGCAGTTTTCTTGTTCCATTGGATTACAGAATGAGTGGATCCCCGAGTGAAACCAATGGAAAACAAAATTATTTGAGCTCGAACTGGTGACTGTCACCCCCATCCCACAGCCGTCCCCTTGTTTATAGGGGTCTGATGCATAGTATATTGGCCTAGTGCCTAGTGTCAGAAAACGTTTTCCTATTGTTAATTCTAGTACGCATCTACTGGTCCTCATTTCAGAAAGTTTGACTTTCAGAGTAATTTTCGAACCTATGTCGTTTTCCATCGGGATTTTCAGATTTTGCTCTCAGATTTCAGATTTTTCGTGCCCAATGGAACATAAAACGAGATATTTCTTTCTTTGCATTTGTGGTGGTGTGTGTTTTAAAAGTCAGCTGTTCTTAAATTGTAATTTGTGTTTACAAAAATCCATTCAATTTACATATGTGGATATCCCTTGCAGCGACCAAATGTTAATTTTTCCTTATTTTTCACAGAATTATCGTCTAAAAACGTAAGTAGACACACTTTAAGGTTTGACAAATGTTTTGGTGTTAGTGCAAATAGGTGTAAATTTCGCAAAATTGCTCTGACTCTTAAAAAAGCGTTTTTTTTTGTGGCCAATGGAACATGAAGTCTGACAGCCAGCTGATTTCGAGAGCAGAAAAACTGCTCTGAGCCTGAAAAGTCTGCTTTTTCTGTCCCAATGGAAAACGACATTAGATAACGAAGTTCCAAACTTCAAGTCAAAATTGTTAGGTTTGTCAAATTGAACAAATCTTTTAATTAATTCCCTAACAAAATATCTTGTTTAAAAGTAAGTTAGCAAAATAGCTTTCAACATACTTGCCAACTGCAAATCAAAGTATGCTTGCCCGTATTTTCACTTAATTCATTATTAAAAGAGGTTGACTTAGGTTAGGTAGACGGGTAGGTAGAGCAAGGTGCGAGCCTTGCAAAACCTCACTCAGGTACTCGTGGACCCATTGTGATGCCCTTTCTTGGGGTTAACCATTGGTGTTATCAGTGGTCTCCATTCTTTCTCCTTTTGCGATTACCTGACACTGTCTAGCCATCCCGATGTCCTCAGAAACCTGTAAAGATCAGACAGTGAGACATCAGAAAGTTCATGTACGTCATGGAAGTACATAATAGCTTCCAAGTGTTCTGTTCCTCAAGTGACAGAGACTCGGTCAATGACAAAGGAAGTGAGGTGTGTCATCGTGAACCTACTCGTCTCCGCAGCCTCTACATTATGTCGTCATCTTTGAGATTTAGTTTCATTGCGTGGTTTCTAAGGAAGTTATGACCAATTAGAGCCCCTACTAACTTAGATAGCGATGACCTGTCAAACTGTAATAGTTTGTTGGTCCGGCTTCTGTTATATTCTGGCCAAAGCTTCCGTGATATTTCACAGGTAGTGAGTTCTTTCCACCTGTTGTGGTTTTTCTGTTGGTTTTCAGGTTGTTGGTTTCAAGAGGTTGACTTAAGGCGTGTTTATTTGAGCTTCGATCTCAGCAAAGCAAGTACGATTTTAAGCACACAATTACAACAACTACGCTCTTCATGAAACTTTGAGCACTCACAGTAGTTGTTGTAACTCTATCCTTACTATAATAAAACTGTAGCTTTTTTTCCGGCTGTAATCTGTGAGACAGGAATAGATTCAAAAAGTACTGCACGAATTTGATTTCGGTTTACACAGTTGCATAGGAAATTGTTCAGATTTGAACATAGGATATGTTTTACCATTATTCGCTGTCCGGAAGTGGAAATCTAAGCTGATATCTAAGAAAAGTTGTAATTCTCGGATGCCTTCTAGCTCCTAGCTTCGGAATCACTCATCCAAATGAAATGGGATTTTTTTTAATACAAATTTCAATAATGTACAAAGATTTTAAGATATAAATCATCTTTGTACGTTATCCTGAAGTCGAACAATAAGCAATAAACTATAAATTTAATACAATTGAAAAAATCAAAATGTTCGATTGAAGCTAGATCGTTGGATTTTTCCAGCGTTGAGTGGAGGAAATTTTGTGTGTGTGTGCGGCAAAACCTGTTTCTCTCTCTATACATTTTCTGCCGTGTGCTTCTCTTTTTTTATGCAACTATTGGGTTTTGTGTTGTTTTTTTTTTTTTTTTTTTTGCTCACGTTCTTAAATTATTAGTGAATAATGACAATGAGTAGTAGAGCGAATGTGGTGCATGGGATTGAGGGAGATAGCTATGTAATTGAGATTGAGGGAGTCACACTCAGTTGTTAATTGTGATTGTGATTTTTAAAATGCGCTATAGTGATTCTGATCTTATTAGTGATACTGATTCACGTCCATGCTAAAACCTGTTTGTGCATTTGCAGTTTTTTTGCTTCATGTTTTTTTTTCTCTTTTTTTAATTTGAACTTGAGGATGTTTGTGTTTGAGTAGTAAGTGAGCGAGTTGTTATGGGATTGAGATGGGGAATAAAATGTAACAAGTAACAACTTACAAGTGGAATGTAAATGAGATTGAGAGGGAATAATAGAAGTAAGCCTACCAAGGTATTTGTTTGGATTGTTTTACTGGCAGTTTTTCTTCTCTTTTTTCGGGTAAGCTACTTTTTGTATAGCGCTAATTATTTTGTTTTAAATTTGAGAAGTGGAACTCTGGCGAAGCAAGGCGAGCACGGGTCAGCTAGTCTTAAATGCGAGTAAAAACAGAAACTTTGCTGACATTCACTACATTCTTCTGACATAGGTTAGTCTACCTAACTAATCAATTCGCTAGAGTCGTAGGTAGGTATTTGTATCATTCATGTGTGCCGTATACATTGGCTACTGTCGTGCATATTTCAATTTTATTATTTCTATTCTAAAGATTATAAATACGAGGTCTCAATTGTAATACAATCTGACTGAAAGACAGAATCAATTGAGAACGAAAATTTGTAAAGAATAGAATTATTCAATGAATGTCGTGAATATGGCTTAGGTTTGAGAACTACGCTTGCAATCTTGTAGCGCCCGCCGTGGATATCAGTTCGCTTACGCGAAAATGTCTGCCGTCCTACGATCAGTTATAATAGTGCTCGCTTTGATTGTTACTTTATCGGTTGTGAGCTCAAAACAAGCCAATTCATGGTATACCTAACCTATACATACAAAATTTAAAACGTTTATCTATGGATTTGCTAAACCTTAACATTTTTTTTTTTTTTTTTTTTTAGTTCAGATTGCATAGATTCAACGAGTGTGGTTGGATTGATATTGGCTCGAGGTGGTTCCAAAGGAATTCATAAAAAGAATTTGATGTCTGTTAACGGTGTGTCTTTGCTTGGACGAACAATCGAAACTTTGAATGCATCGAAGCTATTTCCTGAGATATGGGTATCAACCGATGATGAAAAAATTAAAGAAGAAGCTATCAAATGTAAGTCTAAATTCCTATCCTTAGCTCGGTATTTTTATCCTGCTTCAGTTATTTAAATATACGCTGAAATATTGTTCTGAACTCAACTCACAATAATTTGTTACCGAGACTGAAATTAATGTGGTATTCGTTTGGGCTTCTTCAGATTCGCTCTCAGATTTCAGATTTCGTCTGGCTAATCGAACATTAAAACGTCACTTGCTCTTTTTTGTGATAATATTGGTGGGATTCCAATATGTGTAGCCTTCAACACTTTTCAAAGCGTTTTCCATTCACTGGCTGAATTTTAAATTAAAACATTCGAAATTTGCGTCCCGATTGATTTTTAAATATTTATACATAAATAATTTACAAAAATAGATTCACCCGATGCAATGCCTTTCTTTGCTTTAGAACAAATTCACGAAAACCTAAACGCCCTCCACCAGTTGTCAAACTCAAGCGCACTTGTATTGGTAAATCTGAGAAAATATCTAGATTCGCAAAAGTGCTCTGAAATCTGAAAAAGATTGCTTTTTTTGTACCAAACGAACATAAAAACTGCTCTGAGAGCAAAAAAGTGCTCTGAGAGCACCCAATCGAATGCCACATAACATTATACGTAAAATATTTTTCAAAAGATTTCACAATTATATTCACATGCAAGCATGGCATAGTTGGGAAAAAATGATTACAAACAAATTCCATTACAATTACTTGTAATTTGTAATTAAAATTTTCCAATTACAATTACTTGTAATTGTAATGTGTAAAATCTAATTACAAATTACTTGTAATGAAAAAACATGCAGAACCTGTATTTCAATTACATAGAAGTAATGGAAACAAAAGTAATTTTGAAAAAAGCTGTAATGATTATATTTTTCCGTAATGATTACACATATATGTAATTGAATATATTTTCTGTACTCATAATGTTGTCATATCATAATAAAAAAAAGTTTTTACTTCATAACATGGATATCCTTGCCTTTTTTAAACCTACTCCATTGTTTTCTCATAATTATCGGTTTTTTTTCCTGGCGTGGAGATAAACTGTGTTGCAAATTGATTTTTTAACTATCATTTGGTTTTAACCAAATTATTAAACATTTAGTTCTAAGAAATGTAGTTTGTATTCCAAACACCTCGTTAAGCTTTGATTTAAGGAAACCTAAACATTTTTTCTTCTTATTATGCGTGAAGTTTGCACCAGGAGCACGTATGTATGTATGTATGTATATTTTTATTGAGACATCAAAATGGAACATAAAATTCGTTTTACATGAAGAAATGAATAAATAAAGCCGACTTGGAATTGGTCTGGCTGTCACAGAAATACATTTAAAATTCTACGTAGCTTAACGAGAGTGAAGTATTATAAAACTTTGCAATGTTAGAAATGGATACACATGTTCGCTCAATAGAAACATGACAGAGTTTGCACCGGGAGCACACAAATTGCAATTACAATTTACAACGACCCGAACGAAACTGAGCTGTACAGTGTACAGTAGTTGTTAACTGTTGTTTGAACTGGACAAAAAAAGAAAGATAAGATAAATTAAGTTAGTTTAAAATTTTAGTAATGAATTAAAATCTAAGTAATCAATTACTTAAAAAGTAATTGCACTGCGTTTTTCTTCAATTACTTCCAGAAGTCAATTACTTTTCTGTAATTATATGTAATTTGTAATTGACATTTGCTAATTAATAATTAACAGTCAATGTAATTGATTTTTTTTCAATTTCAATTACATGTAATTGTAATTGTTCGAACAACAATTATAAATTACTTATAATCGTAATTTAAGTTGTAATCAATTACCAAAAGTAATAGTTATTTCCCAACTCTGAAGCATGGCAAGGTTTTGATCATTAGAAATGACATTTTAAACTGCTTAGAAACTTTGGAAAATCTAAACGTCAACTTAGAATTTTACCCAAAGAAATGACCCAAATACGGATAGTTTTTCCTTCTTTTTTCCCCATTTTGCGAAATAGATAGATATGCGGTATATGCTATTTTTATTCCATATAATAGCGTAGATGTTCCGGAATTCATTTTTACTTTTCGAATTGAAATTGTATTACATTTGTTGATAAACAAAGATTTGCAAACAGCTGTGACAATCAAAACATTTGCAAACAGCTGAGTTGATTGGAATGTCAAAGCGCTCGTAAGGCTTTACTACGTAAGGTGAAGCAACGCAAGCGTCAAAGCGTGATTGTGATACACGCATTATACCTAATATTTCTATTGGCAAAAACAAAAGTATTAACAGACTTTTTGCTCCGATTAAAACCTAGCAGCCTCAGATATAAATTACCAAATTTGAGGAAGTTGGTCAGTATACTATGAACATTATTTGCTTTATTCCAATTCAATATAAACAAATTTATTTGTCACAAAATAAAAAATTTAAATATTCGTTGAATGCAAACAAAATCAACACGGAAAACGGATTAAAATAAGACAATTCCCCACTAATTTCCTAATTTCCCGTTGCCAAAGACATGATAAATTCGATCTAATTGTAGATACATTTACGCCGCACCTAAACTCATCGTTTCGGCTAAATTCAACATTTCAGATCAAATGTCCAGCATTTTCCATTGTTTCCAAATATTGAATTTCAGCAAAAAAGAAAAAAGCTGTCAACAAATCAATCAATCATTTCAGGTTATTAAAATGATAAATATGGAAGAAAAAAGTTATAAACAAATAAGAGGGAAGTGGTTTTATGAGCATTACTTTATTCATTCATTATTTATTGCATTGTTTAGGTTCAACCTCTTCTGAATTCTAAATAGAGAGATAAGTAATCAATCCTGACACTGGCTGTCATTTGAAATGTTGAAGTTTCAGTGGGAACGCAAAATTGGATTTAGATTTTTTTTTCCCCGAATTGTTGAATTCAGTTGCGGTGTAATTGTGTCCAATATAACCAACAATTCTATGCAAACTAACCAAAACCCTGTATGTAACGTATTCGCCGATTCGCAATGGAACACACCTAATATTTAAATCACGCAAACAGATCTAAAACTGTCAACACAAATTTGACATTTCCTTTCCCAGAATTTTAACCTTCAAACAGATATTGTGGTTTCCAGAAGCAAAAATTAAAATTTCTATTCACTACTACACTTTCGGAAGTTATCAATTAAAATAAATTTATTACAATGGAAATAACATTAGCTTTAATAAAACCACATGTTGTGAAAAATTCGGTGGCCTTGCAACACATCACCGACATCATTAGCAGGCATTTCAACGTGCTCCAAACAAAAGAAGTTACAATTACGAAACAACTAGCAAGTCGATTCTATGAGGAGCATCAAAGTCGATTCTTCTACGATCGCCTGGTGACCTTCATGGGCAGGTAAAGTTGAGTCTGGCCAATCCTTTTATTTAGAGTTCAGAGTGTTTTAATTTCAGTGGCCCATCGGTAGCATTTGTACTGTCATCTAAAGGTAGCATTGCGAAGTGGAGAACAATGCTAGGCCCAACCAAAGTATATCAAGCAATTTATTCTAGCCCAGATTCAGTACGAGCTTTGTATGGTTTGTCTGACACCAGAAATGCCTGTCACGGCTCGGATAGTCTAGAATCGGCATCTCGAGAGATTTCAATCATTTTTCCTGACTTTGATTTCGATGAGGCGCTGCGAAAAGAATGTGATTCTGCGCAAAAGGAGCGCATTTAGTGAATGGCATTATAAAGGTCATACGTTATTTAGTTTTAATCGAATTGATACAATTACGCTGAATAGTTGACATCTAGTCTAAGCTTAGTACAATAAAGTGTTTGTGATTGTTTTTGATGATGAATAATGAGGTTGAACTGATTGTTTGCGCCGGAAAAGTTCTGTTAAAATGTACCTATAGTGAGGAGTGAGGACTTGTCATTTGGAGCATTAAGAAGCGGGGTTCTTCTCTTCGCTTCACTTTTGCCTCAGAAATGATTAATGTAACCGATCATCTCATGTTTCGATGTTGATTTTCGTGCAGCTGCGGCACAATAATCTGTCATTGCGTTTATGATGAGTACCTTTAGATTCCTAATTAAGAACATTTTCGTTAAGTTGTCGCATACTAAATATACAAATCCCTGCATACTTTTAATAGTATGATTTTGATTGTCCACCGAATCGATATGGCAGCTTAGTTTGAACGACGCAACTTTATTTGGTAAACAAAGCAATAACGAATTCCGTCACGTCTTGCAACTCGATTCGGTCTTAGGTTCAATAACTTACAAAGCAAAGCTCCAATTATTTTTTATTATTTTTTTTAGATGGAGCACTTGTTCATATTCGTCCGGATAGTATTGCCAAAGATTCCACCACCTCAATAGCCTCAGTTCGAGAATTCATGGACAAGCACAAGACGATTAAAAAGTTGGCGCTCTTTCAATGTACTTCGGTATTCCTAAAGCTGGACTATGTCATAAAAGCTTTTGAACTGTTTAAAACATCTGAATGCGTTTTCGCAACCACAAGGTAATATATTTGAACGTATTTCCTATACTCACATACAAATTTGAAAATTCGAAGATGTCATTTACTAAATTCAAACTATTCTCTTTCATTGTTTAATAGAACCTTCAAGCTACGATGGTCACTGAACGCTGATGGCAGTCTTGTCCCATTGAATTTCGATCCGAAAAATCGGCCAAGACGACAAGATTGGTCCGGAGAACTGGTGGAAACTGGAATGTTTTATTTTGCAACTAGAGAGCTCATTGAGCAAAATGTTTTTCAAAGTGATAGGTAATGAACGAAATCACTTTTCTTACGTTAAGATCTTGTTATATTACTTTATATTTCATACAGATGCAGCAATGTGGTCGTGTCATCCAAAGACGCTCTTGAAATTGACACAATGAACGATTTGAACGTCGCTCGGTGTATCGTAGAAAAGGAAAATCTGCCGCCAAATAAAAATTAAGTTTAACTATGAAAGTAAGTGGGCTAATATATGCATAAAATATGTGAAGATTTTGGCTCAAATATGTTCGATAATAAAAATTTCAAAAATTATCTGTTTTCGCCCTTTACAAGATTGGAAACTTTCGGTCATTATTTCCAGCGTGACCGTTGTGCGACTAATTTTACAATTTTTTACTTTTTTTGAGAGCCTGCCACTTCAGAAATCGCACTTTGTTTTATCATTGGCCCTTTTTCTAGTGACATTTTAGAATTCTAAAGCGGTCACGCTGACTTAAATCTCAAACTAGGTACCTACTCAAATCTCCTATTGCCCATACAAAGTGAAAACTTTTATATTAATGAAATCTACGAAAATTATAGACCTCTATCGAGGTACCCGTTCGGAACTCAGTTTTCTCCGATCTCGATCTCGAAAGTCAAATCCAATCGGAACTTAAATTGCGTACGAAGTATTCGTTTCGGAACAAAATGAATGAAGCATAAAAATGCGATAATTTCACATTAAAATATTCCGCAGCAATTAATGTCGTTTTCCATTGGAATTTTCAGATTTTGCTCTCAGATTTCTGATTTTTCGTGCCCAATGGAACATAAAACCACATAAGTATTAATAAAAGGCACTTAGTTTATGTAAAAGGTACTTAGTTTATGAGGATAAGCTAATGTGGTTTTCCATTGGGACAAAAAATCAATCTTTTTTTTGATCTAAATCACTTTTCGCGTTCCATTGGGACGAAAAATCAATCTTTTTTTCGATTCGGAGCACTTTTTGCAGATCTCGATATTTTTTCAGATCTACACATACCAATATAATTTGCACAGCTGTTTTACGTCATTCTGCGAAGTTTGCTTTCGAGGCAAATGCGCAAAGTTTCGTGAAAACCAAAATAACAAAATATATAAATAGCTATGGATATTATTTCGGAGGAATTATTATCTTCATTGTCTTCCTCGTCATCTGAAGACTACAAATCACCAATAATACTTCATTTGTATCTACAACAGGCGAAACATTTTTCAGGTCGATATCCATTTGTGATTTAGCCAAAAACGAATGCCATTTGAACAGCTGATATTGTTGTCAATTAACGCACTAATCCATTTACAAAAGCAGATCAATCTCGTTGCGCGTTCCATGAGCACAGTAAAATCTGAGATCTGAAAAAGATTTCTGGTGGTCCCAATGGAAAACCACATAAGTAAATGTCCCTAACCGCTCAAAAAAAAAAAAAAAAAAAATGTACATCCATTTATAGCGAACATACCTGGACATCGTAAGATTTCAAGCGTAGAGTTACCTATACTAGTGACAGTGGGCATTAATGATGCAAGGAGGCAAAATAGTACTGGGGTCGAATCGCGTCCTCCGTGATCGAGCATTTCGTGACGGAATTTGTTTTTGTTTCACAAATAAAACCAACTTAATTCCGTGAACGGGTAGCTCGTTCGGTGCAAATGCATTTAAAAGATGTGGCTTGTATTCCTTTGACCCATCAGCTATTTATTATACGAAATGCGCTAAAAACAATGTGGAGAGATTAAGAATAGCTCAAACTCCAGAATTATTCGATGAAGAACAATCGACTAAAACATCAAAATTAAAGATTGCTGTTGATGTGATTGAGGCATTGTCAGAACAATTAAGAAATGTTGGAGTTGATACCAATATCGTTATCATTTTAATGTGGGTACATATATTTATAAGTTAAAGTACCTATATTTTATAAAAAAATATTTCTTTTTTAATCAAATAAAGGCAAAAAACGACTTAAACTTCATATTGTAGTAACATAAGGAAACTGTTACTGAACTCGTCCACTATTCAGTTGTGGACGTGTTCAGTGGCAGACTGTTTTATTGTAATGGCAGCCAACTTCAGGTTGGTGTCGGCCATTGATGATAAGAAGAAGAAGAAAAGAACACGAGCCAAAAAAGCACACGTGAAGGAAAATAATAAAATTTAACCAAGAAAACGAGGAATAAATCTTTTAATTATCCGTACTACAACGTCAGATGTGGGGTACCACACTAATCGAAAAGAAAAAAGTGTGGATGACCATAAAGAAACAAGATTAGGTGAGATTATTAAAATGTCAACCAAACTAACGAAGTCTCAACTGCAGGAGGCACTTCACGCTGCGCAAATTGAAGTACCACCTTCCGCAACAGTGGCCCAGCTGCGTGCATTGTACGAACAAGAGTTGAGCGAAAGCAAACTACCGGATGAACGAGGCAATTCTGAGAGCTCGGATGATGACCTGGCCATGGAGCCACTGACAACATACCCTACTACAGTGAGTGGAACTTCAGCGAGCGGAACTTCAGCCCCAATAATTTCCAGAACCCAGACGTCCTCCGCCTACGAAACTTCAGCATCACCTAAGAAAATTATCGCACATTCCGCCAGTGTACCCGCACCTATGATCATTGCGAACGCAACAACTTCCGCTGAAGTTAACACGCCGAATCCTAATTCAACCCTCAGCAATGTACCAGTGTGTGCTACCACTAGCACTAGTTCAGATATCGAAGAACAACAACTGTTGATTCGCCTAGAAAGGCGCAAGCGCATCGCAGACCTCCGCAGAGAGCTAGATGAATCCTATTCTGATTCATTACCTACCAGGCGAGTAGACTTCAGCGACATTGAGAATGCGGTCTCTTCTTTTTCCGGCGATGACTCCTATGGTGTTCGAAAGTGGATTGCTGACTATGAGGACGTGACTCAATCCCTCGGATGTGATGACAAGTGCAAATATGTGTGCGGACGAAGATTGCTGAAAGGTACAGCAAAAATGCTTCTGAGGACGATCCGAGTGAACACCTGGGATGATTTGAGGAACCTTCTGATAGCCGAGTTTGATAAACGGTTGACTCGGCAAGAAGTGTACAAACAGCTGAGTCGCCGAACCCGCCGACGAGATGAAACACTTCTTCATTACGTCTTATCAATGCAGGAAATCGCTGCATATGCTGATGTTGACGAAGCTGACCTAATGGAGTACATCATAGATGGGCTTGCGGACACATCATCAACAGTGTCCATCCTTTACGCAGCAAAATCGCTTCAGGAACTGAAGAGTCTGTTGCCGCGTTATGAGAAGAGGAGTATCATGAAGGCAACAACAGCCGCCAGAAGCAGTAGTAGTGTACCTAAGCCAGTGACTGCGGCCATACCAGGACCGAAGAAACAGTTCGAAGCAGTATCTGGAGAGAGTCCAGTCCGGTGCTTCAACTGCTCAGCATATGGGCACATAGCCGTGAACTGTCCCAAGGAAAAGAGACCGGTTGGATCGTGTTTTCGCTGTGGAGATCCGGGTCATGTCTACAAGCTGTGTCCGAAGGCGCCGAACCGAAGGCAAGTGAGTGCTGTCAACAAAATCCAATCAGGAGCCGCATCAGATGATGATTACGATGACGATGACATTGGACAATCCTTGAGTTCCATTCAGTTGGTAAGCATTGCTTTTATTGTAAGAGAAACTAAGTGCACAAACTTTATTGAATGTAATTGTCTTCTTGACACCGGTAGTCCGGTTAGCTTTATTCGAAGATCCATGGTGCCTGAAGAAATCAGAGTTGGCAGTTTATCGTATTCTAATTATCGGGGACTTGGGGACATCAAAATTTATACATACGGTACGTTATCTTGTTATCTCAAAATTAAAAAGAAAACAAAAAAAGTGTCACTTATGATTATTCCAGATGAAGTTACACTTATGCCTCTGCTTATCGGTCGGGATGTACTTCAAATGTTTGACATTAGCTTAAGAATGGGTAGCCATAGAAATGTGATTTCTTCAGAACCAATTTGTACTATGAATACTGATAAACACTTGTTACTAAACTATACGTATTTGTGCACTTATTTTCCCGTTTCCACAAACAGAGCAACAGAGTCATTCATACAACCCATTGTAAGTGGCACAGGACTTTGTGATGATAGTCCAGTAGATAAGACAAATATGAAAATACAAAAAACTAATTTAGCTGGTAACGATTGTTGTCCGCAGGGGTTAGGCGATTATGAGACAGGGCATGAAATTTTAAACATAGAATGGGAAAATAGAGACGACTTTCTGGTGGGGCCTGAGCTTGATCGAGTTTCTTCTGAAACAGTGCGTAGTATTATCTACGACACTTATGTGAATTTTGATAAATCAAAAGTGACACCATTGGATTACGAGATGCAAATTCGACTTTTGACGGACACACCGTTCTTTTGCCCGCCTCGACGGTTGTCCTTTGCAGAAAAGCGAGAAGTGGACATAATTATTAAAGATCTTCTGGATCGTAAGATCATAAGACACAGCGATTCCCCCTATGCCTCCCCTATTGTGTTGACTAAGAAAAAATCTGGAGAGATACGAATGTGTGTCGACTATCGTGCTCTGAATAAGTATACGGTGAGGGATAATTACCCTCTTCCCCTGATTGAGGATTGTCTCGAATATTTCTCGGGAAAAAAAGTGTTCACCCTTCTGGATCTTAAGAGTGGCTTCCACCAAGTGAAGGTTTCATCAGATTCTACTCACCTTACGTCTTTCGTGACCCCAACAGGCCAATATGAATTCTTAAAGATGCCATTTGGCCTCAAGAACGCTCCTAGTGTTTTCCAACGATTTATTTCACGCATTTTTCGTAAACTGACAGAGTCTAAACAGATTGTCATTTACATGGATGATATAGTTATTGCCAGTGAAAATTTACCTGACCATTTAAGCTTGTTAAGACAAGTTTTACGTTGTTTAGCCGAGAATGGTCTTGAGTTAAAATTTTCTAAGTGCCGTTTTGCATTTTCAGCCATAGAGTATTTAGGGTACCAGGTGACTGAGCAAGGTATTCAGCCAAGTGATTCTCACTTGAGGGCCATTCATCGGTATCCAGTCCCTAAGAATAGTAAGGAACTGCATTCCTTCCTGGGGTTAAGTTCTTACTTCCGGCGTTTTGTGAATTCTTTCTCCAGGATAGCTCGACCACTGTATGATCTTTTGAAGAAAGACAAACCTTATATTTTCTCAGCCGAATGCGAACGAGCTTTCCAACAATTGAAAGATTGTCTGACTTCTTCGCCAGTGTTAGCCATTTATGACCCGACCCGTGAGACGGAATTGCATTGTGATGCCAGTTCGTTGGGATATGGAGCTGTCCTCCTTCAAAGACAGAATGATGGACGGTTTCATCCGGTGGCTTATTCTTCCAGAAGTACTACTGCTCAGGAGGCCAAGTATCATAGTTTTGAGCTGGAAACTTTGGCCATTATTTCTGCCCTCCGGCGTTTCCGAGTGTATTTGGAGGGGATTCCGTTTACAGTGGTGACTGACTGTAACTCACTTACGCTTACACTTAACAAGAAAAGTGTAAACCCGCGAATAGCTCGTTGGGCCCTTGAGCTGGAAAATTATGACTATAAGGTCAAACACCGAAGTGGATCAAAGATGGGTCATACTGATGCCTTAAGCAGATGTTTTATGATATCGGTGGTGAATTCGGAAGACATTGATTTTCAATTAAGGGCATCTCAAAGCCGTGATCCTATTATCGTAAAATTAAGAGAGAAATTGTGTTCTGAAGACTCTAGTCAGTATGTCTTGCAAGACGGAGTAGTGTTCCGAAAAGACCGTGGTGATAAGTTAAGTATGTACGTCCCTTCCGAGCTTGAGACTAACCTTATCCGTCAAGTGCATGAGAAGATTGGTCACTTAGGAGTTTCAAAGTGTTACAACCAAGTGAGGATGCATTATTGGTTCCCCAATATGCAAAGGAAGATCGAAAAGTTCATTAGGAATTGTATAAAGTGCATAATGTATTCATCCCCTGCACAGGCGCGTGAGTGTAATATCTTCAGTATACCTAAGAAACCGGTCCCGTTTCATACCATTCATTTGGATCACTTCGGACCGCTTCCGTCTATAGCATCAAAAAGAAAGCATGTCCTCTTGGTTGTTGATGCGTTTACAAAATTCGTCAAGCTCTATCCGGTGATCTCGACCAGCACCAGGGAGGTGTGCGCGTCGCTGGGAAGATATTTTGAATATTACAGTAGACCTTCTAGAGTGATTACGGATAGGGGCACTTGTTTTACTTCTTTAGAATTTAGTTCATTCCTATTAGAGCGAAATATTGCGCATGTTAAGGTTGCTGTCCATTCACCTCAGGCTAATGGGCAGGTTGAGAGAGTCAACCGAGTGCTGGGACGAATGTTAGCCAAACTTAGCGAACCACTGCAGCATTCTAATTGGGTCCAGACATTGGCACAGGTAGAATACGCACTTAATAATACGATTCATAGGTCAACACATGACACACCCAGTAAGTTACTGTTCGGAGTTGATCAGCGGGGACCAGTGATAGACGAACTCACAGAATTTCTTGAGGAAAAGGGTTTGAACCGAGGTGAAAGAGATCTTATAGCCATCAGGGAATCGGCCTCAGAGGAGTCACGAAAGGTTCAAGAGTATAATTGCCGGTACTTCAAGGAGCACCACCGCCCTGCGCGTACTTATGACAGGGGTGATTTTGTAGTAATAAAAAATGTGGATACAACAATCGGTACCAATAAGAAACTCATTCAAAAGTTCAAGGGACCTTATGTCATTCACAGAGTCCTGCCACATGATAGGTATGTCATACGTGATATAGAAAATTGTCCTATAACTCAGTTGCCATATGATGGTATAGTAGAGGCCAAGAATATCCGACTGTGGAGAGAAGATTTCTCTTAAAAAAAAAAAAAAAAGAAGAAGAGAGTCTTAATTGTTATTCATTATTATGTAAACCCATGACATTTGTGTCATTCAATGTGTAGATGTTAAGTTGAATTAAGATTAAGTTATGTTAAGTTGATTTAAGCTTCCTGTGAATCATTACTTACTAACGTTATGGTTAAGATTAAGCTATGTTGAGTTGATTTAAGTTTCTTGTGAATCATTACTTATTAATGTTATGGTATTGATTGTGGTCAATCAAATTGTCAGACTGGCCGAGATGTAGTAACATAAGCAAACTGTTACTGAACTCGTCCACTATTCAGTTGTGGACGTGTTCAGTGGCAGACTGTTTTATTGTAATGGCAGCCAACTTCAGGTTGGTGTCGGCCATTGATGATAAGAAGAAGAAGAAAAGAACACGAGCCAAAAAAGCACACGTGAAGGAAAATAATAAAATTTAACCAAGAAAACGAGGAATAAATCTTTTAATTATCCGTACTACAATATAAAACTTTTATGTCCGGATACTAAAAAAAAAGTGTCCGGAAACTAAATTCTGCTGTCCGGATACTAGTGTAAATCGAACTTTTTTGAATTTATTTTTTATAAATATTCAGAACGTAACATTCGAAAAAAATGTTAATGTATTATTATTAATAAATCTCGCCACTTCTACAAACTTTTTATTTTTTTGCGGTAGCTTTAATATTGACCAAACTGTTGGAAGTCAAAGTTACCAAATACGTTAACTGTCCGGATACTAGTGCCTTTACCGTATTTGTTTGGATTGTTTTACTGGCAGTTTTTCTTCTCTTTTTTCGGGTAAGCTACTTTTTGTATAGCGCTAATTATTTTGTTTTAAATTTGAGAAGTGGAACTCTGGCGAAGCAAGGCGAGCACGTGTCAGCTAGTTTTAAATACAAATACAGTCGACTCTCGTTAATTCAAGCCTGCTATAATACGAACCTCTCTATAATTCAAAGTTACCTGTCACGAGTTCCCTACAAAATTTCTTTATATTTCGAACTAAATCAAAACATTTGTATGCCCTTCGTAATTCGAACGAAAAAATCATTGCTATATAACAAAACGATGCCTTAATTCGAACTCATCGGCGTCCAACACTCGACAATTCAAAGTTGCAGAGAGAAAGAGGAGGAAAGATTGTAAGTCCATTTTGCGACAAGTTCAAACTTGTATCAACGTACACAAGCCATTGTTTTTGTTATGATTAGTTTGACTATTTGACACACACTGGTTTGAAGCAAACCAGTATAACAGAGTTCTTTCGAAATATTAGGCCCGTTCGTGTACTTTCAGCATAGAAAAATTAAAATTGTCAAATCTCAAAAATCGAGAGAGAAATCTCTCAATTTCAAGAGAAGTAAGTAAGTACCTGACCGGTTTTCTTACAAAAAGTTTAAGAAATGTCATTTTGACATTATCGTAAAATAAACAAACGTTCTCTTTAAACGCAGCATCTACAAAATAAGGTGAAATTGAATTTTTTATAAGCTAAATACCTATTAAAATTACCATTTTGAATGCGCTGATATGTTCTAGGTTCTAGGAGAACATTCAATTAAAACTTCTTCCTCCGACATCATTGAAGACGAAAATAAATAGAGTTTTACTTTTCAAACGTTTGAGCTGTCAGTAAGTTGTCAGTTTTCATTTTTCAGTAAGTCGAAATTCGGCGAATAGAAAATTACGAAAAAATGAAAAGAGGGAAAATGGATTTCTCTCTCAATTTTTTCAATTTCCTCAGTACTTACGTGGTCGCATTCGCACAGTTTCTTAGCAAATTTTAAACAATTTTACGTTTAAAAAAAAGTACACGAACGAACCTATTAATTAATTCACATTATGAATACATGTACTACACGAATGTACCCCTATACTTTTGTCATTGTTATATAATAGCAGTTAATAAATAATAATTGATCAACACTTAATAAATCGAAGTTTTATTTATTTTCTCTCACAAATTTCGAACCGTTTGATATTTCAAACACTCGATAATTCGTAATATTTTAAGAGTCCCTCGAGTTTTGAATTAACGAGAGTCGACTGTACCTACTTAAGTGCGGGAATATAAAGCATAACATATTGTTAGGCGAATGTGGACATCCGAAAATTAATATTGGTGTTGGCGGTCGTCTACGAAGGTCATTACAGTGGTGGCCGCCGAAATCAACCGAAGGTGGTCTTAAATCAGCAAATACAAAAAAAAAAATCACAAACATAAAACACAGAAGAAAGTAAGCACAATAAACGTTACAAAGTAAAATACGGCACTCCGCACTACTCCAAATGTGCAAACTACGAGTGTGCTACCCGGGCGAATAACTGTGACGCTAATTAAGACCACGTTATACAGCTACCGACCTTACAAAGGAGGAAGGAGGAATAAATTACCTAAAATATAATAACAATAAATTAATAATAAACCTTTCTTACCCTTTGTTGTTGCTATACAACAAAACATTTAATTTATGCTAGCTATGTTGTTGTATGAAATTCGAAAGGATAATTTTTTTTGTTGAAGACATTAAGTTTCCTTTTTTTATTTTTTGTTTCTTTAGATTTAAGTGTTATTTATTTATTTTTAAGTTTTCTTTTGGCGTTATACGATTATTTTATTTTGTTATTTTCAATAATTGTTAAGATATCGAGTTTCGAGTGTGATCAGTTTGACTTTCAGCACACCTGCCATTTTTTAATTTGGTTGGCGAAAACATTAGAACCTTTTTGCTTTTGAGACCCATCAGATACCCATAAAGAGCTCTCTAAAGGTAGGAGCTCCGCTTAAATTAAACTGCATTTTGTTTGTATGAGGAAAACCCAGTCGCTTCAACTTACGTATGTTGTGATTGTGCTAATGACTTCCTAAACGAAAGGTTTCAGGGGTGCGGTATGGTTGGCAGATGACCTTTGGCAATGGTGACCCGATTTAAAGCGAGGGAAGTTCCTAAAATAGCCACGGAGTTTTAAGGTCGGGAGGGCAATGGCTTCGCTGCAAAACCATCAGCAGAGCCTCTCAGAGTGGTCCATGTCCGTCCGCTTCCGGGTTCGAATCGAAGAAAACTGTGTACCTATGTAATTTAAATAATGGTCTAAATCGTAGATACGTTCTTAATTCGAGACACAAACCAGAAGTAAATGTTGTCCTCCAAAGATTTCTACGACTAATGACAGCTTGATGACACTGCGAATAGGAAACGGTGGATGTATAGAATTTGAAGGAATAATGGTCGAATACGATAAAACCAGGACAAGAACCCATTCGTATTCGGAGATGGCGATGGTTATTTTTTTTTTTTTTCAAAACTCTTTTGTAAACTGAAAAATGGGGACATTCAAGAATCTAGTTATCTTAAGTCGACTAGATTGGTCTGGATAAGATGTAACCGACCGTAAAAATTATATTGAACGGGAACGTCACTTTTTCTACGTCAGCTGCATATTAGAACTGTCAACTTAGTACTCAGTCACGAATTTCGTGATTAGATTCGTCGGCTACCCCTCCATAAACGTCAACTGAAACAGCTGCTCATATGACCGATTTCAGTCAATCGGGATTCATTAGTCAGACAGCTGTCAAGCTTACTAAACTTACTAGATACTTGAACGTCCCCAATAACTTAGTAAACTTAGTAATGACTGTAATTTTTGCCTCTGCCGCTAGTGTTCTAGTGCGAGCGTTCGTTCATCTGGGATATATTGTGTTAGACGTCTAGCGGGCAGTGGAACCCGGCCATTCAGAGCGTTGATGAACAGGTGAAGATCTGCAGCGCAACGTAAGGCCTGTCTATTCGCTGCAATTTCGACTTTAAAATGCTTGCAACATTAAACATGACAAACAACGGAATTTGATACACATACACGATGCATCACGTATACATACAGACTGTCTGCATACAGTAACAATAATGCTAGACCACATTTATTAACGGCTCTACACCGTAAGTCGTTTAATTAAAACACCAAACCCGCCTTGTTGTTCAACTAATTAAAAACATCATCATTACCGCCAAGTTGAGGTAGGTACAGCCGTCTCACCGCATGAAATTTACAAAGCCAAAACCAAACACAAGTCAGCAAGTATTTATACCTCTCAGGTATAAGTAATCATCGCTGCATTTCGATTAATTAAACATTCTAATTGCACCGCTAGAGATCTTGTTGGCGGACTGTACTGCACAGCACCACCATACCATCGACCCTTGAAAACACTGAAGTGGTGTTGAGGTTTCACCTCCAGAGATTTGCAATTCGCTCGTTAGGTACCTACTTCGACGAAAATTCTGCCCACTAATTAATTTGCAAATTGCCATTTTCATGGGAAATTATATCCTCTGGGGCAGATTAATTTAATGATTTATTTAGATGACGCGCTGTGATGGTCTCTCTATTGCATTTCCAGCCACCACCATTACCAGCACCACACTTGGCTGCTATCAATTACATTTCCGCCACTTATTTGCGCATCCTGCTGTGCTACGATAAGCATCATTCGCCTGAAACATGAATCGATTAAAAAGAGGGCGGGGCGCTGAAGTGTAAACTTTAGCATAAGGACATGAACGCAAATAAATAATAACAAGTTGGGATTGTCAGTAAAGTACTACTTACTTTTATTAATAATATTTTGTTTTTGTCTTTTAATATTGTTTTTTTTTTTTTTTTACAATTTTCTTATCTATATATAGATTCTGTGTACATGAATTAATCTCATAATTTAGTTCGGTCCTTTTATGGAAATTATTCAAAATAATTGAGACTCTAGTTCTATTGTGGTTTATTTTATTTGCTACATTATATGATTTTGTTGTTTTATTTCAATGGAAGTTGAAAAAAAAAATTCGATAAATCATGTGAGTATTTTTTGTTAATTTAAAAAAATATTATAAAGTTGTTTTCTTATTTAATACTGAAGTTGTTTTATTTATCTAAAATAATGTCTAAGCGAAATTAGACAAAAATCTCATAAATTGCACTTTTCAAGTGGGGGGAAAACAATGTCGTTTTTTTTTTTTTTTGTTTAAACAATTATTGCACCTTAGCCTAAAATGTATTTTGAAACAAGGTGTATACAGAAATTAAAATGCGGGATTTTCCTTTTTTTATTAGGTGGACGCACAATGGTCTTAAAACGAACGAAAGTAGGAAAAAAAAAAATCATTTTTGCATGAAAGTTGTTTTATTCCACCAGGCGATATTTCTTACTGAAGATTGTGCCATCTGAACTGACTCTGTTCCTGCGTTTGCGCACATAAGAAACAACAAATCAAAATTTATGTCACAACAAAATATGTACATCATTTCAGAATTGTACAGGAAGATGTGGGAGTTGGTGTGTCTAAACTTAAGGTAAGATTAGACTGTAAGCCAAGTAGTCATAAAATGCATATTTCTGACAGTTCTCCTGTCAAAATATGGTCATACAATGTAATGGGCATATCTCATATGCTTTAATGACCTAAATGTAGGGTTGCCAGTTCCAAATAAGTACATATCTGGACATTATGTTGAAATTCCGGGACTCGTCTGGACATTTCAAATTTCGACTATTTTATTTTTGTTTATTAATGAAAAAAGGGAAATAATTTGTTTTATTAATGTGCAAATAAGCGTATTTATTTCAATTAAAAAACAAAAAAGAATTACAAAAACAAACAAAGATTTCAATCACATTTCTCTTCATATTCATATAATGTTATAGTCAAACAACGAAGTTCAGTCGCTCCTAGGGTCTAAAAATACATCAGCCAAAGGCCGAAATAAAACCCAATTTCGACCTTTGACCGAAGTATTTTTAATCAAACCTAGCGCCTGAGCTTCGGCCTTTGACAACAACATATTCTACATATATAATTCTTTCGGGGTGTAACTCGATGATTATGTAAGTCGATAACCCCTGGGACGATTTTCATAATTATTTTTTTTTTTGTTAGTATTGCTGTATATCAGGTTTTTATTTATTTTTTGTCGCGGAAACAAATTTGGAGGGGATGAAAGAGGTTATGAAAGTTTGTATGGGGAAATACACTTAAAAAAAAAAGAAACTGGATAGAAATCGAGTAGTGACACTTCAAATAAAAAAAAAATATTTTAAATTTTAAAAGCAATTGTTGTTGTCCACAATTTTGAAGTTTTTTTTTTTTTTTAATATAGCTAAAAAGTGTGTTCTAATAAATTATGTTTACTATGTTACATTAAGTAACTTTTGGAAATGAAGTAGATACTTTGATTATACAAAGATGATATCGCCGATGATATTTTGCATCGAATTCGCACTGTGACATCGGATAATGAACTGGAGATGTCAGATGAAATGCGCAACAAAGCTTTGATATTGATCGAGGATATGTGTCTGCTCATGGGTGGCAGTTTGTTGTGCAAATTGGGGATACCACAGCCAAATCATTCAATGCAAGACGCATTTAATCGAGAATTGGAGCGAGAAATGGACTTCGATCGAATCGCATTGAGTCAACCTGTTCGAACAAATGTGCCAATGTTTGAAAGTGATTGCAATTTCGTTGAGTGGATGAGTTCAGTCAAATTCTTACATTTTTAAATTGAAAGTATTTCACAGTGATTGAATTTTTTTATTTTGTAATTTTATGAAATTGGAAATACATACACTTTTTTCAATAAATCATGGAATTTGAAAAATAAGTTTCGCCGGGACTTTTGACTGGACAATTCATTTTTCACCGGGACTCTGGACACCGCTTAGAATAATATCTGGACAATCCCGGCGAGTCCCGGTCGTCTGGCAACCTTACCTAAATGCCACATATGACCAGGGCACCAGGCTGATTTTTTTTTTTTTTTTTTTATAATTTTACTCGCGCTCAAGGGGTAGGGGTTATGAATACCCTTATAATGCGGGGCACAGCGCGGCATTTAAGTTTTTTTAGGAAGAGAAAGAGGGATAGGAAAGAGTTTGTGGCGCAGTGGATATTCTCCACGAGTGGCGTCCTAATAGCTAGGGGAGAATTGTTGATATTTGTGTTCGCTTATAATTCACTTAAACTTATTTGCACTTTTTATTTGTGAAAAATGTTTCGTGGTACTGGCTCGGATTTGAACACGTAACCTCCCACTCAACAAGCGAACACTCTATCACTGCGCCACGGCCACCCGCAGGTGGGCTGATTTTGACAGATAAAAATGCCCAAATACCATATAGTTTAATGGGATAATAAGCATGAATGCCAGAAAAAAGGCCTATATGCCCATATGCACTTTATTGAAATTTCGTTATGACATTCCTGACATTTTTTATGGAACACGAATTATTTTGTTGTCATCGGTGTTTGAATTCATGGAATTGTGATTTATTTTCATTTTCGTTCCCTTTTTTTCTGAAAACCTACTACAACATTTGGTAAAAAATAACAAGTGCCTTAAATGACCGTCAAGGCAAATATGACCATATTAGTAATTTTGGTCATATAGTATAATATAGGTACAGTTTTGATAAACCTGACATTTTGGTCATTTGACAGCTAGTCTGGTCATTTGTCTGTTTGCATTCATGTGCATAATTGGCATAGGTACAGTCTAACCTTAGCTTTAATATGATGAAGCGTTGAGAATGAGAAGGTGTTAAGTGACATTTTTGAAAATTTTGAAATTTTTAATCTGATAAAGGTATTATGTGACCACTTTAATTTTGGTCTATTCGCCGATACTCTACTGTACTTAATATAGGAGCTGGATATGGTTAAAGGTGGTAAATACACATCTTTTTAAATGAAAAGTGATTGCAACATTACTTGCATAAGGCCATTAAAGGCATTACTTTGTAAAAAAAATTCCACTTATTGTAACGTTTAATAAATGAAGTCACGTTGTCTAAAATATAATTTTCTTTATTTACTTTTATTTCGTATTACCGAACTCCAACTTCCTTTATAGGCAGATTTAGGGGCAAACAACTTTAAACGTCTTTTACTCGAAACTAGAAATTTGTCACTTAACACCTTCTCATTCTCAACGCTTCATGTATTTTCTTTATTGACAATATTGATATTTTCTTTCCAAAATATAGTCGTCTCTTTTCAATCTTATTATTTTTTATAATTGGATAGGTACTAAACTAGGTACTGATAATTTATTGGATTAAACGAAAATTAAAATTTCGCCTAGCCAATAGGTCTGTTTATTGAATAAAGGCAGTAAGAACTGTCAGAACAGGGAAGCTCAATATATATGCATTTTGTTATTTCGCGTAAGTTTTTAGCAAATCCCTGTTGAGTCTTTCACGCAAATACCACTCTTTGCCGCAACGTCAACCATTGCACACGAAACATGGAACATAGTCTACGATTCTCAAATTTACTTACTTCACGAACTTAAAGTAAACAGAATGAAAATCGAATGTTTTTGTGTTACAATTTTTATTGTCCAGACTAATTTTTTTTAATTCATGGTTGGGAAATTTTCCATACAAAATTGCATGTTGCGAACTATAAAATATTTAGTGTGAAGGTTAAAGTTTATGGAGATATACATTATACATCTCTGGTGCAAACACTGAATGCATTAATTTTCTTCATTTGACAATTTATTGACAGACGACTGGAAAACTAAAAAATGTGGACAATAGCCTATTCACACCGCACCGAAAACCGTGTTTTCGTTGAAAACGTCAATGCATTCTCAAACAACACCACCTACCTATGCTATTAAGTGTGGAAAATGATTTTAAGTTGTTAGTTGTGACATTTGCTAGGTCAGCTGTTCTGCTGGATTTGCTGAATATTGCAAAAGGTGCGTTTGTTTCAACAACCCAACGATTGGAAGTCATTTTCGTGGTGCTTTCGTGGAAAACGACTTTAAACGACTCGTTTTGAAAACTGAAATAAGTATGGTAAAACTTCTGTTTTCGTTGACGCTTTCGAGTGTTTTCGCGAAAACCGCGGTTTTCGGCTTAGTGTGAATAGGGTATTAAAATATTTTAGTCATTTTTAGATACAGTTGGTAAGTTTTATTTCCAATTTTGGACACAAACTTTATTTTCAATTGTCAACCGTGATATGAGCGCAATTTAATTTTCGAAAATGGTTACCTTTCTTACAAATATTCCTTAAAATCGCGTGGACTAAAACTAAGAGTTAAGGCTTTCCAGCTTAGTGGCAACAGAAAAAGGCTGTTGAATTTGCTGTATAATTGCGAAATAACTTTATTTTCAATTGGCAACCGTGATATGAGCGCAATTTAATTTTCGAAAATGGTTACCTTTCTTACAAATATTCCTTAAAATCGCGTGGACTAAAACTAAGAGTTAAGGCTTTCCAGCGTAGTGGCAACTGGCAACAGAAAAAGACTGTTGAATTTGCTGTATAATTGCGAAATAACGAGAAAATATTGAAAACCCTTGAAATTAAGTGCAAATAGTAGATCTATCAAATATGAATCATTACCAAGAGTCAAATGCAAATGATTTGGAAACTTTATCTCGAACAATGACTCTAAAAACATGTTCCTAAATATGCTGCATAACTGACCCGCTGTCCACTCCACAACAATAAATACACGAAAGAATATTCCAATTGAAAATTTCTGAAAAAAAGCCTTTTTCCCAACAATTTGTAGTTCGCTTTAAGCCAGTGCTTCTACCCTGATTGATAACTGACACAATGATCTGTTCTCTTTCTAAGAATGTCATATGCTACCAACTCGAGTTGAATACTGGTGATTCTGTGAAAAATAAATAAAACTACAAACCTTACTTTACGTAAACAAATTTAAAAAAATAACACTATACCTACTTCACATCGTTCAAATAAACCTGTTGTATTACATACAATATTAGATTAGACTGCTTAAAAAAAAAAGGATTTTACTCAACAATTAGATTTTTGTTTTAAATAAACTCTCTTTCGCTACTAACGGCAACTGAACGGCAATTTCTCTTTGACGTGTAATAACTGAAAACTCAACATTTTACAATTTTAATACTTATATACGCATATAATACTAGAATCATATTCACTATGCCATACTGACAGGCATGGATATCATTTTATTAATTGTGAAATTTTTCTGGTCAAAAGATAACCGTTAGCGGTCTCCGAAAATCGCCCCCTCCACCACCGCCTCCGGCACCGGAAGAACCTACCACACCAGCTGCTGCCTGAGCATACTGCGAATAGCCCGAATAGTCAATCTGACTGTCATTGGGTGAATTAAGTTGTGACTTGTCACCGGTACTGTCCAGATGGGGGGTTGGCTCCCTATCGTCTAAACTGTTGTTATTGGGATTATTGTTGTTATTATTAACACCAACGCCGCCGCCGCCTCCACCAATGCTAAGACCGTTTAACAAATGTTGATGCTGTTGTTGCTGCTGATGGGCAACGGCGGCATGTTGTTGCTGTTGGGCACCGTAGATTTTCGAAATGTCAAAGGCATAGTTGGCTGCACGATCCTGGTACATCTTCGAATCGAAGTATGCCTTTGTGAGGACGGTGGGATCTAAGTACGCACTGTAGGCGGCGCTAGCCTGTGCGGCCTTTGACGAGTCATACAAACTGCCAGCCGCTGCCGCTGAACTTAGGTACGAGCTGCGATCCAAGGCGAATTTCGGAACATCCATTTGGCTGCCCATTGATGTCTGTAACGAGAAAAATAATTCATTATCAACCAACCTTACACACAAACACAGTTGATGTAATCTTTATAATGTAATAGCAAGTGACCCTTCTCGAATGTGTCAATGTAAATAATCCAACAGGCGTAACGCAAACTTCAAATCATCGTCTCTAACATCCTGTAATTCGATCGTGATATTGAGTGGGAAAATAGTTTTTGAAAACCTGCTAGCGGTAGAAACATGGTTAAGGATAATTGAGAACAGAATGCAATTAGGTGACTTGGCGTATTTTGATTGTTTGAATCGAAGTAGGGGTTCCCTCTAAATGTTGCTGTCAAATGAAACACCCCGTTTAATCGTTCGAATTGTAGTAAGATACTTGCAGAGCAATGAGATGTGCAATTTGAAAACGATTGGTCAATATTTAGATATAACCCGAAGTATACTCGTCATTGGCTTGGTTTTTGTCGCATTTTTTAAACTTTTTCGACGCATTTTTTGACACGTATTTCGAAGCGTTTCTTGATTCGGTTTTTAAAGCGTTTTCTGAAGCGATTTTGGACATCTTTTGGACGCGATTTAGACGCGTTTCTCTAAAAGATTTTGGACGCACTGAGGGTTGTTTGGAAGTGGAGTAGGTTCAGAACATTTTTGTCGATGAGATGCAATGAATTCAAAACTCATCAGTTGCAAGTAAAACTTTAAATGTTTCAATTCCTGTGACGAAGGCTCATTTTAATTTTTAAACGTTATCATTCGTCTTTTGCATTGTTCCGCATACTTGAGTATTTGCTGCATCATTTCACTTTAGGCCTTATTTATAGCCATACGTAAAACCAACAACCAACAAATTTGGAACAGAACAGATTTTTTTTTACGCTTAGCTTAGGTTATAGCAAAAATTCGGTCAGAAACATTTTTCTCCACGAAAACAATTACAACAAATCAACCAGCCACCACCACTGACTGGATTCCATCAAACAAATTTCTGACAGATGAAACAGTAAAGAAATGAAGTATTTCAGTGGAATGATTTGTTTTTTGTTTTGTTTTGTGGAACTAACTCAGAATTTGATCGAAAAAAAGTGTTTCGTACTGAAAAACGAATTAATTATTTTTCTAGAAAATTTAAAAATTTAAAGATCAATTGTAAGAAAACAGCGGCAACACTTTCAATTTGGGTGTTATCAACTTTAACGTCGTCTATATGAACATTTTTGTATCTATATAGGTCCCATGTTTTTTAAACAGATTTTCTAGAATTTTTGATATTATGATCTGTTAGAGGTTAAGCGTTAAGGTGTCTGTCCATTTGAGAGTTCTTTCGCTCTCGAGAGTCACTCTTGGTAAAAAATTAACTCTCCGCGAACTACTCTCAAGACTATGACCAATTTGCGGGTTTAGTCCGGAGAGCTGCTCAGACGAACGAGAACAGACAGACACTACTGACTGCTGGCATAAGTCCGGAAAGTGCTGACTTGAACGACGGTTTTTATGTGGTCGAAGACCCGCAGGAGAGAGTGGACTTGATGGGAGCTTTCTTTGAAACTGTGTATACGGTGAACAACCCTGTTCGCCGTAACCACCACCTCGAGGAAAGGGCCTTTCTTAACCATTTTTATCTGCGGACCGAAATTCAAAATTGGCGATCGGAGAACAACGGTTTCACCGTGTTCAATGACGACAACCGTGCAAATGGCACAATCGCCGATGTAAATTCTCATATGTTCGTGAGTAAAGATGAACTCCGGTGCATCTTTGAGTCACTGAAAAACAAAAATTCGGCGGGAGTTGACGGGGTCCCAAACGTCGTATTAAGACACCTGCCACTGGAAGCGATTGATATCTTCGCAACGCTATTTAACAATGCGCTGAATAACGCTTATTATCCGGCGCAGTGGAAAATAGCGGTGGTACACCCTATCCCGAAAAAGGATAAAGATAGGACAAACCCTGCTAATCTTCGGTCAATTAGTTTGCTTCCGAATGTTAGCAAGGTATTCGAGAAGGTCGTCAATAGATCTCTTTTAAGATGGGTTGGAGAAAATAAGATTATTTCGGACAACCAGTTTGGTTTTAGAGCGGGACATGACACTATTCATGCCGCGTCGAAGCTGGTCTCCGACATTCAGTGGAATAAAAGTAAGAAGCAATGCACAGGTGCCTGCCTGGTCGACTTTGAGAAGGTCTTCGATACCGTATGGTTGGAGGGGCTTTTCGAAATTAAAAACGGCTTACAACAGGGAGCAGTGAATTCTCCGGTCCTGTTTAATATTCACACAAGTGATCTGGTGGGTTCCCTCAGACACGTTATAGCGTACGCAGACGATTTAGTGGCGCACAGGTCAGGACCAAAAATCGAGGTCATCAACATCCTTCTGCAGCGTGACTTCGAGCAAATTAAGAGGTATTGCGATGATTGGAAGTTGAAAATCAATTTCCAAAAATCGGAAACAATCCTGTTCAGAACTCCATTGGCTGGGGCCTCTAGGGACACCAAAAACAACTGGAGAAAATTAACAATTATTGGACAGCAGGGACGACCATTGGTGGTGAAAAACGTGGTCAGGTATCTCGGCATCCGGCTCGACCAGTATCTGTATTTTGACAAACATATAGATGCTTGTCTTGCCGGGGCTAAGAGGGCCTACGCTCTGACAAGGCGACTATTTCGCAGCAGTCAACTTGACTCCAGGGTGAAGGTCATTTGCTACGTGGCCCTTATAAGGCCTATCATCGCTTATGGCTGTCCCATGTGGTTCAATATAGCGCCGTCCTATATGGAAAAGATTCGGGTGTTTGAGAGGCAATGCCTCAGGGCCTGTCTAGGGTTGTTTAGAACTCCTGAATCTCAGTACATAAAATATTATCCCAACAGGACCTTATACAATGGGGCTCGACTGAATAGGATTGACAATTTCCTTATTAAGGTGATTCGGAGGCAAGTTGCTAGGGCGATGGCCAGTGATAATAACCTGATCTCAGGGGCTTACTATCCCAATTTAATGTACCACGAGAGTACGCTTCGGTCTGGCTTTATTCCGCCTGAGGCATTTCTTCATGTAGACATGAAAGGGTTAGTCCAGACAAAGGATGGTGTGCCGGTATTGTACCACAGCCACCGCGGCCCGAGGGATAAGCGGCTCATCCACGACGGGTCCGTCGCCAATACTCAGGAGCTCCTCCGTTTTAGTACCGCAATTGCGGAACGTGACAGGGTCGATACGGTAAAGCAGTTCATCGAATTTTGGTGACTTGAAGAAGAGGTGAGGGTGGATACGCTCTCCCGGGCCGGTGCGCTACTTACGTAGCATCCTCCTTAGTTATAAGCTAGATTTAAGTTGGTAGGATTAGGGTTAGAGTAGGGGGTCTTTGGGAGGCGCCGGGCTAGCCAACATGAAAGCGTGCCTCCGAGACTTGACCGAGGTTTATGGCCTCGGTCAGGTCTCGGCGGCGCGGTCGACAGGCAACCATGTACGCGATCAGGATGGTGACCAATCGATAAGATTGCTCACCACCCTGATTATAAGTAATGTAGGTTAAGTAGCTTAGATAGTTTTAAGTAGTGTTAAGCAAAACAAATAATAAAGATTTCAAGTTTTCTAAAGTTTCTTGAAAAATAAAAAACAAAACAAATCATAGACATAGATAGATTTAAGGCCGAAAGGCAATAATTTTAAGGATATTGTTAAGTTTAGAGCGCTCGTTTAGAGCCAGTAAGCTAGAATAAGATAAATGTTAGTTTTAAATTAGATTTAATCGTTTTTGTCTAGCATGTAAGAAAAAAAATCCGGAGAGCTGCTTGAGAGCTGCTTGCAGTATTGAAATGGACAGGCACCTTTAGACAGTAAGTCGCGATTCATACGATTCATACGAGGAATTAAGAGAAATCTTGTATGGAATAAATACTGTAAAAGAGATTAAATTTGTGTATAGTTCCTTTACCTTCCTTACACATTTGCTTATTTTTTTCTTTGATAAACCAACTTTATAAAATTCATATGCAACATTTTAAGACCAAGATTGAGTTCAACCATTATGTTTAAGTGGTAAAAAAAAAGCAAACGAATTTTTTACAGTTTCGTTTTACTTATGGCTATAACTAGGGCCTAAGCGGCACAAGAACATTCAATCCTACCTGACATGACGTTTAAATTAATCAATGAAACCTTTTTCCATAATCACCCGTTTTAAACGTTGTACGGCGAGCATAATGACTCACTCGTTTCTCATACCAGTGAATCAAATTCAATCAAATTTAATTACAGCTCTTCGCATAAATTACATACCTATGTACAAAGACGAATGCTGGGCAAAAGCAAATAGCAGAAGCAACCACAGAAAGGTGGGTGCAACCCGCAATTCAAATAACACCTCACTTCGAACTGAAAGTGCCAGTTAAACACTTGCAGATTCCGCCCTTAATTATACAGCTTACAGCATTTCTGTATTTATGTGGATCAAACGTTTCAACACGTTCTGCCTATTTATTATCGCACCTTTGAACGGTGTGGAGGTGGATAGATGAGCTGTCAGTGGGTTCCAGTTTGTCTTCAAAGCGTGTAATTAATGGGGATGCACCAGCACGCATTTACTGCATTTAAAATGAGCTGTCGGTGGTTTGGGACCGTGCTTTTTTTTTTTTTTGCCTGAATGCGTACCTATACCTACAGCGTGATTTGTGGAATATTTTCCAAATGGACTGTCACCGATTTATTACGAATACAAACCTACCGAAAAGCGGATGTGAACATTGAACAGCCACCTTTCATTGGGTATGAGGTTGCACTTTTCACCTACCGAATTCCCACAATCCTTTCCATATAATTGGAAAATTACACGGTAACTACAAATGGGGTGTTTCCTTCAAATCAATCGATAACCATCAAAAACGATGTTCTATCGAATTAAATGCCCAAAACAAACACAATTCTGAAGTCCTCCTGTTAACCGCGCCTCGCCAACCACTTTGTACCTTTTTTTTTTAGATGTGCAGGTGCTCCAGAAACCATTCCCCAGATACAATTATTGCTCTTTTTCCGAGGCAAGCGGACGCACAAAACGCGCCAGAACAAACAAGGTGTTGAAATGATGATGGAAACGTTTTAAAATAATTGACGAGCGACCACGATAACACAAGAGGGCGGAACGGCGGCTACTGCTACTGTCTTGGCTATGCCATTCGAATAATGAAATAACCAATTCATCTGGCAATGGAGAGGAAGATGAACTGGAATTCCTTTCGCATTTTAAGGAATTATTTTATAATCTGTTGCAGCACACCTTTCATCGGGGATGATGTTGTTTGCCTTTATCCTCCTTAAGGGGGTTATTATAATGCCTTGTCTTGTGTATAATTAACATTTTGATTGAATACTTGGACTTACCTGTGATGTTGGAGGATTCGACTGCGAGAGATGACTTCCTAAGTGATATGCTGCTGGCCCCGGAGCAAAGTAACCCGGTGTAATACCTGTAAGTGGAGGAAGAAAATCTGAGTAAGTAATTGTTGTGTGAGTTGGTTCTTTTCTTTATAGCGGCTTAATTTTTTTTCTACAACTAAGTACATATATGAATATATGAATGTTAGAAGGCATGTGCCAATTGAATCGTCGCTTTAACGGCAAAGTGACATAATACCATGTTTCCACCAACGTGATTTAGCCAAAGTAATTTATAAATCACGAAACGCGTCCCCACCGAACTTTAATGTGGTTTTCCATTGGGACCACCAGAAATCTTTTTCAGATCTCAGATTTTACGCTGCTCATTGTAAATGGATTAGTGCGTTGATTGACAACAAAATCAGCTGTTGCAGCATGTCAGTGCAATGTGATGGGACTTCTAACACTTAAGTAGTATTTCAATCACTTTTTACACTTTCGGAAGTTCTACCAACCTGAACTCGAAATCTACCACCTTTTTACAAAGCCATTCGTTAATAATATTTATTTTCCATCATTAAATTGAAAATATACCTACTATACCTACTGCTACTACTTACCAGAGACAATACTGAGACCCCCAACTTCGGCCGATTTTCCGTTACTTGCCTACAAACTATATTTATATGGGCTGGTACACGCTAAGTGCGTTAGTATTGTTACATAGAAATTCGTATTGACAAATGTCACGTAACTTCACTCACCAACACACTCGCACCTTGCGTGTCCCACTTCCGCTTCCGGCAAAGTTGCTGCCAGCGAAAATATTTATGAAAAATGATTACTGCAGAATGGTTGTAGGAAAATAAAAACATTTTGAGTAATTTTTCTTCAGTTATTTAAGAAAAATGTACACATGAAATCGAAGTTAATGATATTCAAAAGCGGAAAATACACAACCACTTTGTCCTAATATGTTTCTAGTATATAAAACAACTCAATTAGATAGTATTATTAACCAAACAAATTTTATTAATCGTCTTTTAAAAATTTATAATAACCAGCCAATAGCATTCAGTTATCTTAAAATGTGGTATTCCCGAACTCCATCACATTCCTCTATGGTTGGTAGCGGTTGGCAGCATTGATTTTATATTTTTTGTATGTTTTTGCATGTCACACGGATCTTAAATTGACAGAACACCGATAGGAAAACAAAATGGCGAATTTGAAAAAAAACGAGGGGGCCAGCGGCAAGAGGATTGTGAGTTGGGGGTCTCAGTATTGTCTCTGCTACTTACTTTTACCCACACACTCAGCTATCAGTATTTTTCTCGAAGAATTGCATGAGCAAAAACTTACAGTCCAGTATACACCATTTACTGCGCCATTACTTCATTATTTGACTGTATTTAATAATGAGTTGAATCTATGTCATTTTTTCTGTAGTTCTACTTTCAAAATTTTAATTCAAAATTTAAAAGCTGCCAGGAACTTCTGGAGAACGGGGAAGATTTTGAACCCCCGAAATTATTGGTAAAATATGCTTCAAAATATAAATTCGCAGACGGTTGCCATACGAAGTAATAATTAAGTTTTTTGTTTTCAACAACAAATGTGATTTTTAAAAATAATTGAAATTAATAATTAGCAATGACTTATTTATATTATTTATATATTTATATTAGTATTTCATCGGTATAGATAAATGAATTATTTATCATGGACAATTTATTTTTCTACCACTTTTCTACCACCGTTTCACTTTCCTCAAGTCCCATCACTGACTTTGCGTTTGCTGAATCAAGTGCTGAACATAATAAAAGTATGTTTGATTTTATTTTGTGTGGACAGATACGTAATTAAAATTTAAACACGTCTAAATCACGTAAATCTTAATCACAAAAATGTATGATAAATCACGTAATTTATGAGATGATTTAGCTAAATCAAGTGAATTTATCTAAATCAGGGAACATGGCATAAGTCCAGGAGTGATGTTAACAGTCACACTAAAAATTGTTTTCTTGTTAATTAAAAACATTATCAAAGTTACAATTGAAGTATTTTTCTCCCTCTTCCAGATAGTGTATATAAATTTATATAAAAAATTCAATTTAAACGACGTTTTGCGAAATATCTCATATTTTTTGTTTAGGTTAAACACTTATAATGGAGTGAAATCAAATTATAATTACGGTGACCATATTTTTAAGAGCCAAACCCGGGACAGAAAAAGTGAAAATGTATAACAGCACACAAATTTCCAAAAAATAACAAAAAATTGTATGTATGTTGGGATGTAAGTCCCGTATTTCTTAAAAAAATCTTTAAAAAAAAACGGGACAGGCTATTGAAATACGCGACTGTCCCGGGAAATACGGGACGTATGGTCACCGTAATTATAATGCAATAAAAAACTGTTGAAATCGCACAAGAATTGTTAATTGGCCAGAGTGTTCTAAGCCGAACATGCTAGTGGGCGCATTAGTGCTATCTTTGTGCTTATGACTAAATATAGTCTTCTTTATCTGAATCTGCTACGTATCGTGTAGAGAATCGGAACAGTTTATCACCGGATAGGGGAAGGGTGACCGAAGCAGTCTTCCCCTCGCCTGTAATCCTCAGACAACTCCTTGAAGGGAGGAGACTGGGGATAATTATTGGACGATATATCTTCGGATTTACGCCGGGTAATCGAAACAGTGTGCCCTTCACTAATAATCCTTTAACGTCTCGTCATAATGGTGTAAACCGCATATGCGCTATCGGTGACTAGTAGATCGGCCCTTTCGTTGTGTACCTTACTTGAGGTTTAATAAGGCTGGTCAAAGAGGAAGTGACCGGTCGATAGTATGCCTTCGGATGGGCAGGTGGTGACCGTATCGGTTAGACCCTCGCCTGTGTCCTATGGCAACTTATCAAATAGGGCGGATGTAGCAAAAAGCGCAGTAGTAGTGGCATTTGCAGCAATCAGTCTACTACGCATATTGCGGGGTGTTACAACTTGGTCAAAAGGTGAGTTTGACCGAATGACGGTTTGTTTCGGATGTACGAAGGGTGACCGAAACAATTAACCCCTCGTTTGTAGTCCACAGACAGCCCGTCTAAGAGGTGCGGGTGGAGCAAGCAGTAGTCGGTAGCACATTTGGTCTTTGTATTGTATTTACTAATACAGCGCATGTCTGTGCGAGACAAGTCATTGAGGTAATCGAATAAGTAGTCTTCTAAGTTGTTTTTGCGCGAATTTTCAAGATCTGGACAGTTACAAAGAAAATGAAGAACGGTTTCTTCCTCCTCCTCATCCATGCAGCTCCTGCAAAAGCCATTGTAGGGTGTACCCAACCTGCGAGCGTGCCTACCTATCAAACAGTTTCCTTTTAATGCCCCCACTACGGAGCTGGTTCTGTTTCTACCTATAGAGAGAAGTCTTTGAGTCCTTTTAGCATCTAGTTTTGGCCAGATTTGCTTGGATATGACGCAGGTATCTATGCTGTTCCACTTATTGTTTGCTACCTTTATTGCCTCTTTGAGTAGGAGGAATTTGATAGATTGCATAGGAGCGTACGGTTCACTGTTGTTGATTGAGTGAGACTGCTTCCTTGTCTGGCTAGTTCATCAGCTGCCCGGAATGTCGCTGTGACCTGGAACCCAGCACAGGGGCCAGCAAACCAGGATTCCGTAGAACAGAATAGGTCTGACCTCCGCAGTATATAGCCAATTTATTACCCTGGTCTAAAGGTGCCATCTTTGACCTGTAACCTTCCTACAGGCATGGATAGCGACCGCGGCCTTTCTTGTGCGGTCCTGAATATTTAGCTTCCCATTAAGCTTGGTATCTAAAATTATGCCTAGATATTTAGCATGATTAGTAAATGTTAGCTCTTTATTTTTAAGTTTTGGAGGAGCTATGTTAGGAATTTTGTATCTAACTTGTTCAGAGCAGATTCCATAAGGTCTCTTATTGTATAAGAGCGATGTCACCTGCGTTCTGCGTAGGCTATAGATTTACACCCCTTGTTTCTTAGGATGATGAGTGCTTCGTTAACTACTAAGGTCCAAAGTAGTGGCGACAGCACCCCCCTGAGGTGTACCTCTGTGCACTGACCGTTGGGTTTGACATTTCCCCAGCTCGGATAAGATTACTCTGCTGTTAAGCATGTTTTCTGTCCAGACGCGTAGACAGTGTGTTTTTGTAAAATTTGGCAGAGAAGACAGTACCAAATATTGCAATGTTTAGTTTGAAAATTACTATTGGTTAACTATTTACCTGAAAGCCGAATATAGGTTATTGTTCGGAATGTAAGCATTACTCTTGATTTTTGAAGTTGTATTGCATTCGAAAATGGGGTTTTCGAGATATGAGCAGTACTTAAAACTAGCGTTTTCGGTGATTCGAATTGAAAATTAAGGAGGCAGTAATGTTGAGAGCATTAATTTTACTCTAATTTTGCATTTGGGTCAAAGTCGTTATTGCCGTTTTAAGGTGAACTAAGGAAAACTAAATTTTTAAAAAACTACTTTTTTCAAAAATCAATTTTACGATAATACAGAGAAAAACTGAGTTTTCCATTAAGTTAGAAATAGCCATATTACAATATGCATTTTTGTTACAATCGCATGGACCGTTTTCGAGATATGTCCGAATTTCAAAAGTACCGCTATTCGAATTTTCAGCCAAAAACTGGGTATGCAGTCATGGTAACCTCACCTACCTAGGCTTAAATATCAATTTTTGTTGAAATCGTTAGAGCCGTTTTCGAACAAATCAAATTGGTACGAACATTTTATATGGGAGGTACCATTATTATTGAGGTTAGGTACCTTGCAAAAAAATGCAAAAAAAACGGCCCCGAACTCCAAATCCGAAGTTTGAGCGCAATTCGGGCAGCCGTTTAGGCTGTAGGTCTGTGGACGGACGGACAGACAGACAGACGGACAGAATTTTGAAACTGTTATTCCTCCAGAAGTTTCTAAATTTGTTATTCCGCGTTTATTTTGCTGAATGCTGACATTTCTATTCGTATATCTACATTTTCCGTCCATGAAAGAGTCAGTTTTTTGGGTCATATATAAAATTGAACTATTTCTACGACCTTATTGCTGCTTCATGAATGCAACGATTCAACACCTCTACTTACTGAATTTTCTGTGCCCTATTGGTATAAAAATCTTACCATCATCAGCTATTTTTGCGTCAGAGGCAGGTACTTACAAATAAATTTATTTTTTAAGGCCTTCTTAAAATATGCAGTCATATTTCTAGAAAAGTTACTGTTCACCAATTTAGTGGCCACATTTCCTGCAAATGAACAATATTTCACAATACCTACACGAATATAGGCACACAAAAAACGAACAGTTAGTTTCCTAATCTTACATTTCCTAATTACCAGGCATCAAATTACTGCACTGCTGCCTGTCATATTATAAAAATTCAAATAGGCAAATTTATCATCTCGCTCCACGGAGCCGAAAAAAAAAACGCCAACCACATCCTTTCAATTCCCCAATCATGGACATATATTTCACAACACAAAAAGCCCATTCTCATACTAAAATTAAAACTATACCAGCAACGGTTCTCTATAGTTCGTCGTATAATATCCATAACGACGACGGAAGCGCATATTCGCCAAAGACGAATGGTTCCGTATCACGACACAATGGACTTGAAAGAAAAGTGCACCCAACCAGCCAACCAACCAACAATTTCTGTTCTGACTTTAACAATGCGAACCTTGTGTAATATATTCCTTGTGGGGATCACCCTTGTTTGTATATACCATACACATTACACATGGAGCGAGGATTAAAATTATCATTCGTCATTTCTGTGCATAACATCCTGGAAAACAATATCAACAACAAAACCCACAGAACTTTCATGGGATAAGCAACACGAAAAACCGAAAATCGGGTATAAAGTATATATATGCGCCTTACAAGTTACAACCCCCTGCTCTCTGGGGGGCAGGCGGATTGCTGCCTCAAAATTCCTTCCATTTGCATAATTGCGTATAGTTGCGGAAAATAAGGATTCAACTATGTGATGGTGGTACTACTTTCGGTATATGTATAAAATTAAATTTTAGTAGTCCTACCTGCTCGCAGCGCCTCCACTGGCACTGATGGATATGGCATTGGATATGGATAGCCGTCACGACGCAATGCCTTTGGCTTTCGTCTGGGACGATATTTATAATCGGGATGCTCCTTCATATGCATAGCTCTGTTAATTGAAATAAAAGTCTGCGTTTAACAAATCAGCGCACAAATGTCAAATCGAAAGACTCATTTTAAGGGAGTTGGGTTTGAGTGACTTACCGAAGTCGCTTGGCTTCATCGATAAATGGCCGCTTTTCGTCCTCGGTTAGTAGCTTCCATTCGGCACCTAAAGAAGAAGAGGAGTGTTAATTGCATTGCTGTTAAAAGGCGCGATATAAATTAGAAAATTTGTTTCTTGTCAATTTTGTGCACTTGACATATTTATCAGTAGTTGCATCTGTTGAAATTCTTTGAGCTGTTTCTAGAGAGGAGCTACTCGTTACTCGTTATTTTGCTAATTTTCTCTTTTTCTGTCATTTTTGATGAGTACGTGTATAAACTGTGCATTTGCGATCGATTTATAGCGATTGCTTTCGATTTAAACCGCGTATGCGAATGAACGTATTATAAAACTGAAATTAAGTCCTAAAAGAGTTGTTACGTACAGTTTTTTTTTTTTTTTTTTTATAATTAACACGCGCTAAAGAGGTTGTGACTACTCTTATAGTGTTTTTACACAGCGCGGGCATTGAGGAAATTGGGATAGAGGAGATATGAGATACCGATGCACATTGGTCTTAAATGTCTGTAAACTGCACTTGGGATGAAACAGGAAAGACAGAGCTGGGCAAGGCATTCCACATTCGCGTTGTACGGCTTATGAAAGAGTCTCTGATCTCTGTATTTCATAGTACATCCGAAGATAGGCTGGATTCCTAGCATGGCGAGTATTGCGGTTGAATTTCGGAAGGGGCGGAATGCAGTTGGCAATTTCATTTGAGTACTGTTTGTAGAAGAAACGATAAAACAATTAGAGCCACGAGACGTTTCTACGATGTTCAAGCGAATTAATAGAATTAGCGATATTCGTGTCTCCGATTAGTTTCAACGCACGATTTTGGATCCTATCTAGTAAGTGCAATATAGTTTTCGGTGCACCAGACCAGATGTGGGAATTGTACTCAAGTTTTGGGCGAATGAACGCCTTGTATATTGTAGCCAGATCAGAAGGGGTAAAATATTTCTTGCACCGTTTGAGGAAACCTAGACATTTCGCTGAATTCTTGGCGGATTCGTGTACATGGTCATTCCTACGAAGGTTTAGTATTTATTTGATTTTTGCATCTCTACATAAACAGGCTATATGGGTAAAATCAAATATAAATGCAGGAAATAATTTAACATTATGTTTGAATTATAATAAGTGTAGTGTATCTACCTGAGTTAGAGAATAATAATCTTAACATATTTTGAAAGATTTTTAAAGTGTGCTTGAAGTATTTAAATTCTAAAATATAAAAATTATCATACAATTTAAAAATTTAAGAATTAAAAAAATAAATAAATAAAAAGTTAAGAATTTAAGAAAAAAATAAACATTTCCCTAGTGAAAGCTTCATCAATAAAAGAAACAAAAAAAGCAACAAATAATAATGAAAATGAGAACATCTTTTTTAAACCTTTCTCTATTCTTCAGCCGTCTTATTTCGAGGTGCAAGGAGTTCCAAAGGCTTGCGGCATACAGAAAAAATTGCTGCTTTGAGCAACTAGTTGTAGCATGAGGTTGTATCACAGCCATAGAACGCTCAGAGCGACAAAAATTAATGAAGTCATACAAATACTTTGGTAACTTCTTTTCCATTAAATCTCGAAAAAACATAAGACTTCTAAGCCTTAAATTAGCTCCCAGAGATCCATTTAAAATTCCTCTACTGCACTCTGAAATATGGTCAAACCAATGACTTCACCAAAAGCATTTTTACAGTTTAAGGAAGAAAATGTCTAGTTACGGAGAGCGCCATTGACTTTGCCTTGCCTACGACGCTTTTGATATGTTCCGACCAAGACAGTGACTTATTAAATATTACGCCAAGATTCTTACCAGTATTTTCAAATTTAATGACAGTATTAGATATTTAAAACAACTGGAGGGAAAAATGAGGTATCAAGCTCACGTTGGTATATATCAATGCTTTGCGATTTCAATGGATTAAGGATCAACTTAGCCCATTGGGCAATGCCATCAAGATCATGATGCAAAAGATATCTAGTAGTTTCAAGTAAACCCTATGGAAAATGTATATAGAGCTGTAGGTCGTCAGCATAGATGTGAATTTTGAATTTAATTTAATTTAATTTAATTTAATTTAATTGCTTAACACAAGCGTGTACAATAAATAATATAGAAACTTAAGACTAAAATACAAATAGGTACAGATATTGAAAGTTCAATCGCAAACATAACACATAAGCGCATAATTATATTATTAAATAGGTATAAAAAAAATATATATATATACATTAGATAGAAGGAAATGAGATGTTAATGGTTAAGGTAATTTGTGAAGCGCATTTTTTTGAGTTGCTTTGTTGCAATTTACGTCAAATAAATTTGGTAACATGTTAGCTCATGTTAAAGGCTCGTGTTGGCCTTAGTCAGTACGGTGATGGGGAAGGCGGAAAAAGGGAATTGACCGTATGCGTCGAGGACTAGTTTTAATGAGATTTTATGCAGTAAATGTGGACAATCGATGTTACCAGATAGTAACTGATGAACAAAGATTATATCAGGTGAACTGAGCGATGGTGGAGTTTAGCGACAATGTCATTTATAAATAAAATAAAAAGCAGGGGACCGAGGACGGAGCCTTGGGGTACACCACTATTCACATTGAGGAACTCCGACAATTTGTTGTTGGCAAAAACAGCTTGGGAGCGCTGTTTGATATAAGAAGACACCAGGGCCCTATTTCACCAACCAATTGGTGCAATTGCAATTTTGCAAAAAAAATAATTCCTGCAAAGTACAAGTGCGAAGTGTTTCACCAAAAATGTAAAGTTCTCACGACTTTGCAATTTTAATTTTTTCAGACTTTTTTGCAAAGTGAAAAGTATAAGTGTTTCACCAATTAGAAAGAGAACTTTGCATTTATGATCGTGTTTTGCAAATTTGCAAAGTGAAAAACATATGCGTGTATGTTTATATATTTAATTGCACCCAACGCGTAATATAGAGCAAGTTATTTTTTTAAGAAAACAGCGGCCCTAGCGGAACTTCGTTTGCATCGAGATGCGAAATGGCACAATCGTGGTACCATCTATGGACATAGAAAGATCCTGGAACTTGTCAAAAACGAGATTAGGGAGCTGAACATGCCTATGGATGGGATAACAAGGGTGCGTATTATGGAAAGGAATCACAAAACTCGGATTGAGAACGGATTACTTCCAGAGAAAAAGGAGTGGTGAAATAGTGATTTTCACAGATGGATCCATGATGGATGACGGAGCGGGTGCCGGTATCTATTCAACAGAGCTGGAACTAGCTTATGTTCACACAGTCTTGTACTTATTTTTGGCATCGGCCTACTTAACTTTTCACTCTGCTCTTCATTTTCCCTGGGTGCATCAATGTTGATCATCGTACCGTCAACGCATCCAGATACACAAGGGAATCCACCTTGAGCAAAAATTTGGGTAGCTATTTCCGAAGTATTTTGTGGCCAGCAAACGGTGGTTGCAAGCAATTCCTCGATTATTGCGTCCGAAACTCGTTTTACTAATCTGCAGACTGTAGCTTTACTTATTCCGTGCATAGCAGCGTCTCCATGATATTGTCCTCCATTTTCCATCCAACGTAATGTGCATAGAATCTGTTACAAGGGATTAAGCAATTATTTCGTTCGCTGTCAAACTTTAGCCTACGTCCAATTGTTGACAAAACACGTTCAATACTCGTCTTCGTTAAACGAAAGCCTTCCAGGGTTGAAAAATTATCTCCGATTTCAAAATGTGTCCTTAATTTTACAACCCTTTGTACATTATTTGTATCCTCTTCGTCTTCAAAACGGTTCATTATATTTTTTGTTAATTACATCACCAACTGTTCACAACGAAATCTCAACTGCAAATGATTTTTTTTCTTTGCATATTATTGACAAACTTTTCACGATTTTAAATGAAAAGTGCAAATCTAATTTGTTTGGTGAAACGATATGGACGATTTCTTTGCAAATCGGCAAAACTTTGCAATTTGCAAAAACATGCTTTGCACTTTGAAAATTTGTGTTTGGTGAAACGAATTTTGCAAATAGGGAACATTTTCAAATTTGCAAAAAAATAATTTCCTCTTTGCAAATTTGCGTTTGGTGAAACGAAATTTGCAAAGATAAAGTGAAAAATTGCAAAATGAAAAGTGAAAAGTGGTTGGTGAAACAGGGCCCAGATTTTTTGCTGTTTCAAAAAATTAAACAGCCTTACTAATTTGGATATAAGGATATCATGATCCACGCTACCACCTTATGCAATATGCGAAGGGCTTACTTTAAATTTATGTGCCATGCAAAATGCAATTATAGCTATTTTTTGAGTGTTCTATCAGATCAGTCATGGCAAAAAAGCAATTATGTTCGTTTGAGCACCGAATTGTATACAGATGCAGTTGTCAATAGCATAAGCTCGAGCATTGTCAATTACCATTACGTTTCTGACCGTATATTATGACGTTTGCAGTCACGTTCGTAATAATAAGTTTAGCATGTAAAATGTGTTACCAATCCACTTGACACCGTTCAGTTTTTCGATTCAAATGACTACGTCAACAAAACACAAATAAGTTATGAATGTGCTCGTCATCCTCTCTGCTTTGTTCAATTATTGGCTATGGCCTGGCTTCGAAGATTTTGGAAAAGTTGCAAAAAAGGCGATTTGCATAAATAAGGGGCAATACTTTTTATTTGTCCACAAATGGTACAAAAAAAAAAAAAAAAAAACAAAAAAAAACCCGAATTGTTGCATTGAACATGGCTGATAGAAAAAGAATGTATTCAGATCCCAATTAGTTGTGAACTAGTTTCGGAAGTATTTATTATGAAACATTTCGTCTTTCATACAAAAAGTGTATTTTGTCTTTCAAAATACAGAAAAGGAACAAATTTGTACAATTTTGGAAAAGTGGTCTCATTGGGGATAGAGAGAAAAGGGGGGAAAATGGAACTTTAGTAACGGAAAAATGCAGAAATGTCTTTCTTAAATTAATTTTATACGAAGATTGAAATGTCAGAAAAAATGTTCAAGCAATAAAGTAAAGTAGTCTGACGATGTATTAAGATATAGCTATAGGTACAAAAATGTTAGGTAGAAAATTTGTAAACTCTCGGTTTCTTTATTTTATCTACAATTTTTTCAAAGGCTATCGGGGATTGAAGCCCACACGTTGTCCCAAGTCACTAACTGTCACAATGCTTTATCTCGCCGTGTATAACGTCGACTGGAAACCGCACTGAAACCGCCTCAAGGATCAAGGATACTAGATTTGTTTTACATTAAATCGCATGTATACATCACACTCCAAGTACATGTCTGAATTAGCTAAATAAATTCATTGTTACAGTCAATTGCACTTACAATAGTCATATCCCAACAAGATCTCTCAGTGTCACCGCCATTCCGTTTGACAACTCTCCTAACAAATGGACAACCACCTACGCACAGACACATCAAATACTAACAATCGATTAGCAAAGTGGCCAAGTAAGTATAGTCCTAGTTATGAGGTCCTTTCGAGTGTCACTCTAAAGAGCTATACCTCGAGTAAACACAAACTTCCAGGTGCAGACACTTGTCCTCGTATATTTCCAACTTCTATTCAACTATATATATGCTGGCACTTCCTAAGGATAACACCGAAAGGTGTTATATATCAACACAGAAGCTGTCGCCCCAGCACAAAAGTAAGTTCCCCCAGTGTCTGGCACCTGGCCCACTCTAGACAACTGGCTGTCATAACTATAATCCTTAAAACGGTGTGTTTGCATTTATACTGTGTGCGGTTACTGCAATCTGCAATCTACCAAAGTAAACACACTCCGACACTATACACCGAGAGGAAGAGTCAGAGGAAGAGTCCTTTCGACCCCGCATTTTCAGATAATATTCCTTGCTGATGAACGAAAGACAAGTGGCGAAGACGTCCTTTTGTTTGTGCGGCTCGATTCAATACAAGTGCGGTGGTGGGCGTGTGTTTGCTCCCGATGTCTACGATTGAGCTACTCAAAAATTTGATATTGTTACAGGTTGCCACTGGCAAGGATATGAGTGGTAATTTATTAAACATTTACGAGAACGACGACGTGGCTGGTTGAGTTGTAGGTCTTTTCTATTGTGGTGAGTTCCACGTAACGAAAGACGACCATTTTTGAAATTTTCAAATTATTTTCTCATTGTGCTGGGGGCTCAGTGAAGCATTTCGGTGCGTGGTTTGGGTAGTACATCCGTTTCTGAAGGGTAGTTATACTTGTCAGCGAAAAAGACAACATAGCACAATGGCAAATGACAAAATGGCTACAAAGAGCAGACAATTTCATATATATGGGGAAACGGGAAAGCCAACGGCAAGTAAGGAAACTGCGGCATTTCTTTAGAGTCACATTTATTTTATGTAGATTCTGTGGAACAATGTGGACTGTGAAACGAACCGCTATTTATTGGAGACTGAGTATCTGAACTGTAGAATTTATTGCGAAGAAAAAACAAAAGTTCTTACTGAGGTCTTTAATGGGCATGAACTTTTTAAACACAGAATTTTCTGCGATACCCCCAACGAACTTAAAAAGGTACCTATTGATGTAAATTTACCCGTTCACAGTGCTTCATAATTGCTTGAAGTTGCTTCCTGGGAAAATTGATATTTGAAGTCACTTCAATAGCAGACCTTTTTGAAACTTCTTCCACATATACCTATATATAGCTTACTAAATATCATACATCACAACCCACCAGTTTTTGACAATTTTTTTTTTACAATTGCCCGGAATTGCTCCTTCTAAGCCATAACATTACAAGACCGGTTTGTTTGATATGTCTGCCACATATAGGTAGATTTCTAATTAGTTAGTTAGGACTTGTATTTCATGAAGAAGGTAGGTTGATACATTATAATACAGTTTTCAAGTCGATTTTAGTTTTGGTCATTATTGACCGTCTACTAGATTAACATTAAAGCTACCTACATACCTTTTTTGTTAAATTATATATAATACATCATACAATTTGAATTTATTACGAGTTTATTGGCACTCCTATTTTGAAAAACAAGGTACATTTCTATATTGAGGTATAGTCCACGAATCTTTTGATGTGAACCTTTCTACAGCTTTTTACAATTGTTTCTCTTAATTGTTTTATTCAAATGGCGGCATTCGAAGTCACTTTTTTTTTTTTTGTATAATCCATGAATCAAAGGAGTGACTGACGAACATCCTTCCTCTGCTATTATTATGTGAAAGGGGTTGTTGTACTGCGACCTTTTAGTCTATTCTATCCCTGTGATTAGGCCACAGATAGTGTAACCACCCTGAAGCCAGGGTATAGGCTAACTCTGGTTGTCACACAAAGTATTGGTCTTAAACGTACGAATGAACCTTAAGGATTTTAAAATTTTAAAATAAAGCGTTGGAGGCGGCTGATGCTTGTATGTTATATCTGCAATGAATCAATGAATCTTGTTTCACAAAGGCGTAGAAGTCAAGTTTTTTTTCGGATATCTGGTGCGTGTTTTTTAATGACATTTTTGAAAGTTATATTTGCATTTGCATGGTTGCGGATGAAATTAGCTATTTCTCTAACTAATCCAAGGCAATTGCGATTTGTAGGAGTTGACATGGCATTAGACAGAGCCACGTTCAAGCGATGGCTTGCACAGTGTACATACCTAGCATTTGGATACTGTTGCCTAATCCTCCAATGTACACCACATAAGTGACCTGCCATATTTGCGGCTCCGTCATAGCCTTCGCCAACACAATTCTTCATAACATGATGTAGTTCTTCACATCGCTGCAGTATGGTTCTTGTCAGTTTTTCAGAAGTTTGGTCATCAACAGGAACAAAAACCCACAAAATCTTCCCGAAGCATACAACTTTTGGGATCTGTTAAACAGTCGACATATTGAAAGCATATCGAAAGTTATTCAGTGCCATCAGTAACATATATTGTTTCGTCAGCGAGGATACTGAAACAACTTGAACTTATAGCCCGTTTAGTTTTTTCAGTTGTATGACAATATCAGAAAATATCTCCAGGATTTCATTCTGGATATTTCAAATAGCTTGCGTTTTTAGTTTTTTGTTTAGATTTTCGAAGGGGGCATTATTGACAAATTCAAAAATTTAAATTCAAAAATTCCGGCTCACCAACACACCTTGACCTTGCATGTGCCACTTCCGCTGTCGGGAAAGTTGCTGTCAGCGCCAGAGTTCATAGAATTTTATCCGTTAAATTTGAAATTATTTATTACGTGTGCATAGTATTTTTTTTTTTTAAGAAACAGCTAAGTGTATTTTTCCTAAAATATTTATGAAAAATAAACAAATGGAAGTTAATGATATTCAAAAGCGGAAAATAAACAACCATGTTTCTAGTATAACAAACATCTCATTTATATAGTTTTATTAAGCAATCAAAGTATATTATTCGCCTTTTCAAAATATATATTAACTATAACCAATAGCATTCAGTAATGTTAAAATGTGGTATTTCCGAATTCTATCACATTCCCCCATGGTTGGTAGCTGTTGGTAGCATTTACTCGCATTTTATATTTTTTGTATGTTTTTGAATGTCACACGGATTTGAAATTGACATAACACCGATAGAAAAACAAAATGGCGAATGGTTATTTTAAGTCGACTAGATTGGTCTGGATAAGATGTAACCTGAAAGCAAAAACTATATTGGTCGGGAACGTCATTTTTTCTACGTCAGCTGCATATTCGAACTGTTAACTTAGTACTCAGTCACGATTTTCTTGACTAGATTCGTCGGCTACCAGCCTGCTCATATGACCGATTTCAGCCAATCAAAACCGAGATACGTATAGTCAGACAGCTGTCAAACTTACTAAACTAGATACTTGAAAGTCCCCATTGTCTCTGACGACAAGAACGCACTCTATGAATAAACTGACTGAGCAGTTTGGAGAAAAATGTCAGCGCAGCATATTTTGACAGATATAACCATTTTAGTAGTCGAGTGGCTTCGTGTTAGTGTGTTGGAGGGGTCTCAGGTTTGAATCCCGCAAAAACCCAAAATTTCAACTTATGGTTTTTTCCACTGCACTACCTCTCGCTAACGTCTGACAAACATCCGAGAGTATAAATGTCTTGAAAGAGCTTCTCAATTAGCTGTTTGGAGTGGGCAAAAAATGATAGATCCCTTCCATTCGTTCCAATAATGAAAAACTCACACAAAACGAATGGTTGTGATAAGCTAGGCCTAGGGTCCCTGCGGACCTGTTGCGCCAACTATTTATTTATTATAACCATTTGACTGCTAATTAGGCGAGGGTAGGCTGATTTAGAAAAGATTATTGTTTAGGTGCAAAATATAAAGCAAAAAAAAAAAAAAACTGTTCATGTATGGTGTACTTAGAGTCATAAGACAGCTCATGACAAATGTTTTTCTACAAAATCACATTGCACTGGGCACGCTCAGTTTAGTAATCTAATGAAGAAAGAAAAAAAAAAACAAAAAATATTTTAAAGAGCCTTTTGAACAAGAGCCAATAGATTATAAATTTTTGCGACGTTTTACGTTTTTTTGGGAGTCTTTTGACTGATGGGAGTAGCGGCAGCTTAAACCTAGCTCGTCATAAATGGCGACCAAGAAGTTTTCTATACTCTTCATCGTTATCAAATATTGGCAGCGAGCGAGGCAGACATAAACGTCACATAAACTCTGACAGCTTAGCGGCTAAAAAAAGAAAGGGCGACCGTTGTGGTGAAGTCAAAAGCAAAAAGGCAATAGAAGAAATCTTTGGACGAAATAACATACGGCAACGCGCTGACCCTTAGCAGGTTAGGTACCAGAACAAATAAGTATTCCGAGTAATGAAGAGGCTGATATGAGTTTGCTTAAAATGGATTAAAAAGGCCCGCACAGTTGGCTCCTTCAAATCTGTATTATTCCCGTAGAGTAGGTATACGCATGCAAGGAAGGTAGACACGAAATCCTTGACTATGAATCAAGTCTAAGCTGGTTCAATGTTAATACAGGAAGCACAAAAAATTAGGCAAGCGAAAGAGATTCAAACTCATGATGATCATAATAAATATTGTAGAAGCTGTAGGGACGTTGAAGTTGTAAGATATTCTGTTTGCAACCAACTTTGCCGATTCCCACTGCCCAGCCCTTGACAGAACTCCTAAGATCTGGGTGTTTCTATGGTAAAATAAACATGAATCAGGTACTCGTACGTAGGACGAACTGCAGCAGGCAGGTTCTGAACATAAGGAGGAGAAGAAGAAAGAGAAGAACTAAGTACGGGATCTTATTATTATAGTTTTTGAAGTTTTTTCCAAATCGGTTTTCGAGATATGAGCAGTTTTTTGAAGTGATAACTTCTTTAGGCGCGTTGGGCACTATTTGGATGGGCAAAAACTATCAAACTCGCGACACCGACATGTATAACAGCTATACCGATTGTTGTAAGCTTTTATACTACTGCTTACTTCTTTAGGCGCGTTGGGCACTTTTGGATGGGCAAAAACCAATAAACTCGCGACATATAATAGCGACATGTATATCAGCGACTCTCGACATGTATAACACTAAATTTCCGAAAGGTTCTTGTCCAGGTAATTTTTTTAAATTAGCGTTTTAGGTTATTCGAATTGAAAATTAAGGAAGCAATAATTTTGAGAATATCAACAGTTTAATCTTTTTTGTTTAGTAATTTGATAAAATGAACCCAACTGACGTTCTAAGAAAGTTGAAGCTGTACCTACTCTCTCATGACCACCCACTTAAAAATTTATCTATACCTACTGAGGTCAGACTGTTCCAGAAATGCGATTAATGTCCAAAATACTTGGAGAAATGGAAAAAATGGTAAACCATTCGTGGACATTTGATCCACGGTCTTTCTCGCGGTACGATTTACTGAACTCAAGTGAGAAAGTCCTCATTTCCGGATATCAACTTGTCCGTCTCTAAGGCCCGAAGTCAACTTGTTTTAAAAATCAAACCTTTCTCGAGCTCATCGTCGATGAAATGTCCGTTGAGAATGCATAGATGAGTTGTACCACCAGATGGTACTAACAGGGGCAGCCATGATTTGTCCTGCTTCTTTGCATTTTTTTAAACAACAATCTTCATATTAACGGCTCTATTTAAATAAATAGAACACTATGTCCCTTATCCTTGATCCTTTTCTCCAACAATGCAACAGTAGAGAGAAGCAAGAAAAAAATAAAACATATAAAGCTCACATAGAAAAGATCCCTCAACAACAAAAGCCTAAGAAAAACAAAATGAAAGAAAAATACAAAATCCTGTCATTGCATTCACTGTTTTATAAATAAGAAAATTCAAACCAAAAGGATTGTCATGGGCCCCAACAATGAAATGCGAAGAAGAGTTTCGAGAAAATTAATGAAAGAATCGCACACCGACCCAGCCCACATTCCATTTGCGCGCACTCATTCCCTATTCCTATTCTGTGTTTGCAACACAATCACTCCTACAGGCCGATCCGATGACAAGGACAACACAATCCTCTGCACACACAAAGCCACCTACATTATATTTTATTTCATTTTTAGAAAATAGGGAAAATCTTAAAATCACACAACGACTTAAAAGCGCCATCTATTGAGTAGATTTTCTGTAGGAAATGTTTTATTTCCTACATTTGTGCACGAAGAAAGCATATTCCTCTTATGCAATTGTTCTCGACAAACTCATATACACATGTGGGTCTATAGATTTCGTTCATCCACTGTCATCGTGACATTGTGTCTCATCCCAACTCCCCATTCATTGTGACAAGAAGAATAATCCTTTTACTGGGGCCTTCTAGTACCGCCTCACCGCCCCATAATCTATACTCTTGTTGCTGTACTCGCATATCCTTTGCATTCATTCATTCCATTCACATTCACACACAGAGTGAAGAGAAGAAGAGAAGAGTACATAGAGTATTGTTGCCTTTCTTGTTTCTCGTCGACAACAAGGACATGTATAAATATACAATGGTAGCGAGGATAAAGGTGAAAAAGAGACGCAAAACACGGAATGTTCGGAGTCGAACAATTCCAAGGATTAACAACAACAAAAACTAGAACGAAAAAGATTTATTCTCTGGCATTGGTCCTGCTGTTCCTGTGCTGTGTGACAGACTATACAGGCGCAGGGCGTTCTCTTTCTTCCAAAGTCTTGCATCGGTATACAATTCACATACACAATATACGCCGAGTATTGTACACCGTTTGTAACTATCAGTAACGATGACTGGGGGGACGGGTGGGATGGGTGGGTGGTTTTACCAAAAGGATTTTCACGAAATACAAAATGAAAAGCTTTTCACAACATTGTCAAATGATGTTCAGTCATTCTATGTAAGACAATAAAAAGTCTATACAGAGGGAGGGATGTATTGTATATGGAGGCCCCTTTGTCCCGCAATACATATAGGTACCTTTGTAACCGGTAATGTTGAGGAAACTCATGACAACCTAACGAAATAAATGACGACATCATTCAAAAGCACCCATATGCAGCAGCATAATGAGAAATTTCCTTGAAATGAATGCACAACATTATAAAGGATATGTTACGTAGGTACCTCCCATGTGCTTGGGAATGGAATATGGCAAATATATGTTCACCTGCGTGTGTGCGTATAAGGAACGTGATACATTGAATGGAGAGCCCCATTGTATGGGGACAATCTGTTAAGAGGAAAGTTACACAATCATTTGAAAGGATTTTGGATACATTTTTCGAAAGACGCACAGGGGATGAATATACACTAGTTTCGGTTGTCAGTTTTCAGAGTTATTGCACAAGGGCTTGAGATGCTGCTTAAATTTGAATTCCAATTAATGTCAATAGGTTTATGAGAGGAAAGAGAGTTGACTAAGAAAGAAATAGATTTTAGTCGCATCTATGCCAACAGAAAAACCTTTGTAACTAAGACTTATGCACTTGTTGGTTTGTGTACTTTGAATGCAAAAGCCATTTTTGTTTCGGTTCTTGAATGTATTATAAGAGCTCCCCATCTATGCCGTTATTGTACCGAATTATCTCATCCTTTAGCTCTTGAATAGTTGCTGGCTTTTTTTGCATGATCTTGGCAATTGAATCGCCACCACGTGAGATAACACGGCCATTGAATTTGTCGCGCAAAAGAGACATTGTTTCGTTAGCTGTGTGGCAAGTGGCACCGTCCTGTTGAAACCACATAACGTCCACATCCATATCTTCCAATTCGGGTCATAAAAAGTTCGCTATCATCTCACGATAGCGAACACCATTCACAGTAACTGCCTGACCGGCCGCATTTTGGAAAAAATACGGCCCGATAATGCCACCAGCCCACAAACCGCACCAAACAGTCACTTTTTGTGGGTGCATTGGTTTTTCGACAATTCGCCCAAATGCGGCAATTCTGCCTATTGACGAATCCACTGAGGTCACTGTTGTCCTTTCTTGCCACCATTCCGACCATTGACGACGCTTGAAATGGTCAAGAGGATTTAGTTCTTGAGTCAATTGCACCTTGTAAGCGCATAAGTGCAAGTCTTTATGCATAATGTTCCTCAACGACGAGCGTGAGAGGTGCAATTTTTGGGCACGACGACGAGTTGAGGTGGACGGTTCTGGCTGAGAGCTATCGCGAACAGCAGCAATATTTTCTGCAGTACGAGCTGTACGAGCATGTACTGGTATTTTGGTCTGTAGGAGACAGACCCGGTTTGCTCAAATCTTTGCACGATTTTTCCGATTGTACGCATATTTGGACGATTAAAATGACCGAAAAAATCACGAAGTGCACGATATGCATTTTAATTTGAACGCCCATTTTCATAATAAGCCTGAGTAATTTTAACGCATTGCTCGATTGTGTATCTTTCCATGGTTCAAATTGAATTAGTCTGAAATTGAGAAATGTCAAATGAAATGCAGGAAAAAACTTGACGTTTAGGTGTGGTTCACATTCAACATCGGCCTTTAAAACCCGTTACTTTCTTTCCAACGAAAAAGGATAGGCGCTGTATATGAGAATACGTGAAGCCCCATCTACTACTCATCTACCCATCTACTACTGTCTTGAACCTCTATTTCTACGTAAAAGGAAGTACTAAAGATGTACTTCTTTCCAACGTCAGAAGCAGTGCTAAGGAAGTACTCTGCTACTGCTGGTGCCTTCAAACTATAATAAAAAAAAAATATTAACATTCTTATAGTTCAATTCACTATTTTCTTAATTTTTCTCAACGACCGATCTAATTAACACCCAATGAAAGCCAACAATGATTCGGTTTCTTTTAACACATCATTGCAGCTGCTTTTGCATATTTTGGAAAGTTTCTAGACATCGGTCGCGATTCTTAATTCCAGGCATAAATCCCAATTTTATTAAGAAGGATAACAACAACAGAAAAACTGGCAAAAATAAAAGTTTGCAGAGTACATAAATCCGAATACTAATACTCAAAGAGAACGCAAACACATTGACAAAAACATGTTTCTCTGTGGTAGTGGTTTTGAGAAACTATACTGACTTTTGGTTTGCAGGGAAGCTACAGTTGGGTCTTGGATGAGTGCCTCATCCCCCAAATCCCTTCTGTTAGCTCGGTTTTGCACCGATTAGTGATGCCGGTGATGTGGGTAAATTATCCATTTCGTGGGCATTTTGCAATTTAAAAAAAGGCATTTAAAATTCTAATTCTGAAGAAAAGCCATTCGATTTCAATATCGTGAATTAAAATTAAATTAAAGAGAAAATTAGAAAATGAGCCTGCCTCCTAGTAAAGGAAAAGACCCCAATCCAATCATGTACGATGCACCGTAGTTTGAGCAAAAATAACCTATGTACCCTAACGTGTGTCATAGCAAGTAAAAGTAGGCTCTTAGAGTCTACTCTACGTATATCTATAAAAGATCTCTTCAGATTTTGCTATAAGTGCGGTCAGCATTGACCGATAAAAGACTGGAAATATTTCGTCAAGTAACTATTATCAGATGGGCAAATACCATCAGATCTTGCCTATGGATGTTTCTAAGTGAGTTTAAGGGCACTGTATGACCAATTTCTTCACACACGACGGAATAGTAGTATACGGGACACTTTAAAATTATGCGAAAGGAGTCCTTGTACGGTCGAAGGATTTTTCGGCCGTTCCTTGGAAAAAAATACTTGTTGAAGTAGAAAAAGTCCCGCGGGTTTTGATTTGAAAGCAAGCGTACCATTTATTGCGCTAAAAATCTCGGCAAATAACAAAAACGAGTTATGCCCTTGCTAAGCGAAGAGAACAAGAATTGGCAATTGCCCAAATTGAGTAAAGCGAGCGAAAAACGAAGAAAAGATCCAAGAGAAAACCTCCGATCAACATGAATGTTACAACTAAAGAGATTTGTATTGCCTAAGCGAATTCTATGGCTAGCAGTTCAGTACAATTCGGTTATTTACATAGCTTTAGTACATAATTAAATTTAAAAATATGGCAGACATTGGCTTTTTGACGCTAAGTTTGAATTACTGTTTTGAATAAGAAGAAAGTAGCAGATGTAAGTAAGGATGTAATTTTCAATGCAAAGATTTCATAAATTCTATGACAAAATTAATGATTTTATGATTTAATGTAATAAAGTTTGACTAAACTTTCGAGGTCCGTTGGTTATGGCGTTGTGTGATCCAACAGTCTTCACGTGAGGGAAATGAACATACCTCTCCAAGGTTTAAGTAAAGGAGGTACAATAGACCAAAAATTTTCTGTTTAAAATAACCCTTCCTCGAATAAAAATTCAAAGACCTACACAAGACTTCAGCCTGTAGAGAGATGTATCAAAATGAGGTGTTTTTTTTTAAACTGCAACCGTCACCCTTATCATACCTATAGCCTACCTCCCTGCATCTAAATAAACAAATTGATAAAATCATCAAACCCATTGTCACTCCATTTTACAAAAGGAGCTTATCCGTTTTACAAATCTCCCGGCGCCGACGCCCAGACCTTAATTGACAAAGACTGGTCGCACATCAACCGCATTGCAACCCACAAAGTGCCAATTGTCATATCGCTGTCACATTGTGTAGTGTAACCCAAATGGAATGACGAAAAATTTAAACTGTAACCAGCCAGCGGTTTTTGTGTGATATCCATTTTGAATCTCTGTTCGTTTATTGTCTGTCAACTGTTTCCTGCTCTTCTGATAACGCACTCTTTGACTGGTGTTTGGATGAGCTGCTGAAGCACATGTCTGACGCGAGGTTTGTTTTATTTTGTGTATGCCCCTGCGTGTGTCGCACATCTTTTCATGTCGCATTATTGTCAAAACGTTAAAAGGATCAGACACGCACCACCACAATTGGATTTAAATTAGAAAAGTTTTGCCTCAAGAAAAAAAAAAAAAAAAAAAAATGTTGGTTCACCCCCTAATAAGGCTAATATTTAAATTTCATTTCAGACTGCCCCCAGCCGCAGTTTCGTCCTAATTGCGCGAACTTTTCTCTGTTTTATTGGAGTTGGTTGTGTGCTTTTTTTTGGCTTCTCTCTTTTTGTCTGAAGGACTCTTGAGTGGCATACAGACATGAGACAGTAATTAATGACAGTTGCAGAGTGAAGTAGGCACGCCGACGCTGCCGCTACCACCGTCGCCTTGCTAAATCACATTTGGCATATGGCAATGGGAAATGAATCGTCAAGTGCAAAGTTCGACATAATGGAACCATTGTTTAAGGATTCATTTCAGTTTTTTGTTCTCCGTTTTGATTTGGTCGCTCTGTGTGTATAGACACTGTGTAGACTGGTATACCTGCCTTCCCCCGGGAGTGAGTTCGTATTTCTACGCGCAGTATATTGACGAATGTTAAGAGGGATTCACTTTTAACAAAACAACAACAGCGCGAGAACGCCTCACTACAATGCCCATCGAAAAATGTTATAAAGGAAGCTTTGTTTGTTTTTTCCTTTTTCTTCTCCTTTCCGAAGTTCCGAAGGAAGATTACTTAATTTTGCGAAAGAGCCTAAAGTGGGTGGGGAAAATGGGAAAACAATCTATCGATAATTAAGATCGGCCTATTGTTGGTACATGTCCTGGACGGGGTGGTGTATCCCATCTGACTGTGAAGGGGGTTTCGTGTACAAGATTGAGTGGAAAAAAGGTTTGAATACGTATCGTGTGCTTGGTATAGATGCCATTGAGGATTTTATTAGAGAACAATCAAATTGATTAGTTCGGTTCGTGCACTGTGCAATTGACAGGTGTTTGTTTACGCCCCATGCTATGCGAGGGTTTTTCGTTTCTTTTGTTGGAATTATTTATATACGCAAAGGGGGTTATGTCTCGCTCTTCCTGAGAATAATCATTACGGGTTCTTAGTATTGTACAATAATTTCTCTGAATGGTTGACACAATAATGATGGGCTGGTTAATGCCGCACCCTTTAGGATCTAATCACGGCATATGAGTGTTTGGTTGGGGTTTAGTATTAATTCAAATAGTGTTCGAAAATGGGTCGACTTTGTCATCAAATTTTATGTGTATTATAACCTAGGTAGGTCAATCGTAAAAATGTGCATTTTTGTGCAATTCGTAGCAGGCAGTGTCCAACAGGGCTGTGTGTGATATGGGTGAGCAACTTTTGGGTTGTTTTTTTTTTTCGGTTGAGAAAGTGCAAGATTTTCGTCATCTACTTCGTCATATGGTTGACACAACTCCTAAGTGAAAAGGACAATGGTAATTTAAGGCATCTGAAGGATTTGCATCCCATTTTCGGCGAGAAGTTTCTCTGTGATCAATGTATAGATAAACTGGTATAACTTTACGTCCCGAAAACTTCCGAGACAACGCAAATCGCGAAGCGTCATGTTCATGTAAGTACCTATTGACGAAAGCGCTTCCGCAGATCAGTTAATCGTCATCCGGATAACCTTGCGGCGAGTTTTGAGATCCGATTGCCATTATGTTTTATACAGAATCTAATTGAGTAACCAACTGCTTGTCGGAGGATGACTCAGCATTATTTACCAGCTAGCTTAATGTTTTTTTTTGAAAAATGGATTATCCTACAAGAATGATTTGATGCAAACCTTAAAAAATGTTGGAAATTTGTTTAAAAAGGCTGGTGTAGGTATTGAGGAAACCAACCGCAAAGCAAAGCTTCGATATTCATAAGATTTGTTTAATTAAATAAACAAAAGGGTGTTTAAATTTGAGTTTCACTTTTTGTTTTTTTTTTGTCTTGCTTTAAATATCTGATGCCACAATATACAAGACACTATCCAAACATGATATAGTTTTGCAATGGCCGGCAAATATTTTACTTTGACATTTGTAAAGTAAACAGATACAAAATATACGACACTAAAGCACGAATCGCTTATTAGATTTCCCGGCCGTCTGACGGCAACTGCGCAAACACGCTTAGCTGCTCGCCTAGAAGAGTATAGACATTGATGCCATCAGGTCTGGCAGGCCCCGGAAAAACTGTGAAGACTGCAGAAGACCCCGAAAACAACTACTATGGATGGCGAGCACTACAAAACCATGCTGAATGACTTTTTAACTTACTCAATTGTATAAATTGGGACTGGATTGGTTCCAATGAGATGGAGCAACACTGCAACAGTGCTTATTTACAGCACGAGCCAAAACTGAAATTCTGATAGCTGCATTTCGAGGCTAATCTCTCATTTTGGCGATGGTCGACAAGATCGCCTGATTTAAATGTTCGACAGTCATTTTTTGCGTATTTTTTTTTTAAGTCACGAGTCAAGAAGCCTCAGACTGCCTGAAGCCCTAAAAGAGAATATCCCTCAAGAATGCGTTCACGTATCGCCGGAAGCTCTCGCAAGAATAAAGGAAGATGCTATAAATGGGCATTAGCACTGGATAAACTTACCTGTTGAGAAACATTTTAAGACATCAAATAGACATTTACGTCGGTCTGAAATTTTACAGGAGAGACGAAAGTTTCTTACCAACCCCAACTTTTTAGTTAACGATGGTATTTTATATTCTAAATTAATAAAAAATCGTAGGTTTTTGGAGAAAAACTGTTTTTTTTTTAATACGACTACGTCTATTTTTTTTACTGGAGTTACGATTTTTTTTTTCATTTTTCATTTCATTTCCCTTGGAGCTATGTGGTTTGCTGCTGAACAATACTTTCTACCTTTTTATTAAATTTGATCGAAATCTAAACAGCTACTAGTAGCTTGCAAGTATAAAGCTTAATTTAGTAAACGTTCACATATAATAAATTAGTATAGGCATTTTCTTTGTTCTGATGGGGTAAAGACATGTTTAATTCTCCTGGTACAGTTGAGGAAGGTAGGCGCAGTGGCTTAGTGGTTAGTGTGTTGGACTACTAAGCGAGAGGTCCGAGGTTCGAATCCCACAAAAACCCAAATTCCAACTTAGGGTTTTTCCACTGCGCCACCTCTCGCGATCGTCTGACAAACTGTCTTGAAAGAGTTTCTCAATTAGCCGTTTTGGAGTCGGCATTAAATTGTAGATCCCTTCCATTCGATCCAAAAAAATGAAAAACTCACACAAATCGAATGGTTGTCAGAAGCTAGGCCTAGGGTCCCTCCGGATCTGTTGCGCCACCTATTAATTAACAGCTGAAGAAGACTATCCACAGGAGCGAATGTTGATGCTTTTTCTCTCCTCGTTGGCAAAATACTCCAAGTGTCTCTGAATTTCAATTTATAGAAAATATCTCCCTGGAAATATTGAAGGGCTTCTGTATCAGTAACACACGGAAAAAAAATATATTCGTGGTGGTCTGTTGGATGGTCTTTTTTCGTGAGGAGACGCTAAAAAGTTCCCTACTATCAAAAGGTGGTACCTACCTATTTTGCACGATTCAGTTCAAAAAAAGCTGTTCATCGTTTGGTAACAGGCTTTTTTGACCACCATAATGGACATTGAAGATGCCTTCGACGAGATATGCTTTGAAAGTCTGAAACAAGCCTTGGAAAGACGGGAACCTCAAAACTCAGAGGAAGGGTTAGAAGAGGTTGCTCACAAGGAGGTGTTCTCTCACCTACACTGTGGAATATCACTGTGGACTCTCTTCTCGACAGACTTGAGGTGACTGGCATTCACACAGTGGGATATGCCGACGACATAGCAATAATGGCCAGAGGAAGTTTCATAGACCTCACCGCAGATATCATGAGGAATGCGCTCAAAGTGGTGGAACGGTGGTGTCTGCGGTGTCCAGAACAAGAGCTTTCTATTAATGCGGAGAAAACAGATCTAATAATTTTCACAAGGAGAATGAAAATGAAAAAAAATGAGTATCTCGGAGTCTATCTAGATACTAGACCTACTTTGAACTACCATGTTGAGGAGAGGGTCAGAAGGCAAAAACGGGACTACTAGACACATTATAACCTACGCCTCGGTTGTATGGTGGGCGAAAGCCTCACAGAAAACTGTAAAGAAGCACCTGGATAGGGTCCAACGTTTGGCATGTATAGGAGTTACAGGTGCAATAAGGGCAACACCAACATGCGCATTGGAAATGATCCTGGGGATCTTACCGCTACCCGACTTATTTATAAAGAAAACAGCGGCCCTAGCGGCACTTCGTTTGCATCGAGATGAGAAATGGCACAATCGTGGTATTATCTATGGACATAGGAAGATCCTGAAACTTGTCAGAAACGAGATTAGGGAGCTGAACATGCATATGGATGAGATAACAAGGGTGCGTATTATGGAAAGGAATCACAAAACTCGTATTGAGAACGGATTACTTCCAGAAAAAAGGAGTGGTGAAATAGTGATTTTCACAGATGGATCCATGAAAGATGACGGAGCGGGTGCCGGTATCTATTCAGCAGAGCTGGAACTAGCCCGTCACGTTAGAATCGGGAATAACACTTCTGTATACCAGGCTGATATGATTGCATTGCTGCATGCGTTGGACTACTTGCTTGAGAGTCAGGTGGAGGGAAGAAATATCCTTATAGCACTAGACAATCAGGCGGTGATCAGATGCATGGGACAAACAAACATCACAACATCATTGGCATTGGAATGTGTACTTAAGCTCAATAAGTGTTCATATAAAAATGAAGTAACACTGACTTGGGTACGAGGACACATAGGGATCGAATGCAACGAAAAGGCGGACTCCCTTGCAAAACAGGGGTCAACTGAAAAGTTGCTGGGACCAGAACCATTCTCTTCAATTGGCAAAGGAATGGTAGGACAGCTGATTCACGAATGGATCACGGCAGAACACCTGAGAAGGTGGTCAACCGTGGAACAATGTAGACAGGCTAAAATGGAAATTAAGTGGCCGACCTGCTCCACTCAAAGAAGGGTTCTAAGCATGAGTCGAGGAACATTGAAATTGGTGGTGGCTTTGTTAACAGGACATGGTAATTTCGGGTATCACTTTAGGAAGATGGGCCTTAGAGAGGATGATAACTGTAAACTATGCCTGGAGGAACCTGAGACAGCGGCACATATACTGTGTCAGTGTCCGGCGTTGGCTGGCAAAAGAATGAGGATCTTGGGATATTATTGGGCCGAGACCCAGTCGATGAAACACATCTCCCATAAATAGATGCTAGCGATAACACTAGGAATTGAGGTCAGGGAAGAACTCTGGAGAAATCCAGAAAGTCTCTCTGGGTAAGATTTATAGTGGTATAGAGAGACGAAAAGAGACCCGACAATGGTGGTCTGATTCGAATATCTCTCGAAATTTAACGACATTTTTGTGAATTTGTTTTTCCTTAACGATAGAAAGAATAATATGGGTACCTATTAGGTACATGTGGATGCGTGAACTTCTGCAAGTACAAATAGTTTTTTTAGTTTAGTTTATTATTAATTCCATGAATTTCTATATACATAAATATTTCCAAGAAAAACAAAATTATGTAATTAAAAATATAATATTTGGGGCATAAAAAGAAGACGGTCCATGACCCAAAAAAATATAATCATAGTGCAAATAGCAATCGTTTGACTTAGAAATCTACAACCAATCACGTCTTGTAAGACCAGGTATTCGTAAAAGAAAAAAAATCGTTCACAAAGTATTTTCGTCTACAGTAATTTACCAGTTTAATAACTAATTAATTGCATATGAATATGAACCTCTATCTATAAGACCTAACAACTATTGCGTGCGTAGTTGATATCTCACCTAGTTGAAATTTTCGCTTAAACATTGCAAACAAAAAATTACAATAGCAACCACTTATGTCGGATTGTAACATCATAAGTCAGATAAGTAGTCAATGGAAACCCACACGATATTTCTGAAATTTAGAGGTCATTTTAAAGAGAGCATTCCTCACAAGGTGTGTCTCCAAAAGTAAAGTCCGCATTTGTGAAAGTTTGATAAAAAATAAACATCAACATTTTCGTTATTTCTTATTATAACAACAAAACACAATCCATTCGTTATTAATTATAAAAACATTACTTTCCGTAATTAAAAGCTATTAATAAAGTCGTCGTCTGGGTTTAACCCCTTGACACCAACACGCCATGTGCCCTTTCAACCCCTTGTATAGCTTGTAGCTCTGCGCTGTATTCTTTCTTTTCATAATGAACCAGTGAACAATACTGCCAAACAAAAGGGCGAACAAAAAACTTTCAGTCAACAAGACTGGAGAGAGGGAGTCTGGAACAGAACGAAAAGTATTTATTCCCGACTGCCTAACTTTGTGATGCATATATATATATACGAGTATATGCATGCCTGTCCGGGCGGCTGATGATCCGACGTCCTCCTATGCCTTTTTGACTTTTCAATTATTCAACTAAGTATTCATTTCATTTATAGAAATAAAGGAGAATAGCTTCAGGAATTTTCGCATTGTTTTAAATGGACGCATTGTTCAAGTTGTTCGCTATCTCTCTTTTTCTCTCTCTCTCTCCCTCTGTGTTGTCTGTCGAAAATCACTGGATAGCTAGCTAGCATGTGCAACCATATCATTTGAATGAAGTCGTCGCTCGTCGCAAATGGAGGACGACCTCATCGGCATGGTATGGTAAATGGTAGTAGGTATCAGTTGTATAGAAAGTTTTTCTCTTTTTTAACTCTACAAGTGCATTGAAATGGAATGCGGAGCTAAATACAGAGATAGGCGTATGTTGCTGTAGGTATGGGTACCTCTCTTGCAGAATGAGTGTAGCTTAGGCCGGATTTTTTGAAACCACAACTATATACGTTCTTATAGTATACGAAGTGGTATGGTTCAGTGATCATTGCCATCAAATTAGGTAAAAGCTTGAGCGGCCCATACACGTGACACATTTAGCAGAATGATTCTTTTTTTTTTTGAGACCAATGTTTTAGTTATGTGCTTCAGTTCACTTGCATAAGTCAGAATCTTGTTCCTTCAATTTGCTTAACACTTTTCAAAACTCCAATCTGAACTCATGAGAACTTCTCATCAGAACAACAGGCTTGATGTTGACGCCGCCGTAGGCGATTTTAAGATCAGTTCCTCGAGCACTTTTCAGAACTCCAGTGAGAACTCATGAGAACTCCACAGAACAACATTAGATAGGTAGTTGTGGTGACTTCTTATATTATTTTTTTGATTAGTTCCTCAAAAACTTTTCAAAACTCGTTAAAATAATCTTGATTTGTTTGATCAGTTCTTCGATCAGTTTTTAGAACTCATGAGAACTGTATTTTCTACTTCTGAATTCTGTTTTCTTTTTTTTTTTTAGAAAAATTTGAATCCTATACTCCCGGATAGGTACTTGTCCAAAAACTCCCGTCGCATGTTGAGCACATACAGAACTCATAGGACACTGTTTTCCAAAAATTGATTTCATGGTGAACTTTCTAAGAGATCTTTCTTAGAGAACTGAGTTTACCCAGACTCTGGGAACTCCTGGTTATCTGTTTAGTAACCCCCACGTCTATGTTCAACCCCCATAGGACCGGAAAAAGTTGAAGTTTGCCGCAAGTTAAACTAAAAATTTGCAACCTCACTAGCTGTCAGTTAATCACAGAATTCGTCGAATTGACATATTTACCAAACTCGGCACGTTGCGCCACACTTAAATCACTTTAAGTCGTTAGCACACACTTATTGTCCTTGTTGGTGGGTGAATAACACTAACAACAACAACAACGAACTAATCTGCTATTCGTTTAACTCCCCAGAAGCCAACAAAGAAATTATTTGCAAGGGTTGTCATTGTTCGTCTAAGCTCATACACAACGCCCTGTCTCGCAGTTGATATGTGTTGTGACGGGCATAACCAGCATCATATAGATGGATGTTGAAAAAAAAGAAAAAAGAAATCGCCTACTCATCTTCTCGTGCACATCACCCCAATCCACCGCCGACTGACAAAGACGTGTGTCTTCACTCAATTCCAATCACATTTAGACGCCACGTGCCACAAATCATATTCATCCTCGCGCCCCATGTACGCATATAAATACACAGTCTGCCATCTGAAACGGAAAATCTCTAATAAACTCCTTCATACACCGACTTGATCCTGAAAACACAAGGATTTCGACATTTAAACTCAAAGCCAAGTGGAGGGTGTAAAGCTGTCGACTGTCCTGTCACAATAAAGATAGTTTCTCAAATATCTTCCAACAGAGGCGAAGGCAACACACCACAGATAGAGGCATTTGCTGAATCCCAATCAGGACACCCCCTCGCTTTGCGAGATGCGGCTTGTAACGGCAGATTAAAATTATTTAATTTCCTAATCAGAATCGAACCGATACGAGAATATATATGGAGCTGAAGGAAAAGTTACACACCTTCATCTGGTATATTGTACCAGCCAAACCACCCCCAAGTCGAATACCCACCCGCCATTCAACTGAATTCAATTTAAAGTTTTAGATATTCTCTTGGCTCTATTGTGTTGGCATAAGGACTTCTATGATGAGTTTTTTTTTTTTTTTCTGGGAGCTACCTATTTTGGACTTTTTTTTTCGTTTGTTCCGATCGTATGCCTTCATCATTCGCAGCTGAAATTGAGGGAAATATTTTGCTTTACTCCCATGTATACTGTACGTCCTTTTGCTGGACGGGCATGTTTGAGTACAAAAGGACTTGTGGATTGACATTTCTTTGGTGAATGGAAATTTTGAAAAATAAAAAAGGAGAAAGAGAAGAGAACAAAACTTTGTATTGAGAAAATCCATTATGGGAATTGACAGGATAATATTTGCTGTCAGTTTCAGTTTTTTGTTAGGAGCTAGGTTTATAGAGCTATGGGGTAAAGGGATATTTTCGTTATTATTTTCAAATTTCAATGAAGGGTATGTTTTTTTGTTTTTTCTTAGTTCATCTTGCTAAACTTGCTAAGGTTTTAATTTTGTAGGATGTGCACAGGTAGATGTGGGGCAGGATCGGCAAAACGCACTTTTGAGAGTCCTTCCTTGGTTGAATTCAATACACATTTATCGTTTTTTCATCTGCATTTGTAGACATCATCCACTCATTTTGTTGTGCTTTCAAAAATTAGCGAGTTAGAATAGTTTTGCAAGATTAAGAGGAAGTATATTCATTCTTGGTGAGCTTTAAGATAAAATATACTTTTCTGCCAAATCATATTGTAATATAAATAAATAAATAAATAGGTAGTTGGCACAACAGGTCCGTAGGGACCCTAGGCCCAGCTTCTCACAACCGATCGTTTTTTGCGAGTTTTTCATTTTTGGGACGAATATGGGATCTAAAATTTTAAATTTTACGCCCAGTCCAAACGGCTAATTGAGAAGCGTTGTATAAGTATAAGTATAAGTATAAGTATAAGTAAAAGTATAAGTATAAGTATAAGTATAAGTATAAGTATAAGTATGAGTATAAGTATAAGTATAAGTATAAGTATAAGTATAAGTATAAGTATAAGTATAAGTAGATACCTATAAGTATAAGTATAAGTAGATATAAGTATAAGTATAGATAACTATAAGTATAAGTACAAATATAAGTATAAGTATAAGTATAAGTATAAGTGTGTATAAGTGTGTATAAGTATAAGTATAAGTATAAGTATAAGTATAAGTATAAGTATAAGTATAAGTATAAGTATAAGTATAAGTATAAGTATAAGTATAAGTATAAGTATAAGTATAAGTATAAGTATAAGTATAACTATAAGTATAAGTATAAGTATAAGTATAAGTATAAGTATAAGTATAAGTATAAGTATAAGTATAAGTATAAGTATAAGTATAAGTATAAGTATAAGTATAAGTATAAGTATAAGTATAAGTATAAGTATAAGTATAAGTATAAGTATAAGTATAAGTATAAGTATATATCTATATGTATATGTATAAGTTTAAGTATAAGTACATATAAGTATAAGTATAAGTATAAGTATAAGTATAAGTATAAGTATAAGTATAAGTATAAGTATAAGTATAAGTATAAGTATAAGTATAAGTATAAGTATAAGTATAAGTATAAGTATAAGTATAAGTATAAGTAGGTATAAGTATAAGTATATGTGTTCAGACGATTTATGAAGTACAACTCTTTTGAATTTATATTGAACTTATAGATGTCGCTACAAAACAATTCTGCAAATTCCCCAAAATGGTTCCTTCTTTTGTTCCCTATTTCCTGTTTTTTGAATTAAGCTTTTTGCTGTAAGCCCTAATCGCTTCCTATTCTTGTACCAACCCGCCTAGAGGTAAGACCTATTGTTATCGAGAAATAAAAGTCAACCCGACATTGATTCAACCCACAACACATTTCTTTCTTTTCATTGAATTACTCAACCCAATTAAAATCTCCCAATTGCACCCGGCAATTGGCAAACCCCACAAAACCCGAGAAACCAGCGCAACCAGAAAACCGGCGAAATTCTTTGGAACCGCCACCTCCCCCCCGAAACATTTGGTCCATGCGAACCGGATTCTCCAAGAGGAAAATATTCATCATTTTTTCTCACACCCAGCCCAAAACCAACGAAAACGTATCATCTTCATCGATCACTGAGAAAATATCAGCGAACGACCAAGAGAAGTGACAACTAAACTCCCTCGCTCCCAAGAGGCCAACATCGCTGTTGCAGTACCATTCAGAGAACACGACAATTAGTCTTCGATTGGAATTTATCAGGTGCGTGAAGTATTTTTTCTTTATAAGTGCGAATTCCCCTTTACCGCGTGTAATTTTTTGTAGTTTTTTTTTTTCGTATTGAATTTACATATACGAGTAGTTTAAATATATAAAAAACGCATATGCATATTGATGGTACAAGAAACTCTAAATAGTTTCGTTCGTGTAGCATAAAATTCTCTCAAAAAGTGCATAAATCAATAATTCAATAGTTTCTTATCTGACAAAATTGCATACAATTCGCGGGTGAGTGCTTTTCATTTCCTTTAATATATATATCTGTACATATATTTGCACGTGTGAGGTCACGTTTTTTTCATTGTTCATAAGCAAATTCAATAAGTACAGATCTGCAATATGTCAATTTTAGCAGCTTTCATTTTTTCAACAGATCAACTAGTTGAGTTTCGCGCTTCTTTTAAAGAAAAACTTATAGTTGATCTTACAGTGTCGTCTTTAGAAGCTTATAAAATAGAATTAAAAGATCTTTGGTTCGAAGTGAAAAGACATTACGAAGAGTGCGTGCGTTCTGATGAAGCTATTTCTCAAAAAACCGAAGATTTTCTTGACATAGTTAAAGCAAAGTATCGCTCTTCTTCAGATACTTACGTGTCGTGTCTCGGTGAAATAATAAGTTCAATCGAAAAGCTTCAATCGATCAAGGAACGAGCACCAAGTCCAAGCTTGGCATTTCCATCCCCCGTCGACACAAGTTCCGCGCACTGTATAAAACTTCCACCTTGTGATACAGAAGTGTTTTTTGGCAATTATTTGGATTGGCCATCTTTTAGAGACATGTTTACAGCCGTGTATGCTAAGCATGCTAAATTAAGTCCAGTGCAGAAGCTTTTTCACTTACGGTCGAAAACAAAGGGTGATGCCTTCCAAATAGTGAACAAATTCTCCCTTGTCGATGAAAATTTTGATGTTGCTTGGAAGGCTCTTAAGGATCACTATGAAAATAAAAGGATCCTCGTCAATAATCAAATAAAAATTCTCTTCAATCTACCCCACATTCAAACAGAATCTGGTAGATCCATAAAGAAACTTCAAACTGATATTAGTGATTCTCTCGTTGCTCTTAAGTCCCACGGGATAGATACTAGTTCTTGGGATTCTATCCTAGTTTTTCTTTGCTCAAGCCGACTTCCGGAAGTAACCCTATCTCTTTGGGAACAATCGTTGAGTCAGCCCACAGATATTCCATTATGGGAGGATATGAGTACATTCCTTTCAAATCGCTACCGCGTCCTGGAATCGGTATATGATATGACTAATGGCAGTAAGCCAAAACAAGTCGTTGCTAAAGTGACACAACCTAAGCAGCCTAATCGTTTCAAGAACGTTAAAACCTTTCACGCAAAACAGAATAAAACTGAGTGTAAAGTTTGCAAAGGTCATCATCCTTTACGGTTTTGCCCCGAGTTTTTAAATATGGATAGTAATAGTCGGATGTCAACAGTTCGGAGTCATAACTATTGTTCTAACTGTCTTGCAATCACCCATACCCACGTTGATTGTAAGAGCAAAAATACATGCTTTCGATGTAACAATCGACATCACACATTGTTACATTCTGACCCAACTCCTGACCACCCCCCTAGTAATGTTCCTTCTACGTCTCAAGATAGCATACACCGAATAATACAGTCCACTACAAACATGAATCATCATACGCTCTTTTCATCTAACCATCGGCAGGCTATTTTAGCTACCGCAATGGTACAAATTGATCATCATAATTCTGAGTTCAATTTGCGGGCTCTCATTGACCCAGGTTCAGAGGTCTCCTTCATTTCTGAAGAGATCCAAAACATGTTGAACTTACCCGTACAACCCATTCATGCGCAAATATCCGGTATGAGTTCAACCATCACCGCCTCCTCCTCTAAGTTGTGTACGTTCACTCTTCGCTCTAATCGTAAGAACAATTTCACTCTTAACGTTCAAGCATTGGTCCTCAAGCGACTTACCGGTCACATTCCATCATGTTCATTTAGCATTGATGACCTCAAAAACCAAATAGATTTCCCTTTAGCCGACCCATTCTTTAACAGAAGCTCGCGAATAGATATGCTTATCGGAGCGGATTTGTACCCTTCGATTATATTAGATGGTGTGAAAACTAAGGTCTTCAACACTCTCATGGCTCAAGAGACCGTATTTGGTTGGATACTATTAGGGCCGATTGATAGGACGACCAGAGATAGCGCTTCTTACTCAACGTTCGTATCCTATTTTAATGAGTTGTCCCTCAATAAGCAATTGGAGAACTTTTGGAGACTAGAGGAACTGCCAAAACCCCCCGCACTTTCCGTAGCAGATCAGCGCTGTCAGGATTTGTATGAAAATACAACCCATCGTGATTCTACAGGGCGTTATGTTGTGGATCTACCATTTAAAGAAAACTTCCCGAATGAGGTAGAGATTGGCACATCAAGAGACATTGCCCTGAAGCAATTTCTGAGGACTGAGAAGCGTCTTCTATCGAAAGGGGAATTTAAGGATCAATATTATTCAGTCATCCGAGAATACCTTACCCTTGACCATATGGAACCTGTTAACTCGTCGGAAATTATAAAATCCAATAAGGTTCATTCGTACTACTTACCTCATCATACCGTGATCAAACCCCAAAGCACCACAACAAAGGTAAGGGTTGTTTTTAATGCTTCCAACCCTTCGTCGAATGGGAAGAGTCTCAATGACGTTCTTTATCCTGGTCCTGTACTACAATCCGATATCACCATACTTCTTTTAAATTGGCGATGTTTAAGTATGTTTTTAACTGTGACATCGAAAAGATGTATAGGCAAATACTTGTCAATCCAAAACATACACCTTTTCAAAGAATTTTGTTTAGAGATGCGCTAGATGAGAGCATAAGGGATTTCCAACTCAAAACGGTTACCTTCGGGGTGAATTGCGCTCCGTACTTAGCAATTAGAACCCTACACCAACTCGCTGACGACGTACAGGAATCTCATCCACTGGCGTCAAAGATTCTTAGACGAGATTTCTATGTGGATGATGTACTGTCCGGCGCTCATGATATCCAAACCGCCCAATCGGCTCAACAAGAACTTGAGTCAGCTCTTTCCTCAGCAGGTTTCAGTCTCCGAAAGTGGACAGCAAATTCTTCGGAATTATTGACAAATCTGCCAAAGCAACACTTGCTTAATGAGGATTTTTTGAAAATCGATCAAAACAGTACAGCAACGACTCTGGGCATCTGTTGGAAGGCCACTTCAGACACTTTTTCTTTCTCAGTCGCTTCAGAGACGTTGCTATGTTCTACAACAAAAAGATCTGTTCTTTCCGTGATAGCCAAGTTGTATGATCCGGCAGGACGGCTTGCTCCGATTGTCATCTCCGCCAAAATCATCATGCAACAGGTTTGGAAAGAGAATACAGGATGGGACCAAAATCTCGAACCTGACACCCAACACAAATGGAAAGAATACCTAGCCAATCTTCCTGCTATACAAACCATTAATATTCCAAGATGGATTGAATATGTCCCATGGGCTCCAACCCAAATACATGGCTTTTCTGATTCTTCCGAGAAGGCCTATGCTGCTGCCATGTATATACGTGTTCAGCATAGTGCATCCTCTTTTTCTTCTCATTTACTCTGGGCAAAAAGCAAAGTAGCTCCAGTACACCCAATATCATTGCCACGGCTAGAATTGCAAGGCGCTGTCTTATTGTCGAATATGGTTCGAGTAGCTCTTGAAAAACTCCATTTTCTTGAGAACCATGAGTTGCTTTTGTGGACGGACTCGACTATTGTTTTGTCCTGGCTAAGCAAACCACCGTGCACATGGAAAACCTTCGTGGCAAATAGGACATCCGAAATAATAACCAATGTTAAAGGTGCAATATGGAGACATGTTTCTTCTTCAGATAACCCTGCCGACCTGGCGACGCGCGGCGTGACACCTGATCAATTACGCGAAAGTCAACTATGGTGGACCGGGCCGAAGTGGTTGCAGCAGCATCCAAGTTGCTGGCCAGTTTCAGTTCCGTTGCCCCCTGATGAGTCTCTAATGGAGACAAAACCTATCAAAGGTTTTTCAGCAATCGCAGTTGACGACTTCGAGCTCATTCTTAATCGATTTTCTTCCTGGCATAAAGCAGTACGAGTAATCAGTTACATGTTCAGATTTTATAATGCAACTCGATTTCGCCAGAGGCTATCTGCCTCCTACTCTATTTCACCTGAAGAGGTCGAATTCACCAAAATCAGAATGATCGTGATGTCTCAAAAGGTGCATTTTTCTCAAGAGTATCATGCTTTATCTCAAAGCAAGTCCCTCAAGCCAAGAAGTTGTCTACTAACGCTTAACCCCTTCTTGGATTCTAAGCAAATCCTTCGACTCAACGGAAGGTTAACATCTTCTACGCTTACTTACAATGAGCGTCATCCAATTTTACTCCCTTACAATGCGTATTTTTCAAAACTGTTTGTTGACTTCGTACATCTACTTTCTTTGCATGGTGAGATTCAGCTCATGATCCGCATAATCCGTTCCGAATTTTGGATTCCGAAGCTGAAAAACCTTGTGAAGAAATGTATCCGTGAGTGCAAAGTGTGTATGATTCACAAGAAAAAAATGCAGACGCAAATAATGGCTGCGCTCCCTTTAGAAAGAACAATTTTTACATTGCCATTTACGAACACGGGAATCGACTTTGCAGGGCCCTTTCTAATAAAAAATTACTATGGAAGGGCTTGTCGTTTGGAGAAAGGATACGCGTGCTTGTTCGTTTGCTTTTCAACAAGAGCAATACACCTAGAAGCGGTTAGTGATTTGTCCACCCAAGCGTTCCTTGCATGTTTTTCTCGCTTCGTTTCCCGCAGAGGCCTTCCTGATCAGATATTTTCTGACAACGGCACGAATTTTGCCGGCGCCTCGAAATGTCTTATTCACGATTTCCGAGACGCTCTTAAAAGTTACCCTAGCACAAATTTTTCGGAGATCAGGTGGACGTTTATACCTCCTGGGGCCCCCCATATGGGTGGATTATGGGAGGCAGGCGTTAAAAGTTTTAAGGCTCATATCCGTAAAGCCGCCGGAAATACGAAACTTACATTCGAAGAGTTCTCGACACTTCTTGCTCGAATTGAGTCTTGTCTAAATTCAAGACCAATTTCCCCTTTATCCAACAACCCGTCTGATATTCTCCCTCTTACTCCAGGACATTTTTTAAGAGGTGGACCTCTACTTAGTCCTCCTGAACCGTCACTAGCGGATAGCTCCTTAAATATTCTCAACCGTTGGCAAAGACTTAAAATTTTGCATCATCAGTTCAGTCACCGATGGAAAGAAGAATATTTGAAGGAGCTCCATAAGCGGAATAAATGGAAGTGTCCGCAAAGGGATATTCAGGTAGATGATTTGGTTGTAATAAGAGACGAACATTTACCTCCTAACGAATGGAGATTGGGTAGAGTTGTCAAGACGTATCTCGGTGGTGACAAGCGAGTGAGAGTAGCGGATGTCAGGACACAAAAAGGAGTAATCACCCGTCCAATTGTTAAGCTGTGTGTGCTGCCCTATCAGCAAGATAAATAACCTTTATCATTTTTTATCTCTATATAACCCTCATATGCATATGCGGCCTAGTGTTAGTTATTTAATCGCATTTAAAGTCAAACATTTGTTATCTCTTTATCGCATTTATATTGAAACATACTACATGCATTTTCTAGTTATTAAGAATACCGTTCTTACTAGTATTAACTATTGTAGTTTACTTTTTTTTTTTTTAAGGAGTGAGTGGAGTCCCTCCGATAAACAAAAGGCTCCCCCTTAGGTTAAGTTTAATTACATTATAGTTTTTTTTTTCGTGCTGACCTTTGTGGAATGTTTAGCAGCAGATGCTGCAAGGCGGCCGGTAATGTTCAGACGATTTATGAAGTACAACTCTTTTGAATTTATATTGAACTTATAGATGTCGCTACAAAACAATTCTGCAAATTCCCCAAAATGGTTCCTTCTTTTGTTCCCTATTTCCTGTTTTTTGAATTAAGCTTTTTGCTGTAAGCCCTAATCGCTTCCTATTCTTGTACCAACCCGCCTAGAGGTAAGACCTATTGTTATCGAGAAATAAAAGTCAACCCGACATTGATTCAACCCACAACACATTTCTTTCTTTTCATTGAATTACTCAACCCAATTAAAATCTCCCAATTGCACCCGGCAATTGGCAAACCCCACAAAACCCGAGAAACCAGCGCAACCAGAAAACCGGCGAAATTCTTTGGAACCGCCACCTCCCCCCCGAAACAATATGTATAAGTATAAGTATAAGTATAAGAATAAACCGAGAGTAGTTCCGTGAAGCAAATTATCGTTTTCACATGACTTTTTTCGTTTTTGGAAATGCGAATGTGTTTTTTTTACTGAATCTTACCCTATTTATTTTTGAAAATAAGGAACATAGTTTTAGTAGCCAATATAATTCAACTGATCAACCTTCATAAAAAGAAAGAAAAAGCTACCAAAAAATTTAATAAATTATATGCGACGACTGATGTGCTACATTATCATTTCCTTATTTGAGACCGCGTACACCTCTATTTCGAATCGCAGTAATGCTTTATGGCTTCTTAGAGCAAACACCTTGCTGTTACTTGATTGTTTACTTTACCACTTTATTACTTCACAAACTTTTGTACTAACGAAAAACCCGCCTAAATTGTGGGCATCTATCTCGGAAAAAATAAATAAAAAAAATAAATAGTTGGCGTAACAGGTCCGGAGAGACCCTACGCCTAGCTTCGTTTTGTTTGAGTTTTTCATTTCTGGAACGAATGGGACGGATCTACAATTTTATGCCGACTCCAAACGGCTAATTGAGAAGCTCTTTCAAGACAGTTATGCTCTCGGATGTTTGTCAGAAGTTCGCGATAAGTAGCGCAGTGGAATAAGTTGGAATTTTGAGTTTTTGCGGGATTCGAACCTCGACCCCTCGCTTAGTAGTCCAACACACTAACTACTAAGCCACTGCGCCTACACCTATCTCGGATAAATTTACCTTTTACACCCTGGCCGTTGGCTAGGCTAAAACAATGCTGCAATCGACACTATCCAGACATATTTTAAAAAAATGCAATCCTTTGTGTACCAGCACCAAACATCAATTACGCCCCATTAGAGCGTATACAAAACATTCCAATCCGGTCCTCATCCTCAGCCACCAGATAATTCCTGGAAAACCTCACATTGCGAACGCTGTTGCAACCCCAATATTGAATTCGTTTCGCCACCACCCTCCGGCTAGGGTCAAATATTTAATCTACCCTTAAATAGAATGTAATTTTTGGAATAACATCAAGTGCATATTTGCACGCTCAATTGTTCTGCAAACACAATGCCTGCCCCTGCACGTCACGTATATGTGCGGGGTGAAAATTAAACGGGGGAGTGGATCGCAATCGACATATGTTAGCATTTCACAGACATCTCTAATAATTTTAAAGTGACATTTGAACGGACTCACCTAGTCTCTTGGATATCTCCGAGTTGTGCATCTTGGGATTGTCCTGGGCGATTTTGCGCCGCTGCAAGCGTGACCACACCATGAAGGCGTTCATCGGGCGCTTGATGTGCTCCTCCGCCTGCCGCTTCGTTGTGTTTTGTATCATCAAACTAAAAAATACATCACTAGAACAAAACGGTTTGGTTGTTGGTTGGTTTGCTTTTGTTTTGTTGTTCAAAGTTATTTTCAATGCCATACACGGTATATGAGAACAAAATGGGGCTCTATGGTGTGTTTGAGGGAGCAAGCAGGACTCTCTATATATATACAGTTCTAACTTTAAACTCTAACGCAATGCAATAGCAAATAGAAAATGACTTAATGCGGATGTGGTGCGCGCATATAGAGAACACAAATCGATGCCGGCATGTGACAACACTGACAAACTATTATACTGGAGGAGATTGCATAATTACCTGGCGCTACTTCCGCTGTTCATCAGGCTCCCCATGTTCTGGTGTAAATTTGTCATCGGCGATGATTGCGAATTGTGATGTGTCGCAGCAGCGTGCGGATGATGCGGGTGCGGATGGTGATTCGAGTGCGGATGATGATGTGAGTGGTTGACTTGATGGGATGCAGCCGAACTCTGATGGTGGAGGGGATGATGATGGGTTGTGGTGTGGTGGTGGAGCGAGGATGATGACGAACTCGTTGGCGGTGATATTGACAGCGATGCCACCGATGAGGAGGGTGTCACTGATGAGGACGCTGATGAGCAGGCGGCAGCTGCTGCTGCCGCTGATGCGTGTAAGCTAAGCGAATTCAATGCCAATTGATGGTTGTGGTGTGAGGTGCTGTGATGATGCGAAGACAATTGACCGGCCGACGACGATGAAGACGATGTGGGCCCGGAAGAGAGGTGGTTTTGCAGCGACTGACCCGTCGATATTGACAGTGGATGCGCTAATGATATCCCTGACAGAGATAGAGATGGTATTCGGTCCATCATTTTGTCCACTTTCTGGAAAGAGAAATGGAAACTGGTGTGAGAATGGAGTCAGGTATGAATTAAAAGGGCTTAGACCATGGAAATGTTCCTATTCCGAGATAAGGTAGGTATGTATTTGCATTACATTAGCGGCCTGGATTTCTGAAAACGGCTAAGTCATATTTTATTCAGGGTTGCGTTAAACAAAATGCAAGGTCCAGAGGCTTTTAACAAATTTTGCTTGTGAATATGGCCAAACGCAACCTCCTTGCAGTTAGATAAAGCATTTAAATTTTGAAAAGTAGGACGTGCTTAAATTAGATTTTCAGGAATGAATTGGTCCCGAATGCAATTCACTGTACTGCTGCAACTCAAGTAGAAACAGTATTTGAGGAAAAATCGGGTAAATGAAATTTTGTTGCTAATTTGATAACCAAGAATACTTTACGAAGGCTTCAGATTTCCATCAAACTATGGAACTGCTAGATTCGAGAAGTATTCATTCTTATAAGTTAGAATTGTTATGAAATTTTAGTATTTAGCTATTACAGCTCGTAAAGGGTCTTTTATTAGCGACTTGGCAACTTCAAACTTTTAGTGTGAACGCACCCTTAAACCGATTACCCCAATGTTAATATCAAAAGAATCAGTAAAATCAACATTTTCATCATGGTCAAGTAGACGAAGTAACAACGTTTATAAATAATTGAAATTTACTTTAATTGCATCTAGACTTTTTTATGGGGCTACTAATAAATGGGGCTGTTAAATCATTGGTTTATCTCTATGCCAATAAGCTGGCGACGTAAGAGAAGCTCAAAGTCAATATTGAACGAGAAATAGTGGCCGTATCGGTCGAAATGGCGGCCGAGTCATCGAAAATTAGGTTCAACGTATCGACCGCTGTATACGTTCCCGTAGTGGACATATGAACGAAGTCATCACCTCTGAGCGCTGTGGTAGATCAATTGGTAAGATGGTAAGTTTCATTCTCGACAGCCGGACTGTCAACTCTAAATGTGCAGTCATACCATGCAAGGAAAGTGATCACAGCTAGTAGAACTTGCAAGTCCCTCTAATATACTATTCACACCCAGCCGAAAACTGGGTTGCCGCGAAAACAGTCTAAAACTTAATCGAAAACAGAAACCAAAGTTTTTTTTTTTTTTTTTTAACCGAGGGTAGGTGAAAATCTTCCAAAGACACTATGAGAATAGCAAGCGCGTGCTCATAGTAGTGTCAGATTTTTACTGACTAAAAACACCACCCTGCGAAAGATTGTTAGATACTGCAACTAAGATATAACTTATCAAGCAATTTTTCTATAACGAAATAACAACTATTGGCATGCTACTTCCCAATGAAAGATCCTGCATGTTCCGCAATTCAGACGCGGTTAATCCTATCTTGCCAAGTCGAACGGTTTCGTTCTTTGTAGTCGGCGCAATAAATTGTTCTCGTCCAAAATTTGTCGGACTGAATTGTTGACATGTCCGATTAGTCGGTTTCTATGCTTTCTCGCGAAGCTTTTTGTTTCAGCTTCAATTTTCGAAATTCCGAGATCTCTGTGGATATCGTCGTTTCTAATATACCATGGTGCTTGCAAAATTTCTCTAAGCACTTTATTTTGAAAAGTTTGTAGAATATTGGCATTTGTTTTCTTGGTACAACCCCAGAGTTGTATACCGTAGGTCCACACCGGCTTTAGCACTTGCTTGTATAGAAGCAGTTTGTTTTCGGTACTGAGCTGGGAATGTTTTCCGAGTAACCAGTACATTTCTCTATATTTGATATCGAGTTCTTTACGTTTCATTTTCACGTGCGAATTCCATTTCAGCTTTGCGTCGAGTGTCATTCCCAGGTATTTGGCCTCGTTTGCAAAGGGTATTCGCGCCAAGTTTAGGAAAATTGGCAACTCATTAGTTTTCTTATACGTAAAATTCACGTGAACAGATTTAGTTTCGTTGAGGGCGATCCGCCAGTCCCTCGTCCATTCATTTACCTTATTCAGTGCGACTTGAAGTTTTGCAGTCGTTTCTTCAATTGTATTACCTACTGCTAGGATAGCGGTGTCGTCGGCAAACGTAGCGAGAGTAGTGCCATCTTCTCTTGGTATATCGCGAGTATATAACAGATAGAGAAGGGGCCCAAGGACACTTCCTTGCGGCACGCCGGCCGAAATTTCCTTAAGCTCAGAGTATTCGTTTCCATGTTTGACACGGAAGAGTCTATTCCCGAGATATGATTCTAAAATATCATATAGGCGTACAGGAAGAACTTGTCGTAATTTAAATTTTAAGCCGTCATGCCACACCTTATCAAAGGCTTGTGAGACGTCAAGGAATACGCTTGAGCATATCTTTTTTTCCTCAAATGCTTTCTCAATTACGTCAGTAATTCTATGCACTTGGTCAATCGTGGAATGCTTGGTTCTGAACCCAAACTGGTGGTCAGGGATAAGATTATTATGTTCTATAACCGGTTGTAGGCGCGTTAATAAAATTCTCTCGAAAACTTTGGATATAACTGGAAGAAGGGAAATTGGTCTATACGACTTTACTTCATTTGGCGGTTTTCCTGGTTTTAAAACCATTATGACCTCCGCAACTTTCCATTGGCTCGGCACGTGTTTTAGTCTGAGCGCGGCATTTATAATATGAAGAAGCTTAATTAATGCTTTTCTTGGTAGAACTTTGAGAACTTCTCCCCTGATCAAATCATAACCAGGAGCTTTCTTAGGTTTTAGGGATTCAATTTCACGTTTTAGTTCCCTTAGCGTTGCACTTGTGAGTATTAAATCGTCGGATAGTAATTCCGCCGCAATAACACTGTCATGAACCGCCCGACCATCGTACGGTTTAAAGGTTTCTTCTAAATGAGCGGCAAAAACGTCCGCTTTTTCCTTATCTTCCCTTGCCCATTCATTCTGATTTATTTTAATTGGCGGCGCGGGGATTTTGGACCTTTTGGTGCCTTTTACAGCTTTCCAAAGTGAATAATTGGAATCTTTTTTCGCCGTTAAACTTTCAAGGTAAGAACCAAAGTGACTCAAGTCCGTCTTCCGATTGCAAATCTGTGTTCCAAAAGTTATTTCTGACACTCAAAATCAAAACTGCCTTAGTGCTGTTGGGAGCTTCATTTAGCGCACAATTGTACTATTTAGTCTTAACCGTTGACGGATCGTGTTCATTTAAATTTCTTGCTGCCAACTGTTCACTAACTTAATTAAATCAAAAGAGTCCAGCAGCGAACTGTGGCTTTCTATTTTTGTCATCTCTCCCAAATTCTACTTCAGAGTTCAGACAGTAAATACACAACAAAGGCGGCTTGTTTAGAAAGACAGATCAACCAAATGTATCATAATCTTATTAGAACCCCCAATCTCGACAAAGTGGACCTCATTAACTGTTGAGCCAAAACAAACCCATTCAGGTGTCGTAAGAAAAATTCCTTCTAACTGCGTTGCTTGATTTTATGAATGAAATCGTAAATGCCCATTCATGATGGATTAGAGGAAGACCCTGTCCTGGCTGCACTCCAAAGTGGGGAGTACATCTGTCAAAATCTACATCACAGGTCTGTGCGCATCCACTTGTTGTTGTGGTTAATTTTTCAGTAACATGATCCATGTTAAAGAACGGCCAGTAAGAGAGTACATATATGACCGCCAGCAGGGTTAGCGCTCAGAATGAATTAATTACAATCCAGCACAATGGCAGAGAACAAATCTCTTACTTAATCAGGTATTACAAATGGACTCTGTGGTGTATTTACGATAATTTATTACAATTAATATCGATGAATGAACACCTCTCGACGAGATATCTGTCCACTATTGATCATCACCCAATTAGTTGACCGCACGTTCGGTAGAGGGCTGTTGTAGTTGTACGTGCCTGACATAAAGTCGTCTTAGCGCTCTCAACTGTGTATATATGAGCTATCTTCGTCGATGGTTGTTGGTTTTTTTTTGGCTTAACTCCCTCCTCCTGGTAGTGGAAGGTGTTTCAGTGATTATGATTTATTGACAGTCGGGGAATTTACTGTCATAAATACAGTACGACGCGATGTTGGTTTATTGTTTTAATCCGAATCCGAGGCATGAGTTGTATAGTCGTTGCGTTTTTTTTAAGGGTCTTCTTGAGCCATTAGGACAAGATGGGTATTATAAAGAAGATTACAAGACTAGATGGTGTGCAAAGTGGCAACGTGGTTGTTGTCTGGGAATGTTTTCATTGGAGTTTGTAATTTTGGCTAATTTACATTGAAAACAAGGAGAAGTTGTTGTTGAGCACTGATCACAAAAAATCATCATTTAAAGCCATCCAGTCGATTTTAGAATTTTTGAAATTTCTTCTATTTTAGCTTAAAAGTTAAATGCTTCTTTTTTTTTAAATTTAGGGATTCTTTGTAAGAATCATTTCTAGCAACTTTGTTTTGTACCTTTGGCTCATTTCAAAAGTCTTCTTGAATTTTTTTTATAAACCAGTCCCAATTCTAAGGTCTAAGGTAGTGGCGTAGCAAGAGGGGGGCAAGTGGGGGGGGGGGGGGCATAGGCCCCGGGCGGCACTTTACTAAGGGCGGCAATTTGGAGCAGTTCATTTTTTTTAAATAAATAATTTATATAAATTTAATAAAAAAATAATTAAAAAAATTGTTTAGTCGAATTTTTTGAGAAAAACTAAGTACGGGATCTTATTTAAAATACCTATATTATCTTTAGTATGTATTTTGATCAAAATCTTTAGAAAGGTTTTTATAATATTACGCAGAAAAAACTGTACCAAATTTTGCAATGTTGTTTGAATATTACTATTGCCTAACTATTAAGCTGAAAACTGACTACTTATAAGTTATTGTTCGGGATGTAGGCATTACTTGGTTTTTAGTGTTTTTTCGAACTTTAAATTGGGGTTTTCGAGATATAATAAAATAAATAAGTAGTTGGCGCAACAGGTCGGAGGGACTCTAGGCCTAGCTTCTCACAACCATTCTTTTTGTGTGAGTTTTTTTCATTTTTAGAAAGAATGGAAGGGATCTTAAATTTAATGCCCATTCCAAACGGCTAGTTGAGAAGCTCTTTCAAGACGGATGTTTCGGATGTTTGTCAGACGTTCGCGAGAGGTCGCACAGTGAAAAAACCCTAAGTTGGAATTTGGGTTTTTTGCGGGATCCAAACTTGGACCCCTCGTTTACTAGTCCAACACACTAACCACTAAGCCACTGCGCCTACACGTTCGAGACATAAGCAGTTTTTAAAATTAGCGTTTTCGGTGATTCGAATTTAAAATTAAGGCCACAATAATTTTGGAAACATAAATTTTACTGTAACTACTCATTCTGGTCAAAACCGTTATCGTATTTTCTTAGAAAACTAAAGAAAACGAAAAAAACTTCTTTTCAAAAATCTATTGTACTATAATGGTACGTTTCGCTTAAATTGTTGGGAAAATTGACGTTTCACCGGGGTGGCGAAATGATCAATCGGGGAAATAGTAAAACCGTCGAAACAATATTTCGTTGAAAAATTACTTGACAACAACATCAGCAAATTGCCAAATGATTTTTGCGAAATGATCAAAAATCATTTAAAAAAAATACGAAATATAAAAACGCCGATTAGTAATCGCGCAATGATTGAAAAATGTAAGGAATAAGAAACAGAATTTTAAATTCACGATTGCAAAATAAAGGAAATGCTTAACGAATAAAGGCAAACAAAGATAAAACTGCCCCGGGCGGCTCCAACCCACGCTACGCCACTGGTCTTAAGCAAGGAAGAAGGCAGCATTTTGTCGAATGACAACTTTAGATGCTTGATTCCCGGTTTCAATTGTATTAAACTCAAATATTTTAAGCCTCAACGACATACACTCGCAAGCCTGATAAACTTATGCAGGATGCACCAACTTAAATCAGACGCTTTGCCGAAACTTTACTCGGCTGATTTAATTTTAAAACTACATTATGTAGGTAGGAGCTTATGTACTATACAACTGCCGACAATTTGGAAGGATTTTAATTATTCACCAGATTTAAACCGGTAGTAAAAATGGATATCCTCGCTTAGGTGTTCCTCCTTATGGCAAAAGGAATTCGCATTCGTACCCATTAGCGTGTGCAGAGCTCTTGCAAGCGATTCGCGTAGTTTTAAATCATCGTTAGATGAATTTTGAGCATCCGGCCTTAAGATCTCTTGCTCTCATGTAGGAAGAGCATTTGCCTGCCTTTTTGTATACAAACCACTTTCAACTTTGTGTATGAGATCCAGAAAGCTCTATAAGATTATCGCTGTATCACCGGTAGGTTGATATGCGAAGTTATTTGCAGTTTGGTTGGTATTATACCTATGGTTTGAAGCCTATTTTCCCGAAAGATATTCATCCTAGCGACTAGTAAAATAATTATAACCTGCCTGTGATATATCTGTCGAGCAGCTGATTATGTGATTCCTCAGCCATTTGGGTTTTTCAAACAACTTGGCATGGATGCGGATGTTGAGAAAATTTTTCTTAGGTATAAACAATATCGATTTTTAAAGTACATATAAAACTACCAGTGGCCAAAATTTACAGAGTGATGCTAAAATGAGACGAAACACAAAACTTGTTCCAGCATTCTCTGTGCTGATGCAGACGTTTTTTTTTGGGGACCGCTACTTTTGTTGACTTACCTACTGGGACATAGAATTATTTTTCTCGGAATTCTTCAAAATCAGTTAAATGATGAAAGGAAGCTCTTTACGACAGTCGTTGTCGTAGCTTGCGGAACGTTCCGCGAATGAATTAGAAATTTGAATTTCTTCCGCGTTTAGGTAAACAACTATGTATGTATTTTTAGTACAACTAGGCCCCAAAATAAAAAAAAAAAATGTTAACCAATTACCTACAAGACAAAGTATAGGTATACCTTAAATAACACAAGGCATGCCCTAAAATGGTGATACAAACAGCAGCATTCAGGGGTTTTTGTAAATAAATTCGGCTTCCTGAACCTGATGCTACACTATTCCTATTATTCCCAAAAATACGAAAAAAAAAATCTGACCAAGAAACCCAAAAAAAAAAAAAAAAGTCCAAATTAAGAACGATGCTTGCACAATTCCCCAAAGGAAGAGCTATTTCAGCAAGCCTTCAAACGATATGCCAATCGATATAGCACTACTACCAACATCCACCGACTAGGTACCTACCACTGATTGTGTAATAAATTTATTTAATCCACTCCTGAATTCCATTCCCTTAATCATTAAAATTGATATTTTCAAGAAGACACGGGGAACACAAAAATAAAAATAAACTACCGACACCCACTACAAAAAAAAAAAAAAATAAAAAAAAAAATGGCCATTTGAACATCCGAATCTGTAGTTCACCATAGGCAGGTATCCTTTGGTTACTTCTGCTGGCACAGCGACCGACAGCGGAAAAAATGGAAGCATTTCATTTTTATTCCATTCTGTACACTGTTTCTATTGTTCACGCGAAGAAGAATGACAAAACATCCGTGCAGAGAGAAGCGATATACGCCAAAGCAACAAACAAAAAAAGAATATGAAAAGAAATATTATCACGCGACCAATTCAAAAACAGCAGGACATTTCTTACAGCAGAAGCAGAAGCGCACAGTGAAGCCATGTTGCGACCATGGTCACGATGCGCGCTGTTGTCGCCCGGTTAACTTGCCCGTTCGCAGATATAAGAGAGAGAAACGGTGTGGATGTGACAAACGAACAAATGGGAAAATTGCCAATTTTTATTATGCGCTTCATAAAAGTGGAAACTCCATTCAATAAGGATTAACCCAGTGGTTAGTCTACGTAGCCGTGAGTTTCGATATTAACCACACGTATATCCTATAGTGGACGGGGGACTTTAGCAGAGTATACGGCGACTGTGTTGGTGTGTAAATGATGAGGATGACGATGTTCAACCCCCTGTGAATATAGATGGATTAAAAAAGACAAACAATATCGCAAAGGATTTTAATTCAATGACACATCAGCTTCAGGCGCGGTGCATCTGTATCATAACGAGAAATTAGGTAATGGCCCACTTGAGCTGGGTGTCGGAAAGAAGCCAGAGTGTTTGTTCTAAATCGTTATGACTCATGATACAGGTGGAACATCTGCAAGTGATGTGGTAGTGATTTTTTTTTTGTGCAGCCTAGGACCTATACCCAATAAAATGTATTTACCTATATGTATAATGAACTGAGGGAATGGGACACGGGTGCATGTGCATATTACTTTTAACTCACCTGAAAAATACAAAAAATCTGCATCTAATAAAAATAATTATTATGCCATCGCCATCACTCCTCCACCTCCAATGCATCTATATGTAATAAAACTTAGTTGATATTTTGTGCGTTAACGTATAACTCGAGAACGGATGGTTCGATTTTTCACGATTTTGGACTTAATGGTTTTGTATTGTCCCAAGGAAGGACATAGGTCTCGAAAGCATCGTGTTAAGGAATTGACTTAGAGGCTGAAAGTTTGTAATGGGGAAAAGCATTTTAAAAAAATAAATTGGATAGAAAAACGGAAACGGAAGGCGTCACTTAAAAAATGACTTAAACTATTTTATTCATCATTTTTAAAATTATTTTATTGATTGATTTCGGTGATTCCAAAATAAATCTGTTTGAACAAAAATGTCCCAATGCTCGGAATTATTAATTTCATTAAATTAACAAATTTGGACGGAACGAAGTTCTCTGGGTCATCTCGTAGAATACAGGTAACAGTTTTCTATCTTCGACGCCGACGCTTCCTGTTTGCGAAAGGACATTTTTTTTTTGTCGTTTAGAAATCGTTGCTACCATTTTTTTTTTGTATGTTAGAAAGTAAGCTCTTTTAACTATTTTTAGAAAATAGAAAATTTTCAAAAATCTACGCCCATGCATTTCTTCCGAGTTTAAGGGCAGGGACCATACACCTAACCTAACACTGTTGCAGAGCCTAATCGCCTTATAGAATGCGATGCGGGTCGTTCTATAGCCTATGAGTCCAAAGATTTCAGCGGAATTTTGTTTTTAATAGTTTTTATGAGAACTTAATGCTGTAAAGGATAACTGCAGGACCATTTTGTCAGATATATGTATGGACAACTAGATACAACATTTTTGGGGAGTACCGGGGAGTACAGAACGAAAATGAAGAAGTTTATTTCTATAGCGAAACGTTTTTCAAATGGGACGGTTCGATGTTGAGCCTGTGGCGGCCATTTTGTTTTGGTAAACCCAGTCTAACCTGGTGTTTATTATTTAGACTTTAGTATCAAAATAAGTGTTTGCCAGTGAAAACGATTTTCAGGATCCGTAAGAGTTTTTATTTTTTTTAACGCGATTAATTTCGGTTAAAATCGAACAAAATCTGTATGAAACATCCAGAAAGTAAAATTTGTTTTGCATTTTACTAGGTAGAGAAATGTCAAGGCATAATAAAAATAAATCAATCCGAAATTGAAAAGTGGAGTACAATTTGACGTTAAAGAGTACCGGAGTAGGGCAGACGAAAAAGAAGTATACAATACTCCTATTGTATAATACTATCGGCAATGCTGCTTCGAATCTGCCCTCTTTCTTGTAGGTATTTCAAAGCGCAAACGAATAGGTCTTCTGCTATTTCTGGCTTCCTTAAGTATGTTTCTTAAAATTTTACGCCTTCGTTAGGTCAGACAATTGTCTACAGAAAGTTGTTTAAGCATTCAAACTTACTTAGCATATATGCTGATTTTCCCGAAAGTCGGACATGAAATAAAGCTGTGAATAGATCAAATGAATAATAAAAAAAGTTTTCCTTATATAAAAATAAACAGAGGTAGGTCTTCCCCTCCGTTCTTATCACCATTTGTCGGGCTTGTACTCGTCGCTCAGTTGGCGCAAGTGGTAGTCACTTGGTCAATTGGAGAAAAATCGAAATGCAAGTTCATTTCCTGACAGGGGAAAAACTGAAATGTCTTTCCATTCAAAAGTGCACGACTGGGTCCAACAGTTTTGTTGGTTGTTTTCTTATTTTATTATATAGGTAGGAACAGACCTGAGAAGCAATGCTAGATAAAAGAAACTGTTCATAAAAAATAGGAAAATGAACAGTATTAAATAAAATTTACTCTTGGGTTATTCATCCGATATGACAGTAAGTAGGTACCTACATATAACATTTGAGTTTTTAAAAAATATTGCAATGTTTATTTTGAAAAGCACCTTTTTTTAACTATATACCTAAAAACTGATTATAAGTTATTGTTCGCGATACAAGCATTACTTGTCTTTTTTAAGTTTTATCGAAGTCGAAATTGGGGTTTTCGAGATATGTGCAGTTTTTAAAATTAGCGTTTTCGGTGATTCGAAATTTAAAGATGCAAATTTAAGGACGCAACAATTTTTGGAAGAACATCAATATTACTCTAAGTTTGCATTTTTGTCAAAATCGTTATTGCCGTTTTCTGGTAAACTAAGGAAAACTAAATTTAAAAAAACATGACTTTTTTCAAAAATCCTATTTACGATAATAACGAGAAAAACTTATTCATTAAGTTGGAAATGACCACATTACCTTAGAATTTAAGTTTTGTTCCAATCGTATGGACCGTTTTTGAGATATGACCAAATTTCAAAAGTACCGTTATTCGAACTCTTACTACGTAATGGAGAAAGGAAAAAAAAACCTATATAGCATTTTCCTATGATGATGAAAATCAAAGGGCATTTTTTTAAAAAGATGTTATTTCCTAATGTTTATATCACAAGAGCTACCTACTTTTAAAAGCGTTAAATAAAAGATTTACTTTCGAAAAATGCTTCTTATAAACTCCTTTCAGTTGACGATGCTTAACAGCGTTGCCAGACGGTCAATATATTTTCCTACAGATAACTCTGAAAAAACCCCATTTTTGACCACTTTAAAAAAAAGGACCTTTTTAGGGTTCCGTAGCCAAATGGCAAAAATCGGAACCCTATTAGATTCGTCATGTCTGTCTGTCTGTCCGTCCGTATGTCACAGCCACTTTTCTCCGAAACTATAAGAGCTATACCGTTGAAACTTGGTAAGTAGATGTATTCTGTGAACCGCATTAAGATTTTACACATAAATAGAAAAAAAAAAACAGTAAATTTTGGGGGTCCCCATACATAAAACTGAAACTTAAAAAAAAAAATTTGTTCATCAAACCCATACGTGTGGGGTATCTATGGATAGGTCTTCAAAAATGATATTTAGGTTTCTAATATAATTTTTTTCTAAAGTGAATAGTTTGCGCGAGAGACACTTCCAAAGTCGTAAAATGTTGGTCCCCCCCCCCTAACTTCTAAAATAAGAGAACGATAAAACTAAAAAAAATATATGATGTACATTACCATGTAAACAGTAAACTTCAAATGAAAATTTTTTGAACGAGATCTAGCCAGTAGTTTTTTTTTATACGTCATAAATTGTAGACCTCAATTTACCTTTAATACAATCAAGAATCAACTCAAAAAAAAAAATCATTTAATTTCATAAACATAAACCTTATACATAAGCCCTGAACCATTATTTCCTAATAATAAATGATATAAAAATACACTATTATTAAAATAGGTATCGATCAAAGTTACAACGAACTACAAGAACTTTTATGTTATGGTACTTGCTGTTTCGGAACCCTTCATGAGCGAGTCCGACTCGCACTTATCTTACTTTTTTCATTATTTCATAACGCAAAATGTCAACGCATTGTAATTGATTGATTATTTAACTGCATTTTAAAATAACACACACATTTTAAGGTTACCAAAGAGAAAATTATAACGAGCGAAATTAAAACATATAAATTAGAATACAAACAGATTTACCCCTAAACAATTTCTCCCCCTTGTAAAAAGCGCGCTCTGAACAGCGTGCTCACATCGTTCTGAATCAGTGTAATCGCTGCAGAATTCTAAAAGGTCACATGAAAAAATGTCAATGTGAAAAAAGTGTAACTTCTGAATACTGCATAAGTTTCGCATTTTTGAACGATATTTAACAAACATTGGCTCTCTAAACACTATAAACGATTTTTATTTATAAATAATACCAATTGAAACATTTTTGAAGCGCATTCTCCCACTAAAAAAATATAAATAAATATAAATTGGTGGCATCTCTCAAAAAAAGGGCCAAATTGCAACTTTAGTCGCATGACGGTCACACTGACTTTTGATGTTTTGATGTTTTTCCTGTTTTTTTCTCTGTCAAAATGTGCCTGTAGGTATTTATGTAGACTGTAATCAGCTTTTTACTCAGCCTGCTCAGTCAATTCATTCTGAGCTCATAGAATGCGATCTGATCTGATCTGAAAAAAAAAAAAACACAAATTCGACTTCTGATGTGTCTTAAAGCGTTGCTACTTTGCTGCACCTGCAATAGCAGTAGATCTACTGCACTTTTCGCAAAAATTAAATCTGCTGCCACTAAATCCAATCTACTACACTTGTTTGGTTTGATAAGCCCTCTCTTAGACAGCTGTATAAAACTGACATTCAAAATAACCGCTGCAAAGAACGTCTGATGGAAGCCAACTTAATGTGAAATTGGCCACATTCTCTTTTGAAATGAGTTGACCTTGGCTGATTTCATTCAGGATATCATGAATCAAATCTCTGTCTATGTTTCTGTTATTTTCTTGTTTTCTGATAAACTAACGGGATTCTGACTCTGAGAGCTTATTTGAAATTTAAAACATGGATAAATATTTATTGAAAACCACAAAAAAGTAAAATTGTTCTGACCGTAGTGCTGCTGCAGAAAGTTTTCAATTTTAAGCCAATTCAAAAATAACCTACAAAACAAACTTAACGTAAATACTCTTGAAAATGTAATTTGTTGTAAGGAAATAAAATGTCTGGATACCGTCAGACTCTCCTTGGCTTTTATAGTACTTCCAAAATTTTAATTTAATTAATGGAACGTTTAGAAAAAAAACATTAAAGTGATTATTTGTATAGCTTAAAGCAATTGATCTTTGTTTTTTGTATAATAAAAAATCTACTGCGGAAATATCGAAACTACTGCATTTTTTTTTTAAAGATATACTGCGCCCCTCTCTTTTTGAAGTGGCAACGCTACTGAGCTAAAAAAGAAACACGCCTATAGATCACGTTTAACATCGTGCTACAGTGAATTAAGGATTTTTCAAACCTACCCATCAGGTTTGAGGTGACGCAGTGGATCTCGGTCGACCTTTAGCGGATGGCAATGCGATTGAATATGAATTACTTGAATCATTGTGCGATGTGTTGCTGATGTTTAAAACAGTTGAACCTTAGACCTAAGCCACATATTAATCATTAAGAGAAAATGCTCTTTCAAGTGATTGCTTGCACAGAGTTATCCTGACAGTTCATTTCTCATACACACATTTCTTTTCGAAGGAATCTATTTGTCGCCTATCCAGGAGGTAAGTCTTCCACTTCGTCTCGTCAATTAAGTAATCGCCTAGCACTTTTGCCCACTGAACGATGATCTCTAGCCCACCAAGCATGGAATACAACAGGGGGAATGACATAAATGTTGTGGACATTTATATTTCTGATCGGTGGACATTCCAAACCCTTTCGCGCTCAAAGTGCATTTATGACGGAAGCTCGTTCCATTGCCTCTTGCTCCCGAAGCCAAAGCGACTTCTTTCTATAATACAATGACATATTTAGCTTCCGGTCCAGTTGCACTCCTTCCTTATTTCAGCCTCTTTATCGGCCACTTAAATCTGAGCCCTGCTTCTATGAATCTCACCTACGCGCTATAGCCTCCGCTCTTTTGTGCTACTGCGATGTCATTTTTCATGCAGCGGAAATAAAATTTCAATAACTGTCCGAACGGTAATATTTCTATCAAAAGACCAATAGTCCCATAAGGCACACCTATCTTCATTTATAATTAATAGATACCATTCGATGCCAATTCGAAGGCTCTCCCCTCTTTGTAATAAATTCCGGCAAATGCCTACCACACTTCCACTCTGTCCGATATGCTAATCAGCTAATCACCAATTTAAAGATGTTCATCAAAAACATATATGCGGCCTACTAAATTGTCCACGAAATACAGTTCCCCTTTATAAATGCAAATGTCTATCCTATACCTACACCCAACCCATGTATCTGGACAAAGGGAAGCCTCTATCGGTTCCAAAATGTCTGGACCGGTCGTTCTCTTACTATACGCTGTGTCGTGGTCGTCCCTTCTAATGGCAATATTTTTTTATGGCCACCGCTATCAATACAGAATGCACTATGTGGGCCCCATTCGAAAAAAAAGCAACTCAAAAAAACATATACATTATAGGTATAGATGGAACATTCAATTCATTAAAAGGGATTAAAGAATCTCGTTATTATTCTTGTCTCTGGGTGTCGTTTCATTTTTCTCTTTCATTAACTTTTATCCGCACACAACCGAAATTCCATAAAGACAGATCGTAAAATTATGATCACCTACACCACCTGCTGTGCGCTTCAGTATCGGTCTCTGGCTATTGATCCCGATTTCGGAGACAGAAGACAAAAAAGTGTATCCAGCCGATCTGCGAGGTCCCGCGATGGACATTACACACAATTTTATATCCACTTACGATTGCGCGTCGTGTCGCGTGGTGAACTAACCAAATTGTGAACAACCGGCCAAAATGCCCCCTGGTGGTCATAATTAAATACTTTCACACTCGAGAACAATCGCAAGAGCACGACTTCCTTCAGAAGTGTTTATTTTTTTAATTAAAAAAAAAGAAAAAGAAAAAAAAAAAGAGAGATAAAAATGAAACCCCACCAGGAGAATGAAGAAGCTGGCTTCCTCGTCCCTATACCCCTACAGCACAGACTACATACTGAGGTCTGTGGATCGAAAAATGAAGATGAAAAAACCAGCAGCGATTGGGGAAGGACAACTCTGTGAAACTCAGTGGAACTCTGTGAAACAGTTGTGTGCGATGGGAACAATGATGTACGCGTTTCCAGAAGCCTACACAAGAATGCGAGTCTGTTCGCAACAGCAGCAGGAGGAGGATCATCACTCTATATGGATGGTGTTGCATGCATAACGAGTGATGAGGAAACAGGTTGTTGTTGTGGTTAGTGTGTGATTAGACCTGTAGCGGCCACAAGTTTCAAATAAGTTACGCGTTGTATATATTCAAGGGGGTACTTATTTCCACGAACATGTTTATCAATGCGTTGGGCTGTTCAATTGAGGGTTGGGGTGTACGTTCTAGACATACCACAGACTCGGATCTCATTGGTAGTGTTGACAGTTGGGCACGCACGACGAGCTTAGGAAAGTATTGCGTAATATTGTTATAGCCAGCACGACACGGTTTCCTCACCTCAATTTTTTTTTTATAACAAGACATGGCTATGACTAGATTAAAACAGATTGAAAAACAGTTGGTCAAATTGTTCATGTTACAATCGACGTATTAGTATTGTAGATGACCGAACGTTCCGACTTCCGAGTCGCCAACATCGACTGGGACCAGTAGCTTCATGTAGTCAAGGTAGGAACGCGAAATACTTTCAGCCGACTTGATGATAAATTGCCAAATGGAGTATAAAATATCTTACCGTTTTAAAATTGGGTGGGCCATCTAGTAGTTTGTTTTTAAATCATAGGTTATTTTGACACTGATAGTGCTGTTTCCCGCTCAAAATCGTGACATACATCTGCAAAACGAAATGAGTCGCTTTACACTTGAACAACGTTGGGAAATATTGAAAACTTATTTCCAAAGTTATCTCAAAATCAAAGCTTGTAAGTCGCTGTCGCGAAGAGCTGCGGGTTCTTGGCGCGCAGCACAACGTAAGACTATGCTGGGTCCCTGGGCACAAAGGTGTGTCTGGGAATGAAAAAGCTGATGAGCTGGCAAGAAAGGGATCCTCCCTTGAACTAAACCAGGCCGACACCACAGTAATGATTCCCCCCTGTAATCTCAGACAGGCGATTGGGAACAGAATACTAAAGGCGACAATTGAGAGATGGAGCAAACTAGAATCCTGTGTCATAACCAGGAAAATGTGGCCAATCTACAACAAACAGAAAACGGAGAAAATCCTACAATTGAGCAAGAAATCATTGTCCTTAGTTGTGGGCATTATCACCGGACACAATACACTGAAATACCATACCAAGAAGATGGGAATCAGTTCAGATGACCTGTGCAGAGGATGCGGTGATGAGGAGGTGCATGAGGACACCCCACACTTTCTTTGTCACTGTCCAGCACTCTGTCACATAAGAAATAAATTCCTTGGCAGTTATTTCTTCGAGGATTTAGAGGAACTCTCAAATAGGTCCATTAACGACCTACTAAAATTTGCAAATAAAACGGACTGGTTTTCTAATCCGTATAGGTTTTCCATAGGTTTCCAGTGTATGGGGGCAGTAAACCCCTAGGGCATCACAACGGATCTACATTGATCTAAGTGTGGCACGTACAGGTTCCTGTTCTGCCAACCCGCTAACCCAACCTAACCTAACCTATTTCCAAAGTGAATGCTCTGTAGCCCAAACAGTGCGTTTTTGAAAAAAAGTGCGCGTGCCCACCGCGCCTGCTGTGTGCAAGTTTGTGCAACAAGTTCGTGACTGGTATTCTAATGGACAATACTGATCGTTCCTGTCACGTCACGGTGCGCATAGGCGAGAATGTGGCTTTTGCAGCCGAGAGTGTGAGACTCAATTTACGAACATACAATTTTTATTAAATGGCGTTAAAGAGCTATGTTAATCAATTTTTTTTACTTAAATTAAAGACATGGATTTGGACGACCTCTGGTTTGTGCAAAATGGCACGCCTTGCCAAACACCGCTCATGCCACAATCGATCTTTTGCGCACGCAATTCCCAAATCGTATGCTATCAATCTGTCTTGGCGATGTCAACTGAGCGCCTCGGAGCTGCGATTTGACCCCTTTGGATTTATTTGTGAGCAACCGTGAAGGACCGATGTTATGCCAACAATTCGCAAATGATTCCAGCACTTAAGGTCAATATCATCCAAGTAACCCATAGCCTACAGCCTGAAACCATCAACAAGGCCTTGGAAAATTCGAGGGACAGAATCTACAGCGAAGCCAGCCGAGACAGCCACTTGAACGACGGTGTCTTCCATAATTAATGGGAAGTTTTGGTCGTAGTAATAAAGCCATAATACATGGGGACAGAAATAATTTTGTTCATTTTATTGCATTTTCAAAAAGAAACTTGTACTTGGCCCACCCTGTATAACCCCAGCCTCTCGAGCACCCATGCATCATGTAAGGAAGGTGCGGAACTCCCACTAAATACAATTATTGAGGGTATCAGACCACCTTTGGCCGTTGCTAGAAGGGTTATCTTTGAGAAAACCTCCAATAAAGCAACCACAAAATGGTTACAACTAGAGGGGCACAGATCTCAAAGGCACTGTGGCCCGCTCTAAATCAGAAGAAGTCTGAAGAATTAATCAATCTCAGTAGAACAAAGTTATAAGATTAACGGTAGGAATACTCTTTGGACACTGCCTTCTAAGGAAGCATGCCATTAGACTAGGCTTAGCTATTGCGGATACATGTGAGGACCTACAAGCTACGGAAGATATCTCCACCCTTCTATGCGAGTGTCAAGCAATTGCTCGGAGTAGAAGAAAGCACCTAGGCAGGTACTTATTTAATTATTATCATTATTTATTATCATCAAAGAACAAAATCTTTCATTGACCATCATAAGACCACAAAAATTAAAATATAAAGTTACATAATTATGATACAAAGTAAACGTAAAGCAAAACAACTATGAATGTACATTCTCAAGTAATTTTCTTTTTATAGAGGAAGCTGGCAAGATGAAATCGATTTAAATGGCATTTGCATTATATGCTGACGTTAAACCATTAATTCATGAAGATAGACCGTATTTTGTACGAGAGTGGCCTATCCTTTGCCGTCTCAACCTTAGAGAATGGCAACGAAGTCGACGTCATTGCAACTCACTTCAGCAAGGCCTTTGATAAGATTTCACACCAGTTAATTCTCTTCAAATTGTCTGCCCTCGGATTTGAACCTATATTGATAAAATGGGTATCTTCTTACCTTGAAAACAGGTATTATAGCGTTCGCTTTAGGTCTGTACTTTCGTCCTCCTTCTTAGCAACATCTGGTGTCCCACAAGGCAGCCATTTAGGTCCCCTTCTCTTCATCCTAACGGTAAATGATCTTGAGAAGGTCATCAAACACTCGTCCCTCTCGCAGATGATAGCAAAAGCATCTCTTCACCTCAAGACTCCTGTCTCCTTTAAGAAGACCTCGATCGTTTTTCGGCCTGGTGCCTCAAAAATTGCTTAGAACTCAACATCCCCAAATGCCAATCCATTACCCTATCACGCTAGCGCAACAAGCCCCCTCCCCGACTTTACCTTCTCCCCGGTCAACCAATCTCTCTCGTTCATTCTCTTTGCGATCTTGGCATATTGTACGACAGGGAGCTAAATTTTCGTTCGCATATTGACGAAATAATTCGTAAGGCCAATTCAACACTCGGTTTTGTTAAACGATGGTCTAAAGAATTCTCCGACCCTTACGTGACTAGATCTCTCTATATCACCTTAGTTCGTCCCCTTCTTGAATACGCTAGTCAAGTGTGGTCTCCCTTTCATCGAGTTCATGCTCACAGAATTGAGAGCGTCCAACGTCGCTTTCTTCGATTTGCCCTCCGAGGTCTGCCTTGGGACGATCCTTTTGTCCTGCCACCGTACACAGACCGGCTCAATCTCATTAACCTGAATACCCTTGAGGAACGCAGAGACGGAGGAGGGACATACTTTTCATTTATCGTCTTCTCTCAAGCTCCGTCGATTGCGCGTCTCTTTACAACTCTATTATCTTCAACACAAACCCCCGTAATTTACGTTGCCATCAAACCACCGTACCTTATATGGCTCCAATGAACCAATCTCCCGCATGCTGCGAAAGGTTAATTCCAACCTTTCAATTTTCGATTTCAACCGCAGCTCTGCCCACCTCAAACTTGATCTCCTTCACCACTCTCCTTATCTTTAAGTCTAAGTTTTAAGGCTTTTCATGTCTTAGTTTTAAATTAATTAATTTTAACCTAGATAAATAAGGGGGTAAGTTGCTAAAATCAAGCCAAGGAAGTCCTCTAAGAGCGAATCTTAAAAATCTTTTTTGTATAGATTCAATTCTTGTTATAATATGAACTCTATAATATGGACACCACACAATAGAGGCATATTCTAACAAAAACCGCACAAAAGCGATATACAAGGTCTTGAGAACATAAGCATTCGAGAACTCACAAGCATATCGCCTTAACATTCCCCATGTTCTGTTTGCCTTGTTTGTGATGGACTCAACATGGTAAGTAAAGAGAGCTTGGTATCTAAAAAACACCCAAATCTTTGATTCGATAAACACGGGGAATGACAATACCATCAAAGGAATACGGAAACATGATAGGAAACTTACAGCGAGAAAATGTTATGACAGAACACTTCGAAATGTTTAAAGAGAGGTTGCTTTTAGAGCACCACAGATGAAATTTCTGAAGATGTGAATTTAAAAGTTGGAAAGGACGATTATCATTACCCGACACATAAGTCTTAAAGTCATCCGCAACAATCAACAAAAAGCATTCAGGTAAAAATTGAACGATATCATTTACAAACAGGATAAAGAGTAATGGTCCAATATGACTTCCTTGGGGGACGCCGGAGGTTACAGATATATTTTTCGAAATATGACCACGAAACTTTACATTTTGGAGTCTATCCGAGAGGAAGGAGGAAAGCCAATTTAAAAAGAAGACTGGATAACCCAGTTTTGTAAGTTAATATATCAACAATTTATGGTAAACTCGATCAAAAGCTCTGCTAAAATCAGTATAGATAGCATTAACTTGGTTACCTTTACTGATTTCAGAAACAACGAAATTCGTGAATACTAAACGATTTGTTATAGTTGACCTCTTTTTAACAAAGCCATGCTGATTATTGATTATTAATTTCTCGGTAAACTAGAGTCAAACAATTTTGGTATAGAAGATTGCTTATATACCTCTATAGTTTTCAATTTTATTTTTCCTTCCAGACTTAAAAATGGGAACTATAAAAGAAGTTTTCCAAGCAGATGGGAATGCGCTAGTACGTAAAGACAAAAAGATATGGCATAGAATTTTATGTAAAGGAAACGCACAGTTTTTAAGAAAAATAGGCGGAACTCCATCTGGACCAGGGTTAAGGCTAGAATCCGAAGACGCTAAAGTTTTGAAAACATTGTCTTCAGAAAATTCTATATTATTAAAAAAGTAGTATGGGAACCATCAATATAATCAAAAAATTGCTCATCTGTCAACGAGTCATGGTTCGAATATACTGATTGGAAAAAAAATTGCAAAGTTATTACAAATAGTACCGGGAGAATAATCAAGATGTCTCTCAAAAGAGAGTGCGGCTGGAAAACCATCACTTCTGTTTTTTGAATTGATAAATTTCCAAAATCTATCAGGCCTAGAACTAATACTATTCTGTATTTCATTTACATATATAAGGAATGCATGGTAGAGAGACGTTTTCAACTCAGACTTAAGCCCTCGAAATATAGCGTAGTCCTCATTCGCCTGACTACAACGCCATTTTCTATATGCTCGATTTTTTAATGTTTTTAGGTTGCGAGTAATATCGTTGTCCCAAGGACATGAATTAGTATTATTTTTTATGCGTACAACAGGCACATATTTGAAAATAACTAAATTTGGGACCATGGTCAAATTTTGTAGGGGAATTGATTCTTCGGGCGATTTGGTTTAGGATTTGAACCGTAATGGTTCCTTGGGGATGGCGATGGGCCCACTTTGGTGCCTGGTTTTTTGTGATGATCTCACAACTCACTCAACCTAACCTAACCCAACCTAACCTCCAAAATGCAATGGGTGTGATCGAGAGTGACGGAAAGTACCTAAATCCAGAATAACAACTCGCTTCAAAACATAGACGGACGACAGCGACCCGTAAGATCTTCAGGGAACACAAAAGTGAGTTTTTACTTTTTAGGAAAAAGAACAAAGGGACACAAGAAGATACACATCCGAGAAATAGAGACCTGCTATCCAAGATCACTGGCTCACAAGTAGAAGAATACCTCCACTGACTTAGAATGGACAACTATGGACGAAGTTACCTAATTACTGGACTAACTGGAGCGGCTTGTTAGCAAAAGCCTCCATATTCACACCGATCTGTATCTGTAGCGCTATCTATAAAAAGGTAAGCAGCAGTATAGGTGCGGTTGCGTAAAATTTTACAAAGGTGTTTACTCTATTCTTTTTATCCCTATCTACACTTTTACTTTGTTGAGTGCTCAAAATGCTGGTGTCTGACCACACCCTTTTAGTCGTAAGCGTACTTCCAATTATGCTATACTAATTGTGGGTACGGTGAAAGACCATTCATGAAGCTTAATTCGAATGGAGGAATCGCTCTTCATCCATAAGCAACTCATCCATGGCAACCTGAGTGACTTACGGACAACTCATCCACAAAAGTGAATACTGTCCGGTAATAAGGCCTTCGGTTCTAAAGATTTCAAGTTTTATAAAGTTTCTTGGAAATTAAAAAACAAAACAAATTAAATATAGATAGATCTAAGGCCAAAAGGCAATTATTTTAAGGATATTGTTAAGTTTAGAGCGCTCGCTAAGAGGCAGTAAGCTAGAATAAGATAAATGTTAGCCTTAAATTAGATTTAATCGTTTTTGTCTAGTATGTAAGTTTAATTAAAGATCCAAATAAAAAATGAATTTAAAATGAAAATGAAATAAGGCCTTCGGTTTTGTATTTCTTTACGAAAAGAGGAGTAATTCCCCGCAACTTTACAACTACTCTACGACTCATCTAATGGTAACTTATCAACTAATTCCAGATCGCTGAATATGGGCATGCCTCGAAAGCCAACAGCTGCGTGGAAATTATCCATCGTGGATGAATTGTCCATTAAAGTGGTTGCTCAATGTCCTTATTTCAGATGTAACGTAGACAAGTTGTACGTATACGTACATACATGCATCAGATGGAGTTAACTTCGAACACAAAAATGTCTCCTGTTTTTTGAGTCATGCTTTGAAGACCTCTCGTTAAAAATGTTCTTCCATCTACGATCTACATCACAACCATGCTCACATTTCTCATCACTCGTATTTCACTTTAGGAACAAACAACAAGCGAATTAGTCTGGCAGACTTGGCTCAGTGGCACGTGCCCTATAATGTAACTCTATACCCCATTGTTGTCACAACAGCAGTTTGCTTTAATTTTTAATTCGCTCGCGAGCAAAGCAAGACCATCAAGGCCGTAAGAACTCCCGCGTGTACACCAAGTTCCACTCTATCAATTAATTATACGCCTCTTATGACGACAGAGTTCTTTGTGTGCGCCTTTTGTCCGCCACTGCGGCCACTTATACCCAACGAATTTCACCTAATTAAAAATAATTCAACCGATTTTGATTTACTTTCTGTGCAGCGCTCGTTATTCTGCTTCGCAAATAGTGGCAGGTCCTTAAAAAAAAAAAAAAAAGTCCGCATCAACTAATTGAAGTTGAAACTTTGTACAAACATTTTGACTGGTACCCTATTCACTTTTGCAAATGACGTGGAGAGAGATTTGGATTTAAGTGCGGATTGCGGACACACATCACACTTATGCGCTGACATTCCAACCGGTGTCCTACTAAGATGTCCAAGAGTTTGTCCGAAACCCTTTTCCCAAATAAATGGCAAAATTATTTAAACACAACCCACCCTCATCAACAACAAAAGCCTATTGCACCCCCCAGGGGGCACCAACCAACACCAACCGAACTCCGAACGTATGTTTTCGGCATGACGAAGGAGAATATTGTCCTGCAGGAGGACCGCATTAAAATAAACATTTCAAGTGCTTTCCGGATAATGAATTTTCATCCCAATTCGTTTCGGTGTGTCCCAGGAATTATAACACCCCATCGTCGTCGTCATTACGACGGCTATTAACTGGGACACCAGAAGCAGAACCGAACGATGGCCAGGACCCTTGATGGAAAGTTTTTTTTTTTTTTTTTTCGTTTCTACATGGGTGCTGTATGTACCTATATAATATTGTGTTCTTTATATTTGAAAGTTCCCTTCTCGTTCCCTTTAGCCGGTTTCTCCTCTTTTCGGTTTTGTTTTATGGCGGCCATTGTTGTATGCAGATTTTAGACTGCCGACGACGACGATGAGGACAGTTTGGGACTTTTTCTGAAGGACTTTTAATATTCTCAATCAATTAGCTAATTGGCATTCGACAAAATCTGCCTTTGGCTGGTGAACAAAAATGCGTTTACTACTTTTACACTCGGTTTTGTTGAAGGGCACTTAATATCAAAGGATTGCCATCGGGAGGGATTATTTTGCTGCTGCTTTTTGGGGGGGAGTTTACGAATTATAATCGTTTGTTTGACGCAGAAAATTCAGCTGTAATCGGATAAGAACGAGACTTAACGGGTCGGTTGGGAGATGCTGTTGTGATGGCTTGTTGAGTGGCTTTAAATTGTTTATATATATATATATAATTGTTTTGTTATTAGTGGTTATTAGTTAAATCGTGAATGAAATGACTCTACTTTGTTTGGCGAGTCAATTTGGTTCGAGTTTGAAGTTGAGCGACCGAAAGTTTATGGATGGGGTCCCCTGTCATCCCAAGTTTTGGATGTTGCTTGCATATTTTTCTTTTGACATGCAGTTGATCTAGAAGGGCACTAGTACCTATTTCGCTGAAAGTTTGAGGTTAGGACCATGTAGATTGCAGCTGTCATCAATTGTTACCCTTTATATCTATTGTGGGGATCTTAAAGGCCGAAGTTTCACTGGTTGGAATCACTCTTTTGAACCTCCGACCGAAAGAACAAGTACTTCATTATTTACAGTGCCGATCATGTCGAGTTCGTGAGTATCAGGGAACGGTAGATATTATTTGGTCCATGTGATCTAGTATTTTTATAGAAGCGCAAAACGATTTTCAAGACGAATAATTCCTAAAGGCTACGGATTTACTGTCTACAGTTTTCACTCAGTAATTGCATATGGTGTGGTGTGACCTATATGATTGTGTGTTTGTAAATGAGATCATTTGAGACCCATGGCAAGTTGCTGAGGCCTATTTGTGATTAGAGTGCTATTTTTTCACTGGCAAAAGTATTTTGACGTATTCATTTTTCAGGGTTTCTTTGGCTGTTATCGTCTGAATTTAAATAAAATATTATGATAGGCTATAGCTGGCCCGGCGAACTACGATTCGCCCAAATTTGTTAATGTAAAAAAATAAATAAATAGTTGGCGCAACAGATCCGTAGGGACCCTAGGCCTAGCTTTCTCACAACCATTCGTTTTTGTGTGAGTTTATCATTTTTGAAACGAATGGAAGGGATCTAAAATTTTATGCCGATTCCGAACGGCTAATTGAGAAGCTCTTTCAAGACAGTTATACTTTCGGATGTTCGTCATTCGTTTGCGAGAGGTGGCGCAGTGGAACAACCCCCAAGTTTGGAATTTGGGTTTTTGTGGGGTTTGGGCTTGGGACCCCTCGCTTATAGTCAGTGCCGGCTCCAGCCAAACTAGCGCCCTGTGCAAGATTTACAGAACGCGCCCTTTTTCATATTTGCACATGTATTTTTCACATCACCAAGGAGGTAGACTTTCAATGCGTTTTTTTTTATTGGGTCCTCGGAACTACCTGGCCATTGGATAATGTTAGTTGATAACTTGTAATTGAAAATGTTGTTTTTGGAAAATGATGATCCCGAATTTGCATTGGACCCCTAAAAACTATTCTCCATAAAACTCATCAGATAAATTTTCCCAATTGTTAGAAGAGAACTAAAGATACTACTTCTCCTGGCCCTAATGTGTTTCCTACCTGTATCTCAGTTCTCAGCGCAAGACAAAATTAGTTTTTCTTTCCTAGCAATGGGCCCCCAGAACCTGGCGCCCTGTGCATTTGCACACCTTGCACATATGGTTGGGCCGGCCCTGCTTATAGTAGTCCAACACACTAACCACTAAGCCACGGCGCCTTCATTAATGTAATGAAAATAATAATTCCGAGAAGGCACAATGCACATGCTACTTTATATAATTCGGTCAATTCAATTTATTATTTTCTAAAATACAATAGAGGTAAATGAGGTACAACAATGTCGATGCGTTTTAATCAAACCGCAATGATTCGACGGGTGTTTTTTTCGGGTGTCGGCCAACCTTCCGCTTTTTCTCTAAAGTGGTTTGCACACACATGAGCGCGCCACATACAATTCACCATGGGAATTCAAGACTAATGCCACAAATACCTAGCGATTATCTTTGCCATATTTGTCATATAGTGAAAGCGAAATGCACGATAAATTGAAGACGCTTTAATACCAATTGCAAATTGGTCCGAATAAGCGGAATCCGTAAAATGAATATGGTTGCCTTTGAATTTTCCAATAACAATTTCAATTATACAACTTTAGATATAAAGTTTGAATTTTTTGATTTTCGAATGGGTGCTACATTTTCCTATCCCGCTTATCTTTTACAAAGTGCCACCTATCGGGTCCAAAACTATTTTATCTTTCAAGCTTCAACCAACTACACACCCACAAAATTTAATTTCAAGTGTAATCGAGTGATTTCGGAGATCGACAAAAGCGCCACCTATCGGATAGATCGTCAGCTCCCGAGCACCTACGCAATTCCCCGCAAAATATCAGATTTAAAATATTTTTTTTTTGTGTTTGAAGTGACACTCCTCGATTTCAATCCAGTTTATTTTTGTTTTCAAAGTGCAGAAAGTGGAAAAAAAAATCCCAAAAATCTCCATACAAAGTTGTGGTGGTTTTTCGGTTTAAAGAAAATCTGATCAAAGAGGGTATAGTTGGGGATAAAAAGAGGGGGTTCCTAAGAAGTTTATGTTTTCACTGACAGCAGCGGTAAACAGATCTCCTCCTCTAACTCCAAAAGCAGAAATCAATATGCTGTGCGGTATATTCTGTGGCTCCATCTGCTAGTGAATTTAGCGTAATATTGTGAATTATAGAACTGAACATTTATGTGAATGAATCTCTGGCCATACTATGAGCGAACAACGTGGAAAAGGATGACCTAAACTATAAGATGGCGTGAGTTGTATGGAACCAAACTATATTCGCTTTTAGTTTTTCTTGTTTGATCTTTATTGGTTGACAGCCAACTAAATGCAAGGTATCGAAAATGAAACTTAAAATTAACTGAAGCTACGTATTACGTATGTACATAGAAAGAAGTAATGGTAGATGATGATGATATCTCCCGCTATCATTACACATCTCAGCCTGGGTCCGCGGTTGTTGCTGGGCTATTCTTGTTTACAAGTGGTGATAAGGTGTTGACTGTTAGGTAGGTACCTACTTCTCTTGATTAGTTATCGTGTACAACTGAAAGCCAGCTGCCTCCATTTAGCTAACTTAGTCCAGCCTAGCTATATTTGTTACAATCTTCAATCCGGCAAAGAGACTGGGAGGCTGTATTTTGTAATTTCATTGTAAAAATATGTTTCTGCAGGATCTTGAAGATTCAAGTGAATTTTGTTCCTATTAGGCTAGCGCGATGTCGAGGTCGTTTTAAGATAAAACAAATACCCAACCAAATGTTAAAGTAGCCAACCTAATCTATATTAAAAACTACCTTCCCTGTTAATATTAGCCCGCCACAGCCGCTATTATAATTGTTGCAACTCAACCATAAACAAGTGAATACGTGATGAGCATTGAGAACAACCCCTAGCAAGTAAGACAATAGCCAACCCAAAAGGTGTATCTGCCCAGACCTGCTGTCTCAACAAACAAAAAATGAACGACACCATACAATGTCCCCTTTTCTATTAAAAATTCACATTCTATCAAACCGCGGCCATGTTTGGCTTCCTGCTGATTGCAGGGGTTGTCCTGTGCAAGTGTATATGCCTCTCCACCCAGCGAGAACGCTTCTTTGTATTCCATTTGTATCTATCCAGCTCCATCAAACCAACAAAAAGAATTCCCCGATCACAACACCTGCGCATTGTCTAGTGCCTCTTCCGCGACGTGTCCTTATTTTCATTCCTACACACACACACACACAAAACACACAAATGGCCGGGTGCATTCGTTTAGCCACACAAATGAGCACAAAAGACTGACAGAAAAAAGAAAAGAACTCCGAAAGATGATAATTAATTCATATCCGCAAATGTTGAGAGGAATTTTGAGCACCAAAATTGAATTGCACAATACCCAACCCAGCCGCCAGATTTCGTTACCAAGCCTAATATTCTAACTAGAAACAGACAATGCAGTGGTTTTTGGTTACGATGCGCTCTTTTAAATTTTGAATTTTAATGCAGATGCACCAACCCATTCAGCACATTAATTCCAATTTGTTGAGTTTTGACTTTTGAGTGGGCATATCAAATTTCTATTGTCCCTCTCTATCTGTCTCGTAAATCTAATTAAATTTAGAGCCGTACGAAATTCACACCAACACAACCTTGTTGTCCGTCAAAAAGCGGACACTTTTTACAGCCCAAAATTGAAACGTAATTTTCCGGAAAATCTTATAACAAATTGCGAATCAACTTTAATGTTATTATTTAAATCTGACGGTCGTAAAAAGTGCTCGGTGGATTCGTTAACGTTGTGCAACACAATGAAGGGGGTTTGTTCAGATTTTCTAGCTGGCCATTGGCCTGTGATAAATAAATAACTAAAAATGAATTCGAAAACGTTTCAATTGAATATGTAGCCCCCATAGATGGAGCTTGTATCGCATGTAAGCTGGGAAATTTATTATTGTGTACAAGTTTGCGTACGCATGTTGTACTCGTAATTATTGTGGGCTTTACAAAATTGATTTATATGCGACGTTTATTAGTCGCTATAGCTAGTGGTTTAATTCAAAATAAATATATCCATTCGCTGTCTGTTAACGGTAGTAAAGGTAAATTATTAACCATCATGGTGTATGGTTTTATGGAATATAAATTAATTATTCGCGTCTACAAATGCTTTCCGAAAATATGTTACCGGGGTAGACGGCGCAACAATAAATTTAATTTTCAATGGAAAAATCAGAAAATTCGGTCGGAGTTTTAGGTTATTTTAAGACTTTTGCTCGCACTTAAATCAAGCTGTCACATAAAATTCCAGACAAAAGTGGAGAGGAGTCGACTTTATATGGATAAATTAAGCAGGTCCCTTAATTGCGTGGCACATTTTTGAGACCTAAATTTTGACAGTCGAAGAAAAGAGTTTTTGAACTCCATCAAAGTTAAAAATACACGTTTTAGTATTTCAAGATCCAACATTGAGTACAGTTTTATTTTTTAGAGAGGGTTATAATTAGTAAATACCTAAACCTAATCTGGGAACCTCACCTCCTTTTACATCAAAACGAATTACATAGTTGTTTACATTGTTGTTGCTTATAGCAAACAAAACTCGTTAATAGAAAATTTAAATTTAATGGGACATTTTGTAATATTACTTTACAGGCCCATCAAATCGTCTCTACAATACTAGACTAAGTCCTGAAAATGTATTTACTCCTAAACAATTTTATGAAACACCTTGGTGTGAAAGACATATAGGTGCATTGTTTATTTGAGCTGTATTTTAACGGCACTCGATTTTCGGAGAAGCATTTTTATTTTAGTTTATTTCTTATGTATAACTCGTAAATTTCGAACTTTTGAACTCAGCATTGTTGATATTTTTTCCAATTCATGTTCGTTTTGCAAAAAAAAAATTAGAAGAAGACTTGAAAGATTGCCAAACTTTGTAAGCAACAACGAAAGTGTATTACGTACGGTTGGCAATCTTTCTGTGGCATTCTTCAAGCATTGTTGGTCTATTTCTAACCGCTTAAATGGCGCATGAGGTAATTCTGGTTAACCGTCTGACAGGAGGAACAACTTAAATATCTTTCCAATTGGAATGTTAAAAAAGTTTGACTATCCGAATTCAGCTATTCAAAAAAAAAAAATGCATCTTAGGATGAATTGGTGTGATTCGAAGTAGCTATTTGGTAACAAAGTTGTTGTTTTCTCAAACAAAAGATCAAACACCTAACTTAAAGCACATTGGAGTTCCTTCCTTATATAAAGGGTGTTTTTTTTAAGAGGTATAGAACTTTGAAATGGAATAAAAAAAAGATGATTTTTTTTCAAATTAACATGAAATTTAATTTGTTCGAAAGATAATCTTCTGACATTATAATTTAAATCCATCCGTCAATCCAACGACTTTTTCCAACATTTGTGGCCGTATATCGGCAATAACGCGGCGAATGTTGTCCTCCAGACTAGCGACTTCACATAGCCCCACAGAAAATAGTCAAGTAGCGTTAAATCGCACGATCTTGGAGGCCAATTCACGGGTCCGCAACATGAAACTATATGTGGTTACCAAACGTTTTTTTCAATAAATCAATTGTGGCACGAGCTGTGTAACATGGTGCACCGTCTTGTTGAAACCACAGCTGCTGCACATCATTGTGGTTGAATTGATGAACGAAAAAGTCAGTAATCATGGCTCTATAGCGGTCACCATTGACTGTTACGTTCTGGCCAGCATTGTTTTTAAAGAAGTACGGACCAATTATTCCACCAACCCATAAAGCACACCAAACAGTCAGTTTTTTGGATGTAACGGTGTCTCAACATACACTTGAGGATTATCATCACTCCAAATACGGCAGTGAGCTTGATTTTCAAATAGATTTGCACAATTTGGAAGCGTTGTTTAGGCATTTGGTGAGTCTTGTTGAAGGTCCTACTATTGTAGCCTCAGAGGCGGTTTCTATCCAACTAAATTCTGCGATGTGAAACAATACTGTTGGGTTGTCAGTCCTGTGTTAAGACCCGACCATCCTGTTTCACAAAGGCTTGAAGATACACCTACGGATTTCCACGGCAAAACACTCTTCATAATAAAGCCATAGTCGCAGACGTTTGACACCGTCGATGGACTTAACTGAGTGGAATGCAGTATTGTAAGAAGAAATAATACGTATTTCATCATGACCGTATACCTGTCGGTCCACGAGACTAGTTAACTGTGAGCAATCCACAGAATATGTAAAAGTGTTGAGGATATTATATTTGCCCACTATTGCAGAGGTTATAATATTTTTTTCTTTAAATCCAACCAGCTTGGAATTACTCAAACTCAAGCCAAAGACTATCTAATATTTTTGGCAAAGTAAAAAAAAAAAAAAACTATCGTGAAAGACAATTTCAATTTCATTGCAAAAACCTTATACCCTATTCACACCGAGCCGAAAGGGTTTTCGCGAAAACACTGAAAACTGTTGAGAATTTAAAAGGCCAGCGAAAAAACACATATGTGTTATCCTTTTAAACACAGAAGTTTTAATAAGCGAAAAAAGAAATTATAGTAAGGAAACAAAAAATGACTGAAAACTTGATAACTAAAAGCATAGTGAATATAAACTAAAATCGTACAGTGTTAATATCGCTCATGTTGAACTCAACACTCCTCCTCGATATTTTCTTCTGCATATGATGGCTTGAGTCCGATGCGATCCCTGAACTTTGAAACCTTAGTTGCACGTAGTGGCTTCGTGAGAATAACTGCAATCATATCTTCTGTTGGACAATATTCAAGCTTGATAACATTTTTAGCATAAAGGTCTCTAATAAAATGAAATCGAGTATCAATGTGCTTTGACCTTCTCCCAGTTCTCCCAAACTTAACGAGCTTTATGGCACCTTGATTATCTTCTTTGATTACAATTTGATCCAGTTTAAAACATTTTAATTCATCGAGAAGTCGCTTTAATGGAAGCAGTTGCTTGCATGCTTCAGAGAGTGAAATGTACTCTGCTTCAGTTGATGACAAAGAAACTGAGTCTTGTTTCCGACAGCACCAATCTATGGCTGATCCTTTGAAAAACGTAACAAATCCAGTGTTTGATTTGCAATCTGATCTATCTCCAGCCCAATCTGCGTCTACATATGTTTCACATACAAAATCATTCGGCCTAGATTCCAACTCCAGTTGTAGATTTATTGTACTCTTGAGGTATCTTAATACTCGTTTTGTCATTGTCCAGTCACGCTGAGTTGGCACAGGGGTACTCTCAGAAATATGGTGTCGATTATGATGAAGTGTTTGCGCCAGTTGTGCAGGCAACTACAATTCGACTTATATTGAAAATCGCAGCATTAAGAAAATGCTTAGTTAGGCATATCGACGTAAAGTCTGCGTTCTTAAATGGGGAACTGGAGGAAGAAATTTATATGAGGCAACCGCCAGGCTTTAAAGATAAATATTACCCTGATAAAGTTTGCCGATTAAGGAGGAGCATTTATGGACTTAAACAGGCTGCTCGGACGTGGAACACAAAACTTTCAAATGTACTTGTGAAGCTTGATTTCGTGCAGTCTAAAGAAGATGAATGTTTGTACTATAAAAAGAGTGATCAAGGAGATATTTATTTACTGACTTATGTAGATGATATGTTGTTGGTGACGGTTACATTAGAGCAGACCCTACAGATCGAAAGTGAACTCGATAAGCATTTCGCTATTACATCTTTGGGTCCAGTTAGCAGTTTTCTTGGCATGAAAATAACACGAACTAAAGATGGAGTTTTTGGTTTGTCACAGGATACATATATCAAAAGGGTGTTGCAAAGTTTCAATATGTGTGAAGCAAAACCATCGAAAATTCCATTAGATCCGAGTTACTTAAGTGAAGAAGATACTACTCCACAACTTCCATCAAACGATTTATACCGCAGCTTGATTGGGGCTTTACTACCTTTCGAAAACCGTTTACCCATACATATTTCAGTTTTCACATCGAGTTGTTTAAGTAGTTAAGTTTTCCACAAAAACACCACGAAAACGACCGCCAATCGTTGGATTGATGAAACAAACACACATTTTCCAATATTCAGTAGAACAGCTGACCGAACAAATGTCACATCTCACAACTTAAAATCATTTTCCGCACTTAATTGATGGGCTAATATTATTTTTAAATGCTCTGAATTAATTTTATTTGTTAATTAATGTGATCGAAATTTATAACCAAATAGTTTTAGTTTACACAGAAGATTGAAACGTCAAACGAAAACTAGTTAGTGTTCGGTGTGAATGCATCGACTAGTTGTCGAAATACGGCTTTCGTTGCGGTGTTTATAGGCTATAAGCCAAGGTCTACGGGCAAATAACCACACCCGTGCATTTTTTCTTGTTTCCCTTGGTAATACTTCCATAATTCGGCGCTCTGTTTCTAGCTCACAACCCCCTTCATGTTTTTGATATGGTAGTGGGGTCATTCGTCATTGGGATCTTAGAGACGATCTGCAAAAATCGGTGAGCACATCGTTTCCATACCCAGATTGACATTATGCCATCTAATTAAATTGTGATCTTTGAAAAGTCTTAGGGACTTATTCATATATATAGGTACCTAATTTTGGGGCTTAGTAAAATAATACTCCATTTGAAGCTCACTTTACACGGTAATGACCTTTCTGATATGACAAGTCGAAACTTGCAAGTGCAATGTTGTAAATGTTTAAACAAAACTTGCTAATGCTTTGTAAATGAAAAAGTGCAAATTATCTTTCGGACATCCGAACTGTGGCTATTCCATTTGAGAAGTCGTATATGGCAATTGTGCACCTTATTATTCGCAAGTAATCGTTATTTCTCTGTCAAATATTCTCCAACAGGAAGTCATATAGCGGTGTGAACAACGAAAACAGAAAACCCTATACGATCTGTCAATTATTAATTTAATAAATCAATGTCACATGACTTGTATATGTATATTGTCGCGTAGACTTAAATAATGATATCGGTGATCAAGAATCGCTCTTGTCAATCTTTGTTTCAACAGGCTTGGAAGGCGATTGAGAATAGTTCAAGCAACACTTTTATACGTATAAAACGCTTATTGTTAAAATCTTACTAGCAGCGTTCTAACGTCTTATACTTAGTCATTGATGTAGCCAGTGCCGTCGAGAGAAAACTCGGGCAAGGGACCGAAAAATGCCGGGCCCATGTAGGTGCGTATAATTTATTTCTTAGGGGCAAACGTATTTTAACAGCTATTCAAAAAACTCACAGTGTGGTTTTGAATGACCTGTATGCATTGAGGATTACATTTTTTTTGTCATAAATAAGTGTCAATAATTTATCTTTATTTTAGAAGCTATTTTCAGGCATAAAAACGTTTTTTCGTTCGTACAATAATTACAACATTGTTATTGGCGTTTATTTGAAATTCACTAAATTTTGTCTCTTTTAGAAGAGTTGGTTTACTCTTCTAATTTTGTGCACAGCAAAACTACCTTCGATTACATCGAAATCTAATTTCCTCGTTAATCTTTAGAGTACCGAGTAAATTTTGAGACCCAAAAGACGGAGTGGGGTAGGTGAGGTACCATAGCTCCCCCCAATTAAAGACATATTTAAACTCTTTTCAAGTTCATTTTAGTATTGTTTATAGCCGAAATACATTAAGAAATTAAATTTGCAAAGTTTATTTTTATTTAAATTCATGAAAAAACCTGTTGTACAATTTCTTCCAGTTTTGTGAAGAAAGTTGCTTACAACGTTTTTTTTAATAGTAATGTAGATTTCTTAAAAATCCAAAATTTCAATTCAATATTGACTTTAACTTAAAAAAAAAAATTGTGGGAGTATGGGTAGAATCCATAAAGTCTCAGACAAATTGACTATTTGCTATTTTTACATAATAAATACAATTAAAAAGTTGCTTAAACTACGAAGTTGAGGTAACTTGGTCCCTCTTACTTTGTCATTAATCTTTTGTTTTTAAAAAGTGCCAAAAATTTGTAATCACGTTGAATTTCTTTTAAGAATGCCAAAAACATTGATTGACACTGTATGATTTTATTTTGTATTCACTATGCGTTTCTGTTATCAAGTTTTCAGGCGTTTTTTTGTTTCAAAAATAATTAAAACCAACAATTACAATTACAATTTCTTTATTTGAGTCTTAAATAATCAATACATTTGTTTTTGTACTTAAGGGATATACCAATAAAGTCGACTTATAAATATTATGCCTGGCTAACTAGCAATATTATAGAAAATAGTACCGTAGGCTTTTTAATCTTTATACATAAATACGATACGTTTTCGCTATATGCTTGCTCCCGACATACTTAAATCAGTTGTTATGAGTACTTAAAATTATGACTAGATACAATATACATTTGAACAGAACATAAACGAAACAAAACAAAACCAACTAGTGCCATGTGCATGTGCAATCGATTTTAGATTAAGAAATAATATTTTTTACCTGAGTGTAGAGTTCGAGTTAATCTGCTTAATGAATAATATAAAGTTCTTATACTATCACAAACAGAATCAAACCCTTTAATTTGTAAGAATAACATTACGTATGAAGATAATATACGAGCATACATAAGCGATTGAAATAAACAAGTTGTTTTATTGAGCGTATAGAGTGGCATATTTTAGGCAAAAGATGTTTAAGTTAACCTCTCAAATTAGACCGCGAAGCTTTAATATAAAAAGGTAACAAAAGACTTCTACTAACATCTTGTTCGATATGAATGAGGGATCTTTCATTAAGGAGGTTAAATGGTGAAAGATAGTAATTGTCGTCCAAACTATCACATATGTTTGAGTCTCATAAAGATTTAATTAGCGCATTTGGATGAAATTCTATGCGTTTAAGTTTTCTTACATGTTTCATACAGTAACTTATTCGGGTACCATTTCTTATCTGGTCTTCTATGCTTTCCACAACAGAATCTAAGGATTTTTCGCTCAAATTGTTCTAATTCTTTAGCTATTGTGGGCGAAATAGTGAACCACGCACAGAATCCATACGCCAATATGGGTCTAACAAGTGATTTATATATAAGTGTCTTCGTGTTTGAATGTAGTGCTTTTGACTGTAATAAAGATTTTAGTCTGGCAATAACAGCTTTAGCTTTTGTTAGAGTTTGTCTAGCATGTTTATTAATAAGTAACCGATTATGAAAGTACACACCCAAGTATTTCAATTCTGACCGCAAGGGAATGGAGTGGTTATCAATTTGCAAATTCAATGTTTTACTTTCTTTAACAGCTAAGCGATGGCCTTTACCACTTGCGTTACGAAAACAGGTTATGCCGCATTTTTCCGCGTTTATTTGTAGACCCCACTTTTTGAAATATCCCAGCAGCAAAGGAAGTTTTTCCTTGATTTTATTAAGAGCGTTTAGAGGTCTCGCATCGCTAGCTAGTATCAAGGTATCGTCTGCATAGAAGATTTCGCCGAATTCTCGTTGAGCATCTAATACAAACTTCTTGTGGGAAATCATAAACAAATATGATAAACAGAATTGGTCCTAGAATAGATCCTTGCGGAATACCCGATAGCACTGGGAATGTTTCTGAGTACTCAGAGTGAATAGTAACTGAAGAAAAACGATTTTGTAGGTAGCTATAAAGTAATCGAATAAGCCACGTAAGAAAGTTTAATTTGATTAGTTTAAAAATCACACCTTTATGCCACAGAGAATCGAAAGCTTTTTCAAGGTCAATATCTAGCGCAACTGTACATTTTTTATTCCTTAAGTTTTGGATAATATTATTGGTTAAAAGGAGTATTGCATGTTCGGTCGAGTGTTCTTTTCTAAATCCAAATTGCGTTTTTGGAATCAAATTGGTGTCTTCGCATATGATGTTGATGTGATCAACTAATACTTTTTCAAACAATGTTCCTATATTCGACAGCAATGATATTGGACGAAACTCTTTAATTTCTTAAGCCGATAATTTTTTTTGCTACTGGTGCTTCGATACAATGGGCGTTTTTATTATGCCCTCACGATCTATATAGATCATTGATTTCCATGTTTTACAACAAAAACACGAGATCCAACTGTTGTTGTAAACCGTGAAAATTAGTGATATATTTCTATATTCTACAAGTTCTAAAACACTACCACGAGTGATGAAAATTTTGTATTCTAGCAATGATGCTAAAGGAACATTCAGTGAACTAGCTATACAGTGACAGGTATGGGGCAAAATACACGCATAGCAACACAAACTGAGAAAAAATGTCATTCAGAAAACTCAATAGTATAGTCTTAACGTACGTGAGACTTGTATTTTGCGGCTTTTCAAATCTCAGTTTCGTCTATTGTTATAGTTGTTGAGTTCATCATGAGCGATATTGTAACACTGTACGATTTTAGTTTTAATTCACTATGCGTTTCTGTTATCATATTTGTTTTCTCGCTTAATAAAAAAACTTCTGTATTTAAAAGAATAACACATCATGTGCTTTTTCGCTGGCCTTTTAAATTATCAACAAAAGATAGTAACATTCAAATTCTTCAATGTATCAAACCGACGAGAAATTCCAGCAAATTACATATAACAAAAAAAAAAAAAAAAAAAACGGGTTTCTATGACTTATTACGTTGGTTTGTTGTCTGAATTTTCTTCGAAGCTCCTCTTTAACTTCAATTGCCTTTTTCGCTGCGATAGAATCTCTCCTGATGCAGTCGCAAATTTTTGGTATTTTCATAAGAAATTCAGCTGCAAATCGAAGATCAAACTCTGAAAGATTTCAACATTCAATGTCAATAGTGATTTCTCTGCCTTTTACGTTATCATTCCGTATTCATATTAAAAAAAAAAAAAAAAATAGGTAGGTACCTACAAATTAATTTGTTTGTTTCGAATTTGCTGGTTCCTTATAAAAGCTGATCCCGGCAGGCAGGTCTCCGAAAACAGGTTTTTAAGTCGTACCTGTCTGTAGAAAATGTTAATTAGTCAAACAAATTGTTGGTACTTTTGTTTTTATTATTTTGCTTGACAATGACAGATTCAAAACTGAGAGAATGATGTAAGTTGCATCAGAGGATTATTCTAAAGTATCCGGAAATGTGAACAAACCTTCAGAGGCCAACGACAGAATTGAGGGTTAATTGCAGTTGACGTAGCGAGGTTTTGTATATTATATCTTAGAAAAAATGTCGAAACTCTCGCTTAGAAGATGTACACTCATTGGTACCGTCAGTCTTGCTAACACCCCTTAACATGGGAAGTGCCAAGTTGTGGGCATACTGAAGCGAACCATATTTTTTTACAATTACGCTTTTTATGTGTGATCGCTCTAATGCAACGTACCTACTGTTAAATATTATTTCCAACAAGTTTTTAATTTTCGACACCATTTGAATGGCATCCGTTTAGGTTATTGGGAGAGAAATCTGCAAAATCTGGTTTGTGTCTTACAAACGGTAGGCATTTTATTTAAATAGGATTTATGAAAAATATTTAAAAATATTTGTACTTTCGATAAATCACTTTTCATTAGATAAAAAGTAGAGGTCCAAGAATATATTATGAACGGAAAAAAGTTTAAGATCAAATTAAGAAAAATAAGCGCCAGATCACGAAAAGTTTATCTCTTTTTAGAGCTTAGCTCAGGATTTACTTATTCACGACTTTTTATTCGCAATTCTAGAAATTGTACAAAGTGAAAATATTGATCCTCAAAAGTCGTGAATCAACACTTTTCCAGTGTCAATACATAATGCGATCGGGCATGAAATACATATTGCCAACCAATCGCAATTTGACACAAATAGTTATCAATTTGATATAACTGTGGTTGTGGAATGCAAAACAAAAATCGTAAATTAACACTTTCCTGTTGCAATTACGATTTCATCCCTTAGTAAATTGCAACAGTGGTTGATTTACTACTTCAGTAGTTGCAATTTACAAATTCCTAAATTGCAACTTATTTTTATCAATTTGCAATTCATATTTTGCAATTTACGACTTCTCTACACCGAAAGAATTTCATTGGTAAAATCAACTATTTTCATTAGTTGAAAATGCGTCAACTTCAGACATGATCAATTCAACTAAGGTGGCGTTGTCATTTTGTTTTATTTAAAAGTTATCACGTTCATTACTCAATTTAACAACCCCGTAGTTGATTTCGTGTTTAAACTAACACCATGTTTTATTTAAACAATCACGTTCGTATTTGTTTGATAACGGATGTGGTGCATTCAGTGATGCTGTGCGTGGTTAACCCAACACGTGAAATTTATAAACAATCACTTTAAAATTTACTTGATCACTTATATGATAAAAAAATGATGACAAATTTTGTCAATCAAGCACGGTCCGTCATGAAAATGGTATCATTAATATGATTATTCCAGTAGCAATATTTTTGGTTACAAACTTTCATGTTTACCTTTCAATGTTTGTGATCAACGTCAAATGTTTAGTTGTACAACATTCGCGATCATTATAAACTAGCACGCCTAATATTTGATTCCAGTCGCAGGTACTTACGTGATATATTAAGCATAATAATAATTTCTTAAAAACCATATATAAATATAGGATGTTACTTATAACTGAATTTGTCTAAATTGCATTAAATTTCTTCTAAAAATTTCATTCATACCAATAATATTATTTATTTAATTTGCTAACCGAGCTGACGGCAATGCCATAGCTACAAAATTCATAAAAATTATAAACAATGTATCCAAGGAAAAAAACGAAAAAATAAATGAATTACTTACTTACTTACTTACTTACTTACTTATTAAGCATAAATATTCCATACGATACATTTATAAAACAGGAACTTGTACATTTCTTCAAATATTTTTTTTTATTTTACTTATTAATATTTTATAATGAACATATAAATATTGAAGATGTTACAATTTACAAACAATTACGTCTGCAGGAACTGTAAACAGTAAAATCAAAAGTAAGTAATAAGACAAAAGAATAGGTATAGAAAATATAATAGTTTTATACCTTTACTAGAATTCTTAGCGTGAAGATCGTTGAGAAGTTCCGTGCAACTTTTGTCTTTGATTTATCTGTCAAATGTGGCAATTACAGGAGATTTGAAGTTGTCCCAGCCTTCAATATCTTTATTTATTTGTTTATCTGTTCCAATTACTATCAAAATAAAAATAAAGTAATAAGACATAATAATAATAAAAAAAAAAAACAATGTTTTGTTACTAGTGAAACACCTGCTGAGAGATAAACAGTGGCTAATTTGTTCTAATTGCTGTAAATTCGTCCTTTAAAATGTGTGTTCGTCTTTCCACAAATTTCAACATTTTGCCTTTATTTCTTCTCATGGTTTTTTATGTAGGTAGTTGAAGCCATTTCGCATCTGCCGTGAGATTTTAAAAGCTGTTTCTGTGGCATCAAAATCCTCTGCATCCGTAAAAAAATCTTGAACACCCTTCATATTCGAGCATACGTTTTTATTTTTTTGTAAATGTCATTCTCTTAAATAGGGTCTTTTAAGGTTTATCAAAAAATATATTTCACAATTATTCACTGATTTTGATTAACACTTCGCGAGCACTTCCGATACTTATACGTTTCCTTAACAAGACTATTGGAAAGTGGATTACCATGATTCGATACAGATCACTGAATTATGACCATATAAACACAAATAATCATAATAGCATGATTGATAATACTTGTGTTCTTTTAATTATGTTTGTGATCGGTCAACCTGCATTTTCATTAGTTATGAGTACGTTTGTGATAATTTGATCACATTATATAGTAATCGTCTGTTTGAAAAGGAACAGTAGCTAAACTTGTTATCAAAACTAACTTCAATTTTATATACCTACATATTTATGCATTATCTCTTTTTAAAACTGCTCAATACCCCTTCTTCTCTGATTTATCAACCCAAAAGAAATCTTAAAAACTAATAATTTAATACGGGTACGTTTGGCTTTAAAATATTAGTGATAGTATCATCACAGACATTTTTAATTGCGTACTATGTATACAGAATTTTTAGACAATACTTATGATATTTTGAATATGTTTCTGATTAGCTATAACTTTAAGTGATAAGATATGCATTTATTTCGTTATTGTGAAAATATTTGTGATAATTTTATCAATTTTGAAGATAATCAAGGACAGATGTAGTAAAAATTTAATGCTAACACGTTCGTTATTAATTTACCATTTTTTTAATCACGGAATTATTGATGTACACTGAAATTATACTCAAATCAATCACAGACATTTTCAAACTGAACATTTTCATGATCTTTAATATAATTTGTTTCAACAATGTTTGGATAGTTGAATTAACAACGTTTCGTTATTTGATTCCATCATATACGTGATTTATTTTAACATTTTTAACAAATTTCGGATTAATCACGTAAAATAGTTAATTCAACTAATGAATTTTCTTTCGGTGTACGTCAATTTACGTTTTCAATTTACATGTGCGAAATTATTATAAGATTTTATTGATTCATCATTCAGTGGTGGTAAATTACGAAATATTTTTTGCTATTTGAGATTTAAAAGTGGTGTTTGAGGAATTGACTTATTGTCGCAAATATGTCGCAAATCACTACAAATAAATGAAGCTCGAATTAATACTTCTAATCGTAATATTCACCAAACAAAATTTGATATTCTTCGCCGTTTTCAATGTCGAATTTCAAGACAAAATCGTTGTGACTTGCGAAAAATATGTAATTTGTGATTTGCAACTCAAAACTTTGCAGTTCTTTTCATGCGAACTTCCTTAAAGGTTGAAAGGGGAAACAATTTATTTAAATAAGACTAAACCATTTTTGTTGCACTATACTTGCCCTTAAACAGATAAGAAACCCTTTAACATGAAAAATGTAACATTCTGATTGTGACATCCGATACCTTCAGCTGTGACCAGATCTAAACTCAGATGGAACAGAATGCATTCAACTAAAGCCATCAGCATGTTCCTTACTTTGTTGAAAATTACTTGCTGACAATTACTTGCGATATAGGTATATCGAAGACAGATTGAAAATTTGTCCACTCAGTTCTTCAGCTCTTCGGTATCGGAATTTTGCCAGCCCGATTCTTTACAGTCGGATAGCCCATTGATATGGAATAGGAAAAAAATAGCTTGGAATATATTAGAGCATTTTAGGAATCAAACTTTGTCAAAACTCGGGGTGCCCAGCATACCCACCTACGTTGACTTTAAATTTGGACGCGGTATCAAAGTGGTTTAATAATTCTGGCCAAACTGATCATTTAGTGCTGTCTATGGTCATTAGTTACCTGAAAGTTTTGGTTGATATTCCCATTGCATGCAGGTGAAATGTAAATGTTTTCAAAGCTTATGTACAACTTTATCGATTGCCACTTTAAAGTCTTCAAAGAAGGCTCAACACGTTTACCTTTAATAGACCTTTACGATTGTTGATAGGTTGCAGAAGTTTTCAGTTGTTCTGAAAGAATATAATTTTTCTTTGGCCCAAATGTATGTATATCAAATCAACTACTACACCCGTCAAGTTTTTAAATTTAAAAACATACCACACCCTGATAACTAGGTACTTTGCAAAATGCCGTCTCGTTTTTGAAAAAAGTAAAGGTTTTGCTGGCATTTAAGCAATTTATTTGATTTACTAGTATCACAGTCTATTCCACCTCAAATCGCACTCATCAACAAGTGTCAACAAGCTCCATCGTCTACTCTTAACCAACCAACAAACGGTGACCAACCAATCTTCTAAAATTGAAAGATCTCGAGAACTTCATATAATCCGTCAATAAAAGAAAAGATTCGACATTACCTAACTGTATATACCTACCTATTTCACTTGCGTAAACGTGTGATATAACAAACAAACAAAACAAATCGACCGCATTATCACGTCCATTGTGTTCCCGAAAAGATCCGATTTGAAATTCTCTTAACTTGACTTGAAGTCAAAATAGAAAAAAACCCCCCTTCCACAGCTTACGAGTACGTCTCGAATCGGATTTATTGCTACTCACCTTGACCGTTGTGTCATTTCCTGAACTCGATTATCGATGGTTATGGGCTTTTAATTTGTGCTGTTGCTGTTGTCTCCCTTCTTTTTTGTGTAGGTATAAACTGGGTAAAATCACTTAAAACACACAAAATCAAAATCACACACAATTAAGCTTCGTTAATTCTCGTTCTTCTTTTTTTTTCACATTAAGACGCGATCACAATTAGCTGGATGATGATTATTATCAATTATTATTACTAATTTTTCTCCCATAACAAGTCGGTAACAAGTTAATAGATGGCGCACAAGGTGGTTCTAGTTGAAAAATGCGATTTACCGTCGGCTAAGAGAAAGGCAAACAGACACTTGAAATTCGAAAAAAGGAATTTTCGGTAAAAATGCAAACGAGGTAATTCGCGTTTATTATTTTTTTGTTTATCTCTCAACAATGACACTTCTAACTTCTAAGCTTTAGTTATGCGTGCGGGCGTGAAAGACAGTTGCGATTTTGTTGCCAATAATAGCGCGCGCGTTTGTTGTGTGGAATTTTTCCCACAAGCTCACAACTAAACTTGCAAGAACCTTCAACTAAACTGACATTTCTATTTGTTTCTTCAATTCACATTTAAGGAATTATTACTTTTTTGAATAATATTTGTTGTTGTGTTTTTATTTTTATTTTTCTCTCAGTTTATTCTTTTCTGTTATTTTTAGTAGATACCATTCCTCAACTGTATGTGTGTGTTGGTTGGTTTTTCTGAAACAGAAAAAAAAAACCCGTTCTGATGTTATATGGGGGAATTTGTATTTAGAGTTTTGGGATTTTTTTTTCTTCTCTCTTATGGATACCACTGCCGACGCCGAGTGGAGTACGTAACGAAACTAACCAACCAGACTAGGGAGGGCAGCTAAAAAGCAGCAATCTGGCTAACAAATACACGTGTGCAGTGTTCCGGGCCTGGAGAAGGATTTTATTTTGCACGCCGCATGGGCATTCGTATGGGTGAATGGTGTATGGTAGTTGTGTGGAGGATGTACCCCCAGATGAGAGTCGGTGTTTGTGAGTGCGCATAGTTGTGTGAGAGTTGGTGCCGTTTCGTTTGGGGTGAGGGTGGAGTTGTTGCCAGTTTGCTATGACCACCTCTTCGCGGTGGACTAATGTTAACAGTATTTTTGATTCATATTTGGCTGCGAAATGACATACGTCTGGGAGTTGGAGAGAATGGGAGTTTTTTTTTTTTTTTTTGAAGGTACAAGGGGTTGGTTTTTTTCGGGGGTTATTCACATTTAACTGGGTGGAATATATGGGCTATGAGGTGCCTAGTTTTAATCGATTATTTGACAATTGAATTTGTGAGGAGATACCTATTCGCTGTAAAAAATTGTGAGCTGGACAGTAAGTAAAATGTTTGGAAATAGATTGAAAAGTTAGGTACCTACACCCCAAGTAATATTATATCACACAAAGTAGGAAATCTTAATTAGGCAGGTAGGTAGGTAAATCTACTTAGATGTCACGATAGATAGGTATAATATTGATTTGACTTTTGACGGTTGCCTTTATTGTGTTTTAGGCGCATTTAAAAAAAAGGCTCTACAAAAACAAAAAAAAATGGGATCTAAACCCAAGTTTGTAAAGAAAATGGCGCCCAACGCCACCAGTCAATCAATGTGATAGCGTAGTTTGCTAAAAAAAAACATTTCTGAGGGCGACTTATGTGGATAAATGTGGACTATGTGGACTACCAAGCGAGAGGTTCCCTAGTTAACGCCTAAAAAATATCAAACTGAGTGGCATTGCAAGGCTTTAGGTCTGGCTTCGGAAAACAATTCATTTGTTGGAGTGTTTTCTTAGAGGAATGGTAGATAGGTCGTAGGTGGGTAGAGTTGGGACTTACAGTTTTATACCACTTTATCGGCTTAATTGAGGGTCGTTATCCGGAAACTTATGCTATACTACCTGTTGATACAATAGATCTTTAAGGTCGCAGTGTCAGCCAATTGGGCATGGGACTTATTTGAAAAATGAAATAAAAAATTGTCTATAGGTACCTGGATATACTGTTATAAGTATTTAGTATTTATTTAGTATTTATTTATATTGAAACGCTATACATTGAGTTTAACTCATAAAAGTACAGGAAATGAGAATAACATGATATTACAAAATGTGCAAGAGTGAACAAAGTAAACTACAATTAATTGAAACAAAAACATTATAAAAACAAAAACAAATTTTCAAGTTAAATGTTGTAAAAAAGCGCAACCAAGAGACAAAAAAAAAAGAAGAAAAGAATATAGCTAGATCAGTTCAAATTGGAAAAGTGTTTAAAGCAGACTGAATGAAATGTTTTGTGTTCGATTTTGGACCGCACATAAATGGGCAGATTGTTCCAGAGCTTGACAGCATAAATGAAGAATTGTCTGCGAGAAGTTAAACATGTATATGTAGCGGGTCGCTCGCAATACTATAGAGCGATTAGAAGTACAGACATTTATGTTTTTAAACAAGTAGTTTGGTTCTTTCTTGTGAATAATTTTAGAAAGTAAAGAGCAGCATCGATATTTGAAAAAGTCCTCCAAGTTACAACCAAGAAGTTGACGAGCCTCAGAAGAGATATGATCAAACCTACGGCGGTTGAATACAAACCGGGCAATCGAGTTGAAAGCAACGCGTAGTCTTTGAAGTGAGAGGAAATCAGGATCAGCAAACAACTCACATCCAAAAGAAATTATAGGAATTATTAGTGCTTTTACCAGTTTTAGCTTAACTTGTGTAGGTAAAATTGTTTTAACTATTAATAATCCTCGAAGTAATGCGTAGACTTTTTTAACACAGAGTTTATATGGTTATCCCACGTTAGTTTGTTATTAAAGATTACTCCTAGGTTTTTTGCAGTGGTGACATATTCAACTCGGGAAGAATTTAGAAAAATTGGAGGGAAATCGGGAAGGTACGGCTGATGTTTAGATATAGGTATGACTTTTGTTTTGGCGGGATTCAGTTTGAGGCCATTGCATTTAGACCACTCAAAGATAGAATATAAATCATCGTTCATTTTTGCTATAGCATCCTCAACCATGCCAATAGGGAAACTAATGTATAATTGGACATCATCAGCATATAATATGGTAACGACAGTAAGATACCAAGAATAGATCCTTGGGGAACACCATTATTAACAGGAAGAAACGAAGACAGGTTACTATTACATGAAACAGCTTGCAAGCGATTAGTCATGTATGAATAAATAAGTTTATTGGAAGTGTCAGAAAAGTTAAAAAAATTAATTAATTTATCGCAGAGAATTTTGGGATTAACGCAATCGAATGCTTTAGAAAAGTCAAGTAAAGTTATCACAGTAGTATAATTTGCATCGATTGCCCGTCTTATATCGTCAGTTACTTTTAATAAAGCAGATGCGCAGCTGTGGCCGGAGCGGAAGCCTGACTGAAAAGGGTTAAGAAGCTCTTTGTCTTTAATATGCTGTTTTATTTGTTTACTTATAATACATTCGAAGGTCTTTGATAAAAAGGGGAGAATAGCTATGGGCCTATACTCAGATTTAGAGCCTTTTTTAAGAATAGGGATGATTTTTGACTTTTTCCAAGCAGAAGGATACGATGATGTCATAATAATGGTGTTAAATATGTGGGTTATGTGGGGAAGTACAATCGGAATCAGGATTTTTATGAAGTCAGGGTGAATGTTATCTAACCCGACAGATTTGCATTTTATTGAGAAAACCGCATTACCTACCTCATATTCGTCAACTGAAACAAATGAGAAAACATTCTCTGTATTACAATCATGACGAATGGTTTCATGATCAGTGAAAAGTGAAGTTGTCGGAGTAGATAATCTAAGATTCAATTCATCAATATCTATATTGTCGTCCAAGATTGAAATATTTTCCTTATTTAATCCAATATTACGAACTTCGTTCCATAGGAACTTGGAGGATCTATCGGAATTAAATCTGTTACTATAGTAGTTGAGTTTAGCGGATCTAATAAGTTTTGTAACAAGATTACGCGATGCCCTGAAATTTCTATACATTTCTGCACATCCGAAACGTTTCCAACGACGATATAAGATATCTCTTCTTTTCATAGCACATATGATGTTGTTAGAAAGCCAAGGACAGCAGTTAGATTTAATAACGGGTGATTTTTTAGCTGGTTTGGTTTTGGCAACACTGGTTTTGACAGCTGACGTGTGTTTAGTACCTTGTGTCACTGTCAAACAGCTTCAGTTTGGTTTGCAATTTAACCATGGATCGTCTTACAAATGAACAACGCTTGCAAATTATTGAATTTTACTATCAAAATTCGTGCTCGGTTCGAAATGTTCATCGCACGCTGCTTCCACTTTATGATCGGCATTCTCGACCTTCTGAGCAGTCTATTCGGAAGATTGTGACCAAATTTCGCACCAAATTTACTTTGTTGGACATTAAACCACCAACACGTTTACGTACTGTGCGTAGTGAAGAAAATATTGCGGCCATATCAGCTAGTGTGACAGAAGACCGCGAAATGTCGATTCGGCGCCGTTCCCAGCAGTTAGGCCTTTGTTACAGCACTACGTGGAAAATTTTGCGGAAGGATTTGTGCGTAAAGCCTATTAAGATACAGCTTGTGCAAGAACTAAAGCCAGCCGACCTACCACAACGCCGAATTTTTGGTGAATGGGCTCTTGGAAAGCTGGCCGAGGATCCGCTTTTTTATCGAAAAATTGTGTTCAGCGATGAGGCTCATTTTTGGTTGAATGGGTACGTAAATAAGCAAAATTGCCGCATTTGGAGTGAAGATCAGCCAGAAGCATTGCAACAGCTACCAATGCATCCCGAAAAAGCCACTGTTTGGTGCGGTTTATGGGCCGGCGGCATTATTGGGCCATATTTCTTCAAAGATGATGCGAATCGCAGCGTTACTGTCAATGGTGAACGCTACCGAGCGATGATAACAAACTTTTTTTTTGCCCGAAATGGAAGTTCTTGACTTGCATGATATGTGGTTTCAACAAGACGGTGCCACATGCCACACAGCACGCGAAACAATGGCGCAATTGCGAGGCGAGTTTGGTGAACAGTTAATTTCACGTTTCGGGCCGGTCAATTGGCCGCCTAGATCGTGCGATTTGACACCATTAGATTATTTTTTGTGGGGGTATGTCAAGGCTAATGTGTATAGGGACAAGCCCGCTTCGATTGACGCACTGGAAGCCAACATGCATGCATTCATTCGTGAGATACCGGCCGATATGTGTGAAAGAGTATGCCAAAATTGGACTCAGCGGATGGACTACCTGAGACGCAGCCGCGGTCAACATTTGCATGAAATTATCTTTAAACATTAAATTGCAAGGTTCAAACTATCGATTCAAATAAATATTTCGTTCATTTTTTCGAATTTTTTGTGTTTTTTTTTTTAAAAGTTCTAAGCCTCTTAAAAAATCACCCGTTAGTACGAGTCTTAATAGGAACATGTCTGTTAAAAAGGTAGTCAATTGCAGTGGTCAAGAATTCGGTTTGTATATTAACATCCGCAGTAGAATAAATTGAGTTCCAGTCAAGTGCCAAACAATCACTAAAAAGACAATCAACATTAATATTGCGGAAGTCACGAAACTGAATGGGATCAGACGATCTTTTTTCAACATGTAAATCAAGGGTAACAAATACGAGATCGTTATTAGAAAATACAGGAACAGATAACTGACTAAAGCATGTAACAAGACTTTCGTCGCTAGCAAGGAAAACATCTAACAAGGAAGGTATACAGTTCGGCTTGAAGTGTGTTGGCTCAATATAGTTAATAATGGAAAGACTAAGGGAATTCATAGAGGATTTAAACGAATTGGATGAGGAATGAAGAAGATTTATATTTAAATCACCACAAAGAATAAATTTTGGTGCAAGACAAGAAACTTCTTCGACAATTGGAGAAGTAACCCGTGAGCTAGCGATATGTGCTCGCATCAAACTTTGTTTACCTCGCTTTTCAGCAAACTTCAGTATGATGCTGGCATCAGCAGGGGGACGATCGTTTCGAGAGATTGCTTTGGTGCGGAAAATGTTGTGTAGGCGAGGAGGCTGAATATTTACGGTAGCACAAATATTGTTGTAGAATGTCTCCAAATTTTCTCCAGCAGACTCAGGCACACCAAAAACAACGGCATCACAGTCGATTTTCTCACGCTCAAATTTATTAAGAGCGATTTCAAGCCGTTTGACGACAAGATTAATACGTCTAGCAACTTTGCATCTCTCTTCACACCTCTGTCCTATGTTTTGATGTTTGCTAGGAACAACCATTCAATTTGTGTAAGTTTTTTTCTTTTTAATTTTGGGACGAATGAAAGGTAAGTACCTACATTTTTATGCCGATTCTAAACGGCTTATTGAGAAGCTTTGTAATGACAGACTCTCTGATGTTACCAGTGGCGTGGCGTCCATATAACTCGATTCCTACCGAGTTACCTTTAGAAATCTCCACCAGGCAACACTATCTATCTACCAAAAACCGAATAGGTATACATGAAACACTACCAAATGAATGTGAATACTCACCAAAATGGTACACACACAAAAGCACTCATATAAAAATCGTGTGTGTATCCATTTTCATACAACGTCGTCATCGACTCGTGGCGACAAAGCGAAGGTAACCCAAAATAAGTCGGGTTATTAAAGTTCTCACTTTATAGTTCATTTTGAGAGAAAATTTGCTTGTTATCTCTTTTTTTCTTCCCTGAGTACTTTGTCTGACTCTGACACCTCTTTGTTCAACACCCATTGAAGAAAATAACCCGCTTTTCTTCGAGTTATTCGCGGTTCTCACAAAGTTCATTTTGAGTACTGAGTGAACATTTGTTTGTAGGTATCTCTTTTTTTCTTCCCAGAGCCAGAGCTTGTTACTGGTACTGGGTACTGTCCATGGCCACTGGGTTGTGTTTTGGGTATGTCGTATGTGTTTGTTTGGTTATGATATGAACAAAATAACGCGCTTTTCTTCGAGTTATTCGATTTTCTTTTACTTCTTCTTTTCTTATTGTCTCTTGTGTGATTAATTACAGGTAGTTGTTGAGGTAGGTAAGGGTGTGTTTTGGTTTAAAAATTCAGTTGGCTGGCAGATTGCAGTGCGTGACTTAAAGTGAGTTTAGTATTGTGAACCATATTTGCAAATGCTCAATGTATGATTTTGTTTCAAGGTACACAGATGTAATGTTTTTTACATTTGTATGGTATTAATTTTGTTTCGACTTCCCATTTGAAAATGTTCACGCCACGCCACTGGATGTTACATATTTTCGCGAGAGGTGGCGCATTGAAAAAAAAAAAAACCTTAGGATGCTTTTTTTTTTGAATCGAATGTGGGACCCCTCGCTAGCAGTCCAACATAATAATCAGAGACAATACTGAGACCTCCAACTCGCAATCCTCTTGCCGCTGGCCCCCTCAATTTTTATTCAAATTCGCCATTTTGTTTTCGTATCGGTGGGTTATGTGATAGAGTTCGGGAATACCACATTTTAAGATAACTGAATGCTATTGGTTGGTTATTATAAATGTTTAAAAGACGATAAATGTAATTTGTTTGGTAAATAATAATACCTATGTAAATGAGTTGTTTTATATACTAGAAACATATTAGGACAAATATGGTTCTGCATTTTCCACTTTTGAATACATCATTAACTTCGATTTCATGAGTAAAGTTTTTCTTAAATAGTAACTGAAGAAAAATTACTACAATCTACATTTTTCAGTTTTCATAAATATTTTTATCAAAAGTGCACCTATTCCTAAAATAAAGTATACTATTCACACGTAACGAATAATAGTGGTACACGCAAGGTGCGAGATTGTTGGTGTGTGAAGTTACGTGACATTTGTCAATACGAATTTCTATAAAACAACCATAAAAATAAAGCTTGAAGGCAAGTAATGGAAAATCGGCCGAAGATGGGGGTCTCAGTATTGTCTTTGATAATAATCACTCAGTCCATGAGCCTACAAATGTAGGAACAATGCAGGTAAAAAAAATAACACAGCCAAAACATATTTTTTGTTACGGGGGTTGCCACTTCTCTCTCAGCAATCCAGCATACCAATGTACTTAAAACTGAAAAGAAATACATAGTACTGAAACGTACAGAATAGTACATAATTGTGTTTAAGCCCATAACACGAATGTTGTAGTGCAGCCAAGAAATGTATTAAATTAGGTTTAAGTTAAATTTACACCCGACCATTTCACCTATTTTTTTACTCATTTTACTAATTTTTTAAACTCAATCATCGGGTTTAAAATTTAAATCTATATTTATAATAATCACTCAAAAGTATGCATTAAGCCCGCTGGGTGAAGATGCATTTAAACGTGAAGGCTAAACCGATTTAAACCTGATTTGCTGTGTGCTGATTTTCATTTCAATTGCATTAATTATGAATTTAGCCTTCAAAATGTCTCTTCTTTTAGCCGGAAATATTTCTGAAAATCCACGAAATCGTTATATCATTAACGAAAGCCGGCTTGTGCATAAGATGTAGTCGAAGACGAGGGTGACGTTGATTCGCCATTTGCTGTTCCATCAGCTCTTCGATCTATTCGTTTCCAGACGAAGAAACTATCAAAATTTAAGCCACTTCACAAATTAAATGCATTTTATTTAGCTTCTTGCTACCTTTTATGTTATATTGGCCTATTACTAATTTCCTGACTGCTGCCATAGAGGAAATGTCATTTTAATGAAATTGTGTTTCACCCGAGTTAAAATACTTAAACTGGTCTCCGGAGTGCAGTTTAAATTCAATCGGATTAAGCGCCGACCAAGTTTAAAAAACTGGGTTTATGTAAATTTTGGAGTGAATAATACGGCCGTAGGTGACTTCATACAAATTTATCTTGGATTTATTTCAAAAATTAAAAATAGTACAAATAGTAGGTACTCAAAATTGGTAGAAGTGGTACTTGCGTACTCGGGAAAGTCAAACAGTACTGGCATCAGTACAATAGTAAGATTTTTTTCAACAGTGGTTCCAAGTGCAACCCTAGAGAAAGAAGATAGAGTGATGACATCAGTAGTTAGCCTTTTAACTTTTTTTTTGTGATTTATTGGTCTTCAAAGATAGCTTGTTCAACTATTTAATCAAATATTGGAAAGCACTAAGCTTATTAAGTAGGAAGTATTAGCTAATGCAAACTTATTTACAAAATAAGTGAAGTAGGTACGATTTTGAAGTATTTTCAGCCTCATTAGTCCCAGAGTAGTCGGCCATGCAAGTATCCGGTTGTCAGCCCCAATTTATTTCTTTTATAAAAACAGGGGGGCTAATAACTGGAGAACATTTAAAGAAGTGCCTTTCATAGTATAGTAAATGTATACATACAGGGTGTTCACCTATACTGAAGATGGTATTGAGTGGATTTTATATAATCTAACTCAATAGAAGGATCGGATTTCCATTGATTTATTTTGCACGAAGCACCAGTCCTATATTTTATTGAAAAGAGCAAGAAGTTCACGGTCGCTTATATGTATGTCGATGTTGAATTGTGCTGCATACTTTTTCCGCTATAAGAAGCTGTTTGATAATGGTATTACCACCATTTTGACCCTGATATGCTCATTGCTCAAGTCCCAGTAGACCTTTATCGGATCGAGGGAAGATGTCGTGCGCTGTGTCTTCCTAAAGAACGCCTATACTTGCTTTTGCATTTACAGGGTCATCAAAGAGGAGAAATGAGACTAGCGACCTAACGAAAAAATCATGTTATTAATAGGAAGGTATGTGGACGGGCGACCCTGCACAATTTTAAGAAGCATACATTTTCATGGCTAGCTACTGCTTCTAAGAAACTGCAATATTTTTCCAATGCTTGAACAACAATTTCAAGTCGATATTCTTAAGTTAAAGGAATTAATTAATAAACTATGTCATAAGTAGCTCCATCTAGGGAGCTGAAAAGCATAATAGTTAAAGAGCAGCATGGTTTGGTGAATAAATTTGATTATTATTTTTATCAGCATAAAATATCTTCAAGACCTTGAAATCGAGTGGTCTCATGCATTTATAATCGGTCAGCAAAGTCTTAGGTTAGGTTAGGTTAGAGTGGTAGGCCGCCTCAAGTGCAGCCAGCAAAGTTTTAGACTTAGAAATCATTTCAGACTTTTTTCTTTTTTTGTTTGTTTGTTAAATCATTAAAAGGCATTTCAGAGTTAGAACGTGAAGGATGCTTCTGCAGCTTTAAACCATCTAAAAAAAAACTCCCCGGGGGACTGAATTTCGTCAACTAATCGGTGACTTATTTCTGAATTTTTTGAAAATTTAAAGAGAAAAATCTGCCGGTTTTCGGATTTCTGAACTTTTTTGGTAGTAAATAATATACAGTTGAATCCGTTTAATACGACTTCGTTTATAACGATGAACCGTTTTAAGCGACGTAGACACAGCAACTTGTTAGATTTGCAGACTAATTTCTATGAACGAACACCCGTTTAGATGTTTGGTTGTTGTTTAAAAAAAAAAAAAAAAAAACTATCGTAGTATGCCACTCTATTTCAATTCTCTATGCAATAGCAGTAGGTAATGTATGGTGACAGTTTTTACGCAAAAGAGTTACGCAGAAATTATTTGGTTTTCATTGTCATTACTTCCTTACCTACATAATATGTTAATATGTAACTTAATTTCTATTCTTAGCAGATTTTTATAGATCAAGCGATTTCATTCGCCTTAATCTCCTGATTACATTGCCTGTATTTAATAATTCGGTTATTTCTAAGCAAACGTGGTTTAGAAGCCTACGTCTGTGCATCTGAGCATTTTTTTAACTTTGTCTTCAACCATTTCAATATTTAGATCTCTATGTAGATCAAACGGCCCTTCACTCACTTGTATCTACCATCGAAAAATCTCTCGATTGCAAAGAATTCACATTGGTTGCTTTCCTGGATATTGAGGGAGCGTTTAACAACGTCGAAGCAGAGGCAATTCTCGGCGCACTGACGGGCCTTGGAATTGAGAAATCGATTGGCGAATTGGTCAACCAGTTGCTCACCAACAGGTTTATCAACTCACAGCTGGGCGATGCATCGGTCCGGAGGTTCGTTAGTAGGGGTACGCCTCAAGGTGGCGTTATCTCACCTCTTCTTTGGAACCTAGTAGTGAATGAACTACTACTAATACTGGAGGGGGAAGGGTGCAAAGTAATTGCCTATGCGGATGACGTTGCCATCGCTGTCTCAGGAAAACACCTAAACACGCTTAGAGATCTCATGCAGAATGCCCTCTCTAAGCTCTCTAAATGGACCAAAAAATGCGGTCTGGCGGTCAATGCCCAGAAAACTGAACTGGTCCTCTTCACAAGAAAATACAAAATTCCCAATTTTGTACCCCCAAAACTAAACGGCACACTCCTGGTGCTCACCAATACGGCTAGCTATTTAGGCCTAGTTTTAGACAGCAAATTGAGCTGGAAACCCAATATCCTGCGGAGAGTTCAGAAAGCCACCACGGCTCTGTACTGCTGTAAAAAAGCCATTGGAAGCAGATGGGGACCCCAGCCTCGTATTACATATTGGCTATATGTATCCGTTATCAGACCTATACTCACTTATGGCGTTATTGTATGGTGGACTGCCCTCGAGAAGGCCATCCATCATAATCAGCTAAGCCGCGTCCAAAGAACGGCATGCATATGCATAAGTGGAGCCCTTAGAACCACTCCAACAGCGGCCATGAACGTAATGTTCCACTTGCTACCGCTGGACATCTATTGCAAACAAGTGGCAGCAAATGCAGCCACTCGAATGAAAGCAATTCAGTTGTGGACCAGTCGCCAAACTGGTCACTCATCGATTCTAAATACATTGGAATGCATTCCAAAAGATACTGATTACACCCTCCCTCAGTTTCAATTCGAAAAGAACTTCGAAACTTACATACCCTCTAGGAGTGACTGGGAGAACGAAATAGTACCCCGCAAGGAGTCTGTCTGTTTCTATACAGATGGGTCCAAAACTGAAACAGGAGTAGGGGGGGGTGTTTTCTCTTATGATCTAAATTGTAAAATCTCATTCAGCCTTCCTAATCACTGTAGTGTATTTCAGGCGGAGGTCATGGCGATCAAAGAGGTCCTGTCGTGGCTTCGGTATAATGTAATATCTGTAAAGGATATCACCATCTTTACCGACAGTCAAGCCGCGATTAAATCCCTGGATTCTGTCGTCTTCAATTCAACAACTGCCCTCAGTTGCCGACTATCTCTGAACGAGATGGCGAAACAATTCAAAATTCACCTTATATGGGTGCCGGGCCATAGAGACATTCCAGGTAATTGCATCGCCGATGAGCTCGCCAGACAAGGCACTACTATGTCGACTCTACCAGAAAAAAGGAGTCTCTATATGCCTCTTGCTACTTGCAAGCTCCTAATTAAACAAAACGCATTAAGCGCTACTAATCGCAGGTGGTCTAGTTGCTTAACGTGCCACACCTCGAAACAGATCTGGCCTCAGCTGGATTCCAAGCGCTCAAAAAGTCTCATTACACTGAAAAGACCCATAATAAGCACTCTAGTAGGTGTCATCACGCGACACTGCATCATAGGGAGACATGCTCTCAGATTAGGCCTCCCTTCAAATGATTTCTGCAGAAGCTGTATGGACGAGGAGGAGGAGGAGACTATTCTTCACCTTCTCTGCACGTGTCCAGCACTGTCACTCCGTAGAAAACTATACCTCGGAGAATATTTCTTCGACAATCTCAGCGAACTCGCAAACATAGGTATCAACTGCCTCCATCGCTTCATTCTTAGCTCCGGCTGGTTCAACGGGTAGATAAGGAGTCGATATCGATCCTGTGGTAACACAATGGGCCTAATTTGGCCTAAGTGAGGCTGCACTTGAGGCGGCCTGCCACTCTAACCTAACCTAACCTATGTAGATCAGAGTTACGTGTGTACCAAGATGCATTGACTATGTTCCTTAGTACTTTATTTTGGAAGACCTGGGGTTGAATTACCACATCCGTGATCGAGTAATACGTGACTGAAGTTGTTATTGTTTCGCTTGTAAAAAGTGCCGTATGGCTCGCTCACGGATGCGGTAATTCGGCCCCTGATTTTGTGTAAATTTGCTTGCATGTGCATTGTGCAACTGGAGCCATAGGTCCATACTGGTTTGAGAATTTGCTTGTATGGCAATAACTTTTTTGTCACTATTTCGACAGCTGTGTCATCTGCAAAAGTAGCTATGGTGGTTTCTTCGCTTTCAGGCAGATCTGTGATTTTATGCACCTGATTGTAGAGTGCTAATTTCTAAAATACAATCGGTGACTTGGGACTAGCGATTTGTCATCAATTATTTTTTGCAAACCTTCGACATTGGTAATATTGATTTTGGGCGATAAGAGGTTACTTCGCTAGGTGGTTTGCCTGGTTTTGGAATCATTAGGCGTTTTCATTATGCCCGCATGATCGATATAGATCATTGGTTTTAATGGTTTACAACAAACGCCTATTATTACCTCCGCGACCTTCCATATGCTTGGCATACACCTCAACTTAAATGCAGCATTAATAATCAGCACTATTGTTTTTTTAAATCTTTTCGTGGTACCTAATTGTTTTAATATTTTGCCTGTAATTAAATCAAACCCTGGGGCCCTTGCCTGTTGCCAACGCTTTCTAGCTTTCCTTTTTTCTGTAATGATTTCACAATATTTGTTGCTGCTCATGCAGCTTTTTGTATGTTCAGTGTTAATATTTGCATTGCTTTTTCTAGTTCGTCTACTGTTTGAATAGCTGATAATAGTTGGATACTTTATACTCCAATTTTTGTCGAAGTAATTCCAAACAGTCTATTAACAAGTTTTGGACTTTGTTCTTTTATCAATTATGTATCGCCAAGTGTAAAAGAAGATTAGGGCCTTCTTCCACATTTGTTTTATTTGAAGATATATTTTTAGATATAAAGAAGTCGAAAGAAGAAGAAATTGAACAAAATATCTCCGATGTCCGAAACTTTCGGAATGTCTATGGGGGTATCTACCTATATACAGGTTGTGACAGTTGATTAGCTGTCAGACAACGCAAACATGAAGTGTTGGGATGTCGATGGCGATGCTCCAAAAAGATTCATTCGTACGAGTATTGATAATGAAATAGAGATAAAAACGCAAGGTATTTTTAAATTTAATTCTTAACAAGAAAGATGTTTTGATACCTACCTACCATTGAATATTCCGACTTACTCCGTTGAGGGTTTCTTAAAGAAAAAGGGTGAGTTACACCCGGAAATAACTAAGGCTAACAAAAAGGATCAAACATTTTTGGACTCCGTGCTAACGTGGGAGCAATCTAGGTATTCAGAATGCAAATAATTTTAAATGTTGGTAATACAGTTATGACATGAAGTAATTATATGAAGCGTTTGGCTTCAATATGAAGCTTAAGCTGTACATCAGCAGAGCATAAGTGTCTTAGATTCGTCGTGCTGAGTAAACTACTATTCACATGACAGCTAGGTAATTGCGAACTGCGAACAAGCGAATACTTGTAGATTTTGACCATTCATTCACATGAAAACTTTCGATTCAGAAACGATTCAGTTTCATTGTCAAGGTTAGGATCTGTGCATGTCCAAAGTTGCAAGGATTCCAAGTGTTAGTTTGGCTGATCCTTAAGGTACTTTTGGCAGCGGATTCTTCCATGTATAGATCCAGAGGTGTCAAATTGAGAATCGCCTCTAGTCCAGCAGTAGGTGTGGTTCTCATAGCACCGGTTGTCCCTATACAAGCTATTCTTTGTATTTTTGTCATTAACTTAAGATTGGTCGCTTTGTTGGCGACTTGCCATTGTCAAGGTTAAGTTCGAAACGAATTTTTCATTCGTGGGTTTGTGGATGGATCGCGACTGATTTAGGTGAATTGTGAATAAAGTGTTACAGTTCGCGGCAAGAATATTCAATTTGCAGGAAAATTGCTGTCTATGTAAATTTAACTCAGAGGCAGGTTTTTTTTTAGATTAGATATAATGCTTTCGGTCAATCAATTTTTAATTCATAGATACAATTAAATTGCTTTGTTCGCTATTCGCCTATTCGCAATTCGCACTCATGTGAATATTCCTTAAAAGCGACTATTCCACGCAGTGTTAAAATGGTGGGAAAGGAAGTTAATAGTGGAAAATGAAGTTAAACAGCAAAGACTTTCAGACCCTACATATCCTTCGATTAAGTCGCGTTCGAGGAAATAATGAAAACCTTCTTTTACTTCCAAAAGCAAATCCACTAGGAACATCTCTGCGCTTCGTAACTAAACAAATTATAGCCTCTTCCAGTATTTTATCACCATCGTTCTATATGCGCGACCCTAAAGAGGTTCAACCTTTAAACACGAGCAACTGTATGGAGTAACATCAGAGACCCTATTCCGAAGTAGGTACCATATACCAACTTATGCTAACAATCACCGCAGCGATATCTAGAAGATCATTTTTAAGAATGGGCACATATTTCTACTGGTAATTGGTACGTGGTACGTAGATAACTACTGCGTAGTCAAAACGCTGAGGGCGACGTGTTTCCAAACCAGCTCGCCCCTTCTATGTGTTCGGCCACTGGAAAATAAGTGCTACTTATAGCCCCTTGCTGAAATCGTCAATAACTATGTGGGTAGGTGCTTATAGTTCTGCAAATTTCTCTGGAAAATCACATTGATTGCAAAAACAAATAGGCAGTATGTTTCCTACACGTTTGAAAATATGGGGGTGTTTTTTAATACGTCCGCAGTATTACAGGTCTATGCAACACAAGAAAAATTAGTTTTCAATATCTCAAAATTATTAAAATCATTCAAATTTAATAATTGTTTCATTAAAATGCTCATTTTAATACGAATATTCTGAACTTTAATCTCGAAGGATTAAAATCCAACATTTTTGTTCCAAAATCTAGCCCGATCTATACCAAAATTATATTAAAAGAATTTTTTATGATTAAGTCATAGTTGAACTGAAATATAACTCTCATTACGTTTTAATACGAACTTATTAAAGCCATCAAATTCAATACATTTGTATTTGGTTTAAATACAGGATATGAACCAAAGTATGATTATTGATTTAAATTATATCGGTATTACTTTTGAACCCAAACATATTATTTTGTCGCTTGGTTAAAAATTTACAATTAGTTTGAGCATCCTATTCAATGGGGTGGATGATTTGGATAACGTTTTTTTAAAAGAAAAATGTTTTAAAAACACAAACAGTCAAGTCTTAGAAAGGGATATCCAATATGATATCCAATAAGAATATTATATCCAATAAGAATATTATTCTTACAAGTATAGGTAAATTTAATTTCAAAGTAGGTATGCTTGTAATATGGGTAACAACATTTGTATTTTTTTTTCTTTTAGCTGTGAAGCACAGAGATCTTCCTAGTGGATTTGCTTTTGAAGATAAGGGCGTTCTAGTCATTCAGAAATATAGCTATAACATACAAAAGTATAAGTAAGTAAGTAACTGACTGAATAATTAGTAAGATTATTCAGACATTCATTCGTACTCCTTCATTTTAAGGTCTGAGAAAATATACCTACTAAAGGGAGCAAAGCGGACCTCTAAAGAATTATTTTCAAAAAAGACCACGGAAATTTGCCTACGCTTGAAAATGTTCTACGGGGTGTCCGCCGGGAAGGTATATACTACTTTGTTTGTTTATTTTTGATTAAATGAAAGAGAATGGATCTTATATTGATAACTATTTTATTTAATGTCGACAATGCGAGCCCTCTTGAGCACATTTTTCATTCCATTCTCACACATTTCACGCGGTATTTCATTAATTTCATCACGAATATTTTGTTTGAGTTGCTCAAGCGTTTCTGGTTTGTTTGCATAAACCTTGCTTTTCAGATATCCCCACAAAAAGAAGTCCGGAACAGTCAAATCAGGCGACCGTGGAGGCCAATCAACATCACCATTTCTTGAAATAACTTGTTGTGGAAAGAGGTCTCGCATTAATTCAATTGTAATCCTGGCTGTATGCGATGTGGCACCGTCTTGTTGATACCACATGTTAATCAAGTCCAAAGCATGAAGTTGTGGCGTTAAAAAGTTTTCAATCATATCACGATATCGCTCCCCATTCACAGTTACCGTTACGCCGTTCATTTTCAAAGAAGTAAGGTTCAATGATTCCTCCTGACCAAATTGCACACCAAACTGTAACTTTTAATGGATGCAAAGATGACTGTTGAATAATTTGAGGGTTTTCCATTGCCCAGAATCATTCACTACACGATAAATAGTGCGTTTGTTGGCACGTTGTTTCTCCCAAAAATTTTACGTAACTTTCTCATCGTCACAGTAATCGATGATTGATTTTGATAAAATGTTTTAACGATTAAAACGTTTGGTTTATCGAATATTTTTCCATAATAAATTTGCCACGTGTCTACCTCACGACTGCCAAATATGATCTGTCAAGACTAATGTTTACCAAAATGGCGGCAAAACAAATTAGTTTACCTTCCCGGCGGACACCCTGTATATGTTTTGTTATTTAAAACCAATAAAAATGTTTATTAAAATAAAATATTTTTGGTGTTGAAATACACCCAGAGAAAAATACAGTATGTAAAATTGCCTTAAAAGCCTTAGTTGAATATTTTTGTATGAAATGTTTTGGACACGCATAAATCTGTCAATAAATAGAACAGTCTATGCATGGCACAGGTAATGAATAATAGGTTAAATTACCTAAGGGCCTTAGGTATTTTAATCTAGATACAAATAAGTGTTATCCACGTAAGTACCTACGTAACTCTGCTTAAACCTAAGGTGACTTTACCTCCGGTTGTTTCATTAGATGGAATTTCGCCTAAATGCTCATCACCATTCATCAACAACCTTAGTTACTGATGGTTTAATATATCTTAAGCCTAAGGTGATATTCCACAAGGCTACCTTAATTCTAAGTCAAATATGTACAACATTTAAGGTGATGTTGGTAAAAAGAGGTCAGACTCAAACATCTCTTATCTCCACTGTTCATTAGTTAAATCCAATGATCCAACTTCAGTCGAGGTATAGGCATTAAAATTTGTTATTTATTGGTAAGTAGGCGCAGTGGCTTAGTGGTTAGTGTGTTGGACTACTAAACGAGGGGTTGAGGTTCGAATCCCGTAAAAACCCAAATTCCAACTTAGGGTTTTTCCACTGCGCCACCTCCCGCGATCGTCTGACAAACATTCGAGAGTATAACTGTCTTGAAAGAGCTTCTCAGTAAGCCGTTTGGAGTCGGCAAAAAATTGTACATCCCTTCCATTCATTCCAAAAATGAAAAACTCACACAAAACGAATGATTGTGAGAAGCTAGGCCTAGGGTCCGTCCTTTTTTCTTTTTTACGATATTCGAGCCTAGACCCCTCGCTTAGTAGTCCAACTCACTAGCAATTAAGCTACTGCACCTACACATTCTGGCATGCCGTTACCAAAAACTAGGTTAATTTTACACAGGTTTAAAAAAGTTCGGTTACCTAAGCAATATAAGGTAAGTTATCTTAGAACTTACCAAGTTCAAAATGGCCTTAGGACTAAGTTGACTTATACCGCGATTTAGGCTAAATTTACACAGGCTTTTCTCTGAGTGTACCTATATCAAATCAAATCTAAGGAAGTGTTAAAATATGATAAAGTTGTATTATATTTTAATATCCCATGGGTTTATAAAAAGCAGTAGAAGTAGGTGTTGCATTAGAGGTGAACGAATTTTATTCTAATATGCAGTTTATTTAATTCGAACACAAGTGCATTACAATTGGTTAATTTTTTAATATAAATAAGGGTTCAATTTAAATACATTTGCATTGAAAACCATCTACATTCTACATCTATATTAAAATTTCATATTTCAGATATATTTTGTAAAAGCTAACATTATTTAAAATTAATAAATCTTTTATTAGTTGGTTAATTTGAATATAGGTAGGTATGCAAAATATTAAATTTTAATATTTTCTCGGCGTTGACTTATTTAGGTATATATAAAACCCCAAATTTTTAAGGGATTTTTTAACCGTGTAGACGAAAAGTTGTAAAATCTTCTCAGTTTATAGGTAGGTAGGTACATACCTACTCCTAAAAAAAATCAAAACATATAAGTTACCACGTGCCAGTGTTGTAAAGGGGACAGAGAAGGAGGAAGGAGGGAAATGTCATTTGACAGTAGGTACCTATCTGCCGCTATCACTATTTTAAACTGTCAAAAATAATCAGGTACGCACCAATGAAAATCTGAAATAAATCCACCCATGGACAGAACACATCAAACAACTAAAACCCCGTTTACAACACATCAACCTACCTATTAAATTATAGCAAGTACCTAAAGGTTCATATTTCTGTTCCGAACCAAATATTTACCATTCATTTGTCACACCAATATGGAATCCAAAAAAATTGTTTAGGTACCATCACTTTGCATGCAATGTAGGTAGAAAGAAAATCAAATAATAGGTAAACTAAATCAGATGACATGCAATATTAACACACGATATCCCCGACGCAGTTATCCATAAATTTATAGGAAAATCACTTCACACAAGCACACACATTGCGAGGCTAGATTACAGGTACAATCCGTGAATAGCTGCAGCAGTAGCACTGTTCTGATTCTCCACTGTATCCGGTACCCAAATTCCGAACTGCTGTTGCAGATGAATACCGCACAAAACCGTTTTAGCTTCCTTTTGCCATAATCTCCTCATTGTTGTCTGATTGGTTCACTGTATTCGATTTGTGATTGGTATTGTCTTAGGGCGAAGCTAGAAAATTCCTTAACACCACACGACAGAATGAAAAGAGTAGACGACACACACGGGCCGACAAGGAGTGTGCTCCCCCATACACATGGTGTACACTGATAGAACAGGGAATGGAACGCGCCAAGTCAAAATGTAGTCGCACTCCTATCTGACAGATCCATTTGGTTTTGTGTATGACTCACGTGTACGACTGAGAATGTGTTTTTGGGGGAGAACTCCTCCAATACATTCGAATGGATGTGAACAGCTAACAGAACAGCATGCAGCAGTAGCAGCAGCCTCCTGGTAGTAGTGGTAAAGACCGGTTCGACGGCATGGTGTCGGCAGAGTAACCAGTTTGTCAAGAGCGGCGCGCACAAGTGCACAGCAGGTGGTTGGTATCTGCCCTCACGGAAGGCGTTTCCAATTGGATTTGCCACTGTGTGGATGGATATTGAGGAGGAACCTTGGCGTACGCACCCACCCTCTATATACCAAGGTTCGTCAGCATCCCCTATAGCCCAGATCTGGGGAAATTTCTCTCACACATAATTATTAGGTATGTATATTTCTGTTTGGAGAAAAAATGTGTACCGCATGTGCGTGATGGAGTTTTTTTTTCTCGTCTGTTTTCCTGCGCCGTTTGTCACCGCTGATAAGGTCTACTCAGGGAGTGGGTTGGACATGAAAAGAAAATTCTAATTGGACACAAAGAAAATCTCCAATTGTCGGAGAAAGAGAGACGCAAGGGCAGAATAAAGTAAAGCATAAGTACAAGGAGGAGGATGAGGACGAGGACGATGTACGAGTACTCAAATGCACAACAGAAGAAAGTACGAGTACGAGTAGTCATAGGAATACAATAAACCGCTACCTATCTGTTTCTGTAGGTACCTATAATATATGCAGAAGAAGCGGAGAAAAGAATAAGTTTTTCAAGGCAGAGAATGGATAAAAGACGTACCTATGAAAGCCAAACATAAGGCGTGCGAAAACTTTCGCAATTCAATCGAGAATAACAGATGAGAACTCGCAAGTTTTTGCTTTTACCAAGGTAGCTAGGTACCTATTGATGGATTGCATTGTGAGATGCGCATCGAAATGGTTCTCGATTAAGCGAGTGGCTATAAGTGAATGCATAGGTTAGGTACCTACCTACCTATATCCGTAACTGAACTGAAGTGGATTAGGTAGGTAGATAGGTACCTATCTGTTTAAAAGTAGGAACTACAATTATTTTTGGAGTGAAGACTGAAAAGTGATACTTTTTTTGTAGGTACCTAATCTATAGGTAGGTAGGTAGCTAGGGAATGATAGGGTACGTACTAGGTACCTAGTCAAATTAAAAATGAAAAATAGTTTAAAATAGGTAGGTAGGTATAGTGCTTTAATTTCAAAAAGCACGAAAATATACCTATCAGTAGGTACTTGGATACCTATCCCCAATAATCTTATGAACAGTTAGCTTGACGCAGAATCAGCGTATCATAGGTATCTTATCTAGGTATATGTACACACCTTCACTGCGGCCTCAATAAAATAAACTATAATTAATAGAAATTTGAACAGTTGCTTTTATTGAGTTTGGTGCAATAATCTAGTCAAATAATTGTATTGAAAAAGAAATGAGAATAACAAAGACAATCGGCCTTACTAATGTAAGAAAGACCAAAAAAACTACTAAACAAAAATGAGAGCAATATTTTTTTTTTTTTTTTTATTAAAATTTTAGGGTTATTTATTACTATTATCGGTTAATAATAAGGCGGTCTCTTCTGGTCGTGAGGCAAAGGCTCGACATCAACAACTGAAAATAAAAACAAAGTATAAAACCGCATGAGCCAAATTCTCGGTCAAACCGTGTTACAATCGCAAAATATATTTCTTAAAGATTCTAGATGTGGTGAGTGTGTAGCTGGTATGTAAAATCAAAATGCGTACACAGCACTCTAGCCAGTAATACACATATATTTGTGTACGTGTGCGTAAAATATATATAGGCAAGCGGAAACACCACAGCGAGCCCAATAAAACACCATAGCAGGCGGAGACCATCCAGCTCAACGGTACGGACAGGGAGGAGCACCCACCCCCATCCCCTCTCGGGAGAGCGGACTGTGTTTAGACGTCAACACAGCACACGAAGCAGGAATACACACATCTTCGTATGGGGACGCTAAAGTCAGGCAAGCGGAAACACCACAGCAAGCCGACGAACACATCATATAATCAACGCAGGCGCGCACCATCCAGCTCAACGGTACGGACAGGGAGGTATACGCAACCCCATCCCCTCACGGAAGAGCGGACTGTGTTATGATGCCAACACAGCAGACGAAGCAGGAATGCACACATCTTCGTATGTGGGCGCGATAGTCAGGCAAGCGGAAACACCACAGCGAGCCGACGAATACACCATATAGCACACGCAGAAGCGAACCATCCAGCTCAACGGTACGGACAGGGAGGTACCCTCACCCCCATCCCCTCTCGGAAGAGCGGACTGTGTTATGATGCCAACACAGCACACGAAGCAGGAATACACACATATTCGTGTGTGGACGCTAAAGTCAGACAAGCGGAAACACCACAGCAAGCTGACGAAAACATCATCATATACCAAATGCAGACGCGCAAGCGCACCATCCAGCTCAACGGTACGGACAGGGAGGTATACGCAACCCCATCCCCTCACGGGAGAGCGGACTGTGTTATGATGCCAACACAGCACACGAAGCAGGAATGCACACATCTTCGTATGTGGGCGCTATTGTCGGGCAAGCGGAAACACCACAGCGAGCCGACGAAACACCAACAAAAACTAGTAGTGCGAACCGTCCAAATACCGGCACCGAATAGGGAGGAACACACAGCCCTATTTCCTCTCAGGTAGGCGGTCCATCTACACCACTAGTGCCCAATGAATTATATTAAAAATGCTCGTAGGTACCAACTTCACACCACCACTATCTCTCTTATGCATGACACTGCACAAAACGTGAAACGATCTCTGAAGGAAATCGCTCACTATTATTTACTCTATATACATACATAAAATGTTTGATCAAACAAGTTAAAATAAAATAAAAACAATCAAAAACACAAAATATACCAGAACGGCTCAGTGAATACTCACAAAAAATATTCGTCTTTCCCTTCTAAGATCACTCCAAAATTAAAACTGTACTGCACAACCACTTTCCGGTACTATCTATCACTGACTGAAAGGAATAGCCTCGAAGAGGATTTTGTAAATTCTCTACACACACACCCACCAGCCTTTTGCTTTCGCTGATTGTGTTTCATGTGTGTAGCTTTATCTTTGTTTGCCTGTCGACGTGTAATCTCCAGGTCATTTCCCAAGTTGCTTAACAACGACAGGGAAATACAACAAAAAAACACATTGTGAGAGTGACTGTATCATCTCATCAATTGGCACTAAAAACGAGGCTACCCGCTACGGGTCTCAATCGTTGTTAATAAAAATAATTCTGTCCTACCTCACGGATTTATTTAAAATCATTCGCCTACCTCACCGAACCTTACACTAATAATCAAACCTTAATTTCGACTTTTAGTTGCTGCCGGTTTAAATAAAAATGTACCTACATCATTTTTGAAATGGTACAATCTTAACAATTTGACCTCCACCTTTACTAGTTCGAAGACTTTCGTTGAATCTATTACATTTGTTGCTACGTAGAATTTGAATTTCATAATTTGTTTTCGTGGAAAACATGGTTTCAAAGGCTTTTTGAGTCTTATTATAAGCAATAAACAAAACACAAAAAAGGAAATCCACATAGTATCCGCTGATCTATCCAACATCATATGCAAATCAGTAATGCCCTTCGTTCGTTCGGGCACAATTTTTGGTACTTTTTATAGTAGGTACACTTTCCTTCGTTTACTAATACTCCATTAATGATTGATTGATGGAGTGCTAAACGGAACACAGTTTATTAGAATGCTTTGATGCAAATCAAAACTTATTAGTCGTCTTAAGATCAAAATTATTTAATCGTTAGCAAGTGAATATTTTAGAAATAATAGCCTGCTAATTCATTTCAGAAATAATATTCAATTTGCAATGAAACAGTGCTTGCAAAAGTAGGTACCTTTATAGAAGTGTGAAAAAAGTGTGAAAAATAGGTATACAAACTTAAAAAGCGAGCAATTTTTAAATTCTCACAGAAAAGTATAAAGCCCGCACATTTTTATGGGTGAAACTGTCATAATTTCCCCCTACAAGAATTCACACATACTTTTACTTACTTTAGGTGGCGCTACAGTCCGGGGTGGACCTGGGCCTCAACCAATACGCCTCTCCAGTTAGCGCGATCTTTGGCTAACTGTCTCCAGTTGCGCACTCCAAGTTGGTTGAGGTCCCCTTCCACTTGCGCGCGCCACCTAAGGCGAGGTCTTCCTCTACTGCGTTGTCCCTCCGGGTTAGAATCGAAGACTCTTCAGGCCGGAGCGTTGGTGTCCATTCGCTCTACATGTCCCAGCCATCTTAGACGACTGATGCGAACTTTTCTGACTAGGTCGATGTCGCTGTACAGCTCGTAGAGTTCGCTGTTAAATCTTCTCCTCCAAAGCCCGTCAACGCAAACGGTACCAAAAATCACTCGAAGAATTTTGCGTTCGAAACGACCAAGGAGATCTTCATCCGCCTTTGATAGCGCCCATGCTTCTGCGCCATAGAGCAGGACTGGGATGATGAGGGTCTTATACAGAGTTTCCTTAGTATTTCTCGACAAGGCCTTACTTATCAGTTGCCGTCTTAGGCCAAAGAAACAGCGGTTGGCAAGTGTGATTCTTCGTTTGATTTCTGATGTGATGTCGTTATCAGAGTCTATAGCGGAGCCGAGGTAGACAAAGTCCCTACCTACCTCAAAGTTATAGCTGTCTATCGTGACGTTCTGCCCGATTCGTCGATGTTGTGTGTCCCTTCTTGTTGACAGCATATATTTTGTTTTACCCTCATTCACCACTAAACCCATTTTTGCCGCTTCTGTACTAATACTTGCAAACGCACCAGTGACAGCTCGCTGTGTTGTACCAACAATGTCAATGTCGTCAGCGTATGCAAGCAGTTGCACAGACTTATAGGAAATTGTGCCTCTGGTGTTGGCTTGTGAGTTTCGCACAATCTTCTCAAGAATGATGTTGAAAAAGTTACATGACAGCGCGTCACCTTGTCTAAATCGTTTTTTGACATCAAAGGTCTCAGTGAGATTGTTTCCGACCTTTATGGAGCAGCGAGCGTTCTCCATCGTCATTCTGCACAATCTGACAAGTTTGGCAGGGATGCCAAAACTAGACATGGCTCTGTATAGCTCGTCTCTATAAATGCTGTCATATGCGGCCTTAAAATCGATAAAAAGATGGTGAGTCTCGATCTGGACTTCTTGGGTTTTTTCCAGGATCTGCCGTAGTGTGAATATTTGGTCTGTTGTGGACTTACCGGGCCTAAAACCGCACTGATAGGGTCCAATCAGTTCGTTGACATATGGTTTTAGGCGTTCGCACAGTACGGCAGATAGGATCTTATATGCGATGTTAAGGAGACTGATGCCTCTGTAGTTGGCGCAGTTTAGAGGGTCTCCTTTCTTGTGGATCGGGTAAACAATGAAAAAGACAATCGGCCTTACTAATAATCAAACCTTAATTTCGAATTTTAGTTGGCTGCCGGTTTAAATAAAAATGTACCTACCTACATCATTTTTGAAATGGTACAATCTTAACAATTTGACCTCCACCTCTACTAGTTCGAAGACTTTCGTTGAATCTATTACATTTGTTGCTACGTAGAATTTGAATTTCATAATTTGTTTTCGTGAAAAACAAGGTTTCAAGGGCTTTTTAGTCTTATTATAAGCAATAAACAAAACACAAAAAAGGAAATCCACAAAGTATCCGCTGATCTATCAAACATCATATGCAAATCAGTAATTCCCTATCGTTCGTTCGGGCATAATTTTCGGTACTTTTTATAGTACACTTTCCTTCGTTTTCTAATACTTCATTTATGATTGATTGATGGAGTGCATTTGTTTCGTAATAAGATCCCTTTCGAATTACTCAATAAACGGAACACAGTTTATTAGAATGCTTTGATGCAAATCAAACCTTATTGGTCGTCTAAAGATCAGAATTATTTAATCGTTAGCAAGTGAATATTTTAAAAATAATAGCCTGCTGATTCATTTCAGAAATAACACGTAGGAAGCCATAAGCTTGTTAAGAACCTATCGCTTCCGTTTTTTAATTTCAATTTGCAATGAAACAGTGCTTGCAAAAGTTGGTACCTTTATAGAAATGTGAAAAATAGGTATACAATTTGATCTTTTGAAAAATGTATAGATTATATTACCTACTTAATTCGGGAAACTTAGAAAGCGAGAAATTTTTAAATTCTCACAGAAAAGTATAAAGCCGTGGCGCACATTTTTATGGGTGAAGCTGTCATATTTCTTCTACAAGAATTCACACATACCTACTACCTGTTATTCCTCCAGAAATTCATAAATTTGTTAGTTTTGCTATAATTGGCTTGAATATTGTCAACCTTTTCACACCAAACATTGTTTCATCAGAGGTCCTCATTCTCGGTAAACTAACTCCTTTTGCAAAGAGTTTAATAAGGGTTTAGTTGCACCTACACCTACCTCGAATATGTAACTGCGGATTTCTATAGAGAGGGTGGTTCTGGGTTTCTTCATGTTCTTATTTATGCACCCAAAAAAAAAAAAAAAAATTGTGGTAGAAATGTTGAAAACCGCTGTCAAATCCACTTCATTAGTTGTCATAATCGACCCGACATCCAATGCTTTCAATTTAACAGAGACATGGTTGTACTTTATAAAACCAAATTATGAAAATGAGACCATTTGTTGTACATTTTACAACTACAAAAATTGTAAATAAAACAGAATTCGTTGTTGAATGGTTTTAAATATGGTTTGATACTGTTTATGATATCTTCATCAAATGCTGGTAAAAGTACAATGTCTGTAATTTTAGTAAGACTGGTTAGAAACATCCAAATCTCATCATTCGGTAATTCGAAAAAATTGAACAAATTTCATAATTCCTCTTCGGACTAATTACCTATCTCGGATTCTCCATAGCTAAACATCTGTTTTCTAGAGTTCAAAACGTCTGTGCTAAACAAATTTGTATTCAAAAGTCCAAGGAGTATTTCGCTCAAATCGTTATGGCAAATGCCCTCAAAAAAGCTGCAACCCAAGTTCACTGTCTGGAAATATTTTGGAGATGTGCCGATCTGAGCAAAAGTTAACTCCGTTTGGTGAGCCCACGACCTTGTTTCAAAAGAATAATGTGGAAAAACTGCACTCAGACGACGAACGAATACATGAAATATGAACAAAATTATAGCTTGCTTACCTGTTAAAAACGGCACCACATTTTTTGATAATGTGAAATTTCCCGCCACTTCAAAAACTTCTTACGTAAGGTTTTTTTTCGGTAGCCGCGTTTCCTACGACGGGATTATTCTGATTGTTAAAATTGCTGGCTTCCACATCCTCAGCATTTTCAGACAAAAAAAGCAAATCAGAATTCATTTGGAAAAAAGCGTCACAATTTTGCACACTAACAATTATTATTCTTGTTGGTTCAACACTTGATCGATGTCGATGGCTAAATGAGCAAAGGAATATACATGGTGTATGAAAATACTCTGGCTGGGCGAGTGGGTTAACGGTAAATACAGCTATCATATTCACAACTCAATCTAGTATCAACTGAAAATGGTTGTGGATTTGAATGTTATGTTGTGCATTTTACATGTTGTACGTACTTTCTACAGCATTTTGTATGTACATTTTGCATTTTGGTTGTAGATTTGCCCAAGTCATACATGTAGATACATTTAACAATAAAAATTGACAACGCGCTGTCAATTTAACAACAAGAAATTGCGATCAATTTAACAATTTTATTGCTGAAGTGAAAGCAAACGCTGTAAAAGTTACAATTAATTGTGAATATGAGCGCATTTGCTGCGTCTAATAAGTCTCTGCCTAGGAAGAGACGTTTTAAGAAGACTCTATAGTACAGTCTGTGGAAACTGTAACAAACATTCGAATAAGCTGTCAGTTTCGATTAAATAAAGTTCTAGTGAACAGCTACTTTTCAGCTTAAGCCTCGTGCCCTTAAAGCAATAGCAACTTATGTCATTCAAGCGGAAAACTAAGAAAAAATGGTTATGCCTTCTGTTGGGCGCCATTTCCTTTCAATTACTTGCAAGTGAGCCTTTCCCCTTTTCAACCCAACTCTAAACTTTATCTGTAACCACCGCCCATTTGTAAAATTCGCACATAACCATTACGAATTGATTTTCACACGTTTTCACGGAACAGTGCCAACCACTGTGCACAAGATGAATTTTTGAACTATTTTCCAATTGTCACACAATGGCAAAGAAAATTTTTTCCAATCACTGGAACTGTTGTGCTGCTTCGACCACGTTTTAAATTTAAAAAAAAAATCCATAACAATGAACTAAAAGGTTGCAACTGACACCCCTTTCACAGCAGCGTTGCTAAAAAATAAAAACTGACATCATTTGGCACTTAACCGCAACTCTTTGCTTTGGTATTCTATCACCGCCACTACGAGAACAGAAAGCCAACAAAACTCGAAGGCAAACTGCGAGAAAGGTCATTTGCAATGTGAAGACAGCGATTAAAAGGAGAAACCCAAAGGCAGTAAATCAAAAAGTTAATGAACTTATTAGATTCCATTCACAGGACTATACATTGATCCTGTTTATATCGATGACGGTTGAGTATTATCGTAACCCTTTCAACTACCCCCCGGGCCAGTTGGGACTTTCCTCTATTTGTTAAATTTCAATTGTGCCATACAGCAAGGCGACTCACAAAGGGGTGGTGTTATCACATTTGCCCACTGCAGATACTGGAAGTTGCAATTTTTTTTCAAATGGTGAGCGAGTTCGTGTGCGAGTTACGCCCCAAATTGAAATAACAATTTAAATAATATATGGTTTTTTAAAATTCAATCGATTTTTATCGACACTTTGTCATATATCCCCGAAGGAAGGGGTGAATGTGAATGTGTGTATAGGGTGAGCCGATTGAGAGACAAGCCAAATGACTCAATTATGCCCAATTGGCCGTGTATAGGCTAGGCACACAGGCGATCATCTGCCACCATCAAAGGAAGCAATAAATTTAATTCTAATTTACAAATTTGAATGTGTATCCGTTGTTCGGCGGGAGGTTTCCGCTTTTCTTTTTCGCAAACTACAGCAGATTCGGTATAGATGACAATGGAAAGTTTTTACCCAGGCCTGTATTCGAAATGGATAAAATTTAATGACCGTTGAAAAATTTCGCAAATACGCTGAATATTGAAGCTATTAAAACATCTGCGCGCAAAATGGTGTGTCGCATTGTAATGGATGCGAATTTGGGCTGTTAATCAGCCACGGTGAGAGTAGGACATATATTTACATATGTTGGCACAGGACACGGTAGAAAATTTGAAAGATGTATTTACTTGAACGTTGATCGATGATGCTTAGGTGAGATCTTGCATGGAGAATGAGGCAAGCAAGTGTACAAGAGATATGTATCCTGATAGCTCAACTGCAAAAAATACCTGAGTCAAAAGACAGTTCCTCATGCATCTGCAGTAGGTACATACTAAACAGCTTGAAGGATACTCAGAAAATGGAGCCAGGACTTTATAAACGTTAACCCTTTCCCTAATTCGGCTGACCCACGAACATTCATATCGTCCATTCTCTGCCTCCGGATATATTTTTCGGATTTTCTTCCCTAATTAAATTCCTATTCTCTTCAATCACCAGAGGCAAAAATACTATGGCTGTTTGTTGACGTCCTTCTGCTGTTAGCTCTCGTGCAAGAAAGGTATTGAAAATCAACTCGAATTTTGTCGCCGAAAGACTATTTTTATTAATTATTTTTTTACATCGACAATTGCAAAATACATTATCAATTTCGAATTTATTTAAATGATAAATAAAAGATAATCTATCTTTACATATAAAAATGAATTGCTGTTCGTTAGTCTCGCTAAAACTCGAGAACGGCTGGGACGATTTTCATAATTCTTTTTTGGTTTTGTTCGTATTGCTGATATCAGGTTTGTATTTACTTTTTGTCGCGAAAACAAAACTTTGAGGGGATGAAAGAGGTTATGAAAGTTTGTATGGGGAAATACACTTTGAAAAAAAAAGAAACTGGATAGAAATCGAGTAGTGACACTTCAAATACAAAAAAAAAAATATTTTAAATTTTAAAAGGAATTGTTTTTGTCAATTATTTTAATTATTTTCCAAGCAAATTGTTGTTGAATTGACCGAATTACATGAAGCAGAATGAAGCGAAAGCTCTGAATTATTAATTTTCATTACCTACCTTAATGAATTTGGGCGGAAAGAAGTTCGCCGGGTCAGTTAGTAACAAATAAAAAAATAAGATAAACATGTAGGTTCCGGCTGCTCGATTTTGCAAAATTTTGATTTTGCTAATTTTGCCAAACGTTTGAATAAAATCGTTAGTAACAACTATTTTTTTTTGTATTTTTTTAGAACTAGGTACTTATTTTGTACAAATTTAAAGATATGAGTTCTTACTTTACAAATTTTGTAATAAATAAAACTGTATTGAAAAACTAGCTAGCCCGGCGGGCTCCATGAAATTATGCCCCAATGAAAAAAGGCCCCAAAAAATGGGGTAATATTTCATAATGCAAAATGACCCCATTCCATTTATGCAATATTTCCCCAAATGAATGCAGAATGGCCCCAAATTGTTAGCATAACAAATGAAAAATTGCCCCAAAATAATGCATGGCAAGCAACAACAAAAATGATTACGAAATTGGGGAGTATTTTCATTGTTTTGGGGTGTTTTTGCATCGTATAGGGGCAATTTTTAATTTTCTTGCTTTGCTATCGAAACAAAATTCTACTAGAAGAAGCGCGAAGTATACCGTTCTTAAAACTGCGGCACTCGTTTCAAAGACAAAATACCTTACTGAGAATTGAATTTGTGAGTAGAAAACGATCAGTTTAGTGACGAAAGTGCAGTGATCATAACGTGTTGACAAAAAAAGATTTTGAAAACTTATTTTAACTTTTTCTAAAGTTAGGATTCAGCTCAGGTTTTCAAATAACTTTCAATTTTAACTTTAGAAAATTTGAGAAAATAAAAGTTAAAAATTCGCGCGAATTTTTCACTTTTACTTTCTCAAATTTTCTAAAGTTAAGATTCAGCTCAGGTTTGCAAATAACTTTATATTTTATCTTTAGAAAATTTGAGAAAATAAAATTGAACAATTTGCGCGAGTTCTCAAATTTTCTAAAGTTAAAATTAAAAAATTTAGGAAACACCTGAGCGACTTTAAGAGTTAGAAAATTAAAAAAAAAAAAAAAATAGGATTCAGCTTAGGATTTGAAATAAAAGTTTCCGACTTAAAATTAATGGCCAAAGCAGTAGCGATGGATAACAGCCAAATCTGTAAGTGTCGCTATTGCAGACATTTAAAATACAATTCAAGCTTTTGTCTATCTTCTATCTATCTATCTATATATATAAAAATAACTTGATAAATGTGTGTGTGACAGCCTACCGACTGCCACACACATCCGATTTTGATTTAGTTTTTTTTGTTGGTTAATAGACCATGCAGAGAAGGTTAATATATTGGTATGATAAATTTTTGAAAAAAGGCGCAACCGCCATTCCAATAAATTCATTTTTGTACACTTTGAAAAAAAAAGAAACTGGATAGAAATCGAGTAGTGACACTTCAAATACAAAAAAAAAAAAATATTTTAAATTTTAAAAGCAATTGTTGTTGTCAATTATTTTAATTTTTTAAATACCTATAGGTACCTAAAAAGTTTGTTCTAATAAATTATGTTTACTATGTTATATTAAGTAAATTTTTGAAATGAAGTAGATACTTTGATTATACAAAGATGATATGGCCGACGATATTTTGCATCGGATTCGTACTGTGATATCGGATAATGAACTGCAGATGTCAGTTGCATCGAATTCGTACTGTGACATCGGATAATGAACTGGAGATGTCAGATGGACGCATTTAATCCAGAATTGGAGCGAGAAATGGACTTCGGTCGAATCGCATTGAGTCAAGCTGTTGAAACAAATGTGCCAATGTTGAATCAATAATAAAAGACAGTGTACGATGAATTGATGCAAGCAGTCGATAACGGAAATTGCGGAACTGGAAATACATTCATGATTTCACTGATGTTGGCTACAATTCGTTCGAGATCTGAGATCGCTTTGGCCCTAGCCTCTTCTGGGATAGCGGCTACTTTGTTAGAAGGCGGTCGAACAGCTCATTCTGCATTGAAATCGCCATTGAATCTGCAAGTGAATGAAGAACCTACATGCAACATTTCAAAGAACACTGCGATGGCGAAAGTACTGCAGCAATGTAAGATTATCATATGGGACGAATGCACAATGGCTTACAAACGCGCATTGGAGGACCTGAATCGTTTACGTAATGATAAGCGACCCTTCGGTGGAGCAATGAACTTGCTATCAGGCGATTTTCTTCAAACGCTGCCTGTCATTTCGAGATCAACTCCGGCAGATGAATTGAATGCTTGAAGGCGTCTGCTTTGCTTTGGCGATACGTCAAGAAATTGCATTTGACAACAAATATTTCTTTACAAAATGACCAGTCAGCTGCAGAGTTCTCCAAGCAATTGTTGGCGGTAGGCAATGGTGTGATTCCAGCAAACTTAATCTCCGGCCTGATTGAGTTTCCACAACATTTTTGCAACTTTACAACGACAACGGAAGAACTAATCATGAATGTTTTCCTGAATATCGCTCAGAATTTTTTGGCCATGATTGACTGAGTGTAAGAGTGTATTTGGTTGCGATAAACAAGAACGTCGATCATTTGAATTTCGCCGTTCAAAACCAAATCGCTGGTGAGTTGCATTCATACAAATCAGTCGACTCCGTGATGATGGATGAAAAGGAAGCCACCAAATATCCCACTTTGTTGCTCAACCTAAATGAGCCAAGACTTTGTAACGGTACGCGTTTGATTGTGAAGAGTTTAATATCAAATATTATTCAAGGAACGATTTTTATTGGTAAATTCAAAGGCGAAGATGTTCTTATTCCGCGGATTCCACTTATTCAGAACGATTTGCCGTTCGTGTTTAAGCGTCTTCAATTTCCCGTACTTCTCGCTTGGCCGTGGCGCAGTGATAGAGTGTTCGCTTGTTGAGTGGGAGGTTACGTGTTCAAATCCGAGCCAGTACCACGAAACATTTTTCACAAATAAAAAAACTGCGAATAAGTTTCAGTGAATTATAAGCGAACACAAATATCAACAATTCTCCCCTAGCTTCTAGGACGCCACTCGTGGAGAATATCCACTGCGCCACAAACTCTTTCCTATCCCTCTTTCTCTTCCTAAAAACTTGAATGCCGCGCTGTGCCCAGCATTATAAGGGTATTCGTAACCCCTTGAGCGCGAGTAAAATTATAAAAAAAAAAAAAAAAAAAATTAATAAGTCGCAAGGACAATCGCTGTATGTGTGTGGCAAAAATCTTCAATTTCACGTGTCGGCAAAGCTCTCGCTTTGTACGTGTACACACCCGATAATAGAAATAGAACAAAAAATGTTGTGTACCATAAAGCATTTCAGTGAAAAAGCGGTAGGTTGGCCGACAAGTATTTGAATTTATTTATTTATTGAATTTTAATATACCTTTTGAATAAAAAATTTGAATTGACCGAATTACATGAAGCAGAATGAAGCGAAAGCTCGGAATTATTAATTTCATTACCTACATAAATGAATTTGGGCGGAACGAAGTTCGCCCGGGTCAGCTAGTTTAAAATAATAAAAAACCTTACATACAATTGTTTCTTTTTATTGAATATTTGTTGTAATTTGGGGCTCTTTACATTGAATTTGGGGCCATATTTCATTACTTTGGGGTGATATTTCATGTATTGCAAATTATTTATTTCTAGTAAGAGTAGGTATTATATTTCACAAACAAAAATGTAACTTCACCCCAAATTATCAATGAAAAAAGGCCCCAAAATAATGAAAAATGACCCCAATCAGACTATAAAACGTTGTTGTTGTTTACTATATAATATTTTGGGGCCATTTTTCATGTTTTTTGGGGCCATTTTTCTTTGGGGCATAATTTTATGGAGCCAGCCCGGCGAACTTCGTACCGCCCAAAATGACTTTTTGAATAAAATAATTTGGAGCATTCAATATTCCAGCTGAAATTATTTTTTTTTTCTGATCCAAAATAGCTTTTGAAAAATATGATCTCACAAATATGAAACGATCTGTACAAAATGTTTGGAAAATCAATTTTTATGAGCTTTCCAATTTCCCTTTAATATTTTCCAATTTTTTCACCGTATGAACCTTCCTTAGACAAAGAACAACAAAGAAGATATAGCTCAAATCGGACGATACGTTTTCGATTTATTGGGTCTTACGGATGCAACTTTGTTTTATATTCCATGCCCAAATTTGTCATCATATGGAAAATTAATAACAATCGCAAAACTGTCTTGTGGACCTTAACTCTTTGAAAACATTTTTGTAACTACATACGTGCAATTTAACTGCTCTAGTTTTTTTTTTTTTTTTTTTGTTTAACATGGATTTTGTGTTTTGTCCTAAAAAATCAACTGTAACTAGTTTTATAGAATTTATTTCCAATGTTAATGAAAACATGGTGAATCGGTTACAAATAGATGTTTTTTTATGCTGATTTTGGTAAAGCATTCGACAAAGTGAATCATGTTATCCCATTAAAAAATGAATAAATGAATTTTATGTATTCCCGCATTGGATTTGATATGGATTTGTTCATATCTATGTGATCGTACGTAGAATGTGAAATTTAATTACTGTTTGTCTAAAAATATTGTCGTCTATTCTGACGTCCTTCAAGGCAGCCACTTTGGTCCACTATTTGTGGATGACTGTAAGCTGATCTATTTATAGAGTAGCCAACAAGGTTATTTATTTGTGCAGTATGACATTGAAACTATGCAGGAATGGTATAAAAGAAACTATACATGTGGATTAATCTTAAGAAGTGTAAAAGCATGACCTTTACGAGACACTAAAATTCAACTACGCCAGTTTTTTTTATTAATAAGGAAGCTGTTGAATGTGTTGATTGCTTTAATGATCTAGGCCATTCTTAGCAAGGCAAGAAGCCGATTGGGACTTATAAAACGTTTCTCAAAGCAATTTAAGAATCCTTATGTATCCAAAATTCTATACTGTCCCTGATGTGGAATACTGTAGTCCTGTTTGGTGTCCGTCCTACGAATCTTGAATCTCAAGAATTGAAAGTGTTCAAAAGCAGTTTCTTCTTTTCGCATTACGTGATTTGCCTTGGAACCCCGAAAGTCGTTTTCCACCCTTTATAAGCCGATTAAAGTTGCTGAATCTTCAGACTTTGGAAAAACTAAGAGAGACATCCAATTTTTTCAAAATTGAAGACGAACTTCTTCCTCGCTGTAAAAAGGGACAATCTCCTCCACGTAGTTTTGAATGCAGTATCGCTTTTTGCTCTTCTCGAATGCTTGTAGTTCAATCAGTCTAAACTCTTCCATATGTACTTATATTTGATTAATTCCTGATCACATATGTGGAGCACTTCTTCTGATTGCTGTAGAATAATGGATTATAATAGACTGAGAAGTCTCTGATTTGTCCGCACGTGTCCAACAAATATATTCCACAAGAATTACTTCCTTTAAAGGACAATAAGATACAATTGAAGCGCAAAAAATGAACCAAAAGAAATAGAAAGGTATAAACTGAGTTTATTTTAGTAGAATCCACACTTCTTGCTTACTGACTAAAATTTTGTGGGTTCATTGGTTGAAATCTTCCGAATTGGGCGTAAAAAAAAAAAAAACTTGCCAAGTAAACCCATCAAATTTTATTCAGTAAGAAAGAAGTGTGGACTCTACATGAGCTATTTTTTATGGACATTCTGTCTGTTGATTGTCATGGTGAAAAGTAGCTGTTTTTTGTAGTTTGAATACCTAGGTATTTTTTTTTGTTAGATTTCTTAAATTTCCACGATTTTGGTGCTTTTCCCCAAGGAAGGCTTTTCGGACATCGAAATTTCCACATAAAGGGATAAATTGTTTTTAATCCTTGATGACGTAAGAAGCTGGCGTACTTTTAGATCCCACTTTTCACGGCTGACTTTTTACATAGAGGTATTTAAATAGAAGAGCTTGGCTTTTTTTTTTGTCTGATTCGAAATAAAATTACAACTTTCAAGCAGAGAGCGATAGCTTTAATTTATTTAAATCTATGTCGCATCAAGACCCAAATGTCATTGGCAAATAATGTAATATCTCAGTTAGAAACCAATGGAGAATAAATGTTGAGAGTTATGTTCGGGCTCTTCTGTGAGGAGCGTGAGTCAATATCATATCATCCATTATACTGCTGCGAGCGATAGAGGCTCTTAAATCGAAAGGAGCCTTCCAAAAATCCAAAGACTACCTTAACTAACACCACGATAACGAACAATAATATCGCGGATTGAATTTAATCCCCATCTTCAGTGTCGGTGAATATACGCAAGCCTCCTCACTATATCCTTTAACAAATGTCGCCTCCATCTTATATCTCCTCCTAAACAAAGCAAATCCTCCTGCAACTCGCAATGGATTTTATCTCTCGGATTACTACTTCTTAACTCGTTGACTGCGAGTCATCCGCCGAAATAAAAACAAACTCAAACAATCCACTTGACCAGATGGGGAGAGACTTGTTGAGTTTATTCGGGCTGCTGAGCATTGTACTGTCGCCCAAAGGGTCAGAAAAACCGAAATCTCCGAAAGGGGTGAATAAAATCCTCCACCGCAATCTTCCTTTATTCGCACTCCTCCCCGCATTCAGTTTGCCAAAGCCGCACAAATACCACGAAACACAAAGCTCTTTGGTATAGGTACATAGCTATAGCATTAACTAAGCCATCAACGCCTTGCGATTTTGAGTTAATTAGTATCGCCGGCGATTGTTTCCGTCAGCACTATGCGCCTTCTTATGCAACGGCAAAGAGTGTGATGTTAATTAAAATACACAAAATACAAGAACAAGCGTCGTATCCGCACGTTTGACAGAAGACCTTCGACAGCTTGATTTGAAAGGGGCTTTATTTAGCCAGAAATACACAGACGTATAGGTTAGGTATACCCACTTTGGAAGTGAGTTCTCGCTCAATGATCATTTTAATTGAAAATGACGATTGTTCCAATATTGAATGGCATCCGTCGTGTATAGAGGTAACCATGGTGCGCGCTGGCAAATTGAATTCGACTAAGGAAAGGAATTAAATTGCATTTCCCCAAACACACATAAATGTATATAGAGATGTGAAAGGGCAACCTGTCGTGGTTAACAAACCGAAATTTTCACGCCAACGCCGTATTTATTGTGTGCAAGGCGAATCAAAGCACAAGCACATAGTCGCACTTCATCGTAATTCACCATATATAGCCAGGAGTACCTACCAACATGCAGAATTGCATAATGAGTGCCGGAATGATGCTTATAAGCATTATAGCTATGAGTAGCGAGGCGAATTCGTGCAGCATTGCGTATTAACTTTGGGTACTGGGGGAGGTATAGAACTGTGTAGTTGCAGTGTGTTCAAAAATGTCCTTAAAGCTATGGAAGCCCATTGGCATGGGGTGTAGGTCCTTTAATTTATTGCAGATTTAGGAAAAACCTGTCCTTTGCTAAGTAAAACGTTCTTTTACCCTGTGGACCCCGGTAGATCTGCGCCACTTCCAGTTTAGACCGTGAAAATGAGGTTCAGACCCCTCAGAAGGGTACCTATATCTCTGTAATTTTCAATCGTCCTTACGAAACTTATTAGGTATGGACCGGTTGCGAAAAGCTGCATCAATTACAATCACTATCCGGATGTAAAAGAAGCCTGGTTGTCAAAAAGACGTTCTTAAAGGAAGTCGTCGCTAAGCTTCGTAAAAATATAGTCCAAACGGGTTTCGAAACTATCGACTTAGTATACCTGTTGGAGTGTATAAAGGAACGATCATGTCAAGTTTCACGCTTTGTATGGCCAATCGTTGGCGGACGAATTTAATATTTAAAGTGGGATACCTCAAGGTAACATACTGACAACAGTAATAATTCCAGGGGAAAAAGCTTTAGACAGTCGCAATCTCGCAAACTACGGTTGGTATGTGCAATGATGAAATGGAAATAAATATGGATGTCGGTGATCTACAGGGTAAAAGAACATTTCTTCATGGGGCGGTGAACTTCATTGGACTTCAGGGAGAATTAGTCTATAATCGTCGCCCAACAGTAGAGTCAGGTATACTCCGAAGTCCACAGTGGAGTCCCAGGGCTATATTCTGTCGCTGGTGTCTTCTGTCGCTGATAAGTGACACGTTTTGGCGAGCGAAAACAAAAGACATAATAAATTGGGTAGACTATTCCAGTTTGACAACACACAATTCCAAGTAGCGTCGCTGCCACCTGGAGCCAACATTTCTTCAATCGGTGATAAGCGATACTCCACGATGATTAAAAAGGAAGGTGAAATGTTAAAACCAATTTTTGAAATTCTAAGTCAGAGGTTCTTCAAGTCCCGCCGCCATAACTTTTTTCAATTGATTCATACATTTAAGTGCGAAGTGGAATCCCACAGGGCTGAACTCTGTCACCAATATTGCGCAGTAGCAATCCCCCTCGAGGAAGCAAAACGAAGAAACTCGGTAGACTCTTAGTAGTATAGATTGTCGTAAGTGTGGCAACGCAGGGTTGTTTCTTGTATTCTTTCTACAGTATTCTTCTCATTGTGGTAGGCGAGAGCCTCGACTTTAAGGACTGAACGCGAAGGTACTCCAGTAGCCTCATTGAGTTAGACGCTGAGATTCAAAATGGAGACTCACAGTCGTTTATTCAGTTGTCAGTATATTAGATTTATTGGCTGATATCTGACGGAAAAAAATGGAATTCACTGGAATTCATTTATAGCAGTGTAAAATTGACAGCAATGTTCCTGCAGCCAGGGGCGCTGTTGAAGCGTTATAGGTTCGACTCTACAAAGAACATATAAGCTCAATCGTCCAGGAATATAGGTGAAAGTGATTTTCAAACCAACGATAAGCGAAGATAAATACACCTTCGTCAAGTACTTTTGACGGCGCAGTGGCTTAATGGTAAGTGTGTTGGACTACTAAGCGCGTGGTCCCAGGTTCGAGTCCCGCTAAAAACCCAAATTGCAACTTAAGGTTTTTTCCACTACGCCACGAACGTGTGACAAACATCCGAGAGTATATAATTGTTTTGAAAAATCGTAGATTGCTTCCATTCGTTCTAAAAATGAGAAACTCACACAAAACTGCGAAGCTGCCTAGGATCTCTACGGACCTTTTGACAGATCTGTGTCAATATCTTAATGAATGGTCTGGCGAACATATAAGTACGAATTTTCGAATTGCTGAAACTTTTTACAGAAAAAACAACAGTACCTAGGCGAATCTTTCGATAACAGCAAGTGAGCCTCTTTTATAAAATCATCAGTCTTGCCTGCGAAGATAAAAAAGATTAAACGCATGATAAAGGAGAGGATTCAAAACAAAATAAATGGATTTTGGTCTTAAACAATCTCCACGATCCAGTTAGTACGGCCTTTGACTATCTGGCACCAGCTTTGTACTCGATCGGGTCTCATTCAACTTACGCTAATTAAGGCGAGTTGGGTTGAACTCGAATACACTGACTTAGCCATCTTAGTATTACATTCAATAAAAAAAACTTTGCGAAATTTGTATCAACCACAGTAAACATCAAAAGCTGAAGTTCGCTTATTGTAGACCGCCAATCTATCAGGCGCAAGGGCTTCAAATTTAATAGAGAGGAATTCGTACTCCGCGTAATTAATTGAAGGTTGTTATAGCTATTGAAAGATCAGCGACTTTCTGACTGTTTGGTGAAGAAATTTGCTATTATAGGAAAATCCACACCAACTAAGGGACTTGTAGTTCAAGCCCTCGTTCCGGACTATTTTGTGACGACCAAAGAGAATGCTAGACAACGAGGCAAATAACGCGGTGTACGACTGAGCGCAAAATATACAGTAGCGAAAGAAAACACGAGTGTATTCGAGTAGTTCAAGTGTACAAAACAAGTCAAGCTACAGAAGCTTTTTTTTCTCTATATTATAAATAGTGATATTTTGGTATAAACTTAACGAAAACATAATCAAACAAAATACGCCCTTTGCTAAATTTGAAAGTTTAGGACAATTCAATGATTTAAATTAATGGCTTTTTAAAATTTCAAAATATTTAGATGATGATGAAGTTTTTTGTAGGTGATCTGATGAAGAGCTATATGTAGATCCAGTTGGCTAGGCTTTAAAGGTCTGTATTTGAGTGCAGTTTAGCGTGTTGCCCCTAAAGTAATACACACATTGCGTTTTCCTATTTCTATTTAAATTTCTTATCCTAATAAACGTCCGTTATATAAAGTCCTATACCGCGCATTCTGGATAAGCATTCAACGTTATATATCTCACCTCTATACGTGCTGCAAGTCTATAAGTTTGTAACGTAGCTGAGAAAAGAAGACAACCCGTCCAGTGAGAGCAGGTGTAAGCATACCTATAATGACCACGAGAAAGTCGGCAGGACCGTTTAACAAATTGGTAGTGCAAGAGGCAACTCTATACTGTGATGAAAATACGCCAGTCTGGTTGAATTCAAACTTTAAAAAGTGTCAAAAAGTCCCCAAAATCCTTAGAAAATTGTCGAATTTCGAAACATTTCGGAAAACCATCTCGGACCTTAGAAATATTGCCAAACGGCAACAAAAGTCACTTCGCATGAGAGCATTCAAATGTCTTCCTCAGTTTTGCTTCTATCAGACACCTTTGGGCGACGATGTTATGCCGCGAGGAATATGGGAATTTCAGTTTTCACTTTTAATTGAAACAACTTGATATGTTTGCCACTTCAATTCGTAATGGAATTTCGGAAACAAATCGAAATCGCCCCAACACACTAAGTCCGCAGTGACTCACTTTCCCTCTTACCCATCCATTTACCTACCCGTATTCCAGATGGCATAAATCCACTCACTATGTAGGTTAAAAAAGAAGAAGAAGAATTGAATCAGATTATAGTGCCAAATCATATTTTGACCAAAAAGGATACGCGAGCAAGAACAACTCTCCATCTCCATGCCACTAAGATGCTGCAACAATACCCCTGCATGACATGAGTGTATTCATTTCAAGATTCATTCGATACCCGTCCGCAGTCCACTTAACTTGACCCTCACACGATAGCGTACAGCATCAATCAATCAAGAAATGTACATTTTATTGATCATTCAGCATGACTATGCAAGACCGAGTCAAGCACCAGCATTCCAATCGCCTTACTCAGGCGAGTTTGCATATGTCCGTACGCAGGCTACTGGGGCGTCATTCTGTCTAGCAGAACCACATGTGTGTGTCTTTTCCTTTCCCTAAACAAGGCTTATCGACAATCGGGTTTCGCATTATCTTAAGGACACACTTGACGATAAGCCAGAAATGTAAAAAGAGATGACATCTTGTACATTTGCAACCGCACAGAAAAGGGATAAGTATTTTTTTTTATTATTTGCCCAAACAATTGCCAGAGGAATTAGCAATCTTTTAGAAATTTGTGTTTTTTTTTTTCTGTGTTCGACCTCATCTTAACGGAAAACCAATTGATACTCTTGAGATCAATCGCTAGATTGCCATCAACAACGAAATGCATGCACATTTTTTGTGCTGCGGGAAACACACAGTCACAGCCACAGCCGAACGTGTATGCGAAGAAGAATTGCAAATGACAAAAGAAGGATCAAGATGACAATTCCAGAATGGCATCCTTATTACTGCAAAACCAATCGAATAAGGACAAAGGGATGATATAAAATTTAATACCATCGTTTGCTTATCCTGGAGTCTATACTGCCTATGGTGGACCAATTTCCTTTCACTCTTTGTATGGCCCGTCTGTCTGTCCGAGGCATCAATCGATATGGCAGTCCATCTGACAGTTGTATCTTTCAGGTTCAATGGAATTCGAGTTCGATGGGATCGATCACATTGTCGAATGTGAACTCGATTCGAATGGCGCTGAACAAAGGCGGCGACTCTTTGTGGCCATAATGGATTATGTCCTTTTGCGATGAGGACTTTCTGTTGCAAAACAAACATGGGGGCTTAGGTATGTGTGTGTTTGTATTGGTCGAATTAGAATATTTCGAATACGAAAGTAAGTGAATTGTGCAATTGTTACGTGCTAAAGGACGAAATTCAATTGGAATTTAGGACTTTTCGGATTTAGGAATCGGCGCAATTGTCGATCGATAATAATGGACCGGTGCCGAGGGCTTATTGAAGAAGTGAATTGCTTCGCCAAGTCAATTGCATTGTTCAGCGGCTGCAGGGCTGGCTCAGGAATAGTTTTGTGCAATGTTGCTTTATATGGGCAGCTAAATGGAATGGTCTGTAAATATGCTGAAAATTTTATCAAAGGGTATGGAACTTGTTGTAGAAGGTTTTAAGTGATCAGTGCGGTTTTTTAAACAGAACGTTTTTGAGCTCACAACATGGATGTTGGATGGGAAACATGTATAAACCACTGCACTATGATGTCCTAATGCTAATGCTAATTTCTATTTCTGTAGATATTCCGAGCAACTGAATATATATCCTTAGAAAATCTTAGGGATTTGTATTTGCAACGGCCAGTAGTAAGGGCAAGTCTGTGTTACCAGATAGCAAGAGTACATGTGGTCAAATAATTTAAATGGAAAGTAACCAAACCGGGCTGGTTCAGCCTTTAGCAATAAAGGCTTCTTTAACAAAGATTACCATATTCAAGTCGGCAAGAGCTGACAAAAGTATTTCAAGGAGGAGTTTTCCAGTACAGCCCAACACCTAGATGTACGAACAAATCAGGTCTGACAATAGCATATCAGAGAAATCAGCTAAAACATATGTAACTTGAGTCAACACTTCGAAAGTCTACACATTTTGCCACCGAGTGCGCTGTCGAATTGTTATATTCCTTTCCAATAGTCTTAAAAACGTAAAACTCGTCATGGTTACGATCAGGATCGTGCTGGGCGAACTAAAAGAGCTGTGTAGAAATTAGCAAGCTTATAGTTCTCTGTCAAAATGACTGCCTGCATAAGTCTCACAAGCCTTTTAGAATAATAATGTAATGGCAAATGAATTAAAATGAGGGAGAAAATTACAATGGGGGATTCACCCAGCTGGTTTGAAACAGGCAAATTGGAGATGGCCATTCAGTGTTGCCACTTTTTATATTACCGAAGTCGGACGAGTATTTTGCAAACTAGCTCACGGCGGGGGGAATGTAGCAGATGGAAACTACATTTCATTTTTCTAAACAATTTATTAAATAATTACATATATAGGTAAATACATAAACACTAGAATATCATATTTGCATAAAAAGACCAAGTTTACGAAAGCCAGATTTGTCATAATTGTCATTTTGACAATTTGAAATATGTACATAATAGCTCTGTTCCTTTACTTTTGTAGTAAGAATGGAAAAGACTGCCGAAATGGCAGTGGTGAGGATAAACCCTCTCACAGAGAGAGATACTAACGAACAATTTAGGGAACACTTTTCTAGTAATAAATGAAAAATGACATATACACTCCGTTTCACTTGAATAGCACACCATGCAAACTGCCATTATTCTTTTTATATTATCTTTAATAATAAAGCCAAGATTTGTTTTTATTTTTTAGCTGCAAGTATAAAAGTTAATCTTGTAGAAAAAAGTAACATTTCTTTCAAATGCCCAACACGTTCTCAAAACCAAGCTAGAAAAGAAAAATACTGAAAAAATACGACTTGTTTCTTATTTCACATGAATAGGACACTTCAATATATTATATTATTATGTACACTTAATAATATTTTAAGTATGAACAAATACCTATATACATATTAATATGAATTTAAAAAAAAAATTAAAAATATTTAATAATGGGTGGAGCCTCCCTTGTTTAATATTGTCTCATAGATCCTGTTTGGTATTGAATCATACAAACTTTTTATATATTCAAGGGAAATTAAAGTCCAGGCTCGTTGAATTGCTTCGATTAGCTCAGTTTTTGTTGAAAACTGCTTTCCTGACTCATTAACTTTCCGGACCAGCCATCCCCAAACATTTTCTATAATGTTAAGGTCCGGCGAGTATGGCGGCCAGCTCAAAAGCGTGACATTTTTGGACTCGATCCACGATTTTACCACACGGGCAGTGTGTATAGGAGCATTATCGTGTTGAAAAGTCCACGATAGAGGCCCAAAGAGATCGTCCAATGTCGGAAAAGACTTCTCTAGAACATTTATATAAGTTCTAGCGTTCATGTTTGTTGTTAATATTTGAAGCTCACAGACTCCATAATATGATATGGCCCCCAAACCATAACACCACCCTCTCGACTGTGTAAGCGATCTAACTGATGAGTTTCCTTCCTCAAATCGTGAAAATAATAATGGAAGCCATCAGGACCCTCCAAATTGAATTTTTTCTCATCTGAAAAAACAACTCGGTGCCATTCTTTGTTCCATGACATGTTCGATCGGCAAAATGTTAATCGCATTTCTTTACGTTGAGGGGTAAGTGGTGCTTTTTTTTTAGTTTAAGATGTTTGATGTGTTGTGCTTTAGAAATGACCCGCCAAACAGTTGTTTTTCTTGCTTGGACTCCTGATTTTTCTTTAATTTTGGCCAAGGAATCATGCGAATTCGAAGCGTTGCGCAGAATTGCCCGCTTATCTGCAGCAGAAAGTACACTCTGCGTTTGACCTTTCATATTTTTCCCGTACTTGAGTTCATTTTGAATAAAATTGCAAATTACTTTTCTGCTTCTTCCGATTTTTTCCGCTATATCACTCACAGAAAGGCCACAATCTCTATAGGCTTTTATTTTGCCTTGTTCCTCGCCCGTTAAAGCTTTTCCGCGGCCCATTATAATTTTAAATTAAACACAATGTTATACAAATAATAATTAAATTTAGCTTTGATCAATAATTGAAAACTTGCACTGAGTAAATGAACTTTCAACTACGATGTGCTATTCAAGTGAAACAAAAAATTCGCTTCAATTATACACAACACTAAAAGAAAACAGCAGAAAGCATATAACGGTACATTTCCAGTGCACCATATTTTTTTTTATGAAAGTTGAAATGAAGATGAAGACAAAACAAACAAAAACATTAACAACGAGGAAGAAGAATATTTATTGATAAGCAAATAACAACAAATATATGAAATGTGCTATTCAAGTGAAAAGGAGTGTACCTACGTAATTCATAATATTCAAAAATGTTGTACAAAAAGTCTTCAAAATGTGTGATAAACTCGAGGAATTTGATAATTTACTAAGAAAAAATGTTAATTTGCGTAAGAATGAGTAAAAATTCGCAAGATTTACAAGTAAAGGAACGGACCCAGGGCCGTAGCTAGGGGGGGGCATTGTGGGGCAATGCCCTACCTTGAAACAATAATGCCCTACCTCAAAAATACCAAAAACTAAGATAAATTATTATAATAAAATTGTTTGCTCATAGTTTGAGATAAAATAAAATTGTAGCGATAGGTACCTATCTAAACTTTTCCGCACAAAACCACAGTTTGTGACATTCATTTCATATTATAATAATTCTTTGTTCTGTGTATAGATGGCATTTGAAGCGCCATGAAGGGATGGGTCTATTTAATTATAATATCTGTGATGCAGATGGAATTCCCCATCCCTATACCGGGGAATCCCCTTTTAAACTAAAATAAACATTAACTAGAGATTGATTATTATTGTTTGTAGTTTGGTTAAGTGAAGTGTACGGTAAAGAGTGTTTTAGTCAAAAATCAATACAATTGTTATTTTTATTGGTATAAATTGAAGATTCATTGATTTCGCGACGGATATACGGGCTTTCTTTGGAAAAAAAACGAAGAGTTGAAGAGCCAATTGACCACGAAGAACCTCACTGCGCAAAACAGGTGGAAGCACAAAATACAATCGCTACTCCTAGTTCCATGGAAACAGGCAGCGAGAGGCGTTCAAATTAACTTTTTGCATCTGTGGCGACCATAGGATGTAGAACTGCAGTGTGCGAATCTACGTTTTCAACTTTAGCTGCAATCAATAGGCCTCAAAGGCTGTCAATGGGTCACGAGAGAATGGCTGGGGTGCCGTGACATAAGGCCAAATCTCTAAATTTGACCTTGTGACGCTTTGCGAAAATGACATAAGGCAAAATTCTAGCGTTTGGCATTATGACACTTTGATAAGGCGTCATAAGGCCAATTTGGCTTTATGACACTTTCGGAACTGTGCCTGCTAATAGAAGACCCAGATATTTACAATGAGAACGAAAAATGTAAGGCTCTCTGCATCTATGTGAACATAGTTGTGTAACTCTTCTTTGACTTCTTATCCAAGAGGACAAACAAGAATGGAAATACCTGTGGATATATAAATTACTATATTAATAGATTAAAATTAGCTGTTTTATCGGCGCCGTGGGAAGGGGGGCGGGCGGCGCGAGTGGGGCGCGGCCGGAACGCGACGAACCACAGGTATTTCCATTCTTGCTTGTCCTCTTGGATAAGAAGTCAAAGAAGAGTTACACAACTATGTTCACATAGGTGCATAGATCGAAAATTTGGCTTTATGTCACTTTCCCGATTTGGCCTTATGACGCTTTATCAAAGTGTCATTATACCAAATGCTAAAATTTGGCACTATGTCACTTTCGCAAAGCGTCATAAGGCCGAATTTCGAGATTTGGCCTTATGTCGCTTGGCCTTATGTCACGGCACCAATGGCTGGTATGGTATTTCTGGCCTTTGAAAAAAAAGAACAAAATCTGTTGATCTGAACGAAGTTCTTCGCATTCTTAATAACATGGCGAATCGTAGAATTCAGCTATTTTAAATATTTTGTATTAGTATGTTAATTATTATAATAAGTTTACAGAAACAATATGATTTAAATGGTATTTTTGGTCGTATCTATTTACTCGTATCACCCCACCTTACAATTAATTATTACCTCACTCTCACTCAGACGTGGATATCTATCGGTTTTTTCAATAAGAGCGATACAAATTTTAAATAAAATAAAAACGGTTTTGGATATCAATGAAATTCTTTATTTCTGTGAAAGTACGTTCGATGCCTTTATGTATGGAACTCGATTTCTTCTGCATGGCCACCACGCAATGATAACTCATGGAGTACGTGTTGATTGCTGCCTGACCAATACCGCATATTTTGTTTATTGACGAAGTCATTCAGCCAGAAATGAGCCTCATCGCTGAAGATGATTTTTCGATGAAAATCCGAATCATTTTCAAGTTGTTTCACGAACATACGACGCTTCTGGTGGTCAAGCGGCTTTAGTTCTTGTAAGTAAATTTTAATAATTTCGACTCGTTGTTGGCTCGTATATCTTTCCATCATGAAATGGCAAACCTTACTGAAGAGAAATGTCGAGCGGCAAGAAATTCGGCGTCGTTTGCTGACCCTGTCGCTCTACTTTTGTAGCGTCCCTGTTGAAAAACCCTTTACATCCAAAGTCCAACCATTTTGTTCGCTTGTTCTTCATCATTGAGGATTTAATAGTTCTTAGATCCATGCTCATGCTCTGTCACAGAAATTATTTATCCACGAATAGCTATTGAATGTACATCACTGACCTTGAGGTCAATTTAGGAGTCCGTGCTTCGAGGGCAGATCAATTATGATAATTTTTTTACTTTCGCCCTACCTGTAACCAATGTTGCCCTACCTCAAATTCCACTCTAGCTACAGCCCTGAACGGACCTAATCCATTTTTTTCTGTAAATAAGAAACAATTGGAACAAACTCGCAATTATTATTATTATAACGTTGTCCGAAAAGCTGTGGGCTTACATTACAACAATAATACGAGATTAAACATTAAACTATTGTTGTAAACCATGAAAATCAATGATCAATCATGCGGCCATAATAAAAAACACCTACAGTCGGCACAGACAACGGTAGGTAGCTTAAATGAGCTACTCCGACATTTTTAGAGCCAAAGTTTGAGAGCATTTGCTCAGCAGAAGCAGAGATGGTGACAGTTAAACCTTGTGGGGGCTAATTGTTTTTTTCATTGTTAGGCTGAAGTTTGTGCGTCAGTGTGACTTCTCTTCCATGCAGCAGAAGGTGTTTAAGACGAAAGTCTTGGATATATCTATCCAGCCTCAAGCAGACCAGGTGCAACCGATCAGCTATCAGAGACGCTGAGCTGTATATACTTATTCTCTGTTACGGCAATGGTGTGAAAAGGGATGGGGACAGCCCAAAAAAGTCAAGAGCTGTCATAGGGTTCCATGTTATATAAACCTTCAACTGGCATCAAGGGCATCACAAACAATATCTGAGCCCGAGCCACCATAGAAAAGGAGGATGCGTTCTTCTGTCTTCATTATAAGGAATTGTGCCCGAAGACTTCAACGCCAGTATCGAAAAATGGGCTTCTTTAGATCTTCATCAACCAGAAAACGAAAACATAGCCTTCACGGAAACTCCCCTGGAAAGACTTCCAAAGTGCAGTTGTTTCTATTTTCCTGAGATTTCAGATAAAAGTTCAGTACCAAATCAACCTCCCTCCATGTACCTAAGGCGTTTTAGTCCTAAAACCGACCTTTGCGACCTTGAAAGTCGTGAGACTTCTAAAATCCAGTTTCTTCTGTTTGCCTGTCATTCCAGATGAAAGATCAGCACCAAATCAACCTCCCTCCATGTACCTAAAGCGTTTTAGTCTTAAAGCGGACCTTTCCGACCATAAGGTTTATAGCCTCCAGTATCGAAAGCATGTGATACAACAAAAATTATCGCGCGCACATTGTTTGCAAAGCTCTCTGAAAATTCCTATTTGAACAGCGCCCATGACGTTTGTGTCATTAAGTAAGCCTTGCATACAGTCCTCTATACCCTCACATTGTAATGCGTCGATTGAATGAAAAGCCCCCCACCGACCAGAGGGAAATCTGTATAGCGTGCGCGCTGACAAAAAAACGCCTTTAATTGTTACTTAGCTGAATGGACTGGCGCAAAATGAGGACAATCACATTCAGGCCAAACACAGCCAGAGACAGAGACCATTCAATTCCATTCCAATTGTCATCTATTGCATTCTTTCCAATACACCTAGCGCGCTGCTATATCTACCCATTCGTCTTTATGCTCCTTTATTTTCATTACCATCGTTTTAATCAGTGTACCCATACACCATGCACTTCTCCCCCTATACAGGTGCACAATGCTGCCCCAACAAAGCCATTTCATCCCACACACACTCTCTTCTGTACGAGTATCTATGGATGCTTTCAGTATCTATTCTTAAAAATGATTTTTTTTTCACTTCATCATTCATTAATGAAAAGCACACGTACAAAAAAGAATGTGAAAAAAAAACTCCAAACGATGATGAATTTCGCATATTAGTGAAAGGCGACTTTTTTTTTTTTGTTGGAGGAAGATCCTTCCACCCACACGACTATAGAACGCCAGAGAAAGGTCCCTATACACTATAATATATATGATATTCCAAATGAATTCATTTCATGAGAGAGGGTGCGCACAAAACGAACGTGTGTGAAGTACGACTTGCATTTCATTTCGCTCGATTGACGCAGACAATGGGCCATTCTTCGCCCCCGCATCACACTGGAGCGCACTATTAAGCTGTGCACTGGCTCTAAAGTGAAATTGTAGCCTTTCTAAATTGTAGGATATAATCATTGCATTAAAATTATTATCAACTGAATGAGGACGGATAGGGAGGCTGGAGAGAAGGGGCGCTCCCCAACACCGCCGGCGATAATTGTTGAAAATTTACAAAAGTTTGAAACGGCCCGCGTGAATTCAACATGCATCGCATTATGCGAGTGTTGCGAGCGTTGCATTGCTGTAGATATATATTTTTTTTTTTTTTGTTCGTTCTATTTCTCTTGCTGTTTTCAATTTTGAAAGCGCGCGTATTGTGGAACATGTGACAAAAGTTTTGCATTTGCCACTAGTTTATTTCAAGGCAGTACGGTGCGAACAATTACTTGCAGTGTTGCGAGAAGAATGCGATAGTAAAGTTGTACTGAGGGAGAACTGAAATATGTTATGGATGGGAATATGGTATTGTCGGGGAATATCATATGAATGCATGGAATAAAATAAAATGTGGATGGCGCCCAATGAGGGGACTTTTGGTGATTTTACACTTAACTAAGCTTCTACTCTTGACGGTCGGTTGTACTCCATATGACATCCATATAGATGTTTTTTTTTTTTTTTTTTTTGCAAATGCACTTCTGGGTAACTCCATCTGGCGGAGGCTTTCAACTCCACTATTCCACCTAACCAAACGTATTGGGGCTCAATTACATGTAGATATGATGGAAGGGTGGCTGGGGATAAACTTATTTTAACAAGAGCCAAATTAATACTTTGCTGAGGTAAACCAATTAACCCAGCTTGTAAATGTGCCAACACGTGTACTAGACATTGACGGTCAAAGCGCCAACACACTGGACTTGTTTCTCACCTCCCACCCTAATAAATACTCCATTGAAGTATTATCGCCTCTAGGCTCGTCAGACCACTGTACCATATCAGCTAATTTCTCGTACTCCGACCACAAAGTTAAAGAAAAAACTCCGAAAAGAACCGTATGGCAATATGAGAAAGCCAACTGGAGCGGACTTAACAGCTTCTTTAGGAGTTTTAACTGGTCGTTATGCTTCCTCGATAACGACGTGGATGCCGCCGCTGATATGCTAACAAATATAATCACCTTAGGTATGAAATCCTTTATCCCAAACAGGTTAAAGAGTATCAAACCAAAAGAAAATGCGTGGTACGACTTGAGCTGTAAAGAGGCTATTAGATTAAGGGAGTTGAGTTTTCGGTCTTACAAAGCCAACCCATCCGAGGAAAACCGAATGAAGTTTAAACGAGCCAGAAATGACTGCAATGCCCTCATAAAGCGTGTCAAATTCTTATATGACCAAAAGTTGAGGCAAAAAATACTGCAATGTCCCAAGGGTAGTAGAAACTTGTGGTCATTTGTAAAAAATATTAAGAATTCGGCCTCGTCAGCAATCCCAACGCTCATTTACAATGACACTCCAGCTGTCAGCTCTTTAGACAAAGCTAATCTGCTCGCCGCACATTTTGCAGCCAGCTCTATGCTCCCAGATTGCGGTTTGTCTACACCTGTACTCGAGTGCGTAGAATTTACCATGGGAACAATCCACTTTCGCACTCGTACAGTCGCAAGAGTACTTTACGATCTCAACATAAATAAATCCGCTGGTCCAGATCGTATCTCCCCCATCGTTCTGAAGAGGTGTTCTTCCACGCTGGCAAAACCACTGCGTAAGCTTTTTCATCTGTCCTATTCTTCTGGACTCTTTCCGAGTAGGTGGAAAACAGCATTTGTCCAGCCCGTCCCTAAAAAAGGCGAATCTTCTTCTCCCACCAATTACCAACCCATAGCACTTACGTCCATTCTTTCTAAGGTCTTGAATCACGGAAACTCCTCAATGACCGGCAGTACGGTTTTCGTGGCAACAGGTCCAATGGTGATTTGATGACTTATCTCACCGAGAAGTGGAACCAATCTCTCCATCACTTCGGTGAATCGAAGATTGTTGCGCTCGATATTTCAAAGGCATTTGACAGAGTTTGGCATCAAGCTCTTTTGTCGAAAATGCGTGCTTATGGGATCGATGCGTCTCTTATTCAATGGATTAGAAACTACCTTTCTGGCCGTTCAATTCAAGTTGTTTTGGATGGTTTCAGTTCTGAAACTCACCATATAAATGCTGGTGTTCCCCAAGGCTCAGTTTTGTCTCCGACTCTCTTTCTCATTTTTATAAATGATCTCTTGTCTGCAACTTCTAATCCAATCCATTCCTTCGCTGATGACAGCACTCTTAGCTTTTCATATTCTTTCCAGGACTCACGTCCCTGCTCTTCGGCCGTAGAACTGGAACGGCAACGTATGTTAAGCTCATTAAATTCCGACCTTGACAGTATTTCAAAATGGGGTTCAGAAAATAGAGTGGAATTTAATGCTTCAAAAACACAATGCTGTCTGCTGTCTCTAAAGCGAAACCCAAATCTACAGCCATTATCCATGAATGGCACTTGCATTACCGAAACCGAAAGACTTTCTATTCTCGGTATGTGCGTTCATGACAACCTTCGTTGGAATGACCATGTACACGAAGTCGCCAAGAATGCAGCGAAATGTCTAGGTTTCCTCAAACGGTGCAAGAAATATTTTACCCCTTCTGATCTGGCTATAATATACAAGGCGTTCATTCGCCCAAAACTTGAGTACAATTCCCACATCTGGTCTGGTGCACCGAAAACTATATTGCACTTACTAGATAGGATCCAAAATCGTGCGATGAAACTAATCGGAGACACGAATATCGCGAATTCTATCAATTCGCTTGAACATCGTAGAAACGTCTCGTGTCTCTAATTGTTTTATCGTTTCTTCTACAAACAGTACTCAAATGAAATTGCCAACTGCATTCCTCCCCTTCAGAAATTCAACCGCAATACTCGTCATGCTAGGAATGCCCATCAGTTTACCATCCAGCCTATCTTCGGACGTACAATCGGTATCTCCTATCTCCTCTCCTATCTCCTCTATCCCAATTTCCTTAATGCCCGCGCTGTGTAAAAACACTATAAGAGTAGTCATAACCTCTTTAGCGCGTGTAAATTATAAAAAAAAAAAAAAAAAAAAAAAAAAAAATACGTAGTATAATAGTGCAAGGTTGTTGTGTGCTCTTTTTTGGGTTTCAGATACCGAATTGCAGTACTAAGAGACAGCTGGCTGAAAGGCTCGCTCATATCATTGTCAATGATCAGCCACATGTAGAGGCAGGAGTATATCCTTTTGCGCAACATAGCAGGCACTGGACTGACTAACCACTCTGGTGAAAGTATTGTGGGTTGTGGTCCTTGAAGAGGCATCAGTCTCCTTAGTACTGCGTATAAGATCATGTCTGCTGTACTGTTTGAACGCCTGAAACCTTTCATCAATGATCTGATAGGTCCCTATCAGTGCGGTTTTAGGCCCGGCAATTTCACGACCGATCAAATATTCACACTACGGCAGATCCTGGAGAAAACCCAAGAAGTCCAGATCGATACTCACCATCTTTTTATCGATTTTAAGGCCGCATATGACAGCATTTATAGAGACGAGCTATACAGAGCCATGTCTAGTTTTGGCATCCCTGCCAAACTTGTCAGATTGTGCAGAATGACGATGGAGAATGCTCGCTGCTCCGTAAAGGTCGGAAACAATCTCACCGAACCCTTTGATGTCAAAAAAGGATTTAGACAAGGCGACGCGCTATAGGCAGCCTAGATCCACAGATTGGGACACTTATAGCCTAGAACTCATGGATTCTACCACAAACTGCTACAAAAACATCAGAGATATTGACAGCCTAGAACTTGGCTGCGAAAATCTCAATGTTGCTATTAACTCCGCCTATCACCAAGCTTGCCCAGAAAAAGAAAAATCAGGCAATCGCTCAACTCCCTGGTGGAATAATAAACTCGCTAAGCTAAGATATAAGAATACTTTTTAACAAAGCGAAACGCAATGGAGACTGGGCTCTATACTCTGAGACACTCACACAGTATAACCTAGAAATTAGAAGAGCTAAAAGAGAATCATGGAAAAAGTTCTGCCAAGATCTATCTGATACTCGAAGCAGTGCTCGTATCCACAGAATTCTATCAAAAGAGCACACTAATCAAATTGGACTGATGAAAAATCAGAATGGGACATATACGGAAAACGGCATACAGACGCTAAAGCTCTTGGCCGAAACCCATTTCCCAAACTCCACCACGACACCAGATTCACCCAATCATATTCTTCATGTAAGATACAACAGACCAACAAGATTGGACTGGAAAAGGTCAAAAGAAATCTTTAATGAAGACAAAATAAAATGGGCCATCAATTCATTTAGTCCATTTAAATCCCCGGGAAAAGATGGAATATTTCCAGCACTCCTCCAAAAAGGCAGCGCACAAATAACTCCGCTTCTCATAAATATCTTTAGAGTAAGCTACGCATGGGGTTACATACCAAAAAGTTGGAGGGAGGTAACGGTGAAGTTTATACCGAAGGCAGGTCGTAGACCAAACGATCTTCCGAAATCTTACCGACCCATTAGCCTCACCTCCTTTTTCCTTAAAACGATGGAAAAAATTATTGATAGGCATATAAGGGATGGTCCACTTCACGTAAATCCATTACATAAAAACCAATATGCCTATCAACCAGGCAAATCTACAACAAATGCTCTTCAGGAACTCACAACCAGAATTGAGAACTCACTCAAGAGCAAAGAGATTGCTGTGGGCTGCTTCCTTGACATCGAAGGAGCCTTTGACAACACCGAACATGCCCAAATATACAGATGCATCCATAACACAGGAGTAGATAATACTACATGTAACTGGATAAAGAACATGCTTAACAGTAGAAACATAAACGCTACATTAGGCAATGACAATATCAGAGTCACGGCTGCGAAAGGTTGCCCCCAAGGCGGTGTTCTATCCCCCCTGCTATGGTCCATCGTAGTGAACGAACTGCTAAACTTACTCAGTAACAATGGTTTCTATGTCCAAGGATATGCAGATGACATTGCGATCCTAATCAGAGGAAATTTCGAAGACACAATCTCGGAACTCCTGCAGAGGGCACTTAACCTAGTTACTGACTGGTGCAAAAAAGTTGGTCTAACTGTAAACCCCAAAAAAAGCACCATAGTTGCTTTCACAAAAAGAAGAAACCGAGGTAAGCTAAGAAAACCTACTCTGCTTGGTGAAACAATAGAGTTCTCAAAAGAAGTCAAATACCTAGGTGTAACCTTGGACGAAAAACTCACCTGGAACTCTCATCTCATGAAAACCATAGACAAAGCCAGGATCTCTCTGTGGACCAGCCGAAGTCTGATTGGTAAGAGCTGGGGTATAAACCCCAAAATCATGCTATGGCTTTACACAGCCATAACAAGACCAATTGTCACTTATGCAGCTCCAGTATGGTGGCAAAAAACCAAACAAAAGTCAACACAAGTCAGGCTCAATAAACTCCAAAGACTAGCTTGTGTATGCACTACGAGCGCAATGAGAACAACTCCCACTGCAGCGTTGGAAGTTATCCTAAATCTTCCACCCCTCCATCTTCAGATACAGAAAGAAGCCATGACAAATGCCTTCATGCTCATATCTGAAAACACCGAAAACTCCAAGCTCATCCTTCCAGACATCGTTATGGAACTGAAAAAAGATGAAATACTTGGAATTACCATAATAGACAACTGTCTACCGAAATTCAACTTCAGCCGAAACTTCAAAGTTACATTCCCAAATCGACAGAACTGGGAACAGAATAAATCCACATTTGCCAAAGATTCTCATGTATGGTACACAGATGGATCGAAAACAGATGAAGGAGTTGGAGCTGGAGTATACGGGGTCGACACAAAAACGTTCATCCATAAAAGCATGGACAAATGCAACTCCGTATTCCAAGCAGAAATCTTTGCAAGAGAACTATGTCTCAGAGAAAATCTAAAAAAATCCATAACAAACAAGAACATATATATTCTCTCTGATAGCAAAGCTGCACTACTGGCTATCAATAGCTATGAAATCACATCAAAGCTAGTATGGGATTGCCTACAATTACTCACATCGCTAGCCAGCACAAACAGAGTACATCTCATTTGGGTGCCAGGACACAGCGGACATGTGGGCAATGAAATAGCAGACATACTAGCCAGAAAAGGATCAGCATCCACCTTTATGATGCCAAGACCATTCTGTGGATTACCCCTTAGCACCGCTAAATTCCGCATTAAAACCTGGCTGGAAAACAAAGCAAATCATTACTGGACAAACACTGAAGGTAACAGACAAGCTAAAATGTTCATGCCAACTATTTCCCGTTCAAGAACAAAACAACTCATTAACCTAACAAGGAGTCAGATCAGAACAGTCACAGGGTTCCTCACGGGGCACTGCCAAGTCAAAAAACACCTCATGACTATGGGAATAATACAGAACAACACTTGCAGACTATGCAACGAGGACGAAGAATCAGCAGAACACATACTGTGTCACTGTGAATGTCTAGTCAGATTACGTCAACACCACCTAGGTAAACCTTACCTTGGGGCAGAGGACATTTCTGACAGCGCGCTCAAAGATCTACTAGGATTCATAACCAAGTCCAGTATCATGAGCGAGCTCTAAGTGGAGGAAATCACAATAGGCCCACTCGTGGCCGCAGTGATATGGCAACTTTATTCCACCTCCCTCAAACAATCTAAATCTAAATCTAAGGCGACGCGCTGTCATGTGACTTCTTCAACATCATTCTTGAGAAAATTGTGCGAAACAAGCCAACACCAGAGGCAAAATTTTCCAAAAGTCTGTGCAACTGCTTGCATACGCTGACGACATTGACATTGTTGGCAGAACACAGCGAGCTGTTACTGGAGCGTTTGCAAGTATCGGTACAGAAGCGGCAAAAATGGTTTTAGTGGTGAATGAGGGTAAAACAAAATATATGCTGTCAACAAGAAGGGACACACAACATCGACGAATCGGACAGAACGTCACTATAGACAGCTATAACTATGAGGTAGTTAGGGACTTTGTCTACCTTGGATCCGCTATAACCTCTGAAAATGACATCACCTCAGAAATCAAGCGAAGAATCACTCTTGCCAACCGCTGTTTCTTTGGCCTAAGACGGCAATTGATTAGTAAGGCCTTGTCAAGAAGCACTAAGGAGATTCTATATAAGACTCTCATCATCCCTGTCCTGCTCTATGGCGCAGAAGCATGGACCCTAACAAAGACGGATGAGGATTTTCTTGGCCGCTTCGAACGCAAAATTCTTCGAGTGATTTTTGGTCCCGTTTGCGTTGACGGGCTTTGGAGGAGAAGATTTAACAGCGAACTCTACGAGCTGTACAGCGACATCGACCTGGTCAGAAAAGTACGCATTAGTCGTCTAAGATGGTAAGGACATGTAGAGCGAATGGACACCAACGCTCCGGCCCGGAGAGTCTTCGATTCCAACCCGGAGGGACAACGCAGTAGAGGAAGACCTCGCCTTAGGTGGCGCGCGTAAGTGGAAGGGGACCTCAACCAACTTGGAGTGCGCAACTGGAGGCAGTTAGCCAAAGATCGCGCTAACTGGAGAGGCGTATTGGTTGAGGCCCAGGTCCACCCCGGACTGTAGCACCACCTTAAGTAAGTAAGTAAGGTCCTTGAAGACATTTACAGTCCTTCCTATTGTGAGACTGATAAAGAGCTGAAGACTTGCTAGAGAAGTGCAGACACAGGTGTATATTTGTTTTGCCAGCCTTTATCTGCGGAGTTGTCTAGAAGTCCACTTTGTCAATGGGACTCCCTTAGTGCAGGGGCGGGCAAGATCTGTACTCAGATTCGTAGGTTATAAAAAGAACTTCTTCTGAAGATAACCTTATAAATTCGTCAGTAAATTCATTCGGTACTTGATGTAGCATTTGTTTTAGAACAGGTATTCTTGCGCTTGGGAGGCTTTAAAGCTAAGACAGTGGTACAATGGGCCTTATTGCAAAAGCTACAGAGGTCTTTTCCGATGGCAGTCGTCTGTTTGTATACTTCCTCAAAGATGTAGTTGTTATCTTGATATCGTTGGATATATTTTTTTCTGCAACGATGGGTAGTCAAGTGATGTTTAACATAATGTAAGAGGTACTGGCTTATTGTCTTTCAAATTGCCTTGAGGTAATTAAGATGTGTGGAACTTTGTGTCTGGAGTAAATATAGAGTAAAAGGATCTCTTCTTGTCATTATTATTTGAATACTATACAAAGGTACTTTTAGCAACTATATTTTATATGGTGGCATGACCTATTTCCTTGTCGAAAACAGAAGCATATAAATATAAGGGTTCTTAACATAACTTTGACAGACAGTACAAGGATATCTCCATGTAGGTTTAAGCGCTTTTTTGACACCTCTTGAACCGATATTTGTACTCGTTTATTTTGGCATTTGTTTTAGGTGTTTTCGGGCTCTATTTTGACTAGTTTTTGGGTGCACTTTGTATTTATTTTTTGACATGTTTTTAGTTGCATTTTGAAGATATTAGATGCGCTTTTTGCCACGTTTTCCAACGCTTATTTCGACTCGTTTTTTTTTTAAGTGTTTTTGGACTCGATTTTGGAGGTTTTTTTTTCTGGTTTGTTGACACATTTTAAACCTGTTTAATTTAATTTTTACTCCGCAGCCCACTAAAGCATCTAATTAACAATAAACAATTTGGCAGCACTTACAAATCGCTGCCAGCGCCGACAAAGAAGACCTAACCATTCCAACTTGTAACTTCCCACACACTTTCAAGTGTTAACTCGAAAGTAGTTAGAATGATGATATCTTCATATCCAGCCAACAGCTTGTAAGAACTACTGTAAAAAAAAATATATATATTATATATATTGCAACAGGTCCGTAACGACCCTAAAGCCTAAACCTTGCTTCTGACAGTCATATAATTTTTTTTCTACCTTTATAAAACACGATAAGATCGCGGTATTTGAAAAAGGATTGACAGTTGGCACTTCTTCTCACGATATTCGAGAACAAGAAAGTAAAGACGACACTTTTTGAGGACAAAACCTCTTCTTTTGTCCCAGAAAAAAAAAGGAATAGCATCCTTTTACACGGTTACTTCGACGAACAGATGCATATCCCTCTTGCAAGGGTTGATGCGCGTTGTAAAACTCAAATCAAATTGAGACAAAAGGCGGAAAATAATAGAGATTCAGAGGCGTAACTGTTTCCTATTGAATGTAGATCAAGGATATTTCGTGTGCATCGATATTAAAGGGGGAAAAACGTCTTTTAGTCATATACGAACAACATTCAAACTGACAAGATTGCTTGTTTTGCGAAAGCAAAGCACCGTGTAATTCCAGCCTTTATCCGCGCCAATTGTTAGTCGAAAAGATATACACAATCATTGTGCTGATTAAAAATTCGTAACGGCTAAAGTGCTCTTGTTACATGCCTATCAGAGCGCATGCAAATCAAAATCCTTTCTGTTACATTATATCGAAAAGTCATATATCACAAATGCAAATCCTCCAAGGACACTGATTCACTTGAAGATCTTTGAGGTTTGAATGCCAAATGCCCTTGCAGAAAAAAGATCGTCTCTTTGTGATCGCCTATTGAGATGGAAAACTACAAGGCTCCTTATGCTTTTCAATGTCCTTGCACACACATGTTTCGCGTGTAATCGATACTTTATTGGACTAGAACGCTCGTTCGCAATTGACTTCTTCGTTTGCATACGCTATTCAGATACAAACAATCGATGATTTATATGCATGCGCGCTGTCCTTGAAAAGGATTCATCTCGCATAATCGTTGCCATGCATCCTTTTGAATAAATTACTTTTCTTCTTGGCATTGTCTCTTGTAGGTAGATATATGTGGGGAAGATGACACGCATGTGTGTCTCGCCACAATGGGAATCCTTAAAAGGTGCACACGTACTTCAAAACCGATTGGACAAGGACTTTTTAATAGTTTCTCACTATTATCTGCGCCGTATGTGGTCATCGATGAATGACGAAAATGGAAATCCTACCTATCCTCTGAGGGGATTTTCAAATTCGTAATGGTTTGATGACTGTTCAAACATCGCATCGACAGGGACTGCGGAATTGAATGAACCAGCGGGTGGACTAAGTATGTCCATTGTGGGACTTCCTGAACCCAGTCAAATATCATTTGGTGTGGAGAATAAAAAAGGATTTGTCAATGAGTTGAACAAATGCATGAATGGAATGGCATGAACGAATCAATGCGGTTATGTGTACCTACTTGACAGGCGAGTCCTTTCATCGGACACGACACACAGACTTTTTCTATGGTTTCAGTGATTTCGCCCTTTGTTGGGGTGGTATTATCAATTAAGGAATTCTATGTAAGGTATTTATAGAATGACGCTGAAGCACATTGTTTGGGAACGTTTGGGTTGTTGCCTAGAAACACCTTTATGCCATAGGTTGATGACACAGTCAAATTGTCGAATGTGTGCAAGCAGTGCATGTACGAGATGGGACTTGATGAAAGCCATTGCGTTGTAACTTGGCAGAGAAAATTAGCGTAGGGATAAAGTCTTGAGGGAAAGTGAAATTTCATGATGCAGATAATGATGGATACAAAACTAGTGAGGGTAAGGCATTTATACTCCAGCAAGTGGCCCCAGGTTCTGAGCTTACTGCACCAATTGAGGGAACAAACCCAAAGGGCCACCTCAATCTGGAGAATTGATAAACAGCCTCTTCTGGCTACCGACCCCTATTTGTGTTCTTGTCCCCAAATCCGTGTTGCTCTTCATATTGAATTTCTTCCGATCGGTTTTATCTATACTATTGGTCTAGGGCCCACCGCTCAACCATTTTGACTGCATTCCTCCATCTGCCTCGACGTATATGAATTTGCCTGCAGTTGGCATATTCTAATCCTTCGGTGTGAGCGCCTTTGTTTCTCCTAGTCTGTGGAGGAGGAACGACAGTAAATACAGGTACAGTGCTATTCTACAGGGTAGCTGAAAGAACACCTCCGTGTGGGCAACATCTCCTTACAATTCATCTCGGTCTTGACATTACCGTCTGAATGTTTATTTCTCTTGTATTCAATATATTGTCCACCCACTACCTATAGCAACGAGTGGGATCAGTATAGCGGCGTTAGGGTAGGGCGCAGTAGAACGATCGCCCATAGATAATAGAATAGAAATTACAGCTTTTAAAAGCGCCATTTTTAACGGCGAAGGAATTGGCTGAAAAACTTAAAATTGAACCTGTGTTTAGAGTCGGGCATATAGCTTGTTAAGGACAAAAGTTTGAGGTTGAATTTTTCATATGTCTTTTAGACACCACATTATTTTCAGTCCACGAAAAATTAATTCAATTAAATAAGTACTCGGAATCTTGGTCTTGGTCTTTTATACATACAAATAGCTGACCCGGCGAACTTTGTTTCGATGTATAGAGCGGAAGGTCTTACATCTGACTTTAGGAGAAACATGGGGATTCAAGATTGATTCCACAAAGTTCCAGCGATTTAGAGACTTATTTTGTAATTGCCATAGCGAAAATATGAAAATATAAATGGCAAACATTTTTGAAAAAGGAGAATCCGCGGAATTAGAATGTTTTCCTTTGAATTTTCCACGCAAAATCGTCGCTTATTCTTACTTACTTACTTAGGTGGCGCTACAGTCCGGGGTGGACCTGGGCCTCAACCAATACGCCTCTCCAGTTAGCGCGATCTTTGGCTAACTGCCTCCAGTTGCGCACTCCAAGTTGGTTGAGGTCCCCTTCCACTTGCGCGCGCCACCTAAGGCGAGGTCTTCCTCTACTGCGTTGTCCCTCCGGGTTAGAATCGAAGACTCTTCGGGCCGGAGCGTTGGTGTCCATTCGCTCTACATGTCCCAGCCATCTTAGACGACTGATGCGTACTTTTCTGACTAGGTCGATGTCGCTGTACAGCTCGTAGAGTTCGCTGTTAAATCTTCTCCTCCAAAGCCCGTCAACGCAAACGGGACCAAAAATCACTCGAAGAATTTTGCGTTCGAAGCGACCAAGAAGATCCTCATCCGTTTTTGCTAGGGTCCATGCTTCTGCGCCATAGAGCAGGACAGGGATGATGAGAGTCTTATATAGAATCTCCTTAGTGCTTCTTGACAAGGCCTTACTAATCAATCGCCGTCTTAGGCCAAAGAAACAGCGGTTGGCAAGTGTGATTCTTCGTTTGATTTCTGATGTGATGTCGTTATCAGAGTTTATAGCGGAGCCGAGGTAGACAAAGTCCCTAACTACCTCAAAGTTATAGCTGTCTATCGTGACGTTCTGCCCGATTCGTCGATGTCGTGTGTCCCTTCTTATTGACAGCATATATTTTGTTTTACCCTCATTCACCACTAAGCCCATTTTTGCCGCTTCTGTACTAATACTTGCAAACGCACCAGTGACAGCTCGCTGTGTTGTACCAACAATGTCAATGTCGTCAGCGTATGCAAGCAGTTGCACAGACTTATAGAAAATTGTGCCTCTGGTGTTGGCTTGTGAGTTTCGCACAATCTTCTCAAGAATGATGTTGAAGAAGTCACATGACAGCGCGTCACCTTGTCTAAATCCTTTTTTGACATCAAAGGTCTCAGTAAGATTGTTTCCGACCTTAATGGAGCAGCGAGCGTTCTCCATCGTCATTCTGCACAATCTGACAAGTTTGGCAGGGATGCCAAAACTAGACATGGCTCTGTATAGCTCGTCTCTATAAATGCTGTCATATGCGGCCTTAAAATCGATAAAAAGATGGTGAGTATCGATCTGGTATTCTTGGGTTTTTTCCAGGATCTGCCGTAGTGTGAATATGAGACTGATGCCTCTGTAGTTGGCGCAGTTTAGAGGGTCTCCTTTCTTGTGGATCGGGCAAACAATGCTGAGGTTCCATTCATCAGGCATACTTTCCTCTAACCAAATCTTGGAGATGAGTTGGTTGGTGTATATCTCCGGCTGCCTTGAAGAGCTCGGCAGGTAAGCCGTCTGGACCAGCAGCCTTGTTGGATTTAAGCTTAGATATTGCTATCCTCACTTCATTTTGGTCAGGTGGACGGAAATCTTGGCTGTCATCGTCCAGGTTGAATGGTTCGTTCTGCCTAACAGCGGGATTTGTGTCGTCTTCGCCGTTTAACAGTCTGCAGAAATGGTTTTTCCATGTCCTCAGCACCGACGTCGCTTATTCCATGACATTTATTTTGAGATTCTTCGCAATCAAATCAAACGCGATCAGTTACAAAATTTCGGTGTGTTGAGGTTGCGTTCGCAACAAAATTTTAACTGAACCGACTTTCAATTTCAAACTTTTATTTTCACGACAAAAAGTAGCATATGACCTTCCTCGAGTCAATACGAATCCACCAAGCACGATCCATTCCCGAGTTATGAGTGCACATACGAACGTCAGTCTTTTTTTACATATAGCTGTACCCGTGCCTTTAGTATTAAGTCCCGCCCAGATTTCGAAAAGTTCCAAATGTCCAGTTATAACTTCAATTTTACAACTTTAGATAAAGCGTTTGAATTTTTTGTTTTTTTTTGAATGAGAGTTGCTAAAACCCGTTTCTCCCGCTAATCTTTTACAAAGTGACACCTATCGGGTCCAAATCTATCCTATTTTTAAAATTGGAACCAACCATACGCTCCTCGATTTTGATACAGTTTATTTTTTTCAAAGTAAAATCCCAAATGCAAACTTTTATAGTCTTTTCATCCCCTTCAAGTTTTGTTTTCGCGACAGAAAGTAGTCTAAATAGATAGATACCTAGCTTAGTATCGTATATAAATTTACAAGGATTTTGTTATCTCACATTTCTCAATTCAGAGATGAGTTTTGTGTGAGTTTTTCATTTTTGGAACGAATGGAAGGGATCTACAATTTTATGCCGACTCCAAACGGCTAATTGAGAAGCTCTTTCAAGACAGTTTATACTCTCGGATGTTTGTCAGACGTTCGCGAGAGGTGGTGCAGTGGAAATAAACCCTAAATTGGATTTGGTTTGGTTTGGGTTTTTGCGGGATTCGAACCTCGACCCCTCGCTTAGTAGTCCAACACACTGACCACAAAGCCACTGCGTATACTACAGCAAACAAATAGGTGAATAAATAAATAAATAAACAAACAAATAAATATATAATTATGGATTAACATCCAGTAAAGTAGCCTATGTCCTCTCTTCGGCCAAAACGAAACCATCAAGCCCGAAACCGTTAAAATCGAACGATCCGGAAAAACACGACCTTGTCAAACTCTGTGGTGGTCTGCAATTGTTAGTAGGTATATGCTGTTTGATGAACTCAAAAGGTCTGAAATCGTTTTTGCCTGGCCAGAATTAGGTCACTCCTGTTTTTGTTTTAAATTTTATCAAAGATAGGAAATTACCAGAATGGTACCCAAATGTATGGATAGCATTGCGAATATTATTGACTATAGCTGTAACGGTTGCTCGTGGGAAGAGGAGTTTTTCTAAGCTTAAAATGATCGACAATGTCGCAATTTATATTAACAAACTTGGCAACTTTGTCATTCGGAAAGTAAATTGCTGAACATTGTCTTTGACAGCTTACGAATAATGTTAATAAATGGTAATTTTTTAATAAATAGTTATTTCCTTTAGCAAATGGCTATTTCATTATATCCTTTGCTTTTTTTTCGTACAGGTTTGAATAAGAGTCAAGAGACGCCGCGGAAATTTCGCCTAGGGCACTGGTAGTGCTAAAACCGGCACTGAGTGCCTGATCAGTAGGCTTGAAGTCAGCTATTCAAAAGGTAAATCTTAAGCGCCATATCACTCCAATTTTATGAAGTATACTACTACCCTTTCAATCCTTTTTAATAGAAAATAGTTTTGGCTAACCGTTCTGAAGGATCTTTGCTCAACCGTTCCATAAAGAACAAGTCTGATCTGTCTACTGACTTCAGATGTATCGCTCATACCATCGAAGATTTTCAATGTTGGCTGCCGCACCAAGTGGCATCACAAGGAACCTTGGTATAAGAACATCCTAACTAACGGCCAGCGCCTCTCGAACTCTTGTTGAACTTTCGAATGCCACAACTACCCTTTGCAATTTAACTTTCCCTAGGAAAAAAATTCAATGTTTCCTTAAAATAAATTACATACAATAGCAAACATACCTACACTTAAAAAAAAACTGTTCTTGGACCCTAATATTTTCACAAATCCCAAACAAAAGAGGCAGCACTCGCTATCGTCGCTCCCGCTAACAAAGTTGCGAATTTAAAATGAAACCGTTTTCTAAATCTCACTACATCACCGTTGTTGTGTTGAAAACAGTTTTCTTCTCACCAAACTCGGTCACCTACAATCATTTTCGCAATAGTATAAGCCATAAGCCACTTGGACAATTGCCTCATGTCACATAATTGGATAATTACGTAAAATTGCAGTTAACAATCGCCTCTAGAGAGAAACTACAAATAAACCCCACAATTACCATTATTCACTTGTTTTCGCCAGTGGTCCTCCAATATCGTGCAATAATCGGATTTGTTCAATCGGTCATCTGACAAATCGGCGTACCTACGACCGGCTTTGGGAAAAACATTCGAAAACTTTTTGTTAGAGCACTTTCGGTGAACAATTGCGACAATTAAAATGAAAATAGAAAAAGACAAAGAGTCAATAACACACGCAAGTAGCCCGTGCACAGTTACGACAAAAAAAAAGAAAATAAAGAAAACAGTAACCGCCTCAAGAAGGCTGATTTTGTTGTATTTGTATCTAATAGAGAAAGATACCGCGATAGTGAGTGACTTCAATGTGTGATTATTGTCATTATGATTGCTTCTGACATCTAGTGGACACCTCAGCAACGGTACACGAAGAACTCGTGGAAATAAAGCCTTCTGACGGCCTGCTGGCCAGTTGTGTCTGTATTGTGTCGCTCATTGGATTGTAACTGCCATTTTTCGATAGGTATAGGCGGCCCCCTCGCACTGCCGCATTGTGGACTAACTGAATTAACGTACAGTAGGTTGATTAGGTTAAATCCGATTGTACGGCTAGTGCCCAAGTAAAAGGTGTATAACAAGAAAAATGCGGTGCGTCCCTTCGCGCCGCATGCCACCTTGCAGTTGGTCGGTCGATAGTACCTATGGTGCGGTGCTTATAATTGAATTGGATGATTCGACAGTTTCTGACATGAGTGGACGTTTGTTAAACAAAAATGTGGATAGTGTTTCTGTTTGGGACACAATTCGAATGCGAATGCGAGTACCAGAGTAGAGGTGGAGAAAAAAAAATGAACTTCTTTGTTTGACTGCGTTGGCCAACCGTGTTTTTGGCAGACCGCCAAAAAGGCTGACAAACAGCTACCATTTTATGGTAGCTGCCTACCTCAGCGGTGGATATATTGTACTGGCTATTGCGAAAATAAAAAGTCTATATAGTTACAAAGTAAATTGTAAGTGGATATGCAAATAATTATGCTATTGTGTCTACGGGAAATTAAGGCAATCAAAGTCACTATTCGGATACAATGAAGACGGATCACAATGGCGAATGGCAGTGATTGGTAAATGTTGCCAAATTGTTTTATGTCAATTACGCACCTTGACAGAAAATGGAAGAACTGCGACGTCTTATAGTTTCCATGGTGGATAGGTACATTTGCAAGGTGTTAGTTTTTAACAGGGCCGGACTTAGAGGTCTGGAGGACCTAGGGCAACAAAGGAATTTATAGGCCCCCTGGCACCTTATAATTTTCCAAATAAAATGCGAAATTTCTTACAGTCGAGTTTCAATAAATATTTGTAAAAAAATAAATTCTTTTGACAAAAATGAATTATGCGAAATTTAATTTTAGCGTTAACGAACGGAACCTTCCGAGCTTTACAAGACGTTAATAAGGTAATAATATAGTAAATGGCAACTACTTATCAGGGTCATTTGATATATTGATATTTTATACGGAGCGGAGAGAATATACACTATACAGTGGGTTGACAAGTTAATAGTGACAGTCACGGATTTTAAGAAAATTTATGTTACCAAATTAATGAAAATCTTATGCGAACATTGATAAATAGGTATTTTATTATTAATATTGGATATTTTTGGTCTTTGAGAATGACTCGAATGAATAAATAAAGTTTTTATTTCGTTTTTTTTTTTTTCTTTTCTTGGAGTGATATCCATTTGGGGTTGCTTTTTTTTGCAGATTAAAAAATACGAAAAGGTGGACATGGTGAGATTTCTAGGGGGTTCAAGAAGGGGGACAAACATTCCTTTTTTATTTTTGAAAATAAATTTCATTAGTTGCATATTATTTCCAACACTGGGTATATGACCACTCTTTTTTTGCTGTTTTTTTCTTTGAGTTCGGTCATTTTACCAAAGTAAATTTTGGTTTCAAGACAAAAACTGAAAGAGAGAAAGATTACAGTACAAAACAAAAAACGTACACACGAACAACTTCAGCACGTGAAGTGAAATGTCACTGAAAATAAAACCCTGGTATATTTGATAAAAATGAATCTTAATTCAACATTTTTTTTTGTCAATATACGTCCAACAAAATGTTTCTATCAGATTGACAAAATTTTAGTAAGTTTTATCTCGTCTTAAAACTTTTGTTGTGGTAACAAAAAAATTGTTGTGTTAACAAAAATCGTTTCTTGTGCGTATAAAAATATTTTGTTGAATCAATCAAAACGTTGTTAATTTTACAAAGAAATTTATCAATCTAGTCTTTATCTTTCTGTCAAATTAACAAAAAAATTGTTACTAATATCGAAGTAGTTTGTCAATTCAGTTATTGTATTTTGTTAAATCAGCAGCAAATATTGTTGATTGTACAGAAATTATTTGTCAGCACTGCCGTCGTGTTTTGTTGAATCTATGAACAGATTGTTGGTTACATAGCAACATTTTGTGAGCTCCAGTTGTATGTCTATAATATGGTTGTAAAATATATTAGGTATTACCTAAAAAATGATACGCAAACCAAATACCTAAGTTAAATAATAAGATTTATTAAGAAAAGTAATTATACAAATTTAATTAATTCATAAAATAATAAATTATTATATAATATTACAAAATGTTTCTTCCTGCATCCTTGCAGGATACTCCTTCCACCTTGTCTTATGTCCTAATTATCATAAAGGCATTCTGGGAATCTTTAATAGAACATTTTATATGGATTCTTGTAATCGCCTTCGTTGGTCACTACTTGCTGGTCAGTATAAAAACTGCACGCAGAAAAAAAAACACCGCGGCAAATCGACCATCTGTGAGAAAGTGAGAAAAATGCGTTTGTTGTAATAAAAGTGTTTGGTCGATGAATTAGTTTCCAATTTTAAATTATGTACATATATTTATTAGCGCTTACTTCTTTCACTTACCTTTTAAATATTTCCATATGGGGCTTTCTTTTATTGATGAAAGGCTTAGTTCACAAATTAGGTCCTTATCCATTTATTCATTTTAAAATGTTTGTGAATTAATTACTTTCACGTTACCTTTAAACCGCATTTACACTATCACGCAGGCGCATTTTTGCACGAGACGGGACAGAGAGATCCGTTTGTCCGCAGTCAATGCTAATAAAGGCGAAGGAATGAGATCATAAATCAGACGCCTAAGGTGTCATGGATGTTCACCCATAATTATAGATACGTAAAGCGGAAGTTCCGGCGACCAACATTTCTGCAATCACATGAAAACATTTCTATTTCCAATTTAAAATATGTTAAATGAGAGTGTTAATTAGTTTCAGTAATCATTTATACGAAATTAATAAATAAATGTACCTGCATCCCTTCCGGAAGCCATTTTGTTTTATAGGAAAACGAAATTTCGTAAGCCATCGCTATAAAAATATCAACATGCATAGCTTTCCCATAATTCCTACCACGCAAACAAGATGGCCGACCAAAAAACGTATCACGTTTTTTTGCGTGTTAGGTAATGCTGTCCCTTTCAGTCAGACGGCTGTTTAGTATTGGGCATCCCTTTAATTTTCCGTGATAGGAATGTGTGACCGTGTAAATGCCCCATTATGCGCATTAACAAATTTTCTGCTTCACGTGTGAAATATAAATGACGCCATCATCGCCATCTATTCAACACGTGTGTTGTCAATTCAACAAAATTACTGTCATATATACAAACATTTTTTTCATTTCGACAAGATTTGTAATATAGATAATCTGTATTTTGTTTGGCTAACAAACATTTTGAATAGGTTTTGTCAATTTAACAAATATATACAAAACTGGTTTTTGGTTCTGTTTTTATGGATATAACAAAAACTTTGATAACTCAACAATAAAATTGTTCAATTCCTATAATATCGATTTATTAAACTGAAAATTGTTTTTTGTTAATTTGACAAAGTTGTTTTTCAGTAAATGTTTTATCCGTTTGACAAAATATCGTTCAAATTGATAAAACTTAAATTGTATTGATAAATTTAATTTGTTATTACAACAATTTTTTTTTCAGTTCAACAAAACTATTTTTGTTGAAATTTTACAATATTACCTGGTTTTTTATTTTCAGTGTAGTTCGTGAGCTGATGCATTCATCTTTTCTTGCACTTCGAATGGATGTGTTCACAGACAATCTTGTTAAAAATATTAAAAGAAAGTTTTTTCAAAGTTTGAATTAAATGTTTTCTTTAATTGATTTTTGACTTAATAATGGGGACAGTGGGGGGACAAACAGCACTTTTGTATGAAAAAGGGGGACGTCTGGCATCCCTATAATCAATTCCTCGAACCATTCTTAGCCATAACTAGCTCACAAATTCATATTTTGTACTATATTTGTATATTGAAATGTAAATAAATGAAATTAAGCACGTAGGCTGAGAAATTAAAGTCACCACATACACTTATAGAACCAAAACAAAAGAACACTGAAACATGAAAATTATGATAAAAGAATTAATCATGTCTTTATTTATTTGGCAACCCACTGTAGATAGATTGTTTTTTTAATATTTTGTATGAACTCTGTAATCATATTTGTACAAAGTACCTACTGTAGTGTAGCTAAAACAGCGGAAAAAAAATTAAAAGGGAAAGTTGTTTACAAGTGTTTACTTGTTGGAATTCGGATTTTTTTTTTTTTTTTCAAAATCTCTATTGTTGGAGCACCTATTTTTGGAGACCCAGCGCTCTAAGCCTGCTTTAACACACGCCAATGATTTGAAGTTCAAAAGCCTAGTCGCAGAAGCGAATTCATATATCCGTTAGATTTTTAAAATTAAATTTTAAGTTTTGTACCAAAGCCGTGACTGCTGTTATGGTCCCTGCACTGATGAAGTGTTATTGGTATTTAAAAGGAAGCAAAAAACTCGTCCGATTACGTATCGAAAAACGTGTGTGAAGCCAGTCCTAGATGGCATCAAAAAACGCAATCCAGAAATTGGTCGAGAGTCCGTTTAAATACGAGTTCTGAAACGCTTCTGAATGGCGTCCGAAAACGCGAAAAAAAAAGAACATAAAAATAGATTCCAAAAATGTAAGAAACACTTCACCATATCGTTAAGAGATGGGTCGTAAATTACGCCCAAAATGCGCCAAAAAGAACGTCTAAAAGCGAGCATGGGTATGTGTCATAAATTGGACTAGAAACGCAGAAAAACTGAGAAAAAATACGTTCAATAATGGGTACAGAAATCTGTAAAATACTCATCCTAAAACGAGTTATCAAAAGGGTTAAAAAAAAGCGTCCAAACCCAGTTTGAAAACGTGTCACAAATGATTTAAAAATGCGTCCAAAAATTCATCAAAAAATGTGCAAAAATTAGTCAAAAACCTTGTCAAAAATGAAGCGACTCGAATAAGAGACTACTATCCAAAAAATGGGGAAATATAGCTTACAAAACATGTTAAATAGGGTTGAAAAATTGCTCTCAAAAATGTCTTCAAGTCCCGCCCAAAAACAAGTCAAAAACGCCATAATAACCATTTCTAAAATCTCTATAAATATAGGACAAAAAATATATGAAAATATGGTTAAAAACGCATTAAAACGAGTTAAAAAAAAACTTCAAAAAAGACATCCCATTGAAAACCCATCTAATTGCTCAAATTGCTCAAAAATTTGCGCCGACCGGTCTCTGCACTGAAGCGGAGTTTTGGAGCTTCGCGTTCCCACCACAGCTGTTGGGTAGGTCTTTTATTCCATAACGGGATGTGAATTCGTCATTTAAATGTAATGAGTTATGAATAAGTCTCCATTGCTGACATATTCTCAAAATCAAAAACCAGTTCCTCCGCAGATGTTGCAGAAGATCGCTCCTCACTTCCTGGTCCTCTCAGATGGACATGAGAAAATAGTTTCTCTCGTTTCTTTATTTCCAATCGAAAGATGATCTTCAAAAGGATACTGTGTGTTTTTTGTGCGTGTGTTTTTTTTTTTTTTTTTGTTCTTTTCATCTCCAATTTCCGAAAATCCGTTGACCCTCATTTCGATCTACATTCAAGTTCCGCTGTTCAAAGAAAATAACTCATAAGTAGGTACCTACACTCACGGATGGCGGATAAACAAAAGCGCTGCTATCTGTCAAAAACAATCACAGATAGGCACATCAAAATCTCACATCCATCAAAAATCGAGATCACCAAACGACGAAGCATCTCTACCTGTGTTATAGCTGCGCCGCATTGAGTAACTCAAATGAGCAGACAATGCACAATTATACTGACCCCTGTTCCGTGTGATGTCAGATTTAATTCACATCGGCATGAAGAAGATCCTGTTTTCCCTCTAAGCGCGCGAAATCGATGTCACTCTTTGATGTTGATGATGAACTTGTGTACCGAGTGGACTTGTGACTTTGATTTGATTGCGTTTACCTTTGTCAGGGAATTAAGCCCGGAGGTGAGCACCTCCTGTCCCATTTAGGATTCATGTCCTTCCGCGTTCACAAGCACGAACACACATACACCAACTAAAAAAAAGGGACAAACACTTTGTGAACCGGAACAGCGACGCAATCTCATTGCTGCGCCAGATCATCAACTCGATGAAGATGAACTCTTTTGATGGAAGGCGCGCTGCGTCCCAGCTAATTCACGAAACCGTTAAGGATCCCGAAAGTAGACCATAAGACGGTAGAGATTTTTTTACGCTTGTCCTTGTTCTAAGCAACCATAAAGAGGCAGCAGCAGCAAAACTAATCAAAAGGGGTGCGTCGCGTCGTCTGATTTTGATTAGATGCGAACAAGAGGACATCTTAGCATCCTTTCCTGTCCCCTGCAGTATTTCCATTCAACCCTACAACTTCTTATATATATATATTTTTTTTTTTTTTTTTGAGACTCCTCGCTACCTTTTTCTTGCCCTTTCTTTCGGCTAAGATTTATTTAATTTTGTTTCAGAGTTCCCATTGTCTTGGTATGACCAGCGTTCGCTACGTTTATCACACAAATTGCCTGAAGGGGTCAAATCAGGATTCCCATTCACTGTTGAATCGCCGCAGTGTTCGACCTGGAGGGTATGTCGTTTATTAGCCTTGTATTACAATCTAATGTCGCACTAAGGGCCAATCTTCGGCGAATCTTCTTCTTGAGGTCGTCCTCACCTCCTTTCGGTGATTTAGTGTGTTACACGAAATTAGGCAATTGCACAAAAACGTGGCGAAATTTATTGGATCGCTATGCGTATTCGCTTTTTTTTTTTTTTTAATCGCTTATCGTCGTTTCGGGGTTTTCGGAAAATTTCCCTCGTGATTTACGAGTGGGATCGTGATGTAGTTTTTGTGCGACGATCCAAATTTTGTCACAAGGTACGTATTGTATCTAATTGTGTTCATAAATTGTGGATGCGCTATAGGAATGGTGCTTCCCATGGAATTTGGCGCGATATCTTTTGAGGGCTCTGTCTTATTTTGGAAGAAGTACCTATCTATAGTTCTAGCTGGCATCTAGGTGATACAGTAGTCTTTGGGGTAAGCTTATTCGGAATTAAAATGTCTTTATGGGATAGCATAAGAAGGATTAAGAAACACAACCGCGAGACAAACATGCTATATACAAATGAGAAGAATCTTCGGTGTAATAAAGTCGTACAGATGAGTCTTGTCCTAGGGCGCCACATAAGTTATTGAAGAAGAACTAATCGCAGTTGATCGGAATTGGCATACAAGAAAGGGACGTATAAAGCTATGCCGAATTCGGCTGAATTGAGAAGCTCTGTGAACTGTGAGGACAGCTATACCCACGGAACTTTCTCAGGCGTTCGCTAAGGCTGGCGCGGTGAAGAAAAACGTTTAACAGTAATTCATGTATCTTCGAGGATAGAATTTGAGACCCCTCGTTAATTAGTCCAGGACACTAACCACTGTGCCTACAGTACGTTCTGTGCAGCTGTGGTAAAAAAATCATGCCTTTGTATAGAAGGTTCAAACGCGGGCAAAGGTCTTAATGGACGGCCAAAATATATACCAAAAAGTTACCACTCCAAACATCATGTAAAAACTTCCTCGATCCCCGAAAAAAAAAACAAGATTTTATCTTAAGGTTTCCTTCCACTGTGACACCTCTCGCGAAAATCTTACAAAAAAATCCAAGAACATAATTGTCATGAAAATGTGTCTCAATTAGCCATTTGGACTCGGCATAAAATTGTAGATCACTTCCATTCGTCCCAGAAATGAAAAACTCACAAACAAAAAGATTGATAGTGAGAAGCTAGGCCTAGGGTCCCTACGGACCTGTTGCGCGAATTATATTTATTTCTTTATCCTCTATTCGGATCATTTGCCAATCGAGGTAGTGTTCGTCTGTTCGTGGTAGCTGGCGAATAAAGAGCTAGGGTAAAGCAGAGAGCTAACTATTGGTGAGATTGAGACAATCATAATAAAATGATCTTATCCTGTACGCCACTACCTTATAGAAAAAGTTAGTATGTGGCGAATAGAGAAAACAGTTTCTTATCCAGAGAATGTCAGACTTTATGGCTTAACGTGTTTCGAAAACACATTAGTGATTTTTGTACAAGCGAATTGCGTATTCAAAAAAAAAAAAAAAAACAACAACAGAGAGTGAAACTTCGCTCGCTAGATGTGGATATTAAATTGAATATGTGTTGTAGTTAAATTGTATTAAGAAATTTAATTTAAAAACCAAATCTTTCTAATATTATAATCTTAGTAGATAAGCGTATTTATTTATAAAGTTTTAATAACGCAATCCAATCCAACATTTTCTATTTTTAGAGTTGCAGTTTCTTTTCCTATCACCTATCGAGTTCAAAACTTTACTAGCTTTTAAGTTGCAAACAACCATTAACATTAACACCAACAAAATTTCATTGAAATCGGTTGAGTAGTGTAGGTGTCGAGACTCGAGAGCGGCGGCGTAGCGATGGCTACAGCCCAATTTTTGCTTTCGGGCAGAACTTCCGTCTCATTCGAGTCGATTATACTCCCTCACAACTCCCAAGTCGCGCCAATAGAAAAAAGTTGCTACGGAAAACGCGTAGCTATACGCTTACAGAAGGCTGAAGCACTAAGCTTACGTACCTATACCTATTCAAGGAATCTAAAAGATAAATAGATAGAACTTCAAACTAGTATTTGTCGAATTTAATATTAACGTTTGCTAGGGTATTTGTATTTCACGATATTGGGGTATTCACGATCCGATACAGGTTAGGTTAGGTTACGGTAGGGTGTCTGGTGCCCAAGCACCATTTCCACTCGGAGGCTGTAAGGCCTATTGTGAATCCCTTCCTATATTAAACAAACCCGCTCAAACAGTCTTGTGGACTCTTCATCTTTTTGACTGGTGCTCTTCGCGAATTTAAGAATATCCGGTATCTCTGCTCCGGCCAATTCCGATAGATTTTCAAAGAACCTGGACCCCAGGGATCGGAGTCGTCGTTCTTGGAGAGCGGGACATTGGCACCAAGAAATGTTGGATCGCCTCCGTTTCCTTCACGTCTCTACAGCTCCTGCAAAGGTCGTTGGTTTCTTGATTCTATTTGAATGATCCGATGCAACTGGGTCTTGCATTATTTCGAAACAAAATATACTGACAAAAATTTGGCTACACTTTGCACCTTATCTATACCCTGACCGTGAAATAAAACAGTTTGGTTGATATTAATTTATATAGTTGGTTGATACCAACTGATAAAGTGTGCTGTTTTTAACAGTATGCATTTAACCTTTTTAAATTGCTAGTTTTTAACAACATATACACGTTTATTTTCTACAGAGACGTATTTAATTTTGACCAATTTTTTGTTTAACCGAGCAAAAATCGCACTCGGTTAAGGTTACAGTTTCTGCGTGTATTGTAAGCGAAAATTATAACAGAGTAAAGTGTAGCCAAGTTGAAAGTTTGCCAAATTGTTAATTCCTGTTTGTAGCTATCGGAAAAAAATATAGAGAATGAAAAACACAAATAAAGGTTGGTTAAGTTTTAAGGGCCGATGTTGATTTTAAATAAAACACAAATTATTTAGGAAATTATTATCATTTCTTTTTATTATGATAATACTGGTAGGGTTCAATTATGTATGGAACAAAATATCGGCCAAATAGCCGCCGCGACCCCGGCGGCTCACCTCCATCCGATGGTTCAAAATTTTCGATGACGCTGAGGCATAATTGAGAGTCTATGCCGTTAATGTGCCGAATTATCTCATCTTTTAGCTCTTAAATTTTTGCTGGCTTATCGACGTACACCTTTTCAAATAACCCCAAAGAAAGAAGTCCAACGGTGTCAAATCACATGATCTTGGCGGCGAATTGACATCGCCAATACGTGAGATAACACGGCCATTGAATTTTTCGCGCAAAAGAGCTATTGCTTCGTTAGCTGTGTGGCAAGTGGCACCGTCCTGTTGAAACCACATATCGTCCACATCCATATCTTCCAATTCGGGCCATAAAAAGTTCGTTATCATCTCACGTGAGAGGTGCAATTGTTGGGCACGACGACGAGTTGAGATGGACGGATCTTCAGCCACACTATCCCGAACAGCAGCAATATTTTCTGCAGTACGAGCTGTACGAGCAACGAGTATGCACTGGTGTTTTCACATCTCCTACAGACCCGGTTTGCTCAAATTTTTGCACGATTTTTGCACGATTTTTTCGATTGTACGCACATTTGGACGATTAAATTGAACGAAAAAGTCACGAAGTGCACGATATGCATTTTGATTTGAACGCTCATTTGCATAATAAGCCTGAATAACTTTAATGCGTTGCTCGATTGTGTATCTTTATATGGTACAAATTGAGTTAGTCTGAAATTGAAAAAAAAACTGAAAAAAAACTTGACATTTAACCACCCTTTAGATAAGCGCCGTTGAAGGGTAAATCCAGTAAAAAAATGGACAGAAAAAGAGGTTCATGATATTACAATACATTTTGTTAGAGATGAGAAAAATTGTGTTCACTATTATGATAAAAAAAAAAATCGCAATTTACTAGGTCTGTTACACCGAATCGTGAATATAATACCGCTATCAGCATGTCCGCGTTGTGCGTGCGACTAAATTTGCATTTTTTTCAAGAGCCTGGCACAGTTTTTTGCTATTTTGACCCTTTTTTAGTGGAAAAGGTGTTTCAAAAATTTTCCAAATGCTCTTATTTTCAAATTTTATTTTCAAATAAAAACCGCAGTTGCCTCTCATAACACTATTTAAGTGTTTGGCTCAAAAATTCTAACTTTGAAGTATAAGCTTAAGAAAAGGAGCTTTTTTCTCATTGGCCCTTTTTCTTGCAACTTTTCAGAATTCTGCAGCGATCACACTATGCCCTATGGTTGAATCCGGAGATTGGGATATCGCCATTTCATTACGCAGCTCCAAACGTATAAATATATAGGATTACGAGAGGGTGTATCCAAACTTAATAATGGAAAAGCACCAGGATCAGATATAATTCCGATTGAGTTCGGAAAAGTAAATTTAACGAGCTCTCTAGCTGCAGACACGTTCGGCTCCTCAAAATGCTAAGGACACAACTTTGAAAACATACATCAACTATAAATAATCTTAGTATATAGTTATCATTTCTGTCAAAATATTTAGGGCCGTTTTCATGTAAACAAAAAAAAAATCCAAATATTTTTCTTCAAAATTTTATTTTACCGAGTCTGGCATAGAGCCCTATTAGGCAAGTTAGCATCTTACGGATTACCACAACAACTCTGCGGATGGATGCAAAATTTTCTTCTGGGAAGATCGATCCAAGTTGTTGTAGATGGTGTATCATCCAATTCGTTTGCTATAAATGCAGGAGTGCCCCAAGGATCTATTCTTTCTCCAACTCTGTTTCTTCTCCACATCAACGATTTGCTTGGATCAACAAATAATAATATTTACAGCTTTGCAGATGACAGCACTCTTATATCCTCCATCTCGAACAATGGGCCTGTGAATACGGCTACATCACACAATCAGAGATGTGAACAAATTAATTCTCTAAATGATGATCTGGACAAAAGCTTGAAGTGGGGAAAGGACAACTTGGTTGTATTTAATGCAAGCAAGACACAGCTCACAACATTTTCCAGAAAAAATGCATCAACAGTTCCTCAGATCCAAATGGATGACCATCCAATCCATCACAAGGACTCAATGCACCTTCTAGGAGTCACAGTCAACTCAGGAATCACATGGCAGAACCAGAGCAAAGAGGTACTTTAGCAACTTCTCCTTCTCTATAAAGCACAGGTTAGACCAGGCTTGGAATATTGTTCCCATATATGGAGCTCGGCCCCAAAACATTCACTTAACCTGCTTGATAGCATACAGAGACGAGCAGTTAAACTCATTGAAGACCCTACACTCACATCGAATCTACAACCGTTAGTGCACAGAAGACAAGTCGCTGACCTATGCTTGTTCTATAGGTACTTCCATGGTAGATGTTCTGAGGAACTCAAAGACATTATCCCTCGAAATGCAACTTTTGGGCACCCAACAAGACAGGCTGCTAATGCTCATGACCATACAGTACACTTGACAACCGCGAGGACATCAACTTTCAAAAACTCCTTCTGTTACAGGACAAGCAAACTTTGGAACTCGCTTCCTGGGGATATGTTTCCAGAAGACTACAATTTGCAGCTATTTAAGTGCAGAGCAAACATACATCTGCAGGCATCTCGGGGCGCTGTTGAAGCGTTATAGGTTCGCCTTTCCCGGGAGAAGTAAATAAAAAAAAAAAAAAAAAAAATAGTTTTTGTTTTTCAAATTACTTTGAAGCGAAATAAAATAAATAAAATAAATAAATAAAAACTTAGATGTATCCCAAGGTTCAGCTTTAGGACCTATTTTGTTTCTAGTTTATATTAACTCACTATTTTCACTCAATTTTAAAGGTACACATACTGCTTTTGCGGATGATGTTGGTTTTTCCTATGGTTGCAGTTGTCCTTTAGATTTAATTTCGGACATAAACTGGGATCTCAACCCATTGAGAAAATGATTCGCCAAACAGAATTTAGTAATAAGTTACAAAACTAAAACTATGTTTTATAGTTTCTCTTCGATACCAAAGATGGAAGCCAATCCGTTCCGAATGTCTGCATTCATAGCTCAGCGAGTTTTGTTCCTTTAACTCGCAAGCTCTGTTTGAGCTCCCATAAGTTATCATAAGTTCTCATAAGTTATCAATTCATTAAACTGCAGCTATGTCTGCTAGCAAAACTAAATAGATGGGGATAAGCCTCTGAATATCACATTGCAGCGATTTTCGGGTCATTTCGATTGCCACAGCCAATACCGATAATAGAAGAGTTTATCGCTATTCCACCAAATCACTGGTCTAAGCCACATCCCATCACCAGTGTCATTCTATCCTGGCTACCTAATTTAAAATCTGAGTCTGTTACCAACACAGCAACTACTGCTATGGAGCAAATCATCATCACATATATCCAAACCATTGTAACCATCATATAACACAAACAGCCATATGCATCTACAACCATGTTGGATGTTTCGGGGCATCAGTTTAGGGATTCTTCTCGCGTGCACGTTGCATTCTTGTTTTTGTCTCATTTCTCTTGGCTCGTTTGGGCCTCGTTTACCTTTTGTTATTCCATGTCAAAGTACATTATGGCCCATTGTTGAGCGGAACGTTTTTATGAATTACCATGGTGATAAATCATCTTATTTATTGTTGATCTGCCATTTCGTTCGTTTTACTTAACTCGTCTGCAGACTGAAGAGAGACCACTATGACAACGACGATGATCGTTCTCCACAAGGCCCAGGCATCTGCGAGCCGCACAATGGTGGGTGGAGAGGGTATTTTGGTAGACCGCTAGCCCCCCTACCTCACTCTGACTAAATTATCATTTTGTGTATTCCTCGCGCGCAATTGTTGCGCTGGTGTGATATTTCATTTTAAGTAGTTTTTTCCTCACACTCGCAGATAGGTACTCTTGCTTTTGATTTTGATGCCCTCTGTGATGTTTGTTTTGTTTTGTATTGTGTGGTTGTGGGTACAGCTCTATACTCTCGTGTACAACAATTCTTTCTTCGATTTTATTTAATAAATATACGCGCCGTGTATAGATTGTTTAGGGCCAGCAGATAATACACGACTTTTGTTTTGGTACCACTGAAAGTAAAGAGAAGAGAAAACCCCATCGCACAATGGCAGCAACAAATAATGATAACAATGATGAAGAATGCGGTATGCAGCTTTTTAGTGTCAAGGTGGAACAATGCGGTTTGAGGTGTTTCAAGTCACTTATTAGAGGCGCAGGGAGAGGATATGGAACGTGCGTCCATCCATCAGATTTCCGTTCTTCACCAGCGCGGTGTTATTATTTTTGTAGTTTTGGGACTTTTTTTTGTAACCCCGCTGATGGGTGCTGGATTATGGCGGATTAATTAATGCTTCATTGACGATGACAGTAGTTTTCAATCTGCTGCTGAGGATATAGCAATTAAGTTGTGAAACTGCCGATGGAGGTAGGTAAATACTCGTACATAGTTTTGTTTCGTTTTAACAGGTGGGCGGTTAATTATTATTCATCAAGGAGGTTGAACAGTCCAAAGTGTCGGTCTTCAGTCTTTTGAGGCACCCGCAACCGATCACCGTATTTGAAGTTGTGGCGAGCTTTGTGCAATAGTTGCAGCAGTGGTGGCCCCTATAATTCCGATTTTTTTATACAAACTTTGATGGTTAAAATACACTTCAAGGCACAGGGGTATTATAGTAGGCTCGTAGTTATCTTCGAGCTTGATTCATGTAATCCAACAGTCTCTGTTGAATTACTATTGTTCTGTTTTACTCGTTATGTCTTGAACACTCCTGGCCTATTTTAAGCACTTCTTTGCTATAAGCAAAACAAAAAAAATAAATTAAGACGATAACAAACGAAAAAAAAACTGTTTGTAAAGAAATAAGTCGAAAAAATTAAATGGGAAACAGGATTTCACTTAACTAATAGATACTGCGCAGAATAGATCTCTGAACTCTGACCTAAGGTTGGTGTCGATCTGTCAAACTGTCTGAGCTCAATATCTTATTGCGCTACGTACTTTCAGAAATATTTGTATATACGTTTCGTCAGATTTGTGATAAATAACTGACGGCTACGAGTCTGAAGAAGAAAATTGGGAAGAGCAAGTTAGATTCCAATTGTGTCGAGTCGATACACAATCAGCCAACTTCTTCTTTTATTTAACTGCAGCAACAGCTATTTACCATTTAGAGCTATGAATGAAACAAGCGCTTTCTTTAAATTACAACTGAAGCAAGGAATCGGTGTAGAAAATTCATGATTATTCTAAATTAATTGCAATTACCCTATTTATTTAGTGCTAGTCTCGCTTGTGGTCGAAAACCCAACCTTTTATAAGGACGCATACTAAAACTAGAACAAGTGGTTGGTCAACTCCTCTCAGAAATACCTACTCAACTGAATTAAATTGATACAATAATTGCATATACCTTTAAGGTTAGGTAAATTCCATTCCTTTTTTGGGTATATAAGACGCTCCATTGAAAATATATTCTCACCTAATAAGATGATTTATATTTGAATACATATAACTATGCTAAACTTGTGGCAACAAAATGGATGGCACCAAAATGCTTTCAATTCACTGATAAGCGTTTTGTATGGGAAATTTTTAACTTAATTTCTTCAGTCTTTGTGGTGACATCTTTTTAACTTTAACATAAAAGTTTCATTCTACTGAGAACATAATAAATACCTGCTAAAATATATTAATATAATTGACGCTAAATATTTATTAAATATTGATAACATTTTATGTAATGTGAATAATCGAAATTAGACAATAGCTTTTTTTAAATTTCCATTATTTTTAAGCTATATTGAATATTTTCACACTTCATTTATTGTTTTCAATTTTATATACCTACAGCGAATTACAAAATTTATTCAGCGGCAATCAATTTTCAATACAATGTTTCAAATAGAAATTAATACATTTGGGGCAACATTCATTAAAAGAAAGTTTTAAGATATTTATTGTTCATTATTAAACTATTCACAATTTTTTTCTATGCCACCTGTGTAGATGAGCAATGTCATATAATTATACGCGCATGCATACTTACATTAAAAACGCATTCTGCGTGTGTGAGTATAAGTACTGTAACAACTTCATGTGTGTATGTACACCTACAGTATCTATATATTAATACGGAGTTGCCTAAAACGTGTTTCCCCCCTTTTTTCCTATTATAAGTCACATAAATATGCCAACACTATATATATTTGGGTAGGGGACAATACATAGAAGTGCACAATACAAAAATTATCCACAAATTATGAATTAAAGCAGGTAAATTTAAGCGAATTGCATGAAATTACAACAACAACAACATGGCACCCGCGTAAAGTTAATTCGCACTTTTTCTAGAATGAAAAACGTGAAATGCAGTTCGATAGACAATCGTTTGTAGCTGTTGGTAGTGAAATTCTTTTCGTTTGTAGTTCAACCGTTTGAAAGTTAGAACCATTTGAAAAAACAAAATCCCAATCCCTTAAAACCGTGTTATTTCTGAAACCGCAGCTAGCAAAGTGATAAAATTTCTTAAATCTATTTTCGAAAGTGTTCGACAATACTAATCTAATAAAATTCAAATCGTACCAATCGGCCTAACGGTTTATGATTTATATGAAATTTAAGCAAAAGTTGGCTTCTAACTTAAGGTCCCCATAACTCTAAAACTGTTGAACAACAAACGATGAAACTTTGCATATCTATTCTATGCACCCTTTTCTACCTGTAATATAAAATAGAAGACCGCCCGCATTACTGGACACTTTTTATTCGCAATTTAAGGAAAACCTAAAATGGTTTCGATTGCCTATTTATAAGCCCTCCGATATTTCCCCTTCACTTCCCCTTCAAAAATTAACTTATAGAATAAATTGGTCGAATTTCGACCACGGGGCGACCCCTAGTACATCATATTATAACAATCCGTACATCATAATAAAGAAAACGATGACAGCCATTCATCAATATGATGATTCCATTCATCAATATGATGAATATAACGGTGAATTTAATTTTGTTCATCAATATATCGAATTAGTTCATCTATAAGATGAACGCTTGCATCAAATTTTCCCTTAAAATCTGTTTTTTTGAAGGACGCAATCATCAACATAATGAAAGCCGTCATCAACACGATGAACGCCGGAATCAATATGATACAAAATTCAAAACTTTTGCAATCGCACTTGAATATGATGATTCATCAATAAGACGAATAAATCATCAACTGGATGAACAAAGTAGTAGTATGAAGTAGTTCATACGAAAATACGCCAAATTCTTATCAGACTCCTGCCAACAAAATTGATGAATGCACTTTCTTTATATTGAAACACGGTTCATCAATTCTCAAAAAGTTTTCATGAATTTGTTCATCATATCGATGAAAAATGCGTCATATCAATGAATAACTGTTCATGTTGATGAACGGCATTTTCAATATGAATATTCAGTGCACAAGTACAGCTTCATTAGCTGAGCGTCATTGAAAATGTACGTTACATGACTGACACTCTCTCATTGCCCTCTTCCAACCTTCATAAATTATAAATAGGACAGTCTTCATACTATAAGTCAAAATATATGTTCACACTATGTTCACAAGACGAACAAAGTCCTTGAGCTTGCTGGTGCACTTCGACAGCAGAATGAACTATTTCGCCTCGTCATTCCGCAGTTGAAAATAATGTGTATTTTTGTCCTGGGTTAGTGCTCGATGGCATTTTTCCTTTCATTCTGTTACCAACTTTTACCATTATCTTTTATTTTTTTTATTCTATACGCAATAAAAAACAAAGTTCCCCATAAAAAGGGACATGAAAGATCGTAAAACCGCGTGCGCATCCTAAAACCATCAAACAATGATATCACATGCCAGTCCATTACCATTTGAATTGCACTTATGGCATAGAGAGAAAAAGGCTATTACTCATATCAGGTAGTTGAAAAAAAAATTTGCATATTTAGCTGACTGCCATTATACATACCTATCCTTTATCCGCATGGAAACATTTACACCGAACCGATGCGCAACAGGCCTATTAAATATCGATACACAATTGATTTACATATTTTAACCCGAAATCCAAACAAAGGACGACAGCCCAGGATATACCTGATGGCTATAATGTGCGTCATCGGTGACAATTCTGCTTGATAATAATTGCGCACATACGCTCGACGTGTGCTATTGTCTGCATACTAATGAGACACATCCTGAGCCGACAAGTAGTATCCAATTAACCCAAAAACACCCTCCGCACGAATCAATTTCTTCATGCTATGTGAATGGCGAGCGCCCCACAAATGGCTACTTACTCAATTATTCAATAATCCACACAACTTGTGTGCGGCGCACTACTTATCGATTGTCCCCCTAATAAGGAATCATAATCACGTCCTTTATCCCTCATAAGACCCGGCTTTGTGCTTTTTTTCTCCCCCCTGCTCCCCCGTTATCTGGTCGAATGTGTGTTTATAAGTAACGCACTATAAGCTGACCACAACACAAAAAGTGATGTCGTTCCCCCCGTTTGGTTGGGCCAAGGATTTTGCTATTTGCTTGAGGAAATCCACTCGTCGAAGATGCCATGATTTACTTCGAGTGTCCAAATTGTCCATTTAAGGATCTAAGAAGATTGAGCATAAAAAAAAGAACCGTACACAGGGAGAAAAAAAAAATTCTTTGCAAAGAAAGGTCCTTTTCTGTCGGTGAATGTGGCCCGCTCAAAGGGACGACTTTTTGATGCGTGAAATGGTCACCAAGTAATCCGATTATGTGGCGACTCATTCAGATAAATTCAATTAAAGTCACCAACCCTGTGTAGTGGTGCGTGGTAAATGGTAAGTTTTCGGGAAGAAGTCTGCCGTCTTCGTGGAGTTTTTGAACTCCATCCACAGCCATCCATAACCATCAGTTTAACAGAACCACTCCTCACAAAAGACAGAAGCGTAGAACAATCACATTCCAGAGACATAACCGATAGCCAATTGATCATCTCGCGCTTTATGAACCATCAATGACCCCAATCAGAGAGTGGCCGAGCAGAATAACAATTCTCCTCGCCGCATGAGGCTTCAGCGTGTCTGGAATGTCCGAGACCTAATGGCGTCCACTTGTATGGCGAACAGCATACAGAACAGAACAAGAACCCATAATGACACATGCACATCGTATTTATGCTCCTTTTTGGGATGCATTCGAATCTGAAAAGGGTACAGTCATTTGAATTGGACCACGAATGGCTTGTCATTGATAAAACACAAGAAGTGTATTTCACGTTAAAGGGGGGCCTCCACTTGGAATGATATTCCTGATGTACCGTCGATGATCAAGATCTTGAGAACCACTTTGCGAGAGGCAAGTATATCCTCTTTAGGAAGGTAAATAGCGAGTGCATTTTTCATTAAAGTTTCCGGGCGGATCGGAAGATGGGACATTTATGTTGACGCGATCATATTTCTGATGAGCGTATGTACTCCAGCTCTTTACTTACTTTTGAGATGAGGATTTCTGATTTTCAGAGTGGATCAACCTTAACAAACATCAAATTCGTCACTCAACTCAATGAATTGCTTGATTGGCTTAAAATGGCAAGTTCTTGAATGTGGTTTATTTATTTTTTTTTCTTGTATGGGAGAGGTAAAAACCTTTATGGAGACACAATGGTCCGACGTCCACTCGTAGTCCATCGCCATCATTCCGATGTTATTGCAATGTTATTGGCTTAGCACTGTTGCCATTAAGGCGCTAAAAACGTTATCATTTACTACCTATCTATTTTTTGTTTGTCAAGCTATATCTACCAAAATAGGAAAAACAACTAATGCATATAAAGTGAATATATCGGCCCCGTGAGGATGGGGACCATGGGCACGGGCCTCGTGTGCCCTTATGGTATATCACACAGAAAACTACAGAGCTACGATAGCCCTACTAAATGCGCCACCTCTGTTTGTGTAGGCACATCAACTGCTAACTTTGTTGCTGCTACAACCAAAAGTAAGGTGTGATGCCTTCAGTTATATGGGACCAGCACATTAACAAAGCTCCAGTAACCAACAAAATATATTTGAGGACATCCAAGTTTGCTATCAGACCCGCATACAGAGCTGCTAATACCTCTTTCCAGAGCTAATGCGAAAGCAGTGGAGGCTACCACAGCCTCTCAACGGATTTATAGTACCCATATAGAGAGCTGTCAGAACCTTCTGAAAGGCTGTCACAGCCTCTTTTAAGATTTGTAGTAGCCACATACAGAGCTGTTAGCACCTTATTGCGAGGTTCTGACAACCCAAATGGGAAGCCCCTTATTATACTTAGCCTGACTTCCTAAGAAATTTGAAAGCTCACTGTTTAGCAGCTGTCTCTTGAAACCCGATTCATAGCTGCATATATTCGTCCCCATCTGTTGTATATAAAAATAAAATTGAAAAATAATCGGTGTCTTTTTTTCACTCTTTATACATTTACATGCATACAAAAATATTAGAAAAGTTTTTAAAAAAAATTGAACTCTTACCTGTCGAAATTAATAACGCGTCTGAACAGCGCGATGTCTTCGATACTAATAGCAGTAGTAACGAAGATAGAGAATTGCTTAGACCAACACAGAGCTTCATAGCCGCATATCAGTTGTTATACCTAAAACCACTCAGTTATCATCACTTATTCTACGAGCCAGAACAACCTTATTGCCTAAGCAGAACTGTACAAAAAAGAGCTTTCATAGCCGTATGGCAGTGCAGTGCAAATTAATTTTGTTAACAACCGCGTCCTAAAGAGCCATGGTAGCTCTTTATTGGCTACATTTGCCTCGATTTGGGAACGACATCCAAGACATGGGTGAGCTGGCCAAGTTATGGGTGTAGGAAAGAAATTTTCGGGTTCGGTACCCATATTTTTAAATTTAGTTTTCTCAGCTTTAAAATGACTCCGGATTCCTTTATAAGGGAGGCGTCTTTTAACCAATTGGATTTGGTAACCCAGTTATTTTCACTCGGGTTTTGTTTTCTGTTCTTAAAGGAATATATTAATCTTCTGTACACAAACTTGCCGCTCTGCAAAGGAAGCGATCTGTTTCATAATTTTTATAAATATTTTTTTATATTTTTACCTCTCTTATGAGTCCGGGACTTCTCCTTATACCTTTTATATTCAGTAATCCCTGGATGCGTCCGAAAAAATGTACACTTTTCAACGCATTTATGTCGAGAAACGCAATTAAGAGCGTTGTCGACGCAGTAAGAAAACTCTCGCTTTAAACTTAAGGTTTAAACTTAAGCATATGTCATGTCAATTTGACAACTGGCATTGATTTTATTTAAGCTGTAAGCTGTAAGTATTTGTGTGAACTTTTACGGGAAGCCTTACTTCTAGTAAATAACCGGGTAACGGAATTAAGCGGTACGCATTTAAACGGGAAAAGTTCTATACATTTCTTATGGAAGGCTCTGTTTGCTGAGTTTCCGGATGAATTAAACGAGGAACACAATTAAGCGATCTGTAGTTGCAACATTTTTCCGCTCAGTTTTGCCGTTCCAAGTAGAAATTGATGGTTATAGTGGAGGCGCTGATCCTACATTTCGGAATGTTTCCGTAACAGTAACAGTGTGTATAGGCTCTAAAAGTGCGTACTGTGTCCAGTATAGGATGGAACGCTGACCAAAGTGGGGAATCAGTTTAAGCTCTTTAAATTAATATTTCAGGAAACACACATAATGGTATTTCGGCTATGCTTTGTAACCAAAGTGTGACCGAATCTTACTGAGCTGTCAAATTTGTTTTCATGTGTTTGTATGTTGCTTCACATGAAAAAGAAAATGTGAAATAGAAATACTGCGATAGCAATATAAAACGTGCACACATAACCTATCCTCTTTAATGGGGATGCTAAAATACCTAAACGAGCATATGTCATGAAAATGGTAAAGCAGGTATAATATTCAGCCCTATTGCGAAGATCAACTATCAATCGGTTGACGATTGACAAATTTATCAATTAAAATTTATGTTGGTATTGCGAAAAACGATTGATAAAAATATAACCTATTGTGAATGAAAACTCAACTTTGACAGTTCTAAAATATTTGATATGGAGAGTGATTGTTACGATTTTTGCAAACAATTGAATTAAACAATAATAACGAGTGTTAAATCTATGAAATTTATTGAAAACCATGTCATTGGTTGAATTATTTTTTGATGATGACCAAGACGAGACAGAGTACGGGGAATTGGCTGCTATACGGAGGAGGAACTGGAAAACCGAAGGTAGCTAATTTCATTTCCAAGGAATGCTTTTGAGGTACATTCATTGATTTTTTTGGAAGATATTGGACCCAAACTTAAACCGATTAATTGCAGCTCGGCTTGGTCTTGGGCAGTCAACTGCAACAATGTCCTTTATTCTAAGTGAACTGCTAAACGCGTTATGGAAAATTACATGTGCCCAAAATGGATAAAACTCATTACACATAGGAAGAAATATCTATATAACGGGTGATTTTTTAGCTGGTTTGGTTTTGGCAACACTGGTTTTGACAGCTGACGTGTGTTTAGTACCTTGTGTCACTGTCAAACAGCTTCAGTTTGGTTTGCAATTTAACCATGGATCGTCTTACAAATAAACAACGCTTGCAAATTATTGAATTTTACTATCAAAATTCGTGCTCGGTTCGAAATGTTCATCGCGCGCTGCTTCCATTTTATGATCGGCATTCTCGACCTTCTGAGCAGTCTATTCGGAAGATTGTGACCAAATTTCGCACCAAATTTACTTTGTTGGACATTAAACCACCAACACGTTTACGTACTGTGCGTAGTGAAGAAAATATTGCGGCCGTATCAGCTAGTGTGACAGAAGACCGCGAAATGTCGATTCGGCGCCGTTCCCAGCAGTTAGGCCTTTGTTACAGCACTACGTGGAAAATTTTGCGGAAGGATTTGTGCGTAAAGCCTTTTAAGATACAGCTTGTGCAAGAACTAAAGCCAGCCGACCTACTACAACGCCGAATTTTTGGTGAATGGGCTCTTGGAAAGCTGGCCGAGGATCCGCTTTTTTATCGAAAAATTGTGTTCAGCGATGAGGCTCATTTTTGGTTGAATGGGTACGTATAAGCAAAATTGCCGCATTTGGAGTGAAGATCAGCCAGAAGCATTGCAACAGCTATCAATGCATCCCGAAAAAGCCACTGTTTGGTGCGGTTTATGGGCCGGCGGCATTATTGGGCCATATTTCTTCAAAGATGATGCGAATCGCAGCGTTACTGTCAATGGTGAACGCTACCGAGCGATGATAACAAACTTTTTTTTTGCCCGAAATGGAAGTTCTTGACTTGCATGATATGTGGTTTCAACGGTGCCACATGCCACACAGCACGCGAAACAATGGCGCAATTGCGAGGCGAGTTTGGTGAACAGTTAATTTCACGTTTCGGGCCGGTCAATTGGCCGCCTAGATCGTGCGATTTGACACCATTAGATTATTTTTTGTGGGGGTATGTCAAGGCTAATGTGTATAGGGACAAGCCCGCTTCGATTGACGCACTGGAAGCCAACATCCATGCATTCATTCGTGAGATACCGGCCGATATGTGTGAAAGAGTATGCCAAAATTGGACTCAGCGGATGGACTACCTGAGACGCAGCCGCGGTCAACATTTGCATGAAATTATCTTTAAACATTAAATTGCAAGGTTCAAACTATCGATTCAAATAAATATTTCATTCATTTTTTCGAATTTTTTGCGTTTTTTTTTTTTAAAAAGTTCTAAACCTCTTAAAAAATCACCCGTTATATATCTAGCCCTTAAAAAAAAAAAACAACAATAACAATTAAAAACGTTGGTGTTCAACATTTTCTTTTAAGAGTCGTCCTTATCAACACCGAAATTGCGATTGATAGAAAAATTGACAACTACCAATAAAATTGTTCAAGATTGACATTCACAATACCGATTTGTCAACCGACAATTGCTGCACGTTCACAGTCGATCAACACTTAATTGATAATTGATCTTCGCAATACCATTTAAAGAAATTTATTGATAAGTATCTTCGCAATAGGGCTGATTATGAGAATTTGATAATTATTGCATTTCTTCGTACCAGGATGCTAAATATTCAAACGAAAATCAGTTTCACCACAAATATCAATAAGTTGTAGTGGCAAAAACACACGCGCTCAAGAAATATTGAGTATTTAAGAAATTAATTTTATTTCGAAGCTAGGTACTTTCATTTTTCCATGGACTATTTTTTTTTTTTTTTTTTGACAATGAATCCCAATTAGAATCAGAAAGCGACCACTTGCCTGCCATTTGCATTTCTTTAGGAAGCAGCACAGGGTGCATGCACATACATTGAGGAAACATTTTTTTTTTTTTTTTGCGTTTATTATTATTAAATCGTAATATTTAAATGATTCATTCTTTTAAATTCTACCTTTTAGAGTATATGAGAACATGTAAAAAAGGGGGGAATAATAAAAAACGGATTTGCAAATTTTAAAATATTTTCGCGTCTAATTTTTGGTACTGCTATTCTGGTTTGCTAAGACCGACATAATAAAGTAAACATGTTTACCTACATGTAGGAAATACAATGAAATAGTAAAATCAGAAAGCATTCTCATTTTTCTCCTACAATACTATTGAAACGTCGGAAAGCAGCGCAGCGCACAAACTAAAATGTTCAATGCACCTTTTAAAATGAAAAATAATTCTTTAAGAGGAAAACTCATGAAAAGATATACGTATTCCAAAATAATGAAATCTCTAAATTATTCCATTCTTTTTAGATAGATTCATTGTTCTTCATAAAACCATTCACAGTGTTTTTTTTTTCTTGCCACCCTATATTCCCTTTTATGCTTGATGCGCCATAGTTATAAATTATCCGTGCACGCCTGGTTGGTAACAATCAGTGGTCACAATTTCGACTGTGCGCAATCAATTTGCGTAGCTGTTAAGTGGTAACATTGAATAGTAACCTCACAGTTTTTGTGTGTTTGAAATGTTACAGTAAAGGACATTTGTATCTTTGAGACACGTAATGGTCACACAAATGTCAAATCGTTACCATCTTATTGGAATGGAGTTAAGCGACACAAAACCGAGTCGAAAATACCGTTTGGTGACTATAGTTTAAAGTAAATGTGGATAAGAGTCACAAATTTCTACTTGGGGTTCTTATATGACTTTAAATATTTTCAGTCCAAGATTGTAGCCTTGCATATTTTGAATCCAGTATATGTCCTGAGTTTTAGTTCGATTTTTGCCATTTTCAAGGGCTCAGTTCCGAAATGTTCTCTATCATTCCATTAGTGACCAAATCCACATTAAGCCCACCAATCGTGGGTGCCAATTAACCAACCTTATAGATCTTCAATACACTTTTTTCTTTTCTTTTTTTTTTATTCTGCAATATTTCTACTCCTGGGTAACATTTCAACCCACACTGCGCCCTCAGCCTCACCGCATCAATCCCTCACAGACCGTTCATTTATGTATCCATTCAGCGCAAAAAACGTAACCCCATGGCAACATATTCCGAACGCATGATTGCTCATTTGCATATTAAGCGATTCCAACAAAGGCTTCCAGCTTAGGCCGCACAAAGGCACACACAATACACCGAAATCGAAATAGACGGCAAGGAATATAAAAATATGATTGATCTATGAAATTCCCTAATTCGGATAAGAAGACACAACAACGCGTGAAAGTCCTTAAAGTATTCTCCTGTTGAAAAAATATAAATATTCAAAAGCAAGAGCACATGGATTTCTGTGCGCGCTACCAAGGATACGTGAACCTTTTGTCGGAAAAAAGTCCCCAATAACGATCTGGATCTCCTTTTGGCAGGATTTGTGGCCGCTTTTGCTCGCTTGATGGCTGGTTGCTGTTGGGAAAAAGTCTCAACTTCAAAGGCTGCGTCTTTAAACTGTCGCCCGAGTAAATCCACACGTTGCTAGAAAATTTCCCCGAACGAGATTGTGACTGCAACAATGCGGTCGCCCATGGTTTCATTGATGAGAATAGTATACAGTCTTGTGTGCAGAAACTGAATCACGCTGCCAATTGGCATGAATGGCTGGAAAGAATGATTTTCTATTCGTCCTGCTGGCACTTTGTTTCACTCATTGTAACCCATTACGCAGGCGATTGTCTGCCAAGGCGAGCCTCACCCATGAATGATGGTGTTAGCAGGAAGAAAATGTCCGCGTCGCCTTGGAACAGCCCACACCTTTTCAATAGGTAGCCATAATGTCGACAAAAAAAAAAAAAAAAAAAATACATGTCTACGCAATGAACACTCAGGTGTTGGATAGGTAGTCCTTTTAAATGCTTAAATCGAGTATGTGACTTCGACTCGCTGGCCGTTCTTTGACTTCGACTTTGATAGTTCGACTGCGACTTCGATTCCCTTGGGTGATTTCAATGGCTCAGCATGGGGCTTCGGTATTTTGTTTTCACCTTTTGTGTGTATCCCAGAGCTGGTGCATGATTTATAAGTGCGTTTCGTTTTTTGATGTGTTTTTTTGTCCTGTTTGTTGGTGCCTGGCAAGAAAGCCTGTGCGCCAGCGTTGCCACTTCAAAATGAGAGGAGCGCAGTAGATCATTAAAAAAAATGCAGTAGATTGGATATTTCCGCAGTAGATTTCTTATTATACAAAAAACAAAGATCAATATTGCTTTAAACTACGTATATAAATAATCACTTTAATGTTTTTTGTAAACCGTCCATTAATTAAATTAAATTTTTGGAAATACTATTAAAGCCAAGGAGAGTCTTAGGGTGTCCAGACATTATTCATTTTCTTACAACAAATCACACTTTCAAGAGTATTAACGTTCAGTTTATTTCGTAGGTTATTTTTGAATTGGCTTACAATCGAAAACTTTCGCTTTGCAGCAGCACTATGGTCTAAACAATTTTTTTTTTGTGGTTTTCAATAAATATTAATCCATGTTTAACATTTCAAATAAGCTCTCAAAAACAGAATCCCGTTAGCTCAGCAGAAAACGAGAAAATAACAGAAACATAGACAGAGGCACAGATTTGATTCATGATATCCTAAATGACAGCAGCCAAAAGTTCAACTCATTTCAAAAGAGAATGTGGCCAATTTCAAAATAAGTTGGCTTCATTCAAACGTTCCTTGCAGCGGTTCTTTGAATGTCAGTTTTGTACATTTGTCTAAGACAAGGTTTATCAAACAAAAAAAGTGCAGTAGATTGGATTTAGTGGCAGCAGATTTATTTTTTGCGAAAAGTGCAGTAGATCTACTGCTATTGCAGTAAAGTGGCAACGCTGCTGTGCGCTGGTAAATGGAGGTTGATAAAATGGAATGAAATAAGTGGAATCGAAACTGGAATGTGTCACCACTACCAACTGCGCACTTGTCCAGAGGAACCTTGCTGACCATTGTAGTGATGAAATGGCGGCGGCTGTGGTATGCGATAGGAGGAGTTAATTTTGGGACGCAATATTTACTTGGGATGAAGAAAAAAATAGTTCTGTCTGAAAAATCAAGTCATCTAATTATCTGTGTCATTTGGTGTTCTGGTGTGGAGTTGGGAATCTTTCGCTGGAAGACGCTGGGGAGTAGGTAGCACGCATCTATTTATTTTCTGCTGCAAACAATTTTTATCGCGAAATTGAAGGCATTACCAAATATTTTAGGTAGATACTTACCTATTCATCTTTCAGCAATAAAACCTGGGTAAGCTTGGTCCAAAATTAATGTCGAAATTTGGCCGCACTGTGCTACCTATTTGCAAATGCTTCGACAGTAGCGGCAAAAATGGGTTTGATTACTAGGTATGTGGGTAAATCATTACCAAGGTTGTTAACAAGAATGAACTTACATGAACTTGATCGACAAATCGGCAAACGTTTGAGGTAGTTGGGGCTATAGATTCGGACGAGGACACATATATCAACTCCATGTTAAAGTAGGGGTTACACTTGCCAATCGTTGTTTCTTTGGCCTAAGAAAGCAATTGAGTAAAAAGCGATTTGTGGTGTCTCATTTGCATTGCCCGGCTTTGTAAGGGAATATTGAACAGTGAACTCTACGAGCACAAAGACTAAAGCTCCAACCTAGTGCGTAAATCTTCGATTGCAACCGATATAAACAACGCAAAAGTGGATGACATCGCGTTTCGTGACATGCATATAGAATTGAACCAATAAGCCATCGAGTGCGCGACTGGAGACACTTAAGGACCGGGTATCGGAGAACGTGTCAACTAGAAGACTGCTGGTTGATTTACCACTGTAGGGTGTATGCGATTTTAGAATTGTGCAGTAGGTTTGAGAAAAGTTAGTTATCCCCTTAAGAACTGTACACAGTTAAGATATAGATAAGATAGCTTTTAGGCTAAGACTGTTTGTTACCTTTGAAGAATCTTATGGCAATCCGACGAGCTCAAACAAAATATACTATTGCTTGTTAACGGTATTAAGAAAAAGAAACATTCGAAGAACCATAAACTCATGCAAAACAAAATAGAAGATTCATTCCTATGGACATGGAGCTGGGGAATGCGGAGTGGAAAAGAGGTGTTTTTAAGATTTAATGCGATTCGTGAAAATAAATAGCCTTCGAACTGTAAAGCAATATTGCTAATGATCACAACTCATTTTATTTCTCCAAAAGAAAGTAAGAGATTAAAGAGGCTATTGTGCTAAGTGCCGCATAGGCTCATGTTCTTAATTCAATTTTAAATTTTCAATTTAGATTTTCCCTAGCTATGTAAGCATTACTTGGTTTTTAAAGTTCTATCGAAGTCAAAAATTGGGTTTTCGAGATATGAGCAATTTTTAAAATTAGCGTTTTCGCTGATTCGTATTGAAAATTAGGGGCGCACGAATTTTGAAAACAACAATTTTACTGTATTTATGAATTTTGGCCAACATGGTTATTCCCGTTTTCGGGTAAACTAAAGAAAACCAATTTAAAAAAAAAAGAAACTTCTTTCTAAAATCGATTGTACGATTATATAGACAAAAAATGGGTTTACTGTTGAGCTACAAAAGAACGTATTACCTTAGAAATTAAGTTTAGCTACCGTCGTATGGACCGTTTTCGAAATTCCAAAAGTAGCGTTATTCGTTTTCTTTTTTAAACTGAGTATGCAGTCATGTTTACCTCGCCTACTTAAGATCAAATATCAATTTTCGTTCAAATCGTTACAGCCGTTTTCGAACAAATTAAATTGGTATGAACATTTTATATGGGAGTAGGTACCATCAATATTGAAAGAAAACATACGATCCCGAACTGTAACGCCCCGAACTATAAGCTCCAAACTCCATATCCGATGTTTGAACAATACTCAGCAGCCGTTTACGCTGTAGGCCTCGGCACAGACGGACATTTTTAAAGGACAGTATACAAGTAAGAATATGGCTTTTATTGTATACATGTTTTTTTGGAAAAATATATAAAAACTTAAGTAAAACTTACGTAAGACTAAAGGCATATAAGAGTAGAGGAGTGAGGAGAGAACGGGGCTAGTCGGTATCAAATGCAAGTCGACTCACAGTCATATATTTTAAGGAGTACAGACGTATTTCATGTGTTTGTCTATTTCTGTTTCTGCATTTAATATAGATACCTGTTGTAATTCGTTGCGAATGAATTTCAAGACATTTAAAAAAAATGATTTTCTGCATTTTTTCTCTCTTATAAGGATTAGTTGTCGATGCATGTCTTTTATTTGCCAGATTGTCAGGCGGGGTTTATTGACTCATTTTTTTGGGGCCCAATATTTTTTGCGGGATTTAAAGGAAATCCGAACAAAACCTTACAAAGGTGTGTGCAAAAGTTTCAAAAGAAATTCTTTTTAGTGAATTATATTCACTTAAGTTTGGAAAAAGTGGGTTATTCAAGAGCAAATATTTTCCGACACAGAAGAACAATGTTTAATTGAATATTTTAATACAACCAACAATCTTAAACATTTTTGTAAGAATTCAGTTTCGCACGGCATGGGTCAACTTACCCCATAATAACGTAAGTCATCTTACCCTTGAGTCGTGTCCTTTTTTTGTTTTAAATTGAGTAACTCAGTCTACTTGAAGAGAAAAAAAAAAAAAACTAAATAATTAGTCAACTATCCCCGGTTTCCCCTACTGTGAGTGATGGAAAGTTTCCTGTAATGCCGATCTATGCAGATATCACATTGCTCATCAAGCTCAGTTGTACACTATTCGGGACAACAATGAGCTCAGGCAAGGTACACCCATCTGCTGACTTGCAGTCTCAACAAAAAGCAAATAAACTCAAAGACTACCTATGTCCCGTTTCTTATATACGATCGCTGATATTTCCCATAAGATTATGCATTCGAAATTCCATCCATGCTAAATCTTATCGCCGTTTCTAAATCTATCAGTCAGCTCAAAAAGTGTAGACTAATTCGTCTCGTCAATTTTCTCATAAGGATCAGCGGCGATCAATCCAACAAAATTCACTGAATCGTTCCCTTGATCATTCCTCGATCAGAAACTAGATTTCAGGAGAAACCCTCATCAGCTATCACCCCAATTATGACATTTGCAAATTTTAATCCCATATAACGAAAATTGATGCGCCCGAAGGCATATGCGGATTCCATCTCCATCTTTATAATATTTGCTAATCCTTCAACTTGATTTCGTAGCAGCATAAAAAAAAATCTCAATTTGCTTTTGTTTGTGCTACCTGAGCGATCAGGAAATAATATTTTTGATCAAATCAAAATGTTGACACTCTTTCGAGGAGAGTTGGACAACAAAATAAAACCAACCAAAGGGTTTGCGCAATTCTAACGCATCCAGTTGTGTGTGTTTGTATACCTAAGGGATTTTGGTTAGACTCTTGTTTTATTGATGCATAACACACCTAAGAAAAACAACAACCACAAAAGAGAAACAGAAAATGTATAAATAAAACTGGAACAACAACTTCGGGCTATGGCTACCTTTTTGGGGCGAATTATTTATTATTCAATCGGTTGGTCTTATTTCCACATTCGTTTACTTAATCCGACACTTAGGAACCGGATTTAACAATGAATCAAATTTTTGCCAAAGGAAATTTAAAGCAAGTTGAAGCATATTTTGCGCGGTGTCTGGAATAGGTAGGTACTCGTATATTGCGAGTGGAAGGAACTTTTTATTTTAATGGTGTAAATTGTGAGGTTTTGAAGATTGGAGGTGGTACATCTATTAAGTCTGGATAGGTGTCTTAGGGTTTATTTTTATCATGCAGCAGACCAACATGGATAACTGATTCACGACGTTACAGCTACCTATAGCTGGAAAATGCTTTTAAATCACTTTACAGATTCGAGGACCCAGTGCAAAAACAACCTCGTGCTCCACGGGTAAGAAAAATGTTTGATGTTTTGAGAAAATGAAGTAAATAAAGTGCACGACTGGGTCAAACAAAACTTTCTCGTTCGTCAAAAGTTTGGTTTGATGTTTTCGGTTCATAAAATATAGAAAAAGGAATAAATTAAATAAATTAAATTAAATTCACTTTAAGGATTTTGGACATATCAAATAATAATGTGAGTCTTTATAAGTTGAAGATCTCAGTAATAGGCAATTGTCGCAAGTTCTGGTTAGAGAGTTATAAGCGTCTACCTTTGCAGTACTATTTTATAGCTCTTACACTTCACCAGTTTTTGAGTACGAGGAGAAGCTTAGGGGTTTCTGTTTTTTGATCTCTTAGGGAATGATCTTATTTTTGACTGGACTAGATTAATGACGGTGAAATAAGTTGTCAATGATTGCAAGTAGTGTTTGTGCCAGATCGACATATTTACATATTATATATATATGTATAAATGTAAGAATGCAGGAACTTGCTTTTGAATTTGCATTAGTAGTTATGAACTGAGTATCCTGATGGACGTGTGTGCGGGGGTGCAAATGAGCTGAGATTTTCTGATTGTGTAAACTCCAAGTGGTTGGAATTATTTTAAGGTGCATAGATATTCTCAATGGTTAAACAAAATAAGAAATGGTTAACATTTGCTAAAAAAAAAGTTATGCGTTTCTCTAATTGCATTTATAATGGCTGTTGCAATTTAAATTTTTAAAATATATATGAACAGAGATCGGCTTTTGGATAATCATTTTTGAGAAATAATTAAAATAACTGATTTATTCGAATTTTTTGAGAAAAACTAAGTAAGGGATCTTATTTAGAATACTTGTATTATCTCTAATATGCATTTCGATCTAAATCGTTAGAGCGGTTTTTGTAAAATTTGGCAGGCAAAACAGTACCAAATATTGCAAAGTATAGTTTGAAAAAATACTATTGGTTAACTAGCTGAAAAGTGAGTATAAGAGTTCGGGATATAAGCATTGTTTGGTTTTTAAAGTTTTATCGAAATCGCAATTGGGGTTTTCGAGATTTAAGTTGTTTCTAAAATTAGCGTTTTCGATGATTTGTATTCAAAATTGACCCAAGAATTTGGAGAATATCAATCTTACTCTAAGTTTGCATTTTGGTGAAGTTCGCTATCGCCGTTTACATGATTGTAAACTACAAAAAAAAAAAAAATTGGTGCGACTGTATCCAACAGTCCCGAAATATGTGTATGTGTAAACACCGTGCATGCGGTATGTGTGTGGCTTGATACACGTCATTGAGAAAAGAGGGAATTGTATTAACCGTATTCTTGATATATTATGAAATAACAAATACACAGTAAATGAAAGTGTCATTGGAGTTTCATTCGGCTTGCATTGCATATTGTAGAGGTGCTGGTCAACGACATTTTTGTTAGTTGTTGTCTAGCTGTGATTTCTGCGTGCCTGGTAATTCACGAAAGATTTGGCACCGAATTTCCTCGAGATATCCGTCACAGGGAAGAAATGTGAGACCATCATATATGAAAAACATGCTTTATTTCACATCAACAAAAAGGTGAAATTAATATGCTTCAGCTCATAAATGTATGCAATGATAAAAACGTATGCAATGATAAAATGTATGCAATGATAAAACACAGTGACGCATTTCCTGTCCCCGCAAGTTAAATGTGTGGAATTACTCCACCAGATTCCAAAAAATGTTTGCAATGATAAAACACAGTGACGCATTTCCGTGACGCATTTCCGTCCCCGCAAGTTAAATGTGTGGAATTACTCCACCACATTCCAATAACGCGCGCTTAGATGTTTACACATCAAAAAAAAAAATATATATATATAACTAGCTGTACCCTGCGCGCGTTGCAACGCCATCAACTAAAATAAATTTGAAGGAAAGACATTACACAAATATTCAATTCATTATTTGAGTCATTAGTTCTGTTTCTTTACTTTTAAATCTTACGAATTTTTACTAATTCTTACGAATTTTTACTCAGTGATGTTCCTTAACTCGAAAGGTTCGTCAAAGAGAGCGTCATTGAGAGAGCACGATGTTACCCCTCAACAAATTTCTTAGTGTAAGAAGTGGAAAAGCTGTCAGACACCTTACAATTAACAGCTGATTTGAAATTTGTTGTCCTATTTGACATATTATGCGTGAATTGGTTTTCATTTCTTAGGTATTAAAATAGTATCAAGATCAACAGGCGGTAAAATAAAATTAAATGTTCTCCTCAAGATTATTTTCTTAAGTGGCGGCGACAGAATTTCGTAAAAAGGGACAATCTCTGCCACGTAATTTTTAATGCAGTGGCGCTTTTCCTTTTATCGAATGCTTGTAGTTCAATCAGTACTAACTCTTCCACATACTCGGATTCATCCAAAAGAAGTTCGATGCCCATGTTAGTAGCATGGATTCTCCAAATTAAATCCACACACTTGCAACGATTGTCAAATGACAGTAACGCGTCAGGATCATAGGGATATGCGACAATAGTACGTCTTCACCTTTGAATTTTCCAGTAAAAATTGTTGCCTCTATAACATTGTTCATCATTTTCTTGATTGAGAGTCTGGACCCGTTGCAAAGTCGTGGTGGATTTATGTTTCGAAGAAGAATGATGGGTACGCCAATTTTCAATGTAAGAAAGTGCGGTGGAATGCCTGGGAAATCAAGCGAATTCAAGAATTCAGTTGGATAGTTGACAACTTCGTCTTGATTCACCACAGTATCGATGGACCTATATGTTGTCGTTTCGCCAGGTATTCCATTCTGTATAGTGAAGTTGATGGTATTGACATCGATGTTTTTGGCTGCTAATATAGCACGCGTACTGAGCCACTGATAATTTCTGTAAATGATGCCATAAAACTGATGATTTGAGACATGGATTATGTTCATCAGCGGGTGTTGAACGGTATAACCGACAGTATTTGTCGAAAATCACCAGACAATAAAATGAGTGCACCTCCGAAGATCCGTGCGTGTCCTCTCAAATCTCGCAGTGTACGATCAAGCACTTCCAATGCTTTGTTGTGAGACATTGTACACTCGTCCGAAATGATTTGACACGTTGGAAGTACTTTGAACATTCGAGAGTTTTTGCTGATGTTGCATGTTGGGGCCTCAGTGTTTTGCAAATTCAACGGCAGTTCCAAAGCTGAATGCGCTGGTTGGCCACCATCCAAAAGAGTTCCCGCAATTCCAGATGATGCTATGGCCAGTGCAATATTATTTTGTGATCGTATGGTTGCCAAAATGAGTGAAAGAAGAAAAGTCTTGCCTGTACCTCCGGGCGCATCTATGAAGAACAGTCCACCGCTTTGTTCTGCGATTGCACGCACAATTCTGTCATCATCATAAGTTAAATTTAGGTTATATTTAGGTTACATTTAAGTTAAATTTAAGTTAAATTTATGTTATATTTAGGTTACATTTAAGTTAAATTTAAGTTAAATTTAAGTAAAATTTAGGTTATATTAAGGTTACATTTAAGTTAAATTTAAGTTACATTTATGTTAAATTTAAGTTGCATTTAGGTGACATTTAAGTTAAATTTAAGTTAAATTTAGGTTATATTTAGGTTACATTTAAGTTAAATTTAAGTTACATTTAAGTTAAATTTAAGTAAAATTTAGGTTATATTAAGGTTACATTTAAGTTAAATTTAAGTTACATTTATGTTAAATTTAAGTTGCATTTAGGTGACATTTAAGTTAAATTTAGGTTGCATTTAAGTTACATTTATGTTAAATTTAAGTTGCATTTAGGTGACATTTAAGTTAAATTTAAGTTAAATTTAGGTTATATTTAGGTTACATTTAAGCTAAATTTAAGTTAAATTTATGTTATATTTAGGTTACATTTAAGTTAAATTTAAGTTAAATTTAAGTAAAATTTAGGTTATATTAAGGTTACATTTAAGTTAAATTTAAGTTACATTTATGTTAAATTTAAGTTGCATTTAGGTGACATTTAAGTTAAATTTAGGTTGCATTTAAGTTACATTTATGTTAAATTTAAGTTGCATTTAGGTTATATTTAGGTTACATTTAAGTTAAATTTAAGTTACATTTAAGTTACATTTAAGTTACATTTTAGTTACATTTTAGTTACATTTTAGTTACATTTAAGTTACATTTAGGTTACATTTTAGTTACTTTTAAATCTAATTTACATTTAAGTTAAATTTAAGTTAAATTTAAGTTACATTTAAGTTACATTTTAGTTACATTTTAGTTACATTTAAGTTACATTTTAGTTACATTTAAGTTACATTTAAGTTACATTTTAGTTACATTTAAGTTACATTTTAGTTACATTTTAGTTACATATAAGTTACATTTAAGTTAAATTTAAGTTACATTTAAGTTACATTTAAGTTACATTTAAGTTACATTTTAGTTACATTTAAGTTACATTTAAGTTACCTACATTTAAGTTACATTTTAGTTACATTTTAGTTACATTTTAGTTACATTTTAGTTACATTTAAGTTACATTTTAGTTACATTTTAGTTACATTTAAGTTACATTTAAGTTACATTTTAGTTACATTTAAGTTACATTTAAGTTACATTTTAGTTACATTTAAGTTACATTTTAGTTACATTTTAGTTACATTTAAGTTACATTCAAGTTAAATTTAAGTTACATTTAAGTTACATTTAAGTTACATTTTAGTTACATTTAAGTTACATTTTAGTTACATTTAAGTTACATTTAAGTTACATTTAAGTTACATTTTAGTTACATTTTAGTTACATTTAAGTTACATTTAAGTTACATTTTAGTTACATTTAAGTTACATTTTAGTTACATTTTAGTTACATTTAAGTTACATTTAAGTTACATTTTAGTTACATTTAAGTTACATTTTAGTTACATTTTAGTTACATTTAAGTTACATTTAAGTTAAATTTAAGTTACATTTATGTTAAATTTAAGTTGCATTTAGGTGACATTTAAGTTAAATTTAAGTTAAATTTAGGTTATATTTAGGTTACATTTAAGTTAAATTTAAGTTACATTTAAGTTAAATTTAAGTAAAATTTAGGTTAAATTTAGGTTACATTTAAGTTAAATTTAAGTTACATTTAAGTTAAATTTAGGTTGCATTTAAGTTACATTTATGTTAAATTTAAGTTGCATTTAGGTTATATTTAGGTTACATTTAAGTTAAATTTAAGTTACATTTAAGTTACATTTAAGTTACATTTTAGTTACATTTTAGTTACATTTTAGTTACATTTAAGTTACATTTAGGTTATATTTTAGTTACTTTTAAATCTAATTTACATTTAAGTTAAATTTAAGTTAAATTTAAGTTACATTTAAGTTACATTTTAGTTACATTTTAGTTACATTTTAGTTACATTTTAGTTACACTTTAGTTACATTTTAGTTACATTTAAGTTACATTTTAGTTACATTTAAGTTACATTTAAGTTACATTTTAGTTACATTTAAGTTACATTTTAGTTACATTTTAGTTACATTTAAGTTACATTTAAGTTAAATTTAAGTTACATTTAAGTTACATTTAAGTTACATTTAAGTTACATTTTAGTTACATTTAAGTTACATTTAAGTTACATTTAAGTTACATTTTAGTTACATTTTAGTTACATTTTAGTTACATTTTAGTTACATTTAAGTTACATTTTAGTTACATTTTAGTTACATTTAAGTTACATTTAAGTTACATTTTAGTTACATTTAAGTTACATTTAAGTTACATTTTAGTTACATTTAAGTTACATTTTAGTTACATTTTAGTTACATTTAAGTTACATTTAAGTTAAATTTAAGTTACATTTAAGTTACATTTAAGTTACATTTTAGTTACATTTAAGTTACATTTTAGTTACATTTAAGTTACATTTAAGTTACATTTAAGTTACATTTAAGTTACATTTAAGTTACATTTTAGTTACATTTAAGTTACATTTAAGTTAAATTTAAGTTACATTTAAGTTACATTTTTGTTACATTTAAGTTACATTTTAGTTACATTTAAGTTACATTTAAGTTACATTTAAGTTACATTTAAGTTACATTTAAGTTACATTTTAGTTAGGTACATTTAAGTTACATTTTAGTTACATTTTAGTTACATTTTAGTTACATTTAAGTTACATTTTAGTTACATTTAAGTTACATTTTAGTTACATTTTAGTTACATTTAAGTTACATATTAGTTACATTTTAGTTACATTTTAGTTACATTTAAGTTACATTTAAGTTACATTTTAGTTACATTTTAGTTACATTTAAGTTAAATTTAAGTTACATTTTAGTTACATTTTAGTTACATTTAAGTTACATTTTAGTTACATTTTAGTTACATTTAAGTTACATTTTAGTTACATTTTAGTTACATTTAAGTTACATTTAAGTTACATTTTAGTTACATTTAAGTTACATTTTAGTTACATTTAAGTTACATTTTAGTTACATTCTAGTTACATTTAAGTTACATTTAAGTTACATTTAAGTTACATTTTAGTTACATTTAAGTTAAATTTAAGTTACATTTTAGTTACATTTAAGTTAAATTTAAGTTACATTTAAGTTACATTTTAGTTACATTTTAGTTACATTTAAGTTACATTTTAGTTACATTTTAGTTACATTTAAGTTACATTTAAGTTACATTTAAGTTACATTTTAGTTACATTTAAGTTACATTTTAGTTACATTTTAGTTACATTTAAGTTACATTTAAGTTACATTTTGGTTACATTTTAGTTACATTTAAGTTACATTTTAGTTACATTTAAGTTACATTTAAGTTACATTTAAGTTACATTTTAGTTACATTTAAGTTACATTTTAGTTACATTTTAGTTACATTTAAGTTACATTTAAGTTACATTTAAGTTACATTTAAGTTACATTTTAGTTACATTTTAGTTACATTTTAGTTACATTTCAGTTACACATAAGTTACATTTTAGTTACATTTTAGTTACATTTAAGTTAAATTTAAGTTACATTTTAGTTACATTTTAGTTACATTTAAGTTACATTTTAGTTACATTTTAGTTACATTTAAGTTACATTTAAGTTACATTTTAGTTACATTTAAGTTACATTTTAGTTACATTTAAGTTACATTCAGGTTACATTTAAGTTACGTTTTAGTTACATTTAAGTTACATTTAAGTTACATTTTAGTTACATTTAAGTTACATTTTAGTTACATTTTAGTTACATTTTAGTTACATTTAAGTTACATTTTAGTTACATTTAAGTTACATTTTAGTTACATTTTAGTTACATTTTAGTTACATTTTAGTTACATTCAGGTTACATTTAAGTTACGTTTTAGTTACATTTAAGTTACATTTAAGTTACATTTGAGTTACATTTAAGTTACATTTTAGTTACATTTTAGTTACATTTTAGTTACATTTAAGTTACATTTTAGTTATATTTAAGTTACATTTTAGTTACATTTTAGTTACATTTTAGTTACATTTTAGTTATATATAAGTTACATTTAAGTTACATTTAAGTTACATTTTAGTTACATTTAAGTTACATTTAAGTTACATTTTAGTTACATTAAAGTTACATTTTAGTTACATTTTAGTTACATTTAAGTTACATTTAAGTTACATTTAAGTTACATTTAAGTTACATCTTAGTTACATTTTAGTTACATTTTAGTTACATTTAAGTTACACATACGTTACATTTTAGTTACATTTTAGTTACATTTAAGTTAAATTTAAGTTACATTTTAGTTACATTTTAGTTACATTTAAGTTACATTTTAGTTACATTTTAGTTACATTTAAGTTACATTTAAGTTACATTTTAGTTACATTTAAGTTACATTTTAGTTACATTTAAGTTACATTCAGGTTACATTTAAGTTACGTTTTAGTTACATTTAAGTTACATTTAAGTTACATTTTAGTTACATTTAAGTTACATTTTAGTTACATTTTAGTTACATTTTAGTTACATTTAAGTTACATTTTAGTTACATTTAAGTTACATTTAAGTTAAATTTAGGTTATATTTAAGTTACATTTAAGTTAAATTTAGGTTGAATTTAAGTTACATTTAAGTTACATTTATGTTAAATTTAGGTTATATTTAGGTTACATTTAAGTTAAATTTACGTTATATTTAGGTTACATTTGAGTTAAATTTAAGTTAAATTTAGGTTATATTTAGGTTACATTTAAGTTAAATTTAAGTTACATTTGAGTTAAATTTAAGTTGCATTTAAGTTACATTTAAGTTCAATTTAGGTTATATTTAGGTTACATTTAAGTTAAATTTAAGTTAAATTTAGGTTGAATTTAAGTTACATTTAAGTTAAATTTAGGTTATATTTAAGTTACATTTAAGTTAAATTTAGGTTGAATTTAAGTTACATTTAAGTTAACACTTTAGAAAATCCGATTCAAATGGCTCCGCAGGTGCTAATTTGGCTTTGCCACTCGCACAGAAGTTTTTTTTAGCGCGTTTTAATGGTGGCACACAATTACAGTCATCGCTTCAATATCGAAAATTGCATCACCGACATAGTTTTCTGTTCGTTCTACTAAAATGCCAGTCGTTCGAATGTCAGCAACGACGCGCATCTTGCCACTCCGATTTGATCTTGTTCCCATCCCAGCAGCAGTAAGATTTGACGCAGTTTTCATTACTTGCACTCTCAGTTTTCCTACTGTTGATCTGGTCCTATGCCATGTGATGTCCCACTTATCGCTTTCATCTGTAGTTTGGCTTCGTTGATATTTTTTGTTGACTTGCTTGCCTTGTTCATTGGCCAATATGTGCGCGCATTCGTCTTGGCATTTTTTTAAAAATCACTGAAATTTGCTTTTCAATAATTATTTTGTCCGCGTTTTTTTTACCTTATCAACTGTATAAAAGAAATGAAACTGTTGGAGCGATGCACAAAATCAAAAACAAACCATCACTGTTGACCAACGTATAATACATTAAATTTATCTCGATTTTATCAATCTACTTTAAGAAAAAAAAAAAACAAAAAAAAATCCGCACATAGTAGGTACGTAGTTTTCTAATTAATTTTTGATATAGAAAAGTCAAAATAAATAGTGCAGAAAATCAAAAAAAAATCTAAAATGGAAATGTTAAAAAATAAAGTAGCCTATCGCAATACTCTATCCCGTAGCTTTCTATTAGTAAAAGAATTTTTGAAATCGGTTCGGTAGTTCCGGAGATTACCTTCCCCAAACAAACATTACCTCTTTATATAATAGTGTGATGTGATGTGATGTGATAATAATAGGTAGGTATATAATAATATACCCTATGAATAGGATTACTACGGGCAAGGGACAACCTCTTTCCCCCGACTAAGGTATCACAATAAGTGTTGCCACTAAGAAAAATATAATCCGGTACAATCTTTTTTTTTTTAATTATGTCAAAAAATCGGTTCAAATTTTAAAATAAGAACTTTGACCAGAAGACCCGTCAAAAATGGAATATAGTAATATATTTTTATTAAAAATAGAAACGAAAAATTAACTGATATTATATTATATGTAGATATGTAGTTTATTTATTTTTTCAAACGAATATCCTATTCACACAGAGCCGAAAACCGGGTTTTCGTGAAAACACTCGAAAACTTCATCAAAAACAAACACACCTCTTGCAATAATCAGCAGAACCAGCTGGCCGAACAAATTTCACAACTCACAACAATCATTTTGCATACTTAATTGATAGTATTTATTAAAGTTCTGAATTCATTTTATTTGTAAATTAATGCGATCGAAATTTGTAAACAACCAAAATAGTTTACACAGAAGTTTCACGCCTAGTGTCTCGCAGCTGATTGAAACGTCAAACGAAAACTAATGGTTATTGTTCGGTGTGAATGCAAGGACAAGGAAAACACGGTTTTTGGACCGGATTTGAATTGTCTCCGTCAGAGTAAAGAGATTTAGGTTATGAATAACTGGAACCCGGTCAAAATCGCAACACTGATCACAATGATTTAGTACCGGCCCGAGTGTGGCACGGAAAAGGTTTAAAATATGTTTGCAGAAAACTTGCAACAGTGGGGTGTTTAAAGTTTCTGGCAGTGGCCTCTTTTTTAAATCTTTGCAACTCTTGAGTGAACGTGTCATGCCAACAAGACCCGAACGGAGACCTGTAGAGACGAACAAGGAAACCTTGTAGTAGAGTCACAGTCGGTGCTGAGGACATGGAAAAACCATTTCTGCAGACTGTTAAACGGCGAAGACGACACAAGTTCCGCTGTTAGGCAGAACGAACCATTCAACCTGGACGATGACAGCCAAGATTTCCGTCCACCTGACCAAAATGAAGTGAGGATAGCAATATCTAAGCTTAAATCCAACAAGGCTGCTGGTCCAGACGGCTTACCTGCCGAGCTCTTCAAGGCAGCCGGAGATGACTTGGTAGAGTGCATACACCAACTCATCTCCAAGATTTGGTTAGAGGAAAGTATGCCTGATGAATGGAACCTCAGCATTGTTTGCCCGATCCACAAGAAAGGAGACCCTCTAAACTGCGCCAACTACAGAGGCATCAGTCTCCTGAACACTGCGTATAAGATCATGTCTGCTGTATTGTGTGAACGCCTGAAACCATTCGTCAACGATCTGATAGGTCCCTATCAGTGCGGTTTTAGGCCCGGTAAGTCCACGACCGATCAAATATTCACACTACGGCAGATCCTGGAAAAAACCCAAGAATACCAGATCGATACTCACCATCTTTTTGTCGATTTTAAGGCCGCATATGACAGCGTTTATAGAGACGAGCTATACAGAGCCATGTCTAGTTTTGGCATCCCTGCCAAACTTGTCAGATTGTGCAGAATGACGATGGAGAACGCTCGCTGCTCCGTAAAGGTCGGAAACAATCTCACCGAGACCTTTGGTGTCAAAAAAGGATTTAGACAAGGTGATGCGCTGTCATGTGACTTCTTCAACATCATTCTTGAGAAGATTGTGCGAAACTCACAAGCCAACACCAGAGGCACAATTTTCTATAAGTCTGTGCAACTGCTTGCATACGCTGACGACATTGACATTGTTGGTACAACACAGCGAGCTGTCACTGGTGCGTTTGCAAGTATTAGTACAGAAGCGGCAAAAATGGGTTTAGTGGTGAATGAGGGTAAAACAAAATATATGCTGTCAACAAGAAGGGCCACACGACATCGACGAATCGGGCAGAACGTCACGATAGACAGCTATAACTTTGAGGTAGTTAGGGACTTTGTCTACCTCGGCTCCGCTATAAACTCTGATAACGACATCACATCAGAAATCAAACGAAGAATCACACTTGCCAACCGCTGTTTCTTTGGCCTAAGACGGCAACTGATAAGTAAGGCCTTGTCGAGAAATACTAAGGAAACTCTGTAAAAGACCCTCATCATCCCAGTCCTGCTTTATGGTGCAGAAGCATGGGCGCTATCAAAGGCGGATGAAGATCTCCTTGGTCGTTTCGAACGCAAAATTCTTCAAATGATTTTTGGTCCCGTTTGCGTTGACGGGTTTTGGAGGAGAAGATTTAACAGCGAACTCTACGAGCTGTACAGCGACATCGACCTAGTCAGAAAAGTACGCATCAGTCGTCTAAGATGGCTGGGACATGTAGAGCGAATGGACACCAACGCTCCGGCCCGAAGAGTCTTCGATTCTAACCCGGAGGGACAACGCAGTAGATGAAGACCTCGCCTTATGTGGCGCGCGCAAGTGGAAGGGGACCTCAACCAACTTGGAGTGCGCAACTCGAGGCAGTTAGCCAAAGATCGCGCTAACTGGAGAGGCGTATTGGTTGAGGCCCAGGTCAACCCCGGACTGTAGCGCCACCTAAGTAAGTAGTAACTCTTGAGTGATTCTAGTCGGCAAAGATCGACACATCACATAGATTTAGTGCACAGGTGTCTTTGGCTTTTTTAAACAGGTAATTGACATCAGTATATCGTCTTTAAGAAATAGTTGTAAGGTTATAGTTAGAAGTTAGTTCCACCTTTCTTAGACTTACAAACACTTTCTAAAGATGGTATACTGTTACCGATTAGCAGATGCAGGATCTGCAACACTCGGTGTTAGTGGCGAATGTGGTAGCAGATCAGTTTAAGTGTCGTGGGTGTCAAATAGGAGAGCCGGGGTCTGTTTCATCTGTTACTTCAATTGTATATACACTTTGGAAGCTTCCGATAGGCCTTTCAAAAATTGGCTACCCTCTGTTACTTACTTGACAAAGACATCCATTTTTAAGGTATACAACCTTTTGGCACGAGTGTGTTAAATCGACCTCCTTCACCTAACAGAGGAAAACCTTCGATTTACGAGACTTTATTGGCTATTGACCCCATTTGTTAAACAGAATTGATTCTCATACCTATTTCCATACTCTGTTAGATGCATGTCTTTCAAAGATCGTTTAACTTCTTGCTAATATCAGTTATTTTGATCAGTATAGACTTTTAAGTAGTCAGGCCTTATCCTAAATATAAAAAGGCAATACATACCTACCCGTGTTAAACTAAAACTTACATAGAACTGTCATTGGTCGCCAAAGAGTCGCGATGTAGATTTCTATAAACCCTTTGTAACTTTCCTCCTTTTGGCAAATTGCAAATTTCCCACAGTCGCTACAATATTTTTAATAAAATTTCTCATAAAAAACCAGAGTCAGTTACAAAAATATCAATTTCATCCAAATACAAACACCGCACAATCAGATCCTGAAAAGGCTTCAATTGATTATTGATTTATTCAATTTATTCAAAAATACCTAGACAAACCGAGGTTCGCATAGGAAAACAAGAACAGATCAGGCAACCCTTTATTGCGAAAATCCGAATGTCCTTTTCGCTCCGACAAAATTCACACAAGCATAAAAATCTAGTTTTCTCATAATCAGAGCGAAAATTCAATTTCTTCGCAACCCTTTTCTTTGGCAGACAAAAGGAATCCTTTTCGGTGACATCTTGGCTCACCCGAACGACCCTCTTACCATTCACCATGATCAATGATCAATTATATCGATCGAATATAGGAACTCGCTGCAAGGATATTCATTAGACAATGTGTGACAATTCACGAACTTGACACACACACATCCTCGGGGCATAGGTACAAGCAATTTGCGCAATGTCAAGGAATTTCTCTGATACGCGATCGTTTGTCCCCTTTTTCAGCTCGATTGCGTTTTGTCGATCTCCATGTTGACACCGGCAAATGGTAAGGAAATTTAATGAATTTCCGCAAATAATCAGAGGGGATGCGTTGTAGTTCTTGTAAATGTAAGACGTTGTCGAATGTGACTACCGCATCGAATGGAAACTCACAAATAACAATAAACACTGATTACCTTGTGTCTGGCTGTATGCAGCGTCAGCATGTGCACAATAACTCACGACAAAAGGACCTCGAAAGGTGAAAAGGGTTTCGCTGTTTAATTTTAATTATTTTTTGTGCGATTCGATTCGATTGCGCCTTTGCTAATGGGAAAGGGTTGCGTCATGGAAGTGTCAGAAAATCGCATGTACAACATGTTGCCAAATATTTATGAACATCGGCTGCAGTTGCGAAGGAAGATGGTATGGGATGGTCTTACTTGCGGCTTAGAGTGGAAAATTACGTCGCTTATCCGATGGAGTTGTATAGATACTGAATCAATTTGAAGGACCTTGTCCGCCATGAGTCCAATGGCACACTCTTCGCAGAAATAGTAAGTTGGATAGTGGCTGGTATGTCTCTGTCTGTGGATGTCCTTCGCGAATGAGTTAGTTGTTCGTATGGAATTTCACTGAGGGGAAGTTGGTTACATTACAGCCACTATACTGCACGATGGATGAGAAGATATGTGAACACAGTACACCATCCGTCTTCATTTTAATCCTCATTTACCTGAAAGTACTGAATGAAACACGTTAGTAGTCCTACCAACAAGTTTCCATCTCCATTGACAATATGAAGTAAATCCCTTGAATGGATGCGAGGCAAGAGCAAAAAGCGGCAGCTACACCAATCTGAATTTATGGACATGGGGGGCTTTAAGCGGAATGAAACCATGTGTGTATTATAAATCTCCGCGGAACCTAAATGACAATCCCTTCATGGCTCGTGGATGTAGTATATATATATGGAAATAGACGGATTTGTTGATGCTAATTATGTGTCAAGGGAATGAGACATTTTGGTTCAATATTTTGAAATTGATTATAAGCGGTGTTATATAGGTACTTGTTATCTAAATGTGCAAGTGTCTATGGGGGCTCAAGCCTAAAATTTGTACAATAAGGCGGTAGTAATCCCTTGGCGGCTTAGAAAATTTCACGAGAGTGGCAAGTTGATTCATATTGGATGCTAAGCCCAAGAACTTTGACCGACATGTTACCCAAGTGGGGAAAGCGTGTGTATATAATATACATAGACTCTACATCTACAGGGAAGTTTATATTTTTCTTTAAACTGCTAATAATAAGAGCAAAGTCTCAATTCTCCAAATACTGCTCTTACTGTGTGCTGTTGATCTTGGAAATTTATGTAAAAAGTATTGCTTGTCTCCAGGTCCTGCTTACCGCTGTTTTTAGAGTTTTTACTCCTAACCTGGTAACACCATATTGCTAAAGTGGCTGATTTTCAGATAGATAACCGATGGCCCCGTGCAAAAATATAATAAGTGCATTTATGCCATTTTTAGGAGAGCCGGTTAAAGTTTTACAATATATATATTTTTTTTTAAATAAACACCGAAAGAATTTCATTGGTAAAATCAACTATTTTCATTAGTTGAAAATGCGTCAACTTCAAACATGATCAATTCAACTAAGGTGGCGTTGTCATTTTGTTTTATTTAAAAGTTATCACGTTCATTACTCAATTTAACAACCCCGTAGTTGATTTCGTGTTTAAACTAACACCATATTTTATTTAAACAATCACGTTCGTATTTGTTTGATAACGGATGTGGTGCATTCAGTGATGCTGTGCGTGGTTAACCCAACACGTGAAATTTATAAACAATCACTTTAAAATTTACTTGATCACTTATATGATAAAAAAATGATGACAAATTTTGTCAATCAAGCACGGTCCGTCGTGAAAAAGTATCATTAATATGATTATTCCAGTAGCAATATTTTTGGTTACAAACTTTCATGTTTACCTTTCAATGTTTGTGATCAACGTCAGATGTTTAGTTGTACAACATTCGCGATCATTATAATATTAGCACGGTTAATATTTGATTCCAGTCGTAGGTACTTACGTGATATATTAAGAATAAATATTCCATACAATATATTTATAAAACAGGAACTTATACATTTTTTCAAAATTTTTTTTTATTTTACTTATTAATATTTTATAATGAACATATAAATATTGACGATGTCACAATTTACAAACTATTACATCTGCAATAACTGTAAAAACTAAAATAAAAAGTAAGTAATAAGAGAAAAGAATAGGTACAGAAAATATAATAGTTTTATACCTTTACTAGAATTTTTAGCGTGAAGATCGTTGAGAAGTTCCGTGCAACTTTTGTCTTTGATTAATCTGTCAAATGTGGCAATTACAGGAGATTTGAAGTTGTCCCAGTCTTCAATATCTTTATTTATTTGTCTATCTGTTCAAATTACATATTATCAAAATAAAAATAAAGTAATAAGACATTATAATAAAAAAAAACAATGTTTTGTTACCAGTGAAACACCTGCTGAGTGTATAAACAGTGGCTAAGTTGTTGTAATTGCTGTAAATTCGTCCTTTAAAATATGTGTTCGTCTTTCCACAAATTTCAACATTTTGCCTTTGTTGCTTCTCATGTTTTTTATGTAGGTAGTTGAAGTCATTTCGCATCTGCCGTGAGATTTTAAAGGCAGTTTCTGTGGCATCAAAATCCTCTGCATCCGTAAACAAATCTTGAACACCCTTCATATACGAGCATACGTTTTTATTTTTTTTATAAATGTCATTCTCTTAAATAGGGTCTTTTAAGGTTTATAAAAAAATATATTACACAATTATTCACTGATTTTGATTAACACTTCGCGAGCACTTCTGATACTTATACATTTCCTTAACAAGACTATTGAAAAGTGGACTACCATGATTCGATACAGATCACTGAATAATTATGACCATATAAACACAAATAATCATAATCACATGATTGATAATACTTGTGTTCTGTTAATTATGTTTGTGATCGGTCAACCTGCATTGTCATGAGTTATGAGTACGTTTGTGATAATTTGTTCACATTATATAGTAATCGTCTGTTTGAAAAGGAAGAGTAGCTACACTTGTTATCAAAACTAATTTCAATTTTATATACCTACATATTTATGCATTATCCCTTTTTTAAAAGCTGCTCAATACCCCTCCTTCTCTGTTTTATCAACCCAAAAGAAATCTTAAAAACTAATAATTTAATACGGGTACTTTTGGCTTTAAAATATTAGTGTTAGTATCATCACAGACATTTTTAATTGCGTACTATGTATACAGAATTTTTAGACAATATTTATGATATTTTGAATATGTTTCTGATTAGCTATAACTTTAAGTGATAAGGTATGCATTTATTTCGTTATTGCGAAAATATTTGTGATAATTTTATCAATTTTGAATCTAATCAAGGACTTATGTAGTAAAAATTTAATGCTAACACGTTTGTTATTAATTTACCATTTTTTTTAATCACGGAATTATTGATGTACACTGAAATTATACTCAAATCAATCACAGACATTTTTAAACTGAACATTTTCATGATCTTTAATATAATTTGGTTCAACAATGTTTGGATAGTTGAATTAACAACGTTTCGTTATTTGATTCCATCATATACGTGATTTATTTTAACATTTTTAACAAATTTCAGATTAATCACGAAAATTAGTTAATTCAACTAATGAATTTTCTTTCGGTGAACGGATTTTCAAGCTGGAATGCTTTAATGTTGTTATAATTTATTTAGAATTTTTAACTTTCGTACAAAATTTTAAACTCGAGATGTTAATCAATTCTGACATTACGATGATAGAGGAACTCAAAAAAGTGGGTCACAAAATCCTGTCCGTCTGTGTCGAGGCCTACAGCCTAAACTGCTCTCCGGATATGGAGTTTGGGGGCTTACAGTTCGGGGGGATTTTTTTTTTGGAAAGAAACCTTAATACTAACGGTACTTCCCATACCTATATAAACTGTTCATACTAGTTCAATTTGTTCAAAAACGGCTCGAACGATTCCAACCAAAATTGATATTTGATCTTATGTATAGGTGAGGTTAACATGACTACGTACTCATTTATTCCTCTAAAAAATCGAATAACGGTACTTTTGGAATTTCGAAAAATCTCGATGTGGTCATTTCTAATTAAATAGCAAACTAAGTTTTTTCTCTATATTACCGTATAATGCATTTTTTAAATGTAATCTTTTAAAAATTTTGTTTTCTTTAGTTAACCTGAAAACGGCAGTAACAATTTTGACCAAAATGCAAAGTTAAAGTAAAATTGATATTCTTAAAATTATTGCGTCCTTAATTTTTAATGCGAACCACCAAAAACGCTCATTTTAAAAACTGCTCATATCTCGAAAACTTTATTTTCGATTTCAATAAAACTTTAAAAACCAAGTAATCCCGAACAATATCAGATACTAGATTCTAATACTCTAATTCAGCTAAACAGTTAAGCCACAGTTTTTTTTGTAAACTAAACATTGCAATATTTGGTACAGTTTAGTCTTCCAAATTTTACAAAAACTTAGTAATTAGTAGTTTAGTTTTTCTGCAAAAATTCAAATAAAAATAAATCAAAAGACTACCCGATCTGTGTTCATATGTATTTTTAAAACTCAATACCGCACTTTAAAATTAAAATTGCAACAGCCATTAAAAATGCAATAAGAGCAACGCAAAACTTGTTTTTAGCAGCTTAAAATAATTCCAACCTCTTAGAGTTTACATCATCAGAAAATCTTACTTCATTTGCACCCCCACGCGCATCGGGATATTCAGTTTATAACGGCTAATGCAAATTCAAAAAGTCTCTGAAATCTTACATAATCTAATTTATTCCAGTTACAAATAAACACATGCCCTAACAGATCAGAAAACAGAAACTTCTATTATACGCTTATATCCCTAAACCCAAAAATCTTTTAAAGTATAAAAGCTTATAAAATAGGCGCTTAAAACTCTCTAATCAGAAGTTGCGACATATACCTGTTACTAGAGCTTCAACTTAAAAAATCTCACATTTTTATTTGATATATACTTCCGTAGTACCATATCAGATGAATAACTCAAAAACGGATTTTAATAAACACTGTTCCCAGCATCTCTCTTTAGATTTTTACCTACTTAATAAAATAAGAAAACATCTTTTGATCAACGAGAAAGTTTCGTTGGACCGAGTCGTGCACTTTTTTTTAACAAACCTTGTCTTGCAACTTCGCCCACCCTTTCATTGCCTAAAATTGAAATACCTGGTGGAGGTGGACTTGTATTTTGAAGAATTTAACTGAAGACTAGTACTGGGCGTATTTATTTTTTAGCAGGATGGCGCACCATTCGACAGAGCCCATCAAACAATCGGTTATATTCTAAGTTCAGTAATCGTATTATGAATGGACTTTTTTTTTCAGTGCTCTTCAAGATGGATATTACACGGACAATCCAGAAACGATTCAAGCCCTAAAGGTGAAAATCGTCCGAGCCGTTCGTGGAGTAAGAACCAGAAGCACTAAACTGATTCCTGGGAAACTTGTTTGACAGGTTCCGCTACTACAAAGCCAACTGCGACATAAAGATCTTCCATAAAGCTAATGGTAATGTTTTCTCTCTCCAACACATTTCATTCATCCAGTTGCGTATGCCCACCCAAGGTGGAATTACTACCATCATTGTAGCCGGAAAGTGTCTTCTGAATATTTTCCAAATAAAGGAGATTCAATAGACAAACTCTGAGCCAACTGTCCACACAAATGTTTCCCAAAGTACACATTCTCCTATACCACCTAAAGCAACAAACTACCAGCCGGACCAATTTTGAATAAAAAGTTCCACTCTCCCATTCCACAATAGATCATTTTACTGACCAATAAAAAAACACAATCCATCGCAAATTGAATAGGGTCCACTGAAAATATATTCAAAAGTCAACTGCCAACTATTCAGATAATCAATGCCTGCAGCGACCCTAGACCACTTAAAGCTTAATTTTCCATGTTGCCACCAAAGGAGTTGCTGCCGCAACAAAAGCCCACAGGGGAATGCTGTCATTAATAGAGAATATTAGTGGCCAGCGTTCATTTTCATTCTGCCGAACAAGTCACCCTCACCATAAAACCTCCAGATCGAGATCCGCCTTTGAAATATTTTTTTATTGACTTTCGAAGAAAAATATGAAAAAAAAAAAAAAATCCTGCCACGGACACAGGTAAAGCATGCCACCAACTGCCTTTTGTATACATATATGAAAAGACCAATAAATCTGCAGCAATTAATACTGAAACAAAATTGCTTCACACAGCCCACCTACATGCGGCACATAATACAAAACAAAAGAGTTCAACGACAAACTGAAGTTTTTTCCTCAATTTATTACAACCGCACGCACGTCGTCGGCACGGATTCCATTCAATTCGGCCGACATCCGAGAAAACACATTCATTTCCAATTGAATTTTCCCATTCAGGGTATTGCAACAATATTTGGACCGTGTATGTGTGGAGTGTGTGGAGTGTGTGTTGTGTGTGGAGCCGCCCGGCCCGTATCACCCTCCACCGTGCACTCGATGGACTCCAAGCCAAATCGGGGCCTTTCATAAATTATAATTTATGACGTGCGCGTTAGTGCCACCTCTATTGGCCGTCCATAAATTCAGTTAGCTTTACTATTTGTGACACTTTACTATATAGCGCTTGACACAATGGCCGAAAGGGAGAAAGGTAAAACAGCCGACGAGGACACACACACTCGCGGCCCACCTCGGCCCTATAAATAGACAGCGATCGCGCGTATTCAATTCGAATTATTATTGGCAATAATGTTGGCTGCAAACATAGAGCTATCCTAACGCGCAGTCACAGTCTTCTTCGCGCGGTTGTTTATGTCCTTTTTTTTCTGCTGCTTGACAAAGCCTCCACTACACATTAATTGTCTGATTGGTGTGTACTATACATGGATGGCTGTGGGTTGTCTTTTTTCTCTTTTTTTTAGTGGTTTTGGTAATATTTTGATCAGATGCGATCATCAGGGAGAGGGCTCAGTCGACAAATCCAATATGCAAGCCGAGATACAGCACACGGATTTGTGGTCGTCCCGCTCCGCGGCCGCTGCTGGCGCATATTTTGTTCAACAGAATGTGTCTCGTATACAAAGCGCTAATGCTAATTTATTACTGCATCCATATGAGTAGGATATACCTACCACTGTTGTAGACCTACATGCACTCGGCTCTGGTGCGATCTGCAGTATAGGACAGGCTGTGGCTGATGGAGAGGGTACGTGCTCTGCTTTGGGAAAATGTCTCATTGTACGAATGTCAAGTGCTTTTACCGTCATTTGGATTCGTTTTGGCAGTTAGATATGCATATGGATTGGGAAAATTACCACCGCCATGGTGAATATATTTCACAGCGAGACACTGGGCCGTGTAAAGTTGCAAATGACATTTGTTTGGCACACGCGATTTATAATCAAGAAATTGAAAATTATCTACCTACTGATGCTGGTGTATAGTGTGATGACGTTTTTGATTTTTAGGACGCACGCGTTTAGTTATATATTTGGAACAGAAACAGCGCCTTTTCCTAAGAGACCCACGAAGCAAAGCACATAAATGGGAGAAATTTAAGTCGCCAGGTTGACATCCCTGTTTAGTTTATTTTAAAATTGATGACCATGAAACTTGTTTCTTACTTATTGAGGTGAGATTGTGGTCGAGGGTTCACATTGTCACTTGAAAAGCAGGAGTTAAGGCTTGAAAAACTTTAGGCGAAAAGTTGAATTTGAAATAGAGGCTTAGACTCTCAAGAAATAAGATATCGACTTTAAATCGTAATGCCGGATGTTCTATACTGGTAGGTTTAAGGAAGACTCTGTCAGCAACATGTTAGCAGGGATTAAATAAAGAATAGCTGGCGCCAATCATTGTTTCTGAGAAGGCAGTTGGGCAATTGACTAGAGCCCAATCTCGAAAAAAAAAATTCTGCATAACACCTTGAACGCCCTGGTCCTATTTTTTGCCGAGAGGCTTAGACTCCACCTTAAGCGGACAAAGACATATCGTCGGTTGCTATAGAATGCTGTCAAGAACTTTATAAACAATATAAGGAAAATATTGTTCGAAAATTGTTGGGGTGCACTTGTATATTAACGGGCTTTAGAGAAGGCGATCCAACGACGAACTTTAAAAATTGTTCATCGAAGTTAAAAAAAAAACTACGCATTAGTCGTCTGCGATTTCAGGGGCATTACAATAGAGCGTATGGAACGAAGGCGTAAGAACGTCAAAAACAAAATCCTCCCTAACTTAATATATTTAAATAGTTTATGAATTCACTCTTCTCTTTTTTTAACTATTTGAATATATTAAAACACGTAAATAAATAAGAAAATCCTCATCTTGGGTGGTGCGTATAGAAAAATAATGTGACCTAAATCGACTGGGAGTGCGCAACTAGATATCTAAGAGCCAGAAGAAGAATAAGAACTACTGCCCCTCGAGCAGTATTCATTGTACTCAGTGATGGCTTCTTTTTTTTGCCCCATTTTGGGGGAAATTTTTGAAAATGTCTTTTTTCCCCATTTCGATTAAATTGAAGAAAAATAAAGATGTAGTAGTGCAGTTGTAGTGGTGTAGTACTCGACGAGAGACGAGTTGGCTGTCGCTGATGCGTCGTGCGCCGCTTCCCCTCTTACACGCTGCAGAGGCGCGAATTTGAATGCCCTTGGGCTCTTTACATAAAAAAAATCGAAACAAACGATGGCGAAATTATTGAAGAAGTTGAATTTAAATAACATGTTTTGTTTTTTTTTTTTTTTAATTCCGCAGATTGCTAAACTTTTTACTAAACTTTTTTAAAAATTAATAAAATTAATACAAACCATAATATCGGCATATCGCATAGGTACTGTTATTAAAATAATGAAAAAGAAAACGAATTTCGAAAAGAAAATTAATTTTATTAAACAAAATAAATGTCTTTATGTTAAAAAATAGAGTTCTTCATTTTAATAAAACATAAACATAATTTTTATATAAATTCGGAAAAGAATAAACTAATACAGTTTTATGTTTGAAGCTATTGCTTTTAATAGACCAACATCGGAATAGTCACTTTGTTTTTTAAGAATATTCTTAATTCTATTATCTTTGTCTAAATACTTCCTTTTTTTTGGTGGAATTGAATCTCCTCTTGATATTTTTTCGATGACAGCTTCAACATTTTTCATTTATTTTTTTAATTCAAATATAAGCTTAAATACCCGGATGTTTGATGCACCTATTATATTATTAATGTGCCTATGAAATGCCTCAGCATAGTTTTGAGTAGTTGGCATATTCAACTCAAGCTGGCTGAAAATGCTCCAAAATAATGGAAGGTAGGTCGGCGGTTTTTTATCTCTGCCGTTAACATAGTATAGATCAAACCAGTCAATAATTGGCTGTGCTTCAGGTGGCATTTCCTCCTTTAGTTTATTAAAGGCTGAAGAAATCCGATCTGGAGGCAAAAAAGAGAGTGCGCCTATCTGCCGAATTTTCAAGGAAAATTCCGGTTCAGAGCCATACTTTCTTTGCAAGCCACATTTTTGTATTTGGCGATATATCGATTGAAAAAGGTGGAAACTACACCCTTTTGGTACACAATCTACAAAACAATTTCTAATGCTATTTATTGCAGCTTTTTCGAAGTCCATGACACAAAGTTTTGGATTCAATGTAACTCCGTGTTTTAAAGCATAATTATTTAGACTTTGAAACAACAGGTCGTACAATTGTGTTTTTTCCAGTCATAAGCGCATAAACCATTGGGTAAACTTTGAAAGTGTCATCAACATTACAATGAATGGTATACAGTTGATAAAACAATGTAGGTACGATCTTAAACGTCCCATCCATCATCCATATATCACTCTTCTCTAAACGCCTTACATTTTCTTTATTCGTCATTAGAATAATTCTATCTTTACCTTTTAAAATGTCCTCTACAATAAAAAGCTGCTCATCTAAATATTTAATATCATCGGGAAAAATAAAATCTATCGTACTCGGCTCAACTAATGGCTGTACAGCTTTCTTCCTCTCCCTTTTTATTTGCTGTTGAAGTGCTGATTTCGAAGGTAGATTAGCGCTTACTTCGCGACTGCAACTTGCTATGGTGTCTTGAATGATTTTGCTGCTCCTGTCTGCACTTCTTTTAGCACACTGTTTTATTTTCGTTAAAACATCTGCGACCGGCTTTCGTAAAGCATTTGGTTCGTGATTATGTACTCCAATCAATGAGTATATAACATGATTTGCTTCTTCTTTTACTGTATATAAACTCACTTTACAATTATAGCTTTTATTTTTTCTTAGTTCACAACACCACTTATATTTTTGTTCATTAACGTTAACAAAATCAAAAGAAAATCCATTATAATTTAGTTTTTCTTTTCCTCTTATTGATTTAAATACATTACATATTGAATTTTTATTCATTTTAATATTTTTTTTAAAATCTTGACGCGCACGGCTACAACTGCACTAAAGACAAAATGACCACGCTCCAAAACAATAGATTCTAATAAAATAAAATGCGAAGTATGTATACCGTTAGTGAGATAACGTTGACCTAAATAACTCATCGCACTTTTAACGAAAATGCAAAATGAGTAAAAAGAAAGAGTAAGAAATGCGAAATTATTGTAGGGCGAATTCATAGCAAAACAAAGTAAAACAAAAACAAAATACAGTTTTACGAAGTAAACAAAAATATTTGTAAGAAAAGCGAAATAACAAAATGCGAAGTAAAAAAAACAAAACAATAGGCACCCCTATCTGTGGTATACCCGAGTGTGCGGGGGTCGACAAGGCCGTCAATAAATACGTTTTTCTAGCTAGTGCTGTCTTTGATTAACTGTAGTTCAATTTGAACACTTCAAGTTGGATGTTGGATGGTTGGATTAAGACGAACTCTTTCGCTACTACAAGTGGTTGAAATCGACATCCATAGAAGTCAACTAGCCATCTTAGATAAAATATTTCCAATTTATAGCTTGTAGGGTTCACTGGTAGATAATTCCACATTTTGTTTGCGTTTCAACGCGACCAAATGTATACCTTGGCCTTTGCTAAGGTCAATGCTTCATCGCCATGTATAGTATAAGACTGGAATGATGACGGACTAGTATGTGGAGTCTGCTCAGTTCGCTTGATCTATATAGGTATAATGATATATCGTTTTCAGGTGCTCTAGCCCTCTAGCAGATTCGACGTTATTCGATGTTATTTCTTACAATCTACCTCGAAGTTTGCAGCTGTCTATTGTGATTATGTCGTTCTGTCTGATTCTGTTGTTGGGTGTATCTTCTTATGTAAGTATCCACTTGGCTTCAGCCTTTTTAACAGCTAAACCCTCTTTAGGAGCTTCTGTTTCCCACCTGGTAAGCCAGCTGGCTGTGTTTAAGAAAGTTTGTCAATATAGTCGGCGTGTGCAAGCAAGTAAGAGAACAGAATTCTGAAAATAGGTTCTGGACCAGTTTTTCAACACCATATGCCCTGTTTTAATCGAAGTCCATCATAAAAGGTATTGGAAAGGTGGAGAATAACTCTGTTCCGTCGCGATTTAAATAAAACAATAAATAATATAAAACACCCCACATTTATTGGCCTCTGTTTCCTCGAGACTAAGAACACGTCTCTCTCGCTTCGCAGTCTCTTTTATAATATTTACAAGGCACTCGAATAGCTTTTGTTGCCATTCGTAATAAACTCCATTGACATCTGAACCTCAGGAGATTTTGACCCTTAAGTGACTTCAATGAGTAAGTTTCGCACGATTTAGTCTTGAACATTGTTTTATATGATTTTCAGTGTGAATTTGATGTGTCCCTAGTCATCCTGCCTTTCTAAGCCTTCTACAACTATCTCTTAGCCACCTGACTACAGCTGCAACTGCTACATTCCGTTTCAACTTTCATCAGCATCTACAAAGAACAGCAATAAACCAAAAGCCTCCTGCGCAAACACCATTATTCCCTTTCATACTAAAATTGGAGTCCAATTTTCCACCGGTTTATCCAGCACAACAATGCGCCAAACCGGCCAGGACAATAACACACACGCACCCAACCAATTACATAAATTTATTTCAACAAAAGCAATTATATGGCCGCCTTCATTGCGCCCGATGCCGAGAGATGCTTGCATTCACTTAGAAGATTTCATCTGTAGAAAAAAAGGCGCGCATGCCCACCTTACTAACCGCGCAATTGCATACATTTTGTGCATCAAGCGTCAAACACCATGTAGGCAGACGGCAGACAGTTTAATCACACACAAAAGGACATAGGCGCGATAAAAATCATCCGCTTGTACATTATTCTGCGTAATTGTGTGTCAACGATTTTCCACATCATTGTGGGAAACTTTATTTCCTGGGCTATGAGTATGTGTGTGTACATATGAAGTGGTGGTCCATCAAGAGATTTTCGTCGTCTCTTCGAAAAATTAAGGTGCTACCGCATAGCAATTGTAATTTCTATGTTAATTTTGTCGGAAGGAGCAAGAAGGCTTGTTTATTTGGTAAGATGGTATCGGGGTAAAGGTATCTTCGATGGAAAGTTTTCATTACTCTCCGTAGTGAATGCGGAAGTTCATGTATAGGGGCAGGGGGACACACGAATGAGTACAAGACGTAGGTGGAACAAGACTGAGTGTGAAGTCTGGGGAAGTCGTTTCCATTTTAGATCGTGCTGTACGATTTTGCAAACCTTTGCCGTTGTGGATTCCATGCAACATAATATCAGTGTTCAAAAAGTGCTATTCATTTAAATCCTGATTTGGCAAACTCTGTACACTTTGAAGCCAACCATATCCAACCAGCTGAGTGTCAGCTTTATTGCCACTTCATTGAGCCAACATTACCATCAATGGAGGGCTTTCTTTCATAGACCCTTTTGTGTAATCACTGCCACTCTCTCTCTTTCTTTGTCTGTGTCTATGACAAAAACCAATAAAGAATACTTAGCGCAACATCATCGGTCCACTTATCCAGCATCCATGCTCTAGAGCTCTTCTCTAATTCGAATTAATGGCCTCCTCCTCAAAGGTATATTACACATTTGAATAACTGAACCAGAGGGGAGACCGCCAAAGCAACAGAATGACATCTTGATTGTTCAAGCGAGATATTGTGATACACCTGAAGGCATTTATCTCATTTATCAAACTCCATTGTTCATCTGCGCGTCATTAGAATGCCTTGGTGGCTTTTATGCTCGAGAGTGAGACATTGAGTTGGAGTGGCATGGGGTCGTATCGCGCTTTGAAATTCTTAACAACCAAAAACAAAAAAAAAATATATATATTCCAACAATATATCCCACACGCTCCTTGAGGAAGTCATCATCGTTAGGGACTTGTATATGTATAATTGTATAGGTACCCTATGTCTTACCCCTGGATGTGAGACGTTTATTTATTTTGAGGTAGTCGAGAGGATCACCTTTTTTTCATGGTTGGTATTCAACATTTTTATTGAGGCTCTCGCTCTAAGTGATCCTGTTTTCTTCGAGAGTGTGTATCTATTTGGATTAACAGCGAGAGCATGCGAGGTACCCCCCGGGGGAAGCGAAGCTGGCACTCGATTGCGTTCGGAATAATACGAGATTAATAGTTCAACACTGACGGAAGAATGCATCTCATCACACCTCGGCCATTGTGGAGGTGGCTGTAAAAACAACAGCAGACGGTCGAGGGTTCGGGTTTTCGGTTCTGCCGCAGCCAAAGTGTCTGCGATCATTCGAGACATTGTGGCACCAAAAGAGTGTAGGTACGTATACTTCTTACCACTTACCAGATATGTATGCCGATGGGATCGCATTTAAAAGCGATCTGAACTCTGAAGCGTGTGGCGTAGCATTGTTGCTTTTTTGACTGGTATAAGAAGATCTTATGACGGATTTGAGAAAGTAAGCAGCTGAGAAGTTTAGTGTTTGCTGATGTAAAAATGGTATTGCACAATTTTTGCGGACCAGCGAATATGGTTCACAGCATATTTTGGTTCCTATTATAATGGACCTAAGTATTTAAATAATTTTTAGCCCAGTCGAGCAGTGGCTAGTGTGCTGGACTACTGAACGAGAGGTCTCAGGTTTAAGCCCCCGCAAAATAAACAAAATTACACCTTTTGCACTGTGATCGGCACGTGGGAATGTTTGAAAATTTGTTTGAAATCTCCGAGAGAAAGCTACTCAATTATGCCGTTTGGCAGTATCAAATTGTGCAGCGACGCTTCGTATGCACGCATAGAAGGACGAGAGCAGCTCGTCAGATCTACGAGCAAAAAAGGAGGGAAGAACATCGGCTTCTCCGGAGAAAAAAGAGAGAGCATGAGAAGCGCGCGATCGAGGATATAGAGAGGTGTTACTCCAGGAACAATGTTCGGAAGTTTTACCAAAAGGTAAAAAGAACGTGTCATGCCAACAAGACCCGAACGGAGACCTGTAGAGACGAACAAGGAAACCTTGTAGTAGAGTCACAGTCGGTGCTGAGGACATGGAAAAACCATTTCTGCAGACTGTTAAACGGCGAAGACGAAACAAATTCCGCTGTTAGGCAGAACGAACCATTCAACCTAGACGATGACAGCCAAGATTTCCGTCCACCTGACCAAAATGAAGTGAGGATAGCAATATCTAAGCTTAAATCCAACAAGGCTGCTGGTCCAGACGGCTTACCTGCCGAGCTCTTCAAGGCAGCCGGAGATGACTTGGTAGAGTGCATACACCAACTCATCTCCAAGATTTGGTCAGACGAAAGTATGCCTGATGAATGGAACCTCAGCATCGTTTGCCCGATCCACAAGAAGGGAGACTCTCTGAACTGCGCCAACTATAGAGGCATCAGTCTCCTGAACACTGCGTATAAGATCATGTCTGCTGTACTGTGTGAACGCCTGAAACCATTCGTCAGCGATCTGATAGGTCCCTATCAGTGCGGTTTTAGGCCCGGTAAGTCCACGACCGATCAAATATTCACACTACGGCAGATCCTGGAAAAAACCCAAGAATACCAGATCGATACTCACCATCTTTTTATCGATTTTAAGGCCGCATATGACAGCGTTTATAGAGACGAGCTATATAGAGCCATGTCTAGTTTTGGCATCCCTGCCAAACTTGTCAGATTGTGCAGAATGACGATAGAGAACGCTCGCTGCTCCGTAAAGGTCGGAAACAATCTCACCGAGACCTTTGATGTCAAAAAAGGATTCAGACAAGGCGACGCGCTGTCATGTGACTTCTTCAACATCATTCTTGAGAAAATGTGCAAAACTCACAAGCCAACACCATAGGCACAATTTTCCAAAAGTCTGTGCAACTACTTGCATACACTGACGACATTGACAATGTTGGCAGAACACAGCGAGCTGTTACTGGAGCGTTTGCTTGTATTAGTACAGAAGCGGCAAAAATGGGTTTAGTGGTGAATGAGGGTAAAACAAAATATATGCTGTCAACAAGAAGGGACACACAACATCGACGAATCGGACAGAACGTCACGATAGACAGCTATAACTTTGGGGTAGTTAGGGACTTTGTCTACCTCGGATCCGCTATAAACTCTGATAACGACATCACATCAGAAATCAAACGAAGAATCACACTTGCCAACCGCTGTTTCTTTGGCCTAAGACGGCAACTGATAAGTAAGGCCTTGTCGAGAAATACTAAGGAAACTCTGTATAAGACCCTCATCATCCCAGTCCTGCTTTATGGTGCAGAAGCATGGGCGCTATCAAAGGCGGATGAAGATCTCCTTGGTCGTTTCGAACGCAAAATTCTTCGAGTGATTTTTGGTCCCGTTTGCGTTGACGGGCTTTGGAGGAGAAGATTTAACAGCGAACTCTACGAGCTGTACAGCGACATCGACCTAGTCAGAAAAGTACGCATCAGTCGTCTAAGATGGCGGGGACATGTAGAGCGAATGGACACCAACGCTCCGGCCCGAAGAGTCTTCGATTCTAACCCGGAGGGACAACGCAGTAGAGGAAGACCTCGCCTTAGGTGGCGCGCGCAAGTGGAAGGGGACCTCAACCAAACCAACTTGGAGTGCGCAACTGGAGGCAGTTAGCCAAAGATCGCGCTAACTGGAGAGGCGTATTGGTTGAGGCCCAGGTCCACCCCGGACTGTAGCACCACCTAAGTAAGTAAGTAAGTATCAAATTGTAGGTCCTTTTAATTCGATCCGAAAATCCGAAGTCATACAAATGGTGCTTGGCCTATGGACAGTACAAACCTGTTGTGCAAACTATTTCCATATTTTTGTTATTAAACCTTCATTCTTATTTCAGTATATAGTTTAAAGGTTATAATATATGAAATGGCGTCATTGGGTTTACTACGATAACTTGAAAAAAAAAAAAAAAAAATCTCGAAAGCTAAAATCTCGAATGCAAAAATTTCGAAAAAAAAATCTCGAAAGAAAAAATCTAGAAACCATAATCTCGAATAACAAAAATCTCGAAAAAAAATCTTGAATTAATATAAATTTGTGAGACAATGGTAACAATTTGCGCGCGCAAAATGTTACCATTGTCTCAACAATTTATGTGATTTTTTTTTTTACATTCGTAATTTTTGCGTTCGAGATTACGTCATGATCCCGGCGTCATTCCTAGTGTTACCCAACGTCAGGCTTTTAAGGTCTCTTTCCGGCTCAGGCCAGCCCTCATGCTTTGTCAGGCTTTTTCATTATTATTATTATTTTTTTTTTTTCTTTAAATGGTCAACTGCCCTAACATTGACCGGACCCCTAACATTGACCAAAAACAGGAAAATATTACTAAACGCTGTGGTGGGTAGTTAATTTATAATTTCTATATAATTTTTTGTTTTTCGTATTAAGCTATTTGTTACTAGATGGCATATTATATGTTGAGGGGAAATTGTTAATGGATTAACGTTTTCGCGGGAACTTTTCAAGTGCTCCTAAAATTGTGTGATTTTGAGTGGTGCAAACTTTTGTCTGTTGTACCGAAACTACTGCTTGTATAGCAAAATAATTGTTAAAGGGAGTAGCTCAACATTTTTTATAATGAAAACAATTTTTGTTTGTCTATTAAAATACTAGAAAATTATAAATAATAAGGTTTTTGAAAAAGCTATTCGAATATTTATCATATTGCCTAACATTGACCGACTGGATCCTAACATTGACCACTGTTTCTTTTGATCATTTTCTAACAATTAGGTATCAATCTTTAAATGTTTTACAATATTTTTTACCCTAAACACTAAACACTTCAAACTAGTTCTTCGTAATTTAATTTAATTCTAGTGTAATATTATTGTAAATAAAAGGTACAAACTAAGTTTCTTTTAATTTTATTTATTTATAAGTATTAAAATATTTACATTTAAAAAAATATATAGGTAGGTATATTAAATATTCAGTAAAAGAAAATAGAGTTAAAATCTAATGTTTGAGAAAAAAAAAGATTATATAAAAAAATACTTGAAAAATCGTTATTGCTAGTACAATTTCATCACTGGTCAATGTTAGGAATTCGATGACCTAACATTGACCACCCACTTTTTCCTATATAGATCGAAAAGGAATCAAACAAATTAAGTAAATCTTTTCTTTTTTAAAACAGAACTATAGTCCCCATAATCTAATAGTCGAAAGTTGTGGATATCTTTAAACAGAGCTGTTAAATTCAACGTCAAAGTTCAAAACTGGTCAATGTTAGGGCAGTTGACGTGTAGATTTAATTTTAATGAAAAATCTTCATAAAAGTTAAATTGTTGCTAAATGCTTCCAAATATGGATGCAACTAGATTATTTTGAAGGTTTTCTTTTATCTTCGTTCAGTGAAAGAGACAATACCTATAATATACTATTTACGAAGTGATAGCAGTTATATGCGGCCATTCAATTCCCAATGCGACCTATTCTGGACTCTGGAAAGGTTGGATTTTTATGTCAACATTTTTTTATTGGTTCCATTAAGAAGCTCTACAAGTAGCTTTGTCAGTATGAAACGGAGAAATACGATGGAGTTTTTGTGATTTAAACTCAAACATCCATGTTTGCTCCGGGATTTAATTATCCATTCAACGACAGACAGTGTGAAGAAGCAGATACCTAGTTGTCGTGTGGTTGACAATTAGACTGGCAGAAAACATTTTATCACTGCAAATATGATTGCCATTTAACATTTTTTTTTTTTTTTTCGTTGACGGGACTTATTTTTTTCTGTCTTTGTACCATTGAAGAAGAAACGAGAATCTGAGACAATACTGAGACCCCTAACATCGGCTGATTATCCGTTACTTAGCTTACAAGCTATATTTTTATGGGGTTGCACATACTAAGTGGGTTAGTATTGCTACTTAGAAATTCGTATTGACAAATGTCACGTAACTTCAAAAATTCCGGCTCACCAACACACTCGCACTGTGGATAGTATTTTTTTAGGGAATAAAGTGTACCTACTTTAGCTTTAAATGAACAATGTAGGATGTTGAAGAACATTTTGAGCAATTTTTCTTCAGTTATTTAAACAAAATTTACTCATGAAATCGAAGTTAATGATATTCAAAAGCGGAAAATATACAACCATGTTTGGCCTCATAAAACTAACCAATAGCATTCATTACGGGAAGGTCATGTATAGATGTGTCAATATGAGCATGTAGCTATATAGCAATGGCAACGCAATTAAAAATGTCTCTTAGGGCTTTTTAAAGCTTGTGGTTTTCTACAAACACTAATACTATTCACATAGAAAATAGAGGGCGCTGAATAACATTGGTTCCTGAATATATCGCCAAGCCAAATGGCCAACTTCGATTGCAAATCCATCAAACATATTCGGTATAACTTCAGAAAATCCTCACTCTATAACAAACAAAACACTATAAGGACATGTCCCGCAACAAACAATCACAGCCAATCAATACTTCATTACATGCGATTTGAAAAATGCTCAACCGATGAACACGAATGCAAATCCACTCAAAGAGGGCATGTTTTTTGTACACCATTGCTAACATCTAATCAAATTTAAATTGCATTCGCTTCACTACCACCATTGTTGTCCGTTCGATGCCATGCTATCCATATGCAAAATACAATATCGATCATTCCTTTTGACACTGACATCTGTGAAATTGCAATAACACGACTGAACCTCACACCGGCATAGGCATTAGGCATATATGCGATTTTGGGAAATGCAAAATTAAAAATCTTCTCATCGTCTGACAAATGCAAAATAAAGGATCTGGCCGAGGATAAAGAAACTATAACAACATCCAAAGGTGACTTCGTTTCCATGCCAAAGGATTCAAATTGATTTTGCACAATATCGAGGAAATATTGTATTTTCTTTGATATTGTGCAGAATAACAATCGAACAAAAGGAAACCCAAAAGGGATCAGTCGACAATAGGAAAACAGTTCCCATCGCTGGCGCTAGATGCAGCGATCGCGTAACAGATCCTAGCCAATATCGTGATTGTGACATTTTTTCCAGTGCGCGTGTAAATTGGGGTGCGCATCTTGTCTTCGTTATACAGTTGCGCATCGCAATTTTCTCTCTATGCAATAGAAGGAGATTGTGTCCTTGCCCGAGTTTTGGTTATTTATGCGAATTAAATTGATGGTAAGGAAATGATGTCTCTGTATAGGGTTGAGCCTGCATGAATATTTTTATAATTCAATCGGAAAGAGTGCGTATCCTGTATAAAGATTCAATTAAAAATAATCCTTCGTGTTATCCCATCGGTTTATTGAGTGTAAGGGAATAAAAACGCGCGCATAATAATTTTCTTAGAGAGGGTACGGAGTGGGGTGTTAGACTCTCGAATGATCTCGATGTTAGGATTTTTCTAAACACCCTGTAACTCAGAAACTGAAATTTTATTGCACCAAACTAAGTTTTGTTTTATAATTTCAACTCTTCTCAAAAAGCTATAAGGTCTATAGTAATTTTGAAGCCCGTTCTGTCGAAGTTAGGAGATGCTACGTATATATGAGATTCTCCGCTTCCGCCTTTTACTCAAAGGCGCCTAAAGAGCCATTGGAAAATTGCATCATGTTTAGTCTGCAAGGATATTAGGGTGACTGATCACAGTTCGTTGTAGCTTTTTTTGTAAACTTTGCTCAATGGAATATTGATGATTGTAAGTTTTAGTACCAGCTTACAGACTTACAGATATCTCTTCCTTCACATAATTTTATACTCGTACCTAAGGCTGACAAATTGTGCCTCAAATCCCAAATTATTTTGACCAATAAACCTGACAAACTGTCTCTAAGGGTCGTCGAAAAATAGTAGACCAATGTGTATACAAAGATCCTTTCCATTTGGTCTCAAGCATTCCTGTATTACATATTAGAAAAGATTAATAAGAATGCACTCTGTCCCTTTCTAAGCAATTCTGACCTTTCAATTAATGGCCAACATAAAAAAAAATAAGCAAAATAAGTACTACCCGTTAGTGAGCAGAAGAACTACGTCTACCGAACTTGGACTAAGATCTGCAACAATTTAACAGTTGAAATAGAATTCTACATCACATTATACAGATTGGCTATGAAGACATGGCCTTTTTGTTTTGTACAGAATTAGATATTTATACACTCATCAATTAGGGGCATTTAAGTGACGGCAAACCTTCGCAATTAATATCTATTGACAGCGAGATTGCTTTGCCTCACACTTGCTTGCTTGAGCCTGAAATATAATACTGATCTGTGCTGAGACTGAGTCGGCAATAAGATGGCCGACAAGCTTTTAATCTTCTGCTGCTGTAAAAGGTCATTGCCGAACACTTTAGTCTGCCAAAAGCTTAAAAGCTGCTAAAAAGTCTCAAAAAAGTCAAACAAACTAGTGGCAGCTTATACTAACCAACTGAATATTCACTACGAAGTCCATGGCCTAAATAAGTCCGATCTTATGTTTTTATCTAATGCCTTGTAAGTAAGAAGAAACAACCAAGCGATATGGTTTATTTTTTGGGCAAACATAACTGGCCAGGGATAAGCTACCGGTTCGAAAGCGAAAACCTAAATTATTAATTATTTATGCTTAGCTTTGATCTAAGCTAAGATACAAACTTGGGGTAAATGGTTTTAATTAAAAAAATGCAAAATTTATTTTCTTTACTTACTTATACTTAGATGAAGATACAGTCCGGGTTGGATCCAAATATTTGGCTAAATTTCTCCAGTTGAAGCACCCTTCCACTTGTGCACATTACTTAAGGTACAGTATTACCTACTCTACTGCGTTGTCCCTCCAGGTAAGAGTCCAATGCCTCTTTTGTAAACTTAAACTTTGCAAAGCTTATTTGTGTATGACTTTGAACGTTGCTTAATACTATATGGTTGACTTTATGACGGTTTTCCACACGTGATACGTCTGTACAATCGACGATGCTTTAAAAACAAACAAAAGTAGGTAGTTGTAATTGAACATTGTTTTTAGAAATTTTTCACAAGTAAATATATTGCTTAAGCTACTATCAGATGGTTTGTAGATATACACAAATTTCATTTGAATATCGCATACACTGATTTTATACAAATTCATACACTAATGCCATTTATATATTCAACAAACATTTGTGGTTCAGACGGTTTGTGTATTTTCAGAAAAATACACAAATTTCATTTGCTTAATCCCATACACAAACACGGCATCTACAAATTATTTTGTGTATACACTACAGATTTGTGGTTCAGACGGTTTGTAAATTTCTATACAAATGGAATTTATGTATATGTTTATCAAACTGGTTTTTATTTTCCTGTGTTGATTTTGACGTATATATCAAATCAAAAAATTAAATAAATAAATATTCGTTAAATGAGAGTTAAAAAATGTGCCTCAATTACTTTGGCTGCGTATTTACCGTTGGTACCGACAAGGAAGACGAAAGCCAACAAAATGTCGTCGTGTTATCACGCAAGCATCGTTCGTGTTGGAGAAAAAATTGACTCGGCCACCGCGAGACAGACGGCTTTTAAGAATTGTGTGCCGAAAAGCCGCAATTGTATCAGAATTTTGTCCGAATGGCTGCAGTTCAGTTCAATCATTTGCTTCAATTGGTAACGCCGTACATTCAAAAGGCCGATACAGTTATGCGCACTCCTGCATCTGTGCGACTGATATTGACGCTGCGCTTTCTGGCCTCTGGGGAGAGTTTCCGATCGCTACAGAAGCTGTGGCAATTTCCCAACTGCATCGGCACTGTCGAGGGCAAGCACGTCGTTATGGTGGCACCATAGCCAAGCAGCTCTCAAAGCTCTTGACTCATCTGTCATCAAATCCGAACTTTCTAAGAAAAACCTAGTCATTCTCCACTGGATTCCAGCCCATAGAGGATTTGAGGGTAACGAATCGGCTAACTTACTGGCTGAAATTGGAGCAACCACACCACTCATCGGACCAGAACCATTTTGCGGAGTCAGCAAAAATCATTTCAGGAACTACATCAAGAACCTATCTCGTATAGAGTCTAACGAGATCTGGCAAAATACAGCTGGGCAGAATTGCACCAGAACATTTTTCCCCAAATTCTCCTCCAGAAAATCACTCTTCTAGATTAATTTGGATAAAAACAACCTGAGAATACTAACAGGAATAATGAGTGGCCACGGTCGCGTGAAAAAAACATCTTCAACGCATTGGCGTCTCACCGGATCCCATCTGTAGACTTTGTCTCGAGAGTGACGAATCCTCTCTGCACATAATCACAGAATGTCCGGCCCTTTTTCGTCTCAGGAAAAACATCCTAGGACCTAGGTGATGAAATCGTTAATTCAGCATCTCTTGCGAATATACACTCAGAGAAGATCCTTGTCTTCCTGACAAGGAAGAATTTACCAGGGAAGGTACGATAGGCTCCTCTAAGAAGCCGCAGTGCCAGAGCTCATTTAAAGCTCGCCCGCCCTACAATCTAATCTAATCTATGGTGGCACCACCAATTCGGGTAGCGTTTTTTATAATTATAAGGCCACGCACAGCATCGTACTAATGGGCATCGCAAACGCCGAATATAAACTGATTTACGTCGATGTTGGTCGCAACGCAAGTTCGATGGCGGCGTTTTTAACCGCTGTACTTTTGAACAAGCGATATACACCCAACAGCTTTGCTTGCCACCGCCGAAAGTACTACCCGGCCGTGAAATACCCGTTCCGTATGTTCTCGTCGCTGATGATGCATTTGCTCTGCGGCCAAACATCGTGAAGCCATATAGCCAACGGCCAACGGGGTCTCAGAATAATAATAATCTACCATAAAAAGCAATAGATTTTAAACCATATTAATTTAATTTATAAATACAAACGTATACAACTATACATATCAAAAAAGAGATATCAAAAAGAATAGTTTTGTTTATTTAACACAAAAAAAAGAGCAATACGTACTTGTGCAAACTGCAGGTTGCAGGATATTTTTATATTCAAATAAAAACCAGTATATTTTTCATATATTTCATCAACATACCTACCAAGTTCTCGTAAAGGGAATCTCATTTAATCTTTTTTTCAACTGAACTCCTAAAACCATTTGTGTATTCGCATGATGATTTGTGCATGTTCTAATTTTAGAAACACACAAATGAAATGAGGTACGCAAATAATACACAAATGCAAACAAATAAGCATAAATAAATTTGTGTACCCGATCAGACGATTTATGTTTATACACAAATTCGATTTGTATATGCTATTCACAAATGTTGCTATCAAATTTGTGGTTCAGACGGTTTATGTATATTATACATAAATTTATTCACAAATTTTGGCGTATACACAAACCGTCTGATAGTAGCTTTAGACACTAGGAAACCCAATTTTTGAAGTTCGAAAATTATGAACAAATTATTTCAATACAGGAAGTTTATGTGCCTTCCCGAGGTAGCTCATTAACCCTTTCAGTTTGGCAGGACAGGCGCGCATTTCATTGGTGACATGAACATCAGTCCTATAAATATCTTAAATGATTTTTTTAAGTTGAGGTTTTGGGCCATATTAGCGAGGAATAAGTGATGAGTATAGCATTACTATGACTTAGTTTCATTAAATCATTTTGAAAGGATAAAAACCTTTTTTGTGTGATTTATAACACCTCCTCTTTCTTCTTTTTGGTATATGCACTGAGTATGACCTTTAGAAAGCAGTCTTTTACGACAGAGGCTGTGTCAAATACTACAGAGTCAAGGAAATGATTTAAAGGAACGACTACATAGGTTCTCTTTATAGCTTGTGGGTGATGTGGCAGCCATACGTGGGTGATATCTGATATGGTACCCTAAGTTGGAGTTTTTCTTCCCACACCTGTTACAAGTAGTTAAAAAAGATGTACATGTTGAGATATGTTTGTAACAACGAGGAACCAGCACCGAGCACCGAACACTTTTCAATTTACACTTCTTTGACACGTACAATTTTTTGTTCGAATTTACTCACATTTTTTGTTTTCTTTTGTAACCAGAATTTTTAACCTGCAAATCAGGAGGATGCGTTTTCAATGTTCGTAAATTCGAGGTCGATGTGCATTAGCACTAGAAATGATTTCCATTCAGAAAATTTCCGATATTATAAAAAACACGATGTCACTGTTTATTACCATTAATATTTAAAAAAAAAAAATTCCATTACAAAATCTATGGAAAATCCATTTCTACGAATTTCCCAATTCTCCTCTATTGCAATGAAAACATTAAAAACTAAACTCACCACTTCTCCACTTAAATTTGCACTTCAATCACCGGAAGACTAAAAAAAATTAAAATACCACACTGAAAGGGAAAACACAAATAATTTGAACCATTTACTATGAATAAATAGTTGGGTAAATAATATTTCGCAAATTACCGAAAAATCCATTTGCAAATTAAAAAAATTGTATCCGTAAATAAAATATACTAAATAATTAAGTAGGTACTTAAATTCATGCAGAATTTTTGACAAATACGATCTCACTGTATATTGCGGTCTAAATAAAATAAAGAAAATGTATATGAAAATTGATTTTTACGAATTTTACAATATCCTTTTAAATTTTCTCGCCGTATGAACCTTCCTTAAGCGTAGACAAACACAACAAGGAAAAAGTAGCTCAAATCGGACGATCCGTTTTCGAGTGATGGGCGTTCTTACGTATGTAACTTTGTTTTTTATATAGTTATAGATAGATTAGTTGTCGCTCTTTAATTTAAAGGACAAAATGTACTAAATTAGTGTTAAATGACGCTTCAACGCTAGTAAAATAACAAATCAATCAATTTACTAAAGACAATCAAAACTCCATAAAGAGTCGTACAACTAGGCAAAAGCTAAAAATAAATAAAATTAAAATAGTTTTACCAAGCTGCCATTTTAAGATTTTTCATAAAGTTCGCATAAGCACTATGGTTGAAAATTATAAGCAAAGTATATGTTAACAGAAGCCATATTAAAAGATCTTTCATTTCGTGGTTTCAAGTTGGTAGCGCTGGCATTTGACACCTGTCAAACTCAGCTGTCATTTGAAGTGTCATAATATTAGTTAAATGTTTGCCATTTACGATAATGCATGACTTAACAATCGAACATAGCGTTAAAATTAACAAAACTTACTACAAAGTGGTGATTAAAACGTAGCCACTTTCCGCGCATTACGAGATGATTATGGTCGTCATAATCGACCGACTACGACTACGCAAGTAATCGGTAAAATTGTGAAGAAATTTGAAAAGTGTGGTTACTGATGTCGTAAGCCTGTGTATCATCGTAATCCAGGATCAGCCGAAAATATTGCTGCTGCAAGTGCACCTGACGATGCCAATGGGCAGACGGTTACAGTCAATTTGGAGCGATATGGTCGAATGCTAAATTGGGCTATATGTGGTTCGAACAAGACGGGGCAACAAGCCACACAACACGACCAATTATGGCTTTATTGCGTGCGAAGTTTCCTGGTCGCGTAATTTCACGTTTTGGCGAGGTCAATTGGCCACCAATATCATGCGATTTGATTCGATTTTTTTCTCTGGGTCTACGCAAATGACCGTATTTACGGGAATAATCCCCGAACTCTAAACGCATTAAAAACCAACATTACTCAAGTTATGGCCGAGATACTGCCCGAAATTGGCGAAAAAGAATCGCAACAAAAGTTGTTATTTCGTGATAGAAAAATTGTTCGATAAGTTATAACTTAGTTGTAGTATCTAACAATTAATCGAAGGGTGTTGCTGTTAGTCAGTAAAAATATGACACTTCTATGAGCACGCGCTTGCTATTCTCGTAGTGTATTTGGAAGGCTTTCACCTACCCCGGGGCAAAAAAAGTACCAAAAGAGATATAGGTCTATAGTTAGATATGCTTTCGTTGCCGCCTTTTTTAAATGCCTAGTGGAATTACCGCATCACGTTAAACTGATTGAGGAAAAGATCAATTACTGACACTTATGTTAAACACAAAACTCAACACATCTGCCACTTTTGCCAACAAATTTTTTTTAATACGCTTTTTGAAGAAAGATGCAGTGAGCTGGACGCTCTGCATAAAATAAGCCCCCTTGACGAGGGCTGAGGTTGTCACAGAGACTTTGTGCAATAAGCTTTGCTACAATATATAGGCAAACATTTCAGTTCGCTTGGTAAAGTGTTTTTACCTCAACCAGTCTCCGAATGATTATAAACAGCATTTGTGAATCAATCTACTGATCTTGCTAATGATCGCTTCTTTAAACCCGCCAACGCATGCATCAAACGTGGCTACTATTTAAATTCATATTACTCACCTATACATATCAGCGGATATCGGTTTGTGTTGCCCTTCGAAAAGGTCCATCTCAAATGGATGAACAAATTTGCCCAGTCATTAAATCCACAAAAGTCGAAAAAAGGCTCCCAATTGAAAATAAATTATTGTCAAACGACTTCGAACCAAGAGTACATTTTTGGAACATTTTTCAATCAACACAAACAAAGTCCTATTCGTCTCACCCATTTTTTTTTTTTTTTTTTTTTTGAATGAAACAGGCAATGCCCTCGAATTGGAAAAAATTCATTCAACTAAATGACTTCAACGTATAGAATCGATCCATTGATCTATTGTGCCCGTCCAACAGGATTAGTTCCCTACCCCGAAAACCGATTGTTTCGTGAATTATTTATTTTTGACAGGAAAATACAATATTTTTGATTTCATTGTCATTTTCATTGTCATTTTCACTAGGACATGATCGCATGAAGTGGTGTGGGATTGAAAATCTCCTATATAGCTAGACAAACACAATGAAGGAGAAGAGAATGTGTATCTAAACCATTAGAGAGTCGTCCTGTTGTCTACCTGAACATGGGATGCGATTCCTGCCGCCCGACTGTCTCGTCGGACTCGAATGCGGGAGTTTGTGGCGACATACTGTCTGGAAAGTCAGACGCTATTCAATGAAAATCCTTACGGCCGGTTTGGCACCCGCATATCAAATCGTTTGTATATATATGTATATGTGTTGGGTACAATGGGAAAAGAAAGGAGAACGTATAAAGTTGTACTCGAGAGGTATTGTCGATCTCAATAGAAATTCGGAACGTGAAGGTGGATTTGGTCATTCATTGGCAATCGGTTTGGAAGTACAGTCGAAGAGAATACCTCCTTGTTCGTTGGTACAATGCGGGGTAGTTTTGTTGCATTATTTGTCTTTTCAATGTGTGGCATTTATTAGGGAAGGATCGATCACCATTAGGTCGGTTTTTAAATGCGCAAACGACTTGTTGTCTTAGACAAACATACAAATTTTTACAGTTGGCTTGGGAAGTATTTTAAGAGATGCACAGAGAAAGAGTTTTCGGGATATTTATGGTCTCTGTTTTTGGTGACCTTTTTCAACTGCAAATATATCAGCTGCAAAGAGTAGCTGATACCAAACCAGTTTGAGGTACCTTGTCGGGGCTGAGAATACTCTCCATTGCGACATATAAATTTGTGGAGGAGTTCAACATTGAGTGGTAGACAAAAAAGTGTCAAAACTTAGCTGTTCAAGCTAGTATTTAAAGGAGTCTGATGATGGATTAGTGCTATAGTTCAAAAGAGCTACAACTCACATAGAAGTTAACGAAGTGCGCCGTTAATGGTTCGCCTTGTTGCAAAGGTACCTACGATTTGTTCTTGAAAAAGAATTCTAGAAAGTATTCTAACGGACTGAATCTTCAATATGTATTTTCAAGCTGGCCAATGAATACGAAAGATTCATATGCCAAATGGTCCGTGGGTAGGGGTATAAAAGGCTTTCATTGACAACCTTCTTAAATCAGCGCTATATCTTGGAAGAACTGCCAACCGCTAAAGTCTAATGGTGGAGTGCCTTTCTTATGTTGTCAGAGTTGCACTTTGGGGGCCATTTAAGTTGCACATAGTTTTCTTTTTGCACATCGAAGCTGTTTAAGACATTACAACCATTCCATTTCTATTGACATTGAAACGTTCGAGGTCAGGAGCGAACGCATGTAGGGGTTTTTGCGGTTGAGTCAAAGGCATAAGGCATAATTATGCTTTTTAGGTACAATTCCAATTCTTGAGGCATTTAGGAATCATTTTTAAAAAAAGGCAAAATATTTATTGAATTGTTTCTTACAATCGATTCATACAAATGAGATTTGAATTTAATAAATCTGGTTCATTCTTCGATCAATTAGTCGCATCACTTATTTTTATTTACAACTGTGCGTCATGCTTATTTTACTTTTCTCTATTTGACTTACTCACCAAACCCAAGCCTTGGATTTTAGAGATAAAAAAAGGTAGAATTACCTATCGATCGAGCAACATTCTGTTAACAAATTTTAATCACATTGTATTTGCAGTTTCTTTGTAAAATATTCAATTAGTATATTTTGTTTACCAAAAAGGCATATTTTTTGGGAAAAAGACATATTTTTATGTATATCTTGTTTGGGTTTAGGCATAAAAACTTTGATCCGGGTTGGCATCGTAGGTTCTTCTAACTTCGGAACAAAATTCGTATTTTTTAATTATTATCATGGCGGCAAACCAGCCGCTTCAATGTCTTTAAATTGAATAAAAATAAAATATTTGTTCCTTTGCGGTTTAATTTCATTTTCACTGGTTGGCAGCAATCTCATCATCAACAGTTACACAAAATTATTTTCAAGTATTAATGTCGTTTAAATCGTATATTGATCCAATCGTATTCTGGATAAATATGATCTTTCAAAGTTTATTTGGTTCACGTTCCCAAGTCATATGGTTGGAAGTTAATATGGGTATCTTATACCCAAGGCGGCGAAAAACTCTCATCTAAAGATCACAAAGATCTAAATAGGCTTTTCATCGCTTTTTCACAATAAAAAGGAGAAAAGGACAAACAACCATATACGCTGCAGGATGTATCAAAATACACTGTCAGCCTTTTAAATTGCATAGTTATGGTAAAGAGAAATCGGTTGAAATGGTCCTTAAGTTTCATCAAGTCAAAACCGAGCGAGGCCCCACTCTGGAGATTCGTCAGTAGGGGTATTCTGTATGCACCGCAACATAATCTGGTGCGTGCTCTCCCTGATATTCTTCTTCGAAATCTAGTGATCATTTAACTACTTCTAATAAGCAAACGATTCGGCAAAGTAACTTTTTGGTTAGTGTGTTGGATTACTAAGCGTAAGGTCCCAGGTTCGAATCCCGCAAAAGTCTAAATTCCAACTTAGAGAGGGACTTCAGTCTTTTATCACTTAGGTTAGTTTAGGTTAGGTTAACGGGTAGGTAGAGCAGAGTGAACCTTACAATATACTAGAGCTAAGTCCTCGTGCGGTTACTTGTCTCTTTAGCAATAACAAAAATAGAATGCACACCAAAAGGACACAGCTTACAACCTCCTCCCTGCTTCAAACTTCAAATATTATTTATAAACTTTAGGACTGACTATAAGCCGTTATAATACACTAAATATCATCTGCTTTTAAACAGATATGGGTTCAAAACGTAAACAAGAGTGCGACGAGATATTTTCTCCCAAGATCTAAATTTAAATTTCAAGATCTTCTTTCGCCTTCCTAACCGCTCTGTATAGAGTTTTTCAGACGGGGAAAACATAACGATTAAGATGGCCTTCCATGGATAAGTTGTTTTATTTCATTGTCGATATATAGTAAGCGTTTATTCAAGTCCTTCACAGATGGGCTTATATAGCAGCAATTTCTGCTTGCAAAGAAGATCCCCGCGACATCTTCATCTTAGATCTAACTGTATAGAGGGTTAAGGTCTATCTCGTCCTCTTTTGTAAGGAACTGTAATATTGAATCTTATTTATAAAACGAGATTGGGGCTAGGTAGCCTATAGTCATTCAATAATTCGCTGTGTTCCGTGCCTGAAAATACCTCCGATATGAGGAAGCACAAACATCCAGTTGAACCATCTCTAAATATATAAAAATAAACCAACTCAAAGATAGACTACTGCCTTCCATATCCCTTCAGCCATTAATGAAGTGCTCTTTTCACAAAAAAAACAACAACAAATATTTACTCTTTAAATCCTTGTCCGCGCACACCAAAGACCAGACTGATATACAACTTGTTAAATAAACTGAAAAAATATTTTTTCTCGGTTAATGGTAGAACAATACTCTGAAATATTTCACATGTCCACCTGGACATGGACCAGACAGACAGACAGAGAGACAGAGAGAGATAGAGACACAGTGTTTCCTCTTGGCGGGATACTAATAATCTCTAGATAGATCGATATACCTGTTCGAAAGGATCTTCTATGTTGACCGATGGGCAGGGGAACAATAAAATAAAAAAAAATTAAAAGTCAGTCTTCAGAGGAGAACAATGAACGGAAACATCCTACGCTCTCATGAGGAATTCTCACAAGCTAGACAATGGAATTAGGTAAACAATGTTAAGTCTATGTGCTTATTTTTTCACATACCCACTGCTGCAGCGGCCGGCGACAGGCTGTCTGGTCTTGTTATATATTGAGATGGGTTTTTCCTTTTAGGAGCACATAAAGGACAGGTGCTATGTTCACCGATGGGATGTTTGATTTCGTGTGTAGGAATTTAAGGTATCAATTCGGTTTCACATGGGTAAGTATTTTTCTCTCCGTTGATAAATTGCGGGATATTGATTTGTTATTGGTGTGTTAGCGTTTCATTAGGACTTTGACAGATTACATAACAGCTCTAGAGTCATTTTTTCAATAGATACCCTTTGAAGGAATAGGAATTGTTTTATTAAATAGAAAAAATAAAATTAGGTACCTAACTCAGTTGTGGTCTGGTGAGATCTTCATTTTTTCCACCCTTTGTAGTCAACAGCTTGGCAGGATTTCTATATCAATTTTGATCGTTATAGGAAGCTCTTGAAACTTTTCCCATAAACCTAGATTAGGCCCCAGTATACATATATACGTAAAACGGAATCGTACAAATTTTCTTTTGCTTTTTTTGACCACTTACACTTGATGGTTGATCTCAATCTTGGTCTTAAAATGTTGCTTATATTAATTTAAAAAAAAAATGGAAAATTATCTTTAAATTTTCTAAAATAAGAATTTATAAATTTTTCTGTACGAAAAAGTTTTTCCGATTACGGATAATAATAATTTGTTTTTTTTTTTTTTTTTTCTAGAAAATCTAAAAATAACTTGATTTTTTTTTTTTTTTGGATAAACTACAAACAACTTTGGATAAACTATAGGAGGCGCAGTGGCTTGGTGGTTAATGTGTTGGACTAACCCAAATTCCAACTTAGAGTTTTTTCCACTGCGCCATCTTTCGCGATCGTCTGACAAACATCCGAGAGTACTTACTTACTTACTTAGGTGGCGCTACAGTCCGGGGTGAACCTGGGCCTCAACCAATACGCCTCTCCAGTTAGCGCGATCTTTGGCTAACTGCCTCCAGTTGCGCACTCCAAGTTGGTTGAGGTCCCCTTCCACTTGCGCGCGCCACCTAAGGCGAGGTCTTCCTCTACTGCGTTGTACCTCCGGGTTAGAATCGAAGACTCTTCGGGCCGGAGCGTTGGTGTCCATTCGCTCTACACGTCCCAGCCATCTTAGACGACTGATGCGTACTTTTCTGACCAGGTCGATGTCGCTGTACAGCTCGTAGAGTTCGCTGTTAAATCTTCTCCTCCAAATCCCGTCAACGCAAACGGGACCAAAAATCACTCGAAGAATTTTGCGTTCGAAACGACCAAGAAGATCCTCATCCGTTTTTGCTAGGGTCCATGCTTCTGCGCCATAGAGCAGGACAGGGATGATGAGAGTCTTATATAGAATCTCCTTAGTGCTTCTTGACAAGGCCTTACTTATCAATTGCCGTCTTAGGCCAAAGAAACAGCGGTTGGCAAGTGTGATTCTTCGTTTGATTTCTGATGTGATGTCATTATCAGAGTTTATAGCGGAGCCGAGGTAGACAAAGTTCCTAACTACCTCAAAGTTATAGCTGTCTATCGTGACGTTCTGTCCGATTCTACGATGTTGTGTGTCCCTTCTTGTTGACAGCATATATTTTGTTTTACCCTCATTCACCACTAAACCCATTTTTGCCGCTTCTGTACTGATACCAGAGACAATACTATGCTGATCAGAGACAATACTGAGACCCCCAACTCACAATCCTCTTGCCGCTGGCCCCCTCAGTTTTTTTCAAATTCGCCATTTTGTTTTCCTATCGGTGTTATGTCTATTTAGAATCCGTGTGACATGTAAAAACATACAAAAAATATAAATTCAATGCTGCCAACCGCTACCAACCATGGGGGAATGTGATAGAGTTCGAGAATACCACATTTTAAGTTAACTGAATGCTATTGGTTGGATATTATAAATTAAAAAAAAAACGATTAATATAATTTGTTTAGTTAATAATGCGATCTAAATGAGATGTTTTATATACTAGAAACATATTAGGACAAATATTGTTGTGTATTTTCTGCTTTTGAATATAATTAACTTCGATTTGATGTGTACAATTTTCTTAAATAACTGAAGAAAAATTGCCCAAAATGTTTTTATTTTCATACAACCATTCAACAGTAATCATTTTTCATAAATATTTTCAGCAAAAGTGCACTAATTCCTGAAATAAAACACTATTTACACGAAACGAATAATTTCAAATTTAACTGACAAAATTCTATGAACGCTGGAAGCAACTTTGCCGACAGCGGAAGTGGGACACGCAAGGTGCGAGTGTGTTGGTGAGTGACAGTTGTCAATACGAATTTCTATGTAACAATACTTACGCACTTAGCGTGTACCACCCCATAGAAATATAGCTTGTAGGCAAGTAACGGAAAATCGGCCGAAGTTGGGGGTCTCAGTATTGTCTATGCTGATACTTGCAAACGCACCAGTGACAGCTCGCTGTGTTCTGCCAATGATGTCGATGTCGTCAGCGTATGCAAGTAGTTGCACAGACTTGTAGAAAATTGTGCCTCTGGTGTTGGCTTGCGAGTTTCGCACAATATTCTCAAGAATGATGTTGAAGAAGTCACATGACAGCGCGGCACCTTGTCTAAATCCTTTTTTGACATCAAAGGTCTCGGTGAGTTTGTTTCCGAGTTTTACGGAGCAGCGAGCGTTCTCCATCGTCATTCTGTACAATCCGACAAGTTTGGCAGGGATGCCAAAACTAGACATGGCTCTGTATAGCTCGTCTCTATAAACGCTGTCATATGCGGCCTTAAAATCGATAAAAAGATGGTGAGTATCGATCTGGTATTCTTGTGTTTTTTCCAGGGTCTGCCGTAGTGTGAATATTTGATCGGTCGTGGAATTACCGGGCCTAAAATCGCACTGATAGGGACCTATCAGATCGTTGACGAATGGTTTCAGGCGTTCACACAATACAGCAGACATGATCTTATACGTAGTGTTCAGGAGACTGATGCCTCTGTAGTTGGCGCAGTTTAGAGGGTCTCCTTTCTTGTGGATCGGGCAAACAATGCTGAGGTTCCATTCATCAGGCATACTTTCCTCTAACCAAATCTTGGAGATGAGTTGGTGTATGCACTCTACCAAGTCATCTCCGGCTGCCTTGAAGAGCTCGGCAGGTAAGCCGTCTGGACCAGCAGCTTTGTTGGATTTAAGCTTAGATATTGCTATCCTCACTTCATTTTGGTCAGGTGGACGGAAATCTTGGCTGTCATCGTCCAGGTTGAATGGCTCGTTCTGCCTGACAGCGGAATTTGTGTCGTCTTCGCCGTTTAGCAGTCTGCAGAAATGGTTTTTCCATGTCCTCAGCACCGACTGTGACTCTACTACAAGGTTTCCTTGTTCGTCTCTACAGGTCTCCGTTCGGGTCTTGTTGGCATGACTAGTTCTTTTTACCTTTTGGTAAAACTTCCGAACATTGTTCCTGGAGTAACACCTCTCTATATCCTCGATCGCGCGCTTCTCATGCTCTCTCTTTTTTCTCCGGAGAAGCAGATGTTCTTCCCTCCTTTTTTGCTCGTAGAGCTGTCGAGCTGGTCTCGTCCTTCTATGCAGCGACGCTTCGTAGGCACTTTGTTTTGCTGCATGTGCTTGCCGGCACTCTTCGTCAAACCAGGGGTTTCGAGGGGGATGGGCTGGTGAAACCGAGCACATCAGTTGCGGCGTTTTTGATGGCTTCTTGGCATCGGCGCCACTGGTCTTCGGCACTTGATGCTGGCAGCATAGGACTTCTCGAGAGGTTGAGGGATACGCGATCGGCATAGGTTCTGGCGGTTTGTTGCGTTTGTAGTCGTCCGTCGTTAAATCTCCTCACAGTATTTTCTCGTTGTTGTGGTGTCTGGGATATCCGCATCCGTACCTTGGCTACAACAAGGTAGTGGTCCGAGTCTATGTTGGCCGCTCGGAAAGTTCGAATATCTAGAATACTGGAAGAGTGCCTTGCGTCGATCGCAACGTGATCAATTTGGTTGACGGTTTGATGATCAGGTGACCGCCATGTTCCTTTGTGGATATTGAGGTGAGGAAACCGTGAGCTAGCTATGGTAACATTACGTCCCGCAGCAAAATCAATCAGCCTAAGTCCGTTTCCAGACGTGGTGTCGTGTAGGCTGTGTTTTCCGATTTCATTAAATCGGCGATTTGAAATCGTAATATTTCAGGAACTATTGCTCTTATTCTTGGTTCTCCTTTGGGGAGTAGGTAAGTACCGTGCGTTGTCATCTCTGTTGCAATGGAACTAAAGGGGAGTATGCTTCTACCTCTTTCGTTCTTAAAAGTCATCACTCTTGACTTTACTTAGTGTAGTGGATGATTACGATCCAACCAACTGCGGGGCACATCATTGACCTATACTATTGACAACGATTGGATCCTTTGTGACAGTGCCTCGCCATTCCACATTGTAATCTTGGTATCTCTACGCTTTGAATAGCACGCCCGATCTTCGTTTTCAAACTTATGGATTATACAGCTTAAGAAATAAGTACACAAAGGCTCCCTTTGGGTTTATGACGATTTCGCTAAGAGGATGTCTCCCTCTATGTGTTCTTCTTTAAGGCTAAATGTGCTTGAGTTTAACCTCCTTTGTCACGGCTCGGGTGGTTGTGGATCACCTTATACGTAAGAAATATCATACGAAGAAGATAAATCTTACTTCTGATTTAGACAACGCACGCCATACTAGGGTGTACTTTGCTTTTCCCTATTCAAGGTGAGCTGATTCATCAAGCAAAGTATGTTGGAAATTGGAAATATTTGCTACAACCCTTTTTACAGAAGTAAGAGTTTCCTTACATTCAAAACATAGATATCTCTGATGACTACTAAGTCAGACACTGTCTCTCAGTGGTTACACTCCAGAACTCTATTTAGACAGCCAAAGCAATTACTTCGGCCGTCCATTGACCGTCCAAAAGTAGGGCATGGCGTATACGGTATACCGTATACCCCGCAGTCTTCACCGTAAATATTTAATCTATCACTCGACACGAACAATCCACGTCCAACAAAGGACCCTCAACCGATGCACTAATAGACTGTAGTCCAAACAATAGGTACACACTCGATTTCGACCCAACAAAACAGCTCAAACAATCTGCAACAATTGCAGTTACACAAATGCAAACGACCGTAAAACGCTAATCTGTGTCATGAATTTTAAAATAATCAACCCAAGGGGATCTGTCTGTATAGCTGTGCTCGTACTCGTACCAGCATCCCTCTGCGAGAGCCGATATCTCTTCACGGTGATCCGCAAAAGTGCTTATACGGTGCGACCCGACCCCCCTTGTACACATCGCATACACCACTCAAGGATCAAAGATTTTGTTAGATGTTTCCACACACACACACAGCACTGGGCATATGTAACACGCGCATCAGTTTCCCCCTATAGAATCACGCAGCAGCTATCCAGAGCTACAAGGTAAAAACAACGCCAAAGGATATATCCTTAATTCGATTTTATTGTTTGTTTGTTGCAAATAAATTTACCATTTATCATTCCAGCAGTTTTTTTTTTTTTTTTTTTGTTTTTTCGTCCTCTCCACTGTGTGAACACTGAACAGAGGGATTGTGCGTGCTCGTTTGTTTTTTCGAAATTCGTTTCGCATTCACGTGTGTGTGTTTTGCTGGTCCCTTTTGTTGGATGAAAGCTATTTAGCGGAAAATGCGTACAAATTTAAATCCCGAAATTGGAAATCAAAATGAAATTCAAATGTCGGATTAAATTCCCTTACAGAGGAGATGACGAATGACGACACACCGAAGCGAAGGATCGAGTGAAAGTTTTGAAATATGATCCGGGAGGGTGTGAAATTTCATCGGAACTCACATCTGCCTGTCCCACGCGAACTGACATCTTTTCGGTGTCTCGTTCTTTATTGAATGGGTTTTCGTTGTCAAACACGGTAATTACAATAAAACAATAAACAGCCGGGATAATACACTCTAATGCTAATTACTATTCCCAGGAACTACTAGTAACCTTTGCTCAAACACAAACAAAACAAAATTCTTAAGATGTGCTGCGGCGTGATTCGGGAATTCCCCGAGCGACAGACCGAGTGCGGGCCTGCCTTCAAAAGGATTATATGAATTTGCAAAACAATAAAGGATTTACCCAGTTTGGGAGTTGGATGCGTATATTTCTGACCGGGCGACAGGCTGTCTGGCGAGAGCGTTCGACCTTCTTTAAGGATAAAAATTAATACAAACCATATGGTGGATACTCGTGTGCTGTGGGGGAAAAACCCTCTGTTTTCCGAAAGGATGTGTTCAACTGCATGTCTTGAAATGTACTTAGCGCACAACAATGACATGAGATCACTCCTTTCTGTGTTTACGGTTGTGTTTTCCATTGTGCCATTGGAATTTGTCATTTTACAGCAATTTACAGATAAAGGACGATAATATTCACATTTTTATTGTCATTTGACAATTGTTTAGATCGAGCATCAGCACCAGTAGAGATAAGATCGGATTTGCTTACACAGGGTAGCATATGGAAAGCAGTGTCCATCTGGTGACCTGAATCGGGTACGGTGTGTCCGTTTGTATGCCGAAAATTTAACTATGCCATTGTTGTCATAGCATTGTTTGTTGCGATTTGGATTATATTTTGTGTCAATAAAGACGAGGCGACTCCTTCTACTCATGAACTGTTCAACGTATGAAGTTCGCTTGTAGTTTTTTTAATTTTTAAAATTCGCCTCTTGTACAAGACTTTTAGTTTTGTGGTACATACAGCACTCAGCTAAGTACAAAATATATAAAGCAGCTTCAGAATCAGTTATAAACTGTATACAGATAAAGTGATCTTGTTTCTTACCTAGTAACGCACCAAATTACGTGCTAAATCTAGCAAGAGGGTTCCCAAAAGCCTTCCTTTTAATACTTGAACTCCATTTCAAATACATCCGAAGGGTAAGCAGTAAGCACCCTTCCCGAACACAGACTGCTGAGAAAACTTTGAGCGATGAAATTTATTGAGATTTATTAGGCAAATGCGTGGTCAGAACTCTCTAATGAGGTTAACATTAAGTGTAACTGGTCAAGAAAGTCTGAATGGAAAGGATTGCATACAGAAACTTGCACAAAACTCATAGAAAGGCATAGGACGGAACACACAAACAGAGCTCTTCAATCAATGTAACCTGAACTGCTTAAGTGCCAAACTACTTTGAAGACAGTAACTCACGCTATATGATTGGTATGGTAACAAAGTGTAGGTGCGGATTGTTCAATCTCAATGCAAGTGCATTCGAGATTCGACAGGCATTTTTAAGATCTGTAACCATGATGGTATTGAAATTATATATATCACTTTGTGTGAGTGTACCTTTATTTTTGGGCATACAGGAACACAGTTCATTGGAAGTGAAAGCCTTAACTGTGACCAGTTCCTCGAAATCCTCAACGGACAAGAATAAAGTCAACCTTACAATTTCTTAAGAAATGCTCTAAACCACCGAAACCTAATTATCAATGTATCTTAGTATATTCTTAAAAGTATAAATCCATCGCTAACTTTTTAATGAATTTATTACAGTTTCCACTTTAACCTGACAGGCAACTTCAAAAGTTGTTCACCCAGAAAAAAGCCTGTGTAAATTTAGCCTAAATCGCGGTATAAGTCTACTTAGTCCTAAGGCCATTTTGAACTTGGTAAGTTCTAAGATAACTTGCCTTATATTCCTTATAGGTAACCGGACTTTTTTAAGCCTGTGTAAAATTAACCTAGTTTTTGGTAACGATATGCCAAGTTGTCTAAGGAGTCTTACCTCAGATCTTGGATGAATTTAGCCTAACATTTTACCTTAGGAATGCATAACTTTACCTATTTTCATTTTTTTAAATGTGTAAAATCTACCTAGTTTTTGGTAAAGGTATGCCAGAATGTGTAGGCGCAGTAGCTTAATTGTTAGTGTGTTGGACTACTAAGCGAGGGGTCTAGGTTCGAATCCCGTATAAAAAAAAAAGGACGGACCCTAGGCCTAGCTTCTCACAACCATTCGTTTTGTGCGAGTTTTTCATTTTTGGAACGAATGGAAGGGATTTACAATTTTATGCCGACTCCAAATGGCTTATTGAGAAGTTCTTTCAAGACTCTCGTTATACTCTCGAATGTTTGTCAGACGATCGCGGGAGGTGGCGCAGTGGAAAAATCCCTGAGTTGGAATTTTGTTTTTTGCGGGATTCGAACCTCGAACCCTCGCTTAGTAGTCCAACACACTAACCACTAAGCCATTGCGCTCAGTAACCAATAAATAACAAATTATATGCCTTTAACTTAAGGTGGTTGATTAAGACAACCGGAGGTAACGTCACCTTAGGTTTAAGCAGAGTTACGTATGTCCTTAGGTGGATAACACTTATTTGTATCTAGGTTAAAATACCAAAGGCCCTTAGGTAATTTAACCTATTACTCATTACCTATGCCATGCATAAACTGCCCTATTTATTGGCAGATTTATGCGTGTCCAAAACATTTCATACAAAAATATTTACCTAGGGCGTTTAAGTCAATTTTACACTGTATTTTTCTCTGGGTGTTGCCATTTAATTTAATTTTAACAGAATGAAAACCAAGCCTTTTGTGGAAACTTTTTTTTAATAAAATTGTTTATCTATCTCTCTATCTTAAGGAAATTGTTAATTAATAAAAAGCCGCGTACCTCTATCTTATTCTTCTTCTTTTATTCCGGTAGCTGTTATTATCACTGACACTTTAACTCCTCCTGAAGCATAGGGCGACAAAATTGAATTCTCTATGATAAAATTGAATTCTCAATTTCTAATCGGTCTTATATTTTTACGCAACCGAGATTTTATTGTAATAGCCCTGAGCGCCTATTTTTAACTTTCTCCATTACGTAGTAAGAGAAAGATGTTGTTTTCGTACAAAATTTCGAACTTGAGATGTTAATCAATTCTGACATTGCGATGATAGACGACCTCAAAAAAGTGTGTCGCAAAATTTGTCCGTCTGTCCGTCTGTCTGTCCGTCCTTCCACAGGCCTACAGCCTAAACGGCTGCATATTCGCACGGTTTCCGTGTTACAAACTTGAAGTTATGGATCGATCTTCTAGCACTTGCACGGAATTTTTGATCAGTACAAGTTTTTTTTAAATTCTGCATGTTTTTATTGTCATTGCATTGTTTTAAATAATTCCGTTTCCCACTAATCTGCGAACATGTGCAATCAAATAGGTCCACATTGTTCAGAACTCCATTCCATATTGCCTCCAAAAGCGTCCCAATCACCTACCACCTACATTATGTATCCCCACCAACGTAGCGCACAACATTCCATCATTCAGATTCGATTGATTGAATGATTCGAAAAAGGAAATTATTATCCTTCTCCAACCAACTTCTCTGCGAATTTGCGTTTTTAATTCACTCAACGAGTCAACATACCCCAGGGAGACCACCTCTTCAAATCATACTGTAAGCCATAATAACTAATGAGTAATGACTCTCGGCAAAAACATTTCACAACCATTTTTCCACTTCTGAGTTCAATTTGTGGAAAATCATAAAAGAAATACAGCAAAAACAGACTCAGGAAAAACAACATTTCCAAAGTGCTCTCCCATAATCGATGCAACCACAGGACTCTGCGGAGAAGACTGAGAAAAATCATTTAGCACAAGTGAAACACTGAAACGTTTTCGAGTGGAAAACAATTTTTCCACATGACTTCTGTCCGATTGCATCAGAGAAAGGACCAAGAAAAACCCACGCGCAAAACTGTGCACCGCAAAAAATAAAACTTATTAAGTGCTAAAGTGGAAAACGCTGCCGTATTTCCCTTCTGTATAGGCATTCGCGAAAAAAAAACACACAATCAACTAAATCGCAATTAACTTTAGTCCTTGCTGTGCGCTGTGCAGGTAGGAATATGGTGAGGGTGATTAATTAAAATGGCAAAACTTGCACCGCGAACCGATCGACATGATACAATTATTTCCTTTCAAATGCGTTCCGTTTTGAAGGAGAGCTGCTCTTCGATTCGCCAAAGGATCTCTTTCTGACTAAGTGGAAAATTACTTTCGAAAAAGGTTTCCTTTCAAAACCGAGACAATTAGGTAAAATTCACAGTCAAACAATGAGGCCACAAGAACCCGCCCGTTTGTGCGATTGTCCGCATGGAGTAAGTTGGTGATTGTCTACTCCTTGTTTGTCACAAGAGATTTGCCAACCACCATTATGCTGAGAGGATAATTCGACGAACAATAGTTGCACACACGTTCTCGGCCAGATGTCCGAAATAGAGCAGTTCTTGGGCTACGCAAGTACGCTATACTAATCAGGGCTTACCTTTGAGTATGAAAAGGACCTCCCAAAATGACTTGGAACAAAGGATATGCGTTCGCTTTTTGTCTTTATTTTCCACGAAATGACAAAAAGATTGAATAATGAGAGCAATTCCCAGGCAATTGTTTATGAGGGTGAATAGATGTTGTTGCAAGTGTCTTTTTATAGATATAAGAAAGGCAGAGCATAGTCTTTGGTGAGCCAATTATATGTAGCGGAATGGGATATTTTATGGTATAACCTACTGCAGGACTTGCTTATGGAAAAAGGTCTTCAGCATTTGTGTACCTAGACCCGATCGGAGCAGATTTTTTACACGGTAGGTATAGTTAATAATATCAACGATTTTCTTGTTAGTATTATCAACACGAAATTTAGTCTCCGTGCTCCTGGAACTTGTAGGTGTCCTCTTTAAAAGAAAGAACAATGTCTTATGATGGTAGAAAACACTTGTTTGCTACGAGCAATATAGCTTACTGACCAAAGTGTTCTGGTTCGAACGACATCGTCTTCAATATTATCCTCTTTACAGGATTCTTGGTCTGCAATTATGTCTGCAAATCGTGTTGCTTTCAAAAACCATCCTTAAAAGATAGATGGCGACGGTCAATTAACCTTGGTCTAACAGCAAAGTAGCTTCTTCTATTTTTGAACTCCTTTGGACGTTATATTTTTTACATCTAACGCCCATTGAACCTTCACTTTCAAACAAAATTGAAAAATTACGGCTTTTGAAAAACCTTTAGTCTCTAAAAAAGTTTACAAACTTAAAAAAGTTTCCGTTTTTTACAACAATAATACGAGATCCAACTGTTGTTCACTTTTTGGGGTCTTATTTCAGTTTTGCTTTTGCGGCCTTATTTTCTGGGGTCTTATTCACGGAGCCGAAATTTTAGGTCATTTTCACTATTTAAAAAAATCCTACAAATGAATGCTTGTGTCAGAAACTAGAGCCAACGAAGCTTTATCGACCTATTGGTCTAACTACTTTTTTTTTTAAGCAGTAGGTATAATCGGTCTTAATTTTTATACGGCATTTAGGGAAATGTGATATAGGTACCTTTGCCCGAGTATCACCTCTCAGTGCTGCCCTTAGATTGGTTTATCATTTTAAAGTTTGTTAAACCGCAAGGATATGCGTCACAATGGACGGCTACAACTTAGAGGTGGTCCCGGACTTTGTCTACCTCGTTTTTTTTTTTATATATATATTCTGTTTCTTTGGACTGCAAGGGCAATAGAGTAGCAGAGCCTTATCCCAAATAACTATACTCTGTCCAAGAAAAATTGTCAGTACAGGCCTTATGGGAAGCTCTTTTTTCTACCAGTGGTGCCTGTAGTACTCTCACGGCACTCAAACACAGGATTTGCCACTGAAATAAAAACGAAACCACTGGCATTCCAAAGAGTTTTGTTGTTGTAATTTTCCTGAAATTCGCATACATCCCTCCACAACCAGTCTGCCACACAGTTGCGGGCAGAATGAGCACGATCGCTTGTGTTCGCTTGCTATTATCATCAACCAAAATAAGCAGTGTGATGTGTGAGTGACTGAAGCACATCAGAGAAGTGTTACCATTTGTCAATGTTAGCATATCATTAAGGGTTTTTCTTTGAATTTTGTCAAAGAACTTTCGGTTTTGGTGCTTTTTGGAGCTTTTTGGAGCTTTTGAGAGCGGCATATTATGTGGGGTGCTGCCATTCGGTTTTAATTTGTTTGTATTTCTGAAAGATCCAATAATATTCAGTTAAAACATATTTTTGAATGTTGTCTTTTAGAAATAATGTTTATTCGGGAGGTGTTTTAATGCATTCATTTCATTAACGCAACAAGTGATCATATATTTGCGTTGTTGAGATATTGCAATAAATTAATAGTGATTACTAAGGCAACTCAACCGGATTCATGTAAAAGCATGGTATTTTAAGGGATAAAATTTGATTAAATATTTTATTATAGAAAACTAAGTACAAATTTTCAGCCTTATTCGTTAGGGCATATTTCTGCATGTTTTGGTAGGTACAAATTCAAATTTCACTTTGAAGAGCATATTTTTCGCACTGAAATATCAAAATGATGAAGCAGGTAGACCTATACTTCTTATTTTCGGTCGTTGGGTTTTACCACATCCGGTCACTCCTCTCCACTAAGGCAAATGCCTTGAAATTTTATGATCCTTTTTTGCTACTGTTTCCGTGTAGTTTTTTAACAAATATGTAATCTAGGTAGGTATATATGTCTATATTAAAAAATGTATGTAGAGCTGCACAAGTGCAGTCCTTTTACCATCTGTTTAGTAATATGACATTGTGTCGTGGTTATATAACTTTGTATTCTATGTAATTGCCTGTTTGTGTATAAAAGGCGGAAACAATGGTTGTTATCTCAATAGCGGATAGTGCATCTAAACAAGTGGTTAACTTTATTGTGCATATGAATAAACAAAAACATGGCTACAAAGTCTTCAAAGGATCTAAGTGTAGAAAAGAAACAATAAATTGTTGATGCAGCTGAAAAATGCTATGGCCTTTTTAAAAGTAAATCGGAAGCCGTAGGAAATGCGGCTACGGTTTTTCCTGTTACGGAACAAACTGTATACAGGGCTTTAAGGGAAAAAGCAATCAAAGGCCACAATTCACCACCAAAGAAGAAAAATAATCTCGGTATCAAGAGCAAGGTGGATGATTTTGACAAATGTGCGATTAGGCGGATAGTCCATCAGTTTTTTATGAATAATGACCTTCCAATGCTAGATAAGATACTATTGGAAGTACAAAAAGTGAAAATATAACAAAACCAAGCAGATCCACTTTGCATACAATATTGCAAAAAGATCTCGGACTTAAATTCGTCAAACTTCAGCGAAAGAATTTGTTGTTGGAATTTATTTCGTTCAGCAATATTTTTATTTTAAATTGGAAGATGGTAACCCTAACAGTATTGCTCTCTGAGTTATGGCGAATTATTATACTTACTACGGCAACCCTGTGAGAGCTTTAAAAAGGGACCGATTTATATAAGTCATTGCAACCAGACTGAGAGACAAACATCCTATCTTCCCTGTACTGACAATTTTTCTTGGACAGAGTATAAGTAGGTTCTCTATAAGCCTTTGATCATCCCAGGCGCTGAGGCTTGATCTCTACGTAAAACTGACCAATTTATATCGCTTGCTTTGACAGAAAGACATTTCGTAAAATGTTCGGTCCCGTTTCCATTGGCGGGCCTTGGAGATGAAGATTTAACGAGTAGCTTTACGCGCTATACAGCGACGTCGACCTGTAGTAAGGAAGTATATGCATCTGCATTATCTAAGATCGCTAAGCCATGTCAATCGAATGCTCACCAACGCTCTAGCCCGAAGAGTATTCGGGTCTATATCGGAACGACAACACAGTATAAAAAGACCAAGAGAATACAAGTAAAAGAGACCACAACCGATTAGGAGTACATTAGCAAAAGACTGTGCTAATTGGAAAGGCTTGTTAGTTGAGGGCTTGGCTAACACCGGACTCTAGAGCCGTAAAAAAGTCAATTTCCTAAAAATACATAAAACTCTCTGTTTATAAGATAATTAGCTGACCCGGCGAACTTTGTTTCGCCCATATTCGCTAATGTAAGGAAAATAATAATACCAAATTATACATATAAACCTTCCTCTTCAATCACTCTATCTTTAAAAAAAAACCGCATCAAAATCCGTTGCGTAGTTTTAAAGATTTAAGCATACATAGGGATATAGGGACAGAGAAAGCGACTTTGTTTTATACTATGTAGTGATATTGTTGCGGTGACACTGACAGTTAGTCTTGAAGAACAGACTAGAAGTGCCATAACAAGTAGCAAAAATGGTTGATTGGAAACAGCGTTACTCCAAAGATCTGACCCACAATAAGTGATTTATTAGTCCATTTATCTTTTAAACCTCTTTACGTATATGCAGCGTAAACTCGGCACCATCGCTTCATGTAAAAAACTTCAAAAATAAAACATACCTTGCCCACAACTGCACGCGGTATAGCGTAGCGACCTGACCAACAACAACTGTACCGGTATCGGTGAGCGCCTCCCCACTGTGATAGGAATTTACAGGGCATAAATAAAAATCCACTTTAACAGAATCTTCGTAGACCCAAAGACGACGACGAAGCGGCGTTCGTACAGTATGCTGTATGAATAGCAATAAAATAAAAAAAGTATTTCATTAAATGAATCATGCAGCCGAGACAAGGCATCGACATGGCAACACCTCCTCCTCCTACAACACACTATGCACACATCAAGCAAAACACTCACTGAACACCGATCGCAGATCGCAGGTGACCCTTGCAGTTGGAGTGCCGCCGCCCGAGACCAGCAATAAATATGTCAAAAGCGTTCGACTTAAGCACCCGCGTTCAGTCACACAGACATAAAGACGCTCTTTAGCCCTGACCTAATCCATGATTTAGTTTTGTTTTAATGCGTTCATCTCTTAGTGGCCGCGACTGGCTTGATTTGATGGTGGTACGCGGTACGCCCCCGGCTCTCCAACACTCCCAACTCCAATAGATTATGAACCTAATTCTATGTCTGAAGCTGAACTGAAGCTGCACGTTGCCGTCTGCCCGGCTGGTTGTTTCAGAGCGTCTAATTGTGTTTTGCTTTTGTGTGTGTGGTGATCGTTTAGTCACGCTTTTGAGATCGTTATAAAGGGTGAATTGTTTGTGCCTGTCATCCCATATCATAATTTTGTTATTCTTTTTGATTTTTTTTTCTTAACTGGATTTTTTTTTGTTCTTTTCTTCATATTTTTTTTTAATCAGTTATCGATATCGATTTGTGTCTATTTTTAAGCACTCTATTTTCTTGTAATTAATTAAGTCCGCCCTTTGTTGGGGGGAGAGTAGGCGAAATTTACTGATGCAGTGCAGTCTGCATCTGCATTGGTGATATGTTGATATGTGGAGAGCTTGTCGTTTAATTTGAAATCTAAAAGGCTCTTTTTTTTGCGTCCTAAAAGGCTATAGTCCGAGATCTGTTTGAGGCTTAATCAAGGAGATTTAACTTTTATATACCTTATGCCTTTCAGTACCAAACTATTTTACCAAAGCTTTATTTTGGATAGCCAGTCAAAATAATGAGGGATTTTCCAGTTTTTTTCAGCCAAAAATATGCAAACTGGTAAAAAAATTGAAGGCCTTTTCAAGGAAGGTAGCTTATGTAGTTGAAAGCTACTTGCCTCGAGCCTTTAACTTCCCCGAAAGTAAAAGAGTAGCAGCGTGATATGGGTTCCTTCGATAAATTTAAAACCCACAGGTTAAGTTAGTTTTACAGGAAGATAAAAGCATTGCGGCGGTTGAATCCGAATTATCAATCACTTTCTGAAGTAGGGTTTACCACATTTACGCTTAACTGGTTGGTGAGTGGGTTGGCTTCTTCTCTATTTAAAAATTACCTATTTAAAAAAAAAAAACTAATGACCTTAGGAAGCTTCTCGTAACTAAAAGAGAGATCTCTTTCATGACAATTAACTTGTCCTTTCAGTTCAGATTTTCGTCAGTAGTTTTCAAAATCAATGAGAGGTAGTTGATGCGGAATTGTAATATAAGAAACAGATAGGTTTAGAAGCACGAAGGCCACGTATATCGCTCTCATTATATGGAGCTCAAATCCAAAACTTCGCAATACTCCTATTGATGCAACTGACATTTTATATCCTCCGACAAATTTCAATTTTCAAGCAAATTTTTAAGCAAAGTTATACTAGAAAGTGTCTTGTTTTAATATTTTTAAATCGTTTTTACAGACAACTGGGGTTTTTTGTTTTTTAAATAAACTTTTTTATTAAGCTCCTTTTTTCTTGAAATTTGGAATAACTTTCAAAAACTGAGGAATTGCACTAACAAGAGTCGGAAAGCACATTGTAGCTCTCGGTTTCAGTAACTGTTGAAAGTTTCCGGAACATCTCTTGATGAAAAAAAAGTGCGCGCTTTTTAACATTTTCCAAACCTATTTTAGATTTGGAGAACATTTTTTTTTTTTTTTTTTTTACGCTGGGAGGTGGTAATCTTCCAAAGACGAAACCGAGCCCGTACTCAGTAACAGTGTGGTGATTTCTACCCACTAACCCCTTCTCCCGTCTTCCCGTTTCCATGCGATACAACCTTCTTGGTACTTCATTGTCGCAGGGCGGGGATTAGTCAGCTTTCCAATTATAGCACCTAGTAGTTAAACCAATCAGCAATTTGTCTTTCATATTTTAAAATTCATATTCTTAGTATTTGTCCATAGAGGATTTAATACTGTTTTTGTTTTATTATTCGAGCTATGTAGCTAGTTCAAAAGGTTTTATCCTTCTTAACCTCCCAGTCATATTGCTAGTATTAAATAGTTCCTTCATTTCTGAGCTGACGTGATTGAGAAGCCTAAGTTTATGTCTATTAGCTACTTTTTTGACTTCATCTTCAATCATTTCTATTTCTAGATCTCTATGCAGATCAGCGTTTCTTATGTACCATGGTGCATTCACTATATTCCGTAGAATTTGTTTTGAAATGTTTGAATTTTCTGTAAATTTGTTTTGCATGTGCATGCCCACAGCTGGAGCCCGTAGGTCCATACTAGTTTTAGAATTTGCTTATGAAGCAGTAATTTATTGTAATTTGACAAACATGAGTATTTCCCTATAAGCCAATACATTTTACTGTAGCGCATATTTAGTTCTTCTCTTTTTTTCTTTACATGTGCTTTCCAGCGCAGTTTTGCTTCTAGTGTCATGCCTAGATATTTGGCTGTGTTTGCGTAATCTACTTCTTTATCATTTATGAATACAGGTATGTGCTGAACATTTTTATTTGTAAAATTTATATGGACCGATTTTAGGTCATTTAGTTTAATTTGCCAATTTGTTGTCCATTTTGTTATATTGTTCACTGCCTTCTGTATTTTTTTTGTCGCTACTTCGACAGTTTCTCCCACAGCAAGTACAGCAGTATCATCTGCAGTGCAAATGTTGCCACAGTTGTTTCATCACTGTTCGGCAAGTCGCTAGTAAATAAGAGATATAATACAGGACCTAATACACTTCCTTGTGGTACACCAGCTTTTATTTCTCTTAATGTGGAGTAATCATTTCCTAGTTAAATTCTAAAGAATCTCTCTAATACATAGGACTCTAAAATTTCTGAAAATTGTTTTGGCAGATGCTTTTGCAATTTATAGATCAGTCCTTTGTGCCATGCTTTGTCTAAAGCGTGTGCTATATCTAGAAATATAGTAGAGCATATCTTTTTTTCTTCAAATGCTTTTTCGATTTTATCTGTTATTCTATGCACCTGATCGATCGTGGAGTGTTCATTTCTAAAACCAAATTGATGGTTTGGGATTAGCGATTTTTCTTCGATTATTTTGTTCAGATGTTTAATCAACAACTTTTCGAGAACATTTTAATTTTTCTTTTTTCACTTGTAATTTTTTCAATTTAGTCTTTTTTTTATTTTGTTGTATTTAAATGTTTAACTTCTCTTATCTTAATTCTGATTTGTTCTTAATTTGATTTAAAATTTTTTGATAGATATAGTTTGCTTTTCTATTCTCAATATTTAATTTAATTTTTATTGCTTCTTATATTATTTATTTTTTAATTTAAATTCTATATAAATAAAATTAAATTAACACAGCTTTTAAAAATATTTTTTTTTTTACAATTGTTAGTTGGAAAAAAGCAGAATACCAACAGAGTTGTATTGCTTTAAATTTCAAAAGCAGCATTTTGTAAAGCAGAATTTCTTAAAGCAGCATTTTTGTGTGTAAGGTCAGAGTTTTACAAAGCAGAAACAAACTGTATTGCGTGACCTGACGCTTGATGATAGGTAGAACTGGTTAGCGGAAAAGAGCGAACATCAGTCAAAGTTTTATTTAAAAGTTTGAGCAAAAGTTTAGGAACCTAGCTTTGCAGTACACAGTAGCTTGTATGGTTCTAATTTCCTAGAAGAGTCATAGTCTCGAAGGTTTGTCAGAGATTCGATTGCACTGATAGACGTTTTTAAATTATTTTGGAGGAGCACTATACGGGTATGCAGAATTGGACTTGGGACGTACAGGTGCTTCTGTAAGATTTTCAGATTTTGTTATTAAATAAAAGTGTTTGGGTTCAGCTGTTATGCGATTAAAGATCGAGTGTTATAATACATCCAACTGCAACGAGAGCATTGTACTAAAATCTGTAGCAAGGGCGGAAAAGTACGCTTCACTTTTTGGAGCAATCCCAATATTTCGAAACAATTAATATCACACTGTCGGTGTTGGACGGGGTTTCTATTTATGGTCAGCATCTACGCACTACTCATCCCATCAATCATTTATATTACTACAACCCTATCAGAAGTACCTACAGTACAGGAACAAAAGAGCATATGCCACCCGTGAAAAAACCTCACCCCCTATGCGCATTCTGCAAAAGTCACTTTTTCGAGTGACATTTCATAGAATGGCAAGTTTGTTCGCTTCTCATTTTGAAAAAGTCCTTTCAGTGCATTTATTAACTTTTGCAATAAAAGCGCATACACACATGCACTCATACACACAGACCGCATTCAAATGCGGTAGACGGAGTGTAGCCGCACCTCAAGAGAGTGCTCTTCCAGCAAAGCAAATCAAGTTGTGTTTTTCATTCGACAGTCGACACAAAAAAGGTCCTTTTCATATGCAGAGTAATTCCAAAGAACCGACCACTACCACCATATAGTGGGGTATTGGGAGGCAAAAGCATAGCAACCAAGTTACACGATCAATGGCAGAGAGAAAAAAAAATCCTTTGCCATACTTGAAAACAATTACGAAATGTCAAGAGGGTTTCATGGCATTTAAAATTACAGTTATAATGTAAATTTTGTGTATTGGACCGAGCACACAGAAAGCCAGTAGTAGTAGAGTAGTGACGGCGCGCGACGCGCGGCACAGCAGCCACTCTATTATATGGAACATTTGAGTGGGCCAGAGAATGGCTGCTGCTACCCACTACTGCCAATTTATTGAATGAGCCTTTTTGCAACGAGCGAGGGCCCCTGTTGTACAGTGTACAGTGTACACTGTATGCAAGTGGTAAATGGAATGGGTAAACTCTTTTCGTCTCCCGGCCGATTGTGACTTTATCCTATTGAAGGATATTTCCTCCTTTCAATCGTGTATACATTTCTTTAACAAGTTTCTGGGCACAAATCCTTTTTATTCGCATTTAACCAAAGAACGAATGGCTGTGTGCTTGTGTGAGTTCTGTGTCGAGCCTCTCCAATTAAATGAGGTGTACATTTTGCACAATTTCTCAATGGCCGATGGAGTGCTTGTCGAAATGTTGGACGGACGGCAATTACAATTATTTTGCCTTTCTGCGGGAATATTTTTCCGCCTATAAAGGTATGAATGGTTTGTCGAGGACTTTTTCTTTTTGGCATACATTTCGCGACGAGAAACTGTCGAAATGCAATAATGCAAACAATTTGCGCAGTAAATCAAGGTATACTGGAAATGAAAGGCTTAGTAGTAGAGCCTCGCGTTTTGTGTGTGCTTTCTTCGTCCTCTTTGTATAATTGAAGTGTTGGTTTTTCCATTTAACTTGTGTGTTCTCCTTTTGGGGGTTTATTTTCGCCATTGTGTTGCTATTTTGCATACCTATAGGTAGTAGGTACCTGGTAAAATATAAGCTATATCGAATTTAATTGTTAATAAATGCAAAGTCCTTTTGGACTTGGTGTTGAGTGGAGCTATTGTTGGGCCATTCAACTCGCATTAATGAATTTGTTTAACAGAAAGTATGTAGGTATGTATGTAGCTATACCTACTTGATTTGGACGTTTGTTACTAAAACGATTGCCAAACGGTTTGGAAAAGCAAAAAAATAAACCCAAGGGTTCTGAAGTGCTTATAGCTGTAATTGGAATTAATTATTACTTTACGCAGGCTTGACTTTGGTGGGATATATTTTTAAGTCTTGTAATTTACTTAAATGATATACAGTTCCGTTTTTCTGTCATAAGCCAGCTATTTGAAGTGACACCAGTTGAACTGTGAATTCCTTGGACTAAGAAGCGATCGTCTTGTCTTAAAAAAGGTCGATCCACTTTTAAAATTTATTTAAAGCGGTAGATATGCAGCTTTTTGTTTTCTGTTGTCTTTCCATTTATAAAAAATGATCTCATCTTTTGAAGATCGATAGTCGAAATCGGTGGGGTGATATAATGGCCACCAGGGACATAATGTACATGGACATTATTTCCGTCCCAAACGGACATTGTGTCTATTTTAAAAGTTCGCGATTGGACATACAGTAAAAGCTTGTTAATTCGGAATGGGCGGGGGGGGGGGGGGGAGGTCGTTGTGTAGTCAGTCCGAATAATAAACGAATTTTCCGAATTGATGAGAGATTTTTTAACACATAAGATTGCAAGGAATACATAAAATTTATTATTTTTTTATTATTAATTGTTACCCTTCCGATATGGAATGCGAATGGAGGGGCATGCTGCCCCCCTGCAACCCCCCTGCTTGGATTTACTGTTATATTACGGGGTGAGTGCGAGGTTGAGTATATAAAAAGTTTCTTTAATCTAAATTAGTTTATCCAATATCACCAATATTAAATAAAAAGTAGTGTTCATTATTAAATAAACCCCAAATTTGGGGCCTTATTTCATCGCAGTGGGGCCTTACTTCATAGTTGAAATTGGGGTGTTATTTCATTATGAAATAAGATCCCAAATTTGGGGCCTTATTTCATTTTCTCTTTTGGGGCCTTATTTCATTGTGGCCTTATTTCCTACAGCCATACGTGTTCAATCATTGCGTTATTAAATTTTTGTTAATTTAATTTAATTTTGACATAAAAAAAAATTTGAAACTCTCATTTATTCAGATTTTTTTTTCCGAATAAAAGAGTTTTCCGAATTAAAGGGCTTTTACTGTATTTATTTTCCGTTTTTTTTTTTTCGAAAATATTTGCATAGTACCCGGAACATAGTACCTACTTTGATCCGGTCATAATGTCCATGGATTTTGTGACCGTTCCAAATTGGACGTGGACAGTATGTCACCCCATCAGTCGTATTTTCCTTTTTTTTTCGGTTTTTAGTTTCCCTAGCAGTCTTGTTGACGAAAAATAATTATCAAAGAAAATAATTTTAGGCTTTACTCACTCCTTTTCAGTCATTGATAAGACTACTCTTGCGCCAAAACCGTTATTTTTGTATATATTTTCCAGCTGCTCGTCCTTTCCTTGGTAGACTGAAAACCTCTTGATGTAGCCATGTGGATCTGCTAAGCACCATAAATTGTTGCCTCTCTTTATAGGTTTCATGGGATTATATTGCTTCATGGAGTTTCTGCCCTTGAAAAGAATGATTGACTCGTCACTGAGTGACTGGCAGGAGAAAGATTTGAAGAAGATTTAAAAAGATTAAAACAAGGCACTTTCAAGTATAACTAATTGACAATCGGAGACTACCTATACAATCTGAGAAAAATATGAAAAGCCTCCGACTTCCAATTAGTTACACTTGAAAGTTTTAATATTTTTAAATATTTTTTTACTTTTTCTTAAATTAACTTTTATATTTATAATCGCGGGTGGCCGTGGCGGAGTGATAGAGTGTTCGCTTGTTGAGTGGGAGGTTACGTGTTCAAATCCGAGCCAGTACCACGAAACATTTTTCACAAATAAAAACTGGAACAAGTTTAAGTGAATTATAAGCGAACACAAATATCAACAATTCTCCCCTAGCTATTTTCTTTCTTTCCTATCCCTCTTTCTCTTCCTAAAAAACTTGAATGCCGCGCTGTGCCCTGTGCCCCGCATTATAAGGGTATTCATAACCCCTTGAGCGCGAGTAAAATTATAAAAAAAAAAAAAAAAAAATTTATACATTTATTATTCCAGTGCGGTACTCGCATTGATACTTGCTGAAAACTAAGGCAGACACTTCCACGAACTCGTCAGTTCTACTCAGTTATCATCTACACACCTATTTATATTACCTCATCTCAAGTCTCCTCGAATACTAACAACCTATCTGGGAGAACTTGAATGATAACAAATTAAGCACCGCTTTAAGCCGAAGTCAAGTAATGAAAGAAATATCTGTTGAACGAGTCAGTCTTTTAAACTTCACCAACATCAGTGTCTATGCTATACCAAATATAGACAGCAAATAAAATGAAACTAAGGTTATACCGAAGTTATAAGTCTTACGTACCCAAATAGAAATTTGTGGCTCTTATTCAAATATACTTTAAATAATTATAGGCGCCACACAGTATATTTCATACAATTTTGTTACCATTACGTGTCTCAAAGATGCAAATGTCCTTAACTGTAACATTCCGAAACACACAAAAACTGTGAGGTTGCTACGTTTCTGAAATGTAGGATCAGCGCCTCAACTATAAGGCATAAGTTATAGCTATCATTGAAATGCATCATTGGAACAAATCAGTGGAATAATGGTTTAATTTTGTTGACAAGTCAGTTATAGCAATCATTGAAAAGTTGCTGTCAGTGGAAGGACCTGTCAGTGAAACTAAACAGAGAAAACTCCAAAAATCGGAAACCATGTAAAACTGTTTAATAATTGGAATTATGGGATTGCATAAAAGAAATAAAATGTAATGAAATGTTATTATTATTATTGAAAATGCGCAGTTTAATAAAAAAAGAAAAAGTTACAGTACAAAAGAACAACTTGCAATAAACAATTCCAGGTTTCGAGGTTGGAGTTGATCATTGAAAGCAAAACTGATAGCTGAGAACAGAAAGAGAATCGAACACATCAGTGAAACGATTGGGTTCCAAATTAGAGGAACGAAAATCAGCTGTTCATTGAAATCAATTTCAATCAGGGAAATAATAAAAGTGGATTTAAAGAAAAGTTTTGACCAGAATTAAGTTATTTTTTCGTAAAAAAAATTCCACAACTGATTAGCTTTATTTTGATACCAACTAAAGCCAATATTGTTTGATTAATCGACTTAAAATCATAAATCAAAATTTTCAATGATGTATTTCAATGAAAGCTATAACTGGGGCCTAACCATCAATTTGTATATGATTTATGACATGCTTATGGGAAAGAAGTTCGTTGTCAAAGCTGGCAACGTGACTTCGAGCAGGGTTTTTGAAATTAAAAACGGCTTACAACAGGGAGCAGTGAATTCTCCGGTCCTGTTTAATATTTACACAAGTGATCTGGTGGGTTCCCTCAGACACGCTATAGCGTACGCAGACGATTTAGTGGCGTACAGGTCAGGACCAAAAATCGAGGTCATCAACATCCTTCTGCAGCGTGACTTCGAGCAAATTAAGAGGTATTGCGATGATTGGAAGTTGAAAATCAATTTCCAAAAATCGGAAACAATCCTGTTCAGAACTCCATTGGCTGGGGCCTCTAGAGACACCAGAAACAACTGGAGAAAATTAACAATTATTGGACAGCAGGGACGACCATTGGTGGTGAAAAACGTGGTCAGGTATCTCGGCATCCGGCTCGACCAGTATCTGTATTTTGACAAACATATAGATGCTTGTCTTGCTGGGGCTAAGAGGGCCTACGCTCTGACAAGGAGACTGTTTCGCAGCAGTCAACTTGACTCCAGGGTGAAGGTCATTTGCTACGTGGCCCTTATAAGGCCTATCATCGCTTATGGCTGTCCCATGTGGTTCAATATAGCGCCGTCCTATATGGAAAGGATTCGGGTGTTTGAGAGGCAATGCCTCAGGGCCTGTCTAGGGTTGTTTAGAACTCCTGAATCTCAGTACATAAAATACTATCCCAACCGGACCTTATACAATGGGGCCCGACTGAATAGGATTGACAATTTCCTTATTAAGGTGATTCGGAGGCACGTTGCTAGGGCGATGGCCAGTGATAATAACCTGATCTCAGGGGCTTACTACCCCAATTTAATGTACCACGAGAGTACGCTTCGGTCTGGCTTTATCCCGCCTGAGGCATTTCTTCATGTAGACATGAAAGGGTTAGTCCAGAAAAAAGATGGTGTGCCGGTATTGTACCACAGCCACCGCGGCGCGAGGGATAAGCGGCTCATCCACGACGGGTACGCCGCCAATGCTCAGGAGCTCCTCCGTTTTAGTACCGCAATTGCGGAACGGGACAGGGTCGATACGGTAAAGCAGTTCACCGAATTTTGGTGGCTTGAGGAAGAGGTGAGAGTGGATACGCTCTCCCGGGCCGGTGCGCTACTTACGTAGCATCCTCCTTAGTTTTAAGCTAGATTTAAGGTAGTAGGTTTAGGTTTAGTGTAGGGGGTCTTTGGGAAGTGCTGGACTAGCCAACATGAAAGAGTGCTTCCGAGACTTGACCGACGCTCATGGCCTCGGTGGAGGCTCGGCGGCGCGGATGAACCCTTGTTGGCGGCCGACAGGCAACCAAAGACGCGATCAGGATGGTGACCAATCGATAAGATTGCTCACCACCCTGATTATAGGTAATGTAGGCTAAGTAGCTTAGGTAGTTTTAAGTAGTTTTAAGCAAAACCAATAATAAAGATTTCAAGTTTTCTAAAGTTTCTTGAAAAATAAAAAACAAAACAAATCATAGACATAGATAGATTTAAGGCCGAAAGGCAATAATTTTAAGGATATTGTTAAGTTTAGAGCGCTCGCTTGGAGCCAGTAAGCTAGAATAAGATAAATGTTAGTTTTAAATTAGATTTAATCGTTTTTGTCTAGCACGTAAGTTTATTTAAAGATAACAATAAAAATGAATTTAAAATGAAAAAAAAAAAATCAATTTCTACTTGGGTACGGCGGGCAGTGCAGCAAAATTAAAAAAAAAAAAAAACACTTTTGGGTTTTAAAGATGATGCCAAAATGAATAATAGTGCTTGAGAACACCACTGACGTTTTCAAATAAAGTTTTCCTTAAAGAAACAACAAAAAATAGTTGGCGCAAGGGATCTACAAATTCATTCCCAGTCCAAGCGGCTAATTGAGAAGCTTTTTCATGACATTTATACTCTCGAATGTTTGTCAGGTGATGCCGACTGGTGGCGCAGTGGAAAAAAAAACCTTAGGATGGATTTTTTGTTTTTTTCGGGATTCGAACTTGGAACCCCTCGCTTAGTAGTCCAACACAATACAGTCTTCCATACAATTTTAAAAATTCAGGACACTTATGTGTTTCCTCCCAAACGTAAGTATGGAAAGAACGAAGGTCTCTGTTGAAGTGGATGACGGTCTTCTTCGAAGCAAAATTTGATTAAATGCCGAAGGGGAGCTTTTAAGGCCAACAAAAGGCGCTTCATTCGTTTGCCATTTCAAACATTCGAACGTAAGGCATTAAAAACGCTGAATACCAGCATTAAGAAGAGCACCTCTTGCTGGATGTATTGAAACTGATTTTTATTAAGACCTCTGTGTGTCGAATCTATTCCGTCGCATCTGGTTGGGATCGTCACAGTGCACTTCTATCAAAACTACGTCCCTCAGCAATCGATAGTTTAGACAACTCCACCTTTGGATATAGTCTCCTTGGCTTCTTGAAATAAAGTGAACCCATTATTACCATAGACCCCATTGAAGCTCCTGTCACTATGGCATTAAGCTGGATAACCGTTAAAAGAACTCTGTTCTCTTTAAAATTTATTCATCGCCCCTAATGAGCCGATACAAAGGCACCGAACGTCAAATGCAACAAAGTCCCAAATGAGTATCCTTTTGAGCAAAGGCACAACACCGCACCGCTGTGCTCCTCTGAATGCGACAAAACGAGCTGCAAACTTAATTAGTTCGCCTTTGTTTGATCCGCCGATAATCCTCCGCCACCACCGTCAGACAAAGGCGACGATCGCCAGTTTATTACCAATTTTGACAATAAATTAATTTCCTTTGGCGAATATGACACATTTTTTGTATTTTTTCAAATTTACAACCACCTCCGTAACCACACCCTAATTTATGCCGACACCAACTGGCTGGGTGTATGCATCCAATAATTTTTATGAGAAACGATCTGCATCCACACAACCATGCGATCGATAATCCGACAGGTATATCTTGTCTTGGGGGGGAACAGCGATGGCCGGGGGCCGATAAGTGTCACAAAATTCTCCAAATACTCGCAACTCGACTGAAAGTGAACACGATCAACGAACACGAGGAAATCGGTAGCAGCTACTTGCTTGCGAGATTCCACCGCACGCTCTCCACATACAAGAGGAGTCTTGTTCTAATCTGAGAGTTCGGACTTCTGAGACACTCGGAGTGTGTGTGTAGCTGATGTGCGTCCAGCGTATGAAACCGATTGTGTCAGACAATCCGACAGCCGGACATTATGCATGTTTAATGGATGAAAGGAGTCAAGAACAATGCCAGTAGGAGTTTAATGTGTTGTAATTACTAAACGGCGGGACAGGGGACATGCGACATGGACACTGGTCACCGTTTGCGTTCAGTGTATGGCCTGCGGTAAGAATTGAACGCGAGCGCGCGCGCGCCTTTGTGCGTCCATTTAATTTTTACCTATGAATTTAAGTGGCGGATTAATCATGTCATTGAGCGAGTGACAGAAAGGTCTGACACAGTCAATGGACGAGTGTAGCTTAAGTACGGATTTGTTTCGCGTGTCACGCAGCGAATGGGCTCTGAGCGCGGTGTATTCAACTAGGTATGTGGATATGAGAGGGCTTTGTTGGCTGGTCATGGTGGTCTTAATTATCGGAAATTGCCGACGACTTACTATGTTGGAGGTCTTCGGGCTGAGGTCAAGTTTGGTCGGTAGAGAGGGAGGATTTAACATTCCACTTGCGGGAGATGGCCGGTTCGTTTTTCAATAGCAGATATAGACTAATGTAAGAATTTCACCCAAGAGATCAGACGAGGCAATGCGCATTCAAGGACTCCTCAGGCGGCTGTTTTGGTATCAATTAGAACGTCCTATGTAACATAGTCTGATCGCAACTATATATAGGGAATAGGGACCCCAGTCAATGGCCCCACGGGTAGCAGACTAAAAGGGGGTGCCCGTGCAATCAGTAATAGCAAAATAACTATAAGAAAACCAGTTTTAAAGGAGCATTTGTTGAAAACCGAGCATTCAATAGGTGATAAGCCACGAGTCAGCTCGTATTTGTCAAGGAATATTCAAATGAATTTATCAAATTTTTGGTGAAAGAAGTGAGGACAAAAATTGTGAAAGACATCCACCAAGCGAAGTACTTCGCCATTATAGTCGACAGTACACCCGATAAACCACATATTGACCAAATAAGCAAGGTCATTATACATAGATACGATCACATCATGAAATGCAAAGTGGAGTAAAGGCAATCTTTTCTGGTTATAGTTTTCCAACATTAGCTGCAAAAATAAATGTAAAAGATGCAGAAATTTGAACAGCCTTTGAATTTTAAATCTTCATTGTTAAGTGGGACTTTTTAGACTCGTTACCACTATTCTGTCATTGGCGATGAGAATTTATTTAACAATTTGAGTCTCAGTGGCATCGTTTGAACGAAGCTTTTCAAAATTAAAATTAATTAAGACTTATCGAAGATCAACAATGAGCCAAAATAGGTTGACTAATATCTGGCTTTATACTTTCAATCGAAAAGGAGCACAAAAAAATGATAGATTTTAATGGTTGCTGTTGCACAGTGTACGTTAATGGTAGTTCGTTCAACTTATTGCACATTGCCGCATGTGTTCCCCGGGGCTCAGTGCTCAGTTCTTGGGCCAAAATTTTACAACTTGTATAGCAGATATTCCGAGTACAAACGGAATTGCTGCGTACACTGATGATACTGGTGTATTTTCCTCGCATGTGAGATCAATCTTCAAAATGTGGCGAAACCTTAGGTAAATTAAAACAAATGGAAAATAAAAGTAAATACGGGCAAGATTCAAGCTATCTTTTTAAAAAGAAAGAGAAAGCCTTGTTTCTAACCGTCTAATCAATTGATGATAAATCGCCACCAAATTAATTGGGAATGATTTGTTAAATATTATTTACTAGTTTATTTGAATTTAAACTTCAAGGGACATACTGCAAGGACACTAAATAAGACCGGTATAGCTATTAAGAGAATAAAATACTTATGCACAAAGTCATCTTCCAGTCAATTTTATTATATGCCTGTCAAGTATGGGATAAATGTGCAGACTGTCATATAAAAAAACACGAATACAGAAAAACAAACTTTTAAAAATGGTGCACCCTTGGCACTACTCAAGTCTATAGATTTGCTGAACAGAGCTAATGTTGAGCTAATCTCCAATAGAATCAGGAAACTTAACGAAGTTTTTTTTGACTACTTGTAACTTTTTTGATAACCCTCTAATAAATGTAAAAATAAATAGTTGGCGCAACAGGTCCGGAGAGACCCTAGGCCTAGCTTCTCACAACCATTCGTTTTGTGTGAGTTTTTCATTTTTGGAACGAATGGAAGGGATCTACAGTTTTATGCCGACTCCAAACGGCTAATTGAGAAGCTCTTACAAGACATTTATGCTCTCGGATGTTTGTCAGACGTTCGCGAGAGGTAGCGCAGCGGAAAAAACCCTACAAAGGCGGAATTGGGTTTTTGCGGGATTCGAACCTTGAACCCCCGCATAGCAGTCCAACACATTAACCACTAAGCTACTGCGACTACTAATAAATGAGTTGAATATTATTTACCAAAGATTATACTGATTTTTTTTTTATTTGATAATTTTATTTTTACTTATTTATTTATTTATTTATCTTTAATAAATGAGTTGAATATTATTTACCAAGGATTATCCTAATTATATTGATTTATTTATTTTGTTGTTATTATATATTTTTGTTATTTATTTATTTGATTTTACTTGTTTATTTACTTATTTACTTATTTGTTTATTTTTTGTCAAATGGATTTTTTTTCGTTGTTTTCCTTCAAAACAAACAAAATAAAATTGAGCAATATGTATTAAATCTATTTAAAATGTTTCAGCCGAAAGATATAAATGTACTCATATATCTGTATAGATAGGAACTGTAAATTGTGGGGTGGTAAACCTTTTTCATTTTTTCGTAAAGAAATGAAATCTTTGTTCGTCTTTTTTTCAGAATTTTTTTTAATGGATGTAAGCTTGGTTTACCGCCCCGGGAGCCACTGCCTCTTACTCCTCCCCTTACCCTAGTGGTAACAGTGAGACTAGGATGTAGAACCGCAACTGAATGATCAGATCTTGGAACTAGTGGCCCGAACCAAACGCACCGCTATCATTATTACTTACTTACCAAATGTGGACCTAGTCCGAGGTGGACCTGGGCCTCAACCAACAAGCGTCTCCAGCCACCATGATTTCTAGCCGACTGTCTCCAGTTTCGCACGCTAAGTTGGTTAAGGCCCCCTTTCGACTTGCGTGCGCCACCTGAGTCGCGGACTTCTTCTACTGCGCCGTCCATTGGGAGTGGATTCAAAGATCTTCCAGGCCGAAGCATTCGTGTCCATTCGCTGTACATGGCCCAACCACCTCAGTCGTTTGATCTTCACTCTTTTGCCTAGGTCGCTATCGCTAAACAAATCATACAGTTAATTGAGTTGTTTGAGAGAGCGCCCTACTTCTCAAATTTCTTCTTTGCCCAAATAAACAGGGATTGGAAAGAGTTATTCTCCAATTAATTGGAGAAAGAGTTATTCTCCAATTAATCTCAGGGACCCGGGTTAACACGAGCTTCTCAGCAGGGTTGCCGTTAACTCAAAAAAAAAGTCACTAACTCGAACCTAAAAATCCACCAGATATGCTATAATTTTTAAAAAAGTCACTAGAAAGAAATGTTCACTACCAACACATGAAAAAAAAAAAAAAAAATTCAATTTTAACAACATTTTTATTTTTAACAATTAGTCAAAAACTTACAATACTTATGTTAATAGATTTATGTTAACTTATAAAAAAAAACAATTTCAGTCTCAAAGTTAGAAAAAAAAAACAAAATACGTTCACTTATCTCAATATCGGAGGCATTTTTAAATTTTTCTAGGAATTTCGTATTCGTGACAACTTTTTTTTTTGTATTTTTAGTTGATTTCTGATGAGCACTATTTTTTTTGTTTTCTCCGAGGTAGATGGAAATCTTCTAGAAGACACTATAAGGACACTCGGCGCGTGCTCATAGTAGTGTGAGATTTCTACTCACTAAAACCACCTCATATAAATTTCTTTTATCCTGCAACTAAGTTATGACTTATCAAGCAATTTTTTTAATCACGAAGTTTTACACGTTTGGCAGGCAACATTCCGGCGAAAGTTCCTGCTCGTTCCGCAATTTTAACGCGGTTGATAATTATCGGACTAAGTCCGAAGGTTTCGCACGGACCGAGCTATTAATATGATATGTCCTAAATCGATTTCTATGCTTTCGAGTGCATATTTTCGTTTCGTCCTTAACGGTGGGAATTCTGAGGTCTCTATGGAGATCTTCAATTCTAATGTACCATGGTGCAATGATAGCACTTTATTTTGAAATACAGGCTTCATCACTTGCTTATATAATAAAAGCTTGTTCTCGAGGGTAAGCTTGGAATATTTTCCGAGTAACCAATAAAGTTCTCCATATATGATTTTACGGTCTTCGCATTTTTTCTTTACATGCGGTTTCCATTTCGATTTTGTGTCAAGAGTCATTCCGACTGACTCTTGATGAGCATTATTGAGTTCAAAGTTTTCGTTGATATTTTATTTCTCAACTTATTATAAACTATGATCATCATACTAAAAATGCGTTCGACTTAGGCCTTTGAATGTGGAAGCAAAACTCGAATACCAGGGATGTTACATCACCAGATGCTTAATAATTTAGAAAAACATGTTTTTCCAAAAAGTCACCAGAAAAGTAACTAGAATTTTCTAGTGACAAAAAATAAATTTTTGTCACTAAACTTTTGAAAATTCCACTAGATATAGCGACAAAGTCACTAAAACGGCAACCATGCTTCTCAGGCGACCCGGCGCGTCCCCAGGTGGCGGATAGGGGAAGGCCACGTAGTGTGGTAGAGGTGTTTGCATCTCCGCGGACCAAGAGCACTAAAATTCCCAAGTCAAAGCGTTTGGAATACGTGCCGAGGACTGAATGGTGCAGGGAACTGAAAAATGTGCATCGCAAACGTAATTTCCCTATGAGATACCGGGCGACCTCTCATAGTAACCAGCCTTACACCTGCATGGGAGCGCTACAGGTGTGGACGATACTTTCTCGCCTTACTCGTGGGATTTACATGAATAAAACTAACAAAAACAAAAACAAAACAACAACAACAAATACGATAACGGAGTCAGAAGAGGAATCTCTACTCCGCTCTCCAACTTCACAAATGGAGACAGATGAGGCAATCCTCTCATCTCCAGTGAATGCAACACGGCCCCCATCCCAAATCTCGGACCAAACTCATACTCGGGAACTAAATGTACCCAGTACAGACACAGCTGCAAATACGACTGCAAGGAAGCCCCAGCAGAAGCATGAACACTTCACTGGAGCCCAAAGGCGTCGTATTGCTGCCCTGATAAGGGATGGGAACACGCCAGAAGAAGCAAGACGACTGGAAAGGACCAGATATGCGCTAGTTCTCGCGCAAAGAAAAGAAAAAAACAAAAGAAGAACAAACTAATGCACCCAGTACCAGCAAACGCTGCAGATCCATTGATAGTTCTCCTATGGCGGAAACACGAAAAAAACATAGGCCACACACAGAGTCACGTAAGGACACAAGTGAAGGCACGCCTAAAGGAAGAACTAAGCTAGAGTCAACTCTTAAATCCCACTCAGATGCGTCAAAAAGCTCAAGTGCGGTAAGGGTACAGAAGAAATCTAGCGGCAAGGAGAGTGCACAGGAAAGACCTAGCACATCAGGGCTTTCCTACAGGGATACAATGGCCCAATGCAAAGTCGCAATTATGCACTCCATGCACCCGGAACAGACTCTCACGGACCAACAAATCAAACTAGTAAGAAAGAGTCTACTAGAAGAGATGGACAAAACTGACACAAAGTGTCCCATCCTACGATTTGTATCCACCTCAGCTAAAGACGGATGGTTATCGATCACCTGCCACGACACAGAAACCAAGAACTGGCTCATGTCAACGGTAGGCAGAATCAAACCATGGAAAGACGCAAACCTGCGAATAACTCAGGGACACGATATTCCCAAGACATTCACCTGCGTTACCTTCGTTCCAGACGTTGACAACGTTACCAAGGAAATTTTCCTAGCTCGGACTGCCAAACAAAATCCAGGCATATCCACAAAAAGCTGGCGAGTCCTCAGGATAACAAAAGAAAAGAACGGAGGAGAGACCATCACTTTCACAGTAGATGAGATCTCTAAAGATTACATTTTAAAACAAAAATGTAAACTATTCCTTAACTTCTCGCAGGTATTCATAAGAATAAAAGAGTTACCAAGACCGGTCCAAGACAAAGACGTTGAGGCCAAAACTAAAGACAGAGCTCCAGCTCATCCAAAGTTTAGCGCCCAGACGAGACTGATCCATGCGAGGGTAGGAACTGATCCTGGAGCTATTAAGGCCCAAGAGAAGCACCAGACAGCTGACCCTTCCACATCTGGAGCTAGCAAACCAACGGTAGAGACTAAGAGAAAAGCCTCTAGTACCAAAGACATCAGAAGACTTGTCCTCAATGTCTTTGATCTCAGAAGCTAGTCAAACCATTGGGGAAGCTAAAAATGTTGGCAACTCTGCCAACACACCTAAACAATAACCACTATGGGTCTAAGGTGCATCCAAATTAATCTACAGGTTTTAAGCCATAGATTTAATACGGATCACCTAGATGTAGCCTTTATCCAGGAGCCATATTTAAATAAGGACCAGATAAAGGGCCTCTCAGGTGAGTTACTCTACGATTCCACAAATGAAGGAAGACCTAGAGCTTGTATTATGTTAAAACAAAATATAAAAACTATTCCAATTCCAGAACACACAAACAAAGACATGGCAGCGGCTATAGTTGAGTTATCCACCGAAAGGGGTAAGACAGAAGCAGTCATATGCTCAGCTTACCTAGCAGGCGACTCTCCTGACCTGGACTTTCTACCACTGCAAGGACTTATGGACTACTGTGGCAGAAGAAGACTCCAGCTTATAATTGGTTGCGATGCAAATGCCCACCATGTGAACTGGGGTAGTTCAAATATAAATAAACGAGGTGAGTCACTCTTAGAATTTATTTATAAAAACAATATTGAAGTAGTAAATTATGGGAATAGCCCTACTTTTATAAACAGAATTAGGGAAGAAGTCCTTGACCTCACCCTATGCACCCCATTTATAAAAAACTTTATTAGGGACTGGCATGTTTCTACTGAAACATCAATGTCAGACCATCGTCAAATCTGTTTTGACGTCAAATCGGATTCCCAAATTTATGAATTCTATAGGCAGCCTAGATCCACAGATTGGGACACTTATAGCCTAGAACTCATGGATTCTACCACAAACTGCTACAAAAACATCAGAGATATTGACAGCCTAGAACTTGGCTGCGAAAATCTCAATGTTGCTATTAACTCCGCCTATCACCAAGCTTGCCCAGAGAAAGAAAAATCAGGCAATCGCTCAACTCCCTTGTGGAATATTAAACTCGCTAAGCTAAGAAAATCCACAAGAATACTTTTTAACAAAGCGAAACGCAATGGAGACTGGGCTCTATACTCTGAGACACTCACACAGTATAACCTAGAAATTAGAAGAGCTAAAAGAGAATCATGGAAAAAGTTCTGCCAAGATCTATCTGATACTCGAAGCAGTGCTCGTATCCACAGAATTCTATCGAAAGAGCACACTAATCAAATTGGACTGATGAAAAATCAGAATGGGACATATACGGAAAACGGCACACAGACGCTAAAGCTCTTGGCCGAAACCCATTTCCCAAACTCCACCACGACACCAGATTCACCCAATCATATTCTTCATGTAAGATACAACAGACCAACAAGATTGGACTGGAAAAGGTCAAAAGAAATCTTTAATGAAGACAAAATAAAATGGGCCATCAATTCATTTAGTCCATTTAAATCCCCGGGAAAAGATGGAATATTTCCAGCACTCCTCCAAAAAGGCAGCGCACAAATAACTCCGCTTCTCATAAATATCTTTAGAGTAAGCTACGCATGGGGTTACATACCAAAAAGTTGGAGGGAGGTAACGGTGAAGTTTATACCGAAGGCAGGTCGTAGACCAAACGATCTTCCGAAATCTTACCGACCCATTAGCCTCACCTCCTTTTTCCTTAAAACGATGGAAAAAATTATTGATAGGCATATAAGGGATGGTCCACCTTACAGAAATCCATTACATAAAAACCAATATGCCTATCAACCAGGCAAATCTACAACAAATGCTCTTCAGGAACTCACAACCAGAATTGAGAACTCACTCAAGAGCAAAGAGATTGCTGTGGGCTGCTTCCTTGACATCGAAGGAGCCTTTGACAACACCGAACATGCCCAAATATACAGATGCATCCATAACACAGGAGTAGATAATACTACATGTAACTGGAAAAGAACATGCTTAACAGTAGAAACATAAACGCTACATTAGGCAATGACAGTATCAGAGTCACGGCTGCGAAAGGTTGCCCCCAGGGCGGTGTTCTATCCCCCCTGCTATGGTCCATCGTAGTGAACGAACTGCTAAACTTACTCAGTAACAATGGTTTCTATGTCCAAGGATATGCAGATGACATTGCGATCCTAATCAGAGGAAATTTCGAAGACACAATCTCGGAACTCCTGCAGAGGGCACTTAACCTAGTTACTGACTGGTGCAAAAAAGTTGGTCTAACTGTAAACCCCAAAAAAAGCACCATAGTTGCTTTCACAAAAAGAAGAAACCGAGGTAAGCTAAGAAAACCTACTCTGCTTGGTGAAACAATAGAGTTCTCAAAAGAAGTCAAATACCTAGGTGTAACCCTGGACGAAAAACTCACCTGGAACTCTCATCTCATGAAAACCATAGACAAAGCCAGGATCTCTCTGTGGACCAGCAGAAGTCTGATTGGTAAAAGCTGGGGTATAAACCCCAAAATAATGCTATGGCTTTACACAGCCATAACAAGACCAATTGTCACTTATGCCAGCTCCAGTATGGTGGCAAAAAACCAAACAAAAGTCAACACAAGTCAGGCTCAATAAACTCCAAAGACTAGCTTGTGTATGCACTACGAGCGCAATGAGAACAACTCCCACTGCAGCGTTGGAAGTTATCCTAAATCTTCCACCCCTCCATCTTCAGATACAGAAAGAAGCCATGACAAATGCCTTCATGCTCATATCTGAAAACACCGAAAACTCCAAGCTCATCCTCCCAGACATCGTTATGGAACTGAAAAAAGATGAAATACTTGGAATTACCATAATAGACAACTGTCTACCGAAATTCAACTTCAGCCGAAACTTCAAAGTTACATTCCCAAATCGACAGAACTGGGAACAGAATAAACCCACATTTGCCAAAGATTCTCATGTATATGGTACACAGATGGATCGAAAACAGATGAAGGAGTTGGAGCTGGAGTATACGGGGTCGACAAAAAAACGTTCATCCATAAAAGCATGGAGAAATGCAACTCCGTATTCCAAGCAGAAATCTTTGCAATAGAACTATGTCTCAGAGAAAATCTAAAAAAATCCATAACAAACAAGAACATATATATTCTCTCTGATAGCAAAGCTGCACTACTGGCTATCATTAGCTATGAAATCACATCAAAGCTAGTATGGGATTGCCTACAATTACTCACATCGCTAGCCAGCACAAACAGAGTACATCTCATTTGGGTGCCAGGACACAGCGGACATGTGGGCAATGAAATAGCAGACATACTAGCCAGAAAAGGATCAGCATTCACCTTTATGATGCCAAGACCATTCTGTGGATTACCCCTTAGCACCGCTAAATTCCGCATTAAAACCTGGCTGGAAAACAAAGCAAATCATTACTGGACAAACACTGAAGGTAACAGACAAGCTAAAATGTTCATGCCAACTACTTCCCTTTCAAGAACAAAATAACTCCTAAACCTAACATGGAGTCAGATTCGTACAGTCACAGGGTTCCTCACTGGGCACCGCCAAGTCAAAAAACACCTCATGACTATGGGAATAATACAAAAAAACACTTGCAGACTATGCAACGAGGACGAAGAATCTGCAGAACACATAATGTGTCACTGTGAATGTCTAGTCAGATTACGTCAACACCACCTAGGTAAACCTTACCTTGGGGCAGAGGACATTTCTGACAGCGCGCTCAAAGATCTACTAGGATTCATAACCAAGTCCAGTATCATGAGCGAGCTCTAAATGGAGGAAATCACAATAGGCCCACTCGTGGCCGCAGTGATATGGCAACTTTATTCCACCTCCCTCAAACAATCTAAATCTAAATCTAAATCTAATCTCAGGGCCGTCGTTGTCTGAGTTTATGGCGGAGCCTAGGTAGACAAGTACCTAACTACCTCAAAGTTATATCTGGCTTTGGTGACTTTCTGTCGGTGTTAGGTGTCCTTATAACCCTCATTGACCGCCAAAGCCACCTTCGCCGCTGCAGCCTCAAAACGTTCTGCCATTAAGTCAATGTCGTCGGCTACGCGACTTCTGAAAGGTCGTGGCTCTGGTGTTGGCGTCTGAGGAGGAAGAATGTACGCCCGATGAATCGAACCTCAGCATTGTTTGCCCTTTCTTCGTTTAAGGAGACCTTCTGAGCTGCGCGAATTACAGAAGTATTAGTCTTCTTAGCATTGCCTACAAGATCCAATCTGCCGTTTTGTGTGAACGCCTGAAGCTTTCATTATTAGCGCGCGATAAACTTGTCGTTGAGGCTCGATGTACTGAACACATTCTTAGAAAAGAGAAACCATAATTGGAGTAAGTTAGCTTAAGCTGCTGTGCAACTGCATCAAAATGGTATGTCATCGCCACAAGAGAAATAGGAATAGAAATAGTAACCCATTCCACGTGCTTACGGTTCGATTTAAGTGATTGTTTGCCCAATTTTTGACATAAGCTTAAGCCCACTTACCTAATCCCGTGATAGTTGACCCTGAATGAGAATTATGATAGTTACATAGCGGGTGACAAAAACCAGTGACAATTCCCTGTACTCTGTTTGTCACTCTGAAAGCCAGAAACCATCTGGATTTACATAAACGCCCCTATCTTGATGATCCCTAATACATTTTAGTCGATTAGCACCTACCAACATGCACTTATGCGCAAACACGTCACATAAATCAAATCAAATTCAAACATTATGCATCCATTTTTGCTCATCAATACCAGGATATGCGCTGCACAATGCACATCCCGGATGATAGCTAATTCACATTAATAGTCGCACAGATATTACGAATTGTGTACCCTTCTTTGAAGAATAATTTACGACACTCGCCGACACAGCAATTTTCGTGTTCTCTCACAATGGCACAACAATACTGTTGAGTGCGGACCATCTTTCAAACATTGCCATCCCCTATTCGCTGGTCAGTGATGTGTTAGTAACTAACGGTAAACAGTAAACAATAAAATGTGATCCTGATCACTAATGATCGCTGTGAAAAATAAATGATGCTCGCACCGAAACAACCGAATCGAATGTCGAGTTGCATCAGCACACGTAAATCGCTCCACACCATTAATGACGCGTCACGCTTGCTTACTACAAATTCAATCACAAAGAGGCATCGATTTAACACAATATCTATGCGCAACACTCGACTTAACAATACAGCAACAACCAACAACACATCTACTGTAGGATTGCCGAAGTTGTGTGTAGAAATATTTTCGGAAAAAACCCGCGGTAAAACATGATCATTTTCAGCCTCGATACGAAATAACAAAATCGAACAAATGAAGCAATTACCGCGGGTTTGTTTGTATTCAGGACAAAGGGACTCCGCAGAATATGAAATGAAAATGAAACCCACCGCTATTTTGTTGTGATACATAGTGGTAGTCCTTGTCATATATATTCAGCTCCCAGCGGCGAATCCATGCTGTGGATGTCCTTCGAGCTGTCAGAGTGAATTAGGCAATTTTTGCTTGTGAACTTCGCACCCCATTCTGACCATAAATGGGGTTGTTTATATATTTTCTTCTCTCATGCGAGAGGATGTGCAGCTCAACTGATTTCTTGTTGAGATGAGATACATTCGACAGACGACGGAGATATAGATTAACCGTGCTTTATGGAAGGGAACTGCTGACGAAAGGGCGGTTTGTTTTAACAAGTTCAACAGCCTGGAAATAATTTTATTAACCGGATTACGTTTATATAGTTAGCTAGTGTAACGTCATTTTAAATGTACCTATACTGTGTCTGGTTTGTGTACGATGCCATAGCCGGTCGGAGATTTTCGCCGAACGATAAGAGCGGTAATTTTAAGGGGGAAGTGTGCAAAGATGAGCCTAGAAACTGTTATTTATGGACTGATGTTTGAGATGGACTTCGAGACTGAAATAGTGCATTTCTAATAACAGTACAGCTCAACAAACTGCGGACTAAAAACGGTCGATGGGTGTGCCGAAGATCGAGCTAATGGTCTTGGTCAATTTATGACGTTTTTCCGGGACATTTGAAGGAGGAAAATCATGTATCTTCTACTTTAGGTTAATATAAACCTCCACTAATCAGTCGACAGTCTTGATCGATCTCACACATACACTCATCGGCAAAAGTATTTTGACAGAAATGCAAGTCGCTTTTCAAGTCGCAAGTCGCTTTTTAAGGCAAATAATTCCTAACCACTATGGTTTAACTGGCTACAGTTTTCACTCAGTGGTTATGCATTATTATGGGGTGACCTATAATTTTGTGTGTAAATGAGACCATTTTGAGACCCTTCGTTGGACAGCTTAGGCCTATATGTGGTTAGAGTGCGATTTTTTGAATGCCAAAGGTATTTTGAGAAACTCTTTTTTCAAGGTTTGTTTGTCGAAAGATGCAGCTTTCGTCTGAATTTAAATTAAATATGATAGATTTATTGTACAGATCCATTTTAATTTAAATATGCTGAAAACGACAAAGTCAAATATGGAAGATCGAGTAGCTTTTGTAGCAAAATACGATTGCGGTCTTTCTATTAAAAAATAGGGGACGACAAGAATTTACTTTGTCGAAGCCAACTGTATATAGCCAAATCAAGAAAGATCTCCGTGCAAAATTTAGCTCCCTCGAGTAAAAAAGAAAAGTTATACTGAAGAAGGTAGAAGGATGGAAGATATATTTTGGTGAAATTTCTTAAAAATCCAAGTTTAAGTCCTAAGATTCTCGAGCTTAAAATAAAACATATGCTCAAAAACCCGTTTATCAAAATGTTAGTTTGGAGGCGCCTTGCTGAACTCGATTTGTTTTTAAATAGTTTTATTAATTTAAATGAATTTTAATTAATCTATCTATATATATAAAAAGAAAGCCTTAAAATTGTGTTCGTTTGTCGCCGATTCACGCCTTAACGCATCTACCGATTTGAAACAAACTTTCACACATATTTGCTATTGGTCTATGTATGATGTTTGTGAAGTTTTGAAGTTTGCTTGCCATTGGTAAACGTATGTTTGTGTAATTTGTTTGCAAAAAACTGTGCAAAAAAAAATATATTTGTACTGTAAAATATGTCTTTCTATTTTTTGGTCTTATGAGAAATACATTTTTGTTTTGTCGAATCACTTTAATCGAATTTCCAGTCGGTTTTTTTTAGTTTTCTCAACATTTTGAAAAATTGGAGTTGTACGGTTCCTACGCATCGGAAACTTATGCGTGCGTGAAAAAAAAAACATGAATTTGATGATGAATTTTTGTTTTTTTTTTTCGGTGGCGCTGTTGTCGATATCCTAAACCACTCAACCGATTAAAATGTCATTTTGTGGCTGTGTTTGTTTGGTTACAGTTTGAAACATAGATAGATATTTTGGACCCGATAAGTGTCTGTTGTCGATATCATAAGCCACTCAACCGATTTAAAAAAAAAATTGTGGCTGTGTATGGTTGGTCACAGTTTGATAGATAGGACTATTTTGGACACGATAGGTGGCGCTGTGTTTAATCTCCTAAACCACTTAACCGTTTACGGAGATGGGATTGGGGATGGAACTTTGCACGGAGAACCGCATTTAAAAAAAAGAAGATTGAATAGAAATACCTACGGGTAGTGTCACTTCCAATATAACAAAAATTATTTGAAATCTTTAATTTTTGAACTATTTTGATATGCCGTGCTTACCGCTACACTTTTTGAAATTGAAAGTCGGCTCAGTTATAATTTTGCTGCGCAACCTCAATCCACCGAAATTTTGTAACTGATCGCGTTTGATTTGATTGTGAAGAATCTCAAATCAAATGTCATGGAATAAGCTACGATTTTGAGTGGAAAATTCAAAAGCAAACATTATAATTCCGCGGATTCCGCTTATTCAAAAAGATTTGCCATTCGTATTTAAAGGTATCAATTTCGCGTTTCGCTATGACAATTAATAAGTCTCAAGGACAATCGCTGGAATTTCGTGCAATCAACCTTGAATTCCCATGTTTCTCCTAAAGTCAAATGTATGACCTTCCGCTTTATACATCGTGTACCGTAAAGGACATGTGTATGTGCATGCTCGATATTTTTATTTTCATAAGTTACATTAAAGAATATGGGCGAAACAAAGTTCGTCGGGTCAGCTAATTTACATATAAAATGGCATATGTTTCCCTTATAATTAAGTAAGCAAACTGTGCCTTTTTTCACTTTTTCCTAGAAATCATAATATTGAACTTTTAGTTTTGTTAGGCTAAAAGTTTTGACAGAAAAGGCAAACAACGGAAGTCCAATGAGCTTAGATTTAACACTGCATCAGTGTTGCCAGTTTGGGGGGTTTCCCCCCAGATTTAGGGTTTTTATTTTGTGTATGTATGTATGTATGTATGTATTTTGTTATAATATCCTTTTTGGTAACCTTAAACTGTGCATGTTATTTTAAAGTGCAGTTAAAAAATCAATCCATTACAAGATGATTCAAAATGCAACATGCGTTGACACTGTGTTGTTGTTTTTTTTTTTTTTTTTTTTGACGCACAAAATTTAGAAATTTCTTGTTTTAAATCATACAAAAAAAGTTAAAAAAAAAAAAATAATGAAAAAAGTTGTTTTTTTTTTTTTTGGAAAAAGTAGCCAAATCTGACGACTTTTCAGAGGGAAATATTTTGACCGTCTGGCAACGCTGCACTGCATGATAACTGGAAACAGTGAAAAATATTTGTTGGCAGGACAACCACTTCCTCAGCTCCGCAGTCTTTCCTAAATATCTGTCAATATTTGTTGTTCGAATACTGGGCACTCATTCCGTAACTGTGAGAACGATAATCGTTTGCGCGATAGTAGTCAACGATCTCGTCATCAATTTGCTTTCCGTAACTCTATCACCATCGTCTCGTCTATCATTTTTTGTATACAACGAGAGAGAGCATTGAGAGCACTGAGTTTCCTTCAGAGACTTTCAAACTACCTATAGTGAAAATTCCTATCAGATGTCGTTTAAGATGTCAAATGACTTTTTTTCAATCATTTTGTGTTTGATGCCGGCAAATTTAAAAATTGAAAAGTGTATTAAATTCATTATTATTCCTTAGTTTATTAAAATTAACAAATAATACCGAAGAAATGTATTTCACCAATGCATATGACAATTTTAATTGCTTTCATGAATGACCATCCGGTCTTGGCCAAGGGTAATAAGCCAAACAGCTACCAAGGAAAATATAACATCAATAAAATAATTAAAGTTAAAGCGAGTTTTTTATTTCATCCCTCATTTTTGAAGCCAACTGTCTCATCCGGTTATTCCCACTTAGGGCTTGCGAGTCGTTTAAAATTGCACTTGCCAAATCTTCGTATTGTTTGATTGCTGTTATGGAGGGCAGAACAAACATTTGCAAAAATCGCAATTTTTCTGGGTTCGTAGCTATACTTTTTCTTTTTTCAAGTAGAACTCAACATCGAACAGAGGATTATGACAACATGTAATTTAATGCCATATGAAGTTAATGATTTACGTTTTGTGCCTTTGGAAACAGTAACCACCAATACACCTTTCTACAATATTTCTTGCTTTTGCATGAGCTTCATACAAAATAAGTTTAAAATATAGGTATTTATATATTTGGTAGTATGTATTTGAAAAATATCTAAAGTCAATTATTCTTCTTGAAATTCGATTAAAAATCTTGAGCTGATTGCAAAACACACAAATCAATGCAAAACGACACCTCATTAGGTATCGCTCAAATTGTATCGTCTGGGCGATAGCGTTTCGACGATTATTGACTTACGTGAAGCAAATGTTCAATCGTCAAAACGATATCGTCTGGCGATTATCGACATACGGAATGAGTGCCCTGTATAAAGCAGACACCGCCTATACTCAGGCTCAATCACTCACTAATAGAATTAAGCTGCGGAAGGAGTTCAAAAACACAAAATAGCCGTCCATAGTCTATACCATACATGGGGCGAATTATAATGACAAACAACTGGCTCTACACCTACTATCCCTGTTCCATTTACCACTGCGCACCGACTCAGACTCAATTGAGCATTGTTTCCTCTGCATCCTAAAAGTGACCGCCATTAATTAAACCAAACAAAAGTAACTTCTTGTCTATAAAGTATGGCTACAGATGCCCCACAAAAATACTACGGTGTTGCTTTATTCCATTTTGCACTCGGGCCCTATTCGCTGCGCTTTCCCGGCCGGCAACACTCTAAAACTTTTTCCATTATTATTTTGTTTCAATTCCATACAATTAAATGTCATAATTATCGCGCGCTTTTATGAATTCCATTATATCTCGGGTACCTATAATACAATCAGTAACAGAACCCCACCGGTACCGGCAGCGGCTGAAAAACTTTTTCAAAATATTCTGCACGGGAGTCCGCAAAAAAATAAATGAACAACAACCGAACCAGTTAAATTAATATTTCTCTCGTTTGCCATTACATTATCCACGTATATGTACAGCAACGGGGGGAATGAAAAAGTTAAAAATTATAAGCTAACCCCGACCCACCCCTGTATGGAAATAAGGTGAAACAAACAAAACTCGAGCCATATTATATTCTGTAGTGATGGAGACTGCGGTATACAAACCACTGATGGGGCTATATAAGGTGGTGGGTTAATACTTGGTGACCACGAGCAACCAAACGGGATAACAAAGGATAAAGGCACTGTTTTGTATTTTATTGTGCATATTGTTGGTATTGATGAAAGTGCGATAGGACTCAGGCGTATAGTTGGGGCGGGTGCATTAATTTTCCTGTTATAGGTAGGAGTACCAACTATATTGTTCTTTTTTTTTTTATGAAAGTTTTTCTTTTCATTTTTGGGGCACTAGAAGTTTTTGAAAGCGCACTAGGATGCCATTATGGCCGCAAAATGAAAGTTCATCACTACGTTGAATGGGCAAAACAACGGCCAGTCTGGGTTTTGTTAATTGGAAATTTTGTTTTTTTGGAAAATATTTTCAAATGTATATACTAACCAAATATGATATACAGGGTGGGCTAAATAAAAGTTTTTTTTTTTAATGCAATTAAATGAAATTTTTTTTTTTTTATGTAAGTATTATGTCTTTATTAGGAAGAGCAAATTTTCCCATTAGTTATGGAACACAACGTCGTTCAAGTGGCTGCTCCGACTGGCTTCGCATCAATAGCGCATTCTGTCACTCCAATTTTCCAAGACCTTGTTGATGGTTTCGGACTTTAGCTCACGGATTGCTTGGATAATATTGGCCTTAAGTGCTTGAATCGTTCTCGGATTGTTGGCATAACGGGTCAAATTGCAGCCCCGAGGCGGCCAAAAGGCATCGCCACTATGGCTGATAACGAGATTTTGGAATTTGGTGCGCAAAGGATCGATTGTGACATGGCCTGTGTGGCATGGCGCGCCATCCTACATGAACCAGAGGTCGTCCAAATCAATGTCTTCAGTATCAGTAAAAAAAAAAAAAAAGTCAATTAACATGGCTCTGTTGTTGTTCCCAGCATCAATTTCGTGGAAATATGGGAAAAATGGTCAAATGATTCCACCACTCCACAATCCTCACCAAACTGTCAGTCTCTTTGGATGCATGGGCAGGGATCCCAGATTAATATAAAAAAAATCCCCCATTTTTAACGCCAAAACGAAATTTTTTCCCCTTTTTCAAAAATTAAAATCCCTTTTTTTCCCCCAAAAACAAAAACACTTATTTAAGTTTAATTTTAACATTTTATGTTTTATTTAAATATCTTAGAATTAAGCAAACAAAAAAAATAATAGAAACGCATTAAATTCAGTCATTATTATGAAATACTAATAAAAAACAAAAACAGAGAACTTACATAACTAAGTAGTTATTAATTTTAAAATCACAAATTCATGTTTAAATCAATAAACAGGTTATATTTAAAAATATATATGTACCTTAAAGTGTGTACATTGCGCTATTGTGAAGTTTTAAGCAGCCTTTTTCTACCAGAAAGTCGCAACAATCTTCTTTTTTTTAATAAATTTTTGTGTACAAAATTCCAGCCAAAGTGAAATTAGACAGTTTGTTTCGTGATTTTCTTTTATTTAAATTTATTGCTGAAAAAAATCGTTCAGAACTGGCCCCGCTGTGAGGAAGACAACAAATAAGCTCCATACTTTTTTTTTATGTTCGGAAACGTAATATCGTCTTCTTCAAGACTTGTTTTTAATATTTCCCTCAAAAATTCTTGAACATTGTCAGTTGAAATATTTTCGATGTTTAAATTTCTTAGAAGTCTATACACCCTATCAATTTCAAGCCAATTTGAAGAAGAAAAAATATGTCCGAAATATTTAGACAATTCGCAAAGTGAATGAACATTTCTTTTCTTAAGACAACGTGGACTTGTAAGTGAGACGTTACATAGGCCCATTTAAGATTATGATAATTGAATGAGTTTTAAAAATAGTGTAGTCTTTCGAAGACTTTATATAAATAAAATGTATGTTAAATTTATTTTCCCCCATTTAGATTTTTCCCCCAAAAAAAATCTCTCCCCCTTTTTTCCCCTTTTGTTATAAAAAGTCGGCAAAATTGCCTACTTTCCCCCTAATCTGGGACCACTGTGCATGGGCTTCTCGACAATAATGTGCGGGTTTTCTGAGCCCCAGATGTGGAAATTTTGTTTGCGTATATTAGGCGCAGTGGTTGCTTCATTTCGGCCAAAACTTCTTTTCAAAAAAGTACTGTTTGGGCTACACAGCACTTTGAAAATAAGTTTTCAAATTTTCCCAACGTTGTTCAAGTGTAAAGCGACTCATTTTCTTCCGCGGACCGCGGAGGTATGATATTGACTTTCTGTCAAGATTTCGAACGGGAAACAGTTGTCAGTGTCAAAATACCCTATAATTTAAACAGAACCCACCAGATGGCCCACCCTTATGTAGTTCGTTTGTGATATTGGGGTGTAAAGAACTAGCATTCGAGGGTCGTAGAGACATTCTTATCCTTACATATATGTTCCTAAGAATAGTGGATTAAAATCGTTTCCAAAATTCGTGTCTTTGACATTGAGACAGTGTAGTTTGGATCGGTCTGTTCTGGCGCAGGAGGCTAGAGGTTGTGTTGCCGATCGCTAATTGTAATTCTTTGGTTGACTATATGGTTGTTTGTTATGTAGGCAAGGTCAAGGGTGCGCTTGATAATTTATTTAGATGATAAGCTGAGCCTCTTTAATGTCGTTTTCCTTTGGGCAAAAAGAAACTTCCGGGAGAGTCCGGAATCGAAAAACCCACTTCTGAAAACGGTTGATTGGTACAAAAAATACTCTTCAGGTGATTCTGAGAAGAAAATTTCGCTTCTCGATTTTAAGTCAGAATCCACTCAAAAAGCAAAAAAAAAAAAGCACTCACACAAGTGTAATTTTTGAATTTTATACAAGTCAGCTGACAGCTGCCGTAGATTATTTTTTGGCATTTTAACTTTTGTGGATTCAATCGGAAGCAGTTTTCTTATTCCGTTGGATTGCAGAATGGGTGGATCCCCGAGTGAAACCAATAGAAAACGACATTAGTGTTGTGTATATGGTCAAAATAGATTTAGCGGCGCCATGACTGACTAAACGTTAATTCACAATTTACCTGCCTACAGCCCTCTCCTCTCAATCAAGTTATAACTTATTGGGTCAGATTTCGAGAGCACGTAAATTATGCTGCTAACTTAGGCAGTCTCGCGCGAGGTAGCATAACAGTGGGGTCTATAGTAAAATGCCTATCGGAAACATTCTAAGCCAAGCTGTCAATCAGCAAATCAGTTCTCGAACATATATTTGCGGATCTGATATGGAAGGCTAGAAAATAAATATAAAAATGGTAGCTTCATTTTGCATGTTGAAATCATCTGGGTGTTTCTTTTTTCGAACTATTTTTCCTGAAGGTCTCAATGAAAAGCAAACCATACTGGATAAGACAATTGCACATAGGCTTCGGTTTCTTGAACCGTCCAAATATTCTGCTCATCATTAAAAACAAACCTTTTCCAATAGTTACAAATCCAATTACCGCTCCTCGCATAACAAGGGCAGCACCTAAAATATTTCCTGGAACTGTCACCTAACTATAGTCCAACATCTTTTCTAACAAGAGACTATGTCCAAACATTGTCTGCGTCAACACAACGTCCGTCTTATATGGGTCGTTCACCGTTCAACCGGTAGCACAATTCTATCCTTAAAAAAAAAATTAAGGAATCATGAACAGCTAGACATTCTCCATAAACAAACTGTGTATTTCCTTGTATTTCCTTATGTTATTAACAAGATTTAAGGGCTCGTGTTTCAAGCTTTAGAGACACGTACATCCCGGCTAACATTCGCTGCTCGCATGCACCATCTCCTCTAGATTTCTGGGAAGAATACCACACAATCTTCAGCACCGTAAAAATGAAAGTGTGAATGAATACCTCAAACAAAAGGTAACTGGAGCCGTTTGTATCTACAAAATCAAAAATTCCACATTTAGGATTTTTTTTTCATCATAATTTTTGTTCAACACAATTGGCACCACTCAAAGGACAATGGCTTGAATGGTGTGTGCGGATCTTTAATGTCATCCCCTGTGTGTGAATTCAATTGCCCGCCGGTTTATAGCCGATTTACTATTGTAGTCCTGTCAGCCAGATAGGCGCAACAACAATAGATGTTGTGTACATAGCGTGTTGAAAATTCAGGGATGAAGTTCTTGTTTAATTTTTTTTTTCTCGCTCTTTCTCTTTTTTTTTTGCGCAACAATAGGTGAAAAATAAAACTTTTCTGCGATTGTTTTCGAGGAAGTACAAAAGGGATCGTATTCGTATATCTCGCGACGATCGGCATGGAAAATTGCTCGCTCTCATTTTGCGTAACAAGGGTCTCCGTCTCTGCTGTACTGGCATGGAAATGGAGCGCAAGTGCGAGTATTGTATATCTCTTACAGAGACAATCGGATGTTGTTATCGTACCTACACAGGACAAATAGTGTGGAACAATGAATTGTTCTTTGACGCGACTTTGGGTAAGTAAGTAGCAAAATGTTGAGTACTTTCGGGTTTTAGAAGGCCTCTCTCATTCACAAGAGTAAGACGTAAGAAAATGAAAAATAAAAAAACGCAAAAAACTGTTAGGCACAGACCACTCTGGGATAGTGTTTGATTTTCAATGAACTTTTGACGGTGACGGGGTAAACTTTTGCAAATGAAAAGAATACGTTTTGATAAATTTTACAATTCATTTAGCGACAAATTGATTCGAAAATTATCCTCTACTTCGCACTGTGTTACTGTTATCAAACTTTTTACTGGCACAACAAATTCAATACTGTGTTGAAAGAATTAGGATAACATATTCGCAGAGGTCCCGTCAATTAATTCATCCTCGCTTTTCTTGTTATTCAGCTGAGCGTCCACTTGAATTGTTTATTTCAGAAACAACATAAGTCAGCTTTTTCCAATTTTTCTTTTTTTGCAAATTTCTCATTTTTATATAGTTATTCATCTTTTCGAGAGAAATTACACATGTCAGACCCCTCAAAGTACGAAAGCTTAGAGTACTATTTCAGTGTTTTGAAGAGAAACGACATAAGTCATTGACTTATGCTGTTTCTCCACAAAACTGTTCGACTTTGTACACATAACACATTAATAATTTTGATACTATCTTCTTCAGTATCAAAAAAATTCACAGTCATTTTACCAAAAACGACAGACATTATCGACTACAAAAGCTGGTGGCCACGCTTTTATAAAAGAAACATGCTTTCAATGGAGTCTATTGGAAGACATGTGGCTAGAGTAATAAGAATACGTTTACTATAAGTAAATTTTCTCATTTTTTCCAATTGGATTTTTCTGATAAAACTGTTGCGAGAGACTTTATTAATGGTTTTACAAGTCAAACATTTAACCTGGGAAATCTTCAAAGAGATGAACTTGTAGCTCTACCGCAAACCCTTGCTTATCAATCTGAAAAGGTGCAAATCAACATTAAGAAGATGAATGACGAACAAAAATCGTATCTACCAGGAGACATTAACATTCAAGAGTACTATGATGAAATTTTTGCTTGCCCAACTTGTGAAAAAAATTTGAATCTCACCGATTCAGATCAGTAGTATCTTCTTTATATTTTTGTAAACATTTTTTCTTGTTTAAAGCTTATAATAAATAGTAAAAATAAAATAAAAACAAAAGTTTTATCAAAAAAAGTTCATTTCAGAAACGACATAAGTCAAGCGACTTTAAAGGCTTAAAAACCGGTTAAGACTTGAAAAAATCAAAACATTTTAGCGGTTTTCAAATACATCTTAAGCCAAATTGTAACTTGGCATACTCAAAATTTGTAGTGTTGTGGAATTTTTTCATATAAAACAGTTTTTTGTTGCTCCTGAAAAGTTATTTCTCATTGACTTATGTTGTTTCTGAAATAAACGATTCATCTTGTTGTCAATGCTCTCCGTCTGTGGAGTTTTTACCGCGTTAAATTAAAGAAACGCACAAGAATTACAAAATTTTTGAATTGATTACTTTTCAGTAAACACGTAAATATTAACATCAAAAAATTTATACGAACTGGAGATAACTTGTATAATTCATGAATTTTAATATTGTCTTATTTTCTTTTTTAGCAGTTCTCTCTATTAAGTAAAATTATAAAATTGTAAATTAGCTTAAGACAAATTTATAAGATAACTAGCGTTCCCGGCGCACTTCGTAACGCCCAAAATTGGCTTTTTGACTAAAATAATTTGGAAGCATTCACTATTCCACCAGGAGTTAATTTTTTTTTATCCAAAATATCTTTTGACAAATACGATCTCACTGTACCTACGATCATAATAATAAAAAAAAAACTCCCGTACCAAATGTATGGAAAATCAATTTTTACGAACTTTCCAATTTCCCTTTAGAGTTTTCCATGTTTTTCGCCGTATAAACCAAAAAAAACAAAGAAAAGATAACTGAAATCGGATGATCCTTTCTCGAGTTATGGGTGATAGAAGATAAAAGATAATAATATCTAACTGCTTTTAAGCATTCAAAGCAAAAAAAAAAAAATAAATAAATAAATAAAAGCTGATGGCAATAGTCCCATTATGGCGCAAAGTGTTATCCCCAGATATATTATGGTATTTTGACTCGTCAACCAGTTTCTGCTTGAACGTTAATGCCAATCTTCAATCTTCAGCGATGAAGCGCATTTTTGGTCAAACGGCTTCGTCAATAAGCAAAACATGCGTTACTGGACAGGTGAGAACCCTCATGTGCTTCATGAAACAGCAAAAAGCAAGAAATCATTGGACCATTTTTTTTTTTTTCGTCCATGAAAATGACCGTCACGTTACGTTAAATGGAATTCACTACAGAGACATGTTGAAACGTTATTTCGTTGAGCAATTGCCTGAATTGGGCGTCAGTGATATGTGGTTCCAAAAACAGGGTGCCACAGGTCGCACAGCGGATGCAACAATCGAGTTATTGAAGTCTCAGTTCAGTGAACGTGTTATCTCGAGAAACGGACCCGCCGAAATCGTGTGATTTAACGCCCTTTAGACTTTTCTTATGGGGATACATTAAATAATTGGTCCATGCCAACAAGCCGGCGACGTTAGAGCAGCTCAGAACCAATATCGAACGAGAAATAGCGGCCGAGTCATCAGAAATTGGGTTCAACGTATCGACAACGTATGTTCCCGTTGTGGACATATGAACGAAGACGAATTCCCTTCATAAATGTATCTCAAGTAGCTTGCATTATATTTAAAAATTAAGTTCCTTTTATCTGGAACTCATAATAATCAACTTTTGGTCAAGAAGTTTCTATTTCGATCCACTTGGAGTATTTTTTAAGTAACTTGGTTGCAACTGGCTTAAACGAACTATGTATGCGTTGCTTTCTATAGCCTTAAACTCTAGAAGTCCTCGACTTTATCCACTTGCTGGTCAGCAAGTTCCTCTTTTATGGCAGAAGCGAATGCAATTTTGTCTTGTCTTACCATCTGTTGCAACAAAATCACTTCGACCGTGCCGTATCTGCATGAAACCTTGCAACCCAATGTATCACTATCATTGACAGTCCAACACTAAAAATCGACTTCAGGCAACAAACACATATATGAAAAAAAAAAAAAAAAAAAAACTGTAACACTTCGGTCGCATTAATTTAAAAATTTATGTATCCCTACCACAAGGCCTTTGAAAGTTTCGACATAAAATCCCAGTTTATAGTGACGAGACCACTTCATTTGGCGCGCAACCGTGCAAAATGGCCAGAGGCGGCAAAATGACCAAATAAACGTTTCGAACTGGCCCAGGCCCCAGGCAAACGTTTTACTATCGACAGATAATACCAAAGCCGTCATAACCATCATCTCACTGATCGTAAAGAGGGTGCCATCGTTTCGAGCATGTGTTATGCCACGTCGAAGGATCATCTGCATATCGCTTAGTGGCACTCTTTGTGTGCTAAATGTTGAAGCTAACAAAAAACCCCCCAATGTATTTACCTTTTGTTACTGGGGTCGTAAACGGATCGTGAGCAGGCTTAAATGTTCGTTTACACACATTAGAATGCGTAGGATCGTAAAGGACATAAAACCGTGAAATTCATCTGCTGTCGAAGGAGAGTATTTGTGTGCTAACAAGACGTTCTGTTCGCAGTTGTTGTGCGCCTAATTCATTGCGTATATAACTTGTATTTGCTTCGCGCAAAGTGTCCAAATCCCTGTCTGAACTTTGGCCTGGTGATTTTTTTATTTCCAGTCTCTTTCCAAAGCAAATTGAAATGGATTCCTTTAGATGGGTCTCATCTCATGGTCAGTGTGTGTTAGGGTAAACGTTTGTTTTCCTTCTGAATGTTTTCCTTTCTTCTTCGGGCGAGGGTTCAGCGGATTCATAGAGAACGGCTTCTGGTTTCTTAGAGTAGGTACGCATGAATGGAATCGCAGAAGATGGACAATGGACAGCCGTAAGGAAGACGAGCAAAAAATCGTAGCACACCATAAAGCAGATGCACAATGTCCGTTTTGTATGAAAATACTGTTGCTATTCTTTTGCAATATTTTTGCCTATTTTTTTTTTCCTTTTTGTTGTTTGGGCATAATAGCGTGCGAACAATAAAACCTTAATATCGGTGTAGTGTGTCGTATGAGTGATACAAGTTTGCGATGCAAAGTCCTTTGTTGCTGTTTTTTTTTTTTTTTTTTTTTTCTTATTATTTAAGCGAATTTTTTTAATGTTCGGTGGAATGTTGGTGGTCGGATTTACTGGTGGATTTTATTTCATTATTTGCACGGACCTATGAACTTTTGATCACAAACACATTTGTAATGTTTGAGGTAGTTACTTTACATTAAAAAGGAAGAGCAGACACAGACTGGGAAGGGGTCCTAAATCAGATATTAGTGGTTTAAATTCGTAATTTAGTCTAGCAACTATTAAGAGTATTCCAATTCTAGACTAATCATAAAATTGCGCTGTCCAGTAGAGGACACAGACAAAAATTCAGAATAAAAAGAGCATCACTTTAAGGAAAGTCTTCATTTTTTTCTCAGAGGAAAAGTGTCTTCTATAGAAGACACTATGAGGACAGTTGGCGTGTGGTCATAGCAGTGTGAAACTTTTTTTTCACTAAGTTCCGGCGAAAGTTCCTGTTCGTTCCGCAATTTTAACGCGGTTGATAATTATCGGGCTAAGTCTGAAGGTTTAGTTGTTGTAGATGTCGAAATAAATTTGTTTCTTAATGTGTCCTATCACGGAGAAAAGAAAGTTGTTGGAATTACCGAAAACGACAGTCAGTTCAACGATTTCCGGTCTTGATTTTCAGCTAATAGCATAAAATGTTAAATTTACAATTTGACTGAATCGTTAAATCAACTACAAATCTGTTGAATCTATCGTGTAAAGTGCATTGGAAAATAACAATAATAATGGTTATCTCAACATAATAATATGTTGATATTAAAACTCTTTCAGTAAAATCAACTATTCACATGTCTCAAATTCAACAACCAGATTGTTGAATTTGCAGTGCAAACTGCGTAGGAAGCTCAATATATTAGCAGTTGTTTCAAAATACTTGTGCGTTGATAAAACAGCTTTTCTTGTTAAATTAATTATGTCATAAATGTTGAATTAACCGATTTAAAAGGCTTAAAATTGTAGATTCAACAACCATTTTGTTGTTTGTCGCCCCTTTTTGCAGCCCTTTTTGGGAAACATTTTACCCCAAATCCTTTGCATATTTTATCTGAAAAAAAACTATAAAACACACACATCCAAATATTTGTTTAATCCAATTTATTTTTTATTTTTATGATCTACATATATACATAGTTTAAGTTAATGAAGTAAAAAAAGAAAGCATTTATAGCATTTGTTTTTCCTTGAAATTATACCTTTTTCTCTTAACTTTCTTATTACATTTTGATATTTGTTGTATAAAGCTCCTCTTGGATGAGAAGTCTCTGTCCTTTCAATAAAATATGATGCCTTATTTTCATTTGGGAAAAGGTCTATAATCTTATCTGCTATAATGGAAAGATCTTCAGTGCTGCAGCGGATGTTTTTTTGGATAATATGGTCGCAAATAGCACTTATAATATCCTTTCTTTGCTCATTTTCTAAGTGCTGATTTTTTCATAATAACCAAAGACTTGTTGTGCCAAATAATTTCCTTTCAGAATTACTTCAACATCCTAAATAATTTGTAGGAAGAATAGTTATTTAATTTGCTATATAGTTACTACTAGTATAGATATAGTACACCGCTTATGACATAAGATATATCGTTCGGACTGCAGCTTAAATAAATAAAAGAAGAGAAAAATAACCACATCAGTGCAAACAGATGAACTTGGTGAGTTAGGAGCAAATGACGGCGAGCTTGAAATGGATGCCTCTGAAATTGTGCTTTGTTTTTTTAACCAGTCAGAAATAGAAGAGGTAATTGATATCGTATTCGTAAGAGCTGTTGGATTGTACCCCTATGAGAAGAATTTGTTTTATTGAAACATAATGAAGTAATAAAGTGTTCTTACATTATCTATTCTCCATTTAACTAAATTTTTTTTAAATTTTGTACGAAGTCCTATTACCGGAATAAGCTCATTAATGTCATTCTCAGATATGTGGGCAAAAACATCTGCATCTAATTTATGCTCTGTTAATAGTAAATTTTCATATTAATAACATAGGTGTATAATTATGAAAACATACTGAAAAATATTTCCGCTAGTTCGTCGAATAAACCCCACTGCTTAAGAATTTCGTTTATGTTTGGTAGTAAAGAGATTGGAGTAATATCTTTTATTGAAAACCCACTTGTTCAATATCGTTTCCTTCCAAAATGAATACAAAATTATCCTGATTCTCTTCAGGAATGTAGGCTATGTTATTCAGTTTTGTGTACGTTGGTGGTCGCAATATTGGTGCTATTTAAATTGTATGGTCAATTTAATAAATTATTCACATTCGAATATTTTTTTAATACTTTTCACATTTTCGATTCAATGATTGAAACCAGAGGCAAGATATGCTGAGACCAATAATTCGCAATAAATTTGCCAATGGTGTCCTTCATTCATGCACGTCAAAAATCATAATGAAATATACAATACAATTTATTTAAAATATAATTACCCATACAGTTAAATCGCTAAGTCACGAATAGCTATATGAAATTAGTTTGGTATTATTTTGCGCTCTTATGGAGACAATAACTTTAAATGCGCAGTAACTTAAAACATGCACTATGCGACATAAACTTTGCAGCAGACCGACGATATTATAAGAAAACTAGCTGTCCCGGCAAACTTCGTCCCGCCCAAATTTGTTATTGTAATGAAAATAATAATTCCAAGCATGCACAATGCACTTGCTACTTTATGTAATTCGGCCAACTAAAATTCTAAATTTTTTAAAACTTATATTAAATGCCTTAGAACTAAATGACGAATAGCAATATTGATTTGTTTCAATCAAACCGCAATGATTTTGACGTATCGGCCAACCTTCCGCTTTTCACTAAATCCATGTGAGAAACATGGGAATTCAAGATTGATTCTACAAATGCACAAACATCCATCGATTATACTTGCAACAAATTATTTGCCATGGTGAAAGCGAGACGCACGGGAAATTTAAGTCGCTTACGTACGAATGGCAAATCGTTCTGAATAAGCGGAATCTGTGGAATGAGAGTGTTTGCTTTTGGATTTTCCCCTCAAAATCATCACTTGCATGACATTTGATTTGAGATCCTTTTCACTAAATCAGATGCGATTCATTACAAAGTTTCGGTACATTGATGTTGTGCAACAAAATTATAACTAAGTCGACTTTCAAATCCAAATTATGTAGAGTTAAGCCCGGAACATACAAAGAATTCAAAAATTCAACTAATCCGAATAAAGTATTGTTTTCACAACAAAAGGTAGCATAAGTCCTTCCTTGTAACCAAAAATCATAAAAATCGAACGTTCCGTACCCGAATCAGTTTTTTGTATATGTAACTGTACCCACCCGGCTTTTTCCGTACCTTTCGTATCAAAAGTTATATTAAAATTAAATAAATAAATAAAATCAAATACTTGTCGGCCAACCTACCGCTTTTTCACTGAAGTGCTTTATGGTAGGTACACACATTTTTAAAAAGATCAAAAATAAAACAGAAAAAAAAAAATACTTACATATGCAGAAAACACAAAGTCATGAGAATAACCACCTTCGAAAAAGTGATCGCGCAGACTGATAGTCTGTTGCGAGGGGAAGTCAAAATGTGTTCTTTTCTAATTTCAAGATACATTTTAAAATAAAAAGTGACATTATAAGAGCAAGTTATTCACTGTGTACTCTGATCCACTGTTGACACATTTATCCTACCTACACAAAATTTTTTGTTCTATTCCTATTATCGGGTTCGTACACTTACAAAGCGAGAGCGAGAGTGAAATTCAAGATTTATGCCACACACATCCAGCGATTGTCCTTGCGACTTATTAGTTGTCATAGCAAAAGCGAGACGTACGGGAATTGAAGACGCTTTAATACGAAAGGCAAATCGTTCTGAATAAGTGGAATCCGCGGAATAAGAACATCTTCGCCTTTGAATTTTCCAATAAAAATCGTTGCTTGCATAATATTTGATATTAAATTCTTCACAATCAAACGCGTACCGTTACAAAGTTTTGGTTCATTTAGGTTCCGCAACATAATGGGATAGTTGGTGGCTTCGTTTTCCATCACGGAGTCGACTGATTTCATTTGTATGAATGCAACTCACCTGCGAAATTCAAATGATCGACGTTCTTGTTTTTCGCAGCCAAAATCACTCTTACAATCAGCCAATCATGGTCAATATAATCCTGAGCGATATTCGGGAAAACATTCATGATTAGTTCTTTCGGTGTCGTTGTAAAGTTGCAAAAATTTTGTGGAAACTCAATCAGGCCGGTGATTAAGTTTGCTGGAATCACACCTTTGCCAATCGCCAACAATTGCCTGGAGAACTCTGCAGCGGACTGGTCATTTTGTAAAGAAACTCGCATGTTTGTTGTCAAATGCAATTTCTTGACATATCGCCATAAAGCAGACGCCTTCAAGCATTCAATTCATCTGCCGGAGTTGATCTCGAAATGACAGGTAGCATTTGACGAAAATCGGCTGAAAGCAAGACCGTTGCTCCACCGAAAAGTCGCTTAACATGACGTAAATCCTTCAAAGTACGATTCAGGGCCTCCAACGCACGTTTGTGAGCCATTGTGCATTCGTCCCATATCATAATCTTACATTGCTGCCGTAGGTACTTTCGCCATCGCAGTGTTCTTTGAAATGTTGCTTGTAGGTTCTTCTTCCACTTGCAGATTCAATGGCAATTTCAATGCAGGATGAGCTGTACGACCGCCTTCTAACAAAGTAGCCGCTATCCCAGAAGAGGCTAGGGCCAAAGCGATCTCAGATCTCGAACGAATTGTATCCAAAATCAGTGAAATCATAAATCTATATCCAGTTCCGCAATTTTCGTTATCGACTGCTTGAATCAGTTCATCGTACACTTTCTGTTATTCTTGATTCAACATTGGCACATTTGTTTGAACAGTTTGACTCAATGCGATTCGATCGAAGTCCATTTCTCGCTCCAATTCTCGATTTAATGCGTCTTGAATTGAACGATTTGGCTGTGGCATCCCCAATTTGCACAACAAATTGCCACTCATGAGCAGACACATATCCTCGATCATAATCAAAGCTTTGTTGCGCATGTCATCTGACATCTCCAGTTCATTATCCGATGTCACAGTGCGAATTCGATGCAAAATATCGTCGGCCATAATATCATCTTTGAATAATCAAAGTACCTATCTACTTCATTTCAAAAAATTACTTAATGTAACATAGTAAACATAATTTATTATAACAAACTTTTTAGGTATACCTACCTATTAAAAAAAAAAACTTCAAAATTGTGGACAACAACAATTTGCTTGCAAAATAATTAAAATAATTGACAACAACAATTGCCTTAAAATTTAAAATATTTCTTTTTTTTATTTGAAGTGTCACTACTTTATGTTATCCATTTTTTTTTTTTCAAAGTGTATTTCCCCATAAAAAAACTAAAAAAATTTAGTGGTGGACCACCGTTAACATTCATGGATATGAAAAATAGATGTTGTCCGATTCTCAACCCCATCCCATATACACACTAAGTTTCACGAAAATCGGTTGAGCCGTTTCGGAGGAGTTCAACTACGCACCCCGTGACACGATAATTTTATATATTAGATTATTTATAAAGATTGCTTACATGTTAATACATTGCTTTGCAATGGTTCTTCGTTACTAGCTGATTTAGGATCCATTTTAACTATTTTACTATTTTTAAAATTTATTTCGGTATTTATTCGTCCACAAACACGACCGAACTCTTTAAGCGCTTCGAAAAGTGATGCATGAAGGCAGACAAGAAACTTAACACCGAAAACTAACGGTGATTTGATAAATATCTACTGATACTTCGGCAGTAACAACTGACATATCTGTAGATACTGCCGATGCACGTGACGAAATCGGTAAAATCAACAAATTTCTTGCACTCTGCAGCTGCAGGAATAGTCATGCATAATTGAGTCTGAACTGAACTGAACGCTTAAGCAACCGTTTCTCTATAATTTGTACAACATTTTTTGGAATAAAACAAAACCGAAGTTTTTGTGACATTTGAGACTGAATTTGACCGACTTTGTTTTGGTATTCTTACGACAGAAATTAAGCGACTTGTGGATTTTTGAATCTATTTATTTTCTTAAGACAGCCAGATATGGTTTCAGTGGTAGACGAGGGACACTGCCAACCGATGACAATCGACTTCATAGAATTCTGAACAAGTTTTATAATTTTCAGGACTGTAGGAAATAAGGCCCCAATGAAATAAGGCCCCAAATTTGGGGTTTATTTCATAATGAAATTAAAAATAATGAAAACTACCTTTTATTTAATAGGTAGATATTAAATAAACTAATGTAGATTAAAGAAACTGTTTATATACTCAACCTCGCACTCACCCCGTAATCTTACAGTAAATCCAAGCAGGGGGGTTGCAGGGGGGGCAGCATGCAGCATGCATCCCATATCGGAAGGATAACAATTAGATATTAATACAAAAATAATTTTGGGGACTTATTTCATTTTTTCTTTTGGGGTCTTATTTCATAATGAAATAAGGCCCCAAAAAAGGAAATAACACCCCAAATTGTATTAAAAATCGTTGTTGTTGTTTCCTGTATAATTTTTTGGGGCCTTATTTCACAGAGCCAATTTTCAGCTTTCTACCCCGAACTTAGCCGATTCCTAATTTTTCATCAATAATTACATTCAACACCCATCATAGATGCATACGCACTACCACAAATAGGCAATCTCACTCAACTCCAAACGTACGAGTACCTACATTCTATTAATTAAAACAATCCCATACAAAAACCGTTGACCCCGTTTCACATCAGGCCAGCCTGCCTGCACCTCCATAGAGGCACGCTCCATTTGAACTCCTCCAGCCCAACAATTGATTTGGGTTATCTAAATAGATTTTTCTGTTACGTAATTGTTATTATCGACGAAAAAAAACTTAATCAATGAAAACAATGACAAAAAAAAAAAAAAAAACCGGACATTAGTGTCAGCATCGACAACAAAGCAGATGAACGAAAGCGGGGGGCAGACTAAGCTGGTGTGTCAGTTTTTTGTGCGCCGTCTATTGAAAAGTAATTTCAATTCAAATGCGAATACTCGTTGGTCGTTTTAGTCGCACTAGTAGCTACACTCATCTATCATTGACCACTGAACCGGATTGAATGTTTTCGACAAACAGCACAAAAAACACCCGTCCAAATCGATAAAATGTGTTCAATGTTTTCAGAATACGGCTGTCATGTTCGGTGGGTCTCGGTGGCAGAACGACCCACCGACCGATTGAACTCCGCAAAACAATAGAACCTGTCTATTCAGCAGAATAACATTAATTTCGATAGAAAATCCAATTCATGGTTCGCCTGTAATGGCATGTGATCGGGCAAAGTGTACATGGGCAAGGGTTTGGCGTTGTTCATGCATCCAAACCGGAAGAGTGTATGGCAGCGATTCACACGAGAATGTGTCTTGTGATCGGCTTTCGAGAAGAGCGGGTTATCACTTAATGGTTTTCAGTTTGTAATCATGGTCCGAATAGGATCCCCGCATATGTGCGTGCACTATCATCGGACAATGGCAATCAATTAGCCGCAGGAATTACCACAAAAAAAAAAAAGTCGCCGTCAATCGTTTTTTTTTTTTTTTTAAAGCCGAAAGTGGCATCTGCGGCCATCATCGGTTTCAAAGTATCTATCTGTATCGGTACGGCTTTGGAAACAATCCGGGATTGTTTTTGTGCACGGTCATACAAAGCAAATCCCATCATGGCATCGGTACGATATGGTTATACTGCGTATTGTTGGCGGGACTGGGACTCACAATTTTTGTTGTCGTATAATAATCTCACCTCCCTGAGAAATGAGTTGACGAAAACAATCAGCAGGACCGGTCGTTTGTTGTCGCTCAAAGTGAGATAAATTGACACCCAATCAAGCCGAGCAGAGTGCGGCACTTACTTGATGGCTCACATACGAGTATGTTCGCAGATCATAAATCATAAAGCAAGTCTGGAGGTAGAAATCATTAAGCGAATCTTTGCCGGAACAACAAATGATGCGGAATTCGGGAATGGGTGGTGTTTTGGGTCTCTCTTTTCAGATTTGGACATTTATACCGGTTCGGGAATCATTAGTCGCAATTACGAGGAGCCTGATGGTGATTTCATGTTGTGGTTTGTCGCACATCATTTTGTTTTGGTAATTGTCGTGGTAAATTTTTAGAGACGAACCATACGAAATTGGGGTCTTTTTGTAAACTAAAACTCTAAATTTTGTAAGCTGAACGACACTGAGAACTCTACGATACGTGTCGTACTTCTAGCCTTGTCCATAGACCTGGACTTTAGCTTTTTCCAGGTCTAGATGTCATCTTGTACTACAAAGCTTGTCTTTAGTCGTAAGATGGTATATTTTTCCAATACATGTTCAGCGCTTTTCTAAGAAAGTGACCGCAAATAGTCGCCTTTGATGATTGATCTAGTTTGGGCTCATACAAGCCAATGCCAAAACCGCGGTTTGCACACGCAAATCAGGCTTGTAAAGATTACACTTCGGTTGGAAAAGGTAGCACAGTCCTTTTGACGTAACGCTCATTTCATCCTGTGAGACTCCGACTTCGTTCATATTATATGGAACATCTGTGGCCAAATCCCTTCATATTCTTCAATTAATAAAGTCTTTTACATACGAAATTGAAATCAATTCCCGTCACTTTCGGCCCCTGATAAGTTACATTTGGGTATAATAGAATGCATTCGGATGTCCCCCACATAGGTCTACATTAAAAACGACTCCCCAACGATATTTTCATTAGGGTCTTACCTATATAGAGCCTTCTTAGCATTTTGTCTTCTAATAAGATATCATCCTCAACCTACCTTAACGTTAGCACTACGTCTGCTATTGTATTCTGCCTGCTTTGGCTTTTTTGTTCCTACTTGCTGACATCATAAACTGGGCATCCCTAATTCAAAACGAAACTCATTTTTAACTTTCTCGATTACGTAATAGAAAGATATTGTGCTTGTGAAAAATTTCGAACGCAAGTTAATCAATTCTGACATTACGATGGTAGAGGAACTCAAAAAAAGTGGGTGTCGAAATTCTGTCCATCTGTCCTTCTGTACCCCTGTTCGTCTGTTCGTATGTCCCGAGGCCTACAGCTTAAGCGGCTCCCCGGATTTTGTTCAAACTACGGATTTGAAGTATGGGGGCTCACAGTTCGGGTCCGTTTTTATGTTGTAATATTACCTAATAATATACTTCAAATATAAAATGTTCATAACATTTTGATTTGTTCGAAAACGCTTTACCGCTTTTTTTAGATTAGATTTAATTAATTTTTATTTTATTTACTGAATTTACATACATATAGTTCATAAAATATGACAAACATTACTTCGCTTGATACCATTAGGTCTCCTGAGAGACAGAAGGAAAGCCGCCGACCTTTTGCAGATGTCCGGACGCAGTCGTTTTGTCTGCCCACACCCAGCGCAGCCACGCCACCGACTCTCGTGCTCGCGAGATACCCGAGTATCAATGGATAACCTAACCACCGATGTAGGCAGACCCAAACGCAGGTTCCGGTCCTAAAAATGCTTCTTCTGAACCCAGCCTGGCAAGCTTATCAGCGACCTCATTTTCCTGGATACCAGTGTGACCTGAGGACCCAAAAGGAATACACGATGGCATTTTTTCCCTGGCTCAGAGTCTGGCCTAAGCCATTCCGTTGCTTGAGGAAAGTTGACGTGGTAGTTTTGTCGCAGTAGGATTTCTAGAGTCATTGCGTCAGACGGCAAATCCATACGACTGGGGTCTAAGGATAATTCTCGCCCAAGTTCTTCAAAATTCCAATGCGCGTGTTACCAAAAGCCACCTCTCTTTAACCGAGAGATTGTTTTTAGCGTGGGGGAGGGGGGGGGGGTCATCATAGCATCTAGAGCGGAGCCCGGTGTGCTTGGGAAAGCCCCTTTGCAGATGAGACCAACCGTTCTTTGAAGTTTGGTATAAGAGGCAGTAACACGTTTCCGCGAAAGCCTGTTCCACCATATAACCGATGCATATGAGAGAAGTAGTCTTACCATTGCCGTATAGATCCAAGGGAACCTTTTAGGATATAAGTCCCGTGGCTTGTCAAGAGCGCCCTTACACTGCCAGAAAGTTGACAGCGCTTTATCGGTTTTCTATTCAACATGCTTGGACCAAAGAAGCTTTCTATCGAGGATTACTCCCAGATATTTGACTTCATCGGAGATCTGAATAGTGACACCTTTTAACACAAGTTGAGCCAGACCAGTGACCTCCTCCTTCTCGTGAAGAGAACAACCGTAGTTGTTTTAAAGATTTCGCATTCAACTGTGAAGCCATTACCTAGTTGGTACTTTCCAGTTATTTGCTTAGCAGTCGTCGCGGATATTAATTCAGTAGATCTTTGAGTGGGCTGGCAGATACGTCCTAAGAGCTTACTTAGATGGTGTTGACGGATTCTGACCTATTAGACAGTTACAGTGACACAGAATGTGTGCTGCTGATTCTTCGTCCTCGTTGCATTGTATGCAAGTGTTGTTTTGGGTTATACCCAAAAACATGAAGAGTGTTTTTTGAGAAATCTTGTGATTACACGGAACCAACTTCTAGAATTACTTAGCTGTTTCTCCCAGTCATTGTGGATACATTTAGGCGAAAACACTACCAACCTAAGGCTTAACTACTCGTATTTCATATACCTACTCATGTTTTCTAGCCAATTGACAGCAAAATGTAGTCGGCATGTCCTGATTCTACTGAATTACAGCTTTGTTGCTAAAAACCAGCATGCGATAATTGGCGCCCAACGTGAGGAACAACCATTTCATAAACTGATAGTCCCCATCGAAAAGTTGTCGGAAATCTATAAATCCACTGAAATATAGTTGTGTTAATTCAAACGAACAATAATAAACTAAGCGAGTCATATCATAAATGGCGCCTAACTTGAGGCTCAAACTTTTTATGAGTTGTCAGTTGGCAGGGAAAAGCTCATATGGGATTTTGTCAGTGTACCTACTGGAGTAAATCTATGTATTAGAACTACCAAAAGATACAAGGTACATGCCTACTAAGGGAACCGTTTCATAAATGGCGCCCAACGCAAGGTTCAAAAATTGAATGAATATGAATATGAATATGAATTCTCTCTAGTTGCCAGTTATCTCAACATAGCCGAGTTCGCCAATATAGTCGAATGTCTCAACTGTCTGCGGTCATGGTGTAGTGGGTAATGTGCTTGATAATATGGACCGATGTATGATGAGTTCGTGTGCCAGCAGAACAATGCCAATGAACATCGGCAAATAGAGTTTCGCTATGCTACTATCTACAATAGGGGTTTCTGCTTGGTTATACATTGAGCTCGAGTTGAACTCTAGATGCGCTCCAGAATTTAAATTGACACTTACAACATGCGAAATGGTTCGCCCCAATGAAACATTCCCAATCTCCAGGCCAATAAAAGGGTATGTTCAGATGGTTGCCCCCTTAACAATTGTTTAGATGCACAACTCCAAACTACATCCATATATTTAAACACGCACAATCAACCTCCTACAGTTCGACCGTTTACAATTTCCTATACCACCCGTACTAACTCTTTTCGCCAGCTCTCTCAGTCCGCACGCAGATTCTGAATCTGATCAGCTTCTAGATCAATTACAATTACCTACGCTTATCAATTTATTCAAAACACACCACCACCATATTGCCTGCCTTATGGAGGAACTTTCCAATTGCCAACAGTATTGTATCAAAGATACAATCATAACGCTGATTGTGAGGTTGCCGGAAATAGTCCTTGTTAATTCATTCAGCGTATTGTTGAGTGTTTTTGTGTTTTGTGTATATTATTGCGCAACCCCCTCTTCGGGCATTTATTACGGCTCGCATTATGTGGCAATATGTGTTTCATTCAATTGCTCTCCAGGATAAACACAGTTTTCAAAAGCACCACTTAAAAGACCACGAGGATATAGTTTCCCGCATTCATCCTGCAACAACAGGGGATGGGGCGGCAAAACTCATCATAAATCCAACGCGCATAAAAATTGTTTCACCATAACTACGCGCGTAAGGTAAAAACGAAAAAAACACTATAAACAGGATCAAAGCAACAACAACAGCAAAATGAAAGAGATGAGATAAGAATTAGAATTAAAGTATCCTCAATTTGAATTGTTACAGTGAAGAGATTCTTTTTTTCTTTTTTCTTTTTTGGTCGATCTTGATCATGGTCTGTTGGATGAGGATAACGAAGAGGATAAGGATGTCCTGGATAGAATTTTGTAACCGGATTTTGTTACACTCAACGTTACGCAAGAGATTTTTGTTCTCTCATGACTCGAGGGCAGGGAAGTTGTACACTTTCGCGCATGATTGCCGGTGTGTGTACAGCGCGAGATATTATATCTGATACATATCCTGTATCTGTGTGTACATCTGTAGAAACAATTGCGTTGAAGAAGAGCTCTGCACCATATAGGGTAGGGATGATGATAAGATTCCTTTTGATTAGAATTGCGTATGCGGCACAATGGATTTGGTAAATGAAAGGCTGCTCGGTTGATTTAACCATTAAAAAAAAAAGCAGACAGAGGACAACTGAACAGAATTGGGATTTGTTTGGCTATGTCGGATTGGTTTGAGTAAGCCGGAGATTTAGGCAAGTGATCATGAAAGGAGGACCGCATATAGACGCCGGTGGATACAAGGTAATAATGTGTTAAAACGATATGGGATCATGTGGACCGTCTGTGAAATAAAAATCATCTTGAATTAGGATTATCCACTTCAATTGATAACCGAACGGAAGGAAGTGCGCGAGCAATATGTTCACAATAGGTATAGGTATGTGCCGTAAATTTAAAATAAACTATGGGAGAAAACTGGGTCAAGTCGAAGTTCGAAAAATATCATACTTTTGTATCAGATTTGGGGTTTTGTAGCTGGAGATATCCAATGTTGGGCGCCATTTTATGGCCAGACCTTGTTTGTCGGTTTTTACCTTCAATTAAGATTAGATATTGTTCGTATATGGAATTCCATACACAGTTAAGTTACCGCCCCAGGTCTCCCATGCCGTATCTTTCTTTAATCATTACTATGCTCCGAAATGACATGCGACTCAATAGGGCTACTTTAAGGTTTTAAGTTTTTTTTTCAGTAAAGTAGAATCTTAAGCACGCAATTACAATGGCCATACCCTAACTTCAGTGGCGTAGCAAGGGGGGGGGCAAGGGGGGGGGGGGCAAGGGGGGCATAGGCCCCGGGCGGCACTTTGCCAGGGGCGGCAATTTGGAGCGGTTAAGTTTTTTTTTTTTTTTTAATTTGTAAAAAATTATAAAATTGACAAAACTGACACTGCTTCACAGTAAGTAATAAGACATTCCTTGTGTTGCTTAACAACAAAAAAACGCTGCTCCCTAGTATGCAACTACATTTTTTCAGAAATTTTAAACACAAATTAAACACTGTGCATTGCATTGGAAAATGCCTACCCCTTTTCTCTTTCCTCGCTAGAAGTTGGGTGTGTGCGTATGTAACTGTAAGCGATATTTTTTTGGAAACTGGAGTTAGTGCGAATAAGTAATTATAGTTTTGCTTTTGTTGGTATTAGAGGTATCTAATATAATTAGTTCAGACACTCTCTCTACATACCCACACCCACATACGAACACAACATTGCAGGTATACTTTAAGACCTCTGAGTTTAAAGGAGTTCTGAGCGAAACATTAGCATCGATCACTCGGGTTTGCGAATCGTAAATGCTAGTCGCACTCGGGTTACTAGTATCTATGAAGATTACACATCCTTGGCGCAAAAAAAAAAAGGTATACTTTTCTATTGTGTTTCAAAATGATTGAGAAAAAGAAGAAGTGGGCAATATTCGCAAAAAATTAGTTTTGCCCTACTGCTATTGCATTTATAATGGAAGTGCTGGCACTGATGCCAACCCTACAGAATTTTCTGTATATCTACAGAATTTTCACTTTGCCTACAGAAATAAAGAATTCAAAATAAAATATACAGAAATCTCAGATTCCAGTAAAAACTTGATTTCCTTAGTTTTGCGTTGGTACTCTTTCTTGCTGTACGACAAAATATTCATAACGCTTAACAAAATTTATAGTGTTTTTTTTTTTTATTAAACCAGAGTAGGTAGTAGGTGGATTCCAGGTTTCAGCGATACCAGCGGCTAATAAAAATTATGTAATTGTACAAAATTAATAAATATAGATAAAGACTGATGCCACCCAAATTAAATTTTTTTAGCACGAAAAGAAGTCTGGATTTCTACAGAATTTCGACAGGCATAAATACAGATTTCTACAGAATTTTTATCTTTCATCTACATACTTTTGAAAATTAGGGTTGGCATTACTGAGTGCTGAGTTCTAAAAAAAAATATGAACACAGATCGTCCTTTGGGTAGTCATTTTTGAGAAATAATTTAAAAATTGATTTATTGGAATTTTTTTGAGAAAATCTAGGTAAGGGGTCTTATCTGAAATACGGATATTATCTTTAGTATGCATTTTGATCAAAATCTTTAGACCGGTTTTTGTAACTACGCAGACAAAACCGTACCAAATTTTGCAATGTTTAGTTTAAAAAATATACTATTGCCTAACAATATAGCTGAAAACTGACTAAATAAAAGTTATTTTTCGGGATGTAAGCATTAGGTACTTGGTTTTTAGAGTTTTATCCAAATCAAAATTAGGGTTCTCGAGATATAAGCAGTTTTCAAAATAAGCGTTTTCGGTGATTCATTTTGGTCAAAATCGTAATCGCCGTTTCCTCAGAAAACTAAAGAAAACCAAATTTTCGAAAATCTATTGTACGATAATGTAGAAAAAAAAACTGAGCCTGCCATTCAGTTAAAAAGGACAATATTACCTTAGAAATGAATTTTTATTTTCGAGATATTTCGAAATTTCGAAAGTATCGTTATTCGATTCCAGAAATTTTACCAAGTCTACAAAGGTCTTTTTAGTGTATGAAAAAATACGGGGGGCGGCATAAATTGGGTCTGCCCCGGGCGGCTCCAACCCACGCTACGCCACTGCCTAACTTGACACTTTTGCGATTCTACGAAGATATACTAGTATGCAGTTCAGTTACTTGAACCATATCAGGTATACACTTATACAGTCTCAGAAGTGTCAAGCTTTGGATGTTGTAACTCCGGGCTGAATATGAAGATGATAAGCGCTATAGGGAGAATGTGGTTCATCTATTTAGGTCAATGTATTCGTGATGCTGCAGATAAACTGCTTCGCTGCGGTATACTAGAGAAACGTTGAATCAATCAAAAAGTCCAGAAATGGAAATCAGGCCAGTTTATAGCACTTTGTCACAAATGCTTGCATATCTGCAGGCTGATAAACGCCAGCCTCTGCATTATCAAATAATATATTGACTTTGGTTACATCGATGTTCACTAAAAACCTTTTTTGTATAGAGTTCGATATAGAGATTATATAGAAGTCCTAACATCTGCAGTCCATGAAGGAAAGGCTGCCTTCAAGGTAGGAGTATCTGTAGACACCAAATCTATATGGCTTTATGACTGACATGTAATGCTGCGTGAATGTTCTGAATCTAACTAACAGAAACTTGATCTCAGTATCTATAGGTACTGGTGGTATCCTATGGAAGGAGAAAGTAAAAAAGCATTCTTAGGCAAAAAAAACAGAGACCGTGATGCCACACGCAAGATGTCCGATCTTGGGGCCTAACCTCTTAAAGCTCAGGTACCCGCGAAGGGTGTATGGGTATTTTTTAAAAGGTCAGGTTTCTAAATTGGAAGACTTTGGGATAGTCCTCGATTTCCTGTAGTTTCTTCATCCATCCAAATCCGGGCCTTAAGTATAACTGCAAAATATATTTGGGGTTAACTATATTCGCTGAGCAAATTATTGGGAAACACTGACAGCCCAAGTAAGCAAAGGAGGGCTCCTTATGTCAATGTAGCACTTTAGCCTTCTATATTATTTTGCTGTAGAACTTTGGCAGATGCACTTTGACAGAAAAGATAGATAAAGAATACAGTTTAAGTTTAAGTGTGTCACTTAATTTTCACATGCTCTCATTTCTCAAACATTATATGCGAACATGAAGAACAACTAACCAGGCATTAACGTATTCAAGAATATTTTTAAGTCTCTTCCGCCTTTCGCACTCCGCTGCTGAGTGTAGTGACTCCTCGAATTTTTGGTAGTGGTTTGCTTCAAAACCTTGCCCTACCACTTGGCATAAGCCAAGGACGACTTTAAGTAAATAGTTCTCTTCGCAAATAGCACCTACCCACTCTGTAAGCTGCAAACTCAATATAACGCCTTAACCTTGCAGTATACTAAACCTGTAAATAACCACTCACAGGCCACAATAAACAATTCCTCTTACCTGAAAGACGTACACATAGGACTATGCCTTTCTTTTGAAGTTAACTCCTTGCCTTTGGCACCGCAATATTTTACACTTCGTGCATTATTCTCCACATTTGGAACAGCTTATATATATATCAAAGGCCATACATACCCTTGCCCGCCCTGCTGTATGTTACAAGGTGTTGGCGAATCAAAGCACACAGTTTTGTGCTGCCGCGCACCTTGAATGCGAAGCCTTCTAATGCTCAAGCAGCATGCAAATTAACGCACATTAGCCTCAAAGCCTTTGACGACTTGCCATGGCACAGACTAGAGGCGCATATACTCCAAAATGTCGATGCCAGTGGAGATTATATGTACAATGTACATACGATGACGACTGACGACGCGACACGCTCTTATCTTTGTTTATGCACAAAGGAGCTCCCGCAACTCAAGATCCTTGCTGAATCCGCATGTTGGTGCGGCAAATTGGTGCTTTAGAGACTCTTTTGCCAGGTGAGCCTCCTCTAAGAAGAAGAAAAAAAAAAAAACGTTGTTTAACAGATCAAAGTAAAACAAACACAAGGACATGCAAGCAAGCTACTTTGGGTACATATATTTAGAGTTATGAAACCGCATCGTTTCAAGGAATCGCTTCCATATCCATAAGGTCAGCTGGGCCTCCTCTAACGTCGGCAATTAATCATAATTTCGATATCCGTATGCATTCAAGCATGAGTTTTTTTTTTTCCTTTCACAACAAACAAGGACACGGCACATCCCTTAAATCAGTGTAATGGAAACTCATAAAGATGTCATTTAGACAATATTCGATGTGGCATTTTGGATTAGTTCTCAGAGCCTTTCTCGAGAGTTTCTCTTGTTCGCCGTTTCATAATTTCATAATTTTGGACAGCAGAGGGGGTTTGTTTTTATTTTTCTTTCATTTTTTTTTTTTTTCGCGTGGTAAAGGATAATGCGGTACTTCATACCGTGTGGCACACTCACACCCATTAGAGAGAAATTATAAATAAATATTATTTATCGTTCAAGTTGGTGGAATGGATGTTTTTTTTTTCCTGATTTTTTGGCTGTCTATGATTTATTTGAGCAAGCGAAAAAAGGACACTCGTGAGACTGTGTGACGACTGGGACTTTATTTTTTACTCCGGCGAATGTTTTGACAAAAAATGCCGGGGAAAATTGCATATAAGTGCTCTCGAGACGCGAGAGTGGAAAATTAAGTTCGTTCCTAACGGGCCAAGGGAGTCGATATACATTTATGTCGTTATCGTTATTTATTCTTTTGAGGGATAAACATTATCATTTGGAAGCGCATCGCCCATCAGGCCAAATTTGCATCTAATTCAAAGTAGTTGACAATTTGGTGAAGTGAAGTGTGGTGGAAGTTTGTTTTGCTACAATTAGCCATGTGTTGTCGACGTAGATGGCTCGTTGTCGTTATGTATGTTTCACTCGAAAAAAACTGAACAAAAGCAGCGTTAACTGGCGCCCCCATATATAAATATTTTAATATAGCCATGCTCTTTGTCTTGTTTATTTCAAAAAATACAAACAGTATCATACTGAAACTTGTGAAATGGTACTTGCGTACTCCGGAAAGTCAAATAGTACTGAATTCAGTACAACAGCTTTTTCGCAATATGCCTGTATTTGTCTACATGGTTTGATATGTGACCATTGCGGTGCGGGTTTCTTCTCCAAAGCTCGTCAAGGCAAATGGCTTAGACAATCTTGCGAGGAATGCTTTCCAAACGACCAAGCGAACCTATCTACATCCGCATTTGATACCCTGACAATTTCTGTTTCAAACATCACAACTGATTGTTTTAGTATTTTCATTCTCTAAGTCAACACGTCCAACACGGAAAGAAGTTTAAGATCAAATCAAGAATACAAAATAAGTGCCGAATTACGAAAAGTTTGTCTCATTTTAGAACTTAGCTCAGGATTTACTAATTCACGACTTTTTATTCGCAATTCTAGAAATTGTACAAAGTGAAGATATTGACCCTCAAAAGTCGTGAATCGACACTTCTCAGTGTCAATAATGCGATCGGGCATGAAATACATATTGCCATAACCGATCGCAATTTGACACAAATAGTTATCAATTTGATATAACTGTGGTTGTAAAATGCAAAAAAGATATCGTAAATTACCACTTTCCTGTTGCATTTACGATTTCATCCCTTAGTAAATTGCAACAGGGGTTGATTTACTACCTCAGTAGTTGCAATTTACAAATTCTTAATCGTAAATTGCAACTTTTATTTTAATTAATTTTATCAATTTGCAATTCATTATTTAGAAATTTACGACTTATCTACGTCAATTTACGTTTTCCATTTACATGTGCGAAATTATTATAAGATTTTATTGATTCATCATTCAGTGGTGGTAAATAACGAAATATTTTATTGCAATTTGAGATTTTAAAGTGGTGTTTGAGGAATTTACCTATTGAAGTAGGGAATTGCGCCAAAAATGTCGCAAATCATTACAAATAAATGAAGCTCGAATTAATACTTCTCATCGTAATATTCAAAAAACAGATTTTGATATTCTTCACCGTTTTCAATGTCGAATTTCGAATTTTTGTATCAATTCAAGACAAAATCGTTGTGATTTGCGAAAAATATATAATTCGTGATTTGCAACTCAAAATATTGCAATTATTGACTTTGCAGTTCTTTCCGTGCTATACGTAAAACAAAATCGTAAACATTTTCTTTTGCTTTTTTAACAATTTAAACTTGATGTTTGTTCTCATCCCTGCTATAGTTTTAAAGAAATGTGTTAAAAAACTATCACTGCCTCTTTATGCTCTTTTCCAGCTTTCTATTACACAAGGTATTTTCCCTAAATTCTGGAAGGACTCATTTATCATTCCCATCCACAAAAAGGGCTGCAAGAGCGATATCTCCAACTATCGACCTATTGCCAAACTATCATCCATACCAAAACTCTTTGAGAGCATCGTTTACGAGTCAATGTTCTTTCATTGTAAATCAATACTCTCCCCGAAGCAACATGGGTTCTTTAAGGGCAGATCTACAACTACAAACCTTACGGATTTTCTCTCAAGCACATTATGTGCCTTGGAAAATGGTAAGGAAGTGGATGTTGTGGCTACCGATTTTAGCAAAGCGTTCGACAAGATCTCTCACAATGTCATACTCTTCAAACTAAAAGCGATCGGTTTCCCACCGCGATTTACTTCATGGATTACTCTCAGACCTGGAGATCTACGCAGATGATATGAGATTTTCTAAACAAATATCTTGCACCGCTGATTCTCTCTCACTACAATCTGATCTTAATCACTTCTACACCTGGTGTCAACAGAATCGATTGGAACTTAACGTGAAAAAATGTCAAGCTATAACTTTCTCCCGTAAACGTCATCCCCTGAATAAAAGATCTTATTTCATAAACAACGAGTCTGTCTCCACTGTTTCATCTATTCGTGATCTGGGCATTATCTGCGACGCTCAACTTAATTTTCGACATCACATCGACAACATTATTAGCAGGGCTAATTCTGCACTCGTCTTTGTTAAACGTTGGTCGAAGGAGTTTTCTAACCCCTATGCCACTAAATCCCTTTATACGATGTTTGTAAGACCCCTTCTTGAATATGCCAGCCAAGTCTGGTCACCTTATCATCAGGTACATATTTTGAGAATCGAAGCTGTCCAGCGTAGATTCATTCATTTCGCCTTACGTGGACTTGACTGGGATGACCCTCACAATTTACCTCCCTACGAGAATCGCCTAAAGTTGCTCAATTTAAAGGCTCTTATGACTGGTCGCGTTATCGCTGACATAATTTTTACTCATCAGTTACTATCTGGTAACATAGATTGCTGGCATCTACTGCATAAGATTTCACTAAATACTAATCCTCGTCGTTTACGTTCAATTCCCTTTTCCGCCTTCCCCATCACCGCACTGACTATGGCCAACACGAGCCTTTAACAAGAATGCTTTGCAAAGCAAACATGGCGCCCAATTTATTTGACCTAAATTGTACAAAAGCAACTCTTAAAAATGCGCTTCTAAAATTACCTTATAGTCCTAAATTTCTTATTTCCCTTTAACTAACAGTTTTTTTTTTTTATATTTTATATGCAATAAATCATTGTGTGCTTTAGTGTTATGTTTGCGTTTTTTACCTTTAATATTTGTATTTGTATTTTTTAGTCTTAAGTTTACTTTATTGTTCATTGTTTTATTGTTAGTTTGTTACATGCTTGTATTAAGCAAATTAAATTAAATTAAATTAAATTAAAATTAAATCAATTTTGGTCCTAAAATGTTGCTTATAATTTATAAAGTTAGTTAATAATAAAAAATATATATATATTTTTAAATTTTCTAAAAAAAAAAAAAATTTGTCCGTGATCGGAAAAAGTTTTTCGTACGGAAACATTTATAAATTATTTTAGAAAATTCAATGATAGGTATGCGTTACTATGGACAGGTGATAAGGATATCCCATGTGCTTCATGAAACAGCACTTCATCCGCAAAAAGTCACTGTTTGGTGCGCAATTTCATGAATTGGACGTCAGTGATATGTGGTTCCAACAAGACGGTGCCACAAGCCACATAGCGGGTGCAACAATCGAGTTATTTATGGGGCTATATTAAATCATTGGTCCATGCCAACAAGCCGGTGATGATAGAGGAGCTCAAAGTCAATATTGAACGACAATAGTCGGCGCTGAAATTTGAAGGCAGAGTAGTTGTCTTCTAAGTTCTGGTTCAGACTCATGTATACCTATACCTATTTCATTTTCCTATGACCAGAAGGATGCTCAGTAACTTGTGAATTATGACACCGTGTGTCTACTGTCTAAATAAGATCTGTTTTATGGCATTTACCTTCCTGAGGTGAATTTAGAATACTAAGAATAACCTGCAGGTCTTCCCAGCAAAAAATAAAGTGCACGATTGGGTCGAACCAAACATTCTCGTTCATCAAAAGTTTGGTTGGATGTTTTCCTTTTTTATTAGGTAGGTAGGTATAGATCTGACAAGCAATGTTTGATAAAAGAAACGGTTCGTGAAATATAGAAAAAGGAGTAGTGTTAAATAAAATTCCCTTTTGTGTTATTCATCTGATATGGCAAATGGCAATACATACAACAAAAACAGGTTTTATAAGTTGAAGCTCTCAGTGGCAAGTTCTGGTTAGAGAGTTATAAGCGGCTACAGTTGTATTTTATAAGGTCTTACACTTTACACGATCTTTGAGTACGGGAACAAGCGCAGTAGGAGTTTCTGTCTTAGATTAGTGACGCCGGTATAAGTTGTCAATGATTGGAAGTACTGTTCGTGATAGAACGATATCTTTGCACATAAATATACATATATACGTATATGCGTGTGCAAGAATTCATAGATTTGTTTTTGAATTTGCATTAGCAGTTACACAAGGTGGGCCAAAAGAGATCTATTGGAATATACTCTTATTTTTGCAAATGGCCGCCAATGTCAAATGTGTTTTGACATTTGTGATCTAGACAGATGTAGAATAAAAGTAAACAAGCCATGGAGCGAAACACTCTCCAAGAACGCGGAATAACTTCGAATTTTCGATTTGTCGACCAAAATCATAATGGGCTCATTTCCACCTCAGCGGGTACGTCAACAAGCAAAACTATCGCTCCTGAGGCACCGAAAATCCACGAGGAGCCATTTCACCCGCTCAAAGTTAGTGCATGGTGTGCTGTTCACGCTGGAGGAGTCATCGGGCAATTTTTTCGAGAACGCCGCTGGTCAAACGACAACAGCGGACGGTGCGCGCTATATAGGGCCATGTTAACCGAGTTTTTTTCTTCCTCAATTGGACGAATTAGGACTGGAGGACATGTGGTTCCAACAGGACGGAGCTACGGCACACACTGCGCGAGCCACAACCGATATTCTGAAGGCGGCGTTCCCGGGTCGCCTCATTTCTCGTTTTGGCGATTTGCACTGGCCCGCAAGATCGCCCGGCTTAACTGATCCAGGCTTTTTTTTGTAAGGTTTTTTGAAGTCCCGTGTTTACGTAAACAAGCCCGAGACCCTAGAAGCCATCAAGGACAACATTCGACACGAGTGCGAGAATCTGTCGCCCGAAGTTCTCGCCGAAGTGATGAAAACTGCCATAAAACGAGCCCGTATGGCAATCAATTGTGACGGCCGATATCATCTTCTCGACCAATAAAACTCTAAAGGTTCAAATAAACATAATCAAAAAACAGAATCGAAGTTTTTCATTTAGAAAAAAAAAAAATGAGAGCCAAACAACATCGGATGACTTCTTTTGTACATATCATATATTAGAAATGAATTTTTGTTACAATCGTAACAATATGTAGGTATGTCCAAATTTCAAAAGTACCTACCGTTATTCGATTTTTTGGCGAAAAACTGAGTTTGCATGCAGTCATGTCAACCTCACCCAGGTAAGCTCAAATATCAGTTCTGGTTGAAATCTTTAGAGGCGTTATCAAACAAATCATCCTGGTATTACAATTTTCTATGTGGGTGGTACCATTAATATCGAGGTTATACCTTGCAAAGAAAAGAAACGGCCCGAACTGTATAAGAACCCAAACTCCCAAGTTCGAAGATTGCACGAAATCCTTGCAGCCGTTTAGGCTGTAGGCCTCGGGTCATACGGACAGACGGAGAGAATTTTGCGACCCACTTTTTTGAGTCATCGTAATATCAGAATTGATTAACATCTCGAGCTCGAAATTCTGTACGAATAGAATATCTTTCCCTTACTACCTATGTAATCGAGCAAGTTAAAAAGAAAACGAAGGAGCTATAGACGGTTGAAGGTGTTGTGTACTCACGTTCGAAGAAGTGAGAAAATTTCGGTTTTTGATATCAAGTGTCAACTCTTATTTCGCATAACTATACCTTGTCACAAGTCCACTGACTTTAGGAGGTAAGGTCGCCCAAATTCACGTAATGCATGCGTTATTTTCCTTTTCTGATATTTCTCGCGCAACGTCCACGAATATGTTAAGTGGATCTACATTCGGTTGGCGCTCTACATTTTCCTGAATTTCCTTCTCAATTGCCCACGATCAGTCGGTCTTAAAGCAACTCAAACGGAGTAGGTACCAAACAAACAAAAATTGCTGCACCTCAAACAATCCCATTCATGTGTAGGTAAATTGATTCCCAATCCAACAAGCAGCCTCCTTCCAATCACGTCGTTATACTGTATAAGGTATAACCCATGTCCAAAACTCTCTTCAAAACAAATTTAAACAGAAAAATAAGTCGTAAGCTGAGCTAATCCCATTTGCACCACTGACTACATATGCGCCTATTAAATTTTATTTAACACCACTTTATTGCAAAACATTACAAACCACCACCAGTGCCATCCCACGTTATAATCATCCCTGCCCGAGGACACAGCGGACACCCCTTTCAGCACATGAATTGTTCTGCCGTCGTATAACCCTCTATAAGGATATTTCGACCCCGTAATCACCCAATTTACACCCTCAACACTCGAACATAAGTTTTGACGAGAAATCACTGTACCGCATGATATAACATGCCATTGAGCGCATATAGGGTGCATGCACCCAATAACATGGGGGTTGTTCGACCATTTTCAACTTGGCCACCGACTCTCATAAATTCATTAGCATATTGTTCAGGGCACATACAATGTTCGTTGTATTCTGCGTGCATATAGATACCCACCACCCTAACTCGTCTATAAAACAGTGTGTGTGTGTACGCTCTTTCTGACAGCACACTGCCAGTAATGTCAAATAATTGATATTAAATATTTTATTCACAAACCATATTGTTCGTCCGCATACAGACAACTAACGACTGGCAAGGGTTGATATAGCTTGTTATTTTTTGCGGGGACAAATGCCAGCCCGGCATTGAATTAAAATCTCTCTAATGGTTAATGACATCGCCCAGTGAAAGGTAGGTACCTACAAGCTAAAGCTACAACCTACACTGAAAATAAAAAACCAGGTAATATTGACAAAATTCTGTTGTTAAATTTCAACAAAAATAGTTTTGTTGAACTGAAAAAAAATTGTTGTAATGATAAATTAAATTTATCAATACAACTGAAGTTTTGTCAGTTTGAAAGATATTTCGTCAAACGGATAAAACATTTGCTGAAAAACTACTTTGTCAGATTAACAAAATCCAATTTTCAGTTTGATAAATTGATATTGTATGAATTGAAAAATTTTGTTGTTGAATTAACAAAGTTTTTGTAATATCAATAAAAACAGAACCAAAAATCACTTTTGTATATATTTGTTAAATTGACAAAACCTGTGCAAAATGTTTGTTGGCCAAACAAAATACAGATTATCAATATTACAAAAATGTTGTTGAAATGAACAAAATGTTTGTAGATATGATAGAAATTTTGTAGAATTGATAACACACGTGTTGAATCGACAAAAATACATTTTAAGCATTGCAATCCTTTGAACGCAATGCTATTGATGGCGTCATTTATATCTCACACGTGAAGTGGAAAGGTACCTAACCGGTGAAAAAAACATATTAAAACTAAATCAATGGACGAGGAGCTAATAAGTGAACTAAAACTTACATCAATAAAACATAGCCCCATCGCATCGAACATAGCGACATTAAATGAGATGAATAAATCTGTATCTGTATCGGAAAGTAAGTATGATACCATACCTTATTAAATAGTTAAAATTATTTAGTTGATTCATCCAACAAATGGATTTTTTTTTCTTTTTCTAAATAGATGGCCGATTTGCCACCATTTGTTTTATTTGCTGCATGCAGTTTTCATACCGACCAGCAAGTCATTGACCAACGAAGGCGGAATAGAATATTAACGAGGATGCAGGACAAAAAAAAAACCATCCAGCCACTTATATTAATTGTTGGAACTGTTTTTAAACCAGAAGATATTTTAGTTTACTTCGATGGGGTAAAATACAAATTTTTTTTTTGACATTACAAGCCATTGATACATGCTTTCAAATATTCCACATATTTAATCTAGAATATCCCCTATCAGCTTCCCTCGTTTGGCGATTTTTACAAAAAAAAATTTATAACGTTAAAACTAAGTTTGATAAAAACCATCCACAGATTGCCTCAGTATGCAACGATTTGGATAATAATTAATATTGAGTATTAAGTTAAACAAGGTACAAAATATGTACTTCCTTATTATTTTATGAATTAATTTAATTTTTATAATTATCTTTTTTAATAAATCGAATTTTCAACTTATTTGTTTTGCGTATCATTTTTCAGGTAATACCTAATCTATTTTACAGCTATATTGTAGGCATATTTTGGATATCGTTTCTTTATTAAGATAAATACTTATTTTGTACCTTCAAAATAAGTTTAAGTACAGCTGCAAGTGAGTATTTATCATATCGACAAAAGAGTTTCTTTAATTCAACAGAACAATAAAAAAAGAACTGACACATTATTTTTATTTACTCCACAATGCTGTTGTTGAATCAACAAATTCAAAAGCTGGATCTGACAAAATGTTGCTATGTAACCAACAACCTGTTCATAGATTCAACAAAACACAACGGCAGAACTGACAAATAATTTCTGTACAATCAACAATATTTGCTGCTTATTTAACAAAATACAATAACTGAATTGACAAACTACTTCCATATTATTAACAATTTTTTTGTTAATTTGACAGAAAGATAAAGACTAAATTGATAAATTTCTTTGTAAAATTAACAACGTTTTGATTGATTCAACAAAATATTTTTATACGCACAAGAAACGATTTTTGTTAACACAACAATTTTTTTGTTACCACAACAAAAGTTTTAAGACGAGATAAAACTTACTAAAATTTTGTCAATCTGATAAAAACATTTTGTTGGACGTATATTGACAAAAAAATTGTTGAATCAAGCCTCATTTTTATCAAATATACCAGGGTTTTATTTTCAGTGTAACATACACAGAACAGATAGAGTTCTCGGTATCGGCTGTGGGACAATGGTCATGAATAAATTATGAAATACAATATGACTATCGATCCACACAGGTGACGATTGCAGCAAGACAATGTCGGTTGACATGTGCCCGTATAGACAGAGTTGTGGTCACTATATCAGTGTCCGGGCTCCGGGGAGAACTTTACGGATGTTTTTAGACGATAAAACCATTCATTTATAGCAAAAAGACACAACACCATCCACATGGGTTCCACTTGAACCCATTTGACCTTAAGGCAGCTTCAACTTCCAGATTCTTAATTAATTTACAGAGCAACGTTATATAACCTACATTTATGCTACTTGACGAGGGGCTACCGTATAGGCGCAACTAGTACAACTCCATACAGCGAGAGCGTGAAATTCAATTCCATTCACGAAGCCGATCTCATGCGGCGTTTGGCAAACGCTGCCGTTTTTTCGACTTCTATTTTCTCAATTACAAAAAACCGCATGTGTCCAAACAGTTTGAAGGTATATCGGCGCTTTGCCTACTTACAGTACAGACCAAAAGGCAGAAGAGATGCGGAAGCTTTTTTTTGATATAGACGTCTTTATTGACGGTCTTTAGATACTGCTTCGTTGTCGTCATCTTTCCTCTTCTATAATTCATGTTTACAAGGTGGCAAATAGATACAAGTTGCGAGATACAGCAAATTGCTATTATTTTCAAATTTAGCGTGCGGTTTGGTTTGATAGTTTGATTTGATGGCAGATAGTCTGAACGTTTGATCGAGGTAAGAACAGTGTGTGTTGCAAGAGAGGTATGTATATTTTGTGGGTCAAGGTTATTGGGTTATAGTTTAGGTTGTGTAGGGTTGTAGTATCGTCACAAAAGGCTAGGTGTAAGTCGATAAAGAGGCTGAATGGTGTTTTTTGAGTATATTTTCAATCATCAGGGGACTGGAAGATTTGTGCAAAGAGAGCTTGACTCGGATAACTACGTTGATCTTGGGGCAACTTCTGCCGTGGGAAATAGGACACTTCTCAAGCTGCTAGACTTAAGAAAACGCTCTCAAAAATACCCAACATATACCTAGTGGTCTAATAATTCCACGTGGATCTGGGCTAAAAACCGCTAACTGCACCCACATTCCTGGCCAAGGATCTTTCACGGCGCACCGCAGACTGACCTCTTCCTATCTCATAAGAAACTTGGATATTTGGAAACGTTTCAAATGTCCATTAGGAGCAGATGTTAATTGGACTTGTGGTGGACTGTTGCAAGTCTTCAAAATCCGCATTTGGAGTAGAATTTATTTTTCATTGCCACAACTGCAGAGGCGTTCAGTATTATAAAATGAAATCGGTCCCTCATTCTGAAGGGCTCCCTGACATTGGTTAAGTACCTTAGGGCCAGCTCCGAGGTAAAGCAGCAGTCTTTATATCTATACGCAGACAAAACCCAACTCACTCTCTTGACTTGGACAAGAGCAATCCACCCATTGAAACCGCTTGAAAATGGAAAAATTGTGGCAAGTATATAGCGCTGCGGTCCAAAAGAATGTGCTGCGTATGCAGATCAGTAGCTTAGTTCTAGATATGTACCTACAGCAGAGAGCTCATTGATAAGTTTTTTTTACTTTTAAAACTAAACAATAGCAGCACGAAAAACTATAACGAAAATTCCCGATTAGAGTGAGTGCGTACATACCAACATTATTAATGTAGAGATGTCACAAAAGATGCATTAAAAATGTTTACATTTACATTTCACGATTATTTGAAAAGAAATGCGTTTGAAAATTTATGGTTGCTTTGCAAACAATTGCTACCTCTTTCGTAATACACTTTTATAGTCTCTTTTACTCGCAGCTGACTTTTCAACATGTTTCAATGTGATAAGAATGAGGAAAAAATGAGAGAAAAATTGTGTGTCATACGGGCTTTTTTCATATCGATTTGCACTCATAACATTAGCATTTTTGTCAAAAGCGTTCGCAAAAAAAAAAGACGTGGCAAAGAACAACAAAAGCTTTATGGTTCTCGAAGACTTAAGAAATATTTCAAATAGGATTTTATCGAAATCTGTTCACTATTTTTCCAGTCAACTGGTAGCAAACATACATTCTATAGATTTTTGAGAATATACCCAAAAGTCGAATGCAAAAAACTCTATCGTCCCTGATAAAATTGAAAAGGCAAACCTCAGATGGTCTTTCCTGTATCAATGCTCATCTCTATAGGCTAATTTGTCATAACCTAGACCATTAAAGGTCAAACGGAGTTAAAAGACACAAGAAAGGTAGCATTGTCGCATTAAAAAAATAATCATAACCGAACTTGGATATCACCTACGATGACTTCTACAGGTGCTGCAGAGATGAGGAAGGGAAGGCGACACTAGCGCACTACTTACGTGCTTGCCAAGTTCTGTATGGGTCATTACCTTTTGTATCGATCTTAAATATGCCTGTATGACGAACATTTATAGCTTCATCGAAAAGAAGTAATTGTTTTCAGGAACGGACAGTGTGACCGACCTGTGGCCCACAATATTGAACAGCATGAGTCGTCTTATGTCAAAATTGAGTTAATGTTACAAACGGAGGCAGAGTAGACCGTACCTACGTTGTTCTAAATTTTAAATATTTTTTTCATTCAAATATCCCTTATGGTTGCTGGGTTAGGAATCAGGAAAAAACGCATAAGTCGTCTTCCCACATCTAAACTCAAATCTTTAACGTGCGCTCCTGAAAAGTGGCTAAAATGATACTTATGCTAATTTTCCTTGTTGCCACAGATATACTAAATTGTATTAAATTGAATTGAATAAACCTATTTTGGTCTTAACCAAGCGTCATTATTCACCCAGAATTCATACCTTCAACGATGGATTATGTACTGCCTCAAGGCACTGCGAAACTTCCGAAGTGTCCACTGTGTAGAACAAAATATCCAGAACTTTGGTAGCTTCTAGAACGTCTTCGATCGTTTCTGGAGAAGGCGCTTTAAAGCTTTTAGATGTGTACCGATCAATTCGTTATCAAGGCCATTCCATGGTCCATCAGAACAAGGTATCTGACAACAGTAAGTCGCATTACTTTGCAGTGATTGGTGTTGTTTTCATAGAAAGCAGTTACCATGAGCTCTGTTCTATTGACACTGAGATGATCCGTAAGCCCAACCCAACTAAGACTTCCGGTGGTCGCAAAAATAAAAATTAACACAAACGGATGGTTGCGAACGATGGTTGGTCCGGTCTAGGTTGCCTTAAGCGCCATATATCCATTTGTAACGGAGTTCTAATCCAAAATATGATTTCCCGTCTAATTCCATCCCCAGACCCACCCCATCAACTGAAAAGTCATTCAAAAACAACAACCTCCTTCTCTAGAATTCAATGAGAGACCACCACACCCCATGTCCACATACAAATTACCCGCCGCACCAACGAGAAAAAAAAAACTTTACAAAACCAATAAAAATCAATTGAAATTATGACAAATTTATGCAAATGTATCCGTACTAATCGTCCCTCTAAGTAGTCCTAATTTTACAGCAAATAATTCATTTTCCTTCAACAGGAAGAAATAAATTATACCCAGACAAAGTGCACATGAATGGGATGGTCCATCTACATCCAAGCAGTCAGATGGACACCCAGCAAATTGCAATAAATAAAAACATAAACAATTGTTTTTTTTTTCACATACCATCTACAGGGAAAAAAGGACGCGCAAACGCACGCACCGAAGAATGGGTGGTGAAACCTCCCCCATGGATAGAGCTACAAATCAAATTCTAACAAACAGGATAATAACTGCGCGCATACAGTAAAGCATCAGAGAGCCATAAATCATCCGCGTTAAGGAAGAGATCCTGCCAAAAAAAAAAAAAAAAATCCTCAGCAACACTTGAAAACGATATTGTATTTGTATGTCGTCGGAGATTAACACCCCGACAACAGTGCGACAGTTTCACCTGGTTAAACATCAAATCTCATCGTCCCTAGAGCACGTTTATATCTATATGCAGGACTAAAAACATTTGCCGTGCATTTATAAATTGAATAAAATTAAAAAGCCGCAACACGGGGGTTAATCCTTTTCAAGTGTTGTCGCTGATGGCGATGGCCTGCAAGCCGACTGTGCAACCATTCGCGTTCATTGTCAAAAGCCGGGGTGCTTTTTGACAAATTGGTAGCACTCACCCGGTTGCGGGGGGTTAGTATTATAGTATATGCAAAGTTCCCGCGAGTGGTTGTTAATGATGATGTTCGACAACACCGACACACACGCACACACCAAAAACACCGGGTGAGGAGAGAACAGACACCAGATGATGATGTTAACCGCGACTATGTTTATACCAAGATGATGACGACGACTACGGCGCTGTCAGTGGTGATGTGTATGTTTGACAAATTTGTGCAGTTCCAACCGAAGCGTATAAATCCATAAATCACGGCAATTTAATTCGCATTTGATGAAAATTTAATTAATCCCCTGTGCATCCGCATGAATGCCAACATGATTCTGATGATGATGCGATGATGGGACAGAGACTGGTGCCAATTGGAAATGGAGATTGAAATGGAATCGGAATCGGCATCCATGATAGCAAATGCATGCGATATTCATAATTAGTGTTAGTTTTCGAATTTATTTGTGCGCACGAAAGTTGTGTATCATTAGCGAAGCTATAGTTGAATGGCGAAAAGTGTCGCATCGGAGTTTGGCGCACACCAATTAGAAGCGGGTAAACTTTGTTTTCGTCAAGTCAACACGGTGTAGTTGGCATCCTAATGATGAGCTGATTTCATAAATGCAATTCGAATTAGTGGGTGTAAGTGTTTCCCATTGTACAAGTTATGTACCCATGTGGCATCAGAAGTGGTATATATGTAAACCCAAAACTCACTGGTGTGATGTGAAACATGGCTGCTACTGATCTGACAGTGTTATCGAAAATTGGATGCATTTGCATTAGAAATAAAGCTTTCTTTACATTCAGTTATAGTTAGTTGCTGACCACATCACCCTTCAACGGGCGAGGGGCCTGAACAGCGTTGCCACTTAAATCTTAAACAAATGTAGTAGCACGATAGAGAAAATAAAGTAGCATTTTCAATCAAAATGTTGTACCTAATTTGTTTTGTATTGAAATTAAATAAACAAATAAATAGTTATATATAACATAATAATCCACATTTCAAAATAAGATCGAAAGCCCCAATCAACAAGCGCCACTGCTCTTTTAAAATTTCCAAAATTGCTTTCTTACAGGGAAACTCCTTAAATAAATTTAAATTGGTTGGCTCTTAAGAAATGTAGTACTTTTGGGTAACGATGTAGTATGTAGTACGGCGTTAAAAAATCCAGCAAATATGTAGCACAGTACTACGTAGTTCAAGTGGTAACGCTGGGTCGGAGCCATTTATATATTTTACATAAGAAAACATTACAACGCCTTTAAAATAAATATAGCATAATTCCAATTCCCCCCAGAGGGCGAACCAGAATGTGTCTGGGATATATTTCACATGAGCGGTGCTGATCGGCCAGTTACATGAGAAAATAAAATGCACGACTGGGTCGAACGAAACTTTCTTGTTCATCAACAGTTTGTTTGGCTGTTTTCTTATTTTATTAGTTAGGTAGGTAAAGATCTGACAAGCGATGCTAGATAAAAGAAACGGTTCATAAAAATGGTGGGCCATCTAGTGTTTTCTATTTAAATCATAGCTTATTTTGGCACTGACAGCTGTTTCCCACTCGAAATCTTTACAGAAAGTGAGTATCATACATCTACGAAACAAAATGAGTCGCTTTACGCTTGAACTGCGTTGGGAAATATTAAAAACTTATTTCCAAAAAGAGTGCTGTGTGTGTAGCTCAAACAGTGCGTTTTTTGAAAAGAAGTTTTAGCCGAAACAGGAAAAAAATAATTTTGTTACTTTTATTGCATTTTTAAAAAGAGACTTCCATTTGGCCCACCCTGTATGGGAATAGTGTTTAATAAAATGGACTTATGGGTTATTCATCTGATATGGCAATACCGTCGCACTTGATTACAAACAGGAAGTTCTTTGTTTTAATTTTACGATATTTTTCAAACCCTTCGCTAAACTGGGAAAAACCAATTGCACAAGGAATGAAGGATATAATTATGTTTATCTTCTTAATATATAAAAACGTTCGTGCGTATGTATGACCGACGATAACGGCTGAACCACTGAAGCTATCCCCCTTATATTCACACCATATGTTTGTGTGGTGCTCCGGATGGTTTATGTTTATTTAAGACCCTATAGGGGGCGCTGGGGTCGCTTTTTTGAAAATTCTTATTTATGGACCGATTTGGCTCAAATCTACACCATATAACACTTAAAGAAATAGAAAGCTTTTGGACCCGATAGGTGGCGCTGGGAGATATTTACGACAAGTTAGATTTCCCTGCATATCAATTTTGTATCAACAAACATTAAATTTGTAATAATATAGTTGGCGTTGGTCGTCTATACTTTTTTTGAATTTGACATTTCAGTAATTCATGTTTCATTTAGCTGTACAATTGTTCGACGAAAACTCCAAATTAGATTTTGATCAATTTTAAATAGGTAAATAACATTTCCATTCGATTTCCGGCACAAATAACATAACCAAGGAAAATGTTCTTACTGGCCAAATTGTATGATTCTTCTTTTGTTTTGTTCGAATTGGTGTATTTCAGGCAGTCTTAAAAGACCAAATTTTGGACCCGATAGGTGGCGCTGTCGTCGATCTCCGAAACCGCTAAATCGATTTCAATGAAAATGAAATTTTGTGGATGAGTACGGTTGATTCCAGCTTGAATGATAGGATACTTTTCGACCCGATAGGTGGCGGTGTTGTCGTTTTCCGAAACAGTTTTATTGAGACGATTGAAATTTTTGGGATGGGTATGGTTGCTTAAAGTTTGACAGAGAGGGTAGTTATGGACCCTATTGTTGGTACTTTACAAAAAACAGGCGGTATAGGAAAACGGGTTGCGGCACTTCTCATTCAAAAATAAAACCAAACGCTAGGAAGGACATACTATGCTACTCTTTGTCGTGAAAACAACTTTATGGGGATTAGTTGAATTTTTGAATTCTTTGGATGTTCCGGGCAGTTATAATTTTGCTGCACAACGTCAATGCACCGAAACTTTGTAACGGAACGCGTTTGATTTGATGGTGAAAGATTAAATCAAATGTCATCCAAGCGACGGTTTCGAGGGGAAATTTTAAAGGCAAACATTCTCATTGCTCAGATTCCCCTTATTCAGAACGATTTGTCATTCGTATTTAAGCGTATTGAATTTTCCGTGCGTCTCCCTTTCAATCTCAGAGATGGTAACACCTACCATAAAATTTTTCATATGAGGGAACTCGAGCACGGAACTTCCGATTTGAGAAAAGAGTATTGGATACTCTTTGGATTTGAGTTTGCCTACGCCTAAGGAAGGTTCATACGACGAAAAAAAAATGGAAAATTCGAAAGGGAAATTGGAGAATTCTAGAAATTTATTTTCTATATATTTTCTACGGGGAGTGTTATTTTTATTTTTATTTTTTTTTTTTTTTTTTGGATTTGATCGTAGTATATACAGTGAGACCGCATTTGTCAAAAGATATTTTGGATCAAAAAAATGTATTTCTGGTGGAATAGTGAATGCTCCAAATTCAAATAATTTCAGTCAAAAAGTCAATATTGGGCGGGACGAAGTTCGCCGGGCACGCTAGTATTGTATAAAATGGGATTAACTTGTTGCAAAATCTAGCCGCTGGATTTTACGTGCCTGATTTTAATGGTGATTTCCTCTTCATTTTTTCATGGTGAATACCTATGACTGGCCTTCTGTATTTCGCGATGAAAAGTCGACCTGCTACCTATAACTCCAGTTTCTGCCTTATTTTTACTTACGGAGAACCTCGAATTTGAAGCAGCTCTCAATATCGCCCGCATTTCCTGATATATTTTTGCTTTGCCGACTTTTCTTTTGCGTTCCTTTGTCCATACTTCTCCTTTGTCCTCCAATCTTGCTGGATACGAAACGGATGGATTTTCCTTGTTCCCGGTAAGCTCGAATTTGGCCTATTTCCTCCTTGGTCATTGTCTCCTTTATACCCATAGTTGTGGATTGTATGAAGTTATTTCTTGAACTAAGCTCTTTTTTACTCGAAGTATCCTTTTGTTTGATTTAAAACAGGGTAAAGGGTTGTTCGTAATCGAGTGAAAAACAGAGTTAAATTTAATGAAATTTTTGAAAAAAAAAAAAGCCTCGGAAAATTTGCATTTTATCATCTCAATCCCATTTTGTGCAATTGGTTTTCCCAGATTAGCGAAGGGTTTAAAAAATATTGTTAAATTAAAACATAAAACTTAGTATTGTAATCAAGTGAGGCGGAGTGTACATATGTGATGCCACTTTGCTGTTAAAGTGATAACATAAAAATACGATGATGGTAGCTTGTAGGCGACCGTAAGCTTGCCTAACGAATGTTATATATATATGTTGGTCTACAACTAGGACTTAGGACATACAAATATGCAAGTTGTATTTTCATCGCTTCACAGCAGTCTTGGAGACAACATTGGCCCTCGACCAGGAGCTTATTTAGAGGTCTTGAGGCCCTGGGGCAACAAAGAAGTGGAGGCCTCTACTTATACTTTCGAAATAAAATGAACAATTTTCTTAGGTCGAGTTTTTCAATAAATCACAATCAAGTTTGTACAAAGTACTGTAGGTAAAACAGCGAAAAAAAAATTATAGGGAAAGTTGTTTACTATACTCTGTCCAAGAAAAATTGTCAGTACAGGCCTTATGGGAAGCTCTTTTTTCTACCAGTGGTGCCTGTAGTACTCTCACGGCACTCAAACACAAGATTTGCCACTGAAATAAAAACGAAACCACTGGCATTCCAAAGCATTTTGTTGTTGTAATTTTCCTGAAATTCGCATACATCCCTCGACAACCAATCTGCCACACAGTTGCGGGCAGAATGAGCACGATCGCTTGTGTTCGCTTGCTATTATCATCAACCAAAATAAGCAGTGTGAGTGACTGAAGCACATCAGAGAAGTGTTACCATATGACAATGTTAGCATATCATTAAGGGTTTTTCTTTGAATTTTGTCAAAGAACTTTCGGTTTTGGTGCTTTTTGGAGCTTTTTGGAGCTTTTGAGAGCGGCATATTATTTGGGGTGCTGCCATTCGGTTTTAATTTGTTTGTATTTCTGAAAGATCCAATAATATTCAGTTAAAACATATTTTTTATTGTTGTCTTTTAGAAATAAGATTTATTCGTGAGTTGTTTTGATGCATTCATTTCATTAACGCAACAAGTGATCATGATGTGCGTTGTAGTGATATTGCGATAAATTATTATTCGTTCGGGGAATATTTCTGCATGTTTTGGTAGGTATAAATTCATATTTCACTTTGTAGAGCATATTTTTCACACTGAACTATCAAAATGATGAAGCAGGTAGACCTATACTGTTTATTTTCGGTCGTTGGGTTTTACAACATCCGGTCACTCCTCTCCACTAAAGCAAATGCCTTGATATTTGATGATCCTTTTTTTTGCTACTGTTTCCGCGAAGTTCTGCATTGATGGGTAATCATTTTTTTAACAAATATGTAATCTAGGTATATTTATATGTCTATATTAAAAAAATTTACCATCTGTTTAGGTATATGACATTGCGTCGTGGTTATATAATTTTTCTAATTGCCTGTTTGTGTATATAAGGCGGAAACAATGGTTGTTATCTCAATAGCGGATAGTGCATCTAAGCAAGTGGCTAACTTTATTGTGCATATGAATAAACAGTCTTCAAAGGATCTAAGTGTAGAAAAGAAACAACAAATTGGTGATGCAACTGACAAATTCTATGGCCTTTTCAAAAGTAAAGGCCACAATTCACCACCAAAGAAGAAAAATAATTCCGGTATCAAGAGCAAGGCGGATGATTTTGATAAATGTGCGATTAGGCGGATAGTCAATCATTTTTTTTATGGATAATAACCTTCCAACGCTAGACAAGATATTATTTGAAGTACAAAAAAGTGAAAATATAACAAAACTAAGCAGATCAACTTTGCACACAATATTGCAAAAAGATCTCGGACTTAAATTCTTCAAACGTCAGCGAAAGAATTTGTTGTTGGAAAGAAGTGACATTATTTCTTGGAGACGAAGATATCTACGCGAAGTAAAAAAAATTAGAGAAGAGAAAAGAAAGATTTATTTTACTGATGAGACCTGGCTCAACGAGGGACACACTCGAGAAAAAACTTGGATAGACCCAACTATTACAACACCACGACAAGCGTTCATTGAAGAATTGTCAACAGGACTGCGATCACCATCTTGAAAAGGAAAGAGATTGATTATTATAACCCATATTGGAAGTTCTACAGGTTTCGTCGAAGGAGGACTTTTATGCTTCATTTCGGGAAAAACTGGAGACTACCACGAGGACATGAACGCTGACGTGTACGAGAAATGGTTTAAAGACATTTTAATACGCCTGGAAACCAACTCCGTCATAGTTTTTGACAATGCTTCCTATCATTCCAGAAAGCAAAATAAAGCACCATCCACTTCCACGAGAAAAGATGAAATAAAAAAGTGGTTGAGGTCTAATGCGATAAGTTTCGAGGATGATATGGTCAAAGCAGAGTTGCTTGAAATCGTTAAATGTTATAAAGCCAAGTATGAAACATACGTCGTGGATGAAATGGCTTGAAATGCGGGACATAAAGTGCTTCGCTTGCCGCCTTATCACTGTGACCTTAATCCAATAGAATTGGTTTGGGCTCAAGTGAAAGGGTTTGTAGCAAGCCAAAACAAGTCATTTAAAATGGCTGAAATAAGAGGCTTATTAACGACAGCACTTAAAAGGGTTGACAATGAAAAATGGCATCGATGTGTCCAACATGTTGAACAGGTTGTTGAGCCAAAAATGTGGGAAATGGACGTTTTCGCCGAGGAAGCAGTTGATAGGTTAATGATAAACCTAAATAACGAGAGCAGTAGCAGTTATTACTCATCGGATTAGTTGATGTTTTAATAAGTTTATATTAGAAATTAGTATTTTATGTTTAACAATATTTATAACGAATAAATTGGATTACGGTGATATATTTTTTCGTTTTGATTTTTTTTTTTTGTGTTACGAAATTTGTATTTTTTGTTGGAAAACAAACTAAAGCGATTAGGCCTACTGGTGATACCCTTTAAAAGAAGCGAATATTAGAAAAGGAAAACTAAAACGATAAACGGAATTTATTTCGTTCAGCAATATTTTTATTTTAAATTGGAAGATGGTAACCCTAACAGAATTGCTCTCTGAGTTATGGCGAATTATCATACACACTACGGCAACCCTGTGAGAGCTTTAAAAAGGGACCGATTTATGTAAGTCATTGCAACCAGACTGAGAGACAAACATCCTATCTTCCCTGTACTGACAATTTTTCTTGGACAGAGTATAGTGTAGTATAGCTACTCGTTGGAGTTTGGAAGATTTTCTTTTTCGAAGATCTCTAGCCCCTGATGACTTGTCGACGACCACCATGATGGCTTCCTAGTCGTTGAATCGTCCTCGAACTGCTCTCAGCTTTCAGTTCAGTGCTAAGGCGAACCTTGATATACGTATGACGGCAAATATTAGCTACAATAGAAGAAGACTGCTTTTAATAAAACAAAAACCTCTGAGTCGACAATGCTCTCGTCAGTAATGCCGAAAGCTACACAAGAAAAGTTACGGAGGTTTAGAGACTTCGAATGTCCCGGAACGAAAGCTGCCTAAAATCGGTGAATTCTGCCTTTTAAAATGTTTGTAAATACACACGGGCATGAGACTATCTCAAATAATGGCAAGTATTCTTAACCTTCTGAGTTTTTTTAGCTATAAGATGGTCAGAGACGGTCTGACTTCAGTCCAACTTCGTTCTGCTTTGATATGAGGTTCGAAAAGTGCGGAAACTTACGTTTCTTATAAACTCGGAAATTGGAAATTGGTGCTACCATATAGATAAATTTACATGGCTCTCGGGAATTCATGGTTTCTTTCTCCAAGCATATTGAAAACTCCTAAGGCTAGGGCACAATCCATCGAGGTTTGACGTGTCCAGAAGTCAGCTTTGAGACCTTGAATGCTTCCACGGAAGGTCGTTCCATGAATCAGGGCTGGTCTGACTGTTAAATGGTAAGTAGCCATCTACTGAAATGTATTGTGACGTAATTTGAGTGCAGTGGCGCAATATCAGTATGAAATTACGTCATCTTTCTGATAGTAGATCTATGTTCAGGTATACGTAAAAAATATTTGTAGCTGTCTTAAGTAAACTAGAGCTGCATTTTCATGAAAAGAGTGGTTAAATTTTAAGGGCCGATGTTGAATGTGAACCACACCTAAATGTCAAGTTTTCTTCTGCATTTCATTTGACATTTCTCAATTTCCGACTAACTCAATTTGAACCATGGAAAGATACAGAATCGATCAACGCGTTAAAGTTTTACAGGCTTATTATGAAAAGGGGCGTTCAAATCAAAATGCATATCGTTCACTTCGTGATTTTTTCGGTCAATTTAATCATCCAAATGTGCGTACAATCGGAAAAATCGTGCAAAATTTTGTGCAAACCGGGTCTGCAGGAGATGTGAAAACACCAGTGCATGCTCGTACAGCTCGTACTGCAGAAAATATTTCTGCTGTTCGCGATAGTTTGGCTGAAGAGCCGTCCACCTCAACTCGTCATCATGCCCAACAATTGCACCTCTCACGCTCGTCGTTGATGAACATTATGCATAAAGACTTGCATTTACGCGCTTACAAGGTGAAACTGACTCAAGAACTAAAGCCTCTTGACCATTTCAAGCATCGTCAATGGTCAGAATGGTGGCAAGAAATGGCAACAGTGGATGATTAATTTTCGAAGAAAATCATCTTCAGTGATTAGGCACATCTTCACCTCAGTGGATTCGTCAATAAGCAGAATTGCCGCATTTGGGCCAATGACAATCCAAGAGTGATTGTCGAAAAACCAATGCACCCACAAAGAGTGACTGTTTGGTGCGGTTTATGGGCTGGCGGCATCATCGGGCCGTATTTTTTCCAAAATGAGTCCGGTCAGGCAGTTACTTCGAATGGTGTTCGCTATCGTGAGATGATAACTAACTTTTTATGGCCCGAATTGGAAGATATGGATGTGGACGATATGTGGTTTCAACAGGATGGTGCCACTTGCCACACAGCTAACGAAACAATGGCTCTCTTTTCTTTCAATGGCCGTGTTATCTCACGTGGTGGCGATGTCAATTGGCCGCCAAGATCATGTGATTTGACACCGTTCAACTTCTTTCTTTGGGGTTATTTGAAAGAAAAGGTGAACGTCGATAGCCAGCAACAATTTAAGAGCTAAAGGATGAGATAATTCGGCACATTAACTGCATAGAACCTCAATTATGCCTCAGCGTCATGGAAAATTTGGACCATCGGATGGAGGTGTGCCGCCGAAGTCGCGGCGGCCATTTGGCCGACATTTTATTCTATACATAATTGAACCATACCAATATTATCATAATAAAAAGAAATGACAATAATTCTCTAAATAATTTGTGTTTTATTCAAAATCAACATGGGGCCTTGAAACTTAACCAAACTTTATATGTGACCATTACCCTCTATGGGTTCTTTTTATTAATACAGTTCTGTGATTGCATTTGCATCTGTTTATTCATTGAGTTGAGTGGATTGGATTGAGTTGGATGATAATGTCAGCAGAGTTTGGACCTTTAGAACATTTGTTAAAGTGGATATAAAGATCCAGTAGTTCTCAAGACAGTGCTGATAGAAATTTTAAACGCTTTCCACATCGTTCAAGTGATATGTCGGTGTTTTTCTGCTGAACAACTTATTATTTCTGCCTACCTCTTGTATCTTCGATTCGTAAGGGAGGTCCCGGTCGTACATTGGACATTAGGTTCGTCCCATTAGTCAGCTGTGCATTGATTGCCGATACTCCATTAGCACTGATGTTGCATCCAGTTCAAAAAGAGTACCAAGTTCCAAAGGAGCTTTGCCCAAGACAAGTTTTGCATCGAATGTGTTTATTGTGTTACCAGTGATTTGACTTCCATAAACTTCCAATCGTGCTGTGTCTAAAAAAAAAACCATACCTAGTGATACAACAACTGGCAACCTCATCTCATTATAATACCATTTCCCAGAAGCAACAATCATTCGTTGGCAAATATTGTTTTAGCTGCGCATCCCAAGATACTGACTAATGACTGCGTTACCTGCCTTTTGTGCTCTGGATTGTCTGTTCAAATTATCACATGGCACCCAAATCATCCGAAACCGAAATCGTACAGTTTTTCGACTCTCAAATTATTATCCGAGCGTTTTTGTTCTTTAAAGATACACGTATCTATAGAAATATGCGACAAGACTTTACAATTCCAATTAGAGGGACCTTCCTAAAGACAAACCAAAATGCCACTGCACTTTCTGTCCCCATCACACCATCGTCTCGATTGTTATGCATCCATCACAAAGGGAGCACATTCACAGGACAGTCGTCACATTCACGAATCACGAGTAGATACAAACGCACGCACTCGTTATAGTAAGGATTTTGGAACCTAACAAGATCGCCTAATATTTGCATCGCTCGTTACACGCGCAGTGACATTCCCTTTCCTTTTGGGTCTACAACTACGTTTATTTGTTGTGCGTCTGTCTGGACATTGTCGTTGGCGTGTACAAACATTTGAAAGTCAGTTTGTTTGGGGCGTCACTGGTGTTTGCACTAACCGTCCACTGTTGTCCAATGTCCACGCCACGACTACTGCGTCTTTTTGTTTGCATCTCGCTATGCAGGTACTTAACTGACAGTAGGTATAGTACTCCACATCGATTTCAATATGGCCGAGTGTTAATGACAAGAAGAGGCCCTGTTTGTGGATGGAATTAGTGGTGACTCTTATCCGCATGGCTTACCATTTAGAAAATTGATTCAGTTAATTGTTTGGGCACATTTGTGTTCAAATTCGGAACAAAATACGCCTTTGTGTCCGGGTGTAAAGAGTCCAAGCTGAACGAGCTGAACTGGACATACACACATAAATGTTCCACATCAATATTTGCCAAAGTAAACTCTTATTTTCGTATTATTTTCACAATAATACGTGACAATGGGGGCCTTAGCAGCGGATAGCTTGTCTTTTTTTCGCCTGTTTTAGAGGGGCGAGTTTTAACACCTTTTGTGGAGTAAAGGAAGTACGCGACGGCGTGTTGTTAGTTGTTACGCCAGAATTATACAAGATTATTGAAATACCCGAGCGCACATATAGAGCTGTTAATCAAATTTTGAATCGCAGTTGAGCGTCTTACAATAGAGTGTAAGAAACCGTTCCTGAAAAGTGAAGCATTATTACCTACATTTGGTATTTTTTATGTAAGTACGAATAAGTGGATCACTGGGTATGTATTTGTGTGTGGATGTGAATTGGTGGTGAACTTGGTTCTATTTGGTGAAGTCAAGTTGATGCTGATGATTATACAATTTTAGGCTTTAGTGGTAAAATTCAATCGAGCTAATAAAACACGTTGTATTTAGTGAGGCCTTGTACGACAAATCTCATATGACATAATATGGCAGAAAGCATGGTTCCATTAGGGTTTTCTTCCGCTTCATATAGAGAAACCATAGAGTAACCCAAAACGGTAAAGCATATGATTTCTGGGTATATGGTATGGTGTACTTATGCCATGGGAACTTCAGAACTTCAGCAGGCCAACGATAAGATGACTCTGCCAATTGAGCCAAGTTCCAGCAGGTAAGTAATTTGCTTACTTACTTAAGATGTGCTTCTAATGGGCCTTACTTAATATGCCCCTCCTGTCGTCTCCATTTTCGCACTCCAAGCAGTTGGAGGTCTCCTTCTCCACCTGATCGCTCCATCGGAGATGAGGTCTTCCTTGGTATCTCCTTCCCTCTGGTATGGCGTCGAAGACTTTACGCGCCGGAACATCAATTGTCCATCCGCTCTACATGACCCAGCCATCTCAACCGCTGGATATGGATTTTTTTAATTAGGCTTATGTCGCTGTAGTCGCGAGGAGTCTCAGGTTCGAATCCCGCAAAAACCCAAATTCCAACTAAGGGTTTTTTCACTGCGTCACCTCTCACGAACGTCTGACAAACATCCGAGAGTATAACTGTCTTGAAAGAGCTTCCAATTAGTCGTTTTGAGTCGGCATAAAATTGTAGATACCTTCCATTCGTTCCAAAAATGAAAAACTCACACAGAACGGATGGTTGTGAGAAGCTATGCCTATGCTAAACTATTTATTTATTTATTTTATTCAATTTTTTACTTACTTACTTAAGGTGGCGCTACAGTCCGGGGTGGACCTGGGCCTCAACCAATACGCCTCTCCAGTTAGCGCGATCTTTGGCTAACTGCCTCCAGTTGCGCACTCCAAGTTGGTTGAGGTCCCCTTCCACTTGCGCGCGCCACCTAAGGCGAGGTCTTCCTCTACTGCGTTGTCCCTCCGGGTTAGAATCGAAGACTCTCCGGGCCGGAGTGTTGGTGTCCATTCGCTCTACATGTCCTAACCATCTTAGACGACTAATGCGTACTTTTCTGACCAGGTCGATGTCGCTGTACAGCTCGTAGAGTTCGCTGTTAAATATTCTCCTCCAAATCCCGTCAACGCAAACGGGACCAAAATCACTCGAAGAATTTTGCGTTCGAAGCGACCAAGAAGATCCTCATCCGTTTTTGCTAGGGTCCCTGCTTCTGCGCCATAGAGCAGGACAGGGATGATGAGAGTCTTATATAGAATCTCCTTAGTGCTTCTTGACAAGGCCTTACTAATCAATTGCCGTCTTAGGCCAAAGAAACACCGGTTGGCAAGTGTGATTCTTCGCTTGATTTCTGATGTGATGTCATTATCAGAGTTTATAGCGGAGCCGAGGTAGACAAAGTCCCTAACTACCTCAAAGTTATAGCTGTCTATCGTGACGTTCTGTCCGATTCGTCGATGTTGTGTGTCCCTTCTTTTTGACAGCATATATTTTGTTTTACCCTCATTCACCACTAAACCCATTTTTGCCGCTTCTGTACTAATACTTGCAAACGCACCAGTGACAGCTCGCTGTGTTGTACCAACAATGTCAATGTCGTCAGCGTATGCAAGCAGTTGCACAGACTTATAGAAAATTGTGCCTCTGGTGTTGGCTTGTGAGTTTCGCACAATCTTCTCAAGAATGATGTTGAAGAAGTCACATGACAGCGCGTCGCCTTGTCTAAATCCTTTTTTGACATCAAAGGTCTCGGTGAGATTGTTTCCGACCTTTACGGAGCAGCGAGCGTTCTCCATCGTCATTCTGCACAATCTGATAAGTTTGGCATGGATGCCAAAACTAGACATGGCTCTATATAGCTCGTCTCTATAAATGCTGTCATATGCGGCCTTAAAATCGATTAAAAGATGGTGAGTATCGATCTGGTATCTATTCTTGGGTTTTTTCCAGGATCTGCCGTAGTGCGAATATTTGATCGGTCGTGGACTTACCGGGCCTAAAACCGCACTGATAAGGACCTATCAGATCGTTGACGAATGGTTTCAGGCGTTCACACAGTACAGCAGACATGATCTTATACGCAGTGTTCAGGAGACTGATGCCTCTATAGTTGGCGCAGTTTAGAGAGTCTCCTTTCTTGTGGATCGGGCAAACGATGCTGAGGTTCCATTCATCAGGCATACTTTCGTCTGACCAAATCTTGGAGACGAGTTGGTGTATGCTCTCTACCAGGTCATCTCCCGCTGCCTTAAACTGCTCGGCAGTTAAGCCGTCCGGTCCAGCAGCCTTGTTGGACTTAAGCTTAGATATTGCTATCCTCACTTCATTTTGGTCAGGTGGACGGAAATCTTGGCTTTCATCGTCCAGGTTGAATGGCTCGTTCTGCCTGACAGCGGAATTTGTGTCGTCTTCGCCGTTTAGCAGTCTGCAGAAATGTTTTTTCCATGTCCTCAGCACTGACTGTGACTCTACTACAAGGTTTCCTTGTTCGTCTCTACAGGTCTCTGTTCGGGTCTTGTTGGCATGGCACGTTCTTTTTACCTTTTGGTAAAACTTCCGAACATTGTTCCTGGAGTAACACCTCTCTATATCCTCGATCGCGCGTTCTCATGCTCTCTCTTTTTTCTCCGTAGAAGCCGATGATCTTCCCTCCTTTTTTGCTCGTAGAGCTGACGAGCTGCTCTCGTCCTTCTATGCAGCGACGCTTCGTAGGCACTTTGTTTTGCTGCATGTGCTTGCCGGCACTCTTCGTCAAAGCAGGGGTTTCGGGGGGGTGGGCTGGTGAAATCGAGCACATCAGTTGCGGCGTTTTTGATGGCTTCTTGGCATCGGCGCCACTGGTCTTCGGCACTGGATGCTGGCAGCATAGGACTTCTCGAGAGGTTGAGGGATACGCGATCGGCATAGGTTCTGGCGTTTTGTTGCGTTATTAAATTTCACTGTTCTAAAATTTTTGCTGATGACCAGCATGGGTTCAGTCCGAGAAAATAAACTAATGGATTAAACAACTAATGATGAAACTGAACTGAATGGATTACAAACAGATGTTTTTTATGCTGATTTTAGTAAATCATTTGGCAACTTCAATCATGGTTCCTATATTATGGATTTCCTCAATGGATCCTTGAATGAATCGTTTCTTATTTATCTGATCGTACTCAAAATGTAAAACTAAATGGTTCTTTGTAAAAACAAAATATCGTCGTCTATTCTGGTGCCCCTCAAGGTAGCAACATTGGTCCAATCCTATTTCTGTTATTTATCAACGAATTGTGTCTTTTTGTTACATACTCAAAGACTTTACTGTTTGCGGATGACTGTAAGCTGATATATCCCTATAAATATGTAGCAGCCTACAAGGTTAGTTCTTTATACAGCATCATATTGACCGCATTCAGGAATGTTGTAAGGATAAGTTTATGCAGCTAAACCTGAAGAAATGTAAATGGTGTCTTGGTGTCCTTCACAAGGCGTCAAAATCCAACTACACCGATTTATTTTATTAATGATGAAGTTGTTGAAAGTAGGGATCACTGTAATGATCTTGGAGTTATCTTTGAGAAGAAGCTTAACCTTAACCTCCATTTGGATTCCAATTTAAGTAGGGCAAGAAGCCGATTGGGACTTATAAAACGTTTTTTAAACGAATTTCAAGACCCCTATATCACCAAACTCGGCGCAGGTGTTTCATCCCGAAAAAAACCCAAATTCCAACTTAGTTCGAACGTCTAACAATTGTAGACCGAGAGTACAATTGTCTTGAAAGAGCTTCTCAATTAGCGTTTTGGAATCGGCATAAAATTGTAGATCCCTTCCATTTGTCCAAAAATTAAAAACTCACACAAAACAAATGGTTGTGAGAAGCTAGGCCTAGGGTTATTTATTATTATATCACCAAACTTCTATATTATTCTCTAGTCCAACCTGTTTTGGAATATTGTAGTCCTGTTTGGTGTTCGAGCCATGAATCTGGAATTTCAAGCATTCAAAAGCAATTTTTTCTTTTTGCATTATGTGCTTTACATTGGGACCCCGGAAGTTGTCTTCCATCCTACATAAGTCGATTAAAGTTGCTGAATATGCAGACCTTACAAAAACGAAAATAAAAATCAAATGCTTTTGTTTTTGTTTTGCGTCCTGACTGATGGCAACATCAACTCCACCCATGTTCTTAGTTCTATAAACTTCAATAGTAGACCGAGGGCAACAATGAATCCAATATTCTTATTCAACGAATGTCTCGATGCAACTATGGAAGCAATGGTTCCATCAATAACTTGACAAAGGATTTCAATAAGTTCAATCACGTGATTGATTTCAACCTAACAAAATTAAATTTAAAACGGATATTAAAATAAATGTGACATATTTTAAATTAACCAACTTTTTTTAAATATTAATTATTAATTAACTGTGGCTTAAAGTTTAGTAGTTAAATAAATAAATAAATAGAAAGGGTAATATTTTTCGAGCGTAGATGTATATCCGTTCCATTGTCACCTCCTGTAGCCTAAATAACTTGACCGATTGTGAAGAGTGGGATGTTATTAAATTCGTATTCTTCCTCTGAGTGTCGTAGACTTAAAAGTAAAATAAAAAAAAAGGTAATTTTAAAAACAAAACAAAAGCTCGACTGTCAGTAAAAAAAATAACTTAAAAAAGTACCTAAACAAACATAATTATATTTAAGTATAACTCAACGACTGTCGACGGCTACGTACATTTTTGTTAGTCTATGTAGGTTCATAGGTTGTTAGTAGCCGTTTACTTGAATGTGACTTGTTCATATATTTTTACTTTTTTCTTTCAGTCAGCTTGGTCTTTTCATTAATTTTTTTTTTTCATTCATAAAGTTATATACCTATTTGCAAAAAACGTTTTTCCATTCAACGCCCTCACAGTAACGAATGCAATTATACAAACAGTCACAGAAGTTGCGTTTACAATTTCTCTGGATCAGATTGCATTGCCTATCGAACGTCGAACCTCTTCCCTGCATGTCGTGCAAAAATGTATACATATTCAACTAATTATAGGCACAGTCGGTAACCGCATTTTCATTGTTGAATTAGTTCCAGAATTGCTTGTGTGGCACAAAACAAACGGAAATAATTACCCACCACTTCATATCGGAATTCAAATGTAAATAATTTAAAAAGCATTGCAACTGCAAATCTATATCTACAATCTGCGACAGTTAAAACTTTGAATCCATATACTCGTAGGCAATAAAGGAAAAACAAATGGAAACGTTTTTTGAAATAATAGAAACAAAGGATTCATCATTAATTGATTGGCATGCACTGTGCGCGCTTTCGCAATGCGATGGTTGATGTGTGGAGGTATCTGATTTATTTAACAATTGACACAAAGAAATGAATTGCAATGACACGCCATCTGGTCATTGACTACACGCGGAGACCGAGACACTAAAAACGATTTGCAACGTTGAATGAGGAAATTATTGTTTAAATTTGATAATTCAACAGGCACAACAGACATTCATACCACTCATGGCATGGGTATAGACGGACTTTCCGATGATAGCAAGTCTAATTAATATTTTTCCTGATGTTGTTGGAATAAGGTTATCTGGAAGAGAGGGCTTGATATTTTTATGTCATGTTTATTTTGAACTGCCTGTGGATGTTTAAAAAAAGTCGATATTTGAATTCAGCCTACCATCTATCTCATCCTGGGTGCACGTAGAGGACACCTGCATGCCAGTAGTCTATTGCTTGAAAAACTAATAGCTGCGCAAAGACTTAGGTCCACTCTAATTATAGGCATCCTCTTGCCGCTGGCCCCATATTTTTCATATTCGCCATTTTGTTTTCCTATCGGTTATATACAAGGTGGGCCAAAAGAAGTCATCCGATGTTGTTTGGCTCTCATTTTTTTTTTCTAAATGAGTGATTCTGTTTTTTGATTATGTTTATTTGAACCTTTAGAATTTTATTAGTCAAGTCGAGAAGATGATATCGGCCGTCACAATGGATTGCCATATGGGCTCGTTTTGAAGAGATACGTAGAGAACGATGTTAGCTCTGACTAGATGTCTCCCTACCTAGATTTAGACAAGCCATTCTCCTGCTCCTTTCCGAGCAGGGAGGAATGGGAAACAAACGAACCCGCTAAAAGTAAATCTATATCCATCTACACAGATGGATCAAAGATGGACTATGGCACTGGAGCCGGTCTATTCTCGGAGGAATTAAACATACGCCGCTCAATCAGGCTTCCTGATCATAGCAGTGTCTTCCAGTTCGAGGTTCTGGCAATTATGGAAGCGGCGTGTATGGTGTCAATGAGGGCAATACCACGTAATGATATTACCATATTCATTGATAGCCAGGCAGCCATTAAAGCTATTTCGGCTACTGAAATCAAATCAAAGCTAATTCGCAACTGTCGCGAAGAGCTCAAAGCTCTTGGCTCGCAGCATAATATAAATCTCTGCTGGGTTCCTGGACACAGGGACAAAACCGGCAATGAGATCGCAGACGAACTGGCAAGAAAGGGGTCTGCAATAGACCATGATCAGGCACTACAATCGATCAAACCACCACTCTGTAACCTCAGAGAACGGGTGGAAAACAAGATCCGAATGAAAGCCAATAACAGGTGGAAGACACTAACAACCTGTGAAATATCAAGGAAGCTTTGGCCTGAATATGACAAAAGACGGACCAACAAACTCTTGAAGTTTGACAGATCATCACTGTCTAAGTTGGTAGGTGCTCTGACAGGTCATAACTTCCTAGGAAACCATACAATGAAATTAAACCTCATAGACGACGACATCTGTAGGGGCTGCGGTGATGAGGAGACGCATGAGGACACACCTCATTTCCTCTGTCACTGCCCGAGCCTCTGTCACTTGCGAAATAGAACACTTGGAAGATATTACTTCCAAGACATTCAAGAACTCTCAAACATCTCACTCTTTGATCTTCACAGGTTTTTGAGGACATCAAGATGGCTGGAAAACATCGAATAAGGAGAAGGAAACGTGGCCGAAATACACCACGGCTAAACCCCACAAATAAAGGGTATCACAATGGGTCCACAAGGAACTGAGTGTGGCGAAGCGAGGGTCACCCGCTTCGTCAGCCCAAAAACCTAACCTAACCTAACCTATGGGCTCGTTTTATGGCATTTTTCATCACTTCGGCGAGAACCTAGGGCGACAGATTCTCGCACTCGTGTCGAATGTTATCCTTGAGGGCTTATAGGGTCTCGGGCTTGTTCATGTAAACACAATTCGCCAAAACGAAACTCGGTTAACATGTGTGACATGCAAAAACCTATATTCCTATAAGAAAAATATATCAAAGGTCTTTCATTAATGACTTGGCAACTTATTTTTTAAATATAATGCAAGCTAGTTAAAATATCTCAAACAAAAAATTGTATGGGCTTGAATTACTATCAAGACATTAATTTATAAACGTTGATACGTTGAGCCCAATTAAATAAAGCAATTAGTATAAAATCCAATATTTTCATTATAAAGGATACTGCATCCATAGCCAGAAACCCCTGGTTTGACGAAGAGCGCCGGCAAGCACAGGCAGCAAAACAAAGTGCCTACGAAGCGTCGCTGCATAGAAGGACGAGAGCAGCTCGTCAACTCTACGAGCAAAAAAGGAGGAAAGAACATCGACTTCTCCGGAGAAAAAAGAGAGAGCATGAGAAGCGCGCGATCGAGGATATAGAGAGGTGTTACTCCAGGAACAATGTTCGGAAGTTTTACCAAAAGGTAAAAAGAACGTGTCATGCCAACAAGACCCGAACGGAGACCTGTAGAGACGAACAAGGAAACCTTGTAGTAGAGTCACAGTCGGTGCTGAGGACATGGAAAAACCATTTCTGCAGACTGCTAAACGGCGAAGACGACCCAAATTCCGCTGTCAGGCAGAACGAGCCATTCAACCTGGATGATGAAAGCCAAGATTCAGCTGACCAAAATGAAGTGAGGATAGCAATATCTAAGCTTAAGTCCAACAAGGCTGCTGGACCGGACGGCTTAACTGCCGAGCTGTTTAAGGCAGCGGGAGATGACCTGGTAGAGAGCATACACCAACTCGTCTCCAAGATTTGATCAGACGAAAGTATGCCTGATGAATGGAACCTCAGCATCGTTTGCCCGATCCACAAGAAGGGAGACTCTCTAAACTGCGCCAACTACAGAGGCATTAGTCTCCTTAACATCGCATATAAGATCCTATCTGCCGTACTGTGCGAACGCCTAAAGCCATATATGTCAACGAACTGATTGGACCCTATCAGTGCGGTTTTAGGCCCGGTAAGTCCACAACAGACCAAATATTCACACTACGGCAGATCCTGGAAAAAACCCAAGAAGTCCAGATCGATACTCACCATCTTTTTATCGATTTTAAGGCCGCATATGACAGCATTTATAAAGACGAGCTATACAGAGCCATGTCTAGTTTTGGCATCCCTGCCAAACTTGTCAGATTGTGCAGAATGACGATGGAGAACGCTCGCTGCTCCGTAAAGGTCGGAAACAATCTCACCGAGACCTTTGATGTCAAAAAAGGATTTAGACAAGGTGATGCGCTGTCATGTGACTTCTTCAACATCATTCTTGAGAAGATTGTGCGAAACTCACAAGCCAACACCAGAGGCACAATTTTCTATAAGTCTGTGCAACTGCTTGCATACGCTGACGACATTCACATTGTTGGCAGAACACAGCGAGCTGTCACTGGTGCGTTTGATAGTATTAGTACAGAAGCGGCAAAAATGGGCTTAGTGGTGAATGAGGGTAAAACAAAATATATGCTGTCAACAAGAAGGGACACACAACATCGAAGAATCGGACAGAACGTCACGATAGACAGCTAGTTATAACTTTGAGGTAGTTAGGTACTTTGTCTACCTCGGATCCGCTATTAACTCTGAAAATTACATCACCTCAGAAATCAAGCGAAGAATCACACTTGCCAACCGCTGTTTCTTTGGCCTAAGACGGCAATTGATTAGTAAGGCCTTGTCAAGAAGCACTAAGGAGATTAATAAGACTCTCATCATCCCTGTCCTGCTCTATGGCGCAGAAGCATGGACCCTAGCAAAAACGGATGAGGATCTTCTTGGTCGCTTCGAACGCAAAATTCTTCGAGTGATTTTTGGTCCCGTTTGCGTTGACGGGATTTGGAGGAGAAGATTTAACAGCGAACTCTACTAGCTGTACAGCGACATCGACCTGGTGTCGAATCGCCACTTCCTTGAACGAGCTACCCGTTCACGGAATTACGTTGGTTTTACATGTGAAACAAAAACAAATTCCGTCACGAAATGCTCGATCACGGAGGACGCGATTCGACCCCTGGTCAGAAAAGTACGCATTAGTCGTCTAAGATGGTTAGGACATGTAGAGCGAATGGACACCAACGCTCCGGCCCGGAGAGTCTTCGATTCCAACCAGGAGGGACAACGCAGTGGAGGAAGACCTCGCCTTAGGTGGCGCGCTCAAGTGCAAGGGGACCTCAACCAACTTGGTGTGCGCAACTGGAGGCAGTTAGCCAAAGATCGCGCTAACTGGAGAGGCGTATTGGTTGAGGCCCAGGTCCACCCCGAACTGTAAAGCCATCTTAAATAAGTAAGTAAGCATCCATAATTCAGCAAGTTAAATCTGAGATAATTAGCTGAATGAAATACAATACTACTATCCGGAGATTTCTTGGCATTAAGGCTGAAGACCATGAGCTGCATCTTACTGCTTACTATTAAACTATGTTGCGCAAGCCATAGTCTTAACAGATGTACATCATGATCGATCTCAGCAATTAGGTTTGCAAAGATTATTTGAGCAATTCGCAAACGCAAAGTCGTCAGCAAAGGCCTTTGGCCTGCCTACGAAAGGAAGACTGAAGACCGAGTTAACGTATATCAGTAACAATATTGGGACAAGGACCGATTGCTGTGGAACCCCAAGGTTAATTAACTTTGAGCCGCTAACAACGTTCCCAATTTTGAATTTTTGCATCATGTTCTTAAGTTAAGATGCAAACCAATCTCCGTCAAAATTTCAAAAGCTTTGGTTATATCTACGAAGAGACCGGCGCAAGTTTTCCTGTCGTTTAAGCTCCTATAAATATACTGATCTTCGGTACAAAGGTTTTCTCTAAAACCAAATTGTTTTTTGCTAAAAAAGTTACTGTTAGTGAGAAATTTCAAAACTCTACATTTTATTGCTTTCTAAAAAATATTAGATATTGCAGAGAGTAAGGAAATCGATCTGTAATTCGATTTATCTTTTCTATAGCCTTTCTTAAAGTTAGGAAACACATTTGCTTGTTTTAACAATTCAGGAAAGGTGTCTGAAAAGATGCTCAAATTAAAAAGGTGAGCCAAAATATCAACCACATTGAACGCGATTATGTTTAGGGTGGAATTGGAAATTCCACCGGCACCAAAAGAATTTGAGTTTTTTAAAGAATTGATAATTTTTAATAATTCTATTACTTATACTATGACATCTGAGACACTGAGGCGAAGTAATTGTTAAACTCAGTGGCGTAGCAAGGGGGGGGGGGGGGGGGCAAGGGGGGCATAGGCCCCGGGCGGCACTTTGCCAGGGGCGGCAATTTGGAGCGGTTAATTTTTTTTTATTTTTTTTTATTTGTAGAAAATAATAAAATTGACAAAACGGACACTGCTTCACAGTAAGTAATCAGGCATTCCTTGTGTTACTTAACAACAAAATCAAATGAACGCTGCTCCCTAGTATGCAACTACATTTTTTTCAGAAATTTTTAAAACAAGTTAAACACTGTGCACATCTGCATTGGAAAATACCTACCCCTTTTCTCGCTAGAAGTTTGGTGTGTGCGATGTTTTGCTGGAAACTGGAGTTAGTGCGAATAAGTAATTATAGTTTTGCTTTTGTTGGTATTAGAGGTATCTAATATAATTAGTTCAGACACTCTCTCTACACACCCATACCCACACACAAAACATTGCAGGTATACTTTAAGACCTCTGAGTTTTAAGGAGTTCTGAGCGAAACATTAGCATCGATCACTCGGGTTTGCGAATCGTACATGCTAGTCGCACTCGGGTTATTAGTATCTTTGAAGACTACACATCCTTGGCGTGTAAAGAAAGAAAGAAAAGGTATACTTTTCTATTGTGTTTTATTTTGCTCAAAAGAAGTGAATTGTTGGAATTATTGTATGCTGCATACTCAAAATGATTGAAAAAAAGAAGAAGTGGGCCTGGGCAATATTTGGAAAAAAACGTTTTGCCTTGCTGCTATTGCATTTATAATGGAAGTGCTGACTGATGCCAACCCTACAGAATTTTCTGTATATCTACAGAATTCTCACTTTACCTACAGAAATACAGAATTCAAACTAAAATAAACTAAAATATACAGAAATCTCAGATTCCAGTAAAAACTTGATTTCCTTAGTTTTGCGTTGGTATATTTCTTGGACCTAAACAAAGAAATGCCATCGGAGCATCTAAAAACTCTTTCTTGCTGTACGACAAAATATTCATAACGTTTAACAAAATGTATAATGTTTTTTTTTTTTAAAACCAGAGTAGGTAGTAGGTGGATTCCAGGTTTCACAGATACCAGCGGCTAATACAAATTATGTAATTACAAAAAATTAATAAACATAGTTAAAGACTTATATTTTATGCCACTCAAATTTTGCATTTTTAGCACTTTTATTATGTTAAAAGAAGAAGTCTGGATTTCTACAGAATTTCGACAGGCATAAATACAGATTTCTACAGAATTTTTATCTTTCATCTACAGACTTTTGAAAATTAGGGTTGGCATCACTGAGTGCTGAGTTCTAAAATAAAAAATATGAACACAGATCGGCTTTTGGGTAGTCATTTTTGAGAAATAATTTAAAAATTGATTTATTCGAATTTTTTTGAGGAAATCTAGGTAAGGGGTCTTATTTGAAATACTGATCTTGCATGTATGCATTTTGATCAAAATCTTTAGACCGGTTTTTGTTACTACGCAGACAAAACCGTACCAAATTTTGCAATGTTTAATTTAAGAAATATACTATTGCCTAACTATATAGCTGAAAACTGACTACCTAAAAGTTATTTTTCGGGATGTAAGCATTACTTGGTTTTTAGAGTTTTATCGAAATCAAAATTAGCGTTTTCGGTGATTCATTTTGGTCAAAATCCTTATCGCCGTTTCCTTAGGAAACTAAAGAAAACCAAATTTTTAAAAATCTATTGTACGATAATGTAGAAAAAAAAAACTGAGCCTGCCATTCAGTTAGAAAGGACAATATGTATTACCATAGAAATGAATTTTTATTTTCGAGATATTTCGAAATCTCAAAAGTAGGTACCGTTATTCGATTCCAGAAATTTTACCAAGTTTACAAAGGTCTTTTTAGTGTATGAAAAAATACGGGGGGGGCGGCATAAATTGGGTCTGCCCCGGGCGGCTCGAACCCACGCTACGCCACTGTTAAACTCATTTGCTACAACTACAGGATCTGTTATGAGATCGTTATCTTTTTCCAGTGTAAAGGATACGTTATTGTTTTTAGTTTTTCCAGTGATTCTTCCCATTCTTTTTTCAATATTCTCTTCGGCACTTCTTAGCTTGTTTTCAAAGTATTTTTTGATTTTTTAATTTTTTTACATAAACGAGTGAGATTCAGCTGGTGTTTGCAGGTTTTACTACGAAGCTTGTGTTTCAGTATATAATTTGTTTGAGAAGTGAATCTGTAAGCATTTGAAGATGCATCACGAAATCCGTGGATTTGAAAATTATTTTTGGACGGAGCCAGAGGGCATATCTCGGAATAGGTATATTTTGGATTGTGCGTGTAAATCACTCATGAATTTTCTCCACTCTGTATCGATTGATTGTGGAATGGCTGCATCCCAGCCAATCTTTTCTATCCACTACCTTTCCAATATGATTTTGGAATTAAGGATTATTGGACATAAAAGTCCTAATGAATCTAACAGAGACGTCGCTACAGATAAACTCTTCCTTTTTTTAACTTTGCAAGGGACATGAAATTCACTACCGCTGTAAGGCTCGGTTTCAATCACTCAATCGGCGCAGATGGAGAGCACTTCGTCAATTCAAATGCTAGAATTATTCAATTTATCGACAGGAGCACTGTTTGATAGGCATAAACTTAGTGCCACTTAATCTAGGTATAAGGCGACGTTTTACTACTTCTGCCTCTTTGCTCTTTCGTATTGGTGGCGTTCTTTCGCCTTTACCAAAGCCAATTGCATCAATGAATCTACAAAGATCTTGACAATAATTTTGACAGCCAACACCGTCATCTGCTCCTCTTTGTCGACACACTGTTTACATTGTCTTTCCAACTTCACATCATTAATTCAATCAGACCAAATATAGGTAGTCAATTACCCGCGCTGAGTTATTGTGACCGGAAACTTTTGTTCCCTCGCCCAGCACCTGGGTGTGTTGTCTGCCGGATCTAATCTCAATCTCAACTCTTATATACACACCCAACCCACACACTCATTCACTAGAGGCAACTAGAGAATGTTTTCAAAACCAATACACGATAATCAAAGGATCTGCAACTGCGCATACGATTCGTCTCAGTGTGTTGAGTGAAAAATTGATTTCATTGCCTCAAATGCCAAAAGCGCATTCGGTTTCAATCCATTCCAAGTCACGAAGTGCACATTATACAGACACACAGAAGAATCTCCCATTTAGGACACATGCAGTGATGTAAATTGCTACTGGGAAATTGAAAATCATCCGGTACGGTGCTTGCAAGGGCCAATGATCTTCTGCCACTGCACGCCCATGTAGGTACTACTTCATATGTCAGTTTGAAATCGGGACGCATTTGAATGTTGGTAACTGCGATGGGTTTGACTAATGCCAGCAAATATGATTATATCCGAGGACTAGGTTTATTTATGCGCCTTATAAATGGAGGTTCTAAAGTTGATAAGGTCAGATTCGATTGCAAATAAAATCAAAATAAAATATCCCTGTTTAGTTTTATCCATTAAACGCACGATCCACTATTTCGAATATGAAACTCATAACAAGGCAGTTAGAGGATTAAGGTCGCTTACTATTAGCTGAGCTGATGTTGCGCTCCTTTCATGTTGTCATGCACGACTGTTGAGAGTAATCGCCAAAGAATGGATGCTTCCGCACGGAATTGGAACACGCCAGGATTATATTGCCTGCCGAGGAAGCAAATGCCAGGGACACCGATCAAAGCCAAATGGTGCGCGTGTTCTTTCCAGGTGGTTGGTTATAGGTTTGTTTGCCAAACGAAATGGATTACTACAGGATTTCATATTTGCAGGTGGTTGCTATTTGTGATGCAATTGGAATGTATTTTTTATGAATGAGATTCAAAGGAGTACAAGTTTGTTTTTGCAGTGAAATCGTCTTAAGCGACTTAAGCCTTTTCTTCGGTGTAGCTAGATTTGCTCCTAATCCGCTGTGGAGTTGTTTCGTCAGCAGATTGTCAGACAGCAGCTGCTTTAATGGTGTCCCTGGATGTTAAATCGTTTACTTGGTATAGATTTGGCCTTACAGTGATCATCCTTTAAAGGACAGGCACATATTGGCTGTGAATTTTAGGTTACCAATAAAGTCATAAGTGGCCGAGGGTGGTCAAATATTTAGGTTTGCTGCGCAGGCTGCGAATAACCAAGTGGTTGAGAACTTGTGTCGTAGACACCACTACTAAGCCCATTGTTAAAGGCTTTGAACAAAGCGGGTCTGTAAAACGAATTGAAATCAATAACCAAGATGGCCGACGTGAAATTTTTAGTGGGTATTGTGAGGGAGTATAAAATTAAAATTCGATTGGAATAGTATTCATGCTAATGCTGCACGCGTTACAATCTATCAAGACCTTGGCAGGACCCAGAACGTATATACCTACCGTCGCTGTCAAGTTAGAGGGGTAGGCCCAGTTGTGACATTCCTGGTTAGGGCTGTTCTCTAGATCTGCCACAACACCATAACACTCGACGCAGGCTTGTGCCTCCCTCTTGCCTTCCTGCTTGCAAAGACAACAAGGCCAACCATAGATGACTGTAGACGCCTATATCTGAACAGTCATAAGTCATAATCATAACCCAAGTAACAATTTGACTTCGGTAAGGGCTAAGGGGTTAATAAGGACTTTGACTAGAGACTGTTATGTTTGATGTTTACTTGTCATGACCGCAGATGAAACGCCAGTGCACTAGATTAGCTCATAGGAAAATGGGTGGATTTTCGCGATCAACAGCAACAATCGTAACCATACATAAAAATATATTGCGTGTATAAACAAATGCAATTAAAGTGAATACCAATGACCGCGGCTGAAAGATTTTAACCCAAAAATGGTTAAATCTTAAATTGTAAAGCATAATAAAATAATAGTAGCAATTAAATTCAACAGCTGTTCATGAAACGGAGAAAATTATATGGTAAGCTTTTCTCCGGAGACTTCTCTACCCTTCCAACCAATGGTCACAAGTCACGTATGGGCAAATGAAAACTAGTAACACAAACAAAAACAAGTAAAAAAATTATTAAAAACAAACAAATTTGATAAATCTAATTTTGAAAATCCTATATTTATAAAAACATACAATTCCACGTACCTACTAAATTAATTTATATATATTTCACGGTGAAGCGACATTGTTAAGTAAAAGATATAATACTTTTCAATCCGATAGGTGGCGTTTTTTAAGCAGATCACAATTTGTTCTTTTATTTAAATTTACAGCAGAAAATATTGTACCTACTGAAACAGTTGAAATTTTAAATGTTCAAGCTTGATCGTGATGGGTATAAGCAATGAAATAATTAATTATAATTATAAATAAACAGACACCTATATTAAAAAATTCCAAAAAGGAATAACTTTAATTTATGAACAGTGATTTTTTACCGATATTTATGTAAGTAAGTATATCTTTCATCTACTATAATTTTTTCGACAAAATAAATATAAGTTTTATGAATAGTACTTCAAAATTGTATTTTATATTTCCTTCTTCTTCTTTTTCTCGTTTTATTTCGGAAAAATAGCATCAAGACTATATACCTCATCTCTCTCTTCTCTTCTCTATATATATAAAAGAGAGTTGCAATAGCGTTGTGACTTTATAACTCACGAACGGTCAAAACGAATTCGATTAAATTTATAGGGTTTGTTTGAATGGTCGTGTAGTTAGTTTAACTAAAGTTTGAACGAAATTGGTCAATGCGTTCGTGAGTTACGTCAACATCTGATTGTTTACTGTTTACACGTTGCAGCTGCGCATACATGCATACAGCTGTCAGAGAGTTATTATGTTAGGGGTTTTTTTTTTTTTTTTATCGAACTCGCATTCTGAACGGATGTAATATTAATTAATTTGTTTATCGTTTAAACACAAACGTACGTGTACATTTTATTCGCGCTTGCCGGTAAGTGTTGTTGTTTAGTGCTCATAGTGTGGTAATATAGAATGGGAACGGGAAGCTTTAAAATCCTACATATATTCCCACTTATCATTTAGTAATGTCACTGGTTAAAATGAAAAGATTCATCTCTGACGTTCAATTCAAGAGGTACGAATTCTATTTATTTACATGAAAGTGGTAATGGGAGACATCCAAAGATATATAATGAAGATATTTAGAGGTTATTCTGGGATCGCAAATACCACAAAGAAACAGTCAGTACAGGTTTAGATTTGGCAGATAATCATATATTTTCTTCTCTCTCTCTATCTCTATATATAAAAATAAGTTGTATTGTGTTTGAAATTAATGTTTTCTGTAATGAGTGAACAGTGAACCGAATTTGTTTCAGTAAAATGTCCATGAAAGGTGACGTCAATACCAAGGTTTTTATGTAGATACGATATTTGTATGGGTATTCGGTATTGGTTCATCAGTTATAGGCACAGTCAACTGACGTGTATTTTCGCGTACATCAGGGTGCTGTCGATCTCTAAAACTAATCAAACGATTTCAATGAAATTTTCTGGATGTGCAGCTTGAAAGATGGAGTAGTTTTGTTGTCGAGATATAAACAAAAACATTCTTTTAAAAAAATTTCAACTTCATTTTTGAGGTGAATTTCTACTTCTATGGGCACGCTGGAGCTAGCGAGTGAACTGTTGAATACTTACTTAGGTGGCGCTACAGTCCGGGGAGGACCTGCGCCTCAACCAATACGCCTCTCCAGTTAGCGCGATCTTTGGCTAACTGCCTCCAGTTGCGCACTCCAAGTTGGTTGAGGTCCCCTTCCACTTGCGCGCGCCACCTAAGGCGAGGTCTTCCTCTACTGTGTTGTCCCTCCGGGTTAGAATCGAAGACTCTTCGGGCCGGAGCGTTGGTGTCCATTCGCTCTACATGTCCCAGCCATCTTAGACGACTGATGCGTACTTTTCTGACTAGGTCGATGTCGCTGTACAGCTCGTAGAGTTCGCTGTTAAATCTTCTCCTCCAAAGCCCGCCAACGCAAACGGGACCAAAAATCACTCGAAGAATTTTGCGTTCGAAACGACCAAGGAGATCTTCATCCGCCTTTGATAGCGCCCATGCTTCTGCACCATAAAGCAGGACTGGGATGATGAGGGTCTTATACAGAGTTTTCTTAGTATTTCTCGACAAGGCCTTACTAATCAATTGCCGTCTTAGGCCAAAGAAACAGCGGTTGGCAAGTGTGATTCTTCGCTTGATTTCTGAGGTGATGTCATTTTCAGAGTTAATAGCAGATCCGAGGTAGACAAAGTCCCTAACTACCTCAAAGTTATAGCTGTCTATCGTGACGTTCTGCCCGATTCGTCGATGTTGTGTGTCCCTTCTTGTTGACAGCATATATTTTGTTTTACCCTCATTCACCACTAAACCCATTTTTGCCGCTTCTGTACTAATACTTGCAAACGCACCAGTGACAGCTCGCTGTGTTGTACCAACAATGTCAATGTCGTCAGCGTATGCAAGCAGTTGCACAGACTTATAGAAAATTGTGCCTCTGGTGTTGGCTTGTGAGTTTCGCACAATCTTCTCAAGAATGATGTTGAAGAAGTCACATGACAGCGCGTCACCTTGTCTAAATCCTTTTTTGACATCAAAGGTCTCCGTGAGATTGTTTCCGACCTTTACGGAGCAGCGAGCGTTCTCCATCGTCATTCTGCACAATCTGACAAGTTTGGCAGGGATGCCAAAACTAGACATGCTCTGTATAGCTCGTCTCTATAAATGCTGTCATATGCGGCCTTAAAATAGATAAAAAGAAGGTGAGTATCGATCTGGTATTCTTTGGTTTTTTCCAGGATCTGCCGTAGTGTGAATATTTGATCGGTCGTGGACTTACCGGGCCTAGAACCGCACTGATAGGGACCTATCAGATCGTTGACGAATGGTTTCAGGCGTTCACACAGTACAGCAGACATGATCTTATACGCAGTGTTCAGGAGACTGATGCCTCTGTAATTGGCGCATTTTAGAGAGTCTCCTTTCTTGTGGATCGGGCAAACGATGCTGAGGTTCCATTCATCAGGCATACTTTCGTCTGACCAAATCTTGGAGACGAGTTGGTGTATGCTCTCTACCAGGTCATCTCCCGCTGCCTTAAACAGCTCGGCAGTTAAGCCGTCCGGTCCAGCAGCCTTGTTGGACTTAAGCTTAGATATTGCTATCCTTACTTCATTTTGGTCAAGTGGACGGAAATCTTGGCTTTCATCGTCCAGGTTGAATGGCTCGTTCTGCCTGACAGCGGAATTTGGGTCGTCTTCGCCGTTTAGCAGTCTGCAGAAATGGTTTTTCCATGTCCTCAGCACCGACTGTGACTCTACTACAAGGTTTCCTTGCTCGTCTCTACAGTTCTCCATTCGGGTCTTGTTGGCATGACACGTTCTTTATACCTTTTGGTATAACTTCCGAACATTGTTCCTGGAGTAACACCTCTCTTTATCCTCGATCGCGCGCTTCTCATGCTCTCTCTTTTTCTCCGGAGAAGCCGATGTTCTTTCCTCCATTTTTGCTCGTAGAGCTGACGAGCTGCTCTCGTCGTTCTATGCAGCGACGCTTCGTAAGCACTTTGTTTTGCTGCATGTGCTTGCCGGCACTCTTCGTCAAACCAGGGGTTTCGGGGAGGTGGGCTGGTGAAACCGAGCACATCAGTTGCGGCGTTTTTGATGGCTTCTTGGCATCGGCGCCACTGGTCTTCGGCACTTGATGCTGGCAGCATAGGACTTCTCGAGAGGTTGAGGGATACGCGATCGGCATAGGTTCTGGCGGTTTGTTGTGTTTGTAGTCGTCCAAAGTTAAATCTCCTCACAGTATTATCTCGCTGTTGTGGCGTCTGGGATATCCGCATCCGTACCTTGGCTACAACAAGGTAGTGGTCCGAGTCTATGTTGGCCGCTCGGAAAGTTCGGACATCTAGAATACTGGAGGAGTGCCTTGCGTCGATCGCAACGTGATCAATTTGGTTGACGGTTTGATGATCAGGTGACCGCCATGTTCCTTTGTGTATATTGAGGTGAGGAAACCGTGAGCTAGCTATGGTAACATTACGTCCCGCAGCAAAATCAATCAGCCTAAGTCCATTTCCAGATGTGGTGTCGTGTAGGCTATGTTTTCCGATTGTGCTACCAAAGATGTCCTCCTTTCCTATTTTGGCGTTAAAATCACCCAAGACGATTTTAAGTGAACTGTTGAATATCTTACGAAAATCGTGATCTGGAGAGGCAACGGAAGTGAATTCTCTCGAATTAGTTATTAAATTAATAAATAAGTAAAAAACTTAAGTTTTACCCGAAAAGTCAACATGAGACTGTGAAATCCATATACTATGTCTTAAATAATCACTAGCCTACTGCAACAGTTGATTGATTGCGTGTGATCAAGTGATCACAAAGATGAAAATGGTTTATGTTTTTGAATAGGAAATCCGTACCAAATACCTACAATCAACATTAATTGAAATTTATATTTTAATGCCTAGCAAAGCAGGCTGGGATCCGCTAGTATTTCATAAATGCAAATGATAATGAGGATGAGGAGACGATTGAAGCGCTCAGAGAAATTACTATTTAAAGTTAAAGTTCAGTTCATAGAACTAATTTAATGAATTTACTATTATTGTTAATAATTTTAATAGATTTCACTTTAATACTTGAGAGTAAATGCAGTAAATGATTCTGCTTCCTTTTTTTAATAAAGTTTATTTATAATTTTTTTATTCGTTGATTTATTTTGACTGAATATTTAGCTGGAATTTTTGATTGCATTTCGTTGACTGTTTTTTTCCAGTCAAATTTGACTGGAGGGCCAATTTCAAAATGGCAACGCTGTGGTTTTCGAAGCTCTTTTGGCTAGCTCACGCCCTGTTGTTTCCCTCAAAACTCCTCATTATTTTGTTTTTGTTACTGGTACTAAGAAAGTGATTACGTCCTCTTAAAGTGATTGTAAAATAACCATATGAAAAAGCAACATTCAGGCTGTACCGTAACCGAAATTATTGCAACTGCCCTGCACTTTGGGTGCAGTAGCTGCCTGAAACGGATGTCTTGCAAAATATCAACCAAACTTAATCAATACAGTCTTGCGCATTGACTATAGGTACATTTCACTGAATACAAGAGTAACCCAGTGAGTTACCTAATCCCTCAATGTATCATCCTAATCTTATCGAAAAAGACATTCATATAAGTGATATATCCAGGCCTAGCTTCCTCCACAAGTTCAACCTTTCTGCATATTGTATACCCACTGCCAAAACATCTGTTTCTGTTTCTGTATAGGTACACATTAATGGTCTGAATTTTGTATTTTTCTTTCTTGCACATGTGTGTCAATTTTTTTTTATTTGTTCAGATAGACGATACTATACGAGAGCAGATAGAGACAACGCTCGTCAACAAATGCGGGAATTATGTATGTGGAATGGAAATTGTTTTAAGCGAATAAACAACAGCGCTATTGTGTATATTGTTTGCCTCGAACAAAACACTTGGCATTTTTATGAATACTAAATTAATTATCCGCCTTTGTGTGCTAATCAATTTAAACAGGCAATTCAGCAAGACTGGAAAGGCGACAAAATATCTGTTGTCTTCTTTTTTTCTTTAATATTTCCATTGTCATTCTAATGGGGGACTTGTATCTATACGACTTTGCGGATTTATGCGATTTTAATGTGATTTTTCGATTGGGAATCTTTTAAAGCGGATGATGTTGTGTGGGCGAGTGACAGAAGCGCCCTGTCCTCGAACGCCCCTCGTCAGGACTTGATTAACCTCACACCTCGCTGAAATCAACTATGTGATCGGAGAGTCAATACGGGCTGTGTTTTGCCGTTTTTTTCCACTCGGTATCGGTAGTCCTATTTGCACAATTGGCGTGACACTCCATTGTGTGTGTGAGATTGTTGTTCGGTTTGGAAAAACAATCAAGTCGAGGTATTATTTTTCTCGATGATGTATATGTAAAGAAGATGATCACCTCTTAGCCAGGCGGAATCTTGGAGCGGCCATAAATTGGGATTTAGCCATCGGAGGCACATCCGACTTCACACTAATTAAATTGATTGATTGGCATTTTCGTGTGCTCTCGAGGTGTGTGCGTATTGTGTTACCCGATGTTTACAAATTGTCAAATAGAGATGTGACTTATGCGGAATTGTTAGCGTGTGACAGAATTTGAATATGAATACACGGCTTAAGAGAGACGAGCCATTCGTATGGAAAGTGCCGGGCAAATTGAATTTTTTCATCGTTTATCATATTTAAAGTGAATTTTTATTTTTCACAATTAAAATACTGTACCTAAGTCAGTGTGACTAAAGAGTTGTCAGTGAAATGGGTATATTTTTAGAAATATTTTATGCCATTTGAATATAGGTACCTCTGCCTCTACCTCTACCTCCCTATATGTTATTGGAGTGGAATCGATGGGATTGTTTTGGTATGGAGAGAAGAGTTCAGATGATGACTTATCGCCACAATTTGAGTCAATTTGTATTTTTGGGAAAAAATTGTTGGACCTACAACAAAGTTACACACTATTTTTCAATATAAACAACTAAATAGAGATGCTGAGTCGGTTTTTTTTTTCACCCGACTGGACACAGGGAGGGTTATGTGTTTTGCGCTTATCCAATGCACGTTTCTACGTGACGCCCTGTAGCCTAAACGGCTTTACCGATTTTGAAGAGTGAGGTATCATTAAATTGGTATTCTTTCCCGGAGGGTCAAAGGCTAAATAAATAAATATAATAAAAAAGTTAATTTAAAAAAACCCGACTGACTGCAAAAAAAGATTAAAACAAGACACTTTCAAGTATAACTAATTGACAATCGAAGACTACCTACATAATCTGACAAAAATATGCGCAATTGCGCAGCCTCCGACTGTCAATCAGTTAGAAAGTGTCTTGTTTTAATCTGTTTAAATCTTTTTTACAGCAGTCGTGTTTTTTTGTTTTTTAAATTAATTTACTACATTTTTTACTTTTCATATGCAATTGCAACAGGGTCATCTCCGCACTGATATACTTTTGGAAGTATTTCTGCAGTAGCGTATGCAGGATTTTCCCTTCGTATGATTGAGATTTAGGTTCGTTCTATTCACAGCTGGTTAAATCCTTGGTTGGGTTACCACAGATTTAGGTGAATCCCATGAATATAAATTAGTAATAAGTAATAACCAATATGGGTTTTTTTTTAAATTTGTTTCACTTTGGTCACCAAACCATAGCTTTGCAACAAATCGCTCCATTTTTTCAGTTTATTTGTAATTCAGTGATTGACCAAATCCATGGTTACATTTTTGTTGTCTGGTCCATTTGTTTTTATAATAAATTTATTTACGTAAGGTAATATTTATTTTTAGTAATCTTACTAAGCACAAAGAACTATGTCATAATCAAATAATAGAAAAAAATCAGGACGAGTGGTTGTCAGTGCAACCGTTGCACTCATTTTACGACAGACACGGTGGCTCTTCAAAGTCAATTCGCCAAAGTTTGTTGGTCAAATTCGAGACAACCGGTTCGGTGAATAATCAGCCAACACCCATTAAGTCAAAGGATCACCAAATCAACCGAGAACATTGCCGCTATCCGTAAAAGTGTACAGAAGAACGCGAGGAAATTAATTGCTCGCTATGCACAAGAAGTCAGCCGGATACCAATTTTGGTCAAAAAATCATCGATAAGGCGATAAGGATAACATGCCAAACCCTTTATTATCATGCTTCTCGAGGAATACAATAGCGTTTGTTAGCATTTGACCTTATATGTAATTTTTTGCCGAATAGTGCTTTTACGGGCTAAAAAGGCGATTGAGTACCAAAACTCGCTCACTGACAGCTGTTTGCCGCCCGAAATCTTGAAGAAAGTCAGTATAATACCTCTGCGGAACGAAATGAGTCGTTTTACGCTTAAACAACGTTGAACAATACTGAAAACTTATTTCCAAAGTGAGTGCTGTGTGTGTAGCTCAAACAGTGCGTTGGTCCAAGTGAAGCACCCACCACGTGCCTGCTGTACGCAACGTTAACAAACAAGATTGCTGCATCTGGGGCTTGGAAAACCCGAACGTTATTGTTGAGAAGGCAATGCACCCACAGAGAGTGACAGTTTGGTGCGGATCGTGGAGAGGTGGCATCATTGGACCATTTTTCTTCGAAAATGAGGCTGGGAACAACGTTTCGCTCAACGTTGGGCGTTACGGAGCCTTTTTTACTGAAATGGAAGACGTGGATTTGGAAGACCTCTGGTTTATGCACGATGGCGCGCCATGCTTCGCAGCCCATGCCACAATCGATCTTTTACGCACCAAATTCTCAAATCGTGTTATCAGCCATCTTGGCGATGTCATTTGCCCGCCTCGGGGCTGTCATTTGACCCCTTAAGGACTCTTTTTTTAGGAACCGTCAAGGACCGATGTTATGCCAAGAATACGGAAACGATTCAAGCACTTAAGGTCAATATCATCCAAGCGCTACTGCCCGAAACCATCAATAGGGTCTTGGAAAATTGGAATGACAGCCAGCCGAGGCAGTCACTTGAACGAAGTTGTGTTCCAGAGTTAATGGAAATGTTTGCTCTTACTAATAATGAGCCATAATACATGAAAAAAAAATATTATTTTTATTGCATTTTTGAAATGAAACTTATATTTGGCCCACCATGTATAAGATGCAGATATATATGAACCCGTTCAAGGACGGATGAAAAAAGACGACTAATTTGACTCTTCTTGACTATTTGAAGAATGTGTTACAGTTCTTTCTCTTCATTGAACCAGAGATACAAACTGAACTAGTTCTCAAACAGAGAACTAGCTGCAATTGACATAATGCCGTGGAATTTCCGCAGTTTTATTTATTTGAATTTAAAATACTACGCGATACTGATAATCACTTTTAGTGGCTAATATTTTCAAACTCAGAATAGCAAAAATTTCCAAACAGAATAAATAAAGTGAAGATTAAAAATGATTATTATTTTGGGAATCAGGAACAATGGAAAAATATCCTTTCAATTCCACTCAGTGGCGAATTAACCGCTAAGCTCGTGAGGCGGCAACTTGGGGGGGGGGCGCCAAACGTTGTTATTTTTATTTAAAAAGCAGAACATTTACAGATGCTGTATAAAGATGATTTGGTTGACAATTTTCCAACTGATATACTCCACTACAAAGTGTATAAAGTTTCCAACTTCAAACAGTTCATTAACCAAAAACTGGAGCAATAACGTTTCCAAAATGTCTTCATAGCTCTTAGAATTTTTCTTTCCACGGCAGTAGGTATCCAACTGCACCGCTGAAAGGTAATTTTGGGAACTTAAAAGAATAAAAATATATTTACGGGCCAACTTACACCAAGAAAAACTCAACGCTTTATTCACTGTGTATTGAGCATTGCATCGCAAACGAATTAGACTTTGACGACTTGATAAATTGTTTTCTGCAATTTACAAGCCCGAAAAGAACTGCATTAAATCATTCCTACCTACTCTTTATTAAATTGAAGGGTTGTAAGTTTAAAGGGTCTAAGTGCCATTTATATTATTTAGAGTTATAAAAAAAAACACAATAAAATTAACAATTTAATAACAAAAATGTTTTTTTTTATTTAAATAAATTAAATATCTACAATTCTACATATCGTATAACTGCAGAAAGTTGAAAAAAAAACCTAAAGCAATAGGAATCCAAGGATAATACCAAGTAAACATTCAATATTTAAGAATGTCTTAAGTGCCTTATTAAGCGTTATTGAAAATGGGCTAAGTGTCTTTATAAAAGATATTAAAAAAGTTCTCAAGCTTGGGTTTTATTAATTAAATGTTTGTAGAATGTTGTATTTTCGGTGGGAATGTATATGGTAGCATATCCTTCAAATCTTTCAATTTTCCTTCTGAAATATTATTTCGAGCTTCTAACGCTGGTAAAGTGTAGTTTTTCAATTGGTTTGGAGACTTGCTTTTTTTTTTAAATGTTGACACTATCCCACGGTACTGAGTCATTGTGCAATTCTATTAAAACAACACGAAGTAACTTATCTTTTTGATGCGATCCGCAAGAAGGACTCCTCAATTTTTGGCTAAAAAAGAACTGGCGAAAAAAAGCACACTAAACCAAACTTGCGAACATCTGAAGCAGTTTATTCCGAAGGAATAAATTTGTAAATAAGTTTGCAATATTGCGAAATTTCGTTCAAACGGATATTATTATGTAGTATTATGTTTCTGCCACTTGTGAGAAAAAAGTTGAAATTTTAAACTTTTTAGTATTTAAAAAATCCGTGGAAGCCTTTTCCTGTCTTTTTAATTCATTTTGGTAAATTGATCACTTCAAATGGATTTTTGTGATATGATTCTCATATCATTTTTTCCACATCCTTTTGTTCAAAAGATTTGACTAATTTCTTCCTTTTTTCAATTTGAGCGAAATCTCGATCGCAGGACATGAAGGAGTGAGCATTGACCAAGTATTTATTAGTTCAATAATATATTTTTTCCTTAATAAAAAGCAACAATAACAGCCACCAACGTACGCAATAACTCCCTGCACATATAAGGGCACAGACCCTTTTGACCGAAAGTTGGTTGGCACTTAGACCCCGTTACATTTATTTGTATGTGGGTAAACTTTTAAAAGAAACAGGCACTTGGATCTATGTGGATATTATTGGTCTTGGCACTTAGATCGTATTTTCATAAAAATATGAAATTTTTACTTTTTGGCACTTAGACTCTTTAGATTGTGCGGGCCTTACCAATAAACATTTTTAGTTTCCACTCTAAATTTTAATAGTCACAGTGGCTAGATTTACGGATTACCACAACAACTCTGCGGATGGATGCAACATTTTCTTCTGGGAAGATCGATCCAAGTTGTTGTAGATGGTGTATCATCCAATTCGTTTGCTATAAATGCAGGAGTGCCCCAAGGATCTATTCTTTCTCCAACTCTATTTTTTCTCCACATCAACGATTTGCTTGGATCGACAAATAATAATATCTAGGTACAGCTTTGCAGATGACAGCACTCTTATATCCTCCATCTCGAACAATGGGCCTGTGAATACGGCTACATCACACAGTCAGAGATGTGAACAAATTAATTCTCTAAATGATGATCTGGACAAAATCTTGAAGTGGGGAAAGGACAACTTGGTTGTATTTAATGCAAACAAGACACAGCTCACAACATTTTCCAGAAAAAATGCATCAACAGTTCCTCAGATCCAAATGGATGACCTTCCAATCCATCACAAGGACTCAATGCACCTTCTAGGAGTCACAGTCAATTCAGGAATCACATGGCAGAACCACATATCCTATATCGCAAAATCGGCGTCCGCAAAGTTGAGCTACCTATTTAGAGCAAAGAGGTACTTTAGCCCCAAGCAACTTCTCCTTCTCTACAAAGCACAGGTTAGACCAGGCTTGGAATACTGTTCCCGTATATGGAGCTCGGCCCCAAACCATTCACTTAACCTGCTTGATAGCATACAGAGACGAGCAGTTCGACTCATTGGAGACCCTACACTCACATCGAATCTACAACCGTTGGTGCACAGAAGACAAGTCGCTGACCTATGCTTGTTCTATAGGTAGGTACTTCTATGGTAGATGTTCTGAGGAACTCAAAGATATTATCCCTCGAAATGCAACTTTTGGGCGCCCAACAAGACAGCACCTCGCTATATCCGATTATCCACAACTCTTCAATGTTAGCACATTCAAATTACGATCTTTGGATAGTACAGGTTGTCCGCCGGGAAGGTATACTACTTTGTTTGTTTATAATTTTTGATTAAATGAAAGAGAGTGGGTCTTTAATTGATAAATATTTTATTTAATGTCGGCAATTATGTATGGAATACAATATCAGGTAAATGTCCGCCTCTGTTAGTTTCACAAATGCGAGCCCTTTTGAGCACATTTTTCATTACATTCTCACACATTTCACGCGGTATTTCATTAACTTCATCACGAATATTTTGTTTGAGTTGCTCAAGCGTTTCTGGTTTGTTTGCATAAACCTTGCTTTTCAGATATCCCCACAAAAATAAGTCCGGAGCAGTCAAATCAGGCAACCGTGGAGGCCAATCAACATCACCATTTCTTGAAATAACTTGTTGTGGAAAGAGGTCTCGCAGTAATTCCATTGTAGTCCTGGCTGTATGGGATGTGGCACCGTCGTGTTGATACCACATGTTAGTCAAGCCCAAAGCATGAAGTTGTGGCGTTAAAAAGTTTTCAATCATATCAAGGTATCACTCCCCATTCACAGTTACCGTTACGCCGTTTTAATTTTCAAAGAAGTAAGGTCCAATGATTCATCCTGACCAAATCGCACACCAGACTGTAACTTTTAATGAATGCTAAGGTGACTGATGAATCACCTACAGACCCGCTTTCTTCGAAATCATTCACTATACGATAAATAGTGCGTTTTGTTGGCACGTTGTTTCTACCAAAAATTTCACGTAACTTTCTCATCGTCACAGTAATCGATGATTGATTTTGATAAAATGTTTTAACGATTAAAACACGTTGGTTTATCGAATATTTTTCCATAATAGGTGTCTACTTCACGACTACCAAATATGAACTGTCAAGACTAAAGTTTACCAAAATGGCGGCAAAACAAAGTAGTATACCTACCTTCCCGGCGGACTTACTTACTTACTTAGGTGGCGCTACAGTCCGGGGTGGACCTGGGCCTCAACCAATACGCCTCTCCAGTTAGCGCGATCTTTGGCTAACTGCCTCCAGTTGCGCACTCCAAGTTGGTTGAGGTCCCCTTCCACTTGCGCGCGCCACCTAAGGCGAGGTCTTCCTCTACTGCGTTGTCCCTCCGGGTTAGAATCGAAGACTCTTCGGGCCGGAGCGTTGGTGTCCATTCGCTCTACATGCCCTAACCATCTTAGACGACTAATGCGTACTTTTCTGACCAGGTCGATGTCGCTGTACAGCTCGTAGAGTTCGCTGTTAAATCTTCTCCTCCAAATCCCGTCAACGCAAACGGGACCAAAAATCACTCGAAGAATTTTGCGTTCGAAGCGACCAAGAAGATCCTCATCCGTTTTTGCTAGGGTCCATGCTTCTGCGCCATAGAGCAGGACAGGGATGATGAGAGTCTTATATAGAATCTCCTTAGTGCTTCTTGACAAGGCCTTACTAATCAATTGCCGTCTTAGGCCAAAGAAACAGCGGTTGGCAAGTGTGATTCTTCGTTTGATTTCTGATGTGATGTCGTTATCAGAGTTTATAGCGGAGCCGAGGTATACAAAGTCCCTAACTACCTCAAAGTTATAGCTGTCTATCGTGACGTTCTGCCCGATTCGTCGATGTCGTGTGTCCCTTCTTGTTGACAGCATATATTTTGTTTTACCCTCATTCACCACTAAACCCATTTTTGCCGCTTCTGTACTAATACTTGCAAACGCACCAGTGACAGCTCGCTGTGTTGTACCAACAATGTCAATGTCGTCAGCGTATGCAAGCAGTTGCACAGACTTATAGAAAATTGTGCCTCTGGTGTTGGCTTGTGAGTTTCGCACAATCTTCTCAAGAATGATGTTGAAGAAGTCACATGACAGCGCATCACCTTGTCTAAATCCTTTTTTTGACATCAAAGGTCTCGGTGAGATTGTTTCCGACCTTTACGGAGCAGCGAGCGTTCTCCATCGTCATTCTGCACAATCTGACAAGTTTGGCAGGGATGCCAAAACTAGACATGGCTCTGTATAGCTCGTCTCTATAAACGCTGTCATATGCGGCCTTAAAATCGATAAAAAGATGGTGAGTATCGATCTGGTATTCTTGGGTTTTTTCCAGGATCTGCCGTAGTGTGAATATTTGATCGGTCGTGGACTTACCGGGCCTAAAACCGCACTGATAGGGACCTATCAGATCGTTGAAGAATGGTTTCAGGCGTTCACACAATACAGCAGACATGATCTTATACGCAGTGTTCAGGAGACTGATGCCTCTGTAGTTGGCGCAGTTTAGAGGGTCTCCTTTCTTCCCGGCGGACACCCTGTATAAAAAACAAAATGGGGCGGTAAACACTGAGCGTGCCTCAGGCCGCCGAGATGGTTAACCTGCCACTGATTCCAATGGGCAATTATATTTACCTGGCTTATACGTAACAAATTACAAATTACCTACATCTCCGATAAATCTTTCCAACCAAAAAAAAAAAAAATAACTAAGCGAATATGTTGGGTTTAAGGCAGCGAAAGTGGTTCTTAACTATTTCCCTTCGCATACTTATGTACCTTTAAGTTTTTGTAAAAAGGGAGTCCCTCCCACTATACCTAGGTTCATATTATGCTCGCTCATCTGCAGTTTTATTACCGCTCAATTAAACTTAATAGGTTAATCCTATTCCCGTTTTGAAAATTTCTTCACAAAACCCGTCGGCATTGCAGACTCCAGCTAAAATGTTAGCAGATCTACTTAGAGACACTTACAAACGTCTAGATTTCAAGCCGCTACGAAATAACAAAATAACAAAAACTCCAAAACTGCAACTTACCATTTTCGACTTAAAGCGTCGATTCATTCGATCTGTCAGCTGTCAGTCAACGATTCCCCTCAAAACCTGAAAACAAACGTCCACCGAAAAAAAAACCAAACGCACAATTTTCTTTTATCAATAAAAAACAAAGGAAACTTTATTTACAATCTTCAGGTGTTTTTTGCTTCTTCTTTTTTTCTACTACTTTAATGTATAATTAATATTTTTGTTGTTGTTGATTTAATAATAAATATCTCTGCCATCTTACAAATAATTCAGTTTATATGTTCGCCTCTATGTACAATTCGTGACAAAGATGAAAATTTCTTATTAAACTACAAGTCTTACACTAAAAAATATATATATATATATTATTTCCAATAACAAACAAATTAGTAATAGATTTCAATTACAATATTCAATAGTGCAATTTGTGATCATTTGGATTGGTAACAAACAGAAAATTACCCTACAACTAGCTTCAATAGGTATTTTACAATTTAAAATGTTTTTCACGTTCTTAATTTATACAATTTGTTTATAAAATTACAATCTACTACATTTTACACAAAAACAAACATAGCTAGGTATATGAGACTGTTTGCGTAGTGCAAATAAATAAAAAAAAAAATAGATGAACAAAAAAAAAAAAAAATACTGTTGCTCGCTGGACAATCACTTGATAAGAATGTTTGTTGCTCTTGCACAAAGGGGGTGTGTGCGTGTAGAGTCCTTTGAAGTTGTACTAAGTCTGACTGATTTTGCAGTTTGGAGAGAGATCCTAGTAGAGCACCGGTACCGGTCGCCGGAGCGCACTGTCCATGGAGTCGACCATGTTGTTGGGGGTGAGGGTGCCCGGACTGGATCCGGGGGAGGACGTCGACGAGGTGTTGTAAAGTCCGTTGGAGTGCGCCGCATACAATGATGGCGCTGACATGCCACTGTATATGCCAGAGTAGAACGAGCTGAGCGTGGTGGGTGGCAGTTGTGGGGCCTTTTGTGCCTCGTGGTGGTGCTGCGACTGATTGGAGGCGGCTGCCGCGGCAGCAGCTTGTGTCTGGTGGAGTTTGGACAGCGCCAGAGGGTCGAATCCTCCGAAATATGGCACCGGGTAGGGTTGATCCAGGTGGTGTGACGGCGCAAAGTACGGAGGCAACTGATGGAAGGGATTGTACGAGGCGGGCGAGCCGCCGTTCATTTGCTGTTTACCATTGCCGGCGGCACCCATCTGCAGGCCCTGCGGACCCGCGTGCAGGGGATTCTTTGGCTTCCGACGTGGGCGGTACTTGTAGTCGGGGTGCTCCTTCATGTGGAGCGCCCGCAGACGCTTGGCCTCGTCGATGAAGGGGCGCTTCTCAGACTCTGCCAGCAGCTTCCATTCGGCACCGAGGCGCTTGGAAATCTCCGAGTTGTGCATCTTTGGGTTGTCTTTGGCGATTTGCCGTCGCTGCAGGCGCGACCACACCATGAACGCGTTCATGGGGCGCTTGATGTGTCCATCCTGGCCCGGTGAGGTGGGATGATGACCGCCACTGACACTGCCGCCGCTCGAATTGGGTGAGTGGTTCTGCTGGACATGCGACATGGGATGGTTGCCCATACTGGCGGTGCCCATTATGGGGTTGCCGTTGCTGGCGCTGTGTCCGCCGACGGGGGAGCCGCCCATTGCAGCGGATATCGCCGCCAGGCCGCCGCTCTGCGAGAAATGCATCACGCGCTTGATATCCATGTCGGACGGGCTGAGCGTCGATTGGGGCGCGTAGTCGCCGGGTGTGGGCATATCCATACCGCCGCCCGACAGATGGAAGCCATACTGTGGGTGCGACGATAAGGTTGCCATTCTCGATAAATAAATTTTGCCTGAGTTCGCAGCGACCGGGTTTATTATTTCAAAAATTTTCTATTTACGGCGAATTTATCTATACGAGGGATATTCACTTCACTTTGAGCACTTGTGGGGTTGGAATCTGTTCTAATCGATACAGTTTATCATCACGCACTGAATGTATCTTTTTATCTGGAGTAACAACGTTCTAGATACAACACAGAGATTTATTTTGATTTTTTTTTTTTTCTTGTTATGCGGTTAATTACGAACAATAACAGAGAGAAAAAGAACTGAACTCGACAAATGTATCTCAGTGACTGACTTGACTGTGAAATAATTGATTCTGACACGATCACTGAGTCTGCCTGAATGCCATCGACTTGTGTACCGTATGAATAGATATAATGCAGGTTTTCTGTCACAGTTGTTGGCTGTCTCTCTCTGGACTGGCGCATGTATTCGGAGTGCGACTGAGACGCCCGTTGGGTTGGGTTTACCCAGGCGAAACTCTCCTCACGCTGGATGGCGACAAAACGATAGAGCGTTCTCGGTCACTCGCAGGTAAGGATTGGTTTGGTATGCGTGTGTTTTTGTGCTGCTAGAGAGCTATTCTGGGGCAAGAATGCCTTCTTAAATGGCCTACCACTGTTCGTGGATTGTTTCTGTTGTACGCTGTGCTGGTTGGGTATTGTTCGAGTGAAAGAGAAAAAAGGAAACAACACAGGGGTGTGTTCTGTGTTCCAGTGTTTCGCTGTGTTCCATTCATATACCGCGCGCACGCACATTTATATAACATTAGAGCTACCTATGTACAATGCCAAGTTTCGAATTGTGAATTCGGATTCGGTGACCAATCACAATTGTTCTTCGGTGTGAATTGCCATTATATGCACGGGATGTGGTTATTGTTTAGGTGTTCTCAATGATAGGGGGAGGGCGAGGGCTAGCAATCGAACCAAACTTTGTGTTTGTTTTCTTTTTCTGCTGTGCTTTCAGTGGGGAACTCTCTTCCAACAGAGCTGATTTTCTGATGAAATTTGCACTTTTTCGAGTGTGTGTTTGCGGGAGGGGGCACTACCGGCTATGGTGGTGTGTCGTGTGTATCTATGGGTTGGTTGAAAATGGATTTTTGTATCTTTGCAATTGACAAATGACAAGTGATTGGAGTGGATTAAGTTATATTTAGGTTTTTGTTGTTTATGTAACACTTTATTCACAGAATGGTGCATTATCTGCATTCGATGGCAGTTAGGTACGGGTAGGTAGGTACCTATACACTTATTATTATTTTCGTTCGAATTGTGATTTGTTTTCGTTTTGTTTACATTTTTGGATGTTGTTGTTTTTTGTCAGTAGGTAGGTACCTACCTACCTACTAAGTTTGGTAAAAGAAGGATGCTATTTTAATTGAATAGGTAGGTAGGTAGGTAGTACGTACACCTACCTACCTATCGGAAATTGAATTTGGACGGGGTGAATAGGTGGGTTGGCGGTGTAGCTTTCTACCAATTGTAGGTACCTATACCTATTTGGGCTGCTGTGTGGATGGAGCTATTGTAGCTCATTCAATACGTTTAACAGGACTTGATTACTTACTATCTAAGTGTTTCTTAAATGAGTCTAAAGGTCCTCAATTCCATCTTAAGTGTTTTTCTCCACTGTATACCTACCTCCCGCGAACGTCTAAGAAACTTTTGAGAATATAGGTACCTAACCGTCATTAAAGAGCTTCTCTCTTGGCCGTTTGGGCTTTTGTATACAATTTTAGATCAGTTTTATACTCTGTCCAAGAAAAATTGTCAGTACAGGCCTTATGGGAAGCTTTTTTTTCTACCAGTGGTGCCTGTAGTACTCTCACGGCACTCAAACACAAGATTTGCCACTGAAATAAAAATGAAACCACTGGCATTCCAAAGCATTTTGTTGTTGTAATTTTCCTGAAATTCGCATACATCCCTCAACAACCAATCTGCCACACAGTTGCGGGCAGAATGAGCACGATCGCTTGTGTTCGCTATTCGCTTGCTATTATCATCAACCAAAATAAGCAGTGTGAGTGACTGCAGCACATCAGAGAAATGTTACCATATGTCAATTTTAGCATATCATTAAGGGTTTTTCTTTGAATTTTGTCAAAGAACTTTCGGTTTTGGTGCTTTTTGGAGCTTTTTGGAGCTTTTGAGAGCGGCATATTTTTTGGGGTGCTGCCATTCGGTTTTAATTTGTTTGTATTTCTGAAAGATCCAATAATATTCAGTTAAAACATATTTTTTAATGTTGTCTTTTAGAAATAAGGTTTATTCTTTAAACACGTTTTTATTTATTAATTTAGAGGATTACACTCGATTAAAATCTTTATTAATAACTATCAACTTATCCAAGAAAACGACGGCGTCCAACAACTATTTAAATTCCCAACAGCTGTCATCCCACCTTCGTCGTTAAGTTGGGTGCAGCTGTTGTCGTCGAAATGGGTGCGTCTGACAAGTAGTCGTCAATGGGTGCGTCTGGCAAACACCTTCATACGTTGAAAGCACAGATGGCGCTTTTACATAAGTTTACAACTCGGCCAATCTGACAATTGATCGACCTCGAACAAAAGATAAACTAAATACTTATCAATAATCTCTACATATTACTCCAAACTTATATCTACGGCAAGAGGGTCACTTGGACTCTCAATAGAAACAGCCTCTTCATTTCGGTCTAACAACCATTTTCGCATTCTATTCGCCTCAACAACACCATCGTACGGAAGCTGAGTCAACTGGCAGTTTTCAATATCCCGCAATACATATCTGTCATGTCCGAGAATCTTACATACGACATAAGGGCCACGAAATTTCGGCAAAAACTTTTTATTCGTCCCGACGGCAGTATCAACGTTACGCATAACAACAAAATCACCGACTTTATATTCTTTAACTTTTTTACTGTGCCTAAGAAAATAGTCTAAATTATATTTCTGAGACTTATCAATCTCTCCTGAAGCTTCGGCACGAATTTGATCTAAATTACGGCAGCTCTCGGAAGCCATCTTTTCCTCTAGATGTTCCGTCATTTCATCTATTATTTCACCCCTTTGGCTAACACCAAACAATAGCATACTAGGTGAGTTCTTCGTCGTGCTATGAATAGAATTATTAATAGCGTACTCCACCTTTAGTAACTTACTCGACCAATCGGCATGATTTACCGGCTCACTCAATTTTCCCAGCATAGACTTGATAACCCGATTGACTCTTTCGACTTGCCCATTTGCCTGGGGTGAAGCCACGGCAACCTTTACATGTTCTATATTTCGTTTTATTAGAAAGTCCTCAAATTCGAAAGAGGTAAAGCATGTACCTCTATCTGACACAATGCGTCGCGGTCTGCTATAATACTGAAAGTATTTATCTAATGCGGAAATTACTTCTATTGTACTCGTCGAGTTCGTAGGATATAGCTTTACGAATTTTGTAAAAGCATCTATTACTACCAAAATATGCTTCCTTTTCGAACTAAGGGACGGCAAGGGACCAAAGTGATCCACATGAATTGTGTCAAACGGCAGAGGGTTTTTAGGAATATTATACAAGTTCCTCTCGCTAGAACGGACCGGCATAGCGTACATAATGCACTTAATACAATTTTGGATAAATCTTTCAATCTTTCGTCTTATGCTCGGAAACCAGTAATGCATAGCAATCTTATCGTAACATTTCTCCAGCGCCTGATGACCTAGTTTTTCATGAATCAACCGTATAACATTATCTTCCATTTCATTCGGCACGAATAATGCCTTTCTTCCACTTCTCTTCACTCTATATACAAGTCCATCCCTCAATTCAAAGTTTTTGACTTCTTCAACCTCCATTCGATCCCGTAATTCCATAATTATTTTGTCCCGTCCTTGCGCAATTTGGATTTGAAAATCCGTATCATCAACATCCCAAATTGCAGCAACCTGGCACCTGCTAAGGGCATCCACATGTCCCATAGATATACCACTACGATGCTGAATTTTATAATTATAATTTTCAAGTTCTAAGGCCCAGCGGGCAATCCGTGGATTAACTTGTTTCTTTTCTAATGTCATCGTCAGCGAGCTACAATCCGTAACTATTTTGAAGGGTATTCCTTCCAAATATACCCGGAATCGTCTCAAAGCATAAATTATAGCAAGCGTCTCTAGTTCAAAGCTATGATACCTAGATTCGGCAGCGGAAGTTGTCTTAGAAAAGTAAGACACCGGATGAAATTTTCTATCATCTTGCCTTTGAAGCAAGACAGCACCAAAACCAATTGAACTGGCATCACAATGCAGTTCTGTGTCCTTTATAGGACTATAAATAGCCAAAATCGGTGCTTCAATTAGTCTGCATTTTAACTCATTAAAAGCGTCCAAACATGGTTTGTCAAAATCATAGTCGGCATTTTTCTTTAATAAATTTTGCAACGGCTTTGCAATTCGGGAAAATGACGGCACAAATCGTCTGAAATAAGAGAACAACCCAATACAAGAATGCAATTGTTTCTGATTAGTCGGCACTCGATATTCTTTAATAGCGGCAATATGAGAATCACTTGGCGCAATACCTTGCGAAGAAACGGCGTATCCCAAATACTCTATTTCCGTATGACCGAACCGGCATTTCGAGAGATTTAGTTTAAGATTCCGTTGAGTTATACGTCTCAAAACGGTTCTTAGCAATAATTTGTGTTCCTCAAAGTCTGCTGTAGCAATCAATATATCGTCCATATAAGCAACTATTTTACCCGAATCAATTAAATCTCGGAAAATAACATTAATAAACCGCTGAAAAACGGCCGGAGCATTTTTCAACCCGAACGGCATTTTTAAATACTCCCACATGCCATTTGGAGTAACGAACGCAGTAAGAGGAATAGATTCCTCAGAAACCCTAACTTGATGGAATCCGCTTTTCAAATCTAGGAGCGTAAAATATTGTTTTCCTTCAAGATACTCTATACAATCTTCTATAAGCGGCAAAGGTTGATTATCCCTAATGGTTTTTTTATTGAGACCACGATAGTCCACACACATTCGAAGTTCTCCGTTCTTTTTTTTTACTAACACAATAGCAGACGCATACGGCGAGTTACTTTGTCTAATAATACCGTCTTTTTCCAACTGATTCACTATTGCCTGCACTTGAGTTCTTTCAAAGTAAGACAGTCGTCGGGGAGAACAGTGGAACGGAACATTATCAGTCAGATGAATCTTCATTTCATAATCTAACGGTTCTACTTCAATATCTTTCGGCAACACATAAGCATCTATAATTAAACTATTCAGTTCGGCACAGCACAATTTACCCAATTTATGATCAATATTCAAATCTAATTCGTCAGACACAACTTCAATATTAAATATATCCGGCATTTTATAGTACTCGTAATTAGTCTCAGTTGCCTCAACTTCCAATACCATTTCAAATCTTTCTGGTTTATTACCAACTAGCGAACACTTATTCCCGATGAGGCTATATCTATTAAGAGTTGTAAGAAGTTCATTTGGCAAAACAAATTTATTATTTCTATTTATAGCAACCAACTTTTCTTTAGAGTATCTAACCTTTACTCTTGTCAAATGGATACTAAAAGCATACAAAAAATTACGTCCAAAAATAATCGGTAGAGCCATACTTTCATCTGGGACAATATTAATTTTTATCGTCTTTATTTTATTATGAAATTTTGCTTTACATTTCATTTCTCCTAAAACATTTAATTTGTTTCCACCCACCCCGTAAAATGAGGATTTCGGAATTTTCAATCGTCGCAGCAACTTAACCGGGACATACGAAGACTTTATAAAACTAGTTGGGCTGCCCGTATCAAAAAGAGAAAGGAACTTCATGAATTCTACATCTTTTGCCAAATCAACTTCAAAAGCGACACTCACCCAATTTACAGCACCAACTACTTCGCTTAAACTTTCATCGTTATCAGACCCTACTTTCGAAACGGCAGCAACTTGTTGATTACGCTTCGGAACGGCAGCGGCAGACAGCATCTTCTTCGGGTTCGGGCACGTCCTGTGGTCATGTCCCATCTCCCAACATCGGAAACACGACCCATTTCGGCGCAAAGGGTGTGGACAGTATGGTTTAATATGCCCCGTCTGTGAGCAATTAAAGCATAGTACGGCATTTCTATTAACATTCGGCTTGGTTACAGCGGCAGGTTTCGTCGATACGGCATTAGAAATACATCCTGATGTACTCGTAGCACTTTCCATCAAATATTTCTGCTGATAGCGATTAACGAGTTGTTTCAGTTCGTCGATGGTACGAGCACCTAACAGCAGATTAACATTGGATATGTTACTACCCATCCCGTCTATGATGAAGTCAATGATCTCCGTTTCACCAATGTCGGATCGTTTGGCAATCGCCTGCATGTTTAGAATGTAGCAATGCAGCGACTCTTCTTGTTTTTTCCACTTCCTTAGGGCTAGCATTCTGTACACATCCTGGCGAGACACAGCTATGTCGAATTCTTTTAATAGTGCTGCCTTCAGTTCGCTATAATTAAGCGCCACCGTCGAGAGTAGGAACACTTTAGCGGTTCCTATTAGTGAACGTCTCAAGCTCAATAATTTAAACCTTTCATCGGCATTTACCGTCTGCATAATTTCTTCAAAATCACGGAAAAAATGTTTTACCGAATGGCTTACGTCATCGCCATCAAATTTTGGAATGGCGTGCTCAATTTCGCCAAATTCCGATCGTCGTTCGGCAGGAGGGGCGGCATCATTCTCCAACTCTTTAATCTGCTTCCGCAGCTTCAGCACTTCGAGACGCTTACGTAGCTCGCTTAATTCCTCATCCAACGCGGCACTTCTCAGTTCCTCGGCATCGTCGGCTTCGGTATCAACGTCATCGGCAACGTCATCGGCATCGGCATCGGCATCGGCATCTTCCTCGCTTGCCGCAGATAAATTGTTGCTTTTGTTGACTTCACTGTGGTGCAGTCTCTTTAACTGGGCCGTGGTAGCTGTTTCGGGGAATTCTACGCCAGCTTCCCTGAGCGCTTCTACCAACTGCTGTTTTGACAAGACACGCGGCATTTTAACACGTTTAATGTAATTATTATCAGAATTTTTAATTAAATTTTATTTTATTTCACAGGCCAGTGATATTCTGACCCCACATCTGAGTTTTAAACACGTTTTTATTTATTAATTTAGAGGATTACACTCGATTAAAATCTTTATTAATAACTATCAACTTATCCAAGAAAACGACGGCGTCCAACAACTATTTAAATTCCCAACAGCTGTCATCCCACCTTCGTCGTTAAGTTGGGTGCAGCTGTTGTCGTCGAAATGGGTGCGTCTGACAAGTAGTCGTCAATGGGTGCGTCTGGCAAACACCTTCATACGTTGAAAGCACAGATGGCGCTTTTACATAAGTTTACAATTCGTGAGTTGTTTTGATGCATTCATTTCATTAACGCAACAAGTGATCATGATGTGCGTTGTAGTGATATTGCGATAAATTAATAGTGATTACAAGGGCAACTCAACCGGATTCATGCAAAAGCATGGTATTTCTTGGGATAAAATTTGATTAAATATTTTAATATAGAAAACTAAGTACAAATTTTCAGCCTTATTCGTTAGGGCATATTTCTGCATGTTTTGGTAGGTATAAATTAATATTTCACTTTGTAGAGCATATTTTTCACACTGAACTATCAAAATGATGAAGCAGGTAGACCTATACTGTTTATTTTCGGTCGTTGGGTTTTACCACATCCGGTCACTCCTCTCCACTAAATGCAAATGCAAATGCCTTGAAATTTTATGATCCTTTTTTTGCTACTGTTTCCGCGAAGTTCTGCATTGACGGGTAATAGTTCTTTTAACAAAAATATGTAATCTAGGTATATACGTCTATATTAAAAAACGTATGTAGAGTCGCACAACTGCAGTCCTTTTACCATCTGTTTAGGAATATGACATTGTGTCGTGGTTATATTTATAATATTGTATTCTAATTGCCTGTTTGTGTGTATAAGGCGGAAACAATGGTTGTTATCTCAATCGCGGATAGTGCATCTAAGCAAGTGGTTAACTTTATTGTGCATATGAATAAACAGAAACATGACTACAAAGTCTTCAAAGGATCTAAGTCTAGAAAAGAAACAACAAATTGTTGATGCAACTGAAAAATAATATGGCCTTTTTAAAAGTAAATCGGAAGCCTTAGGAAATGCGGATACTGTTTTTCCTGTTACGGAACAAACTGTATACAGGCTTTTAAGGGAAACTGCAATTGAAGGCCACAATTCACCACCAAAGAAGAAAAATAATTCTGGTATCAAGAGCAAGGTGGATGATTTGGGCAAATGTGCGATTAGGCGGATAGTCAATCAGTTTTTTATGGATAATGACCTTCCAACGCTAGACAATATATAATTGCAAGTACAAAAAAGTGAAAATATAACAAAACTAAGCAGCTCAACCTTGCATATAATATTGCAAAAAGATCTCGGACTTAAATTCGTCAAACGTTAGCGAAAGAATTTGTTTTTGGAAAAAAGTGACATTATTTCTTGGAGACGAAGATATCTACGAAGAGAAAAGAAAGATTTATTTTACTGATGAGACCTGGCTAAATTGGTAGATGGTAACCCTAACAGTATTGCTCTCTGAGTTATGGTGAATTATCATACACACTACGGCAACCCTGTGAGAGCTTTAAAAAGGGACCGATTTATGTAAGTCATTGCAACCAGACTGAGAGGCAAACATCCTATCTTCCCTGTACTGACAATTTTTCTTGGACAGAGTATAATTGTTCCGAAAATGAAAAACACACAAAAAATTATTTGTTGTGAGAAGTTAGGGCCCAAGGTCTCTACGGACCAAATAGGTATTTGTTTTTTAGGCAGGTACACTGGTTTTCATAACAGAGACGTAGTTTATATAGGTAGGTACCTACCTATAGGCCTGGATATTATGGTTTAATCAAGACCGACATCGTCATCTTTTAAGTATTTGGGGATTTCCTTTGGAAAATAAGATTTGGTAGGCAAAAAACAAGAGTTGTGGAAGGTCCAAACGAGCTTTCTACACCCGTCACCCAAGTAATCAATAGACGGGATATTTGGAAATGCTGATGATGCCTAGGTAGGTACGTCTGAATTTATTGACTAAGAGCTTGAGCCGAAGAGTCGAATAACCTTAAAATTCGCCATTGGCACATCGACCATCAAATAGTGTGGGCTAAGTGTATGGGTAGGTTCAGCAGAACAAGCCCTGCAGTACCCCCCTGCAGTCCATGTTACCAGACCTATCGAAAGTAAGCATAAAGAGCGGCAGTCCACGCCTTACCAGGACATCCTTATCTTCTTCCGATTTCTGTTTCTCCTTCTTGATGATATTAACGGCATCAAGAATTTTAAACCCTTTGGCTTGAAGGTCGTTTATAACCTCTTCTTTTTTGCATGAGGGGTGGAGTCCCCTTGCTACAACACGATGTGGCCTTTCTGACTTTATTTCAAAAGTATACCACTGGATCTTCTCAGTATTTAGCTTTTGGGACATTGCCCGGTAGTCTTCGTGGTTATCGACGTTAATTTTCCACGCATTATTCCTCAAAGATGTAACCTTAAATTGCGATATTATCGTTCCTTTAAGGAGGCTGTGCAATTTATTATACTCCGTTACCCCAACGACGTTTATTGGAGGCGGTGCGCGAATATGCCCTCGGAGTTGTTTTTCTTGCGGTACTTTACGCGTTTGTTCTTTTAAGGGCTCGACTTCAGGCGAATAACCGGCTCTCCTTTTCTTACTAGGTCTTTTTTTAGTGACCCAATTCGTTTCGCGCGCTAGCTCTTCTTCGTCGGTGTGGTATTCCCGACTAGCCAAGCGTGGTGGAGTACATTCGCGTTCTTTCTGCAAATGGGTGTTCCTTAGAACCTTATTTTGTTCTTTTAACAGTTCTATCTCTTTCTTAAGATCTTGATAGAGTAGATCCATTTCCTTAAGCTTGATTCGGAGTTCTTTATTTTCTTCCTCAAGACTTTTATCTTTCACTGAGTCCTGTTTTTCACGCGCTAGCGCTCCCGGCGGACTTCTTTTCCCGGCGTTATTCGATCTTGTTGGAGGAGATCGAGATACCCTTGAGCTTTTAATAAAAGGGTTAATAGATTGCAATAAGCGGCTCTCCCCAGAATCCGTAGAGCCGACCTCCGAAGATTTTTTTGTATACACCATTTCGCTCGGTATACGGAGGTTGGATTTTAGTCGCCTTTTACGACAGGCATGCCTACCTCGGGTATATTCTAACCCCTACCCGAAGGGGTAGTTTTCGTCGTTAACTAGAAATTTTCACCACTTAGGTAGTAAAACTAAATGATATTTTGATGTTTTTGTCTATGTATTGAGAGGGTGCCCGTGCCATATCTGTCATGGTGCCACATCACCCGACCTTACCCTATACAAAGCCATGTCACGTTTCGGAAACTCGTTCGCCTGTGGAGGATGACAATATAGAAACGCTAAAAACATCACCGAGCCCTTTGATGTCGAAAAAGGTTTGAGGCAAGGCGATACAGTAAGGTGAAGAAATAACGGCGAGTTTTATGGGCTGTAAAGCGAAATTGACCTGGTCAAAAAGCTGGAAATACAATGGCTAAGATGTCTTTGGCACGTGGAGCATACGCATCAGCCCGACAAGCCTTTGAGTCCACCCCTGAGGAAAATAGCAGAGGAAGACCCCACCTAAGGTTGGCGCACGAAATTGGAGGGCGAAATCACTTAGAGTGCGTAACTACAGATAGCTAGCTATAGGGACTGTGCTGGCTGGAGGGGCTTGTTGGTTGTGGCCATGTGGTCCACCCCGGATTGCAAGCCCCACCAAATATCCCGAGGATACAATCATCGATGGCAGAAGTGAAATTTCGGCCTCGAATAATTCAACGCATCCTTAAAGAACTAGATTGCAATAAGGCAACGGGACCCGATGGAATCCCGGCTATAGTACTCAAGAACTGTGCACCAGAACTTGCACCTGTACTCTGTAAGCTGTTTAGCATGTCGTACTCCCAGAAGACGTTTCCTTCTTGCTGGAAGACCGCTCGCATTCAACCTATTCCAAAGAAAGGGAAGAAATGTCTGCCACAAAACTATCGTCCAATAGCGTTACTTTCAATGCTCTCTTAAGTAATGGAAAAGGCAATAAATGTCGAAATAATCAAATATCTAGAAGGCCATCGATTAATAAGCGACAGGAAACACGGATTTCAGAGCCGTCGTTCCACTGGGGACCTGTTAAGCTACGTAACGCACTTATGGACACAATCAATTGAACAACACGGCGAATCCAGAGCCGTAGCCTTGGACATATCAAAGGCATTTGACCGAGTCTGGCATAGAGCCCTATTAGGCAAGTTAGCGTCTTACGGATTACCACAACAACTCTGCGGATGGATGCAAAATTTTCTTCTGGGAAGATCGATCCAAGTTGTTGTAGATGGTGTATCATCCAATTCGTTTGCTATAAATGCAGGAGTGCCCCAAGGATCTATTCTTTCTCCAACTCTATTTCTTCTCCACATCAACGATTTGCTTGGATCGACAAATAATAATATCTACAGCTTTGCAGATGACAGCACTCTTATATCCTCATCTCGAACAATGGGCCTGTGAATACGGCTACATCACACAATCAGAGATGTGAACAAATTAATTCTCTAAATGATGATCTGGACAAAATCTTGAAATAGGGAAAGGACAACTTGGTTGTATTTAATGCAAACAAGACACAGCTCACAACATTTTCAAGAAAAATTGCATCAACAGTTCCTCAGATCCAAATGCATGACCATCCAATCCATCACAAGGACTCAATGCACCTTCTATACTCTGTCCAAGAAAAATTGTCAGTACAGGCCTTATGGGAAGCTCTTTTTTCTACCAGTGGTGCCTGTAGTACTCTCACGGCACTCAAACACAGGATTTGCCACTGAAATAAAAACGAAACCACTGGCATTCCAAAGCATTTTGTTGTTGTAATTTTCCTGAAATTCGCATACATCCCTCCACAACCAGTCTGCCACGCGGCCGCGGGCAGAATGAGCACGATCGCTTGTGTTCGCTTGCTATTATCATCAACCAAAATAAGCAGTGTGAGTGACTGAAGCACATCAGAGAAGTGTTACCATATGTCAATGTTAGCATATCATTAAGGGTTTTTCTTTGAATTTTGTCAAAGAACTTTCGGTTTTGGTGCTTTTTGGAGCTTTTTGGAGCTTTTGAGAGCGGCATATTATGTGGGGTGTTGCCATTTCGTTTTTATTTGTTTGTATTTCTGAAAGATCCAATAATATTCAGTTAAAACATATTTTTGAATCTTGTCTTTTAGAAATAATGTTTATTCGTGAGGTGTTTTAATGCAATCATTTCATTAACGCAACAAGTGATCATAATGTGCGTTGTAGAGATATTGCAATAAATTAATAGTGATTACTATGGCAACTCAACCGGATTCATGCAAAAGCATGGTATTTTAAGGGATAAAAATTGATTGAATATTTTATTAAAGAAAACTAAGTACAAATTTTCAGCTTTATTCGTTAAGGCATATTTCTGCATGTTTTGGTAGGTATAAATTCATATTTCACTTTGTAGAGCATATCTTTCACACTGAAATATCAAAATGATGAAGCAGGTAGACCTATACTGTATATTTTCGGTCGTTGGGTTTTACCACATCCGGTCACTCGTCTCCAGTAAAGATAATGCCTTGAAAGGATTTTATGATCCTATTTTTGCTACTGTTTCCGCGAAGCTCTGCATTGACGGGTAGTCATTTTTTAACAAATATATAATCTAGGTATACCTATACGTCTATATTCCAAAATGTATGTACCTATAGCTGCACAATTGCAGTCCTTTTACCATCTGTTTAGGTATATGACATCGAGTCCTGGTTATATCAGTTTGTATTCTAATTGCCTGTTTGTGTACATGTATTTTTTTTTTTTTTGTGTTACGACTTTTTTTGTTGTTGTTGGAAAACAAACTAAAGCGATTAGGCCTACTGGGGATACCCCTTCAGCGATATTTTTATCTTAAATTGAAAGATGGTAACCCTAACAGTATTGCTCTCTGAGTTGTGGCGAATTATCATACACACTACGGCAACCCTGTGAGAGCTTTAAAAAGGGACCGATTTATGTAAGTCATTGCAACCAGACTGAGAGACAAACATCCTATCTTCCCTGTACTGACAATTTTTCTTGGACAGAGTATAGGAGTCACAGTCAATTCAGGAATCACATGGCAGGACCACATATCCTATATCGCAAAATCGGCGTCCGCAAAGTTGAGCTACCTATTTAGAGCAAAGAGGTACTTTAGCCCCAAGCAACTTCTCCTTCTCTACAAAGCACAGGTTAGACCAGGCTTGGAATATTGTTCCCATATATGGAGCTCGGCCCCAAAACATTCACTTAACCTGCTTGATAGCATACAGAGACGAGCAGTTCGACTCATTGGAGACCCTACACTCACATCGAATCTACAACCGTTGGTGCACAGAAGACAAGTCGCTGACCTATGCTTGTTCTATAGGTACTTCCATCTTCCATGGTAGATGTTCTGAGGAACTCAAAGACATTATCCCTCGAAATGCAACTTTTGGGCGCCCAGCAAGACAGGCTGCTAATGCTCATGAGTCATGACCATACAGTACACTTGACAACCGCGAGGACATCAACTTTCAAAAACTCCTTCTGTTACAGGACAAGCAAACTTTGGAACTCGCTTCCTGGGGATATATTTCCAGAAGACTACAATTTGCAGCAATGTAAGTGCAGAGCAAACATACATCTGCAAGCATCTCGGGGCGCTGTTGAAGCGTTATAGGTTCGCTTTTCCCGGGAGAAGTATATAAAAAAAAAAAAATGTAAGTATGTAATTATATTTCATCGAAAACTAAGCTTTGTTATATGGTTTAAGTAGGGTATTTTAATCCTTTATGTAGGTAAAAAAAAAGAAGGTATTTAATGATCCTAGAAAGTCCCGCCCAAAATATTAACGGTCTGTATTAGTAATACCTACGAAAAATGCAATTAGTTTTTGCATAGTGTTTAGACAAAATGTCAAGGGTCAGCAAATTAAATATATAAGACAGCGGGCCTTAAATCCAATCCAATTTTTTTCACAATGTGAGGCTTCAAGTCTTGAAGCCTTGTTCAAGGCGCTGTAAAATTCCAAAAAGAATCCTGAAGAGCCATACCTACCTATAAAGAGTGGTTCATATTTACACCCAAACATGAAGAGAATCTGTCCAAAAGGATCAATAGACTCGCTGGAGTCGGAGTCTGTAAGCATCTGAAAACAAAACAGAAAAATATTGCGATTCCAAGCCTCTGCATTTTCTAGCGTCAACAATATAACAGGAACTTTAATCATAGTAACTTTGCAGTGGGTAGGAAATGGCTTTGTTTGTGTTTAAAGAGACATCCAGAAATCTCTTCTTTTTTTTTTTTTTGTAAGTCGCAAATGATAAATCCAGAAAGAGCCCAAAAGCTTAACAAACACGTTTTCGGTGATCGTTTTAAAAAGTAAATTCTTATTTTAGCAGGAAAACTAAAGTATATGAGTAAAATTATTGCAAAATAATATCGGAGCAGGTGTTCTTAATAAGGCTCAAGGTAAAGTTTTTAAAAACACAAAAAATGTTTCAATTTGGTTTTCAATTTTATTTTTATAAAGGGATAACTTCACAAAGATTTATATCAATGTGAACTCAGCAAGTTCTTTTTAGGAGCCTACATAAAAAACCATAATGAGGGCCTTATTTGGGTCACCTACTTTATATCGTCATATTTGGGATTCACTAAGGTATTTTTTTAAGTTGTGATGTGACACGTTAGGACCATTACCAATTTGTATATAACGACTTTCTATCAAACCGCATAAGCTTGGTAGTCCGACCTATATTATATTCCGGCCATAGCTTCTATGATATTTCGCAGGTATACCTAGTTAATTCTTTCCACCTGTTGCTGACTTTCAAGCGAATCTTGCGTTTCTTCACTCTCTCTCTCTCTCTCTCTCTCTCTCTCTCTCTCTCTCTCTCTCTCACTCTCTCTCTCTCTCTCTCTCTCTCTCTCTCTCTCTCTCTCTCTCTCTCTCTCTCTCTCTCTCTCTCTCTCTCTCTCTCTCTTAAGTCACAGAGTTGTTGTTTGGTTGACTTAAGCGCCCGATGATCATTATCCATGATAGATCCATCGACCATTTCTGGCCAGTTCATCAGCCATCTCATTGACTGTTTTGTTCGTGTGTCCAGGAGCCCAGCAGAGATGCGTGGTATGTTGCAAGCAGAGAACCTTAAGCTCTTTGCGAAAGGGGCGAACTAGTTTTGACTTCATTTCAATAGCCGTAACAGCTTTTATAGCCTCCTGGCCGTCAATGAATATGGTAATATCGTCATTTGTATTCGTATTGCCAACATTGGCACCATATGGGCAGCTTCGGCCAGAACCTCCGCCTGGAAAATACTATAAGGCAATCTGAGCGGTACCTATTATACTAAATTCTTCGGAAGAAATTCCGGCTCCGGTCTAAGTACCCCTAATCGAGAGCTTTATTAATTTATGTGTTACCTACTTCTCAGTAAAATTCTTATACCGATTTAATAGGAATCTAGAAATGACTTAAAAAGGGGCACTGTTAACTGGCCACCAAATCTCTTCTGATTCTTAATGGGCCTCTACTGTACTTATACTTACCCTAGCTTTGATAAAAGACACGTCCTCTGGGTAAGGCCTGAACTAACGTGGGTGAATCAAGGACTTCACTCCTTTACGTATAGGTACCTACCTACGGAGTCTTTTAATTAAGAATCGGTAGGGGAATCTCGAATGTCGTAATCTGTGGATGGGTAGGTATGGTTGCTTCAAGATTGAAATATATTATAGTTTCGGACCCTATAGATAGTACTTTGCAAAACATAAGCGGGATAGGAGAACGGGTTGTGGAAGCATTAAAATTATTAATGGACATTGTTCAAATAAAGGACTTTGCGAAATTTGAGCAGGACTTAAAACGAAAGATATGAGCAAAGGCGGGTGGGTACAGCTACATATAAAAAAGACTGACGTCTCCAATCCTTCAATTTTTATGATTTTTTGTTTAAATTCGCATGGGCCCAAAGAAGGACATATGCTCCTTTTTGTCGTGAAAACAAAACTTTATGGGGATTAATTAAATTTTTGAATTCTTACATCTATACAATTGAAATTGAAAATCGGCTCATTTATAATTTTGTTGCGTAACTTCAATGCACCGAGACTTTTTTAACAGAACGCGTTTGATTTGGTGGTGAAGGACCCCAAATAAAATGTCATGCAAGCAACGGTTTTGAGGAAAAAATTCAAAGACAAACATTCTCATACCACGGAATCCGCTTATTGAGAACGAATTTGTACGTCGTGTACTGTAAACCAGTGTTACCTCTGAAAATTTTCAGAAAGAGTCCAAAAAAGAATCCTCGATGAAAAAATGAGTCCCATTCCGATTTCAATATTTTCTTTTCCTTTTTAAATAAACAAACTGTTAAATTCAAATTCAGGTAAAACCAATTTTTTTCGAATTCAACTAAATGCGAACGATTTTGAATTATAGCAAAAATATCCAACATTTTTAAAAGGAGTCCGAATTCACTGATTTTTTAAAAGATGAGTCCGGAGTCCAGCCGCTCAAAAAGGAGCCAAAATGACTCTAAAGCGTCTCGAAAGGTAACGCTGCTGTAAACCATTTTAGTCAAAAGGCGGAAGGTTGACCGACACGTTAATCTTCTTTGTTGCGTTTGTCTACGCCCAAGGAAAGTTCATAAGGCAAAAATTGGAAAATTTGAATGGGAAATTGGAAAGTTTATGAAAAATTGAAATTTTTTTTTAAATTTTTATCGTAGTATACAGTGAGAACGTATTTGGCAAAAGTTGGGATCAATAAAATTAATTTCAGGTGGGAGTGAACATTTTTTTAGTTAAAAAGTCAATTTTGGGCGGGACAAAGTTCGCCGGGCACGCTAGTAAATTATATTTATCTATGACGTAAGGAACATGGTTACAGTGGCGTACGCAGGAGGGGTTTGTGCCCCTCGCCCAAAAGCTCAGAGAGTTGTGAAAAATCCTTGTTTGATGAGTTCCATTAACATTTCATCACAAAAATAAGTCTAGTTACTTACAGTAGATCAGTGGGGAATACAATTTTGAAATGCTTTAAGGACTCTACACACGAGAGCGAGCGAACGAAATGCTGAAATGCGAAAAAACAAAAAAAAAAACACTTTTGATGCATTTATGAACAGGAAATTGAACATTTTACTATTCCAAGAGGGGGATAGTTAATTATCCCACCAATATGAATTAAGAAAACAAGTTAATAAACAGTTTTCGTTGCGAAATTTCGAATTTCAAACTTTTTGCCGCGAATGAATAATTCGTTCGTGGCAAAAAGGTTGGAATTCGAAATTTTGTTATTTAAACTGTCTTTTAACTTGTTTACTTAAAACATATTGGAGGGATAATTAATCATCCCCCTCTTGGAATAATAAAATATTCAATTTTCTGTTCATAAATGCACCAAAAGTGTTTTTATTTTTTTTCGTATTTCAACAATTCGTTTGCTCGCTCTCATGTGTAGAGTCCTTTAAAGGGTAATAATCGGAATCGGGCATGATACGAATTAGGTAGATACCTACATATGATATTTCTAGCCGACATCGTTACAACTCGCCTACCAGCTTCTGTATATACGTTATTCAATTTCCCAATAATTTATTTCTCTTTCTATCCATTTGTTGGCTACCTGTTTCTTGCTAGGTAAAAAAAAAAAACATCCATCCAGGCAAAAAAAAAAGACGCAACTTTCATATTTTAGACCTAGAAGGACCTTCGCGCATTTCTATTTAAAACAAACCTTATCCCACACCATAAATCAATAAAGAGATAAAAACTTTAACGCTTAAACTTAAAAACTAAAAACAAACCCAAAGCCATTAGAATAATAAATACTCGAGGACTACTGCCATAAAGATTAGAAAACACACGCACATCTCAATATCTCACATAATTTATTGGCCCGTCAATAAAGCGCACAAAACTCACGCCCTAAAAAGAAAGTACGAAACACACATAATACCCAAGGATATTATAGCGCGCAGTCTTCATCCGTCACAGGTATGTAGATGAACATAAGAAACAGTTTCTGGAGAATTAGCTGATTAAAACTAAATTGACGGTAATTAGACCTCTCCGCCCGAAAGTAAAGTCCCGGCATTGATACCAACAATACATCTTAACTATAAAAAATTATTCAATGCATTCATATGATCTGTCCATGACCGGTCATTTATCACAGGTCTCAACACAACAGCCCCTTTGGTTGAGTATCCCCAAAGGACCTTCCTTAGGCCGATGATGCTTATCAAGGAACATTATATACAGTCCGACAGCGTTTTCATCGAGTCATTCCCAAATCGGAATTGAAAATCTCCATCGTATTCAAATCAACACGTACGTTACGCGTAACCCACATACATACAATGTCCTTCAATAATGGAAGCCCATAGAGTTACATCAGCAGATTGATGGGACACGAAATGGAAAATGTTCAATGTCATTGTAGGATAATCGAAATCGAGTCCCAACAACGAATATTATGTATATTCGCAACAAAGGACTACACAACAAATCGAGAGAAATACTTTGGGCACAAAAAAAAAAAAAAAATGAATGCGTAGCGTGTAGGTGGATCCTGCATCAATTTACAGGATTCCAGTTAATGCAGGGTGACCGGTGAGAAAGTTCTATTCATGGGACAACGGTTGCATATTATTACCTCTTCGTCCTGGGATAGTGTGCGGTGAAAGCGGAAACACCATCTTCATCTTCACATTCTACTTCCGATTCAATTATGGTTTCTTTTTGGGCATATCAATAGTGCGAGATAATGGTTTGTGCATGTGGTCAGCAGCAGGTCGTTTTGGACGGAAAGGTGAATAAGAATGAGGACTCTAAGCCGATGGATGGACATGGACTGGATAATGGGATTTGTTCGGGGCGGGATGTTTCTTTTCTTTCGAAATGATTGTGTGCGTATGTAGAGTTTCCTTGAAGCTATAGCCGAGATTGTATGATTGCAAATATTCAATGGATTGGAATGACAAGGATTCTGAGAATAGTCGTGGGAATGATCTTACTTCCGAATGTTTTTTTTCTTTTTGCGTTTGCGTTTGCTTTAGGTCAACCCGTATGTTAACTGGAAGGGACATGCCACATGCGTTTATGGATCGACTGATACACAGAAGATGTGTTTACTTTACCGGACAATGGACAAGCAATTGGTTGACTTAACTACGGCTTACACAGGGCTTGGTGACACACACCTGCTGGTAGTCATTCAGTGGAATATTTTGTGTTACTGAAATGAAATCCCATCATTACAGTCGGTATAAAACGAACTAAATACACAATGTTCCAATATTTTTTCCCATCATGATAAGTAGGTCGAAATGTAGTTTTGAAGATTCAATGTGTGAAAGACTGGCGGTCTCATCCATAAGTCCATATATCCATGTGTACATCAGTCCATCAATCCATCAGTTCATCACTTCATCAGTTCATAAGTCTATCAGTTCATCCGTTTTTCAATCTATCAGAACATCAGTAGCCACATGATTCAATTAGTTCATCAAACCACCAGTTTAGGGCAACAATAATTCCTTCAGTCCATCAGTCCTTTCATTAGTACATTAAGGTAGACCAGCAGTCCATCAGTCCATCAGTCCATCAGTAAATCATTCCATTAGTCCATCAGTACATCATTCCATCAGTCCATCATTCCATAAGTCCATCAGTCCATCAGTCCATCAGTACATCAGTCCATCAGTCCTTCATACAATCAGCACATAGTTCCATCACCACATCAGTCCATCAGTTCATCAGTCCATAAGTCCATCAGCCCATCAGTTCATCAGTCCATCAGTACATCAGTTTATCGGTCCATAAGTCCATCAGCCCATCAGTTCATCATTCCATCAGTCCATCATTCCATAAGTCCATCAGTCCATCAGTCCATCAGTACATCAGTCCATCAGTTCTTCATACAATCAGCACATAGGTCCATCACCACATCAGTCCATCAGTTCATCAGTCCATAAGTCCATCAGCCCATCAGTTCATCATTTCATCAGTTCATAAGTCTATCAGTCCATCCGTTTTTCAATCTATCAGAGCATCAATAGCCACATGATTCAATTAGTTCATCAAACCACCAGTTTAGGGCAACAATAATTCCTTCAGTCCATCAGTCCTTTCATTAGTAGATACATTAAGGTAGACCAGCAGTCCATCAGTCCATCAGTAAATCATTCCATTAGTCCATCAGTACATCATTCCATCAGTCCATCATTCCATAAGTCCATCAGTCCATCAGTCCTTCATACAATCAGCACATAGGTCCATAACCACATCAGTCCATCAGTTCATCAGTCCATAAGTCCATCAGCCCATCAGTTCATCAGTCCATCAGTACATCAGTTTATCAGTCCATAAGTCCATCAGCCCATCAGTTCATCAGTCCACCAGTCCATCAGTTCATAAGTTCATCAGTCCATCAGTCCATCAGTTCACCAGTCCACCAGTCCACCAGTCCAACAGTCTATGATTATATCAACGCATTACATTACATCAGATTGTCAGTCCATAAATCCATTCTCGTACGCGCACTATCAACTTTCTTTCATTCTTTTTTTTGTCTCAAACCTGGACTAGGAGAGGAAGATCCTTTGACTATCAGGGTTAGACCCAAAGACTCGCCGGGCTGGTGTCATATAAAGTAGGACCTGCAAAAAAAACTTACATAGAGCATACATCTCGTCCTTTGAATCAGGAGATAAGTTAAAACATCTGCTTTTATAGACCGAAGCAGCGTCAGTTTTCTTAGGTTAGATTGTTATTCCGCGGAAGATGATGGTGACATTTGTAAATTTGAAGTAGGTACCTGGAACCTAGAAGTTGCTGAGTGAAAGTTAACTTTTTTCCTAAAAGATGTTGTCAGGTCGGTCTGAGCTCTTTCTCTGGGTAGGCTTGGTAACCTATTGTATCTTGGGCAACACCTCTATGATGTTTACGCGATAAAGAAATGAAAGGTTGTTGGTTTTAGTGGACAGCTTCTTGTAAAAACTTGCTACTTCTGCTACTACTTGTCGCAACTTAAGTTCGAAGCATTTAAAGAAGCTCTTCTAAATTTGGTGACAACCTTTACACCTTAGTCTTGTCTTCCGCCGACTTATCTTTTGGATTGGGTGTAGGTTTTGGTACTTATTCGTCCTGTCGACTTGCTCCCGCTGCCATGAAACCGTTTTAGACAAAAGTTGGTTGCGACTAGTTTTCTATGTCAAATTTATCAGTGACTTGTAAGGTGCAAGAGCTTTATAGGTATATGGTTACTTCCTCCATGGTCGTCTTTAATTCTTCTTTTTCATATAGTGTAGAAGACCTTAATCAGCTTCGTGTCGTTCTTCCAGCCATAGGTCTCCATTTGTCATCGAATGCTTTGGAATAATGTGGTATTGGTGAGAGTTGCCTCTTTTTAAGACAAGTAGGGACCTAAGAGTACCTTCGATATATAGCTGGGATCAAAATGCGCATCCATAAAAGGTTAATAATGAACGATCTGTGCATTCAGAAATGCGGCGAATGGACTCCACGAGTAAAGGTTCTTCCGCAATAGTAGGAGTCCTAGCTAGAGTCCTTAATTTTCCTAAAATTTAGTATAGCTCTGTTGAACGATATTACTTTTATTTGTCACTATGTAAGATTTTAGATTATTCGCACACTGGCTTTATCTAGATTGCGCTCGCACCTTATTCTCACTCTCCCTTAGAAGTTGTCTTGTAAACTATTGATATCTTTTACTGCAATTTCAGGATAAGAGAAAGCTCTCCATCTGCTGTGTTTAGAGAACACCTCCCACCCGCCTTGCACTTTCCAGTTTAACGTGGAGGCTATAAATTATTATGAGTAAGCTCGACTGCTTTCTTCCAAGGGTCTATATAGAATAGGGTGTGTGAAGTTGAGTTTCCATTAAGTCGTCTTGGACTTGTTATGTAACATCTACCACTCAACATAACCCATTGATCTTCTACCAATTCGTTCGATATATTAATGGACTTGCCGCAACCACCAGTAAACGTTCCAAACAATTAAACCTCAATCAAGGAAATTGTAAATTCCCCGCCCAAAACCCTTTGATATCCTTTGAAATGTCTTGCGAGTAAATGCCAACAATCGCTGTTTGTGTGCAGTGAAAGAAGTCTGATCAGAAGAAAGAAGCCTTTCATGTGACCGAAGACCAAACACCGCCACTGCCACTACCGCGATGCAAAGTGTAAGTTAGGGTTGACTTCCTTTGACTTCTTTCTTAAATTAATTAATTTCTGATCTATTCCCAGTCCTCTTCAATCGTGCGATTCATATTTTACAAGTAATTAATCTGAACCACAGTATACCCGCCTACCCCGCTGCACCCTTAGCTCATTTATGCTGAACAACCATGGCAAACAAAATGTTACACAGCATTGTTAGAGTGTCCTTTGATTTGGCAACCATTTATATTGACATTTAAATTTCCAGGACTCAAGCAAGTTCGTTTCCCCCATTTTACAACCGCCATTGGGCGTCAAACGTTTATTTAACGAATCAAATGAATCTCACCCACTTCGCAGAGTGCGCGTCTTTATACATACACTTTTTCGCAACCACTATGGGAACATTGTATATCCGAATGCAATCGTCCGTCCCTATGCCGCGGAAGAGTATAACGATATATCTATGCACACAATCAAATAGAATGACAGTACAAATAGATTGCTTTTGAATTTTTCATCACATCCAGCGTTGGCTAAGGTACCGTACCGATAGGAAAAAAAAAAACAAACAAACTCCCGCTCTGTGTGTATTAATATTTGTTCAAAGGACAAAGGCGACAAATTCTTCCTAGTCCCATGGTCGTGGTTCTCTCTCTATGATCATGTTGACAAACGCAGGTATTTCGAAAACATTTTTATTTATTTTCCAGAGTGTTCGCCGTTGTAATGTCGGTAAAGGGAAATAAGCTCCTTCGTTTGTGTGTTTTTGGTTGGAAAATTTCTAATCTACATCTCGAGGAAAATTCAATTAAATTCACACCTGTAAGGATAGAATCACATAATTAAACTTGAATTGCGTGAGGGAAGGGAGCGTATAATTTTAGAGGGTTGGCAGCCGCGCCGCACGAGGGTGCTAAAATAAAAAATCGTAATTCATTTCGATTTCAATTGAATCGCACACACTGTTTGCTGGTGTGGTTTATGTTAAATAATTGACAGCGGGGTGAGGATGTATATATTGAATAAGAGAAGTGCTATAATTGTCTATAATTATACAGACCAAACAGGTACTTGTTTGGATTTACTTTCAAGAGCAGACGTTTTTCCCATGCGAAGAAGGCGACAAGTTCCGATTCCAAGCTTGTCTTCAGCCTTTTTTTTCTGCGCCTTTAACGTCTAGAGATCCCTGATTGATACCGACAGTAAAGGCCCAGTTGTTTCATTTTAACACCAAGGAGTACCCCCTCCATAGGCTTTTCTTTTTAACCTTTCAGGCAAGTGTTCTTAGAAATAAAATTGCAACGCGGTGGTTCATGTCCACATCGGATAATTAGCCTTGACACTTGACATCGGCTTCACTTGTGTGGAGGAAAAAAAATACCTGACCCAACCGGCACATATAGGACCATAGGTCGAGCTTCTCACAAACGTTCGTTTGTGCGGTCCTTTTTTTGGGAAGTATCCGAGCTGCTGTGCTACTCCGGAGATTGAAACCGAGCCCTCTTGCCCTATGAGCCGATGCGACATAACTTAAGTCCAACCCTTGTTAACTCTTCTGCGAAGTTACATAGTCCTTGAAATTTTAAACTTGGGCTCCAAGGTAGTTTTATAAATGAGATCGCCAATGCAAGCTCCTTTGTTCTATATAGTTGGTGTAACTCACCAGAGATCGTATAAAGAACACCATAGCTGCCTACACAAATTCGAACAATTCCATCTTCGACGGTGGTTTGGTCACGTTAAACGTATAAACCTTGCCATGGAGTCTGTGCGAGCAAGCACCCTGTATGAGATGGTTCCACAAAGTATAGCTTTCACAGATGCAGTCTAGCTTGGATCAATCACCGTACCAAAACCTCTCAAAAGCTTCTGCAATTTAAAAATATTGCGCAGATTATGTCGTTTAAGTCTTGTACCCGATGCTTCTTCGCCACCTGTGCGATCTAAGACCAATCCCTCGTTAATGAACCAGTCAAGACTCCTAATATATTCTCTTTTCAGCTCAAGTAAGTAGGTTTTGAAGGTAAGCCTGTAGATAAAGTTCTTGATGATGATTATGTGTAATTTGTGAAAATGGTTTTTCCGTCGGCTCTTTTGGTAGCTAATTACTTTTTTCCGACCTTTCGGCAAGGATTACTGCCTTCCTCAGGGTTTCTTTATTGGGAAACATAAACTATTAAAAAAGTACAAAAATGGGGCAACGTTTAACTTATAATATTTTGAGAAGTTAAGGTAAGTTTGGACTTTGAATCTTCTTAAACACAAGCGGTTTGGATATTGCCAGTTATTGACAGAAAATAAACAAGCTTTGAGCTAGCCCCCCTCTTGCTATTGAAGCTTTTGGCAGCTTTTCCAGTTACTAAAGTCGTGAGATTATAGTGCTTTGTAATGGTTTCCTAGATTGCACATGGCTACAACCTTCCTCATATCTTATTCACGCGGCATAACAAGTCTTGCTCCAAATGCCTTAAAATTTATTTTATCTGTTCTCGCTAGATTACTTAATATAAGAATATACTTAAAAACGACCACCAAAGCCAAGCAACAGAAGATCGAAATCGAGTAAACTACAATATTATAATTGGATTCTCTAAGGCATCTGGAAACTAGTTCATTGCATCCATAGTTAACTCTGTGGTAAGGTAATTTTTTGTTTTCCCATTTTTTTAAGTTGATGAAAAGATGGTAAGTGTGGACTTGGAATTCGTTCGTTTTTTCCAGAATTTGCTTCAGTGTGAACATTCGGTCTACAGTCGATCTGCCGAGCCTCGGTTATGGTGCAGACCACACCGCACATAGATAGGGTTGCCATATGACTGGGACTCACCGGGATTGTCCAGTTTTAGCCGTGTCCAGAGTCCCGGTTAAAAACAAGTTGTCCAGTCAAAAGCTCAAAGGTCTCAAGAAAACATATTTCTTCAAATAGGTACCTATAACTTTGAAATGTTTATGAATTAAAAATGTCCGAATTTGATAGAACTCATCCACTTAACAAATCTTGAATCACATTGAAACTGAAGTTGAACCCCACTTTTCGATAGGTTAATGAAATGCCAAACCTTTCCTGTTTCCTGTTTTTCCAGGTTTCTTTCTGCTAATACATATTTGATATAGAACAAAATAAATTCACATGAGCGTACGAGTATTCTAAGGCTAGATGGTTATCGTTCCGCAATTGATAGCCGGATTATTTATTTATATTAATGCTGTTCCCGAGAGGCTGTTAGTCATCTTCCAAAAACTGTGCCTATTGACAAAATACAGTCTCCGCTTTTTAAGAATTTTTCCGATGAGTTCAAAAACTTGAAGAAACTGATTTTGATTGCACTTGCGAAAGAGTTTTCAGTTTATTGAACGAATTATATACTGAAGAATGAAAAATAGCATATGACTTCATAAAGGACGAGTCATTCATTCGGTTAAATTTTTATGAAAACTTTCTTAGTTCTAAATCATTTTTAAAATTAAACTTGGTAAAAGCAAACACTAAAGGTGGCAAGAGTCATCTACGAGAAGCACTCATTCAAATTGTACATAATGGGATAACTTTGTAAAAGACATGCTTGCAATTTTGACTTTAGATTAGATGAAGATTTGAATAGACTTTGTTTATGTAAACCGTCAGGACCCCTAGGGGTCGAAACCGGTTTCCCAGGGGTCAACATAAACGAAAACTGATTTTGGTGGTCGACGAGTTCTAAAAATCGACCCCTATTAATTAAAAGAAGTTCTTAATTTTGGGTACACTCATCTTTTATAAACAAAATTTAAGCAGAAAAGAGTATTCACAGTTTTTGCATTTGTCAAAAATATACGATGTTATTTTATCATTCATCTCACTGAATTTTTAACATTTTGTTTTTTACTTTACTTCTTTATTTTTACTTCATTTGTATTAATTATTAATTACACTTGATACTAACTGAATTTTATGTCTATTTATTTTGTTAAATTTTGATAAGAAAATTATGTCAAGCTTACTCACTTAACCAACCGCGAAGTTTTTAAAATGGTAAGGAAAAAACTATAAAAACTGTGTTATCCATTACTTTTAAGAATGCTATTGTTATTTTAAACTTAAAATATAAATTTGTATTTATATAGGTAATAAAAAAAAATAAAAAAATTAGTCCACTTTTTTTTTAATAAAAACATAAAATCGTCAAAATTTAAAATGTCCAGATGAGTCCCGGAAAATCAGCACAATGTCCAGACAAGTTTGCATTTCGAACTGGCAACCCTACTATATGGAAACAGAAAGCGAAACAGAAAAACATGTTATACAGGGTGTCCGCCGGGAAGGTATACTACTTTGTTTGTTTATAATTTTTGATTAAATGAAAGAGAATGGATCTTATATTGATAAATATTTTATTTAATGTCGGCAATTATGTATGGAATACAATATCAGATAAATGTCCGCCTCTGTTAGTCTCACAAATGCGAGCCCTTTTGAGCACATTTTTCATTACATTCTCACACATTTCACGCGGTATTTTTTCTAATTTCATCACGAATACTTTGTTTGAGTTGCTCAAGCGTTTCTGGTTTGTTTGCATAAGCCTTGCTTTTCAGATATCCCCACAAAAAGAAGTTCAGAGCAGTCAAATCAGGCGACCGTTGAGGCCAATCAATGTCACCATTTCTTGAAATAACTTGTTGTGGAAAGAGGTCTCGCAGTAATTCCGTTGTAGTCCTGGCTGTATGGGATGTGGCACCGTCGTGTTGATACCACATGTTAATCAAGCCCAAAGCATGAAGTTGTGGCCTTACAAAGTTTTCAATCATATCAGGATATCGCCCCCCATTCACAGTTACCGTTACGCCGTTTTCCTGACCAAATTGCACACCAGACTGTAACTCTTAATGGATGCAAAGGTGACTGATGAATCACCTACAGACCCGCTTTCTTCGAAATCATTCACTACACGATAAATAGTGCGTTTGTTGTTGTTTCTCCCAAAAATTTCACGTAACTTTTTCATCGTCACAGTAATCGATGATTGATTTTGATAAAATGTTTTAACGATTAAAACACGTTGGTTTTCCGAATATGTTTCCATAATAGGTGTGCCACTCGTCTACTTCACGACTGCCAAATATGAACTGTCAAGACTAATGTTTACCAAAATGGCGGCAAAACAAAGTAGTATACCTTCCCAGCGGAATAATACAGTTCCCTGTATTTCCGATAGCTTGATCCTTATGAAAATTAAACACTTTTTTTCAAACTTGTAAGGCTTGATAGACAAACTTTAAGCTAGTGTATAAGAAATCAGGGATTGAGATCTGTCAGATGAAAACGATCAATCGTTTTTGGTCGCATGAATGTTTTGTCTATATATATAAAAAAAACATATAGTTGCGTCCGTAAGACCGTCCATAACTCGAGAATAGATCTTCCGATTTGAGCTATATTTTCATTTTTGTATTTGGTTATGCCTAAGGAAGGTTCATACGGCAAAAAAATTGGAAAATTTTAAAGGGAAATTGGAAAATTCGTAAAAGGTAATTTTCCATACATTTTGTACGGGGAATTTTTTTTTATTTTTTATTTATTCCATTTTTATTTTATTTTATTCAACGTAACTACAATTTATTGTCATAGTGACAAGTGTTGACTGTACAAACAATCTACCTTATAAATTTACACAAATTTTTGATGGGGAATAATATAAAAGAAAACAATGACAAAAAAAATAAAAAATAAGAATAAAAATTAAAACAATTTTAAAAGACAAAAAATACGCCAGACACTCAATAAACAATGTTCATAAAAATAAAATCTATTTATGGCTGAATCGTCCGAAGACAACCATTTCCTTAAAACTCTCAAAAATACATTTTTAGCCCTCTCAAACCTAATAATATCAGGAAGTGAATTAACCATACGGGGTGCGGTGGTATAATAAAATATTTTAAAGTAGGCTTTATAAATTGTAGGAACAGTTACCATATACATATACATATGTTGCAATATACAGTGAGATCGTATTTGTAAAAAATTCTACATGAATTTGATTATTTAGGAAAAAACAAATTTTTAAGCACCGGCAAAGTCGGGCGGGAACAGTTAGTCGAATAAAATTTTTAAAGAAACCAACCAGATTTGACTATTTCGTTTTGCATTGCAACGCATATTTTGAATGAAAAACGAAAGACATTTTCAACTCATATACCTACCTATAAAAGGAAAATTACGAAAACGTCAAAACAATTTCCTCAGTATAAATCTCCCTAGCGACTCTTTTCACACAAAGCAAATACATAAGCTGACAAAAGAACGAGTCACGGCACCCAGGTAGTAGTTTGCACTGCAAAACAGCTGCAGTTCTTTAAGCTTATATGGCTATACTAACTCTCGCATAATTTCATTCGTTTTATGAAGTGCAAAAGTTTGTATTTTTACAGAATCGCATTCGAGAAACTACAAATTGCATCGACTGTCGTCTATATGCTGAACTAAATAAACTATATGGATGAACTAGGAAGTCATTATCCAGACTTGAACAAGATTAAGCGGTAAAATAGCTCAAGACTCTGAACAATAAATGAAGACCAAATTCTTGATCAGTGATATTAAAATACTCCGACACATCTACAACTCTTCAACTGATTAGAGCTCCAAAACAGCCATTACTCATCGTCATTCGTCAGCGCATAGAAATTTTCTAAATCAACAACAACTTCCAGGAAAGCGAACCCAAAATATACAAAAAAATATTCCCTCGAAATCAGGATAAACCAAATCCCATTTTCCCTTTAAAACAATAAAACAGTTAAACGCAACCGTAAACAAGAGTCTCAAATGATTTTATTGCAACGCGAAACGCGCCCTATGCCCATTCTTATATTATACCGAATGTACTCTAAAAAGCAAGGACATCACAGAGGTTACAAGAGAATAATCTCCAAACTCAAACTATGCGTCAGAAGTCCTAGTTTTCGAAAACAATTAAGCAATTTTCGCTAACAATGCGTTTAAAAAGGCATTCCACGGCATATAGAAACGACATACATTATCAGGCCTCCTCTCGGGTCGTAAAATCATTGTTTATGCATACAGTGATCGGTATTGTTCAACAAACTGTTTACCATAGTGAATGTGTGTTGAAAGGATGAAAGGGACCTTTTCTTGGTCGTTTTCTTTATATACGCGCCTGCTAATGGACACAACGTGCACCACCGCGTGTATATAGAGAATCGCACTAATTGTAAAATTTAATTGCATTTTATTGTGCGGCATACACTTGGGATTTTTACTGGGCTGCTTCTAGAAGCGCGGGTTCCAAAGATTATTATGAATGTTGACCTGCTTGCAAGAATCTATTTGGTTTGGCTGTGTCTCGCAGTCAGTACCACTCGATATAATAAAGAGAGGCGGGCTCATTGTAAATTGTTGTACGGCTTGGAATTGAACAATGGTTGACTGCAATTATCGAGAGGGATTCATGTTTTTGCCAACAAAATTTTTACGATAAACTGATTAAATATTTGCCAGACGGTGAAAACGATGTGTCAGAGTGGGAGACAGCCTTGACTTCTTGTCGCGAATAGAATGGAAATTGCGGCACATATTACGGTCCGGCGATGAAGTCAATTGAGGTTTTATGATCGGCTATTCAACGGGATCTAGGAAGGCTATTATTAATTCAGACATGTGGCGGGACATATTGAAGTACTGTGGCAGCCTAAGGACAGTCGCTAAAAGTAAGTCTATATTTTCACAAGAAGGTAGCTACATAGGGCTACAGTAGGTTTGCCAAATACTAGGCTACCGAAGTGATATTACAGTACCAGAGACCTTCAGCGATATATGAGGGGACCACGCTATGAAAGCTTTATTCCACTATAGAAGCCAATTGTAATTCGGTATTTGTGAACTAGCTTATACGAGAAATACATTCCAAAAGTCACTGATTACACCCTCCACCACCTTCAACTCAATAAACTAAATGAAGTCAATGCCCTCCAGGACTGACTCGGAGAGTAAGTAGGCTCTCGAAGGAGATGTGTCTTCATCTATCTACACCAGATGGGCCAAAACAACAACAACATGCAACAACAGAAGTATGGGGAAGGTGTTTTATCCCAAGTTCTAAACTGTGAGATCTCTTTACGCATTCCTATAATTTGTCAAGTGGAAATTAGGGCGAATGAGGAAACTCCGTCGTCGATAAGGCTTGATACCAACATTTCTAACAAGTATCTAGTGAAGCCAAGTTTTAATTTGTTGAGTTCTGCCACTTTCTAAGCCACAACTGCAGACGAAAAGAGACCGTATGATGGTTTGGTTTGTATATTTCTTGAAATCTATATAAAGGTTGTTTCATTAGCGACTTGACAACTGCAAAATTTCAGTGCGAACGCACCCTCAAACCGATTACCGAACTTACTTACTTAAGGTGGCGCTACAGTCCGGGGTGGACCTGGGCCTCAACCAATACGCCTCTCCAGTTAGCGCGATCTTTGGCTAACTGCCTCCAATTGCGCACTCCAAGTTGGTTGAGGTCCCCTTCCACTTGCGCGCGCCACCTAAGGCGAGGTCTTCCTCTACTGCGTTGTCCCTCCGGGTTGGAATCGAAGACTCTCCGGGCCGGAGCGTTGGTGTCCATTCGCTCTACATGTCCTAACCATCTTAGCCGACTAATGCGTACTTTTCTGACCAGGTCGATGTAGAGTTCGCTGTTAAATCTTCTCCTCCAAATCCCGTCAACGCAAACGGGACCAAAAATCACTCGAAGAATTTTGCGTTCGAAGCGACCAAGAAGATCCTCATCCGTTTTTGCTAGGGTCCATGCTTCTGCGCCATAGAGCAGGACAGGGATGATAAGAGTCTTATATAGAATCTCCTTAGTGCTTCTTGACAAGGCCTTACTAATCAATTGCCGTCTTAGGCCAAAGAAACAGCGGTTGGCAAGTGTGATTCTTCGCTTGATTTCTGATGTGATGTCATTATCAGAGTTTATAGCGGAGCCGAGGTAGACAAAGTCCCTAACTACCTCAAAGTTTTAGCTGTCTATCGTGACGTTCTGTCCGATTCGTCGATGTTGTGTGTCCTTTCTTGTTGACAGCATATATTTTGTTTTACCATCATTCACCACTAAACCTATTTTTGCCGCTTCTGTACTAATACTAGCAAACGCTCGTAACAGCTCGCTGTGTTCTGCCAACAATGTCAATGTCGTCAGCGTATGCAAGGAGTTGCACAGACTTATGGAAAATTGTGCCTCTGGTGTTGGCTTGTGAGTTTCGCACAATTTTCTCAAGAATGATGTTGAAGAAGTCACATGACAGCGCGTCGCCTTGTCTAAATCCTTTTTTGACATCAAAAGGTCTCGGTGAGATTGTTTCCGACCTTTACGCAGCAGCGAGCGTTCTCCATCGTCATTCTGCACAATCTAACAAGTTTGGCAGGGATGCCAAAACTAGACATGGCTCTGTATAGCTCGTCTCTATAAATGCTGTCATATGCGGCCTTAAAATCGATAAAAAGATGGTGAGTATCGATCTGGACTTCTTGGGTTTTCTCCAGGATCTGCCGTAGTGTGAATGTTTAGGTCCGGTCGTGGACTTACCGGGCCTAAAACTGCACTGATAGGGACCTATCAGTTCGTTGACGAAAGGTTTCAGGCGTTCACATAGTACAGCAGACATGATCTTATACGCAGTGTTAAGGAGACTGATGCCTCTATAGTTGGCGCAGTTTAGAGAGTCTACTTTCTTGTGGATAGGGTAAACGATGCTGAGGTTCCATTCATCAGGCATACTTTCGTCTGACCAAATCTTGGAGACGAGTTGGTGTATGCTCTACCGGGTCATCTCCCGCTGCCTTAAACAGCTCGGCAGTTAAGCCGTCCGGTCCAGCAGCCTTGTTTTATAGTTCGATTACCGAACTGTCAATGTCAAAATATTCAGTAAAATCAACATTTTCATAACGGTGAAGTACACGAAGGAACAACGTTTACAAATAATTAAGACTTACTACCGAAATTCCGAGTCGGTGGTCGCAACGTTAAGAGCGTTAACGCCAATTTTTAATCTTCAGCGATGAGCGGTTAAAAGGGTTTGTCAACAAGCCAAATATGCATTCCTGGACAGATGAGAACCCTCATATGCTTCATGAAACAGCAAACAGCAAAAAATCTGTGTTTGGTGCTGCTTTAATGCCGATAGCGTCATTGGACCGTTCGTTTTCGTTAATGAAAATAATTGTCAATTCGCGATAAATCGGTATTCGCTACAGAGACACATTAAAATGTTATTTCCTTGAGCAATTGCATGAATTGGACATTAGTTATATATTTGCTCCCACAAACCAAACAGCGCGGGTGAAACAATCACAATCGAGTTATTAAAGTCTCAGTTCGGTGAATTCGAGATACGGAACCGTGAATTGGCCGCCGAGATCGTATGTTTTAACGCCTCCAGACTTTTTTTGTATGGGGCTATATTAGTTCTTTCTCATTGGTCTCTGCCAACAAGCCGGCCACGTTAGAGGAGCTCATATCCAATATTGAACGAGAAATAGCGGCCGTATATCGGTCGAAATAAGCGTCCGAGTTATCAATAATTGGGTTCGACGTATCGCCCCCTGCATCTCTGAACTTGGTCGGAAGGCTAAATACAGTGTATCTTGTTTGTGTCCCAGGTCACACTGGTATCCATGGAAATGAGATAGCTGATGAGCTTGCCAGGCTGGGTTCAGAGGAAGAATTCTTAGGACCTGAACCTGCGTTGGGTCTGCCTACATCGGTGGTTAAGTCATCCATTGATACTTGGGTTTCTCGCGAACACGAGTGTCGGTTGCTTGGCTGTGCTGGGTGTGGACAGACCAAGCGACTGCGTCCGGACATCTGCAAAAGTTCGGCGGCATTCCTTCTGTCTCTCAGGAGAAGTGACTGTAGACTGCTTCTGGCTTCTGGGCGTCCTTTCGGGCCACCAAGCTTTTGCCAAACACTTAAATGTTTTGGGCTTGAGTGTCTCCACCATCTGTCCTGCCTGTGGAGAGGATGACGATACAGCGGAGCACTTCCTCTGTAGCTGTTCTGCCTTTGCTCGCATCAGGTGGCGGATCTTTGGAGATAACGTGGTGAGTGCCGAACATAAGCTCTTCATCACTGAAGCTCCTCCTCATCTTTCTTCGAAAGACGGGAAAACTAAGTAGAAGTACATTAATGTAAGGTATCTGTTTGCCAGTACAATGGACCAGTAGTTGCGTCTGAGTGCTCCATCGGATAGTAACAACCTCCGACAAAAAAAAATCGTACGCTTCATACGTTCCTGTGGCGGACATATGTACGAAGTGGATTTTCATTCATAAATGTTTTGATAGAAATTCAAGCCAAAATAATTTTTTTTTAGAGAAATCTCAAGCAGTTCATTTATTTTATTTAAAAACAAGTTGTCAGTTCCTTAATAAAAAGCCACTTCTCACAATGAGAGCTGGTGAAGCAATTCAAAACGGTGAATTAAAATTTTTTTTGATTGTATACAAAATAATTAGACCATCAAGCTGAACTTCAACAGTAAAATCAAAATTATTTGGTCTTAAGTATTTGTGTTAGCCCTGACTTTGACGGCTCAATCATACCTTATCATGAGGAAGACGTCGACAAAACGACTCAGGACCCAATACATGTACAGTATTATCCGGAGTACAATTTTGTTACAAATGATTGTAGGATGGGTATGGTTAAGGCTCCTTGCTCTAGAACGTGACCAATCAGATACCACCTCTGTCTTGTAATGGACACAACTAATCTCCGTCACGGCCTCCACGAATTGCGTTCCTTAACGATGAAGCTGCATTTAGTTTGACACAGCTGTCAGTGGCAGAGTGCGTTCAAAAGTGTCAAATTAACCACCGAGCAATTCATTTCCATCATCTGAATCGTCTTCGTATTCCATTTCTATATCTCCTTCTGTGATTGTTGTTTTTTATTTCGCCTTTGTAACAATTTGACGAAGCAGTTTCGACTTTGATTTGAGGTATTCAACCTTAAGATACATTTGATGATTAGAATCGCCTTCAATGTTTCCGCTTCTAACCGAGTTTTCTGTGAAGTCCTAGTTTTGCTAACTGCAGAAAAGATTCGTTCCACCGATGCTGAAGTTCCTGACAAGCATATAAATGGTGGTTAAACACACCTAAACGTCAAATTTTTTTCTGCATTTCATTTGACATTTCTCAATTTCAGACTAACTTAATTTCCATTTCATTCCATTTTTACCATTTCAAGCGTCGTCAATGGTCAGAATGGTGGCATGAAATGGCAACAGTGGATGATCAATTTTCGAAGAAAATCATCTTGAGTGATGAGGCACATTTTCACCTTAGTGGATTCGTCAATAAGCAGAATTGCCGCATTTTGGCGAATGACAACCCAATAGTGATTGTCGAAAAACCCATGCACCCACAAAGGTTTATGGACTGGCGGCATCATCGGGCCGTATTTTTTTCCAAAATGAGGCCGGTCAGGCAGTTACTGTGAATGGTGTACGCTATCGTGAGATGATAACGAACTTTTTATGGCCCGAATTGGAAGATATGGATGTGGACGATATGTGATTTCAACAGGACGGTGCCACTTGCCACACAACTAACGAAACAATGGCTCTTTTGCGCGACAAATTCAATGGCCGTGTTATCTCACGTGGTGGCGATGTCAATTGGCCGCCAAGATCATGTAATTTGGGGTTATTTGAAATAAAAGGTGTACGTCGATAAGCCAGCAACAATTCAAGAGCTAAAGGATGAGATAATTCGGCACATTAACGGCATAGAACCTCAATTTGCCTGTGGAAAATGGCGGTGGTACACCCTATCCCGAAAAAGGATAAAGATAGGACAAACCCTGCTAATCTGCGGTCAATCAGTTTGCTTCCGAATATTAGCAAGGTATTCGAGAAAGTCGTCAATAGATCACTTTTAGGATGGGTTGAAGAAAATGAGATTATTCCGGACAACCAGTTTGGCTTTAGAGCGGGGCATGACACTATTCATGCCGCGTCGAAACTGGTTTCCGACATTCAGTGGAACAAAAGTAAGAAGCAATGCACGGGTGCATGTCTGGTCGACTTTGAGAAGGCCTTCGATACCGTATGGTTGGAGGGGCTCTTTTATAAGCTGACCAGAATGGGCATTCAAAAACCTTTGCTGTATATGATTTATGACATGCTTATGGGAAAGAAGTTCGTTGTCAAAGCTGGCAACGTGACTTCGAGCAGGGTTTTCGAAATTAAAAACGGCTTACAACAGGGAGCAGTGAATTCTCCGGTCCTGTTTAATATTTACACAAGTGATCTGGTGGGTTCCCTCAGACACGCTATAGCGTACGCAGACGATTTAGTGGCGTACAGGTCAGGACCAAAAATCGAGGTCATCAACATCCTTCTGCAGCGTGACTTCGAGCAAATTAAGAGGTATTGCGATGATTGGAAGTTGAAAATCAATTTCCAAAAATCGGAAACAATCCTGTTCAAAACTCCATTGGCTTGGGCCTCTAGGGACACCAGAAACAACTGGAGAAAATTAACAATTATTGGACAGCAGGGACGACCATTGGTGGTGAAAAATGTGGTCAGGTATCTCGGCATCCGGCTCGACCAGTATCTGTATTTTGACAAACATATAGATGCTTGTCTTGCCGGTGCTAAGAGGGCCTACGCTCTGACAAGGCGACTGTTTCGCAGCAGTCAACTTGACTCCAGGGTGAAGGTCATTTGCTACGTGGCCCTTATAAGGCCTATCATCGCTTATGGCTGTCCCATGTGGTTCAATATAGCGCCGTCCTATATGGAAAAGATTCGGGTGTTTGAGAGGCAATGCCTCAGGGCCTGTCTAGGGTTATTTAGAACTCCTGAATCTCAGTACATAAAATATTATCCCAACAGGACCTTATACAATGGGGCTCGACTGAATAGGATTGACAATTTCCTTATTAAGGTGATTCGGAGGCACGTTGCTAGGGCGATGGCCAGTGATAATAACCTGATCTCAGGGGCTTACTATCCCAATTTAATGTACCACGAGAGTACGCTTCAGTCTGGCTTTATTCAGCCTGAGGCATTTCTTCATGTAGACATGAAAGGGTTAGTCCAGACAAAGGATGGTGTGCCGGTATTGTACCACAGCCACCGCGGCGCGAGGGATAAGCGGCTCATCCACGACGGGTCCGCCGCCAATGCTCAGGAGCTCCTCCGTTTTAGTACCGCAACTGCGGAACGGGACAGAGTCGATACGGTAAAGCAGTTCACCGAATTTTGGTGGCTTGAAGAAGAGGTGAGGGTGGATACGCTCTCCCGGGCCGGTGCGCTACTTACGTAGCATCCTCCTTAGTTATAAGCTAGATTTAAGTTGGTAGGATTAGGGTTAGAGTAGGGGGTCTTTGGGAGGCGCCGGGCTAGCCAACATGAAAGCGTGCCTCCGAGACTTGACCGAGGTTTATGGCCTCGATCGGGTCTCGGCGGCGCGGATGAACCCCTGTTGGCGGCTGACAGGCAACCATGGACGCGATCAGGATGGTGACCAATCGATAAGATTGCTCACCACCCTGATTATAAGTAATGTAGGTTAAGTAGCTTAGGTAGTTTTAAGTAGTCTTAAGCAAAACAAATAATGAAGATTTCAAGTTTTCTAAAGTTTCTTGAAAAATAAAAAACAAAACAAATCATAGACATAGATAGATTTAAGGCCGAAAGGCAATAATTTTAAGCATATTGTTAAGTTTAGAGCGCTCGCTTAGAGCCAGTAAGCTAGAATAAGATAAATGTTAGTTTTAAATTAGATATAATCGTTTTTGTCTAGCATGTAAGTTTATTTAAAATTCTCAATAAAAATGAATTTAAAATGAAAAAAAAAAAAATGACCTCAATTTGCCTCAGTGTCATCGAAAATTTGGACCATCGGATGGAGGTGTGCCGCCGAGGTCGCGTCGTCTATTTGGCCAATATTTTATTCTATTCATAATTGAACCTTACCAGTATTATCATAATAAAAATAAATGACAATAATTTCCTAAACAATTTGTGTTTTATTCAAAATCAACATCGGCCATTAAAACTTAACCACCGTTTAGAATGTATACTCAACGGTTGCAGCCATTTCTTTGTATCCGCAATCGGCGTTATTAAGATGGTTGAATATTTCTACCCAGAGATTTTTATTCAAAACATGGCCATGCTTTCATTCCTTGATTTGTTCGCTCGTACAGTAGTTCTTTGCATGTGTCTGAATTGCATGTGCAAATTTGCCGCGTTTTCAAACTGGGTTCAAATTGTATTCGCTCAACTTGCTCACGACCGCTTCGACATCACGGCTCAAAGAGTTCGGTCCATAGATGGAAGTATATTTATTTTCTCTTTCACATTAAATGCTAATGATAGAGATAATTTGTGTATGTTTTTTAAACCGCTTAATTACAGTCATTATGTCTTCTGCTATTTAGGCATACTTATTTCTTATTATTTTGACACTTTAAAACGCAGGAGCAGTATTTTGAGAAAAAAAAAGCGGCAAGCAGTTTTTGTGTCTAAAATAACAGTATAATTCTGCGAAAAATAGTATAGATGTGAGTCTTAAGTATAAATTATAAATATTAACGCACAAACTCGTAAGAAATTGCTCAGACCAATTGCCTGTACTTTATTCAACGCCAAACTTAAGACTTATACAAGGTTTTTATTGACAGGTATTTATTACTAAATTATTACTTAGTCTGGTGCGTCGTTTTGGTTTGAGGCTGACTTCTCGTCAAGTCAACGGTTTGACTTTTTGTGGCCGATGACTGGAATTTATGTTGTCGCTTGCTGTTTTTTTGATGGAATTTCGACTGCGCGATGCGGAAATTGGGTGCTGTGTTGCAGTAAGCTTTTTTCGTTTTAATTTCTAGCGTACGATGAACGACGAGGGTATCAAATTACTCAAGTTGCTGCCGAACCAATACCACCATTCATAAGAGTAAGCGGCTCCAAGTCCAACAGCATTCCATTAGACAGAACATATGAGCATAGATTTGTTGACACAGCTTACGCCAAGGCCCTAAGATTCGCTTAAATTAAACCTCAGGCGGTCATCACAACTCGTGCATTGACACCTCACACCCGGTATACAACTCATCCAAAAAACTACTGAACTTACTCATCCATGGTAATTTCATCCAAATTTATGACGGTAATGTTGTGTCCTTACCTGGGGGAATGAAAAATTACAAATAGAGCAACACAAATTTGAAATCGTTGCTCAATTCGATGTAAGTCGGCTGAGAATTGGTTTGACGTATACGCCATTTCAACTTTTTTGGGAAATCGCAATTGAAAGTTTACGGTTCAATTAACATTAAATGGGTCGATAGAAGTTTCTCATTTTTTCTTCAGTATTATTTGGATAAATCTACTTTCTGATCATAGTAACATAAAAGCTCCGCCTCTTCTAGTTAATGATTTATTCAAAGATTTCCTCAGAATGGTTTTGACGTATACGCCACACAAGATACTTATTTTTTGTGTTCATACACGTACGTCAAAAGAACTGCACGTACGTCATTCCAATAGTAAGCACAGATGGTGGCGCTGAACAGAACACTACCTTCACAGAAACATAATAAAAGACCTTTTTAATGGAATTTGTTATTTTTGTTTATTAATGAATGCAATTTTTTTTGTGTTATACACCATAAAATAATTCCTATGAAAAAAAAAAAAAACAAACGTAATAGAAAAAAGTAAACAAAAATAATATCTTCCTGAGTCGAAATCGTTAGAGACGTTTCCGAGATCACAGAAATAAATTTATATACATACAAGAATTGCTCGTTTAAAGGTATAAGATGTTCCATCCCTGCTATAACAACCATTAAAACCAAAACCTTGAACTCAATTTCTATATACACCACCATTGCACCATTCGTCCGTCAGCGCACGTCATCAGCCATCTGCGCACTTCCTCAGAAACACATGGCCATACCAACAACCAAATTTAGACTCGACTTTAGCGCAAAAGTCGAAATTAAAATAACTTGTGTACCAACAACCAAGTTATCTCTGACTTTAAGTTAATCGAGGTTGTAACTTTCGATTCGTAGAAAGTCTAGTCTAACCCATTATTAAAGTTTAAACGTCAGTCTGGATCTGGAGAAAAGTCAATTCGGCGTTTTGAATTGAATGAGGTAGGTAAGTTCAATTATTGGCTAGTTATTTAATTATGTTCCAAATTTCTTATCCCAAAATCAATTTTTTGTTTTGTCTTGTGCAGGAAATCGATTTAATTTAAAGCTGCTTCCCAATCCATATTGATGCATATTTTGTGTGTGTGTGAAATGTAATTATTGGACAGCAAATAAATAAAAAAAATAAACCTGTAGTGCCCAAAGAATTCTTTTTTGTCGTATATCCGCAAAAATAAACTCATCGCTGCTTAACATTATTGAAAAAGTACATAACTATAAGATATTCAAAATACAAAATGCCAATTTCAGCAAATTATTTGAAAGCTCGGAAAAAAATTATAACGCACTTGAGTTATACTGTTATAATTTTGCGATAATGTCAAATGTAGTTAAAGTTTCGATTATTTTGATTGTTGGTACCTATAAATTAAAAGTCGAAACTATAGTTAGTTTCGAAATCAGTTAACTCGAGTTTACGGTTTGGTTGTTGGTAAGGCCCATTGTCGCTGTTGATTACATACACATTCACGTCCCACACTTCTCTTTCGTTTCACTTAATTTGGAGAAAACATCACGCAGTTTTTTTTCATATGAACGTGCTTGTGCGATGTGCGCCACCCAACCACCCCAAAGCAGAACAACGATAAAGAACCGCGGCTGCTGATAATGTTCGATTTGAGAAACTAAATTTATTTTTTTCATGTTAGATTTTAGGTTGTAGCTCAGCTTCTAGAGGACGCTGATTGATGGCTTAAAATAACTATAAAAGTGTTGGCTCTCCTAAGTATTTTACTTTGTTTGCATTGATTAAGAAATGTTTGGGTAATGGCGAGTAAAAGGCAGCAAAGTCAGAAAAATAAACTCACTCACCATTAAACGCATGAAAACTCGAAAACACGAGTTTTCCCAAACATAAGACTAATCTAGATCAATTACTGTTTACCCCCGAAAACCCCCATATACCAAATTTCAGCGAAATCGTCAGAGCCGTTTCCGAGATCAAAGAAATAAATAAATAAATTTATATACATACATACAAGAATTGCTCGTTTAAAGGTATAAGATATGCACATACGGCAAACCAAAACTAAACCTTTTGTTTTTGTCCACGCGTACGTGTATACGATGAAATACACATATTTAGATTTACTTAATAACATACACGTACGTCAAAACAATTCTGAATATACTTTATAGTTTTCTTGTCGTATGATCGAAGTCTGTGGACATACGGCAAAACAATACTAAAAAAAAAGAAAATGGGAATTGCATAGAAAATTTGACGTATATCCAAAAAAAAGGCGTTTACGTCAAACCAATATTCTAACTTATTAATTTGGGTGGATATACGTCAAAACAATACTAGATATCTCAGGATTGGCTAGAGATAGGACCAAAAGACAACATTATTTGGAAAGAGAACACTTGAAAACATAAGACTGCATTTATAGTCCAAAAAGTACATTTTGGCGTATACGTCAAACCAATTCTCAGCCGACGGTATGTCCAACACGAGCTCAGGCCACCATAACAGAGCAGATCTCCTACCATCTTTAGTGAGACATAGCTGAGAGCCTCGTATGCAAGGTTGAACTTAAAAATCCCGATTCAAAGGAGTCTCTCAAAAACGAACGATCATCTGGACCATTTCGTTTTCGATATTTCAATGAGCATTACAAATATATTCTTACCTACATTTTTTGAGAGACTGTTTTGAATACTGCTCTCAAGCTCTTACCTCAAGCACTACGAAGAGAGCCTATTAGGACCACCATCCGTCTCTTTCCATTAGTCTTGGAAATGAACAACCTACACTTTTGGCTACAATAATTATGACAACCAGTTAGAGATTAGGTATGCGGAACTAATTTCCAAAAACTACGACCGGCTTTCGAAAACAACCCATATAACCAAACCACCGGCCAATACTATGTGTAGCTCGACCTTAATGAATACCGTCCCACAAAAGGAAACAAATGCGGGTGGAGAAAAATCGGATAATTGCATTATTCATATCTCTGTTTACATCATCCTGATGCCGAAATGATCCTGAAACGTATTGAAGTTGGGCGCGTAATTGTTACTAAATGCAATGCCAACAAAGTGCAGGACCTCTGTGCGAGTTTGTCGGTGTATATCCCATATGCGAGAGAGATACTTGAACAATTCCATAAATTACATTCACATCGCACAATGGATGAATATGCGTATCGATTCCATTGTGCGTGTTTGTTTGTGAAATTCTCGGTGTATCCATCGATTCGTCCCTCTATCGATCCTTGATGCATTGATATCACTGAGCTCGGAGAGATAAAAGGTATACAACCTATGAATGAAACGAATATTATGTGTTGTCATGGATGCATTGCAATTCACCTGACATGGAGGATGTTGTGTAGTTGTAGGTGAAAAGTGTGTGCATCACCCTTGTACAAAAAACCGGATATTCTGTTTGGATTTTGTTCGGACTCTTTTGTTGGCCCTTTGTGTTGGAATCCATTGATCCTTTTGTTATGTTGAAGAATTTCACACGTCCTTTTATGGGTGAGTTTTTGATTTTGTTGTTGCTTGTAGTCTTCACCTCCTGTTTGTAGGACAATGCAATGAAAGGTGTGCGTGGTTTTAATGAGAAGTATAGATGCATGTGTGAATGAAAATATTTTATTTACTAATTGGTTGTTATATAGGGTTTTTGGCATTGCAACTGAATGCTATAGCAGAATGGTGCAAAGGAGTATATACAACAGTGGAGGCTTATAGTTCTGATAGTGTATACTTGTCTATTGAATCAGAATTTTGACTCTTTGTAAATTGCGCTCTAGCTTCTCGGTAAAAAGAAAGCACAAGAAGAATCTAAGAGATTTAATTACATGGGAAATCCTGTAACTTTTGGTCCCTGAGAATATGGGAAAAATATTTTCTGCTTATCAATCAGAAATAAACATATTTGCGGTTTTACCCCAGTCAAGTTTATCGTATGTAAACTCTTAGACGGGTTCTGTAAAAAAGTCCATAACGTCCAAATAAATACTCAAAATTTGTTAATGAATTTCGAAGCCGCGTATGGCTCGCTGCTTCGTCAAAGTCGGTAGCGATCTAACCGAGAATTTTGGTATCAAACTATTGATATAATGGTTAAAAAAAACAAGGTACGACCACCTTTCATGTTGAGTACCTCGACTTATTCATTCACATAATTCCACAGGGGTAAAACTAAGTAAATGTTAGTAAGAGTGGAAGCATTTAGCTATAAAGACAGGGATAGCGGCTTGTTAACTTAGGCCTTGGTCTACCCCGAACTATAAAGTCGTCTCAGTTAGTATAAGTAAGTTTAAGTAAGGGATTTTGTCTATACCTCGCCACAATGTGACTATAGTATAGTCCTTTCTCGAGCAACTATAAACAATTTAAATAATAAGAAACCTGCTTTACCGTTCCTAATTGTCAAAAGTGGATGAAAACCTCTTGGTGCCAGTTTGCATCTATGGAATGTGAGGGAGCCGGCTTTGACCTTATCAATAAGTTTAATATACCTACAACGTCTAAAGTTGATGGGTACTCTTTGAGTTCACCTCGGAGGAATAACGAAGCAGAAAAACACTCGTTATCGATTGGAGAGCGACCTATATATATGTAATATATTGGAGTGCGTAGCTGAAAACGACTCTGCGAAATAAGGCCCCAATGAAATAAGGCTCCAGAAAAGAAAAGAAATGAGTCCCCAAAAAATTATACAGGAAACAACAGCAACGATTTTTAACAAAATTGGGGTGTTATTTCCTTTTTTGGGGCCATATTTCCTAATGAAAATTGGAATATTTTTTTCATTATGAAATAACACCCCAAATTTGGGGCCTTATTTCATTCTCTCTTTTGGGGCCTTATTTCGTTGTGGCCTTATTTCCTGCAGCCGCTGAAAACAGTTAGTGACCAAGCTACCAGGAACGACTTTTAGTTGATACTGTGGACTATAATGAGGATCATCGAAATTAAAGGAAGGTAAAAACTGTAACAGAATTTCACGTCTAATGACACAGATAGGGCCATTAAAGCTGAAACTCTCTGTAAGACTTAGTAATATGGTACTGATCCCACACCCTTACTCGAAGTCATCACCGCAAAAATTTCGCAACTAAGAGTATATATTACGAATAAAAACTATAGGCCTTATGATTAGGAAACTGTTTCCCATATTCTCTTTGTCGTACCTACTAAATGTTTCTCTAAGAGAGGGTAAAGGACACGACAGCTCGACACAGGTTTAAATTTAAAAAGAAGTCTGAAGAATAGATTTTTAAAACTTATTTAAATTAATCTGCGGTTTGACACCAGACTATTAATGGAATTATTGGCTTAACTCATTGTAATTTGTGGCCTAAATTAGTCTAGTGCTCCATTGCAGGCGTTTGACTTTCGTAACTTTCGTATACCAATTTTGACAACTATGCCTTAAGCTGGCGTAGTATTATTACGATCTATCCTCCAGTATAATTTCTGAATAACTGATCAGACACTGGCCGCGTTCCATTGCCCGCTAGACGTCTAGAACAAAATATACCAGATGAAGGAACGCCCGCGCTAGAACCCTAACGCCAGCGGCAAAGTGGCATTTGACCTCATTTTTCGCATAATTATTTCCAGACTACAATTAAGGAAATGACACAATCTTCTTAACAAATACAAATTTCCTGTCACGTTGTTTGTCCGCGATGGAATCCTAAACTACTGAACCGATTTTAATCAAATGTTCACATTGTGTGCAGTTTAATCCATCTTGATAGATAGGATAGTTTATAACTCAATTTGTAGTCGCATTATTTTTTCATTGCAAATTATTTATTTATTATTTAACAAAGAGTTATATAGTAATTATGGGTATATATAGTTCCTTCGGTGTGAAAGTCGATGACGTTATAACTCGAAACCGCTGGGTCGATTTTCATCATTCTTTTCTTTTGTTTTGTTCGAGTTGATGTATTTTAGCCAGACTTTAAAGATAAGATACATTTGGACCCGATAGGAGGCGCTGTTATCGATCTCCGGAACCACTCAATCTATTCAAAATAAAATTTTGTGGATGTATATGGTTGGTTCCCGTTTCAAAGATAGGATGCTTCTGGACCTACATAACCACGTATGTACGATTTTCTTTGACAGGTCATTTTTTTTTTTTCTGTCAATGGAGCGGCTAGTTTTACGCTAGGTTGAGAAATTTCCCTGAGCGGTATATTTCACAAAAAATGCTAGATGTCTAGCGCAAATTTTTTTTTTTTTTTTTTGTATATCGATTTTTACATGCCGCTGGTCAGCGGTCAGTGGAACGCGGTCATTGTCTTAGACTTTTCACAGCGAAGTTAATCAAGCAAAAACATATAAATACATATGTAATGAATATATAACTGTACAAGGTGGGCCGTTTTTACTTTTTTTAACTTTTCCAAGAGGCTTATTGTGGAAAGGGTGCAAAATTACTTCAAATTGGGATATGTAAAATCATTTTTTTTTCACGTTTTATAAGTAAGTTGTTGCATGCAGACTAGGTACTTAGAATCAAGTAATAAGTCTGCTATTTAATAAAATAAAATAGTATTATAACCTACCTTAATAATAAAGGAGAAAAATTACGCGTCCAAATTTGGTTCGCGCGCGATTTAGTCATAAACAAACTATAATAGACTGTCGTTTCGACTTCCGCGCACCTACCCGATTTTCCCCGCAAATTTTAAAATAGAATCCTCTCTCGATTTTGCTATCTGTGATACGTCTGTGAATGCAGGCATCATTAGTCTGCTCGAAAAACGATTGAACATGCCGTTACAGTGGATCATCTGTCTTCTCCACATGAACGAATTGCCATTTCGCCACCTTGATGGCAGCACGTTAGGACCCAACACATTCTTAGGGTCTATTGGAAAATGTCCAGAAAACTGCGAAAAGAAACCCGTTGTGAAGTATAAGCCCATTCCCGGGGAGTTGCCTCAGGTGTCTGATATTAGCACAGAACAAAAATATCTTTACAGAATAGTTCAGGCAGTGATAACAGGACAGTTTTCCATCGATTTGGCAAACAAATCGCCAGGAAAAATGTCCCATTCTCGCTGGCTAACTCGCGCTAATAGAATTGTGCGTTAGTATGTTTCAACGGAACATCCATCTGAAAGCTTAATGGTTCTTGCTACGTATATCGTCAAAGCTTACGCACCCACCTGGTTCTCTACTAAAACTCATGCATCCTTTAAAGATGGACCACGACACTTCTATCAACTCAGCTCTGCTACCAGATATTTTCCAGAAGAGCTGAAATCCATAGTCGATCCAGTAATTCAAAGAAATGGATACTTCGCTCACTCTGAAAACCAATTGCTAGCAATGCTGACTGATTCTCAACAGTACATACGCGAACTGGCCGCACGACGCATTTTGAAAACTCGCAGCGTTCAAACCAATAGAGTTCGCTTTCTCCAGCTACCCAAATTAAATCTAAAGGCATCATCCTATATGAATCTTGTTGACTGGCAGCTTGACATTACAGATCCTCCGGTATTGGAATCAATATCTGATGAAGAAGTTCAAACGTATGTTCCGCAAAGAGAAGGAAGGGGAAGGAATTTTGCCGTTACTACATCTACCAGGCCATTCCCAAGCAGTCGAAAGAGCAGTCAAGACTGTAACGGAGGCTTCAACCAAATTAAACAATAGAAGTAACAGAGAAGGCTTTATAAAATCCCAAATCGAGTCTCGCAGATCTATGCTAAAATTTGATAGCAAGAAATATTTTTGGGCTAATTAAAGTCATGAAAAGATATTCAGTAATTATTTTTATACCATTTATCCTTCTTTTTTAATAAACATAACGCATTATGTTGTATTTGTTTATATAAATACTCGTTTCTACGTATTTGTACGCATTGCTGAAATCGCGTAATTTTATAAGACTTTTCCATATTTTCAAAACCAATCCGGAGGCAGAAGAAGTTGTTCAATCTACACCATTTTTTAGGTATGATTTAATAATATTATTTGGCACTATATCTGTAATAAGCCCGAAAGAAATCGACCACTTTTTTTTCGCCATAGAAAGTGGCCCAGCCTATAAGTAGGTACATATGAGTTTACAGCAATCTACATTGTAACCAAATGAGAAATGAAAGTCTCATTTCCAAGATTAGTTATGACTGAAATTGGATGGTTCTTCGACCACTTTTTGACACTAGCTTAAGTTCACATAGGTAATCCTACTACCGTTGACTTTTCCATTACTTACACCAAATTCCACTGAAAAAACAACGACAGTTTTCAAAACTGAACTACAGATGAAGCTGCGATCCCACTCTACTTGGTCCAATTAAATATTTCGTACACCTTTAAAAATTGTATAAAAAAATTCCTCTTTCCAATTCACTGATCTGAAAGTGACACATTGATCCCTTCAAATTCACATCGCCATTCGTGGGCGTTTAAAAAAAATTACAAAAACGAAACTCTCCCCCAACTAAGCTAAATATGTTATTTTGACGCAAAACACCTTTTTCACAGCGGGACACATACTCGCATCGCACTTCTGTTACACTCGTACTGCTCCCGTTCCTTGTTAACAGTGTCAATTTTCAAATTGATCCAACCGCACCCATGGCAAAACCGCACAACAAATCAAAGAATAATTATTTCGCCCGAGGCGATTTCCCGCCATCAGCAGATGGATGATACGACGTCCTTCCCAAAAGTGGGTGGATAGGCAGATGATTGTGGAAAAAACTTGCATCCACCACTGTATACAGTTCACACTCTCTGCTAATTGCTTCGGTCAGACGCGCACACAAATCCATCAGCAGGCAACCAAAATATGCCAACTACTGTTCTGTGGCCATACACAAACCGTGGGATCCTCTCAACAAATCAACCGCGAAACCTTACTTATTGATTTAAGTGGCCACTTCTATAGGTTAGGCATATACGAGTATTTGAAAGGACGACGGCCGACGTATAACCACTTGATGTTAAACGTGTATGAAATCCGTTTAAGTGGTTTCAGCGAGGGAATTCCTCTGCCAAGATCCTAGTGTTTTACTGGTGGGCTTTTCTTATGCAGGACCCCTCAAGGAAGTGCTGAAATATGTGAAGGATTTCGATTAAGTTGGGACCGTGTATATTTAGCTAGCGGGATCAACCCCTAAGTGGTTAAATGCATTTTTGATTTAACTAAACGAAATTTGCATTGTTTTTCGCTTAGCAAGGATAAAGGGGAGGCTCATTTTTTTATTATTAAATTGCCATCGTCGATTACAGAAGAGCACTTGACTGATTGCGCTGTTTTGTTTGGGAAGGAAAAGTCCGTATACCTTGTGGGAAACTGTCAGGACTCTTACGGCGGAGTACAAGTGAAGAAAAGTGTTAAAACGCATGCGAATTTATGACACGTTAAAGAGAATAAGAAATCATTTTCTCAGGACTTGGTGGAAGGTAGTGCAAGTCTTGAGAGTCCGCTCATGCATGTGCTTTCAACGCATTTCGCACAAGAGATAAATTACTGGTATCGCCTCTGGCGAATTTCCAATCCAGTTCGAGTCCTTTTGGCGATTCTATATACGCATGAGAGAAAGAGTATTGGTAGGTAAGGTACCTACTTGAGTTGTGAATTCAAGAATCATCACTGCGGTATAGCGTCCCCTGGCAGGGAAGTCTCTCTTCTATGTCTGCGACACCGAGTAGTGTCCTTTCTTTGTGAATCATGTGATCTGTCAATATTTAAGTTTCTTTTGAGTTTTCTCTATATTTTTCTATGGGCAAAAATAAGACGAACAAAATACAAGCAAACACGGCTGAGTGAACCTGAAAAGTGTGCAAGATAAAAACATCCTTTTGAGGATGATGAATTGATAATTGAGCTCGCGGAATATTCGTTTTTAATAGAGCACAGCATTTAGCTAGGAGGGACATCTGTCAGAGTCCTTGAATGATTGCTTAAAAATACGCTTCTTTGTACTCTTTCATGGATGTCCTCAATGTCATGTTCGATTTTCGGTTTCATGAGTAATAATTGAACTCAAAAGGGACGTGCGGTTATTGTGGAAGTAATTTCTTTTTGTGTGCTTGATTGGTCCTAACCCAGTTGAGTGAAGTATTTGCTGTCACTACATGCCGATAGTCAAATAGATTTATCCGCGAGATTTGTTTTCAAGAGCGTCGCCAACGAGTTTCCTAAATAAAACCAACCACAGAAATGATTAATATCAACATCGCAGATGCCATTATTTAGAAGAGTTTATTTCACGGAATTTTTAGCAGATGATTGCCTATATTGAAAGTGTCGCCACCTCAAGGTTAGTTATCAAAAGATCAAAATTATTAAAAAATTCCCACCGCATCCCTAATTTTTATACCGGCTACCAATGAGAACTCTTTCCTCCCGAAAAAGTCATGGACTGGTTAAATTAAATTCTCCCCACGTGATGACTGTTTAGCTTAATAATGCGGTACAACAATGGAACCGCAGCGGCGATAATGATAGTTTCGCACTATTCCTATCCAGGGGTGGACCCAATCATAACACAATTTCTGGACGTGAGCGGTTCCATGCACTGTAGTCTGTACCTTGAACTCATGCTCTCGCCATATCGATCGTACAAAAGGATAATTACACACCGTTACCATCTATTAAACGGGTGTGTATATGCATGCATAGTACCGAAAGTATACACACAATCAACACCCAGCAGTATGATTATAGACCTCAAATTGCGATCATTGTTTGGCCATAGTGTAGCAAAACGTTTATGAAAGCGGGAGTTCCTGCAACAAAAAAAAAAAAAAAGAAGAAGTGGATGGAAATTAAGTTCAAACACTCGTGTTGCTGGATGAAAACGCCCACTTCCTTCTGGCATTCATTTGTTCCCGATCAAGGACATTGAGAAACTCTTTTCTTTTCCTTATTCCCATTCGCACCTAGTCCTATTTTTTTTTTTAATAATCCTATTGTTCCGCATTATCCTGTGTTTGAAATTTCGTCACCTTTGTGTCCTTTGTGTGTTGGAAGTTGGAATATTTTAGTTCCCACTCAATTTTGTAGTCATTTTTGGATTGAGTTGCAGGATGGGTGGGAAAATTAGTAAAAAAATATATCGTGTTGAGATTTCTTTTAAAATTTTTCGCTAGTCTAGTATTTGTGCTCTCGGTCATCTCCATTCTCCAATTCTCCATTCATTAAGCCTTGTTCTCTCAACCGTTTTCCATTAGAATTTTTCTAATGGATACTCATCCTCATGCACATATTTTTTGCGCACAAACATGCTCTCGGATCTCGGTCATTTGCATTTTCATTCATTAGAGCGTGTTCTCTACTCTTACGCTTACATTCATGTTTCATGTAGTTTACCTCATCTGCAAAAAAAACTTCGCAATTTATTCCAACTCTAATGAAGTACGGAACCTTCAATGCGCGAGTGACACTCGCACTTGGCCGGTTTTTCTAGTCGCACTCCACATCATCAGGGTTTCGACTTTCACAAACAAAGGCCCGATAAACAAAATTCCAGTAACATGATCATTTCCAACAATTATCACACAACAAGGTTATTCTTGCCTTCTCTAGATAGCTCTGTGGCGAATGTTGATTTACACAAGGAAAATCTCAAGAAAGTTCTGGAAAAGCTGCATTTAGGCGTTTTCATTGCCAAAACTCTATATACCTGCTATAGGGTATTACCAAACTGTCCTAAACGACAAATGACGCCTAAGTTGAAAACTACAATTTGCTTGTGGTACAAGAGAATTTTTACAAAGCTACAATTTTAACTAATCCCTTTTTAACGAGTTAAGCTGGCGTTTGAGGATGCACAATTTGCTGTTATATGCTCTAAGAAATTTAAGGCACTTTTTCACTCCTGTTTAGTATCACGAACCTGCTGTCACTTCTAAATTTGTCGCTTGGATGAGAACAAATGAAATTGTAGTAATGAAAGCTGGTGCTTCGTTCCTTCAAACGAAAAACTCTTTATCCGGTTTTTGATTTGAGAGAGTATGGTGAACATACACCCACGAAGTACATATTTGAGCAGTACCACCAAGGGGATGTAGTACAAGAACTCAAAACACGTCGGCTACAATAACTCGACCACATCAAGCGATAACATAATATTGGCTCGAAAATGTTTATCATTGAATTACCGCTTATTCTGCGAACCGAATCTCAGTTTGAACGACTGAGCCTTCGTGAATATAGAAGTCCTAAATAGTATAGTTAGTTCTGCTGTATTCTACATGAAAACGTTCTCTACTACAAATATTTGTAGTGCAAGTGAATTTCTGTTGGTGTAATGAAGTTTGGTAACACAAAACTACAAGTCCGACTTATAAGAGCAAGTTCTACAGGTCCATATAAGGATGTTTGGAAAATATGGTGGTAATCTAAATTATTCGACTTGTTGCTTTGTGTCACAGAAGTACACTACCCTCGTAGGAATTTACTTCAACAAAAAAGTATTGTTAAAAAGCATATAGTTTTGGGACTACAACTACGATTCTTTTTTTTTGTGAGATCAATACCGCTTTTGATTTTGTAGTGCTACAAAAACTCCATAAAGAAAGCTACATGCATTTGTAGTTAATGTAGCACGAAATGTCTTCTTTCTTTGTGGAGCTTACAGTAACGACTGAATCTCAACGTCCACCAAGAAGTCTCTCTGTAGACAAACGGCTCCAAGTTGTGAACTATAAGTTGCTTAAAATGACATTTCACTTATGCACATTATACTTAAGGCGCAAACATTCTCCTCCGAACACAAAGCTACAAATCCGTAGTTCTAGGAGAAGTGTTTATGGATTGATGGACTTAATTTAAATATACGTTTTATAACTTAGGGGCACAATACAGACAGGCTTAATAAAGATTTGGAACTCTTCAAAACCTACCGGCAAGCTTAGTATTCAACTTGTGGCTTTGTGTTAAAGAGTTAAAGACCCAGACTACAAATTTTTGTAGTTTTCTGTTTTAAAAGCTCCCTAGCTTAGTACATACAACATAAAAAAATCAATAAAAGTAAGACACAACTAATGCATAATTGAACCCTCTGCCAAGCTTATCGCACCAGTTCGTCTTAATTGTGAAGATTTGTTCTAAGAAAACCATTGTCCCTCCAGCTACTCTCCAATAGAAACACGTCTTCGTCGCTTTTATACAGTCCAAGGGGTTATATCCAATTACAGAATTTAAAATTCAGACTCTCAAACTTCTCTTGAAGAATGAACATTTGTCTTAAGCGACCAAATATTTATTCGTAACTCTTTCAAAATTCCTAGCTGACGTCTTTTATGCCTGCAGAAAACCGCAAATTTACACATCAGGGTCAAACAGAAATATAAATACATTCCCTAATGCAAATCGATTCATTGAAGGGAAACTTTGTTTGCGAAAGAAATCAAAAGATCGATCTGATATCCTTTTTCAATGGGAACGCGTAAGTAATGAAGTTAGAAACGCTTTCAACCCTCACGAGCCAACCCATCTCCATGTTCTTCTCGTTATTATTTTCCTCGAATTCGATGACAATTTACGACGGTGTATTTATACAACAATCCTTGCTGTTTGGATGCAAATTTTTTTTTTCTATTCCCCAGTCTCGTTTAAATTGTCACAATCATTCAAGTTTTGATCCCATTGTGGATATGTTTCTATGGAAGAGTAAGAAGAAAAAAAGGAAACACCAAAGTAAAAGAAGGAAAATAATGAAAATCAAAAATTCTGTACATTCATGTTCGCATATTCGGCTCCATGGCGAAGTTAAAAACGAACTCGCTAACAGTTGTACTGGTGAATAAATTGTTATGTGCTATAATTTACAAGTTATCGCCTTTGGAAAGGACACCCAGATTTACCCAAGGGAATGTTTTGTTGGGGCGAAGAAAAAGTGAAAAACGGAGCTTTGCATAATGCTGCGGCGCTGGCACAAATCGACTTAAAGTTTCCGATAAGGAAGAAATATGATTATTTGGTTAACCCAGGCGGTGATAGACCTTTGAGAGTTCTTGCCCCATTGAAGGGGGTGATTGTTGGAAAGGATTTCAACCCACAACCCACCCACAGCTGGGCGATTATCTTGTGTTTAGGACTTTGTGTCCTTAATGGCAATGTGGCTCAAGTTTGGCGGTGACATTTAATAAGGAATTTTTGACTTTTTTCAAACCTTCTTGACGTAGAACTACAAAGGTTCATCTTGGCTCTATGTGAAGTTTTTAAGGCGATATTGCTTTCGGAGGTTACCCTGATGGAAACGTGCATTAAACGTTTAACAAATATTTTTTGTCACCCACCTTCAACAGATCGAGTGTCGTCGATAGATTGCACACAGTCTGTTTCAGAGAAAAAACACCTGCGGAAGAAAGACCATTAAAAGTGAAATAACAAGTAGAAGATCGATGCCAAGAGAATTCCTCCAACGAAAGACTGTTTCATCATAGAAAAGCGGAGGGTTTTTTTTTTAGTTTTATCATTGTGCTAACGGATTGAGACTTGTGAAACTGCAATATCCCAGAATAACGACTACATCAATAAAGAAGGCTTTAAACGAACTCCTCGTGGCCTAAGACTCGTGTCGGGCGTTTAAACATACGACAGCTGACAAACACAGCCTATACGACACAGGTTTCGGAAACGGATTTAATGGTCGCCACTGGTCGGACGTCAGCGGTAAAGCTTTAACTAGTGTCCGAACTGGTTCGGATTAGTAAAAACAGATTTCTGAAAAACTGTTTCCATTCGGTTATGTTCAATTAGCGGATTAAAACCCGAACAGCTGCGCCTGCCAAAGGAATATCAGTCTTCTTAATTCAATTCCGCAAAGTTGAGCTACCTATTTAGAGCAAAGAGGTACTTTGGCCCCAAGCAACTTCTCCTTCTCTACAAAGCACAGGTTAGACCAGGCTTGGAATATTGTTCCCATATATGGAGCTCGGCCCCAAAACATTCACTTAACCTGCTTGATAGCATACAGAGACGAGCAGTTCGACTCATTGGAGACCCTACACTCACATCGAATCTACAAACGTTGGTGCACAGAACACAAGTCGCTGACCTATGCTTGTTCTATAGGTACTTCCATGGTAGATGTTCTGAGGAACTCAAAGACAACCGCGAGGATATCAACTTTCAAAAACTCCTTCTGTTACAGGACAAGCCAACTTTGGAACTCGCTTCCTGGGGATATATTTCCAGAAGACTACAATTTGCAGCAATTTAAGTGCAGAACAAACATACATCTGCAGGCATCTCGGGGCGCTGTTGAAGCGTTATAGGTTCGCCTTTCCCGGGAGAAGTATATAAAAAAAAAAAAAGGGTATTTTATGAGTGCTCTTTACTTTACATAACTTTACAGTTAACTCTTACATAAGTCCATAGTCACTCAATTGGGTATTTTTGACTCAATGCTCCGAGCCAAAGAGAGATGGTTTACATTTGTCTTAAAACTTAAACATCATTCTCTTAAAAACAAGACGTTAAAAAATACATATGTGAAAAATTGACTAGGTTAGGTAACGACTGATCTGGACGACTGAACGCCGTCACAAAGCAATAGCTGGTTAAAACGATTCACCGAGTGAACGCACTCATATTTTTGCATTTATTTCCTTTAATTTGGCATTCGATTGGGCGCTCTCGAATCACTTTTTATGTTCGTTTGGTACAAAAAAAGCAATCTTTTTCAAATTTCAATTCACTTTTGCGAATCTGGATTTTTATCAGATTTGCTTTAGATCTACCAATACAACTGCGTTTGAGTTTGACAACTGGTGGAGTTTGTTTTGGTTTTCGTGAATTTGTTTTCTCTAGCAAAGATAGGCATTGCATCGGGTGAATCTATTTGTATAAATTATTTATGTATAAATATTTAGAAATCAATCGGGGCGCAAATTTCGAATGTTTTAATATAGAATCCAACCAGTGAATGGAAAACGCCTGGGAAAGTGTTGGAGGCTACATATATTTGAATCCCAAGAATATCAACATAAAAAAGAGCAAGTGACGTTTTTATGTTCGATTAGCCACACAAAATCTGAAATCTGAGAGCGAATCTGAAGAAACCCAATCGAATACCACAAAAAAATTCCAGCAAAGTCCTCCTTCTAGTTTTTATTTAACTAATGCGGCTCAAATTTGTGTGAAATGGCTCGAAGAATGGTTCAACTGCAAAACTTCTCCGGAAGAACTAAATTTGGGTGACCTTGCTCTTCAATTGTACACCTAAGGAGGGTGCTATCTTAAAGTTGTTGTAATGTAGGGGTGAAATCAAAGACTCGTCTGAGCTAGCCACCTATGTATACTTAAGGCTTTTAAACCAAGATCACTGCATAGGTCGCAAAGGTCGACTATATCCATCCATCGATACAAACTGGACTGTATGTCACGCGAAGAACCTTTTCCTATCCGTTTTAGGGTATAATCGAAGCTTCTGCGCCATACAGCAGAAGTAGAATGATTAGGGTCTTTAGTCTCCCTTGTACAACATCCTCATTGGACTTAATACCCTATTCACACCGACTCGAAAACCGGCTTTCAACAAAAACGACTTCCAATCGTTGGATCGTTGAAACAAACACACAAACAAGACACAGCTCTCAACATTTTTCAGAAAAAATGCATCAACAGTTCCTCAGATCCAAATGGATGACCATCCAATCCATCACAAGGACTCAATGCACCTTCTAGGAGTCACAGTCAACTCAGGAATCACATCGCAGAACCGCATATCCTATATCGCAAAATCGGCGTCCGCAAAGTTGAGCTACCTATTTAGAGCAAAGAGGTACTGTAGCCCCAAGCAACTTCTCCTTCTCTACAAAGCACAGGTTAGACCAGGCTTGGAATATTGTTCCCATATATGGAGCTCGGCCCCAAAACATTCACTTAACCTGCTTGATAGCATACAGAGACGAGCGGTTCGACTCATTGGAGACCCTACACTCACATCGAATCTACAACCGTTGGTGCACAGTAGACAAGTCGCTGACCTATGCTTGTTCTATAGGTATTTCCATGGTAGATGCTCTGAGGAACTCAAAGACATTATCCCTCGAAATGCAACTTTTGGGCGCCCAACAAGACAGGCTGCTAATGCTCATGACCATACAGTACACTTGACAACCGCGAGGACATCAACTTTCCAAAACTCCTTCTGTTACTGGACAAGCAAACTTTGGAACTCGCTTCCTGGGGATATATTTCCAGAAGACTACAATTTGCAGCAATTTAAGTGCAGAGCAAACATACATCTGCAGGCATCTCGGGGCGCTGTTGAAGCGTTATAGGTTCGCCTTTCCCGAGAGAAGTATTTAAAAAAAAAAAAAAAAAAACCTTTTTCAATATTCAGCAAAACAGCTGACCGAACAAACGTGCACTTAATTCTTTTTATTTGTTAATTAATGCGATCAAAATTTGTAACCAAAATATAGTTTGCACCGAAGTTTAACGACTAGTGTCTAACAGCTGATTGAAATGTCAAACGAAAACTATTAGGCGTTAGTTGTGAATGCAGCGACGAGACATGGTTTTCGGTGCGTTGTGAATAGGATATAAACTTAAAAATCGCTACCCTGTTTTGTTCGGGAAGATGGAAATTTCGACTATCATCTTCAGATTGAACTAGCCACACTGCCTATCAGCAGATTGTTGGCTTTACCTCCGCAGTAGCAGTCTGCAGAAATGTTATTTCCAAATAATTAGAGGCAACTGTATGACTGGATTTATTAAGCTTGGAACCAAATATATCCTCTTTGACAGATGCTTGTCCTATTTTTCCATTGATCGTCTTTGGAGGAAAAGATTCGCTTTTATTGGTCAACTATATCAATTAAAACTGCCAGCCAAATTAAAGCGAACTAATCATAGGTCTTTGAGCATCACATGCAGTTTAGGCTACGGAATCAGCGATAACTGCTGCTGCTCAGATTCTGCTTAGACCATTATAAGGTCCCTTGTGATAAATTGTGCGAATCTAAGTCCGAGGCAAATTGCCTACAATAGTAAAGGTCCTTCGTTAGGGTGGTCTGCTATTTATTTTGTATCATCGTCAAGACCCCTACGTATAACTGTTACAGTGGGTTCTCGGTCGTTATAAACTTTCAATAAAGTCTTGTATCCTTTTGCAGCATTTCCTTTTTCGAAGGCTGCAGAACTGCAGCCAACTAGGCATGTCCTGTCATCGTGTCGTACAATTCTGGAAGCTCATTCCTGGTATAAGTGCCGAAAAAATTTTCTCTGTCAACAAAGCCGCGCGATTATCTTTCCATAGAAAAAGGCCTTAGTTATGATGGTGCGCAATTTATTTTGTATCATCGTCAAGATACCTTACGTCTTACTGTGACAGTGGTGTCTCGTGCGTTCTTATCCTTTTACCTCAGAAGGTATAATTGTCGAAAGCAACACTTCTTCTTTAAATGCCGTAAATATTGTTGTACGAAGGGTATTCCTCCAGTTGCATATAGGATGGAACGCGTATCACTAAGTATGAAAATATGTATATGCATATTTCGAAAACCTTACGAACAACGGTCACAGTTACTTTCAGTCTCAGTCATAGAACATGGTAGGCTTATAAGTTAATAGGGAATTGGGTGCGACTTGCATCGCAATCGATCCAAAGCTGTCTTCTGTCAAATCAGTTTAAGGATAACTAGGAAAAGCTCTCAAAGTTTGCTATTGAAAAGGCAAAATCCACGTTAGCAACCCAAATAAGCTTTGAGCTCGCTCAACTAAATATACACTGAAAAAAAAAGTCGGCGTCGTATTGATGAATGGCGTTCATCAACATGATATTCATTGATATGACGTAATTTTCATAAATATGATGAACAAATTCATGAAAACTTTTTGACAATTGATGAACAGTTTTTCAATATGATGAAAATGAATTCATCAATTTTTTCAACAGGATTCTGAAGAGAATTTAGCGTATGTTTTTATGAACTACGTTCATTATTTCATCAAAACATTTCATCAATATGACGAACACACTTATTTTGATGAATATAGTCATTTGTTCATCCAGTTGATGATTTATTCGTCTTATTGATGAATGGAATCATCATATTCAAGTACGATTGCCATGTTTTGAATTTTTATCATATTGATAACGACGTTCATCGTTTTGATGACGGCTTTTATTATATTGATGACCGCGTTCGTCAAAAAATAGACATTCATTTTAATTAAGGAGAATGTTGATGTAAGCCTTCATCATATAGATGAACTAATTCGTTATATTAATGAAAAAAATTAAATGCACCCTTATATTCATCATATTGATAAATGGAATCATCATATTGATGAACTTCTTTCATCGGTTTCTTCAATGTGATGCACAGATTGTTAGGTTAGGTTAGGTTAACGGGTGGATGCGGCAGAGTAAACCCTGCAGTACCCCACTTAGGTCCATGTGGACCCATTGTGATGCCCTTGTTGGGGGGTAGCCGATGTTGTTGGCGATGGTTTTAGTTCCTTCTAATTACTCGACCTTGTCCAGCCATCCTGATGTATTTATGAACCTGTAAAGATTAGATAAATTAACATCTGAAAGTTCTTGTATGTCATGGAAGTGGTATCTTCCAAGTGTTCTGTTCCTCAAGTGACACAGACTTGGGCAGTGACAGAGGAAGTGAGGTGTGTCCTCATGCACTTCCTCGTCTTCGCAGCCCCTGCATATATCGTCATTCTTGAGTTTTAATTTCATTGTGTGGTTTCTCAGGAAGTTGTGCCCTGTTAGGGCACCTACCAGTTTATGCAGCGACATTCTATCAAACCGCATAAGCTTGCTAGTCCGACCTGCATTATACTCCGGCCATAGCTTCCGTGAAATTTCGCAGGTAGTTAATTCCTTCCACCTGTTGTTGGCTTTCATTCGAATCTTGTTTTCCACTCTCTCTCTGAGATTACAGAGCGGTGGATTGATCGATTTAATCGCCCGATCTTGATCCATAGCAGATCCATTTCTTGCCAGTTTATCAGCCATCTCATTGCCGGCTTTGTCCCTGTGTCCAGGGACCCAGCAGAGGCGCGTAGTATGCTGCGAGCAGAGAACCTTAAGCTCTTCACGGCAGCGGCGAACTAGCTTCGATTTTATTTCAATAGCAGACACTGCTTTTATAGCCGCCTGGCTGTCAATAAATATGGTAATATCATCATTTGGTATTGCCATCATTGACACCATATGGGCAGCTTCGGCGATTGCCAGAACCTCCGCCTGAAAAACACTACTGTGATCAGGCAGTCTGATCGAGTGGTGTATATTTAGCTCTTCGGAGAAAATTCCAGCACCTGTACCACAGTCCATCTTAGATCCATCTGTGTAGATGGATATCGATTTCCTATTTGTGGGTTCGTCTGTGTTCCATTCCTCCCTGCTGGGGAAATAGCAAGAGAATGGTTTGTCAAAGTCAAGGTTGGGAGACAAATAGTCAGAAGTGACAGAGTCTCCCACGTATTTGTTCAGAATCTGTGCATGTCCCATTCTGTAGGGTTTCCAGCTTTTGGTTTGGCTGATCCTGAGGGCACTTTTGGCTGCAGATTCTTGCATGTGTAGGTCTAGGGGTACCAGGTTGAGGATTGCCTCCATTCCAGCAGTAGGTGTTGTCCTTATTGCGCCGGTTGTACCTATACATGCTAGTCTTTGTATTTTGGTCATTAGTTTTAAGTTCGATGCTTTGTTTGTGGCTTGCCACCAGACTAAGCTTCCGTATGTGAGTATTGGACGCACAACAGCCGTATACATCCACAGAATTATTTTAGGGTTTGGTCCCCACCTTTTTCCGAAGATTCGGTTGCAGGCGTAAAAAGCATTTGCAGCCTTTTTTACTCTCTCATCGACATTTAGTTTCCAATTGAGCTTCCTATCCAAGATCGTACCCAGATATTTAGCACTCTCCGCTACCCTGAGAGGTATACCCTCAATAGTTGGAGGATCGAAGTTTGGAATCACTCTTTTGTTACTGAACAAGACTAGCTCAGTTTTTTGTGGATTGACTCCAAGACCGCATTGTTTTGTCCACGTATTAAGTGTTCGTAATGCGTTTTCTAGTAGTTCGCTTATGGTAGGTAGGAATTTGCCTGTAGCAAGTATTACTACGTCATCTGCATAAGCAGTTACTTTGACCCCTCTGTTTTCGAATTTTAGTAGTATTTCGTTTATGACAAGGACCCAGAGTAAGGGGGAGATGACTCCTCCTTGTGGTGTACCTCTTGAGGCTGTCACTCTAAGTTGAATGTCACCTAGTTTTGCATTAATATTTCTTTCATTGAGCAAACTTTCAATCACATTGGTAAGCTTTTGGTTTACGTTGTTATTGAGTAGTGCTCTCTTCACTGCACACGTCCTAACATTATTGAATGCTCCTTCAATGTCGAGGAACGCGGCCAGTGTGTATTCTTTGTCTTGTAAGGACTTTTCTATGATGCTAGTGACCTCGTGCAGCGCGGTCTCAACTCCTTTACCTTTAATGTATGCGTGCTGAGCCGTTGAGATCATTTTTTCGTCCAGTCGACTGCGGATAAAAACGTTTAAAAGTTTTTCCAAGGTCTTCAGGATAAATGATGTTAAACTTATAGGCCTGAAGTCTTTAGCAGTCGTGTGGCTGGACTTGCCTGCCTTCGGAATGAAGACAACCTTTACTTCTCGCCATGCCTTGGGAATGTGTCCACATTCTAGGCAGCGCGTGAAGAGTCTCATCAGAATTGGTACAATAATTGACCTGGCTTTCTGGAGCATGATTGGGAAAATCCCATCCAACCCAGGAGATTTGAATGGAGAAAAAGTCTCAATCGCCCAGTTAAGTTTTTCCTCGGTTATTATACCATCTGGAATTGCAACGGTAGTTGCGGTGCTTGGTGCAGACTGGATGGTTGTATTGGGGATACAACCCGGAAAGTGTGTGAGGAGAAGGAGACTTAGAGTCTCTTCCGAAGACTGTGTCCAGTTGCCATTATTGTCTTTGAGATATCCCGGAACCGCAGGTTCTTTTGATAGGATTTTTCTAAGTCTAGCTGATTCCCTAGTATCTTCTATTTCATTACAGAAGGTATGCCAGGCAGTGCGTTTAGCACTAGTGACAGCGCTTTTAAATTTCCTCTGACCGGCTTTGTATAGATCCCAGTCTGACTGGGAGTTGGTACGCTTGGCCAGATTGAATAAAGATCTGGCTTTCCTCCTGATTTCAAGGAGGTCCTTAGACCACCACGATGGAGAGTTTCTTTTCTTGATTGTCCGTAGAGGACAGGCTTTATCGTATGCATTACTTAGAATTTTGTTTAAACTCTCTGTAAATGCATCGATTTCGTCTGGTGTCCCTATTGCTTTATCTTTCAGGTTTTGACCATTTTCCACGGTCTCTGAGACGAATACGTCCCAGTTGGTGAGCCTTGGATTTCTGAATTTACCTATAACTATTGCTTTTTCTTCTACTAGAAATTCTATAATTCTATGATCCGAAAAGGATGGCTCAGAGGAGACCCTCCATTCCTTCACAGTTAGAGTTTGTGAGTTACTGTAGAGTGTTACGTCTAGCACCTCACGTCTATTCCTAGTTATAAAGGTCGGCTCACTGCCGATATTGGCTATCAGGAGATTATTTTTAATAATGAATTCTAAGAGGGACTCACCGCGTACATTGATGTCCGTACTGCCCCAGAGCGAGTGATGGGAGTTGGCATCGCAGCCAGCAATCAGGTCCCATTTTTCCTTTTCAACTGTTCTGGCTAGTGAACAGGATAGCTCTGAGGGTGGGTTGTCCGACTCGTAAGGCATATATATTGATGCCAGTATCAAAGCGCCTTTTCTTGCCCTGTCCCACTTGACAACTGTTTGGTCCGAATCGCTGAGACTAGGTAAAAGAAAAAGTTTAAGCTGTTTTCTGGCTACAATACAAGTTCGAGACTTACCATTATTCGGTGTATGGTAAATTATCAGGTCTTTGGAACTCAGCCCTCTTATCTTTCCCCGGAGAATCCAGGGTTCTTGTATGAGGGCGACATCTATATGTTTCGTTTCCATGAGGAGAACGAGATTGGCACTAGCCGCCTTACTGTGATGAAGATTTAGTTGTATTATCTTCATCACGAGTTGTCGGTTGCTCTCCCTTGTCTTTGACCGCTAACAGCCGGAGTTTGCATCGCGTTATGCCTACGCGGACTTTAAACTCTTGCTTTCGGAGTAGCGGCAACGATTTGTGACTTAGTTGTATCGTCACATCCATACCGTTCTGGGTATATTCACCCGTTTCCAGGACTTTCCATTCCCTGCTTTGTAATTCCGGGTTAAGGAATTGCAGGTTCCGTTCTATCCTTTCCACGGGTAAATAAGGCCCTCTCATGTGGATAATTCCCCTCGGTCTGGTCATTTCCAGGACTTCTTTTCTGTCAACAACGCGCAGGTCAGCATTTGACCAAGGTGCGTTCATGTTGGCGATGAAGCCCTTCAACCAGTCTAGTGTGTCTTTATTATCACACTCTATCGTCTTGAAGCCTTTGAAGGTAGACAGCTGGCCAAACAATGGAAGCCTGCTTTCCGCCTTCACGATAGCATCGTTGACACCATCAAGGATTCGTTGTTCTACAAGCTCCCATTGGTTAGATGAGAGCTTCCGTTCTGTGTTGCCATAGTCGACAATAGCGACGCGTAGACTTTCTTTCACCTTTTCGGCGAATTTCAGCCTTTTTGCCTGCCTGCCTACTACCGGGGAGATGGTGTCGTCGTTGCGACCTCTTTTGGAGACTACCGGTGCGTTCCCAGGTTTGGACGAATCCTTACCTGAGACAGCCCCAGAACACTTTGGATCAGTCGCAGACGGGGTGAAAGGCAATTGGCATTTCGCCCCCGCTACGGCCAATCTCATGTCGGCTCCTCCAGAAGTCCGCTGTCTACCTAACTTCCTGCCAGGCAGAACCTTTTTTGAGCAACCGGGTGTCTGCTCAGCCTTAGACGGATCTTTAGCCAGGCCGGCACCCGATTTTCCGGGTTTTGACCTTTCCAAGGCGGAAGGCAATTGGCATTCCTCCCCTGGTCCAGACAACTTCCCTTTGTCAGTCGGGTTCTGCCTCCTATCTATTAGGCTGCTGCGCCACACATCTTCGGTCGACTTAATCGTCTCCCGGGCCCTAGCTAGCTGCGCCGCTTCCCTTTCCGTGAAGGAATTAGGGTTACGGTTTTTAAACCGTTTTAATATGCGGCGCGCGTTTTTCCTCTTTTTGAGCGGATCCACCTGCTGTACTGTCCTGACCAGCTTGTTGTCTTTCGTCATTTTCGCCGCGGAGACAAATGAGGCTTCGGTTATATCCAATCTTTCATTGTCCTTTGGCTTTAACTTGTCAACAACAGTCACTGCGCTGTTCAGAGTCGAGTCCGCCTCTCCCGGTGAAACGATGTCCTCTCTGTCAACTTCTTTAGCGGGGTCAGATGCAGCCGACCCATGCCCCGATAGGCTATGGCATATCACAGGCATTGGTGGCCGCATAAGAGCTCCCTCGCTCAGGATTTTTGCAGGGTCAGCCTTAGGTGGAGTGGTAGCAAGAAGCTCGCCACTATCCTTCAGCTGCCCCTCCAGAAACTCAAGGGCGTTTTGAAGCCTTTGTTTTTCCTTGTCCTCTAGTTGGTGCTTCTTCTTTAGTTTCTTGATCGTCATCTTACAGTTCAGCACTTTTTTCCTAATCGAAGCTGTAGACGATATAGAGAATTTGGATGAGCTGGCGATTGATCGATTGTCATCATCCTCGAGAAATAAATTCCCGAGTCCGAAGTCAACCGTTCTAACGCTTCCCTCAACCGAAGCGGCCCTACTAGTTGACGGTTCTTGGAGTAAGATATTCTCTTCCTCCTCCGTCATATTCGTATGAGAATCGGTGTTGCCGAAGTTCTTGGTGCCCGATTCAAGTACACCAGTCCCTTTGTTTTGTGTTTTTGTGTTTAATTGTTCTATTTTGGACCCACGAGTAAGGGGGAAGAAAATGTCGTTCTGTACTCACCCCCTGTATACAGAAAAGGGGAATTAAATTGAAACTAGAGGTCCCCAGGTATCTAGAGTTCCCGTTAGAAGACACCATAACATTGTGCCATACATCCCATGGGCACGGTTGTTATACCCGGGATTACGGGTTTTTATCGAGCTATTCCGCTCTAGATCCGTCATATTTAGTCGAAAGCAGTGGCACCTCGTGCAGGATGTGATTCTTCACCACGTATGACGATCTTGGGAAATATTCCCCTGATTTCCTTCCGGAACCCAGTGCATACTCAGCTTGGAACGTATTCCTGGCTGGGTCTGCACCGAATCTCCTGGGATGTGACCAACTCAAGGCGAGCGGCAGTGGCATCTCTCCCTTGGTCAGTCAACTTCCTTTCAGAAACCTTAGCCACCTGCACAGATTGTTAGTATGATGTATGCTGTAGGTGTACACACGCGATGTTGGTACAGCATTTATACTAACACATGCATGATGAATCTTTTAATGTATATATGCGTAGATAATTATATGTCATTGCTCATCAAGCGTAAAGTATCTACACAGGGTGGCATAGAAAAAAATTGTGAATGGTTTTACGATGAACGATGAATATCTTAAAAGATTCGATATATGTGATTTAGAAATTTCATCACATAATTATTTGTTTATCTTTTAATTAATGTTCCCCCAAAAGTATCCATTTGCATTTTAAACAATGTATTGACAATTGCTTGCCGATGAACAAACTTTTTTCTTTTTTCTTTTACTACGGGCGACTGGTTTTGCTAAATAAACTGCAGTATATACAATTTAAAACAATTAATGAAGTGTGAAAAATTCAATATTAGTGTAAGAATGGTGGAAATATAAAAAAGTTATAGTCTAACTTCGATTATTCACATTATATAAAGTGTTATAAATTTTGCATAAATAGCTTTAATATATTAATATATTTTAAGTATTTATTATGTTATCAGTATAATGAAACTTATATAATTAGAACATATATCTTCGATGGAGCGCCTCATTTACCCTAAAAAGAATGCAATTTACCTAGCCTTAATTAAAGGTATGCAATTAATGTAATAACTTTAATTCAGTTGCATAAATATATCTGGGAGTTGTTGACCAAGTGATTTCGTTTCAATGATTTTACTATGTAAACGAACGTTTTTCGGCATAAACTGTTTGCTCTAAATGTTCATAGCGACGCTTTAAAAGCTAAATCATGAGTAAGACTATCTAATTTTAAAGGGGCTTATTTTTCCGATATCTTGATATAGCTTTTTCATTTGTAAAAAGTAAAACGTAAATATCGAAAAATGTTGTTGTACGTGTTTTAGAATACATACTTCCAAAAGGTAGGTTAAGCTACGTTTCCACCGAACACAAATACCAAGATTAAGTACAAGAGGTTTAGAATTAATCCCGAAGTGTTTCCACCAAATAAAAGAAGATTTATTTTTTTTTATTTATTTATTTACATAATGGTGTAGACTTATACAATAAGATACAATATCTTCTTAGACAGCATAAGCTTGATTAATATCTTTAAATAATGTGTTAGAAAAGAAAAGAAGCTAACAATGTTGTAAATATATAATCCAATGAGAAAAAAAAATAAAAAAAAATAGAAAAGATAAACATTGAGCGAAGGATAAAAGAGATAATTTATAAGAAAAGAAAGGGGATAGATAAATAACAAAATAACAATCATCATCACATTAATGTCTCCAAGTACTCCTTGAGCCTCCTTCCAAAAAGCGCAGTACAGCTTATCACCCTTAGATGTCGAGGAAGAGCGTTCCATAGACGTATCGCATTTATAAAAAATTGGCGCTCGGATACTAAAGATGCGTAATGCATTGGCACAAGGTTTAAAGTTCTAAGGGAACGCGACTGGCAGATCTTATTAAAAAGGTAAGGTGGCTGACGCGATTGCAATATGTTGTTTAGCAATGTTAAAGTTCTTAGTTTGAAGAAATTTTCAAGAGTAACGCCATATATAGATTTGGAGAATTCTGAAATATGGGCATACCTTCTTACTCCATAGATATACCTTGCTATGCTGTTGTAAGCAACATTCAGTTTACGCTTGTGCACAGAATCACAATTGTAAAAAAGTTCACAACTGTAAAGCAAATGGGGGATGAGTAATGTTTTGGCTAGTACCATTCTTGTTTTCAAGGGTGTAATTCTATGGTTTGTCCACAGCATACGAAGCCCTCCATAAATTTTCCCAATTGTCAACCTAATGTGGGTATTCCAAGAAAGTGTTTTTGTGAAAGTAATTCCAAGGTTTTTAGCTGAATCCACGAATTCAATATGATTACTATTGTAGTATATTTTGGAAAAATCCGACGTATCAATAGACTTTTTTGAAATAACCAAGCATTTGGACTTAAGCGGGTTAACACATAGACCATTTTTCCGCGACCAGTTAAGTATATTGTTTAAGTCTTCATTAATTTCAACGGCTGCATTTTCGACCAGACCTAGGGGAGAACTTTTCCGCATCTGAACATCATCAGCATACATATCCACTTCAGTATATTTTAAGCAATTGGGTAAATCATTTATGTACATTGAAAATAATAACGGTCCCAGTACAGAACCCTGTGGGACCCCTCTATTTAACCTAAGAAGTTCAGATACGGAGCAGTTCGACACTACTGCCTGATATCTACAATTTAGGTAGGACTGGACTAACCTTGTTGAAGAATAGGAAAAATTAAACTGTTTTATTAGCTTACTACTGAGGACATTATGATTAACTGTGTCAAAAGCCTTAGTAAAATCCAGAAGGATGAGAAAACTTACATTGTCACAGTCAACATCTTGCCTTATATTATCAACCACATTAATAAGAGTTGTAGTACAGCTATGTTTTGGACGAAAACCTGACTGATTTTCACATAGTAAGTTTGTGTTGCGCAGAAATGTTCGTATTTGTTTGTTCATTAACCTTTCTAGGACCTTGGACAGAAATGGTAGAATGGCAATTGGCCTGAACTCATTTTGATTTTTCGGAATCGGTACAATTTTTGCTTGTTTCCAAACTGAAGGAAAAACACTTGACATAAATATTGTATTAAAAAGATGCGTTATGTATTTTAGGATATAGGGAAGTATAGCCTTGACGAAAACCGGATGAATTTCATCAAGGCCAACGGAATTGGATTTTATACATATGAAGCTCTCCAAGACTTCGGTCTCATCCACTGAAGAAAAACTAAAACTTGATGAGGAAATGAAATTGTTCTCAGTTGGTAGAGTCGATGTATCATCAGTGGCCTCTTGACATGGCAAACTAATGAATTTCCTATTTAATTCATTGCAGTCAATGTTATGGGAAATATTGTTTTTTTGTTTGCCAATACCAATATCACGTATGTTTTTCCATAGTTTATGTTTTGCTTGGGAGGGGTCTAGTCGGGGGGCGAAGTAACGTCTCTTTGCTTCACGTATCTCGGTCATTACCTTATTTCTCAACCTTTTAAACTCATGGAATAGAACATCTAATCGAAAACGCTTCCAAGTTTTATACGCCAGGTCACGCTTACATATCAGTTTTCTTATATTGTTACTGAACCATGGCATGTTTTTTCTTGTGATTGTTTTTGTTATTAATGGAACATGGAACTCAAACAAGTTTTTTATGTTGTTTTGAATGAAAACCACTTGGTCATCAACAGCAGGCATTTCATAAACCCGAAACCATTCAATTCTCCTTAAATCATTTTCCAACTGAGTCACGTTTATGTTTTTGAAGTCCCGAAAGCTTATAGTCCTACTTGCAATTGAAGGCTCACACTGAAAAGTCAAATGGATCAGATCGTGACGCGAAAAACCGGGTGCAGATATTTGATTAAAATGTAGAGCTTTACACAGATGGCTGACAAAAAATACATCAAGAAGTGTATTTCCGTGATCGGTAAAGTGGGTGGGTGCCGATGTATTTACTGGGAAGAGATTTAAAGCATTCATATCATTAACAAGGGACAAGTCCTCAAGTACGTTGCTGTTAAAATCACCAGCAACAATAACAAACGGTGATATATAAGACAATTCATCTATAGCTCTCAAAATAGATGAAGTATCAATATTTCGATTTGGCCTGTATACTGAGCCTAGCAAAATTGTATTGTCCTTACAAATTACTTCTACGAAAGCATAATCTAACTCACTTCCAAGTGGAGCTTTAAGTATAGGTCTACAGTTCAACCTCCTGCTGACAAAAATAGCAGCCCTCCCCCACGTCTTCCAATTCTATCAGAACGAAAAGGCTTATGAAATCCATCTAAAGAACATAACTCATTCCCCATGCTACTTGGTAGCCACGTCTCCGAAACACAAATCACGTCAACCTTCGACCCTTCAAATAAGTGCCTAAATTCATCGAATTTTGGGAGTATACTCTGAGCATTTATATGACATATTTGTAAGCCATTATGTTGGCTACACATAACATTGACCATCACACGCATTGCATCATTTTGATTTAAAACATCTGTGGAATCTCTGTGTATTTCATTGGAATCAACCATTCTTAAGAAGTAAGAAAGGGAGGTTCCAAATTAACCTCATTTCATACAGGAAGTAAAAACTGCAAAACACTTCCCTGAAGAAGAACAATTCACAAGAAGACGAAAAATATGATGATGATAATAAGTATTTATGAAGTAAAAACTGCATTAGAAAAATTGTATATAAACATTTAAATTCAAATAAAAATAAAAATAGAGAAGAAAATGTAAAAAAGGATATAAGAGATTTATAAAGAAAAGAGAGAGTAATAAATAACTTAGTGTGTTTATGTTTTGTTTTCATCATTTAACGTTGTATTTCTTGTTATCTGTGACGTAGTGGCAAAAACGGTCAGTTCATCGGTAGTCTCAATTAATTTTGCATTCTCTTCCTTCGTTTTCTTGACGTAGACCAGCCCACGAAAAGTAAACGCCGACATTATTTTTTTTTTCTCGCTTTAACTTTAAAGCATACTGTAGTAGAGAGCGATTTTTAACCGTTAAACATTCGTGAACGTAGACTATGTTCTTATTGATATCAACGATTTCATTCAAGCCGAGATCTCGAAGACGAAGAGGCATTTTAGTTGCCTTCCGGTAGTTGGCGATCGTTTTTAAAACAAAACTTTTATCGTTTGGTGAAACAAATTTTATTAAAATCGGTGGTGCGATGAGATTGGCTTTTGATTTAAGACGGTAGATGTTTTTAATCGTTGGTGGATTTGCTTTTAAAGTTGTGCAGAGTTGATTGAAAACAGCTGGTAAATTTTCATTTGGCATCAGTGGAACCCCGTGCAAAAGTACGTCACTCATTGTTTCCTTCAGCTGTTGTTTTTCCTCGTGAGTCTCTACACGAGCTTTTATTTCTTGTATCACCTCGCTGTGTTTTTGTAATTGCATCTTGAGTTGTTGGTTTTCGTCTTTCAGTGTATCAATTTCGTTTTGTTTTGATTCAAGTAATGACAACCGGCTATTTACAGCTTCAAGTGAAGATTTTAAAGCTCCAACTTCTGAGTCAATTTTGTTCGTAATTCGTTGCTCGGAGTCGGAGATTTGTGACATAATTTTTTCCAGTTTTTCCATTATTGCGTATTCGTTTTGAGTGTTTTTGTTCAACATATCTGCCATCGGTGAGAATTCAGACTGTAGTGTGTTTGAGCGTGTTAGTGGTTTGTTTCGCGAGTGTGATTGTGATGTTGATATTTTTTGTGGTTGATTGGGAGGAGATGGAGATTCGGCGAACTGTTCTCTGTTCCGTTTTGGAGGCATCCACCTATGTGTAGGCAAGTTGGGGAAAGTGATATTCAGCACGGTAGAAATTTAAAGAGAGGGCACAAATAAGAAAATTAAATTTTTTTTTGTGTTTTTTTTTTTGTGTTTTTTTTCTTTTTTGTTTTTACGTGTTTATCTTGTAATTTAAAGAAAATTCGATAGAAAAACTTTGATAAGTTCGGTGCAAGGTATTAGATTGTTAACTTTTTAGTCCTTGGTATGGTACTTTCAACTACTTTAAACCAAACCGAAAACTGCCACTTAGTCACACACGTCTGCTTAGTAACACGTTATACGATTAACTTGACGTATTCTCTCTGGCTCTGTCCATTTGAGAGAAAATTACATTTCACGAGAGAGAGAGAGAGAGAGAGAGAGGGAGAGAGAGAGAGAGAGAGAGAGAGAGAGAGAGAGAGAGAGAGAGAGAGAGTGAGAGAGAGAGAGAGACATTTTTCCATTTTTGATGTCTTTTCTCTTCAACTTTTTTTTTTTAACTTTTGACATATCGAGCTGTGAAAAGTGTGTTTGTTTTATTTCTAATCTCCCTTTTTATGATAAGTTCCGAGATTTATGCGGGATTTACGGAAATTTTTCTAAATCTCGCAGTTATTCTCCGGTGGAAACTTAGCAGTAGGGTCGATTTTTGACGTTAAATAAATATGTCATTAAAATAAAACTACAATTATCATGAATTTTCACAACGATTTTCCTTTGGTAAAAAAAAGAGCTCGCTATATAATTATAACGTTGTGATTTCATTACATACATAAATGTAAATAAATATTTACTTTTTAAAAATATTTTCAAAATCAATGTAATATTGTTATTTAACCAAACTTTTCTCGTACATTGTTCTCTCACGCCTCAACATTATAAAATTCAACAGAATGGATCAATAAAATTATAACTAAATAACAAAAAACGCAAAAACACATTTCGAACACAAATGTATGCACATGCACCCTGTGACTCTATGCATATGGCAGGCAAATGGCCGTTCTCTGATTCTCATTGGGATCCATTATGAAAAAAAAAAAAAAATTGTCCCAGGAGTGATAAAAGTAACTCAGAAATAATTTTTTTTTTTTATAAATCTTCAATATTTCTTGAGCGCGTGAGTTTTTGCCACTACACTTTATTGACTTTCGTGGTGAAACTGATTTTCGTTTGAATATTTTCCTTTCGGATGCGAAGAAATTCAATAGTTAAATTCACATAATATTACCATTACCATTTTCATGACATTATGCTCGTTTAAGTATTTTAGCATCCTCATGAAAGTGGGAAGGCTATATCTTTACGATTTATATTGGTGTCAGTATTTTTATTTCATGTTTTTATTTGTGTGAATAATCTTACAACTACATGAAAACAAATTTGACAGCACAGAAAGTGTGCATCATATTGATGAACAAATTTGTCAATATGATGAATACATTCATCACATTATGAAATTAAAGAGGAATTTGGGTTCATCATATTGATGAATTTTTCATAATATTGATGAACAAAATTGATGAATGATGAACAACATCATATTGACGAAATCGGTTTCATCAAACTAATGAAAAAGTTCACTGGACTAAAATTGTTAATTTTTTCATCACATTGATGAACTTTTTCACTACTATGGTGTACCTTTTTTTTTCAGTGTACGCACTCTCACAATCAAGAAGAGGACATGACAAAACACTTTTGCACTCGCATCATTACAGTGTCATCCAATATAAATGGATGAGCAGACAAACTGTTTACATTTAATAAATGTTAATAAACAACATTCCCAGTCGCGCACACATCCAATGCTCGCTCAAGGATATGGGCAATTAGTCATATCCGGTTGCGAATGTTGTGTATATTTAAGTCTCCGCCCGCTCCCAACAACAACAACAACAGGAGCGACAAAATCAATTTCCCAACGCAATCGTCAGAATCTCATAAAAATGTCACCGCATAATGGCACATAACGGAAAATATTATAATTTTATTACTACGACTGAGAGAACAGAAAGACCATAGATGGGCGACCTTAAAAAAGGATGGTCTATAATTTATGAACCCATTCCCCGCGTGAACTCGCCCCGTACTATCATTTTATAGACGATTGGGTGGGGGGATATCTCATTCGAATCCTACGCCTGCACCTCGAAAAGTATATATCCACCCAACGATGATATGGGCTCGGTTTCTTTCCTGGGGTGTCCTTTGGTTTTTGGCGTTTTTTGAATTAGTGCCCTCATTTGTGGATTGTTATGATAATTCAAATTGGTCTCTTCCACTTTCCGCACACAAGTCAACAATGCGCGATAGTGACATTGCCGATTGTCAGTTATATACATCGTATATGTCCATACGCTGGGAGTGATGCCAAATGTACGAGTACAAGGGGAGAACTGCGAAGAAAAAAATAGGGCGGCACACACCAGTCTGCACAACTTAATAATAATAGGGATAATAATGCCATTAAGAGCATCGTTTCTACGGTTTAATGTCTCAATTTGATTGTTTGTTTGCGGATTTGTTCAAATGGAGTCGTTCAGTCGGGTGGATTTGTTTGTCCTGCTAAAATGTGGGGCTGGGGGATGTCAGATTGAATATGTCCCCTGGCTATTGGCTTGGTTGTCTCGCCCTTCTTCTTTGATTTTTGGGCCATTTAAGGTTAAGTAAATGTATTGTTAGGCGAAAAGAAGAACAAGAAGTTCCAATGTGTTTGGGCGCATTGTTGAGTAATGTTGATGTATGATGGATATTAGCGGTGAATTAATTCACAGGGGGAAGTAGCGCTACCTAGGTATACCTACATAATTTTTACGGAGATTTAGTTATTTTTCACAACTGTGTTATAGTTGCAGTTTTCAATTATAGTAGTTATTATTAGAATACTGTAATTTTTACTGAGACGAATGGTTTTCGAAGAGTTACAAAGTGTTGCGGAAATCCCTGGAACTTACTTACTTACTTACTTAAGGTGGCGCTACAATCCGGGGTGGACCTGGGCCTCTTCCACTTGCGCGCGCCACCTAAGGCGAGGTCTTCCTCTACTGCGTTGTCCCTCCGGGTTGGAATCGAAGACTCTCCGGGCCGGAGCGTTGGTGTCCATTCGCTCTACATGTCCTAACCATCTTAGACGACTAATGCGTACTTTTCTGACCAGGTCGATGTCGCTGTACAGCTCGTAGAGTTCGCTGTTAAATCTTCTCCTCCAAATCCCGTCAACGCAAACGGGACCAAAAATCACTCGAAGAATTTTGCGTTCGAAGTGACCAAGAAGATCCTCATCCGTTTTTGCTAGGGTCCATGCTTCTGCGCCATAGAGCAGGACAGGGATGATGAGAGTCTTATATAGAATCTCCTTAGTGCTTCTTGACAAGGCCTTACTAATCAATTGCCGTCTTAGGCCAAAGAAACAGCGGTTGGCAAGTGTGATTCTTCGCTTGATTTCTGATGTGATGTCATCATCAGGGTTTATAGCGGAGCCGAGGTAAACAAAGTCCCTAACTACCTCAAAGTTTTAGCTGTCTATCGTGACGTTCTGTCCGATTCGTCGATGTTGTGTGTCCTTTCTTGTTGACAGCATATATTTTGTTTTACCATCATTCACCACTAAACCTATTTTTGCCGCTTCTGTACTAATACTAGCAAACGCTCGTAACAGCTCGCTGTGCTCTGCCAACAATGTCAATGTCGTCAGCGTATGCAAGGAGTTGCACAGACTTATGGAAAATTGTGCCTCTGGTGTTGGCTTGTGAGTTTCGCACAATCTTCTCAAGAATGATGTTGAAGAAGTCACATGACAGCGCGTCGCCTTGTCTAAATCCTTTTTTGACATCAAAGGTCTCGGTGAGATTGTTTCCGACCTTTACGGAGCAGCGAGCGTTCTCCATCGTTTGGCAGGGATGCCAAGACTAGACATGGCTCTGTATAGCTCGTCTCTATAAACGCTGTCATATGCGGCCTTAAAATCGATAAAAAGATGGTGGGTATCGATCTGGTATTCTTGGGTTTTTTCCAGGATCTGCCGTAGTGTGAATATTTGATCGGTCGTGGACTTACCGGGCCTAAAACCGCACTGATAGGAACCTATCAGATCGTTGACGAATGGTTTCAGGCGTTCACATAGCACAGCAGACATGATCTTATACGCAGTGTTCAGGAGACTGATGCTTCTATAGTTGGCGCAGTTTAGAGAGTCTCCTTTCTTGTGGATCGGGCAAACGATGCTGAGGTTCCATTCATCAGGCATACTTTCGTCTGACCAAATCTTGGAGACGAGTTGGTGTATGCTCTCTACCAGGTCATCTCCCGCTGCCTTAAACAGCTCGGCAGTTAAGACGTCCGGTCCAGCAGCCTTGGTGAACTTAAGCTTAGATATTGCTATCCTCACTTCATTTTGGTCAGGTGGACGGAAATCTTGGCTTTCATCGTCCAGGTTGAATGGCTCGTTCTGCCTGACAGCGGAATTTGTGTCGTCTTTGCCGTTTAGCATTCTGCAGAAATAGTTTTTCCATGTCCTCAGCACCGACTGTGACTCTACTACAAGGTTTCCTTGTTCGTCTCTACAGGTCTCCGTTCGGGTCTTGTTGCCATGACACGTTCTTTTTACCTTTTGGTAAAACTTCCGAACATTGTTCCTGGAGTAACACCTCTCTATATCCTCGATCGCGCGCTTCTCATGCTCTCTCTCTTTTTTCTCCGGAGAAGCCGATGTTCTTCCCTCCTTTTTTGCTCGTAGAGCTGACGATCTGCTCTCGTCCTTCTATGCAGCGACGCTTCGTAGGCACTTTGTTTTGCTGCATGTGCTTGCCGGCACTCTTCGTCAAACCAGGGGTTTCGGGGGGGTGGGCTGGTGAAACCGAGCACATCAGTAGCGGCGTTTTTGATGGCTTCTTGGCATCGGCGCCACTGGTCTTCGGCACTTGATGCTGGCAGCATAGGACTTCTCGAGAGGTTGAGGGATACGCGATCGGCTTAGGTTCTGGCGGTTTGTTGCGTTTGTAGTCGTCCAACGTTTAATCTCCTCACAGTATTTTCTCGCTGCTGTGGCGTCTGGGATATCCGCATCCGTACCTTGGCTACAACAAGGTAGTGGTCCGAGTCTATGTTGGCCGCTCGGAAAGTTCGGACATCTAGAATACTGGAGGAGTGCCTTGCGTCGATCGCAACGTGATCAATTTGGTGGACGGTTTGATGATCAGGTGACCGCCATGTTCCTTTGTGTATATTGAGGTGAGGAAACCGTGAGCTAGCTATGGTAACATTACGTCCCGCAGCAAAATCAATCAGCCTAAGTCCGTTTCCATACGTGGTGTCGTGTAGGAACTGGAACTTACTTAGGCAGGTAATATTAGGTAAACATGTTCGCTCTGGACTTTACATTAAGGGAGATAACAATAGATTTGTGTTCTTGAATGGCCAGGGACTGGACTTTTTATCATTCTTTGAAATCAGGATTTCCTTGACAGAACATCCAAAATGATGCAAGACCTTCATGCGGATGTAGCTCCAACACTCAAGTATTTATTCCTTCACGAACCAATACAAACACGTATTATTTCTGTTTCATAGAAATGTTGTATGAGCAACAGTCATACATCAATTTATGTGAGGAGAATCGACTGGAAGTATTGGAATAATGTATGATTCTGTTTCATAGAACTTTATCATACATTGTTTTGATACAACAAATTTAAATTCATCATACATTTCATACAGCAATCGGTTTTGCTGTAAATCACAAATATAAATTGCAAAGCCAATAAAGTGTTAGCAATATTTGTTGCAATGGTGTTCAAGCTTCATTGGAATGTACCCAAACGCTCCAACAAAAAATTTCTCCACGAAATATGGATAATTCAAGTTAAAATTTACTCGTTCTAAAAATGTTCTTGGACGTCTAACAACTTTTATACGATACTATAGAGTTCGCCCAGTAGTAGAAATTCGACTACTTTAGTAGCCGGTCTTAAACGCAAAATTTTGTAAAACTCATCTGAAAAATCTTCCTAATAACAAAAAACATCAAGCGAATATGTTGTGTTCAAGGTAAGTGGTTCAATGAAAGTGGTTCGACGCCCTCGCCTATTCATACCTAGGTATAAGATTCCACCCCAGACCCCACCAAAAAGTAAATCTTCTTGACCAACAATCACATCCCTTTTCAGATAAAGGGTTTTTCAATAAGAGCGCAACAAACGTTTTTTTTAATAAAACAAAAACGGTTTTGGATATCAATGAAATTCTTTGTTAGTGTGAAAGTACGTTCGATGCCGTTATGTATGGAACTCGATTTCTTTTGCATGGCCACCACGGGCACGCTTGCAGAAGTCCAGATGCTGATCCCAATTTTCGACGGTTTGCAAGCATAAATCGGCCGATACTGCAGCAATTTCACGTTCGATATTCGTACGTAGTTCATCAATCGTCGCTGGCTTGTTGGCATAGACCATAGACTTGACGTAGCCCCACAGGAAATAGTCTAACGGCATCAAATCGCACGACCGAGGCGGCCAAGCGAATGGACCATTTCGTTTCCAATAAATTGATTGTGACATTCGCTGTGTGGCTTGTGGCGCCGTCCTGTTGGAACCACATGTCCTCTTAGTCCATATCATCCAATTGGGGCCAAAAATATTCGGTTATCATTGAACGGTAGCGATTCCCATTCACAGTAACGTGCCGGTCTCGATCATCACGGAAGAAGTACGGCCCAATGACGCCGCCGGCCCATAAACCACACCAAACCGTAATTTTCGGGATGTAATGATGACTCGTGGAGTAAGTGTAGATTGCTGCCTGACCAATACCGCATATTTTGTTTAATGACGAAGCCATTCAGCCAGAAATGAGCCTCATCGCTAAAGATGATTTTGCGATGAGAATCCGAATCATTTTCAAGTTGTTGCTCAGCCCTATTCACGAACATACGACGCTTCTGGTGGTCGAGCGGCTTCAGTTCTTGCGTCAATTTAATCTTGTAAGGATGTAGGCCGCAGTAGCTTAGTGGTTAGTGTGTTGGACTACTATGCGAGGGGTCGAGGTTCGAATCCCGCAAAAAACCCAAATTCCCACTCAGGGTTTTTTTCACTGCGCCACCTCTCGCGAACGTCTGACAAACATCCGAGAGTATAACTGTCTTGAAAAAAGCTTCTCAATTCGCCGTTTGGAGTCGGCATAAAATTGTAGATCCCTTCCATTCGTTCCAAAAATAAAAAACTCACACAAAACGAATGGTTGTGAGAAGCTAGGCCTAGGGTCCCTCCGGACCTGTTGCGCGAATATTTTTTTATTTTTAAGGATGCAGGCCAAGACCTTTTCGCAAAATTCGCCACGACGACGTCACAGAGATGCCCAACGCTTTAGAACGACGCGTGAGAGACACATTTGGGCTTTCTTCAACTGAAGCCTCATCTTCAGCAATATTCTCGACACAACGGCCACTTCTTTGTCTCACTGGCAAGGGAATATTTTGTACTGTGCCTCTGGATTAAAATTTGTCCACTAGACGCTCAATATTGTTGATCTGCTAGAACGATTATGACGACCATAAATTGGACGTAGCGCTCTTAACGTTAAGGCCACTGACTCCGAATTTCGCTAGTAAATTTTAATAATTTCGACTCCTTGTTGGCTCGTATATCTTTCCATCATGAAATGGCAAACCTTACTGAAGAGAAATGTCAAAAGAGCGGCAAGAAATTCGGCGTAGTTTGCTGTCCCTGTCGCTCTACTTTTGTAGCGTCCCTATTGAAAAACCCTTTATTAGTTATTAATAAACTCGCTTTAATGCGAATAAAAACTCATTAATTTGTCAAAATAATACATCACATACAACAAAATAATATTTCATACAATACTTCCAGTGAAATTTATGAAACAGAAAATTTTATGTGATGTATTAAAATAATTTTAATGTATGTTGTATGTGATGTAGGTGATGTATGATCTATGAAACAGGCCCCAGGAGTTAAATGACTATTGAAATAAATTACGATATAGGCGCAGGTTCATTGCTGAGCTATGATTTGTACAAAAGAGTTGATTGAACCTTGTACACGAACCGAAGCTTATTTTACGATAAACATTCAATAACACAACGAATCCAGTACAACAACCAACACAATATTCGTTCAGTTACATGTCGTTAAGCTAATTTCGACACCCCAAGTGGTATATTACAATTTTTTACCGAAAAGTAATTGACGAAAGTAATGGCAGAGATGAATGATTAAAAGAGATGTATAGGTATCTTTCCTACGTCTCCCCCCAAAACCCATTTCGTTAGATTGTTGTTTTTTTAACTTCAATCCCTGGCTGCGAACATTAACACAAAATAGAGCAAGTGACGTTTTTATGTTCGCTTAGCCACACGAAATCGGAAATCTGTGAGCGAATCCGAAAAAGCCCAATCAAATAGCACACTGAATTCCAAGCAAATCTGTCACTTCTTTCTGTATTCAATTGCTTACAATTTGTGTTAAACCGCATTTACACTATCACGCACGCGCATTTTTGCACGAGACGGGACAGAGAGATCCGTTTGTCCGCAGTCAATGCTAATAAAGGCGAATGAATGAGATCACAAATCAGACGCCTAAGGTGTCATGGATGTTCTACCCATAATTATAGATACGTAAAGCGGAAGTTCTGCAATCACATGAAAACATTTCTATTTCCGATTTAAAATATGTGAAATGAGAGTGTTAATTAGTTTCAGTAAATTAAACCAACAATTCATCAATCATTTATACGAAATTAATAAATAAATTTACCTTCATCCCTTCCGGAAGCCATTTTGTTTTATAGGAAAACGAAATTTCGTAAGCCATCGCTATAAAAATATCAACATGCATAGCTTTCCCATAATTTCTACCACGCAAGCAAGATGGCCGACCAAAAAACGTATCACGTTTTTTTGCGTGTTAGGTAATGCGGTCCCTATCAGTCAGACGGCTGTTTAGTATTAGGCATCCCTTTAATTTTCCGTGATAGGAATGTGTGACCGTGTAAATGCCCCATTATTGTGGACGACTGTGAGTTTAATAATAGGCTCACCCGTAAAAAAAATATAGTTATAGCTTATGGGCAAGTAGGAACCTATCCATTGTGTTAAGAAAATAGTAGAACAGGCAATTGATTTACACTTTCGGTGTCTTTGAACCGTACGAGTAGCTTTTGTTGTTGTTGGCCACCTTTTTTCTCAATGGTATGAAGCTGATGCGAGGATACTGAAAGTAAAAATTGTAATACATACCAATAGAATATTTAACGAAGCCCATCCTTTTACAAATTGACTTTCCGTTTAGTTTAAATGTACCTATAAACAAAATTGGAGGATTACAAAACCGGTTGGCCAGAGTTGTGTTTTGATTAACCATTGTTTAAAAGGGCACCGTCTCTAGTACCATAAGTTTTCCGGTTTTACAAAGCCTAGATTTGAATTCGTTTTTTTTTTTTTTTTCTGCGTTGTTCCCATAATAAAATACTGTGCTGCGATAAATGTTCAAGAAAATACACCTAATGTTATAACTAAGTTTTTATAAATATGTGTGTACTTTTTTTTTGCATTAAGCTGTGAAACATTTTTATCATTAAACGAAACTGTTTGTTAGCGTGACGAGAGTTATCTTATTAACAGTAATACGTTGATTAACATTTCCTACAATAATCAACGATAGTATTTTTTATTTAATGAAATTGTTCTTTCGCTTAATGAAATTTATATTAAGGTAAGACGGTTTTCATTATTTTACATAATTATTCTAACATAATTTATTCATGTTAATTCAAAGATCATTAAATTACAAAAGCTTTCGTGAAAATAATTTCATTAATTTGTTGTAGAGCAACAAAATTAATGAATAAACTTTCATTGAACCAACGAACGATTTATCAATCAACAAATAGATACTTTTTATGAAATTTTTCATTGAACCAATGAAAATTCATTTAAAGTAAAGAATTTCTTAACATTACGAAGAATAATATTTTTATATAATTGTACCTACTAGTTAAGTTGTGTCAGTGAGTGTATCCTTTTAGAAAAACAAAGCCCCTAATGTAGAGTCTACACGGAATATTTTTGCTTTTGGAGATAAGTCCAAGTTATACTGAGAAAAAACATTGAATAAAACAGTTCTAATGATTATGGAAAGCTAAATAAGAGACAATACTGAGACCACCAAGTTCGGCCGATTTCCAGATTCTTTGCCTACAAGCTATATACTTACGGAGTGTCCTCGTTTTGGTGCTCTAGTATTGATAGATAGAAATTCGTACAGACAAAAATGTCACGAAACGTAAACTCCAAGTGGTTGAAATTAGTAGGGTAAAACTGGGTAATACCGGTCATTTCAACAAAAACTCAAATAAAACGAAATTCGTTATTTAAATAATATCTTTACTTCACTTTTTATTAAATTCATATGTTTTTGTATTATTATAAACATGAAAAAAGGTAAATGAACAAAACGGAAAAAAGTTATACAATAAACAAAAAAGGACAAAAATGACCGGCATTAGACGCATGGTCGGTTAATTCCGGTCAGCAATTCTGGTAATGGCGGTCAATAATGTTTATTTAAAATATACTTATATTTATTTTTAGTTTTCACATAAATCGCGAAATGTTTGATCTGTGTTGCAAGTTCATTTTCCTGGTCTTTGTTAAAAACCGTGTGTCACCCCAGAGATGGCTCATAGAAGTTTTTCTTTTTTTTACGTTCTGGCAGTGTCGAAAATGCTATTTTAGTAGACCTGGCCGCGGCGCGAATGGACATTTCCTTTTCAATAAGTTGTTTGGCGTTGTTAATAGCCACCTCTGACCACGAATAGGTAATGCCGATCAGTTGACCGGGACAACCCACACGGGAGCGCCAAGGAAAAAAAACATTAAGTTAAGAAAGACAAACCATTGCAGATTAATAACAAAAAACAACATAAAATATGCAAAATATCACTGTATTTATAACATATATAAGGAAAAGTACTTACTCTCTTTTTTCTGATCACCTTTTCTTATAATAAATTGACCGAAAACACCAATAGATCTGAAACTTTCAAAGGACACAGACAAACTTAACAAACAACAGTCTGGTATAAAAACAATCTTCGGGAGCACTAATCCATGCAAAGAGTTGGTGATTCAATGTTCCCATTCTCGAGATACAAGGGTGACCGGTATTACCGACTGACCGGCATTACCAAGTTTTACCCTATTATAAGGAGCATATTTAAAAAGCTGAAAAACCTGGGTAATATTAATTTTCTAAAAATAAATTTTGCATAGTTGTTATAGCATTTTTAATGGTTGTTGCAATTTGAATTTTAAAGTGCGGTATTGAGTTTTTAAAATACCTACCTATATAAATGAACACAGATCTGCTTTTGGGTACCAAGTCATTTTTCAGAAGTAGTTAAAAAACTGATTTCTTCGAATTCCTTGAGAAAAATTAAGTGCGGGGTCTTATTTAATATTTAGGTATTTTGATCAAAATCGTCAGAGCGTTTTTTGGAAAATTTGGTAGACAAAACAGTAGGTAGGTACGAGATATTGCAATGTTTAGTTTGGAAAATACTATTGCTGAACTATTTAGCTGAAAACCGAGTATAAGTCATTGTGCGGAATGTAAGCATTAGGTATATGGTTTTAAAGTTTTGTCGAAATAGAAAATGGATTTTTCCAGATATGAGTGGTTCTTAAAATTATCGTTTTCGGTGATTCGAATTGAAAATTAAGGACGCAATCATTTTGAGAATATAAATTTTACTCTGAGTTTGTATTTTGGTCAAAATCGTTTATGCCGTTTTCAGGTAAACTAAAGAAAACTGAATTTTAAAAAAATTGTTTTTTTTTTTTTTAAATTCATTTTACGATAATAGAGAGAAAAACTGGGTCTGCTATTAAATTAGAAATGACAATATATGGCCTTAGAAATGACCGTTTTTGAGATATGTCCAAATTTCAAAGGTAGGTTCCTACCGTTATTCGATTTCTTAGCGAAGAACAGAGTACGCAGTGATGTTAACCTCACCTGCTTAAGCTTAAATATCAATTTTGGTTGAAATCGTTAGTTCCGTTTTGAGGTTACCTTGCAAAAAAAAACGACCCCAAACTGTTAGCCGTATAAGCTGTAGCTGTAGGCCTGTGGAAGGTCGGACAGACAGACAGACAGACGATTTGCGACCCACTTTTTTGAGTTCGTGTATCATCATGATGTCAGAATTGATTAACATCTCGAGTTCGAAATTTTGTACGAACAATAAATTTCTCTTACTAAGTAATGGAGAAATTTAAAAAGAAGACAACACACGAAACTAATGGTTGTGAGGAGCTAGGCATACGGTCCCTATACGCAAACTATTTATTTTTTATAATTATTATTGTTATACAAAATAATATAAATATTACTGCGCTAGCTACCATGACTTTCGGCTGATTATTTTTTTATTTTATTTTAAATTAGATACATAGAAAACTCAGAAATCATTATAAAGGGCGGTTCTGAGTACAAAGACCTTCGCTTAAAAAAAAAATGAAAATACACACTTTTCGTATAATGAATCTAGTCTCAAATGTGCGGTCAGAAATGCAAAGTATAAAACCAAACTCCATACACGAGATGTCTGGGTCTCCGAAACATTTCTGATTTACCCTGCACTTTCACCTATGAGAAAATGCATCTATACCAGTTGCAAAATAATGAATGACCTGATTTTATTTACAACCAAGTACCTAGGCAAGCCACCTAGGAGTATATTTCACTCATGCCTACTCATCAAACCAACTATTTCGTATCATGGCCTTATCGCATGCCGCATTCTCCTCTGTTATCAATTTTGAAAGCAGTACCGCTTTCTGTAGTTCGCATTCACAGCTCTTGTAGCAATAATGAATTCTCGCCGTCCATATAATACATAAATAGCTGTCGATACCACAGAAGCGATGATAACCCCGCACTGAATTGTCCAATTTCCGGGGGTGACCATCCTCATACTACTAGATAGTGTATTCAGTTTATAACATATTGCGCTAGCTTCGGGATGTCGTTACTGCGACTCGGCTTTGTAGTTTTCGCATTTCTCTTGTGCTACGCATCCGCGGCTAATGAGGATGACTATATATATGAAAATTACGATGATGTGCCAGCTTTAACACCGCCTCCGACACAAAATCGGTACCAACCTCAACCTGTCCCCGTGTCCGGGTCGAGTGTAGTCTCCATACCAAAGAGACACGTTATCCACGGGAAGGAACTGCACACTTCGTGGACAGGTAAAACGTTCAACGCGTTCTTGGGCCTTCGATATGGTAGTGTGGGCCGCGGATTAGCAAGGTTTCAGGTGAGTTGAATAACGTTTCACCGAAGTATATGATCCTACTTGACTGGTTTTCTTATATAGAGAGCTATACCAACGCCAATTCCGGAGGGGGTGACAGATGCAACAGTTGAACCCTTAGCCTGTCCATCGTTCCCAGACTTGTTGAAAGTTCAAACTGCCGAACGGCAGGGTATCAATGTCGCCGACTGCCTTACACTGTCGGTCTTCACGCCAAATGTAAGATCAGTGGGGAATGAATGCGTCGTATGTGTATAAAAAAAAAATTTATCCCACAGGTCCACCAAGCGTATCCAGTCATGATCTATGTCCATGGTGAGATGTTGTTCGACGGTAGTGCTGAGGAAGCCAAACCAGAGTACCTGCTCGAGAAAGACGTTGTTTTGGTCAGTGTGAACTACCGTCTGGCGCCATTTGGCTTCCTATCTACGCAGACGGATGACATTCCTGGAAATGTTGCGCTTTCGGATCTTGAGATGGCCATTAGGTGGGTGCACGAGAACATTGCCGAATTTGGTGGTCATCCAAATAGCATTACGGTCTTTGGACAGGCCGGTGGAGCTACCTTGATTCATGCCTTGAGCTTGAGCGAAGTGGTAAGAACTCAAAAGGTCAAAGCTAGCTTTTACACACTATATCGCCTCTCTTAGATAAACCCGATGATATTCGATAGACTGATTCTTCAATCTGGAACTGCTCTGAACCCTCTTTTCTTAGATGAGGATCCACTGTCCAGTGCACGAGCCATTGGCAGAGAAGCCCATTGTCCCTTCCACTCGATCCAATCGCCGTACGATCTGAGTCAGTGCTTGGGACGATTAAATACATCAGAACTGCTCACCGCCTTTGTCGAACACTGTGTAAGTTAAGGGCCAACTCGAGATCTCAATAATAATGTAATTAAGTGGGCTTAAGCTAATGCCATTCGAAATATACGACCGTCTTAATAAGTTCAGTGTAGTGTTTAGCAAAGGCCTGTATGGCTACGAGATACAATTTCATCGCTTAAGCTGACTCAATCCCACGTAATCTATCTTCCTTTCAGACTCACAATGAAAACCGTGGAATCTACTCCTACGGTGGATTTAAACTCGCTGTCGGTGACAGGCTTGGCTACATTCCCGTCCACCCAGTGCTAATGCTGAAGAACTTCAAGTATCCCCTTCTAGCTGGCCTAACCAAGGATGCTGGAGCATTTATTCTTACAAGTGAGTATACCGACATCTTTGAGGCTCCTTTTAAGCCCCTCCTATTCCAGGGAAGTACGACGAACTCCTCCGTCTAAACAGCAGGAATATAACCGACTACATCAATGTCGTCCTCAAATACACAACAGTTCCCAAGTACTATCCAATCTGGAGGAGCTGGGCCTTGGAGTACATCTTCAGTCCTCAGGACATTCAGATGCCGATTCTCAATAACTTGGCGAGTGGATTACTAGAGGTAAGGATCTGTATTTGTTCCATGCGGTTCTGATTGAATACATTTGTTCGTTTTTTTCTTGCAGCTGATCAACCTCATCCTTTATAAGGCACCGCTGATGGAATCCATCAAGTCATCCTGGCGCAGCAACGCCACATTCTTGTACAGCTTCGATTATCGAGGCCAATTTCACAGATTCCCAAGGCGCCGTACTCACTTCCCATATGAAATCGATGCGAATTTAAGCGACGACAATATCTACTTGTTTCCGTTCCCCGGGGAAGTCAGCCGGTTGAATAGTCAAGATCGAACTGTCGCCCAGTCAATGGTGACAATGTGGACGAATTTCGCTGCCATGGAAAAGCCCGACGAGAAATGGCCGCAGGTGAATAATGAATACGGACCGTTTGTCCGGATAATCAGAAGCGGCTTGGAATTGGATTACCACTTTGGGGATGGCGTTCCTCCGCCGGATCTGTACAGACCACTGCGAGTGATGAATTCAACGATAAACGGCAATGCCAGGCGGTTCAACGCTCGTTACTAAGCAGGCATATTATTTTTCATATCCTTATAGTGTTAAATGAAACATAAAATGCTACTCCAAAGCGAATTGGTTTGAGATTTTTATTTAATAACAAGCACGTCATCTGCCATCGGTGACGCTTTGATCTTTGGGAAACAGACAACACGGTATTTACGCCTATCAATACGAAATAAAGATTTTGAAGTGAGTTCACACATCTACCTCCAGCCCGGACGTACCTACTTTGTACTGTCAGTTTGTATAGTCTGGAGTATCTACATTTCTCCAATTGACCTTTATAAATAAACCATAGTGTCCCTGCGTTACACATCTGAAAAGAGAGCAAAGGTGTCTCGCAATCTTGGAGGCCAGTTGACCGGTCTGAAGATAGATAACGATGTTGTTGAAATATTTTCTTTACTGTGATGTCCGTGGTATCAAAAGTAGAACAATCAGAGGGAAGTTGTATACTCAAGCGACTTTTGGCCTACTTCAATGAGTATTAATTCTGTTTTCATTTGCGGTCAGTTGTATGTAATCTTACTAGCTATTTTTCGTTCCAATCCAACAAAAATGTAGAATTGAAAAAAGTTGCTTCCAGAAAAATCTTACCAAACAGTTGTTATCTGTCAAATGTTAAAAACTGATGTATAGGTACTTGAAGATTAGTCCATTATATACTCAAGAAATATGTTTGAATATATGTCAAGAGAGTGGTCAGAATAGTTTTATCCTACAGATGCTATTTGATAAGTTATAGGTAGGTAATTCGAAAACACTACGACTTGACTTTGCATAGTAATGTTCCTGTTTTTCACCTCTAGTATTATTTTATTTACCATTTTGGCATCATTATAGTGAATGTGGACGTTCGGATACCTTTTATGTAAAACGTCAACTAGATTTGCCAGGACTAGGTAAGGTATCTCTATTTTTTGCGCGTTGACTAGGCAACTTTGTTTTTTTCTTCTTTTTTTTTTTGTATTCTCGCGGTCAGTGTTACCTTTGTTTGAGTTAACCTTTTTTATTTATTCAGAGTAGCTTTAGAAATGACACCTTTTTCTTTCACCGGCCCTCTTTTTGGCTGTTCAGAATTCTGCAGCGGCCACTCTTTAATTTTACTCTTTGAAATGCCAACTGAGTATGTAGGCAGGATTTTCTTGACTGGCTTTGTCGGCTTCCTCTCCATAAGCGTCAACTGCAAAAACTATACACGTGACCACTCTGGGCCAATAAAAACTGATATACATCTAGTCAACCAGCTGTCAGACTTACTAAACTAGAAATCCGAACGTGCCCAATATCTATTTAATTAGTTTGTATTTTTGTTTTAATTGACAGTAGTTTCTGAATTATTTATTTTTACAATAAGAATACCTATATTATCTTCAAGTTGGTCATAATCGAAAAAATGCATTAAAACTGCCGCTGCTGTCAGATTGACAGCATTATATGTAAAGTAATGTCGTTTTCCATTGGTTTCACTCGGGGATCCACTCATTCTGTAATCCAATGGAACAAGAAAACTGCTTCTGATTAAATCCACAAAAGTATTGGTGAAATGCCAACAAAAAAACCTACGGCAGTTGTCATCTGACTTGTATAAAATACATAAATTACAATTGCGTAATTCTCTTCTCAGAATCACCAGGAGAGTATTTTTGTACCAATGGAACGGTGTCAGAAGTGATTTTTTCGATTCCGGACTCTCCCGGACGCTTCTTTTTGCCTAATGAAAAACGGCATAAAAGTACCTAAAAGAAAAGAAAAAACTGAGGAAATTCAGGTAGATATTCGGCTGCAACCAAACCCCTAGCAAACCCTTATAAAAATGTCTGCGAGAATTTCAAATTTTGTCGGTTTCTAAGTTTCCCGAATTTAGTAGGTAATATTATTACTATCCTAACCCCGCCTTCTCTTCGACAGGCACTGATGTTTTTGTTTTTTGTTTTTTTTTTGCTTATCAATTGGTCACCGTAATTACCGACATAAAACAAAAATCAACTAAAAATTGGTTGAAAACTGACCTGGCGAACTTTGTACCGCCTAACGGTCAATGAATTTAATGATACCTTTTAACTTAACTTAATTTACTATTTTAATTAAGTTCAATAATTTATTAGGAAATACAAATTCAATAAAAGTACAAAAATCAAGTATTTCAATGGCTTACCAGTAATAAGACAATTGCTTTGATGAAGCTATGTATTTAGCTGCATTGGCTTATATTTGGATTTATTATCTTCACTGAAGCACCTGTGATAAAAAATATTTTTCGGTTTGTTATCAGGCGGAAGAACAAATAAAGTGTATGGTTTACCGACACATGCCACGTACACTTGACTATGGGCAAAAACATGTGTTTTTTATTTTCAGACCGCAAACACTCAATTGACTTGTGATTTGTTAATCGTCATGGTGATGGGGTGAATGCACGACAAATCGGAAATTGAATTAGTTTAAACTTAAGGGGAAGGGGCACATTGGTTGGGATCATCGGTATCCTCGCAATGAGAACTTCTTTCTTTAAAACACATTGAAGCATGATGACTACCGAGCCAACCTTGAGTTGTAAATTGTGCGGTGGTAAGCCTGGAATATCCAAGGAGTTTACAAAATCCGTTGGATAGTCGGTGCCCATAGATTTGAATGAATGCAAATTGCCTACCAAGGATCTGATCCTGAACTAGAAAGTTTAAGTCATCCAAATTATTATTCTTGGCCGCTAAAATTACTCGCTTACTCAACCATTCGTTATTTTTGTGGTTAGCAATGATGTTCGCGAATACTTTGTTGATATGCTCGTCTTTCGATGAGAAAAATTGCAAAATTCAAAGGAAATATAATCAATCCACTCAATTCGTCGACATCAGGAACAAGGTCATTACCGAAAGTCAGCAATTGCTTCGAAAAATCTGGAGCAGCTTGATCGTTCAGCAATGCAACTCTCATGTTTGCTATCAGCTGACGTTTCTCACTTAGCGCCACAGATTTGATGATTTGAGGCAAACAAATTCGGATCTCTTAAGAACACTACATTCATTTTAACTAATGGGTCTGATTCAAGCCAATCATATGCAAAAGTTATATGAAATACAATAGTAATAAGAATACCATAGTCGATGTTTTCCAATCAAATTGCAATGATTTACGTGTGGGTCAACCTGTCGCTTTTTCACTGAAGTGCTTTATGGTACACAACATTTTTTTTCTATTAGATTTATGTATAGTGCGTACACGTATATAGCGGGAGGTTTGCCAACACGTGGCTCGCCACATACAATTGACCATGTATAGTCGTTTTCCATTGGGACAAAAAATCAATCTTTTTTTTTTGATGTAAATTATTTTTCATGTTCCATTGGGCAAAAAATCAGTCTTTTTTTCGATTCGGATCACTGTTTGCAGATATCGATATTTTTCCAGATTTACACATACTACGACAATAACCACTATACTTTGCACAGGTGTTTTACGTCATTTTAAGAAGTTGTCTTTCAAAACAAATACGCAAAGTTTCGTGAAAACCAAAACAACGAAATACATAAATTAATAGCTATGGATATGATTTCAGAGGAATTATTATCTTCATTGTCTTCCTCGTCATCTGAAGACTACAAATCACCAAAAATACTTCATTTGTATCTACAACAGGGGAAACATTTTTCAAGTCGATTTCCATAACAGCTGATATTTTTGTCAATTAACGCACTTATTTATAAAAGCAGATCAATTTCGTTGCATGTTCCATGAGCACCGTAAAATCTGAGATCTGAAAAAGATTTCTGGGGGTCCCAATGGAAAACAACATTAGAAACATGGGAATTCAAGATTGAAAAAACATCCACATCTTAATTTTCAAAAGCCTGAATCTCGAACTTTACTCACGTATTTTTACACATATTTGATTTACTTGAACATACCACAACAAACAAATGTCGCAAAAATTGTCACAATTTAACGTAAACATAAACGTCATCTATCATGAAGATTGTGTCGCAAAATCGCTCCATACAAAGTGTACGAGAAAATGCATTTTTTTTTTTCGGGAATTTTCTTGTATATTCTTCTTGTTCGGCCGGAGACCAGTCCGAATTGTTGCGAATCATCGAAATCTGTCCAGGCTTTCTTGAGTTATAAGATTAGATACTAACATCACTTTCTTTTATATACCTATATAGAAATAAGTAGATAAAGATACAATTTTTAAAAGATCAAATTGTATTTATTTTTACACTTCTCTATATTCATTCATATTCAAAAACGAAAGCGATATGTTCTTAAAACGGTTATGGCTTTCTCATGTGAGATTTCTAAAATTAATTAACGGGCTTTTATTTCTATTTGCGAAAATATTCACTTGCTAACTATTAAATAATTGTGATCTTCAGACGACGAATAACGTTTGATTTGCATCAAAGCATTCTAATAAACTGTATTCCGTTTATTGAATAATTTGAAAGGGATCTTATTACGACACAAATGCACTCACCAATCAACGATGGAGTATTAGAAATCAAAGGAAAGCGTACTATAAAAAGAACCGAAAATTGTGCCCGAATAAATGATAGGGCGTTACTGATTTTCATTATGATATTTGACAGATCATCAGATAATTTGTGCATTTTCTAATTTGTGTTTTATTTTTTGCCTGTAACATTTCGATCCCCTTTTTGTTCATATTTGTTCTACATTTTGTTCTTTATTCACTTAATCTGTCAAAATGAAGTTGTTGAAAAATTATTTTTCATTCATTGGCTAGCTTACATTTTGCGGAGACTTATTTGCACAGTGGGGTACAAAATTAGCTTACTGCTCTGCTTTGATTTATTTATCTTTTGATACATTTTTGTATGGGGGCTTAATTTAGCGCTATATGCTTTCTAGCTTTAATGACGTAGAACACAAATAAATGGTGTCGTTGGCCGCCTAACTATAGATCTGTTCTTATTTAACACATTTTGCTGTTGGAATAAAATATCACTGATATTTTAGTACATGGTAAGAGCCAAACCCCTAGAATCCGTCGCGTCCGTTGCAAAAACGTATTCGATGGACAGGTTGCAGCTTAAAGAAGACGACCCATCATAACCAGATGCAACGGCTAAAGTAGGCTGACTTTCTACTCCTCTGTCCACTGCCCTTTCATTGGTGAAAATATTGAGAAAATGATAGAAGCTGTCCTGCGATGGATTCTATGGGAATGGGACCGTTTGTTCCGTCAAATACGTCAATATTGATGGACCCTATATGGATTCTATATAGGCTGGGGCTCTTTATTCACTGGGAATAAACACAATTAAGGTTTGCATTACCAGAAATATTTCTGCGTCTGAGCTGTTGTCAATAAATAATTTTGCAAAGGATAACACATTTTCGAATGACCTAATATGTGTGCCATATTGCAGTTTAAAGTCATATCTTGAAAAATTATGTTTGCTAGGCAAATTCCAAAACAAAAATTCCAACTCGATGCATAAAATAAAGATCCAATGTGTAGATAGTTTAAAATGTATTTTTCTATACCCTTCACAGCACTTTTGTTAACATCTTTATACCAGAGATTTTACATAATACCTACCAATTGCACCATGTTCAGTAATCCATTGAGTTTTCCTGAATTCACCCCCTAGAACAGCTTAGTAAATGCACGAACCCACCTCGCAAAATTCCAAATCACATTTTCTAAAACGCTAAGACTGTCGTGTATCTTTACTTCAAGTAATCGGTTTGTTTAACCGAGAAGTCGCGAGTTCTTGTAATAAGCCTCCCTTATCAGTTTGACACCGTTTTCCTCGTCGTTTGTTGTTGCGGAAAATTCCTTAAAATAGTTTCCAGCGATAGTAAGCGTTTCATCGATTTTCAAATACGGTCCATACAATGTGGTCATCGGTGGCCAATATCCTCCACGATTAGAGGCCATTGGGTTGCCGCTGATAACAAATGACGTCCACAGCTCAACCATTAGTTTGGCAATCGCTTCATCAGTTGGACTAAGCGAAGAAACATGTTTTGGATAGGGAAACAGATAGAGCGCTTCATCGGTCAATGAGACGCCAGCCTTAAATGGACTTTGATTATTGGTTTCTTCATCTAAGTCAGGGTAACGATTGAATTCGCCGCCATAATCAAACGAGTAGAGGAATGTGTTATCCGGCAGGTGTTTTCCATTCATATTCAGCGCCAGGAGAACGGGTAACTTGTGCAAGAGCGTTCCGGCCATCTGCAAGAAAAACCGTGTGCTTTAAATTGTTTGTTTCTATTGCTGTGCCCTAAGGGAGCGCTATAATAAAACTTCATCAATCCAACTGAAGCCAATACTCGATTACATTTAAATATTCTTGTAACCAAAATAGTTAGGTAAAGTAGCCGACTTCAAGCGTTTAAACTTTAAAGGCAATTTTGCGCGATTTTCTCGATCTTATGGTTGGCCCTTTAAGCTTATATCTGGACAGCCATGCATTGTTACTTACATCGATTAATCGTGGTACCAATGTATGAAAAGTTCCATTTTCCAGCAGCACACGATTAAAGAAGTCATGCGTCGCAAAACTAGTCACCAGCATGTTTGAATCCATGCCAATAATTTGATTCATCACATGGTTTATGTAGTCGAAGGAATTGTATTCATCATCCGGAATTCTTTTCCCAAAATCGTTTTCGAAAATTTCTAAACACAAATTTGAATTAGCACATTTTTTTTTTAATTTCGATGCGACTACTCACCGTTTAACAACCGGGATCCAGCATTTTTCGGGCAACCACCCATGGCTGGGTATTTAAACTTCGACGCCTCTGACATCAAAATCGTCGGATGCACTGGAAGCACTGGACTTGGGCCACCGATAGTGAACTGAACGCCTCCGGTGCTACCGGTACCATTTAGAGAACCTGCTACCTATAAGGATGAAAAATTCAAACAGTCATACGGTGGACAATAATATACAACTCACGGAATGCTCTATAAATCCTATCAGCAGCTGCTTTGTACTCAAGCTCATGAGGCACTTGTTTAGATCGCGCACTACGCGCATTTTACATCCAGCTCGAACGGCTATATTGCGAGCATGCCGTCGAGGATTTTCGTCCAAAAAGACGGGCATTATCGCCGATCCGGAGTGATAGATAACTTGTTGGAAGAGTCCGGGTTCCACCTTAAAAAAAAATTACTTTAAGTTGTTAAGCTGGCGCATGATGGACCTTCGTCAGATTTAAAATATTTCTCCTAATCTCACATCTGTCCCTTAAGTCTAAGGACAACTTACCATTGGTGACAATGTCAACACATGAGCAATAGCGGCACCACCAACCTGTCCGGCTAAAGTAACTTTTTTCGGATCACCACCAAATTTCGAAATGAAGATCCTCACAAACTGTAAGGCCAAGAATATGTCCATAACGCCTGCATTTCCAGGGATTTCTTCGGTTTTCGTCGAAAGGAAACCAAATGGCCCGAGGCGATATTGGGGCACAACTAAAACGATGTCTTTCTCCAGCAGGTAGTCTGGTGGGGCTTCAGAGTTGCTTCCTTCGTACAAATATTCACCGTGGATGTACACCAAGACGGGATATTTCCCTGTGATCTGAAAGTCAACTTATAACTAATGTGCTCTAAGTTATAGTACACAGTTGTCATACATTTGGAGTGGTGATTGTCATTGTAAGGCAGTCTTCCAAGTCCGTGGCGTCTTGATCTTCATTGCTATCCTCCATTGTATACAGTGTTAACACTGACGGGCAACCAATTCTTTCTGTAGTTGCATCGTAAATATCCTCCCATGGTCCTACCGGGAGAGGACGCTATGCAATTAAAAAAACGGAGATTTTTTGTTGTTGTTAAGTAAAGGGTTTGTAATGACTTGATCATGACATGCCTGATCGAATAAATGTGGAACTCTAATCTTAACTTAGGCCCCAGTTATAGCCATACGTAAAACGAAACCGTAAAATATTCTTTTGCTCTTTTTTTAACAACTTTAACTTGATAATTTAACTCAATCTTTGTCTTAAAATGATGCTTATGAATTATAAAGTTAGTTTATCAAAAAACATTTGCAAGTTATCTTTAAATTTTCTAAGAAAGGAATTTATTCATTTTTCCGCGATCGGGAAAAGTTTTTCGTTCGGAAAGACATATAAGTTCTTATTTTAGAAAATGTAAAGATAATTTGCTAATGTTTATTGACTTTATAATTCATAAGCAACATTTCAAGACCAATATTTAGTTTAACCGTCAAGTTTAAGTGGTAAAAAAAAAAACAAAAGAAACTGTTTACCTATGTAAACTTCATATTAATCCTTACTATAATAAAACTGTAAAACTATAATAACTTTTTTTCCGGCTGTAATCTGTGTGCTAAGAATAGATTCAAAAAGTACTGCACGAATTTGATTTCGGTTTTCACAGTAGCATAGGAAATTGTGCAGATTTGATAATAGGATATGTTTTACCATTATTCGCTGTCCGGAAGTGGAAATCTAAGCTGATATCTATGAAAAGTTGTAATTCTCGGATGCCTTCTAGCTCCTAGCTTCGGAATCACTCATCCAAATGAAATGTGATTTTTTTTAATACAAAGTTCAATAATGTACAAAGGTTTTAAGGTATAAATCATCTTTGTACGTTATCCTGAAGTCGAACAATAAGCAATAAACTATAAATTTAATACAATTGAAAAAATCAAAATGTTCGATTGAAGCTAGATCGTTGGATTTTTCCAGCGTTGAGTGGAGGAAATTTTGTGTGTGTGTGCGGCAAAACCTGTTTCTCTCTCTGTACACTTTCTGCGGTGCGCTTTTTCTTTCTCTTTTTATATGCACCTTTTGGGCTTTTTGTTTTTTTTTTTTTTTCACGTTTTTAAATTGAACTGGAGTATTATGCGAGAAACAGATTAACACAGCGACAGCAACAGCAACAGCGAATTTAGGATTGGCTCTAACATTGATGTCGCTGTCGATGTTGCTGTGCTAATAGTTAGTTCAAAGTAATTAAAATACATTGGTTCTAAAGTTCTGTCAAAGTTGCTGTTGCTGTTGCTGTGTTAATCTGTTTCTCGCATTAATGAATAATGAGTTGAGTAGTAGAGTAAATGAGATGAATGGAGCAGGAGCATGAGCATGGGATTGAGAGAGATAGGTCTGTAATTGAGATTGAGAGGGAGTCACACTCAGTTGTAATTGTGATTTAAAATGCGTTATAGTGAATCTGATTTTATAGTGATTCATGTTTTGCTTTCTGTTTTTTTTTTTAATTTGAACTTGAGAATGTTTGTGTTTGAGTAGTAAGTGAGCGAGTGTGGCGCATATGGGTTATGGGATTGAGAAGGATGGGGTATAAATTGTAACAACTAACAATAACAAGTGGAATGTAAATGAGTTTAAAAGGGAATAATAGAAGTTAGTTAGTTAGGGACATCAACGTTGAAACTAATCCTAAATTCGCTGTTGCTGTTGCTGATAGAGTCGCTGTGTTAACCTGTTTCTCGCATTACTGACAGTTTTTCTTCTCTTTTTTTCGGGTAAGCATCTTTTTGTATAACGCTAATTATTTTGTTTTAAATCTGAGAAGTGGAACTCTGGCGAAGCAAGGCGAGCACGGGTCAGCTAGTCTCAAATATGACTGGAAGTGTGAATGTATATGTGTAATCAGGATTTTACTCAGCCTGCTCAGTCAATTAATTCTGAGCTCATAGAGCGCACTCTGATCATGCTCTGAACGAAAAAAAAAACACAAATTCGAGCTCTGATGTATCTGAGCTAAAAAACAAACACAAATTTTGTGTATAACAGTTCAGGTTGTGCTCTGAACTAAAAAAGAAAAACGCCTAATAAGACAAATACTATGGAAATTAATCGAAGTGCGGCAGGAAATGCAATTGCAATTTATATACAACCCTGCACTTCTTCACTATTTTTTAAAGTTAGCATGAGTTACGATTTGTTTTTATCGATGACGAATAATTAAATTCGAATTCAATATTATCCACTGAGCTATTGTTATGTTTGAATAGGTATGTAATTGCCTTCGATAATGCAGTCAATAAGTTTGTGTATTTGAAACACTCCTTTGAGTTACGTGATAATACAGATGTGTAAATATGAATGAACGATATTACCATTCTTTTCACTAATTCCACTTAAAGAACATTAGAAAAAAAAAACTGCCTACTTTGGAATTGGCATTTAAGTGCAACAATAATTTAATCCTGATACTTGTTCCATGGCTTGTAAGTAGGTACATAACTTACTTTTACTTTGAGTGAGTAGTCCGCTTTACTTCACTTTGCTAATTTATGTGTATAATTAAAAACAAGTTACGGCCCCGTCACAACTCAAAATTATTACATACAAAATAGTTCTTATCGGATCAACAATTGTCAAATTATTCAAATTTGCAGCCAACTCACAACGATCACCATAAATTATTATATATTCACTTAATATGTCACATTAAACACACCTTAAACCGCTTGGCACCTGTCGGAGATTCTGCGTATTTTATATCGACAAACTGATAGACTTCCCGATTTGTCCATGCCGTTTCGATAATCCTACCCTGGATGGAACCCAATTTAGGTAGTTCCACAATTGTATTATCCTCAAATGCAGAGGACACAGAGATCAATGCAAATACATAAAGCGCTTGATATGTCGCCATTTTGCTATATTACAAATAGTTCGACAACAGTCTTAGAACGAGTCGGATCAAAGACTAACTTTAGGTCATTAATATTTGGATTTAAGAAATCTCTTATTCAAAAAGTTTTATATATATAATCGTGCCAAACTATATAAATTTCCCTAATCAAATAATAAAATATGCAAATCGTGGTGCCCATTTTTGTGCTGATTGGGAAGGTGTTATAGGCAGTGTTGCCGAAAGTACTCCCATAGGAGTATTGTACTCCTTTCAGCCTCTCCGTTCTCCCGTACTCCTCCTTTCACATTCGTACTACTATTTTGTTAAAGACCTAAAATATCTTACACTTGCAGGAAAGTGTAATGTAAACCTTAATAAATTTAATTCACTTAAATTTTATTAAATTTTTCTGCACTTTTATCTGCCAAACTGTAGTTAAAAAGGGAGTTTTCTCTTTCTAGTTTACATATTATTGCTCTTGATTTTCGGCGTCGGTACTTATTTTATTGTACCTGAGGTTTTGGTTTGGTGGTTTTGGTTTGGTGGTTCTGTTTTTTTAGTTGGAACTCCTTGAATCTTTATGTAGCTTGAGATATTATTATTCAGATTTCAGATTCCGTGTGTCTAATCGAACAGAAAAACGTCACTTGTTCTTTTTTGTGTTGATATTCGTGCGAATCGAAACTTGCGTCCCGATTGATTTCTAAATCAAACTCCACCAGTTGTCAAACTCAAACGATTTTGTATTGGTAAATCTGAGTAAAAATCTAGATTCGCAATGGTGCTCTGAAATCTGAAAAATATTGTTGTTTTTTTTGTACCAAACGAAATTAAAAAGTGTTCTGAGAGCAAAAAAAAAAGTGCTCTGAGGTCTGAGAGCGCCTAATCGAATACCGCATTAGTGAAATTGGTTTTCTTGGAGAGGCGGTAAAGGCAATATAAATTTAGCAAAATCACCCTCTGCAAGAGCGAACGATAGCCAGCTTTTGTTATTACAATTAATTTTGTTTTTTTTTTTTTTTTTGTTTTTTTAGATGAAGTTAACAAATTTTTTACTGTCTGTACTATTTCTTTCAAAAAACTCCCCTTCTTTGGCTGCGGTACTACCTTATAATAATTCTCTCCGGCAGCACTAGTTATAGGTCAATAGTCTGCCTTCAGGCAGGTCATTCACTTGCAACAACAACAGTTAATAATTGATATAACATTTCATGAGAGGATCTCATATATCAAAATGATTCGAATTCGGAAATGTTAACCCACATCTGGTTAGTTGTTGAGAGTTGATTATTATGCGAACTCAGTTAAAGATCAATGACTTAGTTCTGATCAGTAGGCGTTTGCATGTTGGAGTTATTTCCAAAATTTATGAATTTTTTTTTTACAAACGAGAAAGTCCCTTTGAATGAAGTTTTACTCATGATTTACATTTAACGTTCATCGAGTAGGAGTTTTTGAGGAGGTTTTGCCTTTTTATTACATCTTTCGAAATATAATTGTAGGCAAAAATACTTGCTCGATGGAACCTATTTTAACTCCAATCCAGTTTCTATAGGAAAAATCAGGAGGAAGAATCAGAGGACAACGGACCCGCACCGTCAAAACAGGAGGCACTGTAAAAGAAACATTTTTGGAAAAATGTGTAGGTAGAGTGGCAGTTGCCGGCCCCTTAAGTATTTTTCGACATAAAATATAGCACAGTAACCACAAATATTAACATTTTCAAATATTTCTTGAAATAAATAATTTTTTATTGAATTCTTCATCGGTAAAATAAACTGAATATTAATTGGTTTTTGCAACAAAACATTTACATATTTTGTGTCCTATCTTCGGCCACCCAGTAAATAAAGGGCTTTAATTATTAATATTTTTTTTATTTAAATGTTTTACTATAAGGAAGTTTAAAAAACAATAATTTGTATCAATAAAAATAAATAATAAAAAAGAATTAAATTATGTAGTTTATTTCTTTTTTGAGGGTTAAGCTATAATAAAAAAAAAAAAAAAAAAAAAAAAAACAGAAAATCCTTAAATTTAATTGAGGTAAGATTTTTTTCGTTAAAGCTAATGGGAATTATAATATTCATCTTCTATATAAATAAAAATGAAATGCTGTTCGTTGGTAAGGGCATCACGAGAGAACGGCTGGACCGATTTCGCTAATTCTTTTTTTGTTGTGTTTGTTATTGTCAGGAGAACAAAGTTATGAAAGAAAAAATTAAGAAAATTGCGCGGAAAATTAGAAAATTAAAGTTTGAATGGGGAAATACACTTTGAAAAAAAATTAACGGGATAGAAATCAAGTAGTGACACTTCAAATAAAAAAAAAATATTTTAAATTTTAAAAGCAATTGTTGTTGTCAATTATTTTAATTATTTTCCAACCAAATTGTTGTTGTCAACAATTTTGAAAGTTTTTTTTTTTTTTTTAAATATAGGTATACCCAAAAAGTTTGTTCTAATAAATTATGTTTACTATGTTACATTAAGTAACTTTTTGAAATGAAGTAGATAGGTTCTTTGATTATACAAAGATGATTTTATGGTCGACGATATTTTGCATCGAAATCGCACTGTGACATCGGATAATGAACTGGAGATGTCAGATGAAATGCGCAACAAAGCTTTGATTTGACACATTTAATCGAGAATAGGAGCGAGAAATGAACTTCGAACGAATCGCATTGAGTCAAGCTGTTCGAACAAATGTGCCAATGTTGAATCTTACATAATATATATAAAAATGAATTCCTATTTCCCTTGGTCACGGCATCACGCGTGAACGGCTGGACCGATTTCGCTAAATTTTTTTTATTGTGTTTGTTATTGTCAGGAGAATGTAACCATAGCGCTTTTACAATTCAAAATTTTTTGATGTAACCTTATGGCGTTGGCATAACATTGACAGAATGCGTGCTGCAAATATCGTCAACGAGGATGTAAACAAAATAAATATTGTTTAAAACAGATGCTTCGATCGGAGTTATTATATTGATAAAATACATATAAAATAATTAATTTAGTATTATTTTTAACAAAAACTGAATTTCTTAGTGCACATCGTCGGAAAATCATCAACATGATTGGCGTTGTAGGCGTATGTCGTTTTTCAGCTCAATTAAATTTTCTTTAATAATAATCTTCTTAATTCATACCTACCTATAATTCTTTCGGGATGAAACTCGATGATGATGATATAACTCGATAACCACTGGGTCAATTTTTATGATTCTTTTTTTGTTTTGTTCGTATTGTTGTATTTCAGGTTAACGCAAACTTAAAAGATAGGATTTTTGACCCGCTATATGGCGTTGTAATCGATCTCCGAAACCACTCACCCGATTTCAATGAAATTTTATAGATTTATATTCTTCGTTCCCGCTTGAAGGATAGGATACTTTTGGACTTGATAGGTGGCGCTGTTGCCGATCGCCGAAATAGCGCTACCAAGTTGATTGAAATTTTGTAGATGGATATGGTTGCTTACAGTTTTAAATTTCGGATAGTTTTTGACCTATAGGTGGAACTTTGAAAAACACAATCGGGATAAGAAAACGGATTGTGGCACGTCCCATTCAAAAACAAAATCAAACGCTATTTCTAAAGTTATATGATGAAAATTATTAATGGACGCTGTCCAAATAAAGCAATTTGCGAAATGTGAGCAAGATTTAATACGAAAGGTACGGGCAAAGCCGGGTAGGTACAGTTACATATAAAAGAGACTGACGTCCGTATGTGCATCCATAACTCGGGGACAGATCGTTCGATTTTTATGATTTTTGGTTGGAAGGAAGGGCATAATTCTACCTTTTGTTGTGAAAAAAAACTTTATGGGGATTAGTTGAATTTTTGAATTCTTTAAATGTTCCGGGCCTACCTCAACATAAATTGGATTTGAAAGTCGGCTCAGTTAAAATTTTGTTGCGCAACATCAATGTACCGAAACTTTGTAACGGATCGCATTTGATTCGTGGTGAAGGATCACATATCAAATATCATGCAAGTGATGAATTTGAGGGGAAAATTCAAAGGCAAACACTCTTATTCCACAGATTTCGATTATTCAGAACGATTTACCATTCGTTCGACTTCAATTTCCCGTGCGTCTCGCTTTCACTATGATAAATAATTTATTGCAAGGATAATCGATGGATGTTTGTGCATTTGTAGCATCAGTCTTGATTCCCCATGTTTCTCACATTGTCAATTTAGTGAAAAAGCGGATGGTTGGACGACACGTCAACATCATTGCCGAATTACATAAATTAGTAAGTGCATTGTGCATGCTCGGAATTATTATTTTTATTACATTAACAAATTTGGGCGGAACGAAGTTTGCCGGGTCAGCTAGTTTAATATATAAATATTACTTTTTTAGTACACTGTAACAATGTAATTTAACAAATGTTTATAATTGAAAAAAAAATGTTATCACAGTTTAGACAAATCAAATCCTCCAGCTCGGCATCTGCAAAAGACATGGTTGAAAGATTTGTACATTGGAGATGAAACCAATTTTCGTAGTTATCACAGCCTATATTCTTAAATCCTTCTTGTTCCACGTCCGTAATGACATTTTGGGACAGCTTCCTTTTTTCAACTTCGGCGGTTTTAATTTTTTTTTTTTTTTTATCTTCTTCGTCTTTTTGGAACATTTTCCAAGCCTGAGAATTGACTTTGGCGGTTTGCGAGCCTTGAAACATCGAACCGAGACCTTCTTTCAGATATTGAAGAAAAGTTTCTCCCCGAATCCTTCCGCTCACCGTCTTGCCAAAAACCCATTCAGGCTTCTTACTTTGGGCTGATTGCACCCAGTAAGGAGATCACTGAAAATGTCATCAGAACAGTTAATTTATTTTTTTTTATTTTGTGCCTTGACTTCGTAAGGATTTTTAATTCCTTTTGTGGCAATGAAATTTCTGGTTTTTGGAGCCGTACTGAATCCCGTTTCATTGGCAATAAATATTCTATAAGAATCCTCAAGTATGTCTAAAGTACTTCTTGGGAAAATTATTCTTTGAGTTTTGCAAATCATTTTCTTATTCCTTCCTCTGTTATTTGAGCGCGGCCTTTAGATACATTTTCAGGGGTTTCTAGGCCTAAATCGGGATGTCGTCACATAAAACCGTAGTACCATTTCTTCCCGGATTTACTGTCCTTGAAAGGAGTTTTGCGGTCTTCTTCTTGAAGAATATCCTGCACCGTTTTCAAGAAGTTTTCACAGGTTTGAGGAAAGCCACATTTCGGTAGATTTATAAGCCAGTTTTAAAGCTTATTTTCTTACGCAGAGAGCACAGCACAGGGCAGGGTTTAAATTTCCGAAGTTTATCTGAGGTTCTTTTGTGAATTCGGTAGGGAAGAGTGGTCCTTGGAATCGTAAACCTTCTTGCCGCTTTCCTGATTGACAGTTTATTTTCACGGATTTCAAATAAAGCTTGTTCTAAATCTGAGGTATAGAATAACGCGGTTTTTCTGTTCCTTAGCATGCTTCTCATTTGCCCGGGTCATATTTAAGTCGCTTAAGACAAGAGTTTGAATATTTTAGGATCAAAAAGTTAATGGGAACCTTATAAACATTTGTTTTAGACCTAAGATAGAAGATGGGGCCGGAGTTAGGATACGTGTGTCCTTTCGAGTTGCCTATATCCGGCCGGGGCTTAGAACAGTAAATTCACGCAAAACCTTCATCAATGCAACACGAGATAAAAGAGTTCATTTCTTGATAGCGACAGAGTAAACGCAACAAGACTTGTGGTTGTGACAGATTCAGACTTTAGAGAGAAGTTTACTTACTTACTTACTTAGGTGGCGCTACAGTCCGGGGTGGACCTGGGCCTCAACCAATACGCCTCTCCAGTTAGCGTGATCTTTGGCTAACTGCCTCCAGTTGCGCACTCCAAGTTGGTTGAGGTCCCCTTCCACTTGCGCGCGCCACCTAAGGCGAGGTCTTCCTCTACTGCGTTGTCCCTCCGGGTTAGAATCGAAGACTCTTCGGGCCGGAGCGTTGGTGTCCATTCGCTCTACATGTCCCAGCCATCTTAGACGACTGATGCGTACTTTTCTGACTAGGTCGATGTCGCTGTACAGCTCGTAGAGTTCGCTGTTAAATCTTCTCCTCCAAAACCCGTCAACGCAAACGGGACCAAAAATCACTCGAAGAATTTTGCGTTCGAAACGACCAAGGAGATCTTCATCCGCCTTTGATAGCGCCCATGCTTCTGCACCATAAAGCAGGACTGGGATGATGAGGGTCTTATACAGAGTTTCCTTAGTATTTCTCGACAAGGCCTTACTTATCAGTTGCCGTCTTAGGCCAAAGAAACAGCGGTTGGCAAGTGTGATTCTTCGTTTGATTTCTGATGTGATGTCGTTATCAGAGTTTATAGCGGAGCCGAGGTAGACAAAGTCCCTAACTACCTCAAAGTTATAGCTGTCTATCGTGACGTTCTGCCCGATTCGTCGATGTCGTGTGTCCCTTCTTGTTGACAGCATATATTTTGTTTTACCCTCATTCACCACTAAACCCATTTTTGCCGCTTCTGCACTAATACTTGCAAACGCACCAGTGACAGCTCGCTGTGTTGTACCAACAATGTCAATGTCGTCAGCGTATGCAAGCAGTTGCACAGACTTATAGAAAATTGTGCCTCTGGTGTTGGCTTGTGAGTTTCGCACAATCTTCTCAAGAATGATGTTGAAGAAGTCACATGACAGCGCATCACCTTGTCTAAATCCTTTTTTGACATCAAAGGTCTCGGTGAGATTGTTTCCGACCTTTACGGAGCAGCGAGCGTTCTCCATCGTCATTCTGCACAATCTGACAAGTTTGGCAGGGATGCCAAAACTAGACATGGCTCTGTATAGCTCGTCTCTATAAACGCTGTCATATGCGGCCTTAAAATCGACAAAAAGATGGTGAGTATCGATCTGGTATTCTTGGGTTTTTTCCAGGATCTGCCGTAGTGTGAATATTTGATCGGTCGTGGACTTACCGGGCCTAAAACCGCACTGATAGGGACCTATCAGATCGTTGACGAATGGTTTCAGGCGTTCACACAATACAGCAGACATGATCTTATACGCAGTGTTCAGGAGACTGATGCCTCTGTAGTTGGCGCAGTTTAGAGGGTCTCCTTTCTTGTGGATCGGGCAAACAATGCTGAGGTTCCATTCATCAGGCATACTTTCCTCTAACCAAATCTTGGAGATGAGTTGGTGTATGCACTCTACCAAGTCATCTCCGGCTGCCTTGAAGAGCTCGGCAGGTTAGCCGTCTGGACCAGCAGCCTTGTTGGATTTAAGCTTAGATATTGCTATCCTCACTTCATTTTGGTCAGGTGGACGGAAATCTTGGCTGTCATCGTCCAGGTTGAATAGATCGTTCTGCCTAACAGCGGAATTTGTGTCGTCTTCGCCGTTTAGCAGTCTGCAGAAATGGTTTTTCCATGTCCTCAGCACCGACTGTGACTCTACTACAAGGTTTCCTTGCTCGTCTCTACAGGTCTCCGTTCGGGTCTTGTTGCCATGACACGTTCTTTTTACCTTTTGGTAAAACTTCCGAACATTGTTCCTGGAGTAACACCTCTCTATATCCTCGATCGCGCGCTTCTCATGCTCCCTCTTTTTTCTCCGGAGAAGCCGATGTTCTTCCCTCCTTTTTTGCTCGTAGAGCTGACGAGCTGCTCTCGTCCTTCTATGCAGCGACGCTTCGTAGGCACTTTGTTTTGCTGCATGTGCTTGCCGGCACTCTTCGTCAAACCAGGGGTTTCGGGGGGGTGGACTGGTGAAACCGAGCACATCAGTTGCGGCGTTTTTGATGGCTTCTTGGCATCGGCGCCACTGGTCTTCGGCACTTGATGCTGGCAGCATAGGACTTCTCGAGAGGTTGAGGGATACGCGATCGGCATAGGTTCTGGCGGTTTGTTGCGTTTGTAGTCGTCCAACGTTAAATCTCCTCACAGTATTTTCTGGTTGTTGTGGCGTCTTGGATATCCGCATCCGTACCTTGGCTACAACAAGGTAGTGGTCCGAGTCTATGTTGGCCGCTCGGAAAGTTCGGACATCTAGAATACTGGAAGAGTGCCTTGCGTCGATCGCAACGTGATCAATTTGGTTGACGGTTTGATGATCAGGTGACCGCCATGTTCCTTTGTGTATATTGAGGTGAGGAAACCGTGAGCTAGCTATGGTAACATTACGTCCCGCAGCAAAATCAATCAGCCTAAGTCCGTTTCCAGACGTGGTGTCGTGTAGGCTGTGTTTTCCGATTGTGCTACCAAAGATGTCCTCCTTTCCTATTTTGGCGTTAAAATCACCCAAGACGATTTTAACGTCATGCTTAGGACATTGCTCATATGTTTTGTCGAGGAGCTCGTAGAAACACTCTTTGGTAGCATCGTCTTTATCTTCTGTGGGGGCGTGAGCGCATATCAGGCTGATGTTGGCGAATTTAGCCTTGATGCGGATAGTTGTAAGGCGTTCACTAACGTGTCGAAAGCTCAAGACTTCTTGCCTAAGTCTGCCGCTTACAACAAATCCGCATCCAAATAGACGCTGCTTTTGTTCTCTTTAGCAGTCACCGTAGTAAATGTCACAGTTTTTCATCCTCCTTTTGCCCGGCCCATCCCACCGCACTTCCTGGATGGCGGTGATACCTGCTTTGTAGCAGTCTAGGGCCTCCGCTAGTTGTTCGGCTGCACGCGGTCTGTTCAGAGTTCGAACATTCCACGTGCAGATCCGAACGTCATTGTCCTTTTTTCGTTTTGCAGGGTCGTCAACAGTGAATCCGTCCTTATCCGAGGCTTTTGGTTGCTTCGCAGCAATTCTTTTTTTTCCGTGGTAGGGTCGTTAACCCCACGCACAACCCCCAACCTGGAGGACCAGGCCCTTTCTGTAACCCCTTGGGCAAAAGGAGCCGGAATATTCCGGAGTCAGTAACCCGCTGGGGGGATGTGAGAGCTGCCGTTGACCCATTAAGGGCTCTTCCGCCACCATCTCTATTTCAACACCCTGACTAGTGCTGAAAAATCCTCAATGACCTCAGCTCCAAATACGTCAAAGTAGCTCATTGAGGTATCTGCCATGTTGACTGTTGACGCCACCGTTGATTCAACCATGTGAATTCATCCGCCGTACGTCCTCTTTCTGAGGGGCTCATGTAAGACCTCTGAGACTCGATCAGGCAGTCATTCCGACAGAGCATTATAGTGTTGCTATTTTCTTCGTGTTCAACACTCGCGCTTATAAGTTTAGCAAGTCATGCCCGGAAGGACAAGACCAGTACCCGGTGGCTACCACGCGGAGGTAAAATAAGCACAATTGATGTGTATGAACAGTTACAACGACTGGGCATCGCCAAGTTGACGCCAATCAGTGCCTACCCTATTCATACAGCACCCAACCACCAGAGAGAAGTTTAAGAGAACAATATAAGACAAAAAACTCGGAAAAGAAACTATATACGGATTCACTAGTTACAACGACTTTTCTGAGAGGTGGCCGGACACTGGAGGCGGCCGCAATTAGGCGACTCTACCCTATAGGCAACGATCAGAGCAAATAATTTATTTTATTAGGTATTTAAAAAAAAAATTAAATTTTCCCTGGCGACTTTTAAAATTTCCTAACTTTCCCTGATATTCCCTGGCCAAATTTTCGTTCCCTTACATTTTCTGACTTTCCAGACCAGTGGCAACCATGATTTTGGCTGATTTATAATGACTAGTCTTGGTGGGTTCCAAACATTCAGCCGGCTAGTCAAGCAAGATTTCGATTTTGCCAGTATTTTTGCAATCAAGGCAATGATTCTAATTCTAAAATTAAATTTCATGCTTAAAAGCGTGGGTACCAAATTGTCAATGTCCTATACTCATGCTTATTTGGACATTCGAACGAATAGCCAATTCTAACGAATGTCTATATTCGTTCGAATGTCAAAATAAGCATGACAAATTGCCACGACTCAGACTGCCTTCGAAGGGGTTCACCTCATTAGATATATATTCCTGAAACTTTATCTCCGTTTTGCCATTTTTATCCAACATGTCCAACCTGTCTAGGCAAAAGAAACATCAATTAAGTCTTACTACCATCTTATAACACGGGTTGTAAAACAACATAGCCACACTCGCATTAAAAGAATTATTACCTACCTAAAATTCAATTTATTTGTTTATTTTTTTTCCATTTTCAACATTTTAATTTTAAAGTTTTGGTGATACCTACGTCATTGTGTATTGAAGGTGAAATCAGGTTAGGCTTTACAATGACTTCAGTCATTTAATATTGCGAAGAAACTTTGTTACCGACATTAGCTATTTGTTAGGGAAACAGCGATTTTTGTTTCCAACTATTTTTCAGTTGATGACTTGAGTCATTGGCCGCATTCCTCTGCCCGTTAGGTGAATAGCGGCCATGTCAAAATCCATAAAAAATAGACAATGCAAATCTTTTTATATGGAGTTTGACATGCCGCTATTCATTCGATTTTGCATAAAATCGGGGACAAAAAAGTGACTCATATCGATGGACAGGGATGAACGTTTTGCGAAAATGTGTTTACCTTTGTTTTGTTCTTGTTGGACAATCCGTAGGTATATAGATGCAACTGTAAATGGATGCATATTTTGACTTTAACTACGTTTTATTGAGTTAGGATATGCTTTATGCACCAGTGATTTCAAATAATTTATCTCTTTTGAAAACTCGGAGTAATAGATGCAAACACAAATGTCCTTATATCCCCGAAATAAGAAATTTTTGAGGAAAAAGAATTTCACTACAAACAACTACAAACGATTTCGAATGCAACTGGCTAGTTTTTATTTCAAATAGCCAAAAGAACGGGCTGAAATTTTGTTCTAATGGTTCTAACTTTCTAACGGTTAAACTACAAACGAAAAAAACAACTACAAAGGAATGTCTATCGAGATGCAATTAGCGTTTTCCATTCTAAAAAAAATGCGGGCTAACTGCGAAGTAAATTCTATGATAGAGTTTTCGAACTTTAGCAACGTAGGTTTCTATTCATATTGATTCATACTTGACATTTCTTTGATGATTTCGTTGAAAAAGGCTGAGATGGCTGGGGCTGGGACTCGTGAAGAGTATAGACAGCAACGAGTCTTTGGTTGAGGCTGTGGTCCACACACCACACCGCACTGTCAGCGCCACAAAAAGTAAAATGTAAAAATGTCTCGGCTCTTGCTGAAAGCTAATTCAATATAACCTATATTCCAAAATGCAACTTCAGGTCGAATACAAAAGACAGAGCTGGTTATTATAATAAGAATTCCAAACGCATATAATTTGTATATTGTTTTGTACGTTTTTATTTTTTTAAATAATATTAATGTTATGTTTGTAATGTTTATAACGTACAATCACTTGGTTATACAAACAAAAGAGATATAAGTTTAAAACAATGTATGTATTAATATAAAAACATGTATGTTTACTGACATTTAAAATATAAAATATTATATTGCTTCTTCAGTGTTCTTCAGTTTATTAATTAAAATATATTTATTAAATAAAACATATATTTAGGTATTGCCTTTCTTGATTGTTTGCTCTAGGAATCGTAATTGCAAAAATTAAAGCGAAACATTTTTACAAATTAAGGTTCTTCGGAAGACCTAAAGGGTTGTACGCTCGGATTAAATTTGTAATCGGCCATTTTTTCTAAGAGCGTAACGTCATTAAGAAAAGCATTTCAACGGATTTCCTATTACAGCCTTTAGTAATAACTTTCTTAACAACAAACAAAGAACACAACGTACAAAAATCTGCAATACTAAATCATTTCTATAAATATAATTGTATTTATTAAGCATTTAAATGAAGTAACGATTGCGCGCTCTACAAAAAATATTTGCATCTCATTTTTTCTAGAAAAAATAGTTCTTAACCAAAAACGAAATATTTAAATATATTAAACTAATGGACTACGGTAAAAAACGAACATAGTATTTATTAATAATAAGGCATTTTGAATTAGATTTTGAATATTTAAAAATATCTACATGCAGGTATGAAAATAACGAACGACATAACTCCTAGCCCATAAAAAAGTCATTTTTATAACAATTTAATAAAAATTGTTTTCATTTGCTTTGTCCGTATAAAAATATCAATAACAAATAAGTTTCCGTATGAAATTTCAATTTTTTTTTTTTTAAGTCAATTATTTTATTATGTATCCTTTCTTTTTATTTATTTTTATTTTTTTGTGAATGTTTAATGATGTGAGATTTATGCTATAACATATATTTTTGTATTAAAAGCTATTTTATCTTATTGTTTAGGGATTTTTTTTTTAAATGTTAATTTGTTTCAGTTTTTCGCCCTTCGCTCAATCGGTTTCACTTCGAGTAGTTGTGGATAGTTTTCAACGATGTTTAGTAGGATGGTGTCGATGTAATGCTTGAGACGCGTATTTTCATCTTCCTTTTCTTGGAAGGCTTGTTGAAGCTGAAAAGATAATTAAATAAAGAATGTACCGTGAGTTATATTTTTAATTAAGATAAACATGCATTATTTTGACTTAAATTGGATTAAAAGTTAGGTAGAATGAAGGAACAAAATACTTAAGCTGGACAATGGTTAAAGGGGATTTTCTTTCTTTAATAAGCATACTTTTTGGGTCTCTCTGTTGGCAAACAGAGGCAAGGTGTTCTAAAGGAATAGGATTCAATTTTGCTTATCATTGGAACCAATATTGAAACAAATCGCTTATTTAATTTTCCAACATTTTTAAACTACCTACTCATGTACTTAAACTTTGGCTGTTTGCTGTGAATATCAAGTGTTTTTTTTTTACATGTATCAACAGATACAAAAAATTGGGAGAAGCCTGGTAGATGAATTCAAGCAGACGGGCTATTCCAAGCTACGATTACACATGTAACGAAACGTGCCAATTTTTAAGACATACATACTGACGTCGTAAGGTACGTGTAAAGAAACGCGGGTTTTGGATGTTTAAGTTAACCCTCCCACCCACTCTAAACCATCAGGGGCATCCTTATATGGCTAGAGCGGAGATTCAACCATTGGATCCTGAGCCAACTTAGAGTACATTTTAAAATTCGAGTTGAGGACATGTGCTTAATGTCACCAATTCATCGAATCATATATCGCTCCATTCGGGGGAGGAAGCTTTACAATATTGCATACCTCACGTTTTCTGGTATTGTTTATGCGATCTCTACTAGTATCTTCTCCATAAATACAATAGAGGAATTTCATTTAGTCAACTTCTATCCGAAATCTTCTTCCTTTATTGATTATCATAAATCCTCTCTCTCATCAGATAATTCTGTCACTAGAACCAGCTCTCATCCTTAGATTCTTAAAGGAAACTGGAGTGGAGAGAGTGCTCTAAGACGGATTTCCTCCGCCAAGGAGAAAGAAGAGTACAGGAACCTCTAAAATGATTCCGATTATACTGTGAGGGGAACTCTTACGAGGGAATATACCTCTCTGAGGCGTAAGCAGGGGGACCGACAAATTTACGTCAGGCAAACTCAGCTATGCTACCTTCTATAAAAAGGGGATTCCAAATCCTGAAACACAACAAACATTTCAATCTGACATTTCAGTGGTTCTTGACAATAGCTTTTAAGGTATTTTATGTTACAGTGGCGAAGTGGCTTAATGGTTAGTGTGTTGGATTACTAAGCGAGGGGTCCGAGGTTCGAATCCCGCAAAAACCCAAATTCCAACTTAGGGTTTTTTTTTCACTGCGCCACATCTCGCGAACGTCTGACAAACATCCGAGAGTATAACTGTCTTGAAAGAGCTTCTAAATTAGTCGTTTGGAATCGGCATTAAATTGTAGATCCCTTCCATTCGTTCCAAAAATGAAAAATCTCACACAAAACGAATGGTTGTGACAAGCTAGGTCTAGGGTCCCTCCGGACCTGTTGCGCCAACTATTTATTTATTTTTTTTATTTTATGTTACAGAACAGGCAACTTAAATTATATCTTCTTCCATAAATGATTATAAAGAACCTCATAATAAAAATAAATAGTTGGCGCAACAGGTCCGGAGGGACCCTAGGCCTAGCTTCTCGCAGCCATTCGTTTTGTGTGAGTTAAAGTTATAAAGAACCTCATATTGACTTGTTATTTAGACGGAATATTCTATAATATATATTACAAATGACATGCAGAAGCTGATAGATCTTCTGAGTTCCCATAGTATTGCATTGATTGAGCCTGTACACCATAATACTTTTACGATTTAAAAGCATTAAAAAGGAAAAAAAAAGTAAATAACAGATTTGTTAAAAAAGACAAGCCTACAAAACACCACCAATGGTTTTCAGTGCAATATACTGTGAAATGAAAGAACCCAAACCAATGTTAAATTGAAATAAGCAAATAAATGATTAATGCCGAATGTATAAATGTAACAAGCTCTGTTAAATGAGATGAAAATTCGTTAAAGGGAGGCAGAAGTACGTAAGGATAGAAATGATTACACCACCCAATTATTACCTGGCTCAATGATGCCAATGTGGCTGAATCCACAGAGTCCTGGAAAATAAACAATATAACGTGTTGTATAAGCCATTGTTTTGAATGTGTTTGTGTGTGTATATATGGTGAGGTTTATTAAAGGGAGCGTATTGAAATGTGAATTAAAAATTTAATTAAATAAAAAAAAAATCGATTCTCTTTTTTATTGCACTAATCAAGAAAGACGACTACCGCCCACTGCCATTTTTTGCACGACAAATATAAAATGTGAAGCATGCCTTCTAACAATTTTCGTGGTAACTGTTACCATGAAACGACATATCGTACCTGCACCTGAGACATCTCCTCCAGTTCTTGGGCCAAACTGTTCAGAGTGCCATTGAGTAAATGCCTTCCTTCTTCCACGCCACGGGTCAAAACGGCCGCTTGTAGCTCCTCATTTTGTTCTTCGAGAGCTTGGGTGAAAAAATTAAAAATAAATTAGTTTAATTAAATTCGTTGCAATTAGAAATTTATGAACTAACTTTTATTTTGTTGTCTTAACTCGTCTAACTCCTGATGGAGTTCTTCCAGTCTTAATGCCTCCGGCGATGTACTTGGCATTGCGGGCCCAGTTTCTGATCGCAGTCGCTCTAGTTCACGACTCAGCTCCACCATTAAATCTTCGGATGCTTTCTTTTCCTGCTCAAATGTACGTTCATGCAATTTGGCATCGCTAAGATCCTGCTGCAGTACCGCTATACTGTCACGAGCAAGCTCCAGCTTCTCTTCGGTATTGTGTAGATCACTTGCTTGTTTGTCACATAGTACTCGTAATCTTTGTGCTTCCTCTCGCAAGGCGTTCGCCTCGATCTCAATGGTTCTTATCTTAATTTGGCAATTCTCATTTTGTAAAGCGGCTTCACGCTCGACACGAGCGAGAAGTTCACGATGGCGTTTTTGTTCCTCGGCGAGACGTTCTTCGGCACGCAGTTCAGACTATAAATAGAAATTAAATTTTTATTTTTTTTTTTTTTTTTTGTTAATACATAATTTGCTAATGGGGTGTACAAAATATAAAAATACCACCGTCATACACCGTACTCGTTGAGGGAAAATATGTTGAATGACCATATGAACCGTAACAGAGAAACGATCATTTATATTTGATTATGACAGTCAGACGGACAATACTAATATTACTTCAATCGGAGGCGTATACGTATTTTTTTTTTAAATTTCGAAAATTATCACCGAAATAGACGACATTTTGGTTTTCAGAATCAAATCTATTTATTTACGTGAGTACTTGACGCGGGAAAATTAAAAAGCAAGTTGAAACCTGTTCAAGAAATTTCGCAAAATTCTAGAAGTCTTTATACTGCACACGCATTTTGCTTAAGACGGGACAGAGAGATCCTTTTGTCCGCAGCCAATGCTTATAAGGGCGTAAGAATGAGATCAGAAATCCCATTCCTAGAGTCTCATGGATGTTCTACCCTTATGGGATATAAGGGATAGATAGGTAAAACGGAAATAAACACAAGTTCCGTCTTCCAAAATTTCTGCAATCATTTTAAAACGTTTCTATTTCAGATTTAAAATATGTCAAATGAGAGTTGTACATGGTGTCAGTAGATTAGATTAGATTGTGAGGCGGGAGAGCTTTCAATGAGCTCTGGCACTGCGGCTTCTTAGAGGAGCCTATTGTGCCTTCCCTGATAAATTCCTAGAGCCATATTCTCACCCCAGAGGCCGTCAGGAAGACCAGGATCTTCTCTGGGTGTACATTAGCAAGAGATGCTAAATCAATGATTTCATCACCAAGGACTTTTTTCCTGAGACGACAAAGGGCCGGACATTCTGTGATTATTTGAAGAGAGGATTCGTCACTCTCGAGACAAAGTCTACAGATGGGATCCGGTGAGACGCCAATGCGGTGGAGATGTTTTTTCACTCGACCGTGGCCACTGATTATTCCTGTTAGTATTCTCAGGTTGTTTTTGTCCAGATTAATCAAGAAGAGTGATTTTCTGGAGGAGAATTTGGGGAAAAATGTTCTGGTGCAATTCTGCCCAGCTGTGTTTTGCCAGATCTCGTTAGACTCTATACGAGATTGGTTCTTGATGTAGTTCCTGAAATGGCTTTTGCTGACTCCGCAGAAGGGTTCAGGTCCGATGAGTGGAGTGGTTGCTCCGACTTTAGCCAGTGAGTCAGCCGATTCGTTACCCTCAAATCCTCTATGGGCTGGAATCCAGTGGAGGATGACTAGGTTTTTCTTAGAAAGTTCATAGATGTTTGAGAATGTTTGGATTTGATGACAGATGAGTCGAGAGCTTTAAGAGCTGCTTGGCTATCTGAAAATATAAATATGGTTTTTCCATGTGTGTTAGAACTAAGATTTATTCTAGCGCAATGGTTGATTGCAAGGACTTCAGCCTGGAATATGGATAAGTTTTTCCCAAGGCTGACTGACAAGTTCACCTGGTTTGACTCACCGTAGATTCCATAGCCAGTCCCTGATTCCATCTTAGAACCGTCTGTGTTTCAGATGATGTCGAGTTGAGATGGATTAGGTTTGTATTTCTCCCATTCTTCCCTAGGGGGGATGATTATGGAGAAGTTTTTATGGAAGACATATTCCGGTAGCATGTCATCAAGAGGCATGCTGAATGAGCTTGAAGGCGCAATGGTGTCGAGTAAGGACAGATGACCTCCTTGATAGGTATAGGGATCAAAGTTGTTCGAATGGAACAGGCGGTGAGCACCCAGTCTGGCTTCCATTTGAATATAAGTTTGAAGAGGTGTTAGACCAAGGATGACATTAAGTGCCATAGTCGCTGTGGAGCGTAAGCAGCCCGTTATACAGTTTCCAGCTATACGTTGGACTCGTTCTAGCTTTTTGACTGTGGTGACTTCGTTAGTCTTCGTCCACCAGACCACGGCGGCATAGGTAACCGCTGGTCTTACGACGAGCGAATAGAGCCAGTATAGCATCCGAGGCCTAAGACCCCAGTTTTTACCGCAGAAACGACGACAGATCCATAGAGATCTGGTGGCTCTGTTTACGGTACGTTCAATCTGCTGGTTCCATGATAGTTTACTGTCAAGGATAATTCCCAGATATTTGGCTTCTCGAGAGAATTCAATGGTTTCGCCAAACAAGGTAGGGCGAATCAGGAGATCAAGTTTCCTCCGTCTAGTAAAGGGGACTATAGTTGTCTTCTTTGGATTAACAGAAAGACCTTCTTTATTACACCATCTCTGAACAACAGATAAAGCGTATCGCAGTATTTCTGAGACCGTGCTTTCGAATTTACCACTGACGACGATTGCAACGTCGTCGGCATATCCTACGGCATAGATCCCTTGATTTGTCAGGGACTGAAGTAAATCGTCAATGACAAGGGACCATAAGAAGGGCGAGAGGACACCCCCCTGAGGACACCCTCTGGTTGTGAGTGCCAATGTCAGTAAATTAAACCAACAATTCATCAATCAGTTCTACGAAATAAATAAATAATTGTTCGTTTATTACTTCCAGAGGCCACTTTGTTTCATAGGAAAGCCAAATTTCTTAAGCCATCGCTATAAAAATATCACGTATATCCTGTGAGATGATTTAACTGCTGAGATGTGAGAGTCTGTTCAAAAACTATATGAAAATGGATTTGGCTCATTTGCAATTGACTGCATAGAAAGCTTTAGTTATAAGAAAAGAGTACGTGAGCCTAAAAATCGTCAAACTTTAAAGTGAATAGCCTAAATTAGGATAATTCCCAAATGACAATTTTAAGGGGGCCATTGAAAATTTCGAGTATCCAAATCGGAGTTAAATAGCCAGTGCTGGTAACGCTGCTACTTTTTTGTAGCAGCTGATGGAACTCTATAAAAATTATATTCCGCTGCCTTTTCGCAGACGTTTCGCTGTCCATTTGAAAACCACCGGAAAATTTCGTTCCGGAACAGCTGCGTAGTAGGATTAAGACTGGTAAAATTGAGTTAAAAATTCCCTACACAGAATGCTTATCGGTTACTTGAACCCATTTTGGTGACATTCAATTTGTCGCCGCCATATCGACATAGAAACGTATCACTACATAGTATAAAACAAAGTCGCTTTCTCTGTCGCTATGTCCCTATGTCCCTATGTATGCTTTAATCTTTAAAACTACACAACGGATTTTGATGCGGTTTTTTTTAATTGATAGAGTGATTGAAGAGGAAGGTTTATATTTATAAAAAAAACACATAATTCTGTTGCAACAAGGAAAAACCGCTAAAGTCGAGCTTAGACGAAACTGATAAATAAAAATACATATGTATATATTTTTATCTTATACCTATCAAAATATATATTTTTTTTATTTAGCTGTTTACCTTCAAAATTGGAGCAAAGCCGACTTTAATTAATAGATAATTCAGAACCATTTGTGATTCTATACATTTTAGCAAAACTTTCATATTCTCTTCTGAAAAATGATCAAATTCGATTTTATCGAAAATTGTGGTACGTTTTTTAAGTATTACATCCTTATAAAAGGTGGCTCGGTTTTCGACCACAAGCGAAACTGGTACGTTGATTGGCGTGGGGAAAACTAAAAGTGACAGCTCATTATATAAATAATTGCATCAAATGCAACTAACTTGTAAAAATAATTCAACACTCTTATGCACAGGGTGTGGAAAAAGATGTATAAGTATTTTAAGTACAATGTTTAAAAATGAAATATTTTAAAACATAAGAGCATTTATAAATAAAAGAAGATCCATGTGTCGAAAACATATAAACTTCGTTCTACTGAGACAATATAAACAAAAATGCCAACCAATTGCAATAAAACATTTCGAGGAAAAAATGAACACATTACCCAAAATAATAACAGGCATACTCGTGTTCACCAGCCAGAAAATGAACAACTTGTTTTCATATAATAAATAGGTACATACAAGACAATAATAAACAAAACAAATTCTTAATTAAAATAAATAAAAGTAGAACTCACCTCTCGGTATTGCTCCTCGAGCATATGGTACCGAGCCTGTAGTACAGCATATTCTGTTTTTGTACGCGTTGTTCTGTCCTCAGCGATGTTCTGTGTATCCGCCAAGTCCGTCACTTGTCGTTGCAACAATTCCAACTGCAATTAAAAAAAGAAACCAGTTAATAAAAAAAAACAAATACAGATTCGATACACCGAAATTGAAATAACATAATCAACTGACTAACACAAGAACACTTTAATTGACGTATGTCATCGAGAAGATCATCAACATCCATTGAACGTTTCAGATACATTTGCAGCGAGGCGAAATAAAATACCCAAAACTATTACTCATAGGTTAATAGGTGCCGAGTGACATGCAGCAGATGGTGATTCGCGAAATGTTTTTTTTTACGACGTTACATGGTGTTGTTATGTAAAGAAAAGCGTTATAATAGCTTCATGCGCCACCCTCGCATCGACTGATCGTCGTCACAATTTTCTGTTTGTTGTTGCTCCACTACATACACCGAGGAATATAATTCATATTCTAATCAACAAAGTGAATCACATTTTTCTTTCATTCGGTATCCACCAAACACAGAGTACAGTGCGAGTATGAATAAAGCACCCGACAGCAGCAGAATGTTTATTCGACGAGACTGTTGTGTGCGATAATTTTAAGGTCAGTTGAACTTTTTCGGTTGTAGATATAAAATTCGACGTTAACTGTTGTGGTTTATTATTGTCTCAATTTAACGGTCAAATCAATTATTCGCACAGCAATGACGTAAATAACTCTTCTTTGTCCGCTGCTCTCCAATGGTCTACTGAGGAGCGGACCAGAAAATTCTGTCTTTCTGTGATGACGGCCGGCAGAATGTTCTATTTCCGCACTCACGAAAATTCCATGAGCGATTTATGGTTGCGCGGCGGCATAATGTTCTCCGTAGAAATTTCCTAACGAAAAACGCTGTGGATTGTGTATACGCACGCTTCTCCAAAACGAAGCTACCGCGCGTATCCCTTCTCAAGACGGCCGATGCGTCTGTTCTAGTTGTTGCTTTAAGTGCTTAATTCACCCATCGGATGCACTCTTTTTTTTCTCACTCAATGGGCTTTGTAGTTTGTATACTGTCGAGAATGTGCACGACCGTTCGTTATGGGGAAATATTAAATTTAGAAAAAAAAGTAGCAGCTATACACATTCAAGCTGTTTTTGGCAACTGCCGGACACTAATAACAAGATTTGGGTGCCAACTAAAAAGAGATACGACAAGCGGTATACACATCTTAGAACTAATTTTTCAAGGGAAATAAACTTGGTGACGGGTGAGCTATGCTAAATGTACGTACATAATATGTACTTGCTTGAGTTGTTTGTCATTTGTTGTTTTTTTTTTTTTTTTTTTTTTTTTTATATTCCATAGAACTTTGGGCTTCTCCCATGTAATAACTCGGCACCGGCGGAAACACAAGTTCCCTTTAATGGGAATCGACACCCGTATCCTCTTTGTAAGGAAAGTTTATGGCATTACATACAAAATATATAATAATTTAGTTAATTTTTTTGATTGCAAATTTAAAGCGTCTAATAAGCTTTAGTTGGTAACAATATTGTTAAAAAGAGTGCATATTCTCTGCAATGCTTAGCACGTTGCATGTTTGAGGAAGAGTTTTGCTTTTTGGAAAAATACAAATATAACAGTTCGATGCGAGTATAACAGTAACCACCTGAGATACAATGAAGATAGTCTTTGCAACAGACAGATGAAAGTTTTCTATTTCTAATACCACATTTTTTCTATACGAAACTGCACTGTATTCCCGAATTCATCCTAAAAATAAATACTGAAAGAATATAATAAGTTCCTCTTAAAAACCACAGTCAAAAACTTACCGACTTGAAGATATTACCAAAAATGAATCACAAGGCGTAAAACTTTCGGAACGAGTGTATGCATACACATTTCAATGCAAGTACAGTGGAAGTCCATTATAACAAATACGCCATATGGGTAACTTGCAGGACAAAAATTGACTCTGAGATTCTATAGAGAAAAATCTAGACTCCCCTTTACTAAGTCTGAGAATCACTGGCAGTCTTCTTTTCTTCTTTTTTTTTGCCCAGACTGATCCATGTGATAAGTGTTGCAGTTGCCGCAAATCAAGATAATAGATCCTAACATTTTTATGTGTCAACGATTTTCAGTAATCCCAAATAGTTTGTTGGATTTAATCGAGATCCTAATTATTTGTTTTTCAATGTTTTCATTCGATATCTAGAAAAGTCGTTGCAAAATGGTTTCATTTCGAAGAAGGGGCGACGACAAAATCAAACGGAAAATCTTCGGCGTTCAGAAACTTAAGTTACAACAAATCTTACTGAGCTAGAAAGTCGAACTCGATATGTTCAAAGCGTTAAGAGAACAAAAATAGAATAAGAAAGCACAATAAACAAGCAAATATTAATTCACAATTTGGTTTTTAAATAAATTTCGACCCTTTCACGATTTAAAACGAAATTTAATTTAAAAAGAAATGTTCAAACTGGGTTATATAGAAATTAAAATTCCTCAGATTCTTTCGTATTGGAAGTGACTATAATCTGGTGGGACATAATTTAATTGAAGCTCCGAAGATATCAAAAACTACTCATGTGATAAATCCACATCAATAAGAACTTAATATTTTTTTAATTTAATTTTTAGAAATATCCTGCAAAACCCAAATTCCAACTTAGGGTCTTTTCCACTGCGCCACCTCTCGCGAACGTCTGACAAACATCCGAGAGTATAACTATCTTGAAAGAGCTTCTCGATTAGCCGTTTGGAATCGGCATAAAATTGTAGATCCCTTCCATTCGTTCCGAAAATGAAAAAATCACACAAAACGAATGGTTGTGAGAAGCTAGGCCTAGTGTCCCTCCGGACCTGTTGCGCCAACTATTTATTTATTTATAGAAATATTTCTGGCCCAAGCTACTTTACAGATGACCTACTTCATTTTCTTCTTCTTTATTATATGTATAATTCTTTCGGGGTGAAACTCGATGATGTTATAACTCAATAACCCCTGGGACGATTTTCGTGATTCTTTTTTGGTTTTGTGCGTATTGCTGTATATCAGGTTTAGGAAGAGAGAAAATTCCGGAAAACCGCTGTCTGGCGTTGATTTGGCATCCAATAATCCAGATTTACTATCGGATGGGTGCCTTCTTGCCAGTAAATGAGGACGTACACCAATATTCGCAAGTGTACTTCATTTTGTCGGGGGATGATCGAGTCGATAGGCGGTACAGAGAGGGCAAACAGGAGTGACAAAAAACGTCACTCGACAATTGCAACCATTATAAATGCAATCAACGCTTTCATTACAATGTTTAAAACGGCGATAGAGAAAATGAACTTAGAAGATCGCAGATTTGTCTTCAAACCTGATAATAGAACCGCATTTTGGAAAAAAAAATTAATGGATGTGAAACGGGTAGTGTCACTTCTAACACAAGAAAAATTATTTAAAATTTTTAATTTTTTAATTCGGATGTTCCGGACCGCTTCACAATTTGAAGTTAAAAGTTGGCTCAATTATAATTTTGTTGAGAAACCTCAATGCACCTAAACTTTGTATCAGATCGCGTTTGACATGATTGTGAAGAATCTCAAATCAAATGTCATGCAAGGTCGATTTTGAGTGGAAAATGAAAAGGCAAACATTCTCATATCGCGGACTCCGCTTATTCAGAACGATTTGGCATTCACCCGTCTATGACAAATAATAAGTCGCAAGGATAATCACTGGAAATTTGTAGCATCAATCTTGAATTCCCATGTTTTTCACATGGTCAATTGTATGTGGCGTGCTACCCTGTGGGCAAAGCACTTTAGTACAAAAGCGGAAGGTTGGCGGTTTTTATGAAATAATATCGACATTGTTATACTTCAGTTATTTCTATTGTATTTAATATAACTTTTGAATAAAGAATTTGAATTGACGGATTTACATAAAGAAGCATGAAAATATTATATTATTTATTATTTATTATTTATTATATTATTATTATTATATTATTTTTATTACATTAACGAATTTGGCCGGAACGGAGTTCGCCGGATCAGCTAGTTTATAAATAAATGTTTATTAAGCTTCATTACACGTTTTATGAGGATATTTCATCCCTTAACCAGACCAATCGACTAATCCAATGCATTCAGTAAAGCAATAGTCTCAGCCTGGTTTACGGAAGTTATTTGTTTAGCATTTTTTATGGGACGGTGACAAAGTTGTATCGCGTTATCCAGAAACAAGTAGGTGACTTAGATCGATTTAATACTATGACTGGACACACTCATTTCTCTGCAAGATTTCTAAATAGAACGTTTTATGCTGCATTTACACCATCACGCATTCCTAACACGGACGATTAAAGGGATGTTCAATACTAAAAAGCCGTGTTACTGAAAGGTACAGCATCACCTAACACGCAGAAATACACGAGAATGAGACGTACTTTGGTCGGCCATCTTGTTTACGTGGTATGAATTATGGGAAAGTTCATCATGTTGATATTTTTATAGCGATGGCTTTCCTATAAACTAAATGGCCCCGGAAACTGATAAACGGACACTTATTTATTTATTTCGTAGACTTGATTGATACATTTTTGGTTTAATTTACTGACACCATTTACAACCCTCATTTGAAATGTTTTAAATCAGAAAAAGAAACGTTTTCGAGTGATTGCAGAAATGTTGGTCGCCGAAACGAGTGTTTATTTCTGTCTTACATATCTATAAATTTGGGTAGAACATCCATGAGACCTTAGGCGTCTGATTTGTGATACCATTCTTACGCCTTTATTAGCATTGACTGCGGACAAATGGATCTCTCTGTCCTGTCTCGTGCGAAAATACACGTGCGATTATTTATATGAGCTGTTTTTAATGGACGTTCAGTGTGTTGATATAGTCCCGGTGAAAAGTAGCTGTTTTGATGAAATTTCAGCAAAAATTTATAGTTTGCATGTTTTTTGTTGGATTCCTTAAATTCCCACGATTTTGATACTTTTCCCTTTATCTCAAGGAAGTCTTTTCGGACAATGGAATTCCCCCAAAAAATATAACAACACTGCAGTCAGCAAATACTTCATGCACCAGTGTAACTCGCCATTACATTTTGAAATTTCCAAAATCGTTTCAGTCAAAAAAAAGTATTCATAAGAACAAAAATAAAATAAAAAATAGATATGACACAGTCATTTAAAATTTCACTGTCTTATACCGATAAGGGTCCGATAAGGTTGTCTTACTGATTACAGACTATGATTAATTAAAAAAAAAAAACACATTACCCGACCAACGTCGCCAAAAATAAAGATTGAATTTGGCTACCTACATATTGAATTTCACAAATAAACTAGTCAAATGTTTTGGGTAAAGTAGGTAATTTCATAGAAAACAAAAAGATTACAACTTAAAATCCATCACAAAAAATATTTATCACACTGGTTAATTGTACTTTGCGCGAAGAAAAGCAAATATATTACCAAATCATTTAAATAGTAAGTATCCGGTGATTTACTTATTTGTTAGAAGTTTGTGATAAATTCTTCGATAACAGACTTTACCAACAAAATTATTTTATTAGCATGAGAAATGCATTACAGCATACATTTAGGTACAATTATAGAAAACATTGTTATCAGTGGAAAAATAACATCCGGTGAATGGAATGGGTACACAGAGTAAGATGTGACTGCATAATGACCTTACAGCTTTATATCGTTGTATGAGATAAGACCTAGAGTTTATTGTAATGAAAATTGCATGCGGAATAATATTTTTTTACAAAGTACATGTGTGTTGCAAAAAAACAAAATAAATAAATATTATGAGGTCATTATGAGTGCACCTAAATTAATTTATTATTACCTCTATTATTTAGCCGGCCCTAAGTTGATAAATTTGAACATTTACATTTATTTAAAAACGAATAATATAATATAAGGCCAAGGTGGGTTGCTGCGCCCACATTGTTAAATGGGAATTGAAAAGCCCCATTCTCCAATTGCGAATACATTTCGCAAAGTTCGGACAACGCGAATTAATGTTCAAAATATTTGCAACTTTAGCTTTTTTGTATGAGATTCGCCACGCCTCTTTGGGACACTGTCGGGCCAAAAACGCTTGCAAAATTGAGCACAATAGAGAAAAAGATTTTTACAATATTTAAACAAATAAATGCATTCAATGAAGAAGTGTTTATATTGTCACTTTTCAAATTTATGTATGGACATCTCAATTCAGAATATCAATGGGAGCAATGTTAGCAAGTAAAAAATTTCCATGGTATATATGAATCGTGTGGGAAAAATAGAAATTGAAAAATTCGTGGGAAATTTCAATCACAGGTCCTCAGACATATACATATAAAGATACTTCGTTGTGTTAGATATGAGTATGAAGATAACAATAAATATAAATAAATAAATATAGTACATAGATCGAACAGAATTAAGGCCATATGATCTTATCGGCTGTTTTTGTCGCAATGGCTTAGTGGTTAGTGTGTTGGACTACTAAGCGAGAATGGTTGTGAGAAGCTAGACCTAGGGTCCCTACGAACCTGTAGCGTCAACTATTTATTTTTATTTTATTAAGGCGTGACGCATGAAAATCACATACCTAGTTAACAATATGCGGATGAAAAAATATCCTAGGGAAGAAATATTCCCAATGACAGCATATTGTCTTTGAGGCCCCTCACAACCCGTTTTTTTTTCCGTAAAGTTTATGATTCAGGGCTCATAACAGATTCTTTTTACTGTCTTCTTGCTATCTCAGTTTAAAATAAGGTGCGATGGAAATATTATATAACACATGGCGATAACGAATGATCAAATGAGTAAAGAGAACAGGTTGGTATAAAGTGCGCATAAATATTAGGTCTGTTCCCTTACTTTCTGGTTCACTTTTGGCAATATGTCACATTTCTCTCATTGCGAGAGAATATGCTCACTGAAATTAAATATAACCAAAAAGAAAAGGAACGCGTTGAACCACAAATTTGAAAAATGTGAATTTTTTTCTAGGCGGGAATATTCGTTTTCAGTAGAAAAAAGCACAAATTTATATTTAAGACCAGGATTTGAATTGCTTTTATTGCAGAAATTAAAAAGTACAATTCTTTTGTTTCTTACATCTATTTTAATGCGATACCAGTTATAAATATAAATGAAATTAAATAAAAAGTCAGTTACAAATTAGAATTTGAACGATTTATCAACCATCTGTCAGCAATAACCAACTAGCCCAGAGAAATTTGTTGGGCTAATATTTGCAGGTTTTTTATGGAGGGGAAATGTTTTGCTCTCTCTTTTTGGCTCTCCTCTGCCCAACTTTTGCGTAAAGGAACAAAGTTTGACTAAATTTGGCGAATGTGTTCGAATGCATTATCGTTAGGGAACAGACCTATTGTCTATGGCTGCTTTTGTCACAACGGTTCTCAGTTTGTCAACTCAAGACCAATACATACACATGTAAGAATCTGCTGCTAAAAGCGTCAAAAGAGAACTAGATTTGTGAAAACGACAACAACATAACATATTAGGTAGCGGGTAGCCAGCACTGCCAACCAATTTTGACGAAAAAAAGCCTAACTTGAAAAAAAAATGCCTTTTTCAATAAAATAATGCCTAAAATACAACAATAAATCAAAAATTAAACACATATATAAAAAAATTAACAAAAACAATTTTTATTTCCAAAAAAAACTTAAATTAGGTATGTATAAATTACAGAAGAAATAGGAACAAAATTCATGATCATGACTTTTTTTGCCAAGATTTTTTAATAATGTTTAAAAAAATAAAAAGTCAGTATACTTTGAATCAAAAAAATATATATATTTGAAATAAAAAAAAGATGCCTTTTTGGAAAAAAAAACCTTAAAGCCTTAGCTAATGAAATAATGCCTAAAAGGCATGAAAAAGCCTAGGTTGGCAGCGCTGCGGGTAGCGTACATTTACATACCCGAATCCCGATTCCCGAGCCAAGCCAAGCAGCAAGCACTAAAACTATGTCAAACTCAACCCGATTCCCGAGCCAAGCCAAGCAGCCCAGCGCAGCAAGCATTAAAAATATGTCAAACTCAAAAAATTGAGCGAAATTCTCTCAGAGAGCGGAGTTCAGTGTTGCCGCAGATTTTTTTTTAAAGTTTAAAAATTTTTTTCAAAAAGTGTAACAAATGGAAACAAAATGTAGCAAACTGGAAAAAAAATTGTAATAATAAAATCATCGTTTTTCAACTCAAAAAAAAAAAAAAAATCTTTATTGGGAACTCTTTATCAAATTTAAAAAAAAGCTCTTTATTGACATACCTGTCCATTTTGTGTTTAACAAATAAAAAAAAACAAAAAACAAAAAACAAAAAAAGAAACAAAATTACTGACCATCGAAGTAGATTTCAATTTCTATTTCACAAACTTTATTTACCATGAGATGTAGAACATCGGCGAGACAGAAAAATATTGTTGTCTTTTCTCGTTCCCTCGCATTCCCATTCCCATTCCCACTCGCAGTTTAACGTTTTGCACAACTTTTGCTCTGTGTAAACAAAACAAATACATTGACAGAAATTGGTAGAAATTTGCTCGAAAGAAAAAAGTGCTGCCAGTTCAACTTTTCAATATTCCTAACGAGAAAAACAAAAAAGGATTTTAATGGGAAAAAATGTAACAAAACGAACACAAAAATAACATTGTAACAAAATTATAAAACACTTTTTTTGAATGTTTAGTTTTATTGTTACGATATTACGATTTTATAAAAGGCAGTGTTAGGGACAGATTTTTGGGTTTACTTACCTTGAAAACATCCGACAGTAATTCTATATATTTGTCAATTAAAGATTTCTTTCGGAAATTAAAGATTCCTTTTGATAATCTTGTAGGTTTTGCTTCTGATAATGCGTCAGTAATGATGGGAAATAAAAGAGGCGTGAAAACTCTACTTCGAAGTCACCAGCCTAATTTGTACGTTATGGGTTGTGTATGTCACTCTTTAAATCTTTGCTCATCTGCTGCGTCCAAACACTTACCTCCGAAATTGGAGGCCTTAGCAAGAAATGTGTACATGTTTTTTGCACATAGCCCAAAACGACAAACAGAATTGAAGGAATTTCAGGAATATTTTGCTGTAAAGATCCATAAGATTCTGAAATTAGCATCTACGAGATGGCTCTCGCTAGAAGCAGTTGTAAAAAGAATTATAGAACAATGGGTACCAATTCAACATTTTTTCATTTCCTATGAGCTGGACGCAAATGCAGATCTAGCTCACAGTATCAGCTCAGAATGGACTGACGAAAATAAAGCTTATTTTTGCTTTCTTGCTTATGTTTTAAATATAACGAATAAAATAAATATAGAGTTTCAAGCTGAAACTCCAAGAATACATGTGTTACTCCCAGCATTTTTTAAGACAATTATTCAAAATTTTGTACAACCAGAATACATCACGGATGCACTTTTGAATAAAATAAATTTTAATAATGACAAAATATATTTGAATTTTCAAGACATTTATCTGGGAGCAAAAGCGCAAGTTATTCTAAATAAGATGACAATTACTGAAGAAACAGTACAAACTATAAAAAAAAATTGTCGAAATTATTACAAAGAGCTGTGTAAGCAAATATTGTTTCGGGTCAAGTTCGACGATGAAACACTAGTAGCATTGCAAGGAATTAACCCAAAAAACTTGACTTCCAGCCTTGTACCGTTAATGACATTATTTCCAAACCTTATAAATAATGTTGATTTAGAAACATTGGATGATGAATGGAGAACTCTTCTGAATATGGACAATGTTTCTAAAAACTTAGAGCTAGAAGATTTTTGGACTAGTGTTTTTAAGATAAAGAATGGGTTGGGTGAAAACATGTTTCCAAATCTACGAGATTTTGTTGGGTCCATTCTTTCTTTTCCACATAGTAGTGCAGCTGCTGAAAGAATGTTTCGGATTTGAATCTTATAAAAGATAAAAAAAGAAATTCACTTTTAAATACAACGGTTAACTCCATTTTTATGTCAAAAGAGTTATTGGGTGGCAATGATGCTGAGAAATGGGAACCTTCAAGAAAAATGGTATTGAAGTATTTAAAATTTGAGTCAGAATAATGTAGATAAATTCCAGTTTTTTTTTTTAACTTATTTTTTAATGACCTGAAGACTGTTTGTTGAATTTTTATTTTAACTCAAGAAAGTACATAATATTTATTAAAATATTTTTTTTGTTTATTTTTTTATAGAAATATTTTTTAGTATAGCTACCATCTACCTTACTTGTACCTTAAGACTGTATGTTTTACACTACAAAGATATATTAACTGTTTTTTTTTTTTGTTTTTTTTTTTGATTTTTAATTCTTTAATCCGCAATCTGATAAATGTGTTTATTAATTTTTTTTATCTTAATGTTTTTATTTTATAAAATAAGGTATGTACCTAATGCAAGGAAGTATTAAATAAATAAATGGATTCTGATTTTTTTTTATGTTATAAATACGTCCTGTGAAATTGATTTATATAATAAATAAATAATAAAAATAAATAGTTGGCGCAACAGGTCCGGAGGGACCCTAGACCTAGCTTCTCACAACCATTCGTTTTGTGTGAGTTTTCATTTTTGGAACGAATGGAAGGGATCTACAATTTCATGCCGACTCCAAACGGCTAATTGAGAAGCTCTTTCGTTGTTACTCTCGGATGTTTGTCAGACGTTCGCGAGAGGTGGCACAGTGAAAAAAACTCTAAGTTGGAATTTGGGTTTTTGCGGGATTCGAACCTCGACCCCTAGCGTAGTAGTCCAACACACTAACCACTAGGCCACTGCGCCTTGCTTGATTTATATAATACTCTTTTCAAATAAGGGAATGTAACCGCATAAGAACTTTTCCTTCTTTCTATGAATGAATAAAAAATATTTTATATTACACTAAAGAAGTTTTTAATTATTGCTTGTCACTAATATACATACAACATCCATCCACACATAATATTATTTTGGTTTCAAAAAAATATGTGTACTCCCCTCGTACTCCCCAAAAATAAGTTCCTGTGCTCCCCATCGAAATACTAAAACGGCAGCCCTACAGGCTTGATAGGAGTTGCAAGGCAGATACACGTACAGCAAAGGAAATGATTTGTTCGAATTTTTAGACGTAAGATTTTATTCGTAGCGATTTAAAGCATTTGCTAAGTTCTTTTGTTTTGCGAACATTTTTTACTTTAAGCACATGATTATTTGTATTATGAATGACCCAATATGTACTTAAAATCTAGATATTTAGTACATATAGTACGATCAAGGTGCAGCAATTAAATCGATTAAAAAAAAAACACACACACACACACACACATTTGTTATTAATGGAGATACCATGCAAAAATTAAATTCTTCTCGCTGTTGACATTTCGAACCGACCTTTAGTATTCCTTAAACACTTGTATCGATCAAACTTGGCGTGATATCCTAGCATATATATAGAGACTTGAAATGTTATGCACATGGTATAAATAGAAACCAGAATGTGACACCTATATGTAAGTATGGGAAATGCAAATATGGAACAACATTTGGGGTAAGTCCAGAAGAAGAAAAAAAATCAATGAGGGTCCTTTCGTAAACAACTTTCATTATACAGTGCGAGCTCAATAGCTCTTTGCATTCGGTAGGAAGGATTAATCGAAAGTTGGGTTTGCATTCTGCGAGTCACGGACAACTAAATATTCGATGACCTTGTTCAATAAGAATGAAAGGAGGTTTTTGATAAATTGGATAATTGAGCTTCAAATGCGTAAGTTTGGGTACTCAGTCGGCCAGTCCTGCTTTGAATGGGCAAAATGCAAACCATAGTGGACATTCAGTTGGGCACTCTGTGAAATTCTCCTTATTCTTTGCTCAACAGGAAGTTTCACCAAAATTCATCGAAAAAAAAGCTGGCAGCAGAGCCCAAAATGCTGCTATAAACGAAAGCTCTGGACTCGATGGTTTACTAGCGGAAGTTTTGAAAATGTTTGTCCAAATCTGCCGTGCACTTTAGATGAACATCTCCACCGCATTGGCGTCTTACGGGATCCTATCTGCAGACTCTCTCTTGAGAGTGACTCCTCTCTTCACATAATCACAGTTCACAGAGTGTCTGGCTCTATATCGTATCAAAAAAAAAAAAACAACATCATTGTAAATGCTCAGCAATAGCTTTTTTTTTTTTTTTTATAATTTAAACGCGCTAAAGAGGTTATGACTACTCTTATAGTGTTTTTACACAGGGCGGGCACCTAAGGATAGCTTATTTCTAATTCCAAAAGAAGGGATGACGCCGGACCTAAGGATAGGCTTGCTACGCCATATAGTTCTACCAATTACTTGAGATGAGTGCACTTGGGCCACAATAAGGCTTTATTGGCCTGGATATATGTTTTTTCTTTTGACGGACTCCACAATGTATCCGAATTTTATATTTTAAAGGGTACCAACTGTGTCAATTATTCAGCGTATTTTTAAAAATCGTGTAAGCTGGGTAAAAATATTGCGAAGAATTTCACTGATATTATCTACCAGAGACAATACTGAGACCCCCAACTCACAATTCTCTTGCCGCTGGCCCCCTCAGTTTTTTTTCAAATTCGCCATTTTGTTTTCCCATCGGTGTTATGTCAATTTAGAATCCGTGTGACATGTAAAAACACACACAAAATATAAAATCAATGCTGCCAACCGATACCAACCATGGGGGAATGTGAAAGAATTCGGGAATACGACATTTTAATATAAATGAATGCTATTGGTTGATTATTATAAATTTTCAAAAGTCGATTGTTTGGTTAATAATACTATCTAAATGAGTTGTTTTATATTCCAGAAACATATTAGGAGAAACATTGTTGTGTATTTTCCGCTTTTGAATATCATTAACTTCGATTTCATGAGTAAATTTTTCTTAAATAACTGAAGAGAAATTGCTCAAAATGTTCTTATTTTCCTACAACCATTCTGGAGTAATCATTTTTCATAAGTATTTTCAGCAAAAGTGCACTTATTCCTAAAATAAAATACTATTGACACGTAACGAATAATTTCAAATGTAACCGACCAAATTCTACGAACGCTGGCACCAACTTTGCCGACACCGGAAGTCACCGGAAGTTGTTGATATTTTTTGAGGGTGTGTTGGTGTGTTGAAGTTTCGTGACATTGTTCAATACGAATTTCTATGTATCAATACTAGCGCACTAAATTGTGTACACTCCGTACAAGAATTGCTTGTAGGCAAGGTAACGGGAAATCGACCGAAGTTGGGGGTCTCAGTATTGTCTCTGTTATCTACAACTACAAGAACTATCAGTCGCCCGAAATTGAGCAATATTCAAGAGAAAAATCTTAGTTCCCCTTTGTATAGGTAGCAGTGATGCAAATCGACTTTTCTCAATTGTACCAAAAACTGAAAGGAAATAGTACTGAAACGTACAAAATAGTACACAATTTTTTAAATGCCATAAATTTATGTTAATGTATTCAAAAAAGTCTTATTTTATTGAATCTATAACTGCCATATTATTCACTCCGAGCGTAAATTGTATTTAAGGTAATTTTACATCCAAATCCGAATTTTTTGAAACCGATGGTTTAAATTTACATTTTTAATATTCATTCAAAAACAAGCATAAAACTCGCTGAATGCAGTTGCATTTAAACGCGGAGTTTAAACCGATTTACGATAGATTTCACACCTACGTTATGTTAAATTTCACATAAAGTTACATTTATTTTTTATTGCTTGTCTTGTCAATCGCTTTGATTTGCTGTGTGCTGAGTTTAATTTTTTTTTGTATTATCATGAATTTAGCCTCCAATACGCTTCTTTTTTAGCCAATATTTCTGAAAATAAACGACATCGTTATCACTGACTCAAGCCCGCTAAAGATTCGAAAAACCTACTTTACTTTGCTATGCTGATATCGAAGCTTAAAAAAACACGAATATTGGCGAAGACGAGGACGACGTTAATTCACCATCTGCTGTTCCATCAGCTCTTCGATAAATTCATCTTCTAACTACGAAGCCATCAAAATTGCATCCACTTTACAAGTTAGATCTATTTTTTTAGCTTCTTGATACATTTTAGATACTATTTCACTTTTACTTATTTTTAGAACGAAGAAATGTCACTATTATGAGATTTAGTTTGAACCCGAGTTAAAATACTTAAACTGGTCTCCGCAATGCAGTTTAAACTCAATCAGATTAAACGCTGACGTGTTTAAAAAAAATATTAGTCTATGTTCGGGTATAACGACTGAATAGTATGGACTTGGGTTAAATATTTGGAGTGAATAATATGGACGTAAGTGAAATAACCTCATTATGTTCAATTTATTTCAAAAATTAAGAAACGTACAAATAGTACTCAAATTGAGAAGTGGTACTTGCGTACTCGGGAAAGTCAAATAGTACAAAAATCAGTTCAATAGTAAGCCTTTTTGCAACAATGATAGGTAGTCACAACAAAATAAATAATGTTGACTGACGCCGACACCCCAAAAAGGTTGTTAAATATTCGATAGCCGATATATATAATAAGTACCTATATATAGCTAATTCTAAAATAGAATCGCCAATAATTTTATTACTATTGAACTTGGACCTTGACTTTGTAAGACAGCTATCTACAGATAAAGTATGTACTTATTTAAAATTGATTGCCTGGCAGTACAATCGAGATAAGTAACAAAATTATTCATCAAAAGTTTGGTTGGCTGTTTTCTTATTTTATTAGGTAGGTAAAGATCTGAGAAGCAATGCTAGACAAAGGAAACGATTCATAACTCGTACACTTCACAAGATTTTTGAGTACGAGGACAAGCGTAGTAGAAGTTTCTGATTTTTGATCTGTTTTTTCTTTTTTGCATATACAGAATAGGTGAAAATAAAAAAACCGGCGTGCGAGTGTCACTCGCGCACCGAAGGTTCCATACATCTTTAGAGTTGGAATTTGCGATGTTTTTTTTTTTTTTTCAGATGATGTAAACTACATGAAACATGAATGTAAGCGCAAAAGTATAGAACGCGCGTCATTAGACCGAGAGTCTCTATATGATTAACTGCTTTTTTCTTTTTTTTAAATATCTTTTAAAATAGTAGGTAACTTTTCGGCAAAAAATTCTTCGGCAGATATATAGCTACGAGCATGATCTATAATATTTTTAATAATAATATTTTATCAATTAAGAAATAAACAGCTTTGGGCGAATGAAAATATTTTTTTTTTTTTGGGTAATATTTGCTAAAAAATAAGTTTTGCGTTGCTGTTATTGCATTTTAAATGGCTATTGCAATTTTAATTTTAAAATGCGGTATTGAGTTTTGAAAATATATATAAACAGAGATCGGCCATTGGGTTTATTTTATTTATTTTCCTATTAGATTTATTCGAATTTTTTGAGAAAAACTAAGTACGGAATCTGATATTATCTTTAGTATTTATTAATTTTGATCAAAATCGTTAGAGCAGTTTTTGTAAAATTTGGCAGACAAAACAGTACCAACAGGTTACCTTGCAATAAAAAAAAACGGCCCCAAAATGTAAGCCCCCAAACTCCAAATACGAAGTTTGAACGAAATAGGCCTCGGCACAGACGGACGGACACACAGCCAGACGCACAGAATTTTGCGACTCACGTATTTGAGTTCCTCTATCGTCGTAATGTCAGAATTGATAAACATCTCGAGTTCAAAATTTTGTACGAATACAATACCTATCTTTTTATTCTATACTATACGTAATCGAGAAAGTTAAAAAGGAGTTCTCTCGAAAGGTCCACATAGAAACATAAGCCTTGGTTTTTATAACCATTCGTTTGTGTGATATTCATAGCTTTGGGGCCAATGGACCTACAATTTTATTCAGCAACCAAACGGATTGAGCAGCTTTTACTCTCAGATGTTTGCCCGATGTTCGCGAAGGATGGCGCTGAGGAAAAACCTTTGGCCCAATCAGCATTTTCCCGCTGGTGGAACCTCAGCTCCCTGACTAAGTGGTCCATCCTACTAACCGATGAGTCTATTTAAATAGCCTGCAACCAATTAGTTTCGGTACATTCCCGTACCACTAATTAGTCGTTACATACCTACAAGAAGTGGTTGATAGGATATTAGCAAACCTGACTCAATTGTACTCAAGAGGGCGATATAAAATGTAAATAATATAAAAAGCTCAAACGTATAGGTATAAGAAAATATGGACACTACCTATACCTCTTACAGTCTCATAAAATCTTTATGGTTATGGTGAAGATATGGCGCCGCACTAATAACATATTTCAGCCTCGTCTATAAATTTACGAAAGATCGCAATTGCAAAATTTGTATAGAAAATATATCTATTTTGAATTACTCAAATTTAAAGTCGAAACTGAAAAATGTTTATTGGCAGGGCTTATAATAAAAATCATACCTGTTCATTGAGATTCTCGCACAACTCTGCGTTGATTCCATTCATTTTGCCCGCACCAATACTGCCGCCAGTCTGCTGCTGTAATCCACTTGGCGGTTGGCCACCAATACTTCCGTTATTGTTGTTCTTCTCCGAGAAATCACACAACAGTTTGTTTTTGAAATTCTTCAGATTCTCCAACTTAAAACCATTCGTATTATTATTATTTGGCTTGCAGTTCAATTTGTTCGTTAAAGCTTCCAGATTAATCAGCTTACTCGTATTACCGCTCTCCGTTGTCGCAGTCGGTGATTCGTTGAACTTATTTTCGATGAAAACTAACGAATTTGGACCCGATGACACAATGTCATCAAAATCATTTGGGTTTAAGCTGAGAAAGGTCTCCTGATCGATTAGAATCGGTTGCTTACTAAAGTCACTTCCACTCCACGTTGGTGTGAAGTTCAGATTTAAATCCTCCAGACTTTCGGTACTACGGTGTTGACTAGAATTTTTATCACTTAACTTATACTGGGGATTGTTGTTATTCAGAACGTTATTTGTATTATTTGGTGAGTTGTTGTTTTGTGGTGAACCGATAAATTCAAATTGGCCAGCCCACATATCATAGGCTAAGTCGATACTCTCGGGCTGGCTCGCCGGTTGGCTATTCATTTTTGATTGAGTTGTTGTTCTTATGATTCCTCTCTTGCTAATTGCACTTAATCTCTATATTATATATGGCAAGATAACGGTTACACAGGGATATTAAACAATTTTAATCTCCTTCATTTCTGTGTCACACTTTGGGCTCGAAGTAGTTTTTTGTGTCACATTCCATGGTTTTGCTGGATCGGTTCCGCTGCGTTTAACTTCATTTGGGATTGTCACTTGCGTTTTGTTGAACGTGAAAGGCTTACATTAGCTAGCTAGATATACGGAAGTTTTATGGTTCGATTAGTTTTGAGAATTTTCTCTTCCTCATCACCACTGTTGTAAGTGGTAATTAAGACAAAAAAAAATATTGGTGTGTTTGGGATTACACATTGTGGAATGTGGAACAACTATACCACATTCTGTTTCGACGCAGAGATACATTTTTCATTTGAGATACTATTTTTTCGTCTAACCAAACCTATTGCATGCAAATGCGCGCCGCCGGCCGGCCGCCGCCTTAACTCTGCACTCCGTAGTGTAAGTAACTAGTGTTACATTGCGTAGAGTTCAGTATGCGGTACCAGACACTAGTACAAGTGAAAGTTGTATCTGGAATCGGTTTGGTGTAAACATTATGGTTCGTATTTAGATGAATTTATTAGCCTTTCCATGAAGCAGATTGTTATTACACACACAACAAGGTTTGTCAGAGAGAAAGAAAACTGAACGATAATTTGAGAGGAGTTATATTTTATGCTGATGGGTAATCGTTGTAAGATATGATTAAGTATGTATGTATATGGCTTTGCGAATTCCCCGTATAGTGCAATTAAAACATAGTCAGGCAAAGAGAAATTGAACAATTTTAACAAAGTGAGACATTGACAAGTAGTTTATGGCTATTTAATGAAGTAGGTGGATGCAGGTTTATTAAAGGCATCATCCTGATAACGCAAAAAAAACGGAATGCCCATCGGAAAAATATCGTGCATTTATATGAAATACTCGTATGTATCGCAAATACTGCAGCGCATATTGTAACTCTATGGTTATCAATTGCAAACGTCAAGTCCAATTAACGGGTGATTTTTTAGCTGGTTTGGTTTTGGCAACACTGGTTTTGACAGCTGACGTGTGTTTAGTACCTTGTGTCACTGTCAAACAGCTTCAGTTTGGTTTGCAATTTAACCATGGATCGTCTTACAAATGAACAACGCTTGCAAATTATTGAATTTTACTATCAAAATTCGTGCTCGGTTCGAAATGTTCATCGCGCGCTGCTTCCATTTTATGATCGGCATTCTCGACCTTCTGAGCAGTCTATTCGGAAGATTGTGACCAAATTTCGCACCAAATTTACTTTGTTGGACATTAAACCACCAACACGTTTACGTACTGTGCGTAGTGAAGAAAATATTGCGGCCGTATCAGCTAGTGTGACAGAAGACCGCGAAATGTCGATTCGGCGCCGTTCCCAGCAGTTAGGCCTTTGTTACAGCACTACGTGGAAAATTTTGCGGAAGGATTTGTGCGTAAAGCCTTTTAAGATACAGCTTGTGCAAGAACTAAAGCCAGCCGACCTACCACAACGCCGAATTTTTGGTGAATGGGCTCTTGGAAAGCTGGCCGAGGATCCGTTTTTTTATCGAAAAATTGTGTTCAGCGATGAGGCTCATTTTTGGTTGAATGGGTACGTAAATAAGCAAAATTGCCGCATTTGGAGTGAAGATCAGCCAGAAGAATTGCAACAGCTACCAATGTATCCCGAAAAAGCCACTGTTTGGTGCGGTTTATGGGCCGGCGGCATTATTGGGCCATATTTCTTCAAAGATGATGCGAATCGCAGCGTTACTGTCAATGGTGAACGCTACCGAGCGATGATAACAAACTTTTTTTGCCCGAAATGGAAGTTCTTGACTTGCATGATATGTGGTTTCAACAAGACGGTGCCACATGCCACACAGCACGCGAAACAATGGCGCAATTGCGAGGCGAGTTTGGTGAACAGTTAATTTCACGTTTCGGGCCGGTCAATTGGCCGCCTAGATCGTGCGATTTGACACCATTAGATTATTTTTTGTGGGGGTATGTCAAGGCTAATGTGTATAGGGACAAGCCCGCTTCGATTGACGCACTGGAAGCCAACATCCATGCATTCATTCGTGAGATACCGGCCGATATGTGTGAAAGAGTATGCCAAAATTGGACTCAGCGGATGGACTACCTGAGACGCAGCCGCGGTCAACATTTGCATGAAATTATCTTTAAACATTAAATTGCAAGGTTCAAACTATCGATTCAAATAAATATTTCATTCATTTTTTCGAATTTTTTGTGCTTTTTTTTAAAAAAAGTTCTAAACCTCTTAAAAAATCACCCGTTATTATACAATTTCTTCAAGAGTAATGTCGAAATAAACACTCCACGTGAAAATTTCACCACAAGAATGTACGCAGTTCGAGTGGATAAAAGGTGTTTAAAGACTGATTTGTCTTCATCCCTTCACAGCTCTTCACGTGAAGTCCAATTTCTATACAAATTTTTTTTTAAGCCGAAATGTGAAAATGAACTTTTTACATGAAAATTTCACTGAGAAGTACGCAGTTCAAGTAAATGAATGATGAATGGTAGGTGGCGATTATTAAATTCCTTTAGAGCTACATATCTCACTTGGCTTTTATTGTACTTCGCTCTAAATTTTCCACATTTTGGGGGTAAAAAATTATTTGTAGGAAAAAAGTGTAGGTACATATATGAACTCATTTTATTTTTACCTAATTATTAAATACATTTTGAAAACACGAGTCTTTCAATTTTAATTAGGTACAATATGCAAGTAGGAAGTTTTTCAGTCTTTCAGCAGTTAAAACATGGCTACTATAATAGAAAAAAAACTTGCTAAAATACTAGCAATACTTTAAATAATTTTTCTGATAGGTACTGACAAAAAGCAGTGGTTTTAAAAATTCAAAACTTAAATATCAGATTTTAGAAATATGTATTGCAAAGAGACGATACAGTCCAGGACGCATATAAGAAACTTGTAAAATCGAAAAAAAAAATATATGTATTTCTTGTACCCGAGTTGCTCTTATATGCGAATGCATATTCGAAGAAATAGACACAAATTTTGTGTATTAAAACTTTGTTTCTTATATGAAAAAAATATATATAGGAAAAATATGCGGAACCGATGTACCAACAGAAAGAGTTTAGAGAAAAAATCATTTCTTAGACCAACTTAAAAACAAACTTACAAGCTAGTTGAGCTGAATTTGCTATGAAAATCAAATCCATAGGTATAACAATGACAAAAAAAAAAAACATTTTTATTAATATTTTGTGAACGAAATGTTGTTTTTTATGTGAATGTTTCTCATAATATTGTTTTTTAATGGCAATGCGCTTTTTGAAGTCACATAGAAAACCTTTAGAAACAAAATCAGATCGGAACATTATGAACTCTACTAATAATTATTTTTAAAAATCCACCATAAATATTTTTATATAATTTTTATAAGAAATTTTCCGCCACTGTAAGCTAAATCTAGCATAGAGAGTAAAAATTATGAAATGTACGAACCACGCAGTGATTTTTGTAGCCCAAAAGCCTTTACCAAAGGGGATATAAAAAGCAATTGCACAATCTCTTTTTGTGGTAAAATTTAATATTTTCTGTTCAAAATGGCGAGTCGCCCATGCGTTATGCTTTTTACTGGATTTTGTTATGTTTGTGTATTACGTAATGTGCGCGCAATAAGTTACCGTAGTATGTATTCAGGCATCTACGTAAGATCTTGACTTCGACAATTAAGAACTTTTATGTGCACTGCCTATTTAGAGCACTTTGCAAAAAAAAAATAAGCTGAATAGGACTTCGACAACTTAGATCTTTGATGTGAGCTGCCTAATTAGAGCACTTTGCAATAAAATAAGCGGGATAGAAAATCACTCACTAACATATTAAAAAAACTTAAAATAGGTATTATTTTTGGACAATTATGACAGCTTTACCCTTCAAATTTGATAAATAGCATTCTACATAATGCGGTAGTAACAAAAAAAGCGCTGCTTTCCCATTCAATGCAAACAAAAATCAAACACTTTTTCACGGAGCTAAAGTTGTTAAATGAAATTTATTGATCCACATTGTCCAAAAAAAACATTTTGGAAATGTTGGCCGGACTTATTATGAAAGGCAGCGGGTAGGTACAGCTATACTCTGTCCAAGAAAAATATTCAGTACAGGCCTTATGGAGGAGCTTTTTTTCTACCAGTGGTGCCTGTAGCTATTCTCACGGCACTCAAACACAAGATTTGCCACTGAAATAAAAACTAAACCACTGGCATTTCAAAGAATTTGTTGTTGTAATTTTCCTGAAATTCGCATACATCCTACCACAACCAGTCTGCCACACAGCCGCGGGCAGAATGAGCACGATCGTCTTGTGTTCGCTTGCTAATATCTTCAACCTAAATAAGCAGTATGTGTGACTGAAAACTGAAGCACATCAGAAGAGTGTTACCACATGTCAATGAAAGCATATCATTAAGGGTTTTTCTTTGAATTTTGTCAAAGAACTTTCGGTTGGTGGTGCTTTTGAGAAAAACATATTATGTGAGGTGTTGCCATTCGGTTTTAATTTGTTTGTATTTCTGAAGGATCCAATAATATTCAGTTTAACCATTTTCTTAAATGTTGTCTTTTAGAAAAAAAGGTTTATCCGTGAGGTTTTTTAATGCATTCATTTCATTAACGTAACAAGTGATCATAAGTGCGTTGTAGTGATATTTCGATAAATTAATAGTGATTACTAGGGCTTTTTTTTGAGGATATTGTATTAAATATTTTAATATACAAAACTAAGTGCATATTCTCAGCCCTATTAGTTAGGGCATATTTCTGCATATTTGGGTATAAATGCATATTTATATATTCAAAAATGTATTTACAGCTGTCCTTTTACTATCTGTTTGATTTTGTATTCTAATTGCCTGTTTGTGTATATATATATTTTTTTGTTGGAAAACAAACTAAAGCGATTAGGCCTACTGGTGATACCCTTAAAAAAAAGCGCCTATTATCTTACTGGAAAAGGAAAAAGATAAACGGAATTTATTTCGTTCAGAAATATATATTTATATTTTGAATTGGAAGATGGTAACCCTAATAGCATTACTCTCTGAGTTATGACGAATTATCATACAAACTACGGCAACCCTGTGAGAGCTTTAAAAGGGAACCGATTTATGTAAGTCATTGCAACCAGACTGAGAGACAAACATCCTATCTTCCCTGTATGTACTGACAATTTTTATTGGACAGAGTATAGTAAAAGATATTACTGACGTAATGCAGATGTACAATAATGTCTATTAACAAAAATATGGTTCACTTAAATGAGTTGCGTTACACAACTAATAGCTGCATTTATTTCGTTTAAGCGCTCAAGCACTTAATTTACTTAGCCTTCGCTGTTACATAATAAAATGCAATAAAACTTATAGTGCTTTTCAATTATATGCTATGTGTTCCCTAGGTGCACATGATAAATAGTTAAATTGTTCCCCTCCCCGCTGATCTCTACACGTGCAGAGTGCAGTGAAGCTAAAATTAGCATGTTAAAATAATTAAAGTAAACATAATCATTATCTTGATGACATAACACATAAACATTTACATTTCTCTGTCAAACTTCAAACCGCTTGAATGTTTGCAATAAATCTAGTCATAAAAATCGTATCCATGAACTAGCATTAGCATATATGCGCAAGTAAGTATGTACACACTAAAAAAAAAGAATTGTACTAAATATTTATCTTTTGTACACTGTTCTCTCAATTAATTTAAATGGGGCGTTGGTAGGTTCAATCAATGACAGTACGCATCAGTAGCATCATGCTTGGCGAAAACTGCGAATTCTTCTCGTCTGATTTCATCGTTTAAATTAACGTGAACGACATTGGACGATGAAAACGATGAGTCTTCGCAATTTACAGAGAACTCTTTATGAAACCTAGAAGTGAAGCGTTCTTTTTTCAAACACATTCGCCGGCAATATTCCAACATGTGTACAATAATAACGGATGGATGATGCATACGACTGAAATAAACAATTTATTCAAAAACACACGCCGTACACTGAGCCTTTCGTAAAATGTAGTATTTAAAGCAACTGCATTTGGTTTTGAAATGTTTATAGGTACCTACTCATTCCTTTATATATTTTATTCAAGATATTTATTAAATAAAGCCCATCCCCAGGCGTCATTCTATAAATGTTGCACAAATAAATATGGGAATTTTAGTATACTTATGTATTCTTTATACATAAAGATCTTGAATTATTGAAAACAAAATAAAACGAAACAAAATATTACGATTTTTGTTTGCAGATGATAAAAGACACAAAATTAGATCACTTGTTCTTTTAAGAAAAACATTGAATAATACCGGTCACTCATCTATTTATATCTGAATTTCATATGCAATATGTGACCCTGAATTTAGAAGTGTACTGAAATATATAAAACAAAGCCATGCATGTGCGCTAGCTTCGAGTGAAGCATTTTTTAGAGTAGGTACTTCTTCTAGATAGGTAAATTCGGAATATATTAATTTCTTATCGTAATTGCGTTTGAAAATTAGTTTAGTTTGCGTTTTTACAAATATTTTGTTTGTAGAATAGATATCAGTTATGTTTCCGTTTAATTTTGGCATCAAAAGACACAAAGAAACAGATCAACTATACCAACAGTGTCATGACATGTCTACCGCTGCTATGCATTTGTTACTAATTTGGAACTTGAACTTGGCGACAACTCCACAAAGGAACCTTTGCATGTCCAAATTGTTCACATTTTCCCAAGAGCTAGAATCGTAACTAAAATAAAAATAACCAAATTTTTAAGCTACCTGACTCTACCTACTTTCCGCGTTTTTGTATTTTGTAAAGTAAAGATAGATTTTCGAATCAGACCACCATTGTCGGGTCTCTTTTCGTCTCTCAAACCTAGGCCTAGCTTCTCACAACCATTCGTTTTTGTATTTTGTAAGGATGTATGATGTATGTACCATGAAAAATGCATTAATTATTGTACTTTATACATACAGTAGAGTCTCAGAAAGATGAACAGATGTAAAACAGGTCCCTTTCATCTTTTCGATTTTTCGATCTTTTCAAGCATCAACATTTCGTTAAAGAAGAACGTATACACATAAAACCATTAAATATATCAAAATTACAATTAATTTTATAAAAAAAAAAAAGACGTAACAAAAAGGAAAAATTAATTATAAAGGGTGTAAACAAATTTATTTATATTTTTTCTCCCGAACGTCTGACACGCATCCGAGAGTATAACTCTCACGAACGGTTTTGGACTCGGCATAAAATTGTAGATCTCATCCACTCGTCCGAAAAATGAAACTCACATACAAAGAATGGTGGTGAGAAGCTAGGCCTAGGGTCCCTGCTGCGCCAACTATTTATTTTATTTTTATTTTAGACTGTAGACTGTCGGAACACTTTATTGGCGGAAAAAATCGTTCATCTTTACGAACTGTGAATTTTTTTGGAAATGTTTCCGAGATTCTACTGTACATGTGAACAGATCCGCATTTTATTATTATTATTATTATTATAATTTTATTAATTGGTAAGTAAATTACAAAATTAATAACTTTTTTTTTTAGCACTAGCTGCCAGGGCTTACGGCCACGGAAGATCCGCATTTTAATCTTTATAAAATGGTTGCAATCGTCACTATGAATCATTTACTTTTTTATTTTATTTATTTTTATTCCATCTCGCAAATGTTGAAAAAATAAATACAAAAATAAATTATTTGTACATTTTAGATTTGTATAATATAGTTATTTTTAGAACGGGGACACAGATACCAAAAATTCGAATTCTATCACTTATATTCACCGTTACCCAGTCTCAACTAATCCTTGTCAATGGTATCTACAAATTTAACTGGATTATTTAGTTTAGACACACTTCAAGCAAATATCACGCTCAGGGTTAAATTCGTTGCAAATGAACACTTGACGCACAATGCAAGAAAGAACAATTAAACAAATTAAGCAATAATCGTAAAAACACACAATTTTAAAGAAAAGTGATCGCATTGTGTCGGATCTTTGCACAAACTACCATTTTTTACTTTAGCTGAGCGACTGTGTTACTATCTACTGCACACTGCGCCTCAAGGAAATTGCAATAAAGAAGGCGCGAAGCACACAATTTCCACCGAAAGCATAACATATGTTTTTTTTTTGTTTCTTGAGCTGAATATAATATACCTAGGTACTATTTATTTTGGAACAAGCCAAAGTGAAAACTCCCTCAGGTCAGCATTACTCCAAGGAGTTTATTGCGATGAGACAGAAAGAAAGGCAACTACTTTTATAACTTCCCGAATTCGTTTCTTTTTAATATGCATAAGCACTGACACTAAGACTGAATCAATAAATCATCGCTAACATATTTGCTTACTGAAAATGCAGGTTAATCGTTTCTGCGTTTAAAGTTTTATGTAAGAAAGCGAAAAATTAACCGATTTAATGTGTTATTAAACTCAAAATGGAGGAGTAACTACACTTATACATAAGGCCCGTTTCCTCACATTCAAATGGAAACTACCAAAACTAAAACCAAACCGAATGCACTATTACCGAGTTTCAATTAATCTCGTTCACCAACGAATCTATACATGTACAGTCGCCACAGTGGGTTATAGAACGTTATCGCAAATACTACCATTCCAATTCGGGCAGTAGGTATGAGCAGCTGAGATTGCAACAAGTGTCATTTTTGCTTTAAGTAATGGGTGTCCGCCATGTGGATATAATATCCCCAAGCAGTTTGGCAACTGCAAAGCCTTATGGTGCACCGGATTCCATTAACAGATGTCGAGAAATTCCACTCAGCCTTGGAGCTGTTTTGCAGACATACAAATCGATGGTTGAAAACAGTTCGTTTTGCAATCTTCATCGCCATGGGAACAGATAGGTAATACCATTTATCCATCTGTATACATTTCCCGTTATTCTATGAATTAACTTTTTATTGTAAAATCACCACTAATGGCTATGACTTGACGGAAATGTCAGATTGTTTCTCTAATTGTCGACATAATGTAATTTGCATGGGGAACATGGAATAGAAGATGCGTACGTAACGTAACTATACATGATGTAATTAAATTTAAGGTCAGTGTTCTGGCTTTGTTTGGGGTTATTGCTCGTATTGGCCCCACGAGAAAATGTCATTTGGCGAAATGGCTTTCAGTTCAAATTGGACGGAAATTCAATGGCAACAAAGACTGTCAGGAATGAAACAATTTCTTATGATTCACCAGCGACTCGAGGTGAAACTCATTAGTTAATTGGGCTTGGACAATGGTATGGCTTCCATAAGAAAATGGGTGACGGGCAAACACATAGGTGCATCGCGTTAAAAGCGGCGAACAAATTGTGAAGGTTTCTCCATGTGAGCTGTTACATTTTGTTTCCTGCCATATAATAACATGAAGTGATTGATTCTTAGGAGAATCAATTGGAATAATCTGATTGTGTGGAAGTGCACTAAGTCGTTGGGGTGGTACTAAGTATAGGGCGGTTCCATGAACATTCTGTTGTTAAATATATCTGTGAACAGTGCACCAAACTTTGTAAATAGAAATTCAGTTTACAATTCTCATTGAAAGGAAAAGGAACGATGACATGATTACTTGGGATTAAGTCACCGATTTTTTCACATTTGATATTCAACCGCCACAATCTTTTCAAAACAATTGGCAACCGATACGAAATAACGGGTGATTTTTTAGCTGGTTTGGTTTTGGCAACACTGGTTTTGACAGCTGACGTGTGTTTAGTACCTTGTGTCACTGTCAAACAGCTTCAGTTTGGTTTGCAATTTAACCATGGATCGTCTTACAAATCAACAACGCTTGCAAATTATTGAATTTTACTATCAAAATTCGTGCTCGGTTCGAAATGTTCATCGCGCGAATTAAAACACTTGTTTCTTACTTTTAAAATTAAACAATATTTATTTGGAACTATGTCCTTTATTATTGAAATACTTTTTACTAATTCTAAAAGGAGCTTAAGGCTACTATGTAGTTACAATAAGACTGTTGATAAATTCATCATACAGTCGTATTTATATACTTTTCTTATCTATCTACAAGGAGACCCAAGCGTACAATCGTCTTGCTTGATAATGAAGAAGAGATAATATTCCAACATTGTATACAAACGATATTATCTCTTTTACATATGTTATCATTGTAGCGTTGTGTGCAAGACTGTACTAGAGACTAAAGATATCATTGAATACAAATAATGTTATCTTTTTTCTCAATATGTTTTGCTATGGATACTTAACTCCCCCCCTTGTTAAACGAAATCGTCCCGATTTTTCGACGCTATTTTTAACATTTCTCTTTCATAAGTTTTGTTATATGCGTCAATCTTTTTTTGTTTTTGACGATCTGTTATACATTGTATAGTTTTTATCATTACGTACGTAAATGCTAGAATAACAATCAGTGTTACAATTGTGTATATAGTTGATAATATCGGTTTTTCTTCAAAAGGAATAATTAGTTTTTTTAAAGTATCTATGTTATCGAATTTGTACATTGTATCTTCTTTAATTATTTGGTCGATGTAAGACTCTGAATTATGATTTCTTAATATAACTTCTTTAATTTGCTTATGCATGTTTTTGTATATTTTATCGTCTAGATTTATAGTATTTTCATAAGTAACTAAGTTTATACCATTAATTGTTTGATTATTTAACTTATGCTTACCGCTTAATAACATAACACCGGATTCAATTTCTAAGTCGTAATCGTATTCTTGTTTAATGTTGCATTTTGAAGTTATATTCTTTAAAAGTGGAATAAGACAATTTTCTTCTTCAAAGTTAATTTCACAAATGTTTTTACTTAGATGATTTTGACAATTTCTTGTTCTTAAATAAGTTTGGTTACATAAGGCAATTGTTTTATCTGTAATGATTTTTCCATGTTTTGAATTTAAAGGTGTTACTTTATACAATTTACATGATTTAATTAGAACTGGATATTTATATATTGTGATGAAGAATTCATCAGTTCTAGCTAATAATATTTTAGAGTACTCAAGTATATTTATTATGGGTACTTGAATTATTTCATGTTGAATAATATTTTTAATGTCATCTAAGTCTAGGCTTTCTGATAAATATTCATTATTTTTTGCTGCATTAATTGTTCTGGTCAATAATAATAATTGTTCGTACACTTGTTCTATTACTAAATGTTCTTTAAGGCTCTGACCTTCGAATTGTTGCAAAATTTGTTCAAATCTAGAATTTATAGTTTTTTGTTTATTATTGTTTTCTATGAGATTATTTATACTCGTTTCTATGTTAACTAAGTCATAATGGTCAGGATTACCAAACACATATTTGAAAGCTGTTCCTAAAAAGTTAATTGATCTAGTATGCCTAGTATGTTCTTGTAATTGGTCTGCTAAATTCTTAATTTTACTTAACCAAATTTTTTCTTCTTGTGTAGGTTGATATTTACTAGTTACGATATTTACGTAAGGTTGAAATATCGAAGTCAGGTTGGTGGCATGTAACAAATAAGTTTGTTCTTTGAATAAATACACGTCATCTGTTTGCGTAAGTATAAACTTCTTGTTTAGTAACTCAGTTATTTGAACGTTTCCTTGCCCTTCTTGACTCTGTACAATTCCTAGTAATGTTAGGAATATTAATATTTTCGTCATCTGAAAAATGATAATTCTTTATGTTATCCTTGTGAATTTTTATTCCTTCTTTAGAGATTACAGTGTCTCCTTTATCTTCTTCTACTATTCTTGTTATGTATCTGGCGTTAGATTTCTTTCTAAGACCTGTGATTCTTACCATTATCTTATCTCCTTTTTTATACTCTCTGTGTCGAGTTCCTTTATTTAGACGTTCGATCACTTTTTTGGATGCTGAGTTTAGTTTATTTATTATAATTTCACTATTGCTATATTTATTTTGATTAAAGAAAATGTCTCTAGGTTTCAAACCGGTAACTGAGTGTATAGAATTATTTAATTCACGCACTGTTCTAAATATTTCTTCGATAAGTCTTGTTTTATTCTGAATTGTGAATATTCTAGACAGTTCAGTTATTGTACCGTTTACACGTTCTACCTGACCGTTCGCTGTCGATCTGTATACTGGAGTTTCTACTTTAGTTATGTTGTATTTCAAACACATTTGGTTCACCATTTCTGTTTTGAATCCCTTCTCGTTATCTGTCATGAGTCGTTCACATTTTGGGAAATAATTAGATAAGACCTCTTCCATAACGTCGTACAGTCTGTTTCGAGTTTCGATTTCCCGAAGGATTGTATATTTAGAATACTTATCTACTGTTACAAGGAAAGTATACTTGTCGTTGAAGTATATGTCCATATGAATGTGTGTTCCCACATGTGTTGGTATTTCTGAATTATTCAGAGGTTCTCTGATAGGTTTTCTTTCATATTTTCCAAATAGACATGCTATGCATTTTCTGTTGAAACTCTTTGCTTGTTTATTTAGATCGGGCCAGTAATATTTCTCTGAGATTTCTTGTATATTGTTACGTAACCCTCGGTGTGCTCTTTCGTGAGTTACCCTTACAAGTTTTAGTTGTTCCTCCAAATTTGTCACGTCTTGAAGTTTTCTTGGTGTGAATATAAATCTTACTAGTGGGAATTCTTTTTTTATGTTTTCACCATATTTGTATATGTTTTCAAATTTCGTATGCAAAGCTACAATCTTTTGGGGTTGTATAACTTCTTTCATCTGTCTTAGTAAAGAGTCTTTGTCCTTAAACTTTATTATGAGTCTTATTTTGTTACTAAAATAGATTTGTGTTTCGATATTATTTGTTATATCTTCAATAAGTTCGAACTGTGCAGTGTATGCATTAAAAGGCTGATTCACAGTTTTTATTATATCATTAGAAGAACTTTCAGCTGAATGTGCTGTTTCTATGGTAGAAGTATTTATGCGTTGACGTGATAATGCGTCAGCTACAAGATTTAGGTTTCCTGGTTTATAAACTAATTTTGCTCCAAAGTCTTCAATGATTCCCTTCCAACGTTTCAGCTTTGTGTTGGGATTTTTTTCTGATACAGAATATATAAGGCTCTGGTGATCGGTATATATGGTTAAGTCTGCTATACCATATATGTAGTTTCTGAGTTTTTGTAAGGACCATATGATCGCTAATAGCTCTTTCTCGTTTGTGCTATAGTTCTCTTCTGTCTTACTCAGTGTTCTTGACAAGAAGTGTATAGGTTGCTTATTCTGACTTAGTACGGCTCCAATAGCTATGTTGGATGCATCAGTAGTAAGCTCGAATGGTTTACTATAATCCGGTTGAAAAAGTTCGACTTGTTCTTTCAAATAATTTTTTAAAATTCTAATCGCTTCTAATGCTGAATCATTCAGATTTAACTTAATATTTTTACTTTGTTTTTTGTTTACTTTACCGTTATCTCCTCGTAAATATAATGTCAGGGGCTTGGCTATGCTTGCGTATCCTTTTATAAACTTACGATAGTAACCTGTAAGACCTAAAAATCCTCTCAAATCCTTTACCGTTTGTGGGACTGGAAAATTTTCTATAGCTGCTATTTTCTCAGGGTTCGTAGTGATTCTACCATGTCTGATTATGTGACCTAAGTATTCTACTTCTTCTTGAAAAAACTTACTTTTCTCATCAGATATTTTTAATGTGGCTTTATTGAGTACGTCGAATACTTGACTTATGTGCTGTATATGTTCTTCCTCAGATGAAGAATATATCAATACGTCATCAATGTAAACGTGTACGAATTTACCTACAAAGTCTCTCAAAATGTCGTCCACGCATCTCTGAAATATGCTTGGTGCATTTTTGAGCCCGAAAGGCATTCGTTTAAAATGATATTTTGCGCCATTTATAGCAAAAGCTGTTTTTTCTTTATCATCTGTTTTGATTTTAATTTGGTGGAAACCTGACTCCAAATCTAATGTTGTAAAGTACTTGGCTTTACCTAAATTTTGAATTGTCATGTTGACATCCGGAATGGGGTATCTGTCTGTTACAGTGTGAGCGTTAAGTTTTTGGAAATCAACAACCATGCGCCGTTTTGGTTTTCCTTTTTCGTCCAAACCTTTTTTAGGTACTGTCCATATGGGACTGTTATAAGGACTATGGCTTTTTTCTATTATATCGTCATGTAAGAGTTTCTGTATTTCTTTGTTTACGAATTCGTTATCTGCTATGGGATATGGATATTGTTTAACATAAACCGGATTATCATTGGTCGTCCTAATGCTTGCTTCTATAGTATCTGTAAAGGGTAACGGTCCTATGCTGTTATTAATCTTCATCAGTCTATCTATGTCTGCTTTATAAATATTATTTTCCCCAATTATGTAATTAATTTTCTGAATAGATTCGACACTGCTTATGGTAGTTAGAGTCATATTACTGAAATTTATTTCCGCGTTTAGAACTTTAAGTCCTTCATATCCTAATATCATATCAAAAGACTGAATATCCTCTAATTCAAAAAATGTTATATTTTTCTTTAATATCCTAACTACTTTCTTTGTATCTACCATAGAATAACCATGCATTGTTTTTATTTTTATAGGTTTAATTTTAATTTTTTTGCTAGAATCGCATTTTCTATTAATGTAATTATGGGTTGCACCAGTATCAATAAGAATTTTATAAATTTTCTTAGAAATAGTACTAGTTAAATTTAAGCAGGGCAACCCGTCTACTAGTTTAAATGATCTATTCTTATGTTATTATTTACCATACATTCCGTTTCATCTGCTTCTGCATATGTACTGCTGACATCGTCTCTGCGTTGTTGTCGGGAGTTATTTACTCTCTGCTGCTTGAAGTTCTGCTGATAAGATCGTTGCGGTCTGTTGTGTGTGTTGAAACTCCCGCTGTGTTCACGTTTCGCTGGTGGATTATATACATCGGGTTTGTATTGATTCCAATTTTGTCGCTGTGCATGTACAATTTGTCTCGAGTTTATCTCCATCGGCTGTGGTCCTTGATTGTGTTGCTGCATATTATCGTATTGCTTCTGGGGTTGATAATTCGTTGTTTGGCTCGAATAATTTGGTCTTCTTTCGTTTCTGCGTTCATGTGGCATATTTTTGTGGTGCTTATCCTGAGTGAGATGTAAATGCCTGTGCACATTATCATGTTCTATTCTGCGAGCAATTGCGAATGCGTGTTCTAGATCATTTATTGTAGCTGAATATAATGATCCTCTTGTAAAGTTGTCACTCATACCATCAATGAATATACGAACTGCGTCGTCGTTAGCATTTTTAATTAGTCTGTCGATTATATTCGGCGGATCACCTGACATAGTGATTTTTGATATTATTAAATTGAGATTTTTATTTATCTCGTCGTGGTATTCAGACAGTGTGCTTCTTTTTTGCGTGATGGCTTTCATCATGTCTTGTAGCACGTATAGAGGTTCTTGATTAGAGTACGTATAATCTAATCTGTTACGTATCGCCTCAAAATTAAAAATTGTGTTATAATTAGTTAACACATTCGCGGCTGCACCCTGTATTTTACTTTTCACTATAGTCAATGCTGCTGCGTACTTACTGTGTGTTTTGAAGTTTTTAATGCTGTCCATTAATCTGGATGCTTCTTCGCGCCACGACCGATAATTTGATTGATCGCCGTTGAAAATAGGTAGGCTTTTAAATGCGTCTAACTGTATTTCACTACCATCTGTATATGTGGTTCTTATTTCCTCTAGCACAGGTATGTTTGGTACTATGCCTAATCCAGATTTTACTTCATTTAGTTTTGTTTCTAAATTAGTGTTTATTTGATTTTGGTTAGTTATTATTGCTGCTAACCTTGCATTCTCTGTGCGTGTGTGCTCTAGGGTTTGTGTTACTGTGTTGCTCCTGGTTTCTAAAGCTTCTAATCTTGCCATTAATACTGCGAGTTGTTCCATTTTGAACTCGTGTCTGTTGTCGTCGAATTTGTGTGTTTTTTTTCTCCACATATACACTTTCACTGAATTGCTTTGCTGCTTCGTACGAAGAAGCTATATTTGTACCTGCTATGCTAGGTAATTCTTGTAACCGGTAACGCGAGTGTTCTGTTTATACTAGATTTCACTACTTGTTCCCGAGGTCCGCTCGATTGAAGTTAAAAAGTATATTTAACCTCCTGGCAGGATCGCCAATTAAAACACTTGTTTCTTACTTTTAAAATTAAACAATATTTATTTGGAACTATGTCCTTTATTATTGAAATACTTTTTACTAATTCTAAAAGGAGCTTAAGGCTACTATGTAGTTACAATAAGACTGTTGATAAATTCATCATACAGTCGTATTTATATACTTTTCTTATCTATCTACAAGGAGACCCAAGCGTACAATCGTCTTGCTTGATAATGAAGAAGAGATAATATTCCAACATTGTATACAAACGATATTATCTCTTTTACATATGTTATCATTGTAGCGTTGTGTGCAAGACTGTAATAGAGACTAAAGATATCATTGAATACAAATAATGTTATCTTTTTTCTCAATATGTTTTGCTATGGATACTTAACTCGCGCTGCTTCCATTTTATGATCGGCATTCTCGACCTTCTGAGCAGTCTATTCGGAAGATTGTGACCAAATTTCGCACCAAATTTACTTTGTTGGACATTAAACCACCAACACATTTACGTACTGTGCGTAGTGAAGAAAATATTGCGGCCGTATCAGCTAGTGTGACAGAAGACCGCGAAATGTCGATTCGGCGCCGTTCCCAGCAGTTAGGCCTTTGTTACAGCACTACGTGGAAAATTTTGCGGAAGGATTTGTGCGTAAAGCCTTTTAAGATACAGCTTGTGCAAGAACTAAAGCCAGCCGACCTACCACAACGCCGAATTTTTGGTGAATGGGCTCTTGGAAAGCTGGCCGAGGATCCGCTTTTTTATCGAAAAATTGTGTTCAGCGATGAGGCTCATTTTTGGTTGAATGGGTACGTAAATAAGCAAAATTGCCGCATTTGGAGTGAAGATCAGCCAGAAGCATTGCAACAGCTACCAATGCATCCCGAAAAGCCACTGTTTGGTGCGGTTTATGGGCCGGCGGCATTATTGGGCCATATTTCTTCAAAGATGATGCGAATCGCAGCGTTACTGTCAATGGTGAACGCTACCGAGCGATGATAACAAACTTTTTTTTGCCCGAAATGGAAGTTCTTGACTTGCATGATATGTGGTTTCAACAAGACGGTGCCACATGCCACACAGCACGCGAAACAATGGCGCAATTGCGAGGCGAGTTTGGTGAACAGTTAATTTCACGTTTCGGGCCGGTCAATTGGCCGCCTAGATCGTGCGGTTTGACACCATTAGATTATTTTTTGTGGGGGTATGTCAAGGCTAATGTGTATAGGGACAAGCCCGCTTCGATTGACGCACTGGAAGCCAACATCCATGCATTCATTCGTGAGATACCGGCCGATATGTGTGAAAGAGTATGCCAAAATTGGACTCAGCGGATGGACTACCTGAGACGCAGCCGCGGTCAACATTTGCATAAAATTATCTTTAAACATTAAATTGCAAGGTTCAAACTATCGATTCAAATAAATATTTCATTCATTTTTTCGAATTTTTTGTGTTTTTTTTTTTTTTTTAAAGTTCTAAACCTCTTAAAAAATCACCCTTTACAATTTGGGCGAACCAACACAATGAGAAAATCTCATTAAAGCAGCTTGTATCGGCGATCTTAAAGTCAGTATACCCTTATCTAGTAAGATAGGTAGTAGATTTTAATTTTTAAAAAACCGATGCCAATATTCTCTTCGATAACCGTGACCTGAGCGCCTTCAAATTAAACAAAACCGACCATCACTGTTGACAAAACCCAAGTTGGTTGAACTTTTACAACTGTTTAAAAAAAAAAAAAATACACTTATTTAAAATCAGTTTAATTTCAGTTCAAAACTACCAAGTAATAATGTTAATATAGCTCCTACACAGTTAGTATATCAAAAATAACCTAGTCAACTTGTTTAACGAAACTCGATTAAAAATAACTAATTTAGCAATATTCCCCTTCAAATTTTCTAGGTCGTAAAACCCAAACTAAAACTTTAATCTAAAACTTGGTTGATAACAACTGATAGTATGTTTTTTTAATAGAATGCGTGTTATATTTTTTATCGCGGTAGTTGTATACAATAAATACTGTTGTTGTTTTTTTCCATAGACTTAATTAATTTTAATCCATTCTATTTTAGCCGAGAACAAATCGCACTCGGTAAGGGTACCCAATTTGAAAAAAAAAAAAAAAAAAAAAGACTGCTATAATAATCTCACAAACATCTGAGAATATTAAGCTCCTGAAAAAGCGTTTTTAATTCAATAGCCCCAAAAAATTAAATGCGAAAATGAATGATTGAAAGAGGCTGCGAAGGTTTTGTCAATTACATACTTTTCAGGAACATATTGACTGATGCTTGTATAAATAACAAAAATTTCACCAAATTTAGCAATAAAAGCTAATTAAATTAATTTGTTTCTGCACTTCGAGCTCGTTATTATGTTTATTCCTCTTTTGGACCATTACCGACCTTTTAAAGTTCTCTAAAATGAAAGCTTAGCTGGTTATTTACTTTGATATTAAATAACAAAATAACCCCAAAAACAATCCCTATAGAACCATAATTCAATAAATAACTTACAAAATGGCACAATTTTTTTTTTTGTGCTTTTTTTTTTTTTTAATGTCTCGAAAAACAATATAAATGATATGAAATGATCCATGCAACTGACGTTGTATTTCTACTATATAAACAAAACCATTCCATCAGTCATCGGCTAGTACAGTCAAACACGAACAAACTCATTGGCAGAACTATTAACTTGTTCATACAACCCGCCTACCCACCGTGAACTGGGTAATCATTCTGACTTGTTTACAACGAATTTTATGATCTATTAAAAATGGGAGAAAAACCCTTGAATCTGCTGCCATCAACAACATTAACTGTGCATCATTATTCATGAATAGAACTGGCAACTTGTTCAAAACTAGAATCTTCTTTGATTTCCGAACTATCGTGCAAGACTGCTGATGTTACTGCTCACCGAACCATTGCCTTATGCACGCTGTTGCACTAACATTGTGTGCAGAGCACAAAACCGAACCATCTCAGGGAATATACATCAAATCAAAACCAGAACGTGAATCCGATTGTATTATGAGGGGGGAATCGCGTCTTATTCCAAAGACAACCAGACGCTAGTAGTTTTACCTTCCCTTGGGCAGGCGAATCATTTTCTGCTTTGATGGGTACTCGTACACTGCGCGTCTCACGTTGAATTCACCAAGTGGAATACAGTGAGCAGATCATGAGATCTTAGGGGCAACTCGGTTTAATTTCTGCTTCATTTGACGGCTTTCATATATTGCTTAGCGGCGCGCTATACTGAGCTTATTCGTTTTGTACTCACGCCGAGTGCAAAAGAACACTGTTCTGAAATCTGAACAAAGGAATCAACGAGGGTGGAGGCAACATTCCAGATGCAATTTCCTGATTTGGAGAATAATATAATTGTTCATTTTTGTACATGATTTCCTGTGCATCTCGCAGTTGCGATGGGGATACTTAATCTTTTCGACTTAAATGGGGCGAAGCGATTTGCTGAAGTGGCTTCCAAGCAATATGAAATTAAGGAACAGAAAGCGCTTAAAAAGAGGAAATTCCGAAATCTATTTGAAAGAAGGGGTGACCTTCTATGGGGGCTTGTGTTTTATTGAAACAGATCTATATCATGATTCCATTACAAGATTGTAAGTTCTTTAATTGTGTTTGAGAGAATTTCATACGGCTTAAGTGATATGGTTCAATATATCATATGAATCATGCATGGCAGTATCTTCTCTCTAAGGGAATAAATGGCTTTAGATAAAAACAAGACAGTAATTGGCGATACACAGCTAACGTACAGCGAAGCTAAATATGCAATAGATGTGCTTTAATTATGTAGCTTTATGTTTTGCTCTCTTTGAAAAAAATGTCTTAATGGCATACTGAACTAAATTGTTAATTAATGTAGCTAACAATTAAACGAAAACTCACACAAAAAGGATGGACCTACAATTAAATAAATATATATTGAGAAAAGTTCTAATCGCACTTTCAATCGCACGGTTTCAATTCATTTAAATTAAATTTCAATAAATTAATACTAATAATACTTCAAAAATATAATATAAGTGTTGACATTTACAAAGCCTTATGGGGCTTGTCTGCAGAAGAGTAATAATGTTACATTCACTGAGTTCTATTATTTCAGGTACTTTTGGTTACAAAATAATGGTCCCAATGTATATTTCCTTTGTTTCCTTTATTTTTTAGCCCGTAAGAAAATTGCCTTCATATTATAATATGCGTATTTTATTCAACTCCAATTTCTTACACGAGAAACATGACAACTTGAATTACTTAATCAGGCCGATCATTGAATCGGACGGATGCTCTGCGGAGGGAGTAGTACCTGTTTTGAACATTTCCCCCTATCATTGAAAACGCCGGTAGGTAAGCGAATGTCGGTAGCGAAGTTCACATTTCATGCCTATCATTTAAAACGCAACCGATTCGCCGTTCATACAGATGTTGTTGTTTTCAATCCGCATCAAAATCGATGTGGACCTCGAAGAGATAACACACATACACGCGCTGAACATTTTATTTTTCGAAAAAAAAAGGATTAAAAAGTTTACGAACAGTTAATTGATCTTTCCGATTTAGAAAACAAACAACCCGTCCTCAGTTCCAGGCAATGGTGGAAATGATGAAAAAACATCCAGACATCTTTTTCTCGCATTCTAACACCTTTTCTTATGATCCTAGTATCACCATTACTAGCTATTTCTTCAAAATTTAAGAAAAATCAAATGCTATCCATGTTCGTACACTTTATAAAAACAAAATCGAATAAAGATTTTCATTTGACAGCTCACTCGCTGGACTACAAGTAATCGGTAATGCGGTTTTGCGGACCGATAATGTAGTCCATCCGCCGTTTTCAATGAGGTTTTCACTTGTGAAGTAATCAACTGCGGATCGGATTGAATCCGTCCGCAGAGCATTCGTCGGATTCAATGATAGGCCTGAATAATTTTACAAGATGGCCCCCTCTTTAAACTAACGAAGAAGCACTCACAGTTGCCAACGGTGGAAGCACAATGCATTGCTAAGGCTGATACAAAAATTTAAATTATTTTAACTCAGCTTCTTACAATACCAGAGAACAGAATTGGTTAACCACAACCGATCAAATATTCACACTCCAGCAGATCCTGGAAAAAACCGAAGAAATAGATCGATACTTAACGTCTTCTTATCGATTTTAGGGCAGTATATGATAGAATTCATAGGCAAACTTAAAAGACACATTTCTAGTTTTAAAATCTCTGCGAAAATCGATTGTACAGAATGGCGATGGCGCTGGGAAATAATTTCATCGAGATTTTTTATTTCAAAAAAAAAAAATTAAAATCAGCTACTTCGCTTTCAGGTGATATTTTTAACATCATTCTTGAGAAAATTGTGCGAAACTTACAAGCCAACAGTTAACAATTTTTCAAAAGTAGCTACATCGATATCATTGGTCACTGATGCGTTTGTAACTATCGGTACAGAAGCGGCGGAAATTTTGTTTGGTTAAGGGAAAAATAAAATATATTCTGTTAAAAACGATGAATCAAACAGAATATCACGATAGAAAGATATACCTTTGAGGTAGTTAGGGACTTCACGACCACCTTTTGGATTTTTTCTACTGTGCCACCTCTCTTAAATGTCTGACAAACATCTGAGAGTATAACCACCATAAAAGAGTTTCTCAATTAGATGTCTGGCTCTGGACTCGCCATAAAATTGAAGATCCCTTCCCTTCCATTCGTCCCAAAACATAAAAACTCACACAAAACGAATTATTGTGTAAAGCTTAACCTAGGGTCCGTGCGGACCTGTTGCGCGAACTATTTATTTTATTTTATATAAAGACATCACAACAGAAACCAACGATGAGTTACACCTGTCAATCGATTGTTTCTTTCGCTAAAAAACTTTTCAGTGAAGCCTTGTCAAGAAGCACTAAGGATATACCTGCTGGTTATACTCTTTTCTTTGATTGGTGTATATCACGATTTTTTATTACATTACATAAGGAAGTGACATCATAATAGGTCTGCTCCCTAACGCTAACCTTCGAACACATTCATGATAATATGACATTTATATAGGTATTGCCTTCCCGTTTTCTGTCATTGAGACAATACGTCATGCGGTGAACAAAATTAATTGGATTCGATCGTGGATTGTACTTTTCCTTAGGGTGTTTTTGTATTTTTGATTAATATAATTTTAAAATGGTGTGTTGTGCAGTATTTGGTTGTAATAACCATGATAGAACAAAAAAACTATTCTGCCGAAGAAAATGTAGGTAATTCACTACTACAGATTTCCAGCCGAAGAGCTTATTAAACAAATATGGATTAACAAATGTGGGAGGAAGGACAAATTTAATATCAAAAATACACGAATTTGCTCTATACATTTCCTTCAAAGTTGTTTTTTATTGAGCCTACAAGAACAACTTCTTGGGTATGAGCGTTGCAATGGTCGAAAGTTGAAGTCGGATGCTATTCCCACAGAGAATATTAAAAACAATAAGCCAGTATTGTCTAGTATAGTGAAAGCGAAAGCTAGAGTCGCGTGAATGCAAAAGAGATGCAATCAAAATATGGTAAATGAACTATTGTAAGTATTTAAATGTCATTAATAATCAAAGGACCTATATATTTTGTTTTATTAAGGGAAACATTAACGAATAACAGTTGCGACGCAGGAAATGAAACTATGGATACAGGAACCGAATCAAGTTCGGTGATGAAAGAATACTCTCCCAGAAAAAAATTAATGCATTAAAAACTAAACAAGCTGGAAGCAGAAATACAAAGTTTAAGGCAGGAGATTGCTGTGCTGAAAGGTGAAAAAACAACCAAAGAGTGCCATCTGGAAACCGAGGTCGAAATTTTAAAGAAGGAGAACTTATCTCTGCAAACATTAAAGCATTCGATAGAACAAATCTTCACAAAAAAACAAATAAGGAAACTAAAAATACCTAGTAAGAGAACATGTTGGGACGTAGAAGATATTTCCAAGGCAATATCGCTGCACGCTGGAGGGCCAAGGGCATATAAAATACTAAATAAAGCATTACACTTTAGCAAATAAAAAATAAAACCTTTCATTTGTTATCTTTTTTATATAATTATACATCATACATTTAAAAAAATGTCTGATGAACATGCAAGAGTTAAAATTTACAGGCATTTAGTAATGCTAAACAATATATTTGTTCACCGCATGACGTCACAATCTATGAAAAGAGATAGATATATATATCGGAATACAATACCTTTAGATGTCATATTATCATGGAACACATTAGTCAAATTTAGTCAAACTTCGTTCCCTTACGCAAAAGTTTAAGAGAAAATGAGCCACTAAGAGAGAACAAAACATTTCCCCTCCATAAAAAAAAAACTGCAAATATTAGCCCAAGAAATTTCCTTGGGCTAGTTGGTTATTGCTCACAGATGGTTGTCAAATCGTTCAAATCCTAAATCGTGACTGACTTTTTATTTGATTTCATTTGTATTTTGTGATTGTATAGCATTAGAATATAATGTAAGAAGCAAACGAATTGAACTTTTTAATGTCTGCTGTAAAAGCAATTCAAGTCTTGCTCTCAAATGTAAGTTTGTACTTTTTACTACTGATATTTGAATATTCCCGCTTGAAAAAATGCACATTTTTCAAATTTGTGGTTCAACACGTTCCTTTTCTTTTTGGTTATATTTTCATTTCGGTGAATGAGAGAAATGTGATATACCTATGTATTGCGATGCCAATATTGAACCATAAAGTAAGGGAACAGACCTAATATAAGCCATCGAACCACTGGCATACTGACAGAATTATGACTATGTATATAAATAAGTCTTCCGATTTTGAGTATATTTGAAAATAGTCTTTTGGCTTCGAATGACTATTTCCCGCCCTCTTCTGACAATTGAAAAATCATAAGACCTACAATTTTCAAGAGAAAGCTTCTCTCATTTGTTTTAATGTTCGCTAAAATATCAGATCTTGATTGATTGTTGTCGTATTGAGTTTTTTTTTTTGTTTACGTTAACTAAAAATAGTACATTTTCGAATATACGATTTGTGTTTACTTTATTATAGACCCAAATAAACATTAGTTATTTGCACTATACAAATTTATAAATGTGAAGCAGACATAAGACAGTTTTACTGACTTCACATTTCTTTTTCAGTTCAAAATAAAAATCCGAATCGAGTCAAACAGTCGGGTTATAGTAGACCTTGAACAGTTGCAGCTCCATGCAATAGCTTCAGCTTCACTCATCATCAAAACAAATGAACTCTTACTGTGTATGTTTTTTGTCGTTTATTATGATGACTCTGTGGTTAAAAATAGTTGTCAGCTAAATTTCATGAAGAAAAACAAGTTCATCAGTCATTAAGGTCACAACTTGATAAGACGCAGACGTTGAGATTGTCGAAAAATCGTTTACATTAGAAGTGTGTGATGATAAGCGATTATTTTGCAATTGATGCAGTTCAGGGGAATATAACGAACATAGTTAACCTTTATGGTGAAATTAACACACCTCTACTTGTTTGATAAGAAAGTTAATACGTAATACCAGGCGGCAATATGAAGAAAATATATTCGTATCTGCTACAAGAAATAACTTGAAAGGCATTCAAGAAAAACTCTTTAAAAAAAACTTGAAAAAAGTCTGCATTAATTAACTAATGTGATATACGCGGTATGGGTACGTATACCTCTTCCTACATTTGCATATTATACAGACGTTTTGTTTTTGTTCGTTTTCTTTCATTGTGCATTTCTTACTTTGGCTTTGTGGAAAGCTTTTACTTTCATCTGCACATTATAGCTAACAATATTTTAGGTACAAAGTGAACAAGTCAATAATCCATTTGTATTTGGTTTGTAAGGAAATGAGTTGTATGAGTGAGACGTGCAAAATCGTGAAAAACTAAAAGTTTTTGTTTTTAGTGAATTTAAGGTCTTATGAAAACGTATCTCCATTTAGTTCGCAGAGTTTTTTTTTATCGTCATGTATTTGCATTGACATGAAAGTAAGCTAGAGATTATATTCAGCAAGTGCTGTTCATTACACGTAACCGCACATAAATAAACACACCCTTACGTAGAGATATATGGGGGCATGTGGGCTTTAAAATGGCGAGTTTATCCATGGGTGATAGATGACCTTTAAAGTGAGCTACTTTTTGCAATAATTAAACAAACGTGGACTTGGATACTTTTTTTTATGGTTGGAGATTGCGCCATTGCTAAGTCAGAACCTCTGCTTTTTTTTTTTTAATTTTTATTTCGTTGGATTTTTTATCGTTTGAAATAATAGAAGTCCCAAAAACGCTTGTAGACATTTTTTTTTAATAAATTTCAGTTTCGACTTAAAATTTGCGGAAGCTCACAATTGCGAAATTCGGATGGAAAATCTGACCACTGTAAATTTGTTTAATTTAAAGTCGGAACTGAACATTTTTATTGGTAGGCTCATTACTAGGCCTTACTATTAATTATTTTTAACCTTCACACTTAATATTTTGTAGGTCAGTATTTGCAATTTTGTATGGAAAATTTCGCCATTGCGAGTTCGAAAAATTGAGCCTGGAAACTAAAAATGATTAGTATCGCAGATTGTATATATTTTAGGAATTTATGACGAATATATTCGTAATATTATTGTGAAGACAAAATGTGATATAATTGAGAGACAGAAGCACTATAATAATTACAGATTGGACAGCGTGTTCACATCTTAAGTACCTATGTTCTATTTATTTATTTGATTATTGGTCTAAGGAATTTGAAAAGCCATGTGATAGTCCCATGTCGAATCGACCCACTGTTGGTTTAAGTAAATTGAAATTTGTTTATCTTTATAGGGTAACCAAGGAAAACAACCAACCAACCAACGTATGTGGATATGACGGGGTTCCGATTTCCATATCTATCTAAACTGTTATCGATAGAATGTTTGTATTCGAGTTTGTACTTTTTCGCTTTATGGCACACTATTGCGAAGAGGTTTTATTTATTTTTCTGTGCAAAGAATTAAATTGTAAACAAATTAAAGCAAATTTCATCTGGGGTGTGTCTATTTATTTGACCAGACTAACCTGAAGAGTGGTAATTGGTTTCATAAAGCCGACTTCAATTACTTATTCTGCTACAACAAATGATTCGCAATTTTTTTTGCACAGAGATATGCATAATAGGAATAGCCTGATCTAAAATGGATATAAAGAAAAGTGTGTTGCCTTAAACCTGTGACCTTGTCTGTTCTTCAACAGCAGATGTTGACATTCATCCATTTTCCCAACCATTTTCCTATGTCGTCTATATTTATCAATTAACGCATAGAGCTCTTGAAAGCTTTTTTCGTCGATTTATGATTACATGGCATTTTGTTATTTTTGCCAAGAAGAAAATAAACAAATTCCTTGCTCAAGCAAATGCGATAAAAGTCTAAAGATGCTTTTGGTTGGGTGAGGTAGGAAAAACATTTTCCTTTATTTATCGTAACAATATAAATAGTTTCTTTGTGAAAAGTTAGTGATTATTATTTTTTTTTTTTTGTATCTAAGCTAACTAAAAACATTCCATTTTTTTTCAAATATACTATTTGTGTTCATTTTACTATAAGCATTAGTAGTTTGTACTATACAATTTAATTCTTTAAAACATACACACTTATTTACAATCAATTAGATTACCTAATGCTTAAAAAAAATATATATATACCTATATAAATATATATATATATATATCAGTGTAGCCATGACCATTTATAAAGGTAATAGCAGCTTTTTTAGGGTTCCGTAGCCAAATGGCAAAAATCGGAACCCTATTAGATTCGTCATGTCTGTCTGTCTGTCCGTCCGTATGTCACAGCCACTTTTCTCCGAAACTATAAGAGCTATACCGTTGAAACTTGGTAAGTAGATGTATTCTGTGAACCGCATTAAGATTTTACACAAAAATAAAAAAAAAAAACAGTAAATTTTGGGGGTCCCCATACATAGAACTGAAACTCAAAAAAAAATTTTTTTCATCAAACCCATACGTGTGGGGTATCTATGGATAGGTCTTCAAAAATGATATTTAGGTTTCTAATATCATTTTTTTCTAAAGTTAATAGTTTGCGCGAGAGACACTTCCAAAGTGGTAAAATGTTGGTCCCCCCCCCCTCCCCCCCCCCCCCCCCTAACTTCTAAAATAAGCGAACGATAAAACTTAAAAAAATATATGATATACATTACCATGTAAACTACAAACGATAATTTTTTGAACGAGATCTATCGAGTAGTTTTTAAAATATCGATCAAAGTTACAACGAACTACAAGAACTTTTATGTTATGTTACTTGCTGTTTCGGAACCCTTCATGAGCGAGTCCGACTCGCACTTGTCTTACTTTTTTTAATTCCTTCATAAGTTGTAAGGTGAACTAAATTATATGTACGTGGTAGGTAATTATCGAATAAGACCTACTATGCTATTATAATTTTTAAGTCACAGAGCGCAACAAATAAAAATATCAACTACTTGATTACTCTCGGACTATACACAATACAAACTAGTGTTCATTTATTATTAACGAACTTTGTATGTGAATTGCTGATAATGAAACCAAAAGGAAGGCCTGATAACGGACAAGTGTTTTTCATAGAAAATACTTATGCAATCTATACTAGTAAAAATCATAACGTAGAAAAAGTCATACATACTACGAGTATATATGCAGCCTGTTCTGGCTCCGCGCCTTATTTCCTGGGGCCTTGTTTCGCGGAACCGTGTCGACATGTCTACTTAAACAATTTCAATCATGGTTTTTATTAACATATGAACTATGTACCTATTTATTTGAATTAAAAAAGTTTTTTTTTTTTATGAATTTTGTGACTATGATTGTTATTTTAATACTAGTTTGGGGAATACCGAATACTTAACCTATATATTGACTTAAATTAAAAAAAAAAAACAAATGTTTTCCTATATTTTAAGTAGACATGAAGTTTTTCGAGTACGATGTTTTTAATTTAAATTTAGACAATTTTATAGATCGGTTCATAAGTTCCGAGACTGCTATAGATATTTTTTTAGAAAGCTAAATTCAATAAATAAATAATTAGCAAGTATAAGATATACAAATACATCAGCAGGGCCTGATCAAGAGTTCTGACCGCCCTAGGCTAGTTCTGAGGACGCTCCCCTGTCAGGTGTGTAACGGACGGTCTAAAAAGTAGTAAATGGGTAGAGTAGTAGTGGAAAATTTTTAACATGGTTTATAATACTCATAAAAGTATCCAGATCGATCTGTAAGCAATGATGCTAGATTAGTACATGCGAAGACATGATTTTAGCGCGCCACCTCCGATCCTCGCGCCCTAGGCTGCAGCCTAATTAGCCTAAGGGTTAATCAGGGCCTGTACATCAGTAAATTGAGGAATTAAAAAAAAAGCTTAGCACAAAATATACCAATATATTTAATCGAAAGAAAAACATGTACCTATACCGACCAGTGGTGTGTCAGCAGGCAACTAAGAGAGTAGAGCTCTTTCCCCTAAAAAGTTACAAACTTATAATATCTCCTAAAAAATTGTCGATATCGATACCGTAAAGCAACAAATCTGATAATAGTTGTTAGGGTATTACCTAACATAAATGGCAATTGAGAACTACAAGATTTTTCATATCTAAATAGCCTGTGCTGATTTTGCGCGTCATGCAAAACATGCCTATGGACTTATTTCAGAAGGCGACAGATCATATTTCTGCCACTTACGTCAATAAAATATAAACATTTTTTGCTAATGAGGCAAACGATACATGATGCTCTTTTTATACAGTATATAGATATCAAGAAAAGAAAGAAAAATCATGGACCCACCCATAAAATACCATAACGAGAGACAGCAGCAAAAATAGTTCTGGACGCCTGCATATTTCGCCACACTACCTAACATTCAAACACCCATTGATTATACACTATATCCGGTTTTGAAATATTCTTGAAAACAGACCACCATAATCTATTATAATGTTTACAACTACTTATATAATTAGTTAATAATAATTAATCAGTCATAAATTGCGAATCTAAGATTGTTTTTTTTTTTCGATCTCATTTGTTTTATGTGTTTCACGTAAGTTTAACGAGAGAGGGAATTTTTGTCTATAATAAGACACGTAGTTCTCGTATTCTTAGTTCCGGTTTTGTGTCATTATTGATTAAAGAAAGACATCATCATATCCAGTGTAAAAGTTCCTCAGAACTTCCAATAATCATAATTTATGTGTCTACAAAACTCAATCTATATCAAACTTGTCAAAGTGTGTATCGCTAATGAAAAATGTATCTCCTTGATTGCGTCCACAATATATTCTATTACTATACTATTCCCAAAAAATCTTTATATACAAAACTGCAGGATACTTGCAAATTAATTACAAATAAATTGTATAGGTAATCCGTTAAAATGCGTTGCTCTTTGCTTTAAGTTGAATATTTACAGATACACTCGTTCGCTCACACAATTCACATTATATTATTTTTAATTTTTCATTTTTTTATTAAGGCACTTTCAATTGACGATAATTAGGCTTAATTCCCCAACATGCCCTTATCACACACATTTACCGTTACCATCGAACAACAGATACAATTTTTTATTTTTTGCACTCACATGCTCGTTAATTAGATAAACTTGAATTTATTTTAAATTTGACTGATGATATTCACGGCGCGGCGCAACGATGATTAAGCGCTATAAGATGCAATCATTTTTATTTAAAAACTGTGTTGATTTTTCAACCGACACGTTGGAGAAAGATATTAAATAAAATCCGAAGCTCGTACGTAATGTAAAAAGTACCTAAGTAAAACATTTAGTTATAGTTGTGGCGAAGGAAATATTTGCCCGCACGAAGACGGTCCTGGCGGAATTATTTTACTTAACGACCGGACACCACAACATGGTGTGTGCTATCGATGCAAACGCTTCTGATACTCTGTTGTTTGTACGTACTTTGAAGAGCGCAGCGCATGCTAAAGTTTGTGTTGGTTTTGGTTTCATTGGCGGCCGATGCGGCATGCGGGCCGGGCCCGGGCGCCGGGGTCGTCGGGGAGCTTGACTGTTGCTGTTTGATTCTCTAGTTGGATTGGATTGGATACGTTGTGTTTGAGTTTGAGTGCTGTGTTGTGTTTGCGTTACGTGTGGTATGATCTGTCTGTGATGTCTGATGTATTGAGTTTAAGTCTTGTTTGTGCTTGTCTCTCTTGTGTTTTTATTGTTCTTATTTCTTGTATGAAACAATGGAACTTGGAAATAGTTCGATGCCTACGAGCTACGAATCGAACGAACATGAATATCTATATCTACCTAATACCTATTTCTATGGGCTCGTCTAAGTATTTCAAACAAATTGGTGTTGCCATGCTGTTGCATTGAGAAACCTTTAATTATGTACAGCTCCAGTCATATTTATTAGTTGTTTAGTTAAACATCGCGTAAAGATTTATGCGGCCTTTACGTGGCTGAAATTGTTATTTATAAGCAATTTTTCTTGAAACTTTACTAGAAGTCTAAACTATTAAAGAACACACTAAAGTCTATTACCTTTTGCTCTGAAACCGACATCAACTGTTTTTTGATAGATTAGTCAAAATATCCGGCAGAATTTCGAAATGTCTTTAAAGGAATAAGGAACTGATGAAATAACAACCGACAATTATCATTTTATTAATACGTGAATAAGGTATATCAATACGTGAACATCTGAAGTTTCCGTACACTTTTTTAGTATTTTTTGTGAAATGAGTAGAATTAAACTTAATCATTCGAAAGGTACTGTGACATAGATGTGCACAAACAAAAATTTAGGACAAACCCTGCTAATCTGCGGTCAATCAGTTTGCTTCCGAATATTAGCAAGGTATTCGAGAAAGTCGTCAATAGATCTCTTTTAGGATGGGTTGAAGAAAAAAAGATTATTCCGGACAACCAGTTTGGCTTTAGAACGGGGCATGACACTATTCATGCCGCGTCGAAGCTGGTCTCCGACATTCAGTGGAATAAAAGTAAGAAGCAATGCCTGCCTGGTCGACTTTGAGAAGGCCTTCGATACCGTATAGTTGGAGGGGCTCTTTTATAAGCTGACCAGAATGGGCATTCAAAAACCTTTGCTGTATATGATTTATGACATGCTTATGGGAAAGAAGTTCGTTGTCAAAGCTGGCAACGTGACTTCGAGCAAGGTTTTCGAAATTAAAAACGGTTTACAACAGGGAGCAGTGAATTCTCCGGTCCTGTTTAATATTTACACAAGTGATCTGGTGGGTTCCCTCAGACACGCTATAGCGTACGCAGACGATTTAGTGGCGTACAGGTCAGGACCAAAAATCGAGATCATCAACATCCTTCTGCAGCGTGACTTCGAGCAAATTAAGAGGTATTGCGATGATTGGAAGTTGAAAATCAATTTCCAAAAATCGGAAACAATCCTGTTCAGAACTCCATTGGCTGGGGCCTCTAGGGATACCAGAAAAAACTGGAGAAAATAAACAATTATTGGACAGCAGGGACGACCATTGGTGGTGAAAAATGTGGTCAGGTATCTCGGCATCCGGCTCGACCAGTATCTGTATTTTGACAAACATATAGATGCTTGTCTTGCTGGAGCTAAGAGAGAGAGAATTATATATGTATATATAAACTAGCCGTTTCCGCCCGGCTTTGGCCGTGCTAAATTAAATTGTTTTCGTAAAAAAATCTACTAAATATTTAAATTCATGTAGAACTTTTGACAAATACGATCTCACTGTACATAATTGCGATCAAAATAATAAAAAAAGAAAACTCCCGTTCAAAATGTATGGAAAGTTACCTTTCCAATACCAAATTACCTATTTTCTTGGCTTACGAACCTTCTTTAGGTGTAGCCAAACCCAACATAGAAAAGACAGTTCAAATCGGACAATCCGTTCTCGAGTTATGGGCGGCCTTACGGATGCATCTTTGTTTTGTATAAATATATAAATTTATAATTTAAATTTTATAATTGCATTTGTAAAAGAAGTTCGTTTGGCGCAAATTTACCAAATATGTATACGAAATTAATGCACAAATACAAAATTGTTAATTATTGAGTGGAGAAGCGAGGATTAACAACGATTCTCGCTAGTTCATGGGTTTTTTTTACCCTTTTACAATTTCTGTTGGGAAATTTTGTCGAATTTCATAGTTTGTGAATTGTTGTTTGAGAGAATAACTCTTACCAACAACTCGTAGACACAGTCACTTTGGTAGGAATGATAGTTATTTCGAACTACACCACTTATTCATCATCAGACTCCTGAAGTGATTGTTTGAATAGTTTTGAATTCTGACAGTCAATTCTCCGTATAAAAATTTGTTTAACTTTTTTTTTCTTCGAAATGACATTTTCCGTAAATTTAAGCTTTTGAATTACGAAGCCGGAATGCTGCATTTACAACATCACACATTACTATAAACACGAAGGATTACACCGATGTTCATTACTAAAAATAGCCGTCTACCGTGGGACTGAAAAGGATAGCACTACCTAACACGCAAAAATACGTGACACGTATTTTGGTCGGCCATCTTTTTTACGTGGTAGGAATTATGGGATAGTTCCAACATGCTTCGAATATGTTTATAGCGATTGCTTACGAAATTTCACTTCCCTATAAAACAAATTGGCTTTCGGAAGTGATTAACGGATAATTATTAAATTATTTCGTATAACTGATGACAAATTACCTCTCATCTACTCATCACATGTTTTAAATCAGAAATAGAAATGTTTTCGAGTGACAGCAGAAATGATGATCGCCGGAGCATGCGTTTATTTCCAATTTACGTGTCTATAATTATGGGCACGGATGCCATTGGTCATTTGTGACCAAATTTGGAAATTAATTTTTCTCTGGTTCACATTGTCATTTTTTATTTCAAAAAGAAACTCGACTTTAATTTTTATGCAACCTATGCAATAGGTATGTTGAAATGAATGTGAGGAATTTATTGTTCTTTGTTTACAATAGTGTGTTGGACTACTAAGCAAGGGGTCCCAGGTTCGAATCCCGCCAAAACCCAAATTCTAACTCAGGGTTTTTTTCACTGCGCCACCTCTCGCGAACGTCTGACAAACATTCCGAGAGTATAACTGTCTTGAAAGGGCTTCTCAATTAGCCGTTTGGAGTCGGCATAAAATTGTAGATCCCTTCCATTCGTTCCAAAAATACAAAACTCACACAAAACGAATGGTTGTGAGAAGCTAGGCCTAGGGTCCCTCCGGACCTGTTGCGTCAACTATTTATTTTTTATTTTATGTTTACAATAATTTCGGACCTAAATTTGGTAATTTTTAGCTACAGTTGGTCATTTTTATTTTCGATTTAGGTAACAAACTTTATTTTCAAGTGGCAACCGTGATTATGGGTAGATCGTCCATGTCACTTTAGGCATCTGATTTGCGATCTCATTCTTACCCCTTTATTACTATTGACTGTGGACAAACGGATCTCTCCGTCTCGAGCAAAAAAGCGCATGCGTAATGTTGTAAATGCAACTTAAAGCAACCTTGCTCAAGTTCATAAAATCTTTATAAATAGCGCCTCTCACCGAAAAAGGTCTTATACAGTGATTAGAACAATCCTTATTCATCCAATCTCTGATGGAATAAGCTTTCGCTTAAATATGTAAAAGTCGATCCATGCAAAATCCAAAAGAACAGTATGTCTCGGATACGTGTGCCCCTTACTGCTTTAGATGCTCTTCACATGCTCTAGTGAACCTTCCTACCCTGTGTAAAGTTCTAGCACCCCCAAAAATAGAACAAATTTACTAATAACCAATAACCAATAACTAATACTAACTCAATTTGTTCACATGAATTCGAATTCGATGTCATGGCTAAAAGTTCACGTCTTAAATTGTGAAGCTCTTACATTTTTTGTTATATCACATTCTGACCGCATTCATTCAAAGAATTGAGTTCTGTTTTATTTTAAGACTTCTGTTGGTTCTATATCGATTTATTTGCATGATGTGGCTTCTTTCTTAAGACAAAAGAAAAGTAGCAAACATTCAGCATATTAGTTCTTGTTGTGCATTTGTTGCATCAACTGTCAGCCCTTAATTTGGAATTGGGTATATTGTTGAGGTTAGAAGTTTGTTGTTGGACAGCTTTATTCAGCTAGCCCCATCTAATTCATTTATGCTGGGGGAGATTATATAAATATAGACTAGACACTTGTGGGGTAACGCAATGTGCGAAAACATCCAACAAAGTGGAAAAACTAATCAAGCGGCACCGGCTAGGCGCGCAGTTGAAAAATGGAAAAGAAAAGCGCAAGGAAAACAATGCAAAGTGTTACTGGCTTATTTGGGTCATGGATTTAGAGGTCGAATGGGAAAATTTGTACTCAATATTTGTATATAGAGTAATTCATGCTTATATGGTTGATGAATAATTAGACACCACATCACAGAGTGGTCGAAACATTTTTATGAAGTGTTAAATAGGGGATCCGGTCGAAATTCTGCTTTGCAAAATTCTGTCTCCTCACACAAAAATTCTGCGTTACGAAATTCTGTTTTTTTTTTTTAAATTCTGCTTTACAAAATTCTACTTTTGAAATTTTAAGCAATAAAATTCTGTCGAAAAAGGTTGTCGAAATTTTTCATTTGTCTTTTCTGGATAGATGTGGTCAAATTTAGTCTATGCAGTTCGAATTCGTTGCAAGGGTGGAAGTGAGCTGGTTGACATAGGCTTACTTACTTACTTAAGGTGGCGCTACAGTCCGGAGTGGACCTGGGCCTCAACCAATACGCCTCTCCAGTTAGCGCGATCTTTGGCTAACTGCCTCCAGATGCGCACACTAAGTTGGTTGAGGTCCCCTTCCACTTGAGCGCGCCACCTAAGGCGAGGTTGACATAGGCAATAGGCCTACGACTTAAAAAAAAAAACACAGAAAGAAATCCGATAGCGTGAAATCATGTAATATATCTATGGCGGCAATTCTGGTCACCGAACGAGAGATTAAACGGTAAGGAAAAGTCTCATGAAGTAATTGAAATAAATAAAAATTATATAAAATAAATAAATGTCGAACTGTCTTGTTGAAGCCACAAGTCGTCCACATCAAAAACGTTCAATTTAAGCAGAAAGAAATCGATTTACCGGCTCCAGTAAATATCCACCCAACGAAATATGCCCCCAAATGGAAAATGAAATAACCCTTCAAAATTGGAAAATAATTTCACTTTGAAATTATTCCCCAAATCGAAGGTGAAATAAGTCTCCAAAATGCTATGAAATAACCCCACAAACATAGTTCGTTATACATATTTTTAAATCAAACAAATTAACACTTTGAGAATTAAACAAGAAATACAAGTAAAAAAACCTTGCAAACAGGGGGCGGCATGCGCCCATACATATTTCATAATACAAAGATAGAAATTCGCGTGCGCCCAATTTGATGTATGAAATAAGTCCCGAAAAACCCATGAAATAAATCCCCAATTTTGGTTTTTTTTTTTCATATGAAATAAATCCCAACCTCCATAAAAATTTGGGGGGGTTATTTCGTTTGGGGGTTATTTCCGTAAGCCGATTTATCATGTCGCGATATCGAGCCACAGTCACTGCTTGAATGGTCTCATTTTTGACAAAAAATATCTTCTGATGCCTGAAGTCCAAAATCGGCACCAAACATTGACATTGTTGCGGATTCAATTGTTTTGTCAACCTTCCTCTGAACGTCAAATGAATCAATATTAACGATTAACGAAGTTATTAAGGTGAAAGCCAGCTTAAAAGCTTCGGAGAGTTTCCCTTTTTTTTTTTTTCTGAGTGCAATGTGCTAACACTTAACGCAAATAATGGCGGCAAATTCAAATCTTGTGTGAATTTCGGAACAACCTTGGGTGTTCTTCACAGGTTTGTGTTTCGAGCTGGCAACACTTTTTTCAGAAACAACCATTTCTAACCGCTGGCTGAATATTTGCTCATCTTGGTGGTTTGCCATTTCTACATGATACATCATACATTACACCATTAAAAGATGTAGTGGTTTCATTGCCGGTGGAGCTGCGTAAATTCACTGGCAGTAAGCGGTCTCCGTTAATTATTAGGAATCTGATGTTTATGTAAATAAGCTCTCGCATAAGTAATCGAAGATTAGTCGATACCTCGATCATTTATTGCCACGAATTAAGACGGTTTTAGTTTGTAGTTTGTAGTTGTACCTCCAAAAAGAACTCATAATACCATCATGCTTATGTTGACATTCGAACGAATAGCCAACTCTAAGGAATGTCTCTGTTCGTTCGAATGAACTCTTGTGTATTTTGATAGACATTCACTCGAATTGGCTATACGTTCGAATGTCAAAATAAGCATGAATAAGAATTTGCTTCCGATCGTCCTCGATTCGATTTTATTTTTCTGATTTCGTCTGCTTCATTGTCTCATGTAAAAATATGCAGTCTTCCTGCCAACAAGATTCCGGATCGACAAGATAGAAGCAGTCAATGACAGCTTAAATCGTGGGATTTTTTAAAAGCCTACTTTTGGGCTCATTATATCGTAAATGCGCAGATTACTTTTTCATATCCTTCATTACCTGACACGAGGACGAGGTTTTAGGGATGCCCTATGTCTATGCCGCAAACGTTTTGTAAGTATTTTGAAAAGGCTCATAAGACAAAGTCAATGGAAACCTACCCACTATATCGCAAAACAATGAGAAGACAATGGCTTAGCCCATGTGCGAAAAATATGCGCATGAAAAATGAAAATTCCATGTGGTAGCTGAGGTCGGAAAAAATACCGTTTTTTCTTCTTAATTGTTTCGTAACCCGATCTCTGGCGAGTGCACCTACATATACTAGATGCTTTGCTTCAGCGGTGCAGATATTTCTTGTTTGTTTTTTTTTTTTTTCGGACACGTTTTTCTGTTTACCGTGCTACAAATGGAGAAGTTACACTATAGAAGAGACCAGCCGCCCGGTATTGTTCTCAAAGAAAAAAACACGTAACAATACCTACTATTGTAGACGTGCCGAGTATCCACTGCCTTACATAGACCTCGTACCCACTGACGTAGGAGGTGGTATTGGAATTGCTGTTCGCGACGTACCTTGTTCAGTTGGTGGGCTGGTTAGACGACTATGTCGCTTTGGTGTTCTGCCAGGTGGAGCAGTGTAGTTATTAATTTATGTTCTTGCATATGTTGCGTGGTACACTACCAGCACCAGTAGTTGTTTTGATGTCATTTTCACTTAATTTTTTGCGGTTCAATTTTGTATTTTTTGTTTCCTGTGACTTAAATTGTTCGTTTTGGGTGGGTCTGCGGTGGGTCTGCCGGTTTTAGCTGGGGATATATTGAATTTTATATAATCGCTTGTTACAGTAACCTATACCTAGCTTATGTACACCTGGTGGCTGATTATTCAATTTGTATATGCTGATGTGAGACGCCAAATGTAAACAATCGAATGGCTTTAAGCCTGCATCATAAGAGAGGTTTTCATAGGCATATAATTGTCTTCGTGTGTTTGACTATTGTCTTATGGGATAATCTTTCAAAACGTAGAGAGATTTCGTGTCTCGGAAAGAGCATGGAAGAATTAAATTACATTTACATTAACGGTCTAATCTCGCAGACTGCTGCAAACGTTTCCTCAAGGAACAGTTAATTAAACGTACAGTCTACACATGAATATAATGCCAAATGAATTCATGTAAATTAACTTAACTCCGACTATGTGTGTATTTGAGTGAGAGTAGGTATAGTGCGTACATGTATTCCATTTTGAAAATAATTATAATTCGTTGCATAAGATATATGTATATTAGCTAACCGTAATGACGCACGCCCCAAGTAAATTTAACCAGCTGTCTCTACACCCATTTAGGGAAACGATCACAATAGGTTGTAAATTTGCATGCTTTGTTCATTTGCATTTGGATGCAGACTTAAAGGTAGTGTTGGTATGCAAAGAGAATTATTGCAGCTCTCCGTAATCGGTATTAACATTTTTTGATAATGCAGTATGCAAATTATAAACAATTAAACGAAAATACAGACAGTGGTGCCATGAAAATATTTTTACAAGTCTACAATTATGACAAAAAAAAAAATCTGCAATGCTGATTTCTATAGAAATATCTTCCTTCACAACATTTTTTTTTATTTATGTAACAATAATAATAAATAAATAAAATAAAATAATAACAAAAAAAAAGCTGAATACAAAAAATGACAGCAAAATCAAGTATGCAACAAATGTTAAAATTTGTTAAAGAGAACAAAATATATTATTGCGGATGCAGACAAAATCTGAAGCGCTGATTTTTGTTTTTTAAAAGTCTGCAGCAAGGTTGAAAATCTGCAAAATGCAAACAAATCTGAACTTCAACGCTGGGCACAGATTACCACATAGAAATGTGTTGTCCCATAAGTTACTTCTTTGATAAACAGAGGAGATCTGTAGAGCATAAATTGATTTTAAAAAAAAAAATTCATATTCAAATTCTAGTAGAAGTTTTCGAACTAATATTGCAATAATTTGTTTTTTTTTTTTTTTTTTTTTTTAGTACAAGATATTGCTCATGAATGTAAGGATTACTTGGATTTTAAAGTTTTAGGCAAATCTAAAATGTGATTTACAAGAGGTTTTCAAAGTGTAATTTTTTGCGTTCCGAATGGAAAACGAAAGGTGCAGTAATTTTGAGAACATTAACTTAGAGAAACCTGAAATGATCATATTTACCTTAAGAACAAATGATTACTTAAATCGTATAAATGTATAGGTACGGTGTTCGAGAAAAAAAAACACAATTTTAACATTTTACAGTGAAAAATTTGGGTATATCTATGCGGTACCTTTGCGGTAGAGTTTAACCGTGTCTACCTTATTTCAAAAATATAATTCAAATATCAGACTTGTTTAAAATCGTTTTATGGAAAATACCACCGTTGATATTGTTGGAAACGTGCAAAAATGGACCTGAACTGTAAGCTGAAAGCTGAACTGTAAGATCTGAAATCGAGGAACCTCAGTCAAGTCTGCGAACCTCTATAGCATACGGATAGATGGAAATGTCGCAAGAAAAAGGGCCAATGCGAAAAAAGTGTCCTAAAGCTAAAAAAAATGTAAAAAAATTTCAAACGATATTCAACAATCTTTAGCTCGCTAGAAAAAAGTCCTAAATTGCAACTTTAGCAACAGCACAACGGTCAGGCTGATCGTAATGTCAAAACTTAAAATTGATTAACATTTCGAAGTCGTAATTTTGTACAAATACAATTAATAAATAAATAAAAACAAATTAAATTAAAACAAAAATAAATTTCTTTAAATGGTATTGCGACGATCAATTATCAATTAAGTGTTGATCGACTGTGAACGTGCAGCAATTGTCGACTGACAATCGGTATTGTGAATCTCAATCTCGAACAATTGTGTTGGTAGTTGTCAATTTTTCTATCAATCGAAATTTCGGTGTTGATAAGGACGGCTTTTAAACGAAAATGTTGAACATCATTGTTTTTGATTGTTTTTGCTGTTATTTCTTAGGGGCTATTATGTATATACATTTTGCCATTCGAAAATTCCCTTGATGACATATTTTTCAATAAATTTTACAGACTTGTAACACTCGTAATTATTGTTTAATTAAATTGTTTGCAAAATCCTTAACGATCACTCTTCAAATCAAAAATATTTTAGAACTGTCAAAGCTGAGTCTTATCAAATGTTTTATCAATTGTTTTTCGCAATACCAACATCAATTTTAATTGATAGATTTGTCAATCGTCAACCGATTGATAGTTGATCTTCGCAATAGGGCTGAATATTCTTCTATCTATTAGTCTGTAAAGGTCTATTCACATGAGAGCGAAATGCGAACTGCGAACACGCGAATATTCGAAGTTGCTGACACTTCATTCACATGAAAATTTTTTTTTTAGTCGCAGATACCCGTTCATTTTTAAAGGTTAAGTTCGAACGAATTTTTTCATTCGTGGGTTTGTGGATCGCGGCAAGAATTTTCAATTCGCGGAAAAATTGCTTTAATTCTTAATGAATCAATTGAGATTCATGTTTTTTTTTTAGATTAGATGTTAGAAAAATTAAATATAATGGTTTTGTGATAGAACAAACAGCAATTGTAGTTCATAAATACAATTAAATTGATTTGTTCGCAATTCGCCTATTCGCAATTCGCTCTCATGTGAATAGTCCTTAAGGTGGTGACTGTATTATAATATTTTTGGGTATAATATATTTTTAAATTATGGTACAATGCGTAGGATAGATTTTACAAACTTACAATAGCGAAATTTTCCATACAAAATTACAAATTGTGACCTACAAAATAATTGATGATTATTGGTCAGTCAAGACTTCATACACATTTTCTCGTCCAAAGTATATCACTCCTAAGATGGCTGATCTGGTCTTGGTATTAACATCCTATATCTCCAGAAGAGATGCGTAGGTTGCATGGAACTGGCAGGTCACGTCAATGTAAAATGCAATTTAATTTGATTATTTCACCTCTAACTTTAAATGTTACATTTATCATAGAATTTCCGTCATAAAAATTGTACTTTTTTTTACATTTTAAATGCAAGGTCAAAATGAGACAAACTTTAGGTTTTTAAATCTTTAAACTTCTTATACCAATTTAAATGCGTTAAAATTTAAAAAAAATAATTCATATATATTAACAAAAAGAAAACCATCGGTGGAAGCGTGCAGATTGGAAAAAAAAATTGACTAAATGACACTGTATGTGATAGAAAAAACAGACAAAACCTTTTGGGTACTTACTGCAGATCTTACGTCCCTTTTTACTTAAGCGCATTCAAAGTTGTCTACCAAATCGCCTATTTAAGGCCCATTTTAAGCGTTCCTAAAGAAGTTGTAATAGAAATCAAAATCAAATGTTGAAAAATGTTGACCAACAGAATGCTATCAAGTGAATCAGTGAATCGAACTCGTAAATAAAGGACGGATGTAAAAATATTTGAGAACATTTTGTGACCACCTGTTCTTCAAATTTGTTAATCAATGACCTTAGAAATAATTATCCGTGAGATTTTGTAATGTTTTGAATTCCGTAATTCTTAAATATTATTTATAGCCATGTAATGGGTAATAAAACCGATTGTTTACACACATTTTACCAGTGTCTCTTGCGCAAACTATTCAGTTTAGAAAAAAATATATTAGAAACCTAAATATCATTTTTGAAGACCTATCCATAGATTTTTCACACGTTTGGGTTTGATGAAAAAAAAAAAAATTTGAGTTTCAGTTCTAAGTTGTAAACCCCCAAAATTTATTGTTTTTTTTTTTTCTATTTTTGTGTAAAATCTTAATGCAGTTCAAAGAATACATCTTTGCCATTTGGCTACGGAACCCTGAAAAAGGAGCTCCTAAGCTTACACTACCATGCAGAGACTTTTCGGTGGTGTAGTCTGTAGTGGTTTGGGAAACTTTTTCAAAGTCAACAATACGTTGATTCCATTCATCCATCGACTCTCTAACGTTTGATGGCCAAATTCGAGACAACCTGTACGGTAAACCACGTCAAAGGAACGCCAGAACGGCCGAGAACATTGCCGCGGTCCGTGAAAGTGTACAGGAAAACCCGAGGTAGTGAATTCCCCACTGTGTAGGAGAATTCGCAAGCAAATCGCAGTATATGGAACAACGCGAACCCACATGAGGTTCACTAGGGTGCAATGCATAAAAATAATTGGCATAATTAGGGACTTAATTTCAGTTTGCAATTTAAGTTAAATTCAGTTCAATTTTTAGCTGATTTTGGATTAGCCGAGTGAGTATATTATTAATAACGTAAATAAATTCGACGTGATTATTTAAAAAAAAAAAAAAAAAAAAAACTGGTGATACGCTTTTTTTTTTTTTAATTAAATATATTTTACGGATTACTGGCGGATAATTCAAAATCAGAAAAGGAGTAGAGTAAACTCGGGTAATGTGAACCATTCGGCTAATATCGACCATCAGCTTTGCTCACCTCTCACAAATACAATTGAGGTGAGTATTGCTTACGCTTAGCTTATCCGCGACGGCGACCTCACTTACCTTAGGGTTCCACCAGTCAGAAGGAATCCGTCTCCGAGTTGTGATAAGTAAAGTAAAAAAAAAATCAAAGGGAGTATCTAATCCCCCCCCCCCCCCCCCCTTTTTTTTCATTAGTTCAATGCATATTTTAATATTTGAATACTAGTCGACTGATGCTTTTTTTTAAATAAACATCTTTAATAAGACTTGCACCGGTTATGTTTTATTAGCAAAAATGTGAATGGTGGTCCATATTACCCTACTTTACATAACTAAATAGACTTGCGGATATTGCGAATTTTTCAAAATTCTTTTTCATTGCTTATGTTTTTCAGAAACCGCTTTCAGGTGGGATCCACATTAGTAGTAGTAGTAATTTATTCATATACATTAATTTCACTCATTGCTTTTTACAATAATTTACAACAATAGACTTTGGCTATTGCAGTCAGTCGAAGAAAAGAGAGAATTAATGTTAGTCTAAATTCCGCTCGGAAAGCCTCTTTAATAGCGGATAATAGCTCGTTCAGAGAACGCCGCCAAGATTCTGCATTATAGTCCGCTAACTGGATGTTGTGTTCGCTGCTTAGCCTTGACCATTCGTTAAAGAACTGGAGTTTCCGTTGTAACAAAAATTTTACGACGATGTGTGGCAGGCGATATCTTGGAAGTTCTATCACTTTAAGTATGTAGTGCAATCTTAATGTATAATGATGTGGAGAGGAGGTATACCAGTTTCCAAGTGCAACATGTATGTCGGCGTATTTTCGGGTAGTATAAACATTTTCCACATTATAAATTGTGTGCAGGTCAATGGACAGCTAGATTTTATCAAGCCTTTAAGTTTGTTCTGCCGCACTCATTAATAATGTACAGTCGAACATGGTTAAATGGAATCTAATATCCCATTTATTTCAGCCTTACTTATGAAAGTATTCCAGTTACCCAATTTATCACATATCGAAAAAGAGTAAATAATTGGTGCACTTAGGGTCTCAACAAAAAAAAAAAAAACGTTTAGCGAACAAATATGTACCTAATACAATATTTGTTGCAAGTTTGTTCCAATAACAGAATTAAAATAAATAAATTTACAAGTCTGTTTCACTTGCACAATTTTTGTTCTTAGATTTTTTTTTTTTTTTTTTTTGAAAAATGAAGATGCGCCAGCGGTTTGACTCTAATATCATTGCGATATACTTATAAACATATTTAGTATCCAGGCTAGATTGTACAAACTTACAATGGTGAAATTTTCCATATAAATAAGTATAAATTGCCCATTGTGACCTACAAAATATTTAGAACGATGTAAAAAGGTTAAAAATTATCATAAGTAAGGCCCTTTGCGTTTATATCCTTTGTTTTATAAAAAAGAAGAGAATTTATACAATATACATATCTATTCTAAAGATATTAATGTTAATCGATTTATTACATTAGTTTTATTATTCGTTATATCAATTACAAATTTTCAAGTATTTACTTTTATTTATTCAATCAACAAAGTTGCAAGCTGCAGGTTTACTCCACAGTCTACAACCAACATCATTGTGACATTCACACGGCCACGGCATATCGGTTAATGATCTCCAACATTTTACAAATTATTTTCTAATATTTCAGGCAGTCGGTTCTCCCCCAATGGCTTTTTCTTACTTTGACAGCAACAAGTTTAGTGCATGGAAAATGTATGTAACCAGCTGTGGCCTGTGGGAAATAACCACGCCAAAACCTCATTCCATACTTAACTCGTGTATCCTCCCAGCCTCTGACTAGAGATACCGTTTTCGTTTTCATTTTCATTTTCATTTCCATGAGACAAGCCAAAGGCAAAAACGAATTGCATTTGGCATCTTAAAGTAGCGAATTTCACTGAAGAGATGGGCCACTTAAAGTTGTTTTTTACAAGTCGACATATTTTGTTCCCCCTTTTTTTATTTAATTTAGTGATTAATGCTAATGAGGAAATTTTTTCACATCAACAAATTACAAAGTGTATCACTTTCCATGGAATGCATATATATATATATATATATATAGGTAGTATGTGATTTAATATGCAATGGAAAACCTTCTGCGCGCCATTAACAATGAAGAGACGATGAGGAAAATTAATTACACGAAATTTATATGTTGTTGGCGGTGGGCGAACGATTGCGCGGGATTGCCACGAGCGAGAAGAGTGATAGCTGGCTATGACTTCTGACGGCTTGACAGTCTTGTTGTTGAGAAGGTTTTCTCTATGTGATTTGGCAATAGCTGCAAAAAGATACACACAAGTACTTGTATTACGTGTGGTTGAACCATCATCGACGTATGCCAACAGATGGGTTATTTGTAAAAAAAAACAAAAAAACATAGTTATACAGTATTACCACGTACGTTGGACTGACGTTGGAGAACGTGCCGGGAAATCACAATAACTGCTTAATAATGTTTAATGAACTCGGCATCCTGTGTAGCTGGATGTTTTTTTTTTTTTTTTTTTATTGTGAGGAAGTTGCACATCCAGAAGTTCTTAATGTGCTCAAATTTAGTTTGAATAGGGAAGGAGCATGCTAGAAAACCGAACCACTTACAACGAGGCTTTGTTGTTGGCTATTGTTTCACTTTGTTTTCAATGGACATTTCTCATAATCATTTTTAACCTTCACAGTTCAATATATATTGTAGGTTATAATGGGTAATTTTATACGGACAATTTTGCAATTGTGAGTAGTATAAGTATTTCCACAACAACACATAACTGTGAAGTAGATCCAACATATATTAATTATGTACCTACCTACGAACTGCAAACGTCTTTTTTTCAAGATCGGTAGAGTAGCCACGGGAAAAATATCAATCGAGTCAAATTAAATTGTTTAAAGTGGATTTCGACTTACCTACCTATCTGTTTTAATACTCATTCGGATTTATGAATTGCATGACGCATTTTGTTGAACCGGCCATATGAGAAGAAACGAACTGCAGACGACAGAACCATTGTTGCCCACAGTACGTTCTACTGGCAACCTCAAATGAATTTTTTTAAGAATTTTCTCTCAACAGCATTTGAGAATCTAAGCAGCGAGAGCCTCAGAAATGTTTACAATTTTTTTAAAAATTAATCTGGAAAGTGAACAAAATTGCCAGGAAATTATTCGAAGTATTATTTTGAAATCTTCTTCATGATAAAATGCTATGGCGAATGTGTACTAAAATGCACTATTTTGCTTTTGCTTTTATTGAGTTTGTTGCAATAATCGAGTCGGTGCCAAAAATCAGAAAAAGTTAAACACCTCAGAATAGTACAAAAAAATTTTTTTTTGCACTGGTAAACGGACCAAAACTGATTACAATTGAATTAAATATTAAAATATAAAAATTCAAATTTGAATTGTTTCTAAAAAACTCAGAAATTTTTTATTGTGTCTTTTTGGATGTAGAAATATTTTCCACAGCTGACTCTCCGAAGTTTTGCAGAGCTAAAATGTTACTGAGTAAAGCATCATTTTCGTTAGCCCATTTAAGGCAAATAAGTCTAGTGCTTGAACAACTAGCGAACGAAGTAAGAGTTCATGAAACAATATAGTAGCTTGTATCGAGTCACCTTTTTTTTGAGGCGTTGCAATTACTGAGTCAACAAATTTGTAAGATTTAAGATGTTGCTTTTATCGATGAGTTGCACGTACGAGTATCGAAGGTTTCTTTTATTGAGGCTACTCTGTATTAGAAATCCTGCCACTTGTGAGCCACTTTTAGATTGCATTTTCTGTAAAAGTTATTGTTACCTAAAATTTTATTGCATTTATTAATATTTAGACGACATATTAATAATGACTAATAACGCAAGTTCTTTAGCTGAAAATATTAAGAAGTGAGCTTTTAAAACAATAAAAATACCAAATTAACCTTAACCAGCTTTTAAAATGATAAATCTTAACTAAATGCCGATTAGATATGTAGGTTATACTGAACAGTTACTACCTCAAGCTCACATTTTGTGAACTTATCTGAATTATTTACCTATGTGGATATCTTTCCGCACTTTTTCGATAAGCCACATAAATAAAAACAAACAGCAAACGCCACAATCAATAGCGTAAGCAATTTTCCCGACAAAATCCAATTAAATGGCCACAAAAATAGTTATAACAAGACATACCTATAACTATTACATAGTTACAGCTATAACTGACAATTATATCCATACCATTCAAGTCAGACTCACTGAGCCTTTAAAAAAAAAAAAAAAAAACTCTTAGCGATTTCTTTTTCCATTGCCAAGGCAACCGACTTTGGGCGAATGTAAAAGAAAGCCTCACAATCGTCAAAACCTCAAACTGAAAGTCTACGATCTAACAGATGTACCATAGGCACTCTACTGGCATTTATAATCAGCGGTATATCTTTCAGCTCGAAAACCAACAATTCAATGCACACGTACAAACGCCACCACTCTCAACGCTAAGGGAGAATGGTGTATACAAGTATACACTATGGCAGTGCCTGTCTAGTTATAGAGATGCATGAAACCTGCCGCAAGGTCGCATGTGATATGTGAACAGCTCTGCACGAGAAGAGAGGAAACCCAAAGTAGGTATTATCGGTTAACACTTTTACTTGAATATGTTTAAAAAGAAATAATTAAGTGAAATTTGTTGCAATGGATCGAGGGAAAAACTTAGTGAATGCATGAATTATTTGGACTGGAGTTCGCCCATTGGTAGAAATTTCATCATTATAGTGACCTGGCATATAACACAGAATTGTATCTCTGCACAATCTTCCCGAAAAATGAAAAAAACAAGCGACCATGTTGTGTTTAAGACAGTTAAAGTGGTTCTTAACTATTTCCACTTGCCTATTTATATATGTAGTATACGATTTTTACTCGTACACTGTGAAAGCTAATCTGTGTGAACTCACCTTATGACTTAAATCTTGAACGTCTTCTAGACTGACATCACTGTACATGTCTTCTGTTGTATCACAGTTTGAGCTTCTTCCAGATGAGTTAAAACTCGATGATCTATAAAGATGACTGAAAGTGGATAGATAAAATTTCATATAAAAGTTGATTTTTTTATATTTTAAATAACATAATATTCATAGATAATGAAGCCTGTATTTTGAATCTAGTGAATCATAGTTTTATGGGATCAGTTTCTTTACACAAAATAATTAACCATATTCGATAGGATTTGTCAATTTTTAAGTACGAAATAAAGTATGATCCTCTAGGATGGAGTTCTATGTTTTGAACTAATGGAATCGGTGCCGTGAAATAACGCCGAGCGAAATAACGCCGAATTTTGGAATTCGGTGTTATTTCACTTTATTTCACTTTGTGAAAGCGAATTTCCTTGTTCGGTCTTATTTCGGTTTGAATTTATAAATAGATTTCAAATTTCCCCCTCTGTTACTTCGGCATTTAGAATTTGAGAAAATAAAATCAAAAAAAAAAGGCGAATGTTGAACTACATATTATTTTCTCAAATTTCCCCTATAGTTCAAATATCCGGGTTTACTGGTTTACTATTCGCGCGAATTTTGAACTATTATTTTCTCAAATTTTCCTTCTAGTTATTTTAGAATTTGAGAAAATAAAAGTTCAAAATTCGCGAAATTTGAGAAAATAATGGTTCAAAATTCGCGCGAATTTTTAGCTATTATTTTCTCAAATTCTACATGCTAAAATAACTAGAGGGGAAATATATATACATACTAGCTGTCCCGGCAAACTTCGTTCCGCCCAAATTTGTTATTGTAATGAAAATAATATCTCCAAGCATGCACATGCACAATGCATTTGCTACTTTATGTAATAAGGCCAACTAAAATTCCTTTTTTAAAACTTATATTAAATGCCTTAGAACTAAATGACGAATAGCAATGTTGATTTGTTTCAATCAAACCGCAATGATTTTGACGTATCGGCCAACCTTCCGCTTTTCACTAAATCCATGTGAGAAACATGGGAATTCAAGATTGATTCTACAAATGCACAAACATCCATCGATTATACATACAACAAATTATTTGCCATGGTGAAAGCGAGACGCACCGCACGGGAAATTTAAGTCGCTTACGTACGAATGGCAAATCGTTCTGAATAAGCGGAATCTGTGGAATGAGAGTGTTTGCTTTTGGATTTTCCCCTCAAAATCATCACTTGCATGACATTTGAATTGAGATCCTTCTCACTAAATCAGATGCGATTCATTACAAAGTTTCGGTACATTGATGTTGTGCAACACAATTATAACTGAGTCGACTTTCAAATCCAAATTATGTAGAGGTAAGCCCGGAACATAGTAGTCGCAGTAGCTTAGTGGTTAGTGTGTTGGACTGCTATGCGGGGGTTCAAGGTTCGAATCCCGCAAAAACCCAATTCCGCCTTTGTAGGGTTTTTTCCGCTGCGCTACCTCTCGCGAACGTCTGACAAACATCCGAGAGTATAAATGTCTTGTAAGAGCTTCTCAATTAGCCGTTTGGAGTCGGCATAAAACTGTAGATCCCTTCCATTCGTTTCCAAAAAATGAAAAACTCACACAAAACGAATGGTTGTGAGAAGCTAGGCCTTGGGTCTCTCCGGACCTGTTGCGCCAACTATTTATTTATTTATTTTAAGCCCGGAACATACAAAGAATTCAAAAATTCAACTAATCCAAATAAAGTATTGTTTTCACAACAAAAGGTAGCATAAGTCCTTCCTTGTAACCAAAAATCATAAAAATCGAACGTTCCGTACCCGAATCATTTTTTTGTATATGTAACTGTACCCAGCCGGCTTTTTCCGTACCTTTCGTATCAAAAGTTATATTAAAATTAAATAAATAAATAAAATCAAATACTTGTCGGCCAACCTACCGCTTTTTCACTGAAGTGCTTTATGGTATGTACACACATTTTTAAAAAGATCAAAAATAAAACAGAAAAAAAAAATACTTACATATGCAGAAAACACAAAGTCATGAGAATAACCACCTTCGAAAAAGTGATCGCGCAGACTGATAGTCTGGGAAGTCAAAATGTGTTCTTTTCTAATTTCAAGATACATTTTAAAATAAAAAGCGACATTATGAGAGCAAGTTATTCACTGTGTACTCTGATCCACTGTCGACACATTTACCCTACCTACACAAAAATTTTTGTTCTATTCCTATTATCGGGTTCGTACACGTACAAAGCGAGAGCGAGAGTGAAATTCAAGATTTATGCCACACACATCCAGCGATTGTCCTTGCGACTTATTAGTTGTCATAGCAAAAGCGAGACGTACGGGAATTGAAGACGCTTAAATACGAAAGGCAAATCGTTCTGAATAAGTGGAATCCGCGGAAAGGAACATCTTCGACTTTGAATTTCCAATAAAAATCGTTGCTTGCGTAATATTTGATATTAAATTCTCTACAATCAAACGCGTACCGTTACAAAGTTTTGGTTCATTTAGGTTCCGCAACAAAATGGGATATAGTTGGTGGCTTCGTTTTCCATCACGGAGTCGACTGATTTCATTTGTATGAATGCAACTCACCAGCGATTTGGTTTTGAATGGCGAAATTCAAATGATCGACGTTCTTGTTTTTCGCATCCAAAATCACTCAGCCAATCATGGTCAATTGGTCAATGGTCAAGCGATATTCGGGAAAACATTCATGATTAGTTCTTTCGGTGTCGTTGTAAAGTTGCAAAAATTTTGTGGAAACTCAATCAGGCCGGTGATTAAGTTTGCTGGAATCACACCATTGCCATCGCCAACAATTGCCTGGAGAACTCTGCAGCGGACTGGTCATTTTGTAAAGAAACTCGCATGTTTGTTGTCAAATGCAATTTCTTGACGTATCGCCATAAAGCAGACGCCTTCAAGCATTCAATTCATCTGCCGGAGTTGATCTCGAAATGACAGGTAGCGTTTGACGAAAATCGGCTGAAAGCAAGATCGTTGCTCCACCGAAAAGTCGCTTAACATGACGTAAATCCTTCAAACTACGATTCAGGGCCTCCAACGCACGTTTGTGAGCCATTGTGCATTCGTCCCATATCATAATCTTACATTGCTGCCGTAGGTACTTTCGCCATCGCAGTGTTCTTTGAAATGTTGCATGTAGGTTCTTCTTCCACTTGCAGATTCAATGGCAATTTCAATGCAGGATGAGTTGTACGACCGCCTTCTAACAAAGTAGCCGCTATCCCAGAAGAGGCTAGGGCCAAAGCGATCTCAGATCTCGAACGAATTGTATCCAAAATCAGTGAAATCATAAATCTATTTCCAGTTCCGCAATTTTCGTTATCGACTGCTTGCGTCAATTCATCGTACACTTTCTTTTGTTCTTGATTCAACATTGGCACATTTGTTCGAACAGCTTGACTCAATGAGATTCGTTCGAAGTCCATTTCTCGCTCCTATTCTCGATTAAATGCGTCAAATCAAAGCTTTGTTGCGCATTTCATCTGACATCTCCAGTTCATTATCCGATGTCACAGTGCGAATTCGATGCAAAATATCGTCGGCCATAATATCATCTTTGTATAATCAAAGTACCTATCTACTTCATTTCAAAAAGTTACTTAATGTAACATGGTAAACATAATTTATTAGAACAAACTTTTTGGGTAGGTATACCTATATTTAAAAAAAAAAAAACTTCAAAATTGTTGACAACAACAATTTGCTTGGAAAATAATTAAAATAATTGACAACAACAATTGCTTTTAAAATTCAAAATATTTTTTTTTTTTTATTTGAAGTGTCACTACTTTATATTATCCATTTCTTTTTTTTCCAAAGTGTATTTCCCCATAAAAAAAATAAAAAATTTAGTGGTGGACCACCGTTAACATTCATGGATATGAAAAATAGATGTTGTCCGATTCTCAACCCTATCCCATATACATACTAAGTTTCACGAAAATCGGTTGAGCCGTTTCGGAGGAGTTCAACTACGCACCCCGTGACACGATAATTTTATATATTAGATATAAATCGTAATTTTTAAATCGTGCGATTTTTGAACTATTATTGTCTCAAATTTCCCCTCTAGTTGTTTCAGCATTTAGAATTTAGTTATAATACATAATAATAGTTATATCTATTTTTGCAAATTTAAAACATACTTTATAATAGTTCTCGGCATTTCTGAAAACATTTGCTTCGGCCTTATTTCTCAAGCAATGTTCGGCATTATTTAACTTTGTCAATGTGAAATAACAATTTGAATTCGGCGTTATTTAGCTCGGCGTTAATTCACGGCACCAATGGAATCAATGGGGCTTACCAATAAGCATTTTTGGTTTCGACTCTAAATTTTAGTTTTTACCTCTCTGATAACTCCTGAAATATTTTGTCAGTTGTTCGTCAACTTTTTGTAGTACCTAGTTGACGATTTATTCACCAGTAAACCCGGATATTTGACCCAGAATCGGGCAATAAGGACACGATTCACGAGATATATCCCCAAATTGAGATAAAAAGCAAAACAGAGATATTTAACTAGCACTTAATTTAACGCTTGCATAAAGTCCGACTGGCTCGGGGGAGTTGACGCTGTCGGTTTAGCAGTTGGAATCTTTATTTTTACATAGGACGAAGTGGAAAAACCGGGGCGTCCAATAAAAATAAAATACAAAAAATAAAAAACTCCTGAATTAGGAAAATGGTGGATTTCCTGGCGAATCGGGCCTTCTGGACCTACATTGTCACCTTTTTTCTTTTTTTAACACGCCATACGTTATGCAATGAAAAAAGGGCTTAACTATCATTTTTATTGGGCTGGTTACGATTTGTTGTGAATGTAGCACAATTTCTGTAGTAATATTGGTTGAGAACACCGCTTTTGGTTCCGAAACAAACTTAGCTTATAATCCCAGACAATATCCAATTATATGGCCATTATTGCAGCCACGACACAAACCTACTGACAAAATATCACATACACAAATCATGGTTTTTGAAAATTGAATCTAGTACTTTTATTTGATTATTGAAATGTAACTGACATAATGTATTCAATTTTGTCGCCGATTTCGTATTTTTACCCGATTGGACACAGGGCTAGATTAAGTGTTTCGCGCGTATAATATGTACGTTCCTATGTGACGCCCTGTAGCCTAAACTGCTTGACCGATTTTGAAGAGTGAGGTGTCATTATATAAAATAACGATTGTCACACAAAACTGAGATCTTTTTTACAGTCAGTCGGGTTTTTATTTTTTTATTTTAATTAATTATTATTGTTATTTGCTTTTGTTTGTTACTTTCCACAAATATTTGATTGATTGACGTTTCCGAAAATTTGTACATGTGAGTTACGTTTCACAAATAATGTCAATGATATGCTACAAATTTTTCATGTAGAGGGAGATTAGCTCGATAGCTGTGTTTTGTATAAGCGCATTATAACACAAAAAACACCCGCATATCCTTCTCTATTATTAATATGGGGTCTAGGATATTGCAATACGAAAACCCTCGGTGGGTTTGATCTGAGTTTTTTTGACACTAATAATAGTGCTAAGCTTCTCGCTTATATAATTTCAAGTTCAAGTGCTTATATCGGATATTTTGTTAGCTTTTGAAAGACCTGAACGCCTTTATGTAGTAAATAAAAGTTCGCCAGGTAGATAATACAAGTAGATAAATCACTTGGGGCCTTACCAATAAACATTTCTAGTTTCTTCTCTAAGTTTTAGTAGTTCACAGTGGCTATATTTCCCATACAAATTTCGCAAGTGTGAGCTCCCTTAAAATTAAATTCGAGACGAACGTTTTTCATTAGTACAATCTATATAACGCCCAAATCAAAACCCAAACTAATAGCATAACAATTCACACAACCCTGTATTCCGTACAATGAAAGGCTTACCGCAAATAAACTCAGGAAAAGCAATCTGATTGATTACGTCTTCTTGCATAACCAATCTTTAGTCTATAATAATCAACATGCTTAGCCGAACTTTTCGTGCAGGTAGAAGTAGTCCATGGGAAGATTATGCCTACAGCTATTTCTCTACAAATTTACAAAACACTTGTGAGTCGCAAGTCTACGCATTACACAAATTATTTGCAAATTATTTTTATGCGAAATATTCGTCGAATATACAGTTCATTAATCTGCAACTTATTTATTCGAGCATGCCAACCAACACAAACGTAAACTGTTTTGTTGGCTTGTTATTGTTTTTATAATTGTCTTTCTATTTCTTAAGGTATACAGTATACACAAACACATACACAGGCTATTGGTACGCGCATTGCACGTATACGCTTCAAGAATAATTTAATTCAATCAAACAGGTAACTGTTCAAATAAAGCAAACAAACGAACGTCATCGGAAGTTAAAATATAGAAGAAAAAAAAAACATAGTGAAATTACCTGGCTAAAGCATTGGAACCAAGCTGTCGCCTGCCAGAACTGAAAAGAAAGAAAAAAAATGTAAAAACAAATTAATATCAACTTTGATTGCGTTAGATTTAAGGGTTTAATCTGGCACCAAATATATTTTAAATGATTCCAAGATTAGCACTAGACTGTGAGTCTTGTGAGAGAGTGTACGTATATGCTTATGACTATACACATCTATAATGAACATAGGTACTAATGAAATGCAGAAGCAACTTATAACTATTGTTGGCAATTTACGTAAACAACACTACCATTCACCTCGAGCCGAAACCGCATGCCACAATTGCTACTTCTTCACAAAAAAATTAAACATCTAGACTTAGTATACATAAATAATAATTTTTATATAGAAAGGGTGTCTGTTATTAAAGTGGTGGTGGTATTAGAGCCCAATTAGGCACGCTAACCAAAGGCGAGGTGTTACGCTTCGAAACGCGTGTTATATCAGTATGAGAATCGAAGACTTCTTTGCTATACATAAAAAATAAATACTTAATACTAACTAGATGTCGCTGTGCAGTTGCTCAAGATCGCCTTTGAATTTCCACCCCCAAAGACAACTAAATACGCGCAAATAATGGATAAGCAACCTGAATACTGTATTATGTAGGATACTACGTCAACCGAATAGCTAGTCAATTCAAAAGACTTTATCTTGAAGGCCTAATCAAAGTTCTATTGTGCGAAATTAAGCGCTTATCGAATGTTTACTTCAATAAATTGATTGATTGTGATGTGACGCGCACGTCAGTAGAACAATTATAATTAATTTAAAAAAACAAAACCCGACTGAAATTTGTGTGACAATTGTTTTTTTTTTTTTTTTGTTTTTAATTTATATTTTTATATTAAATATAAATTTATATGAGAATAGGCTAAACAAAACAATAAATTTTATTTGTTTAGCCTATAACACTCCGGGAAAGAATACCAATTCAAAGATACCGCACTCTTCAAAATCGGATTGGGCTACAGGGCGTCACGTAGGAACGTACATAGGATACACGCGAAACCTTCCCAGGTCAGGTAAAAAGTCAATGGAGATGTTCAAAAACCTAGTTTAGTAAGTCTGACAGCTGGCTGATAGGTTTGTTTTTTTATTTTACAATTGTAGGAATTTTGAATTACTCTTACGAATTTTTGTCCGCTCCTTAACTGGAAAAAATCGTAAAAGAGAGCAGCTTCCAGAGAGCAATACATATTCCCCCCTCCACACTCCACTTTACTCAACAAATTCCTTGTTGTTTGGGAATTGGGAAAGGCAGTAAGGTCATCACATTCAGACAATTGACAGATGTTTGAAATTAGTGGTCCTATTTGGTATACGGGTCGCTTTTTCCGTTGCTAAAATGATTGTCGTAGGCGCAGTGGCTTAGTGGTTAGTGTGTTGGACTACTACGCTAGGGGTCGAGTTTCGAATCCCGCAAAAACCCAAAAGTCCAACTTATGGTTTTTTTCACTGCGCCACCTCTCGCGAACGTCTGACAAACATCCCAGAATATGATTGTCTTGAAAAAGCTTCTCAATTAGCCGTTTGGAGTCGGCATAAAATTGTAGATCCCTTCCATTCGTTCCAAAAGTGAAAACTCACACAAAACGAATGGATGTGAGAAGCTAGGCCTAGGGTCCCTCCGGGCCTGTTGCGCCATCTATTTATTTATTTTTTATTTATTTATAGAATGATTGTAGTTCAGTCAGTACAAACTCTTTCAACATACTCGAATTAAATAAAAAGAAGTTTGATTAATTTCGAATCAGTTTCATCGTTAGATCAATCAAGTAATATTGTTATTTAATAAGCAAATTCTAAAGACTTCTAACGGTGCAATTTGTGAATTATCTGCAATTTTTTTTTTAGATTACTTCAAAAGCGTTCACTAGCTGTTTCGACAGTCCCTCCCTCTATGAAAAAATGTATCTCCCTACTGTCATTTTGACAGTCTTCATTAATACTACTACAAAAGCAAAGAAACAAACTTGATGCGTTTCAGTTTTTATTGGCAGTGGGGACGTTCGTATTTCTAGTTTAGTAAGTCTGACAGCTGACAGACTTGATATTATTACACTTTTTTATTGGCATATAATCTGTGAACAGTTTGTTTTTTCAATTGACGTTTATTGGGGGGGTAACCAACAAATTTAGACAAGAAAATTCTGCTTGCACAATTAGTTTATATTTCAAAGTGTCAAAATTCAAAATAAACCGAGAAAATATAAAACAATTCAAGTTGACGAGTCAACGCGTTCGTATATCTTGTCCAGACAAATCTAGTTGACGTTTTGCATGAACTAGGCATATCTGAACGTCCCCATTGAACAGTGTTTTTTTTTTTTTTTTTTTTTTTTTCAATTGACGTTATCAATTATGGCAAATCAAGTAAAAAATTCATAACTGAGTTTTAAGTTGACAGTTCTCATAATGTGGCTGACGTAGGAACAGTGACGTTACCGACCCAATATAGTTTTTACGTTCAGGATTCATCCACTCCAGACAAATTAAGTCGGCTTAAAATAACAAGATTTTTTTAATGTGCTCACCAGTCTTGTATATACAGCTATACATTAGCTGCAATGTTCTGTACCTATGGCTTAAGTTCGAAGAATTGTTAACCTTATGTTTCCTCAAGCCTATGCGACGCGTGTGTGCGGTCTGCGTGTTAGGACGTCTAAATAATGTGCCATACTGATAACAAATTTTGGTATCGACTTTAAATTTACGGAAGCTCACAATTGCGAAATTTGTATGAAAAATATATATAGAGCTATACTAAAATTAAGATTCTAAACTAAAAACGTTTATTGGTAAGGCACAATGACTCACTTCCTATGAGACAATTTGGCATATTGATTTAGGCAGTCAACAAAGACTGAGCTCCCTCGCAAAACAAAATTATTCTTGTTCAATTGGATTGTACCCTAGAGTCACGGAGGTAGGGTACTAAGCAAACCCTCCATAGCTGTTGATCTTCAGGGGCAATCTCCATATACGAATAGAGAACATATGTCGAGAAATAAGTGACGGTGTTGGACTTTCTCAGGAGTAATCTTTTGTCTCCCCTTTTTCTCTTTACATGGACTGAATGTTACAGTGCAGACTTGGTGAAGAACTTGTGTGCAAAAGCTATAATTTCAGTCTCTTATTCAAACGAATAAAAACTTCGAGTTCAAACACTTACGTATGTTCATCAGAATTGGGTACTGACCTGTAGAATACAAGATCGCGAATAAAAGCTCCCAAAACGAACGAAATTGGTGGTGAAAATTAGAAGCTCTTTGCAAACGTTGGCAAGACCACCTTAAAGCAATTTACTTTAACAAATTAAAACTACTACTTAAGTTTTTCATGCTTTAATCTATGTGCTCATATAGTAAAGACTCTATCGGCTAATTTTCAAACGCAATTAATACAATTACTTTTGAAAATGACGGCCATTTAGAGTTCAAGGGCGGAACATACGAATCCATATTCACAGATCACAGCCCACAAGCACAGAATTCAAATCAATTCAAAATAGACTGAAAACAGTATTAAACCATTGGTCAAGTCTATTCACTGGACGATTCAATTAGCTGAGACAACGAACTAAATTTGTAACTTTACATTCACGCATCTATAATGTTTAATGTACATGTATATACTAACAGCTGGGAAAATGATTGCCTGTGCAATTATTGTCTCGGACTGAATATGAGCAATTTCTAAACCGCCATCGAATGTGTGTCACGCTATAATAGCCAAAATATGCAATGAATCATAATCTTGACGGGCAAAAGCTTCGAGTACACATAGCGAAGTGGTCCATATTTTTAAATACGCCAAGTCAACAAGCTCTTTAAATAGCATGTAGAATTTATTTATAAAATCCTTTTTTTTTTCAAACCAAAATAGGTACGTAAATGCAAATATAATAATTAACTAGTTTCCAACATCCGTCGAGTATGGGAAAATATGTCTGTGTGCCTAAGCCCACAATGGCTGCAAAATAAAATGAATTAATTTATGAAGAACAAATCGAAAAATACGTTTTATGTTTTTTATAATTGCTTTGAGTCGGTATCAAGTAAAAGCTCGATTGTATTTCGCTCGGATAATGATTTTAATCATTTTAAAGCTGAATCGATTTGAATGGAACGAATCTATTCACAATGAGTATTGGTGGAGTATAGTAGTACAAACTCATATTTCCCAATTAAAGGTACAACAATACATTTTTGAATGCCTGATCTAGAGTTGACTTGTGTGCCTTCTAAATAAATAGTAACCTACTAGTTCTCGAAAAAGTGAATGCCTTTGTTACTTAGTTCTATTGCAGGCATTGCCAATTGCATTTATTTATTCTATACACTTAAAGTAATGCATTGCATGGGAAATAACAAAAAAAAATAGTTGCCACACCAAGTTCAGCTTAGTTTAGTTTATCAAGCACAATTACAATACCTTAATGATTATTTGACACTAATAAAATACAATAAATAAAATACATTGAACATTGCTAACATTATACTTAAAATTCATAGCAAAATAAAATCTGCTTAGACTAAACTCGGGCTGTAAGAAATAAGGCCCCAATGAAATAAAGCCAAAAAAAAAAAAAAATGAAATAAGGCCCCAAATTTGGGGTTTATTTCATAATGAAATTGATAATAATGAAGTACTTTTTATTTATTATTGTTGATATTGGTTAAACTAATTTAGATTAAAGGAACTTTGTATATACTCAACCTCGCACCCACCCCGTAATCTATCAGTAAAGCCGAGCAGGGGAGTTGCAGGGGGGCAGCATGCCCCCCCCCCCCCCCCCCCTTATAATAAAAAAAATATGCCCCAAAAAAAGGAAATAATCATTTGCTCTTCGCTGATGACTTGGTCATTCTTGAGGCCTCCCAGACGGAACTTCAGCGCGCACTCGATAGGTTTGTAGCCGTATGTGTCGAAGCGGGGATGAAGGTTAATGTGAACAAATCTGAGGTAATGGTGGTCACCAGAAGGCCTGTTCAATGCACTCTACATGTTAGTGGAGTCCAATTGAAGCAGGTGGAGAAGTTTAAGTATCTCGGGGTCTTATTCACGAGTGATGGAAGGAGCAATGCTGAGTTTTCCTGTAGAATGGTCAGGCTGGATTAATTCTGAGACAGCAAGGCCATTCTGTTATCAGGAGGACCGAACTTGGTGTCAAAGCTAAGTTGTCAGTCTTTAATTCGGTGTTCGTACCTACTCTTACCTGTGGTCATGAAATTTGGGTAATGACCGAAAGAATAAGATCGCGAATACAAGCTGCCGAAATGAGATTCCTTCGTTGTATTACTGGTGTGACTCGCAGAGATCGTATAAGGACCACCAGAATACGTGAGGAATTGAATGTCGAGCAGCTACTTCTCCGGACGGAGCGGTCCATACTTCGTTGGTTTGGTCACGTTAAACGCATGCTTCCAACTCGGATCCCAAAACGTGCAATATGGAATCCGTGCCATCAGGTAGGCGCCCCTAGGAAGACTAAGGATGAGATGGTTAGATCAAGTCCGAAATCTCTCCTCGGCCCGTATGGGGATTGCCCCTGATGATCTAGAGTCGGTGGCGGAAGATCGGGAGCTATGGAGGGTCCACTTAGGCATCCTATATCCGCGACCCTATTAATGGAAGAGCGGCCATTGAAAATGAATGAATGAATGAAGTAAACATAGTGCAAAAGCAGAGGCAACGTTTTTCATTCATAAACAAAATTACAGCCAACGAACATTGGGTTACAACTTTTGAATTTGGGCAGACGGACGGATGGATTGAGATAGAAATACACATTTTTTAGTTCAGAATTGGAAGTGAATAATTTATCAAATTCGACCGAAAATTAAATAATACGCTCAAATTTCCCTCATAGGTCTGCCACAATTTGTTTCCGCGAACTGCACTACATTTTCCATCAAAGCCGCAAACTTTGTCCAAATGTCCAACAACCACTTGCTTCGGATGAAGGTATGCCTGCATATACATAGTTTCTGAGTTAAAATTCCAAGAAGTCAATCAGGTTTCAAGTGGTTTAATGGTGGGACAGCTTAAATGCCTGACTCATGAGAAATTCATGTTATACTGTTATAGAAAGGGTTGGGTATACCATTGCTTGCTTTTCATTCGTGCGCATAAGGCGATTGTTTTATTAAGAAATTCACACAATTCCTATTACCTACTGAAATGGTACGTTTCAATATACATACGTATATTTCAATTAGAATCTCAACGAAGATAAAACTCAATTGTGAAATAACTCAAACTCGTATCAATTGGCCCATTGTCAAGAAAAGTCAAAACGAATTTAATGCTTTTGAAGTGATAATGTTTCTTGCTTAAAGAACGTGCTATGTCGATTGGGATTTTTTTTTTCTTTTCAATAGGAAGAGTGTTTGTACTTACAGAAAGCGTTCCAAACGGAAACGGAGAGCAAATTGCTACTGTTGTTGCCTGCATTCTTTACGAAGTGTTATCGAACTCAGTTTCGATTTATTATTCTGCGCATCAAAAACCATTTACTTGGCATTTTGTCAATGAAAATAATCGAAGAGAAATAAAAAAGAAAATTTAAGTTATGCAAATGTAGTGCTTTCGTGATTGGAATGGTTTATATGTTTTGGGTGGCCGTTTTTGCGAAATGTGTTTTTTTTTTTAGTGATGTCAACTGGAGGTAATTTTATAGTTACTATATGAAAAATAGGAAAATGGAACCAGGGCACTCATTCCGTAACTCTGAGAAAGATAATCGTTTGCGCGATAGTAGTCAACAATCACGTCATCAATTTGCTTTCCGTAACTCTATCACTATCGTCTCGTCTATCGTTTTTTGTATACAACGAGAGAGAGCATTCAGAGCACTGAGTTTCTTTCAGAGACTTTAAAACTATAGTGAAAAATCCATCAGATGTCGTTTAAAATGTCATAAGTGACTTTTTTTCAATGCCGGCAAATTTGAAAAATGCAAAGTGTATTAAATTCATTATTATTCCTTAGTTTATTAAAATTAACAAATAATACCGAAGAAATGTATTTCACCAAAGCATATGACAATTTTAATTGCTTTCATGACTGACCATCCGGTCTTGACCAAGGAAAATCAATCAATAAAATAATTAAAGTTAAAGCGAGTTTTTTATTTCATCCCTTATTTTTGAAGCCAACTGTCTCATCCGGTTATTCCCACTTAGGGCTTGCGAGTCGTTTAAAATTGCACTTGCCAAATCTTCGTATTGTTTGATTGCTGTTATGGAGGGCAGAACAAAGATTTGCAAAAATCGCAATTTTTCTGGGTTCGTAGCTATACTTTTTCTTTTTTCAAGTAGAACTCAACATCGACCTGAGGATTATAACAACATGTAATTTAATGCCATATGAAGTTAATGATTTACGTTTTGTACCTTTGGAAACATTAACCACCAATACACCTTTCTACAATATTTCTTGCTTTTGCATGAGCTTCATACAAAATAATTTTAAAATATAGGTACATATTTATATGTTTGGTAGTATGTATTTGAAAAATATCTAAAGTCAATTATTATTCTTCTTGAAATTCGATAAAAAATCTTAATCTGATTGCAAAACACACAAAGCAATGAAAAACGACACCTCATTAGGTATCGCTCAAATTGTATCGTCTGGGCGATAGCGTTTCGACGATTATTGACTTACGTGAAGCAAATGTTCAATCGTCAAAACGATATCGTCTGGACGATAGACGATTATTAAAGTTATGTGAAGCAAAGCTATCGTCGAAACGCTATCGTCTGGCTAATCGTCTGATAATCGACATACGGAATGAGTGCCCAGGTATTTGACAGAGCAGGTAGTTTTTATGTTAAACCGCGAAAATGCGTATAGTTATGTATTTAGTGATTACATAAATAAAAAGTCTGAAAAGTTTTTAATATAAACGCAGGTTTTTCAAATTCTCAGTTAATTCTGCTTTTAAACGATCACACATTCCTAACACGGAAGATTTAAGGGATGCTAAATACTAATAGCCACGTGACTCAAAGGGACAGCAGTACCCATTCCACGCAAAAATTCGTCACACCTATTTTGGTCGGCTAATCTTGTCTACGTTGTAGAAATTATGGGAAAGTTTACCATGTTCATGTTTTTATAACGATGGCTTACGAAATTTGGCCTTCCTATACAACAAATGGCTTCCGGAAGTGATGAACGGACAAATAATTATTTATTTCGTATAATTGAGTGATAATTCGTTAATTTTATTTACTGACACTAATTACCACTCTCATTCGACATGTTTTACTTCAGAGATAGAAACGTTTTCAAGTGATTGTGGAAATGTTGGGCGCCGGAAGCTGTGTTTATGCCGTTTCACGTTTCTATAAATATGGGTAGAATATCCACGACACTTAAGGCGTCTGATTTGTGATATCATTCATACGCGACATTTATTATCTGTACCAAGATGTGGATGAAGTCCACAAAAAGTCGAGCCACATCGAGCGAATGGACAATAATGTCCCAGCTGAGAGGAGCTTCGAAGCCCAGTCCTCAGGTTCGAGAAGATAAAGACCAAGCCATCGTGAATCGCCAAGCGTTTAGTATGGGGGCAGCTCACGGAAGACGATGATCCTCTAGACGATATTGTTTTTAAAATTTTGATGATCAAACTAAGTTACAATATAAGCCCGATAGATAGATAGATTTCTTTATTTCGCATTAACATTTTTACATGATTTAGTTATCGCACAGCATAAGATACAGAGATTTGATACATTTATATCTTTCTTCTGAAAAATTATTTCCACAATATTACGAAACACAATAAACATTTACATTTATGAACATAGGTGTTGAAGGAAAAACGATGAAAAACCTTCAATAAGCAAAAAAAAAAAAAAAAATAAAAAAAAAAATGTACTACCTATAAATAACTAAATGAATAAGTAAATAAATAAATAAATAACAAATAAATAAATAAATAAATAAATAAATAAATAAATAAATAAATAAATAAACAAATAAATAAAAACATGAAAATAAATAAAAAAAATATATATATATCTATAAAAAATCCAACGAATAACAATATAAGGCCGATTTTTTCTAATTATCGTAAGTTTTCAATACTGGAGAATGAACTAATGAAGCTCTTAAACTCGAATTTTTTGCACTCAGTTGCTAGTTTTGGAGGTTTATCTTTTTGATGATAATGGTCTCAAGAGTTGCAAGATTAGGGCCCTGGATAACTGGAAGCAGAATGCCTTAAATCGCAGAGGGCGGAAGGCTGCAGTGACTCTTCACGTGTCGGCAACCCGGAATTAAATCGGAACTCAATAAAATACTAGAATTGTTTTCAATATCAATATTTTTAAATCTTTGTATAGTGTCTGCGGAAATAGGCTGCAAAACATGTTGCAAGTTATAACTAATACCAAACAAAATACGGGTGATCCATATAGGATCAGGATATATTCCAAATACTCCTTTTAAGAATATTTGTTCATGTCCGAAATGATGAAACTCTTACCAAACAAAGGGTTGGCTGGGATTAATGTATATGTAGAGGTACCCATTGCATCAACTAGTTATTATTTTTTTTTTTTCCACCCCAAATTCTTCGAATTTCCTAACCTCCAAAAATTGCAAGCGCCACCTCTGGTGGCTCTAGGAAATCCTATAAAACAAAAATTTGGTTGAACGACCACAAACCCGTATATACATTCAGCCACTAGATCCCTGTTGATAAACCGACTAAAATAATGAGCGGACTTCAGCGCTCGTGTATATATAGAGCCCATCTCCTCCCCTCCTCAGTCTACATTCATTTTAAGCAATGTATCTTAATATAAGCCAAAAGCAAACAATTACAGAATTAAAAGTGATTTACTGTTAAAATCATTGCGCAAAATAATACACATGTGGTAGCTCCTGGCTGAATAAAAGAATCACAGTTGTAGTTTGTTTATGTTTTCGATCAATTAAAAGGAGACAGTAACACTAATTTCGTGATTCGTGAACGGCAAATTGGTCCGGCATGCGAGGGGATATATCGATTTTAGTCTTTGTTTCCGTGTGTGGACAGTTTTGAGCGCATTAAATTGGAAACTTTGCGTCAGAAGCAATTAAATCAAACAAAGAAGTGTGACATTGAGTCGGATCGTAGTTGGCAGAGTGGGCTGTGATATGTCTGATTTTTTTTTTTTTTTGTTTTTTTATTGGCGCTAGTATAGACCGTCAAAGTGATTACATGCCAGAGAGAGTGAAAGTGCTGCTGGATTCATTGTAATGTTTGCTTGGCTTCGTTATTCTTTTATTACAATTTTTTTCTGTTGTTTGACAAATGGATATACATATTTCATTACGGTTTGGTTTTGTAACTTCAATACTGCACAGTTTCTCTGTTCAATAGGAAGCAGATTTAGACAATTGACAGAAATTTAAATTTATTTTCAGAGCCGATTAATGAATATAACATTGCTATTTAATATATCGTGAATATGGAGGTGTTGCTAATATTTAAAATTTAGCGCCACAAGTCAAATTTGGAAGAACATTTGAAAGCCTTAAAGGCTTAATTTTGGCATTCACATTTTTTCATTCAGCTTTCAACCGCTTTGTGTTTTTTATAGAGGTATAGAACTTTAAGTTGGCAACACTATTTTAACTGGTGGCCATTTTATCAGCTGTCAAGTGATTTATTTTTAGTTTGGTTTGGCATTTCAAAATGAATAGACTGACGCCTCCAAATTGTGCAAATTTATTTTGAAAATCATGGTTCTGTTCGAAAAACGTATCGCGCGCTACGTCCATTTTACGGTCAACATCGGAGCAATTAATTCGATTAACTATGGAACGTTTTCGCACCACGTTTACTCTAAATGATAATACGCATCCACAGAGACTACGTACAGTGCGTACAGAAGAAGTCATTGCTGCTGTAGAGCGTAGCGTAGAGGGAGACCCAAATCTGCTGGCCAGAACTTTACAGTCAATTTGTTCATCAATTGAGCAACCATGATGTGCAGGAGCTGTGGTTTCAACAAGACGACGCAACATGTCCAACAGCTCGTGCCACAATTGATTTATTGAAAGAAACGTTTGGTAACCTCTTGACTATTTTCTGTGGGGATATGTGAAGTGGCTAGTCAACGCGGATAAGCCCGAAACGATTGACCACTTGGAGGACAACATTCGCCGCGTTATTGCCCATATACTATACGGCCACGGAAAAAGTCATCGAAAATTTGATCTCCTTATTATACTACGTCCGTGGCAGCATGACGGTCATATGCCAAAAAATATATTTTAATTATAATGAAGATTATATTTCGAATAAAGTAAATTTCATGTCAATTTAAAAAAATCACCCTTTACATAGCTTATTATAACACTTTTTATTGTGACATACGGTATTATTCAGAATAATGACGAAATTAGCATGTCCGATGAATATATCGATTACCAGTAAAATCGTATTCTTGGGTTCGTGTAGCTGTCCACTTGCACCATTCAATGATAGACGTCAAGGGCAAGTTGTGCGGCTTCTTCTACAAAGGAGATTAACAATTCATTCCTTATTATTGCATGAAGCTTTATTTTTAGTTAACCTAGTGCCGACAGTTGCACACCTAAGTATTCTTGAGGGAATGAAACAGGTATACCAGTTTAAGTCCTTCAACAAGGGAACTGTGCTAGCCCCCATCGATTGCGTGATTTATTAATAACGTTAACAAAAACGTGGTATTTAATAATATCCATAATATTTTATTTTTAGTCACGAGCTCAGTGTTGAGCTTATTTTGATATTTGCTCGCATCGCTTATAATTATATATAAGATTTGTATATTTGATATAGATAATTATTATATGTTAAATGTACAATAACAAATAAATAGATAACTAGCCCAACGGGTGCTATAGCTTATAACAACTAATCGTATGAATAAGTTATTTTTAGGATGAATGGGAAGAAGCTACAATTGTACACCGTCGAACGGCTGAAGCCATTTTCTCAGGATGTCTTGGAGTATTGTCAGCTGTTTTCAGCAATGTTTTTACTAGGATTAAACCGCATAACCCTCGCTCAGTATTTTCGAAACCATACTTAGTCTGAACGCACATAATAGCCAATTGAAAAAATTTGAAGCGTTTTGGTAGGGCAAGAAGAACAGAAGTCATAGATAACAAAGGAACGAATTGATTTTATTCTATGGCAAGTGAACAACTGTTGCCATATATCGAGAATATATATTTTTTACGTGTTTTTACTCTGCTCTATTTTGAACGTAATTTTCAAATGCGAAATTTGTTTGGGGTTCAATCATAAAAATGTAAATCTAACAAAAAACTAAATGTAACCGCTAAAGAAAGTAACTACTAGCCTTACCCATAAACATTTTTAGTTTCGAATCTAAATTTTAGTAGTTCACAATGGCTATATTTTTCATACAAATTTCGCAATTGGGAGCTTTCGTAAATTTAAAGTCGAGACTAAAATTTTTTGTTAGTATCGTATTCAGCAATCACAACATCTGATCTTGGTTCTACATAGAGGGGTTCTGTCTGGTCACACGGATTCATAGCATGTCTTGGAACCAGTGTTGCCATAAGTGCAGATTTGTCTGCATTTTGCAGATTTTCAACCTTTCTGCAGACTTTTAAAAACCAGAAATCTGCGCTTCAGATTTTGTCTGCATCCGCAATAATATATTTTGTTCTTTTTAACATTATGTTGCACACTTGATTTCGCTGTATGCTGTCATTTTCGTATTCAGCTTTTTTTTTATTTGAATTGCAGTTTTTTTTTTTTTTTTTTGCAACATTGCAGATTTGTAAAAATATTTTCATGGTAACACTGCTTGGAACCGGATTTGAGAACAACCATTTATCGTAACAAAAACGTCGAAGCTAGGACCGCTCTATACGGAGACATTGATCACTTTAAATATTCGATTGTAGTTACATTATCCTTTCCTTGCGCGTCGTCCCAGAAAAAAAAACAGAGGAATTACATTTCGCCAATAGATAACCAACACTAAATCAAAGACCTCCAAGTTCAGCCCTTCTGATACAGAATGACAAAGCTGTTTTGAAATCGAGCCAGCCTGGCCAATCCAACAGGCAATTACAGCTTTGCTCCATCGTGAATAAGAGCATTACAAGCATAACTATGTACAGCAAAAATATCTAGTCAAATAATTTCTGTATATTTTTTTAATTTTCTCGACGTGTTTTTGACACCGCAAGCTACAATCGTTAAGACTTGAAATATATAAGTATCCTAACTAACCTACAGATCTTCACCATTCGTGCCTGAGAAAAAATAAAGCTCACTCAGTAATAATCGTACAAATTAGAAATATTGGTTCATAGTCACATTTTTTCGCACCGATTCAAAGTCTCTTACGCCTTCATCACTCACATCAGCAAAAAATCAACATCACCATTCTCCATTTGCGAAAGCTGTTTCCAATTTAGTCATCGACTTATTGTTTCGCCCACTGAGTTCAACTCATTTTCGCTTTCAATAACACTACGATGCCGATCTGGAATGCCGTTTTTAAAATTGATCTCACATACGTAAAGTTAATAGAGGTAACGCATACGAATGTTTGGATCATCCGACAACAACACTTTTTAGTGATGGTTCTTTTTTTTCCAACCAAATAAATAGGCTTCCGGTGAAAAATATGCCCACTATAACATATTATACTAGACGGATAAAAACTAAACCACGTATTTGCAATTTTTTTTTTTTTCAAAATGTTATTGTGTTAGTGTGTTAACAAAAACAAAAGGTTTACGTCATTTACATGACAACCGTCAGCAGCGTCAGTACACAACTCTAAAGTACAAAGCATACATACTATTCCAATGTGATTGCTGTGTTCGAGTTGAATTTTGTGAGGTTTTTTATTTGTGATATACTATTTGTATAATTGGCCCACATTTTTGTATATCGTACTTGCAATATAATGTGTAATTAACTTGTCAGGCATATACTACCATTTCTGGAACAGAATACAGAACGTTTAGTTTTATCGGAAACTGAAGCTTTTTCGTGTATCTTTAAATGTAAAAAAATATGTAGGTTAGGTACTAGATTAGTAACGCTACCCGATGGTTATGAAACAATATTGTTACAAATTCACCCCGAAGAAAATTGTGGACTTTTTAGTACCTAACTAAAAACAGATTCAAAAACATATGTTTTTTAAATTTAGAAATCAAAGTACATTTATCATAATGGGGATAGCTTTCCACGAAATAAACAGATGGGGAAAGAAGAAAGAAATAAACTTTTCAACAAAAAAAAATGGGAAGTTGTAGTTTCTATTTAAAAATATTTGCTAACTTTTATTGACATACGAGAGGATAATTTAAGTCAGCGAATTCAGCGTTAAGAGAGGACAAATTTTTATTACTGCTGATAGCCTAGAGTCAGTTCCAGAATCAGAATGACAGAATTTCTTTTACAAAATAAAACAATATTTCTACCTACATAGCTTTCATTATTTAAAAATATGAAATTAATATCTGTCTATTTGTACCTATATAAAAAACCAGCCTACGTATGTTTATGCTCGCAAAGCACAAAAAGTAGTCGATTGACGAAATTCAATTTTCAAAGAGGCGTGGGAGATAAATTTAAAAATTTAAAAAATGGATGTGGATAATAAACGGAAAATAACACATCCCATACAGCAACGCACTCCGGATACCCACTTTTTATATAGAGATTCTGGTACCAACAATAAGAAATAGCGAAGCATTTATTTATCTATTATCTTCTTTCAAAAATAGTCAACTATAGATGATCGATTGAGTTGTGAACTATTTTGGGCTTGAGTCTATGTAGGTATAATTTTATCCACAAAAGGTGCAGGGAAATAACTTCACTGGCAATAACTTCACATGGGAAATTACTTCACCTTGAGTGGGAAATAATTTCACTTATTTTATGTGAAGTTATTTCCCAATGAAAGTGAGCAAAAACTTATTTTTTGTGCGAAATCATTTCTCTTAGCATGCGACGACATATGTAACAATGACATATGCCTACAATTTATAAACAGTGCAACCCCAGGCTTGGAGTCTCTGTTTAGGGGTGGGATTAGTTGCGAGTTTGGGTGTATGCAAAGTTAATTAAATTAGCTATACTACTTATAAATAATTTGATTTTGTTTTCCAGTTAGAATCAACAAATTCTCAAATTGTAGATGGGCAATAATTTCACAAAATTGGTGGTGATGTTATTGCCCACACTTCAAGTGAGAAATAACTTCACATAAAATAAGTGAAATTATTTCCCACTCAAGGTGAAGTAATTTCCCATGTGAAGTTATTTCCCTGCTTGGATAAATTTCTTTAATCATATAAGAAGTGGTCCACAAACCATCATCAACCTCTATAAAAAAACGTATCAACCACAGAAATACGTGAGTAAATAATAATGTCCCACACAAGGTAGTGTCAGCTGATGGAACATGAACAGGAATTTTTAGCACAATTTGTTGAAGTGCTTAAGTGACAAAGAACGATTTGCTAACGAGATGATGACTCAGTAGTTATAGTGTTTTGGAATACTAAAGGATGTCCAAAAAGTCAAAAAACCAAACAAAAAACACCAAAAAACAGTTTAAAAACCGGCGACTTAGGGTTAGAAAATGGAGCACTACGCGAAAGTATAGTTTTCATTGCTGAGCAATATTTAAAAAAAAAATGAAATTTTTTCTTCCATATATTTTTGAGTGAAATAATCCAAAGCGACAAAGTTCATTTTTGCCAAGACGGTATTGTTATTCGTTAAATTTGCCTCATTTGAGGTTCAGAGGAAGATCGGAAAACAAATGCACCGCGAATTGTCACTGTATGGTGCAGATTTTGGTCTGGAGGCGTCGATAGATCATATTTTTGGTCGAAAACGAGACTAGTCAAATAACAGTCACTGTATACGTGTGCTCGATATCGCTAAATGATTATCCGAGTTTTTTCTGCCGAAAATGTATGATATTGATATGGACGAAATGTAAGGTTTCAACAAGACGGTGCGACATTTATTTATTTTATTTTATTCTATTTTATTTTATTTTATATTAATTTATTTCAATTACTGCCATATGAGACTTTTTCTGGCTCCTTACTCTCTCGTTTCGGTGATCAAAATGGACCCTCCAGATCATGTGATTTTTTTTTTAAGTCAAAGACCTATGAAGGCACAAGCCCACAAGCCCTCCCGTGTATAAAATGAGGAGATTTAACAATGCATCAACAAAATGTTACCACTTTTATACAAAATGATCACCGCAAATTTAAAAAAAAAAAGAGTGCGTATGTGCCAGAAAAGCCGTAGATGTCATTTGTCGGATGACGTATTCATACATAACCCCCTTAAAAAAAAAATAGTTTTATTTAATTAAAATCTTGTGTGAATTTGAGGACACCATTTAGAAAATAAGGTCAATTATTAAACGCTCTGTACCATATCAGTGCCAATTTTAGCCACTTTTAGCCACTTTATGTGACCAAAATGTCACAAGGCATTTACGCTTTTCTTTCAATTCCAACACATCGTCTGCAATTAACTTATCATGCTCAATCTTGATGTCTCGACATGCAACTAACATAATTGTTTAATACACGAAAATAATGGGTTGAAAAAAGTTCAAGAAAACTTGTCTAATCATAAGCAATTTAGGCAAAGGTCATTCATCGTCAGCGTAAAAACGAGTGCCTCTCTTTGAGTTGAAGAAGAAGATCAAATTATAAAGTCAAAAGGACACTTGACGCCTGAGTAAGTAGATACTATGAGCTGAACATACCTTTTTAATACCACTTATAGTTCACCCTTTTCCTTGTTGTGAAAATCTCATTACCAAATGCCTCCGACGACTTGTGAGTCGCTTCTTCTTCAACATAAATCATGACAACTGCAACCGTCCCATGCGAATGAATGACACCTATTACTAATTCTCATATTCAGCCAACTACCGTACATCGTGTGTAAATTTCTGAATGCAAACATGAGTGACTGGTAGTTGTAGTGCTTGCGGATTGCATACTTAATTCCCAGGCTACCTCGAGGAATATAAAATAAAGACACGAACACGTTTTGGGAACACAGTTGCTACCTGTGGGTTCAGTCTTCAGTGTATAAGGTTTCTTGAACCCTCGATTTGGGAAATTATTGTTCATGGTGTACATTCCATTGATTAACAAAAAAAAAAAAAAAAGTTGTTTCGCTGTTAGACGTTGTTTTTGTGTCTTAACTATAATTAGGCAGAGGGGGTTGGTTTTGGTTTCGGGTTTATAGCTGGTATGTTTGTAGTTAGTACGATTTACAGGCAGGGTATGGGACTGATTTGTATTTTTTTCTTTATTGGTCGTTGTTATTCCACCTACCACCAGTTCGTCAAAAAAAAATACCTATTTTTAATTAAATTTAAATTTTATGCATGTACGACATAGATAGTAGAAGTGATGGTAACAAACCAGTTGAGGTGTGAAACAGTTAAGCTAAATCAGTGTTGTTGAAATATGTATGAAAACTATTAGCAAACAAAAAGAGTACGCTATCTTGATAACCTTTGACAATTATTCTGAGGCGAGTTGGTAGGAGCTTATTTTTACGCTAATTGCTTTTAAATGTGACTTGGTAGATGTATTGATTTTTATCAGAATCCTGGAAGTTGTTTTCGTAAAAGCTTAGATGTTTTTTTAATGAATTATATTGTATGGTTAGTGGACTACTGTGCGAGGAGTCTTAATTTCGATATCTGTAAAAACACAAATTTTTTAGTTGTAATTTGTGTTTTTACGGTTATTTTTATTCCACTGCATAACCTCTGACGAAGTCCCTAAAATATGTAGGTGTCCTGGGAAAGTTTCTTAATTCAGGCGATTGGTTTAACCAGGCAATAGCGCGTCATTTACACTCGTTCTAAAAATTAAAACTAACACGCAAAATGGTTGTTAAAAGCCTAAGAAACCTATACACGCCTTTTGCGCTAACTATTTATTTATTCATTTGTATTTCTTTTATAAAATGGTCAGTTCGTCTCATTTCTGGTTAATTTTTTTGTTCACTTATCGGCATATTTCGTTATAAAGGCTACTTCAATAACAGGGGTAGTTCATTTTCAATTAAAGCAATTTAGTTTTGAAGTGATAACTTCTTTAGGCGCGTTGGGCACTATTTGGATGGGCAAAAACTAGCAAACTCGCGACACCGACACCGACACCGACACCGATTGCATACTTTTAGGGCGCGTTGGGCACTATTTGGATGGGCAAAAACTAGCAAACTCGCGACACCGACACCGACACCGACACCGACACCGATTGCATACTTCTTTAGGCGCGTTGGGCACTATTTGGATGGGCAAAAACTAGCAAACTCGCGACACCGACACCGACACCGACACCGACACCGACACCGACACCGACAGCGACACCGACACCGACACCGACACCGACACCGACTCCGACACCGACACCGACACCGACACCGACACCGACACCGACACCGACTCCTGTACTATTGCTTACTTTTAGGGGTAGGTAATTTATAGCTTAATCTACGATGATTTTTATTTGAATACGTTACTATGGTAATTTATGGTAGCGACAAATTGATTGTCACCAAAATTATTTCAATTACCTGTTTTGTATGGGGAATTCATAACTTAATTTTACCAGGCTTAATTCCGACATATTATATCCACGATTTTGGGTTTGTGCACATTTACGGCACAGTAGCTTGTGTTATAATTACCGAAACAAGAAATAGAATAGAAAACTGTGGTAAACTTGCCACCCTAAGAGTAGGTATACTATATAAATAATTGCAATATTCATGTCGCCTTAGTGTAAAATATGATTAGTAATTTTTGTGTAAAATAATGAATATAAAACTACAATTGATGCCGTACCACGAGATCTAGAGCATTATCAATGGCGATGCAGCAAGACAGAAAAATATTGTTGTCTTTTCTCGTTCTTTTTCTTTTAAAAGTAAAATTTGTATTTTTCGGAAAGAAATTCATATTCAATTAAGCTTCAGTATAATTATTATTAATTTATTTTCGTTCTGTGCTAGTTTCGGTAGAATACAAGTAGATACAATCGGGTTGTGGTAGCTGAAGTAAGATATGTACATTCGAGACTGTAATCTATCTAGATTACGCTGGAAGACAGCATCGATGAAAATTACTTATATATGCTAAAGATAATTCTGCATTACTTCAAGATAAAGTTGGGAAGAGATTTGATGATATTCCAATCATTTTGAGTGGGGATTTCAACATCAACTTTGCAGATGATAAACATCTACCATTAATTGAATTTTTAAATAGCAAATTTGATTTAACGATGAGCAATGATCGCAATCTTAGCACAACTAGACATAAAACTACAATTGATGCCATCTTTACAAGATATTTAAATAGATTCGAATCAAAATTGTTTGTTTCCTATTTTAGTTACCTACCATAAACCTATAGTATCCGTTTTCAAATATAATGATAATAATGATGATGATGATGGAAGAGTTTGAAGTTGTTGATGAAATTTCATAAGTGTCATTGGTATGCATTTCAAAGAATACCCATTAATTTTTAAATTTAATATTTCATGTATCTGTAAATTTATACATTTTAAACAATAGATTGCAATTTTGTATGTAAAATAATATGTATTATTTTTTATGTAAAATACCGCATTAAATGAAAATGAAAAATGTAACATAATTTTTGTAGTTAGTAGTAGTTTATAATAATGAATAAAAAAACACTTTATTTAAAAGTACTTCCTACACAATAATATATTTTCTGACGATTCGAAAAATACACACGTAATTGTTAAAGTTATCACTTCTGTCGGCACTCCCGGAGTGCCTTTTAATTTTTTTTATTTATTTTGAAGCTTAAAGTTGGAAAAGAAAATACCACTGATTCATTCAATTGGTTAACTGGCGCACTATTCGAAATACCCAAGGTCAGTTACAAAGAGTAATTGTTCAAATTGCCTAGTGTTCGAATTAGCGAGGTTGTACTGTATTAACGAACGCATTTTCCTTTCATAAATCGTTTTGTTATCAATTCAATTGATTGTAATATGAAGTTTCTTGTCGCAGAAGTTGTAGTCCCGTAAAGTATAAAGTTATCAAAAATATACTCGAATGTACATATATAAATTTACATACCTTAGACAGTAGTGGCTTCGCTTATGTGTTTATTTTTTTATACCCATAAGACGAAATTTCCTTGATGATAATTATTTGCAAAAAAAAAGTTCCTTAGAAAAACAGCGAAATGCTTGTCTTACAATAATCGTACTTCTCGTACAAAGTGATAACGGTCAAATTAATATGTTTGACCGGTTTTTTGTAAAACTTATAAAAAAAAAAAAGGAAAATCCCATTAAAGGTATCCTGCCCCTCTCAAACCGGCTGTTAGTTTTCAAAACACTTGAAACGAATTTCTAAATGCTCTCTCTTCTCTTTTACATTTCTTTTTGAACATAGCAACAGGCTTGCCAGATTTTAAGAAGCCTATATCGCAATTTTTAGTTATTTTTTCGCAAAAAAACCACAAAATTACAATAAAATTATCGCTAAAATTGTAAAATGTTTAAAAATATAAAATAACATATCAAAATTGATTTTAACCTGATTTTTAATATTTTTTGTTAGGTAACAGAAAACAATAATAAATAATAATTAACAAATTAGTATTAGTATTGCAGCAAGATCAAGTTATGTTGAGTGTTGATACATTCCTCTCTCGGAATTTTCTGTCTTTTCTTTCGCGCAAATCGCATTCGCATATCTTACTTTAATGCCTTGGATACACTTTTTGACTTTTGCAGCCATCCTTTAAATAACAATCATAAGTATTACTTAACAAAGTCTTAATTAAACTAAATGTAAAGGCAATGTCAAGAAAGAAGAAACATGAAAATAAGTGCGTTAGCACAAATAATTTTGATAAAACAATAGTAAGTAGTTGTATTTAGTGTTTTCAAATGAGAAGAATTTTATTGAACTAGGATTTTGTTTTGTTGCAATAATTAGTGAAACAAAATATCGCAAGGATCGCGAAAAATAAGAGATATCGCAAATTCGAATTTTACACCGCAAAACAGGACAAAATATCGCGCGTTTTGCGATATATCGCACAATATGGCAAGTCTGCATAACAATCGTAAGCAAGCGGTTAGAATAAGAACAGTTTCTATACCTACATACTTTTTTTATATTTTACTCCTCAAAAGGAGAGTATGTATAGGTACCTAAAAACGGAATAAAAAAAAAACTGCGAAACTACTGTTATAGAACTGTTTTAAAGAGACGGGTGAGCAATTTCACACTTGGACCTGGCCCACAGATTATATTATGTAGTACCTAATGTTTGTTTCTAATTGAATTAGGCGCTCCACATCTGACGTACGACTGACAAACATCCAATAGTATAACTAAATATAGATATCATAAAAGAGCTTCTCAATTAGCCGTTTGGATTCGGCATACAATTTTAGATCCCTTTTCCATTCGTCCCAAAAATAAAAAACTAGGGACCTGTTGCGGCAGCTATATTTGTTTATTTATTTTATTATAAATAAATCAATAAGCAAATTGTGTAAGTAAATACCTAAAACAACTAAATAATATATTCAATTAGTGTCCGCACCCTTTTGTCACATTTACCAAGTATGACGCGTTCACTGTGGCGAATACGCATCAATAAAGATAATAATAAAAACAAAATAGATCCCACAAAAGCCAATTTATGCGAAAGACACGTGCGCCACAAATTAAATTGAATGATGAACAACAAAGTGAGACAATTGCAATCTACTATGTAGAACTACTCAAGCCAAAACCTATTCTTAATTTTACTATTCTTACGGACTTTTTTAAGTAACTGTAGTCATAGGGAATAAAGTTAAAGCAATCGTCCTCCATAAATGTGCCTTTTTTGCATCCAATTTTATTATCTTGAGAAATGTTTGAATCCTTTTATAACTGCAGTTGCACCAGTATACCTACACATTAAATTCGAATAGGTAACACTGTGCTCCATATACAAGTCACATGCTTATAAACATAAGAAAACAACAAATTAACAGATAAAAACTTTTCCTTGTGGGTAACACTTTTTTTTATCTCATAGTTATAACTTTCTTTCACTTGGGCATTAATAAAATCATAAAGTAAAACAAGACAGCACTGAGGTTTTACGTTTGCATTGCGCGTTACAAAGGCGAAGTGGCACAAATGCGTGTCAAAAGTGGTTAACAACAAGAGTAAACAACGGTATGTAGCCGAAGCATCATAGAGCTGTCATTGTGGTCTTAAAACTGTTTACCGCCACATGAAGGAACAATTCACTAAACTTAAAAACATGCAAAAATTTTGCTAAATTACTTTTTCTTTTTGGTAAAGACACTTTGGATATACTTTCATTTACACATTCACTTGTGATGCACTTGATTCTCGTAACGGATACATTAGATGCGCACAATGTATCTTTCATCAACCGCTCTAATAATTGTTATAATAAAAATGTTCGCACAGTGTATCGCCAGTTGCAAGCTGATGGTAATTTGTAATCACATAAAATCGCATAGATGCATAGTTAGATACAATTTAGATGTAAATTGACATTTGCACACAATGCACTTTCTTTTCAATTGCAATGGATTGGGTAGGTGAATTTCTACTAGAGGGGAGGCACGGGTGCGGCTATGGGGAAAGATGTTCCATCACACAACACAGGTAGCAATCAATCAATCAAATATTAATTCACTGGTAATCCAAAAGGCGAAAATGGTGCCATCTACAAAATGGTCTTGTATGCGTAGTTTTTTTATTTAAACCGAATTAGAATTATTGTTAACCTTTTTTTTTATATCATTTGATAATAGGAATTCGAAGAATTAAATGTAGTCTTTTGCAGGTGGTGCGACTAAATGTAAACTGTGTAAAATTGTAAGTACATCCGAACCGGCAGCACGGTACCCATTAAATGAAACAAAAACAAAAGATATTCCATATTCGTAGAACAAAAAATATTTCTTTCCATACCAGTGCCAGTGCCAGCCCAGCCAGGCCCAAGCCCAATCAAACCAAACCTCATTGTGAAAAGAGAAGAGAGAATTTGTGTTTGTGTGGTGTGCGTGTGGCTGACAGCGTTGCCTGGTCAAAATGTTAAAATCCATCAAAATTAGACGGTTTGGATGGATTCTTTTCTCTCCAAATCCAGCCATAAAAAAACGTAGGTAAAACACTAAAAAAAATTCAGTCGAACATTAAAACAGCTATTTTCTTAAACAGAAATAATTCTTATTTAAATTAGGTAATAAAAAAAAAGATGAGTCGTACTTTATTTCACAGCATTAGTTTCTTATATCTAGGTCAATTAAACAAATAAATAAATTGTTAATTCTAACTGGTAATGAAATGATACCATTAAAATACAGCCTGTGTCATTGTAATTTTCTATTTCCTCTGTTTCTATATTTTCATATACCTATAGTATTTTGTTCAATTTTTTTTAACTTCTTCAGGTATTAACAAGAATTGCATCCAATTTCGTTGTTTAGTTTTGGCCAAATTTAACTAACTAAATATTCTTTCAACTGCAGCAATCGCAATTGGATAATAACACTACAAAAGAAATACTAGATTAAATTTAACTTTTAGCGACTTGCTGCCGGGGTTAGTGGGACTGTTTGTTTCTGCCAATTTAGAAAGTCAAAAAAATTATTAAATGGATGTATTCAATTGCACTGCGCGAATGCTCGTTTACACTAGGTTTACATTGGATGTGCTATTTATTTTGATATACATATTTTCTTTTTATTTTTGTTTTTAATTATGGAGTAAAACAAATAATAATAGTCGGCTTGATTTCCATTTAAAGACGAACCAAAAAAGAACAGTCGGCTCAATTATATTTTTTTTTTTTAGTCAAAAACGAAAAAATCCAGTCAAATTTGACTGGAAAACATTCAAACTGGCAACACTGATGGCTGATGACTGGAATATTGTTTTGATTTCGATGGCAAGCTTTTTGTCGGACGTGGAAATAAAGTTGTATTACGAACTTGCATGAAATGCGCAAGTTAGGTTAAATGTTGCAGGCATGTGCCTTGCAACATGCTTGATGGGGAGTTGAGCATTGAGCTTATGCTGATCTCAGATGGTAGGCTGAGTAGTATACTACTCTCTATAGAGAGTACCTATACAAACAGTTCTTTTTAGTGTTTAACACAATTCCTCGTAATTCATGGGCGCATTTATGATTTATTGGATATCAGATTTATTGTGCTTGCAAGCTCGTTCAATTGTAACTTCTGAAAAATTAGTTAATGTACACTAATGTAAATCTAATGACATAACCTACAATTGCTGAGAAATTTTAGGATAACTATCGTAATACAATGGACCTGAAAAACGTTTGGAAGTCGTAATCCAACCACCTGAGCGTTCAATTACTGTAGTTAATGAGATAATATCTAAAGGGTACTACAAACGATATACCATTTATAAAAGGAGTTTATTGTATTAGGTAATGAAAACTAGGTAATGAGAATGAGAAAACTGCTGAGCGTTTAAAATGGTATTTTTATTTTATACAATAAAAATAAATTTACATTAACTAAGTAGCTAATGATAGTTTTGCGTTTGTTTTTATCCCTACGACACTATACATATTTCAGTGTCTGCAAAGGAGTTTCACTTTGAATTTGAGAGAACATTTTATTAACTGGACAATTACTATGACGTCGAGTTCTTATATTGACATAATTCTCATTCTCAGGATCATAAGAGAAATTGGATTGATGAAGTGCATTTAGGTTACCATTCTCGACTATATTAAGGCAGTGCAAATTAATAGTTCAAGTGGAAGGGGTCCCTGGAAGAAGAGAACATCTCCAAAATATACATCGGAAGGTTATGTGATTACTCCTCCTGCTATGATTATCAAAGAACTTAATTGAGAACCAGAGGGCAGTAATCGATGTCATTCAAATGCAATCTATACATAATTCTTCGGGCAATTGCATCGGAATTCAGTGTTTCTTTAGTGCCGGTTAATGTATATTGGTATACTACTTTGTTCGTTTTCGTGTAACCAAGAGATAACCATCATATATAATCCAATTTACACGCACGAACAAAACTATATATTCTATGCCGACTGTTTTGAGAATATATTGACTGCGACTGCTATTAAAATACCTAACCTCATTCCATTTCTAAACACACCGATTAATGTAAACTTGTGGTCCAAAAAGCAAAATCGACCCTACCTTTTACAAGTGTGTTATGGTAAAAAACGTACTATAATTTTAGATATGTAAGATGTTGTTTCTTTCTTCTTTTTTTTAAGAAAAAGCGACATCTAGATATCGAAAAATGCGTCCCTTTGAATTAAAGTTTCATGTTTTACTCATGACTTACATTTTATACGTCGCTATGAAAATTTAGCGCAAAAAATTTATGTCGGAAAATGTTCGTTTCCATAGTAACATCATTGAAACGTGATTGAAAGTGATTGGTCAACACATCGCAGATAGCGTCCCTATGCGATGGCGCTGAATTAGAGTTACAGAACTGAACTGACTGCTACATTCAGTGTTGCCATACAAATATTTTTACAAATCTGCAATTATGACAAAAAAAATCTGCAATGCAGATTTCTATAGAAAAATGTTACTTTACAATTTTGTTTTGTTTATGTAAGACAAAAACAAATAAAAAAGCTGAATACGAAAATGTCAGTATACAGCGAAATCAAGTGTGCAACAAATTTTACAATTTGTTAAAAAGAACAAAATATATTATAGCGGATGCAGACAAAATCTGAGGCGCAGCTTTCTGGATTTTAAAAATCTGCAGCTAGGTTGAAAATCTGCAACATGCAGACAAATCTGCACGTATGGCAACGCTGGCTACATTAAAATTAAATAATTGCTTACTTTTAGGGTTAGGTGAATTCCTTTATGGGTAAAGGTTAACTGAGGCGCTCCACCGAAAACAGGTTCTAATCTAAGATGATTTATATTTGAAAACGTTACTATGGTAATATGGCGGCTACAAATTGAATGCCACCAAAATGCTTTCAATTAAAGGATGGTCATTTTTTATGGGAAATTCTTAACTTAATTTTAGTAGCATTAATGGCGACATATACCCACAATTTTGTTTGTACGCATCTATGGAATAGTACCTTCCGAGTGATATAAGTTTCATTCTCCTTACTTCATAATCGGGTCTATCACAGATTCCGTCTTAGGGGAATTTTGAAATTCGTAGAAAGTGGTATCACTGGATATACCACGTTCTACGAATTTCGAAAGCAAAGAATGTACCCTACGACTACGATGGATTCTGTGATAGTTCTTTCGGGGTTCGTAGCAAAATTCCGAATACGACGGATTCTGTGATAGACCCGAATAACTACTAAGAAAGTGTACGGAAACTTTGGATGTTCAAGTATTAGGTAATATGAAGATAATGTACGAGTAATTCTTAGTAGTGCAATTAACTCTCCTTAAATAGTTAAACAACCAAGTGAATTAATTCTCTAGCACCAAATACATCTCAAACCATTGGCAAACCTACAACTGCATTGTTAACCATTATATGGTTTTCCTCCCTCTGTTCACAGGTCACACGCTAAATTTGTCTAATGAAGACAGCAATATTTAACCTATCTGCATTTTGCGTGGAATAAACAAAACATTCTCTCGTCAGATCATTAAAATAAAAATATATATAAATGAGTAGGTGAGTGGTTGTTGCAATGAACGCGGGATATACAATTGCAACGTTCAACCAAACTGCCTTACTTTTCCACCGCTGTAGTTACATCTGTGGAGTTCGTTGCTTTGACAGCATTGTTTTTTTTTTAAGTTTTCTTACACCAAAAGGCAGTGAGAATGAACATTGAATAATCTCACGGATCAAGAATAACTAACTCGGGCTCGGGTCGGGCTACTGCTGCCTTTCTTTAAACAACTGTTGCATGTTATATATTTTTGCGTGAGAAAGAAGTTGTGTATACGTAGGTAAAGGGAACGAAAGACTGTTTGTTCTTTATTATAATTTACATGAGAAACTTCAGGGACTTTAAGCCTAAGTTCATGTTGACAGTTGGGGATAGTGCAGTTCATATGTACGATGTTCTCTTTTGGAAATGCAGTTTTTCGTTCAATTTACGGTAATGAAAGTATTTAAAACGGAAGTCGCGACAAGAAGATTACTGTAGCAAAAATAATTTCCTTGGAGAAGATACTGACTTGTATGAATAGGTAAGCAGAAACGAGACTTCAGACGTGTTGAGCTCATTTCTATGAAATGGGTTTAAAAAATATTCAAATTAAATCGAAATATCAACGGAATTCACTCGAACTTACGAAATAATTTAACTAGATTCAAGGACTTGCGGAATTATGCTACCGAAATCGATAAATTGACGGAGATTCACTTCCCAAAAATGTTTGTACATATTTTAGCGAAGCGCAACATATACAATGTACATACATAAGCAAAGCGCAGCATACCCCCGAGGTGATACACCAACCTGGTTGTCATTCCACTGCCATGACGTGTCATGACTGCAAGCGGGCTTCTTTCTTCGACAATCTTTCCGCATGTTCCATGAAGAGATGACGGTGTAGAAAATGTATCTCACTCCGGACTGAAGTATGACTTTTTTGTTCCTCCTTCTCAAACAAAGCCAGGAAAAAAAGGGTTGATGAGTTTTTTTTTATCTTTTACAAACCATGAGAGATTGAAACCGGTTGGACTGTGACATGCAATATTTTCTTCTACGAAGCCTTTTTGCAATGCCATCGCATCTGTGCTGATTAAGGTTTCGAATGCTTGCTTGCTTATACAAATGCTTTTAATACTCGTATAGATATTAATGTCGATGTATGTTTATAGCCGCTTGTTTTTAGGGTTTGCGCCACGCTTACCTTTCATGAAGTAAACTGTAAGAGCGAGTCTCAAGCCATACGGACTGACCACAAACAATTATATCAGGTAACGAAATGGCTTCGGATATAGACATCTACTTCCTCAAAGCATTGGCTACAACCTACAATTTTCACGAAAGTAAATGCCAAAATAAAATGTCGGTAGGTTTTACATTTTGGAATAAAATCTCGACTACGTATATGAGTGATAAAAACACTTTCTAACGGACTGTGTGCAACGTGATGGAATTTGGCAGAGATTTCCAGCAGCTGATAAATTTGTTATTTTATTACTTACCAAATGTGTGCTGAAAGAGAAACATTTTGATAGGAAATTTGACAATTAATCCACAACCAATATGAGAGTGAAATAGAAACTAATATTTACCCCAAAAACCAGTTAAGTAAAGCAAACTGTAATTGAAAGAGGAGAAAGTACTCTTTCTTGTAATTGGATTATGTTCGCAATTGCATAACTTTTCCGGATTAAGTAAATTGTGGACATAGATAGATAGATAAGAACGAATGTACAGATACAGATTAATTTTTCTAGCGAAATTGTCTTATGTTAAACGATTTTTGTGACCCACAACCATCGGAAGCAATAAAATGGAGACAATTGCGAATTTTCGGTAGATTTATGTGATAACATTAAGCTTACTGTCTCATGGAGCCCCAACGACGATTTGGCAAGCTGTCAGGATTGCTGCAAAAATAAATTTGTTCAGTTCTATTAAAATGCGGTTCTATTGAAGATGTATAAGATTTATAAGTTTATATTGTCAGTTCGATTTATGCAAAAATATGTCTATGTCTATATGTTTTAATGAACATTTTTCTCAAAATAAACAAATAATTATAAGCACGAAATTAGAGCACTAGTAATTGTTTTTATACAGTGCGTGAAGGATTCTAACTATGTAGGTATCCTATAATCAGGGGTGAGTTTGGCTTTGGAGCAATAATCAATTCCGAAAACTATAAAGGAAATATATTTTGATTTCTCTTTTTATTAGTTATCTTATAATTACAATAATAATAAAAAATATAGTAGGTATAAGACCGGCAACCAGGGCTATCGGCTAAGGAGAAATATATATTTTTGTATGTTGGCACTACACTTTTGTAGTATGGATGCGGTGATGAAAATACTGCTGTGTAATACAGTTTGGTTATATGGTAAGGTGTTTTCCCCAATACGAAATATGCCAGTTTGTCGCAAGCAAAGCCTTGCTCTTGGTACAGGAGAAGTGACCGGGAATATGTAATTTCATCAAATATACAAAGTTAAAGTCGAAAGGATAACCGAGCTCTGTATGCACGAAATAGCCAAAAGGCAGCACTCCTTCCCACATGCAGTATTTCAGTCAGCTCCACGCCACCAACAAAGTGGCTTGAACTTGCACCAGCCAAATCAGCCCACCGCAACGAAACATAATACATAATTTTTTACACATTTATTACAATTTATTACAGTTAGTCCGAATTTTATTACACTTGCCGTTCTCGAGATATCGCGTGCTGGTGTAGGTTTTATTTGAACCTACACCACCACTCTATAACTCTTGATGCAGTTGAGATATTTGGTTCAATCCTAAACCAGAATTTATTACAAATTTATTACAGCTGCACCAAATCAATTTACAGTTCAAAACTCAGAAATTTACAAAACTACAAGCTTTAGAAGATACCCATGTAAGATTCCAAAACATAGAATTTTACATTAACATCGAATATTTTATTACACCACACCGCCTGATGTAATATTACTTTTTTTGACTAAAAGGCCTTCAGAAGATTCCAATAGACAAACATTCACCATATGGATGTGCATTTTTACCCCTACATAGAAATACAGACATTAGAATTTTGCCACTGTCACTTAGTATACTTATTTATACTTAAGTATTATACCACACCTCCTTAAGAAAAAATATCTTATTAAAACGCTTTTAGAGGGTAGCAATAGGCATTTCTATACTGTAGAAAATTGCATTTTTACCACCGCTTTGAATTACAGGCATTAGAAATATCTAATAAAAATTCAAAAATATCACATTTTCCTGAAACATAGAATAATTTATTACACCACACCGCCTACTGTAATAAAAGTTATTTCGGCCGAGATGCCTTCAGAAGGTTCCAATAGACTAGCCTTCACAAGGGCGATGTGCACTTTTATCCCCGCCTTGAGCTACAAGCCTTAGAAAATTGAAAACAAAAATCAAAAATATCACATTTTCCTGCAACATAGAATAATTTATTACACCACACCGCCTACTGTAATAAAAGTTATTTCGGCTTAGATGCCTTCAGAAGGGTCCAATAGACTAGCCTTCACCAGAAGAATGTGCACTTTTACCCCCGCCTTGAGCTACAAGCCTTAGTAAATTGCACATATTTATGAATTTGTAGTGCAATTTACTAAGGCTTGTAGCTCAAGGCGGGGGTAAAAGTGCACATTCTTCTGGTGAAGGCTAGTCTATTGGACCCTTCTGAAGGCATCTAAGCCGAAATAACTTTTATTACAGTAGGCGGTGTGGTGTAATAAATTATTCTATGTTGCAGGAAAATGTGATATTTTTGATTTTTGTTTTCAATTTTCTAAGGCTTGTAGCTCAAGGCGGGGATAAAAGTGCACATCGCCCTTGTGAAGGCTAGTCTATTGGAACCTTCTGAAGGCATCTCGGCCGAAATAACTTTTATTACAGTAGGCGGTGTGGTGTAATAAATTATTCTATGTTTCAGGAAAATGTGATATTTTTGAATTTTTATTAGATATTTCTAATGCCTGTAATTCAAAGCGGTGGTAAAAATGCAATTTTCTACAGTATAGAAATGCCTATTGCTACCCTCTAAAAGCGTTTTAATAAGATATTTTTTCTTAAGGAGGTGTGGTATAATACTTAAGTATAAATAAGTATACTAAGTGACAGTGGCAAAATTCTAATGTCTGTATTTCTATGTAGGGGTAAAAATGCACATCCATATGGTGAATGTTTGTCTATTGGAATCTTCTGAAGGCATTTTAGTCAAAAAAAGTAATATTACATCAGGCGGTGTGGTGTAATAAAATATTCGATGTTAATGTAAAATTCTATGTTTTGGAATCTTACATGGGTATCTTCTAAAGCTTGTAGTTTTGTAAATTTCTGAGTTTTGAACTGTAAATTGATTTGGTGCAGCTGTAATAAATTTGTAATAAATTCTGGTTTAGGATTGAACCAAATATCTCAACTGCATCAAGAGTTATAGAGTGGTGGTGTAGGTTCAAATAAAACCTACACCAGCACGCGATATCTCGAGAACGGCAAGTGTAATAAAATTCGGACTAACTGTAATAAATTGTAATAAATGTGTAAAAAATTATGTATTATGTTTCGTTGCGGTGGGCTGATTTGGCTGGTGCAAGTTCAAGCCACTCACCAACAACACACCTCAAGAGTTACAATCGTTAGAATATAATTACACGTTTCACGAAACACGAGCAGCGTTACCACTTGTACTACATTTATGTAGTACTGTGCTACATATTTGCTGGATTTTTTAATGCCGTGCTACATACTACATCGTTACCCAAAAGTACTACATTTCTTAAGAGCCAACCATTTTAAATTTATTTAAGGAGTTTCCCTGTAAGAAAGCGAATTTGGAAGTTTTAAATGAGTATTGACGCTTGTTGATTGGGGGTTTCGATCTTATTTTGAAATGTGGACCTCAAAACAGCGACATTGTGGCAATAAAGGTGGAATTAAACAAACAAAAAAATAGTTTAGGAAACTTAGTATTTGAAAAACTATCTAAATAAATATTAAATTAGGTATATATAACTATTTAATATCAATACACAAAATCAGGTACTACATTTTTTTTGAAAATGCAACTTTTTTTTCCCTAACGTACTACATTTGTTTAAGATTTAAGTGGCAACGCTGATCACGAGTCACGATCGACCAACTCAATCAACGTTTGCAAAAGAAAAAACTCACTCAACCGAATCATAATAAGAGAAGACTTAAGAGCTAAGAAGATAAAGAGAAATTTCAAACACACTAAAGACTAAACCAAGAACAAAAACTGAATATGAACAAAACAACTATCTCTACTCTATACTAGCTCTATCATATCAATTATCAACTAATGAAAAATCAGCTAACAAAAAGTAACATGGCCGATGGAATGGACATGACCACATGACACAAACACAATACAATATACAAATACAACACAATCCACAAAACCAACCACATCCACAAACCACAATGGCCCAATTACCAAAATTAAAATTCAGAAATCCCCTTTCTTCTCTTGAGATTTAATGTTCATTTCATAGCAATGTTGCCAGTGTTCATAGCTCTCTTAACTTTTCCTACGTGATAGTTTTTTCCCATTTCACCGTACTCTAGTTCCCTCGATATTTTCTTTTTTTTTTTGTGAACAAATTTAACTTACTTTTAAAGGTAAAATTTGTATAACGAAAAGAAAATCACATTAAATTAATCTTTGGTATAAAAATCATAACTGTTATAACTTATAAATTATTATGATTAGTTTTTGGTACTAGAAAATTGTTTTAATAGACGATTTACATGTGTCCTTTTTTATCGACATTTAGTATGTTGGTAAATCATTGTAAAATGTAGATGTTTTATATAATTATAATTTCAGCTAAAATTTATAGTTTGAAAATTATTTTAATCTTTTTTTAATTTTTTCAGCTTGTTGAAATTCCAACAATTTTGCACTTTTCTCAAGGCTTTTCGGACATCGAAATTCCCACAAAAAAGGAGAACTCGCACGATATAATAACAGTGGTTTAACTTGTAATACATTCAACATTCATGTTGAAGTGATGACATGAGACAAGCGAGCTTAGAAAAAGGAGAAAGAAACAAAAATCTCTGTGAAACTCCAAGTGTTAAATTTGATTAAAAAGTATTTTCATTGTACAATTTTTTTAAAGTTTACTCAGAACATAAAAGAAAACAGTCCATATTTAATTGAAGGTTTTTTTTTTCGTATTTTCCTTCAGAATTCATTCAATGTAAGTCTTAAAATAATCCTTATGTAAAAAAAAGGGGTTCAGAAGAAAGATATAAATTGTCATATCTCTAAATTGTGAAATGTGTGGTAACAAAACCCTTCTTAATTTATATACGAAATAAAGCCATCTATCTAAATCAGTCGAACGTCTGCGAACATGTATAAAAATGAAATGCGTTATACTTAATTTTAAGAACTTTGAAAAGTCTGTTCACTTAGGGGAAAAAATGAGAACTTTTTTTGCTGATAAAGAAAAGGGCAGAACAGTCTTCAAAGCCTGGTAACACTGCATGAGAACGAATTGTAGCGAAATGTAATTACATAGTTTTGTGGCTTAGTGTTATTAAGCTGTGGGAAATTTACTTCAAGTTCATACGATCTGGTGGGAAAACGCCAAAATCAATTATAAGCAGTGTAGCTATTATCCGCTATTGAAGAATCTTCCCGAGCGGAATTTAGATTAAAAGCGCAACAGAGTGAGTACAGGAGTACTTACCCCTTACTAAACCATGACCTAGCTACGAAAAATTATTTCCACGATCGGTTCAATGAAGACGCAATTTCTAACATCTTCAAGGCCAGATGCGAATTACTTTGATTGAACTTCAGATCACATATAAGCGACGGGAATGAGGAATGCAGCTTATGCAACCTTCGACAAAAAGAAGACGTTTACCATTTTATTGGGACTTGTCCTATACTGAAGGAGATCAGACGAGCTCATTGGAAGAAAGAGTCGTTGTCAATGGTGGAATTCACCAGAAGTCTAAATGGTGGTGGAGCGTACTGGCTAGCTACTTAAAAACTGCAATAAAATACCGGCAGCAAATAATGAACGAAGCTTTTTAAATTACAAACAAAAATAAATAAAACGTTAGTATAATTCTCTCTTTCCTTCGGCTGACGGCAATAGCCAAAGTCTATTATTGTAAATTATTGTAAAAAAAAAATGAATGAAATTTATGTCTATGAATAAAATTACTTACTTACTGTTACTTACTTTACTATAAGCAGTGTAAGTAAGTGTATAAGCTCTGATCTGATCAACAAGTGACTTTAATACACGATAATAGAAGTCATAAAAATAATAACTTTTCAGTGAAGGTGGGGGGAAAAATGTATGCCATATCTCTATTTGTTTGTTTTTACTTTTCCTCCCGGAGGAATTTTCGGACATCGAAATTCCCAAAAGAAGTCAAAAGTCCCACAACATATGAACACTGGTTTTCTCTCAACTCAAATCTAAATAAAAACTCAACTCAAAAATCAGTTAGTTTCTCTTGGTTGACTCTTTCTCTTATCTTACGTTGCATACAACTTTACAATGTACATACAACGAAAACGATGAAACGTAAGCAAGCAGAGGCAGCCACCACAAAACCGCACAGCTCACACGACACACGACCACGACATTCAAAAGCCACAAACTACAAAGCTACAGAATTAAAAATACATGAAGTGAAAGACTCACCTTGTGGGTGTTCGTCGCAAACTCATCCGTGCCCAATTGTCTCTTGGAATTATGTTTCGGTCTTCATCACTAAAAGAAAAACGAGAGAACACTCAAATGTTTAACTCGCTAGGGTAATAACTTTGATTTCATTCACTTTGCTTTAGTAGCCAGTTTTTTAAAAGTGAAACTACTGAATAAATAGAAGCATTCACTTGTTTGACTAGTGCACGCAATCATATTGCAGATACTGTAGTTAAACCTTAAACCAAGTGAAAATCTCGGCGGCTTTTATTACTCCAATAAAAGAAAGAAAATACAGTGTTTAACATACCCACTGGGTGTAGAGTTTCCATGGGGTGCCAACTCCAGTTCAACACCACCGCTGCTATTGATATTATTATTACCGTCGTTAAGGCCACTACGGACTAGGCCACCACCGCCTTCTCCTTCGCCATAGCCTTCAAAGGACTCGCCCTCGGATAGGGACGAGCACTGTGATTTTGGCACATCTGGAAGAAAATATTTTTTTTTCTAAACACAGAACTTATTGCAATGGAATGAATAACTACCTTTACCTGTGCTAGGTGGACTTGATGGGGTTGGACTTGAATCACCCGAATCGACAGTTGAAAATAGGAATGTTGGAGCATTTGTTGAACCTTTAATACTGGGCATTGGTGCCATTTTGATTGTTTATAGCTGAAAATAAAAACAATATATAATTATAGAATTTGTATTTGTTCTACTTCTGAACGTTAACGATTTCTGAATATTTAGGAACAAATTTTAACTGTGTATTAAAATATCTTGTGATAAAAGAAAGGTACCTAATCGAAAGCATATTTTTGAAATTAATTTACAACGATATTATATAAATGCGAAAGCAACTCTGTCTTACTTTTAGCTTTGCACGACTTATCATCTCAACCAATCGTAATGTAATTTGGCAAAAGAGATAGAAGTAGATAGAAAATTGGACAAAAAAAAAATCTGATATATCTAAAACCAACGAACCAATGAGCCTAATCTTTCCTAGAATCTTTGGTATTGGTCCGAGTGTGTTTTTTTGTGAAGTATGCCCAATCAGAGGGTCACAACAAAATTAAATAGATTAAATCAAAATTGAATAAGCTTTTTTATGAAATCAAAATCACACTTGATAAGCTAAAGTACTTAAATATTGCCGATATAAAGGAATCAACTGCCAACTCCAAAAGTCGGCCTAAAAACCGAATTCAGAGGTAATTCATTTAGATAACGCAACGCTTGCTTTCCGTTGATTTATTTGCGAAATTTATTGAATTTATTTGTAATCTTTGACTTTTGGATTTTATAAGCAAAATGAGACTACCGGAAAAACATCGGCAAAATATAATAGACTTAATTGTGGGGAAAGTTGTTAGCAAGCTTTTTAAAAAAATATGTATTATTATGTCTGTAATAGGGACTACATAATTCACATAAATGTTTTTTTTTACATATCTAGATAATATAAAATACTAAAAGAAGTTTGAATTTTGTTCCTTTTTTTTTTTTTTTTGATTGCGAGGTGCCACAACCTGTTTTCCTATACCGCTTATCTTTTGCCACCTATAGGGTTCAAAGCTATCATATCTTTCAAACTTGAACCAACCACATAGGTAAATCCACAAAATTTTATTGTTATCGGTTAAGTGGTTTCGGAAATCGAAAACAGTGCCACCTATTGGGTCCAAAAGTATCCTATCTTTCCAACGGTAACCAGCCATATACAATACATACACATTTTATGGAAATCGGTTGAGTGGTTTCGGTGATCGATGATAGCGCCACCTATCGAGTCCATCGTATCTTATATTTTAAGTTCGAAATACAAAAAAAAAATGATGAAAACTGACCCAGCGGTTTTCGAGTTATAACGTCATCGAATATCACCCCGAAAGAATTATATATACCTATGATTATAACTCTTTGTTAAATAATAAACAAATAATTTGTAATAGAAAAATAATGCGACTATAAATTGAGTTACATACTTTCCTATCCCTCAAATTTGAATAAAATCGGTTCAGTAGTTTAGGATTTCATCGCGGAGCAACCTGTGACATGTGACAGGATTCATTGCACTCATACCTTATTCGCTCACATTTAAGATTCCATCTGATTCGTGGGAAAGAGGTGCGAAATATGAACATCAGCTTAATGTTCACGAATGACTAAAATTCCAGAGCAAATATCGAAAAATACAAAAATAGAAAAAATGCTGGAATTTTCTTTTAAGTCTTCGAAAATTCTAGGTCTAGCATTAAAAATGCCAGAACGGCATCACTGCGGTTATGATGATTATTATTATTAGCGTGATTATTACCATATTTATAAATGAGAACTAGGTAAGTGCGAATTAAAACAGTTGTTGGGTTCCATTTTTTAGTACATTATATTTTCTCTGTAATAAGCTTTTTTATTATGCTCATATGATCTATACAGATCATTGATTCTTACGGTTTACGACAATAGTACGAGATTCAACTGTTTTTGTGGACCATGGAAATCAATAAAGATCATATTAGCATAATAAAAAAGGCCTTATAACAGCAAAGCAAAATATTTTATTTGACATATAGCTACGAAATGCATCATCAGGAATTATTTAATTTTACTTTATATTTGTAATAATAACATAATGTATGTACATAAAGAAATAAACTTATTCAAGGAGCAAGTTTCGTACAACAATAATCGTCTGGACGATATCGTTTTCTAAATTTTGATGAAAGTAATAAGTTATATCCCGCGCGGTTTATTCAGCTGTCATTACATTTGAGAAAATAAATTGGATTAGGCTCCCAAACTCATAATTTTTGCACTTAATTGATAGATTTGGAGGTCTATCGTTTCGACTATTCGTCTGAAAAGTTACAGACTGAGTGTCCACTGTCCATTAACTAACATGTTCTTAACTTGAAAACTTGTACCAGATTCCAATTCAATCTCCTGTACAAAAAATGTCCCCGTTTTTTATCTTCTTTTAAAAAATGTATATATACACAGTGGACGACCATTATAAGGAATTACCCATAGAGCGAAGGCATTTTGAAATTTACATTAGTAGATTTCCCTATATAGCGAATGGTGCCCACGATTTGCTATCCGATTTAAAGAACGCACAGTGGAGTATTTGTATGAAAAAACCGCTCAAAATTATTTTATGATTTTTTTTGTAAACAAATCAATTGAAACACAACATATTATGAAAATGAATTGTTTATTCTTAAATATTATGAAGAATTTTAAAGAAAATGTGTTTAATCAGAATCTGAAGGTGAAAGGTCATCTACATGTTCTTCTTCTTCAATATCTTCCATACTTCTGTTGTTATCGTCTTCTAGAGGCATAGGCAGTTCGCTTGGGATCAAAAGAGTTCGTGCCTCCTGGGATAGTGGTTTGGTTCTCTTGTGCTGCAGTGCTCTAAGGCTGCTAAGGTACGGGTCTGAGCTCAACAACAGTCTGTTTAAGACGTCTCTGTTACAAAAAACACGTGAACATTTTCGACTAAATTTCAGTCCATATTGACTGAAGTGCTTGTTTCGAGCCTCAGCTGCCTCCTCCGATAGGAAAAATTGCATGGTTTATTACCTCTGCGCCATGCATCAACACTTTGTGTATAGTTGGTGACATGGGAAGCCAGCCGTACTGATCTATGTACAATTTAGCGGTATCGTGGGCGAAGGTATTAAATTTGTCTGCATCAATTCTATATCCACTAGAAATTACTTCCAAGATAGTTTTGAAGCGAGTTATCAAATTATTATTTACCCCAGTTATTCGAGAAGAACACTCCGGGTCATTGAAAAACCTTCTGGACGTGTTGCCGTCATTGGTATTACCAAATCCCGCCTTGGGTACATCTACTAGCCCCATTTGCTCTTTGAATGCGCCTTGAATTTTCTCCTTTGTAGCTTTCACAATTGCTTTTTCTTCAACCGATCGTGCCTGCCATTTTTTTAAAGGTATTTTATAAGCTAAATGGAGAAGTGATTCGAAAAAGCGAATCCGTGCGCGAAGAATTGAGAGTCCAAACTTTAGTGGTTCTACATTGACTTGCTCAGTCTTAATAAACTTATTGAAATCCTTAGAAGTCTGTCCACAAATATAGCACCTCATAGTAGAGGCAGTATCTGTAGCAGCATTGCACACTTTACCGTCAACCATTGTAAGCAACATGGTATGCTTTATTTTTGCTATTTAATTAGAACTCATTACTTCTGTTTCTCTGAGATGCGCAATTTGGTTTTCAATGAAATTGATTTCATCTCTGGTAACATCCTTAGATTCACTAATGAAGCTTATGCGTATAGGCCTGCAAAATCTAGGAGAAGAAGGGACTGGGTTTTGCCATATGACTTTTTTCTGTTCGCCATCAATCATTACAGCAAGTCGCAGAGGAACGAGTGAGCTTTGAAAAATATTAGCATCACTGTCAGTGCTGTTTTTAAATTTCTGCTTATACTGCGTCTGTTGCGACCCATCACAGCCCCATTTTGAAATCAAAACCACAGCCTTACTTTCTTCCTCTGAACACGTTTCTAATACATTTTCGACATATTTGCAAAGGCGTAATGCAGTGTGATCAATCAATACTTGCAGTTGTAACTCTGCACAAGTTTCAGTGACTTTGATGAATTCCTTATCAGGGTAACATTCAGTTTTTGACTTTTTTATCAATGAGTAGCAGGGGTAGATACTCTTGCTGGCACTTTGTATCACTTCCCACTGCTTCCTTGTAAAGTCGCCTTCAACAAATATTGCTAATGCCTCTTGAGGTGTAAACTTTTTCACTGCAACTTGCTTCGCAGAAGAAGATATCAACTTACAAAGTTCTTTAGCATCGGTTGGCGAGTTAGTAACTTTTTTGATTATTTTGGACGCATCAGAATTCCCTAAAGTACGCTGACTTACGCTGGCTGCAAACGTCAACTCTTCGACTGATACTTGCTCGCGAAGGTCTTTAATTTTCCTCCGCTTACTGCAGTCACTAAGCTCTTCGAACGGTTTGGATGGTCGCCCTGGTTTGTGCAAGGGTTTAACAAAGGACAGTTTAATGCTCGTTTGAAGCCACTTTTCATTGGTTTTGAGGAATCTTTCATCCTTATAGCTCGCAGCAGCCCATTTTTTCTTGAAATCGCTTTTTAAATATGTATTTCAAAGCATTGCTGACACAACTTTTTTGTTCGATTGGACATTTTAAAATTTGGATAAGCTTTTCCTCCAACAGCAAAAGTTTTTCATCAACTTTTTTATCTCTAAAATCTTTTAGCATATCGTATAATTCCCTTCGGGTAAAACTCTTGACACTAAACGACGAATCTGCAATGCAAGTACGAAATTCTGTCTAAGTTACCATAAGCTATGATAGTCTTCGAAGTGACACAAAACAAAATGGCGGACGTAGGCGGACAGTTTTATTGCGGTCTATGATTGCCAAGAAACTAAGGATTATGCCCATAACAATATTATTGCCCGATCATGACATACTCACAAACAAAAACACCATTATCTAAAACATTTTATTAAAATTAAACATTAAATTAGGACTTCATGAACACCGTACGCATACAACAAAATCATGCAGACAAAAAAATCTAATTCTATATCTTAACATCGATTATACCTTGCACTTCCATAATCAAATAATTTTCTTTCTTAATTTCACCACACAAAAAAACAATAACTAAATCAAAAATGAGTCGCGAACAAAAGTGCAGATAACCAATAAATGCAGTTCCGACAATGGCTAGGTTCTGACTGATAATGTGGCGAATGGAAACGGCGGTGCAACTTTTTTTGCATAATGCGTGATGGATCGGTTATCAAGCTTGAAGAATAGCGGTGCTTACCGAAATTTATGACAACTTGAATTTTTTTACTTTTGAACGGTTTTTTCATACAAATACTCCACAGTGGAACGTAGAAATAAATTGGATTAAAAACCCTGGAAGTATTTAGATGGCCTATTCAATTAACCATTAAATAAAAAAAAAGGTTAAATAAACACATTTTTTATGACTTATTTTTAAAAAAAATAAGTACAAAAAATCGATCGAACGCGCTCGATATCGTTAATGACATCAAACATTGTGTGGTATGAATAAAACGTAGCAATTGCTTTTACTCGAACGAAATGTCAAAATCGAAGGCTCTGCGAAATAAGGCCCCAATGAAATAAGGCCGCACTATAAAAATGTCCCCAAAAAATTATGCACGAAACAACAACAACGATTTTTAATAAAATTAGGGGTGTTATCTCCTTTTTTGGGGCCTTATTTCATATTTGAGATTGTGGTATAATTTCATTATGAAATAACACCCCAAATCATGTACCTTATTTCATTTTCTCTTTTGGGGCCTTATTTCATTGGGGCTTTATTTCCTACAGCCAAAATCGAAGCATCTTTTGCTAAATATTTTGTATGCACATATGTAACACTAAGCATTGTGAATTTTCGATATTTTTGTATAAACAGTTAAGGAAAACCAACAAACTACCTATGAAAAAAACAGCAATTATTTCGTGCCACGCGAAGTATTAAGTGTGGACTTTTTGACTAATATTTCGTTCAGATGAAAGTGTTTAGAAAGACTAATTTCTAAGGTATATAGGAGATCCGGCCTTTTAGGTTGACAGTTCAAAAACCTCTCGGTAATTCATAGCTCTTCTTTGTTCAATTGGCTGGCATGTCACATCAACAACCTATTTGGCAAACAAAAGTCATATTTCCAAGTGCAATTGGAGCTATAGATTACATTAATGTTTCTGAATTTAATTTTTTTAAGTTCAATTTCAACAAAAGTCGTTAGAATCTCAAGGAAAATAAATCAAATTTACTGGTCAGGTTTGACGGGAACTGCAAGGCAAGTACACGTACAGTGAAGTAAATGCTATTTTACGAATTTTCGAACGTAATTTAGCAAAGTAAAAATTCGCGATCCGGTCGAAACTCTGCTTTACAAAATTCTGTCTCCTCACACAAAAATTCAGCTTTTTAATTCTTGAAATTGAAATTTTAAGCAATAAAATTCTGCTTATTCTGCTTTAAAAAAACGAATATTAACATGAACAACAAAATATTTTTTTATATTACTAGTAAATAAATTACAAGAAAAAAAATCCAGAAGAAGCAAATTATTTCACATTTTAAATAACCAAAAAAATTAAGAAACTAAACAAAGCTAGAGAGAGCTATATTTTTTGTTTTTTAAAAATAAATTTCCTTTTCTTTTTCAATTTCTCCCCATCCATCCACGCACAACTTATCTTTCCCTTTATTGGATTTAACGATTGAAACATTCATTATGAGTATAACACTACCAGCACACGTTCACGAAGGGATAGCAAAAAACACTACCTAGGAAAGTAAAAAGTAACACTGCAATCTTAAGAAAAAAAATTCTACACTATATGCATAAATAAGTGGGCGCTTTGTAACACTTTCCAAACCTTTTTTTTTGTCTGCAGAATTTTGTATAGCAGAATTTTGTAAAAAGAATTTTGACCCCAACCCTAAGAATTCATACCGATTCAAAGCAATTCCTTAGCTTTTCTACAACCTTTTGCTCAAAGCAAATGCTAGTTTTTCGTCGCAAGCAAATGGTTGTTTTTCATACGACCCATTATATTGTTCGTTATGTTGGACTTTCACTGTACTATATTTGAATTTAAACGGATTTATTTTGGTTTTCAAAATTTAATTTTACAATATATTTATTTAAAAACTGCCCGCAACTTCGTACGCGTCGTGAGACTGTGTAGTTTCCAATAAAAGAGATTTGACCGTTTTCTCAACGGCATATTTGTTTAAAATCAACAATCTAGCTAAAAAAAAGCGGTGAACATTGTCGACTTGAAACAATAAATCAAACAAATCTATTTACCTAAAACAACAATTTAAGAAAATTAAATTCAACAGCGTAAGTACTGAAGTTTCACTTCCTTACTGTGGGTACCACGTAGGTAATATCAAAACAACCACTTAAACAAAAGCCTTAACGGAAATTTGTATCTACACCAACAATAAATAAATCAAACAACATAAGTCACCTACATCGTCTTTACTTCTTGAATTTTTCAATTCTTTGCTGTAAGTATCAACGTAGGTACTATAACAACCATTAAAACAAAAACCTTGAACTCAATTTCAATATACACCACCTCCACCATACGTCCCCCACCACACCACACGTCATCAGCCATCTGCGCATTTCCTCAGAAACACGTTGTGGCTGGTTTTTTTTTTCATATGAACTTGCTTGTGCGATGTGCGCCACCAAAAACCACCCCAAAGCAGAACAACGATCAAGAACCGCGGCGGCTGATAATATTCGATTTCAGAAAATACATTTATTTTTTTAATGTTAGATTTTAGGTTGTAGCTCAGCTTCTAGAGGACATAGAAAGTTGATTGATGGCTTGAAATAACTATAAAAGTGTTGGCTCTCCTTAGTGTTTTGTTTTGTTTGAATTGATTAAGAATTATCTGAGTAATGGCGAGTTAAAGGCAGTAAAGTCAGAAAAAAAAAACACATTTTGGTCAAAAACGCTCCAAAAAATAGGCATGGCAATGAAAGGAATAGCCTATATGTTGCACAGAATCTTAAGAAACATTTCAAAAAAAGTTTCATCGAAATCTGTGCAGTAGTTTTCACGCCATTAGGTAACAGAAAAATTGCCTACAGTTTTATTATAAGTATAGATAATTGTAAATATTGTAAATTCTTATTAAACAGATTTAAATTAAATAATTTTAATTTAAATTCTATAAGTTGACAATGCAAATCATTTTAATTGAAATAGTTATAATATATCTACAAAATTTTAAGTGAATATATTTATTTAAAAAGCATTTGATTTAATCGAAAACTAACTAAACCATCACCATGGAAAATAATAATATAATTTCAATTTAGTATAAACAAAAACCATTTTGGCGACGAATCGTACTTGTTTGAATTCAATTTAAACACGAATGTGTTGTGTATAGTTTTATTCTCAGTGTTTTATTGCGGAATCTAATCAGGTAGGTTTTCTGTTTAATTTAATCTACTGTCTTAACATCAAATCTACCATTTTCCGTAGTATGCCTGTATTCAGTTCAAGATATGGAGAAGATTAATTTATTTCAACACAAAACAAAAGACCTTTTTTCAAACAGCTGAAATTTGTTTTTAAAATTATTGAGATTTTGTTTTTATTTTATTTATTATAAACCAAAAAGTCGCAAAAGTTGTTCCAATTATAAAAGCTGGTAAGCCTCCTGAATTGATTGACAGCTATAGGCCAATTAGCTTGCTGAGCAGTCTCAGTAAAATTTATGAAAAGGTCATAAAGGAAAAATTGTCGAAGCACATTTCGGACAACGGCTTATATCCTAATGAGCAATTTGGTTTTAGACGCTTCCACAATACATCTCACCAAGTACTCAGAATTTGCAACCATGTCAAAATAAATCGTTCAATAGGCAAATCAACTGGTATGATTCTTCTCGATATCGAGAAAGCCTTTGACACTGTCTGGCATGACGGACTTCTATATAAAATGTTGAATTTAAATTTCCCTCTTTATATTTGTAAAATTGTTCATAGTTTCTTGTCAAATCGTTGTTTTAAAGTCCATGTAAATAGTGGTGTCTCAAATATTATTTACTTTAGCTCAGGTGTTCCACAAGGCTCAGTCCTTGGGCCTGTATTATACAATTTATACACATCAGATTTTCCATCTTTGTGAAGCAGCTATCTTTGCCGATGATACTGCGATTTTATCGTCTCATTAATTCGCTCTCGATATTGAGAGGAATCTAAAAAATGCGATGGTGATACTAGAAGAATATTACAGTAGATGGAAAATTAAGTTGAATCGGGAAAAATTGCAAGGAATCTTTTTCACACGAAAAATAAAAGCATGTTATCTTCCGAGTAGGCAGTTTAATATAAATGGTACAGATATTAATTGAAAGCCTACCGTAAAATATTTAGGACACCAAGTTGACGTTTGGCATTCATATTACGAATACTCTCAACAAAATTGTAATTGCTATCAAGATGTTGTATCCTTTCATAAATCGAAAGTCGAAGCTCTCAAATCGAAATAAAATAATTATAAACAAAGTAAATTTTCAAGTAATACTGCTATATGGTTGTAAAGGGAAATTGTGCAATGTGCCACTTTAAAAAAAATACAGGTTTCGCAAAATAAATTACTTAAAATGATGCCTAACTTGCCGTGGCATCACTCGACTATAGACATTCACAATAAAGCGAGTGTTGAATTTATCTTCGAAAGAATTCAAAAGCTGAAGCAACGTTTTCTAGAACGCTGTGATTTTGCCGATAATCCTTTAGTAAATACTTTAAATACGAATTATATCCGACTCGATAGTTGATAAGTTTGTCATAACTTTCCGTTTTTTTTTGTTTTTCTTCTTCGTTATTTATTTTTGTTACTTTCTGGATGTTAATCCATAATTATATATTTATTTATTTGTTTACATGTATGTGTAGTTATTTATTTAATTATTAATTTCTTTATTTATTTATTTATTTATTTATTTTTATATTTAATTATTTGTTTATGTATTTATTTATTTATATATATATTTATTTATTTGTTTATTTATTTTTTTATGTATTTATTTATTTATTTAATTATTTGTTTATGTATTTATTTATTTATTTATATATATATATATATTTATTTAATTATTTGTTTATTTATTTATTTATTAATTTATTTATTTATTTATTTGTTTATTTATTTATTTATTTATTAATTCACCTATTTGTTAGCTGTTTTTTGATTCTTAATCTGTAAATTTCTTAAATACATACGTATTACATAAAAATGTTCGGTGAAATCGTTAACACATGTACCTTATTTACCTTTATTTACTAGTCATTTTATATCTTTTTTTCTCTTTTTTTCATCTTTTTTTTTTCTCTACTTTAATTGAAGGTTTTTTTCGTATTTTCCTTCAGATTTAATATTTCAATGTAAATCTTAAAATCATCCTTATGTTAAAAATAATGTTTCAGAAGAAAGATATAACTTATCATATCTCTGTATTGTGAAATGTGTAACAAAATCCTTGTAAATTTAAATACGAAATAAAGCTATCTATCTAAACCAAAAACCATTAAGTAACAACACTTAACTTGATCTATTTTCATTTCTTGGTAGAGACCACTTCTTTACCTTCTTAAAACGGATTTTATTCCATCGCGTACTGAGCTATTAAACTACTCCCTTTTTCAAAGGTGTGACTAATCAAATATAATATTGCTTTCTGTAAACTATTATTTAGGCCCGACATAAATGGAGCGAGTCCGTAGCGTCGCATCGCCGGATTTCACTGTCACCTGCAATAGGTCGAATATAATTTGGTTGATGGCTAAACCTACTAACTGTGTTCTGTAAATGCCGGCATAAGATTATTCATGGTAATAAAGCAGAACGAAGCAGGTGGAAGTCTGAAAAGTAAGCGATAAAAAACGCCAATAAAGGTGTGTTTAAGTTGTGTCGCCCGTATTCTCATTACCCTTAATTGCAGCAAATATACTACAATGGTTCTAGGTTACACCCACCGAACTGAAATTTCCATTTCTCGATATAACGCGGCTAATTGGAACTCTAATCGACCTAGAAAAGTGAAACGCATGTTATCAAGAAATGAAAATGTTTTCGGTCACCTGTTGTGTTTTTCCCTGACCCACGGCACTGACAATTGGCTTGTCCCTTTTTTTTTTTAACAACCGCACATAAACTGAGTAATGTTGCCGGTATATTCTTATTTATTTTTTATCGAAAATCGACGAGAGCTAGCAGACGGCACTCAAAAAGTATTTATGAAATTGTTACACATCCATATGTAGGTGCTTCTAGTAACAAGGTTGGATATAAATAATTTTTTGGTCGTGCAACCCCAAGTTGGCGTGCATCAATCGTGTACACACGCCTGCAAAGAATACGAACAACTTGTCCTTGTATACGACATGCGTGCGTTTTTATTTCGTACCAGGAAGCCGGATATGTCGATATTAAATTTCACTTCACATGATAATCGGATACGATTTGTGTGGGGTACTCGTAAAATGTGCGTTCCTCTATAGCACTAGCTAAAAGAAACACTTTCTCCTTGGTGTTATTTAAGGTACACATGGCCAAGTTTCCAACTCAAAAGAGGAAGGAAAATGCTCGAGTTGTTTTGACGTTATTCGATTCGAAAGCGCTAAATGGAAAACAGAATTAGATAAGTGTCTGATACATTTCTGATAATTTGCTGATTTAGTTGAACTTTTGGTATGCCTTCAAGCGATATATCTGATGGATGTGAACACGTGTGATGAAATTTGTGCTGCAATAATAATTAAATGGTGTTTATATTTAGTTTGCAGCTGCCCTAGATACTCGTATTTATTGCGAATTTTGGTATATATAAATTATTCCTCTGTCCTTGGCATAATAATATTTGCAAACTTCTGTTTTTTGCTGAGTAATTTCCAGAAGGGTATCCGGTTGGCGTGCGCGTTTTTTCAAATTGTAGATCAAGTGGTTTTGTTAGATTGGTGCGATGAATTTACAGTATTAGGTTTTTTTACTGTGGTATTTTAACGCTGAATGTTACTCTTGACACTTAAAGTAGAGCAAGCTTAGGTCTTGGACAGGGATGTATTGTTTGAAAACTTCAATCAGGAAAGGCGATTTTTTTTAATTTATTAGGCTTCAATATGACCCGAAACCAAATATCGCTTTTTGTGCCGGATTTTCAGTGCCCTAGAAACGAAGACTGAGCATTGTCGCTCATGATGATTTTCGATACAACAAATCGTCCTCGTCGTTGTTGAGAATGGAGATTGTTATATACCATGCTCTTGCGACGTATAGTTTGTTTGTTTTATACTGCAGCTGTCTAGTTCACAAATGTCAAATATGATTAACGTACGACGCCCTTTGCAAAAATTATAATATCTTCCGATAGGGTCATTCATTTTGCGCCGCTTTGTACCTATTAGGAGGTCATAGAATTTCTTTCGGCCTGCACTAATAAATATGTTAGAATGAAAATAAAAAACAACGAAAAGAATACAAGCGAGTTACAACACTTAAAATAATAGTAAAAAGTAATATTTCGAATATTTCATTCCTATTAAGACTTATCACAGCTGTTTTAAATAATTTTACCGACTCGAAGTAGCTTCAAATACAAACACATACTTTGGAGTAAACTGTCCCTTCTTTGAAAGTTGTATCCTCTTTATCCTTTTTCCAGCGGTAAGAATGAAATCAATTATTTTATTGATACACAAACACCGCTTTTTCCGACCGTTGTGAGATCATAGCGAGTGAGAAAATAGTATTCATTGTCTCAAACTGACATATAAATATATAAATGTTTCCTTTATGAAAAGGTGGTTAAAGTCTCTTTTTGAACAGAGTAAACATAGGTATTTGGGAATATGAAATCAAGAACAAACTATGAAAATCGATTAAATTTACGTTTTTTTAATACATACCTTTCATGATGTGAAAAATCTATGAATGAATATCAAATAGTCATTCAATGAAATAAGTTACAACATCTACATTTCATAACATTTCTGATGTTTTTGGCATAGAAAGCCTCTACCCAGCAGAGAGAATTTATTTCTTAGTCTCTTAAAAAAAAACACAATCTTGTATAATACTTTTGTGAAAGCTATAAATATAAGATTAAAATATAAAACGTCAGCGCCCAAATATGTAGAAAGGTATTCATTACTATAAGGGTCCTACTAATAATTATTTCTTACCCCTGAAGTGAACCTTTTACGTGTCATAATAGATAATTTAACAATTCACCTGTACACTAAAATTGAGTATTAGTACCGCGATATCTCTATTTCCTTGAAAAAAAAAGTGAATAAAACTGATCTTTGTACCATCGTTAATGCAGTCGCCTTTTAAATGTACCTACGACCATCTTCTGTGAGCTTAATTATATTAATAATTGTCAGCTTCGTTATTCACATTACTCACAATCAACAATTGCATTAATCGTAATCTTCCATCATAAAATTTCACAATTTGCATTTGCAATTTGATGACTATACTCATTAAGCCCGTGGTGAAATACTATAGCTTTGCACTTTAAATTTAAAACGAAAAGTGAGAAATGAAACAAAATAAAAGCAAAAGCATATATTCCGGTCGTGCGTATTAAATGTCAGCCGGAATATGCCGTTACAGGCAGCGAACTCTTTAGCAATGCATTCGATATAAGATGCAGCCATCTAAGCCAAGCCAACACACTTGTAATAGATATTCCTCCAACCTGTTTTGCCTTTCCTCTTCGATGGTTGAGTGTTTTTTTTTTTAGTTCCCTCTATTTGGTTGCCTGCCATTTAACATACCCTTTGCAGCGATAAGAGCGCCTTTGCGCGCCATCGAGAGTTTATTTTTATTTTTATCTTTGTTCATGGTGCAGCAATTCACATGCACTATTTAAGGTAATGAGTAGGCGAGTGGATTTTATTGAGAAAGAAAGATGCTGGCTAAAAAGTATGCATGGAAAGACAAAACACATAAATAGTGTATAGGGCATAGTCGCGAATAGTTAGTGCTATCTGGTAAATTGGGTATAGACACCTTTTAAAAAAAATTGTCGTGACTGACAGGGACAAATCAAACATACTGCGGGCGAAGCATCACCATCGCTAGCACATTTCCACAATTCAATTTAAACGAGGGGACTTGGCGGTCTGCAGGGCCAATAATGGCATCAGGGAATCAATAACAACCAGTGTGGCTAAAGTTACAATTTGGCACTTTTTAGGGTTCCGTACCCAAAGGGAAAAAACGGAACCTTATTTTAGTTGGTAAGGCGCTCCGAAAACTTTCCAAAATGCTCTTATTTCCAAATAAAAACATTTTAAATGCACCACAGTTATTTTATACGCCCTAACCAATAATCATCAATGTAGTCACAGTGACTTAGTTAGTTAGTGTGTTGGACTACTAAGCGAGGGGCCTCAGGTTCGAATCCCGCAAAAACCCAAATTCCAATTTATGGTTTTTATCCACTTACCACGCTCCCTCTCGCGAACGTCCGACAAACATCCGAGAGTATAAATGTCTTGAAAGAGCTTCTCAATTTGCCGTTTGGAGTCGGCATAAAATTGTAGATCTCTTCCATTCGTTCCAAAAATGAAAAACTCACATAAAACGAATGGTTGTGAGAAGCTAGGCCTAGGGTCACTCCGGACCTGTTGCGCCAACTATTTATTTATTTATTAACCAATAATCAACTTTAGTCTGGCAGTTTCCGCAAAGGCTTCACACTTTGCAAAATCGCTTTACCAATAAACAAATATAGTTGCTATAATATCGCTAACTGAAGGGTTAAATGTTAATGGTGAGAGAGTCATGTTTATCTCGGGCATTAGCTAAATAAATCCTCCCTTAATGTCATTTTGAGGAGGAGTGTTGCCCAAACGTCCAAAATCACGGTATTAAGTTTCGTAATAGGAGCGAATTTAAATACGCTGTAGTTCAGCCTGAGCGTTTACAATTATGTATATATTAATTTTAGTAAATTGCAAATTTTTTCTAATTTTATTCGTTGTAATACAACAATGCAAATGATTTTTAAGTCTAACGCAAATTCGTACAAATGTATGCAAAAAATTCAAAAATATTGCATTTTTGTTTTATTTCTAAACACTTGAAGCATATATTTCTGTGTATTTCTCTGTTTTATTTGGTTTAACCTCTAGTTCTTGCCTTTTCGTTGGTTTTCCTTTCTAAATAGTTTGCAAGCAACGAATGGATGCTTACTAAAAAATTAATTTTACATAAGTTTGTGATATTTCCAAGACTTTCTTGGCAGTCATCGCAAACAGAATAAAATATCTTCTTACTTAAGTTTGGACGGCTCATACCTTTTTTCAACAACTCTCAGTACCTTAGGCGATGTAGGTAGATATTTGGCTTTGCAAAAGGAGTTTGTTTACCGAGAAACTCGGAACTCTGATTTCTGAGGAAACAATGGATGGTGTGAAAAGATTGACTTCACGGAAAATATAGATATAAGAATAGAATTGTCAATACTCAGCAAAATACAAGCCAATTAACAAATTTGGGAACTTCTGGAAGAATAACAGGTATTATGTGTGAATTCATGGAGGGGGAAACATGACAGTTTTCCTTAATATTTTACTGCGAGAATTTAAAATTTTTGGTTCCTGAGTTTCCCGAATTTAGTAATATAATCAATACAATTTTTAAAAGATCAAATTATATTTATTTGCACACTTCTATCAGCGTTGCCATTTTGACTGTTTTCCAATCAGTTCTGACTGAATTGATACGCATTTAGCTGGAAGATTTTTTACAATCCAACCGGCTGGTTTAACTGGATACGATTTTTGTTTGACTGTTTTTGAATCTAATTTCATACTTTCCAATCACTATACATTTTTAAATTAAAAGCAGAACAAAATGTTCTTGATTTTAATTTGTTTGACACAAGCATGTAATTGCCTATAACATAGATTGTGGATTATAGATTGATCTCAGAACTGCAGGGCTTCAACTCAGACCACATTTAGGGTATGAATATGAAGAAAAGTTAGTGGAACTTAAAAATAAGGGTCTTATTGCGAGAAAATTTATTGCGAGAGAATTGCAAGCTATTTTAAATAAAACTGATTCAAGAATTGCCAGGGATTTCAAAAATCTTGAAAAAAATAAATTTGATGTCCATTGACGAATTTAATATAAAGAGGAAAGAGGAATCTATAAGAATCAAATCCCAGTGTGATAACCTAATGCTCACGAACTGGAGGAATGTTTTAAGAACAGAATCGTTCTGGTGTAAAGTTTTCAATTACAAAGATACTGCGAATGAGAACCCGTACTCCACCTCACAAGAATTGCCATTTCAATATTAGTACTGCCTTTATCTAATGCCGAGGTGGAAAGAATATTTAGGCATCTAAATATCGTAAAAACAAAATTACGAAATCGGATGAGCCTGCAATTAACGAATTCGATTTTGAAAAGAAACCAATTGAGATTTAGCGAATGCTGCTTTAACATTGAAATACCGGCCAAAGTCATAAAAAAAAGTAAGTAATAATATTAGCTACAAAGCCAGAGGATGAGGAGACAATTGAAGCTCTCAGAGATATTATTATGTAAACTATGACTTGAACTAATTAAATGAATTTATTTATTTTTTGTTAATAACTAGCTGACCCGGCAAACTTCGTTTCGCCCAAATTTGTTAATTTGTTAATAAATTCCGAGCATGCACCAAGCACTTGCTAATTTATGTAATTCTACCAATTAAAATTTTTTATTCAAAAGTTATATTAAATGCAATAGAAATAAATGATGACTAGCAATGTTGATTTTTTTCAATCAAACCGCAATGATTTTGACGTGTCGTCCAACCTTCCACTTTTTCACTAAATTGACAAACATCCATCGATTATCCTTGCAATAAATTATTTGTCATAGCGAAAGCGAGACGCACGGGAAATTGAAGTCGCACGAATGGTAAATCGTTCTTAATAAGCGAAATCTGCGGAATAAGAATGTTTGCCTTTGAATTTTCCCTACAAAATTTGAATCAACTTGGTAGCGCTGTTTCGGCGATCGGCAACAGCGCCACCTATCAGGTATCCTATCCTTCAAGCGGGAACGAAGAATATAAATCTATAAAATTTCATTGAAATCGGGTGAGTGGTTTCGGAGATCGATTACAACGCCATATAGCGGGTCAAAAATCCTATCTTTTAAGTTTGCTTTAACCTGAAATACAACAATACGAACAAAACAAAAGAAGGATCATAAAAATTTACCCAGTGGTTATCGAGTTATATCATCATCATCGAGTTTCATCCCGAAAGAATTATAGGTATGAATTAAGAAGATTATTATTAAAGAAAATTTAATTGACCTGAATAACGAAATACGCCTACAACGTTACATGTACATGCACTAAGAAATTCAGTTTTTGTTAAAAATAATAAATTAATTATTTTATATGTATTTTATCAATATAATAACTCCGATCGAAGCATCTGTTTTAAACGATATTTATTTTCTTTATTTTATTTTATTTATTTGCAGCACGCATTCTGTCAATGTTATGCCAACGCCATAAGGTTACATCAAAAATGTTTGAATTGTAAAAGCGCTATGGTTACATTAGATATAATTTAATATGGTGGTTAAGTATTCTTAAATTTTTCTAATTTTCCGCGCAATTTTCTTAATTTTTTAAATTTTTCTTTTTTCCTAAACCTTCGCGGAGCAATTACGAACAAATCCGCAGAAGGAAGTATCCAATTTGTTCCAGTCGTTTTCGAGTTTTAAGCATCCGAACAAACCAAGATCCATTTTTATATATATAGATTATGTTTTTTATTTATAAATCGACTTCACTTTAATATGTGAGACTTAATGGATTCTGTGTTATTTTGTTTTGTTTTGAATAAAGTGTATTTATGATTTTTTTCCTTTTCTACATATTCGTTGTTTTATTTTGACTGGATTTTTGTTGCATTTCTTTTGACTGTTTTTTTTTTTTTTCAGTCAAATCTGACTGGAAGACCGATTACAAAACGGCAACGCTGACTTCTCTATACTTTAGCAAGCACTTTCTCGTTGCTTGGCAAATTGACGCTAATTTTAATTTATTCTGAAATGAATTAGCAGGCTATTATTTCTATTTGCAAAAATACCTATTCACTTGTTACCGATTAAAAATAATTGTGATCTGTAGACCAGCAATAACATTTGATTTGCATCAAAGCATTCTAATAAACTGTGTTCCGTTTATTGAATAATTTGAAAGGGATCTTATTACGAGACAAATGCACTCCATTAATCATTCATTAAGTATTAGAAATCCTGAGGGGTGGTTCCCTACCAGGCGCGACCCCAGGTGGCGGATAGGGGGACCTCGATACGATACGTTCGCCATTCGAGGTTTTAGGGTCATAGCGGCCATTTACTCGCCGTGAAAGCCCTATCGCGGACCAACCAACACTGTCTCCTAGAAGGACCGCCTGCGGCTCGCTGAGAGAGAAAACTACATCTGTCATGCGTTTCAGACAGATGTTTTCCCATGTAGCAGCTCGTCGATAGGCGTGTTTTTCTTCGTACAGGAGACCCCAAGGCAAGTTACGACGCGACGAGGCCTGCGTGGCTGGGGGGGTGCTCAGTCGATAGCGCAAACTCTGGATACCTGGGGACCTCCAGTTTTAACTTAATTCCTCTTACTTGCATACAGGGGGTGAGTGCAAGCGGACATTTTCTTCCCCCTTACTCGTGGGACCAAAAAAAATGAACATTTCAATAAAAACCAAAAATTCAAAAGAAGCGAAAAGTGTGAACGAATCGGGCACTTCTAGCTCAATAAAAACCGATCGGAGAATGAGAGAAAGTATGGAGGAGGGTCTCCTTCCCATATCGGACGGGGAAAGCGTTGGGGCAATAGACGCTAATCTGGAAAAACTCCTTCTGGATTCAAGCGACACTTGCTCCATCGCCAGCTCGTCCCTCTCCCACTACTCAACCAGCTCAAAGAGATCGAAAAACTGCAAACTCACGATCAAGAGACTGGGCACGAAGAAGTGGGAGGAGCTGTCAGAGAATGACAGGAAGAGGCTCCATAATGCCAGAGCCTATCTCCAGGAGCAGGATTCGTCGAGTGATGCGCCTATGGCTTGCACCACGGCGGTTCCGGCCCCCGACTTAGGTGTGGGAACCTTGATGGGGCCGCCTAGGCCTGCGACAAGCCTTTGCCAGTCGCGATCCATGGCGGTCAGATCGGGGAGCCCAGGCAATAAAACACCATCAGCGATGCTAAAGCCGACCAGAGATTTACCCTCCTCAACGAATGCCGGGGCCGTCCCGCAGTTGAGTGAGGGTGAACCTCAGGATTGCTATTATAAGATGCCAGCAGCCATACCGAAGGAGACAAGCCTTTGCTACTCTCCCGAGGGTAAGCTGCAGGGATCTATAATGCCAGGCGAAAGCAGTCCGATTGATAGGGGGGAGTCCACAATGGACAGTTTTGCGACAGTAGTCAGCACTGGTAAGACGGCTCAGGGAATAAGCCCCTCCGCCTCTATACCAAATAAAACTAGGGACGACACTAGGACGACACCTGTACGCAACAAACGACGTAATGCCATTCGGCTAATTCGGCGAATGAAAAGGCGTGATCCGAAGTCCCTCACGGACAAGGATAAGGCGGCTCTGGACAGAGCCAAAAACACGCTCAAGTTCGCAGGGTCCACTAGGGAAGACGACAACAAACGTGGACAAAGGGTAAGAAGACCTCTTACAACGAGGGCGGGAAGCCGTTTGCTCCCCACCTCAGTTGCTAAGAGACTTCGGCCAGCAACCGACTCGAATTCACCTGAATCCGAGCCGGCTGCAAGCTGCTCCAGGAAAGTCCAAGACCCACACGACCGACTTACCAAGGGTACCAGCATGGAACTGACCGCTACGAGGACGGAAAGCCCCTTGCCATCCACCTCAGCAGCGGCCAGAGCCAGGTTGCTCCCAACCGCTCAGGGGAAGGGCACAAAACCCAACTCCAGTTCGATTGGGATGAACCCTAGAAGGAACGATAGGGGACGCTTCGCAGGGACGACAAGGCAAACAGCTGGTAGACTGTTCGGGACAAGGAGGGAAAGCCGTTTGCCATCCACCTCAGTCTCGGACAGACTTAAGCGACCGTCAACAAACACGAGCTCGGTCGACAAAACCACACTCGCACCGTTGGCGGTAAGTTCAAAAAGGGGTAGGCAGGATGAAACAATATCGCCGCCCACGAGAACAGCTAGCAAAAAGGCCAAGCTGACTGTGTCTGCAAAGACCAATCTCCAGGCGGCGGTCATAGACAACAATAAGCCAGATAGGAAGCTAGACAGCGACCAATGGAGGCTCATTGAGATGCGCATTCTGGATGGTGTTAACGATTCCATCGTCAACAAAGAGGAAAAATCCCCCCATTTTGAGCAGCTCACAACCTTCAAAGGCTTCAAACTCCTGTCATGCGATGATGAGTTCACGTTGAACTGGCTGAAGCAATTCGTAGCGAACACACAGGCTCCATGGGCAAATGCCGACTTGCGACTTGTCGTTAAGAAGGACCTGCTGGAGTTTACCAGACCGAAAGGTATCATTTCGATGCCTGGCCCTCACATTCCCAGAGAAAGGATAGAGAGAAATCTTCGACACCTAAACCCGGAACTCTGTAGTGAGAACTGGGAGGTGCTTGAAATGGGCGAACATTCCGAAGCTGGCACTGAGATTGTGGTTTTATTAAACCACAAATCTATGCCATTGCTGAGGAAGTTCAATAACAAGGTCCGCACTGGAATTACCCGGTGCAAGGTTCGACCCTATACGGAAAGAACGGATAAAGCGAGGAAGGTGGTGAATAAGGTAAGAAAATTATGAAAATAATACAAATTAATTTACACCATAGCATAGCAGCTAGCTCTAACCTCGTTTATGTCCTAGGCGACAGAAACATAGATATCGCCTTGGTTCAAGAGCCATGGGTATCCCGTGGCAAAATATGTGGGCTCAATCACAAGGATTTAGCAACCTACCACATTGAACCGCAAAACGCGGACAGTAAGAACAGAACGTGTATTGTAGCTAGGAAAAATATTAACTTATTACTTCTATCTACCTACAGCAACTTAGACCAGACCGTTGTACGGCTTGAGCGAAGGGGACTTCCCCCACTGATTTTATCAGCCGTTTATATGCCGTATGAAGCAGAAGGACCACCTGCTCCCCTAACCCACAAATTGGTCCATAAAGCCGAACAGGAAGGATGGGACCTACTGTTGGGATGCGATGCCAACGCGCATCATATACAATGGGGCAGCGGAAACATCAACACGCGAGGTGAGTCACTTTTTGAATTCATTATAGAAAACAACCTTTTGGTAGCCAATAGGGGTCTAGAACCAACATTTGTAGTTAGGAACAGGCAAGAGGTTTTAGACATAACAATCTGTAACAACTCCGACACTCTAAATGTGACAAAATGGCACGTACTAACAGAAGATTCCTACTCGGATCATAAGCTGATCGAATTTTCTGTAGATAACGTAGGGGAACCGCCCCAGCCATATAGGAATCCCAAAAAGGCGGATTGGAGCCTCTTCAGCAATGAAGTTGGGAAAAGTAAAACCTTCTTGCAAGAAGGTAGTATTAATAGCCCGGAAGACTTAGACATAAAGGCCGAAAGGATCGCAAGCGTGTTTAAGAACGTTTTTGAGAAAGTCTGTCCAGTGGCAACACAAAGAACCCGAATATCACCCCCATGGTGGAACAAGAAACTTGCTGCTATTAGAAAGGACACAAGGAGGCTCTTAAATACAGCAAACAGAACAAAGTCTGACGAAGACTGGGAAAGATACAAAGCCAGCCAGAGAAATTTTAAAAACGAAGTCCAGAAAGCAAAACGCCAATCATGGCAAAAGCTCTGCGATGAGTTACAAGGCACAGCGGAAACCGCGAGACTAAGGAAAATCCTAACCAGAGGACCTAAAGCTCTGGGATCTCTCAAGGACTCCGACGGTAACTGGACCGAATCGTGTTCAGAATCTCTGAAGGTACTGTTGTTTACGCACTTTCCCGGCTGTACCAGTCAGCCACACGACAGTGCAAACAACCGTAGCACAATGCAAATGGACCCTCCGGAGGATCTGATTACGGAAGATAGAATAGAATGGGCCATCCGTTCCTTCTCTCCCTTCAAATCCCCAGGACCTGATGGAATCTTTCCTATCATGCTGCAGAAAACTGTCAACATTATCACTCCAGCACTAAAGGAATTGTATGTTGGCAGCCTGACTCACGGGTACATACCGAAAATATGGAGAGAAGTGAAGGTTATCTTTATACCCAAGGCGGGCAAAGCAAGCCATGTTAACGCCAAAGATTTCAGGCCAATAAGCCTCACCTCTTTCATACTTAAGACCCTAGAAAGATTGATAGATATACACATTCGCAGCAACTTATGCCCGGATGATATATCACAAGCTCAGCACGCTTACACAAAAGGAAGAAGCGTAGAGACTGCGCTACACTGTGTTGTAAGAGTAATTGAAAAATCACTAAGAATAAAGGAGTACACCTTAGCAGCATTCCTAGACATTGAAGGAGCTTTCAACAATGTCAAAACAGACGCCATATGCAGAACACTGAGTAAACTCAACATTGACACCACGGTCATCAATTGGATTGTCAACGCACTTAAGGCCAGACACCTAGTAGCCGAACTTGGGGTCTCCAGACTTGAAGCCTACGCTTCAAGAGGAACACCTCAGGGAGGGGTTATTTCCCCACTACTTTGGGTTATCGTTTTAAATGAGGCACTTATGCAACTCAGACATACAGGCATAAGAATAACTGCCTACGCGGATGATGTTGTGCTAATGGCAACCGGCAAATTTCTGCCAACACTAGCTGAACAATTAAATGGAGCCCTCTCCATCCTTGACTCCTGGACCAGGAAATGCGGTCTATCAGTCAATCCTCAGAAGACAGAACTGGTATTATTCACAAATAAAAGGAAAATTCCGCAGTTTGTCATGCCTTCTGTTGGTGGTACACCCCTCAGAATCTCTGACAATGCAAAATACCTGGGACTAATACTAGATAAGAAACTAAATTGGAAAATGAACATAGACGAACGAATCAAGAAAGCCACAATAGCATTCTACACCTGCAGCAAGATTTTTGGGAAAACATGGGGACCATCTCCGAAGATCAAACTCTGGTTGTACACAGCTATTGTAAGACCAATACTGACATATGGCAGTCTTGTATGGTGGCCAGCAACAAAAAAGGCTACACACCTAAAGGCTATCACAAAAGTGCAAAGACTAGCATGCATCGGGGTCACCAGCGCGATGAGATCAACTCCAACCGCCGGACTTGAGGCTATCCTCAACCTGCTTCCGCTAGACATCTTTGTACAGTCTGTGGCAGCAACAAGTGCCATGAGAATTAGCCAATCAATAGACTGGAAACACGATGAAGAGGGTCACTCAACGATCCTACAGAAGTACCTTGGCAATGTACCTAGCACGGATTACATAACGCCATATTTGGAATTCAGAAGACCCTTCTCTAGCGCCTACCCCAGCAGGGAAGAATGGAGAGATGGACTTGTACCTGACACGCAATCCATTCCCGTGTACACAGACGGGTCTAAAATGGACAACGGCGTGGGGTCAGGCATCTACTCTGAACCGCTGGGCATCTCAACATCAATACGCCTCCCAGACCACTGCAGTGTATTCCAAGCGGAGGTCATGGCAGTGACAAGAGCCGCCCGTGAGTCTGCGATAAAGGTGATACCTCCGGAAGGTATCACCTTCTTTATCGACAGCCAGGCAGCTATAAAAGCTTTAACTGCCCCAGAAATAAAATCGAAGCTTGTGAAGAGCTGTCGCGAAGAGCTCAGAGCTCTTGGAACACAGCACAAGGTATTACTGTGTTGGGTCCCTGGACATGAAGGCATTCCAGGCAATGAGAAAGCGGATGAACTAGCACGACATGGCTCGGCTAATGCTCTAGAACAAACATGCCCCTCTGTGTGCATCCCGCTCTGTACACTAAAGCTAGAAGCAGGGAAAAAGGCCACGGACGAGGCAAACGCTAGATGGAAATCCATGGATACGTGCGAAAACACAAGGAAACTATGGCCATCTTTCTGTAAATCCAGAACAGAGCGAATCATGCGGAACAACCGGAGATGTCTCTCTACGCTTGTAGGTATCCTTACGGGACACAACACCTTGCGATACCACATGAGGAAAATGCGACTGACCGAGGAAGAACTTTGCAGAGGCTGCGGTGACGAGGGAGTTATAGAGGATACAACCCACTTCCTATGTCACTGTCCAGCTCTTCAACACTCCAGACACAGAGTCCTTGGAAAATTCTTCTTCAACAATCTGAACGAGCTATCTAGCACACCAACGGACAAAATCATGAACTTCATCAAATCCTCAAGATGGTTTGTATGCAATGACACAGTAAGTAATTAATTAATTAATTTTTACAGGCAGAAAAGGTTACTACGGATAAGGGATAAAACCCTTCCCCCCGACGGGTATCACAATGGGTCAATTTTGACCTGAGTGTGGCGCGGGACACTCCCCGCCAGCCCACCAACCTAACCTAACCTAAGTATTAGAAATCAGAGGAAAACGTGTGTTTTTTTTTTTTTTTTTTGCTTATAATAAGCCTCAAAAAGCATTTGAAAGATACATATCTGTTGAGCTAATTTAATTGCAATTTATATATTAGTTTCTAAGTGACTTTTTATCGACATCCACTGTCATATTTGGTCGGGGTATCATCGATGAAGTTGACATGAGAATCGTTTGCCCCATCTATTACCACCTTCAAATATAAAACAGATAACTAATTCAGCCCTAAGCAACTCATCTTTCTGTAGAAACTATTAGTTAGATCACGGCTCGAATATAGCTCCCATGTACTAACACACATTTTTGAGCAACTTGTATCGATCTTCGATCTTCGTATTTAAAATGCTACCACATTTATAAAAGTTTAAACGAATTCGCCCATGATTACCTTATGTCATTCCCCTTGCATTTGGCTGCTTACGGTTTTAATTGCCATTTACAATGCAAAGTATTTACCGCTGTATTTTCATAGATTACTTTACGGTTCTTGACTGGATATATTGTTTCGTGGTTGCGGTGTAATACCTAGGGGACTTGAATCTACGCATAAGAAACCGATTCCATTCCATAAAAGCCAGACAAATTTTACTCATTTCCGCGTTCTTCTTCCAAACTCAACCAAGCAATCAGATACCTATAATTATCTTTGCTTCATCTCTGCCTCCATCTTCACTTCCATATGCTATGCCAACCTCTGAGATTGTACAAAATCCAATTTGTACGATGCAGAAAGACGAACCGTTGCGTTGATGAGATGAGATGTACATCTAGGTGCAAACACATAATATGCAGTCTTACCTTGGTTTCTTCAGTTTAATCCACTCTTCGATCTTGAATATGCACGTGTTCATGCGCAATCATTTCCATCGCCAGATTCTTCATTTTACAAAAGATACCATTATTGGATTCACAAAAGAAAAGCCAAAGTCAATAATGGCGCTGCAACTACTTTGAGAACAAATCGTAATTACTTTGTAAATATGAAGATTACGCCCATCGCTATCGCCACTTGCAAAGAGAGATGTTGAAGCCTTTGGTGCGTCTTTTACCTCTGAGTCATTAAAGTGCTTGATGTTTGCTTAGTTACATGCAATTCTATTGCTAACCAAAGACAAATGGATCTTCGTAATACAAAATGGAAGGCAACAAAAACCTGGCCTGAATAAAATCTTGTAACACAGACAGATGACAGTTCGGTACCGCGAACCAAGAAAACATTTCGCGGTTTCTCCATAGGCATGTAGTATAGGCACAAACTAAGCAAAGATTATAAGAAAGATACTTTTGTTGTGTTCAGTATGAAAGCAAAATACCTACCAACGTATGAAACAAAAAAAAAAATCACGCGTTCGAAACTATCGGCAGCCATTCTCAGTGTGTTCAAATCACTTTTGTACGTGCGTTTTACGAAATACTTTTTCAATATATGTAGGTGTAGGTATGTTTTAAAATAATTACATTAACAGATTCACTCATTCCAATCTACCTGCTGTAGTAAAGCGATTCGTTCTGGTGAACGCCGGCCGTGCTGACATAAGGGTGCAACTTATTGTTTAGCACCCTGCCGATGTGTTGTTTTCCTTTCTTTGCCATATTGCCACAAATAATACAAATTTCTGTGTACAAAGAGCAAGCAGATTGCTGACGCCAATTTACTACCGCGTTTCTACGAATGTACAACATACCTACATTTTATTGCATTCCAACTTGTTTGAGTCTATACAAAGCGATATTAAAAGTTACTTTGACATTCATAGCTGCGTAAACACTGTAAACATAGGCGCAGGGACATAAGTCCCCGAGACATAAGTCCCAATTTTTAATTTTGGGACGTATGACCCACTTGAGTGAGACATAAATCCCAAATTCCATTTGGGACTTATGTCCCATACCATCGGGACATAAGTCCCAAAATTGTTTTGCCGAAGATGGGACATAAGTCCCAAGTTTTCGCATAGATAATAGTTAGCAATATATTGTGAAATCCATTAGGCATCCAACCCCTTTTTCCACTACACACACCAACAATAATTGTTCTCAATAATTTAGAAATTAAGCTAACAGTTTGGAACAAACCAAAAATATAATCTAACCAAATATTTTAATTTTATTTTCTTAAATTCTCAAAAACTTGAGTTTTATATTTTCTTTTGAGGATATGAGAAAATATATTAACAAAATTTCTTTCATTTGAGAAAAAAGCTGTTTTCGCGCGCAATGCTAAGTCTGAGCCCTTACATTTGCAGTGATTATAGTCGTCTCATTTTCCCCGAAAGTAGCTTATAATATTAAAAACAGGACTAACTAAGAAAACAATTACGGAAATGCTTGCATTGTGTTCCACAAATTGTTAGTAAACTCATTGTTTTTTTTAGTAATTTTAAGTAATGCGTTTAACATTCTTCTGGGAAAATCTGTAAGCTTATCAAAAAAAAAAAAAAAATTGTTGGGTGGGACATAAGGCCCAACATTTTTTTTTGGGACTTATGTCCCGATGGTGTGGGACATAAGTCCCAAATCGAATTTGGGATTTATGTCTCACTCAAGTGGGTTATAAGTCCCAAAATTAAAAATTGGGAGTTATGTCCCGGGGACTTATGTCCCTGCGCCGTAAACATAAGGTTCGAGAAAGGAATGAAAGCAAGTAAGTGGGCGCGGGAGTCTATAAGCATTCTGACAGCCAATGAAAAGGAAGTATCATTCTACTTTTATTTCTGTTTAGTAACTGTTATTAAACTAAATACAGGCGGCACCACGTCTTGGAAACTGATGACTAACGTTGAAAATCTATATAAAATAGACCGTCTTCTAGAAGAGCACGAAAAGGGAAATTCGCCTACAAGCAAATTTCGTCACACGCAAAATTAGAAAATCGCCGTCCCGTATTCAACACATAATTTCGGATGACTCAAATTCACCAAAAAAAAAAGAAAAGCGAACTGACTGCATTGTAGTAACCTTATTTAGTAGACGCTGCTCGAGCTAAATTTTAGCTCCCGTACAAAATTCTCTCCAAAATTTGACTGAACTAAATTGAATTGATATAAAAGCAGGTCGAGCTAAAAAATCTAACTTTTGTTGCACTTTTCAGAATGTACTTCATGTATCTGTTAAAATTTATCCATTTAATGGGGCGCTTTCTCAAGCTAATTTTGACAGATCGTTGTGTTCTGTATTGTATTGCAAAGAACGGAAGAAGTAAGCAAGGATGAGGTTTTTTTTTTAAATAAAATCTCGAAGAGGGGTAGAATTGCATTTTTGAAATAGGTAAGTTATTTTCAAACAGCTCTTTCCTGAGACACTTATCCATGGCGTGCTCTATGTCAAAATTTAGATAGGATTTAAGCTAATAGGTCTATTCGTGTACTTTCCCGAGCCAAACACTAGAAATCTGTCAAACTCAAAAAATTTAGCGAAACTCTCTCAGACAGCTGAAAATATACCTACGCAAAAATACGTGCATAGAATTCGAGCTACTTTAAGGCACTTTCATCTTTAACATCCACTCCATATCACAAATAAATATTAAACTTAACTTTTTACAACATATGAATCTATCTAGGAGAACATTCGACCATCACCGAATTTTCCTTATTCTCACAGATTTTATTTTTATGTACAATTGATTTTTAACAAGGACTTCTGGTCAATATTCCTATATGAATATTGAATTTGGACTGCCCGTGTGCTTCTTACCGCAACCAAACAGATGTAGAAGCGAGACGGTGGCTACGCACATGAAGTGTCATGTACACTATGCGAAATGAATCGCTTGCCGACTTTCGAACAAGAAATACCTTTTAATAGTGAACAAAAAGCAACATAAGTGAAATAAATACGGGACATGTTTTGTCAATAAAACAATTTAAAGTGATCTTTCCTTTGTGCATTTGACATATTTATCAGCAGTTTCTTTATTTATTTAACTACTATACATAATGTCACAGTTAATCAATAATGAACGTACATTTTAACATTTCTTTCAATATTTGTTTTAAATTGAATTTTGAAAGATTGAAATCAATCACATGATAGTACTTATTAAAATCCCTCGTCAGGTTATTGATGGGGCTATTACTCCCATAGTTACATCGAGACGTCCTTTGCTATAGGAAAATTGTGTTCCTTGTTGTCCTCGGTCTGGTATTGATGTTTACGGAATTGAGAACATATGTGGAGTTGACGTTACCAGTCAGAACGCAAAATAGGAATATAACATTGGATGTCTCTCTACGTTTTTCCAAAGTCTGAAGATTCAACAACTTTAATCGACTTATATAGGGTGGAAGACGACTTTCGGGGTTCCAAGGCAAATCACGTAATGCGAAGAGAAGAAACTGCTAGATCAGCTTACAGTCATCCGCAAATAGCAAAATCTTTGAATATGCAATGAGAGGACATAGATCGTTGATAAATAACAGGAACAGGAGTGGACCAAAGTGGCTGCCTTGAGGGACACCAGAATAGACGACAATATTTTAAGACAAACAGTTATTAAGTTTAACATTTTGCGTACGATCACATAGATATGAACAAATCCATTTCAAAATCCATTGCGGGAATCCATAAAATTCAAGTTTTTTTAACAGGATAATATGATTAACTTTGTCGAATGCTTTACTAAGATCAGCATATAAAACATCAGTTTGTAACCCATTCACCATGCTCTCATTGACATGGGAAGTAAATTCTATTAAATTAGTTACAGTTGATTTTTTGGGACAAAATCCATGTTGCTCATCAGCAAAAATTTTAGAGCAGTGAAATTGCACGTAGTTACAAATAATTTTCTCGAAGAGTTTGGGTATACAAGACAGTTTTGCAATTCCTCTATAATTTTCCATGTGATGTTTATTACCATTTTTATGTAGAGGCATGATAAATGACGATTTCCACATGATCGGAAGGACTCCACAGGACAGCGACAAGTTGAATAAATATGTTAACGGTTTACAGATGAAATTTACAGACGATTTGACAAATAAACTTGGAACAGGTATAGATTTTGTGCGATTGCGAATTTGCGATCGATTTATATTGAGCCCCGTAGGGTATAACACATTTCTTTTTCAAGAATTGCCCGCAAAAAAAAAAAAAACGAAAAACATTGCAGTGGTATAACTGGAGGGTATTTTTCGATTATTGCAAGGAAATTGAACCCGGTCGAAAAAAGAAACCTGTACCTTGATTTTCTGCGGTTTTTTGTTTGCAATTGCGTTAGGGAGCGATCCGAATTGGATTTGAATGGGTGGCACTTTTTTCGAGGACAATGATATAATTTCCTGCTACTTTTTCCCTTTTTTAGTTTGAAAAGGCACTTCGCAAATTTTACAAAAAATGTGATTTCAAAATAAGTATGTTTAAAACGTTTCGCGGCTGTTTATCAGAATACGATTATAGTGTTAGGAGAGCAAAGATTTGTTAAATATCGTGCGAAATTCTGAAATTGCAGAGTAGCTTTAGAAATGACACTTTTTCTTTCACCGTCCTTTTTTTTTTTTTTTTTTGATTCTTTTCAGAATTTTGCAACAATCTCCCTGAGTGTTAGAGAAAGGTTGTTTTAGTTTTTGTTTTACAATACAATATAGACTGTAAAAAGATCATTCTCACACAAATTTTCTTTTAAAAATAAAACCAAAACAATCAAATCACATTAGAATTAGATTTCTTTAAGATTGTTCTTCGGGTTAGCTAGAATCTACTACGAAACAGTAGATGCATATCGTGTTCAAATGACAAATTTTAAAACGAAAATCAGTTAGCCTTGATTTTCATTTCATTTATAAATTATAAACATTAAGTAAACATTGGTTGTGAATTATATCAACTCATTTTTGTATCTACTTTTTAGGATCTCGTTCAATTTAGTCTTAAAAAGTCACAAAAAAAGGGGCGGTTAAAAAACAAGTGCCTTTTAATGACTCTACTCTGAAAATTTGGAATTTTCTCACAATATTTATATATATTTTGCCCGCTTTATAATATGATGTTGTGATGGGGAACCGCGTTATATATTTATTTTCACAGTTTTTGAAAAATGTTTAAAGGAATATTTACATGAGCGCGAATTGCAAACAAATCAATTTAATTGTATTTATGAATTGAAAATAGATTTTTGTTCTCCCACCAAAGCATTATATTTAATTAATCTAACATCTGATCTAAAAAAAAATGCCTCTTAATTGATTTAAATAGCTAAATTTACATTTACAGTAATTTTCCCGTGAATTGAAAATTCTTGCGAACTGAGACCTGTCACACTTTATTCACAATCCACATATATCAGTCGCGATCCACAAACCCACGAATGAAAAATTCGTTCGAACTTTTAACCTTGAACAATGAAACTGATTTGCGGGTATCTGCAACAAAAAAAAGTTTTCGCGTGAATGAAGTGTCAAAAACTACGAATATTCGCTTTTTCGCAGTTCACAATTCGCCCTCATATGAATAGTCGTTAAATGTGCCCTTTCCAGTTAATAAAAAGGAACAACGGTCACGCTGTTGTCAGTTGTTCTCATCCGAGGAGGAGGATCCGACATCTTTCCTGGAATTTCCAGGAACAGGAATACATAAGAACTTGAAATATTGGAAGTACACATTTATAGAATCCGCCTATACGTGAACCCTTTCCGCAACCGCCATTGCGGAAAAAACCGCACAAAATCAAGACAGTGATATGACACAAGTCTGTCTTAAATAAAAGAAAATGTTGTTCTAATCTTAAAGACGTTTTCCTCACCAATGCAGCGCTTATTTGTATAGTATATTACTACAAGGTCATCACTCTGCACTTCCTGAAAGTAAAGCAATTCTTCTTAAAATCCAATCCTACTTTCGGCCCTGTGATTTATTGATTATGATGGCAACACAAACATCAACAGGAAATTGATAAAATTATCGTTTTAATAAGTTTTTTTCACCACAAAACTACTCTCAATCTTAGGCTATTACAAAGCTCGGGTATGGTCTCAAGTTGAGAAGCAATATATTGCGAAAAGCGAAATTAAATAAATTCAGCTCAACCCTGACAAAAAGCAGCCACTTATAACAAAAAATTCAGAATTCCCCCATAGTGTTTTCATAATTAGAGTCAATCAATGCAACGATTCTTTATTTAATTTTTTCCTCTATTCCGTGGTTCTAAAGCACATAATTTTTGTTTCTTAATCTATCCTCTATGAGTACCTGACTTAATAACTACTCTACCTAGATTACAGAAAGTAACTTGCAGTGGTGACAATGTTGGTACATAACTTTTCAGTCATCATACATACGAAATCTTGCCTAGATTTGCATATCGGCCAATCAGAGCCGATATTGGAGGATATTGACTATGTAGGCCACATGGCAATATTGGACTTTTGTTTTAAGCAAAACAAACAGAAGGCTATGCCTCATATATCGTTGTCTAATGCAGGTTGTTGTCAAAAAGTTGAATCAAAAGTTTAGGAGAAATGTTGAAGCTTAAGCCTAAGGAACCTATTCATTTAAAAATCGTTCTTAACCGAAAAGTTAATAAAGCAGAATTGGCAAACGTTTTAAGTTCTTTCGTGTCCAAGAAGATGGATCCCACGTTATATTTATTTTATTGGACATCTCATACTGTCAGATCTTACAGGCCAAGCGTCTCGTGACAGTCCATAAATATTATTTCTTTCCCATTGCCTTTTAAACGAAATTTTAATTCACACCGTAATGAAAGAACCATCACAACAATAGGAAGCTTGAAGAGCAAAAACCTACCCTCATCAACGAACAATTCGACTCAGCTGCGGCAAACAAAACTTTGTCAATAATTCACCCATCACCTATATGTTACACTCTAGCGTCTAGCTTTACTCCTTTTCAACTTCTACTAAAATTAGTTCATAAATTTTCTTCGAAACGATATTTAAAAGCCATAAAACTTAAAAACTGCCGTCAGCAGAACATAAATTTAAAGACAGTTCTCATTCCGGTATGCTGCAGTAATTCCCTCGGCATCGGATTGTATTAAATCAGGCTGCATTCCAAATAAATTGTCCTCGTAAATATCACTTTATACAGAGTGATGATGATGATGATGATGGGGTTTGGATTTAGTTGACTATAATTGGCAGACGTTCATGTTCAGAATAAATATGAAATGGCCGATTTTACAAGACAAAGTTTTATCTGATGAATTTTAAATTCTTCTGAATAAAACTGATGAAAATTCCATGAATGCTGTAAGGTACTAAAGGGTGGTTAAGGGTATTTAAAGGGCCGATGTTGAATGTGAACCACGCCTAAACGTCAAGTTTTTGTTTTTCAATTTCAACTCAATTTGAACCATGGAAAGATACACAATCGAGCAACGCGTTAAAGTTATTCAGGCTTATTATGAAAATGGGCGTTCAAATCAAAATGCATATCGTGCACTTCGTGATTTCAGTGATGAGGCACATTTTCACCTCAGTGGATTCGTCAATAAGCAGAATTACCGTATTTGGGCGAATGATAACCCATGGGTGATTGTCGAAAAACCAATGCACCCACAAAGAGTGACTGTTTGGTTCGGTTTACGGGCTGGCGGCATCATCGGGCCGTATATTTTTTCCAAAATGAGGCCGGTCAGGCAGTTGCTATAGTGAGATGATAACGAACTTTTTATGGCCTGAATTGGAAGATATGAATGTGGACGATATGTGGTTTCAACAGAACGGTGCCACTTGCCACACAGCTAACGAAACAATGGCTCTTTTGCGCGACAAATTCAATGGCCGTGTTATCTCACGTGGTGCCATTAATCATATTGATTCCAACAGGTATAACATTCGAACTCATGCAATTGCCCGCGCGACTCACCTTTGCAATAACCATAACAACAAAGCACAACTGCTACAGCTTCGAGTGTGTGGACTAAATTTGGAAAATCAAATGGAAATGGAAAAAACCTTTTGATTTACTCTTACATGCACGAGATGGAAAACCGAAAAAATCGAAAAGCACTTGAATAAACACTTCAACCTATTAATATAGAAAAGACTCGTTTGAGTTCGAAAATCTACCCTATCTTTCATAAGTATGTAATATGAAGAAACTTACCACAATTTCCGACGTACGTTGCTTTTAAAAATAAAAAAGAGGCATATAGATATCGAAGAAATATGTGTCGAAAAATATTCGTTTCCATAGTAACATCATTGAAGCGAAAGTGGCAACTACTCGCAGATATATGCCTCTGAATTAAAATTATACAATTGTTTACAGGGGTAGGTAAATTGCATTCCTTTATGGGTAAATGAGGCGCTCCCGTGACGCAAAAGGTTCAAACAGGATGGTCGACGTTCTGTAAGGCATTGGTTCAAACATTCCAAAAAGATTCAAATCCCAGCATAAAATTAAAAAACAATTTGAAAAACCAATTAAATTTTCACCACTTCCTGTCCCATTAGGAAAAGTGACTCAAAAGTGATTAATGACGACTGTTTGTTGAAAAGTTTCCCAAACGCAACGCACTCCAATCAGTAATTTCTATCCAGCTACAACCTTTTAATTAGTACCTACCTAGCTCAGCAAATAAAAATAAAAAAAAGTTTCACTTCAATAACCATAACTTAGTAAAAGCCCAGAGACTCAGACAACGAATTATTATTTAGAAGAGCAACGACATTTGCAGATACACAAGTAACTAAACGTCTTCACTACGTTATGTGTTGCTTTGCTTCCTTTCGCATGCAGCTACCGCGGTTACTCAAGCGCTCTAATGTTAGAGGGTAAAAAGGTAGAAAATGAAATTAGCAAAGCGTGATATTTTTATTTATTTATATCTACGTTTGTTTATTATGTATACGTATTTCCTTTTTTTAATTTTATAGCACCCCAAAACTTGCCTACGTAACGTATACCAAACGAAACAAACCAATTAGTATGTAAATGTTGAGTACGAATGTGGGAAAAACGAATATTCAATCAACGATTTCCATTTCGATAAGTAAACGTACAAGTTTTATGATGTAATTTATTGAATCGTTTTAATTATGAATACATGTCGAGCCGTTGACCTTTTTTGTTTACATTATGATGCCCAGCAAGTTATACTTAGTTCACCTACACATTTAAACGTTACTGGGCCATACTAATAATCATTTTAAACTTGACACTTAATATTTTGTAGGGTAATCTTAAAACTTCGCCATTGTGAGTTCGTAAAATCAAGCCTGGAGCCGGATCACTAAATATCAGAGACAAACCATACTGAGACTCCCAACTCGCAATCATCTTGCCGTCAACTTTTTGTTCAAATTCGCCATTTTGTTTTCGCATCGGTGTTATGGCAATTTAGAATCCGTGTGACATGCAAAACATACAAAAACTATAAAATCAATGCTGCCAGCCGCTACCAACCATCGGGGAATGTGAGAGAGTTCGGAAATACAACATTTCAACATAACTGTAACTATTGGTTGGTTATTATAAATTTTGAAAAGGCGATTAATATAATTTGTTTGGTTAATAATACTATCTAAATGAGTTGTTATATATGTTATATGTTGTTATATATGCGCTCACGCCCCCACAGAAGATAAAGACGATGCTACCAAAGAATGTTTCTACGAGCTCCTCGACAAAACATATGAGCAATGTCCTAAGCATGACGTTAAAATCGTCTTGGGTGATTTTAACGCCAAAATAGGAAAGGAGGACATCTTTGGTAGCACAATCGGAAAACACAGCCTACACGACACCACGTCTGGAAACGGACTTAGGCTGATTGATTTTGCTGCGGGACGTAATGTTACCATAGCTAGCTCACGGTTTCCTCACCTCAATATACACAAAGGAACATGGCGGTCACCTGATCATCAAACCGTCAACCAAATTGATCACGTTGCGATCGACGCAAGGCACTCCTCCAGTATTCTAGATGTCCGAACTTTCCGAGCGGCCAACATAGACTCGGACCACTACCTTGTTGTAGCCAAGGTACGGATGCGGATATCCCAGACGCCACAACAGCGAGAAAATACTGTGAGGAGATTTAACGTTGGACGGCTACAAACGCAACAAACCGCCAGAACCTTTGCCGATCGCGTATCCCTCAACCTCTTGAGAAGTCCTATACTGCCAGCATCAAGTGCCGAAGACCAGTGGCGCCGATGCCAAGAAGCCATCAAAACCGCCGCAACTGATGTGCTCGGTTTCACCAGCCCACCCCCTTGAAACCCCTGGTTTGACGAAGAGTGCCGGCAAGCACATGCAGCAAAACAAAGTGCATACGAAGCGTCGCTGCATAGAAGGACGAGAGCAGCTCGTCAGCTCTACGAGCAAAAAAGGAGGGAAGAACATCGGCTTCTCCGGAGAAAAAAGAGAGAGCATGAGAAGCGCGCGATCGAGGATATAGAGAGGTGTTACTCCAGGAACAATGTTCGGAAGTTTTACCAAAAGGTAAAAAGAACTTGTCATGCCAACAAGACCCGAACGGAGACCTGTAGAGACGAACAAGGAAACCTTGTAGTAGAGTCACAGTCGGTGCTGAGGACATGGAAAAACCATTTCTGCAGACTGTTAAACGGCGAAGACGACACAAATTCCGCTGTTAGGCAGAACGAACCATTCAACCTGGACGATGACAGCCAAGATTTCCGTCCACCTGATCAAAATGAAGTGAGGATAGCAATATCTAAGCTTAAATCCAACAAGGCTGCTGGTCCAGGCGGCTTACCTGCCGAGCTCTTCAAGGCAGCCGGAGATGACTTGGTAGAGTGCATACACCAACTCATCTCCAAGATTTGGTTAGAGGAAAGTATGCCTGATGAATGGAACCTCAGCATTGTTTGCCCGATCCACAAGAAAGGAGACCCTCTAAACTGCGCCAACTATAGAGACATCAGTCTCCTGAACACTGCGTATAAGATCATGTCTGCTGTATTGTGTGAACGCCTGAAACCATTCGTCAACGATCTGATAGGTCCCTATCAGTGCGGATTTAGGCCCGGTAAGTCCACGACCGATCAAATATTCACGCTACGGCAGATCCTGGAAAAAACCCAAGAATACCAGATCGATACTCACCATCTTTTTATCGATTTTAAGGCCGCATATGACAGCGTTTATAGAGACGAGCTATGCAGAGCCATGTCTAGTTTTGGCATCCCTGCCAAACTTATCAGATTGTGTAGAATGACGATGGAGAACGCTCGCTGCTCCGTAAAGGTCGGAAACAATCTCACCGAGACCTTTGATGTCAAAAAAGGATTTAGACAAGGTGATGCGCTGTCATGTGACTTCTTCAACTTCATTCTTGAGAAGATTGTGCGAAACTCACAAGCCAACACCAGAGGCACAATTTTCTATAAGTCTGTGCAACTGCTTGCATACGCTGACGACATTGACATTGTCGGTACAACACAGCGAGCTGTCACTGGTGCGTTTGCAAGTATTAGTACAGAAGCGGCAAAAATGGGTTTAGTGGTGAATGAGGGTAAAACAAAATATATGCTGTCAACAAGAAGGGACACACGACATCGACGAATCGGGCAGAACGTCACGATAGACAGCTATAACTTTGAGGTAGTTAGGGACTTTGTCTACCTCGGCTCCGATATAAACTCTAATAACGACATCACATCAGAAATCAAACGAAGAATCACACTTGCCAACCGCTGTTTCTTTGGCCTAAGACGGCAACTGATAAGTAAGGCCTTGTCGAGAAATACTAAGGAAACTCTGTATAAGACCCTCATCATCCCAGTCCTGCTTTATGGTGCAGAAGCATGGGCGCTATCAAAGGCGGATGAAGATCTCCTTGGTCGTTTCGAACGCAAAATTCTTCGAGTGATTTTTGGTCCCGTTTGCGTTGACGGGCTTTGGAGGAGAAGATTTAACAGCGAACTCTACGAGCTGTACAGCGACATCGACCTGGTCAGAAAAGTACGCATCAGTCGTCTAAGATGGCTGGGACATGTAGAGCGAATGGACACCAACGCTCCGGCCCGAAGAGTCTTCGATTCTAACCCGGAGGGACAACGCAGTAGAGGAAGACCTCGCCTTAGGTGGCGCGCGCAAGTGGAAGGGGACCTCAACCAACTTGGAGTGCGCAACTGGAGGCAGTTAGCCAAAGATCGCGCGCTAACTGGAGAGGCGTATTGGTTGAGGCCCAGGTCCACCCCGGAAGTAAAGTAGTAAATATTATTTTATTTCACCATTCAGATTTTTTTCCTGCTTCACATTTATTCACATCAGACCGAAAATTAAAGAGACAATTTTATTTTTAAAATTTGCGGTGGAGAATCGGGTAGGTGTGCTGGGGCTGACTACTTAATTTATGCTAAATATGATTATTATTATCGCGCACTGACAACAAAAACAAGTGACTAATGGCAATTACAAGCTCTCACCTTATAGGGGATGTAGTTAGCCTAGGACGCCAGTTCTGAAATGAAACAAGAAAGATTTAATATATACAGGTTTTTTTTTAGTTTCAATAATATTTATATTTTTAGTTTTGATTTGCTTCATTTGTTTTGTTAGACTTATGCTTGGTAAATTTCAAATTTTGCATAAATAATTTTAGTTCTCCGACTGCCAGTGAGATAATGCTGCCTTTGTTGATTAAACGACTCGTAACCCACTCCACTCTACATAGATAGATGCAGAACAATCTTCCTGTTTATTACACAATACCAATTCCGATGCAATAGCACGGGGAAACAACTTTCTTTACTTATGAAGTACAAAAGCAAATTGAAAATAGAAAACTCAACTGATCAAGTGGCCCATTCATCGGATGCTGAAATTTCCCCAATTGAAAAAGTAGACCAAACGCCATTAGCATTTTGCCTAATCCCGAGGGAGAACTTCAGAATCTAATACAGGGCGTATGCCACTCAAATCGAAATTTTATTCAATTAAGAGGCGTAACTTTTCATATTGCCACAAAAACAAGTAACAACACTGATAAATCAGGTGACGGAGTTATGTTGAATGTATCTTCGTTTTTCTGTTCAAAGAATTAAATGTTTAGTCTTAATCGAATTTATTTATAAGTGGCCTTGTCTTAAGAACATTTTGTAACTCTTATTAGTTCAGATAAAGAATTTAATGAAATTTTGTTGGCGATAACTTGTTTTGCAAAATGTAGGCAGTCATTTTTTTTTTTTAATTTATTGTATTTAATTCAGTTTTAAGTGTGTCCTCTACAATAATTTAAAGAAAGAATAAATAAAAATTAATTTAAAATGAAATGAAACGTACTAGACTATGGAACGAGGGGTCTTGGGTTCAATCCCCGGAAAAACGCAAATTTCATCTAAAGGTGTTTTTTTTAACTGCACCAACTCTAGTGAACGTCTGACAAAGATAGGAGAGTTTAACTGTCATGAAAGAAATTCGTTTGGACTCGGCATAAAATTGTAGGTCCGTTCCATTCATCTCGAAAATAAAAACTGATACAAAACGAATAGTTGTGAGAAGCTTGGCATAGGGTACACACACGATATTGTTGCGCAAACGTTTTTCTTACCATTTTTAACAAGAAACAGAAAAAAAAGAACAAAATAAAATTTTGAAAATTCTTAAAATACCAAGTTGAGTTGTTCGAAAAGCATTTCTAAAACAGATAAAAAAAAGTATAAAACGACAAAATAAAGTACACGACTGGGTCGAACGAAACTTTCTCGTTCATCAAGGTTTGCGTTGGTGATTTTCTTAATTTATAAGGTATAGGTAGGTAACAGTCTGAGAAGCAATTCTATAAAAAAGAGAGGGTGCAAAAAATATAGAAATAGTGTTGATTAAAATCCACTTTTGGGTTATTCATCTGATATGGCAGTACATATAACAATGTGAGTTTTTAAAAGTTGGAGCTCTCAGTAACAGGCATCTGTCGCAAGTTCTGGTTAGAGAGTTTTAAGCGCCTACTGTATTATTTATAGACTCTTATACTTTACAAGATTTCTTACAAGCACAGTAGTTTCTAATTTCTGATCTGTTAGGACATGTTTTTGTTTTGACAGTTTTTTATACAACTTTGCAGAAAAAACAGTAACAAATTAGTTTACAAAATACTATTGCTTAACTATCTACCTAGAAATTGAGTATTGTTCGGGATGTAGATAAGCATTGCGTATATGTTTTTTGTTTACGTTTGATCGAAATCGAAAATGGGGTTTTCGAGATACATATTTTTTTTTTTTTTTTTTACGCTGGGAGGTGGTAATCTTCCAAAGACGAAACCGAGCCCGTACTCAGTAACAGTGTGGTGATTTTTACCCACTAACCCCTTCTCCCGTCTTCCCGTTTTCCCTGCGATACAACCTTCTTGGTATTTCATTGTCGCAGGGCGGGGATTAGCCAGCTTTCCAATTACTGCACCTAGTAGTTAAACCAATCAGCAATTTGTCTTTCATATATTAAAATTCATATTCTAAGTATTTGTCCATAGAGGATTTAATACTGTTTTTGTTTTATTTTTCGAGCTATGTAGCTAGTTCAAAAGGTTTTATCCTTCTTAACCTCCTAGTCATATTGCTAGTATTTAATAGTTCCTTCATTTCTGAGCTGACGTGATAGAGAAGCCTAAGTTTATGTCTATTAGCTACTTTTTTGACTTCATTTTCAATCATTTCTCTTTCTAGATCTCTATGCAGATCAGCGTTTCTTATGAACCATGGTGCATTTACTATATTCCGTAGAACTTTGTTTTGAAATGTTTGGATTTTCTGTAAATTTGTTTTGCATGTGCATACCCACAGCTGGAGCCCGTACGTCCATACTGGTTTTAGAATTTGCTTATAAAGCAGTAATTTATTGTATTTTGACAAACAAGAGTATTTCCCTATAAGCCAATACATTTTACTGTAGCGCATATTTAGTTCTTCTCTTTTTTTCTTTACATGTGCTTTCCAGCGCAGTTTTGCGCTAGTGTCATGCCTAGATATTTGCCTGTGTTTGCGTAATGTACTTCTTTATCATTTATGAATACAGGTATGTGCTGAACATTTTTATTTGTAAAATTTATATGGACCGATTTTAGGTCATTTAGTTTAATTTGCCAATTTTTCGTCCATTTTGTTATATTGTTCACTGCATTCTGTAGTTTTTTTGTCGCTACTTCGACAGTTTCTCCCACAGCAAGTACAGCAGTATCATCTGCAAATGTTGCCACAGTTGTTTCATCACTGTTCGGCAAGTCGCTAGTAAATAAGAGATATAATACAGGGCCTAACACACTTCCTTGTGGTACACCAGCTTTTATTTCTCTTAATGTGGAGTAGTCATTTCCTAGTTTAATTCTAAAGAATCTCTCTAATAGTTATATAGGACTCTAAAATTTCTGAAAATTGTTTTGGCAGATGCTTTTGCAATTTATAGATCAGTCCTTTGTGCCATACTTTGTCGAAAGCTTGTGCTATATCGAGAAATATAGTAGAGCATATCTTTTTTTCTTCAAATGCTTTTTCGATTTTATCTGTTATTCTATGCACCTGATCGATCGTGGAGTGTTCATTTCAAAAACCAAATTGATGGTTTGGGATTAGCGATTTTTCTTCGGTTATTTTATTCAGACGTTTAATCAACATCTTTTCGAATAACTTGGACAACATAGGTAGTATAGATATGGGGCGATAGGAGGTGACTTCACTAGGCGGTTTGCCTGGTTTTGGTATCATAATCACCTCCGCGACTTTCCACATGCTAGGTACATACCTTATCCTGAATGCAGCATTTATGATCTGTGATCTGATATTAAATCAAATCCCGGGGCTTTTTTAGTACTGATACCCTTTTTTATTTCATTGGCAATTTCTTTAGCCGTTACCGGTTGGATGTGTCTTTCCTCTTCGCACAATTCTTCGCTTTCTTGACAGTCTTTATCTTCATATGGTTGAAAGACGCATTCAAGATATTCAGCAAATAAATTCGCTTTTTCGTGGTTGTTTTTAGCCCAGTTACCTTCACTGTTTTTAACTGGTGGAATGTGAGCAATTGGCCTTTTCATTTTTTTTGTTGCCTTCCAGAGTGAGTACTCGGTACTAGCATCATTTGTAAGATTGGTAAGGTATTTTTTAAGAGACTCATTTTTAAATTCTCTTATCGATCTTTTAAGCTGATTGTTTAGATTATTCAGTATTGTTTTGTCTCTGGGCGCCCTTGTTTGTTGCCAACGTTTTCTAGCTCGTCTCTTTTCCGTAATTATATCACATATTACTTTTGGATACGAGTTTTGTTGGATTTTAGTTTTCGTTTTAGGTGTTGCAGCCCATACAGCTCTTTGGATATTTACAGTTAATATTTGAACAGCATCTTCTAATTGATCTTCTGTTCCAATTGTTTCTAAGAGCTGAATACTATCCTCTAGATGCTGCCTGAAGTAGCTCCAGTCAGTCAGCTTATTTCCTAGCCTTGCGCTATTTTCTTTAATAGTGATTTTATCGCCAAGTGTTAAAAGTATTGTGGAATGATCTGAGTCAAGATCTGGCCCTTCTTCTACCTTTATATTGTTAGACGAGATATTCTTTGTTACGAAGAAGTCGACAAGATCAGGGATTTTGTTTCTATCTGTTGGCCAATACGTAGGTTTTCCCGTTGAGTGATACTTGCCGCTAATTTCGTTTATTGCTTCATAAAGTTCTCTTCCTCTTGTATTTGTCAATCTAGATCCCCAATACTTAGCCTTCTCGGTGATTCGATTTTAAAATTAAAGACGAAATAATTTTGAAAACGTAGATTTTACTCTAAGTGTACATTTTGGGTCAAAATCAATAGTGCCGATTCCAGGTAAATTAAACAAAGCCAAATTTTTATAATAGGTATGCATTTTTAAATACATTGTATACGATAATATAGCGAAGAACTGAGTTTGCTACTAAGTTAGAAATGACCATATTTTCTTAGAAATTAATTTTTGTTACAATAGTATGGTAGTATAAACCGTTTTCGAGATATGGCCAGATTTCAAAAGTAACGATCTTTTAGCTAAAAACTGGGTGTACACTGTACAGTCATATTAAAGGTGAGGTTCACATAACTGCATACTTAAGCTCAAATATACATTTTGGTAAAAATCGTTACATGAACATTTTATAGGGCAAGTATCGAAACTATTGAGGTTAACGTGCAAAAAAAATTGGCCTGAACTGTAGGCCCACAAACCTTTTATCCGAAGTTCAAACCAAATCAGAGTATGGACACACAGACAGACAGAACTTCGAAACCCACTTTTTTGAGTTCCTCTATCATCGTAATGTCAGAATGGATTAACATCTCAAGTTCGAAATTTTATACGAACACAATAATCTTTCTCTTACTATATGCGTTCGAGAAAGTTAAAAATAGAGGAAAAGGTGTCGAATTACAGCATCCATAAGCGAGCAATATGTCACTAAATTAAAATGTAAAATACTAACAAATTCAGTGGCGTGGTATTCGGTCACGGATGGGGTTATTCGACCCCTTCCGCTACAAAACTTTAACTGTGTCTTAACCGATTTCCAATAATAAAAAAAAAACCTTTGAATTTGTTTCGGATAAATTTTAACCACTTGATTTTTTTTAACAGGTGGGTATTTGTGAAATTATGAACTCAACTTCAAACTTTTTCTACGATTTTCGGTAAATAGTTGGCTGTTTTTATTTTTTCCTGTAAATATTGAGACGTTTTTACAGATAATGCAGTACACTTGACAACCGCGAGGACATCAACTTTCCAAAACTCCTTCTGTTACAGGACAAGCAAGCTTTGGAACTCGCTTCCTGGGGATATATTTCCAGAAGACTACAACTTGCAGCAATTTAAGTGCAGAGCAAACATACATCTGCAAGCATCTCGGGGCGCTGTTGAAGCGTTATAGGTTCGCCTTTCCCGGGAGAAGTATATAAAAAAAAAAAAAAAAAATTTCTTTCTCTACTCTGGCTTTGGATATTTCTTTTCGAATGTCCTAACATAAAAAAAAAGTTTGAATATAGAAAGTGAACAACTGACTGCCCGTATAATTTAAATCTGTAACTAAAGTTGATACTATCGTACGACCTCCTAACCTCCTAACATACGTTTTTTTCAAGCGGCTATTTTTTGCAATCTTTAATGAAAAAAAAAAAAAACACTGCAAATAAAAACTCGATCATCTTGCCTCTTGCGCACATGCTCATCAAAACCGATCATCTGTTGCACGTTTCTTTTCCCCCCTGTTTTTCATAGAACACAGTGCTGTCAAGTGATGGAATATAGAGAAACTAAAAATAAGTAGTGAAAAGGAGAAAGACATACACATATACATTAGCTTTCCACAAGGTAACTTTCGATTGTTTTTATGCCACTCTCGTACTAATTTTGTGTATGGAAAGTATTTTTAGACCCCCCATTATCCCATTCTGAGAACAATGCATTCATCCGTTGGCATTACTTGTTGTATACAACACAAATCATTACGACATCTCTGATCGCAGGAAAGTATAATGAAGAAGATCACTGGAAGAAGATCAATCAGCACTGTGGCAAATTGAGAGCCCCTTGGGTAGTTCTGAAGAACCGCACGTCATTTGGTTGCGACTTCAGCACGAGATGAGATGGAAGTGTGCAATAACTTCTCGGATGGATGGCACACTGTCCAATTAATCGGTGTTTATTGTGTGCGATCAGGGGGAAGTAACATCTGGTTTAGATTTATCGAGGAAAAGTGGAAACAGCTCATCGCTGTAGCGGTTAAATAGGGAGCGTCATGCCGTGGATAAGGAGATTCCATTGATTTCGGCAGCGTGGAATAGGATGCATGATTATTACAGGAACTTGGGTTAATTTATTTCTTTTAGGGTATTAGTATAAAATGAGTTTTCCATACACACTTTTACTCAGATTCGATTAAGAACTGCATAAGTTTTTGCGAGAGCTAAAATCGTAAATCCAAAGGTTGATGTCAGCGATTAACATAACTAGGTATAAAGATATTTTAAACAAACATTTGCATGTGTGTTGTACAATGTCCAATAACCACATGCTAGAACTTAAAATGAATACCTAATTGTATCATTGCATTTATACGCGCAGCGAAGGGTAAACGCCTTTTATGCCCTTCCCAAAACTTGCATGATATATATTAATATAATTAGGCCTTTGTGTAATAGAAAGCACTTTCATGCAACAGCTGTCAGCGTGGTTGCAGTAATAATGTTTTTATCTCTTCAGAAGCAGCAAAGGTTTGCGAACGTTGTATAACAAGGTGACTGCAACAACCGTGACAAATATAGACCGACACCAACTTAGCATTTTCGTATTGAATGCGTTAATATGTAGAAAAAGCTGGATGAGGTTATAAACATTCCAGCGCAAGTATATTTAATGAACCTACTAACAGAGGGATAAAACCAAAAAAAATCATTAAAATCATTTAACAATCTAACGAAGCATTAGATTGGATTTATGGTTAAGATTTTAATGCGATAGTTACTTTCGCTTACCTCGAATTAACACAATAAACATGCGTATTTTATAGAGTTTGTTAGATGTACGTAGAGCTCGATAATATCTCTCAACTTTTCCAAAGGTCTTAATATTACTCTCGCAGCTGTTGAGAATTTTAAATATGATCACATAATGATCAGTTTTTTATCGCAGTATTTTTTTCTGTTACGGTCAGAGCGAAACGCTCATTTTGTTTTTTATGGTTTCGGTCAACCGCTGAGAGATAACACTGACAGAAAAAAATAAATCGCATTTGAACATCTTTCGCTAACTATTACCGTTAGTCAGCAGCGCATGATACATTGCATTAGTGATTTGAAAACTCATTGTTTAACACTCGTCAAAGGAAGTTCAGTGCAAGTGAAAGTGACGATGGGCAGGAAATCAGATGAATACAGTGATAAAATATTTTTTGTTACTCATTCAGATGATGATATGCTACGTATAAGTCCATTTTCATTGTTCATAATAGCTATATATAAATAGCTATATAAAGAAAACAACCAACCTTTTGTTGTATTGCACCCCCTGGCTTATGAGAGAGGTATATCCCCTCACCTTTGGTGGCGCGCGCAAGTGGAAGGGGACCTCAACCAACTTGGAGTGCGCAACTGGAGGCAGTTAGCCAAAGATCGCGCTAACTGGAGAGGCGTATTGGTTGAGGCCCTGGTCGACCCCGGACTGTAGCGCCACCTTAAGTAGGTAAGTAAGTATATCCCCTCACACTATAATTACTTTCGGAATCATTTTGGAGGTTCTTGTACTCTAGTTTCTCCTTGGCGGAAGAAATCCGTCCTAGAGGTCTCTCTCTAGTCCAAATTCCTTTAAGAATTTAAGGATGAGAGCTGGCTCTAATGACAGTATTTCCTCATCAGATAGTTGGTACTTGCCCAAGTATTTCAATCTTTTGTGGGTCAGTGTCCCACATGATCCCAAGTGTTCTGTTTCAGTAGACTCATTGCGGAATCTGCAGAGACCTTCTTCAGATATACACAGTTTTCCAAGGTGTTCCTTGAGTCTACCGTTAGGAAGCCCGTTAGGATACGGAGGTTATCATACCGATGTAAGCTTGGAATCTTTTCCGGTTGTATTGCCAGAGAAGTTTTTTGGCCTGCCGCCTGCCTCATGGACTGAGTGTTATGCCAGGTTCTTGCACTGTTTCCCCTATTCCGCAGAATGGTTCAGGACCTATGAACGTTTTTGATGCTCCCTTTCTTGCTATGGAGTCGGTCATTTCAATAGAGTGTCTTACTTGTGGTGGATAGACTGGTTCTTTTTGCCCATGACTCCGGAAAATCATTAAAGCCCGCGTTGCTTTCCTGGTTATCTATTCTGCGTGTTTTTTTTTTCACAAGGGGTTGCTGTCTAGGTTTAGTCCCAGATATTTAACTTCATTGGCTGATTTCAGTATTGTACCCGATAACCTTATCGGTTCGAGTTTACTCTTCGTCGCGAGTAGTACTATTGTTGTTTTTGCCGGATTTAGACTAATTCCAGCCGTTACGCACCAATCCCGAATTATTTCAAGCGCCCTTTGTAAAATTACTATGTCATCTGCACATGCTTGACAGTTGATGCCATGGTTCATCAATTTCTCAAGTAGCTCGCACACTACAAGACTCCGCACATTAGGGGAGATAGAACTCATCCTTGCGGACAGCCTCTTGCTGTACTAATCTAAATAATACCTTCTGATGTGTGAATCTCTGTTGATCTTATGCTCAGGAGTTCATAAATCCATTTTGATACTGTGCAATTTACTCCTTTTCTATCAAGAGCTCGTATAATTGCATCATGCGATGTATTATCGAATGAGCCCTCGATGTACAAGAAGGCACATATTCCTATCTCTTACGCTTCAAGAGCGATTTTAGCAATCTCAGGTAGCTAGTACGTAGCAGTCACCGTAGATCTGCCCGCGATAGGCGATATACTTAGCACATCTTCTCTTAAGTAGCTGTCCTTCATTATGAGCCAAATAAGTTCTTAGAAAAATAATTTAAGTTGAATCTGATATTGAAAAGGTCCGAAAAATGTCAGATTGAGCATCCCGGGCTAAAGATCTATATAAAAACTATTATTTAAAAGAGACTAAAGGGCCCAACCCATAGAATTCGTCGCATCCGTTGCGGCAACGTTTTCGACTGACAGTTTAATAGAACACACAGTAACTTATGGAGGGTGACCCATAAGCAGCGCACGTGCCGGATGCGACGGATGAAGTAAGTTTACTTTCTACTTTTCTGTCCGTCACACCCGTTGACAGTTGGCACAGCGCCAGAGAAATATTGAGAGAGAGAGAGAAACCGAGAGAAACCGTCATCGGCTGTCATTAGTGCTCTTATATCGTGGGAAATCTTCCTCTTTTTGGGAATTTCGGTGTCCGAAAAGCCTTCCGTGAGAAAAAAGAAAATGTTGCAATAAACACTCAAACTAAAATTGTTTTTTTTAATTTCATCAAAATATGTGTCTATATTTCACAATGGAAACACCACATTAAAAAAGAGCTTATTTAAATCGCCTTTTAGCAAGATTTTTTAGTATTAAAATTTTCTTGTACAAAAACGTAATCAAAATAATATTAACAAACTGTGATTTCTATACCAAAGGTATTTTAATGTGGTAGTCTTTCCGTAAAATATGAATTTTACTTTTAAAAGTTAGATTTTTCACAAAAAAATACCTATCAAGAGAATTATGTAAAAGGGAATTTTAGTATGAGGGAAAGGGACAAATTACCACGTTTCGTGGGACAAATAATGATAAGAGTATTTAAAGTACTGCCTGTCACCGTATGCGACGGATTCTATGGGAATGCTCGTTCCGTCGAACACGTCAATATCAACGAATCCGACGACGCGACGGATGCAACGGATTCTATGGGTTGGGCCCTTGACGCAGTGTTGCCGCTGAGGAAACCAAATTGTCGCTAGACCATGACCTAAAATCCGCTAGTAATGTTAGTTTCTGAATTGCGAAAATCCGCTAGAAATCGCTAAAATATCAATTTGAATGTAAGTTCACAAAAATATGTATTTATTTTTAAAATAAATTGTTAATTATTAAATTATTAATCAAATTAAATACTGAATTAAGAAAAACAACCAATAAATTCAAGATAACAAAAAAATAATGTGAAGTAAAAAAAAAAGTTTAAAAAAAAAAAATTGAAATTTACAAATTAAATTCCAGCTCAAAAATGGACTCATCTTATTCTTGGCTGTCCATTTCTTCCAAGTTTGAAGTAGAGGCTTCGGCTATATTTTCTTCAGTTTTAGATTTTTTTGTTTCTCCTATTTTTCTTATAACCTCGTCTGGCAGGTCGTAGTTACAGCAACTCCTGTTCATCACTTTTAATTGATTTTAATCAATAAGGATTGAAAGTTGATTCCGAAGTTTGTTTTTTACATGGTTCATTGCACTAAAAATTGGTTCAACTTCAGCATTTCAGTGGGGAAAAGATAGCACAGTGATTGCCAAATCAGCCAGTTCTTGCAAATTATTTACACCTGAAGCATTTTTGTACTTGAAAAATGATATTCGAATGAGTCGGAGATGCCACTTGTACGGGATTCGTGTACGTGGTGGTGTAGTAATGAAAAGTAGCTAGAAATCGCCAATTTTTTTTTTAGCGACAACATTTCAATAAAAATCGCCGAGAGCTTTAAAAATACGCTAGAAAAAGCGAAAAAATCGCTAAAGTGGCAACAGTGCCTTGACGTCCGTAAGTGCACGCATAACTCGAGAGCGGATCGTTCGATTTTCACGATTTTGGGCTTGATGAGAGAGGCTACTTCCTCTCGCAAAAATGAAATGTTATGTGGATGAAACAAAGGATGAAACCGTTCTCTGAAAAAAATTAACTGGATAGAAAAATGGGGAGTATCACTTCAAATACAACAAAAATGATTTCAAATTTTTTAAATTATATTATTGATTGATTTCGGTGGTTCGCATTCTCATTTGATCATGCCGCCAGTGAGAAGGTCAAAGCTTTCACGTCGCAGTCTTAATGAAGGCATGACGTCTGGCGACTGTTCGTGAAAACGAAAATCCAGACGAACTTTGGGATCGAAATGTAATCGCACACAATCGAGCAAACATGTTGCAGCTTCGAAAAAGATTATTACAAGAACAACGTGCGGTCATGCAAACGGGAAACCGTGATAGACGCAGTCAGAATCAGCAGAGCAGCACACATGCTGTATTTAGCATATACATTTGTTCGAAAACAGATGACGCTGCACATCAACTTTGGCATTTTCAGATGATTCGAAAAACCGACAGGTGGCGTGGTTGATCCACTTGTCATGGCGCAATATGACAGGTGTCCTTTTCGTTTCGTCATACCAATTGAATTGGACGAACGTACTTGCGAGCGGTCGCGTATCTTTCGACAAATTGCATTATGAAGAGAGAAGTTAACCCATTGCATATTGGATTTCGGTCCGGTACAATTGGTTTTGGGTAATTTGCCACACAATTTGAAATTTGAAAGTTAGCTCAGTTATAATTCTGTTGGGCAACCCTGATACAGGGTATCCGCCGGGAAGGTATACTACTTTGTTTGTTTATAATTTTTGATTAAATGAAAGAGAATGGATCTTATATTAATAAATGTTTTATTTAGTGTCGGCAATTATGTATGGAATATAATATCAGGTAAATGTCCGCCTCTGTTAGTCTCACAAATGCGAGCCCTTTTGAGCACATTTTTCATTACATTCTCACACATTTCACGCGGTATTTCTTTAGTTTCATCACGAATATTTTGTTTGAGTTGCTCAAGCGTTTCTGGTTAGTTTGCATAAACCTTGCTTTTCAGATATCCCCACAAAAAGAAGTCTGGAGCAGTCAAATCAGGCGACCATGGAGGCCAATCAACATCACCATTTCTTTAAATAACTTGTGGAAAGAGGTCTCGCAGTAATTCCATTGTAATCCTGGCTGTATGCGATGTGGCACCGTCTTGTTGATAGCACATGTTAATCAAGCTCAAAGCATGAAGTTGTGGCGTTAAAAAGTTTTCAATCATATCACGATATCGCTCCCCATTCACAGTTACCGTTACGCCATTCATTTTCAAAGAAGTAATACCATGTTCCCACCAACGTGATTTAGCTAAATCCACTTGATTTAGCTAAATCATCTCATAAATTACGTGATTTACCATACATTTTCGTGATTACTAATTACGTGATTTAGACGTGTTTAAATTTTAATTACGTATCTGTCCACACAAAATAAAATCGAACATACCTTTATTATGTTCAGCACTTCATTCAGCAAACGAAAAGTCAGTGATGGGACTTGAGGAAAGTGAAACGGTGGTAGAAAAGTGGTAGAAAAAAAATTGTCCATGATAAATAATAATTAATCAGTCGCTGTGTTCGCAATTTCGCTGTGCCTCTTTTCGGCTCCTTCTTTAATATCGATTTTATCTATAAAAATAACTTTACTTTATTTCAAATTGTATTGCAACATAACCGCATTGACTTGTTTCATGGTTTGCAATAGTTTACGAGTGTCTTGCTCTTTTTCTTTTGCTAAAATCTTGTGTTTAAAAACAAAAGAAAATTCATAAATCCATATACATTTTTTTGTTTCCTCTACATTGCTGAGTGCTTTTTATTTTGTTGTGATCTACCATCTCGTTTCATCACATACATTTTGAAGCTGCATAAGTGTATGACTCATTTATCCCGGTGAGTTTAATTATTAGTGGATGTTCTGCCTACGAAGCAATTTTTGTTGGCCTACACTGAATACTTTATACGGATCTCATTTCATGTTTGGAAACCGTTTTCAACGACTGCTTTGAGCGTGAATCTGATTTCGATCCTCTTCTAACAACTGGAATATATATACCTGGGTTCTTCCTACTTCCTCCTCCGTGTGAGTACAACTTTTGGTATTTGTTCTGCCATTATAGCAAGATTGATATTCACCACGCCATTTTTATTATTGGATCTTTTCCACGCACCACATCTCACCATTTTCATCAACCACATTATTGGCTGAGCTTTTTTTTGGTTTTTGTATCTACTACGTGCGGAGTTGCCACGTCTACAATTATATAATAATTTATTTTAACTCGATCTATTTTTTCTCAATCATGAGTAACCCTGATTGTTACATCTGTAAAAAGAATACGAACGATATAAGCGTTTCGTGCGGAATTTGCCTTGACACTGCTCATGCAAAATGCATAGGCTTGAAAGGGAAGGATATCGATAAAATTATTAGTACTCCCGGTCTATGTTTTTATTGTGAGAAACATAGAAATATCTCACCTGATGTCCTCCACTGGAAAATTATAAAACTGCAAAAATATTTTAAAAATATTGTAACTTTATTTTCTGAGTTACAGAAAATTTTTGACTTTGATTCTGCGAATGCACAAATGATGTGGCAGAGTTCTTCTAATATTGAGAAGGATTTACTGCAACAGTTGCCTCAAGCAAACGACCTAATCTTAAATTTGCTAAGTCCTCAAATCTTGCCAATGGAAAATACCAAAGGACCCAATAATTGTGCTGTTCAGCAGCTGACCAACGATCTCACAGTCAGCCCAATTATAGAGATCCAACCTGTTCAGCCAAAAAGGATTCTACGGTCCAACTCAGTTACACCATGTGTCACACCTACGGAAGATATACCATTGGAGAAATCTTCTGGTCTTTTATCACCAAGACCATCTTCTTCATCGTCGGCGTTATTCAACAAAAACAGCCATTCCAATAATTGTGCTGTTCAGCAGCTGAGCAACGATCTCACAGTCGGCCCAATTATAGAGATCCAACCTGTTCAGCCAAAAAGGATTCTTCGGTCTAACTCAGTTACACCAGTCGTCACACCCACGGTAGGAATATCATTGGAGAAATCTTCTGGTCTTTTATCACCAGTACCATCTACTTCATCGTCGGCGTTATTCAACAAAAACAGACATATGAATAATGAAGATATTAATCCTCCTGCTAACTGCGATACACCTGTGGTCGTTCCAGTACCCATCGTTACAAATAGCCGTGATATGTCTTTAAAAGTTGTGGCTCCACCATCTGCCATATTTTTAGCAAGGCTACAATACGGAACTAAACCAATGGATATTTTGGACTACATAAAAAACAAGGGCATTGACACCGGAGCTATCAGATGTCATAGCCTCACACCTGATAACCAGCCGGATCGAATATCAGCCTCGTTCAAAGTTCTTGCTCCTTTTGATATTGGAAAGGCTATAGTAAACCCTAACTTCTGGCCAAAAAATATGATAGTTAAGGAGTTTACAAATCGACCTGGCAAAACCAATAAGAAGCCAAAAAACTTACCGAGCTTGCCTACCCGCATCATAGAGACGTAGAAAAGCGAAACTTTGATAAATCGAATCTCAAAATTTATTATCATAATGCCAGCGGAATTCGGACAAAAATCACTAAATTGTTTAATTATTCTAGTCATCTTGACTATGATGTTATTATTATCACAGAATCTTGGTTATATGATGATATTTTTGACTCAGAAATTTTTGATGAGTCTCTCTATCGGGTTTTCCGTTTTGATCGATGTAAAAAGAAGGAGGAACGTGGTGGAGGAATTCTAGTTGCAGTTCGCCGAGGTATTACCTGCTTTGAAATTCCCTTACCTGATCGTGATGTAGAACAACTCTGCTTTTCTCTGGAAGTCACAGGTGTTGTGAGCTCACTTATTTTTATTGTAAGCTATGTCCCTTCAGGGAGTGGATTAGATGTATATGAAAGACACTTATGTAATATAGATTATATTTTCGTTAATCACGATAATGTTTCCAATAGTATTTGTGTATTGGGAGATTTTAATGTCGGTGACATTGTTTGGTCTTGGTCCGACGATGATAAAATGCTTATGCCATGTAACTTAAAGAAAGATATTGAATTTATTTTAGTTGATTTTCTACTTTCTCTTAATTTGTGTCAAATAAGCTCAATTGTTAATTCAGAAAATAGAATATTAGATCTAGTTTTTATCTGCTGTGATGATATCAAGGCAAATACTTTTGAAGCCCCATATCCTCTGTTAAATAATTCAATTTATCATAATCAAACTTCTATTGAAATTGAGGTCTACGATTTTTTAAAAGCTGATATTAATTTAGTTAAAACTTTCGATTTTTCAAAATGCGATTTTAATGGTTTAAATTGTTACCTTCAGGACATCGATTGGAATAGTAATCTGAGACATTTGTCCCTTCTGGACTCTTATAATTTTTTCAAGTCTGTGTTGTTTAATGGATTTAACTCTTTTGTTCCTTATAGATCGAAGAAGAATTTATCTAAGCCTCCGTGGTACAATAGAAGGCTCGCTCATCTTAAGAACCTTAAAAATAAGGCACATAAAAATTTTAAATTGTCCGGTAGCCCTGTGGATTATGAACATTTTGTCAAGCTGCGTAAGGACTTTCTTGCGTTAAGTAAATTTCTGCAGAAAAATTACGTAAATCTAATAGAAAATGCAATAAAGACAGATTCCAAACGCTTCTGGACTTTCATAAATAGCAAAAGAAAATCTACAGGTCTGCCTAAATCCATGTTTTATAAAAATTTTGAATCTAAAGATGTTAATACAACATTAGAATTGTTTGCTAGATTCTTTGAATCTGTGTACTCAAAGCCTGATACACCAAGTTTTGTCCCAGCTACAGAATGCAGACTGGACCTTGGCCTCATTCAACTAAGTGTTCGTGACATTATGGGGGCTCTTAATGATCTTAAGCCCAATTCAAGTCCGGGACCTGATGGTATTCCTTCGATCATTTTTAAAATGTGTTCCCAAGTAATATGCAATCCGCTTCTTCATATTTTTAATCTGTCGCTATCCTCAGGAATTTTTCTTGAAGAATGGAAATCCTCTTTTCTTATTCCAATTTTCAAATCTGGATCCAAGAATGATATTGAAAATTATAGAGGAATCTGCAAATTATCAGCTTTGCCTAAGCTTTTTGAAAGCATCGTCAAATCAAAACTAGAATTTCTTACAAAGGAATTTGTTTGTGATGCGCAGCATGTCTTTGTGTCCGGTAGGTCCACTACCACTAATCTGGCTTGCTTCTCACACTATGCCATTAATGCTATTGAAGATGGTTATCAAGTTGACTGTGCTTACACTGACTTCAGTAAGGCATTTGATTCTGTCAATCATCATATATTACTAAAAAAACTTGAAAGTCTTGGGTTTCACTCAGCAATGCTTGAGTGGTTAGCATCCTACTTGATTGGCAGAAATCAAAAGGTCAAAATAGACGACTACTTTTCACGATCTTTTGGGTGTGGATCAGGAGTACCACAGGGTAGTCATTTGGGTCCGCTCCTATTTATACTTTTTATCAACGATATTTCAAGAGTATTAAAATATTCCCATTGTTTGATGTACGCTGATGATTTAAAGCTGTTCCTTAAAATGAAAACTTCACTTGATTGTGAGTATTTGCAACATGACCTAACAAACCTATCTGTTTGGTGCATCAGTAATTGTTTAATGTTAAACATTAGAAAATGCTTTATAATGTCTTTTTATAGAAGCTCTTCTCATTTTGAATATCAATACGAAATCGACAGTATTGTACTAAAAAGAGTTCTGGAAGTTAAAGATCTTGGTATTATAATTGATTCGAGGTTCACATTTGCATCTCATGTGGATCAAGTAATTGCTAAATCAAATAAACTTTCTGGTTTTATAAAACGAAATTGCAAAGAATTTTCGGATCCTCATACCCTTATTTCTCTTTTTATTGCATTAGTTAGGTCTCTGCTAGAATATGCTGATGTAATATGGAACCCATTATACAAAGTTCACTCTGACCGCATTGAAAAAGTCCAAAGGCGTTTCACTAAATACATTTTCCGCAAAATGAGATGGGACTTTGAAATTCCTTACCAAACTAGGTGTCAATTGTTAGGCATTTCAATTTTAAGCTCAAGAAGAAAAGCTCATGACATCATGTTTGTAAGGGACTTATTATGCTATCACATTAACTGTCCATCTCTCTTAGCCCAAGTACCAATCTATGCCCCGGCTAGACCTTTAAGGGATAGAAATCTTCTCCTTCGACCAGTTCACAGAACTAATTATGGCCACAATGAGCCTATGTCCAGAGCTATTGTTTCATTCAATGAAGTTTGTGATTATGTTAATATTCATTTCTCTCGTAGTCGCTTCAAAAGTGTTTTACTTATTTTGATTGCATTCTCTTAGTCTTAAGGAATTGTTTTATATAATTTGTAGGTATAGTTATCACGTAATCTGTATAGCTTAGCTAGTAGATGAAATAATAATAATAATAATAATAATAATAATTCAGTAAATAATGAAGTAATGGCGCAGTAAATGGTAAATACTGGACTGGAAGTTTTTGCTGATGCAATTCTTCGAAAAAAATACTGACAGCTGAGTGTGTATGGGTAAAAGTAAGTAGTAGCAGTAGGTATAGTAGGTACAATTTTCAATATAATTATGGAAAATAAATATTATTAGCGAATAGCTTTGTTAAAAGGTGGTAGATTTCGAGTTCTGGTAGAATTTCCGAAAGTGTAAAAAGTGGTTGAAATACCACTTCAGTGTTAGAAGTCCCATCACTGATATGGCAAAGTTGGCGTAAATGGCACACTTAATCACTTAAAGTTCGGTGGGGACGCGTTTCGTGATTTATAAATAACTTCGGCTAAATCACGTTGGTGGGAACATGGTATAAGGTCCAATGATTCCTCCTGACCAAATTGCACACCAAACTGTAACTTTTAATGCATGCAAAGGTGACTGATGAATAATTTGAGGGTTTTCCATTGCCCAGAACCGACTATTCTGTTTATTCACATATCCATTCAAATGAAAATGAGCCTCGTCACTCATTATGATTTTTTCATGAAAATTTCATGTAACTTTCTCATCGTCACAGTAATCGATGATTGATTTTGATAAAATGTTTTAACGATTAAAACACGTTGGTTTATCGATATATTTTTCCATAATAAATTTGCCACGTGTCTACTTCACGACTGCCAAATATGAACTGTCAAGACTAATGTTTACCAAAATGGCGGCAAAACAAAGTAGTATACCTTCCCGGCGGACACCCTGTACTTTGTAACGTAACATTCAAGCGACGATTTTGAGGGAAAATTTCAAAGGCGAAGATGTTCCTATTCCCCGGATTCAGCTTATTCCGTACGATTTGAAATTCGTATTTAAGCGTCTTAAATTTCCCGTGCGTTTCGCTTTCCCTATGACAAGTTATAAGTCGCATCGCAAGGACAATTGTATTTTTGTGGCATCAATCTTGATGTCCCATGTGTCAGACATGGTGTAATCTCTAAAATGTATATGGCTTGTTCTCGTGTCGGCAAACATCCCCCTTTGTACGTGTACGGTGTACGCACCCGAGAATAGAACAAAAAATGTACCATAAAGCAATTCAATAAGAAAGCGAATGGTGGCCGACACGTCAATCATTGCGGTTTGAATGAAACACATCGACATAGTTAACTTTTGAATAAAGAACTTGAATTGACTGAATTACATGAAGCAGCTTGTGAAATGTGCATTCTCGGATTCATTATATTCATTACCGGGTCTATCACAGAATCCGTCGTATTCGGAATTTTTCTACGAACCCCGAAAGAACTGTTACGGAATCCGTCGTAGGGGAATTTTGAAATTCGTAGAAAGTGGTATCACGACGGATTCTGTGATAGTTCTTTCAGGGTTCGTAGCAAAATTCCGTATACGACGGATTCTGTGATAGACCCGTACATTAACGAATTTGGACGGAAGTATTGAATATTAGGACAACAAAATACGACTTTATATTAAAACAGTCTGTCTCTGAAATTTGTTTAAGGAATACAAGATGCAAAAGGCAGTTAAATATGTTTTGTTACGGAAATATTTTGAGCTACCTAAATACGTTTTAAGCATTTTTTTATTTAACAAAACTCGCAATTTTATAATTTTCATAATTAACTTCAAACAGTTCTCAAAAAAACACAGACATTTTTTACAACCATATTTTCGCATCCAATAAACGCCACTACCTTCAAAGAATTATTTGAAACTGTGACAATAAATAGCGTGCACGACTGGGTCGAACGAAACTTTCTCGTTCATCAGATGTTTAAGTAGGTAGGTAAAATCTGAGAAGCGATGCTAGATAAAAGATACGTTTCATAAAATATAAGAATAAAACAATCTTTTGGGTTATTGGTGTGTTTTTATAAGTTAAGCTCTCTGTAACAGGCAATTGTCGCTTTTTTTGTTAGCTCATACATTTTACAAGGTTTTTTAGTAGGTACATGCAAAGACACACGTGGTATAGGAGTTTCTGATCTGCTGGATTAAGATCTCTATGATTGGAATTGGAAGTATAGGGTTGGCCATAGACTGACATCTTTACATAGATGCATTATGTAAAAATTCAGAGATTTGTTTTTGAATATCCATTAGCAGTTATAAACTACTGAATATGCCGATGGACGTGAGTGGAGTGCAAATTATTTCAGGGTGCACATTCAATTTGGTTGATAAAAAAATAAGAAGTGGGGAATATTTGCTAAAAAGAAGTTTTTCGTAGTTATAATTGCATTTTTTGAAAGCATGGTATCGAGTTGTAGTAAAATATACGAAGACAGATTTGGATTTGGGTAGTCGTTTTTGAGAAATAATTAAAAACGGAATTATTCGATTTTTTTGAGAAAAACTAAGTATGAGATCTTATTTAGAGTACTGATATTATTTTTAATAAGTATTTTGATCAAAATCTTTAGAGCAGTTTTTGTAAATTTTGGCAGACAAAACAGTACAAAATATTGCAATGTTTAGTTTGAAAATTACTATTTGTTTACTATATTGCTGAAAACCGATTATAAGTTATTGTTCGGGATATAAGTATTACTTGGTTTTTAAAGTTTTGTCGAAGTCAAAAATGGGTCTTTCGAGATATGAGCAGTTTTTAAAATACTCGTTTTCGGTGATTCGAGTTGAAAATGAAGGACGCAAACATTTTGAGAACATCAATTTTACTGTAAGTTTGCATTTTGGTCGCGGTTTTAAGTTAAACTAAAGAAAACCACATTTTTATCGAATTACTTTTCTTTTTTTTTCAAAAATCCATAGTACGATAATAAAGAGAAAAACTGAGTTTGCTATTACGTAAGTTATGAATGACCACATTACTTTAGTAATCATTTTTTGTTACAATCGCATTTTGTACGAATAGAATATCTTTCTCTTACTACATAATCGAGAAAGTTAAAAATGCTATTATTTTAATGAATTTCCCCTATCTAGTAAATGCAATATAGTTTTCGGTGCACCAGACCAGATGTGGGAATTGTACTCAAGCTTTGGGCAAATGAACGCCTTGTATATTGTAGCCAGATCAGAAGGGGTAAAATTCCACTCTATTTTCTGAACCCCATTTTGAAATGCTGTCAAGGTCGAAATTTAATGAGCTTAACATACGTTGCCGTTCCAGTTCTACGGCCGAAGAGCAGGGACGTGAGTCCTGGAAAGAATATGAAAAGCTAAGAGTGCTGTCATCAGCGAAGGAATGGATTGGGTTAGAAGTTGCAGACAAGAGATCATTTATAAAAATGAGAAAGAGAGTCGGAGACAAAACTGAGCCTTGGGGAACACCAGCATTTATATGGTGGGTTTCAGAACTGAAACCATCCAAAACAACTTGAATTGAACGGCCAGAAAGGTAGTTTCTAATTCATTGAATAAGAGACGCATCGATCCCATAAGCACGCATTTTCGACAAAAGAGCTTGATGCCAAACGATGTCAAATGCCTTTGAAATATCGAGCGCAACAATCTTCGATTCACCGAAGTGATGAAGAGATTGGTTCCACTTCTCGGTGAGATAAGTCATCAAATCACCAGTGAACCTGTTGCCACGAAAACCGTACTGCCGGTCATTGAGGAGTTTCCGTGATTCAAGATATTTCATAAGCTGACGGTTTATCAGCGTTTCCATGACCTTAGAAAGAATGGACGTCGGTAATTCGTGTGAGAAGAAGATTCGCCTTTTTTAGGGACGGGCTGGACAAATGCTGTTTTCCACCTACTCGGAAAGAGTCCAGAAGAATAGGACAGATGAAAAAGCTTACGCAGTGGTTTTGCCAGCGTGGAAGAACACCTCTTCAGAACGATGGGGGAGATACGATCTGGACCAGCGGATTTATTTATGTTGAGATCGTAAAGTACTCTTGCGACTGTACGAATGCGAAAGTAGATTGGTCCCATGGTAAATTCTACGCACTCGAGTACCTACAGGTGTAGACAAACCGCAATCTGAGAGCATGGAGCTGGCTGCAAAATGTGCAGCGAGCAGATTAGCTTTGTCTAAAGAGCTGACAGCTGGAGTGTCATTGTAAATGAGCTTTGGGATTGCTGGCTAGGCCGAATTCTTAATATTTTTTACAAATGACCAAAAGTTTCTACTACCCTTGGGACATTGTAGTATTTTTTTCCCTGTCTTTTTTGTCTGGTATACGTGTTGGCACATTTACAAGCTGGGTTAGTTGGCTTACCTCAGCAAAATTTAAACGTAGGTATTGTTAATTTTTGATTAATTTGTTTAATTAATTGTTTTTGAAAATAGATAATTTATAAAACAGTCCGAAAAAAGAACATATTATGCTGTTTGTGTTTTGTGATATTTTTCATTTATGGGAACTGTAACTCTGAAAATCATTAAAATCGCCGAGTAGAAAGTTTTTAAGTGTTTTTTTATTTTTTTATGGCCTATGATCACTTTGTTGTTGAAAATACTAAGAAAAGAAGATAAGTCATTGAATTTGCTCTAAAGCTTGCAATGTGTTCAGTCAGTTTAATGCAGCAGTATACAAAAATAGAATAGTTTCGAGGAATGCGACATACGATCCATACCATTTGAAATTAAATAATGTGCACCTATTAATAAAATGTGGAATAAGAATAAACTCCTAAATGAATCATCTTATGGTGAATCTATTTTTGTTAAAAGCATCCGGCTGTATTTGCCTAAATGTTTAATAAAATGTATCCTGTTTAACCGAAATCCTCCTTTTAAAACTAAATAAAACATTTGGAAATAAAACGTCAAGCGCTTCCCTCAGTAGCGCTATAGAATCGCCGATCATTTGCGTTTTCATGAGTTTCATTTCATCACATCTAGGTTAGTGGGTGTTTATATTATACGAATCCAAAATTCATTCAAAGCTCTTAGACTCGGAAGATTTTGTGTATTCAAATTCATAGATGAAAGCATCGCCTTCATCACTTACGAAGGCAATAATGTATACATTTGTGTCGCCCCTAGAGAGTATCCATTAGTCAGCTGGAGAGAAAAAGTTTACAAGGGGGCGATGCTGTCGTATTTGAAGAATCACCGAAAATTTCAACCATGAACTTCAAACTTGTTCCTTTTTTTAGTACGTGTTTAGAGCTTTTTTTTGGTGTTTGTTGGAACAGATGGTTTTTCCCCGTTGCCAGAAGATTGAAAACTCAACAAGTATGAGGAGATTTATAGTTTTGTTTGGTCGTCTTAAATATAAGTCACTGTCTTGTCTAGGGATCTTGTGTAAATATTAATAGAAGCAGATGCACTTTTAAAACCAAATACCTTGTTTGTGGTATAAAGCAGGTGAATGACAAACAGGGTTCCGCTCTATTTAAAATATGTGCACTTTGCAAATATCAAATTTCTTTCCACGTTATTATGGGTTTACCCTCTTAGGAGAGTTCTCGTACATGTGTCATCGGCATGTTAAACACTTGAACGAATGCAGGCGATGCTTGTGCGCTCTCGTTTTGTTGTTGAAGTGACTACTTCTGGGGAAGATAAGTGCGTATTTCCTAAACACTGAGCAGGTGCAGATATATTTTCATTTGAATGGTCCTTAAGAGTCCTATTGCATCGAGGGAGGATAGGAAATGTAAGATCTGTGTGTAATGGTGTTAGGTGGATCTCGGATTTCGGAATGACTAGCAGCGTTTGACGAAAATCGCCTGATACAAGATCATTGTGCCACCGAAACGTCGGTTATCATTACGTAAATCTTTCAACGTACGATTCAGGGCGTTTGTCCCATATGATAATCTTATATATCTGCAGTACCTACTGTCGCCATCACAGTGTTCTTTGAAATGCAGAATGAGCTGTTCGACCAGTGCCGTGAAATAAGGTAGGTATATGGGAATAATGTCGATCGACTTTGTTTCCATAAAATATTGGAAGTAATGTCGAATTTCGTCAGTTTCCACGTAAAGTAGCCGCTATCCCAGAAGAGGCGAGTGTCAAAACAATTTCAAATCTCGAACGAATCGTTGCCAAAATCAGCGAAATCAGGAATGTTTTTCCAGTTTCACCGGGCGCCAGTGTTACCAACCGTATGATAATTATGCTACATGTATGATAATTTCAGGTCTTGTATGATGTATGATAGCAACCCATCATCATCCGCAAAATGTATGATAATTTGCACATTCTTTAAAAATTGTAGCATAATTGCTTTTATTCTCACCAAAAATCTATTGTTACTCATTAAGGGTCAATAAAAGTGAAACTTGTCATCACTTACCAACCTAGTACCTACTTAGCACACTGCGGCACTGGACTGACTTGTTGCCTGAATTCTGAGTACCTGTCCTCTGTGCAGGAGCAACACAAGCCCCATGGTACCTACCTAACCGTATCATAAGTCACTATCACGTATCACTACTACTCATACTCGTCTTACAGTGTTGCCCCCTCAACTGGTTGAAAATGTAACGTGGCGGATTTAAAGTGTAGTAAAACAATAGGCGTGTATTATTGGAAATCTATCTTAGCAAGGTAAAATAAAGTAGAATCTTCAACCCGTAATTACAACAACTACGGAAGTGTCAAGTAGAGTGTAGTTGTTGTAATTGCGTATGTAATAACATAAGTTTGTCACACTATAACTAGGGTATATTTCCTTATAGAACCTGGAAATTGAATTTGACATTGGAATTGTTTTTTTTTTTTTTTTCAGTAAGTGAGACTGTCTGACTGGAAAAAGTACCTAACCAAAAACTTCCTTCGGTTGCGAGAAACTGCTTCGCATTCACACAGTATGTGCTTGATATCCTCATCGGCTTGCAGGTCATCGCAGAATCTACAAGTGTCCGTGTCTGTCAGTCTAAGTCTTTTTGCATGTTTTCTTAGAAGACAGTGCCCTGACAGGATTCCAACCAATGTTCTGAGTTGTTCCCTACCTAATTTTAGAATTTCCCTAGACTTTTTGATGTTGAGTTGTGGCCAGAGTGCCTTGGACACCTTATGTCCGGTGATGTTTGACCACCTTAGATCAGCCTTCATTTCGGTTTGGTTTTTGATTTTACCTTTTAGTATACCCAGAGGTGGCTTGGGCCATGCTTCCACTTCTGTACCTAGTTCCCCTCCTTTTCTCGCAAGCTCGTCAGCTTCCTCATTTCCTACTATACCGCAATGTCCTGGCACCCAACACAGTCTTACTTGGTTCTGACTGCATAATGCCTTGAGCATTGTGCGACAGTCCCTGACTATTTCGGAATTGATGTTAGGGGATTCCAGTGCCTTGAGTGCAGCCTGGCTATCGATGTAGATGGCAATATCCCTTCCAGATATAGATCTCATCTGCAAAAGCTCTACCGCCTTCAGAACGGCTAAGACTTCTGATTGAAAGACACTGCTAGTATCCGGTAGCCGTATAGACACTTTTAGTTGTGGGTCTATAGAGTAGACGCCAGAACCAGTGCCTTCCCCTGTTTTCGAGCCGTCTGTGTAAATTGGCGCATAGCAGAAAGAAAATTCCGCTGTTCAGTCATCGACTGCTTGCATCAATTCATCTTACACTATCTTTTGTTCTCGATTAAACATTGGCACATTTTTTGTTCGAACAGACTTATCTTGGAATCGCCGAAATCAATCAGTAAAATAAATAAAATATTTTTTGTCGTTTTGGAAGTGGAACAGACAAACTTTCATCCCCTATTTCATTACCTTAAGATTTTGTTTTCACTATTAAGAAGATTAAGTCCAAAATTGTGAAAATCGAATGATCCGTTCTCGAGTCACACGTAAACGCACAAAACATCAACTTAGTTTTATATGAATACATAGGATAGGGGTTTGAAATGGCGTATATGACCAAACTGACGGAAAATGGATTGAGTGCGCAGTTATCGAAGCTACCGGCACATACTGTATTTTATTTTTGATGCGTAAACATCCAAGCGCGCGTTATTGGAATCTGGTTGAGTAATTCCACACATTTAATTTGCGGGGACGGAAATGCGTCACTATGTTTTATCATTGCATACATTTTTTGAAATCTGGTGGAGTAATTCCACACATTTAACTCGCGGGGACAGGGAATGCGTCACTGTGTTTTATCATTGCATACATTTTATCATTGCATACGTTTTAATCATTGCATACATTTATGAGCTGGGGCATATTAATTTCAAGAAATTTTAAGAATTCTGCAGGGAGATTATCATCTTTTACCAATGATCATAAGCGGAGACTTCAATATCAATTTTGCAACTCCAGAAGCTCATTTATTGATTTTATGCAAGATAAATTTAATCTTCAAATGAACTCCAACCGGAAAATTTCAACAACACGATATGGAACAACCATCGATGCTGTCTTCCAGCGTAATCTAGATAGATTACATTCTCGAATGTACATATCTTACTTCAGCTACCAAAATCCGATTGTATCTATTCTACCGAAACTAGCATAGAACGAATAATTTATTGTTATTTCATAATATATCAAGAATACGGTTATTACAATTCCCTCTTTTCTCAATGACGTGTATCAAGCCACACATATACCGCACGCACGGTGTTTACACATACACATATTTCGGGACTGTTGGATACAGTCGCACCAATTTGTTTTCCTACGAACTGTAACGCATTCCGAATAATTTTTGTTATGGGTAAAGATCTAAAAAACAAATGTAAAACCTGTTAACAAACCTAATTAATCTGCAGGATTAAATAAAATTTCAGGAGAATATCCCACCAAATATTGGTTGCAGTCGCCTTGGAAGGAATCGTGCTTGCAATAAGCGCTTTTTATTTTACCCACATGTTTCAGATCCAACTATTGTAAACCATCGACATACATATTTCTTATTTGAAATCCATCACCTCAACTGCCATTTAATTTGATTTTCTAACAATTTAAGACCGAAATACTTACCTAATGAATAACAAAACCGACATACATATTTCTTATTTGAAATCCGTCACCTCAACTGCCATTTAATTTGATTTTCTAACAATTTAAGACCGAAATACTTACCTAATGAATAACAAAACCATAACCATATCGGCTGTAAACCAAATTGAAGGTCATATCTTTATTGAAACAAATTGGAAACAAAAGCAAAATTTGAATAAAGAATCACTGTGATACCACTTACTTATGCTTATTGCGAAATTTATCTCCGATCACAAGAGATCGCCTATAAGATACAACACATATCATTTGACTATAACACACTAACCGCTTTAAGGTCAATATGTGCATCTGAGATCATCGCAAAAATTCGCAAAAATTGGTTAGAGCTATACATGTGGTGGTTTAGGTATATTTCGACGATTATAAATATTCGTGAGATACTTTTTTGTTTTCAGCCTCATCTGTCCAATTAAATTTTGCGGTTGTTTGTAACACTTCTGAAGTATTCAAAGCCGTGTATGAAGTCAGTTGAGACTTGAGAGATTTTCATATTTGGAAGTGGTGTGTATAAAAAAATTCAACGAAAACAAAACCCACCCAAGGTTAGCAAGGTATTTGTCATTCGTTTTACAGAGCTTAAGTACCACCGTACCTGCTTCTCTTGAAATTATGGTGCGGGGCTCGGTCTCGGACTGGTAAGGGGCACCGCCAACAAGAAGAAACAAAACAAAATGTAATAAAAACGAATAAGACACAAGAAAGAAACATACAAATACAAGTTAAGTATGCTGACAGACTGTAGGTATAAAGTTGTGAGAGGTAAAGAGGCATTCTCGTGTGTTGTGTAGTGAAAATATAACCACAAACAAGCGTATAGGTATATCTGGGTCAAACGTCTGTGCGCTCTGCATAAAGCATCGACCCTTTCGCTAACTCAATTTATAGGCTTCCTTCCACCTTTAGGTTTTACAGTTACAATATTATTGATATTTGTTATTATAATGTACGATGTGTGTGTGCATCCTATAAAATGTCTATCTCTACGGGTGGGTGCAATTTGTTGTGTTGCCTAAATAATGCATTTCGATGATGATGAAAAAAAAGGTAAAAATGCCATCATTTCAAATTTCAGCTTTTCTAATAGCCTGCGTTGCCATTGATGAAACCTTCTTCTCAAGTAACATTCTGCGAGTAAATAAAGCTACGATTACACGTGTCACTTTTTATATCAAATTTGATAGGCGGACGTCAACATTTGTCCAAAATTTGTCACTACGTGTGATCACCTGTCAAGCGTCTGGTCACGCGGGCTGCCGCAGCGCACTGTGAAGAAAGACAAACGAGTGACTACCGACTGGCCGAATTTTCGTCACGTCAGCATGTCAAAATTTGCCACAAAGAATGAAACGTGTAATCGTAGCTTAAGTGGTCGGCTGTATTTCCGCCCGAGTTAAAACGTAACACATAAGCACATCCCCAAACCTTTGTTCTTGCAGAATCAAGAATGAAGCCGACACTAAAGTTAAAGGGGATGAAATTGGAAAGAGCTCTGATTTTGGCAGTATGGTACTATGTACACAATAAATGCAGTGCAGCAATTGATTTTTTGTTCACAAAGTTCAACAGCCGTAAAATCAGCCGTTTTGTTGATGACGCCTTACCTCCGCCTTCGCGGATTTGTAATCAATTTTTTACAGATAAAGTTTAATAATCTTATAATCAGCCATTCGTTTGGCGTCGGTGTCGCTTTCTGACTTTCGATGAACGAATTTTGTTTCGATTCATTCGAAATCAAAATTTATAGGTATATTAATACAATGCCTTTAATTTGTTGTTGATGTAAAATATACTAAGAATCGTTCAAAAACACCACAATTTATGTAAAGGGACACCCTCAAGAAGACCATGGTTTGATAAAGATTAACAGCAGTCATGATTGTGTGCTCAACATGAAGCAAAACAACTAATCTCCAAAGTGGCGCCGCAGCCAAGGACGAGCACAGCCTGCAGCTTGTTTGCTCTACGAACAAAAGAAAATGCATGAATAGCGGATTGTTTCCAATAATGACGGTGGCGCCCACTTGTGGAAGGCAACCTCAACTAGCTACGATTTAGTTTTTTCACAATATATCTTTATCTTCTTGCAATCATTTGATTGCAGCATGAATAGGTCATAACTACACCTTAATTTGCCAAAATACTATCTATTGGTCAATCACTCAACCTCGGTATACATGGTAAACCTTGAAACACATACACGTAAAATTGTAAAAACTGGAAACAACACCTCGCTTTATCAAAACGAGCCAAACCAATGCAATATGTACTAAGCAAAGCTTTCCCCAACCACGTCCAGACTCCAGATCAACCTGCGCCACGTCTAATGTACCTACTCTACTCTAATTAGTTTGAGCTGACTATAATCAAATTGAAAATCACTTCGTCAACAAGTGAAGTGAAAAGTGTGCAATTTAATTGTATTTCTGGATTTACCACTAAAGCAATCAGTTTCCATTATCAAATTGATAATAATTCTTTTTAATTAGACAGTAATGACGACTATTATTTGGCAACTCTTCGTGCTTTCTTTCAGTAATGTGAAAAAGATTTCTTGGAAATAGTAGGTATAGGTATCATTCATTCCATTTACTTTAGATTCGACACGAAGTGGATTGGGCTACACATTTCTCTTTTTAACTTATTTGTTGTCAGTGCTGCCATTTCATAAAAAAAAAATACAGTCCCTAATACGTTTTGAAAACTACAAATGATATAGTAAAAAAACTAACCTATATTTGAATATTCAGAGCTTGATAATAATAATCGTATTTAATGTCCAGATAAGATTTTACAAACTCATAATGGCGGTATTTCCCATATAAAATTGTCCATTGTGACCTACAAAATGTTTAGTGTGGAGATTAAAAATGATCATGCAGTGACGACGCGTGAGTAAAAAATGTATTTTATGTCCAGCCTTCTTCTTCCACTAAATTCAGAATTAACTCTGAGATTACATATTTTCATTTTCACACCTCTACTCGAAACAAAAGTCAAAGTAATCGCAATCCACCCAGAATATCCTATACACTAAAAACATCCTATACAAATTTCCCATTTCGTTCATAACCTTCCAGAACGAGTAGAACGTGAAAGCAACATACTCATGCTTTTACTCACCAGAACCCATGGCACCACACGACAGGAACCTCACACAAACCCATAGTCATAGTTGATTTCGTTTACAAATTACAACTGAGCTGAACGAAATAGTGGGAATGATGTGCGTTATACTTTTTTTTTACAGCAGTTATTTTTGATGGATACATTTCGTTTCCAACTCATCTGAACGAATGATAGTCGAATGAGTGAAAATAGAAAATATTGTTTTCGCTCGTGCATTCGCAGCCGCTGGTCGCACTCTAGCTGCGTAGTTTTTGTTTCGGTATGAATATGTATGAATTACAAATGGCCTCAAGTGCACAAGAGGCTGGCACGAGTTGGGAAATAAACTAAGAAATTTACTGAAGGTCGGTTAGGACTTACATAGGGGTTAAGTGGATATTTGAAACTTTTTAATTTTGATGTAAGTAGCGGAATAAGTGGAAACTGAAAATTATTTCTGTCGCAGGTTAGTATTCCTTTTTGTATGTATGAATTACGATTTTGCCCAAGTTCTCGAGATGGTGTCACGAGTTGGGAAATACACTAGGACTAGACTGTAGTTAGAACTTGGAGGACAAGTGAAAATATTTGTTTAATTGTTAATATTTATTGTCTAAGATGTCAAACTGAAGTGACAACTATGTAAAAAAGTACTGAGTGGGGAAGCTAGGTGCAACAAGGATTCTCTTTTGTTTGGGAGTTACCCATTTCTGTTTGGAAATGATGTCGAATTTCAGTTTGTGAAAAAGTCTTTCCTGGGGGGCAGATCACGTCTGGGAGATATCGTCTTTGAAATTTTGATGACCACAATAAGTTGTTTTTAGGCCGATTTTTTATTTTTTTGATTATCGTAAGTTTTTAATACATTTGTGGAGAGCAATTTAGATGACCTTCTCAAACTTGTTTTGTTTTGTTTTTAAACAAAAGTAGTATAAGACAGTGGCGTGTGGTCAGGGTGTGCAAGGTGTGCATTGTACACCTTGATCTAACGAAAAACAAGTCACTTATCGAACACTGTGTAATGAATAGTCATAACACACACAAATATGATATGCACAATTTCACAACCCATGAAACCTCCATCACAAAGCCTACACCATGTTCATATTCATCTTTCCTAATTGTTCTTTCAAAATGCCTTCATCGCTGAGAAACAAAAAAAAAAAAATAAACCCGCACGAAAATTTGTGTTTTTCTATATTCTAAATTTGAAAATAAAATAAGACGTCAATAACATCAGAACAATGGGGACGTTCGGATTCATAGTTTAGTAAGTTGACAAGCTGTCTGACTAGATGTATTTCAGTTTTGATTGGCCCAGAGTGGTCACGTGATTAGTTTTTGCAGTTGACGTTTATGAAGGGGAAGCCGACAAATCTAGTCAGGAAAATCCTGCCTGCATACTCAGTTGACATTTCGAAGAGTCAGATTTAAAATAAACAGAGTGGCCGTGGTAGAATTCTGAGGTGTCGAAAAAAGGCCCAGTGAGAGAAAAGGATGCCATTTCTAAACAAACTCTGCAGATTTCGAATTTTCGCACGATTTTAAACAAACATTAGTTCGCATAACAGTGTAATATAGTTGTGATAGGCAACCGTGTTACATTTTAAATGTACTTATTTGAAAATATCAATTTTTGAAAAAATTATGAGGGGTCTTTTCCGAATAAAAAAGGGCAAATCAAACAAAGGAAACGCTGACCGCGAGAATACAAAAACAATTCAACTTGCTCAGTCAACGCGTTCGGATTCCTAGTCACGACCAATCTAGTTGACGTTTTACATAAACTATGAATCCGAACGTCCCCAATGATTGAGAAAACAATAAATGGGAAGTGTTTCCAGGCAATTAATTGATACTTTAAAAAATACATAATTTTCACGCATGCACAAACATTTAAATAATTCACACGACGCCACTGTTATAAGAATACCTATGCTACTAATAGTACCTACACAAAGAAAAAAACTATTTTAAAAATCATTTTTTTTTTAAAGCTTTAATTTGACTTTAATATACGCTGAAAAGAATTTCGCATCAAAAGAAGAATTATTGTTTGATTTTTTTTTTCTTTTTCATTGAAATAATTATAATGACTGGCCGAGTTCCATTGACCATTAGGCAGCCAAAACATTATATCCCAGATGAAGAAACGGCAACAAGTTCTATAGCGTCAGCGGAACACAAATGAATTTTTTGTTACTAAAAAAATACCCGATTTTCTTACGAAAACAAATAATTTCACTCTTTATTTAACTTTATTTCGAATTTTATTTTATTTAATTGATAGCTCATTTTTTCTCTCCCTAGTAAATGATAAAATGTCAATTATTTTATATGGAATTTGACACATCATCTAGCGGTCAATGAAACGAAAAAAAAAATTAACTCCGAAAAGTCATACTGACGCAAAGGAAAATATATGCCAAAAATTGGGAACATTTAAAAATCTAGTCATTTTAAGTCGACTAGATTGGCCTGGACCTGATGTAAGCTGAACGCAAAAACTAGATTAGTCAAGAACGTAAGTTTTCAAACGTCAGCCACATACGCTAAATGTCAACCTGTATACTCAATCACGAATTTCTTGACTTAATTAATCGGTTACCCCTCGCTAAACTGAAACAGCTGTTCATATGACCGATCTAAGCCATAATCAAAACTGAGATACATCAAGTCAGACAGCTGCCAGACTTACTAAACTAGATACTTGAACGTCCACATTATCACTGCATCGCAGATGAGTACCTATGACAAGTGTCACCTTTTGAAACTCACCCTTTTATTTAATTTTTCTATAAAACCCAAGCGCATTTGAATGTAGCCGTCAATCTTTCTTTACGAGTTTTGCAACCGTAAATATAGATACACGGCTCAATTTTAATCTATGAGATTTGAAAAAAGTTATACCATCAGTTTTACTACTGACTAAAGCGGCAACGCTGCTTTCTTGTTCCCCATCCTGCGTAGACCAAAGTAGTGAAAGAGATATCCCCAAATGGCACCGCCAAGCCAAAGTCGTTTTTTTTTTTTTTTTTTTTTTTTATTTATTTCTCATCAGTCATCACTATGCATTTTCCCTTCGTGTCTTAGGTTCACCTTAAAATTTTTATTGTTGTAGTACTAATACTACTTTACCTATAGTGTACGATGACGACCATCGACCATGCATAATAACCGCCACAACTTCAGTGCAAAGCATTGGTGTGTGGGTGAGCATGGGTGACACTGTGTGGGATAGTAATGCATGAACTAAACAAGGCAATGTTGTTGGTATGATATAAGCCTTACCTACCAGTTGAAGTTATTCCAGTTCCAGTGGTTTTAGCCATAATTTGGAAAATTGATTTCCCGCGGTACATACCGCGGTATGTTGACGGTGGATTGTCATGTCACAAATGCCAAAAGGTCAGATAATTGTTTAAATTATTTATGAACTTATAGACTCCGTGTTTAAATTTAAGTTACTTTCATTTGCCAGATGTACGAGAGATTGTGCGGTTGCCTATAATTTGCGACCATGCACATTTGAAGAACGTAAAGTAAAAACCCATGAAATAGTTCAACTTCAAATACCTACACAAACTGAAAACGTTGCACTGCTTTTATTGAGCTGCAATGTGTGTAGGTACTTTATCTACTCGTATAGTTTGAGGGCTTCGAGTAAGCAATGCAAAATTAACAACTGGAAGGTAATTTCGTGTATAAATATACAATTTGCTTAGGGTTGGTAGTTAGGTCGTAGGTGTGGTGTGGTGGTTTGTTCTTTCACAGTTTGTAGTAGAATAGTATTTTGAAAGTGAGGTTATTATGAATGAAAATTATTCGTCAAGGGGAATAGAAAGCATTCAATTTTTAAGCGCTTTCTACAAAAACTTGGAAAGTAAAAGAAAAAGAAAGGACATATGCGCCTAGTTTTGTCAATGAACTATAAACTTCCTGTTTAAATAGGATTATCAATATAGTTTTCGCGTTCAGCTTGGATATAGTCCAAACCAATCTTGTCGACTTAAGTCAACAACGTTTTTGAATGCGCCCAATATCCACCGGCTTTTATATCCCCAAGAATCTCACTTCTACTTCCGAAATCATGTTCGACAGCTGTCAATCGGAGTTTTGTCAGTTTTTACTGAAGATCGTGTATTTTTGAATACATTTCTGCATTTTTTTTTTTTTTTTTTTTGACAATAGCCAACTGTAATTTTCGTTAAATGATCAATGAAAGCAAAAGTTGTGAAGGGTCAGCGTCAACTATTTCCTAAACTTAGGTAGGTGTCTAGTATACAAACTAATAAACAACCAACCGAATTAAATTCGCAAATTGAAGAGAGTCTACCATAATTATCTTCAAAAAGAATTTTATTTTAACCCAAAATAATTAACTAGGCCACGTTAAATGTTCGTCGCAGATGAGTGTGACTATGAGTGTATCCCATATGAATCCAATCGACTTATTGAAACACGACTAAAACAACTTGCGAAAATATCTACTGATTTATGGTATCGAAATAAAGACGAATTTCTTTTTAAAAACATACACATAATACTGAGTGCAAAAATAGCTCCTCCGTGTTGTGTCTGCCTCTTAGTCTGGTTGGCGGTTGATGTTCTTAATATTTTCCACGCACAGTTTGTTGCATGTCGAATAAAAGCCAACCTATTTTTGGATATTGGATGACTTAGTGCCCAGTGTAGTCTATGTACGTCTGCACAAAAGGGACCGTGTAGCACTGGGTCGACCAACTTATATTTATTTAAGTTTGGTTATATTTTTGCTTTGCATGTCGTTCCTCGAAAATGTACATCGTACATCGAGTTCGCATCAAATACTCATCAAACTGGGTTAAATAATTGTGAGGCTGGAATTTTAAAGTGTTAATGGAAATGAATTGCATATTTAAAATTAAGTATGACACCTTTGCTCTACATGTTTGAATTTAAATGATTTTAATTTTGTATTATCGAATAAATTTAAGGTTGAAAAGAATATGTTTTAGTTATGATTTGTAATCGCGAACTTACAGTGTGCACTTATTTTGGGAAGTTAGGAAAAAGTAGGGTGTACTTGTTAGAACTAGTAAACAATTGTAACAAACTACTAATCTGGACTTGGGAATAGCTCAGCAGGCTCACTAATAGGCGCATGAGTATTTGGCATAGACAAGAGCATAACAACGATTGCCCACAGAAAAAAATGGGCGTTTACAGGGTTATTGAACTAACGGGCTCCATGAAATTATACCGAAACGAAAAATGACTCAATAAAAAAAAAATTAAAAAAGGCCCCAAAAAATGGTGTAGGTAGGTAGGTAAATGGGTCCCATCAGTTGGGTCCATTGTGTCCAGTTACGGGAACCGTCCAGTCCAGCCTGTTGAGAAACAAAGAAATATACCGATTTTATGTTGGAGCCACATAGATTTAGTATGAATCTCATGGGGGTTCCTAAGGCTCCGTTGTAACCTGATTCTCTAGTTCGTCCTACGAGTTAGTAACTACTGATATGAAGTCTGTTTATCTACCAGAATAAGTAAGTAAGTAAGTAGTTGGCGCAACAGGTCCGGAGGGACCCTAGGCCAAGCTTCTCACAACCATTCGTTTTGTGTGAGTTTTTCATTTTTGGAACGAATGGAAGGGAGCTACAATTTTATGCCGACTCCAAACGGCTAATTGAGAAGCTCTTTCAAGACATTTATACTCTCGGATGTTTGTCAGACGTTCGCGAGAGGTAACGCAGTGGAAAAAACCCTAAGTTGTAATTTGACTTTTTGCGGGATTTGAACCTGAGACCCCTAGCTTAGTAGTCCAAGACACTAACCACTAAGCCACTGCGACTACTTATCTACCAGAATCACCCAGATTTAAGTATGAATCTCAGGAGTACTTTGAGTTCATCAGTATTCTTTGACAGGTTTTTTGAATGCAGATCACGAGAACGCTGCTGTATCATTCAATCTTATTTTAAAAATTGTGTTTATATACGCGATCCACTAAGCTAAAAGGGTTGTGTCTTGTGTGAACGAGACATGGCTATGGCTACGTAACGAAATGTCAAAGTTATATTTAGTCACATCAACATGTGCCGCGCTTCGGTCGCGGCAAAGACTCTAATATCAAGTATTTCATTTTTGAACATCATCCTGGAAGATTTAAGTCACAACTTACCTACGTCTTAAGAAATTATATATATTTTTTTTAATATTAGGTACCTACTACATTTGTCAAATGCAACGGCAGAATAGCTACTTCTGAAAATGGTTTGACGTCTAGGTTTGGATAAACAAAATTATTTCTAAATTTATTTAATATTTAATATGCACTAAATGTACCATTTCTAAAGGGGAACTTCAGTTTTACTAAACGGTACATAGGGTGATGGCACCAGTAGTCGGCACCTTAATTTTTTGAGTTTGATTGGTCCTTAAAAATCCATTCTTCAAGTATATCATCATGTATTTGGTTCTTCTAAATGTTTGAAGTCTGTAGATTTGAAAATACTAAGCTTATTAAGTCTATGAGCTACCTAATGCAAACAATTTAGAAAATAGGTGAAAAAGGTATGATTTGGCAGTAGTCAGCCCTCTCAGCTCCAGTATTCTGCCACGCAAGTATCCAGTAGTCAGCCCCAATTTAATTTACACATTTTCATAAAAAGGGGGGGCTGACAACTGGAGAACGTTTACTAGAGAAATGGGGGCTGACTACTCGAAACAAAAAAAAAAATTGATCGAAATTTTGGTGCGAATCAAGACAGATTGAAGTTTCCATTCATTTTGCATACTCAGTTATTGTAAAAAAAAATTAACGTAATCTCCAGTAGTCAGCCGGAGGGGTTGAGCCGAGGATAATCATAAAAATAATGTCTCATAAGGTCGGCCCCTCTCTTAATTATTAAACAAAACATATTTTTAACATTTTAAGTTAAGAAATAGTTAAAATAAACTGTCAATAAAATAACAATAATCAAAAAATGCAAATACCTTAAATGGATTAGTATTTGTATCACTTTTCCAAAACCACTTCCACTATTTATTTTTTTGGAATACCACTCTATTTCTGCGTTTATAAAAACTGTACTCAAGTACCTATATATTTTTTACGCGCGAAGCAGCACCAGGATTGTTGCAAGTTTATGGACGCAGATAGAAAAAATTTTAGCCAAGGGAATAATATTTTTTGCTTGAAAGAAAGACCAAAGGATTAACTACTGCGCTGCATTTTGTATTCCAGAGGCTGACTACTGGAGGGGGCTGAACTTAGGGGCCATCACCCTATGTAGGTAGCCGGAATTTATCTTACCTATTTATGTAGTGAAGCAGCTTTTCTAGTTTGTTTATGTTAATCCAAATCAGCAACAAGTGGAAACGATATTTACCGAATACAGATGAAAGAATAAATCCGTAACTATAATATTGAATTTACAACAAAACACTTTTGCATAAGTATCCGGTGGGAAATTTTGAAATTGAAATGAAAATACAAAATTGCACTTGATCGCGGTAACTTGGATTGGGTTTCGTATTACTCTATAATAAATACAACATAGGAATTCCCACACAACACAGCATATATTATAACAATCGAGCAAATAGGGAGAGAAGCGAAGCAACACGATAATGGAAATGGCGCAGAGCTCAAACAGGTACTTTCGAATACACACAAAACACGTGAACCACAGAAAAGAAAACAAAAACACAAAAGAAACTCCAATACAGGTGAGTTGATGATCGCGCACTAACACTTATCAGATAAATTCACCGCGAAAAAGCAACAACAAACTGGTCTCGAGGAGACGGACCACGGACTTTGAAAGGTGATGCGAATGCGACACACGGCACACGAGATGAACTATGTATTTATATTGGTGTTAGTGGTTTGAAAAATTCTTCATTTTCACACGACGAGATCACATGCAGAAGAGTATCACCAAAAACCTCTTTTTTATGACGACTATCTGATTTTTTTATGACGGATTCTGAGACACGGACTTTATAATTTTTTTTATTAATTTTATTTACATAAACAAGCAAATAATAGGATTGAAATTGAAACACACAAAACAAAAACCAAAAACATGTACAGGTGTTGGTGCGGTGGGTTTGAGATGGCAGAAAGCAGGTAAAATTGTTACAAAGCGGTTACGGTATTTACGATCTAGGAATGGATATAACTGTTACTTTTATTTTTCGCTTTCTTCACCCACGGAGATGTACACATTATTTGCGTTTTATAAAATGCACATTAGTGAAAATATTATTGTTTTTATAATATAATATTCACGATATTAATTCGAAAACTGCTAAGCTACGAATCCATCCGGCCACAAACGAAATAAGAAAGAGGTGGAACTACATGCAATTCAACCGAGGCAACTTTGGAAACTGAATACTCAACTGGAAATAAATCCCCTGTTCATCTACAGTAAAAGCACTCAACGTCAACAGTAAAAACAACTCAAATGTGCAATCCAGAAACAGTGCTCGTACGTTGAGGGAAATTTAATTCTTTATTTTTTTTTTATTCCACAAACCTCTTTTGCAGGGAAAAACAGAAAAAAATATTTCCTCGTGGTATTTGGATTAACTTCTTGACTTATTTATCCGGGCATGAGTACGATAACTTTGGCGCCAAAAATTGATAACGGTTTTTTGTAGAGTGGTCAAAAACAAGCTATTTTTACTATGAGACTTGGGGGGGAGGGTCTTTCTCGCACCGTTTTGGTGGGAGGGGTAATTTAAGAAAAAAAATACTTAAAATGAAAGAAAATTATATTTTAAAAACAACGTCAACACTAACAATAAAGTACCTACGTTACCATTGTTGAAAGCTAAGAACCTGTTCTTTCAAATTATATCCAAACCAAGTTATTTCAGTTAATAGTTTCTGAAAAAAAAAATACTTTTTTTCATGATTTTAAACAAAGACGCTAAATTTGTTTATAGTACTTACTGCTTCTTGTAATTCTTAATCGAACACTAAAAACCAGATTGATTTACCTATATCTTCTAGCTTTTGAGAAAACATGGAAAATTACTTTTATAATGTTGCTCCACTTAGAGTTTGTTAAAAGCCGCCTGGCAGGCAGCAATATCAACAGATTTCTTGGACAACAGAACCTACCACGCGCGAATTGTTACCCTTTTAACAGAGAATAGCAACTCCTGCTTGGGTTTGGTGTTGGATTACAGGGACGGTGCGAGGTTGAGTATGCAAAGCAATCTAAATTAGTTTATCCAATATCGACCAAAAGTGGTTTTCGTTATTTTCAATAAAAAAACTAGAATACATCAATCAATCTGGCTTTCAATGTTAATTAAGGTGCCGTGAACAAAGGCCATAAGAACTAACGCCATAATGGCGTTAATTCACTTTCAAATGCGAATTAACGCCATAATCCACTTATGGCCTTAATTCACTTTCAAACGAGAACTAAAGCCATATGGTGTTAATTCGTTTTAGAAGGTGGCCTTAATTTGATAGTGAATTGAACTCACTCGCAGCATTATCAATAATTTGAATTATAAATGTACATTGTCTTCAGAAATAAGGATAATATTTTTTAATAAATTGATAAACCAATAGCCACAAATTTTCATTAATCTACATCTACATTTGTAACATCAACTCTAAATCATGACCCTTATAGTAAAAAAGCTACCCCAAATTCACTTTTTTATGGGAACGCGCAACTATAACTGTCATTTCCTTCCTAGGACTACAAAATTCGATTTTGTAGTCCTAGGAAGGAAATGACAGTTTTTTCATAATGAAAAATCACCCCAAAATTTAAAATGAAAAATGGTCCCAAAATATGAGCCATTGAACGCAGTTTTTTGGAGCTTTTTTCTTTTCAAGTAAACCAAACTAACTTTTTGGCGTTTTTTCCTTTTCAATTTGGAAAAAATACCAAAAATTTTGTTTGGTCTTTTTTCCAAAATATATTTTAAGGCTCTTTTTCAGTTTTCTTAAATGGAAAAAATACCCAAAAGAGTTTTGGAAAAAATGCCAAAATTCATGGCATTTTTGTCAAAATATTTGGGCGTTTTATCCTAGGAAAACATGCCATAAGTTTGTTCTAAGGTTTTTGGGCTTTTTTTCCATTTACATTTTTTGGCGTAATTTCATTTGGCGTAATTTCAGGGAGCCGTATGTAAGAAACAGAAACACGAAATTCTAATGAAAATCAATAGTGAAATATTCCTTCCTATGGCGTTAGTTCACATTTTAGTGATGGCTTTAGTTCTCGTTTGAAAGTGAATTAAGGCCATAAGTGGATTATGGCGTTAATTCGCATTTGAAAGTGAATTTACGCCATTATGGCGTTAATTCATATGGGCTTCGTTCACGGCACCGTTAATTAATAATTACTAGGGGCAGTAAATACTAGAAACTAATTTAGAGTTTACGTTCAAAATTTGGAAAAAAAAATCAGCATTCAAAATTTGTTTAAGATTCAAGTTTGAAATTATTATTTTTATCAAAAACTACTCAGACTCAGAGCAATAACTTGGTTTAAAAATAATTTGAAACAACATGTTCCTGGATAATTATTACTTTATTGTAAGTGTTTTTTTTTTTTTAATATATTTTTTTTTTTTTGCATTTTATTATTATTATTATAATTTATTAATTGGTAAGTAAATTACAGAATTAATAACATTTTTTTTATAGCACTAGCTGCCAGGGCTTACGGCCAATATAAAGTATCTTAAATGATTAAATTAGTTTCTAGTATTATGTTGTATACGGAGTTAATGTTAGCGATGGAAATTGTTTTCAAAAGATCGGTAAGGTTTTGGTTAGTGATTCGTTTACAGTTAACTTTCTTACATACTAAAAGATGATTAACTGTCAAAGAAGCTTGATCGGCACATAGTTGGCAAAGTGGTGGTGGATCTCTGGTGAAGAGATGAGAATGCGTTGCGTTCGTGTGTCCCATCCTTAATCGTGTGTATATTTTAAGTTTTTTTGGTGAAGCATTATGTGGGTAGATAGACATCTCACCGTTGGGGTTAAATTGTTTGTATTGATGCTGGTGATTGGCCCATGAGGTTTTTCTTCTAAATTTCCATGTGGAAGATATGTACTTTTTTAAGTCCTTTTTGTTGTAGGCGTAGAATGTCACTAGAGGTTCCTTTAATCCCGACTTCGCTGCAGCATCCGCAAGTTCATTGCCTGCAATGCCACAGTGTCCGGGGACCCAGAAGAGCTTTATTGAGTTGTCTCTCAAAATCAGTGCATCTCGAATGTTCTCTATAATATGTGTGTTGTTATTTGTGTTTCGGATAGCTGAGATGGTGGAAAGGCTGTCAGTAAAAATTATTGTTTTCTTTTTGTCCGTGTGAAGTATAGCGCTCAAGATTGCATACGCTTCGGCTGTGAAGATTGATGTGAATGATGGAAAAATACCTTTTGAAATTGTCGTTCCAATTGCATCAACGACGGCAAAAGAGGTTCCATCTTCAGATTTTGAAGCGTCGGTATAAAGGAATCTCCATCCAAGTTTCTTATATTGTTCTACAGCTTCTGCGAAAAGTTGTTTGTAGGTGTCGCTGGTAGTTGAATTTTTAGGATGCTTTCTTAAGGTTGTACAATGTACATATTATGTTGTTAGGTAATTTCCATGAAGGAAATGTTTTTCCCTTTTTCCGTTTAATTATGATAGGTATATTTAGATTCATCGCGGATGTTAATGCGCAGTATAATGTTGAAGGGTATTTCGGGATTTTCGTACGTTTTAAGATTTTGATTGCATCAGTGTGGATAGGTGACCTCACAGGTGAGTTGATTTTTTGTGCAATGAGTGCAGTATTGTATGCGCTCCTTTCAGTGATATGAGGCAATCCAGAGTCTGTAAGTAGGTTCGCAATGGGAGTGGTGCGAAAAGCTCTCATACACGATCTGATGGTTGCGTGGTATGGGGTGGAGATGAGTTGAGTGGATGACTTGGAGCATTTACTATAGATTGCAAGACCATAATCAATTTTTGATAGTATAATAGCTCTTATTACATTCGTAACTGTGTTAACGTTACAGAAGCTATTTTTTGCGGAAAGGTATTTTATTATATTAACTCTAGGTGTGAGGTTTTGCCTTAGGTACATGCAATGATCTTTGAAGTTGTATTTAGAGTCAAAGATGATACCAAGTATTTTGGAAGAGTCGAAGTTGTTGATGGGTGTACTGTTTAGGTTGACTGACATCGATTACCGGCAACTGTACTTTTTGCATACATGGAGTAATTCACATTTACTGACGGAAATTTTTATTCCTGAGAAATTGCCCTATTTAGAAATGTCACCAAGAACGCTGGAGAAGGCATTTTCGAGCAGACTGAAATTTTTGCACTTTGAAAACAGAATAAGATCGTCTGCATATAGAGAATGATCAATTTGCTTATAACTATCGACTATTTTGCTAATTCTATTGAAAGCAATAATGAAGAGGGCAACCGATAGGGGTGATCCCTGTGGGATGCCATTTTTTAGTGGAGGAGTAGGTATCGTTCGCCTTAATACGACAGCGTCTATTACTTAGAAAAGAGGTAATGTATTTTATAATTTTCGGTCCAATTTTCCAATCGGTAAGCTGTTTCAGAGTGGCGTGCATACCGATCCGGTCAAACGCCTTTTCAAAATCGATAGCTAAAATAGATGCGTTGTTTTTTTTTCAGATAACGCTGACGAGATGAATTCGTCTAAACTTAAAAGAGCGTCTGTGGTGGATAGACTCTTTTTGAATGCGACTTGTCGGTTGTCGATGAGGTTATTTTTCCCAATGAGCCAAAATAGTCGTGTGGCAATGATTTTTTCTAAGAGTTTACAAGTGCAGGTGAGGAGAGAAATGGGGCGGTAGCCAGCAATGGTTGCGCTGCCTTTTTTCGGTTTTGGTATGAGGACTATTGTCGCGATTTTCCACGCTTGTGGGATAAAACCATTATGGAATATTTTATTGAACAGACCCAATAACCTAATTTTAAAGTCAAGGGGACAATTCTTGAACATAACGTATGAAATGCGATCAAATCCGGGGGTTTTGCCTTTAACAGCTTTCAGGCAACTTTCGAGCTCTATAATGTTTATTGGGGTTTCAATCATTTGTGCGGAGCGGTTGGTAGTATAAGTGGGGGTTGGCCTAGTTAGTAAAGATTTCTTTGCTTTCGCAAATTTTGGGTGGAAGTTCGAATCGTTGGCAGCGTTTCCCCATTCATATGCGAATTGCTCAGCAATTTGTACTGGGTTAGTTATTCACCCCAATCATTGAATCCGACGGATGCTCTGCGGAGGGAGTAGTACCTGTTTTGAACATTTCCCCTATCATTGAAAACGCCGGTAGGTAAGTGAGCGGATGTCGGTAGCGAAGTTCACATTTCGTGCCTATCATTGAAAACGCAACCGATCCGCGGTTCATACAAATGTTGTTGTTTTCAATCCGCATCAAAATCGATGCGGATCTCGAAGAGATAACACACATACACGACATAAAAGTTTTATTTTTCGAAAAAAAAGGATAAATTTAAAAAGTTTACGAACAAGTAATTGATCTTTCCGATTTAGAAAACAAACAACCCGTCCTCAGTTCCAGGCAATGGTGAAAATGATGAAAAAACATCCAGACATCCTTTTCCTCGCATTCTAACACCTCTTCTAATGCTCCTAGTATCACTATTACTAGCAATTTCTTCTAAATTTAAGAAAAATACAATGCTATCCATGTTCGAACACTTTATAAAAACAAAATCGAATAAGAAAAGATTTTCATTTGACAGCCGACTCGCTGGACTACAAGCAATCGGTAATGCGGTTTTGCGGACCGATAATGTAGTCCATCCGCCGTTTTCAATGATAGGTTTTCAGTTGTGAAGTGATCAACTGCGGATCGGATTGAATCCGTCCGCAGAGCATCCGGCGGATTCAATGATCGGCCTGATTATTCTGTCGTTGGCTTTAATGACTGGTATTGAGTGTGGAACATATGTGCCGTTTGCATTTTAAATTTATTTGTTATACCTCACAATTCCCGAAATTTGTATGGAAAATAGTTATAACCACTGTGAACTGCTAAAATTAAGAGTCGAAACTAAAAATGTTTGTTAGTAAGGCCCATTGACTTAATGAAAATACATGGGTAAGTACGGATCCAGGAAATAACCCCCCAAATGGAAATTGAAATAACCCCCAAAATTGAAGATGCTATAAGACCCCAAAATGATATGAAATAACATATTTCGTTATATTTAAATTAAACAAATTAACAATTTGAAAACTAAACAAAAACTACAAGCAAAAAACCTCTCACCCACCCCGTAATCCAACAGTAAAGCAGCAGGTTGCAGGTTTTACATATTTCATAAAACAATGGTAGCGATTCGCGTGCGCTTAATTTGAAGCATGAAATAAGTCCCCAAAATCCCATGAAATAAATCCCCAATTTTGGAGTTTATTTCATATAAAATAAATTCCCACCGCCATACAAAATTTTGGGGGGTTATTTCCTTTTTCCATTTGGGGTGCTATTTCCAGCCAGGTAAGTAGGGGAGAGGTGGTCACCTTAGGACACTTTTTACAAAAATCGCTCTAGATCCATTAAAAAGCGGAGTATCCCTTCGGATTTTGAAAGTTATTATTACATGTTGTTTTATCTTTGAATCTTATATCCAAACTTATATTTATAGTTATGATTCATATATTTTTTTATTTATTTTAATAATCTCTTTAAAGTGTCCCATTCTGCCCCTCTGGGGGGCACCTTAGGCCACCCATGGGGCAGTTTTGGACATGTCTTAAGAAACGCTCATTAGGAGCGGTTTCCTTCTTCTTTTTTTTTGTAATTTCTGACTATTAATGCAGAGATAAACCTAAACAAATAAAACCAAAAACAAATACACTGAAATAGGTTGTTCAAAGTGATAAAAGGGGGCAGATTAGGACCTGCCAAAAAGTTCCCCTCGCGCATTGTCCAAAAGTGCCCCGAGAGGGATAAAAAACTAAAAACTTCATATTTTTTTAGAAACAATGTAAATTGTTAATATTTTGGTTGAATAACATCGCTACACATATAAACATTATACTTGAAAACTTTTAATTTGTAAATTGAGCATAATGTTAGAATAACATGCTTACGTCTAGGAATAAAAAAAATTACTACCGTCGTCTAGAAACATACTTTTCTTTTTATTTTATTTTTTAAAGTTGGTATCGTTTCAATATCCATCAGATGTTTGTTTGAAGTGGATTTGCCACTGTAAAATTTTATTAAAGTACCTAATAAAAAGTTTTTTTTTGTAGTACTTTTTCTTAAGTTGTCCTAAGCTGGCCCCGTCCTAAACTGCCCCCCTCACCCCTACCTATAATTTTAATATACAAAAATGTTTCCTTACTAAAATCTGTTATTATTTTGGGTCACCAAAGTTTTATTACCTGCTCGTGCCTTTCAGATTTTAGATGCTTGGAATTCAGAACCCAAAATTTAAACAATTACTGTATATTTTAATTCCTGTCAGTTCAATGCATAAGGCGAATAAATAAACAAGGTTTTGTATTCTGATTTCCGGGCATGAAAGAGAATATTCCCTGATTTACAGAAAAAACAGGTGAATGTAAGCCACCTATTTCGGTGAGCAAATATAGCAAACGATTTTTTTTTTTTTTTTTTTTTTTTTTTCTGATGTATAATTGAAAATTATGGGAAATAATTAAAAACAGGGCTCAGTGGCTGGACTACAGCGAGTGGTCTCAGGTTCGATTACCGAAAATAAAAAAATTACATCTTATGCCATTTTCCATTGCTCTCACTCGAGTTTCACTCATCCTGCGTTGCATTGGAACAAGAAAACTGCTTCTGATTGAATCCACAAAAGTATTGGTGAAATGCCCAAAAAATAATCTACGGCAGCTTCCATCTGACTTGAATAAAATACTTAAATTACACTTGTGTGAGTGATTCTTGAGTGGGCTCTGACTTCAAATCGAGAAGCGAAATTCTCTTCTCAGAATCAGCAGACGAGTATTTGTTGTGCCTATGGAACGGTTTCCGAAGAGATTTTTTCGATTCCGACATCCGGATCCGGACTCTCCCGGACGATTCTTTTTGCCCAATGGAAAACGACATTAACGGTTTAAGCAGTGCGCCACCTCTCGCGAACGTCTGACAGAAATTCGAGGGTCCAACATCAAAGAGCTTCTCAAATTTGCCGGTTCCTTTCAATCGGTACAAAAATAAAAAGTCGCACAAAAAGAATGATTCTGAGAAGCTTGGTCCAGAGTACCAACACGTACCTTTAGCGCCAACTATTTGTTTTTTTTTTTTTTTAATGAAAAAAAACGTTCGTAAAACCTTTAGAGAGTACATAAACAAAGCTATGTCTTCTTTTTATTGTTTTATCTTTAATTTTTAAACGGAAATGGGTATACATTTCGGGTAGAAGGCAGTACGAATTAGAAAGTGGAAGAAAAGGAATAAAATAATCTATCTAGATTACGCTGGAAGACAGCATCGATGGTTGTTCCATATCGTGTTGTTGAAATTTTCCGGTTGGAGTTCATTCGAAGATTAAATTTATCTTGCATAAAATCAATAAATGGTTGAGCTTCTGGAGTTGCAAAATTGATATTGAAGTCTCCGCTTATGATCATTGGTAAAAGATGATAATCTCCCTGCAGAATTGTTGAAATTTCTTCTGAGTACGGTGCAAGGACGAAATGGAGAAATTTTATTTCACATTAACAAAAAGCTGAAAGCCCCAACTCATAAATGTATGCAATGATAAAAACGTATGCAATGATAAAACACAGTGACGCTTCCCTGTCCCCGCAAGTTAAATGTGTGGAATTACTCCACCAGATTCCAAAAAATGTATGCAATGATAAAACACAGTGACGCATATTCGTCCTCGCAAGTTAAATGAGTGGAATTACTCCACCAGATTCCAATAACGCGCGCTTAGATGTTTACACATCAAAAAGTAAAGGTAGAAAAACAATTTAGGATTCCGCGAGTCGACTAAGACCGCAACATAAAAGCCAGGAAACAATGAATAGGGAGAAATCTTCCAGAACAAATGAAACAGTTACGATTGACGTTGTCGAGCCGATGTATTTTGATAATGATACACCCAGCCTACGTTCCAAAGGAGTTTCTTGTTCGCCTGGCCTTGGAAGTTCAATATTACTCTATGGGATAGTGGGCGCAAGGTGAGTGAACAAAGCATCTGAATCTAGCCAAGGCTACACTGACACGCATCACAACAAAAGCCCTGAACAATATAAACCTCATCCAAGGGCTCAATACCAAGGATTACGCGCTATTCTTCGATATCAACGAAGGTAAAATTGGGGCTTTTATTGTGTGACGGAGACCTGGCAGTAGGATTTTTAAAACGAGACGGTTGATTGGTTGGTTGATATGTCTTAAAATAATGAATGTTACCTACGAAAAAGCTTGCCAGTCAGGTTGGCGTCCAAGAGGTCTGAGTCTGAGAGGTAGGACAGGGAGTTAAACTCCAAGCGAAAGCAGATTAGACAGGGCTAATATGAAGAGCATAACCTATTCTGGCTACGTGTATATAAGACTGGACAGGCTACATTTTGTCTCTCGTTTGTCCGGCGTGGTTGTTTGCACATAGGTTAACCACCTGTCCACAGCTAAGATAGTACAAATAACAATAGTTAGCCCATAACTCTAATCAATAAATCAGTTGCTACAGACCGGCAGACTTGTTTGAATTCAGAAACTATTAAAGGTGTAACGTGAAAATCTTCAGATGTAAAAGTGGTTAATCAAAAAGACTTACAATTCGAACACATTCATTTATTTCTCTTTTTTACATCTCTCCCTCCAACTTCTTGGCAACACGCTCTGACAAGGGAATGCCTAAGCCAACCTTCTGCCTTACTTCAGCCATTGTTTCTTGAGCCACGGCTTTTGCTTTTTCCCGTCCAAGATCCAAAATGTGCGCCAACTCGTCGGGATTCTTTAGATACTCATTTATTTTTATTCGAATTGGTTTTAAATGTTCTACAACTGCTTCTGCAACGAGCAGTTTATATCTTCCGGTATCAATTCCTTCGACTTCCTCAACTATTTCCTCAGGTATCTTACCATCCGACACTAACGAGTGAATGGCAACTAAATTGCTTACCCCGCACCGATTCTCTGGGTCGTAAGTAACCTGCGATGTAAAATCTGTGACGGCTTTCTTTACTTTTTCAACAATCACATCAGGTTCATCAGTCAGATAGATGCAACTCTTCTTATCTGGGTCGGATTTTGACATTTTCTTTGTTGGATCTCTAAGCGAACGTATACGTGCCGCATCTTTATTGTCAATAATCGCATGACAATGGGGAAACGTAGTGCCGAATCGAAAATTAAATGTCTTCGCCAAAAGTTGGGTAAGCTGGATGTGTTGGATTTGATCTTCGCCGACAGGAACATGTGTAGTTCTGTGAGAAAATATCTATTAAATGCATGTGCAAAACTGAAATAAATTTTTCCTACTTATAGAGAAGAATATCGGCTGCTTGCAAAACTGGATATAAGTACAATCCTAGTGGTATTTCTTTAATCTTTTGTGTCTTTTCCTTGTACTGTGGCAAGTGTCCAAGCCTTGCCATTGTACTGATGCAGCCAAGAATCCAATTGAGTTCAGTGTGTTCTTTAACTGCTGACTGAACGAAGAGTGTGGATTTGCAAGGATCAATACCACATGCCAACATCGTTGCCGTCATCTGAAGAATATTATTGCGCAATGTCACTGGTTCCTTTGGAAGTGTAATAGCGTGCAGGTCAACTATGCAAAACGTTACGTCCTCACTTGCATTTTGAAGCTGTGTCCACTTTTGCACTGCTCCTAGGTAGTTGCCCAGGTGTAATGCGCCAGTGGGTTGAATGCCAGAGAAAATCTTCCTTGGCCACTTTTTTGACTGTAAAGTTAAATATCAGAAAAGTTCCAATGATGAATAATTTGAAGTTACCTCATTGGGTTGGCATTCTGGTGAGCTGGTAAATGTACTAGAGGTTTGTTGTTGAACTGTCCGAGATAAGAGTAACGGCAAACGCTTGATGGAGTTCATATTTATTGAACTAGGTATTCACTATTCTACAAAAATATTGCTGAAACGGCCGGCAGTTCGATGTTTCGATACAGTGCCAGGTGAATGTGTCAAAATGACAGTGACAGCTATTCAAGTCAGCTGTTGCAGCTGGTTAAATTGATTTGTCGTGGCATACTTTTAGGCCCCCAAAAAGCAAATCGACTGAGTTTACATGTAGTATTGGCTGCTTGTGATATGTAAAGGCCCGATTCGCCAGGTAATCCACCATTTTCCTGGTGGAAACGATAAAACGTTAATCTGGAGTTTTTTTTTAGTGTTATGTGGTTTTCCATTGGGACAAAAAATCAATCTTTTTTTTGATCTAAATCACTTTTTGCGTTCCATTGGGACGAAAAATCAATCTTTTTTTCGATTCGGATCACTTTTCGCAGACCATACCAATATACTTTGTACAGCTGTTTAACGTCAGTTTAAGAAGTTTCATTTCGAGGCAAATGCGCAAAGTTTCGTGAAAACCAAAATAACAAAATACATAAATAGCTATGGATACGATTACGGAGGAATTATTATCTTCATTATCTCCCTCGTCATCTGAAGACTACAAACCACCAATAATACTTCATTTGTATCTACAAGAAGGAAAACATTTTTGAGGGCGATATCCATTTGTGATTTAGCCAAAAACGAATGCCATTTGAACAGCTGATATTGTTGTCAATTAATGCACTAATCCATTTACAAAAGCAGATCAATCTCGTTGCGCGTTCCATGAGCACAGTAAAATCTGAGATCTGAAAAAGATTTCTGGTGGTCCCAATGGAAAACCACATTAGATATCTCTGTTTTGTTGTTTTTATCTCAATTTGCGGAGATATCTCGTGAATTGTGTCCTTAGGGCCCGATTCTGGTTCAAATATCCGGGTTTAATCCCCTTAAAAACTAGGTAGGTACCTACTTATAAAGTTTCTAGAAAAAAAAAATGTATAAAGAAAACCGAAATGTGTATACCTGTTGTATCAGAGAGAGGTAAGGGCTCGGTTTTTTGAAAACTATAAAAAAATAATTCAGGGCGACACTTATGATAAAGTGGGATTACAAGATTGACTAGGAAACTGGAGCACTGCGCAAGCACGACCCATTTTACAATTTCTGAGCTTACTGATCAGTGGTTTTCGAATCAAAATAAACTATTTCATTCTTTTCCTTCGGAAACCACTGATCAGGAGTTCAGTACAAAAATTCCGTCACGGTTCACGGACGACGCGAATCGACACCCGACATTCGTATCGTCAACTGACTCTGATAGTCTGATTTTCAGTGCCCAATAAGGTACTAGTGGCTAAGAAAATAGAAACAATTGCACGAGTTTAGTTTCGCTTTATTTTTTGTTTATATCTTCTCTCTACTCGCGTTTGAAATACCACGACATCACGTTTTCCAAGTTAAATAACTAAGGGGAGATATTGGTTTTAAGAATCGACAAATATAATCAAGTAGTATACATCTCTGTTTATTTATCGTGTTTAAGTCTAAATCGTTTTGTTTCTCCATTTGCTTTGAGGCCACTTAGTTATAATTAAAAATAAATTGCTTCTAAATATTTTCAAAAAAAAAAAAAATTACACACCGCACAACGCTAAGCTTCTCGTAGTGCTCTCCAATTTTATTCGCATCATCGATGCACGGTGAAATAATGAGGCGAGAAATATCTAAAAATTGATTGGTTTGCCAAATGCAGCAGCAATGTTTGCCTCCCTAAGTGCTTCCGAGTTGGTCTGTAAAGAAAAGTCATTAATAATCCAGTATCCAATGGAAAATGTACTAAGTAGCTTACGGGATGGGCATGGCAGACACGAGCAACGTCTTCCGCAGAAGCTCCGTATTCCATAGCGAGAGCAGCCTCGTTGATAATTTCTCCAGCGGCCTAGTATAAATAAAAACAACCAAACTTCAAGAAAAAAACTAAAAGGACATTATTTTAACTCACAGGTCCAATAATGTGTGTTCCTAAAATTCTATCTGTCGCCTTATCGGACAGTACTTTTACAAATCCCTCGGTTTCATTATTGGTCTTCGCCCTGGAGTTAGCCATGAATGGGAATTTTCCAACTTTATACTCGACTCCTTCTTGCTTCAGGTTTTCCTCGGTCTTTCCAACCCACGCAACTTCAGGATGTGTGTACACAACGCTCGGAACGCAGTTGTAATCGATATGAACATGCCCGCCCAGTATTCCCTCAGCACAGGCGCTTCCCTCATCTTCGGCCTTGTGAGCCAACATTGGTCCGTGAATGCAGTCCCCGATGGCATAGATGTTTGGCACAACTGTTTGCAATTGGGCGTTAACTGGTATCCTGCCCTTGTCATCCTTGACTATGCCAACATTTTCTAGTCCCAAATTATCGGTGTATGGACGACGGCCAACACAAACAAGAAGGACATCACAAGTTAGATCTTCCTTTTCACCGGTTTTCACATTCTCGACGGATACAGTGACTTGGTTGCCAGACCTGGTAGCAGCAAGCACCTTTGTTCCAAGTTTGAATACCATGTTTTGTTTGGTAAGAATCTTCTGGAAGGTTTTTGAGACTTCACCATCAATACCTGCGCCTCCGATGCTGTCTAAGAACTCAACGGCAGTGACTTGGGCACCCAGACGACCCCACACGGATCCAAGCTCCAAACCGATAACACCTGCGCCAATGATTATCATTTTCTCTGGTACTTGTTTGAGGGAAAGCGCACCTGTACTGGAGACGATGACTTCTTCATCGACCTAAGGAAACAGAACATACCTTATTGTGAACATGGACAATTTTTCTGTCATATTAATTTAGAACAAGATATACATTAGGCAAGAAAAATGTACTAACGGGTGATTTTTTAAGAGGCTAAGAACTTTTTTTAAAAAAAAACACAAACAATTCGAAAAAATGAATGAAATATTTATTTGAATCGATAGTTTGAACCTTGCAATTTAATGTTTAAAGATAATTTCATGCAAATGTTGACCGCGGCTGCGTCTCAGGTAGTCCATCCGCTGAGTCCAATTTTGGCATACTCTTTCACACATATCGGCCGGTATCTCACGAATGAATGCATGGATGTTGGCTTCCAGTGCGTCAATCGAAGCGGGCTTGTCCCTATACACATTAGCCTTGACATACCCCCACAAAAAATAATCTAATGGTGTCAAATCGCACGATCTAGGCGGCCAATTGACCGGCCCGAAACGTGAAATTAACTGTTCACCAAACTCGCCTCGCAATTGCGCCATTCTTTCGCGTGCTGTGTGGCATGTGGCACCGTCTTGTTCCATTTCGGGCAAAAAAAAGTTTGTTATCATCGCTCGGTAGCGTTCACCATTGACAGTAACGCTGCGATTCGCATCATCTTTGAAGAAATATGGCCCAATAATGCCGCCGGCCCATAAACCGCACCAAACAGTGGCTTTTTCGGGATGCATTGGTAGCTGTTGCAATGCTTCTGGCAGATGAACGATGTGCAGTCAGAGTGAATAGACGTGTTTTTATTGATTTGTCCAGCTGTATTCCGCTAAAACGGCATTTAACTGCGAAATCAAGAAGTTTTGTTATCGGAAAATATAATCCTATACCTACTAACTCTAATTTAAATCCATCGGAATAAATCAGTGCACATACTACTTGTTAGTTATTGTTTTCCATAACGCCACAAAGTTAATTTCGAGTCAAAAATAATGTCGAATGCATCAACATCAAGCATTATAACGCGCACCAAAACACAAAAAGACGCTCTCTCTTCTCAAACCGGCTCTCACTCACCATCTATTGGAGGCGGCAATAAGGGAATGATTACAATTAAAGACTTGCAACTACATTTGGCTAAACAAGCCGCTTCTCTACAACATAGCTTTGCTCAAGAAATTGACAAAATGCGTTCTGAATTTGTCATAAAAATCGAAGAAGTTAAAGAAAGCTGGTCTCAACGTTTCGAGAGTTTGAACAATGCAATCTCTAGCATAATAGCCCGTGTTGATCAAAATGAAGAAAACATCTCTTCAATGGCTCATATGCACAGCGCTGAGATGCTCGCTCTTCATAAAAAAGTGAATATGTTGGAGAGAAAAGAAGTCGCTTGTGATGCTGTACTCTTCGGTGTTCCGGTACTCCCTGAGGAAAATCTCCATAACATCTTTAAAGAACTCTGTAAAACCATTAAATGCAACCCGCCTCAAATTCCCAATGTTTTTCGAGCGAAAAGGCGAAACAACACAAACAACAATTCCTCACTGGCCACTCCACCATCCATCGTCTTAAAATTCAACTCCATGCATGAAAGAAACTCTGTTCTCATAGCTGCAGCGAATTACCGCAAAGCCAATAACAAAGTGCTAAAACTGTGTGATATTGGCATTTCATCCAACGACAGCTGTTACTTGAACGAGAGCTTAACCAAACACTCACGCTTTCTCTTACGAAGTGCATTGGGCCTTAAAAGGAAAAAACTATTGTTCTCTGTTTACACCAAATCTGGAATTGTATTTGCTAAGAAAACGGCCAATGGAAAAAGCTTTTCAATCGAGTCTGATCGATCATCTGTTATTTTGTTCGACCAGCTTTCACTCGATTTAATATCTGATCACGACCTTCTGTTTTGTACATACAATATTAATTTTAACCATTGCACTGTTCCATTGACTTTTAAATTTAGGGATTTTAAGTCAGTAAATATTGAAAACCTCCAAAACGCTGCATTCTCAGCCCCCTGGGATGGCTGTCGTTCAATTTCCAACCCTGATGCCAAATTAAACTATTTTCAAGAAGTGGTTACGGATTTATACAATCAATATGTACCTGTCAAAACAGTTAGTGTTCACAATAGCGCCTGTCCTTGGTTTACAAATGAAGTTGTCAACACCATCAAAGCTCGTAATAAGCTCTATAGCAAATGGAAACACAGTCCCTCTAATTCAAATTGGCTCGCCTACAAAGCAATACGTAATCTGTCGACTCTGGCGATACGCAACTCCAAAAGAAACTACTATTCTTCTAAACTGAATACGTCTCTTCCACCTAAAAAGCTTTGGAGTAATCTGAGACAAATTGGTATTTCTAATTCTAAAATAAATTTTAACTGTAAAATTAATCCTGATGTGCTAAATAACTTCTTTCTGGATAACAGTACTGAGGAGATAACTTTCAACTTTACTGCAAATCTTAATCCGCCCTTACATCCTGAAAGTGGTTTCGAAATTCAAACGGTAAGCGAAAATGATGTTGTAAAATGTATTGCATCTATCAAATCTAATGCTATCGGTGAAGATGGGATACCACTTCGATTTATAAAACAAATTCTACCCTATATCCTATCCCACTTGACCCACATTATTAACCACTGCATTACTACGTCAACTTTCCCCAAATCCTGGAAAAAAGCTCGAGTTGTACCAGTTGCAAAAAAATCTACCCCGATATCGGCTGCTGATTTCAGGCCAATTAGTATTTTGCCATGCTTGTCAAAGGTCTTTGAGAAGCTCATAGAAATACAGGTTATTGAACATTTAACTCTTAATAGTCTTCTGTATGCGAGGCAATCTGGTTTTAGGTCCAACCACAGCTGTTCCACAGCGATGGTTAATATATTGGAAGATATAAGAAAAGAATTCGATATCGGCTGTATAACACTTCTCTGTCTGCTTGATTTCTCAAAGGCCTTTGACAAAGTTAACCACGAAATTCTTTGCTGGAAATTGAAAAATCTCTTTGGTTTTGGCAACAGTGCAGTTCGACTTTTTGAAAGCTTTCTTTCCAATAGATTTCAAAAAGTTGTAATCTCTGATTCTTCCTCGGCTCTTTTACCAGTGAGGCAGGGAGTACCACAAGGATCAATACTTGGTCCAATTATTTTTTGTTTATTTATTAATGACTTGCCATCTGTATGTAAACATACTTCGGTTCATCTCTATGCTGATGACGTTCAGCTCTACTTATCCAGGCCATCCAATTATACCGAACAACTTGTATCCAACCTAAATGAGGATCTCTCCCGTATTTATTCCTGGTCTGTAGCTAATGGATTACTGTTAAATCCAGACAAGTCGCAGGTCGTTCCTATATCAATTAAAAAAATAGAAACAAACACTCTGCCTGATATCGTACTCTCTAATCATAAGCTGAAAGTTGTTCAAACTGCTACTAGCCTGGGATTTGTTATCAACTCAAACTTATCAGGATACGACCATATCAACTATGTAATAAGAAGAATTTATGGATGTCTTCGAAAGCTATGGATAAGTGCAAATTTTACACCCGCTACCACTAGGCGAAAACTGGTAATAAGCCTTATCCTACCCTTAATAACATATGCTGAGGTTGTATACTGTAACGTCGATTCCTTATCCCAGCGCAAGCTTCAAGTTGCATTCAATGACACGGTAAGGTATATTCATGGATTACGCAGATATGACCATATTTCGCAACAGGCACAAAGCCTTTTAGGCACAACTCTTAAACATTTTATTGACGCCAGAAATTGTATATTTTTACATACCATAATAAGAACTAAGACTCCTACGTATTTGTATGAAAAACTTAACTTTTCTCGTTCCCTTAGAACCATCTGTTTAATTCCATCACGTTATCACTACCTTAATTCGTCCCGTTTATTTTTTATTCACGCCATCAAATTATGGAATTCTCTACCCATAAATATTCGAACCATCTCTAATCCCACTCGCTTTAAGAGCGCACTTTTTTTTTATTTTTCTCGCCTACTCTAATCTCTAATTTCTTGTTTTTTTTTTTAAGTTCTACTTCTTTTCTCTCTCCTACCTTCTGTATAATATTCCTTTTTGTTCTATTATTCTATTTTTATACCTCCTCTTCTATTTCTCTTACTATTACAATACTATTTCTTTAAATTTAACTTTAAGACTTACACATTGTTTTATTGAATAATTTCTGATGTATAAACTCTATGTACTATAAAAGATATTTATCTTAATGTACTTTCAAATTTATATTATAATAAATTGAATTGAATTGAATTGAATTGAAAAAAAAATTGATCTTCACTCCAAATGCGGCAATTTTGCTTATTTACGTACCCATTCAACCAAAAATGAGCCTCATCGCTGAACACAATTTTTCGATAAAAAAGCGGATCCTCGGCCAGCTTTCCAAGAGCCCATTCACCAAAAATTCGGCGTTGTGGTAGGTCGCCTGGCTTTAGTTCTTGCACAAGCTGTATCTTAAAAGGCTTTACGCACAAATCCTTCCGCAAAATTTTCCACGTAGTGCTGTAACAAAGGCCTAACTGCTGGGAACGGCGCCGAATCGACATTTCGCGGTCTTCTGTCAAACTAGCTGATACGGCCGCAATATTTTCTTCACTACGCACAGTACGTAAACGTGTTGGTGGTTTAATGTCCAACAAAGTAAATTTGGTGCGAAATTTGGTCACAATCTTCCGAATAGACTGCTCAGAAGGAAGAAGGAAAATGGAAGCAGCGCGCGATGAACATTTCGAACCGAGCACGAATTTTGATAGTAAAATTCAATAATTTGCAAGCGTTGTTCATTTGTAAGACGATCCATGGTTAAATTGCAAACCAAACTGAAGCTGTTTGACAGTGACACAAGGTACTAAACACACGTCAGCTGTCAAAACAAGTGTTGCCAAAACCAAACCAGCTAAAAAATCACCCGTTATTACTTACGAAAAAGGGGATCGGATATATTCATTGCTAGATTCTTTAGTTAGGTTTAAAGTTTGCCGTCTTTACAAACATGGTTACCTGTCGTATTATAATTCTTTCCCTTTTATTCGAGGAGGTATTAAAAAAATAGTTGGATACAATGTTTCTGAAATTCAAATGCCCTGACCCTCCCTGGAAATAACAGTAAGTTTTCAGAGCATGCAATTCCGCAATCTGTTACATTTCTCCGCAACCATCGTCTGCCTCGTCAAGTCATTACGATTAGTTTAAGTTGAAATGTGGTTTCACGTTATTTCGTGACGGATGAGGTGATTTGCGCACATTTCAGCTAAACAAGAATAAATTTTATTTGCAGAAATAATATCGTCAAGGATATAATATTCAAACTCCGTGTTTAAAGAAAACAAACGACTATAAGAAAAATAAACTGCAAATGAAATGCACGTGACTTTTGAAATGCTAGTCCGATTAGTAGTTAATTGGTTTGCCAAATGCAATCGTCATACTGGCTTCTTTCAATGCTTCGGAAATAGTCTGAAAGTAAAATGTTTACAAAACAGACAGACCATTTGTGTGTTAAGCTAGCCTACGGGGTGAGCATGACAAACTCGAGCGACGTCCTCAGCCGAGCCACCATATTCCATAACAAGGGCACTTTCATTGATCAATTCAGAGGCGCACTGAGTTGAAAAACAAAACTGAATCACCAATCAATTAGAAGAAAATTCAAATTCATTTACTGGTCCCATGATGTGCACTGCCAGAATTTTGCCTGTGTTCTCCTCAGCCAACATCTTAACAAAACCCAACGTGTCTAGGCTTGTTCGTGCCCTAGAATTAGCGATAAGAGGAAATTTACCAACTTTATAGGCAATATTTTGCTCTTTTAGGTGCTCTTCGGTCTCTCCAATCCAAGCAAGCTCAGGATGAGTGAACACCACACTTGGTATGAGGCCGTATTCAACATGGCAAATTCCACCTAGCATTCCTTCAACAGCAGCTTCGCCCTCTGCCTCAGCCTTGTGCGCCAACTGAGCACCACGAATGCAATCACCGATGGCGTAAATATTAGGCACGACGGTTTGATACTTTTCATTTACCGGAATTGTTCCGTTTTTCTCTGTTTTTATATTAACATTTTCCAGTCCCAATTTCTCGGTGTATGGACGTCGACCAATGGCAAGCAACAGACAGTCGGCGGTAAGTTCTTCGGTTGCGCCGCTCTTGACATTCTCAATTGTTATTGTGACATTATTGGTGGTTTTTTTAGCGGATGTGATTTTCGTTCCAAACTTAAAATTCATTCCGGACTTAATTAGAACCTTTTGAAAAGCTGCTGCAATTTCATGGTCAATGAATTTTCTTCCAATTACATCAGAGGTGTCGATTGCTATCACATTGCTTCCAAGGCGCGACCATACTGCTGCCAGTTCTAAACCAATGACACCGCAGCCAACAAGGATCATATTTTTGGGCAGTTTTGTAAGCGAAAGCGCACCAGAATTGGAAACCACGATTTCTTCATCGATCTGATGAAAGGAAATTAAGAAAATTACATGAGGGGAAAATGGTAGGAAAGTGTGGTAGGAAACCAAACGCAAATGTCATAACGAAATGGAAGCATTTGTATTGTGATTGAACAGCATTGAAATGTATTTCTTTGGAAATTTACAGCTCCGGCGACTTGACTCCGGCAGTAATGCAGAGGAAGGGTGGAAAACCAGCAACAAATAATCAGACTATAATTTTCTGGCACCAATATGGTGAGTAAGCAGTAGCTTAGTGTTTTGGACTGCTATGCGGGAGTCCCAGGTTCGAATCCCGCAAAAACCCAATTCCGACTTAGGGTTTTTTTTTCTGCTGCGCTACCTCTCGCGAACGTCTGACAAACATCCGAGAGTATAAATGTCTTGAAAGAGCTTCTCAATTAGCCGTTTGGAGTCGGCATAAAACTGTAGATCCCTTCCATTCGTTCTAAAAATGAAAACTCACACAAAACGAATGGTTGTGAGAAGCTAGGCCTAGGGTCTCTCCAGACCTGTTGCGCCAACTATTTATTTTAATATGGTGAGTAAAAAGAATTTAAAAAAAACGTCCAAGAAACTTCCAAAAGAAGAGTTTAAAAAAAACTATACGATTGAACGTCAGCAGATACTGTGACCTGTATTCTGTACATCAGACCTCGCTAAAAGGAAAATCACACTAAGCTACTGTGTTCTAGGGTGTGAGCCGAACAAAAGTGATCTGGTTACGTAAGCGTCCTAAAAGTTAAGCAAATACATAGATACTACAGCCCGAGGCAACTCCTCCTTCTCTGTACATAGATCGCCCTCAAAACATTCACATCAGATACTGCCAATTTCTTCACCGATCACTAGCACTAGCATCGGTAATCAAAGTTAGTACCTAAATCGTTATCAAACCAATCCATCACCACCAAATAATTGGATATGAACTTAGCACACGTGACGCCAAACAGAAGACTGATCACGAACTTGAAAAACTTCAAAGGCATTGTGGTTTTGTGGTGTGTGGAACCTTGCCAAAAAATAGTTTTCTTTTCTTATTTGCATACACTCACCTCAATACCAGGGAATGGAGTGACAACGGATCCACTGGCAATCATAATGTTCTTTGTGTTGACTATTTCCTTCGATCCATCGCTCTTTGTGACTTCAACAACATTTGGCGAAGTAATAGTGCCGACTCCGGTCAATTGTGTCACTTTGTTCTTTTTAAAAAGCTGCACTATACCGCCAGTGAGTGATTTGACAACACCCGACTTCATTGACATTAGTTTTTCCAAATCCAGATCAACACCGCTCACATTTATTCCTCGTTCAGCCAAACCACCATGCTTGGCCATCTCATAGAGATACGAGTTGTTTAGCAGAGCTTTCGATGGAATGCAACCAACATTGAGGCAGGTTCCACCCAATGTGGGATACTTTTCAATATTGACGGTCTGTGAAAGGAAATTGAAATCAGTAAACGTTTTAATATCGACCCCGTCAGTAAATACCTTCAAGCCCAATTGGGCGGCTTTGATGGAAGCAACATACCCGCCGGGACCTGAACCAATCACAACCAAATCTGCATCATGGGTCGATGAGTAGAAACGAGCATTAATGGCTCCCAGTATAGCTCCATTCGATTTCAATGGGGTCTGCAAAATAATACATAACACACACAATGAGCAGACGACTACTAATATTAAATATCGAACGACGTGATTACGAAAATTTCAAGGTTAGGGTGATAGTAAAGCCATGTATCTATAATAAACAATTACTCTGATTAGTACCACCACAGGTGAGGCAGGCAATTCAAACTGTTAAATTAAATCAAAATTCTGCACTCGAGTGTAAAGCAAAGAAACGAGGTTATTTAGGAAGGTTGCATAATCCTAAATTTGACTGTCTATTTGAGAGCTGCTGCGTTTCAACTTACCTTACTTGCAAGGGATATGACGCTTCTTAAGCTGCACTGCATATTGTTTGGCAATTGGAATTAAACAAATCAACAACTATTAATTTTTCGTGGGATTACTAGCGAAAAGTCGAATCCTTTCACAATTCTTCGGTATTAGGAAAAAAATATTCCGGTGCAGCTCGCAATTCGCAAATAACCAATGTCACCACTCTTTCACCAATGACGTTTTGAAATAAAAAGTGAACAGGTCTAATGACAGTTTTGTAATCTGTTGCTAGAACTGCAAAAGTTGAAAGAAAGTTCGAAAATAAAGTTGATTTGGAATTCATTGAGTGTTTGATTTAAAATTCCCTTGAAATTGATTGAAGTAAATATTTCTTTAAAAACAACTACTGTTTTTTTGATTTTCCTGTGGTTTAACATTTTTTTTTGTCTACGTAAGTCAAAGTCGTACGTAAAAAATATGTTTCAAAATTGTTAATATCATGTTTTGCTCAGCTATTCATACTCTTCCGAGGAAAATTTGAAATCTCTTAGCACCCGTCTGTCATGTTAAAGGTTTGTTCCTCTTTTTAAATATTCGGCTTTGGGGATTGAAAAGTATTCACGCTGGAAATCTGTACGACTGATGACACAAGGACTGATGTTAAAACGCAACGAGTCTTCAATTTAGATTGTAAGGGGCTGTGGCACTGCGGCTTCTTAAAGGAGCCTATTGTGCCTTAGAGTCTGCGATCAAACATTTCAACTCTGCCTATAAACGAGTCACGCAACGATTCTAGATTGGCCTGGATAAGATATAAACTGAACGCAAAAACTAGATTGGTTGGTAACTGTGGTGGCTGTTACCACATATGCGAAAAAAAAAAAAAAATAATTTTCGATACCTATGGCAAAAAGATCAATTTTTTTGAGAAAAAATAATTATTATTATTATTTTTTGATCGAGATTGCTTTTCATGTTCAATTTGCTCAATCTGAGGCACTTTTCAGAAATCTCAATTTTTTTCTGAGATTTACTTTCATCAATAACAATGTTTATGACACACAGCTGGCGGGTACTAACCCCCTTATTAATAAAAAAATGTGCACAAGTAAGTTATACACAATTGGACATAACTGCTGAGTGACAAGTTGATAACTTTTACACAGTGTTTATTAATACGGGGGTAATTGTTTATCGTTGGAAGGATTGCTTTTATAGCTGAGTTATTCATTTTACGCATGTGGGAGCGAGTTTTTATATTAAATTATTTCGAAATGCGTTATTATAAATAATATGTGAAAATCAATTGAAATGGATTTCCAGTGCAAGTGAAGACGTTTTTCTTGCGGCCAACTAGTACACACAAGAACCAATAAAGTTCGGATTTACTTTTCGATTTGGCAGCAGTGATCTGAAAACTCAGATCAAAATCTAATGTCGATTTCCATTGGGATTTCGAGATTTTGCTCTCAGATTTCAGATTTTTCGTGCCCAATGGAACATAAAACGAGATTTTTCTTCCTTTGCATCTGTGGTGGTGCGTGTTTTAAAAGTCACGTGTTCTTAAATTGTAATTTGTGTAAATAAAAATCCATTCAATTTATTTTAATAAATATTGCAGCGGCCATATGTAATTTTTTTTCTATTTTTCACCGACTTCTCGTCTAAAACGTAAGTAAACACACTTTAAAGTTTGACAAACGACAAATGTTTTGGTGTTAGTGCAAATAGGTGTGAATCTCGCTCGGATATCGAGATTCGCAAAATTGCTCTGACTCTCAAAAAAAGTGCTTTTTTTGCGCCCAATGGAACATGAAATCTGACAGCCAGCTGATTTCGAGAGCAGAAAAACTGCTCTGACTCTGAAAAAAAGTGCTTTTTCTGTCCCAATGGAAAACGACATAAAAAGACAAATCGAAAACGACATAAGAAATCGATCGTACTGTGTCAATATATGAAATATTGGCATCACTTGTAATATATCCTCGTTGATTTCACCAGCATATGACATTTTCATTCAACTGCTTTCAATTTCAGCTCCATTTCTATAACCATTCCAATTCCAAAATGGCGTTAGTTTAGTACAGAAAAGGAGTTCGATTGCGGTATACCTATTTTCTTTGTGAAAAGATTTGGTTTTGATTTGGAAAACATAAAAACATTTGATTAATTCATTATTTGGTGGGTATCAAATGAAATATAGTAAAAAAATTGTCTTTTAAATAACTAAACCTTAAAGAGGTCAGAGGTGTTGCTGCGAGGGGATTTTCTCTGGCTCACCCTGAAACGCAAAAGAAAAAAATCGAACAAACATTTGAAAAAAGCAAATTTCAATACTTGGCTATAATTTGCTACATCTTAAAATGATGAACTACGGAAATATGATGATGGGCGATCAGTTTCGCAAAATGGAATCGTTTTCCCCGAAATCTTCACCTCGCGGTGGACGTTCGCCAGTTGTCTCAAGGCAAGACTCTTCTGGCACTCTGAAAACTACAATTTCTTTGGGGAAAAACCCATCGATTGTTCACAGTGGCCCATTCTATTCAATGAAAGAACCACCAGGTGAGATCAAAATATTAAAATGGTTCAACATATATTTATAATTGAATTCGTTTTAAAGGAAAAGGTGAACTGACTGGTGACAAGGATCTGATGACGGAGTATGGGCTCCACCATACTCTGACAAAATTCAAAGATAAAAAAGTCAAGGAATCGTTGTCGTCGTTCTTGCCCAATCTTCCAGGAATCTTTGATGGAATGAACAATTTGGTAAGTTTTTTTTTTTTTTTTTGGAACTCTAGCGATAAAGTATTTCTTTGCATCAAGCTGAGATGAGGTGGCACCAATTTTGTTGGGGTGGGATACAATAATATTGTTTCGTATTTGACGGAAAATTAATTCCTGCAAACCATTTATGTATAAACTGTATAGTAATTGAAATGTGTTTATGATTTCATAATAGGATAAAACCCATAATTTTCACTTTGTATACCTATTGCAACTAATGATGCAGCTAATGCTTAGTACATATTGCAAATGTAGGTAAATCAATATATTTATGGGTATACCTTCATGTTGAATTGTATCTGTGTTTACTTGTGCAATAAATAAGTATACCTGGGAAACTGGTGTATCAATTAAGTTAACTCGATTTAGTTTACAGAATTTTATCAAAAAAACTAAAACTTAAATTTTATCAGAATCAAATAATTTCGAATTGCAAATTAAAATCTTCCAACATATTGCCATGTAGTGCTACTGCTGAGATAGATACATCATGTTAAAAGTGATCAAGAAACACAAACTCCAAACAAGTCAAAGAGCTTTTCAGTACTGTTTTTTTTTATAAACTGTGTGAGTATTTGATAACATTGCCTTTCGAGCGTCGAATATATAAAATACATTTAATGCACGTAGGCTATTCAGAACACTTGAAATCTTGCAAAAATAGTAAATTAATGGATAAATTTGTCAGTTTACACAAAACAAAGGTACATTATTCTCCCTTGTGAGGTTTCCACCGCAACGAACAATTTTGCGCAACGTACGAAAAAATTGACAAATGTTAATCATATCGTGAAACAGTCCACATCTTTTTTATTGCAAAAAAGAATTTCTTTTGCTGATAGCGCATTTCAGAAAACTGTTTAAATTTTCTACATTTTCCACGGTTGCCACTAGACTGGAAAGTCAGGGAACGAAAATTTGGTCAGGGAATGTCAGGGAAAGTCGGGGAATTTCGAGAACAGTCAAGGAAAATTCAGTCTGTAGTTTTTTTTTTAATATTAAAATAATTATTTTTATATCGAGCTCTGAAGTCTACCCACATTTACGCAAAAATATAAACATCAATGCGCCTGAACACCATTCGACCAACAAGAATAAAAAATTGCAGTTCAATATGAAAGCTATTCCGTCAAGTATTTACGAGACTGGCAATCAATTTTATACCTCTCAACATTTATTGATTGGGATTTGTTTCAAACAAAAAAATAAACTATATAGGTCTCTTCCTTTACTTTTTTAGTTAGAATGGAAAAGACTGTGAAAATGGCAGTGGTGGGGATAAATTCTCTCACAGAACGCTCTAAGGAACGCTTTTGTAGTAATTTATGAAAAATGATAGATACATAATTTAAAATATTCAAAAAATGGTACGAAAAGTCGTTAAAATGTCTGATAAACTCGAGGAATTTGTTAATTTACTAAGAGAATTAGTTCTATCATTTATTTTGAATTTTATTTTAATGTATCCGAGTATGTGGAAGAGATAAGAGGAAAAGCGACACCGCATGAAGAATTACATGGAGGAGATTGTTCCTTTCTCCAGCGAGGAAGAATTCGGTCGCCACTTTCGAAAGAATTTCGAGGAGAACATTAAATTTTATTTTGCCGCCTGTTGATACCATTTTAATACGCAGAAATCAAAAATTAATCCACGCATATGCCAAATGCGGTAACAAATTTCAAATCAGCTGTTAATTGCAAGGTGACTGACAGCTTTTCCACTTCTTACACCCAGAAATTTGTTGAGTAAAAATTCGTAAGATTCTCAGTGGAGCGGTAATATATTGCTGTCTCGAGGACATTGGGCCTTAGCAATAAACATTTTTAGGTTCGACTCTAAATCTTAATAGTTCACGGTGGCTATATTTTTCATACAAATTTTGCAATTGTGAGCTTTCGTAAATTTAAAGTCGAAACTAAAAATGTTTATTTCTAAGGCCCATTCTCTTTTACGAATTTTTCGAGTTAAGGAACGGCACTGAGTGAAAATTCGTAAAAATTCGTAAGAACTAGTAAAAATTCGTAAGATATAAAAGTAAAGGAACACCCCTTATGTATGTAATTTATTGATCTCAAGGACTAGTGTTAAAATGTGTTTTTTTTTTTTTTTTTGCTATATTTGTAAAATTAGGCTTAGAACTGTTCAGGGAAAGTCAGGGAATTTTTTTTCTTAATAATAGTGGCAACCATGTTTTCGTGCTTCATTTATGCATTTTTCTGATGACTATATTACTACTATCTTACACAGATTTTTTTTTTTTTAAATTCGCATATCCCAGCTGGACCAGTCTGAAGACTGGTGTGCCACACATGCGATAGAAAACTGCATCGGCCTTTGCCTGGACAGAAAAAAAAAAAACGTTTTTTTTTTTCAGAACCAGAGCAATTTTGCGAATCTCGATTTCTGAGTGAGATTTGCAACTATTTGCACTAACAGCAAAACATTTTTCATTTCTCATACTTCAAAGTGTGGTATTAATTACGTTTTTAGTCTGTGAAAAATAGAGAAAAATACATTTGCCGCTACCTTGGAAATCAATATAAAATTGAATTGATTTTTATAAACTCAAATTACAATTTAAGAACAGCGGACTTTTAAAACACGCTCCACTACAAATATAAAGAAAGAAAAATCTGTAATCTGAGCAAAATCTGAAGCCAATCTACCCCTATATAAAAGAGAAAACTTGTTAATCATCGTTTTCTCCCATTCAAAGCAAACCATCAAATATCTTGTTTCAGATATCTTTGAAAACAATTCAGTAATGACGTTCCATCCCAACCATAAACAAAAAGATTAAGACCCGTTTGCTAATACTGCACATAGCGATTTAAGTTCTAACTTAAATTCCTTATGGGCTACTTTTTCCATGTCATAAACTGTCACATAAGATTTTAAGTGGAACTTAAATCGCTATGAGTTGTATCAGCAAACGGGCCTTAGCCTTTTAACTTTACAGATTATTGCATTAGATACAATAGTGCTGCTCCCTTGGTACAGGCTTTGCACTTTATAAGGCCGCATTATTGCAAATACTACGAACAGTAGCACCGGAAACGTTTACTTTTGTTCCATTTTGTTCGCCTAAATCGTGTCCACTTTCACAGTCGTCTGAGAAACATCCCACCGACGCACTGTGGAGTATTTGTATGAAAAAACCGTTCAAAAGTAAAAAAATTCAAGTTGTCATAAATTTCGGTAAGCACCGCTATTCTTCAAGCTTGATAACCGATCCATCACGCATTATGCAAAAAAAGTTGCACCGCCGTTTCCATTCGCCACATTATCAGTCAGAACCTAGCCATTGTCGGAACTGCATTTATTGGTTATCTGCACTTTTGTTCGCGACTCATTTTTGATTTAGTTATTGTTTTTTTGTGTGGTGAAATTAAGAAAGAAAATTATTTGATTATGGAAGTGCAAGGTATAATCGATGTTAAGATATAGAATTAGATTTTTTTGTCTGCATGATTTTGTTGTATGCGTACGGTGTTCATGAAGTCCTAATTTAATGTTTAATTTTAATAAAATGTTTTAGATAATGGTGTTTTTGTTTGTGAGTATGTCATGATCGGGCAATAATATTGTTATGGGCATAATCCTTAGTTTCTTGGCAATCATAGACCGCAATAAAACTGTCCGCCTACGTCCGCCATTTTGTTTTGTGTCACTTCGAAGACTATCATAGCTTATGGTAACTTAGACAGAATTTCGTACTTGCATTGCAGATTCGTCGTTTAGTGTCAAGAGTTTTACCCGAAGGGAATTATACGATATGCTAAAAGATTTTAGAGATAAAAAAGTTGATGAAAAACTTTTGCTGTTGGAGGAAAAGCTTATCCAAATTTTAAAATGTCCAATCGAACAAAAAAGTTGTGTCAGCAATGCTTTGAAATACATATTTAAAAAGCGATTTCAAGAAAAAATGGGCTGCTGCGAGCTATAAGGATGAAAGATTCCTCAAAACCAATGAAAAGTGGCTTCAAACGAGCATTAAACTGTCCTTTGTTAAACCCTTGCACAAACCAGGGCGACCATCCAAACCGTTCGAAGAGCTTAGTGACTGCAGTAAGCGGAGGAAAATTAAAGACCTTCGCGAGCAAGTATCAGTCGAAGAGTTGACGTTTGCAGCCAGCGTAAGTCAGCGTACTTTAGGGAATTCTGATGCGTCCAAAATAATCAAAAAAGTTACTAACTCGCCAACCGATGCTAAAGAACTTTGTAAGCTGATATCTTCTTCTGCGAAGCAAGTTGCAGTGAAAAAGTTTACACCTCAAGAGGCATTAGCAATATTTGTTGAAGGCGACTTTACAAGGAAGCAGTGGGAAGTGATACAAAGTGCCAGCAAGAGTATCTACCCCTGCTACTCATTGATAAAAAAGTCAAAAACTGAATGTTACCCTGATAAGGAATTCATCAAAGTCACTGAAACTTGTGCAGAGTTACAACTGCAAGTATTGATTGATCACACTGCATTACGCCTTTGCAAATATGTCGAAAATGTATTAGAAACGTGTTCAGAGGAAGAAAGTAAGGCTGTGGTTTTGATTTCAAAATGGGGCTGTGATGGGTCGCAACAGACGCAGTATAAGCAGAAATTTAAAAACAGCACTGACAGTGATGCTAATATTTTTCAAAGCTCACTCGTTCCTCTGCGACTTGCTGTAATGATTGATGGCGAACAGAAAAAAGTCATATGGCAAAACCCAGTCCCTTCTTCTCCTAGATTTTGCAGGCCTATACGCATAAGCTTCATTAGTGAATCTAAGGATGTTACCAGAGATGAAATCAATTTCATTGAAAACCAAATTGCGCATCTCAGAGAAACAGAAGTAATGAGTTCTAATTAAATAGCAAAAATAAAGCATACCATGTTGCTTACAATGGTTGACGGTAAAGTGTGCAATGCTGCTACAGATACTGCCTCTACTATGAGGTGCTATATTTGTGGACAGACTTCTAAGGATTTCAATAAGTTTATTAAGACTGAGCAAGTCAATGTAGAACCACTAAAGTTTGGACTCTCAATTCTTCGCGCACGGATTCGCTTTTTCGAATCACTTCTCCATTTAGCTTATAAAATACCTTTAAAAAAATGGCAGGCACGATCGGTTGAAGAAAAAGCAATTGTGAAAGCTACAAAGGAGAAAATTCAAGGCGCATTCAAAGAGCAAATGGGGCTAGTAGATGTACCCAAGGCGGGATTTGGTAATACCAATGACGGCAACACGTCCAGAAGGTTTTTCAATGACCCGGAGTGTTCTTCTCGAATAACTGGGGTAAATAATAATTTGATAACTCGCTTCAAAACTATCTTGGAAGAAATTTCTAGTGGATATAGAATTGATGCAGACAAATTTAATACCTTCGCCCACGATACCGCTAAATTGTACATAGATCAGTACGGCTGGCTTCCCATGTCACCAACTATACACAAAGTGTTGATTCATGGCGCAGAGGTAATAAACCATGCAATTTTTCCTATCGGAGGAGGCAGCTGAGGCTCGAAACAAGCACTTCAGTCAATATGGACTGAAATTTAGTCGAAAATGTTCACGTGTTTTTTGTAACAGAGACGTCTTAAACAGACTGTTGTTGAGCTCAGACCCGTACCTTAGCAGCCTTAGAGCACTGCAGCACAAGAGAACCAAACCACTATCCCAGGAGGCACGAACTCTTTTGATCCCAAGCGAACTGCCTATGCCTCTAGAAGACGATAACAACAGAAGTATGGAAGATATTGAAGAAGAAGAACATGTAGATGACCTTTCACCTTCAGATTCTGATTAAACACATTTTCTTTAAAATTCTTCATAATATTTAAGAATAAACAATTCATTTTCATAATATGTTGTGTTTCAATTGATTTGTTTACAAAAAAAATCATAAAATAATTTTGAGCGGTTTTTTCATACAAATACTCCACTGTGCGACGCATGGCTACGTAAAAGCTAAGAACCCATCAGTATTTAATGCTGTATGCTACCACTGTCATCTGCTATCTAAGAACTTGCGCACATTCGTTTTTCCTATCCATAAACAAATTCTACAGAAAACAATTAAGAAAAATGCAGAAATCGAGAAGCAATCTCCCAATTTTAAGATTGTTTTTGGATGTAAATAATGCATTTATACCTAGTTCTTAAAAATGAATAAAAAAAGATTTGACATTAAACGTTGTAAAAAAAAGCAACCCGAACAAACTATAGATCCCTAAATATAAATTTAAGAATAGGGGTAAGTAAAGGCAGTATTTTGCGGCGTTTTTCGGTGAAGAAGAAGAAAATCCTACAGAATTCAATGCACTTTTTTTCAATGAAAGTTCAGGAAAACATAGATCACTTCTGGATTTGCTCTTTTCGTAAAAAAGGCCAATTCTTTTCTTCAATCGAAAACGCCATTAGAATGCGTGACCAGAACGCTCATACAACCATTGCTGACACTAAAGGCTTGTTTCATACTTTCAAAAGTTTATTGTGGAAACACTCCCTATGCCGTAGTCCATTGCAAAAGCAACCAAAAACAAATAATTAATAAAATGAAGAACGGTTTGATAGGTATCCCTAATAAATGCTCTATCGGTTCGGTTTTACTTTCATAGTAAAAGATTCATATATATCATTCTTCCATCAGAAATTAAGAACGAATCTAACTTGTTTGTATTTAAAAGAAAAATTAATGAATATGTAAGAAGGAATATAATAGATTGAGTTTAAAAAGATAATGAAACTAACAGATAGTTTAAAAACGATACTATTGTAAAATATACATTGTACAACAAAATGGCTTTTAAAAGCTAAATAAATAAATATCATATCATATCATATCATCAATTAAATTGATGTTTTTTTTTTTAGGAAAACAGCACATTGCGCAGCGTTATGGAGAAGCCACCCATTATTGGGAAGGAATTGCTGCCACTGACTAGTGTCCAATATGCTGGTTTCCGTCTACACGCTGGGCCTGTAAGTCTTAAACTTTCCATTGAGGTAACTCAAAAACTAAATCTTAACCGCTTAAACAGCTTCCTGAACAATATCGGGCATTGAATGCAACTCCACAGAGGAAACACAAGAATAAACACAAAAAGCACAAGCACAAGGATGGTGCGGTTCCACCAGAGAATTCCATGATGGGTATGATAATGTTCACTTCTTTCCTCTAAAAAAAAACACGAGCATCATTAACCCTTTTGTATATTTCTAGATTCAGCTGGATTGGAGACATATGAAAAGAAACATAAGAAACAAAAGCGCCACGAAGATGATAAAGAGCGCAAGAAACGAAAAAAGGAAAAGAAGCGCAAGAAGCAACGCCATAGTCCAGAACCACCGTCAGGAAATGGTGGAATTCTTATGACTCAGCAGACCCCATTGTTCTGAGCTCGCGATGTATCTCGTACTGAATTGTTTTTTCTGTTTTCTTAAGGGCTTTCTTCATAATCTTCCTTTATTACTCATGAATATTCTTACGACCAATGTTTTCCATTACAAAGATTTCAAGTTGATTAATATTTAATGCATCATAATGCAAATAAAAGGCAAATTTGATTTATTTTTTAGTTCTGGTTAGTCGAAAAGATGCATACCTACCTGCGTTATATAACTTTAAGTTGTATAAATAACACAAAATGAAAATACATATAACTAAATATATATATCCATACACACCGTATTCGTAGTACGCATGCACTTTGTTAGTCTTTTATTTATGCGGTTTGCATCGGAATGTTTTAACTTTGATGGCATAGTATTCGCAGTTACTTAGCTGACATGAATCAACTGTGGGATTCAACATGTCGCATATATAAACAGCCGTCAGCAGATAAGCCACAGCCTCAATGGCGAGTGTGTTGGACTACTAAGAGGCGGGTATTTCGTTCGATCCCTGGAGAAACAAATTACATCGTAAGTCATTCGGCCCTAGCGAGGTATCCATCGGAACGGAAAATTCTCCGCAACACGTACTCTTTCGGAGGCTCAAATTCCATTCGAGGTGTCTGACTTCGGAAGAGAAATAAACAATTGCGATGGCGGACCCCACTCGTAAAGAAATTCACTTCAACTCCGAATAGTATAAAATCAGGGGTCGAATCGCGTCCTCCGTGATCGAGCATTTCGTGACGGAATTTATTTTTGTTTCACATGTAAAACCAATTTAATTCCGTGAACGTGTAGCTCGTTCACGGAAGTGGCGATTCGACCCCAGAATTTTCCGTTCCGACGGATACCTCGCTAGGGCTGATTAACTTTGCGCCACTTTTCGCGAACCTCGGACAAATCTTTGAGAGTGCAACTGTCTTGGAGAGCTCTCAAATTCAGCGAACTCGGCATAAAGGTGTAGGTCTTTTCTGTTAAACATAGTTCGAGCTAAACTACTTTTCTCTCAAAACATTAAGCTAAAATCCTAGTGGTAACCTAGCTTCCTTTAAAAATTAAATTCAGGTGAACAATCTCTAATTTCAACCATTTCAGATTTTAGCTATTCGTCGAGGAACTCATTAAAATAAACGTATTCTTGCTTACTGTTCACAGTAACAAAACAACCTGTTAAAATGTGTTATATTTTGATAAGGTAAATTTAATTTTTAAGCTAGAGTCGGCTTATAGGGGCTTTGCATTAATTTAACTATGGGAGAACAAATTTCGCACGAGAAAAGCACTAACATAAACTCAAATAACGGACTCTTATCATTGGTCAAAAATATAACATACCTGGATGAGATTTATTGGGGAATGGGGGCCCATGTATCACTCCAATTCCAATCGGGAATAATCAATATTTCCCCCGGAATGGTGGAATGTTTCTATTCAGCAAAACATTGCTGACAAGTGTAACATTTCTATCAGAATCTCTCCCCGAATATGAAATCAAGAATACAGCGGATAGGAACTGACTCTAATGGGAATAACATTTTGTGGTAGGTAGGTACCTATCAACAATTCATTGTCGTTGAAATTGAAACATTTCACGAAAACGGAAACAAATCCAGTAGCTTTCAAACTAACTTGATCGAGATCCGTTAAAGTACTCTCGGTCTCGAATCCTAACAGTGTTTTATTTCTGCAATCGAACATAAATGTGTACCTAATATGACCTAAAGTTGCTCTTTGCTGTCGATAATTGGCCCACATCATCTATATGGATTATTGATTTCCATGGCTTACAGCAATAATACGAGATCCAACTGTTGTAAATCATGAAAATCAAGGATCTATATAGATCATGTGGGCATTATAAAAAACGCCCAAGGCCCCAGTTATACCCATACGAAAAACGAAACCGTAAACAATTTCTTTTGCTTCTTCTGACCACTTATGTCGTTTTCCATTGGGCAAAAAGAAGCGTCCGGGAGAGTCCGGAATCGAAAAAATCACTTCTGAAACCGTTCCATTGGCACAAAAAATACTCTTCTGTTGATTCTGAGGAGAGAATTTCGCTTCTGGATTTGAAGTCAGAATCCACTCAAGAAGCACTCACACAAGTGCAATTTATATATTTTATACAAGTCAGATGACAGCTGCCGTAGATTATTTTTTGGCATTTCACCAATACCTTTGTGGATTCAATCAGAAGCAGTTTTCTTGTTCCATTGGATTTCAGATTGAGTCGATCCCCGAGTGAAACCAATGGAAAACGACATTACTTGATAGTTGAACTCAATCTTGGTCTTAAAATGTTGCCTATTAATTATACAAAGTTAAAAAAAATTGGCAAATTACCTAGGTATCTCTAAATTTTCTAAAATAAGAATTTATAATTTTTCCGTACGAAAAAATTAATAAATTATTTTTCTAGAAAACCTTATTTTTGTTTGTGTCGAAATATGGAGAACATTACGTAGTGTACACTATAATCGTCGGCAAGGTCAATTGAGTCAACTCAGCTGTTTCACAATACGCAGCTAGAAAAGAAGCTACGATTATCTGTCAATTTAATTGTCGCGTTGGTCTTATCCGTCACAATCACAGATCACCGTGAATAAGTGGTAAAGCTGCAATTTATAATGATCATTAATCCCACATTGATGTAAAGATAAAAAAAATACAAAATCACTAAAATTTTTTACTTTTTAAGATACCAGTTGGTGTCAACGTGCATTGTGAGATATAAGTTGGAAAGAATACAATATTTGATTTGTCATGTCAACCATAATTTATTCCGTAAAATGAAATTTCTTTTCGTTTCAGTCGTAGTCTAGCTTCTTTTTCGAAAAATATGTTCAAACAGAGTGCAACCAATTTACTGGATCTTCCAGAAGTCGATGTTAAGAAATGGCTTGATTCGTTTGACGCTGTTCTCACAGACTGTGATGGTAACTAGGACGCTAGGTTGCGTAATGCGTTTGGTCACATTTGTTTTTTACTTTCTAGGCGTAGTGTGGCTTTTCAACAATCCCATAGAGGGAAGCGTCGAGACGATAAATCGATTAAAGGAACTCGACAAGAAGGTCTTCTTTGTGACGAACAACTCGACGAAAACAAGACATGAGCTGTTGGAAAAGTCACTTCGAATGGGATTTAATTTATCTGCAAATGAAATCATTTCCACTGCCCATGCTTCGGCTGCATACCTTAAAAATAGAAATTTCAACAAGAAGGCTTTCGTTATTGGCAGCGAGGGAATCACCAAAGAGCTTGACGTTTTCGGTATTGCTCACAATGAAGTTGGCCCAGATGTGATTTCGTCAACGCTAAACCAGTTCGTGAATGAAGACCTCAAACTGGAGACTGGCATCGGAGCTGTTATAGTTGGTTTCGATGAGCACATAAGTTTTCCAAAACTAGCGAAGGCTGCGTCGTACTTGGATGATCCCGAATGTATATTCATAGCTACAAATACCGACGAAAGGTTCCCTATGCCTAATTATGTGATTCCCGGAACTGGTAGCATCGTACGTGCTGTGGAAACATGCGCCGAAAGACATGCGACTCTTATTGGAAAACCGAATCCGAATATTTGTGAGTCTCTGATACGCGAGGGAATTATTGTGCCTGAGAGGACTTTAATGGTTGGCGATCGGTTAGTAAAATTAATAGTTTATAGTTTTTTGTCTACTATTTTAACGGGCACTTTCCTTAGTTGCAACACAGACATTTTGCTCGGAACCAATTGTGGGTTTCAGACACTGCTGGTTGGCACTGGAATTCATCAGATGCATCATGTCAACGCATGGATGGCCGAAGGCACAGAAGAGCAAAAGAAACTCATTCCCGATGTGTTCCTGCCAAAGTTGGGTGACCTTCTTAACTTTATGTAAACATTTAATTTAATTTAATCGATGTGAATTTGAGGCTATTTATTTTGATAACTGATAGATATGCATTCTATTTTTTATGAGCTTTATCTTTATTGTATTTATGTATTGGCTGATATGGCAGTTATGTGATACGTTCTATTGCGTTTCGTTGGTACCTACATAGGTATTTTGTTTTCGGTGAAATAATCCAACTTAAATACGCAACCATGTCCTTGAGTATTGGTTTTCAGCTGATGATGATGTAACAATTTACTAATTGTATATTTTTTGTTGATTATAAAAAAGCAAATTCATAAAGCATCCAAATTAAAATATGTATGTATATCAAAGTGTATACACAAATCTATGTGGTTTTCCTTTAAAAACGGATTTTGTTGTATCAGTCTTTGTCCCATTGCGAAAGCAATGTTACAGGCAGTTTTGATCCTTTTTTTAACACCCACTTCCCAGTACAATACAAATTACATGTGATGATATCGAGTTCTTCTACTTGGTGCTTCTGGTTCAAAAAGTTACCAAAACCAGATAAAAATTACCAAATTACCAAAAATCACCAACTAAGAAAAAAGTTACCAAATTTGGTAAAATATTACCAAAGTGGCAACCGTGCTCGCCACCTGCCGATCAGTGTTGCCGCAAGCTTTTTTGAAAGTGTAACAATTTTGTTCAAAAAGTGTAACAAATGGAAAAAAATGTAACAAACTGGAAAAAAATTGTAATAAAAAATCATCGTTTTTCAAATAAAAAAAATCTTTACTAGGAACTCTTTATCACATTTAAAAAAAAAAGCTCTTCATTGACCTCCCTGTTCATTTTGTGTTTAACAAATAAAAAAAAAACAAAAAAAGAAAAAAAAAATTATTGACCATCGAAGTAGATTTCGATTTCTATTTCACAAACCCACTCGCAGTTTAACGTTTTGCACAACTTTTGCTCTGTGTAAACAAACAAATACATTGATATAAATTGGTAGAAGTTTGCTCGAAAGAAAAAAGAGCTGCCAGTTCAACTTTTCAATATTTTTAATGAGAAAAACAAAAAAGGATTTTAATGGGAAAAAATGTAACAAAGCGAAAAAGAAAGTAACATTGTAACAAAATTATAAAATAATTGAAAAGTGTAACACTTTTGTTACACTTGTAACATTGTGGCAACGCTGCTGCCGATACCTCTAACCACCAACAACCAGAGACAATACTGAGACCCCCAACTCACAATCCTCTTGCCGCTGGCCCCCTCAGTTTTTTTTCAAATTCGCCATTTTGTTTTCCTATCGGTGTTATGTCTATTTAGAATCCGTGTGACATGTAAAAACATACAAAAAATATAAATTCAATGCTGCCAACCGCTACCAACCATGGGGGAATATGATAGAGTTCGAGAATACCACATTTTAAGATAACTGAATGCTATTGGTTGGTTATTATAAATTTTTAAAAAACGATTAATATAATTTGTTTAGTTAATAATGCGATCTAAATGAGATGTTTTATATACTAAAAACATATTAGGACAAATATTGTTGTGTATTTTCTGCTTTTGAATATCATTAACTTCGATTTCATGTGTACATTTTTCTTAAATAACTGAAGAAAAATTGCCCAAAATGTTTTTATTTTCATACAACCATTCTACAGTAATCATTTTTCATAAATATTTTCAGCAAAAGTGCACTAATTCCTAAAATAAAATACTATTTACACGAAACGAATAATTTCAAATTTAACTGACAAAATTCTATGAACGCTGGAAGCAACTTTGCCGACAGCGGAAGTGGGACACGCAAGGTGCGAGTGTGTTGGTGAGTGACAGTTGTCAATACGAATTTCTATGTAACAATACTAACGCACTTAGCGTGTACCACTCCATAGAAATATAGCTTGTAGGCAAGTAACGGAAAATCGGCTGAAGTTGGGGGTCTCAGTATTGTCTCTGCCAACAACGACGAGCGTCTACTGTACTATTTTATAGCTTTTATGCGAGATACAGATTAACACAGCAACAGCAACTTTGACAGAACTTTTAGAACCAATGTATTTTAATTACTTTGAACACATTAGCACAGCAACATCGACAGCGACATCAACGTTAGAGCCAATCCTAAATTCGCTGTTGCTGTCGCTGTGTTAATCTGTTTCTCGCATTACACTTTACAAGTTTTTGAGTACCAGAACAATTTGTTTTTGAATTTGCATTGCAGTTATAAACTGAATATCCCGATAGACGCGTGTGGGGGTGCAAATGAAGTAAGATTTTCTGAGTGTGTAAACTCCAAGTGGTTGGAATTATTTTTAGGTGCATAATCAAAATGGTTGAATAATGAGTTTTGCATTATTGTTATTGCATTTTTAATTTCTGTTGCAATTTTAATTTTCAAGTGCAGTATTGAGTTTTAAAAAGATATATGAACATAGATCGGCTTTTGGGTAGTCATTTTTAAGAAATAATTAAAAAACGGATTTATTCGAATTTTTTGGAGAAAAACTAAGTGGGTACGACATCTTATTTACAATACTGATATTATCTTTAGTATGTATTTTGATCAAAATCGTTAGAGCGGTTTTTGTAAAATTTGGCAGACAAAACTGTACCAAATATTGCAATGTTTAGTTTGGAAAATACTATTTGTTAACCATATAGCTTAACCCCGATTATGTTATTGTTCGGGATATAAGAATTACTTGTTTTTTTTTTAAGTTTTATCGAAGTCAAAAACGGGGTTTTCGAGATATGAGCTTTAGAAGTTTGCATTTTGGTCAAAATCGTTATTACCGTTTTCAGGGAAACTAAGGAAACCAAATTTAAAAAAAAATTACTTTTTTCAAAAATCGTTTTTATGATGATACAGAGAAAAACTGAGTTTGCCATTAAGTTAGATAATAACCATATTACCTTAGAAATACATTTTTGTTACAATCGCATGGATCGTTTTCGAGACATGCCCAAATTTCAGCCAAAAACTGGGTATGCAGTAGTGGTAACCTCACCTACTTAAATATCAATTTTGGTTGAAATCGCTAGAGCCGCTTTCAAACAAATCAAACTGATACGAACATTTTATATGGGAAGTACCATTAATATTGAGGTTAAAAAATAAATAAATAATTGGCGCAACAGGTCCGGAGGGACCCTAGGCCTAGCTTCTCACAACCATTCGTTTTGTGTGAGTTTTGTATTTTTGGAACGAATGGAAGGGATCTACAATTCTATGCCGACTCCAAACGGCTAATTGAGAAGCTCTTTCAAGACAGTCATACTCTCGGATGTTTGTCAGACGTTCGCGAGAGGTGGCGCAGTGAAAAAAACTCTAAGTTGCAATTTGGGTTTTGGCGGAATTCGAACCTGGGACCCCTTGCTTAGTAGTCCAACACACTAACCACTGAGCCACTGCGCCTACTAATATTGAGGTTACCTTGCAAAAAAAATAAAACGGGTCCGAACAGTAAGCCCACAAACTCCAAATCCGAAATTTGAACGAAATTCGGGCATCCGTTTAGGCTTGTAGGCCTGTGGAAGCACGGATAGTACGGACAGAATTGAAAGTTTCAATAAAGTTTGGGCGGACTATAACTTCAAAATCACTACCGGCTCACCAGAACACTCGCACCTTGCATAAATGCATATGCCACTTACGCTGTGGTCAAAGGTACTGACAGCGTTCATACAATTTCATCCATTAAATTTAAAATTATGCTTTATGTGTAGATGGTATTTTTTTTTCGTAAATTACCAGCAGCTGAAAAATGTTGAATACATTTTTAATGCATTTTTTGACGTGTCTACAATCGAGAACTTTCGTTCTAATTTTTCGTACTACTGCTCTTGTTTCATTTTAAAAGCATAAAAATGTAAAGAATGTAGTATCATACGGACTTAACCAAACAAATTATATTATTCGCCTTTTAAAAATATATAATAACTAGGTAACTAATAGTATGGTTTGTATATTGTTCCTACACTTGGAGCGTTGTTATGTATTTACGATAGTAAATGGGCTGCACAGGGTGTCCACAAAGACAAATTCTTATAGATGCATAGATAGTGTTGCATTAGGAACAAAAATGTTTTTTTTTAAGATAATTACCTTATTGTTAAAATGCATAAAACACAAAATGTTACAATTATAGGTATACTAATTTTGGTTCCTTTATTTCACACTATTAAAATTCTTTTAATTGTTATTTATATAAATGTACATGGCTTTTTATATTTAAAAAGTTTAAAGTAGATACCTTATTAATATAATAACTCTGGTCTGGTACAAGTATAAATTGGTAAAGGTAAAATACTTAAATTATATTTTACAAAATTGCACATTTAACATCCTGTTCTATTTTTTTTGAAGAAATAACAACATTTTTTATTTATTAGAGAACATTTGTTTTTTGAATAATGTAACCATTTCCAGTGCAATATTGAGTATCTAATATAGAACAAATTAGGAAAAAGGATGTCAATATAATCCGTTTTCGTTGATTGGTAAAAATATGGATCTTTAAATACCTAGGTATCTAAGGAAATGCTAGAGAACAAGAACAACGTTTCATTAACAATAAACATAATGATAGTCTCTACTAGTAGACTGTAAAACGAGTTTTATTCGAAAACTGTTGTCAAAAATTATATTTTTTTGTTCTAGACAATAACTTTACCTACGTTTAATAAAGGAAACACTAAAACAAAACATGCATTAAACTCAAATTCGAATAGCTGAATTAAGAAGCTTTCTCAAAACTGTTATACTCCATAGAGGTGAATTGAGTTTTGTAGTGCTTGAACCTTTCGCTCAGTTATTTTGCTTGCACACAAACTAAAGTCTAAAGGGCGTTATCATGGCATCACTACGAAAAAGTACAAAATATTGTCATGTCCTGTTCTGATCTAGCATTAGATATGCACATGCAAACAAATTGGTCAGCTATTGATATACTTGTATGAGTTGCTATTAATCAGCAACCTCTTTTTCTGATCGCTTATTACCTGAAGAAATGTTATTAACAGACCTTAGGTACTGCATAGTGTGGTGGACTGTAGTAGGCATTGACTTAAAGTACCTACTTATATCTTACAATTGTGATATTTCAAACAAAATTTCATGATTATTAGGTAACATATTTTTAAGGGAAGACCTAATTTCGGCTTCCCCATTCTATAATGCAAGAAATCCCTTAATTTAAAACTAAAATCAAGCATTTTGCTAATAACAGAAACTATTAACAATCAGGCAGTAGAAGTTCGCTAATTATAATTTGTATGCTAACAAAAAGCCCTTTTAAAATATCATTTGTTTTACTTTCAGCAATTTAGAAGAAGAAATAAACGTCTGCACTTATTGAAATCAAAATCTCATTCAAAAAACCCAAAGGTTCCTTCCATTGCGATGCTTATCACTCCACAGATTTCTTCTTGGACTTATCTAAATTGCTAAAAGGTAACATCAAGAGCCGGAATCAATGCCCGTCAGAATTCGTGAGCTTCGTGACAAATAAGCTGTCCAATAAAATAAATTTATGATCAGAAACAGCAACGGAAAGACAACTCTCGAAGCTCGATCAATTTTCGACACCGAATTAAATTGCGGCTGACGCTTTCGTTTCTTTTTAAATTGTGATTCCTGTTGGCGAAATGATGACACCCGGTGAGTTGGTACACTGCTCTCTGAAAAGATAACTTTTGATTAAAAGTCAAAACCAACAAACTGGCCTTAAACTTACCCTCGGATTTTAAATGAACTACTTCCTCTTCGATGGAGTTCTCTTTGGCGGTTGTGTGTTGCTTTTCATTCTTCCGAAAACAGTGCCACCCAAAGCATGAGTACCGGTAAGGACGTCGATTGGAAGGCGTAATTGGAAATGAACACATTGACAGTGGTATTACTTCGTAGATTTTCGACTCCGTGCTGACATTAAATTCCGAGGGGATTCCACTGAAATTGCCCAGCGTAGCTTCGTCGTCATGATCCGTATCCGAGGCACTGTCCTGATCGTCGATAATGAAGTAGCACTCTCCGGAGCCATATTTGGTAAAGTAGTGTACAAATGCAAATTGTAGGATGGTTGCAAATATAAACGCAAAAGAGAGGAAGACGAAAAAATCCAGTGCTGTTGGATAGGGGACTTTTGGAAGGTCAGTTCGGGCCTCCAATCCGAGGAATGTCATTGTAAGCACAGTTGTTATGCCCAAGGATACCCGGTCTGCGGTCGCTTCTCGATTCAGCCAAAATGACACCCAAGAGAGCACCACCAGAAGGCAACAAGGTCCATATACTTGAATGAGGAAGTTGCCCATATGCCGTTGCAGATGGAAATTTACCATTAACATCGAATATTCGGCAGCTGAAAGAAGGGAAACATAACAGTTCATAAATATAAATAGTGCCTAAAATCAAACATCGAACAGTTATCATTTTCTCTTGTCGCCTCTCAAACATATAGGAAGGCTGCCAGCCGAATATGCAACGCATTCAACGTGGACCAGAATATAATTTGAAATATATTCCCAAATGGAAATATAATCACAAGTCAATATGAGGAAACTCAAATCTTGATTTCAAATCGATAAATGTCTCATCTTCCGATTAAGGACGACTGCGAGTGCCCTGTAAGTGGATTTGTGCGCTTCTAATTGGGACATTTGGGAATGTGTTTATTTTTTCGATTGAAATGAGTACAGCTGGGTAAACTGAGGATGTTAATTGGATTGATACCAAAGACTAGAGCGACAGAGTGACATTTTTGATTTTTATAATTAATTGGGATAATAATTGAATGAGGTGCACCAGGAATTTGGAAATTTCACCTACACAAGCATCGACAAATGTAGCTCCGTATTTCAAACGGACATTTTTGATGTGTAAACATCTATGCGCGCGTTATTGGTATCTGGTGGAGTGATTCCAAACATAATAACTGCTGGGACGGAAATCACCCCTACAATATGCAATGCAAGCCGAATGAAATTCCAATGAAACTTTCATTTCCTGTATAACAGCAAACGGGTATTTTCCACTGCATAATGTTAGGAGTGTTTGTTGATATATAAACATCAGCAACAGCAACAGCGAATTTTTGACAGTTTTAACGTTGACTTCGCTGTCGATGTTGCTGTGCTAATGTGTTCAAAGCGTTGGGGACGTTCGGATTCATAGTTTATGTAAAACGTCAACTAGATTGGTCGTGACTAGGAATCCGAACGCGTTGACTGAGCAAGTTGAATTGTTTTTGTATTCTCGCGGTCAGCGTTGCCTTTGTTTGATTTGCCCTTTTTTATTCGGAAAAGACCCCTCATAATTTTTTCAAAAATTGATATTTTCAAATAAGTACATTTAAAATGTAACACGGTTGCCTATCACAACTATATTACACTGTTATGCGAACTAATGGTTGTTAAATATCGTGCGAAAATTCGAAATTTGCAGAGTATGTTTAGAAATGGCACCCTTTTCTCTCACTGGCCCTTTTTTCGACACCTCAGAATTCTGCCACGGCCACTCTGTTTATTTTAAATCTGACTCTTCGAAATGTCAACTGAGTATGCAGGCAGGATTTTCCTGACTAGATTTGTCGGCTTCCCCTCCATAAACGTCAACTGCAAAAACTAATCACGTGACCACTCTGGGCCAATCAAAACTGAATGACATCTAGTCAGACAGCTTGTCAACTTACTAAACTATGAATCCGAACGTCCCCATTGACATACTATATATGGACTGCTAGTGAAATGTCATTTTCATAGACTTCTGCGAGAAACTATGTTCCAAAACAGCACAAGCGCTACTGTTTTACAGCGGATTAGCAACGAAACACAAGCCGCCGTCAAGTTTAAATTTCCATAGTAACGTAAACAAAACAGCGGCATTTTTTCAAAAAAAGTTCGTTTCCATAGAAACATGTAAACATCTTGTGCGAAGGGATCAATTTCCAAAGTAGAGTGTAGACTAAAGAGCGCCATCTATTCAAAAGATGCAAAGCTTCAAAGAGTGATTTCAAATTAATTCTTTAATGTTTATTATTTTGAAATATACAACGAAAATAACAATACATTTGTTAATTTATTGTCCTATGAACTGAACAATTTTTGTAAATTTAGTTTCCACAAATAACCATAAGCAGATTGGTTCAAAATGTTTAGCACAAAATACTGCATTTTTGCAATGGTCCTCATCAACTTCCTGATCATTCAATGCTTTTAAAGCAACTATCCAATCTTTAATAAGATTTCCTCTACGAAATATTCTGAAGTAAGTATGTATTAATAAACATAATATTTTCATTTTGCATAAGCCGACCTATACTTAAGCTCCAGTTATCCATTTGTACAATTTTTCTTTTGCTTTTTTGACAATTTAAACTTGATGGTTGAATTCAATCTTTGCTTAAAATGTTGCTTATGATTTACTAAATTAGTTTATCAAAATAAATAAGCAAATTATTATTAAATTTTCTAGAAAAAGAATATATTCATTTGTCCGTGAACGGAAAAAAAAGTTCTTACGGAAAAAAATTTAAATTCTTATTTTGGAAAATTTAAATATAATTTGCTTATTATTTTTTGATTAACTAACTCTATAATTTGTAAGCAACATTTTAAGACCAAGATTGGGTTTAACTATCAAGTTTAAGTGGTCAAAAAAAGCAAAAGGAAATTTGTACGGTTTCGTTTTACGTATATAACTATTAATTACTTGTGAAATGAGAGTATTTCTTTTGATGTGCCTAGTTGCCTATAATGGGAATCACAACCCAAAATACAATACTTCATTTTAAAATATTTTAATGTATTTTTTTTTTTTTTTTAACTTTATAGACTACTGAATATTTGCACTGCCGAATAGCGAATAATTTCAGAGAGACAGTTAATTTGGTCATATTACGCTTACTTTGTATTCCGCAGTAAAACAGTAGCGCGTCGAGCGCCTCAGCATTTTTGGAACATGCGTGAAGTTGGCTACTAGCAGTCCATATATAATAAGTCAATGGTTCAAAGTAATTAAAATACATTGGTTCTAAAAAGTTGTGAAAGTTACTGTTGCTGTTGCTGTGTTAATCTGTTTCACGCATAACGAAAATGTCGTAGACCAGGACCCCTACAATATGCAATGCAAGCCGAATGAAATTCCAATGACACTTTCATTTACTGTGTAACAGAAAACGGGTATTTTCCACTGCATAATGTTAGGAGTGTTTATTGATATGTAAACATCTAAGTGCGTTGTTTCGCTGTTCGATTTCGCTGTTTAATACACTGATTATAATTCATTCAGTTGTGACTCCTTAACCTCAACTGTCATCCAACTCGCATCTGTAGGTACCTACATGCGTTTGAATAGTAAAACGCAGAAAAATACAGGAAAATACGTAATTGGTACAATTCCATATTTCTGACAATAATGCAATGTTTTGCCGTCAATGAAGATGCATTAAAATATTTTCAGATATGGGAAAGACAGATGCAGAACGTGAAAAAAGATAACAGGGCGCGTTTACGTGCAAGTAAACCTCTGAAAGTTGGGAAAACGAGTACTGAACGCTCGCGTGAATGGAGAACTCGTCTCGCAAACCAAACTGGAGCGACAATTACTGACAATGAACCGACGACATTACGATCAACTGTCAATGATGTTCTGACGATAAATGACGTTCGAGCCAAACGAAGGAGAACGGACATCAATGAAGTTTTACAACCACAGGTAGTCAGTCACTCCGCCCTACGAAGAGTACCCCAGACATGTTAAGGCTCACGCAGAGTTTGAAAATAAATAATTGTTATTTCATAATATATCAAGAATGTATCAAGCCACACACATACCGCACGCACGGTTTTTACACATACACATTTTTCGGGACTGTTGGATACAGTCGCACCAATTTTTTGCAATAGAACTGTATCTCAGAGAGAATCTAAACTAATCCATAGCAAACAAGAACATTATATAATCTCTCTGACCGCAAAGGTGTGCTCTTAGCCCTTAATGCTTAATCGCTAAACATCAAAACTAGTATATGCGATCGCTTACAACTTCTCTTCTCACATCGCTAGCCAGGACAAACAGATTATATCTTATTTTAGTGCCAGGACACAGCGGACACTTGGGCAAGGGAATAGCAGACATAAAAGGATCGGCATCGACCTTCATGATTCCAAGACCATTCTGTGGATAATCCATTAGCACTGCTAAATTAGATATAAAATGAAACCTGGCTGAAAGACAAAGCCAATCATTACTGGACTAACAATGAAAGTAGCATACAAGCCAAAAGGTTCATGCCAATTATCTACCACACAAAAACCAAACAACTCCAAAACCTAAGTAGGAGTCAGATTCGTATAGTCACAGAGTTCCTTATCCTAACTGGTCATGGTCACTGTCAAGTCAAAATACACCTCACGACCAGAGACAAACCATACTGAGATACCCAACTCACAAGTCACAATCCTCTTGCCGATGGCACCCTCAATTTTTTTTTTTCAAATTCGCCATTTTGTTTTCCTATCGGTGTTATGTGGTATTCGATTGGGCGCCACTATTTTTGCTCTCAGAACGCTTTGGTACAAGAAAAAAAAAAAAAAATCTTTTTCAGATTTCAGAGCACTTTTGCGAATCTACATTTTTTCTTATGTGGTATTCGTTTGGGCTTCTTCAGATTCAAACTTCACTTTCTTTTTTTGTGATAATATTCGTGGGATTCGAATATGTGTAGTCCTCAACACTTTTCATAGCGTTTTCCATTCACTGGTTAGATTTTAAATTGAAACATTTGAAATTTTATACATAAATAATTTACAAAAGTAGATTCACCCGATGCAATGCCTTTCTTTGCTTTAGAACAAAACAAAAACCTAAACGCCCTCCACCAGTTGTCAAACTCAAACGCACTTGTATTGGTAAATCTGAGAAAATATCAAGATTTGCAAAAGTGCTCTGAAATCTGAAAAATAAAAATATTGTTTTTTTTTGTACCAAACGAACATAAAAACTGCTCTGAGAGCAAAAAAAAAAAAAAAAATGCTCTGAGAGCGAATTAAAACACTTGTTTCTTACTTTTAAAATTAAACAATATTTATTTGGAACTATGTCCTTTATTATTGAAATACTTTTTACTAATTCTAAAAGGAGCTTAAGGCTACTATGTAGTTACAATAAGACTGTTGATAAATTCATCATACAGTCGTATTTATATACTTTTCTTATCTATCTACAAGGAGACCCAAGCGTACAATCGTCTTGCTTGATAATGAAGAAGAGATAATATTCCAACATTGTATACAAACGATATTATCTCTTTTACATATGTTATCATTGTAGCGTTGTGTGCAAGACTGTACTAGAGACTAAAGATATCATTGAATACAAATAATGTTATCTTTTTTCTCAATATGTTTTGCTATGGATACTTAACTCCCCCCCTTGTTAAACGAAATCGTCCCGATTTTTCGACGCTATTTTTAACATTTCTCTTTCATAAGTTTTGTTATATGCGTCAATCTTTTTTTGTTTTTGACGATCTGTTATACATTGTATAGTTTTTATCATTACGTACGTAAATGCTAGAATAACAATCAGTGTTACAATTGTGTATATAGTTGATAATATCGGTTTTTCTTCAAAAGGAATAATTAGTTTTTTTAAAGTATCTATGTTATCGAATTTGTACATTGTATCTTCTTTAATTATTTGGTCGATGGAAGACTCTGAATTATGATTTCTTAATATAACTTCTTTAATTTGCTTATGCATGTTTTTGTATATTTTATCGTCTAGATTTATAGTATTTTCATAAGTAACTAAGTTTATACCATTAATTGTTTGATTATTTAACTTATGCTTACCGCTTAATAACATAACACCGGATTCAATTTCTAAGTCGTAATCGTATTCTTGTTTAATGTTGCATTTTGAAGTTATATTCTTTAAAAGTGGAATAAGACAATTTTCTTCTTCAAAGTTAATTTCACAAATGTTTTTACTTAGATGATTTTGACAATTTCTTGTTCTTAAATAAGTTTGGTTACATAAGGCAATTGTTTTATCTGTAATGATTTTTCCATGTTTTGAATTTAAAGGTGTTACTTTATACAATTTACATGATTTAATTAGAACTGGATATTTATATATTGTGATGAAGAATTCATCAGTTCTAGCTAATAATATTTTAGAGTACTCAAGTATATTTATTATGGGTACTTGAATTATTTCATGTTGAATAATATTTTTAATGTCATCTAAGTCTAGGCTTTCTGATAAATATTCATTATTTTTTGCTGCATTAATTGTTCTGGTCAATAATAATAATTGTTCGTACACTTGTTCTATTACTAAATGTTCTTTAAGGCTCTGACCTTCGAATTGTTGCAAAATTTGTTCAAATCTAGAATTTATAGTTTTTTGTTTATTATTGTTTTCTATGAGATTATTTATACTCGTTTCTATGTTAACTAAGTCATAATGGTCAGGATTACCAAACACATATTTGAAAGCTGTTCCTAAAAAGTTAATTGATCTAGTATGCCTAGTATGTTCTTGTAATTGGTCTGCTAAATTCTTAATTTTACTTAACCAAATTTTTTCTTCTTGTGTAGGTTGATATTTACTAGTTACGATATTTACGTAAGGTTGAAATATCGAAGTCAGGTTGGTGGCATGTAACAAATAAGTTTGTTCTTTGAATAAATACACGTCATCTGTTTGCGTAAGTATAAACTTCTTGTTTAGTAACTCAGTTATTTGAACGTTTCCTTGCCCTTCTTGACTCTGTACAATTCCTAGTAATGTTAGGAATATTAATATTTTCGTCATCTGAAAAATGATAATTCTTTATGTTATCCTTGTGAATTTTTATTCCTTCTTTAGAGATTACAGTGTCTCCTTTATCTTCTTCTACTATTCTTGTTATGTATCTGGCGTTAGATTTCTTTCTAAGACCTGTGATTCTTACCATTATCTTATCTCCTTTTTTATACTCTCTGTGTCGAGTTCCTTTATTTAGACGTTCGATCACTTTTTTGGATGCTGAGTTTAGTTTATTTATTATAATTTCACTATTGCTATATTTATTTTGATTAAAGAAAATGTCTCTAGGTTTCAAACCGGTAACTGAGTGTATAGAATTATTTAATTCACGCACTGTTCTAAATATTTCTTCGATAAGTCTTGTTTTATTCTGAATTGTGAATATTCTAGACAGTTCAGTTATTGTACCGTTTACACGTTCTACCTGACCGTTCGCTGTCGATCTGTATACTGGAGTTTCTACTTTAGTTATGTTGTATTTCAAACACATTTGGTTCACCATTTCTGTTTTGAATCCCTTCTCGTTATCTGTCATGAGTCGTTCACATTTTGGGAAATAATTAGATAAGACCTCTTCCATAACGTCGTACAGTCTGTTTCGAGTTTCGATTTCCCGAAGGATTGTATATTTAGAATACTTATCTACTGTTACAAGGAAAGTATACTTGTCGTTGAAGTATATGTCCATATGAATGTGTGTTCCCACATGTGTTGGTATTTCTGAATTATTCAGAGGTTCTCTGATAGGTTTTCTTTCATATTTTCCAAATAGACATGCTATGCATTTTCTGTTGAAACTCTTTGCTTGTTTATTTAGATCGGGCCAGTAATATTTCTCTGAGATTTCTTGTATATTGTTACGTAACCCTCGGTGTGCTCTTTCGTGAGTTACCCTTACAAGTTTTAGTTGTTCCTCCAAATTTGTCACGTCTTGAAGTTTTCTTGGTGTGAATATAAATCTTACTAGTGGGAATTCTTTTTTTATGTTTTCACCATATTTGTATATGTTTTCAAATTTCGTATGCAAAGCTACAATCTTTTGGGGTTGTATAACTTCTTTCATCTGCCTTAGTAAAGAGTCTTTGTCCTTAAACTTTATTATGAGTCTTATTTTGTTACTAAAATAGATTTGTGTTTCGATATTATTTGTTATATCTTCAATAAGTTCGAACTGTGCAGTGTATGCATTAAAAGGCTGATTCACAGTTTTTATTATATCATTAGAAGAACTTTCAGCTGAATGTGCTGTTTCTATGGTAGAAGTATTTATGCGTTGACGTGATAATGCGTCAGCTACAAGATTTAGGTTTCCTGGTTTATAAACTAATTTTGCTCCAAAGTCTTCAATGATTCCCTTCCAACGTTTCAGCTTTGTGTTGGGATTTTTTTCTGATACAGAATATATAAGGCTCTGGTGATCGGTATATATGGTTAAGTCTGCTATACCATATATGTAGTTTCTGAGTTTTTGTAAGGACCATATGATCGCTAATAGCTCTTTCTCGTTTGTGCTATAGTTCTCTTCTGTCTTACTCAGTGTTCTTGACAAGAAGTGTATAGGTTGCTTATTCTGACTTAGTACGGCTCCAATAGCTATGTTGGATGCATCAGTAGTAAGCTCGAATGGTTTACTATAATCCGGTTGAAAAAGTTCGACTTGTTCTTTCAAATAATTTTTTAAAATTCTAATCGCTTCTAATGCTGAATCATTCAGATTTAACTTAATATTTTTACTTTGTTTTTTGTTTACTTTACCGTTATCTCCTCGTAAATATAATGTCAGGGGCTTGGCTATGCTTGCGTATCCTTTTATAAACTTACGATAGTAACCTGTAAGACCTAAAAATCCTCTCAAATCCTTTACCGTTTGTGGGACTGGAAAATTTTCTATAGCTGCTATTTTCTCAGGGTTCGTAGTGATTCTACCATGTCTGATTATGTGACCTAAGTATTCTACTTCTTCTTGAAAAAACTTACTTTTCTCATCAGATATTTTTAATGTGGCTTTATTGAGTACGTCGAATACTTGACTTATGTGCTGTATATGTTCTTCCTCAGATGAAGAATATATCAATACGTCATCAATGTAAACGTGTACGAATTTACCTACAAAGTCTCTCAAAATGTCGTCCACGCATCTCTGAAATATGCTTGGTGCATTTTTGAGCCCGAAAGGCATTCGTTTAAAATGATATTTTGCGCCATTTATAGCAAAAGCTGTTTTTTCTTTATCATCTGTTTTGATTTTAATTTGGTGGAAACCTGACTCCAAATCTAATGTTGTAAAGTACTTGGCTTTACCTAAATTTTGAATTGTCATGTTGACATCCGGAATGGGGTATCTGTCTGTTACAGTGTGAGCGTTAAGTTTTTGGAAATCAACAACCATGCGCCGTTTTGGTTTTCCTTTTTCGTCCAAACCTTTTTTAGGTACTGTCCATATGGGACTGTTATAAGGACTATGGCTTTTTTCTATTATATCGTCATGTAAGAGTTTCTGTATTTCTTTGTTTACGAATTCGTTATCTGCTATGGGATATGGATATTGTTTAACATAAACCGGATTATCATTGGTCGTCCTAATGCTTGCTTCTATAGTATCTGTAAAGGGTAACGGTCCTATGCTGTTATTAATCTTCATCAGTCTATCTATGTCTGCTTTATAAATATTATTTTCCCCAATTATGTAATTAATTTTCTGAATAGATTCGACACTGCTTATGGTAGTTAGAGTCATATTACTGAAATTTATTTCCGCGTTTAGAACTTTAAGTCCTTCATATCCTAATATCATATCAAAAGACTGAATATCCTCTAATTCAAAAAATGTTATATTTTTCTTTAATATCCTAACTACTTTCTTTGTATCTACCATAGAATAACCATGCATTGTTTTTATTTTTATAGGTTTAATTTTAATTTTTTTGCTAGAATCGCATTTTCTATTAATGTAATTATGGGTTGCACCAGTATCAATAAGAATTTTATAAATTTTCTTAGAAATAGTACTAGTTAAATTTAAGCAGGGCAACCCGTCTACTAGTTTAAATGATCTATTCTTATGTTATTATTTACCATACATTCCGTTTCATCTGCTTCTGCATATGTACTGCTGACATCGTCTCTGCGTTGTTGTCGGGAGTTATTTACTCTCTGCTGCTTGAAGTTCTGCTGATAAGATCGTTGCGGTCTGTTGTGTGTGTTGAAACTCCCGCTGTGTTCACGTTTCGCTGGTGGATTATATACATCGGGTTTGTATTGATTCCAATTTTGTCGCTGTGCATGTACAATTTGTCTCGAGTTTATCTCCATCGGCTGTGGTCCTTGATTGTGTTGCTGCATATTATCGTATTGCTTCTGGGGTTGATAATTCGTTGTTTGGCTCGAATAATTTGGTCTTCTTTCGTTTCTGCGTTCATGTGGCATATTTTTGTGGTGCTTATCCTGAGTGAGATGTAAATGCCTGTGCACATTATCATGTTCTATTCTGCGAGCAATTGCGAATGCGTGTTCTAGATCATTTATTGTAGCTGAATATAATGATCCTCTTGTAAAGTTGTCACTCATACCATCAATGAATATACGAACTGCGTCGTCGTTAGCATTTTTAATTAGTCTGTCGATTATATTCGGCGGATCACCTGACATAGTGATTTTTGATATTATTAAATTGAGATTTTTATTTATCTCGTCGTGGTATTCAGACAGTGTGCTTCTTTTTTGCGTGATGGCTTTCATCATGTCTTGTAGCACGTATAGAGGTTCTTGATTAGAGTACGTATAATCTAATCTGTTACGTATCGCCTCAAAATTAAAAATTGTGTTATAATTAGTTAACACATTCGCGGCTGCACCCTGTATTTTACTTTTCACTATAGTCAATGCTGCTGCGTACTTACTGTGTGTTTTGAAGTTTTTAATGCTGTCCATTAATCTGGATGCTTCTTCGCGCCACGACCGATAATTTGATTGATCGCCGTTGAAAATAGGTAGGCTTTTAAATGCGTCTAACTGTATTTCACTACCATCTGTATATGTGGTTCTTATTTCCTCTAGCACAGGTATGTTTGGTACTATGCCTAATCCAGATTTTACTTCATTTAGTTTTGTTTCTAAATTAGTGTTTATTTGATTTTGGTTAGTTATTATTGCTGCTAACCTTGCATTCTCTGTGCGTGTGTGCTCTAGGGTTTGTGTTACTGTGTTGCTCCTGGTTTCTAAAGCTTCTAATCTTGCCATTAATACTGCGAGTTGTTCCATTTTGAACTCGTGTCTGTTGTCGTCGAATTTGTGTGTTTTTTTTCTCCACATATACACTTTCACTGAATTGCTTTGCTGCTTCGTACGAAGAAGCTATATTTGTACCTGCTATGCTAGGTAATTCTTGTAACCGGTAACGCGAGTGTTCTGTTTATACTAGATTTCACTACTTGTTCCCGAGGTCCGCTCGATTGAAGTTAAAAAGTATATTTAACCTCCTGGCAGGATCGCCAATTAAAACACTTGTTTCTTACTTTTAAAATTAAACAATATTTATTTGGAACTATGTCCTTTATTATTGAAATACTTTTTACTAATTCTAAAAGGAGCTTAAGGCTACTATGTAGTTACAATAAGACTGTTGATAAATTCATCATACAGTCGTATTTATATACTTTTCTTATCTATCTACAAGGAGACCCAAGCGTACAATCGTCTTGCTTGATAATGAAGAAGAGATAATATTCCAACATTGTATACAAACGATATTATCTCTTTTACATATGTTATCATTGTAGCGTTGTGTGCAAGACTGTACTAGAGACTAAAGATATCATTGAATACAAATAATGTTATCTTTTTTCTCAATATGTTTTGCTATGGATACTTAACTAGCGCCCAATCGAATACCACATTAGATTAGCTTCTGATTTACCAAGTCAAGCCTCAAGCGTGGTTGAAATTGACAACTGGTGGAGTTTGTTTACGTTTGCGTGAAGTTTTTCTACTGCAAAGAAAGGCATTGCATCGGGTGAATCTATTTTTTAAATATTTAGAATTCAATCGGGACGCAAATTTCTAATGTTTAAGTATAAAATTTAAACAGTGAATTTTCCATTCAAGTATCGAAGGCTACACATATTCGAATCGCACGAATATTAACACTACAGCAAGTGACGTTTTTATCAGAGACAATACTGATACCCCCAACTCGCAATCCTTTTGCCGCTGGCCCCCTCAGAGCCGCCATCCTCAGGGAACCATTACGGTTGAAAACCTAAACCAAATCGCCCAAACAATCAATTTCCCTATACAGAATTTGGTTATGGTCCCAATATTATTTGAGGAACCAACCTCCTCTAAGTTCTTAAAGAAGTACCTGCCTAGGTGCTTCCTTCTACTCCGAGCAATTGTTTGAGACTCGCATAAAAGGTGGAAGATGCCTTCCGTAGCTTGTAGGGCCTAACAGTACCTACATGTGTCCGTATTACCTAAGCCTCGTCTCATGGCATGCTTCCTTAGAAGGCAGTGTCCAGAGAATATTCCTATCGTTAATCTTAACTTTGTTTTACTGAGATTGATTAATTCTTCAGACTTCTTTCGATTTAAATCGAGCCACAGTGCCTTTGAGATCCTGTGCCCTTCTAGTTGTGAACATATTGTGGCTGCTTTATTGGAGGTTTTCTCAAAGATAATCCTTCTAGCAACGGCCATAGGTGGTCTGATACCCTCAATCATTGCATTTAGTGGGAGTTCCGCTCCTTCCTAAGCCAAAACGTCGGCCTATACGTTACCCTCAATATCACAATGCCCAGATACCCAACATAATCTGACACGGTTCTGCGAAAATAATGCCTTAAGCATTGTGCGGCAATTCCTGACTAGTTAAGATTTAATGGTATATGACTGTAGCCCTTTAAGCGCAGCCTGACTATCAATGTAGATGGCGATATTCTTATTGGATATCGATCTCATCTCAAGTACCTCCGCAGCTTTGAGTATACGGCCAGAATCTCTTCCTGGAATACACCGCCTGTGTCCGGAAGTCACAGGGCCAACTCGTTGGAGTATATACCTCACCCCGTACCCTCACTGGTTTTGGATCCAATAGTATATACTGAGATCTCATTTCCCTTCGCAACTAAGTTCCTATGCCAGTCCTGTCAGACAGGGTACGACACATCGAACGGTGTTTCAAATTCAAGTGTACCAAGACTTTCATCCGCTTTTTCCGGGATTTCGGAGAATGATTCCTTTAAAATGGTACTGTGTCCTATCCAAGGTTGTCAAAGAAGGCAACATTAAATAAAATTGTTAGATAATGCAAACACTCAGCGGTTGGGTTAGTGTGCTGGAATACTAACTGACGAGTCTCTGATTCGATCCTAGCAAAACGTAAATTGTTTTTCCTCCGCATAACCTATTGTAAATGTCTGACAAACATCCGAGAGGATATTTGCCCTGTTTTTTATTTCAGTCGTTCAGATTCGGCTTTAAATTGTAGCTCCCTTCATAACAAAAATTTCTTTTGGCTACATTTTGAAATTGAAAGGCAGTGACATATCTTAAAACGTTGGTGCAATACAATGAACTTAATCGGATCAAGTTCCGTCTTTATTGAAGAAAAAGAAAATCCCATCGAAGACGGCGAGCGAAATGACACCTTTTACAGCGAGTAAATACAAATTAAATATCCAGCTAATTAGGGAAAATTCCATAAGCAACACAAAATCAAGTAGCAGTTGTCTCAGTTTGTTTATCTTCTTAACGGACGGATGGATGGGTGCAAAATAAGTCGCAAATATACACTCTAATGTTCTTCTCCGTGATATTGGTTGTTGTATCTATGTATTCAAGTATCCATCCGAGTGCAATTAAACGATGTTACCCAGCACAGTATCAAATCCTCATAACCGAAAGGCAATCTAACTCCTTATGAAGTACAAACACCAATTGCATGTTCATGCAGTAATGAAAAAAATCATTCTAATACTTACTCGTTGTCTGAATTTGCTCCTTTTGTTGATAGTGTTGATGGTGTGCTCGCGCCGACGATGTTGATTTCATGGTTAACTTGTGCACTGTGTCTGTTGTATTGCCGGCAGGACAATCGACTAAATCGAATTGCGAAAGTTTCATATCCTCAGCTATAGCCACAGCTTGACGTGCTCGATTCCACCTGTACACAACGTCGGTTGTAGTGTATCCAACTGAAAGGGATTGGAGGTGTGAGATAAAAGACATTATCAAAACGTAATCGGTTAGGATTTTTAAGTGACGGTTTCCAAAAATTTGCAAATGAAAAAGCAACACTGATATTATTTTATGTAAAAATTGTGCGATCGTAAACGTGAAATATCTATATCAAGACAGAAAAAAAAGGTAAGTAGGTACAATGGACCAGTTAGCAGCTCTCTAATGATTGTTTGCACAGTCGCGCTCTGGATCTGAATGTTATCCGAAATTGAATCGGTGGTTGTTAACAAGGACGAATATCATTAGTTTAGATTGAGTGCGAGAGAAAGTGAGAAAAAAGAAAATGGGTGTATGTGAATTGAAAGGAAATCAAAGCTAGTGGGGCGAACTCAAATTCAAATTATAAGCAGTTTAAGTTCAAAAATATAAATTGAGTTGAAACCGCTTATGACCTGTGTTTGTCTTTTAATTGGATTCGAATGCGATAAAAAAATGAGAAAAAATACGTGGAATGTCCTTCTAAGATAAATTAATTTCTGATCGAATCTGGGAATTTTTATCAATAAGTGTCAAGGTTACCTATCTGTTTTCATCATAAAACGTATTCGAGTGTAAACAAAACCGATTACCCAGTATATGTTTAGAACGAGAGTCCAAGGAAGTAGGCCGACACCCACATTCAGTGGTTCTTGACTGGCTCGGCAGAAAAACGAAACATAGGTATCCCCGCGCGAACTTTGTATGCAATGCGTCTCTCTACATAAGCCTAATTTTACACCGATAACCCTTCCTAAGAAATTGAATTCAATTCCAAAAAGCGATTGCGAATAAACTGGGTTACTTGGTTTTGGGTAAAGTATAAATATTAAGGAAAACTTGCAAAAGGTGCTTGATGAAGCACATAAATATAATAATAATAAACTCACTACAACAATTAGTTCTTTTCATATAAGGAGTCCATATAGAAGTTGTTTCCCTACATTGCTTAATATAAAATAAAGAACTTTAAAGCAACGGTACCTTTTATACAGTAAAATCCGGTCAGTAAAGTTTTTGAGTCTACCCCACACGCATATGAACATTTTATTTAAATAAATATAGACAGTAAATGTAACGATGGAAGACATTATGCTACTATTAAAAAAAAACTCGAGGAAGGAAATCAAAGTATAATTCTAATAACTTTTCAGTCGTTTGAGTTATATGTACAAGAGAAGTCTGCAAAAGAGAAGTAAGAAAGTTATTTCAATATTTTGCGGTTGATAATTAAGTCTGTTCCCTTGCGATAATGCATTCGAATAAATTAGCCATGTTTAGTCAAACTTCCTTCCCCTACTCAAAAATCTTGTAGAAGAGATTCAAAAATAGAGATCAAAACATTTCCCCTCCTTAAAAAAAACTGCAAGTATTGGCTCAAGAAATTTCTTTGGGCTAGTGGTTTTTTTGTTATTGCTGACAGATGGTTGTCAAATCGTTGAAATACTAACTTTTAACTGACTTTTTATTTGATATCATTTTTATATTTTAAACTTGTATATAGCATTAAAATAGATGCAAGAAGAAAACGTATTTAACTTTTTAATTTCTGCAAAAAAAGCAATTCAAATCTTGCTCTTAAATATAAATTTGTGCTTTGTTCTACTAATGTTTGAATGTTACCGCCTAGAAAAAATTTACATTTTTCAAATTTGTGATTTAAGGCGTTCCTATTCTTTTTGGTTATATGTATTTTATTTTTGCAGGCGAATTCTCTCGCAATGAGTAAAATCTAAATTTTGATCATGGTAAAGTAAACTTTAAGAGCGTTCACGCAAATTTTCAATTCAAGCGCATTTTTGGTTAAACGGCTTCATCAATAAGCAAAATATGCGTTACTGGACAGGCGAGCACCTTCCTGTGCTTCATGAAATAGCACTTCATCCGCAAAAAGTCACCGTTTGGTGTGATTTTCATGCCGGTAGAGTATTGGCCGTTTCTTTTTTGTCGATGAAAATGACCGTTACGTTACGGTAAATAGTATTCGCTACAGAGTAACGCCTCTATACATTTTTTTATGTGGCTCCATTATATCATTGGTCCATGCCAACAATAAGCCGGCGACGTAAGAGGAGCTCAGACCCAATATTGAACGAGACATAGCCGCAAGAGAAGTAAGTGTAGGCGCAGTGGCTTAGTGTTAAGTGTATTGGACTACTAAGCGAGGAGTCGAGGTTCGAGTCCCGCAAAAACCCAAATTCCAACTTAGGGGTTTTTTCACTGTGCCACCTCTCGCGAACGTCTGACAAACATCCGAGAGTATAACTGTCTTGAAAGAGTTTCTTTAGCCGTTTGGAGTCGGCATAAAATAGTAGATCCCTTCCATTCGTTCCAAAAAGAAAAAACTCACACAAAACGAATGGTTGCGAGAAGCTAGGCCTAGGGTCCCTCCGGACCTGTTGCTCCAACTATTTTTTTTTTTTTTTTTTATAGCGGCAACGTATTCAACATTTCAACCGCTGCATACGTTCCCGTGGTGGACATATGAACGAAGTCGAATTCCATTTCTCAATGTTTTGATAGTTATTTAAGCCAATAAAATTTAGTTTGAGATAATCTCAAGTAGTTTGCGTTTTCTTAAAAAAAATAAGTTGTCAAGTCCTTCGTCGCTGTAGATCGAATACCTCGTAACTAAAAAAAAGTCCACTTTTTAGGTAATTGTGCACTTATATTGTAAAAAAATACAAAGATATAAATAAAAAGATAATTTCAAAGCTATGCGAATAATAAAAATACATCGTATCCCCGCATGCGTTTTCGTTGCTGGAATTCCTCGTATTCCAGGGACAAATTCTATTATATTCTAAAATTCCAATCTATTAAAGCGAAAGAAAATTATGCGTCTTCTCGTGTTTCTATCTTTGATATTCTTGTCTTTGACTTTTACACGAACAAACAAAGATATCTAGCAAAGAAATAGTACCAGTAAATTAAGTACCATCGGTCTTGGAGTATTCGCTGTGCACTCATGGGTGAAGGCCGACGAATCCAGTATTTCTGGTATTTCAAAGAGTACTGAATACAAAAATTCGTAACGGAGGAAAACAGAACACCCTGACGCAAATGCAAGCTCATCGTTAGCACGGATATTTTTTTTATCGTTTTCGAAAACTTCCATCGCATTATGCACGGGCTTCATCTTCTAAGCTATATTTTGAGCCCTTTATTGGAAGCATGGTATATTAGCAATCTTTTTCATGAAATTAACTTATCTATACCTACAGCCGATATTAAAAAGGACAAGTGCGACACGTGTGTGAAACATGAGGCCAGCTTTCCGAAGAAGATTGGCAAATACATATAGGGCACAGAAAGACCGTGCGTTGCTGGAGAAAGCGCAAGACCAAGAACTTGCTCTACAGAAAAAGTAACCGACTTACGTGCCTTAAGGTATTTACCGACTGGTGAAAAGCTTGGTTTCGATCGTGATTGGTCACCTCTACCTCAAAGATACAAGACAGTAAAAGATTTCTCCTTCTCTTAACCTGGCCAAGAATGTATCAGGAATAAAGGAACTAAAATCTACCTCGTACCTCGTAACCAACGACATTAACATAAAATAATAATTTTTATAACAAGTTGTCGTGAAATATAAGCCCGCATCAATTGAAATTTCTGAAATCAAAACCAGATCAATTCTATTGGCCCTCATTACTTTTATAACAAGTTTTTTGTTCCTCCTGAAAAAGCGCGATGTTTCTGATGTATTCGATCTACAGCGACGCCTTAATGAAAAACCCTTTAGTAAGTGGCGTTGAATCGTTTTCTCTAAAGCTCCTCGAAGGTTCGATTAACCTAATATTTTTCAGTGAATTATCGTCCTCTTACAAAATACTTATTCACTTTGGAAACTACGAAATGCAATGGCTTATATTAAGAATCCGTAGTGGATTGCGAGAGCCTCCCATTCATCCCTTCAAAATATGCATCGGAATGCATCACAAATCAAAATGGATCCATCACAATTAGGCTTGCAGTAGGGTCCCTTTTTTTCTTAGACAAAATATTGAGTTCAAACGGTTTAAAAAAAACCCTCAAATAAATATTGTATTTACTCATACAACATATTCATACCTTAAGTCCAATACCAAGATTTAAAAACTGCTGACTTTAGAATGCTTTCCTTTACGAGACTGAGTCTTTCATCAGACTCAAAGCTGCATAACTCGTCATAATTTATGTAGAGCAGAAAATGACTATCGTCGAGAGGTTAATCACACAAGATTATTAAATTCACACACTTTCTGTCATCACATTCTCAACACCTTTAACAGATTACAAGTACCGTACATCCCATTAATTAATTCAATTAAAAATCTGAATCAAACAGGCCAGTAGAGTAAAGAATTAATAAATCGATGTCAAGGGTCTTCATCACCCTTAACCTTGTTTGCTCTATGAATATTTTCCTCGCAATCGCTATTGAAATCTTTAGTTAACCTAGGATAATATAAAAAGAGAAGGCTTCGTCAGAAAAAAAAAAAAAAAAAAAAAAAAAATTAACCCGCCGTAGATGTTAAATGAAAGCAAAACGTAAGTATAAGTACTCCTAACCATGCGAGCAACTAATAAAAAATCTAAAGTTTAAATATTGATTTGGTGTAGGAATGATTTCACGATTTACGCTGGCATAATAAGCAACATTATTATTTAACTCCACCTTAATACATGATAATCGTTTATTACTTAAAGTACAGCGAACATTGTCATCGCAAGGATTAAGGAGATTTAATGCATAATATGTGTGTATAGTTGAGCGAAAAACAATGAATTGAATTGCAAGCGCGTATGTATGTACGTAAGTAAATAAACGCACGACAGAGTGTATGATTTGTGGAAAAAGTTGGTGACTTTTGCAATTGTTTCCAAAACTTACATGAACCAAATTTCAAGGGACACCGTTGGATGTCCATTGGGAAGTCCTCCAAATTCATAGGGCATCCTGCTTTTATGGTTAACCTGAAAATATAATACACATAAAAAAAATGTGTACAATGCCGCAAGGGTACTATCGTTTTTTTTTTTTTATTTCTTAATGTTTTCATGCGGATTATGGAAATGTGGAAATAAAAAAAAAATATATATATATTGTATACAATTGCAGTTTTGTCTTCTGTTTCAGAATTTGGCTGAAGATTTGAAGATTCACAATTTTCCGCCTCAATTCAAATGATGAATCAATGAAATTTACAATATCGTGGCTCCTGTGTTATAGGATTGATTTCGGCCAAACAAAAAATCCCAATATCCTTTACCCCTAGTGAAGCTGACATTGCATCGATGAGGATGGATGCCAGAAATGAGGCTGTTAATTTATTCGGAAATAAATGAATTCCGTCGGTAAACACTGCCGTCACTTACCTACTCGAATATAGTACTCTACCATCTTGGTAGATACGAACGAATTTATTTGGCGTTGTTATTGTGTGTAAATAGCTCTGCTTTCCGTTGTAGAAGTATGTGTCGGGTTTCCATATTCTAGCTAACATTGAAACACTAAGTGCTAATGTATCTTGAGCCCCTTGGAACGCTAAACGTGTATCCACCCATGACTGGCGAAAGTAGCAATCCATAGAGTATGTCTGTGGAAGAGATTTGCATTATAAAATTGCAGTAGAAGTTGGTAGTTGAGTATCTTTTTACCATATCAACTTCGGAAATTGGTCCCATGCTACGCACCATAATATCTACTTCTATTGTTGCCGGAGGTCCTATTGAAACAAACAAATAAAAAAATGGTTTTAAACCAATTCTTTTGAAATGAAAAATAATTCGAAAATGGCAAGCGACAGTATTTCATCTGATCCCTTTATCGTTTTACACGGAGACCAAAGTTTAGGTGGGACAGGTGATAAAAAGAAGTCACCAGAAATTAACCTTCACACGAATGTATACGGGAATTATAATTTCCACCAATATGTTTGGTAGAATAAAAAATTGGGAGAAATACTAAAAAAAAGAAGCAGCAGGACTTAATTTTTAATTTTTGCTATAAAAAGGTTCCTAATAAAATTCTGATCATTTTATGTAGCAGAAGTTTACAAGCCCGTGACAGGAATATTTTGCTTATACTTACTCTTTGGCGATTAAAAATGTTAAGGGTAGGTTTATTTATTTAAGGGGCGTTCAAACAGTTTTTTGTTTGTTCAAGTTCTATGTGATGGATTCCTCTGTTTCGAAACGACAATGAAGATCGAAGACCGAAAACCCTTGAGTCAAAAAAAAAAAAAAAAACAAGTTGTAATTTGTGTTTTTGAGGGGATCGAGCATTATGGGACCCCTTTGATCAGATATATTTTTGATTAAGAGAAAGATCAAAGAATGGTAGGAGAATATTGGTTGGTTGGTTTAAGTGGCTGTATTTTCTCGTCTTCTGACGAGAGAAAAGACAATAACGCTTTGAGCGCCGTTTTGAAACCACAACTACCGAAATCGGAAGGTAAGAAGATACTTATAAAATTGTTTTTAAGCAAAATAAAGGTGCGCCAGAATTAGGCTCACTAACAGAGTTATTCCACTTAGACAGGCTCGACTGTATATGGCTAACCGAAAGAAGTATGGGTATTAGTAAGAATGGGCTGTGATGTAACTTCTATAACACAATTCTTACGAAAAAATTACGGAACTCACAAGCCTTGGTTTCTTCCAGAGAAAGATTCAACGTAAGGCTTTCGGTCCCATTTGTTTTGAGGAAGAAATTTTACAACGAACTATATGGGCTATTCGGCGACATCGACCTGGTCAGAAAAGGCTGTTGCTATTCGCACGTCGCTCGGAACACGGCTACGTAAGGAAATGTCAGAGTTTAATCGCGTAAAGCAGTGATATATAGGCCCGTGTCGCTCGCAAAAAGGACTTCAAACGACAGTATTACATTATCCGGCACTAGCCTGTACGTTTTAAGGCCCAACTTATTCCTTAAGACACTATTTTTAATGAAAATACAATTACGTTACGTCAAACACGTAGCCGTGTCCCGAAGCTAGATAAACGTCAATCAGTGCAAAAACATCGTGCGAATAGCTACTTCGATCAAAAAATTGTCTAAAAGTCCGCCGTCTTAGAGAACTATGATGGGCGGAGGAATACTAACAAGCTTTCCAAATCTCGACAAGAAGTTGTTAAAAATGTGTAAACCGGTGACAGACCGATTCTATTAGAACAACAAAACGAATGCCGAATTGCTGAGCTGAGCATAACAAATGGTGCGAGATACAAAGTTCTTGCTGAACTAAAAAGTAAAACCGGTAAACCGTCGGATATGTTGGTCATGAGCTTAAATATTACTTTTCCATTAAGAACAATAATATTTTATCGGCATTATATAGGTGACGTATAGGGTTGCCAGATTTTGCTCGCAGGTCGACGGGACAAATAGTAAAAAAATGGAAGAAAATACCCGGGATTTTTAAATTTCTCCCGGAATAGAATAAAAAATAGATTTTATTCCTTTGAATGACAGCTGTCAATTCGCAAAAATTACATTCTTATATGAATTTGTTAAGCCCGTACGATACTATATTTTTCTCAAATTTGTTCCTCATTTTCTTACATTAAATCATGTGGAAAAGACAGTTGCGTGTAAAAGAGACTAAAAATTTTCAAACAAATTTATTTTCAAATAATCTTGAAATTTGATTTAAATACGCTATCCTATCGGGAATTTTCGTTGTAATTTCTCGTACCTACTGTTTAATTTTAAAATTAGAATGCAGTTAAACGATGTTTGCAGTGTTTTGTTTGTGAACTTAAAGTCGCAACCCGGACAAACAGGGATGTCTGGCAACGCTAGCGACGGATAGAATTTACCATTTTTTGGTAAAAATCAAACTTGCGTACAGGGTACAGCGCTAACTGTTGCTGCTTATGGCATACCTACACGATCAGTGAAGACAATGGTGATTGCAGCTTTTCAATGCCAAGAGAGGAACTGCTCGTTACTCGTTATTTTGCCAATTTTCTCTTTTTGTGTCATTCTCATTTTTGATGAGAACGTATATAGATTGTGATCGATATGTATCTATTGCCTTCGACTCAAACCGCTTACCTATTGTATCGGAAAAATGCTCCAAAGAGCTGTTAGAAAGAAGAATACGTCGAAGCAAAAATCCTTCGAATTGTATAAAATTGGAAAATGTTCCGGTCCGACGCTATAGGGCCGATTTCTTAGTACAGAATTTTAAACTTGAGAAAATAATTCTGATTTCAGCCTGTCTGTTCCGGATATATACTGCGGCCCTAAGGCCCGTTTGCTGATACTACTCATACCGATTTAAGTTCCACTTAAAATTGTATGCGACATTTTATGACATAGTTAGAAAAAGTAGCTCATAAGGTATTTAAGTAGGGCTCTGCGAAATAAGGCCCCAATATAAAAATAAAATAAGTCCCCAACAAAATTTCACAGGAAACAACAACAACGATTTTGAATTAAATTTGGGGTGTGTTACGGTGTTATATTCTTTTTTGGGGCGTTATTTCCTAATGAAAATTGAAAAGATGAAATGAAATAAGTCCCCAAAGCTAATTTTTTTATTATTAATTTTTACCCTTCCGACATGGAGTACGTATGGGGGACATGCTGCCCCCTGCAACCCCCCTGCTTGGGTTTACTGTTAGATTACGGGGTCGGTGCGAGGTTGAGTCTATACAAAGTTAATTTAATCTAAATTAGTTTATCCAATATCAACAGTATTAAATAAAAAGTAGTTTTCGTTATTTTTAATTTCATTATGATTAAGTTTTTTTTTTTGGGCCTTATTTCATCGCAGTGGGACCTTATTTCGTAATTGAAATTGGGGTATTATTCATGAAATAAAAGAAATTATTTCATTTTCTCTTTTGGGGCCTTATTTCCTGCAGCCTTTAAGTAGAGCTTAAATCGCTATGAGTAGTATCATCAAATGGACCTAAGAGTCGTAAAGCTAACTAACAGCCTTCGCTGTAAATAAGCAATTATTAATTTTTGTTATCTTTTTATGACTTAAGAAACTGTTCTGAAACTGGAAAGAATTCCGTACTTATTTTATGTTGGTTTTCAAATCGTGGATGGTATGTTATAGTATTCAAAACAGGCACACACACAAAGGGAAGGCTAGCTCATTGCTGAACAAAACTGAACTTCGCGTTGCATCTAGGCCTAATGGACGCTATTGTTACACAGTGGAAGTTAGCTATACGCATAAAACTTTTCTCAATGTTACGGCAAAAAAAAAAAAAAAAAATTAAAGAAGAGATTTTCCTATAAACTCCTATGTAAATTTTTGCAATCAATTAATGCAACAATATCATTTCAATTTTAATGTTCTGTCTGACTTTGTTTTATTCAGTCGACCTATATGCTGAACCACCATAGATGAACAGATATTCAATAGAATCTTTCTATCCGTTTATGGCAAATGTTCAGTGTTCAGTCGTATGCAACCAACCAAAGCAGCAATTTTTCCACTTTTTGTAACCACACAAGCAGGAGCATTTTATTAAAATATTCATTGTGATTTGAGGTTATGAAAAAGAAACTGAGAAACTAAACTACACTATACAGTCTACACAATTGCAGATAACCAAAAACACACTCGTATCCTAGTCATTCTGTGCCAACTGCTAATGTCTTTATGTGTCAGAGGGATTTATTGAATTTTCGTGAAATTATTTTGTTTGGCTTATAATAAAACGATAAAATCGAAAATTCGACTAGCTAGGAATTCAAGTGAACAACGATAAACTCATATCCGAGTCGAGTGCGAAGGATACAATGTTAAAATTTGCATTATTCTGCAAATTGTGGATTCAGTAATAATTTGAATGATGAGTGCTGTATCAAATGGAATGATTTCATATGATAAGTGGATAGTTGGAATTATTGTGCCGATAATTATCCGCATTGTGTCGTTTTTGGGATTTATGTGATTTTTACCACGGTATCTGCACCAGAGGGAAGGTTATCGTATTGACAAAAGCATAAAATCTATTATTAAAGCGGAAAATAGTGTGAAACATTTCAATCGTACTGCAAAACGAGTTGGATATTAGTAAATATTCTTCATAAGCTTACGCCCTTATTAATAAAAAAATGTGCACAAGTAAGTTAGTGATAACTTTTACACAGCGTTTATTAATACGGGGGTTAGAGTATAGGTACGTTAGCAACATTTTTCACTTCATCATAGGAGGAAATTTGTTTTCGTTAAATTTTTAGCCGTACGCCAACTCAAAAATGACCCACTAAACAAACCCAAAACTGAGGCTTTGGAGTGGAATATGCCCAAAAACATTCGCAGGCGAATAATTGATGTCACTATGAACACATAACATTGTAGGCTACCTAACTGGTCACCACGGTCTGCGATATCATCTAAACAAAATGCATATAGTCAACTCCCAGGAGTGCCGGCTATGTCTCGAAGAAGACGAAACAGCTGAGGACATCTTGTGCGAACTGCGAATGCCCAGCTCTATCTTGTAGGTACTATACTCTGTCCAAGAAAAATTGTCAGTACAGTTTACAGGCCTTATGGAGGAGCTTTTTTTTCTACCAGTGGTGCCTGTAGCTACTCTCACGGCACTCAAACACAAGAATTGCCACTGAAATAAAAACGAAACCACTGGCATTCCAAAGAATTTGTTGTTGTAATTCTCCTGAAATTCGCATACACCCCACCATAACCAGTCTGCCACACAGCAGCGGGAAGAACGATCGTCTTGTGTTCGCTTGCTATTATCATCAACCAAAATAAGCAGTGTGTTGTGTGTGTGACTGAAGCACATCAGAAGAGTGTTACTATATGTCAAGGAAAGCATATCATTAAGGGTTTTTCTTTGAATTTTGTCAAAGAACTTTCGGTTTTGGTGCTTTTGAGAGCGGAATATATATGTGGGGTGTTGCCATTCGGTTTTAATTTGTTTGTATTTCTGAAAGATCCAATAATATTCAGTTAAAACATATTTTTTAATGTTGTCTTTTAGAAATAAGGTTTATTCGTGAGGTGTTTTAATGCATTCATTTCATTAACGCAACAAGTGATCATATGTGCGTTGTAGAGATATTGCGATACATTAATTAATGAAATAAAAAAGTGGTTGAGGTCTAATGCGATAAGTTTCGAGGATGATGTGGTTAAAGCAGAGTTACTTGAAATCGTTAAATGTTATGAAGTATGAAACATACGTCGTGGATGAAATGGCTCGAAATGCGGGACATAAAGTTCTTCGCTTGCCGCCTTATTACTGTGACCTTAATCCAATAGAATTGGTTTGGGCTCAATTGAAAAGGTTTTTAGCAAGCCAAAACAAGTCATTTAAAATGGCTGGAATAAGAGGTTTTTTAACGACAGCACTTAAAAGGGTTGACAATGAAAAATGGCATCGATGTGTCCAACACGTTGAACAGGTTGTTGAGCCAAATATGTGGGAAATAGACGTTTTCGCGGAGGAAGCAGTTGATAGGTTAATGATAAACCTAAATAACGAGAGTAGTAGCAGTAATTACTCATCTGATTAGTTGATGTTGTAGTAAGTTATATTAAAAATTAGTATTTTATGTTTAACAATATTTATAATGAATAAATTGGATTACGGTGATATATTTTTTCGTTTTGATTTTTTTTTTGTGTTACGAAATTTGTATTTTTTGTTGGAAAACAAACTAAGGCGATTAGGCCTACTGGGGATACCCTTTAAAAGAAGCAAATATTAGAAAGGGAAAACTAAAAAGATAAACGGAATTTATTTCGTTCAGCAATATTTTTAATTTAAATTGGAAGATGGCAACCCTAACAGTATTACTCTCTGAGTTATGGCGAATTATCATACACACTACGGCAACCCTGTGAGAGCTTTTAAAAGGGACCGATTTATGTAAGTCATTGCAACCAGACTGAGAGACAAACATCCTATCTTCCCTGTACTGACAATTTTTCTTGGAGAGAGTATAGAAGGAAATTCTTCTTCCGTGAATTACTAAGTCCTGAAGAACTGAAAAAGTCCTCTGCTGAAAACATTATCAGCTACATTAGGGAAATGGAAACTCTGGTAGCCTAAATTTTAGTTTCTGGCAATCTTTGGCACAATAGATCTTTTAGGTCAAAGTGCCTCTTTATCGCCTTGGCGATGAGTCAGAAGTTTTAAAAAAAAAAAAATGAACACATATGCAGCATAAAAATTCCATTCATAACTCCAAGAAATCAAATTAAAATGTAGATATTTAAGTAAGCCTCTTTCTTTTTGGCGAAATATGCTGTCGACTGATGAGAGTACTTACGAGTACCACTCATTACCACATAAAGTTTTTGTACAAATAAATAAAAATATTCAAAAAAAAAAAATCGCCCTTGTACATATGCCAAAAAGTTAGCCATGGAGGATGAAGTGTCATGTTCTGGGGATCCGTTTCATATATCTAATGGTTTAATGAATGAAGTCAACATCAATATTAGAACATTAAATCATTTTGCATTTCCCTCTGGCGACACAGATTGATCGGAGAAGCATTCCTTCTCCAGCAGGATAACGCTCCCTGTCAAAAAGCTGCGATTACACAACCGTGTCATTTTTCATTGCAAACAAACACATTTAAAGTATTTAATATTTTTATCGTTTTCTAATAATTTTTTTTTATTTTTCTCCTTGCATAAGTAGTACTAAAAATAAGTAAAAAAAAAAATTAAATAGTTTGTCAAAATAATTATGCCGATCAGTGTAGTTTAGATTACGGGGCAAATTTGCCATGTACCATGCATAGCAAAAAGAGTTCTTTGAATGGATAACACTGGGGAACAAATTTTAAACAAATTTCTGTTGAGTTCAAATTTGCAGCTTTTTTAAGGTGAATAAGGTACTCTGATTTCAAAACCGAACTTCGTTTTCTTCTATCACGTCAAGTTTTTTCTCTAGAAGACTTGTTAGTCGATCTATAAATATCAATATCCATATAGTGAAGTGAAGTCCAAGTTATCGTTGGCATACAGGAAGTAAGCAGATTTAAGTTTTTATTTACATACATACTTATTCCCTTTCCTTTAGATCATGTCTACCCCTACTTCTTCTCGTCGCAAGTGCTTAAACAGCCCTGATTCATTTTGTTATATATGTGGCAGTTTTACCATTCCCAGTCAAAGGACAGCTATCAGTGCATTTGTCAAGCAAGCGTATTTTGCATATTTTAAAGTGAAAATTGGTGATCAAGATAAACGTTGGGCACCTCACAAGGTGTGCAAGCAGTGTGTTGAGAGTTTACGGATGTGGACAAAGGGAACACGACATAAATTGGTATTTGGTATACCTATGATTTGGCGAGAGCCCAAAGATCATTCAAGTGACTGTTACTTTTGTATTGTGAAAACATCCGGATATAACAAAAAAAACAAGTCCAAAATAGAATATCCTAGCTTACCATCAGCTATACGCCCAGTGCCTCATTCAGCTGAAATCCCAGTGCCAGTTTTCAAAGAATTACCCTCTTTGGAAATACAAGAGTACGAATACGGTGCAGATCGAAGTGACACGAACGATGTAGATTTTGAAATTGAAGATGACTTCATTCGTAAGGGATTTGATCAGGGTGAGTTAAATGATTTGGCTCGGGATTTGGGACTATCTAAAAAGGCTTCAGAGCTCTTAGCATCAAGACTTTACGAGAAAAACTTGCTTGAAAAAGGAGTTAAGGTATCTTACTTTCGATCAAGAGAAAGTGCATTTCTGCAATATTTTCGAAGTGACGGTGAGTTTGTGTATTGCAATAACGTTCATGGTTTAATGGTGGAATTAGGAATTCATGCCTATAACGCAACTGAATGGCGGCTGTTCATCGATAGCTCAAAGCGGAGCTTGAAGTGTGTTCTACTCCACAATGGAAATTTATTTGGTGCAGTCCCAATAGGTCACTCAGTCTGTTTGCGTGAAGAATATGGAGACATAAAGAGAGTCATTGAGTTGTTGTAATACCACATGCACGACTGGATCATTTGTGTAGACCTTAAAATGGTATGCTTCCTTCTTGGCCAACAACGAGGATATACCAAGTATCCCTGTTTTTTGTGTATGTGGGACAGCAGAGCTCGTGAGAAGCATTGGATACAGTCAATTTGGCCGCCAAGATCTGAACTCAAACCTGGTGATCCAAATATCCTACATCAGCCGCTTGTTGACAGAAAGCGTATTGTATTTCCACCTCTGCATATAAAACTAGGTCTCATGAAGCAGTTTGTTAAAGCTTTGCCAACTGAAGGAAACTGTTTCAAGTACATCATTTCAGCATTTCCTAGACTGTCTTTTGAAAAGATAAAGGCAGGTGTGTTTGACGGTCCACAGATTCGACAGCTCATTAGAGATGAGCATTTTATTGGGACAATGACAAAACTCCAAAAAAATGCTTGGTTGGCGTTCAAAAACATTGTACAAAACTTTCTTGGAAATACGCGAGCAGAGAATTACATCGAAATTGTCCACCAACTTTTAGAGAGCTTCAAAATGCTTGGTTGCAACATGAGCATCAAGGTTCATTTTCTGCACAGCCACCTTGCTGACTTTCCGAAAAATCTGGGTGCAGTCCAGAGAGTATCCAAACTAGAGAGCCAACTCCCGTGCACCTACCCGATTTTCCCCGCAAATTTTGAATGACAGCCCTCTCTCGAGCGCTCTTATTTTTCCTGTCGGTGAATACGTGTAATTAATGGCCGCCCGGTGGTACTTTTTCAATTAAAAATAATTTGTAAATGCATTTATAACAATAAATGTAGCACGAATAAATGTTGAGTATGGTTTTTCATATAGCTTTACTTGTTCTCTATCCAAATTCGGTTCTAAAAAATGTTCATCCATTCACATTTCAGGTCTTTTTAATTTTGTTTATATGAATTACATTTTTGACAGCAGAATTCATGCAGCTGAACCTTGGGGGTTGTTCCATAAATAGGTTAACAACATGCAAGTTAAGCCCAAGGTTCCACTAGGGCAAAAGTAAACTTTATGCGGTATTCGATTGGGCGCTCTCAGAGCACTTTTTTTGCTCTCAGAGTTTTTATGTTCTTTTTGCGAATCTAGATATTTTCTCAGATTTACCAACACAAGTGCGTTTGAGTTTGACAACTGGTGGAGGGCGTTTAGGTTTTCGTGAATATGTTCTACAGCAAAGAAAGGCATTGCATCGGGTGAATTTATTTTAGTAAATTGGTTATGTATAAATATTTAAAAATCAATCGAGACGCAAATTTCGAATGTTTTAATTTAAAACTTAAGCAGTGAATGGAAAATGTTTTGAAAAGTGTTGAAGGCTACACATATTCGAATCGCACTAATATTATCATAAAAAAGAGCAAGTGACGTTCTTATGTTCGATTAGCCACACGAAATCTGAAATCTGAGAGCGAATCTGAAGAAGCCCAAACGAATACCACATTAGAAAATGTATTCCCGAAAATAAATTTCCATTTGGCTTTGTTGTTTTCAAATTCGTTTATTTAGCGATTGGAAATTGTAGTTGAATAACACTGAACAGTGTTAAATGATGTTACATAGGAACAAAGCTTTTCATATTTGAAAAAAAAAAAAGACGTATTAATATCGTAAAAATACAAGTAGCTATGTCTTTAAACTCCTAACAAAAATACAATAGGCCTGTTTTTTTGAGGTTCGATCTCGGCAAATCAAAAGTAGGTAAAGTAGGATTTTCAGCTCTTAATTACAACCACTACGCTCTATTTGACACTATGAGGATTCTTAGTAGTTGTTGGAATTTCATGCTGAATTTCCTACTTTACTTTGGTTTGCTGAGATCGAAGCTCAAAAAAAACACGCCAAATAATGTGGTATTTAATTGGATTTTGCAATATAATTTCCGATTTCGGATTTGGCGTATTCAATCGTGAGAATCCAAATAATTTTGTTTATTGTAGGTATTCTCATGTTCTATTTCGTGTTTTGTAGATATAGCGCAGTACTTTTAAAAATTTCAGTCTCGACATTAAATTTATGGTAGCTCATTATTGCAAAATTTTTTTTTTTTTTGAAAAATAGAGTTTATTTTGAATTACTAATTACAGACTTGTCGTCTGTAAAAACGTAAAATAACACACTTTCAATTCGACAAATGTTTGGTGTTAGTGCAAGTAGGTGTGAATTTCGCTCAGAAATAAGGATTCGCAAATTTATCCAGACTCTGAAAAAAAGTTAAAGATTAATTTGAGAGCAATAGTACCTATAAACGGAACAATATATTGAATTAATTTTTTGAATTTAACAAATTCATGCTTGCACATATTTATATTGTGTAAGTATGCATTTTACGCATCAATTAGAGATTGTAAAATATGTTGAAACTGAAATATGTTTTTCCCACGTCATTGGTACAAACTGTTTCCCCTACATTGTGTTTAAATATTGAAGTAAGAGATTAAAATCCACAAAAATAAGCAAAAGTGCAAAAAACCGTGAGATGGATTTCTGATATTGACAAGGTATTTGACATTGTGATGAAATTATATTAGGTACCTATATTATATTCAAAATTCGATTTTCCAACAAACTCATAAACTTTAAAAATGTTTAACTTGAACTGCGATGTGAACGCCGTGTAACTAATCGGCACCAAAAATGACGAACACAGTCGCCCCCACTTAAATCCAACTTAGTAATGGCCGCCCGATTGACAGTCCATTTCCTGCCTAGGAATTGCCTCAGTATGCGTGCGGCAGCAATGGCGCTCCTTTGATTTGTACAGGCAATAATACTTAGGAAATTCCTAGGCTGTACAAGGTCATAGGAAGTTTGTGGGCAAATGTACCGTTTCTGCTCTCAGTTGGCTCTCTAGTTTGGTTCCTCTATGGGTGCAGTCAGTGATGAGCAGGGTGAACGATTCCACCAAGATCTAAAGACCATGGAGGCGCGGTATCAAGGTAGATGGGATGTACATATGATAGCTGACTATTGTTGGAGCATCAAACGAGATTGTCCAGAAAACGAACACTCCAGGAAAAGCTACAAACGAAAATTTGTACCTTAAAATGTATGTTTGCCGTTTAGTTAAAGAAGTTTACTACTTTCCTGAATAAAATTATTTTTTTGAACATTATGTTTGGTAATTGTTTCTGTTGATAGACAAAAACTGAGGTCATTTTCGGATTTAGGCGTCAGCAATTAGTCAAAAACAAGTGTCAGATCTTAGTCAACAAAATGTGTGTTCCCCAGTGTAATTGAACATCTACAATTGTAGTCGTTTCTTTCTTTTTCACAGTTGTATTTGGTTCCTACAAGGTTTTAGACAGTGCCACATAAAACAGAAGACATTCCTCCCCCTACAATATACATTTCTCGATCCAACTAGGTAAATTCAAGTTGTGTTGATATCGACTGTGACCTCTTTCGATATCATCATAAAAGGGTGCTTAGAGAGAAACCAACCAATCATAACCTTGATGCTTGTGTGTTGTGATTTTTTTTTTTTTGAAAAAAAAAAAAAAAAAAAAAAAAAAAAAAAAAAAAAAACAGAAAATGTAATGTTTTCAAATTTGGAAAAATAGCAAATTTTTGATTTTTTCCGCCGTTTTTTCCATTTCTCAATTAGATACTTGCAAAATAATGAAAGTCTGGCTGCCACATCTCTTAACTCGTTGCAGCCTTAACTCACTAAAGATCTGTGCCTCCCTGCATTGCATAGCGAAGATATTTTTTTTTAGCAAAATCGGAGCTCATTTTGATGGCTTTGGTAATGGAGGAGGTCACTTACTCTTTAAATATTATCCTATATATTTAAGTACCTTCTCTCCTGTTGACATTGGTGAATTTGAATTGTGAAGTTCCTCTAATATTCCTGTTTTCACTTTGCTACATTTACAGAGTATTAAAATCGTACTTCACCCTGATAGAATGAATAAACCCTCAAAAATAGCTATCACATTTAAATTTATCATAACTGCCCAGACTGCAATTGGGTCTAAAATATTAATTGGAAATCAAGTTGGTATTTTACGGTAATTATATAGGACCACTCTTCAATTCCCACTTTTATAAAATTTCAAAAACAATGGGATACTCGTTTATGTAAATATACATACCTCCAAAGTCCGGTCGTACGCTGTTGTCATATCCATGCAGTAGGTTGTCTAAAAGTTCTGAAATGTTAGCATGGTTATTGCGTTGGGTTAGCCTGATGTTTGTTCCATGCACTGGTATCTCGCTGCGTATTGTTAGAGTTAGTGCAATGCTAATCAAAACTTTAAACAACATCCAACGAAGAGATTCGGGTAACCACATTGTCATCAGCACGTTGCCTACGATTCCGGGTGTGGTTGAATTCAACCCTGTAGACGTCATAATTATGCACACGTGTCGCTGACATATGAACAATCTTGTGCAATTCATTCACTATTATCATATTATTCCGATTGGTGTGTTCTTTTCTTTTGAAATTTTCAACTTTTCGGGCGAATATTTGTTTTACATTTCATTTCAATGGAAATTAAAAGTCAACAGGGAATATTTCACTATAAATGTATTTACACGAAGAGTTCACATCATCTCTGAGCTGCACTTTGAAAATTGGTGAATGTAGTTTCTTTTAATTTAATTTTGAATAAAAGCAAAATTTTTGAGCATCAGTAGCACGTAACTGCAAATGTAGAAAAATGAAGAAAAAGTATGTATTACTGGCTTTATTGCTGGAAGTTTATGATCTGCATATTTAATGTTAGTGGAGTAGGTAGTTAGCATGTAAAAGGATTTAAGATTTTCAAAAGCGGGGCAAGGCTCAAGGAATGCAATGGATCGTACAAATAGAGGAGAAGTTTATATAAATATAAATAATCGTCACCTGATTGCAAAAAGTGAGTAGCTTCTTATTTAAACGACTTTTTCACTATCTATTTCCGACACAGCACACATGATATTTTTAAATTTTTTACTGTGCCAATAGTTGAAGTTAAAAAGTAAAAAAGCGACAAACATTTATTGATATATTATGCATATTTTTTTGAGAAAAATACATTTAAATTGGAAAAAAGACAGTTATCGATTTTTTGCATTAACTATTTTTAACTGATTGAAATTAAAATTGTCACTTAGGTACCTATCTGTTCGTATTTGGCTAGTTTTTGTTTTACAGTTTTCAGTACCTACCTCAGAATAAAATATAAACAGCAAACTGTTTATTTATGAACGAAAACAAAAATTAGAACATGTTTTTTTACTCATCATCATCTTCAAATTTACCATAAGGCAAATTTTTGTAAAAGTCGAAGTAATTTCGGCTCAGGGTCGGGGGCTTTGTTGAAAATAGAGACATTAAGTCTTTATGAATGAAAAATGAATCAAACGTTTAGGCAGAAAAAACAAAATCAAAAATCACATACCTACTAAATACCTAATAAGAAATTATGGTGGACATTGCATAAACTAGGTAACTTGAATTATCTACTAGCAAGCAATAGTGAAAACAAAATTAGTGCAAAAAGCGGCTATCTGAAGATACCTAGTTTGTACACTTAGTTTTTATTCGATGTTTTGTTTGTCCACTTTTTGTTATATTCAATAGATGACTACATATCATAAAAATGAGTTTGCTGGTTATTGAACTACATTTATATAGACTCAAGGTAGCAGAAAACGTAAATATCTCAAAAACGAAAAATTTCGAGTTATCCACTTCTTGCATTCAGGTGAAGATATATTCTTCGTTCCGTCTATAACCCTCAATCTTGCAATACATTGACGTCAGAATTAATAAAATTGACATAGCCTAATGCAAAAGAATGGTAAAGGAACACAGTAAAAGTCGGTTATAACAATACCTGATATAGCGATGAACCGGATATAACAATAAGGGTATTCACGATTCGGTGTAACAGACGTAGTAAAATTGCGATTTTTTTTGTTTATCATACTTTTTCTCAATGATAGAACAACTGAAACAAATAACAAATTTTTCTGAAACTTCTGTCAATAAAATTGGTTTCAATTGATAGATAGTTGATCAATTTTATGTCTTACTAGCTGACCCGGCAAACTTCGTTTCGCCCAAAATTTGTTAATAAATTCCGAGCATGCACCAAGCACTTGCTAATTTATGTAATTCGACCAATTAAAATTCTTTATTCAAAAGTTATATTAAATGCAATAAAATTATTCTCGATCGCTTGGTTAAGCTCGAAAATAATTCACGGAAAACGCGTACATCAAATAAAATATGAATGACAAACCAATGTTAAAAATATGCACTTGGAATGCAAACGGTCTTTTGCAAAAACTCGACGAATTGGAAATATTCATACGCGAGAAAGATCTTGACATTTGCTTGATTTCTGAAACTCACGTGAAAAGGGGATCGAGCTTAAAAATAAAAGGATATAATGACTTCCACGCTTGTCACCCTTCGGGAAACGCGAGAGGTGGATCGTCATTGTTTATTAAAGAATGCATTGAACAATACGAAGACCTGAAGATAGAGCTTGAAACTATGCAACTGTGCACGATTCGAGTAAAAAATAGTCAGCGTAGTCTTAGAATTTCATCTATCTACTGTCCACCGCGTTCCGCGCTTGAAAAAACTGATTATACTAACTTGCTTAAATCGCTCAAACCAAACTTCATTATTGGCGGCGATTTTAATGCGAAACACACGTTCTGGGGTTCTAGATACATCTCGCGAAAAGGAAGAATGCTCTATGGGGCAGGTATGGAGTACAGTTACGATTTCCACTCGACGGGCAAACCGACCTACTGGCCAACTGATACTTCAAAAATACCTGACCTGATCGATTTTTTCGTCGTGAAGGGAATATCTACCAACCACATTAAAGTTGAAGAGAGCTTTGATCTGTCGTCTGATCATTCACCGGTTATTTTAACATTGAGCGTAAAACTAGTAAATAACCTTCAGCCAGCGAGATTAACTGGCAGAACAACTAACTGGGAAGGCTTTAGGAACGAAATTGAAGAGAATGTTGAACTGAGCGTTCCACTTACGACACCCTATGAACTTGAGGTTGAAGTAGATCGCTTCGTTGAGATCGTACAGCTCGCTTCCTGGAATAATACGCCTAATCCAAGGAAAACGCCGGCCAAATACGGTCTACGATATCCTCCCGAAATAAAAGAATTGGTCAACGAAAAAAGGAAGGCGCGTAAAAAATGGCAACAGAGTCGCGCCCCGCAACATAAAACACATTTGAATTATTTGTGCAATTTGTTGAAGACAGCTATCAAGGACTTTAAAAATCGTGCGATAGGTTCTTACCTTGAAAGTTTAACGGCTAAAAAAGATTCCAATTATTCACTTTGGAAAGCTGTAAAAGGCACCAAAAGGCCCAAAATCCCCGCGCCGCCAATTAAAATAAATCAAAATGAATGGGCAAGGGAAGATAAAGAAAAAGCGGACGTTTTTGCCGCCCATTTAGAAGAAACCTTTAAACCGTACGATGGTCGGGCGGTTCACGACAGTGTTATTGCGGCGGAATTACTATCCGACGATTTAGTACTTACAAGTGCAACGCTAAGGGAACTAAAACGTGAAATTGAATCCCTAAAACCTAAGAAAGCTCCTGGTTACGATTTGATCACGGGAGAAGTTCTCAAAGTTCTACCAAGAAAAACATTAATGAAGCTTCTTCATATTATAAATGCCGCGCTCAGACTAAAACACGTGCCGAGCCAATGGAAAGTTGCGGAGGTCATAATGGTTTTAAAACCAGGAAAACCACCAAATGAAGTAAAGTCGTATAGACCGATTTCCCTTCTTCCAGTTATATCCAAAGTCTTCGAGAGAATTTTACTAACGCGCCTACAACCGGTTATAGAATATAATAATCTTATCCCTGACCACCAGTTTGGATTCAGAACCAAGCATTCCACGATTGACCAAGTGCATAGAATTACTGACGTAATTGAGAAAGCATTTGAAGAAAAAAAGATATGCTCAAGCGTATTCCTTGACGTCTCACAAGCTTTTGATAAGGTGTGGCATGACGGCTTAAAATTTAAATTACGACAAGTTCTGCCCGTACGCCTATATGATATTTTAGAATCATATCTCGGGAATAGACTCTTCCGTGTTAGACATGGAAACGAATACTCTGAACTTAAGGAAATTTCGGCCGGCGTGCCGCAAGGAAGTGTCCTTGGGCCCCTTCTCTATTTGTTATATACTCGCGATATACCAAGAGAAGATGGCACTACTCTCGCTACGTTCGCCGACGACACCGCTATCCTAGCAGTAGGTAATACAATTGAAGAAACGACTGCGAAACTTCAAATCGCGCTGAATAAGAACTCGATATCAAATATAGAGAAATGTACTGGCTCCTCGGAAAATATTCCCAGCTCAGTACCGAAAACAAACTGCTTCTATACAAGCAAGTGCTAAAGCCGGTGTGGACCTACGGTATACAACTTTGGGGTTGTACCAAGAAAACAAATGCCAATATTCTACAAACTTTTCAAAATAAAGTGCTTAGAGAAATTGTACAAGCACCATGGTATATTAGAAACGACGATATCCACAGGGATCTCGGAATTCCAACAATTGAAGCTGAAACTAGAAGCTTCGCGAGAAAACATAGAAACCGACTAATCGGACATGTCAACAATACAGTCCGACAAATTTTGGACGAGAACAATTTATTGCGCCGGCTACAAAGAACGAAACCGTTCGACTTGGCAAGATAAGATTAACCGCGTCTAAATTGCGGAACATGCAGGATCTTTCATTGGAAAGTAGCCTGTCAAAAGTTGTTATTTCGTTATAGAAAAATTGCTTGATAAGTTATATCTTAGTTGCAATATCTAACAATCTTTCGAAGGGTGGTGTTTTTAGTCAGTAAAAATCTGACACTACTATGAGCACGCGCTTGCTATTCTCATAGTGTCTTTGGAAGATTTTCACCTACCCTCGGTAAAAAAAAAATGCAATAGAAATAAATGATGAATAGCAATGTTGATTTTTTTCAATCAAACCGCAATGATTTTGACGTGTCGTCCAACCTTCCACTTTTTCACTAAATTGACAAACATCCATCGATTATCCTTGCAATAAATTATTTGTCATAGCGAAAGCGAGACGCACGGGAAATTGAAGTCGCACGAATGGTAAATCGACGTCAGTCTCTTTTATATGTAACTGTACCCACCCGGCTTTGCCCGTACCTTTCGTATTAAATCTTGCTCACATTTCGCAAATTGCTTTATTTGGACAGCGTCCATTAATAATTTTCATTATACAACTTTAGAAATAGCGTTTGATTTTATTTTTGAATGGGACGTACCACAATCCGTTTTCTTATCCCGCTTGTGTTTTTCAAATTACCACCCATAGGTCGAAAACTATCCGAAATTTAAAACTGGAAGCAACCATATCCATCTACAAAATTTCAATCAATTTGGTAGCGCTGTTTCTGCGATCGGCAACAGCGCCACCTATCAGGTCCAAAAGTATCCTATCCTTCAAGCGGGAACGAAGAATATAAGTCTATAAAATTTCATTGAAATCGGGTGAGTGGTTTCGGAGATCGATTACAACGCCATATAGCGGGTCAAAAATCCTATCTTTTAAGTTTGCTTTAACCTGAAATACAACAATACGAACAAAACAAAAGAAGAATCATAAAAATTTACCCAGTGGTTATCGAGTTATATCATCATCATCGAGTTTCATCCCGAAAGAATTATAGGTATGAATCAAGAAGATTATTATTAAAGAAAATTTAATTGACCTGAATAACGACATACGCCTACAACGCCACATGTTGATGATTTTCCGACGATGTCAGTTCATTATCCGATGTCACAGTGCGAATTCGATGCAAAATATCGTCGGCCATAATATCATCTCTGTATAATCAAAGTACCTATCTACTTCAAAAAGTTACTTAATGTAACATAGTAAACATAATTTATTATAACAAAGTTTTTAGGTACCTATATTTAAACAAAAAAAAAGAAAAAACTTCAAAATTGTTGACAACAACAATTTGCTTGGAAAATAATTAAAATTGACAACAACAATTGCTTTTAAAATTCAAAATATTTTTTTTTTATTTGAAGTGTCACTTCTTGATTTCTATCCAGTTAATTTTTTTTCAAAGTGTATTTCCCCATACAAACTTTAATTTTCTAATTTTCCGCGCAATTTTCTTAATTTTTTCAATTTTTCTTTTTTCCTAAACCTTCGCGGAGCAATTACGAACAAATCCGCAGAAGGAAGTATCCAATTTGGTCCAGTCGTTTTCGAGTTTTAAGCATTTAAGAACAAACCAAGATCCATTTTTATATATATAGATAACTAGCTGTCCCGGCAAACTTCGTTCCGCCCAAATTCATTAATGTATGTAATGAAATTAATAATTCCGAGCTTTCGCTTCATTCTACTTCATGTAATTCGGTCAATTCAAATTTTTTATTCAAAAGTTATATGAAAATTAAATAAATAGGTAAATAGAATCAAATACTTGTCGGCCAACCTACCGCTTTTTCACTGAAGTGCTTTATGGTACACAACATTTTTTGTTTTATTTCTATTATCGGGTGCGTATACGTACAAAGTGAGAGATTTGCCGACACGTGAAATTCAAGATTTATGCCACACACATCCAGCGATTGTCCTTGCGACTTATTAATTGTCATAGCAAAAGCGATATTCGCGAAAACATTCATGATTAGTTCTTCCGGTGTCGTTGTAAAGTTGCACAAATTTTGTGGAAACTCAATCAGGCCGGTGATTAAGTTTGCTGAAATCACACCATCGCCCATTACCAACAATTGCCTGGAGAACTCTGCAGCGGACTGGTTTGTTGTCAAATGCAATTTCTTTACGTATCGCCATAAAGCAGATGCTTCAGGCCAGCATTTAATTCATCTGCCGGAGTTGATCTCGAAATGACAGGCAGCGTTTGACGAAAATCGCCTGTTAGCAAGATCATTGCTCCACCGAAAGGTCGCTTATCATTACGTAAACGATTCAGGGCCTCCAATGCGCATTACAAACGCCATAGTGCATTCGTCCCATATGATAATAATTAATTGCTGCATTACTTTCGCCATCGCAGTGTTCTTTGAAATGTTGCATGAAGGTTCTGCATCCACTTGCAGATTCGATGGCAATTTCAATGCTGTTCAACCGCCTTATAACAAAGTAGCCGCTATCCCAGAATAGGCTAGGGCCAAAGCGATGTCAGATCTCGAACGAATTGTAGCCAAAATCAGTGAAATCAGGAATGTAGAATGCATCAAGGAAGAAAATTCCGCCATTTTCGTTATCGACTGCTTGCATCAATTCATCGTACACTTTCCTTTATTCTTGATTCAACATTGGCACATTTGTTTGAACAGCTGGACTCAATGCGATTCGATCGAAGTCCATTTCTCGCTCCAATTCTGGATTAAATGCGCCTTGCATTGAACGATTTGGCTGTGGCATCCCCAATTTGCACAACGAATTGCCACTCATGAGCAGACACATATCCTCAATCAAAATCAAAGCTTTGTTGCGCATTCCATCTGACATCTCCAGTTCATCATCCGATGTCACAGTGCGAATTCGATGCAAAATATCGTCGGCCATATCATCTTTGTATAATCAAAGTATCTACTTCATTTCAAAAAGTTACTTAATGTAACATAGTAAACATAATTTATTAGAACAAACTCTTTAGGTAGGTATAATGTATTTAAAAAAAAAATTAAAAATTGTTGACAACAACAATTTGCTTGGAAAATAATTAAAATAATTGACAACAACAATTGCTTTTAAAATTCAAAATATTTTTTTTTTTATTTGAAGTGTCACTTCTTGATTTCTATCCAGTTAATTTTTTTTCAAAGTGTATTTCCCCATACAAACTTTAATTTTCTAATTTTCCGCGCAATTTTCTTAATTTTTTCAATTTCTCTTTTTTCCTAAACCTTCGCGGAGCAATTACGAACAAATCCGCAGAAGGAAGTATCCAATTTGGTCCAGTCGTTTTCGAGTTTTAAGCATCCGAACAAACCAAGATCCATTTTTATATATATAGATATCTGGGTGACCGAGCTTTGCTCGGTTATTACTATTTATTTTAATTTTAAAAACAATACAAATTAAAAAAATATATATATAAACTTGAACATATAAAATAATTTAAGTCTCCTAAATGCCGGTAGATGTCTTACTTTTTTCCTTTAACTATGACGCGGACGGCAAGAAACGAGTGTTAAGGATTCGAATCCCGCTCGGTGACTTACTTTTTTTTTATATGTTCAAGTTTATACATATATTTTTATAATTTTTATTATTTTTGAAATTATAATTAATACTAATAACCGAGCAAAGCTCGGTCGCCCAGGTACTGATAACTAAAGTACGATACGAAATGTTGGAAGTCGCATTAGAAGTTTCACTTCAAAAATACTACCCTATTAAATTATATGTGTATCAAATTAAACTAAAACAAGTATATGAAATAATGAGGACGCTACTCGTTGCTAACGGTCGCGCTGGCCTGTAACAGGTATACTACGCCCATGCGTTCGAGTGCCACGTATTCACTCTCGCTCTGTCTCTTTCTATTCCCCCTCCCAAGGAGCGTTGAACGTTTAACGCAACCTTGTTGGAAGTCACATTGGAAGTTTCACTTCAATAAATCAAACAACATAATTCACCTAGGTATATCGTCTTTACTTCTTGAATTCTTCAACAATTTCTTATTTTAGGTATCAACGTAGGTACTATAACAACCATTAAAACAAAAACCATTAACTCAATTTCTATATACAGCACCTCCACCATACGTCCATCACCACACCACACGTCATCATCAGCCATCTGCGCATTTCCTCAGAAACACATTGTCGCTGTTTTTTTTTTTTTTTTTCGCCACCAAACCACCCCAAAGCAGAACAACGATCAAGAACCGCGGCTGCTGATAATATTCGATTTGAGAATATTGAATATTGTTGTAGCTCAGCTTCTAGAGGACATAGAAAGCTGATTTATGGCTTGAAATACATATAAAAGCTCTTCTAAGTATTTTGTTTTGTTTGCATTGATTAAGAATTGTTTGTGTAATGGCGAGTAAATGTCAGAAAAAAAACACATTTTAGTCAAAAACGCTCCAAAAAATAGGCATGGCAATGTAAGGAATAGCCTATATGTTGCACAGAATCTTAAGAAACATTTCAAAAAAAGTTTTATCGAAATCTGTGCAGTAGTTTTCACGCCATTAGGTAACAAAAAAATTGCCTACAGTTATATTATAAGTATAGATTACTATTATCGTACAATACATAGCCAAAGCAATGCCACCTATTTTGGTTATATCCTTCCAATCGTAATCCCCATTTGCACCAAACCTTGTCGTCACCGTGCATCAAGTTCACACCCTCTACAGTCTACACTGAGACGATCGACTACAGAGAATGCATTTGAGGAAAACGTGCTTAAGACGTTTTCTGCTGGGAGCTCTCTCATTTGAAGCATGTGTGCTCACTGCTTAGTGTCTGTACTTCTACTTTTTCTTGCATATCCATTTCGGTGAATGTGATTCTATTGAACATCTTCTATGACTCTACCACGACAATTTGCAAATCCCACAAATAATATACTCATGCGTCATACCTCACGAAAGGATAAGAAATAAAAACAAAATATAAAATAATTACTTTCTAAGTGCGTTATCCTTTTGCTTATCTCGCACATGGTGTCCTCATCAACATAATCATCATCAGGGCAAATAATAGGAACACCACTTCTACAGAAAATGTTAACGTGGCATCCCACTGATGGCCGGATTTCAGGGGCATTATCCTTTTGCGGGGTGAATTTCATTTTTTAATCGTTTTCGAGTGCGCACTTCGGAAGCATGTACATAAATGAGAGACAACAATTCAAGGGGATGCTATAAATGTTGCTATGACAAGCATTGTTGCATCATATGCACACTGAAGCAATGATGATTTAACTTTTGGTTCGTCGTTACCGTCAGCCGGCTTAGGCCGTTTTGCCGATTGTCCTTTCTGCTGAATATGCACATTGAAGGTAGCCTAGCCTTGGCAGTGAGCAAAAAAGGACTTCCAAGCGAGGGAACACTTTGATTGGACATACATTCTGTCTTGTTCTTTTCGAAAGTGAAAGAGGCATCCTTTATTCTGAGAACAAGTCAAGAGGTAGGTACTTGTCAATGTAAATTGTCATTGATTTGCTCTTATGTTTAATTCCGGATGCACATGTTGGTTTAGGCATTGCCTCAAAGGCCTTAGGTGTCGTAACAAATCTAGAGTGGCAGTTTCATATTAAAAATAAAATTCTTTTCAAACAATTCGACTTTAATTAGTTGGTGTTTATGTTGAAATTATTGGAAATATTCAAATAACAAAAATAAGACCTACTTACTACTCACCCACAGAAGTACAAATTATAATGAAAGGCTAATTCCACTGCAAATATCTATGGGTAATTGGATAACACTCTAAAAAGCCAGCAGTAGAAAATAAAAAGAGTTTTGTTTGCTAAGGATAAAATTTCAGACAAAATGAAGTGGAATGCATCAGTTCAAATAAGTCTACAGATATTTTATTTTCGAGGGACTCAAGCATATTAAATCTGAATAGACATAATCCTCTTGGATATATTAAGTACTGCATGCACCAAACTAATCCGCAAATATGAGTTTGGCAATGTAGGTAATTTGTGTTCAAATTCTGATTCATTAAAGTCAAATGTCTACTTTTGTCGGCGTATCACAAAAAAAAAAAAAAAAAATGTATTTATTTATATATAAAGGGATCAATGGTGTGTAGGTTTCTCCGCAGATATAATTTTTGGGCAAAGTAGTCAGACTAGTGTGACCATTTCTATATTTGAAATCATGCTAAGTTCGGCAATATAACATGTTTTTTTTTTTTTTTTTTATAAAAAAGTACTAAAAATCATGCTTAATATTTTTTTGATATCAAAACCTGCTAAAATCAAAAAAATTAAAAAAAAAAAAAAAAATGTTTTCCGCAAATATAAGATATGGTCATGTCAGAAAAAGAACATAAAAGAGTGTATGTTTGGAAAGTTGATTGCAATTGCAAAGTTGCTGAATTCGTTGAATGGCTGTGTCCACTGTCGAATAAGAATTGTAATGGCACTAAGGTTCGTTTGCTTTGACTCTATTTTATTATTTGAATTTATAATTATAATTTGGCTTAACCAAAATCTTGCTAATTTTTCCTGCTACAGCACGAAATCATGCTAAAAAAATGCTGGTATAATTTAAAAAACAGAGGCTAAAAATAAAATAGCAGGAAATATGCTAAATTGGTCACACTGGGTCAGATAGAGTAGGAAAAACAAGAACACACAGGCGAGACTTTTCTTAAATTAGAATAAGTAAATAGTAATCAGAAAATCGTTGTAACGGTGTACTATAGGTTAGAAGGATAGGGAAATAAATCTTAATAAAAGAAGAACGGTCCTATTATTATATGGACTGCTAGTAGCCAACGTTGGCTTAGAGCAGAAATAATTTGAAACAAATTATAAGAAGCAGAGAATAAGTAGGTTTTATGGGCTTCATTATTAGTATGAGAAATTGAAAAATAATTATTTTAAAAATACATTGAAGACAAAAAATGCTTAGACATTTCATCGTATAAGTTGAACAAGGAAGTATGAGTTTTTTCAATAGCTCCTCTGTCCTATATTTGTAAAATTCGGAGGGAAATTCTTCCGAACGTGCAGCCTTCCATCGGTCAGATGATTTGGATTTGGCGCTTCCAGTACATTTTCCAGAAATATAAATCTATCCAACATATCATTTGAAAGTTTGTTAAACTGTACAGAAAACTCTGTTAATTAAATTATATAGGCAAAAGAGGTATTGCATAATATATATGCAAATAAATGTATAGAACGACAGAAAAAACTCTTTCGCCATAAATATACCACAATTGTGCAATTTATTGGCGCAACAAATGCATTACAATACAATTTTTTATTCAAATTTGGTTCTATCTATTATTATTAAACATTTTAACTGCCTATCACATATTCGATCCGACATCTATTGTAAAACATTCGACAACTATTCATTCATTCATTTCCAATGGCCGGTCTTCCATTAGTAGGGTCGCGGGTATAGGATACCTAGTGGACCCTCCATAGCTCCCGATCTTCCGCCACCGACTCTAGATCATCAGGGGCAATCCCCATACGGGCCAAAGAGAAATTTCGGACTTGATTTAACCATCTCATCCTGGGTCTTCCTAGCTCATAGGAGACGCCTGCCTGATGGCACGGATTCCATAGCACGTCTTGGGATTCGAGTTGGAAGCATGCGTGTAACGTGTCCAAACCATCGAACTATGGAAAACTTCATCCGGAGAAGTAACTGCTCGACATTCAGTTCCTCACGTATTCTGGTGTTCCTTATACGATCTTTGTGAGTCACACCGCAATACAACGAAGGAATCTTATATCTGCAGTTTGTATTCGCGATCTTATTCTTTCGGTCATTACCAAAATCTCATGACCATAGGTAAAAGTAGGAACAAACACAAAGCTAAAAACCGACAACTTAGCTTTGACAAGAAGTCGTATGGAACTGACAACATCGACCCCTCTAAACCTCGTTTTTCCGAGTTATTTACAGATACAAAATACTTCTTGTTGGTTTGTTTGTATAAAGCATCTCGAATATTTTCCATATAGCTTTCCTTTATTAAGCCAAACTTTAAACCAAATGTATCCCCTGATGTATTTTCATTCAAAAAAAGTTTTTAGTTTTTTTTTCATACGTCATAAATTGTAGACCTCAATTTACCTTTAATACAATCAACTCAAAAAAAAAAAAACATTTAATTTCATAAACATAAACCTTATACATAAGCCCTGAACCATTATTTCCTAATAATAAATGATATAAAAATACACTATTATTAAAATAGGTATCGATCAAAGTTATAACGAACTACAAGAACTTTTATGTTATGTTACTTGCTGTTTCGGAACCCTTCATGAGCGAGTCCGACTCGCACTTGTCTTACTTTTTTTTATTGTAAGTTTAATGTGTCAACATTTATATTCACAAAATGGCTTAAGAATTATGCCTCAATAAATTCCTAATAATTAGGCTTGCCGCTTAGCTTTTTGCTGCTTAGCCCTAGCCTTATATAGTAAAATTTACCTTATAGGCAAGCATTTCGATATTTGCTAAAAGATGGGTTGGCCAGTACTTGAGTGTTGAGTCTTCTCTCTTACTTCTCCATTTGACAGACTGGATAAGTTGCTCAATTGGGTAATTTTAAAAACCAAATCTACGTCACAATAAACCGCCAGGCGCCAGCTTCTGTTCACCTATGTTATTTCCGGAAATTTTAAGTTGAATAAAATTCTCAGTTTTTCTAACACGTGTAAAACGTGTACATGTCCGCAAAATATTCATTTTAAAGTTGTTTTTAAGAAAACTCTTTCCAAATGAATGATGTCTCTATAAAAGAACAGTTTCAAAAATATACATAGGTTCATTGAAACCAAATAGTCACCTTTTTACTAAAACTTAACTAACGGACTTAATTAACGGACGAATGAATTTAATGGTTTTAAAGTTTAATAACGAACGTTTTGCTCAACTTAATTATGTATTTCTAAACAGAAGAAGTGCACCCGAGAGCGATTAATGTAAATGCATACCTCCCTATGGTGTAATTCCGAATTAAACGTATTGAGAATTTGATTTAATTCTTCTTCAATGAGTATTGAGTTTGGATTGTTAGTTGCTGTAGTTGGATATTTGTTATTTGTTGTGGAAACAATTTTAATTATCAGTCCATATTAGTCCCGAGGGAAACGTTTTTAAAATTACATTCGTTATGATTCAGGGAGAAAGCTGTGCATGGCGCTAAAACCTAGTATCTAATCGAGTAATTGCGGAACTTGTATATTGAAGAAAGTGGTGGGATGAAATCGGTTGTATTAGATTGCATGTCGTATACAAACAACGGTTTGAATATGGGTAAATATTATTTTAAAATAGCATTTTTAATTTTTAATTTTGTCGTATGCATAGTAAGAAATTTTAGTAGCTACTTTTAATTGAGAAATTTCTATGGAAAATATAGCCACTGTGAACTACTAAAATTTAGAGTCGAAGCTAAAAGTGTTTATTGGTAAAGTCCATATTGTTTTATGTAAAAATTTCAGCTCGACATTTTGATAAATTTGCACTCTATTATAACTTGTTTGAAGTTAAGCTCTTAAACATGGGTTGACTATAATCTGTTCAATAAGTTTCTTATTTTATTTATTTACTAGATGACCCGGCGAACTTTGTTCCGCCCAAATTCGTTAATGTAATGAAAATAATAATTTGCAAAATGCACATGCTGCTTAACGTGATTCGGTCAATTCAAATTCGTTATTCACAATTTATACTTTTTCAATAGAAATATTTGAAGTACCTATAGCAATGTCGATGTGTTTCATTCAAATCGCAATGATTGACATGCGGACCGCTTTTTTACTACAATCCTTTATTTATGGTACACAACGTACAAAGCGGAAAGTTTGCTAACACCTTGCCACGTCACAACAATTGACGATGTGAAAAACATGGCGAGACGCACAGGAAATTGAAGACGCTTAAATACCAATGGCAAATCGTTCTGAATAATCGGAATCCGCGGAATGAGAACGTTTGTCTTTCAATTTTCTTCTCATTTGAGATTCTTCACAATCAGATCAAACGCGATCCGTTACAAAGTTTATAAATATAAATTACCTATAACTGAAATGTCTTTCAATTTTAAATTGTGTAACTGTAAGCCCGCAACAGCCAAACAAAGAATTTAAAAATTTAATATTTTAAATAATTTTTGTTGTGTTTGAAGTGAGTTTTTTATCCAGTCTATTTTTTTTCACAATGCTATACAAACTTCTATCCTCAATCTAATACCCACAAAGTTTTGTTTTTACAACAGAAAGTAGCATATGTCCTTAATTATACCAATGCGAATTTCAACCAAAAATCAGAAAAATCGAACGATCCGTTCCCGAGTACCTTTCATATTAAGTCCTGCTTACATTTCCCAAAGTGCTTTATTTGGACAATATCCATTAACCACAACCAGTTTTCCTATACTGCATATGTTTTGCAAAGTACCATCTATAGCGTCCAAAACTATCCCGTCTTTCAAACTGGAACCAACCATAACCCATGCACAAAACTTTAATGAAATCGGTAGAGCTGTTTCGGAAATCGACGAAAGCGCCACCAATCGGGTCTAATACAACAATACGAACAAAACAAAAGAAAAATCATGAAAATTGGCCCAGTGGTTATTTTATCAATCTACTTTTTTTTTTAAAAAAGAAAGAAAGAAAAGAATCCGCCATAGTACGTAGTTCTCTTCTCTAGGTAATTTGTGAGATAGAAAATTAAAAATAAATATATAATAGAAAAAATTATTGGATGCCAAATCAGGACCGCACGGCGATATTCCAGAATTTTCTCTCTTCCTAAACCTGATATACAGCAATACGGACAAAACCAAAAAAGAATCATGAAAAACGTCCCAGGGGTTATCGAGTTATAACAGCCACAAAGAAATGAATACAATGGCTCATGTGGCGGAGTCAACAACGGCAATTTCACTTTACCATTAAGGCAGCATAATCCAGCCGTTTCTCCGGAAAACTTTAACGCACCACAATACTCACAAACAACGTCCATTTGCCCAATGCAAACGCTAGGATGCAAGCTGTAATCATTGCTGCAATCGTATCGAAACGCTGCTCGATTCAAATCAGCACTTGATAAATATCTTGTTCTGCGTCGCAAATTATCTATTTGTTGACCTCTGTTGTTCGCTCGACGATTCCGCATTGCCAACCGAGCTGTTTCACGGGCTGCTTCACTTTGCTCTCGTGATTGAGAAGCACGAAGTCGAGCCATACTATCGCGGCGCTGTTCACGTGCAATTTCTTGTTCTTCTTCAGTCCTTTCATTTGCAGTATTTCGTATTCTTCTTGCATTACGGCTTTGTCGGGAAAGATTCGATCGTCTTGCTCGCAGCATTATTAATTAAACTTCACTTCACTTCAATTCACCTATTATTATTAATTTATTTCAAAACTCAAATTTTCAACCATACCGAGTTTTATAGTTCACTTCACTGTTTATACTGTTACATTTGGGCTGGGATTCGAAAAGATAAAACACTATTCTGTTCAACTGTTCCAATAAAATCACTTTATTTACACTTTCCAAATATTCACTTATTTATCTCCAAAACAATATCACCTTAATCAATTCTTAAACGTCTCAATCCAATCGCTTTATTCTATTACTTCACACTTATTTATTTCACAACCGATTACTCTTTCGAACTCAACTATCGATGGTTAAAAATCAACTGTCCATCTGTTGTCAACGCGCCCCTTTTATATCCGCGCTGCCACCTATCGGCGAATGTTCCAGAAGTAGATAGATTCCAGATGTAAACTCCATATCTTCTCTAGATGGTTCTAGAATTAACTAATACAAACTGCAATACAATTCCAGTCTCCAATTGGAAGTGGAACTTGAAGAGGGAAACAGATTGTTACCAGGTGCCCGATTCACCACAATTCCTAAGTGCCTGATTCACTAAGTGCCTGATTTACCACAATACGAATGGGCAATGGCACTATCATTACATTATAATTGTTAATTATTTATTTAATAGAAATAGTTTAAATATTGATTTCTTACAAATATCAAATTGTCATCTATACGTCATTACATAGCTGTCATTATACGTCAATTACGTAGCTGTCATTTGCGTTTTGTTATTCCAAGTCTGATTCTTTTTTGTTATACCACGTTTTATAGTGACTGACGTTTCATGTCAAGTCACACGGGAACGCTGTCGAACGGGATAAAAAGTATCTTATGTCCGTCTCCTGGCTCTAAGCTACCTCCCTACCAATTTTCACCCAAATCTGTTCTGCCGTTCTTGAGTTATAAGTGGTGTAACTAACACGACTTTCTTTTATATATATAGATATATATAGACTACTAGCTGACCCGGCAAACTTCGTTTCGCCCAAATTTGTTAATTTGTTAATAAATTCCGAGCATGCACCAAGCACTTGCTAATTTATGTAATTCGACCAATTAAAATTCTTTATTCAAAAGTTATATTAAATGCAATAGAAATAAATGATGAATAGCAATGTTGATTTTTTTCAATCAAACCGCAATGATTTTGACGTGTCGTCCAACCTTCCACTTTTTCACTAAATTGACAAACATCCATCATTTATCCTTGCAATAAATTATTTGTCATAGCGAAAGCGAGACGCACGGGAAATTGAAGTCGCACGAATGGTAAATCGTTCTTAATAAGCGAAATCTGCGGAATAAGAATGTTTGCCTTTGAATTTTCCCTACAAAATTTCAATCAAATTGGTAGCGCTGTTTCGGCGATCGGCAACAGCGCCACCTATCAGGTCACAGGTCCAAAAGTATCCTATCCTTCAAGCGGGAACGAAGAATATAAATCTATAAAAATTCATTGAAATCGGGCGAGTGGTTTCGGAGATCGATTACAACGCCATATAGCGGGTCAAAAATCCTATCTTTTAAGTTTGCTTTAACCTGAAATACAACAATACGAACAAAACAAAAGAAGAATCATAAAAAATTACCCAGTGGTTATCGAAGAAATTCAGTTTTTGTTAAAAATAATAAATTAATTATTTTATATGTATTTTATTAATATAATAACTCCGATCGAAGCATCTGTTTTAAACGATATTTATTTTGTTTACATCCTCGTTGACGATATTTGCAGCACGCATTCTGTCAATGTTATGCCAACGCCATAAGGTTACATCAAAAATGTTTGAATTGTAAAAGCGCTATGGCTACATTAGATATAATTTAATATGGTGGTTAAGTATTCTTAAATTTTCTAATTTTCCGCGCAATTTTCTTAATACAAACAAACACAACAAAAAAAATTTAGCGAAATCGGTCCAGCCGTTCACGCGTCATGCCGCGACCAAGGGAAATAGGGATTCATTTTTATATATATAGATTCAACATTGGCACATTTGTTCGAACAGCTTGACTCAATGCGATTCGTTCCAAGTCCATTTCTCGCTCCAATTCTCGATTAAATGCGTCAAATCAAAGCTTTGTTGCGCATTTCATCTCACATCTCCAGTTCATTATCCGATGTCACAGTGCGAATTCGATGCAAAATATCGTCGGCCATAATATCATCTTTGTATAATCAAAGTACCTATCTACTTCATTTCAAAAAGTTACTTAATGTAACATAGTAAACATAATTTATTAGAACAAAGTTTTTAGATACCTATATTTAAAAAAAAAAACAAAAAAAACTTCAAAATTGTTGACAACAACAATTTGCTTGGAAAATAATTAAAATAATTGACAACAACAATTGCTTTTAAAATTGAAAATATTTTTTTTTTTATTTGAAGTGTCACTTCTTGATTTCCATCCAGTTAATTTTTTTTTCAAAGTGTATTTCCCCATACAAACTTTAATTTTCTAATTTTCCGCGCAATTTTCTTAATTTTTTTCAATTTTTCTTTTTTCCTAAACCTTCGCGGAGCAATTACGAACAAATCCGCAGAAGGAAGTATCCAATTTGGTCCAGTCGTTTTCGAGTTTTAAGCATCCGAACAAACCAAGATCCATTTTTATATATATAGATAGAGATATGTAGATTTTGTTTAAATTTTTCAAATTTGTGAAAAACGTTTCACTGTTAAAAATAATTCGAAAAATAAAAAAAAATTTAGAACTTATTGAAAAAAGGACGAATATTGTACTAATTTTATATGTTAATAAAATATTGTTAAAGCAGCGGTTCCTGGTGCGCTGGCGGTGATGTATACTGACTTTTTGGATTTCAATTAAAATAACAATTTAAATTGTGAACTTCGGTTATGTTAGGCTTAATTTTGTTTGCAGATTGAGGGTTTGAATACACTTTCAAAAACTTAACACTGCATGTAGTCGCAAATATTTATCACAAAAATTTCCTCAAAAATTAAAATTAAGAGTTGAAAATCACCAAGAACTTTGAATAAATTCATTGTAAATAGGTCACTTGAAAAATTTGCGAAAACGTGCATTATTTTTTTCATTCTTTCATATCGTTACAGCGTGAGTGAATATTTATTTTTTATTTATTTTTTGGATACAATTTTTTATTACAACACCTTGCTTTGGTTTTTCTTTATTTTTTATTTATAACTGTTTAAAAGCGTGATTTCAATTCTTATGACTTCACTTGCATTGAGCGATTTAAAGCCTGCTTTGACGCGCCAACGGTTCGTTCAAGACTAAAACGTTTAACAGTCAACGAGTTGTGGTAGTATCCCAATCCCAATCCCAATGTTTATTCATTAATTCAATAAACTTGCCTCACTCTCTTTCTCGTTTCTCAAATGCTTACTATCGACTCCCGCGCAACCACGTGCTCCTCGTGCCTTTGTATCCACTTGTTTGTGCAAACTGTTGAATTTTTCAGCTGATTTTAAGATTCAACTTTAATGACAAGGACACGTGTCCTTAGAACGTTCCATAATTTACAACACATGTGCAAAAACCAGACAGATGATTATCTATTTGTGCCGGAAAATATTCAGCTTTGTGAAGCTGCAAAAGTATTTCTTAACTAATGCGGTCACTTCTATTTGTTTACGTTTCTAAGATACAACAAAAAATCGTTTCTTTCATACATTGGGGCCTAATATGAAAGAACACTTGCGAGTGCAATATATATTTGCTTTCTGAATGAGGTTTTGCTTTCTTGCTATACGAGTACATATATTGGAAATGTCCGTGTCGTATAGCAGTATTTAGGCAAGGGGATTAAGTTCCCATGGCTATGACTATGAGGTATTTGCTAAAATGGAACTAATGACCATTCCAAATTTTCAATGCGGTTTCTCAGTGCAGCGTCTTATTCTTAGAGGGAGTCCTATTTACTTTTTATTAGGATTGACATACGAGTTTGTGGTATAAAATGTAAAATCTTGTTATTAACTAGTTGGCGAATATTTTAGACGCTTTTTATGTCAGACTAAGGGCATACCTAGATGGATATGGTTTAGCTTGCCAAAGCCATTAAAAGGCAACCTTTAGAGCTTGGCCTCAATAGGGGAATTTTGCGATGCGTGAGGTTAGGACTTGCCTTCAATGGTCTCGCAAACTATAAAAGCGGACTTACGGTTTCCCGGCAACAATATCGATCTCTTAGTGCAGCTGTTGGAGAGCATGATGTTGAAATAAAATATTGTCAATAAGCGATACTAATAATGATTTCTAGTGTCCAGGCTAAATTTGTCGAACTCCCAATGGCGAAATTTTCCATACAAAGTTAAGGTTAAGAATGATTATTAATAAGGCGCAGGGACATAAGGGATATTTGGACTTAAGTCCCGAAAACAAATTTCCACTTAACATTTTTTCCTAAATACACACCTAAAGACAAACTAAGAAGACTTCTTCTTTTTGTGTGTTACCTACTTTAAGAAATACAGTTAGGTACAAGCCGTTGGGAAGAATGCAAGTCATGCAATTTTGTATTATTCTTTTTCAGCGAGTTTGCATCGTGACGAAGTAAGTGAACAAGTAGAGAAAAAAGAAAAGTGGAACCAGTAGTAGTGAAATTTCAAAAATAGACATAAGTACTGAGATGTTTTTGAGAATCGCTCTAAAAAATTAATTGTTATGCCCTTTCAGTCGACAAGTAATAAAAAACACTTGTTATATTTATTTGTCAAATGACCAAGTTTGTTTAATTTGTTTTGAATTTGTTTTCGTTAATTAAGTTTATCAACTTATGAACATTTATAAAGTTTAAATATTTCCAATTGCCTGATTTCATTCGTTCATATGTCCCGATTGGGTGTGATATATGTCCTACCTAAGTGAGACATAAGTACCGAAAAAATGAATTCGGGACTTGTGTCTTGGGGACTTATGTCCCTGCGCCTATTAATAAGGCTCAACGTGTAGTCCGGAGTTTTATAGGTACTGTTTTCCCTTGCGGATGGATTAGAGCTCTTCATGTTGGAGGTAGCACCTCCAAAGTCTTCTGAGATGGGCATAGGGATACTCACAAGTCGTAGCTTTGCAGGCAGAGTTTTGGAGTTAAGTAATACCTTTCAAAGTCAAAGTTTAAGTTTTCTTCTCAGCTTAAACAGGCAGCGATTAGCAATTAACAAAATCGTTTAATTTCTACCGAGATGACATTTGCTTAATTTCTATTGCAAAGTCGAAGTGGACAAAGTTAGTTTCGCTGATGTTGGGTATCCCTTTATAGTACCAATTATGTCAATATTATTGGCCGATGCCGTTGATTTAATATAATAAAATAAAATATTTTCATTTTTCTCATCTCTATATATATAAAAATCAATTGCTTTGCGTTAGTCGGGTAAAGGCTCCAGAACGGCTCTACCGATTTGAAGGATGTTTGTGTTGTTTTGTTCGTCTTGAATCAGGGATGGTTTAGGAAAAAAGAAAAGTCAGAAAATCCTCAACATGTGGCGTTGTACATAGGACTATATTTCGTTTTTCAGTTCAATTCAGTTTTCTTCAATAATAATCTTCTCTATAATTCTTTCGGGGTGAAACGATGACGATATAACTCAATAGCCACTGTGCATATTTTTATGATTCTTCTTTTATTTTGTTCAAATCGTTGTATTTCGGGTTTAGGCAGTCGTAAAAGATAGGATTTTGGACCAGATAGGTGTCAATGGTGTCGATCTCCGAAACCACTCACCCGATTTCAATGAAATTTTGTGGATGCGTATGACTGGTTCTAGCTTAAAAGATAAGATAGGTACTTTTGGACCAGATATGTGTCAATGGTGTCGGTCTCCGAAACCACTCAACCGATTTTAATGGAATTTTGTGGATATTTATATGGTTGGTTTTTAGTGAAATTAGCAAGTGATGCATTGTGCATGCTCGGAATTATTATTTTCAAACGAAGTTTGCCGGGTCAGCTAGTTTTATAATACAAATATACCTATACCAAACATATTTCTTCACATTAAATGTCAGTGTGATTGTATTATAATACTTCACCCATCATACAACGTCTTCATTCAATACTTCCAACGAAATCTGTAATGTAGGTATGTGTATCGGCCCCTGGTCTTACCGCAATTAAAAGATAACGATTTAAGATAGAAAATAAACTCCTGAAACATGTATGGACTATACTTCCACCAACTTTTGCTATAAATGATAAAAATGCATTCCCAACTACCGGTCCATTGCTACACCAAGCAGCGACGCATTTTCCAGAGTATAGGTAGTGATTGAGAAACGCTGATATTATACTCCATTTATTCTTACAGCCTGTCCCCGGTGCACATTTATTATTTATTGCTGTTCCCCAGTGGGGTTCAATCTTAGCCGCTCGAGTCAGAAATAATCAGTCTACCCTCAACAATTTCGCTGATTGACGAACATTTTTTTTTCAGATTCCCATTCCACAATAGAAAGTTACCAATCGATAAATCAGTTTTCCTGGTGAACGTTAACGAAGACATCAATTCCACCCTAGTTCCACTTATTACATCAATAAAATAACGAACAATAAAATAACATCTCAATTTCAAGACCAATCAAGAAGTGATTATTCTGTCAGATATATGTATGTATTTGTATATACAAAATTAATGTCCATGCACTGTCACTAGGTACCCATATTGACTTGTATTCGTTGGGAGCGTGATTTACAAATTGGCAATTAAAATTCCTTTAAAAGGACTCGATTTCGTAGAGTCGGTTCACAATTGGAAAAACCATCGTCAACCTTACTGTCATGAATTTGGTACCCGTAATCAACTTCATTATTCACCACTTTTTACAAGAACGCGTTCAGAATGTTCTAATATTTAATTGCTGGGATTTAAACGGTTTGTATAAAAATTCACAAGGGTCTTAATTTTTTTTGAATAATACATATTTATATTTATTATACAGCACAATTTCAGTATGTACGAAGTGCTAGTGACAACCTTTTACGTACACAAATTGTTGATATGAATACGGACTTCCAATTTCCTGGAAGCCATTTTGATGGAATTTTCAACTATTTGGGAGTATTTTTGGATTTAAGTTGCAATCAATCGGGTGATATATTAAAACAGGTAGTTATATAGCTTCTAAAGAGAATATTCTTTCGAAAGATGTAAGTGAATTAACAAAAATTCTGTTCTCCAGTCAAGTGAACTTCAATTATTTATCGGAAAGTATAACTGGCTTATAATCGATGAGACCTATAATAACTTCGAAGTTCGAAGGCAGTTTCAAGATGCAGTGATGGCAATAGATGCACAGATAACATTTGCAGCTATTGGTTGTTAAAATAAAAAAAATATAATACTTCTGTTTTAAATTTATTATAACCTAACTTTCACACAGATAAAATAAGTCGGAACGATTCGAAAGCACAATTTGTTGCCTATGATATCTACAATAACGGGAAAAATTTGGGTGGAAAATTAAACATAACTGTGGATAAACAAATTTCATGCACTGAGGATAGTTGCAGTGTAACTAATTTCATGTCAGAACTACATTTGCGATCAAAATATGGCAATCGTTGTAGTTTGAATGACACAACTTTTCGAATATCAACTGTGGTAAGTAAAAAATTCGAATTCATTCTTTAGCAGCATCCATTTCTTTTATTGTTACTCGGCGATACTTATAATCATTTCACAGGCAAAATTTTTCAAACAGACAGTGGCGAAAGTTTCCACACAAAATTGCATATTGTGAACTGCAAAGTACCTAGCGTGAAGGTTAAAAATAATAATAAGTAAGGCACATCTTTCAACATTATTATTTGAATTTTGTTTTCTTTTGTGTTAGGACGAGGCATTTGCCTAATATGTATATCTATATAGAACTGAATTTCAACTTTTAACAATCAATTACTATTTTTTTTAACACATTAAGCTAAGCAAACTCCTCGAGCTAAACTTGATTTGATCTGCTCTCCAACTGTTCTCTTCAAACATAAGCTACTAAAACCCTAGTTAAATATTGACATAGGACGCGCAGTGGATAAATGTCACAGAAATTAGAAGATCTTTGAAAATAGCTTACATAATTCAAAAATTCAACTCTATCTGATTTCAACCGTTTCCGATTCTAGGAAAAAAAGATCGGTCAAAATTTAGCTTGTGAAAATGTGCCGCCCTATTAAATGGGCACGCTTAATTTTGACTGACACCTACAAAAGTTTAATTTTTTTAGCTCAAGCTGCATACCACTCGGCTAAAGCGATTCGCTTAAATTATATATAGCTCTGATAAAAAAACACTTTTCAATTCCATTTAGGACTAAACATTAACTTAATTAATAATAAGTTCAGTCTTAGTTTAGTCTCTGTCTCTGTTTAGGCTTGCCAAGTCGGCATTTCGGAGATAGGAACTTTGTAAAGTTGAAAAGTTGCTAAAAGTTGCTATATCGCTGTGTTCGAGGTTTTTAATCATCATCATCAGTTTGCCATTATTATTGAAGGGTTGAATGGATTTTTTGGTATGTCATAAACATTAGCTGGGGATATTCTTCTGAATATAAGACACAATTCTTGTATTCTCCGCTTTTCAAAATAAAAGAAACAAACGATTTGGAAAATGTTCAGGTCCTGCAATGTCTGTTTCTCAAACTCTTATCACAGTTTATTTTTGAGTTTCTTCGTTAAGCTTAGTACGCTGCTCGAGCTAAACTAAATTTGAATCCTATCCATTTTTTCATTCGAAATATTAGCTAAGATCCCAGCTAAATTTTGACATAGAGCACACCGCGGATAAGTGTCACAGAAAACAACTGCGTTCTTTGAAAACAAACAAACAAAAAAGTATACATCAAAATTTCAACACTCTCTGATTTCAACCATTTCCAATAATTCTAGGTAGCAGGTACTCCTCGTCGAAGTGTTTATTAAAAAAATTCATCCTTGCTTACTTCTCCCATTCTCCGCAATACAAAAACGCTGCAGAACACAACGAACTGTCAAAATTTAGCTTGAGCAAACGTACCGAACCATTAAATAGGAAGGCTAAATTTTGACAGATACATGAAATAAATTCTGAAACAAAAGTTAAATAGGTTTGCTTTAATTAAGCTCAGCAACATTTTGGAGATAATTTTTTATGGGAGCGAAAATTTACGAAAATTCATTATAGTTCGTTTTTTTCTGGTTCCGAGTGTTTGGAAAGTAGAATAGCAACCCAAGACTGATTCATAGGTAATGGGTGAACTGGGGAATTTTTGACTAGGTACCTTGGATGCCAGCTAACTCACCCGAGTCCATTTAAGAAACATCTGTATACCATTTTAGTCGTTTTGGCAGTTTTTTGGATTATTGCCTTATACCAACTCATGCTACGGATCCTTTATGATATATGTATATATGTATATAAAAAAAAAATAGCAAGAGGTCCGTCGGGAGCCTATCCCTAGCTTCTCACAACCATTCGTTATTCGTTTTGTGTGAGTTTTTTTTATGTTTTCTGACGAATGGAAGGGATCTACAGTTTTTTGACGAGTCTAAACGGCTAATTGAGATGCTCTTTCATTACAGTAATGCTCTCGAATATTTGTCAAACTTTTGCGAGAGGTGGCGCAATAGAAAAAAACTCTAAGATGGAATTTGGTTTTATTTTTTCGGGAATCGAACCTGGGACCCCTCGCTTAGTAATCCAACAGATGAACCACTAATACCCTGTTTCCACAGACGTGTTTAAGCTAAATCGACATGATTAAGCTTAAACACCTCACTAATTACGTGACACCATACATTTTCGTGATTACTAATTACGTGATTTAGACGTGTTTAAGTTTTAATTACGTATCTGTCCACACAAAATAAAATCGAACATACCTTTATTATGTTCAGCACTTCATTCAGCAAACGAAAAGTCAATGATGGGACTTGAGGAAAGTGAAACGGTGGTAGAAAAAAAAAATTGTCCATGATGAATAATTCAGTAAATAATGAAGTAATGCCGCAGTAAATGGTGTACACTGGACTGAAAGTTTTTGCTGATGCAATTCTTCGAGAAAAATACTGATAGCTGAGTGTGTATGGGTAAAAGTAGGGCGAGTAGCAGTACCTAGCTAAAAAAAACACCTACAATTTTCAATTTAATGATGGAAAATAAATATTATTAGCAAATAGCTTTGTTAAAAGGTGGTAGATTTCGAGTTCAGGTTGGTAGAATTTCCGAAAGTGTACAAAGCGGTAGAAATACCACTTAAGTGATAAAAGTCCCATCACTGATAGAGCAAAGTTGACGTAAATGACACACTAAAACACGTAAAGTTCGGTGGAAACGCGTTTCGTGATTTATAAATCACTTCGGCTAAATCACGTTGGTGGAAACATGGTATAAATCACTGCGCCTAGGATTGCGGATATCTTTGGATAATCCTCTGTGAAAGCATAAATTCTTTAGGAGGCTGAGATGAGTCCTATATACAGAAAAATAGCTCCGAAAAGACCCAGGCGTGCTTTTAAATTTTGATTTTTGGATGCCTTAATTCCACTTAAGCTTTGAACATACTTTTAAGATTCTACCATTTTTTGCTTTTGTCATCTTTATCCCAATGTAGCCTTTTCTAGGGTTCCAGGTTCGATGGTTTAACATTTTTTTTCCATGTCTTGTCGGTTGACACCTGACACTGGCTCAAAGGTTCTAAGATACATAAACTTGTCGGAGTACTCAACAGGATTGCTTTGGATCAATAAATTATATTTTCCTTGATACACCAATCTAGGGCTATCTAGGCTGTTATCAGTATGCAAGAAGCGAGAGGTGGCACAGTAGAGAATTGAAATTGTAATCATTTTCTGTTTTTAATTTACTTTCAGGTAACCGAGATGCCGCTAAACTCTTCAGAGGCTAGCATAATCGATTTTTTAATGTCAGTGGACAATACCCATATGGAAGTGATACCTCGCCAGGGCTTTCATTTGGTTAAAATTTTGCAAGATATTATGAACTACAAGTATACTGATTCGATTAAGTTCATGAGGGATATAAGAAATCTCTAAAACAAAAATGCGTTTCTTAAAAGCGATATGTTCTTTTATGAGTGTTTCTTAGTATCCGTCGTGGACTATTTCACTCAATTTTTGCATGGCTCATATAAAATACTCCATTTCAGGGCAAGGTACATCTTCACAGATTCATGGAGCTACAATGAAACTGCAGGCGCGTCCTTTGGAGCTTTGGCTAGCGGCGACGCAGAACTTTCAAGCAGTGGCTTTGTTCCAATACTGTCGCGGTTTAAGTATGTTTCGCTTGTTCTACACATTGGCAATTTTCGTTCAATTTTCATGTTCCGAACGCCACGAAACGAAGGTTTTTATGGCGGTGTACTTCTCAGCCCGTTTAGTACATCTGCTTGGCTTGCATTTGGGCTTGTTATTTTATTTTTCGCGGTGACGTTATGGGCCATATTTGCTATTGAGTTTCGCTTAGCCCAATACATAAAGTTTATCCCGTCTTTATTGTCAACCTTCCTCATATCTTTTGGGTTGGCGTGTTGTCAGAGTGCAGCCTTAATACCGCAAACTAGTGGTGGTCGCCTGGCATTTCTGTCCCTGACTGTAGTCACATTCATCATGTACAACTACTATACGTCTACTATTGTTTCTTCCTTGATTGGATCACCAGTAAAATCAAGCATAAAGACGCTTGGCCAGTTGGCTGATAGTAGTTTACAAATCGGACTGGATCGGATACCACATACAGTAGCATATTTAAATGTAGGCACCCGAAGGTAGCCTCTCTTAGATGCTTTAATCCAATTTTCTTTATTTCAGTATTCACCATCACTGGATGTGAGGAAATTGGTTCAGAAGAAGCTGTACGGGCGAATAGATCCGGATGCACCTAACTGGCTAAATATCGAAGAGGGAATACTTAAAGTTCGAGGTGGTGGCTTTGCCTATAGTGGCGAGGCATCGACAGCCTATAGAATGATTGAAAAGTACTACAGTCAACATGAATTATGCGACTTGAATGAAGTTAAACTAAGATCTGAAAGTTTGCTGATGACTTCAATCGGCAAAAATTCAAGTTACAAGGAAATCGTAAGGCGAAGGTGATCATTTGATGGAGTTTTCTATAAGTGTAGATTTTGAAAGTTGGTTTGGACGTTACAGTTTGCTACGAATGCTCGAAAGTGGAATAATTTCCCAAAACCGGCGCTATTGGTTTAAGACCAAGTTGAACTGCCTTTCGCAAAGCATTTTAATCACCGTCGGGCTGGAGTATACTGGACCATTGTTTGTTTGTCTGGGAATCGGGTATGTTCTGGCACTGGTCGTTCTCATCTTGGAGATAATATTTTTTAAGCAGACTGCTCGTTAGTTTAAACTTCCGGCAGAAAAATTATTTCAACTTAGTTTATTAATATTGATATATTTGAAATTGTTTGTTCTGTCAATAAAACGATAAAAGAAAATAGTGGTTGATCTTCGATAGCTTGCCATATCGAGGAATCTGTCGCAATCCGTCGCAATCTGTCTGTCGGAAGCTTAAAAAACTTAAAAAAAAAAACTCGAGGGATGTGTCTTTTCGGATCAACAAATATTTGCCGTTCTTCATTGCAAATCTTAAATAACCTAATTCTGACAATAACCCGATGCCTGAGGATATCGGTAAAGCCGAAATAAAAAATAAAACATTTTGTTGCGGAAACACAATAATTATTGGAAGTGTATTGCCGTATTGCATGGGACTGTTTGTTCTGTTGAATACAATAATATTTGGGCCCTTAAGGGTGAATCGTGAAGGTAATAGAAAAAGTTCGTACATAGCTCAGTGAACGGTTTGTCTTTGGGGATAAAGGGTTATTAAAACAGTTCACCACAACTCGTAGCCGCTGACTATCTGGCTGGGTGATTTGTTAAGCGTCAGGGAAGTATGTAATTACAAAATATAATTTGCCCTCCATACTACCTTGCAGGGATGAGCTGTATGCATAGATTCTGATTTGAAACAGATACTATGTGATTGAAGCCCTAATGTTTGCAATTTAAACTTGCGGGATGTACCGTGTGACCATTAAGTGGAGCACTGCGTGTTTCTGTTCATTAAGATCTTGCAACTAGGTGTGTATTTCTGTAAGGTAATTTGTGATATTCGTTAGACACAATCACATTTTTTGATCTTCATAAGGTGATGATCCTGGCCTGCAACAGCTATTTAGATTTAATTTTTATATAAGTTGAATTATTATATTTGGTGTTACTGAATCTATATCTATATCTATCTATAATATTTATATAAAACAAATCTGCAACCGTAAGATCGACCATCACTCGAGAACGGATCGTGCGATTTGAGTTATCTGTTCTTTTTTATGTTTGCCTAAGGAAGGTTCGGTAGGCGCAGTAGCTTAGTGTGTTGGACGCGAGGGGTCGAGGTTCGAATCCCGCAAAAACCCAAATTCCAACTTAGGATTTTTTTCACTGCGCCACCTCTCGCGAAAGTCTGACAAACATCCGAGAGTATAACTGTCTTGAAAAAGCTTCTTAATTAGCCGGAGTCGGCATAAAATTGTAGATCCCTTCCATTCTTTCCAAAAATGAAAAACTCACACAAAACGAATGGTTGTGAGAAGCTAGGCCTAGGGTCCCTCCGGACCTGTTGCGCGTTGCGCCAACTATTTATTTTATCACACTATTATATAAAGAGGTAATGTTTGTTTGAGGAAGGTAATCTCCGGAACAACCGAACCGATTTCAAAAATTCTTTTACTAATATAAAGCTACGGGATAGAGTATTGTGATAGGCTACTTTATTTTTTAACTTTTCCATTTTAGATTTTTTTGATTTTCTGCACTATTTATTTTGACTTTTCTATATCAAAAATTAATTAGAAAACTACGTACCTACAAACTACAGGGTGCGCCAGAGAAACTTACTTATTTGAAAGGTCAATAAAAACAAAAGTACTTCAATTATTGTTTTAATTTTTTATTTTTATTTGAGAATACAATATCCCATTTTTTTTTCATACAGTCTTGAAAATGATATCGGGTAAATGGCGACCCCCATTGCGTATACACTGATGAAGTCGATTTTTGACATGCATTTTGACGGGCAACAAAATCGCGTTCATTTAATTCTTGCACAACAGCCAATTTATAGGGATGAAAGTGAAGGTCTTCATGGAGAATTCGTCGAACAGTGGTTTCAGAAATTCCCATAGCAGCTGCGTGTTTGCGAGCCGAACGCCGGGGAGAACGCACAACTGACTGGCTCACTCTTTCGACATTTTCCGGAGTTCTGATGGTCCGTTGAAGTCCATTTCTGGGTTTAGCGACACTTCCACACTCCCGAAATGAGTTAACCCACGACAGAATCGAATTACGGCCAGGAACGAGTCTGTGAGGAGGAATTTCAAAGCGAGCGCGGAAGGCACGTTGCGTAGCAACAATTGAGCGACCGGTAGAAAAGAAGGTCTCGACTGCGAAGGCACGCTGCTCTCTAGACCAGAGCATGATGGCAACTGACTGGTAGGACGTAGGAGCAACAAATGTGGGAACTTCCCCTCCAGATGCGCCCCCTCTCGCCCCTCTACCCGCCCAACTCATCGCGCGGGAATTTTTTCAAATAAGTAAGTTTCTCTGCCGCACCCTGTATGTGCGGATTTTTTTTTTTTTTTTTTTTTAAAGTAGATTGATAAAATCGAGATAAATTTAATGTATTATACGTTCGTCAACAGTGATGGTTTGTTTTTGATTTTGTGCATCGCTCAAACAGTTTCATTTCTTTTATACAGTTGATAAGGCAAAAATTAAATTGAAAAAGTTTAAACGCGGACAAAATAGTTATTGAAAAGCAGATTTCATTGATTTTTAAAAAATGACAAGACGAATGCGCACAATTATTGGCCGACGAAGAAGGCGAGCAAGCACAAATATCAACGAAGCCAAACTAAAGAAGAACGCGAAGAGTGGGCCATCGCATGGCATAAGACGAGATCAACAGGCAAGAAATTTGAGAGTGCAAGTAATGAGAATTGCGTCAAATCGTACTGCTGCTAGGATGGGAACAAGTTCAAATCGGAGTGGCAAGACGCGCATCGTTGCCGACATTTCAGTAGAACGAACAGAAAACTCTGTCGGTGATGCGATTTTCGATATTGGAGTGATGACTATATTTGTGTGCCACCATTAAAACGCGCTAAAAAAAAAACTGCTGTGCGAGTGGCAAAGTGAAATTAGAACCTGCGCAGCCATTTGAATCGGAGGATTTTCTAAAGAACATTTGTCAGTACAACTACTGTTTTCGTATAACTTCATTGGGAACAAAAATCATTCAAAAATGTTTTCTTATACATCATGCAAACACACATTTTCTAACAATGGCACGGGATTCTACGCCGCAAAATTCGGATTAACAGATTCAAGGCCGAATTTACCATCGGATGGGTGCCTTCTTGCCAGTAAATGAGACGAACAGCAATATTCGCAGGTGTACTTCATTTTGTCGGGGGATAAACACGTAGATGACCAAGTGTACAGAGGGCAAACAGGAGTGACAAAAAACGGCATTCGAAAATTGCAACCATTATAAATGCAATCAGCGCTTTCATTACAATGTTTAAAACGGCGATAGAGAAAATGAACTTAGAAGATCGCAGATTTGTTTTTAAAGCTGATAATAGAACTGCACTTTGGAAAAAATTGAATGGATGGGAAACGGGTTATAATTCGAATATTCCGGACCTACCGCTTCACAATTTGAAATTAAAAGTCGGCTCAATTATCATTTTGTTGAGCAACCTTAATGCACCGAAACTTTGTATCGGATCGAGTTTGACATGATTGTGAAGAATCTCAACCCAAATGTCATGCAAGGACGATTTTGAGTTTAAAAGGCAAACATTGTCATATCGCGGACTCGGCTTAATCAGAACGATTTGGCATTTAAGCGTCTATGACAAATAATAAGTCGCAAGGATAATCGCTGGATATTTGTAGCATCAATCTTGAATTCCCATGTTTTTCACATGGTCCAATTGTATGTGGCGTGCTCACCTGTGGGCAAACCACTTTAGTACAAAAGCGGAAGTTTGGCCAGCACATCAATCATTGCGGTTTTATTGAAATACATCGATATTGCTATACTTCAGTTATTTCTATTGAATTTAATATAACCTTTGAATAAAGAATTTGATTTGACGGAATTACATAAAGTAGCATGCACCGTGCATGCTTGGAAATATTATTCTCATTACATTTATGAATTTGGGCGGAACGGAGTTCGCCGGGTCAGCTAGTTTATTTATAAGGAAGGTTCGACGAGAAAATTGGAAAATTCGTAGGAATGCATTTTAATCGTAATATACAGTGGGGTCGTGATTGTCAAAAGTCTTACCTTATTTAGATGATTTCAGAAATTTTGTTTACGGAAACCATTTTTTGTGCTGTTAACTATTTATTTTTGGTATATCCAGTAAGCAAATATAATTAGCGGCAACACATTATTTCAACGTATCCTCGAGTTTAAAAACATTTAAAACGCTTTTTCTTGAGACGCATATGGCAGCTAAAGTTACGCGCTAATTGTGAGCGGGACTTTAGACAAGATATTTAAGCAAAAATGTTTCTTAGCATGGGCAATGTCAGGCGGGAACAGCTAGTTTTTTATTAAAGCAAAAATTCTTTCGCTATTCGTTAATAGGTGTTACGATATTCGTTAATATTTATTTTGTTAGTTTTTTAAAAAAATCATTTTTTTTTGCCACACATAGTTCACCAATTCATCAACTGGATGTAACCTTAAATCTTCTTGGGGGTGGCGGCTAAGAAGGGCATGTTGGTGCTAACTGGGCTGCACCAATGGAACAGCATACTGTATAGGTTAGCCTAGCCAGGTTTAAGGCAAATCGCATGATCGCTTACGTCTCATGCGATCTTTACTTTATTTTAATTTTTTTTTTCAATTGGAATAAATTACACTTTGTCAACTGAAAACACACAATGATAAGGATTCATTTGTGTCCATCTACGGTATTTAAATGAAATGCGAAATCCCAAAAGAATATCTTCATACTTATTCATTTTAATTTTGTTGTCTCTCATGCAAAAATAACGGAATAAACAAGTGCAAAGGCTAAAAGTTACGCCTTTAAATGGATGTCCAAGTGCATTTGCCTGGTTTTTCTATATACTATACAAAATGCATTTACAACACAAATTTGTAGTATTAATCCTATCGCAGCAGAACACTTGTAATGTCTATGGCAAGGATTTTATCTTTCTTCCTTTTCTTTGGGGTTTTTAATTTCTTTAATGTTTGTTTTAGTCGGAGCCGAAGGAAGGTGAAACGAATGCGCTGCGCATATTATTTGCATTGGTGGTTGCATTTATAATTTTAGTGATGGTTCGTGGCTTTTTTATATACGGTGCCAGAATGGTATGTAGGACTGTTTATCTATAAAAACTACTCTTTGGTCGTTTTTTATTGATTGAATAAATGCATCTTTAACAAATGTTAAGTAAATTAAATTAAAAGTAAATAAATAGTTGGCGCAACAGGTCCGAAGGGACCCTAGGCCTAGCTTCTCACAATCATTCGTTTTGTATGAGTTTTTCATTTTTGAAACGAATGGAAGGGATCTACAATTTTATGCCGACTCTAAACGGCTAATTGAGAAGCTATTTTAAGACATTTATACTCTCGGATTTTTGCAGCTTTTTCTTTTTACTTTTAAGACAACGAAATTCCCGAAACGGGGAAGAATTTCCACGATATAAGAGCACTGGTGACAGCCGATGACAGTTTCTCTTATATTCTCACCAATAAAAAGGCATCCTTCCACGCTGTGTCAACTGTCAACGGGCGCGACGGACAGAAAAGTAGAAAGGAAACCTACTTTGTCCGTCGCATCCGGCACATGCGCTGCTTATGGGTCACCTTCCATAAGCTACCGTGTATTCTATCCACCTGTCGGTCGAAAGCGTTGCCGCAACGGACGCGACGGATTCTATGGGTTGGCCTCTTAAGACAGGTTTACTTGCGTTAGGCTATTGCCTTCATCATGATCTCGAAAATCCGAACGATGTCATTAAGGCGTATACGCTAACAGCCTCACTTTGTGACTTACCTTTACTTTCAATTGGCAGTAAAATGTACTCATTTCATTCCATAAAGTAAGAATGAATGAAGAGTGAAGAATGCAGGACCACTTCATATTAAGCAACCAAAAGTAATCAATTGAAGTTCCTAATTATATGTTGCAAGCCAGATTATTATTTATTCCAAATTCTATTAATCGGGTTTAAAAATAAATAATTTTCACCACTTATTGACTGATTAAATTGAAATAAATCACCACACTCACTATAACCACTTCACTATACAATGGCGTTTATTGCCAAATACCAAGCGAAGAAAAAAATTTGCATAAATTTACTCTGATTTTATCACGCACAGAAGAGTAAAAAGGTCAAGTTCCTATTATTCGCTCCACTCGACGACCAAAGTATGTACTTACCTTTGTTTAGAATTACGGATCCAATTGAAAACGAAGGATACCATCGTCGCCGGGCGAGAAATGAATGGTATTTTCAGTTTCGAACTATTATTCCATCAACCAGTTGGTCCGAGTTAATTCATTTCATCCCACGAGCCACGATCTGTAAAAAGGTTATCATGTAAAAAAGAAATACTCCTGAGGCAGTTTTTGTAAATCCATGACCACTGACCAGACAATAGGTACTTGTTTTAATGTGAGTCCATGTGCGAGTAAAAGAGCAGGTTGTGGCCATGTCTGACTTAAATACTAACACTACAGGAAACTTGAATAACCATGTCCAGTTGATATGTATTTTGATTGCCTATAGCAATGAATGAATTTTATATATTTTTGAACGGTTTCTTCACCAAAGTGTTCCAAATTTTGGTGAAGAATGCTTAAATCCATTTGCGGCATTTATATTGTATGTGATTAGATCGCTTTTACTGTGCGTTATCGCTGTATGAATATGATGTCAAAGACTAAGCCTTACAAATTTTAAGGAAGATGACTTTGTACGTATTTTCAAGATAGTTATCTATTTTTGCTAAACACTTAGTACAGCTATCAAGTCCTTAGAACCATAATAAAAATAAGTAAAAAGTATTGCAATGTTTGTTCGAAAAACAATATTATAGCTAGCTATAGCTAATAGCTAAGGCTATACAAAACTGTGGGCCTTACCAATAAACATTTTTAATTTCGACTCTAAATTTTAGTAGTTCACAGTGGCTATATTTTGAATACAAATTTCGCAATTGTGAGCTTCTGTAAATTTAAGGTCGCGACTAAAATCTGTTATTAGTAAGGGGCCCTTTGTAATGTATTGTTCCGGATGCTGGCCTTACCTTGATTTTTAAAGTCTTCTCCAAATCGAAAATTGGGTTTCGAGATACATATTCTTAAAATTAAAATTATTAGAATTAAAAATTAAGGACCCAATAATTTTCAAAGCATCAATTTAACTCTAAGAATGCATTTTAGTCGAAATCTTTGCATCCATTTTCATGTAAACTATAGAAAACCAAATTTAAAGAAATTGCCTATTTCCGAAAATACATTTTAGAATAATTTATAAAAAAAAAAACTAAGTTTGCTGTCAAGTTAGGAGTGCCCATATTACCTTAGAAGGAATCAAATTTTGTTAAAGTCGGGTGTGGACCGTTTTACTATAATTATTAAAGTTAAGAATGAAGTTTTGCTCAAATCGTATAGGCCGTTTTTGCGATAAATCCATTTTTCCAAAGCTCTATTGATAGATTTTAAGCAAAAACTGGGTATACATACACCTAACCTCAAACATTTTGATTGAGGTCATTAGAGCAGTTTATGAAAAGAATTGAACTTGTTTAAAACCATTATATGGGAAGTACCATTAAGATTGAGGCTAAGTTAGGTTAGGTTACGTTAGGTTGAAGTGGCTGTCGACTAACCGACATACTGAGGTAAAGGTGCAAATAAGAAGTTCACCCGAACTGTAAGCCCACAAACTCCAAATTTTTAGTTGGAGACAAATGAGTCCAGCCCTGCCGCACCGAACTTAGGTCTTTGTGGACCCATTATAATGCCCTTGTAGGGGGTTAGCTGATGTGGTTGGCGATGATGTTTGTTCCCTCTCGATTCCTCAACCTTGTCCAGTCATCCTGATGCACTTATGAACCTGTAAAGATAAGATAAAGAGACATCTGAAAGTTCATGTATGTCATGGAAGTATAGTATCTTCCAAGTGTTCTGTTCCTCAAGTGACATAGACTTGGGCATAGACTTGGGCATTGTCTCCGCAACCCCTGTATATATCATTCTTGAGTTTCATTTTCATTGTGTAATTTCTAAGGAAGTTGTGACCCTTTAGGGCCCATACCAGTTTATACACCGACGTTCTATCAAACCGCATTTGCTAGTCCGACTTGGATTATATTCCGGCCATAGCTTCCGTGATATTTCATAGGCCATGCTGCATGTAAACTTTAAGAACCGTTTTTTGATATCCTCTATAATTGTAATATCAGAGTTGATTAAAATCTCGAGTTCGAAATTTTGTACGATAACTTTCTCTTACTACTACGTGTTCGTGAAATTTGAAAATAAGTTCAGCTTCAGTTCCCTCGACCGATAAAGTCGAATGGATTTTCTTTTTTTTCTTGGCATAGCAATTCACATGGAAAATGTATCTTACACAATATATTGGCTTGATAAATGATATACCATTGAGAGTAATTTCATTTTTGCATCTTGTCAGTAACGATAAATTGAAATCAATCACAGAAATAATTTATCTACATAAAGCGGTAAAAGGATGAACATACTATTGACAGAAACACTTCATCAAACTTGAAGTGATGAGAAATAAATTTTCTCATCGCAAGTAGTAATCGACTTTGAATGGTTAATGTGGTTCTACTCCTACTTTACTTTGCAGAATTAAGTCTGGAAGGTTCTTTGTTGCAGTATCGATATTGACTGTAATTTGTATGCTGGTGAGTAGATTGGATTTTCTCCCAGTTTTTCATCATAAAAGTTAAAGATGTATCAATCATCAATTTGAGAGGGGCAGGACCAACCATATGCAGTTAGAAGTTATCCATGGACTAATGCAGTGAAATGCATCAGTTATTCATTGTATTTGATACGAATTTATAGTCCATTACTTATGGATGTTGTTGCCATTAAAAAGTTAAAAAAACTCAGAAAGTTAAAATCTTATCTTATACCTTTAAACGAGCAATTCTTGTATATATATACAGTAGTAACCGCTTAAAGCGAACCCGGTTAAAGCGAACTTTCGGTTATAACGAACCATTTCATGAAGTCCCAATCAATGTCCCATAAGAATTATGAATTTTGATTTCGCATATAGCGAACCCGCCTAAAGCGAACTTTCGCATATAACGATCCCTTTCTGCACGTGAAATAAAGAAAATGTCCGGCTATAACGAACCAAAAATCTGTCGCTTTACATTGTTATCCAGATTTTCCCAACTTTTCGGGACTTCCCAGAGAACTGTATAGCTGCGTACGAACCAACATTCTCAAACGTCAAAATTTTGTCTTTCAATATAATTTGTTCGGTACTTCCCCGAGGAACCCTATGTTTACAACCGAAAGGTTGAGTGAAGTGACGCGCTTAAAAATCATTTAAGTAAAATGGGAGATTTAGAAACAAAGGCGTAAAACAAAGCGATATATGAACTTGCAGACGTCGAATTGTTTTTAAGCGAATTGAAATCTTCTCAAACAAAACAATCTAAAATTCATGACTTTTTTAAATAAAAAAATTAATGAAAATATAATGCTTTTCTACTGAATTTACTTATTTTTTATGTGTTTTGAACCCTTTCTCTTTTTTTTTTATTGATTTTCAAAACAAAACTTGATGATTTTTTTAGCGTATCACTTATAACGAACTTCGGTTATAACGAACCAATTTGGTCAGTCCCTTCGAGTTCGTTATAAGCGGACACTACTGTATATTTCTGTGATCTCGGAAACGGCTCTAACGATATCGCTGAAATTTGGTATATGGGGGTTTTCGGGGGTAAGCAATTGATCTAGATTAGTCTTATGTTTGGGAAAACGCGTGTTTTCGAGTTTTCATGCGTTTTGAGCTTATTTTTCTGACTTTACTGCCTTTTACTCGCCATTACACAAACAATTCTTAATCAATGCAAACAAAAAAAATACGTAGGAGAGCCAACACTTTAATAGTTATTTCAAGCCATCAATCAGCTTTCTATGTCCTCTAGAAGCTGAGCTACAACCTAAAATCTAACACGAAAAAAATAAATTTATTTTCTCAAATCGAATATTATCAGCAGCCGCGGTTCTTGATCGTTGTTCTGCTTTGGGGTGGTTTTGTGGCGCACATCGCACAAGCACGTTCATATGAAAAAAAAACAGCGACAATGTCTTTCTGAGGAAATGCGCAGATGGATGATGACGTGTGGTGTGGTGATGGACGGATGGTGGAGCAGCGTTGCCAACCAATTTTGACGAAAAAAAGCCTAACTTGAGAAAAAAAGATGCCTTTTTCAATAAAATAATGCCTAAAAAAATTTTTTATGTAAATTGGAACAATAAATCAAAAATTAAACACAAATATAACAAAATTAACAACAACAATTTTTATTTCCAAAAAAAAAACTTAAATTATGTATAAATCACAGAAGAAATAGGAACATAATTCATGACTTTAGTTTCATGAGTAGGTAGGTAAATAGCATTGAACAAAACAAACAAACACAGTTTTAGTCCATCAGATCAAAAAATAAATAAATATTTGAAATAGAAAAAAGATGCGTTTTTGGTAACAAAAAAGCCTTAACGCCTTAGCTAATGAAATAATGCCTAAAAGGCATAAAAAACCAAGGTTGGCATCGCTGGGTAGAGGTGCTGTATATAGAAATTGGTTTCAAGGTTTTTGTTTTAATCTTATACCTTTAAACGAGCAATTCTTGTATGTATATATGCATACTCTGAACTCTGAAGCGTGAGCGGTACCCTCGCACCTTTGAGTATCCAATGCTTTTATTAGCGTTGGAAGTCGCATAAGTAAGTAATAAGTCCGCGTCATAGTAAAAGGAAGAAAGTAAGACATCTACCGGCATTTAGGAGACTTAAAGTTTTTTATATGTTCAAGTTAATATATATTTTTTTTAATTTTTATTGTTTTTAAAATTACAATAAATAGTAATAACCGAGCAAAGCTCCCAGATATTATTAAATTAATTAAGAAAAGAATGCACCTGCTAGTTACATGATTTTTATTTGATTTTTAGGGGACCTTGCAAATAATTATATAGCTCCCTCGAAAGTCTAAAGAGCGACCGTAAATTTTATTCACAAGCTTCCTTAGATATTAGCACTTTATTCAGTACTTATTCAAACAAGCATTTCAAAATACTTCTAGGTCCTTGATTTATTTGCTTAAAGTAACTGCAGCGTTTTCCACACACGGTAAAAAGAAAAATGTTGTTGATTCTTCTCCTGAATAGGTAGGAACCACATTTGCGCAAAATAAATATAGATATTTTTGCACCTGAGCGGAAAAGGAAGAGGAAGAGGAAGATGAAATTTCGCGACAACATCAAAAGAAAGTCAATCAACCCAATGCCACAATCGCATACACATAAACAAAATTGAGTCTACACGTCTTCTCTTTAACCTCATGCCAACTGACGTATGCATTTAGAATCGCTTAAATTTCAATCAAAAGCCACCATGCACCATTCCTATCATACAAATCGTCATTAAGATGTGTGTATATGTTGTGTGGTTGTGGTGCCTTGGATATAATGACTCCTCATTCCGCGGTTTATTAACACTCCCAACGATAACTTTGAACGTCGACTGTCAAAAGGTATAATCAGTTAACAATCTGCTATCGAGTAAGTGCATAATACGGGCCTTAAGTATTTGAACAATCATTCATTGTCATTAACATTTACAATTGGATCAATGGAGAATTATATAAAAAGAGGGCTTGGCTGTTTGTTTAACTGTCTCTTATAAATCAGTTGCACTGGTTATAGTCGTGTCCATTCGAACTCGACCTGCATGACTTATCAGTACAGCTGTTAGACAAGAAGTGCCTTACTCATAATTATGTTTAACCTTCACACAAAATAATTTGTAGGTCACTATATGCCATTTTTGTATGGAAAATTTCGAAATTGTGAGTTTAATATAGCCTACACAATAAAAACTATTATGAGTATTGCTGTCTGAGGCTAATAACCTTCTTAAATTTATTAAAGTTGCTGCTATAGAAACAGATATTCCGATACTAATAATATTTTAAGTGTCCAGGGTAAGTTTTTCGAACTCACAATGGGTGGTATAAATAAAAAGTAGTTCCTTTTACTCAAACGAAATGTCGAAATCGAAGCATTTGCTACGTTTTGTATGAATACAAACTGAGTGGAGTTAACACTAACCTTTGACATGTTCGAAAAGCGGCGCCATTAACCTTTTACTCAGGTTCGTATGAATAAAAAATATCAATTGCTTCGAAATTCCAAGTCTGCTATTTACCTGACTCAGACCTAAATACATACTTAACTTAAATTCTGTTTGTTCCTGTACAAACATTCAACAAAATACCCATTTAAAAACAGCAGTTATGTGGACTATTTTGTGGGCTTTTAGGTTGACAGTTCTAAAATCTCTCGGTACTTCATAGTTCTTCTTTGTCCAATTGGCTGGTGTGTCAACAAATATTTAAATTAAGCCTATATGATCTGATACAATTATCGGCACCAGAAGAAGAAATAAAACATCAAAAACCTATTTAACACCCAGGTGCAATTGGAGCTATAGATTGCACTAATATTTTTGTTTTCAATTATTTTATTTAAATTTCCAAATTTCGTTAGATTCTCTAGGAAAAAAAAATCAAATTTACTGGTCAGGTTTGGCAGGAACTGCAAGGCAAGTACACGTAAAGCGAATTAAATATTATCGAATTTTCGAACTTACTTTAGCAACGTAGGTTTTTGTTCATACCGATTCAAAGCAATTGCTAAGGGCTTTTACTTTGCTACAATCTTTTGATCAACCCAATTTTCGCACGAGTACAAAATTGCATATGTGACCTAGAAAATATTTAGTGTGCAGGTTAAAAATGATCGTTCTCCATTGTCATTCTGCAAATTTGAGGCTCAGGTCCACCCCGGACTGTAGCGCCACCTTAAGTATGTAAGTATGGTTAAAAATGATCATAAGTAAAGCCCATTGCGAAACGTCACAGTTGATGCACCAACTTTTAGTAGCGGCTATAAAAAGGTCTTCTTAAGGTGGCGCTACAGTCCGGGGTGGACCTGGGCCTCAACCAATACGCCTCTCCAGTAAGTGCGATCTTTGGCTAACTGCCTCCAGTTGCGCACACCAAGTTGGTTGAGGTCCCCTTCCACTTAAGCGCGCCACCTAAGGCGAGGTCTTCCTCTACTGCGTTGTCCCTCCGGGTTGGAATCGAAGACTCTCCGGGCCGGAGCGTTGGTGTCCATTCGCTCTACATGTCCTAACCATCTTAGACGACTAATGCGTACTTTTCTGACAAGGTCGACGTCGCTGTACAGCTCGTAGAGTTCGCTGTTAAATCTTCTCCTCCAAATTCCGTCAACGCAAACGGGACCAAAAATCACTCGAAGAATTTTGCGTTCGAAGCGACCAAGAAGATCCTCATCCGTTTTTGCTAGGGTCCACGCTTCTGCGCCATAGAGCAGGACAGGGATGATGAGAGTCTTATATAGAATCTCCTTAGTGCTTCTTGACAAGGCCTTACTAATCAATTGCCGTCTTAGGGCAAAGAAACAGCGGTTGGCAAGTGTGATTCTTCGCTTGATTTCTGATGTGATGTCATTATCAGAGTTTATAGCGGAGCCAAGGTAGACAAAGTCCCTAACTACCTCAAAGTTTTAGCTGTCTATCGTGACGTTCTGTCCGATTCGTCGATGTTGTGTGTCCTTTCTTGTTGACAGCATATATTTTATTTTATCCTCATTCACCACTAAACCTATTTTTGCCGCTTCTGTACTAATACTAGCAAACGCTCCAGTAACAGCTCGCTGTGTTCTGCCAACAATGTCAATGTCGTCAGCGTATGCAAGTAGTTGCACAGACTTATGGAAAATTGTGCCTCTGGTGTTGGCTTGTGAGTTTCGCACAATTTTCTCAAGAATGATGTTGAAGAAGTCACAGGACAGCGCGTCGCCTTGTCTAAATCCTTTTTTGACATCAAAGGTCTCGGTGAGATTGTTTCCGACCTTTACGGAGCAACGAGCGTTCTCCATCGTCATACTGCACAATCTGACAAGTTTGGCAGGGATGCCAAAACTAGACATGGCTCTGTATAGCTCGTCTCTATAAATGCTGTCATATGCGGCCTTAAAATCGATAAAAAGATGGTGAGTATCGATCCGAACTTCTTGGGTTTTCTCCAGGATCTGCCGTAGTGTGAATATTTGATAGGGACCTATCAGATCGTTGACGAATGGTTTCAGGCGCTCACACAGTACAGCAGACATGATCTAATACGCAGTGTTCAGGAGACTGATGCCTTTATAGTTGGCGCAGTTTAGAGAGTCTCCTTTCTTGTGGATCGGGCAAATGATGCTGAGGTTCCATTCATCAGGCATACTTTCGTCTGACCAAATCTTGGAGACGAGTTGGTGTATGCTCTCTACCAGCTCATCTCCCGCTGCCTTAAACAGCTCGGCAGTTAAGCCGTCCGGTCCAGCAGCCTTGTTGGACTTAAGCTTAGATATTGCTATCCTCACTTCATTTAGGTCAGGTGGACGGAAATCTTGGCTTTCATCGTCCAGGTTGAATGGCTCGTTCTGCCTGACAGCGGAATTTGTGTCGTCTTCGCCGTTTAGCAGTCTGCAGAAATGGTTTTTCCATGTCCTCAGCACCGACTGTGACTCTACTATGTACAAGGTTTCCTTGTTCGTCTCTACAGGTCTCCGTTCGGGTCTTGTTGGCATGACACGTTCTTTTTACCTTTTGGTAAAACTTCCGAACATTGTTCCTGGAGTAACACCTCTCTATATCCTCGATCGCGCGCTTCTCATGCTCTCTCTTTTTTCTCCGGAGAAGCCGATGTTCTTCCCTCCTTTTTTGCTCGTAGAGCTGACGAGCTGCTCTCGTCCTTCTATGCAGCGTCGCTTCGTAGGCACTTTGTTTTGCTGCATGTGCTTGCCGGCACTCTTCGTCAAATCAGGGGTTTCGGGGAATGGGCTGGTGAAACCGAGCACATAAGTTGCGGCGTTTTTGATGGCTTCTTGGCATCGGCGCCACTGGTCTTCGGCACTTGATGCTGGCAGCATAGGACTTCTCGAGAGGTTGAGGGATACGCGATCGGCATAGGTTCTGGCGGTTTGTTGCGTTTGTAGTCGTCCAACGTTAAATCTCCTCACAGTATTTTCTCGTTGTTGTGGTGTCTTGGATATCCGCATCCGTACCTTGGCTACAACAAGGTAGTGGTCCGAGTCTAAGTTGGCCGCTCGGAAAGTTCGGACATCTAGAATACTGGAGGAGTGCCTTGCGTAGATCGCAACGTGATCAATTTGGTTGACGGTTTGATGATCAGGTTACCGCCATGTTCCTTTGTGTATATTGAGGTGAGGAAACCGTGAACTAGCTATGGTAACATTACGTCCCGCAGCAAAATCAATCCAAACAAAAAGGTACCTTACGAAAATCTGGCGAATGACTTTCTTAAATACCGTGAATATCGCTTCATCTTATTGACAGATGCCAGGCCCGTACCAAAAAGGCTACGTTAATGGTATTAACTGGTTACGTACCTAACGTCAAAATCTTGTATTAAAGCTGACGTCTGGAGTCTTACCTTACTTTAAGGCTTAAGCCCCAGTTTTAGGCATACGTAAAACGAGACCATACAATTTTTCTTTTGCTTTTTTTGAGCACATAAACATGGTTGATCTTTTTATTTTTTATTTATTTGTGAATTTTATTCACAACCCAGGACAAAGGCTGTGTCTCAGCGGGACAACCAAAATTCTGTCTTAAATCCGGGATGTCCCGTGCACACCGGGCCGTATGGCAACGCTATTCGTTAGTGAACAAAAATGTATTTTGTGTTTCATTTCCGTCTTTGCATAAATGATGCATAATAACATAGTAATATCAATAAAGGTCTATCTATTGTATACTTTGATTAGTAATTGGTTTGTAATGAGTTGGAGTTGGCCGTTTGTCATTATTTGTGAGTTTGTATGCTGTCTACTTTGAGTTATTACGGTTTCAATTGAATGTATATTTGGAAGATATTAAAACAATTTGTTATAAAACGTAAAATGAGTTGAGCATCAAATTCTCCACGTCCCTGCCGTTTGTTCGAAATCTACTTAAATACATTTTGTAATACAAATCACATTTAAAATCTCTTGTTGTGATGATAATTTCAAGGCTAAATTCAGTAACGAGTTCGTTACGCTTAGAGTGCGGAGGTTACTAACCAAACAACTATTGACTGCAATCACTAAATAGTCCGATTACTAATGTGTAGCTCCGTGTGCGAATGGCTTAGACATTAACAAAGCGTTGAACTCTGATTTAGTATTCACAAATAAATTCGATTACACATGTAGGTAGGTAGTTCTCGTAAACATGGACTTAGAGAGTGTTTGTCATTATTTACGGAGGGCACCCTAATTGAAGTACATAAATTTTGGTTTAATATGAATATATACCTGACACAAGTGCATACACTTCTATAGAAAGATTGACTAGTTTTGAATAAATCATTCGAGCAGCTAAGCTTTTTTTGTTTTTAATTTCGGTCCGGTCAACGTGAGTGGTTGGTCTACAATCAGTGAAACAATTTCGAAGGTACATGATGTAGTGTAACTTAATTATTTATGCTCAAACATGGGCTTTATATAATAATTGGTTGAAAATTGTGCCTTTATTTAAATGAAAATATATCATAGTTAGGCCTTCGATGGTATACTAATGTGGTATTCGTTTGGGCTTCTTTAGATTCGCTTTTTAAACAATTAAGTTTCAGTTTGCTTAACGTTAAGATTTTTTTTTTTGTATATGCAATTATTGTGGGATATAAGTACGGTGACCATTTTTCCAATCACATAAAAGAGGACACTTTCTTTTAATTAAAAATAGCACATTTTTATTATCAAAATTAATGGGTTTGATAAAAGGAATTTACTTTGCAATTAGCATATTTTTTATCATAAGATTTTTAGAAGAAAAGGAGGACATTTAGAGGTCCAGTTGAGTAAAAAGAGGACACTGTATTGTGGACTGTCCTCTCAAAAAGAGGACGAATGGTCACCATAGATATAAGTCTATAATTTATTTTTCAAAGATGGGACATACTTCCAGCGTTTTGTAAGTAGGAGAATATGCTATCATAAAAAAGTCCAAACCCCATGATTCACATATTTTTTTTTTACAAAGTAACAATAAAAATAAGACCCACATTCTTAACACACTAGTGTCATTGGGAATTTAATGTCTATTTTAATGAAAAGGAAAACAACAAATTTGAAGCTAAAGCCTAGTATCCTGCTCGCGCTAAATTTTAGCGCGCATAGTCTCCACATTGTTTCTCCACACCAAAGATAAATGGTCGCTAGATTATTAATAATCATGAAACATGAGTACCATGACAGATATCAGTAAACTTAATTTTAGAATTTCCGAATTTCAAACTTGAAAGACGTAAGAAACCTAGAAATTATAGGACTTCGACATAGTGTGTCCTCAAACTTTCCACAATCTCCTTACCATAGTGGAACACTTGTTATTACCCAAAAGACGAGGCCAAATGATAGCATAAGCCTCCCTGAAATGCGATTCGCTTTATTTATGTTTATATCTCTGTTTCGGCTCTGTTGTTTGGCTTTGCGTTTTCTTTTATTTATTACACAAACATTATCTGCGTTTTCCGCCAAAAAAAATCATAGCAAAAACAAGTCAAACTCTTTCCTCCGTTTTGTATGTCAGAATTTATCTTCGATTTAATGTACCGGACATTTATTTCGCGAGCTAAATGAGTGGAGACTTTTCATCGGCCCATCTATATGAAGTTAAGGATTTAGCGTGCGAACAGGATACTGCTTTGCTAAACTGCCTCGATAAATTTTATCTTTGTAGACATTTTTGTATGGGAGATAAAATTTAGCGCGAGCAGGATACTAGGTTTTAAAGTCAATTTATTTACTCAAACAACTTTTTGTCTTAGCTTCCGAATATTTGAGAAAATGAAAGATCGCTCAAAGTAATATGTTTAAAACTTTATAATTAAAACATAATATTTAAAACAATTTGGGCAATTATTCAATATGCAAAATATGCCCAAATATAAAATTCACAAATAGTCCAAGCTTAAATGAACCATTGTCAAAAACTACAATGGGCGCCGCCAACTCAAGACTCTGGCATGGCAGCTCTGCTATTAAATGAACTTATATGCTGTACCTACGCATTTATTAAAAATTAAAAGATGTTAGAAGGGACATAATTCCATAAATATTTTTAATGTCCCACTTTGGAAGGACAGAAGTCCATAAAAAACTTGAAAAAATAGATTGTTGGGTAACAATTAACTAATAAGCCAGTCGAACTACGGGAAGTATTTGTGTATATCGTGATATCTTGTCAGTGTAAAAAATCGTGCAGTGTAACAATGGGACATTGTCAATTCTTGACATTCCGCTAAAAAAAAGGTTGTCATTGATTTGCAACAGCACTGACATTAAATCAGTCACTTTCTCGTGAAATTTGTATCTTGTAAGGAGTACAACAAGTTATTGTAAGCCGCTTAACACAGACGAATTCTTATGTAAGGAAGTCAAGAATTGACTCGTAGCTTAAGTATCTACTGATCTACGTAATGTTATGATATGAACATTTGACAAGTCTATCACTGTTTTCCCAGTTACGTAAAACCTGTAGCTATAATTATAACATCTACTTGAACAAAATTTTTAATTAGGTAAAGTTAATTAAAATGCATTTAGTCATGAAAGCACTCTTCAGATTATCCATGGAGCTTCACGATACTGTAGATTCATCAAAAATTTTGTGATTCGCATTGTAGAATGTTCATGCTTACTTAACAGTGTAAATAATGTATTAGGTGGGCCAACCAACGATAATACTCCACGTATGTCTATAAATATAAGTGCCAATCTACTTTAAATGAGTGTTTCTTTCAGCGCTAATTAAAACACTTGTTTCTTACTTTTAAAATTAAACAATATTTATTTGGAACTATGTCCTTTATTATTGAAATACTTTTTACTAATTCTAAAAGGAGCTTAAGGCTACTATGTAGTTACAATAAGACTGTTGATAAATTCATCATACAGTCGTATTTATATACTTTTCTTATCTATCTACAAGGAGACCCAAGCGTACAATCGTCTTGCTTGATAATGAAGAAGAGATAATATTCCAACATTGTATACAAACGATATTATCTCTTTTACATATGTTATCATTGTAGCGTTGTGTGCAAGACTGTACTAGAGACTAAAGATATCATTGAATACAAATAATGTTATCTTTTTTCTCAATATGTTTTGCTATGGATACTTAACTCCCCCCCTTGTTAAACGAAATCGTCCCGATTTTTCGACGCTATTTTTAACATTTCTCTTTCATAAGTTTTGTTATATGCGTCAATCTTTTTTTGTTTTTGACGATCTGTTATACATTGTATAGTTTTTATCATTATGTACGTAAATGCTAGAATAACAATCAGTGTTACAATTGTGTATATAGTTGATAATATCGGTTTTTCTTCAAAAGGAATAATTAGTTTTTTTAAAGTATCTATGTTATCGAATTTGTACATTGTATCTTCTTTAATTATTTGGTCGATGTAAGACTCTGAATTATGATTTCTTAATATAACTTCTTTAATTTGCTTATGCATGTTTTTGTATATTTTATCGTCTAGATTTATAGTATTTTCATAAGTAACTAAGTTTATACCATTAATTGTTTGATTATTTAACTTATGCTTACCGCTTAATAACATAACACCGGATTCAATTTCTAAGTCGTAATCGTATTCTTGTTTAATGTTGCATTTTGAAGTTATATTCTTTAAAAGTGGAATAAGACAATTTTCTTCTTCAAAGTTAATTTCACAAATGTTTTTACTTAGATGATTTTGACAATTTCTTGTTCTTAAATAAGTTTGGTTACATAAGGCAATTGTTTTATCTGTAATGATTTTTCCATGTTTTGAATTTAAAGGTGTTACTTTATACAATTTACATGATTTAATTAGAACTGGATATTTATATATTGTGATGAAGAATTCATCAGTTCTAGCTAATAATATTTTAGAGTACTCAAGTATATTTATTATGGGTACTTGAATTATTTCATGTTGAATAATATTTTTAATGTCATCTAAGTCTAGGCTTTCTGATAAATATTCATTATTTTTTGCTGCATTAATTGTTCTGGTCAATAATAATAATTGTTCGTACACTTGTTCTATTACTAAATGTTCTTTAAGGCTCTGACCTTCGAATTGTTGCAAAATTTGTTCAAATCTAGAATTTATAGTTTTTTGTTTATTATTGTTTATTTAGATCGGGCCAGTAATATTTCTCTGAGATTTCTTGTATATTGTTACGTAACCCTCGGTGTGCTCTTTCGTGAGTTACCCTTACAAGTTTTAGTTGTTCCTCCAAATTTGTCACGTCTTGAAGTTTTCTTGGTGTGAATATAAATCTTACTAGTGGGAATTCTTTTTTTATGTTTTCACCATATTTGTATATGTTTTCAAATTTCGTATGCAAAGCTACAATCTTTTGGGGTTGTATAACTTCTTTCATCTGCCTTAGTAAAGAGTCTTTGTCCTTAAACTTTATTATGAGTCTTATTTTGTTACTAAAATAGATTTGTGTTTCGATATTATTTGTTATATCTTCAATAAGTTCGAACTGTGCAGTGTATGCATTAAAAGGCTGATTCACAGTTTTTATTATATCATTAGAAGAACTTTCAGCTGAATGTGCTGTTTCTATGGTAGAAGTATTTATGCGTTGACGTGATAATGCGTCAGCTACAAGATTTAGGTTTCCTGGTTTATAAACTAATTTTGCTCCAAAGTCTTCAATGATTCCCTTCCAACGTTTCAGCTTTGTGTTGGGATTTTTTTCTGATACAGAATATATAAGGCTCTGGTGATCGGTATATATGGTTAAGTCTGCTATACCATATATGTAGTTTCTGAGTTTTTGTAAGGACCATATGATCGCTAATAGCTCTTTCTCGTTTGTGCTATAGTTCTCTTCTGTCTTACTCAGTGTTCTTGACAAGAAGTGTATAGGTTGCTTATTCTGACTTAGTACGGCTCCAATAGCTATGTTGGATGCATCAGTAGTAAGCTCGAATGGTTTACTATAATCCGGTTGAAAAAGTTCGACTTGTTCTTTCAAATAATTTTTTAAAATTCTAATCGCTTCTAATGCTGAATCATTCAGATTTAACTTAATATTTTTACTTTGTTTTTTGTTTACTTTACCGTTATCTCCTCGTAAATATAATGTCAGGGGCTTGGCTATGCTTGCGTATCCTTTTATAAACTTACGATAGTAACCTGTAAGACCTAAAAATCCTCTCAAATCCTTTACCGTTTGTGGGACTGGAAAATTTTCTATAGCTGCTATTTTCTCAGGGTTCGTAGTGATTCTACCATGTCTGATTATGTGACCTAAGTATTCTACTTCTTCTTGAAAAAACTTACTTTTCTCATCAGATATTTTTAATGTGGCTTTATTGAGTACGTCGAATACTTGACTTATGTGCTGTATATGTTCTTCCTCAGATGAAGAATATATCAATACGTCATCAATGTAAACGTGTACGAATTTACCTACAAAGTCTCTCAAAATGTCGTCCACGCATCTCTGAAATATGCTTGGTGCATTTTTGAGCCCGAAAGGCATTCGTTTAAAATGATATTTTGCGCCATTTATAGCAAAAGCTGTTTTTTCTTTATCATCTGTTTTGATTTTAATTTGGTGGAAACCTGACTCCAAATCTAATGTTGTAAAGTACTTGGCTTTACCTAAATTTTGAATTGTCATGTTGACATCCGGAATGGGGTATCTGTCTGTTACAGTGTGAGCGTTAAGTTTTTGGAAATCAACAACCATGCGCCGTTTTGGTTTTCCTTTTTCGTCCAAACCTTTTTTAGGTACTGTCCATATGGGACTGTTATAAGGACTATGGCTTTTTTCTATTATATCGTCATGTAAGAGTTTCTGTATTTCTTTGTTTACGAATTCGTTATCTGCTATGGGATATGGATATTGTTTAACATAAACCGGATTATCATTGGTCGTCCTAATGCTTGCTTCTATAGTATCTGTAAAGGGTAACGGTCCTATGCTGTTATTAATCTTCATCAGTCTATCTATGTCTGCTTTATAAATATTATTTTCCCCAATTATGTAATTAATTTTCTGAATAGATTCGACACTGCTTATGGTAGTTAGAGTCATATTACTGAAATTTATTTCCGCGTTTAGAACTTTAAGTCCTTCATATCCTAATATCATATCAAAAGACTGAATATCCTCTAATTCAAAAAATGTTATATTTTTCTTTAATATCCTAACTACTTTCTTTGTATCTACCATAGAATAACCATGCATTGTTTTTATTTTTATAGGTTTAATTTTAATTTTTTTGCTAGAATCGCATTTTCTATTAATGTAATTATGGGTTGCACCAGTATCAATAAGAATTTTATAAATTTTCTTAGAAATAGTACTAGTTAAATTTAAGCAGGGCAACCCGTCTACTAGTTTAAATGATCTATTCTTATGTTATTATTTACCATACATTCCGTTTCATCTGCTTCTGCATATGTACTGCTGACATCGTCTCTGCGTTGTTGTCGGGAGTTATTTACTCTCTGCTGCTTGAAGTTCTGCTGATAAGATCGTTGCGGTCTGTTGTGTGTGTTGAAACTCCCGCTGTGTTCACGTTTCGCTGGTGGATTATATACATCGGGTTTGTATTGATTCCAATTTTGTCGCTGTGCATGTACAATTTGTCTCGAGTTTATCTCCATCGGCTGTGGTCCTTGATTGTGTTGCTGCATATTATCGTATTGCTTCTGGGGTTGATAATTCGTTGTTTGGCTCGAATAATTTGGTCTTCTTTCGTTTCTGCGTTCATGTGGCATATTTTTGTGGTGCTTATCCTGAGTGAGATGTAAATGCCTGTGCACATTATCATGTTCTATTCTGCGAGCAATTGCGAATGCGTGTTCTAGATCATTTATTGTAGCTGAATATAATGATCCTCTTGTAAAGTTGTCACTCATACCATCAATGAATATACGAACTGCGTCGTCGTTAGCATTTTTAATTAGTCTGTCGATTATATTCGGCGGATCACCTGACATAGTGATTTTTGATATTATTAAATTGAGATTTTTATTTATCTCGTCGTGGTATTCAGACAGTGTGCTTCTTTTTTGCGTGATGGCTTTCATCATGTCTTGTAGCACGTATAGAGGTTCTTGATTAGAGTACGTATAATCTAATCTGTTACGTATCGCCTCAAAATTAAAAATTGTGTTATAATTAGTTAACACATTCGCGGCTGCACCCTGTATTTTACTTTTCACTATAGTCAATGCTGCTGCGTACTTACTGTGTGTTTTGAAGTTTTTAATGCTGTCCATTAATCTGGATGCTTCTTCGCGCCACGACCGATAATTTGATTGATCGCCGTTGAAAATAGGTAGGCTTTTAAATGCGTCTAACTGTATTTCACTACCATCTGTATATGTGGTTCTTATTTCCTCTAGCACAGGTATGTTTGGTACTATGCCTAATCCAGATTTTACTTCATTTAGTTTTGTTTCTAAATTAGTGTTTATTTGATTTTGGTTAGTTATTATTGCTGCTAACCTTGCATTCTCTGTGCGTGTGTGCTCTAGGGTTTGTGTTACTGTGTTGCTCCTGGTTTCTAAAGCTTCTAATCTTGCCATTAATACTGCGAGTTGTTCCATTTTGAACTCGTGTCTGTTGTCGTCGAATTTGTGTGTTTTTTTTCTCCACATATACACTTTCACTGAATTGCTTTGCTGCTTCGTACGAAGAAGCTATATTTGTACCTGCTATGCTAGGTAATTCTTGTAACCGGTAACGCGAGTGTTCTGTTTATACTAGATTTCACTACTTGTTCCCGAGGTCCGCTCGATTGAAGTTAAAAAGTATATTTAACCTCCTGGCAGGATCGCCAATTAAAACACTTGTTTCTTACTTTTAAAATTAAACAATATTTATTTGGAACTATGTCCTTTATTATTGAAATACTTTTTACTAATTCTAAAAGGAGCTTAAGGCTACTATGTAGTTACAATAAGACTGTTGATAAATTCATCATACAGTCGTATTTATATACTTTTCTTATCTATCTACAAGGAGACCCAAGCGTACAATCGTCTTGCTTGATAATGAAGAAGAGATAATATTCCAACATTGTATACAAACGATATTATCTCTTTTACATATGTTATCATTGTAGCGTTGTGTGCAAGACTGTACTAGAGACTAAAGATATCATTGAATACAAATAATGTTATCTTTTTTCTCAATATGTTTTGCTATGGATACTTAACTCGCTCTGTCAGGCTTACAGTGGTTCAGGTTTGAGAGTTTTATTGTTCGATTTTACCTTGAACGTGAAGCAAGTGCAAACATCAATAGGAAGTTTGTTTACACTTAAAAGGTTATATCAGTGTTGTAGAATAAAATAATAGATAAAGTGTTTGTAAACGATAAAGTGTCAGTTAAAATAGGTACATTAAAATCTGCATTTCGCTGTAGATATTTATTAACTTGTAGTTTTTGTGATACATGAAAAAAATGTGTTAGCCATACTCAGTGTTAAAGAATACAGGCAGGAGTTGGGTTAAACTTCCATCAGGGTAGACATCATTTTTACAAAATTCAGCTTTTAACAACTTAGCGCGCGTTCTTTGACGTTTTTGAAGCATTTTTTTTTATTATTCGCAGACGTTTAAAAAATATACAAAAAAAAAACATTTTAATCACTTGTTGTAGCATGAGGTGTAAAGAAAAGTACGTAATTTGATTAGTTTTATAGTTGCTCTCTTGGTGAATAATTGTTCAGGCATAAGGTTTTTTTTTTTTTGTTATTTTCCTTTTTTTTATTTTATTTCTACTTGAGTGTTTTTATATGAATCAAATTACAATCCTTGAAAAAATTGACAGAAATTGAAACAAAAAGAAAAAAAAAAAAAAAAATCCAAATAAGCAGAACTTTTTTGTTCAACATAATGATCTACCAAATTTCGAAAGCAGATTTTTTTAAACAGAACTGAACAGAAGAAAGAAAAAACAGAACTGTAGAACATATAATTTTTGCGAGAGAAAACAGAATTTCGACTCGTCCAATTTTGTGTTTTGACTATTAAAATGGATGCTGACTTCTACAAACTAGAACGGTATATCGTGGAATATCTTGGTGTTAATTACATCTATGCTAAATGAAATATTGTGTAAGGGAACATCTTGTGACGGTTATAAGGTCAAGAGTCTTGGTGGTGAAAGTGGAGATCTTCTAGTACGAGAGCTAATTTTAGAAACTTAATCTATTGCTGAATTTACAGTCCTGGAGAATGATTCAGGTCCACTAAATAGTCAGCGCATTTTTGATTTGCGTGGAGTAGGTACTCCTTGAAACTCTATCATAATGGGCAGCGTTGCGTCTGAAAAATTGCGAAAAGGGGACTAAGAAGGGGCTCAAGCCGAAAAGGGCCATAGAAAATCTTCTAATACATAAAATTATCGTTTCACGGTGCGCGGTTGAACTCTTCCGAAACGGCTCGACCAATTTTCCACCACAAACTTTTTTTATTTTTTTTAAAAAAAAATTTTAAATTTTAAAAGCAACTGTTGTTGTCAACAATTTTGAAAAAAAAATTTTTTTAAATATACCTAAAAAGTTTGTTCTAATAAATTATGTTTACTATGTTACATTAAGTAACTTTTTGAAATGTTCGTTCGAGATCTGAGATCGCTTTTGCCCTAGCCTCTTCTGGGATAACGGCTATTTTGTTAGAAGGCGGTCGAACAGCATTGAAATTGCCATTGAATCTGCAAGTGGATGAAGAACCTACATGCAACATTTCAAAGAACACTGCGATGGCGAAAGTACTGCAGCAATGTAAGATCATCATATGGGACGAATGCACAATCTGCCTGCCATTTCGAGATCAACTCCGGCAGATGAATTGAATGGTTGCCTGAAGGCGTCTGCTTTATGGCAATACGTAAAGAAATTGCAATTGACAACAAACATGCGAGTTTCTTTACAAAATGACCAGTCCGCTGCAGCGTTCTCCAGGCCAGCTCCAGGCAACTATTGGCGATGGGCAATGGTTTGATTCCAGCAGACTTAATCACCAGCCTGATTGAGTTTCCACAAAATGTTTGCAACTTTACAACGACACCGGAAGAACTAATCATGAATGTTTTCCCGAATATCGCTCAGAATTATATTGACCATGATTGGCTGAGTGTAAGAGTGATTTTGACTGTGAAAAACAAGAACGTCGATCATTTGAATTTCGCCGTTCAAAACCAAATCGCTGGTGAGTTGCATTCATACAAATAAGTCGACTCCATGATGGATGAAAACGAAGCCACCAACTATCCCACGGAATTTTTAAATTCTTTTTAAGGCTTGCCACCACACAATAGGTCGCAAGGACAATCGCTGGGTATAAATCTTGAACTTCACGTGTCGACGTTTAAGTTTACGTTAAATTGTGACAATTTTTTGCGACATTTGTTTGTTGTAGTATGTTCAGGTCAATCAAATATGTGTAAAAATACATGAGTACAGTTCGAGATTCAGGCTTTTGATAATTAAGATGTGGATGTTTTTTCAATCTTTATATTCCATGTTTCTAATGTTGTTTTCCATTGGGACCCCCAGAAATATTTTTCAGATCTCAGATTTTACGGAACGAAATTGATCTGCTTTTGTAAATTAGTGCGTTACTTGACAAAAATATCAGCTGTTATGGAAATCGACTTGAAAAGTGTTTCCCCTGTTGTAGATACAAATGAAGTATTTTTGGTGATTTTTAGTCATATCCATAGCTATTAATTTATGTATTTCGTTATTTTGATTTTTACGAAACTTTGCGTATTTGTCTTGAAAGACAACCTCTTAAAATGACGTAAGACACCTGTGCAAAGTATAGTGGTTATTGTCGTTGCATGTGTAAATCTGAAAAAATATCGATATCAGCAAACAGTGATCCGACACGAAAAAAAGATTTGATTTTTTGCCTATGAAACATGAAAAATAATTCAGATCAAAAAAAAAAAAAACGATTTTTTGTCCCAATGGAAAGCGACATTGCATGGTCAATTGTATGTGGCGAGCCACGTGTTGGTAAATCTCCCGCTATGTACGAGTACGCACTATACATATGTGTATCCATACTCTGTTCAATTTATATTTTCAGTACAGGCCTTATGGGAAGCTCTTATTTCTACCAGTGGTGCCTGTAGCTACTCTCACGGCACTCAAATACAAGATTTGCCACTGAAATAAAAACGAAACCACTGGCATTCCAAAGAATTTTGTTGTTGTAATTTTCCTGAAATTCACATACATCCCGCCACAACCAGTCTGCCCCACAGCCTCGGGCAGAATGAGCACGATCGTCTTGCGTTCGCTTGCTATTATCCTCAACCAAAATAAGCAGTGTGAGCAGGGTTCGGACTTCAGTAATAAAATTTCGCAGTAGATCTTAAAAAAAAGTGCAGTAGATTCACTTTTTTTGCAGTAGATTTTTATTTAGAAACCCAAATTCTAACTCAGGGTTTTTTGAAGTGATAACTTCTTTAGGCGCGTTGGGCACTATTTGGATGGGCAAAAATTAGCAAACTCGCGACACCGACACCGACACCGACACCGACACCGACACCAACACCGACACCGACACCGACACCGACACCGACACCGACACCGACACCGACACCGATACCGACACCGACACCGACACCGACACCGACACCGACACCTACACCGACACCGACACCGACACCGACACCAACACCGACACCGACACCGACACCGACACCGACACCGACACCGACTCCGACACCGACACCGACACCGACACCGACACCGACACCGACACCGACACCGACACCGACACCGACACCGACACCGACACCGACACCGACACCGACACCGACACCGACACCGACACCGACACCGACACCGACACCGACACCGACACCGACACCGACACCGACACCGACACCGACACCGACACCGACACCGACACCGACACCGACACCGACACCGACACCGACTCCGACACCGACACCGACACCGACACCGACACCGACACCGACACCGACTCCGACACCGACACCGACACCGACACCGACACCGATTGCATACTTTTAGTTGTAAACTTTTGTACTATGGCTTACTTTTAGGGGTAGGTAATTTATAGCTTAATCTACGATGATTTTTATTTGAATACGTTACTTCAGTATAATAATTATTAATTTATTCGTTCTGTGCTAGTTTCGGTAGAATACAAGTAGGTACAATCGGATTGTGGTAGCTGAAGTAAGATATGTACATTCGAGACTGTAATCTATCTAGATTACGCTGGAAGACAGCATCGATGAAAATTACTTATATATGCTAAAGATAATTCTGCATTACTTCAAGATAAAGTTGGGAAGAGATTTGATGATATTCCAATCATTTTGAGTGGGGATTTCAACATCAACTTTGCAGATGATAAAAACTACCATTAATTGAATTTTTAAATAGCAAATTTGATTTAACGATGAGCAATGATCGCAATCTTAGCACGATTAGACATAAAACTACAATTGATGCCATCTTTACAAGATATTTAAATAGATTCGAATCAAAATTGTTTGTTTCCTATTTTAGTTACCTACCATAAACCTATAGTATCCGTTTTCAAATATAATGATAATAATGATGATGATGATGGAAGAGTTTGAAGTTGTTGATGAAATTTCATAAGTGTCATTGGTATTCATTTCAAAGAATACCCATTAATTTTTAAATTTAATATTTCATGTATCTGTAAATTTATACATTTTAAGCAATAGATTGCAATTTTGTATGTAAAATAATATGTATTATTTTTGATGTAAAATACCGCATTAAATGAAAATGAAAAATGTAACATAATTTTTATTATAGTAGTAGTAGTTTATAATAATGAATAAAAAAACACTTTATTTAAAAGTACTTCCTACACAATAATATATTTTCTGACGATTCGAAAAATACACACGTAATTGTTCAAGTTATCACTTCTGTCGGCACTCCCGGAGTGCCTTTTAATTTTTTTTTTTTCACTGCGCCACCTCGTGAACGTCTGACAAACATCCGAGAGTATAACTGTCTTGAAAGAGCTTCTCAATAAGCCGTTTGGAGTCGGCAAAAAATTGTAGATCCCTTCCATTCGTTCCAAAAAATGAAAAACTCACACAAAAACGAATGGTTGTGAGAAGCTAGGCCTAGGGTCCCTTCGGACCTGTTGCGCCAACTATTTTTTTTTTTTAAATGAAGTCTTAAAAAATTTTGTCATAAATGGATTAATTTAAACATAAAAAGTGATAGCTGACAGCAGAGCAGAACAACAACAACAATAAATTTAGAAACAGAGAAAGAGAAAGACACACTTGAGACTTGACATCAGTATTAGTTCGTGCAAGGCAAATGCAGTGAAAACGAGATGGCATGCACATTTTCTTTTTAAATGTATATAATGGATTGCAGAATCAATAAACAGTGCTTCCAGTAACTGATTATTTGCAATGGGCTCTTAAAAATATACTAAGAAACAAAAATGTGTAGATCTATTCAATTTTGATTTAAGATTTCCGAGATTCACAAAATTGCAGTAGATTGTCAGCCGAGCGCAGTGGTGCAGTAGATTTTATTTGTTTTAAATTGCAGTAGATCTACTGCAATTGCAGTAAAGTCCGAACCCTGAGTGTGAGTGACTGAAGCACATCAGAGAAATGTTACCATATGTGAATGTTAGCATATCATTAAGGGTTTTTCTTTGAATTTTGTCAAAGAACTTTCGGTTTTGGTGCTTTCTAAAGCTTTTGAGAGCGAATAAATGAATTTGATTGTGTGTGATGTTGCCATACAGTTTTTGGGTACTCCTATAATTATTTTGAATTTCTGAAGGACCTGTTAATATGCAGTTAAACCATTTTTTTTTTCTTAATAAAGAGTTGGTATTTGGTAACCCTACCGATATTTGTGAGAGAATTATGCCAATTTATAGAGCTCACTATGGCAACCATGTGAGAGCTTTAAAATGGAGTAAGCTTATTAAAATCCATATTAGTAAGGGTGAAAGGCAAATAGCCTATCTTCCCTGTACTGAAAATAACTATAAATTGAACAGAGTATAATAAATAGAACAAAAATAGACCGACACGTAAATCATTGCAATTTGATTGAAAAACATCGACAATGTTATTCTTATTACTATTGTATTTAATATCACTTTTGAATATGATTGGCTTGGATTAGACACATTAGTTCAAATGAATGTAGTGTTCGTAAGAGATCCGACTTTGCTTGCCTCAAATCATCAAATCAGTGGCGCTATGTGAGAAACGTTGATAGCATGATAGTTGCATTGCTGAAAGATCAGGTAATGGCCGTGTTCCTGATGTTGACGAATTGAGCGGATTGATTTTATTTCCTTCGAATTTTTGCAATTTTGTCTCATCGAAAGACGAGCATATCAACAAAGTATTCCCGAACATATTTGCTAACCACAAAAATAACGAATGGTTGAGTAAGCGAGTAATTTTAGCGGGTAATAATAAAAATGTGGATGACTTAAACTTTCTAATTCAGGATCAGATCCTTGGTAGGCAATTTGTATTAATTCAAATTTATTGGCAACAAACTATCCAACTGAATTTGTAAACTCCTTGGATATTCCTGGGCTTACCACCGCACACTTTACAACTCAAGGTTGGCTCGGTAGTCATCATGCTTCGAAATCTTAACCAGCCAAAACTATGCAAACATAAAAAGAGAGCAGCAAAGACATTCTACCGTACCAATTTTAGTCTCGACTTAAAATTTACGGAAGCTCACAATTGCAAAAATTGTATGCAAGATATAGCCACTGTGAACTACTTAAATTTAGAGTCGAAACTAAAAATGTTTGCTTTATTTTTTGTTCATTAAAGAATAAAATCTTACTTAAACTGAAAGTTAAGTAATTTTTGATAATTTTTAAGAAAACGGGGGCCAAGGGTCATGAGGCTTTGATAATTTTTAAGAAAACGGGGGCCAAGGGTCATGAGGCTCTAAAAGGGGCCCAACGGGTTTCAATGCGATAACTTTGACAACTTATATGACGGCAGATCGAGACTTAGGTACTAATAGTTTCCCCGCTTGGAAAAAACACATACCCACGACCCTTCAAATGCAAATACTGGACAAAATGATGATGATAATGAGGTCATAGCACGCCATAGCATTTTTTAGTTGAGACTTATTTGTTTTTCCCACCAATTGCCATACCAGTTGAAGATTACTAGATTATACGCTTACTGCTAACGTGTCAATATAATGAAACAATATAGCAATAAATTGTCAAACCCAGAGCCAACTTTTATCTGGTAATTTATCATGCACGGTAAACACAAATTCTAGGGAACACATAGATTCCACAGTGAAAGTTTGTCGTTTATTTATTTGGCTACATTAGCCCCGTAACAACTTTATGTTAATTTAATTTTTCAAAGACAATGAAGACAATAACCAAGCTGACACTCTCGTCTGACAGGTGTTTTCCTTTAGTGTTGAACAACTTGAAAATAGTCTGTAAGAGAGCATAGAATCACGATGAAGGCAATTTTCTTGTTATCAATAGCGTTTTTGGATTATTTGATATGGGCCAAAGAGACGAATGGCATTAAGCCACCAAATATTGTCGTAATAATGGCCGACGATATGGTAAGTTGAACGTCACATTTTGACATATAAGTTTTTTTTTTATTTATTTAAAATTATTCAATCAGGGCTTTGACGATGTAAGCTTTCATGGTGGTAAGCAATTTCTCACCCCGAATATCGATGCGATGGCGTACTATGGAATGATTCTGCAAAATTTTTACACTCCACCGATATGTACTCCTTCACGTGCATCATTTATGACGGGAAAGTATCCATCCCACACTGGAATGCAACACTATGTCATTAGCAATGAGACGCCTTGGGGTCTACCGACAAATGTTACGACAATAGCGGATATATTTAGAGAAGCCGGCTATTCCACGAATCTTATTGGCAAATGGCACTTGGGCTTTGCGCGCAAAGAGATGTTACCTACGAATCGAGGGTTTGACTCACACTACGGTTACCTTGGTGGTTATGTTGACTATTATCAACGGAGATCGCTGATGCCGGTAATATGGACAAAACATAAATCATAAATTAAATTTCTGAGTTTGTTTTATTTAGGTCGAAAATGCATCAATGGGTTTTGATTTTCGAAGAAACTTGGAGTTGGAGTGTGGTCATGCCGGAGTTTATTTGACAGATCTCCTTACAAGTGAAACGGAAGCAGTCATTGGGGCACATAATGTTGAAAAGCCACTATTTTTGGTAGTTAATCACCTCGCACCGCATACAGCCAATGAAGATGAACCAATGCAGGCACCCAAAGAGGAAGTTGATAAATTTTCGTATATAAAAGACGAGAAAAGAAGGATATATGCAGGTAATTAGTGATGCAAAATTGGATCAGTGCGGTTAGTGTGGTGAACTGAGAAATTACTTAAATTTTCTGATGTAAATTATGTGGACCAAGTCAAGTGATAATCAACGATTGATTTACCGTAGATATAAGTTTTGACACTGGTTTTGGTTTCAAACGCAACACGCTTGCAAAAAATCATGAAAAAAAACCTATTCACCCCCCATTCATTCTGCAAAATCTGAGTCCAATGTTGTATCTACTGGTCCTATCTTTGCTCAGGTAGGTACCTACTACTTAACATAGAATGTAAAATATTTTCTAAATCTAGTATTTCGATCCTTTTTAAAATCTTAAACATCGTAATAAAAAATCAGCAAATGGTAGAAACTGGGATAGGGCAAAATTCGTAGCGACGTATTTAATTCCCAAAATCGTAACAACTACGATATATATACGATCACGATCACATAACAATGACATCAATTTATTACTTCATCAATTTGTGCTGATGTTCCTTCAATAAGAATCTCAGAGAATCTGTTTTCCCATTTTTAGTGTTCCGTAGCCAAATGGCAAAAAACGGAATTCTTATAGATTTGCCATGTCTGTCTGCCTCCCTGTATATCACAGTCACTTTTCTCCGGCATTTTAAGAGCTATACTGTTGAAATTTTAAAATTTTACACAAAAATTGAAAAAATAAATAAAAAATGTTGGGGGTTCCACATACATAGAACTGAAACTACATTTTTTTTTCACCAAACCCATACGTGTGGGGTATCTTTCAAAAATGGTATTTAGGTTTCTAATATCATTTTTTTCTAAACTGAATAGTTTGCGCGTGAGAGGTGAGACACCACCAAAGTGGTAAAATGTGTGTAACATTGATAAAAGAAAAGAAATATCTGATTAAAAAGCTCCTAAAAAATAATGTCTTCTGTACCGCCGTCTTATTCTTCTATTGTACGTGAGCGTAAAAAATTGCTCAAGACTATTTCTCCAACTTTCACAATAAAATATAAGCTCTGACCCAACTCTATAGCAATTCGAGGTTTTTGATCCGCTTTTGATAGGGCTCATTCTATCGCACTTCTTAGTTAACTGCAGTCTACGGACTTTGATAATTGTTTGGCTGCACGTGAAACCCACTTTGGGTCGAAGATTCGTCAGTCAACTACAATTTTGTCGAATTGAATGTATTGAAGTATTGAAGCTTCCCTATCCTATTGACTTGAGATTCGAATATGTAAAAGCAGTTCTCTACGCGGTAAGAAAAATAGCTCGGACTGATTCAAACTGTAGACGCCTCCGTTGTTCGCTGATTGCAACTAGAGAATTCATCCACTGTCGCCTTCAACAAGAGGCAGGGCTTAAAGTGACGAAAACACTCATTTCTCCGCTGTTGCACCAACGGCCCACTACATAATTTCCATTCAAGGTACGCGGCACCAGGCCATCACCAACCTGGGGGTGACGGTAGAATTTGATATTGAAAGGCTAAAGTGACAACTGCTTGCATCACTACCTTTTGACGGTAGGTATAACTGGTTAGTTAAAACTCACCTTCTTTAGTTGTCAAAATCAAAATTCTGATTGTCAAGATCAGTTCTGCCGAAACATAATAGTGGTTGGGAGGAGGATTGTGTACTTTGAACATCTGTTAAACATTTGCCCTTTTTGATCAACAAAAAGCAGTAATTAAAATTGAATTCTAAAATATTTTTACTTTCAACATTTTTGGTGGCGCATTAGTTCTTCCCATAATGTAGGGGAGAGGGGGTCACCTGAGAACACTTTTTACAAAAATCGCTCTAGATCCATTAAAAGCGGAGTATCCCTTCGGATCTTGAAAATTATTATTACATGTTGTTTTATCTTTGAATCTTATATCCAAATAAATATGTATAGTTATGATTTATATATTTTTTATTTATTTTAATAATCTCTTTAAAGTGTCCCTTAGGACCTTAGGACAACCATGGGGCAGTTTTGGACATGTCTAAAAAAACGCTCATTAGGAGCGGTTTCCTTCTTTTTCTTGTAATTTCTGACCATTAGTGCAGAGATAAACCTAAACAAATAAAACCAAAAACAATCACAATGAAATAGATTGTTCAAAGTGATAAAAGGGGACAGATTAGGACATGCCCAAAAGTTCCCCTCGCGCATTGTCCAAAAGTGCCCCGAGAGGGATAAAAAACTAAAAACTTTATATTTTTTTTAATGTAAATTGTTAATATTTTGGTTGAATAACATCGCTACACATATAAACATTATAATTGAACACTTTTAATTTGTAAATTGAGCATAATGTTAGAATAATATGCTTACGTCTAGGAATACAAAAAATTACAACCGTCGTCTGGAAACACACTTTTCTTTTTATTTTATTTTTTAAAGTTGGTATCGTTTCAATATCCATCAGATGTTTGTTTGAAGTGGAGTTGCCACTGTAAAATTTTATTAAAGCATTAAAAAGTTTTTTTGTAGTACTTTTTCTTAAGTTGTCCTAAGCTGCCCCCGTCCTAAACTGGCCCCCTCTCCCCTAAATTAAAAATGATGCTTAAATAACTAACTAGGTACTTTAGAGATTTTCTTCTTTGGAATAGAAATTTACTCAAATGGCCATTTATACCAGTTTTGATCGCAAATACATTTTTCTTCTATAACAACCATCACTTTCCTTTACTTTCTTTACCCCACAGCAATGGTCTCTAAGTTAGATGAAAGTATCGGAAATATAACGAGGGCCTTAGATAAGAAGGAAATATTGAATAATACAATCATTGTCTTTTACTCTGATAATGGCGCCCCATCAATTGGAATGTTTTCAAATAACGGTTCCAATTGGCCAATGCGTGGAGTAAGTTAAGACGTATAGCACTAACCTCATAATCTATTACCTCCTTTGATTTGCAGCAAAAGAACACCCAATGGGAGGGCGGTGTACGTGTAGCTGCAGCCATTTGGAGTCCCCTTCTTAAAGGCAGAAACAAACTCTTCCGTCAAAATATGCATGTTGCTGATTTGCTGCCTACTTTTGCCTCGGCGGCAGGAATAGATCTTAGTCCCGATCTAAACCTTGATGGTTTGGATATGTGGGAGGAACTGTCATTAGGTGGTGACGAAACTTTTGATCGTGAAATTGTTCATATGTTAGATGACATTTCGGGCGTGACATCGTTCTTAAGTGGTAAATATAAATATATTAATGGAACAACTTTGAATGGGTTTGCTAGCGATGTAATTACGAAGCGGCAGCTGGATGAGGTAGATCCACGAAATGATAAGTACGGCACGTGGATTCAAAACTCTGCAAGTGGACAGGTTCTATCAAAGTACGAAACGACTCTTTTGACTGCGCGGACAATTAATAAGTTACGTAATTCGGCTGGAATAAATTGCGGCGATTTGAAGAAAAAGGTGAAATGTGATCCTTTGGTTGCGGAGTGCTTGTTTCGTCTTGACTTGGATCCATGTGAGCAGAATAATTTAGCCGGGTCTGTCTTGTATGCAGGTACAATGAAAAAAATGAGGAAAGCTGTGGAAAAATATCGATCAAGCGCAGTACCACCTGCTATTCTGCCTGGTGTAGCGGAGGGTGACCCATCAAGACATGAGTGCACGTGGACATGGTATATGGAGGAGCCACCTTCAAGCGGTAGTTTGAAAACTATGTTTAAATTGGTTTATTTTTATTATTATATTTATTTGTTTTGTTTTGTTTTCTTTTTTTGCAGATATTCGACAATGCGGCTATAGGGGAATACCGTGCCAAAATGCTTAGATAAATTTCATAGTCCAAATTCAAATTGATAAAATAATAAATCTGTTAAAGTAACTAGTTCTGTTTTTGCCCTTATACTGACTGACTGCGTTTTTATGGAATTCGGTAGGTTCAACTCGAGCCCAACTATACAGGGTGTTCCGGTAATGGTTTTGGAAACATAAATATTTTTGGGGCTGATTCATTAATTAATACTAGGTTCGCCCAGTGGTCGAAAATCGACCACACAGTTTTTACATTATCATCGTATAAATAAAATTGGTGTAGCGATATTTGACTTGAAGCGAATTTTACTATCCGTCTTTTAATACACAATTCGTAATAATTACTGATCCTATTCGGGTCAATTCTGGAATAAATATTAGTAGCTAATGTTGTACTAAACTTTTTTAATGTTGAAAAAAGATAGTGCTAAAATTGAAGAAAATGTAGGTAGGTACCTATTGCATTTTGTTTCATAGTTCTGTATTTTTATAAGTGGTTGCAACTGAATTTGATGCTGCTGCAGTTGATGCCAGAAACTCGATTAAGTAAAGAGTATTTGACTTTCGGTTGAAATCTTGAAAGACTAATCCCTTATCCCTTAAAGAAAATCGCGAAAAAACAGCAATGAAAATATCTGCGCACAATTAAAGTCATATTTTCTCTTAGATCATTTTTGATGAAATGAAATTGGTAATGCTTTTCTCCACATTGTCATTTTTTACCATTATTTGTAAAAATAAATTATAAACACCCGCCAAATCTACGTGTTGTTGACTTCACTTGCGAAGAAAGGTTATTCCGTCAGAAGTCTATTAAAATGTGATTCTACAAAAGATTTCTGCTAACCCTTTTTAATAGTAGGTTCCTACCAACTCAATTCTCAATCAATTCTTATAACAAAACTCAAATGTTCATCCATAAACATTTGAGAAGGCCAAATTTTCATTTTTCAAATTTTGCACTTCTAAAATGTTTATGGCTTATCAGGGAATCGACTGGGCGAATCGCGAAGGCGAAATGTACTTTCATTCGTCAAACTAATCCAATCACTCCTGTGCATTCTCTCTTCTCTCCATCATTCGCTTTACACACACTATTCCATTCACCCCTCATGAAGGTATTGGTATAAAGAACAAAGTTATACGCAATAACAGCATATAGCAACGTTCTCTGGGTGTGATTCTCTTTTGTAATTTCTGATTCGCATTCATACAGGAACAGGACACAGGACAGTGTTGCCAGCCGCTTTAAGTGAAATTCCCCATCACAGACCTTAATATTCCCCTTTTTCCCCATTCTTCGTGGTGACATTCCCCATGGATTCCCCACAATGTTTTTTCAAACAGAATAATAATTAAAAATGGGCAGTAATATGATTTTGTATTTTTAATAAAAAAAAAAAAAAAAACAGAATGAACTCTTAATTCATTAAAAAAAACACAGGCAGTAAATTCACACAGTAAAAATTCAATTCATTGCACTCTTGGTATTAAAATAAAAAAAAAATTAACGAATATTATAAAAATAGGAAGAAAATTGTATATAGAATTATCAAAAAAAATGTTTTTTTATGGGTTTGAAATTAAAACACTCCACATTAATATTCCTGAACCCTGATCTTATAAAGCAAATAAATAATTTCTAAATTTTGTTCTTTTGTAAAATTTCGTATGAGTTCTTCACAGCCAACGTATGAGTTCAGCCCAACGTGAATGTCCTTGAGGTCAATCATATTATATCCGTACTCTGAAGCGAAATCACTATATTTTTCATAAGTCAGCAATTTATCAAAGTCTTCTTTTGACATTTTGGGCTAGTTTGAGTTTGAGTGTCAGTTACATGTACTCATGGCTAAAAACAAATCATGCACATTTCACACTTTTTCTCTTTAAATCCTGTTCAAGGTTCTCATCAGTGTGCAAAGCACATGCGCAAAAAGCTGGATTCTGTTTGAAACGTAATATTAGAGTTAAGTGTTGACATTTTAATATTTTTTATTTTCCCCACATTTCGTTCTAGAAGAGGAAGGATTCCCCTTTTCCCCTTTCATCAAATTTTTGAATGAAATCCCCCACAAAAAGGGGAATTCCCCACGAACTGGCAACACTGCACAGGAGACAGAACTTCTTCCAAGCGAAAGAACAATGTGACTAATCGAATTAGAATTACTCTTGCGCATATTCTCTTTTCTCTTCCTTCGCTTAACTGCCACCATCATCTCATCTGTGATACCGGCCGCGAAATATTATCTTACTCTTGATGCGTACAGTGTTGTCGTTATAACGGTAAAGCAAAAACTTTTTTGAAATAATTATTCTTTTCAACCGATCTATGAGTGATCTTCATTAAGTAGGGTTAATACAAATTTTTCTGAAAGAAATTGTGTCGGTGATTAATATAAATAAGTAAATTATAAGAGACAGAGAATACGTATTCTCTATTCACATTCTTTCTCTCTTCCTTCGCCTAACTACCATACCATTCGTCGGTGACAGCGTTACCAATTCAGTGCTTTCAGCGTTAATTTTAGTGCCCAAATGTAGTTTTAGTGCCGAAAAAGTAGATTTAGCGCTTGGGCGTTTTTTTAGTGCCTTAAAAAATATTTTAGTGCTTTTTTAACGCTGCACACCACCTTTTTTCAGTTTCTTTGAATGCAGCCATTATTTTATACAAGTTCATTTCTCTTGAAATGTATTCTTCTATTTGCCTTTTCGATAATTTTTATTGATCTCGCCAAACTATTTAATCGTGATAGAGAAAAGCTATAAAAGGAATAAATAATAGAATCGAGAAAAAGCAAATTTGAAGTGATAATCAAAAACTATAAAAGATTTATGGCTAGAAGGTTATAGTCAGACATATTTTTAGGGATTCTGTAGGTGTAAAGCCTTGCCAAGACATTTGCGAATTGCTATGTTTGCCAGACTCAAATGGAGATGTGGAAAGGGTTTTTAGCCAAATGAGTTTAATGCAAAAATAAACTAAGAAATAATAATAAGAATTCCTGAAAATGTAATTTCTAAAATTGGTACTTTGGAGGCATAGGTATATCACAGGGACAATTTAAAAAACAAATTAAATGTATGTAGGCCAGTACCTACCTATTATAAGTTTTATTAGGTTTTATTGAAGTATTCATTTTTATTTAACTGTGCAAAGTGCAATTGCTATATGACTATATGAATAAGCATCTATCGTTTTTTAACTTTTATTTTTGTTATCTACTTTGGAGCTTTAAAAAAAGCAGTTTTGGTGCCCAAGAGGTCAAAATTAACGCTGTCAATTTTTAAAATGGTGCTCGAACGCCAGAATGACTTGGCAACGCTGGTCAGTGACGCCGCTCGCAGAGATTATTGTTGTTGTTGTATTCAACGTAATTTAAAACACTATTTTACCTATTTTGCAAATCCTTTTTGGAAATTATAATATTTTTCGATCGAACTATGAGTGGCACGCTTCAAATTGGTGAAAAAATAAATGCAATTGATATTCATTTAGTAGGTTAAATATGTTCTGAAAGAAATCGTGTCGGCGATTAATATATAGATTATAAAACAAAAAAAAAAAAAAAAAATAGCATGAGAGGGGAAAGTTTTTAAAAATTTCAGGGAAGAAGGTACAAATAAGAACTTTATTGAGGAGCCAAACTGCGCTAGTTGATTTATTTAATATTTACATTGAATATTTTGTAGGTAATATGCAATTTTGTATGAAAAATTTTGCATTTGTCAGCTCAGAAAATGTTGCCAGGGGGTCAATTATCCTTCAGTTAAAAAGTGAAACGAAAATGTTTTCACGCTTTTACCACAATTTCGATTCTCGTTCTTTGAAAATGTGAAACCAAACTTCAAAAATGTTTAATATTAATCATTTTGTCTCACGTTCTCATTTGAAAGTGAATGTTTTTAATGAGAGTTTCAAAATTGAGAATTTAATATCGTACAAGGTACAACACAGTGTGCGGTATTGAATTCACCAGGGTAGTTTCACTTATTGAGCGAGAGTCGCTTTTTAGTACTGAGTGAATCGAAGAAAAGAAAGCGAATGTGAAAACGATCTTTTTTTTTTTTCTGTCGGAGGTTGTTACTATCCGATGGAGCACTCAGGCACAACTACTGGTCCATTGTACTGCCAAACAGACACCTTACATTTATGTACTTAGTTTTCCCGTCTTTCGAAGAAAGATGAGAAGGAGCTTCAGTGATGAAGAGCTTAGATGTTCGGCACTCACCACGTCAGCCGAAGTGCTCCGCTGTATCGTCATCCTCTCCACAGGCAGAACAGATGGTGGAGCTGGAGATGCTCTAGCCCAAAACATTTAAATGTTTGGCAAAAGCTTGGTGGCCCGAAAGGACGCCCACAAGCAGTCTACAGTCGCTTCTTCTGAGAGACAGAAGGAAGGCCGCCGACCTTTTGCAGATGTCCGGACGCAATCGTTTGGTCTGTCTATACCCAGCACAGCCACGCCACCGACACTCGTGTTCGCGAGAAACCCAAGTATCAATGGATGACTTAACCACCGATGAAGGCAGACCCAACGCAGGTTCAGGTCCTAAGAATTCTTCCTCTGAACCCAGCCTGGCAAGCTCATCAGCTATCTCATTTCCAAGGATACCAGTGAGACCTGGGACCCAAACAAGATACACTGTATTTAGCCTCCCGACCAAGTTCAGAGAAAGCTTGAGTTCGAGCACTAATTTAGACGAGGTAAGAGGGTTAAGCAGCGCTTTTAATGCAGCTTGGCTGTCGCTGCAAACGCATATATTCCTAGCCCTCCACCTGTTTGTCACAATATAGCGCATAGCCATAAGGATAGCGAAAATCTCCGCTTGGAAGACAGACGCATGGTTTCCTAAGGGGTAGTGAAGTCTAATGTTCTCGCTTTCCACGAAGACTCCAGAACCAGACCCCTGTCCGGTTTTGGAGCCATCCGTAAAAATACGATGGTATTCTTTCCCTGGCTCAGAGTCTGGCCTAAGCCATTCCGTTGCCTGAAAGTTGACGTGGTAGTTTTGTCGCAGTAGGACTTCTGGAGTCACTGCGTCAGAGGGCATATCCATAAGACAGGGGTCAAAGGATAATTCTCGCACAAGTTCTTCAAAACTCCAATGCGCGTGGTATCAAAAGCCACCTCTCTTTAACCGAGAGATGGTTTTCAGCGTACACCCCATGATAAAAATATCAACGGGGGGGGGGGGGGGGGGTTCATCATAGCGTCTAGAGCGGAGCCCGGTGTGCTGGGGAAGGCCCCTGTGCAGCCGAGACAAACTGTTCTTTGAAGTCTGGCAAAAGAGGCAGTAACACGTTTCCGTGAAAGCCTGTTCCACCATACAACGTGAAAACGATCATTCTTTCACAGAACCAGAATTGACCCCTACAACACAAAAAAATATTATTAGTATCGCGGTTTAAGCCTATACTTAAAACAGATACGAACATTGCATTGGGGATTGCACGTAAAGATGATTTCAGGTTAATAAGCATCTTGACTTTCTAGGAATGGAACCACTGTATTGGTAGGTAAGTAGTCGAAGAAAGAAGAGAATCCTTAATGGTACTTATTAGCTTATGGGGATCTGTTTTCAGTAGAGGCAAGACAGTTGATATTCGCAATCCTCTTGCCGCTAGCACCCATCAATTTTGGAAAAACTCAGGGAATAAAAAAGGATTTATGAAAAAATTTACTTTAAAAATATTTAAAACCTTAATCGGATAAAAACACAAACTACGTTTTCCATCAAAAGTTATCTAAGTTAACACAAATACGAATTTTTGTAACAAATCTTAGTGTTAATTAAAAAAAGTCTTTTATTTAATCTTAGCTTAAGCTCAAATTAAAAACAAAGTGCACGACTGGTTGCACTTTGTAGGTAGCTATCTCAAAGTTTAGAATGGATATCCGATAAACAAAACTCGGTCCTAACGAGGTATCCGGGAAGGGATAATTCTCCGCCGCTCATACTCTGCCGGAGCCTCAAATTACACTCGAGAATTCCGTTTTCGGAAGAAAATAATTAAAATGCGATGAAGCATTGATTTGACTTCCTTGCATATTGTTTTGTGCATGTTTTTTCGCTGAATCTTGCACTGAAAACCCGAACTGAATCAATAAATACAAAAAATGCGTTGCTATATTAGGCGGCTTTTTTTATTTACTCTACCCGCATGATCTATATAGATCATTGATATCCATGGTTAGCATCAATACGAGATCCATGCGGGCATAATAAATGCCTTCCACTTCACTGCAAATCGCAAATAAATTCCCCGACAGATTGTTGTCGGAGGATATCTCAAAATAGTTCCTATCAAGAATGTCGCTCCAAAAAAAAAACTTGATCTTACTGCAATGCAAAATGATGAAGTTCGCTAGATTTTTATCGGAATAATCCTCCGAACCGCTATTTGGAAGAATACCTCGAACCAAAAATCCTCCGAATCATACAAAATCGTAGAATTTTCTGTTGTAGGGCAGTATAGAAATGAAAATGATAAGTGAAGTGTTAGTTAGGAGAATGTTTAGTTAAAATGTATCATTTCGTTTTATATATTAGTACTGAATCTAATAACAAATGCATTTGTTCTTTTCATGTCTATAAAGCTAAGATATTGTTCTTGATAACATCCAATTTTCGCATGTACGCACTAATTTATAATAAAAAAAAGTTGTAGGTAAGCTCATAATGTACCTACTATTTTCAGAAAGAGTCTTTATTTTGTTGTCAACAATAATGTGTTTTCTCTGTTTTTTGCGAGTCCTATAGATGTAGTATTATCAAAAAAAAAAAAAAAAAATACTTTATTTTTTTTTTACCGAGGGTAGGTGAAAATCTTCCAAAGACACTATGAGAATAGCAAGCGCGTGCTCATAGTAGTGTCAGATTTTTACTGACTAAAAACACCACCCTTCGAAAGATTGTTAGATACAGCAACTAAGATATAACTTATCAAGCAATTTTTCTATAACGAAATAACAACTTTTGACAGGCTACTTTCCAATGAAAGATCCTGCATGCTCCGCAATTTAGACGTGTTTAATCTTATCTTGCCAAGTCGAACGGTTTCGTTCTTTGTAGCCGGCGCAATAAATTGTTCTCGTCCAAAATTTGTCGGACCGTATTGTTGACATGTCCGATTAGTCGGTTTCTATGCTTTCTCGCGAAGCTTCTAGTTTCAGCTTCAATTGTTGGAATTCCGAGATCTCTGTGGATATCGTCGTTTCTAATATACCATGGTGCTTGTACAATTTCTCTAAGCACTTTATTTTGAAAAGTTTGTAGAATATTGGCATTTGTTTTCTTGGTACAACCCCAGAGTTGTATACCGTAGGTCCACACCGGCTTTAGCACTTGCTTGTATAGAAGCAGTTTGTTTTCGGTACTGAGCTGGGAATATTTTCCGAGGAGCCAGTACATTTCTCTATATTTGATATCGAGTTCTTTACGTTTCATTTTCACGTGCGAATTCCATTTCAGCTTTGCCAGTCCCTCGTCCATTCATTTACCTTATTCAGTGCGATTTGAAGTTTTGCAGTCGTTTCTTCAATTGTATTACCTACTGCTAGGATAGCGGTGTCGTCGGCGAACGTAGCGAGAGTAGTGCCATCTTCTCTTGGTATATCGCGAGTATATAACATATAGAGAAGGGGCCCAAGAACAATTCCTTGCGGCACGCCGGCCGAAATTTCCTTAAGCTCAGAGTATTCGTTTCCATGTCTAACATGGAAGAGTCTATTCCCGAGATATATATAATAATAATAATATAATAATAATATTATAATATATTCCCGAGATATGATTCTAAAATATCATATAGGCGTATGGGAAGAACTTGTCGTAATTTAAACTTTAATCCGTCATGCCACACCTTATCAAAGGCTTGTGAGACGTCAAGGAATACGCTTGAGCATATCTTTTTTTCTTCAAATGCTTTCTCAATTACGTCAGTAATTCTATGCACTTGGTCAATCGTGGAATGCTTGGTTCTGAACCCAAACTGGTGGTCAGGGATAAGGTTATTATATTCTATAACCGGTTGTAGGCGCGTTAGTAAAATTCTTTGAACAGGCATTATGTCATAAAACTATCTACTTTTAATAACCGAACTACCAGATTTTCCAGTTTAGTCGGTTCTGTTGATCTCTGAAGGAATATTTTCGTACCGAGTGGAATGGGTTTTGTTGGGATGCTACAGCGGTCGACACTTTATTTAATCTACACGTTCATTCGAAAATGGCGTATTCAAATGTACACACAAATGGGTCTCAAAATGTTGTTAAATGTAAATATGTCTTACCCCATATTCGCGGCTTTCGGCCATTGGGGGAACAAAATTCCCTCAACATTTTCTCCATCGGAATTTATTTCCCCCGTAATTAATTTTTTTTTGTTCGAAAAGAGTTGTCAATCGCAATTAATACAATTTATTATTCAAGCTCATATTTGATTAAATTTTGGTTATATTCTTCTTTATATACGTACTAGCAAACCCATACCCGCTTCGCTAGGCACATTTCCAAGTGGGTGTTCCCTTAAAAAAAAAAGTTTAATTTAGAGGCGTAAAATGCTTTCAATTCTTCAGCCTTCAGTAATGCTGAAACTTTAGAGAACAATAAGAAAACAATGAATAAAGTTCGCTTTTAAACTCTTACATTTTATTCCAATATGCTTTCTTATGAGCAATATTTTTGGTTTTTCCATCTTTTACATAAATAAAGTGAAGACCGGTAGTTTGGAACGATCCGATAAAAGTGAGAAAATCTTGTCAGAAACTACGAATATTCGCGTGTTCGCAGTTCGCAATTCGCTCTCATGTGAATAGTCCTTAACCGTGAACACACAAACACTCTTCACTTGATTTAGATTTACTCAAAAGAAAAATCACTTAAATTGTTTGCAACACGCAAAGGGTTACCATAATTTTGTTTGCTTTGAGTGCCGAAACCTTAAAAAATGTTTGTTCAAAATCGTTGACCAGGAAGCCCAAAAAATTGTGGAAAATTGTGGTATTTTTCCTGATTACCCATTTCACTTATGATTTTATTTGCCTTATGTGGTATTGGGCTTCTTCAGATTCGCTCTCAGATTTCAGATTTCGTATGGCTAATCGAACATAAAACGTCACTTGCTTCTTTTCGTGATAATATTGGTGCGATTCGAATAAGTGTATCCTTCGACACTATTTTCGAAGCGTTTTCCATTCGTTGGTTAAATTTTATATTAAAGCATTTAAAATTTGCGTCCCAATAGATTTCTAAATATTTAAACATAAATAATTTACAAAAATTGATTCACCCAATGCAATGCTTTTCTCTGCGGTAGAAGTTCACGAAAACGTAAACAAACTCCGTGAGTTGTTGTCAAACTCAAACGCACTTGAATTGGTAAACCTGAAGGAAATCTGAGAAAAAATCTAGATTCGCAAAAGTTCTCTGAAATCTGAAAAAGATTGCTTTTTTTGTACCAAACGAACATAAAATTTGCTCTGAGAGCAGAAAAAGTTCTCTGAGAGCGCCCAATCGAGTGCCACATTATATTTTCCGCAATTGTTTGCGTGCAAGTTGAACGAATGTTCGATGTCACTACAATGCAAGAGTGCTACCAAGTTTTAAAGGTGCTGAAAAAAAATATATATTTTTTTTGGTTTTATGAAGGATTAAACGAACAAAATTAACACAAATATTTGTAAAACGATATGTGGTCCAAAATTGTGTTGGGCGCTAATTTTTCCATTTCTATCGCTTTTTGAAAAAAGTTAGCCGAAAATACGACAAAGCGCCAAATCTGGCAGCCCATACGCCCATAGCAGAGATGCTGACTATTATACCAATGAGTGCAAACATCAACTCGAATGGACTGCGAATGGTAGAAACGAACGCCAAATAAAGAGTTAATTTGTAAGTAAATTGCTAATTACAGCGTAGACTCCAAAAGAAATATGGAATACTCAAATATTATGTACGCACTCGACAACACTAACCGTGAACACACAAACACACTTCACTTGATTTAGATTTACACAAAAGAAACACAAAAGCTGTCAAACATAAATTGTATGCAACACGCACAGGGCTGCCATCATTTTGTTTGCTTTTAGCGTTTATATTTATATTTTCTGCAATCGCCTTTTGAGGTTTGTGTCAAAACAGAAGGCCTGCAAAATAAATTGGTTTGCGAGCAAGTTGAACGATTGCTTACTGTGCTGCTAGGTTTTAAAAGTACCGAAAATATTTATTTTCTTTTGATTTTGTGAAACGAACAAAATTAACACAAATATTTGTAAAACTTTATATCGCCCAAAAATTTTCCATTTCTATCGCTTTTTGAAAAAAAGATAAACCAAAATACCACAGTACCTGGAAACCCTGAATACCCCCATAGCGGATATGCTGGCTATACCAATCACACAAGACTCGAGAGCTTCGTAGTACCAATGTGTGCAAGCAAGCATGCACTCGAACGGAGTGTGAATGGTAGAAACGGAGAAATGATGTTCTTTCTCCATTCACTCACTTCATTGGCTAAACAATTTTAGATTTCGATTATTTTTTCTTTGGAAAGTTATTGTTTTTTTTTTTACGTACAAACCTGCTACAAACGAATACCTTTTGAACAAAAAAAGAATCATAAAATTCGGTGCTGCCGACCTCGAGATATAAACATCCAAACATAATATCCAAGTCATTTTTATATATAAGATATCTTAATTTTTTTTATAATCGTGTTCGTGATTAGTGAATCAATAAAGAATCTGACAGAATTTGAAAATGCACAGCTTAGCATTTAGATTGCCAATCAAGGAATAAGACTGGCAAGAAAAGAAACGAACACCAATTATTAATCCTAAAAAATCTTAGAGATAACTCCAATCCAAATAAATACCGCAAAAAGAGTTAGTTAATAGTATAAAAACTTGTAATATACATATTCGTTGCTTATTATATTTATACTAGCTGACCCGGCGAACTTCGTTCCGCCCAAATTCATTTATGTAGGTAATGAAATTAATAATTCCGAGCTTTCGCTTCATTCTGCTTCATGTAATTCGGTCAATTCAAATTTTTCATTCAAAAGGTACCTATATTAAAATTAAATAAATAAATAAAATCAAATACTTGTCGGCCAACCTACCGCTTTTTCACTGAAATGCTTTATGGTACATAACATTTTTTGTTCTATTTCTATTATCGGGTGTGTACACGTACAAAGCGAGAGCTTTGCCGACAAGTGAAATTCAAGATTTTTGCCACACACATACAGCGATTGTCCTTGCGACTTATTAATAAGCGAGAAGTACGGGAAATTGAAGACGCTTAAACACGAACGGCAAATCGTTCTGAATAGGTGGAATCCGCGGAATAAGAACATCTTCGCCTTTGAATTTTCCAATAAAAATCGTTGCTTGAATAATATTTGATATTAAATTCTTCACAATCAAACGCGAACCGTTACAAAGTTTTGGTTCATTTAGATTGCGCAACAAAGTGGGATAGTTGGTGGCTTCGTTTTCATCCATCACGGAGTCGACTGATTTGTATGAATGCAACTCACCAGCGATTTGGTTTTGAATGGCGAAATTCAAATGATCGACGTTCTTGTTTTTCGCAGCCAAAATCACTCTTACACTCAGCCAATCATGTTCAGTATAATTCTGAGCGATATTCGGGAAAACATTCATGATTAGTTCTTCCGGTCTCGTTGTAAAGTTGCAAAAAGTTGTGGAAACTCAATCAGGCCGGTGATTAAGTCTGCTCGAATCAAACCATTAATAAATAAATAAATAAATAGTTGGCGCAACAGGTCCGGAGGGACCCTAGGCCTAGCTTCTCACAACCATTCGTTTTGTGTGAGTTTTCATTTTTGGAACGAATGGAAGGGATCTACAATTTCATGCCGACTCCAAACGGCTAATTGAGAAGCTCTTTCAAGACAGTCATACTCTCGGATGTTTGTCAGACGTTCGCGAGAGGTGGCACAGTGAAAAAAACCCTAAGTTGGAATTTGGGTTTTTGCGGGATGCGAATCACACCATTGCCCATCATAAATAATTGCTTGGACAACTCTGCAGCGGACTGGTCATTTTGTAAAGAAACTCGCATGTTTGTTGTCAAATGCAATTTCTTGACATATCGCCATAAAGCAGACGCATTCAGGCAAGCATTCAATTCATCTGCCGGAGTTGATCTCGAAATGACAGGCAGCGCTTGACGAAAATCGCCTGATAGCAAGATCATTGCTAAACCGAAAGGTCGCTTATCATTACGTAAACGATTCAGGGCCTCCAATGCGCGTTTGTAAGCCATTGTGCATTCTCCCCATATGATAATCTTACAAAGCTGCAGTACTTTCGCCATCGCAGTGTTCTTTGAAATGTTGCATGTAGGTTCTGCATCCACTTGCAGATTCAATGGCAATTTCAATGCAGAATGAGCTGTTCGACCGCCTTCTAACAAAGTAGCCGCTATCCCAGAAGAGGCTAGGGCCAAAGCGATCTCAGATCTCGAACAATTGGAGCCAACATCGGTGAAATCATGAATGTATTTCCGGTTCCGCAATTTTCGTTATCGACTGCTTGCATCAATTCATCGTACCTACACTGTCTTTTATTGTTGATTCAACATTGGCACATTTGTTTCAACAGCTTGACTCAATGCGATTCGACCGAAGTCCATTTCTCGCTCCAATTCTGGATTAAATGCGTCTTGCATTGAACGATTTGGCTGTGGCATCCCCAATTTGCACAACAAATTGCCACTCATGAGCAGATACATATCCTCGATCAAAATCAAAGCTTTGTTGCGCATTTCATCTGACATCTCCAGTTCATTATCCGATGTCATGGTGCGAGTTCGATGCAAAATATCGTCGGCCATATCATCTTTGTATAATCAAAGTATCTACTTCATTTCAAAAAGTTACTTTTAATGTAACATAGTAAACATAATTTATTAGAACAAACTTGTTAGGTACCTATAGGTATTTAAAAAAAAAAACTTTCAAAATTGTTGACAACAACAATTTGGTTGGAAAATAATTAAAATAATTGACAACAACAATTGCTTTTAAAATTTAAAATATTTTTTTTTTTTGTATTTGAAGTGTCACTACTCGATTTCTATCCAGTTTCTTTTTGTTCAAAGTGTACAAAAATGAAATTATTGGAATGGCGGTTGCGCCTTCTTTCAAAAATTTATCATACCAATATATTAACCTTCTCTGCATGGTCTATTAACCAACAAAAAAAACTAAATCAAAATCGGATGTGTGTGGCAGTCGGTAGGCTTTCACACATACATTTATTAAGTTATTTTTATATAATATAGATTTATTACGAAGATGATTTCAAAAAATAGAGCAAAAAAAAAAAAAACAATACCGAGCACAAATATGTCTCATGACATGCACATGAATAGCGCGCAAAAACGCGTCAAAATCAAAATACGCGCGCAAAAAAAAATACTTCTAGGCGCACTTGAGTAGAAAGATCTGTCTGGTAAATGTTAATGAACTCTATCACATTCTCCCACGATTAGCAGCTTTTTTTTTTATGTCTTTCACGGATTCTTATTGACAACAGAAAAGCAAAGGATTGCGAGTTAGGGCTATCCTATAACAAATATTATCAGACCTTTTATCAAAGATAATATAATTATACTAGCTGTCCCGGCAAACTTCGTTCCGCCCAAATTTGTTATTGTAATGAAAATAATAATTCCAAGCATGCACAATGCACTTGCTACTTTATGTAATTCGGCCAACTAAAATTCTAAATTTTTTAAAACTTATATTAAATGCCTTAGAACTAAATGACGAATAGCAATGTTGATTTGTTTCAATCAAACCGCAATGATTTTGATGTATCGGCCAACCTTCCGCTTTTCACTAAATCCATGTGAGAAACATGGGAATTCAAGATTGATTCTACAAATGCACAAACATCCATCGATTATACTTGCAACAAATTATTTGCCATGGTGAAAGCGAGACGCACGGGAAATTTAAGTCGCTTACATACGAATGGCAAATCGTTCTGAATAAGCGGAATCTGTGGAATGAGAGTGTTTGCTTTTGGATTTTCCCCTCAAAATCATCACTTGCATGACATTTGATTTGAGATCCTTCTCAATAAATCAGATGCGATTCATTACAAAGTTTCGGTACATTGATGTTGTGCAACAAAATTATAACTGAGTCGACTTTCAAATCCAAATTATGTAGAGGTAAGCCCGGAACATACACAGAATTCAAAAATTCAACTAATCCAAATAAAGTATTGCTTTCACAACAAAAGGTAGCATAAGTCCTTCCTTGTAACCAAAAATCATAAAAATCGAACGTTCCGTACCCGAATCAGTTTTTTGTATATGTAACTGTACCCACCCGGCTTTTTCCGTGAGTTTCGTATCAAAAGTTATATTAAAATTAAATAAATAAATAAAATCAAATACTTGTCGGCCAACCTACCGCTTTTTCACTGAAGTACTTTATGGTAGGTACACACATTTTTAAAAAGATCAAAAATAAAACAGAAAAAAAATACTTACATATGCAGAAAATACAAAGTCATGAGAATAACCACCTTCGAAAAAGTGATCGCGCAGACTGATAGTCTGGGAAGTCAAAATGTGTTCTTTTCTAATTTCAAGATACATTTTAAAATAAAAAGCGACATTATGAGAGCAAGTTATTCACTGTGTACTCTGATCCACTGTTGACACATTTACCCTACCTACACAAATTTTTTTGTTCTATTCCTATTATCGGGTTCGTACACGTACAAAGCGAGAGCGAGAGTGAAATTCAAGATTTATGCCACACACCTCCAGCAATTGTCCTTGCGACTTATTAGTTGTCATAGCAAAAGCGAGACGTACGGGAATTGAAGACGCTTAAATACGAAAGGCAAATCGTTCTTAATAAGTGGAATCCGCGGAAAGGAACATCTTCGACTTTGAATTTTCCAATAAAAATCGTTGCTTGCATAATATTTGATATTAAATTCTTCACAATCAAACGCGTACCGTTACAAAGTTTTGGTTCATTTAGGTTCCGCAACAAAATGGGATAGTTGGTGGCTGCGTTTTCCATCACGGAGTCGACTGATTTCATTTGTATGAATGCAACTCACCAGCGATTTGGTTTTGAATGGCGAAATTCAAATGATCGACGTTCTTGTTTTTCGCAGCCAAAATCACTCTTACACTCAGCCAATCATGGTCAATATAATCCTGAGCGATATTCGGGAAAACATTCATGATTAGCTCTTTCGGTGTCGTTGTAAAGTTGCAAAAATTTTGTGGAAACTCAATCAGGCCGGTGATTAAGTTTGCTGGAATCACACCATTGCCATCGCCAACAATTGCCTGGAGAACTCTGCAGCGGACTGGTCATTTTGTAAAGAAACTCGCATGTTTGTTGTCAAATGCAATTTCTTGACGTATCGCCATAAAGCAGACGCCTTCAAGCATCCAATTCATCTGCCGGAGTTGATCTCGAAATGACAGGTAGCGTTTGACGAAAATCGGCTGAAAGCAAGATCGTTGCTCCACCGAAAAGTCGCTTAACATGACGTAAATCCTTCAAAGTACGATTCAGGGCCTCCAACGCACGTTTGTGGGCCATTGTGCATTCGTCCCATATCATAATCTTACATTGCTGCCGTAGGTACTTTTGCCATCGCAGTGTTCTTTGAAATGTTGCATGTAGGTTCTTCTTCCACTTGCAGATTCAATGGCAATTTCAATGCATGATGAGCTGTACGACCGCCTTCTAACAAAGTAGCCGCTATCCCAGAAGAGGCTAGGGCCAAAGCGATCTCAGATCTCGAACGAATTGTATCCAAAATGAGTGAAATCATAAATCTATTTCCAGTTCCGCAATTTTCGTTATCCACTGCTTGCATCAATTCATCGTACACTTTCTGTTATTCTTGATTCAACATTGGCACATTTGTTTGAACAGTTTGACTCAATGCGATTCGATCGAAGCGCTCCAATTCTCGATTAAATGCGTTTTGAATTGAATGATTTGGCTGTGGCATCCCCAATTTGCACAACAAATCGCCACTCATGAGCAGACACATATTATGTATCCTCGATCAAAATCAAAGCTTTGTTGCGCATTTCATCTGACATCTCCAGTTCATTATCCGATGTCACAGTGCGAATTCGATGCAAAATATCGTCGGCCATAATATCATCTTTGTATAATCAAAGTACCTATCTACTTCATTTCAAAAAGTTACTTAATGTAACATAGTAAACATAACTTATAAGAACAAACTTCTTAGGTACCTATATTAAAAGAAAAAAAATAAAAATTCAAAATTGTTGACAACAACAATTTGCCTGGAAAATAATTAAAATAATTGACAACAACAATTTCTTTTAAAATTTAAATTAAATTTTTTTTTTATTTGAAGTGTCACTACTTTATGTTATCCATTTTTTTTTTTTCAAAGTGTATTTCCCCATAAAAAAAATAAAAAATTTAGTGGTGGACCAACGTTAACATTCATGGATATGAAAAATAGATGTTGTCCGCTTCTCAACCCTATCCCATATACACACTAAGTTTCACGAAAATCGGTTGAGCCGTTTCGGAGGAGTTCAACTACGCACCCCGTGACACGATAATTTTATATATTAGATATTCCTATTTATTTATTTATTTGTTTGTCAACAAAGTACTTGGCCTTTTTTAGACATGAGGAAAATAAAAAATGAGTAACATCGTACAAATTAAATGAGAGACAAAAATTTAAGAAAAATGAAGTAAAAAAAGATAATATAGAAAAAAAGCAAGTACAAAATTAATTAAGATTTGAGCAATACATTTACAACTGGAAATAATTAAACAAGATGGATTTTATTAATGTTATTTTCATATTAATGGATCTATCGCAATTTGTACGAGAACGAGGAATATAAAAGAATCTGTTGTTACGCAAATTAAGTGATGGAACATTAAGACCTTCAGGACTTAAAATATCAGGACAGTGAATCTCCCCAATAAGTATTCTGTGGAGAAAAATAACTCTTGACACCTTTCTCCTAACCTCAAGAGACTCGAGTCCAATAAGTTGTATTCGGGCTGAATAGGGGGTAAGTTATTAAAATCCGACCAAGAACCTGAAGGAAAGCGAAAACCCACTAACTTATATAGGTACTGATTACGCGTGATCGCACGTGCTACATCAGTGCATTTAAAGTACGGCAAAACAACATAAAAAGTAAGCCAAAGAATGCAACTTAATGGAGCTTTTTCCTAAAAAAAAAAAACAAAAAAACATTTTTGGCGTATTTTCCAAAATATTTTTTTTTTTACTTTTTCTCATTTTCCAAAAAAAAAAAAAAAAAAGGCCCAAAACATTTATGGAAAAAAAGCCAAATTTCGCGGCATTTGCGGTAAAATATTTGGGCGTTTTTTCCTAGGAAAAAACACCACAACTTTGAATGGAGATTTTTGGGCTTTTTTTCCATTTTCATTTTTTTGGCGTGATTTCCTTTGGCGTAATTTCAGGGAGCCCATCCAACCAAGAACTTAAGAAATCTTTTTTGAATTGCTTCTATTCTGAAAACATGAGTGTTGTAGTATGGACAACAAACAACAGACGCATATTCCAGCAGCGATCGAACAAACGACAAATACAAATTTTTAACGCATATGGGTCGGTGAACGCCCAAGCATAACGCTTAAGCATAAGCATTCCCCATGCTCTATTGGCCTTATTTGTGATATATTCATAGAGGTAAATGTAGAATAGTTTACTGTCTAACAAACACCTAAGTCTTTTATCAGAGATACACGCGGGATAGCATTACTGTCGAAGGATTACGCGTGAATTTCACCAGTATTACAGTGTTAACAAAGAGACTTTCAAATATTTGGTGCTGTATTAAACTTAAAAAAAAAATACTGTTTAATTTTGTTGTCTATTTATTACTCAATTATGTGGTATTCGTTTGGGCTTCTTCAGATTTGCTCTCAGATTTCAGATTTCGTGTGGGTAATCGAACATAAAAACGTCACTTGCTCTTTTTTGTGATAATATTCGTGGGATTCGAATTTGTGTAGCCTTCAACACTTTTCAGAACGTTTTCCATTCACTGGCTAAATTTTAAATTAAAACATTCGAAATTTGCGTCCCGATTGATTTTTAAATATTTATACAAAAATAATTTAAAAAAATAGATTTACCCGATGCAATGTCTTTCTTTGCTTTAGAACAAATTCACGAAAACCTAAAAGCCCTCCACCAGTTGTCAAACTCAAGCGCACTTGTATTGGAGCAAAAGTGCTCTGAAATCTGAAAAAGATTGTTTTTTTTTGTACCAAACGAACATAAAAACTGCTCTGAGAGCCCCCAATCGAAAACCACATTAATTCATTTTCCCTAAAGGTTTTATTTTAAACTTGTTCAACCACGACGCACAGCAGCAGATTGATTCAAACCGGAGTTCAAAGAATAACATCCAGGCGCATTTTATAATGAGCGCGTCGAGCATAGCATGGTTGCGTTCACCTCATTACAGGTGCCAATCAAATAGCCAATTCATTTCAAAATAATACTTCTTTTTTTTTCGCTTTTTCAAAATTCATAAGGCAGAATATTTCGGGAGGAGTTTTGTCTACGATAGCCCTGATTAAATTGCCGCAAACATTTGAACTCTCTTAATTAGGTAGTTTAATCTTTGATGGTAACACTGAACTAGGTACTCTGTACACTTTCCAACATCAATATTTTTTACCACCGGACGTCGAAACTTTTCAAATCGAACTCCAATTTTCCAATTCATATCCAGTTTTTATGTATTTTGACCCACTGTGTATTATTCAATCATATGTTAACCAATATCACGAGAAATGTAGTTATAGTTTCCAGTGCACAGTCCAGTCTTCCAGATCAGTCGTCGATTGAATTGAAAGCAAGTCGGTCAGTTTTACAGTAGAGTCTCAGAGAAACTTTGCTTAAATGCTATTAGAATGGCAACGAACTCCCTACTAATTGGACTGATACTAAATTTGATATTTGTAAAGTGTGTTGTTCTTGGTGCACCGAATGTTGTCATAATTTTGGCCGATGATATGGTTTGTAAAGAGTAGGTATGCTTATTGAGTGCTGTTATTTAAATAGTTCTTGCTAGGGCTTTGATGACGTAAGCTTTCGGGGTTCCAATGAATTCTTGACCCCGAACATCGATGCCCTGGCATACAATGGCGTTATCTTGAATCGATATTATGTACCGGCTATGTGTACACCATCGAGGGCTGCGTTGATGACTGGGAAAAATCCAATCAATACAGGTTCATTTGAATTAACATCAATGTACACAAGATTGAGTACGGCTTTCTTACTATATAAATTATATACGCATGTTTAGGTATGCAACATTATGTGATATCAAACGATGAGCCATGGGGTTTGCCACTAACGGAAAAAACGTTATCACAGTTCTTTCAAGAAGCCGGATATTTTACAAGTCTTATTGGCAAGTGGCACTTGGGTTTTGCTGAAAAAGCCTACACTCCTCTGTATAGAGGTTTCGATCATCATTATGGATACTTAGGGGCGTACGTTGATTACTACGACCAGACCTTGTATACTGTAAGTAGGTACTATTTATACTAACCAACATGAGTATTTTTAATACCATGATTTTATTTAAACTGTATGTGGATATGTTTAAGTTCGCTTCGTTTGATCAATCAAAATTCACATCAAGTATAACTTCATTGGATCACTTTAAATTTTTTGAAGATGAAAGTATTTGCCTCTGATTTAATTCAGACTCACTCAATCGCTCCCAACCCCAGATTCTTCAAATTTCGTACCCTAAGCTGAATAGCAATAGAGTTCATCGCACTGAAAGTTGGCTGGAGCCTGGAACAATATAGTCTGAGTTTGTAATTTCATCACGTCATTATAGGATCTACAATATTTTTTATTCAAATTTACACGGTAGACATTTTTGTTTACCATTTGAGTGCTAACATATTTCGACAGTTCCTAATAGGTAGGTACCTCAATAAAGCTGTCTAGTGACAAACAACAAAAAAACACACAGAGCTATCCTGTTTTATTACACTTTCTGTTTTAACTGCTTAAATTTTCAAACTATTTTGCCGCTAAATACATAATTAGAACAACTATAGGTATGTGCTCCTTATCGTCTCCTTTACCTGAGTACTATAGGTTAAAAGGCGACTGTGTAATGTCCTAAAACATAAAAGAGAAGGATCAGTTCTGTATAATAGTTATCTACCGCTTTAAAGAAATACTACAAAATCGTCCACAAACTTATAGAATCCCTAAATTTTTTATGGACCTCTTGCGCCAACTATTTATTTTAAATTTTAGAAAATAGTGTACCTACTCTGGGCCTTACTAATAATCATTTTAACCTTCACAGTTAATATTTTGTAGGTCACAAAAATTTCGCCATTGTGAGTTCGTAACATCTAATAAACATATATAGTGCCCACGCCAGATTTATAGATTTTACTAACTCACGATTATCCATTGTGACCTACAAAATATTAAGTGTGAATATTAAAAATGGTTATGAGTAGGTAAGGCCAAGGGATTTTGTACACATATTCGCAGCGCGCCGAACTAATAACAAATTTTAGTCTCCTCGATAGAACGGGTACGATTGTACTGGCTTTACAAATTGATAAGAGTTATTTGTATGGGAGGGGGGTAGTTAAAAAAAATACTTAAATTGAAAAAAAAAAAAAAATATATATATATATTATAAAAACAATGGTAACACTTACAATAAACCGTTATTATCGCACTCTCCCCTCGATTGTAAATTTACGGAAGCTCACAATTGCGAAATTTGTATGATAAAAAAGCCACTGTGAACTACTCAAATTTAGAGTCGAAACTAAAAATATATATTTGCCAGGCCCACAGACTAACACACTCGTGGAAACTTTATTTCTAAAATATTCTAGACCAGACCATACGCTAGAGGTCACGATTTCCGGAGCAACTTAAATATCACTAAGATGAACCAGGGAACGTACGTCACTGACAGCTTAACAGATGAGGCGATTCGGCTTATAACTGAGCACGATACGGAGAAGCCATTGCTCATGCTACTCAGTCATCTAGCTCCACATACTGGCAATTCGGATCATCCATTACAAGCGCCTGAAGAAGAAATCCGCAAGTTCGAGTACATAGCCGACACCAACAGGCGACTGTATGCAGGTGAGGACTAGATACAAATTATCCTGCTCTTGACTCATGTTATGCATTTAAATCGAAGCAATGGTGTCCAAGTTGGACGATAGTGTTGGAAAGGTCGTAAGCACACTAAACACCAAGGGCATTTTAGAAAACACCATCATCTTATTTTACTCGGACAATGGAGCCCCGTATATTGGATTGCATGCAAACAACGGATCCAATTATCCTTTCAGAGGGGTTTGTAATAAATTGTCAGTGATTCCTTTAAACATTAAATTATGTTTTTCTTATAGCAAAAAAATTCGCCTTGGGAAGGTGGAATACGCTCCTCTGCTGCAATTTGGAGTACACTCATTCGAAACCATGGACAGGTATGGGATCAGACCATGCACGCAGTTGATATATTGCCAACATTAGCAGCCGCTGCAGGAATTAAACTCGAACCAAAACAAAATTTAGACGGTGTAAATTTATGGTCAAGGCTGACAACTTGCGCTCCACCAGTTCCACGTAAAATAGTTCATAATATTGACGACATTTTCAAATATGCCGCATACAGCAGTGATCAATGGAAATATGTGAACGGGACAACGGAGTTAGGAAAGTACGACAGTTGGCTTAAGACACGCGATAATGTCCATATTGACCCAAAATCTGAACACTATGTGGATCTTGTCAAAGACTCATTAGCTTGGAAGAATTTAGCTCCGTTAACTCAAAAAGAAATGAAAGCGATCGATATCAAAAAGATACGAGAGAAGGCAGCGGTTACTTGTGGTTTCAAAAAGGAGGTTTCTCGATGCGAACCGCTGGTAGATGAGTGCATATTTAATCTCAGCGATGATCCCTGTGAGCAAAATAATCTAATAAATAAAATGAGAGACTCAGAGATTCTACGAACGATACGCAAAGAGGTTAATGACTTCCGACGTGAGGCAAAAGTTCCAGTTACTAAGCCGACGGATCCGAAATGTGATCCAAAGCTGTACGATTATGAGTGGACTTGGTGGAAAGATATTGAATACTAGAAGTATGAAATCGATTTATATACCTACCTAGTTTTGAGTAAGTGTACCTAACGAATAGGCGTATAGTTAATTTTGTTGGTTGTGCTAATTTAGGCGAATTGTAAAAGGAATGGGGTCACCAAACTCACAATTGCGAAATTTGTATGGAAAATATGGCTACTGCGAACTACTGAAGTTTAGAGTCGAAAATAAAAATGTTTATTGGTAGGGCTCAATGTCCTAAAAATGTTTTATTTCTTAATTTTTGATTACCTACTTATTGGAAAAAATAATTCTCAAAATTATTGTAAGACCATTCGAATTTAATTATTTTACTATGTGACATCTGATAAGGTTACAATTAATGTTTTACAAATTTTAATAAATAAATAAAAAGGTCCTAAGATTCTCACAACCAACGAATTCTTTTGGGAGTGTTTTTATTTTCTATGACGAATAAAAGATATTTTCATTTTTATGCAAGACCGAACACATTGTATTGTCGAGGAGAGTAATATTCAATATTCCCAGATGTTATTGCCAGATGTTTGCGAGAGGTAGTGGAGTGGAAGAAGTCCTAAAATGAATATTGTGTTTTTCAGGGGGTCAAACCTTACACCCCTCGTTTAGACACTAACCTTAACCTTAACCTATGCTACTGCGCGCTATTTACATATATTTGACGTTATCATTATCAGCCCGTATTCACATCCTGATGTGGCTTACTGACACAGGGGTATTATACTCTGTCCAAGAAAAATTCCCAGTACAGGCCTTATAGAGGAGCTTTTTTTCTACCAGTGGTGCCTGTAGCTACTCTCACGGCACTCAAACACAAGATTTGCCACTGAAATAAAAACGAAACCACTGGCATTCCAAAGAATTTGTTGTTATAATTTTCCTGAAATTCGCACAGATCCCTCAACAACCAGTCTGCCACACAGCCGCGGTCAGAATGAGCTGAGCACGATCGCTTGTGTTCGCTTTCTATTATCATCAACCAAAATAAGCAGTCTGTGTGTGTGATTGAATCACATCAGAAGAGTGTTACCATATGTCAATGAAAGCATATCATTTAGGGTTTTTCTTTGAACTTTCCCAAGAACTTTCGGTTTTTGTGCTTTTTGAAGCTTTTGAGAGCGGCATATTATGTGGGTGCTGCCATTCGGTTTTAGTTTGTTTGTATTTCTGAAAGATCCAATAATATTCAGTTAAAACATATTTTTTAATGTTGTCTTTTATAAATAAGGCTTATTCGTGAGGTGTTTTAATGCATTCATTTCATTAACGCAACAAGTGAGCATAATGTGCGTTGTAGAGATATTGCGATAAATTAATAGATATTACTAGGGCAACTCAACCGAATTCATGCAAAAGCATGGTATTTTTTGGGATAGAATTTGATTTAATATTTTAATATAGAAAACTAAGTAAAAATTTTCAGCCTTATTCGTTAGGGCATATTTCTGCATGTTTTGGTATTAAAGTAAAGTAACTAACTACATATTTAGTTTAAACAAAAATTGTGCTCCGGAAAGACTCTCTTTGCAAGAGAACATGTCGCTTGGAGCAGTGAATAGAAATGAAATGGAAAAAAAGTTTGACTTTGGCGGCCCCGATGGCTACAACTTTTATTTCCATGATCTAAGAAAGGAGGAGCTCATTTGTAATGGTGTGGGGAGCTATTACCTACTATGGCACAATCGAGTTGGAATTTTTGTCCACAACAATGAACGAAAACAACTACAAAATGTTTGCTGGAACGGTCATTTCCGAAATTGAAAAACATTTTCGGACCCCTGCCTTGGATATTCCAACAAGACAATGCCCCTATCCACACTTCCAGGGTTGTTAGAAGTTGGATTCAAGCAATCAACTTTTGTCATGGCCGCCCTATTCACCGGACTTTAACATAATCCAAAATGTTTGGGCATGGTTATCTCGTAAAGTATGAAGGCGGCAGACAATTCAAAGACTAGGACACTTTAATCGAAGATATTCGTGATGCCTGGGCCCAAATCTCTCTCAATTATTTAAAAAAAAAAAAAACTGTATGATTCTATTCCAAACCGTCTTACAGAGTTTCAAACCATCTTACAGAGGTCATATCGAAAATGGCGGACATTTTTTTTTTTTTCCTTTCATCCCATTTTATGTCGATTGAAGTTGTGCAAAGGAAGAAAATCTGCTCTCGATAGGTGGCACGGTGGTGAGACATTTATAAGTTTTGTATTGAATACTGTAAAAAGTTGACTGAGTGATTGAAAAGCAGAATCGCTAATGAATTTCTACTTAATTTGCGTAGAGGCAACTGATTAACATATTGGGCCTTCGACAATCATTTTTAAATTTTACGCTAAGCATTTGGTAGGTCACAATGTTTAATTGTATATGCAAGATTTCGAAATTGTGAGTTTGTAAAATCTAGTTTGGACATTGGACATTAAATAAGATTATTAGATTATTGCATTATGTTTGCGTGGATTAATGTGATGGCCTACTTAGAGAGAGTTTGAAGGTTCATTTTCCAAACAATAATCAGATACAACATTATTTACAATTGAAACAGATGGAATCTTTTCAGGGAAGAAACATTAGAGTATCAGAACATTTTAACTTCCTCTCATAGACCCTGACTACACGATTGTTCAAATAAAAGTTGACGAGAGTGACATGTACACAAATATAAACGTTTGTAGTTGCCAAATATGTTATGCAAGTTAAAGACCTCTACAATAGCATGAGATCATGGCATAAACAAAGAAAGTATCATCGTGTCAGGTTCATTGAGGCACAGTAGAAACAAAATTGCTGTCAAATAAAAACGGACAATATTTAACTTCGTTTCCCATTGGAACAGAATTCACATTCAGAGAAATTTGTCTGCTCTAGAAATCGGCTGTTGACAATTTGCATGTTCCATTGGCCGCAAAACAAAACAAACTTTTTTAGATTAAAAAAAAAAATGTTGCGAATATCAATTTCTTAGCAAGTCTGTGAAAAAAAAACTTACAAGTTTCGCTGCAATGGATATCAACATCAAAGAATGGATTCTTTTAAAAGCAAATTACAATTTAAGAACAGCTGGAAATAGGTAATTTCAATTCATGTTCCATTGGTCATGAAAAATCCGAAATAGGAGAGCAAAATCTGTATATCCCAATGTTTTTCCGACATAAGATTATAAGATAAACGATATGTACAATATAACTACGAGTACAAGAACATACCTACAGTTGGGTTGGGTGTGGTATCTCGCTTGTTAATAAAGTCATTGGTGCACGATTTAAACAAGACCATTTTCATGATCTTTGTAGCTGTATGAATCTTATAACCGATAAGCATAGGACCGAACTTATAACAATCCAATAAAAACGTTTTTTAATTTATTTTCGAAATACTTAATTGTTTCTTGTCTACACTATGCCGCGGTTTTATTAGAAATGTCTGCGGAGAAATGTAAACATTTGTGTTCCAAAAATCTAATTGTTTAATGTTAAAGTGCTTATTTACCTATCATTATGATAATGATACTTTAAAATGGGAAGTGGGCTGTGATAAAAATAAAAATAAATTATGTGGGCAACATTTGACAACACGACTTAAATTTTTGGTCACACAAGACATATTGAGACGATATAAAAACAGTTAGATTAATTGTAACACATCATAATTATCCAGCTTATACAGAAAATAAACAATGGGGACAGAAATGGAACCCGACTGGACACAGGGAGTGTTGTGTTTCGCGCGTATCCTGTATGTACGTTCCTACGTGACGCCCTGTAGCCCAAACGGCTTGAACGATTTCGAAGAGTGAGGTGTCATTAAATTGATATTCTTTCCTGGAGTGTCATAAGCTAAAAAAATAAATATTAAAATATATATTAAAAAAAAAAGTTAATTTAAGAAAAACAAAAACTCCGACTGAATGTAACGAATTAAAAAAAGTAATATCGGGTGATTTTTTAAGAGGCTTAGAACTTTAAAAAAAAAAAAAAAACACAAAAAATTCGAAAAAATGAATGAAATATTTATTTGAGTCGATAGTTTTAACCTTGCAATTTAATGTTTAAAGATAATTTCATGCAAATGTTGACCGCGGCTGCGTCTCAGGTAGTCCATCCGCTGAGTCCAATTTTGGCATACTCTTTCACACATATCGGCCGGTATCTCACGAATGAATGCATGGATGTTGGCTTCCAGTGCGTCAATCGAAGCGGGCTTGTCCCTATACACATTAGCCTTGACATACCCCCACAAAAAATAATCTAATGGTGTCAAATCGCACGATCTAGGCGGCCAATTGACCGGCCCGAAACGTGAAATTAACTGTTCATCAAACTTGCCTCGCAATTGCGCCATTGTTTCGCGTGCTGTGTGGCATGTGGCACCGTCTTGTTGAAACCACATATCATGCAAGTCAAGAACTTCCATTTCGGGCAAAAAAAAGTTTGTTATCATCGCTCGGTAGCGTTCACCATTGACAGTAACGCTGCGATTCGCATCATCTTTGAAGAAATATGGCCCAATAATGCCGCCGGCCCATAAACCGCACCAAACAGTGGCTTTTTCGGGATGCATTGGTAGCTGTTGCAATGCTTCTGGCTGATCTTCACTCCAAATGCGGCAATTTTGCTTATTTACGTACCCATTCAACCAAAAATGAGCCTCATCGCTGAACACAATTTTTCGATAAAAAAGCGGATCCTCGGCCAGCTTTCCAAGAGCCCATTCACCAAAAATTCGGCGTTGTGGTAGGTCGCCTGGCTTTAGTTCTTGCACAAGCTGTATCTTAAAAGGCTTTACGCACAAATCCTTCCGCAAAATTTTCCACGTAGTGCTGTAACAAAGGCCTAACTGCTGGGAACGGCGCCGAATCGACATTTCGCGGTCTTCTGTCACACTAGCTGATACGGCCGCAATATTTTCTTCACTACGCACAGTACGTAAACGTGTTGGTGGTTTAATGTCCAACAAAGTAAATTTGGTGCGAAATTTGGTCACAATCTTCCGAATAGACTGCTCAGAAGGTCGAGAATGCCGATCATAAAATGGAAGCAGCGCGCGATGAACATTTCGAACCGAGCACGAATTTTGATAGTAAAATTCAATAATTTGCAAGCGTTGTTCATTTGTAAGACGATCCATGGTTAAATTGCAAACAAAACTGAAGCTGTTTGACAGTGACACAAGGTACTAAACACACGTCAGCTGTCAAAACCAGTGTTGCCAAAACCAAACCAGCTAAAAAATCACCCGTTAATTAAAAAAAATAGATTCACCCGATGCAATGTCTTTCTTTGCTTTAGAACAAATTCACGAAAACCTAAAAGCCCTCTACCAGTTGTCAAACTCAAGCGCACTTGTATTGGAGCAAAAGTGCTCTGAAATCTGAAAAAGATTGTTTTTTTTTGTACCAAACGAACATAACTGCTCTGAGAGCAAAAAAGTACTCTGAGAGCCCCCAATCGAAAACCACATTAATTAATTTTCACAAAGGGTTTTATTTTAAACTTGTTCAACCAGGCAGCACAGCAGCAGATTGATTCAAACCGGAGTTCAAAGAATAACATCCAGGCGCATTTTATAATGAGCGCGTCCAGCAAAGCATGGTTGCGTTCACCTCATTACAGGTGTCACTTAAATAGCCAATTCATTTCAAAATAATACTTTTTTTTTTCGCTTTTTCAAAATTCATAAGGCAGAATATTTCGGGAGGAGTTTTGTCTACGATAGCCCTGATTAAATTGCCAAAAACATTTGAACTCTCTTAATTAGGTAGTTTAATCTTTGATGGTAACACTGAACTAGGTACTCTGTACACTTTCCAACATCAATATTTTTTACCACCGCACGTCGAAACTTTTCAAATCGAGCTCCAATTTTCCAAATCATATCCAGTTTTTATGTATTTTGACCCACTGTGTATTATTCAATCATATGTTAACCAATATCACGAGAAATGTAGTTATAGTTTCCAGTGCACAGTCCAGTCTTCCAGATCAGTCGTCGATTGAATTGAAAGCAAGTCGGTCAGTTTTACAGTAGAGTCTCAGAGAAACTTTGCTTAAATGCTATTAGAATGGCAACGAACTCTCTACTAATTGGACTGATACTAAATTTGATATTTGTAAAGTGTGTTGTTCTTGGTGCACCGAATGTTGTCATAATTTTGGCCGATGATATGGTTTGTAAAGAGTATGCTTATTGAGTGCTGTTATTTAAATAGTTCTTGCTAGGGCTTTGATGACGTAAGCTTTCGGGGTTCCAATGAATTCTTGACCCCGAACATCGATGCCCTGGCATACAATGGCGTTATCTTGAATCGATATTATGTACCGGCTATGTGTACACCATCGAGGGCTGCGTTGATGACTGGGAAAAATCCAATCAATACAGGTTCATTTGAATTAACATCAATGTACACAAGATTGAGTATGGCTTTATACTATATAAATTATATACGCATGTTTAGGTATGCAACATTATGTGATATCAAATGATGAGCCATGGGGCTTGCCACTAACGGAAAAAACGTTATCACAGTTCTTTCAAGAAGCCGGATATTTTACAAGTCTTATTGGCAAGTGGCACTTGGGTTTTGCTGAAAAAGCCTACACTCCTCTGTATAGAGGTTTCGATCATCATTATGGATACTTAGGGGCGTACGTTGATTACTACGACCAGACCTTGTATACTGTAAGTAGGTACTATTTATACTAACCAACATGAGTATTTTTAATACCATGATTTTATTTAAACTGTATGTGGATATGTTTAAGTTCGCTTCGTTTGATCAATCAAAATTCACATCAAGTATAACTTCATTGGATCACTTTTAATTTTTTGAAGATGAATGTATTTGCCTCTGATATAATTCAGACTCACTCAATCGCTCCCAACCCCAGATTCTTCAAATTTCGTACCCTTAGCTGGGGCCCTACTCTGTATTTCGTTCCGAAAGCCAATCCTATTCAAAAGTGCTTTTCGTTCCGCTTTTGATTTTGTACTCTGTTAAAGAGTTATTTTTTTTTTTTTTTTTTTTTTTTTTCATACAAATTAATTAATTCAGTGTGTGTAAATGAGGAATACCATTTTTTTTTTTTTTTTTAGAGCAACTATTAATATCTTTAGGGCGGGTCTGTTCGCAGCTGGTTAAAGCCTTGGATAGGTTACCACAGATTTAGGTTAACCCATGATTATAAATCAGTGATAACCAATGAGTGTCTGTTGACCGATTTTTCACTTCGGTCACCAAACCATAGCTTTGCAGCAAATCGTTCCATTTTTCCAGTTTATTTGTCATTTAGTGATTGACCGAATCCATGGTTATATTTTTTGTTTTTCGGGTCCCTTTGTTTATTTATTTTATTTAGGTAGGTATTTTATTAACGTACCTATTTATTTTTAGTAAACTTAATTAACACAAATTATACAGGCATTTTTTAAGAGCTAAAGAATGAAACTTTGTATTTGTTAGTCAATGATTTTTTGAGAACAAAACCGAAATAAAGCCAAGACTAATAAAATTTATTACAAATTAACGGGCCATATGTTGGTTTATTCAACGACAATCGCAATTTTCTCGTTCTCTCAATATTTTTCCTAACGCGTGTGCTTTATCTCAATTTATGAGAACTGCCATCGGCCAAAAAATGTTGAAAATAATCTTACTTCATCCTTTGCATCCATTGTTTTGGCGTGTTGTGTATTCAATATAAATATGTATCAGTTGAAAACTTCAACGAAACCGATATGAAAGATTTTATTGGTTCACTCCATCTTGCGTTATATATTCCCTCGTTCTACTATTTGCATTTTCCTTTTTATTCAAAAGTTTTTGTATATCAGCTACGTCAAAATGAATAACTACGTAGTCCCTAAAAGATCTTGAACAAACGAAATTACAGAAAATCAGTGGTTAAATCTCATTAACCGCTCAAAATCGGCTGGCTATCGATTTCACTGGTGAACTAACCAAACTACTGATTCTCTGGTTAATATTTTGCTGAACAAACACATTTGCTGTTTACCAGCTGGAATAACCGATGATTGAACAAACCAGGCCTTAGACTTTTTTGGAGAAAAAATATTAATCAAGGGTTTTCTACCCGTATTAAAATGATTTTTTTGCTTTGATATATTGTTAGATATGATTTTCGTGTATTTTGTAGAAACGTTTTTCAAGTCATGCATAAAAATTACAGCTTAAAGAAAAAAGGAAGTAGACTTGAAATTCTCGATAAAGCGTGTCCGACCGACCCCACCCGAAATTCTACCAACCTGAACTCGAAATCAACCAGCTTTTACTCATAGCTATTCCCCCCCCCCCCCCCCCCCCCCCCCCCCACCACACACGTTCAACACCGAATTGTGAATTGGGCATAATGCCCCTAAATTAATTTCTTACAATTGCTCACTTTTAGGGGCAGGCAAATTGCATACCCTTATGGGTAAATGATTCTCTCCTACAGAAACAGGTTCTAATCTATGATGATTTATATTTGAATACTTTAGTTACTATGGTAATTTATGGCGGCGACAAATTGATTGTCACCAAAATTATTAATTACCTGTTTTGTATGGGGAATTCATAACTTAATTTTACCATGCTTAATGGCGACATATACCCACGATTTTGGGTTTGTGCACATCTACGGCAAAGTACCTTCAAAATAACATAATTTTCATTCTCCTCATTTCACATTAAATACTAAAAAAGCGTACGGAAAGAAAAATGTTCACGTATTAATATAATGATGATTTCTTTAAAGCGGTAGATAACTATTATATTAGAACTCATCCTTCTTTTTTATGTTTTAGGATATCATACAGTCGGCTTTTAACCAGGTAAAGGAGACGGTGAGGAGCACATATAGATGTTCTAATTATGTAATTAGCGGCAAAATAGTTTGAAAATTTAAGCAATGAAAACAGAAGGTATAATAAAATAGAATAGCTTTGTGTGCTTTTTCTGTTGTTTGTCTCTAGACAGCTTTATTGAGGTACCTACCTATTAGGAACTGTCGAAATATGTTAGCACTCAAATGGTAAACAAAAATGTCTACCGTGTAAATTTGAATAAAAAATATTGTAGATCCTATAATGACGTGCTGAAATTACAAATTCAGACTATATTGTTCCAGGCTCCAGCCAACTTTCAGTGCGATGAACTCTATTGCTATTCAGGGGCCCTACTCTGTATTTCGTTCCGATAGTGAAAATCTCCGAAAACGAATATTTTGTACTCTCTATTTCAAAAACGGATTGAAATCTACTACTTTCGGATAGACAATTCCGATAGTGGAATTTTCGTACCTGGCAACTCGTTTTCGAATGTCAAAAGCATTCAAAAACGGAAAATTTGTTTCTACAACAAATGTGATCACGGAAGTGACTACGAATGTTTTAAATTGTAAGTTTTTTTTAGAAAATTGATGTGTTTTGGACGCAATATTTTTTCTATCTACCTTTGCAAATTGCAATACAACTTGATGTTTTTTATTGTGCCATGCCAAGGGAATATAGTCATTATAGCCTCCTTGCCCTAAAAACTTTAAGGTAACAGTTAGGTATAAGATGGCTTGAATTGCAGTTGATCTTAAAGGAGCAAAGAGTTCATCTTGTATGGCATTTAAAACATACAAAAAAACGTTCTTCGAAAGGCGAAAGTTCTGTACAAAATTTAAATAATAAACAATAGTTAAATAGTGAACTGAATTCTTCCCACCAATAACATTTTATTTTTTATCACACATTTCCATAATGTTTAATTTGACCCGTATAATTTTTTGTTTCATCCAAAGTGCAACCGAATCCATTTTCTTTTGTTTTATTTGTCTTTAAAAATTTGTTATTTGTTTTGATTTCATGATTTGACAGATCTTATGAGAAATAGTTCGAGACTTGACAAATCTAATGAGAAATAATTCGAGACTTGAAAACACAATTCCGTAAAAGGGAAAACTATTAAGTACTATTTTTTTCCGTTTCGTATTTTTAAAAGTTGTGTGTGATAAACATTAGCGGATCTGTGCCACTCTAACTATAAACGACACGCTCCATGATCTCAAATCGAACAATTCGAAATTTCAAAGTTGCCAAAATCGCGTGACGTGATAGTAGAGACAAGAGAGTAGCTCTAGGTACTCCAGCGTTCCCAGACCGTCAAAATAGTTCCCCCCAGATGAATCTGGAAAACCCCCAGATTTTTGTTATTTTTTTTTAACAAGTCTTATGTACAACTTAAAAATTAATAAATAGTTGGCGCAACAGATCCGTGGAAACCCTAGGCCAAGCTTCTTACATGCATTCGTTTGGTGTACGTTTTTCACTTTTGGAACGAATGGAAGGGATCTACAATTGTATGCCTTTTTTTTTAACTTTTCTTAACGAAACTGGCACAGCTTTTTTTGCAAAAAGTGTTTTGTTAATCAATTTTGCTCAATTTAGAATTTAGTTGTGAACAGAACGAAGAATCTCTACGCTAGGTACTTACATATACTTAAGAATATGTCACCGAATGCCTATAAATTTCATTTTTCTGCGAAAGCTCATTTTTAGGTTACCAAAAAATATTTTATAACGAAATACAAATAAAGCAGAATTTTAAAAACCCCCAGATTTCCCCCCGTCGACCAAAAAAAACCCTAAATTTGGGGGGACAACCCCCAAACTGGCAACGCTGCTCTACTCAGGCGTCGCGTGGAACTTTACAATATTTACGATCCAAAGTCGATTCAAATACAATTATCATTTTTTATCTTTATTTATTTACTATTTTAGTATACTAATTAATTTACTTACTTTAAATTACTAACTTAATTTCTCTTAATCAATTTTAATAATTTCTTTTAAACAAAATATCACTTATCTTTATTTATTTTCCATTTTAATCTATCATTAATTAACCTGCCTACATTAGTTACCTAGATATACCTTTTGAATTATTTCATTTGCTTACCAAATTGTTCTCATTAATTTCCCCATGCTTTGTCCTTTTCCATTGATTTTCCCATAGCGGAAAGGTATATGAAATAAGTTTAGTTTAGAAATAAATTAAAATAAATAAATTATGTAAAAAACAAGTTGCCTTTCATTAGTTTATATTCAGACAGAATTGGTCGAATTTCGACCGCAGGCGATACTAGTACTAAGAAATCGTCCACAAACTTTTAGAATCACTAAATTTTCGGCAAGGGTCCATACGGACCTGTTGCGCCAACTAATTTTATATTCAAAATTTCGCCATTGTGAGTTCGTAACATCTCATAATCATATTAAGTACCCACGCTAGGTTTATAGATTTTACGAACTCACGATTATCCATTGTGACCTACAAAATATTAAGTGTGAAGATTAGGTATAAGGCCAAGAGATTTTGTACACAAGATCATATTCGCAGCGCGCCGAACTAATAACACATTTTAGTCTCCTCGATGGCACGGGTACCATTGTACTGGCGTTACAATTTGATAACGGTTTTTTGTATGGGAAGGGGGTAGTTAAAAAAAAAACTAAATTGAAAAAAAAAAAAAAAAAAAAAAATAAATAAAAAAAACTTACAATAATCCTTTATTATAGTACTCTCCCCACGTTTTATAATTTACGGAAGCTCACAATTGCGAAATTTGTATTGAAAAAATAGCCACTAGTTCACTCAAATTTAGAGTCGAAACTAAAAATATATATTCGTAAGGCCCACAGACTAACACACTCGTGCAAACCTTATTTCTAAAATATTCTAGACCAGACCATACGCTAGAGGTCACGATTTCCGGAGCAACATAAATATCACTAAGATGAACAAGGGAACGTACGTCACTGACAGCTTAACAGATGAGGCGATTCGGCTTATAACTGAGCACGATACGAAGAAGCCATTGCTCATGCTACTCAGCCATCTAGCTCCACATACTGGCAATTCGGATCATCCATTACAAGCGCCTGAAGAAGAAATCCGCAAGTTCGAGTACATAGCCGACACCAACAGGCGACTGTATGCAGGTGAGGACTAGATACAAATTATCCTGCCCTTGACTCATGTTATGAATTTAAATCGAAGCAATGGTGTCCAAGTTGGACGATAGTGTTGGAAAGGTCGTGAACACACTAAACACCAAGGGCATTTTAGAAAACACCATCATCTTATTTTACTCGGACAATGGAGCCCCGTATATTGGATTGCATGCAAACAACGGATCCAATTATCCTTTCAGAGGGGTTTGTAATAAATTGTCAGTGATTCCTTTAAACATTAAATTATGTTTTTCTTATAGCAAAAAAATTCGCCTTGGGAAGGTGGAATACGCTCCTCTGCTGCTATTTGGAGTACACTCATTCGAAACCATGGACAGGTATGGGATCAGACCATGCACGCAATTGATTTATTGCCAACATTAGCAGCCGCTGCAGGAATTAAACTCGAACAAAAACTAAATTTAGACGGTGTAAATTTATGGTCAAGGCTGACAACTTGCGCTCCACCAGTTCCACGTAAAATAGTTCATAATATTGACGACATTTTCAAATATGCCGCATACAGCAGTGATCAATGGAAATATGTGAACGGGACAACGGAGTTAGGAAAGTACGACAGTTGGCTTAAGGCACGCGATAATGTCCATATTGACCCAAAATCTGAACACTATGTGGATCTTGTCAAAGACTCATTAGCTTGGAAGAATTTAGCTCCATTAACTCAAAAAGAAATGAAAGCGATCGATATCAAAAAGATACGAGAGAAGGCAGCGGTTACTTGTGGTTTCGAAAAGCAGGTTTCTCGATGCGAACCGCTGGTAGATGAGTGCATATTTAACCTGAGCGATGATCCTTGTGAGCAAAATAATCTAATAAATAAAATGAGAGACTCAGAGATTCTACGAACGATACGCAAAGAGGTTAATGACTTCCGACGTGAGGCAAAAGTTCCAGTTACTAAGCCGACGGATCCGAAATATGATCCAAAGCTGTACGATTATGAGTGGACTTGGTGGAAAGATATTGAATACTAGAAGTATGAAATCGATTTATATACCTACCTAGTTTTGAGTAAGTGTACCTAACGAATAGGCGCATAGTTAATTTTTATTCGAGAAGTAAATGGGTTGTTGGTTGTGCTAATTTAGGCGAATTGGGAAAGGAATGGAGTCAACAATAACAAATTTTAGTCCCGGCTTTAAAAATACGGAAGCTCACAATTGCGAAATTTGTATGGAAAATATTGCCACTGCGAGCTACTGAAGTTTAGAGTCGAAAATAAAAATGTTTATTGGTAGGGCTCAATGTCCAAAAAATGTTTTATTTCTTAATTTTTGATTACCTACTTATTGCTAAAAAAAATAATTCTCAAAATTATTGTAAGACCATTCGAATTTAATCATTTTACTATGTGACATCTGATAAGGTTACAATTATTAATGTTTTACAAATTCTAATAAATAAATAAAAAGGTACTAAGATTCTCACAACCAAGGAATTCTTTTTGGAGCGTTTTTATTTTCTATGACGAATGAAAGAAATTTTCATTTCTATGCAAGACCGAACACATGTATTGTGAAGCTTTCGAGGAAAGTAATATTCTCAGATGATTGCCAGATGTTTGCCAGAGGTAGTGGAGTGGAAAAAGTCCTAAGATGAATATTGTTTTTTTTCAGGGGTCAAACCTTAAACCCCTCGTTTAGTTGTCCAAAACAGTAACCTTAACTTATGCTACTGCGCGTTATTTACATTTGACGTTATCATTATCAGCCCGTATTCACATCTTGATGTGGCTTACTGACACAGGGGTACTATAGTTAATTGACGGAAGCTCAAAATTTTGAAATTTCTTTGGATAATTTATCAACCGCGCATTAGAAATAATAATTGTGAACTACTAAAATTTAGAGTCGAAACTTATGTAATATGTAAAATTGCTACGTCCCAAACGTTTATAACTATCCTAGGATCCGATAGGTGTGAAAATAATTCATATTCACAATATGATATCTCATTAGGATGAGATGAGGCCATAAATTTTGCTATCTTTATACCTGTTTGAAATTTTGTACCAGGAAACTTTGACTACCTACCGGATAACAGATACATATTTTACCAACAGTAAGTAATACAATTAAAGGGTAAATAAAAAACGAAGGATGGAATTTTCCAAGATGAAACAATGAACAATGAAACAATAGGCCCCGGGCGGCACTTTGCCAGGGGCGGCAATTTGGAGCGGTTAATTTTTTTTAATTGTAAAAAATTATAAAATTGACAAAACTGACACTGCTTCACAGTAAGTAATAAGACATTCTTTGTGTTGCTTAACAACAAAATCCAAAGAACGCTGCTGCCTAGTATACAACTACATTTTTCCAGAAATTTTAAACACAAATTAAGCACTGTGCACATCTGCATTCGAAAATACCTACCCCTTTTCTCTTTCCTCGCTAGAAGTTGGGTGTGTGCGTATGTAACTGTAAGCGATATTTTTTTGGAAACTGGAGTTAGTGCGAATAAGTAATTATAGTTTTGCTTTTGTTGGTATTAGAGGTATCGAATATAATTAGTTCAGACACTCTCTCTACACACCCACACCCACATACGAACACAACATTGCAGGTATACTTTAAGACCTCTGAGTTTAAAGGAGTTCTGAGCGAAACATTAGCATCGATCACTCGGGTTTGCGAATCGTGCATGCTAGTCGCACTCGGGTTACTAGTATCTATGAAGATTATACGTCCTTGGCGCAACAAAAAAAAAAAGGTATATTTTTCTATTGTGTTTCAAAATGATTGAAAAAAAGAAGAAGTGGGCAATATTCGCAAAAAATTTGTTTTGCCTTACTGCTATTACTTTTATAATGGAAGTGCTGATACTGATGCCAACCCTACAGAATTTTCACTTTGCCTACAGAAATAAAGAATTCAAACTAAAATATACAGAAATCTCAGATTCCAATAAAAACTTGATTTCCTTAGTTTTGCGTTGGTACTCATTCTTGCTGTACGACAAAATATTCATAACGTTTAACAAAGTTTATAGTGTTTTTTTTTTTTAAACCAGAGTAGGAGTATGTGGATTCCAGGTTTCAGCGATAACAGCGGCTAATAAAAATTATGTAATTGTACAAAATTAATAAATATAGTTAAAGACTGATATTTTATGCCACCCAAATTTGAAATTTTTAGCAATTTTATTATGTTAAGAAAGAAGTCTGGATTTCTACAGAATTTCGACAGGCATAAATACAGATTTCTACAGAATTTTTATCTTTCATCTACATACTTTTGAAAATTAGGGTTGGCATCACTGAGTGCTGAGTTCTAAAATAAATTGGTGCGACTGTATCCAACAGTCCCGAAAAATGTGTATGTGTAAACACCGTGCGTGCGGTATGTGTGTGACTTGATACACGTCATTGAGAAAAGAGGGAATTGTAATAACCGTATTCTTGATATATTATGAAATAACAATAATTTATTCGTTCTGTGCTAGTTTCGGTAGAATAGATACAATCGGATTGTGGTCGCTGAAGCAAGATATGTACATTCGAGACTGTAATCTATCTAGATTACGCTGGAAGACAGCATCGATGGTTGTTCCATATCCTGTTGTTGAAATTTTCCGGTTGGAGTTCATTTGAAAATTAAATTTATCTTGCATAAAATCAATAAATGGTTGAGCTTCTGCAGTTGCAAAATTGATATTGAAGTCTCCGCTTATGATCATTGGTAAAAGATGATAATCTTCCCGAGGTTTCAGAGTTTACTTGCACGTAAACGCGCCCTGTTATCTTTTTTCACGTTCTGCATCTGTCTTTCCCATAGTATCTAAAAATATTTTGATGCATCTTCATTGACGGCAAAACATTGCATTATTGTCTGAAATATGGAATTGTACCAATTACGTATTTTCCTGTATTTATCTGCGTTTTACTATTGAAACGCATGTAGGTACCTACAGTTGCGAGTTGGATGACAGTTGAGGTTAAGGAGTCACAACTGAATGAATTATAATCAGTGTATTAAATAGTGAAATCGAACAGCGAAACAACGCGCACTTAGATGTTTACATATCAACAAACACTCCTAAAATTATGCAGTTGAAAATACCCGTTTTCTGTTACACAGTAAATGAAAGTGTCATTGGAATTTCATTCGGCTTGCATTGCATATTGTACGGGTCCTGGTCTACGACATTTTCGTTTTGCGAGAAACAGATTAACACAGCAACAGCAACAGTAATTTTCACAACTTTTTAGAACCAATGTATTTTAATTACTTTGAACACATTAGCACAGCAACATCGACAGCGAAGTCAACGTTAAAACTGTCGAAAATTCGCTGTTGCTGTTGCTGATGTTTACATATCAACAAACACTCCTAAAATTATGCAGTGGAAAATACCCGTTTGCTGTTACACAGGAAATGAAAGTTTCATTGGAATTTCATTCGGCTTGCATTGCATATTGTACGGGTGATTTCCGTCCCAGCAGTTATATATGTTCGGAATTACTCCACCAGATACCAATAACGCGCGCATAGATGTTTACACATCAAAAAAAAAATATGAACACAGATCGTCATTTTTGAGAAATAATTTAACATTGATTTATTGGATCTAGGTAAGGGGTCTTTTTTGAAATACGGATATTATCTTTAGTATGCATTTTGATCAAAATCTTTAGACCGGTTTTTCTAATTACGCAGACAAAACCGTACCAAATTTTGCAATGTTTAGTTTAAAAAAAATATACTATTGCCTAACTATATAGCTGAAAACTGACTAAATAAAAGTTATTTTTCAGGATGTAAGCATTAGGTACTTGGTTTTTAGAGTTTTATCCAAATCAAAATTACGGTTCTCAAGATATAAGCAGTTTTAAAAATAAGCGTTTTCGGTGATTCATTTTGGTCAAAATCTTTATCGCCGTTTCCTTAGAAAACTAAAGAAAGCCAATTTTTCGGAAATCTATTGTACGACAATGTAGAAAAAAAAACTGAGCCTGCCATTCAGTTAGAAAGGACAATATTACCTTAGAAATGAATTTTTATTTTCGAGATATTTCGAAATTTCAAAAGTATCGTTATTCGATTCCAGGAATTTTACCAAGTCTACAAAGGTCTTTTTAGTGTATGAAAAAATACGGGGGGCGGCATAAATTGGGTCTGCCCCGGGCGGCTCCAACCCACGCTACGCCACTGACCGGACTTTAACATAATCGAAAATGTTTGGGCATGGTTATCACTTTAATCGAAGCTATTCGTGATGCCTGGGCCCAAATCTCTCTTGCTTATTAAAAAAAAACTGTATGATTCTATTTCAAACCGTCTTACAGAGGTCATATCGAAAAATGGCGGGCATACTCATTATTAACGTAGAAAAATATAATAAACTAGCGTGCCCGGCGAACTTCGTCCCGCCAAATATTGACTTTTTGACGGAAATTATTTGAATTTGGAGCATTCACTATTCCACCAGAAATACATTTTTTTGATCAAAAATATCTTTTGACAAATGCGGTCTCACTGTATATACTACGATCAAATCCAAAAAAAAAATTCAAAATAACACTCCTCGTACAAAATATATGGAAAATAAATTTCTACAATTCTCCAATTTCCCTTTCGAATTTTCCATTTTCTTCGTCGTATGAACCTTCCTTAGGCGTAGACACACACAACAAAGAAAAGATAGCTCAAATCCAAAGAGTATCCAACACTCTTTTCTCAAATCGGAAGTTCCGTTCTCGAGTTCCCTCATACGAAAAATTGTGTGGTAGGTGCTACCATCTCTGAGATTGAAAAGGAGAGGCACGGAAAATTCAAGACGCTTAAATATGAATGGCAAATCGTTCTGAATAAGGGGAATCCGAGCAATGAGAATGTTTGCCTTTAAAATTTCCGCTCGAAACCGTCGCTTGAATGACATTTGATTTGATATTTCACCATCAAATCAAACGCGTTCCGTTACAAAGTTTCGGTGCATTGACGTTTCGCAGCAAAATTATAACTGCCCGGAGCATCCAAGGAATTCAAAAATTCAACTAATCCCCATAAAGTTTTGTTTTCACGACAAAGAGTAGCATAGTATGTCCTTCCTAGCGTTTGGTTTTATTTTTGAATGAGAAGTGCCGCAACCCGTTTTCCTATCCCGCCTGTTTTTTGTAAAGTACCAACAATAGGGACAGTAACTATCCTATCTATCAAACTTTAAGCAACCATACCCATCCCAAAAATTTCAATCGTCTCAATAAAACTGTTTCGGAAAACGACAACACCGCCACCTTCCGGTCGAAAAGTATCCTATCTTTCAAGCTGGAATCAACCGTACACCATCCATCGACGACAGCGCCACCTATCGGGTCCAAAATTTGATCTCTTAAGACTGCCTGAAATACACCAATTCGGACAAAACAAAAGAAGAATCATAAAATTTAGCCCAGTAAGAACATTTTCCTTGGTTATGTTATTTGTGCCGGAAATCGAATATAAATGTTATTTACCTATTTCAAAGTGATTAAAAACTAATTTGGAGTTTTCGTCAAAATTGTACAGCTAAATGAAATTTGAATTACTGAAATGTCAAATTCAAAAAGGTTTGGACAACCAACGTCAAATATATTATTACAATTAAATTTAATGTTGTTGATACAATATTGATATGCAGGGAAATCTAACTTTTCGTAAATATCTGCCAGCGCCACCTATCGGGTCCAAATTTTGGCAAAAACTTTCTTTTTTTTAAGTGTTATGGTATAAATTTGAGCCAAATCGGTCAATAAATAAGAATTTTCAAAAAAGCGACCCCAGCGCCCCCTATAGGGTCTAAAATAAACATAAACCATCCGGAGCACCACACAAACATATGGTGTGAATATAAGGGGGATACCTTCAGTGGTTCAGCCGGTATCGTCGGTCATACATACGCACGAACGTTTTTATATAATTAAGATTCGGATTTTATGTTTTTTTTTGTAAAAACTTTTTTTTCTTTAAATATGTATTTCAATATTTATTTGCTTAGTTTATGACACTTCGGGAAAGAGTATCAATTTAATGACACCTCACTCTTCAAAATCGGTCAAGCCATTTGGGCTACAGGGCGTCACGTAGGAACGTACATATAGGATATGCGCGAAACACAACACTCCCTGTGTCCAGTTGGGTAAAAAAGTAACATCGGCTTTCTTTCAAACAATTAATTCGAAAATGGCGAATTTTTCAGGAGGAGCAAAAAGGCGATTTGAATAGATATTTGAAGGACGATATAGACTTACAAGGTTTTAAAGCTAGTTTATAAATTCAGTGTTTTTTTTTAATCAGGATTACATTAAATGTTTTTATAAAATTGGGACTTACCAGGTTTAGAAAGATTACCGACGATTAAAATAAATAAAGTAAATAAAATAAAAAAAATAAACAAAACATAAAATACGTAAAATAAATAAATGAAATAAGTTAAATAACTTTATTTCTTCTCCATACAAATGACCGCTTGGGTTGGGTTTAATTATAGATTCGCTACTAACAGTGGTCAGATTCTGTATAATAATGATCGTCTGGACGATGTCGTTTTACAAATTTGTATACCCGTAATAAGTTGTATTCTGACCGATTTTGTTTTATTTATCTACAGCTTTCATTACATTTTTGTGGAAAATGAATTGGATTAAGCTATGAAACTCGTAATTTTTGCTAGTTTTTGAGGTATATCGTCTCAAAAGTTGCGAAATGAGTGCTCAGGGCTCTTATTCTGTTTTATTTATGCGAATGCAGCTGCAGTTCAAGCGAAAAGAATAAACCATACTGAGATCACCAACTTCCGCAGATTTTCCGTTACTTGCCTACAAGCTTATTTTTTTTACTATTTGGTGCGCAATAGTATGTATTGTTACATAGAAATTCCTATTGATAAATAATTTAGAAAAATTCCGGTTCACCAACACGCACTAGCAAAAAATATGAGTCGCTTCCGCTGTCGGCAAAGTTGCTGGCAGCGTTCATAGAATTTTATCCATTAAATTTGAAATTATTCATAACGTGTGTGTAGTATTTTTTATTTTTTTTTTACAAATAAGTACCTACACCTACTTTTGCTTAAAATATTTATAAAAAAAATAGCTGAACCTCTGAAAGAAGAAGAGAAGAGGTGAACAATGGTTGGTTGAGGGAAAATAGAAACATTTTGAGTAAATTTCCGCAAAATACCCGACCATGTAGGTATGTCCTAATATGTTTTTAGAACATCTCCTTTTTTCGCCTTTCAAAAATATGTAAAAACTAATCAATTTTAAAAACATGTCACACGGATTCTAATATTGACATAACACCGATAGGAAAGCAAAATGGGGGAATTTGAAAAAAAAGAAGAGGGGTCTCGGTTTGATTTGTCTATAATATAAACAAACTAAAATATATCAAAAGTTGCCCAACGATAGTCCTAATTGAAAGAAAGGTATTGCTATTCGGAAGCAAATATAAGTCAGTCAAACCTGCACCGTATATGTGTGAATAGCACTTCTGTACAAAAGCAAAGATTGCTATTTGAAATTTTAAGAACGAATGCTTGGAACAAATACAAATGAACTTTTACACCTTTACTAGAGTTCGTCCAGTGATAGAAATTCTACTATTATAGTAACCTGGGTTATATACAACATAATTGACAAAAAAAATATAAACAGCATTGCGTCTCTGCAAAATTTTCTCAATAAAAAAAAAATCAAGCGAATATGTTCTGTTTGAGGCAGTAAAAGTGGTTCTTAACTATTTCCCTTCACCTATTTATATATAAGATTCTTAAAGTATGTCAAGATAACTTTATTTTAAATTGTGCTTAATACCAGCCGCAGTATGAATCTACCTTAACCCTGACCAGAATTGAATACTATGAGTACAAAGGTGTGGATAAAATTTGTTGCTCAGACATCGTAATATTGTTAATCTTGAATACAATGCACGACCAATTGTTATTAAACGTAGGCTATTAAACCAACCCCACTTTGTATCCACAATGTAGATAAATGTGTAATTTATTACCTGCCCCTTAATACAGACAAACTCTTGATTTTCGTATAGAAATAAGTTTAGCCCGCCAGCAATAAAGATCACGTGCTAAACAAAGTGTGATAACACTGAATCGAAAAGAGCTTTTGTTTGAAAATTACCATTTTTAAGTACTATAATTGTATGCAAACCGACAGTGATTAGAGTAACCTTCTATTCGAACCGATTTTGGCGATACCTGCCGTTGCGTCAAAAAGCTAAGCTTTGAATCGTTGCTCCTATGGAGAATGAAACTAGTTTTGTTCTTAAGCTATTATATAACAATAAATTAATTGTTAATAAGCATCCGTATTGTAAGCGAAAATACGTATTAGCAATAAGACGGTTTCCAGTCTTTGATTCAAATGCCAAGTGGTCTAGTCACATGTTGATTGTTCTCAAATGCTGCTGGATAAAGCGTACACGTAGTCGGAAATGGATGTGATTAACTTTGCATACGGCTGTGGCACTGAAGATAGAGGGTTGAGTGTGGGTTGGGTTTTCGGGGGCTTTTTAAATGTTTTCATTTATCGGCGGGACAGTGGTTTAAGTAATGTGCCAAGACTAGCTACGTTGTGTTGCTGCTCAAAGTGAGTGATTAAAACGAAACCCTTACCTTAGTGAAGCGTAACATTGCAGTTGGAGTGGGAGTACCAAAGAAGAGGTTGTTAATTTGTTTGTGAGTGGAAAGTGTTCCAGTTGTCGATCCCGTGTAGTTGATAATAGTTCAGGAAATAGTTTCACGATATTTAAGAACTGAAAGTTGTTTTGTATACAGACAAGGTGCTGTCATTTCTGGTGTTAGGTTGGTGTAGTTTGAAAAAAAAAAAAGAAAAAGAAAAAATTTAAATTTAAATTACCAACGGGATTTGAGTGTGAATACTTTTGTAGGTAATTAATGCAATTTTTTTTTTGTACGAAGTGTTCCTAATTTGACTGTGAAGCAATAAGTTCGATGTTTTGCTTTTAACGAAAAAATCTGGACCTGTCAAAATAATAGTTATCGATAAGCGTACATCAGCTCCTCCCCATATTTCCGGGCTGAACTAAACCAAAACTTATAAGAATTAATTTGTTTTAAAAGGTTTATTAAGTTCAGTAGAGAAAAGAAAGTTTAAGAAATGGATGACTTACCGCTACTAATTTCAGGTTTAAATATGAATTAATAAACTCTCATTGAGACGTTGTCATCGTGAGTGAGTTTGAGTTTATAAAGCAGTTCAATAATTAAATAATATTTGATAAAAGTAAACTTTGGAATTTCAGTATACATAAAGTATCTTGAGAGACGTGTGGTGGACGGCGGAATATGCTTTTGATGCAGATGTATGCCACGGAAACAATTTTAAGATCAAATCAAGAAAAGTAAGCGCCGTATCACGAAAAGTTTGTCTCACGACTTTTTATTCGCAATTCGAGAAATTGTACAAGGTTAAGATATTGACCCTCAAAAGTCGTGAATCAACACTTCTCATTGTCAGTAATGCGGTCGGACGTGAAATACATATTGCCACAACCGATCGCAATTTGACACAAATAGTTATCAGTTTGATATTAATGTGGTTGTGAATTGCAAAAACAATTCGTAAATTACCACTATTCTGTTGCAAATTACGATTTCATCCCTTAGCAAATTACAAACATTTAATCTTCAGTTGCAACTTAATAGTGGTGATTTGCGACTACTAACAGGGGTAGATTCGCTACTTCAAATTGCAATTTACAAATTCTTAATCGTAAATTGCAACTTATTTGTAACAATTTGCAATTTGCGATTATTTTCAATTACATATTTCACTATCCATCCCAATTTACAGTGATCCCCGGATAAGTGATCCTTGCTTAGTTTTAGTCCTCGTTTAATTCATCCGAAAACTGATCAAATAAAGAATTCCATTAGAAATGTACAGAACTTTTCCGGTTTAAATGAGAACCGCTTAAATGCGTAACCCGGTTATTTGCGCTACTAAAAGTAAAGCTTCTCGTAAAACTGCATACGAAATCTCCTGGTTATAAGCACACATCTAACAAAAGCATTGAACACTTTTTGGGCTTTAATAAAATCAAAGACAGTAGTTCTCAAGACAATTATTGTCATTTTGACATGACATAATGTTCAGAGTTTGCCAAAATAAACAAAGTTTCGTGATTATATCTGCTATCAGTGCATACAAAAAATCCCCCACTTAGGTAGTTATTTCCATGGATATTACGAAAAATATTTTGCAGTTTACGACTTCTCTACGTGAATTTACGTTTTCAATTTAAATGTGCGAAATTATTATAAGGTTTTGTAGATTCATCATTGAGTGGTGGTAAATCACCAAATATCTTTTGCAATTTGAGATTGTAAAGTGGTGTTTGAGAAATGGACCTTTTGAAGTGGTAAATTGAATTAAATTAAAAATTAATAAAAGATGATCGAATTAATACTTCTAATCATAAAATTCAACAAACAGAATTTGAAATTTAATTTCCATCTTCTTCTATCTATATATATAAAAATAAGTTGTATTATGTTTGTCGCCAATGTTCTCTGTAAAGCGTGAAATGATTTTGATTCTGGAAATTTCCCATGAAAGGTGACGTTAATACCATGGTTCGTACGTACATACGGTCTTTGTAGGTGTATTGGTTCATGAGATATACAATTTTTAATGTGTTTTTTGTTTGGTCGGTGCCACTCCCCTTTGTCCAATTTTGACTAATCTTCACAGGTATATACTCCTGGGCCAATACCTAAGATTGTGTGTAAATTTTAACTCAATTGATTCGGTGGCTTTCGAAATATAAGATTTTTAATGTTTTTAAAGTTCTTTATCAATCAATCAATCAATCAATCAATCAATCATCATCAATATCTATACAAGAGATTTCCACCTATATATTGACTCATCACAATATCTCCGGAACCATAAGGCGTAGCGACTTGAAATTTGGTAGGAATATTCCTTTCGCCGAGTAGAGTTCAGCTAAGAAAGAAGTTTTTACGAAATTCCACCCACAATGGGTGTTGCGGGTGCGTTAACAATGGAAACTTTCCATTTTTAACCTAAAGCTCCTATTGACTCCAAATTTGGTAGGAATCTCCTATATGTGATGTAGAAATGATCTAAGAGCGGATTTTATGACAATCTACTCCCAATATGGACTGCGGGGGTGTGTGTTAACAATGAAAATCTAAAATTTCCGAGCTATAGCTCCTACAGACTCCTAATTTTGTTTTCTGTAAGTGATGTAAAAATAATTTATGAACGAATTTTACGATATCCTACTCCACAGGGGGTTGCGGGGGTAGGTTTTGACAATGAAAATCTTAAATTTCCGAGCTGCAGCTCCTATAAGCCCCAAATTTGATAAGAATCTGCTGTATGCGATAAGCTGAAACTATGGAAACGAACCAAAGTTCACGAAAGTATTTTCTAGCGTTGTGGGTGTGCATGGTTGTTTGCAACTCCAAAGATAGGATACCTAGCCTTAAAATTGTGTTCGTTTGTCGCCGATTTACGCCTTAACGCATTAACCGATCTTAACGAAACTTTCACACATCTTTGGTATTTTGGTCTATATATGGTTTTTGTGAAGATTGGTTGAAATCGGAAAAGGTACGTGAATGTTGTGCGTGCGTGAAAGTCACATGAATTTCAGTAAATTTTGGGTGTAGCGCTGCTGTCCTTTGTCGATCCCCTAAACCACTCAACAGATTTTAATGAAATTTCGTGGTTGGGGTTAGAATAGTTTTGGATCCGATAGTTGCCAATTTGCAAAAGATAAGAGGGATAGGAAAACGGGTTGTAGCACCTACCATTAAAAAAAAAAACAGAAAATTAAAACGCTATATCTAAAGTTGTACAATTGCGTTATTGAAATCTGGTGGAGTAAATCCACACATTTAACTTGCGGAGACGGATATGCGTGAAAGTGTTTTATCATTGCATACATTTTTTGGAATCTGGTGGAGTAATTCCACACATTTAACTTCAGGGGACAGGGAATGCGAGTGGTGTTTTCTCCAAAATAAGTGAAACGAAAGAGAAGTATGCGACATGAATGTATGTAATCAACAGCGAAAATGTGTTTCTGAGGAAATGTGCAGATGGCTGTTGACGTGCGCTGATGAACGTATGGTGGTGGTGGTGTATATAGAAATTGAGTTCAAGGTTTTTGTTTTAATGTAATGTCTTTAACAGTAAAGAATTGAAGAATTGAAGAAGTAAAGACGATATAGGTGAATTATGTTGTTTGATTTATTGAAGTGAAACTTCTTATGCGACTTCCAACAAGGTTGTGTTAAACGCTTAACGCTACTATAAGCATTGCATACTCAAAGGTGTGAAGGTACCGCTCACGCTTCAGAGTATGCAATGGTGAGTGAGTTTTTTTGGCACCAAATGCTGGGAGAGGAATATTCTGTGGTGAAGATTAATTTTTAAAAATAATGACTAAATCGGCAATTAATGTCTTGTTGAAGTGAAACTTCTAATGCGACTTCCAACAAGGTCTACGCTACCATGGAGGTTTCACTTCTTCCACGCGGAGGGACTCCACGCACTATTTTTTTTTTCATATATGATGGTCTCACATTTCTTCCCTGTGACATCTCGAGGAAATTCGGTGCCAAATCACGCAGGACGCAGAAATCACAGCTGGACAACAACTAACAAAAATGTCGTAGACCAGCACCTCTACAATATGCAATGCAAGCCGAATTAAATTCCAATGACATTTTCATTTACTGTGTAACAGTTGATGTCATTTAACTTGCGGGGATGGAAATGCAAACGGGTATTTTCCACTGCATATGTTAGGAGTGTTTGTTGATATGTAAACATCTAAGTGCGCGTTGTTTCAAGGTTCGATTTCACTGTTTAATACACTCCTTATAATTCATTCAGTTGGGACTCCTTAACCTCAACTGTCATCCAAGATCCAACTCGCATCTGTAGGCACCTACATGCGTTTCAATAGTAAAACGCAGAAAAATACAGGAAAATACGTAATTGGTACAATTCCATATTTCTGACACTAATGCAATGTTTTGCCGTCATTGAAGATGCATTAAAATATTTTCAGATATGGGAAAGACAGATTCAGAACGTGCAAAAGATTACAGGGCACGTTAACGTGCAAGTAAACCTCTGAAAGTCGGAAAAAAGGTTGGGAAAACGAGTACTGAACGCTCGCGTGAATGGAGAACTCGTCTCGCAAACCAAACTGGAGCGACAATTACTGACAATGAACCGACGACATCACGATCAACTGTCAATGATGTTCTGACGATAAATGACGTGGATTTATCGTCAGTTCGAGCCAAAAGAAGGAGAACGGACATCAATGAAGTTTTACAACCACCCCACAGGTAGTCACTCCGCCCTACGAAGAGTACCCCAGACATGTTAAGGCTCACGCAGAGTTTGAAAATAAATTATTGTTATTTCATAATATATCAAGAATACGGTTATTACAATTCCCTCTTTTCTCAATGACGTGTATCAAGCCACACACATACCGCAAGCACGGTGTTTACACATGCACATATTTCGGGACTGTTGGATACAGTCGCACCAATTTTTTTTTGTGTTACATTTTTTTTTTTTTTTTTTGGAAAACAAACTAAAGCGATTAGGCCTACTGGGGATACAATTTAAAAGAAGCGAATATTAGAAAATGAAAACTAAAAAGATAAACGGAATGTATTTCCTTTAGCAATATTTTCATTTTAAACTGGAAGATGGTAACCCTAACAGTATTTCTCTCTGAGTTATGGCGAATTATCATAGACACTATGGTAACCCTGTGAGAGCTTTAAAAAGGGACCGATTTATGTAAGTCATTGCAACCAGACTGAGAGACAAACATCCTATCTTCCCTGTACTGACAATTTTTCTTGGACAGAGTATAATACCTCATTTTGTAGGTCACGTAGGTTATTTTATGTAGAAAATTTCGTCATTGTAAAGAGTTCGTAAATATATACACAAAATATGATTCTTAATATCGCGCTTTTTCTATGACTCGCTTATTAAGCAGAAAGCCTGAATCACATCAATATTTCGTTTGCTCTTCTTAGGAATGTTTATGTGAATGGTTTATCAATGCTTTTAAATTTGGTATTCATATTTTTTAAGTAAACTAATCTAACTCGGCAGACATTAATTAGCATAACAAGCTACGAAAATGTTTATTAAATTTAGTTTGACAAAGTAAACCAGTTATTTTGTTTTAATGCCCAGAAATGTCTTGTCTTAATTTGTGTGATTTTATAATGTCGTCTCAATGCGCAATATAAAGAAAAATATACATTGAGAAAGGAAGAAAGTGTCTGCATTTAATTGTTATTGCTGCAATACTGGATTAAAATCGGAATAAAATGAGCATTCGTTTTTCTGGTTCATGACAACAATTATTGCGGTATCATAATGTCGTCGGGCTATAAAACAATTTTTTTTTATGTATCTGATTAAGGCATTATTAGCACTAGCAGTTAGTGCTAGTGCTAATTGTTAGGATAGGGAACCATATCTATAAGAAAATAATATCACCTACATAAGGTTAGGTTAGGTTAGGTTGGGAGGGCAGTTTTGCAACCAATGCAAATTTCACCCAGAAGCCATGAAGGCCCATTGTGAGTACCCTGTTTGTACATGTAAGGACATGTGGCTAACAAAACCACTTCGTTCTGTTGAGGAATAGTTTTATGTCTGATAGAGGTACCCTTGCCAAGTCGTCCAAACTTTCGAAGAACCTAGTTCCCATACAGGATGAGCGGCGTTCTTGTAAAGCTGGGCAGTGGCATAGAAGGTGTTCCACGGACTCTATTTCCTCCTCGTCTCTACAGCTTCTACAGAAGTCATTTGCGAAAAGTCCCAGCCTTTTAGCCATGTTTCCTATGATACAGTGTCCGGTTAAAACCCCGACGAGCATCCGGATTTGGCTTCTATTTAGGGAGATTAGGAGCTTTGATCTTTTGGTGTCAACCACAGGCCACAGACTTCGGGTTATGACGCAACCGGTGGTGTTGCTCCATTGTTCCTTAGCCAGTTGTGTGGTGACATCTTCAATAAAAGTCTTAGCAGTGTTGAAAGGCGGTAGCACCTCTCCGTCCGCAAGTTGAGGGTCCATATCAGAGCCGTATCTGGCCAATTCGTCCGCCTTTTCGTTCCCTTCCACCCCAACGTGTCCCGGAACCCAGCAGAGTAGAATTGAGTGATGACGTATAGCCCTGAGCGCCACGAGGCAATCTGTGACACATTTCGCATTGATAAGATTGGAGCCGATAGCTTTAAGTGCTGCTTGACTGTCCACACAGATGGTTATTTCCATTGCTGGTAGTCCCATCGATAAGATAGTCTGTGCTGCTTTTTTAACCGCATATATCTCAGCTTGGAAGACACTGCAGTGGTCAGTCAGTCGGAACGACTGGCTAATAGCAAGCCTTTCTGAGAATATGCCGGCTCCTGTTCCATTTTCTGTTTTTGAACCATCCGTGTAGACGGCTATACCTTTAATGATGGTACTGGGTGATTTCCAGTCCTGCCTTTTGGGTATAGTGATTCTAAAATTTTTCTCGAAGTCATATCTGGGTTTCTCGTAATCGGTGAGTGACGTGAGTCCCTTCCGATCGAAGATTTCAAGTATGCTTGAGTGTCCGCAGTAACCAGGCTTCCAAGTTTTGTTCTCTCTTAATCTGAGAGCGGCTTTGGCTGCCACGTTCTTAGTGAATAGCTCAATGGGTTGCAGGTTCAATAGTGTTTCCAGACCTAATTGTGGTGTGGATTTAATTGCGCCTGTTATTCCCAAGCAAGCAATTCTCTGCACCTTGTTCAGGTTCTTAAGATGGGATTTGGTTTTAACCGCCTCCCACCAAACAACTGAGCCGTAGGTAAGAATGGGTCTCACAATCGCGGTGTACATCCAGTGCACAATGTTCGGTTGCAAGCCCCAGTTTTTCCCAAAGGTTTTTCTGCATGCATAAAAGGCATTAAGTCCTTTCTTCATTCTTTCTTCAGTATTCCGTTTCCAGTTAAGTTTGGAGGTGAATATCACGCCCAGGTACTTGGCCTCGGTCGAAAGATTAAGTCGGACACCTTTAAGCTTCGGTGGGTCCCATTTTGGTACCTTATATCTCCTGGTGAACAGAATTAGTTCGGTCTTTTCCGGATTAACCGCAAGCCCGTTGTGTTCCGTCCATTTGGATAGTTCTGTTAACGCAGATTCCATAATATCTCTAATGGTGGAAAGGTATTTTCCTGTTATTAGTACTACTATATCATCCGCGTAGGCGACTATCTTGATACCTCTGTTGACAAGGGATGTAAGTATTTTGTTAATCGAGATGTTCCACAGTAGAGGAGATAAGACTCCCCCTTGTGGTGTTCCACGATTAGTACTTTTCTTAATCGCACAGTCCCCTAGGCTGCTGTTAATAACTCTGCTGTTAAGCATAGTCTTAACCCAGTTTGTCAGAAACTGTGTTGAACCTGATTCCTCAAGTGAGGATATAATGGTTCTTGTGTTCAGGTTGTTGAATGCACCTTCTATGTCCAGAAAGGCCGCCAACGTAAATTCCTTGTTTCCTAGGGATTTCTCGATTGTTTTCGTTACTTCATGCAGCGCTGTTTCCACGGATCTACCTTTGACATATGCGTGTTGTGCACTACACAGAGTACCGCTTGTTTCGAGAGTGTTCCTAAGGTGCAGGTCCAATAACCTTTCTAGTGTTTTCAAAAGAAAAGATGAGAGGCTAATTGGTCTGTAATCCTTGGGTGTGGAGTGACTGGGTTTCCCTGCTTTGGGAATAAAGACCACCCTCACCTCTTTCCAGCAGTCAGGAACAAGTCCGAGTGTCAGGCAACCACGAAAGATTGCCTGCAGCCATGGGACGGTCCTTTTACTGCTTCTTTGTAGCATGGCAGGTATAATTCCGTCCGGTCCCGCCGACTTGTACGGTTGGAAGGATTGAAGAGCCCATGTTATTCTGTTTGTGCTAGTGCAGTCATTTATGGTAGCCAGTTCCTCAACCGGAAATGAGGAGAGGCTGCCATCAGAACTGTGTAGCAGCCTTCCTGGGATTGTGCATCCCGGAAAGTGTGTTCTGAGGAGCAGGTCAAGAGTCTCCTGACTACTAGCTGTCCAACAATTATCCTCCTTACAGAGGTGCCCTATATGAGAGGGAGTTTTGGCAAGAACTTTCCGGAGTCTTGCCGCTTCTGTGGTGGATTCTATGTCGGAGCAGTAGTTTGCCCAGGACACTCGTTTGGCTGCTCTAGTTTTCTTTTTAAACTCGTTGAAGCTGTTGCGATATATACTCCAGTCTTCATCGGTTTTTGTCAGTTTTGCTCTATTAAAAAGTTTCCTGGTTTTGGACCTGAGAAGTCGTAGTTCCCTAGTCCACCAAGCCGCGTGTGTTCTTTTGGGAGGGCGACTAATAGGACAGGATTTTTTAAAGGAGTCGGTTAGGGTCTTGGTGAGAAAATTTACTGCTTCGTTAACGAGTGTCGCCTTCGACAATGTACCTATGGGGTTAGGTGGAAGTCGACGTTCGACCAGTTCAGAAAATTTACTCCAGTCAGTCTTGACAGGGTTCCTAAAGGGGAGTTCTTTTGGTAGTTCAAAGTCAATTGTGAAAGTAATCCTGAAGTGGTCAGAGAAGGAGCACTTCGAGGAAACCTTCCAGTCATCGACCCTGAATCTGTCCACTGGGAGCGCTAAAGTTAGATCAATTACCTCTTCCCTAATTTTGTTGTGGAAAGTAGGATGGCTACCCCTGTTACAAATATGTAGGTTGGAAAGTAATATAAAATCAAGTATAGACTCACCTCTTTTATTTATATCCCTGCTGCCCCACTGAGTGTGGTGAGCATTGGCATCCATACTTACTACTAAGTTGGCTCTAGTGTTGCTGGCATGCTGTACCAGGTCCCTTAGTAGTGGTGATGGGGGGTCTTCTTCCTCGTAGGGCAGATATGCGGATGCAAGAATGAGTTGGGGCTCGTTCTTGCGGTCGCATATCGCCACTGTCAGATCGCTGTTGCTGAAACGATAAGAGAAAAGAAAGTTAATTGATTTCTTTATCAGAATACAGCTCCTAAGTTTACCTTCACCACTGGAATGCAGGAGTGTGTAGTTTTTTGACCTCAATCCTTGGATTTTGGCTTTGTATAACCATGGTTCCTGGATTAGGGCCACGTCCACACTCTCATCGGTCATGAAGAGCAGCAGGTCGTCGGTGGCAGCTTGAGAGTGGTGCAAATTAATCTGCACCACCCTTAGCTTTCCGGCGTTGGTCATCGTTACTGGGGAAGGAGAACTTGATGTTCCCCAACCCAAATTTGACGACCCCTGCTGCAGATCTGATGTAGTTGGCGGATTTTGGGTCCACCACAATGCGTAGGTCCCTACCGCCACCTTTCTCCCGCGGTTTGGAACCCACGATTCTCCATTCTCCTACGTTCAGCTCTTTGTTCCGCAGACCTACCAGTTTAAGTATGGATTGTTCCTCCGGGACCGGAGGAGGTATCCATACGCGTACTAGGGTCCGCAGTGGTAGGGCTGAAGCAGGAATGGCTTCTAGCTTGGCACCAGGCCACAGTTCTCCTAGGCTACGAATGCAGCGCGTTAAAAAGTCCAGTGACTCTTTGTTGCCACATCCGACGACCTTCACTCCCTTCCGCCAACCTGCCCCATCGAAGTTGCAGGTGTTATTGATGTCAGCAGATTCTCCCGCTGATATCATGGCCTCCAGGATCTTTGCCTCAACCTTGAGCCATTTATCGGTCGCAAGTTTCCCATCAGGGTTGCTGCGGTCGATAATGGCTAGGGTGAGGTCTTCGCTGCTTTTAAGCTTAGCTTTCTTCGCCGAATTCCCTGTTACCTCGTCGGCTGAGCGGATTCGTTTGGGGGCCTGCTTAGCTGTTTCCTTACCCGCGGCCGTCGAGTCCTTGGACTTTTCCGACCGTTGGAGGGATTGCTTGGCATTGACTTCCTTCCGAATAGTGCCCGGCTTTCGTGGTGGTAGGACGGCGGGAAGCTTCGCCTTTGAGGTCGATGGGGTGGGGATTGCCTCCGAAGCGGGCTGTTCCTCTCTCTTCTCGGATCCTGTAGCTTCTACTGTTTGGCATTTGGGTGAGACCGAATCCTCAATAGTCGCGGGTGCGAGATGTGTCTTGTTGCCAAGACGGTTCTCGTACTGTTTGACTAGCTTGGTGTGCTTCCTCACCAGCGCTCTATCTCTTTCCGAGAGCTCAGCCATGTTACGGTCCTTCAACTTTCTCAGGAATCTCAGGGAGCTTCTATAGCCCTCTTTTTTCTTTTGCTGAGATGTTTTTGGAGCTCTTATCCTCTTGCTAGGTACGAGAGTGTTCTCCAGAAGTCTGTCCTCCGTCTCAGAGTCAATGGACGAACTGTTACTGGCTTGAGAGGAGAATAACTCCCCCAGCACGGTCATGTCCGGCCAAGAGTTCTCTGACAGAGCTTCGACTTCCTCAGAATCTCTCGCGTCCTGTCGATTTACGGTCTTTTTTCCGTCAAGTAGCAGTCTGCCTCCACACCCTTGGCTATCAGTGTGGTCCTCCATGAAAGTTGGGTCCTCCAGACTCCGTGACCCTGCCGCTTTCGCGAGTGGATTTTCACCTTTGTGCGTTCCACCTGGAGTAGTTGTATCTTTTCGTTGTCCTTTCATGTTTGTTTGGGGGGGGGGGGGTTCGGTAGTTCTTAGTTGATCGCTCATCAACAGCCTGTCTGCCATGGGTGGCCCTTCTGACGACTATGTCGTCGACAGCATAGCCCGTTGATTCATTGCGATACGAAGCCTCCGCACCAGGCGCCCTTGCAAAGACAATGTCTTCACAGGGACACACACGTCAAGGTGCCTACCAAGCGAAGGCTTTACTTCACCTACATAAAATTAAGTGACAAATTGTGTATGTTTCAACTCCACCGCCCATGGTAATTTAGTTTTTTTTTTTTTCTTAGATGTAGATAATTACGGTACAAAAGTGTTAGCCAAAAAATAAAAAATAAATACATTTAAAGGGATTTTTGTGTGCGCCGTAACCATCAATAAGTCACAAGGACAATCTTTGAAAATGTGCTGTATATATTTGGAAAATCCAGATCTCTCACATGGCCATTTTTTTTTTTTCATTTTAAATTCATTTTTATTATTTCTTTCTTTAACTTACATACTAGACAAAAACGATTAAATCTAATTTAAAACTAACATTTATCTTATTCTAGCTTACTGGCTCTTATCGAGCGCTCTAAACTTAAAAATATGCTTAAAATTATTGCCTTTCGGCCTTAAATCTATCTATATCTATGATTTGTTTTGTTTTTTAATTTCCAAGAAACTTTAGAAAACTTGGATTCTTTATTATTTGTTTTATTAAAACTACTTAAATCTACCTAAGCTACTTAGCCTACATTACCTATAATCAGGGTGGTGAGCAATCTTATCGATTGGTCACCATCCTGATCGCGTCTTTGGTTGCCTGTCGGCCGCCAACAAGGGTTCATCCGCGCCGCCGAGCCTCCACCGAGGCCATGAGCGTCGGTCAAGTCTCGGAAGCACTCTTTCATGTTGGCTAGTCCAGCACTTCCCAAAGACCCCCTACGCTAAACCTAAACCTACTACCTTAAATCTAGCTTAAAACTAAGGAGGATGCTACGTAAGTAGCGCACCGGCCCGGGAGAGCGTATCCACTCTCACCTCTTCCTCAAGCCACCAAAATTCGGTGAACTGCTTTACCGTATCGACCCTGTCCCGTTCCGCAATTGCGGTACTAAAACGGAGGAGCTCCTGAGCATTGGCGGCGTACCCGTCGTGGATGAGCCGCTTATCCCTCGCGCCGCGGTGGCTGTGGTACAATACCGGCACACCATCTTTTTTCTGGACTAACCCTTTCATGTCTACATGAAGAAATGCCTCAGGCGGGATAAAGCCAGACCGGAGCGTACTCTCGTGGTACATTAAATTGGGGTAGTAAGCCCCTGAGATCAGGTTATTATCACTGGCCATCGCCCTAGCAACGTGCCTCCGAATCACCTTAATAAGGAAATTGTCAATCCTATTCAGTCGGGCCCCATTGTATAAGGTCCGGTTGGGATAGTATTTTATGTACTGAGATTCAGGAGTTCTAAACAACCCTAGACAGGCCCTGAGGCATTGCCTCTCAAACACCCGAATCTTTTCCATGTAGGACGGCGCTATATTGAACCACATGGGACAGCCATAAGCGATGATAGGCCTTATAAGGGCCACGTAGCAAATGACCTTCACCCTGGAGTCAAGTTAACTGCTGCGAAACAGTCTCCTTGTCAGAGCGTAGGCCCTCTTAGCCCCAGCAAGACAAGCATCTATATGTTTGTCAAAATACAGATACTGGTCGAGCCGGATGCCGAGATACCTGACCACGTTTTTCACCACCAATGGTCGTCCCTGCTGTCCAATAATTGTTAATTTTCTCCAGTTTTTTCTGGTATCCCTAGAGGCCCCAGCCAATGGAGTCCTGAACAGGATTGTTTCCGATTTTTGGAAATTGATTTTCAACTTCCAATCATCGCAATACCTCTTAATTTGCTCGAAGTCACGCTGCAGAAGGATGTTAATGACCTCGATTTTTGGTCCTGACCTGTACGCCACTAAATCGTCTGCGTACGCTATAGCGTGTCTGAGGGAACCCACCAGATCACTTGTGTAAATATTAAACAGGACCGAAGAATTCACTGCTCCCTGTTGTAAGCCGTTTTTAATTTCGAAAACCCTGCTCGAGGTTACGTTGCCAGCTTTGACAACGAACTTCTTTCCCATAAGCATGTCATAAATCATATACAGCAAAGGTTTTTGAATGCCCATTCTGTTCAGCTTATAAAAGAGCCCCTCCAACCATACGGTATCGAAGGCCTTCTCAAAGTCGACCAGACATGCACCCGTGCATTGCTTCTTACTTTTATTCCACTGAATGTCGGAAACCAGTTTCGACGCGGCATGAATAGTGTCATGCCCCGCTCTAAAGCCAAACTGGTTGTCCGGAATAATCTTATTTTCTTCAACCCATCTTAAAAGAGATCTATTGACGACTTTCTCGAATACCTTGCTAATATTCGGAAGCAAACTGATTGACCGCAGATTAGCAGGGTTTGTCCTATCTTTATGCTTTTTCGGGATAGGGTGTACCACCGCCATTTTCCACTGCGCCGGATAATATGCATTATTCAGCACATTGTTAAATAGCGTGGTGAAGATATCGATCGCTTGGCCAGCTCTTAGTTACATGCACAAGAGTCGGAAAACGATCTGTATTATTTGTTTACACGACCGATAATTAAGAGAGAAAAAAAAAAACAAGAATATTGTTTACTTTTGGTAAAAAATGTTACATTTTTTTTTTTTAAATTTTACTTAAATTGTTTTTCTTTTTTATATGATTTGTGAAGATGCCGGGGTTAAGACAGTCTGTACTTGATTTACTTTTTAAAGTGTCTGACTCGTTGGGCCTTTCTAATAATCGTTCGAAACCTTCACACTAAATATTTTGTAGATCACAATTGTTAATTAAGTTAATCGCCATCGTGAGTTCGGGAAGGACAACGGTAGGCGGTATTTAGATTATCCAAATGTGGATGAACCTATGTAGGAACGGAACGATTTTTTAAAACGAGCTGTCCATCTTCTATAAACATGGGCTAAAGATTTTCTCAGAATAAATTTTTGTAGGTAGGTAGCTCTAGGTAGGTGTGGTGGTTGAGATTTAATAACTCAAGTAGCATAATAAAAATGTCCTGGTCGGCCTAATCCCTTAACTTTTCAGACGACATACCTCCAAATCTAGCAACTAGGTGCAAAAGTTACGATTTTAAGAGCTTCATCCAGGAAATTCTCCTATATTGAATACTTACGAAAATAAAAATGAAATCGGCCTGAATATAACTTATTTTGATAATATTTTTTTTTTAGAAACGAAATTGTCTATAGAAGATTATCGTCATACGCGATCTGCCCCCTGGTTGTTAAAACTTGTTAGGAAGGAGGGTCTCTAGATCCAACTTTTGGAAGTCAAGGTTAACTCAAACATATTAATCTTGGGGACCACTTCAATGGAGGCAAAGCTAAGACAGCAATAAATATTTCTTCTATAATTTACCTCTGAGTTATATTTCTGTATAAGGCACAGCGTATACTCCCGCACATATATGATTGTTAAATGCCTTGTTCACCATTGTTCACGTACAAAACTTATTTTTATCTATCCATTTAAGATTTTTCATTAAGTTGGGCTGCAATGCCGCCTCTCCAGTTGATACTCATTGCCACGATCTACGTCACGTATGTAGCTACTACAAAACCGTCTAAAGGTCCAAAACCCAACATTGTGATTATACTGGTCGATGATATGGTAATGATAATAAACGTCTAGCCCAATCACTTCTTCATGTCCACTAATGAATTTACATTTCTCCGCATCCGCCCACGTGCATCCACAAATTAAAGGGAATTAACGATGTGAGCTTTCATGGATCAAATCAGATTTTAACTCCGAACATTGACGCACTTGCCTATAATGGTGTAATCCTTAATAGACTTTATGTGCCAAACCTGTGCACGCCGTCACGTTCATCCCTCCTGACAGGCAAATATCCCATTCACACAGGTAACAAGCGATTTATTGGTTTTTCTTTAATTCGATTCGTTGTACTTTTATTACATTTTCTCTTTAAATTTTTATTCCTGTTAATATCCAATTTTGGACTGCACTTTGTGTAAATATTTTTCATGTTGTAATGAAGGCACCCAGCATTCAGTTATAATTAACGACGAACCATGGGGACTACCGTTAAGCGAACACACCATGCCAGAGATATTCCGCGATGCTGGTTATTCGACGAACTTAATTGGGAAATGGCATTTGGGTTTCTCAAAGAAGGCTTACACGCCTGTTTACAGAGGATTCGATTACCATGTGGGTTACTACTCGGGATACATAAGCTACTATGACCACGATCTAATAATGTTGGTAGGTATAAGGAACTTGTTTGTAAATGAAGAACTAATTGTGGACACTTATACTTAGAACAAGAATTACAGTCGAGGCTACGACTTCCGAAAGAACCTTAAAGTTAACCAAGAAGGTAAGGGAATATACGCTACTGAATACTTTACAGATGAAGCTATTCGAGTTGTTCAAAGACACAACAAAAAGCGTCCATTATTTTTGGTAATGAGTCACTTGGCCGTGCACACAGGAAACGAAGATAAACCTATGGAAGCTCCTGCAGATGAGGTTGCAAAATTCTCACATATAACCGACCCGAAAAGGAAAATCTATGCAGGTATGCAATAAGCTACAAAAATCCTCTCTGAAGGCAGTAGTTCATTTTACTTATAGTATTACCGTCAACAATTTAGTATTAAATTTCATATTTCTAAGGTTTTATACATGGCAATGCCGAAAAATAATAAAATAAATATTTTGCATAAATATTGCGCGATACTAATAATCATATTTAGTGTCCAGGCTCGAATTTACAAAATTTACGAACTCACAATGGCGAAATTTTCCATATTAAATTATCCATTGTTACCTAAAAAAAATTTAACAAATATGTAAATACTTATTTTAAATTTAAAAATTCGAAAAAAACATTTTATGAATTTGTAGTATATTTATTTTACTGTTTTTTTAACTGTAAATAATAATGTTTTTTAATAATTTAAACTAAAAATTAATCAAAGGTATTTAGTTTTTAGCAGCCGCGTGGCTAAAAGTTTTCTTTTAGATACCCAAACCAAAAATAGAAAAGAGCCCGAGCGGTTCCCAAAATCTCAACTGTCACTGTCGTTCTGCAGCAAAACTGCATAGTTCTGTTTCTTTTATTTGGGACTAGCTGACCCGGCAAACTTCGTTCCGCCCAAATTTGTTAATGTAATGAAAATAATAATTCCGAGCATATGGACAATGCACTTCCTACTTTATATAATTCGGCCAATTAAAATTCTTTATTCAAAAGTTATATTAAATGCAATATAAATAAATGATGCATAGCAATTTGTTTCAATGAAACCGCAATGATTTTGACGTGTCGGCCAACCTTCCGTTTTTCACTAATGTGGTTTTCCATTGGGACCACCAGAAATCTTTTTTAGATCTCAGATTTTACTGTGCTCATGGAACGCGCAACAAGATTGATCTGCTTTTGTAAATGGATTAGTGCGTTAATTGACAACAATATCAGCTGTTCAAATGGCATTCGTTTTTGGCTAAATCACAAATGGATATCGCCCTCAAAAATGTTTTCCTTCTTGTAGATACAAATGAAGTATTATTCGTGGTTTGTAGGCTTCAGATGACGAGGGAGATAATGAAGATAATAATTCCTCCGAAATCGTATCCATAGCTATTTATGTATTTTGTTATTTTGGTTTTCACGAAACTTTGCACATTTGCCTCGAAATGAAACATCTTAAACTGACGTTAAACAGCTGTGCAAAGTATATTGGTATGCGTCAATCTGAAAAAATATCGAGATCTGCGAAAAGTGATCCGAATCGAAAAAAAGATTGATTTTTCGTCACAGTGGAACGCAAAAAGTGATTTAGATCAAGGTTAGGTTAGGTTAGGTTAGGTTGGGTGGGGTTGTGAGATCGTCACAAAAGACCAGGCACCAAAGCGGGCCCATCGCCATCCCCAGGGAACCATTACGGTCAAAAAACCTAAACCAATTCGCCCAAACAATCAATTTCCCTACAGAATTTGGTTATGGTCCCAGTATTATTTGAGGAACCAACCTCCTCTAAGTTATTAAAGAAGAACCTGCCTAGGTGCTTCCTTCTACTCCGAGCAACTGCCTGGCACTCGCATAGAAGGTGGGAGATGTCCTCCGTAGCTTGTAGGTCCTCACAGTACCTAAATGTATCCGTATTAGCTAAGCCTAGTCTCATGGCATGCTTCCTTAAAAGGCAGTGTCCAGAGAGTATTCCTACCGTTAATCTTAACTTTGTTCTACTGAGATTGATTAATTCTTCAGATTTCTTCCGATTTAAAGCGGGCCACAGTGCCTTTGAGACCCTGTGCCCCTCTAGCTGTGACCATCTTGTAGCTGCTTTATTGGTAATTTCCTCAACGATAACCCTTCTAGCAACGGCCATAGGTGGTCTGATGCCCTCAATCATTGTATTTACTGGGAGTTCCGCTCCTTCCTTAGCCAAAACGTCGGCCCTTTCGTTGCCCTCAATATCACAATGCCCAGGTACCCAACATAATCTGACACGGTTCTGCGAACATAATGCCTTAAGCATTGCGCGGCAATTCCTGACTAGTTCAGATTTAATGGTATGTGACTCTAGCGCTTTAAGCGCAGCCTGACTATCAATGTAGATGGCGATATTCTTATTGGATATCGATCTCATCTCAAGTACCTCCGCAGCTTTGAGTACGGCCAGAATCTCTGCCTGGAACACACTGCATGTGTCCGGTAGTCTCAGGGCCATATGTAGGTCCAACTCGTTGGAGTATATACCTGACCCCGTACCCTCACTGGTTTTGGATCCGTCAGTATATACTGAGATCTCATTTCCCCTCGAAACTAAGTTCCTATGCCACTCCTGTCGGTCAGGGTACGACACATCGAACGGTGTGTCAATATCAAGTGTACCGAGACTTTCATCAGCTTTTCCCGGGATTTCGGAGAATGTTTCCTTTAAAATAGTACTGTGTCCTATCCTACTATTTTTAAAAAGCCCTGCATTAGTGAGCCGTAGCGCACTATTACCTGCTATTGATTGTAATTGTAAATCCAGTGGTAAAAGATGCATAAATGCTTCCAGTGCAGCCGTTGGTGTAGTACGTAAAGCACCCGTAACGGCAATGCAGGCTGTTCTTTGTACCCTGGTCAACATATCCCGTACATACTTCTTGTTCGCGGCTTTCCACCAGACAAGAGCCCCATATGTAATTATGGGCCTTACTACCATTATGTATAGCCAACGCAACATTGAAGGCCTCATGCCCCATTTCTTACCTGCTGTTCTCTTACAGATGAAGAGAGCATTGTGAGCCTTGCGGACTCTTTCCTGGACGTTAAGTTTCCAATTTAGTTTCCTATCTAATACCGTACCAAGATATTTTGCGCTTTCTGAAAGAGCAAGTTCCACTCCAGCAAGCCTGGGCAGCTTGAAGGGTGGTATCTTGTATTTTGTACTAAATAGCACTAGTTCTGTTTTCTCCGGGTTGACTCTTAGTCCACACCCTTCGGCCCATATTCTGAGCCTATTAAGGGCTGTTTCCATAAGTTCACTAATCGTGTTTAGGAATTTTCCTTGAACAATGATAACTACGTCATCCGCGTAAGCGATGACCTTGAATCCTGCACTGTTTAGTTCCTTAAGTATCTTATCTATGACCAACACCCAGAGGAGGGGGGAGATGACCCCTCCTTGGGGGGTACCTCTAGTAACAGATCTTCTTATAGAACTGTTGCCGAGAGTGGAATTAATATTTCTCGTCGAGAGCATTTCGCATATCCAACTTGTAATGCGTTGTTCGACGTTTATATTTTCCAAGGCGCTCTTGATTGCATCTCTCCTGACGTTATTAAAAGCTCCCTCAATATCCAAAAAGGCAACTAGTGCAAATTCTTTCTGGTGAAGGCTGCCCTCTATTTTGCCTACTACTTCGTGTAGAGCCGTCTCTACTGATTTACCTTTTAAATATGCATGCTGAGCATTACATAAGTTTCCGTTGCAACACTTACTTCTTATATAAATGTCAATAAGCCTTTCAAGTGTCTTTAGGAGAAATGACGAAAGACTGATCGGTCTGAAGTCTTTCGCTGAAGTGTGGCTTGGTTTACCCGCTTTGGGGATAAATACCACTCGTACTTCTCTCCATGCCCTAGGTACATAGCCTAATCGCAGGCAGTGTATAAAAATATTTCCTATCATGTTCATAACTGTGCCTGGAGCCCGTTGAAGCATAGCCGGCAGAATGCCATCAGGGCCAGGTGCTTTGAACGGAGCGAAGGAATTGATAGCCCAACGCAGTTTCTTCCCAGTAATGATATTATTAACCCTCTCATCTCTTCGTGCGCCAATGTTAGGTCCATAAGGTACCGAAGCCATTGGTGCACTGCTTCCTGGAAAATGGGCTTCAACTAGTGCTTCCAGAACCTCCTCGCTGCTTTCAGCCCACGAACCGTCCGATTTCTTAATGAAGCTAGGGACTGCCGCGTCTTTGGCTAGCATTTTACGGAGTCTGGAAGCCTCGCTAGTATCTGCGATCGCTTCACAGAAGAGCTTCCAGGATTTCCTCTTAGATTGCCTGATCAAGTATTTAAACTCTTTCTTGCTCTCTATGTACAGATCCCATGTAATGTCGTCCCCTACAACCTTAGCCCTATTATAGAAGTGTCTAACTTGCCTCCTTTTGGAGTTTAACTCCTTATTCCACCACTGAGGCTGGGACCTCTTGGTTGGTTTCCTGAGCGGGCAAACTTCTTCGTAAGCCATATTCATTATCCTGCCTAAGTTATCAACTGCCTTGTCTAAGTCTGATGAAGTGTCAATGAATGGTACTTCATTTCCTACCTGATGACTGATTATAGATTCATACCTATTCCAGTCAGCCTTCCTGGGGTTCCGATAACTGTTCGTTATCTTGCTGTGGAAGCTTATTTGAAAGCGAATCCACTTATGATCCGATAGGGAAGCCTCTTCTAAGACCCTCCATTTCTCAATTGTGAGAGAGTCAGTGCAGGATGCGAGAGTGATATCTAACACCTCCTGTCTGTTCCGTACCACAAAAGTCGGTTTGTTGCCCTTGTTACATATAATGAGTTTAGTCGATAAGATATAATCAAAAAGACACTCACCTCTTGCGTTAATGTCGCTGCTGCCCCATTGCGAATGATGCGCATTGGCATCACATCCCAAGACGAAGAGCCATTTGTCCCTGCTCGTCAGATGCCTTAACTTGTCGGGGGGTATTACCGTCGACTCGTAGGGAAGGTAAGCCGATATCAGGCACAATGGTTTCCTTCCCATTTGCTCGCAGGAAACTGCAACCAGATCTCCGTCGCTGAAATTATTCAAAAGAAATGCCCTTATGTTGTTTTTTAATAGGATGCAAGCCCTAATTTTACCTTCATTAGCTTTGAAGTAAAGCGTGTAATCCCTTATGGAGAGACCCTGAATCCGGTTGTTTTTGTTGATCCAGGGCTCTTGTATCAGTATGGCTGAAACGTCATGCTTGATTACGTATTCAATCAAGCACGCCGTCGCAGCCCTACTGTGATGCAAGTTTATTTGCATCGTCTCCATCTTGGGGTTCTGCTACCTCCGCTCCCTTGGTCATGACTCATATCATGACCTTCCCCATGCTATAACGTACCATCCCCTTGTACTTTTCAAGGGCTGGGAGCGAATCCTTGTTTAGGCTCAGCAGGAAGTGCTGGCCAAATTGCCTTCTGGGCCCTGTTTTTAAGACCTTCCATGTATCGGCCTTAAGCTCCCTATTTTGGATGTGGAGGAGGCCGAGTAGTTTGTCTGGGTATGTGTATGGCAGCGGAACCCAAACCCAGGCCTTGGGCGGAGAGTACTTTGCCAACTCCGCCACGGTTACGCATTTGAGTTGTGCTCCGCTCCATACCTCGCCAACTCCTAGCACAAACTCTCTGAGGAAGCCGACGGAGTCCCTGTTTCCACAAGCTACAACCTTGCGACCGCCTTCCCATCCAGCGCCGTCAAAGAGAAGGTCACCACCCTCTGTGGAAGACATCTTCTTCCACAAAGCGTCCTGAAACTTCTCTTCAACAGCCAGCCACTGTTCCATGGTAAGGCGTCCGCTCGGCTCTTGCTCATTGATGATGGCGACGAGGAGCTCGTCCTTCGAGTCATAAACCGGGCGCACCACGGGCGAAGTACCAGCCTTCACCTTTTTAGCTGCACTCGGCTCAACAACATCGTCGGATCTAGGAGGTTCGCTCCGGCCCCCCCAGACACGGCCCCCTCTCCATCCTTCTTGCCCTCTTGCCTAGCTGAGGCTAGACCACTAGTGGACGCCTTAGCTGCTGCCCTAACTTCGACCGCTGAAGCTGCCGATTTTTTGGCGGCCTCGGCGGCTACTGTTCCCTTGGCCCGTTCGAGTTGTTTCCTATCCCAGGCGCTAAGTGAATTTATATCGCACCCCCTGAACTGCTCTACTTTGCGCTTCGCACTCTCGACTTTACGTCGGGCATTGCGCATCATTAGCTTGTTCAGCTGGTGTGCGTTTTTGTTCGTCCCTGATTGTGCGACTGCGGGAGATCCAGAAGCAGCAGAGTACTTGCCTACTGCGCCTCCAGTCTCCTTCGTCGATTTTTTGCCCTTAGGGATCGCAATGAGAGTACCAGCCACCTCATTGCTGTCCCTATTAACTAAGGTGAGTGTACCAGCCAACTCACCTTTGCCCTGTTCGATACTGGTGGGAGTACATGCCGTCCCACCGCATACCTTATCTGCGGAAGTGAGAGTACCAGCCACCTCACTTCCCGCTACGTTAGTGTCAGTGAGTGTGCAATCTGCATCCTCACTGTCACTAGCTAGCAATACCTCCTCTAGTTCCCTCTCCAGGCCGGAGATGGAAGACTGTGGTTCAGATTCGCAAGAATCCTCTCCCAGTTCCATCGCCGGCTTTGTGGAGTCTGTACCCTCCCTTTCTGGAATAATAATTCCTTTTTTTGTATTTTTTAATTTAATTTTATTTAAGTTTTTATTCATATTGTTCCCACGAGTAAAGCCGGATAAAACAAGGTCGACCCAGGCAGCGCCGCTATACCTGGGCAGGGCTAAATACAACAGACCCTCGCCATGGCGTCTGAGGGAGCTCGTACTCGACTGGTTTTACCCCCAGCCTTTCATCCTTGGGCACGGTTTGCTATCTGCTCACGCCACCACTGGAATTAGGTTGGATTTAAAGGTTTACTCCTACCTCAAACTAATGGATCACGACAAACGATTGAGACGTTAGCGTAAATCCTTGGCTGACACTAACCATTTGACCGGTTAGCCATTTTCAGGCGGGCGCCCACGCGAAGGACTGAAGAATGAGGATTTGTGCCCATTTAGATCAAAAAAAAGATTGATTTTTTGTCCCAATGGAAAACCACATAAGTTGACAATGTGAGAAACATGGGAAATCAAGATTGATGCCACAAAACATCCATCGATTATCCTTGCAATACATTATTTGTCATAGTGACAGCGAGCGAGGAAATTGAAGTCGCACGAATGGTAAATCGTTCTGAATAAGCGAAATCTGCGGAATAAGAGTGTTTGCCTTTGAATTTTCCCCTTAAAATCATCACTTGCATGATATTTTATGTGAGATCCTTCACCATAAATCAAATACGATCCGTTACAAAGTTTCGGTACATTGATGTTGCGCAACAAAATTTTAACTGAGCCGAATTTCAAATCAAAATTATGAAGAGGTAAGCCCGGAACATCCAAAGAATTAAGAAAATTCAACTAAACCCCATAAAGTTTTTTTTTCACAACAAAAGGTAGCATTATGCCCTTCCTTCCAACGAAAAATCATAAAAATCGAACGATCCGTCCCCGAGTTATGAGTGCACATACGGACGTCAGTCGCTTTTATATGTAACTGTACCCACCCGGCTTTGCCCGTACCTTTCGAATTAAATCTTGCTCACATTTCGCAATTTGGTTTATTTGGACAATATAGATGCCCATTTATAATTTTAATTATACAAATATTGAAAGAGCGTTTGATTTGATTTTTGAATGGGACGTGCCAAAATCCGTTTTCTTATTCTGCTTGTGTTTTTCAAAGTACCACCTATAGGGTCAAAAACTATCCGAAATTCAAACCTCGAAGCAACCATATCCTACAAAATTTCAATCAACTTGGTAGAGCTATTTCGGAGATCGGCAATAGCGCCACCTATCAGGTCGAAAAGTATCATATTCTTTAAGCGGGAACGAAGAATATAAATCTACAAAATTTCATTGAAATCGGGTGAGTGGTTTCGGAGAACGACAACAACGCCATATAGTGGGTCAAAAATTCTATCTATTAAGTTTGCATTAACCTGAAATACAACAATACGAACAAAACAAAAGAAGAATCATACAAATTTACTCAGTGGTTATCGAGTTATATCATCATCATCGAGTTTCATCCCGAATGAATTGTAGGTATAAATTAAGAAGTTTATTATTATTAAAGAAAATTTAATTGAACTGAAAAACGACATATACGCCTACAACGCCACATGTCGAGGATTTTCTAACGATGTGCACCAAGACATTCAGTTTTTGTTAGAAATAATAAATTAATTATTTTATATGTATTTTATCAATAAATAAACTCTGATCGAAGCATCTGTTTTAAACGATATTAATTTTTTTGCACGCATTCTGTCAATGTTATGCCAAACGCCATAAGGTTACATCAAAAAAGTTTGAATTGTAAAAGCGCTATGGTTACATTAGATATAATTTAATATGGTGATTAAGTATTCTTGAATTTTATAATTTTCCGCGCAATTTTCTTAATTTTTTCTTTCATAACATCTCCTTCTCCTGACAATAACAAATACAACAAAAAAGAATTAGCGCAATCGGTTCAGCCGTTCACGCGTGATGCCTTGACCAAGGGAAAAAGGATATATTTGCCAAATTTGTATGGAAAATAAAGCCACTGTGAACTAAAATTAAGAGTTGAAACTAAAAATGTTTATTGCCAATGCCAAGGCCCAATTTATTAACGAAAATTCCACATTCGATTTGGAGATATCAAATGAAATCTGCAACTTATTTTTCTGTTAGAATCAACTGTGCAATCTCACAATTGCAAATGCAAAAATTTGAGTCACATTGATTATGTTAAATTCAACTTTTATTAAAGTTGATTTTTTACAACGAAAAGCGCCCTCGCAAAATTTACCAAAATTTTACTTTCTTAGAAACTTTTCGAAGTTTTATTATTAACGGCTAATATGTCTTTGGCCACTGCAAGTTCGTAAAATCCAGCCTGGATACTAAATATAATTATTAGCACCTATCGCGCATTGGATATCAATGCGTCAACGTATTTCGTATGATTTTTTAATTTTGTAAACTTATCTATGTAGGTATTTTAAACATTTTTGCTTTTATAGAGACTCTTTTCAAATCACCCACTGAATAGGATGTGCTCCAACTAACTATAAATGCTAAAACAAGCGACAAATTAAAATATTTGTGTTCAAAACTTTCTTACCGGTATATTTAAATGTAATTAGTAATTACCTATGAAGGGCTTAAAATTAATTCTGTGCCATATTTTTTGTATTATTCCAAGACCTTGGTCCACATCTTATTTTATAATTTGATACAAAAGTATTGCATTGTTTGGAGTTTGTATTTAAATGAAATCAGAGAACGTAACTTTATAATTAACTTTAACTTTTTAATATGCACGGGCTTAGATTGTAGAACTAAAAGATTTTAATTTTTGTTGAGATTAAATTTCAGAAAATCCGTATAAAAATGATGCGAAATACAAGTACGCTTGTAAAGTAAATGGAAAATATACGACGACTCCTTGAATCTATTTTTTTTTTTTTTTTTTTTTTTTTTTCAGCTATGGTTTCAAAACTCGACGAGAGCGTGGGCAGACTTATGCGTTCATTGTCCGACAAGAAAATGCTCGACAATACAATCGTTCTCTTCTATTCCGACAACGGAGCCCCGACAGTTGGAATACACTCCAATGCTGGGTCCAATTACCCATTTAAGGGGGTAAGTATACAATTTTCATCATATGACTCACTTATGACACACTTGAACAATTTTGCAGCAAAAGGAATCACCTTGGGAGGGTGGAATAAGATCAGCAGGTGCAGTTTGGAGTCCTCTCATTAAGCAACCTCACGTCGTGTCACATCAACTGATCCATTCCATCGATTGGCTACCGACTCTGGCATCAGCCGCTGGAATAAGACTTCCGTCGGACCTTCATGTTGACGGCATCGATCTATGGAATACACTGATTAACAATTCCCCCACTCAAAGTCGCAAATTTATTCACGTACTGGACGATGTATACGAGTACAGTTCCTACATGCGAGACAATTTGAAGTACATCAATGGCACTGAACTATTCGGTCAGTATGCAACGTGGTTGGGTGATATTGGAAATGCCTCTGATCCGAAAGTGGACCAATATGCTGAGCTCGTTCTCGGCTCCCAAGTGTCGCAATCCATTCAAAATTCTATGCTTACGGTTCTTAATATTGAATCAATGAGAAATGAAGCTACCTATAAGTGCAACATTCAACCAGATATCGTTCCCAATTCGGGAATTTATGAATGTGATCCAACAGTAGCGGCCTGCTTGTTCGACATCGCAGAAGATCCCTGTGAAATGTATAATATTGCCACGGAGTATCCAGATTTAGTGCGTGAGTTAGAGGCTGATGTTGAATACTACCGTCAATCTGCGGTGAGACCGGCTACACTTGCAGCGGATCCTCAAGCTGATCCTGGATTGCACAACAACACATGGACGTGGTGGAGAGAGAAAAACTCGTGTACGCAGACTCTGGTATCGAACCCGTTGTTCAATTTTACGTTTATTTTATCTTTAGCTCTGAATAATAGAACGTTATAGGTATTTACATAATAATCCAAAATGTTAACAAGAAGTGTAAATATAATAACCCGTTTTATAGTTTATAGGACTACCTGTTGTATCTTTTGTTTTGTTACTGAATAATCTTAAACTCGAAAGTAGCAATTCACTGGTTAGATCTTTGCTATTGGTAAAGGATAAGTAGTGGTTTGGATCATTTCTATGTGTAGTACAGTCAAGTCACATATAGAGCTTTTTGGTAAACTGGGCTGACACTTCAGCCAGAAGATCTAACTGTAGCGAAACACCAAGCGCACAATGGCCTAACTTTGGTCTAAATAGCTACAACTCATTAAGGATCACTTTAGGCCAGATGAAGGAAACGTTGGCGTCCTATTCAGCCCTCTATGGAACTGAGTCGATAATCAACTACTGAAATGTCTGGAAGCGTAACAACTTCATATACCTACTCAAACACAATTCACAAGTATAGGTAGAATAAAACTCTAGAACCATATTATAAACTTAATGTAATAAACTGTTTATTCTTGAACGGATTTAACAAATTAACAAAAAATAAGAAATCAGTTAGTATGAGTAAAGAATGAACAATTTCTTTTGAACATCAAATGAATTAAATGCAATTTTTTACAACTTACACTGGGTGCATATTATGAACAACTCGAAAACTTATATTTAAATTTATGAATTTATAAATATAAATTGGAAAATGATTATGACAACAAAAACATTAAAATTAAATTAAGCATGACAGGTTCTGAGCAAGTTCTTATATAACTGTCATCATTTAGATAATACCTACTTTAATACATCTTGTTAGCAGTACAGAAAAAGGGACGGAATTCGATGTTAGTTTTGAGAAATGGTTGTACTCTTAAAATTACTTAAACTATTCGATCATATTAAACAGCAGGCATGAAAATATCAATCCAAATATCTGAAAATATAATTCAAATTAAAAATTACCAAACAGTAGAGAGTTATATTTAAGTACCATGATAATAGCTACTCCAATTCCAGAACCCCCTATTATTGCCGCATGATCTCGTATAAAGACCGTTGTGACATTTAGACATCCCTGACTGTAGAGATTCGTTATAGTGGGAAAAATTGTGCACTGCTTGCGTTGTCCTCCGAAAATTTCCTGGCAGCATGATTCGGGGATTTGTCCGAAACGATTCCAATCGTGCCAAGAGTCAACACCGCAGCACCTCAGACGCTCTTGAGTCTGATCCCAAGCTTGTGTGATTGCCCGTCGACTACCGTATTGTCCAAGAGATGCTCGCATTTCCTATAAGCAAAGTAATATTTAGTAGGTAGTGAAATTGTATTAACTATAAAACTTAAACTAAGATATTATGTACTTTATACATATTGGGCCTTACCAATAAACATTTTTGGTTTCGACTCTAAATTTTAGTAATTCACAGTGACTATATTTTCCGCAATTGTGAGCTTCAGTAAATTTAAAGTCGAGACTAAAAATTGTTATTAGTACCTACGGCGCATTTTATTTCTAAAAAAATGTGATGTGTCAGAGGTTTTTTTGTCGTTCCGATTACGGCGAAATTTCCAACCAAATTTTTATGAAACAAGAACAAAATGAAAGGCCAATTTTAGCAGGTGAATGTTGCTTTTTCATAAACGAAGGAAAACTCCATAAGTGCATTTTTCCTATCTCACACTTTCCAGGTTAACCAGCTCCAAAATAAAAAGGTTTTCAATAGAGACGGGTTGATTTATGAAATAAAATAAAATAAACTGTGTGAGGAATTAACAATTTTTTTTTTCTTTTTTAAAGGCACATTATATATTCCATCTTTCAAATGAGTGTCCCGTGGTTTCTCACAGTGGCACGGAATCGAGTGGTAAAATTTTGAACGACTGCTCTCTGCCGCATAGAACTGACTGAATTTGAGCGTTGACATTGGTTATTTTTACTTTAAGAGCAATGCGGGTTATTGACTTGGTCGAATTCTCTTGTGCTTTTGACTTCATTAACAATTTTTAAAATAATGTTTTTCTTACGCATTTTAATAAGATTTGATCCGCAAACAAATTAACTACAAAATAATTAGCGGTATCCCTAAAAATTTGCATCTCTAAGTAAGGTCAAAAATGACCTACTAGATTTTGCTGACAAAGACAAAATGGAAGCGTTAAAGTTAAAACTACGTTAAATAAAAGTCAACTGTTACCCTATATTGAAAAAAATCTTTCTTTCTAGACATGTGGCCTACAAGCCCAGGTACCTACGCTTCGAAATCAGTTTTGACCTGGGCTGTTACAACTAGCTGAATCAAATGCATTCAACATCCGTTGTCAACTTGGGCGTAACCCTGAAAAGTCTCAATTTAAAATATTTCACGTCCGAGTTATATAAAATTGCTTTGAATGTTCTTGATAAATGATTCTATTACAATTCATTATTCGTCAGTTAACGCACAGTCATACTCTGACATCTCGCATATTAACTTGGGTGAAAATAAGTTAATAGAATACAATCGTGTGTTGATCGTTAAGTAGGTATGTGTACTCAACAGACGTATGTGTTATTTCAAATAGTTTTCTTATTATAATGCGCTCAAACTTGATTCCATGACTAATACTAAAGGCCAAATTCAATTCGCTCGAATTGAAAGTCAATGAACTTCTTCGCTCGCTTATTTAGGTTGATAGGCTCCCATAAAACTATACAAACGATGTAAAAAAAAAACCTAAATTTGTACACTCACCTGCCGCATAGTCTGCGAGACCTTCTCCCGGAAGACATAGCCCAATATTCCGCCAATAAGCATGCTCACAAATATCAGGAAAACTATTATGAAGTACTACAAAAGAAAAAAAAAGAGATAAATAAGTCCAACAAATATAAATTATACACTGTGACACGAATTTGTATCTTCTCCGGCTAAACAAAAGAAATAATAATACCTAATAATAATAAAAGCAAAAAACCTTTCACATTCAATACGACCGACCAGTTCGTGAAGACAACAAATTAATATTATGCGGTTTTGCTTCTTTTATCCAATCACACGTTAGTGAACAAGGCCAAGTTCAATGCTGTTGTTGTAGCCGAAACAACAATGAGATACTAATTTGTACGCAGAGCTATTTATATTTATTTTTTTACTTACGGTCAACAGAAGGCATTTAACTTCCTTAGCAGCTCCCATGCAACCAACAAAGGACAGTATGCATACGCATACGGACGTCACAATTAAGACATAAACAGCGCCAGAGAAGAGATTTGTGCCGAGGAGCTCATTCATGAAACTTCGATCCACCAGTGTCCAGACACTCAGACAGAAGACGGTTGCGCCACCAATCTAAGAGATGATAGTATAAAATTTGAATCACGACCGAAACTGAGTTTTTGACATTTTACTTACGAAAATAATGAGATTAGCCACAAATAAACTGTATTTAACGAACTGGCCGCAACAATCCATGCGCGAACCGAACCCCATGTTGTCGTCCTAAAATAAACCAAAAGCAAAATAAATAATTATTTTTTATAAGTTCAAGGATTCAATGGTACGTGTCAAGATTGAAGTCAAGATATATACGTCGGTTGATTCATCAGTGATTCAGGTAAATGGACATTGTAAGGCCGCTTCCACACCGGATGGAACAAAACGCCTTATACAAACAAAACTGTTTTTCTGTGTGTTTTTGAAATTTAAGTACATACATTTAAATACGCGCGCCCACACTGAATAAGGCAAAACAAAGCAAGAAAACAAAATAAGGCATTTTGTTCCATCCGGTGTGGAAGCTCCCTAAGAGTTTTTGATTCCCGGAACATAATGGTGGGTGTGAACAGCTGTGTTCACTAAGTCAATTACTTGCTAGATGTTCATTGTCTGAGACGAGTTGTGAAATTTCGAGTGGAATGACACCGGATATGATTATGCTACAGCAATAACAGAGCAGTGAGTAGGTATCGTAAACAAGACACTTAGAGAATAGAAATGGTTGAACAAGGTTTCGAAATGTCAATTCTGGATTGGTGATTGGGTGTTGGAAGAGTAAAAAGGGCTGATCAGCTATAAATAGCCCTTATTGTTACCCATACACCTCGATTATGTTACAGAACAACCAAGAGCTTTGGGTAATAATGGATTTATTATTATTATTATTAACAATAAACATAAATGTAGGTACAGGTCAATCTTAAAGTAACAGCACTAGCTCCAAGCTCAAAGGCTTACGGCTGGCACAATGATGAATTGGTGCATGTGGAATGTTATAAAACTGCTTTATCCATGCAAAGCGATGGTATAGGCAAAAAGGACAGAGCTTTTGGTACGTCTTATGATAGTTTGTATACAAAAAAATAAAAAAAATACTCCAATAGTGGCTTAAAATCCGGTAATTCCTTGCAGGGAAAAAAGATGATGCATATGAGCAGCATCCTATTGAAACTTATGAGCAGTGTCCTAAGTATGACATTTAAAGTGTCTTCGGTGTTTTTAATGGCAGAATATTTAAGTGCATTTGATACATCATTCTTATTCACTTTATCGTTCCAGTTAGACGTGCGTCGTACCGAATAAGTTTCATTTTAAAAGAATTCAATTTGATTTTGTCTTTAATTTTCTTTACCATTCTAAAATGTCGCAAATTCTTACTGAATGTGGAAAACCCGATTGTAAAAGTAGAATTTTACGCGAAAATTTCATAGTGTGTGCGGGTTTTTGTGGCAAAAAGTTTCACAAGAAATGCACTTTATTATGCCAAAATTCTTTAAATGCATTAATTGCCGACCCCCACCTGCTGTGGAGATGTGAAAATTGTATTGCTGCCGGTGACTCTTTCTTTTCAATGTTATCTGAGCTTCGGAGGGATATTATTGACATTAAACTTCAATTATGCATTAATCCCAATGAAGTTTTAAATAAGGATTCCAGAAAAGATATTTCTAATATTCAACAAAAAGAGAATAAACATGGTAACAAAGGAAAAACAAATAGCCGATCATCTTCCGTAAAAACACAAACAACAAGTACAATAGCCCAAATCACACAAACAATAACCAAAGAACCCGAAACAACAAAAAAAACTACACCTCTCCCAGAGCCGCCAATTTCTTTTCAAGTGCAAGCTGATGTCATTGATGACTGCGAGCGCGAACCCGACGTGGAGAAGGAGAATAGCAATGCAAATGAGTGGGTGCGTATGCAAAGTAAAAAACCAAGAGGTCATCGCTCTTCAAAGATAACGTTTGGCACAGATATAGCAGCAATGAGCGTTTTGCCATCTGTTCCTCGTCTCCGTTTCTTACACCTATCTCATTTGGAAAAGAGCCTAACCAATGCAAATATTATTGCTTATGCTGCGGAAAAGCTAAATATTCCGGAGAACTTGTTGGTTTGTTCTCGCTTATTAAAAAAAGATGTTGATGAATCATCTCTTCGTTACGTCAACTTTAAATTAGGAATTCCTTCTGGTACTTTTGATGCTGCTCTCAATTCATCCATTTGGCCTGCTGGTGTACAAATCAAAAGGTTCATCAATTTTCCAAAAAACGAGGACAGACAGACAAAGGGGATCAAGATGTAATTAATATCTCAAATCCATTGAACTTGAGAGTTTATTTTCAAAATGTTGGCGGTCTTCGGACCAAAACAAATGCATTTTTTTCATCTTCTTCTCAACATGAGTACGATGTCATAGTTATAGTTGAAACTTGGCTAAACTCAAACATTTCATCATGCGAACTTTTCGACTCTTCCTTTAATGTGTACCGCAAGGATAGATCAATTTTATCTGGAATGGATTTTGGTGGAGGAGTTATGATTGCAGTTAAGTCAACTTTAAATAGCAAGCAGTGCAGCCTAGCGAATGACTCAGAGGAACTTGAGCAACTTTGCGTCTGCGTAAGCCCCAAATATTCTTCTGTTTCAATTGATTTCTTATTTATTGCCTGTTATGTTCGTCCTAGAAGTTCAATCGAAGTATATTCAAATCATATTTCAAATATTAATTCTTTGGTGAGTGATTTAACGAGTAACCAGTTTCCTCTTATACTTGGTGATTTTAACATTGGTGATATCACCTGGTGTTATATGGAGGATGAAAAAATGTTAATTCCCTTTGATGTTAAAAAAGACATAGAAACGTTAGTCGTTGATTCATTCTCCTCTTTGGATTTATATCAAATTAATTATGTAAAGAATGATCTAAATAGAATATTAGATTTAGTTTATATTAGCAATGATTTCAATTTTTATTTGGAAGTGGCGGATTTTCCTTTTGTTAGAAATTCTATTCATCATAAGGCTTTGTGTTTTTCTTTTGAATACTACAATTTTGCTTCAACTCCGCTTATGAATCGAAAAACTTGTAACTTTGCAAAAGCTAACTTCATTGCACTGAATAATTTTTTTGATAACACAAATTGGAAAGAATTACTAGAGGGCAAATCAATGGAAGTTATGTATGATTGCTTTAAGCAAGTTTTGTTTGAAGGTATTGAACTCTTCGTACCTACTTTCACTAAGAAAAAGTCGTTTAAATTACCGTGGTTCAACAAAAGACTTAAGAATTTAGAGAATGCTAAAAATAAGGCATTTAAGCGTTCCAAGTTAACTAAGAGCTTAGAAGACCGGGTAAATTTCCTTAGATTAAGAAAAGAGTTTTCCTTTCTAAGTAGTTTTTTATATAGGCAATATATTAGCTCTACGGAAGCTAATATAAAAAACAATAGCAAATCTTTTTGGGTGTTTGTTAATTCTAAACGAAAAAACTCATTATTTCCGCAATGCATGGAGTATGAGGATAATAAGTCGAGTGATTTACAATCTTCGTGTAATCTTTTCGCAACTTTTTTTCAAACTTCATACAATAATGACAATATTTCAAATATTGATGGGTTATACTCTGATCTTTCTCAAATTACTGATTTTTCTCTTACCCAGTTGTCTGAGAATGATGTTCTTAGGGCCTTAAACGATTTGGATGTTTCTAAAAAAGCTGGGTATGATTCGGTCCCACCTCTATTATTAAAGAATTGCTCCTCATCGCTTTGCTCAGCATTGGCCCTCTTATTTAATAAATCGATAGTGTCTGGTAACTTTGTTGACGAATGGAAGATATCTTTTATTGATCCAATTTATAAAAGTGGCCTCAAACATTTAGTTACAAATTATAGACCAATCTCCAAGTTGTCCGCTATACCAAAACTATTTGAAAAAATGGTCACCGAGCAACTTTATTTTTCAATAAAAAATGTTTTGTCTTCCAAACAACATGGTTTTATTAAGGGTCGGTCGACCAGTACAAACCTTAGTATTTTTACCAATTTCTGTATTAATAAAATGGAACAAGGAAGACAAATAGATGTTCTGTATACAGATTTTGTAAAGGCCTTTGATCGTGTTCACCATGGTCTGCTTTTGCAAAAATTAAGGATATTAGGGTTCAACACCAGCTTTATCAAATGGTTGAGATCTTATCTATCTAACAGAAGCCAAGTAGTTCACATTGATGGATATTTCTCCAACCCTATTAATGTGTTATCGGGGCTACCACAAGGCAGTCACTTGGGTCCACTCCTCTTCATTATTTTTATAAATGATCTGCCAGCCATACTTAAACATTGTTTATGTTTGATGTACGCGGATGATGTGAAAATCTATCTAGATATATCATCTCAATTGGATTGTTTCCTGCTGCAACTAGATATTGAACGTTTTTTGAATTGGTGTGAGTATAATCACCTCGAATTGAATTTTATGAAATGTAAAATATTTAGTGCTTCAAGGTCACCTACCTTGATTTATTTCGATTACGAATTTCATGATGAAAGACTTTTGAGAGTTGAAGTAGTCAAAGACCTTGGAGTAATTTTTAACATAAAACTCGACTTTAGAGATCACATTGATTTCGTTGTTGCAAAAGGTAATTCCATGCTAGGCTTCTTAAAGCGAACTTCAACTGTATTTAAGGATGTGTATACACTTAAGACATTATTTATGTCTTTGGTTTTGCCTATTTTAGAATACTGTAGCGTAGTTTGGTCTCCTTTCTATGAAAATAGTATCTTAAGGATAGAAAGGATACAAAAAAGATTTACGCGTTTTGCTTTAAGGAAATTTAACTGGTCAGGGGATCTGCCGGATTATCCTTCTAGATGCGCTCTTATTGACTTGAAAACGCTTGAATGCCGTAGGAATTCTCAAAGCATTCTGTTTGTGAAAGATATTATTGACAGCCGAATAAACTCTATTGATTTGCTTTCTCTTATGTCGTTTTATGTTCCTGAAAGAAATTTGAGGAACCGTATTGAGATATTTTATGTTCCCTTACATAGAACTAATTATGGTTTAAATGAACCTATTACTCGCTCTTTGAAACTATTTAACTCAGTTTGCAACGAAGTTGACATTTGCATGAAAAGAGATCGTTTTAAAAAAATAATTCTTGTATTATGTAACAATTAATTTGAACATTGTAATTATGTAATCAGCAGATCTTTGTTATCCATTGATTAAATAAATAAATAAATAAATAAATAAATAAACAACGCCTTGAGCACCCTAGATTGAGCACCGCAAGACCTGCGGAGATGACCGAAAATGTCGGGCAGAACGACTTATATTCAATACCTGGACGATTAAATGTTAAATTCGTCAATCCCAATCGATTAAATTGAACTAAGGACAACAATATAGCTTAGCTCAAGTGCATAAACGCTGTTGGACGGCCTGCCAGACGAGCCGTTAAAGACAGCTCAACTCATCTCAAAGATTTGTCCGAAAGGAAGTATGCCTAATGAATGGAACCTAAGGTTAGCTTAGGTTAGGTTGAAGTGACTGTAAGACCTAAGTGTTGTTTGATTAATCCACAGAAAATGAGACCACCAAAACTGCGCTAACTACAGGTGAATCAGAATGATTAAGGTCGGATTAGCAATTTAAGACAGAATTTTGTCCCGCAAACACCTTTTATTGTTTACAAGACACTCATTGCATTCTAAATCGACCTTAACAAATTCCTGTTAACATTTTTACATAATCAAGCACAACTAGCATATAAGAATGGCCGCGCTAGCACTTTTTGTGAAATATCCCTTTCAGGGTAATTTCTCAATCTAGCGTAAAACTACCTGCTGCATTGAAAAAAAAAACGATCTTGTGCTAGACGTCTAGCGGGCAGTGGAATGCGGCCAATGTAATTTTTGCAAATTGACAGCTTTCTCATTCACATGATTAAAAATTATTTTGTTATTTTGTGTTGTCAGAAATAGGGAAATCCCGTATTTTTTTCTATATGTTTGCCATTTATACCATCGAGCTGCGAGCAAAATCTGGCAACCCTACATCGGATACAAGCTCCTGTTTGCGACAACCGAGCAAATAATAACATTAGCGCAGTTCCTGGGGGAAAACCAGGTATTTCAGACCGATACTTATATATATATTTAGCGGTTTTAATTCCGTGTAAGTACTACATGCAGAGAGTCGAGTAAGGTTGGTTAGGAACAATAACGATGGAGAAGACTCACTGAAGTCGGATATAAACTCACCTTTCATATAAAAAACTGATTTAGATAACTTTATGATGAGGTTAGTTCTTTACAACCACGGTCACAATTTGTTTCTACTTGTCATTCCTTTCTACTGGGGAAACAGATGACAAATGGTCTTTCGAGGTCTAGTAGTAGTACCACCAACCAAAGGGTTTTCCTACGGCGAGAACGACTAGTAACTAGCCCAACGTATCCTTTTCAATCTTATTATTTCCGCAGATGTATCATGTTTTGTACATCTAGATCATTATTCTTAATAGGGGTATAACATAACCTAGAACGTGCGTATGAAAAAGTAGTTCGAGCGTCTTATGACATGATTCCAACAACCTCCATTAGGATTTCTTAAGAGAAAAACCAGGGCGATGGAAGGATTATTCGGAGCCTAGAGAATTCTGTGGTGTCTCTGCTATGTTGTATAAGTCTGATGGAACAAATGCTTCTTCCTTGAAACCTCTATAAACATGCTTTAATAAATTTAGGGACCATTGCATAGAACTATCTTCAAAATATGCTTTACTTGTTATCCCCTTATAAATTGTCATCAAAAAGGCTGGTAAGCGCAAGACGCATAACGGCATAACCTCTGATTTAGTATTCCCTAATCTCACACTGAAAGGCATAACCAGCATTCGCTCTAACTGATTATCCACCAAAAGTGTTTCCCAAGAATTTTTTTAAATACCTACCAATTAATTTTACATCCCACTCAGTCTTTACATAGCGATTCTCAAAATGACAATCCTATTCAAATAAATTGCTTGTCAACCTCACTTCATATAAGGAAAATAAATTACCATCACTGCTTCCTTTTAGGCATTTTGGTTTTCGCTTTTCTCCATCCCAACGAGCTATCAGTTTAAGCTAATAAGAAGTTGCAAACTTTCACTGCTAATCGCCAAAACAGGAAAAAGAAAAACGGGACTCCCATGGATATCGGAAAGCCCATTACCGGCCTATTGCTCACATGTAACTCATAGCGCCAGATGATGTGTAAGGTCATTTGCAGTGGGCCTGGGTATTTCCGCTCGAAATGAACATAATTACTTATGACATGAGTTATGACATAATATTTCGTGTCGCATTTGATTGCTATTTACTTAACCGACTTGCTAATTACTTTGTGAGGAACTCATTTTCGTTATTTATCTTTAAGCAACGCAATTGGTTAACATTTAATTGTTAAAATTTGGTCTCTTCGCAAATAGAATGTCGGAAACAATGACCTAGTATTGTGTAGGTACTTTTTTAAGAATGCTTTTTGTTGAGGAATTTGAAATGACATTGAAGGTTGCTTTGCGTTTGCGGCACATGTATTTTTAAAATTTTCACACTTTTTGTATATACCTACTTGACATTATTTTTGACACTCATTTGAAGAATTCATAAATAGAAATGGCGATTTATTTATTTTTTTTAACATGCATTACTGTACGACGAAATACAAAATGTGGGGTTACAAATTACCAACATTTGGTAGGACACGCTCATTTGTTTTTCTCTCAGTCCTACCCGATGATATCGAATATTTGCAACTACATGTTGTTGCTAGTGGTTGAATTGCCTAATGCTGTAAAAAAGGAGGAAAAATAATGTTTACGGCATGTTAAACTTTTAAATTATTTGTTAATAGTAGATGGTTGTGGAAACATGTGCGGAGGTACCCTACAAAGTAGCTTCTCCTATTGACTAATAGATATAGCTGTAAGCGAAAATGTTTTAAACGTCATGTTTCAACTTTCGAGTTTTCGACTATATCATTCTTTTGCTTTAGATTTCCACGATTCTCAACTTAAGCTCGCTTTACAAATTAAGCAAGAGTAATATTGGTATAAAATATAATAAAAAAATACATACTTGGAGACTACGTTAGTAGACAAACATTGTTATTCTTATTATAGTATCAAAATAATGAATTCTTCCTTAATGAAGGTTTTGCAACTTGACATAACGAAACCGCTTGTTTCAATTTTGCCAGTTATCAAAGAGTCTTCTTTGCAGTCCAACTTTCTGCAACAAACTTGCTTAAAACAAAAATTAAATCTCAATTCCAGCTACCAGTTGTAGGTATATGATTCAAGGTAAAATCTGCCAAGGTAACGCTGACGTATTTTGATTAAGCAATAATTGCAGCCGCAAAGTATGTGCTTCGCTGTTTCTTCACATTCTACAGCTATATAATAGATTTTAATGCTTTTTCACACGGCAATGACCGTTATCATCTGACTGTAGTAAAATTTGACTCCTGCTAACTTGCAAGAGTTGTTTCGTTTTTGCTTGCCTAGCTAGGTATTACGTTTCAGTTTGCTAAAAACGGAACTACATGCATATTTACTGGAATTTAGTGCAATGACCGTAGATTATTTAATTTCTCTGTTTTCGATTTTTTCCCCAGTTTACACGGTCTGGAGCAGCATTGCCACTTTAGAATTATTTGTTCGCAGGAAATTCTCTAAAAACAATACAGTAAATTGCACTTTTTTTTCCAAACAAATCAAAGTAAATAACAGAAAATAACATCATCGGGGCAGTGGCTTAGTGGTTAGTGTGTTGGACTACTTAGATTTAGATTAGATTTAGATTGTTTGAGGGAGGTGGAATAAAGTTGCCATATCACTGCGGCCACGAGTGGGCCTATTGTGATTTCCTCCATTTAGAGCTCGCTCATGATACTGGACTTGGTTATGAATCCTAGTAGATCTTTGAGCGCGCTGTCAGAAATGTCCTCTGCCCCAAGGTAAGGTTTACCTAGGTGGTGTTGACGTAATCTGATTAGACATTCACAGTGACACAGTATGTGTTCTGCTGATTCTTCGTCCTCGTTGCATAGTCTGCAAGTGTTGTTCTGTATTATTCCCATAGTCATGAGGTGTTTTTTGACTTGGCAGTGCCCCGTGAGGAACCCTGTGACTGTTCTGATCTGACTCCTTGTTAGGTTAAGGAGTTGTTTTGTTCTTGAACGGGAAATAGTTGGCATGAACATTTTAGCTTGTCTGTTACCTTCAGTGTTTGTCCAGTAATGATTTGCTTTGTTTTCCAGCCAGGTTTTAATGCGGAATTTAGCGGTGCTAAGGGGTAATCCACAGAATGGTCTTGGCATCATAAAGGCAGATGCTGATCCTTTTCTGGCTAGTATGTCTGCTATTTCATTGCCCACATGTCCGCTGTGTCCTGGCACCCAAATGAGATGTACTCTGTTTGTGCTGGCTAGCGATGTGAGTAATTGTAGGCAATCCCATACTAGCTTTGATGTGATTTCATAGCTATTGATAGCCAGTAGTGCAGCTTTGCTATCAGAGAGAATGTATATGTTCTTGTTTGTTATGGATTTTTTTAGATTTTCTCTGAGACATAGTTCTATTGCAAAGATTTCTGCTTGGAATACGGAGTTGCATTTGTCCATGCTTTTATGGATAAACGTTTTTGTGTCGACCCCGTATACTCCAGCTCCAACTCCTTCATCTGTTTTCGATCCATCTGTGTACCATACATGAGAATCTTTGGCAAATGTGGGTTTATTCTGTTCCCAGTTCTGTCGATTTGGGAATGTAACTTTGAAGTTTCGGCTGAAGTTGAATTTCGGTAGACAGTTGTCTATTATGGTAATTCCAAGTATTTCATCTTTTTTCAGTTCCATAACGATGTCTGGAAGGATGAGCTTGGAGTTTTCGGTGTTTTCAGATATGAGCATGAAGGCATTTGTCATGGCTTCTTTCTGTATCTGAAGATGGAGGGGTGGAAGATTTAGGATAACTTCCAACGCTGCAGTGGGAGTTGTGCTCATTGCGCTCGTAGTGCATACACAAGCTAGTCTTTGGAGTTTATTGAGCCTGACTTGTGTTGACTTTTGTTTGGTTTTTTGCCACCATACTGGAGCTGCATAGGTGACAATTGGTCTTGTTATGGCTGTGTAAAGCCATAGCATGATTTTGGGGTTTATACCCCAGCTCTTACCAATCAGACTTCTGCTGGTCCACAGAGAGATCCTGGCTTTGTCTATGGTTTTCATGAGATGAGAGTTCCAGGTGAGTTTTTCGTCCAAGGTTACACCTAGGTATTTGACTTCTTTTGAGAACTCTATTGTTTCACCAAGCAGAGTAGGTTTTCTTAGCTTACCTCGGTTTCTTCTTTTTGTGAAAGCAACTATGGTGCTTTTTTTGGGGTTTACAGTTAGACCAACTTTTTTGCACCAGTCAGTAACTAGGTGTTGGACTACTAAGCGAGGGTTCAAGTTCGAGTCCCGCAAAAACCCAAAATTCTTAGGGTTTTTTTCACTGTGCCACCTCTCGCGAACGTCTGACAAACATCCGAGTGTATAACTGTCTTTAAAGAGCTTCTCAATTAGCCGTTTGGAGTCGGCATAAAATTGTAGGTCCCTTCCATTCGTTACAAAAATGAAAAAAAACAAAAAAAACTCACACAAAACGAATGGTTGTGAGAGGCTAGGCCTAGGGTCCCTCCGGACCTGTTGCGCCAACTATTTATTTTTTTAACATCAAAAAAAAAAAACAAAATTAATAAAAACGAGTATTTAAACAAAACAAAAAAATTCATTAATTTATTAATGTTGTTGTTATAATGTTCTGCGAAAAGGTATACCTACCTACCAGTGGCGTCTCGTTAGGGTGTGCAAGGTGTGCATTGCACACCCTGATTTAACAAAAATAAATTCATCATCGAACACTCTAATAAATAATAATAACACACACGAATAATGGTATGCACAATTCCACATCCCATAGCAGCCTACACCATATTCATATTCATCCTTTATAATCCTTCTTTCAAAATTCCTTCATGGCTGAGCAAAAAAATAATAATAATAAACTTGTACAAATGAAAACAAAATAAGATATCAAAAACTGCAGAACAATGATTAATAAAACAATAAATGGGAAGTGTTTTCAGGCAATTAATTGCTATTAAAAAAAATATATAATTTTAAAGAATTTGCACACCCATCTAAATAATTCAAGTGACGCCGCTGCTACCTACATTTTCTCGATCTGGATGTGCATACAAGCGTACTAAAAAAATTCATTAGATTTAATTTGTTGGTAGTAGATTTAAATTTCGAAAAAAATATATATCTACTACAATGGCACCAAAGTGGCAACGCCGGTCTGGAAATGTAATCTTAAAGTTGTATTTGAATCTTCCAAACAAAAAAAAAAAAACAAAAATCAAGCAAATATGTTGCGTTCAAGGCAGTGAAAGTGGTTCTTAACTATTTCCATTCACCTATTTATACAATGTACTTGCTTCGCTTGTGGTCGAAAATCAACCCTATCTTTTATAAGGATGTGGTCCTGTTATACTAAAAAACATACCACAATTTTCTATAATTAAGTGAAAAAGCGACATCTAGATATTGAAGGAACCCACCCATTTGAAAAAAGTTATACTCTTTACTCGTGAGTATTATTTAAATATTTTTATATAAGTATAGGGTCTAAATTATTATAGCTTAATGATGGCTTAAAACTAGAACATAAGTCAAGGATTTTAATTAAAAGGTCTAATTAATCTAATTATGAAGGCATTGCATATAGCTAAAGATGATTATAGGGAAACTGAATTTAAGGAAGGGGGTATTAGGTATTACCATTCAAAGTACCGTGGACTATGAATTATTATGTAAACGAGTCGGATAAATCCTGCGTTTCTTAAGACAAATTTCAGCAAATTGAATCGGAGACATTCTTCATATGAATGTAAAATTAGAGGATCACTCCAAGAAGGACCAAAAAGAGAAAATCTTAGTCAGATCCTTTAGTTTCTTGACAGATAAACTCGCTTAGGGTTGGAAATAATTTGGCCAGTTCACAGATCCATTCAATTAGAGTCATAAAATATTTCCCTCAATAAATTGATAGAATCTACGAACACAATCTATAGTTTTTGATGAGCTGACACGATTTTTAAAAGCCTTACAAAATGTTTCGGTATAGCTGAGCGTAAGCCTTTTCAAAGTAAAAAATTAAGATTTAGTTTAGTTCGATTTTCTCTCTTTAAACTTTCACAACTCACTACTATCAAAGCTTAGTTTAACGGTGGATATATAGGAATATATGAAACTCAGGCGAGTTCTTGTACATGTAGAGTTGCATACATTTTTCATTTTGCATTTAAAAAAACACTTTCTTCTAATTGAACAGCTATTGTTGACAAAATGTACATTTTGGTACTTTCTGTTAAGCTATTTTGTTAAGAATAACACCATTTGACACTTTTGCTATTTTTGAACCAAAAACGAAAAAAATATGTGCACCACAAAAAATGGAACTTTCCAATAGCTGTTACCTATATAGCTGCCCGTGATTAAGTACTTCAAAGAGTTCCGGTATTCTTCACTCATTAAAAAAATAAATTGGTAACAATACCCAAATATCATGACCGCACATCAGAGTTAGTAATACTTTATGACTTCATTTGCATTCAAACAAAGCAAAAGTGATTATATTGCTCACACATCAGTAATCAGACAAGTCATAAGGACTATATGAATGTAATAGCTGATAAGCGGCAAAGGTAATCGAGGCACTGGATAGGATAACCCTAGGCACGGTCTCTGAGTCGATAATAGTAGGTACATTGTCAGAGGCTAAGAAAATCCACAGAATATTTTTCTAAAACTGAAGTTAGCATTTAGCTCCTCCTGCATTTTTCGTTTGCTGGTGCACAAGTACAGATTTCAAAATGCCATGCAGTAGTACCTATATTATACATTTACCATACCTAGTACTTTAAAGCTTCAAGTGATCCTTGAAAACCACTTTTACTTTTAGCAACAGTCTTCCTTATTGTACCATCATGCACAGTCACATCCATAGCCTAGTAATTGAAAACCACGATATCAGCCAGATGTAATCGGTTTGGCATCCATATAACCGGCAGTTTTGCTAAACAAAAAAATTATTCCAAAACCTTTTTAGAGGTCAAACCTTGAAGGCAAATACACAAGTTAAGCAACTGCAAATTTATTCTCCGCACACTCGCTACTTATTAGCGGAATTTCCTCATGACTTAAACGTTTTTGTGTGTCTGTCCCACTTTGTCTGTTCCACTCATAGGGGATGTTTATTTGTTTAGTTGTTTTTAATTTCGTGCACTAAATTGACTCATACATCACGTATTTGACTATTTTACCGATTTTCGTGTGAATTCCCAAAGTAATTAGCTTTTAACTTACGAACCAATCTCCGTCTCATCTAACTTCCCAGGTGAAAATTCCAGACTTGCCGGGTATCTATACGTTAGGTAGTCATTAGCACATTGCCTATAGATTTCAAGTACACCATGAATAGAAAAATATGTCGCAATCCGTTGGCAATTCACACATAGACGGAGTATGTGTTCATTAGATATGTAATGTGTTTGTAGATTGCTTTGTATATATGAAGGCATTGTCAGAAAACGATGGAGATGGAGATGGAGATTCAGAATTGCAACTCGGATCTTGTAGTGGCAGCAGTTATTTCACGCCGGCCGTCGCGCTACTCGTGGCAGAATTGGTCGGCTCGAATTTGTAATTCGATCGTTCATGGAAACTGGGTCAGGGTTAATTACATGTAGCACATTGTTGTAGGTTCTCCTCGTAAGTACTTTCGTTTTCGAAACATGTTTCGTTCTCCGTTATTCAATGAGTGAAGTAGAGAAAACAGATCTCTAAAACATAGGAATTAGGAAACAGTTTGTGTGTGACATAATCGTAACGATGCATCTGTTCTTACAGATTAAAGGCAATAAATGGAGATGGACGCCAATACTTTTCAAGTGGATTTGCGGCTCGAACGTTCAAACCATATACAGTAGTTCAAAGACAAGGCAACTGTTTGCTAACTTCCTGCGGTTTTGCACACTGAGTTGGTTAGGGTCCCTTCAAATTGTGCGCATCACCTAACACTAGGTCCTGCAAACATGCAAACGACAATCACTCAAGTAATTCTGCATTGGAAACGCTAAATAATGTATTTATGAGCAGGACTGTGTAAGAGTCTTCATTAAGTGTAATTTTTCTTTTGATTTCAGCTGTAATGGAAGGTTGTGTAAAGCTGGGTAGGATTGATGGCAAGAAGATATATCTGAAACGCCGGCTCCCCAAACGAAAACCTCCGTTCAATGAAGAGTGGCGGGCAATGCTCGCAGCAAGTCAAGTCAGGAGTCAAGTCGTCTTAAAAGGCGATCCGCATAGAATGACCAGAGCAGACAATGAGCTTTGTGTTGAGGATATGAGCAAAATGTAAGATACTACTCTTAGGCAGAAAGGAACCCTTCAACCGTAACAAAGAAAGTCAAGACTTCCGTCCGCCCCTATATCAAAATGAAGTATGAGGATAGAAATTTCACAACTTAGGTCCAATAAAGCTGCTCGAATATAATGCATTGTCGGCGAATGTTTCTGAGTCTGAGATGTTCTTTAGATATGGAACAGTCGAAAGCTGAACCATAAAGTTGTCCAGCTTTTCAAAGGCTTCACTTTTTCCTATACGCTTTTGAAGACTTGGTTGTCTGTATTCAGGTCTTATAGACAGAAACACTTTTGTATATTGTTTCGATTGCAAGAATCTTCGCTCTTCTATGCTTGGAGACTAGTCAAGAAGCGTTTCCGGTACACCTATTCATATTTATAGCACTTTCTTTTTTTCCTTCCTTGTCATAATGGCAAATACCTTTCGTGAGCTTCTCCTGAGTACCCCAAAAAGACTTATACCTTAAAAAAACACAATTTTATAGACATCACCATCATCGTCAGCGGCAAAACTCAACCGTGTTTGTACTCATCCTGGTTTTGGTCCTGTTTGTGAGGCAGGTGTATTAATGGGAGGATATAACCCCAAACTCCTCCAAGAAGTGGGTGTCTGTACAATAATGATCGGAATATGATTTTCAAATCACGGTGTCCCCAAAACAAGGAAAACCGAATCTACATTTTAAAGACCAATCTATGGCGAATGACAGGACCCCAATTTTCAAATTCCGCATAGGATAATTCGTATACGAGCAAATCCGCCTGAAATGTTCGCATAGCAGAAAAACTGGTATTCTCAAAGCACTACGGTTTTATTTTTTTTGATAATTTTTTTTTCACCTATGCGAAAATTCTATTCACCTCTCGAATGAGGTAGAATTTTACGCACGTCAAGTAAACCATTTTGCAAGTTTGTGAAGGAAAAAAAAGTATTCCAATTGAAATTGGTTGTGAATTGTTGTTTTCGATTGACAAAAAAAAAAAAAAAACAACTACCAATATATGCACGTTTAATAAACATTTTTTTTTTTCATAGTGGCTACTTTGGGCGATATGAGCTCACCATTTTTTCGATTCTCAGTTATGCAGTTAGGCAAAATCGAAATATACTGAACTATCATAGAGCTTCAAGACTGCTTTGAACAAATGGAACTATTTCCGAACATTTGTTCGCGATGGGATACCATTTAAAAAGTGCTTTCATTTCAATTTGATTCTTATTTTCTCACATACAAATCAAAAAACAAAACTTTTTATTAAGCATCAAACTCATAATTCCGTATACGAGATGCAAATCCGCATGGAAAACACAGACGAGTAACATTCGAAGAGAAATTCTCGTATGCGGATTTCGAGAATTGCAAATTTCAGCAAAAAGCATCGAATCGAAGATTTTGACAGATAAACGAATGTGAGAATTTTTGAGAATTGGGGTCCAGATTGTTTGTTCTGTATAAAACAGAAAGCGTTTGAGGGGTATAATTTCAAAACTTTTCTATTCTACTTTTCTTTTCTTTTTTTTTTTTTCCAAAAATGAGTTTAGTACAAGAAAGTGTGCTTTAGAAGGGCCCTCAATCTTAGTATTTATCAAAAAAATGTATCAAAATTTGTTATGTTCTATACTTTTGAGTATGTACGTTAGAAGTGAAGTTTTTTTTTAAAACTGTACATTATTCCACTCAGTCGTTTAATTTAAAACTTGTTTTTTTTTTATATATATACTTCTCCCGGGAAAGGCGAACCTATAACGCTTCAACAGCGCCCCGAGATGCCTGCAGATGTTTGTTTGCTCTGCACTTAAATTGCTGCAAATTGTAGTCTTCTGGAAATATATCTCCAGGAAGCGAGTTCCAAAGTTTGCTTGTCCTGTAACAGAAGGAGTTTTGTTTACTTCTATACAAACAAAATTCCGCACCAAAACTCTTCCATGCCTATGCAAATCGAAGCTGCCGCTTTCAAAACTCGTGTTTTCAAAAAGGCATTTTTTTTTTTAATTTTTTTTATTTGTGTTGCAATTATAATTCTTTTGAAGAAAATATCCTTGGTAATCTCGCAGATATTATAATGTTTTATAAATTTATTTTTATTTAATAATTAAATAAATTACTGAGTGGGAAAAATCCGAGAAACTTTTATTTTATAAAAGATTTTTGGACGAAAATCTTGATACACAATCTTTAACAAGTCACGTTTGTAAAGAAGAAGAAGAAATCAAAGATCTTCTTATATAAGACTTTAAACTAATAATTTGTTTCTTCCTTAAATACTTCGGCTCGCAGACTGAAACTTTTGAAGTTTTTTTAATTGATTTTTATTTTTTTTTGTTTAAATAATTCAAAAACATTGCTGTGACGTTGTTTTTAAGTTTTATTTTAAAAATTAATATTCTTTTTTGTGATCTAGTTTTGAAGACTGTTGAGGTTTCTTTTAAGTTTTTAGTTAAGTTTTTTTTTACATTTTAAAATTTCTTTTAAATAAACCAACATGAATTAAATCGGTGAAAAATAGTTTTCTTTCTTTTCCTAAATACGTTGAATCAAAAGTCAACTATTCCAATCGAAACTCTTCTTTTCAAAATTTAATGGATGTTAAAATTAAAAAACAAAAAAAGAGATCATTCCAAACACGCCAATATCATTTTAGCAGCTTTTACAGTTTCTTTTTTTTTTTGTTTTACTCAAAATTCTCAAAAGTGGAAAAGAATAGTTTTCAAATTATACGCCTCATTTATGGGGCATTCATGGATTCAGTGTGGCTGGAATAGGCTTTTGACATGTCCGACTTTTTTCTTAATTCTCTCATTTCGACAGGCCACAAAAAGAGGTGTGCAAAAATGAGATACGCAGTTACAAAACACGAATACCATTGTCCAATGTGTAAAGTTCTTGAAAATCTAAGTTCAACCTATCCCCTCTTTTCAAGGATTATTCCTTCTTGCCGGCTACGGTGCATAATTACAGGCAAAGCGTTTTCACCAAAAGTAAAGCAACTATCTCAACATAAAAGTTGTCAAGTTGGTTCGGGAGGTATTACTACTACTGACCAAATTTTAATCTGATTTTATTTTCGGAGAACTTACCTACCTCGATGGCAAAACTCAATTAATTTCGCCTGTTACCATCCAATTCTTAATCTTACGAACAAACTTTCAACAGCTGGTCATACGTTTAATATGTATGATAACCCAGCAAGTACTCCCGTCGGAAGGAATTCAATTACCACTTTAATTGAAAAATTTCTTTAAGTAACTTACACCGATTCTGGGTGAAACACCTATAGGTACATATCATCAGGTAGAAGTAAGAAGCTAAGATGATTGTTTTTATGTACACTTTACTATTTCAGTAATTTTCCAAATTGGGTGGCATTCAGAAGTGATTAGCACAAAGTATATATACGAATATCTCATCGCTAGGCTGTGAAATTGAGCACTTAAACATGTCAGACCACAATGTATTTTGCCTGGCATTTAACAAACCGAAACTAATAACCTACCGAAAGATGTCGAAATTCGCTAAAATATAGATATACAGACAGTGATACACACTTTTAAAATCGTAGTTAAGAAGTGACTGTATATGCGTATAATTTGCTCTGTATCTCATTATGGAATTATTTGACCTAGAGACGTGTTGTGGTGTAGTTGCGGTAGGCAGCGGCAGCGATGACCTTGTGATTTCCTACTTTGATAAATCTACGATTGCAAGATATTTATCAGTAATGGCAGGCAGAATTGTTTAGTATTCAGATGCTCACACAAAAAGCGTACTGTGACGATTACAGGTGGAATATTAATGACGATGGACTTGTTAGCCCATTTGGTGATTAATGCGATGACTAGTTGACTATACTACCGTGACTAAATGAAAATGTTTTGCTTAATTGAAGTGAATCAATAATATGAATCACATCTGAATCTAGTGATTCTAATCGGGAAAAAAATAAATTCACAGAGATTCAGAAAGCGGTCAGCAACAAAGCAAGTAAATTCATGTCAAGACCATAAATACTAAGGAGGGTCTTCGTTGTTACATCGAAAGAGTATAGGAATAACTATTAAAAATAACTTATGGATAGCTACAAGTATGAAGTGTGGTGAAAATTGAGAGACTTCCTTTGTCGGATTAATACAGTACGCGCGGATGTAAGTAATCAGGCAATTTCATCATTTAGAGAGTGGATAGTAGGAAGTCTCTCTTACGCAATGTTTGGCCTAGGCTTTCGCCATGTCATTCAGGCATACACATTAGGTCTGTTCCTTTACTTTTGTAGTAAGAATGGAAAAGACTGTCAAAATGGCAGTGGTGGGGATAAATTCTCTCACAGAGAGAGACGCTTATGAAAAAGTTAAGGAACGCTTTTGTAGTAATTTATGAAAAATGACAGATACATAAATCAAATATTCAAAAAATTGTACGAAAAGTCGTTAAAATGTCTGATAAACTCGGGGAATTTGTTAATTTACTAAGAAAATTAGTTCTATCATTTACTTTTAACTTTATTTTGATGAATCTGCGTTTGTGGAAGAGTTTGTACTGATTGAACTACAAGCATTCGAGAAGAGGAAAAAGCGACACTGCATTAAGAATTACATGGAAGAGATTGTACCTTGTTACAGTAAGGAAGAATTTCGACGCCAATATCGAAAAGAATCTTAAGGAGAACATTCAATTTTATTTTGCCGCCTGTTGATACCATTTTAATAAGCAAGAAATCAAAAAATAATCAACGCATATGCCAAATGGGACAACAAATTTCAAATCAGCTGTTAGTTGCAAGGTGACTGACAGCTTTTTCACTTCTTACACCAACAAATTTGTTGAGTAAAAATTCGTAAGATTCTCAGTGGAGGGGTAATATCTTGCTCTCTCGATGACGCTCTCTTTTACGAATTTTTTGAGTTAAGGAACGGCAGAGTAAAAATTCGTAAGAATTCGTAAGAATTAGTAAAAATTCGTAAGATTTAAAAGTAAAGGAACAGACCTATTATTATTATTAGTGATCCATCATGAAGTACTTATTCATATTACAATTAAATTGAAGGGTCAAAAAGCTACTACCTGTCGAAATTAACCCAAGATTTGAATTTGCCACCTTTTCTGCGGTAAGTTTTGGTACCCAACCAATAAAAACAACAGGTTGATAACTGACAGCTGAGTGTTATTAAGAAATTGCTAAGAAACTGTGCAAATCCGACCACGTATACTGAGAAAATTGTAAAAGAAATCTGAGAGTAATCCATTTCCCCTCTTTTCATTTTTTCAATTACTGAAAAATGAAAACTGACAACTAAGTGACATCTCAAAATTTTGACAAGTAGAACTCTGTTTATTTTCTTCTTCAACGATGTCGGAGGAAGAAGTTCTAATTGAATGTTCTCCTAGAATATATCAGCGCAAATTGGTAAATTTAATAGGTAGGTATTTACGGTATACCGTATACTCACTAAAGACCTCCATGCTTACAAAATTCGATTGACGCAAGAACTAAAAGCTCAATGAGCATATATGTACACAGCGAAGAAAGTTCGTTGAAACGACTGCGGAACATCAAAACGTAGATGCTGATTTGTTAAGCAAACGATGATTGCTGGATGTGTTATCCCATATATAACTCTATCCTATATTATGTAAAAATTAAGAACAAAAAAAAAATTCGTCAATTAAAAAAAGACTATGTTTTCTATTTAAATTTAAGTCTTGAGTGAATTTTGGCCCACCCTTTATATAAATTACTAGCTGACCCGGCGAACTTTGTTTCGCACATATTCGTTAATGTAATGAAAATAATAATAGGCTGAGAAAAAAAAAGTAAAAATGCGGCAACTCTGCAATTTTTGCCTTCATTAATGTAAAAATACTGCATTATCTTTGCATGAGGGCAAATAAGCATTGCGTTCATATAAGCCAAATGACATTCAAACTGCGATCAACTCTGCATTGAATTTTGTTTTGTTGCCTAGTTGCAGGAAGATGACAGGAAAAAATATGTAAGTAAAATAAATGAAATTTAATAGATTTATCCAAAATAAATGAAGGTTTTTTTTTTTATTAAAAAGTTCAAATATATAATTTGTGTTTTATAGGAATGAAAGTGAATCCATGCAAAGTTCCATCCCCAATCCCATCCCCGTAAACTTTTATTTTCACGACAAAAAGTATCATATGTCCTTCCTTGGGTCAATGCGAATCCACGAAGCACGATCCATTCCCGAGTTATGAGTGCACATACGGACGACAGTCTCTTTTGCATATAGCCGTACCCACCATACCAAAATAGTGTCCCATCTTTCAAACTGTAACCAACTATACACAGCCCGAAAATTTCATTTAAATCGGTTAAGTGGTTCAGGAGATTGAACACAGCACCACCTATCGTGTCCAAAATAGTCCTATCTATCAAACTGTATTATTTATTCAAATCGGTTGAGGGGCTTATGATATCGACAACAGAGTCACCTATCGGGTCCAAAATATCTATCTATCTTTCAAACTGTAACCAATCAAACACAGCCACAAAATTTAATTGAAAACGGCTGAGTGATTTAGGAAAAAAACAAAAAATTACCAAATTCATGTTTTTTTTTTCACGCACGTATAAGTTTTCCGATTCCAGCGTAGGAACCGTACCACTACAATTTTTCAAAATGTTGAGAAAACTGAAAAAAAAAACCGACTGGAAATTCGAAAAAAGTGATTGGACAACAAAATGTATTTCTCATAAGACCAAAAAAAAAAAACATATTTAACAGTACAAATATGTTTTTTTTTTTTGCACCGTTTTTTGTAAACAAATTACATAAACATACGTTTACCAATTGCAACCAAACTTCACAAAAGTCATATAAATAGACCAATACCAAAGATGTGACAAAGTTTGGTTAAAATCTTTAAATGCGTTGTACCCACCCGGATTTGCTCGTACCTTTCGTATTAAGTCCTGCTCAGATTTTGCAAAGTGCTTTATTTGGACAATGTCCAATGTCCATAAAAATTTTTAATTATACAACTTTAGAAATATCGTTTGGTTTTATTTTTGAAGGATAAGTGCCGCAACCCGTTTTCCTATCCCGCCTATTTTTGTAAAGTGCCAACAATAGGGTAATTATCCTCTCTGTCAAACTTGAAGCAACCATACCCATCCCAAAAATTTCAATCGTCTCAATAAAACTGTTTCGGAAATCCACAACAGCGCCACTTATCGGGTCGAAAAGTATCCTATCTTTCAAGCTGGAACCAACCATACACAACCACGAAATTTCATTGAAATCGATTGAGCAGTTTCGGAGATCGACGACAGCACCACCTATCGGGTTCAAAATAGTGCTATCTTTAAAGACTGCCTAAACCTGAAATACAACAAACAATACGAACAAAACAAAAGAAGAACCATGAAAATTGGCTCAGTGGTTATGAGCATTTTCCTTGGTTATGTTATTTGTGCCGGAAATCGAATGGAAATGTTATTTACCTATTTAAAATTGATTAAAAACTAATTTGGAGTTTTCGTTGAACAAAAACAGCTAAATGAAATATGAATTACTGAAATGTCAAATTTAAAAAAGTATAGACAACCAACGCCAACTATATTAATATTACAATTAAATTTAATGTTGTTGATACAATATTGATATGCAGGGAAATCTAACTTTTCGTAAATATCTCTCAGCCCCACCTATCGGGTCCAAATTTTGGCAAAAGCTTCCTATTTTTTTAAGTGTTATATGGTGTAAATTTGAGCCAAATCGGTCCATAAATAAGAATTTTCAAAAAAGCGACCCCAGCGCCTCCTATAGGGTTTAAAATAGACATAAACCATCCGGAGCACCACACAAACATATGGTGTGAATATAAGGGGGATAGCTTCAGTGGTTCAGCCGTTATCGTCGGTCATACATACGCACGAACGTTTTTATATATTAAGATTATTAAAGTAAAGTAACGTTATCAAATGATTAATTAAGAAGCACGAAACTTATGACTTCTATCTTCTCCCGGATGTTTACCAGACGTTCACAAGGGGTGGCACCGTGCGAAAATATGTTTTCTTAGTTCAATTATTTTTTAATTGAGATTTCGGAAATTTCAAATATTTATGCACATCCGTTCGAATTGAGTTTGTTTCTCTTTGTTGCACCAGCTGCAATATGAACTTTTAAGAAATGAAAAAGGTGAAACTCCCTTGTGTTTTTTATAGGGTGCCTTTACAAAAGTTGCCTGTTCAAGCGCATATTACGAAAAAAAAAAATATATATTCAAAAATTCTCTTGGGCCTCTATCGGCCTTTGACATTTCAAAAGCCGGTCGTTAAAAGTCCAAAAGTTATGCTTAAATTCCTTTTATAACGTCAAACGAATTTTAATTGTAATATTTCTTCTTTCTAATTTTGTACGTAGATGTGGGAAAATTGAAAGAAAACAAAATGGCGGATTCAATGAAGTGAGTATATCTGTCTCAGCCCCAGGACGTGAATGTTAGACGGTTTGTTCAATTTTACAAAAAAAAAAAAAAAACGCAACCGCGCTTATATTTTAAAAAGATTTTGGACTACGGAAATACGCCACAATGACATCGTAAAGCGCAGAGACAATACTGAGACCCCAACTTCGGCTGATTTTCCTTGCCTACAAGCTATATTTTTATGGGGTGTCAAATGCGGTGCAGATAAATAAGTCCCCGGGAACTAAATCCACTGAGGGACTAAGTTCCCACCTAATGGGAAATAAAACCACTTTCGTAAAATGTACTTAGTTCCCATGTATGGTGGGAACAAAAAGTTGTTTGAGAAAATAAATTCTCATTTTTAGCCTTTATTCAATTCAATTCAATTTTAACTGAGGCAGAGTACCTAATATAGGTATATAAAAAAAATTCAAAATCGAAATTCAGTTTGCAAGACAGGTTAAAATTGAATTTCTCTTAGTTATTAAAATTGCAAAGTACCAACTTAAGTCTTTAATTTTACTTTGTTCTTAGTCGACAGTGAGAATTTACTCCACATAAGGGAAGTAAAACCAAAACCGCTTCCGAAGCTTTAAGAAATAACTCCCAAAGCCATGGAGATGAAATAAGTTCAAATTAGGACTTATTTCATCATTACGGCTTTGGGAGCTATTTCATCTATGTTTGGAGTTATTTAATTTGTTATAGCAATTTGTAAGAACATTTTACCTTCTAAATTGTATTTTTTCCACCACTTTGGGACTTTTTTCATCTTTTCTTTTTAGAAATTAATTCATGATGAAAAAACTGCTTAACGTTCCACTTTGGATTGGGACTTCTTTCAATTTTCTTTAGAACTTGTTTTATTAAAACAGTTTGGAGTTACTGCGTTTATTTTTAGAAGATCCTTCGTTAGGAATTATTTCTTTTGGGGTTAAATCGTTTACAGTTAATTCGTAGAGCCGGTCAGCGGTTGGCAGAATTTATTTTATATTTTTTGTGTGTTTTTGCATGTCACACGGATTCTAACAATGACGTAACACCGATAGGAAAACAAAATGGCGAATTTGAAATGGCAGCAAGAGAATTGCTAGTTGGGGGTCTCAGTATTGAGTCTGGTTAAGCTTACCAAACACCCTGAAGGTGAGTCTGAGTTTATATTTTCGGATGAAAATTGTATCGAAACAAATTTTCTTAACTGCATTTTTTGTCAATGTTACCTAATATTTCAGAACGACTACTTGTTTACTTATATTATCAACTGGAATTGGATAACTTTTTTGATTTGTTCCATTTTTCCATCTAATTAACATTGACTCACAATAGGGAATAGGGTTCACCTTGAAAAATAAAATAAGCAATTTCGAAGTCATCGAACTAATCATTTAGATCTATTAGTCAAAGGCGAAGCAAGTCTGTAATTAACAGAGTCTATGTATTAATATAATTAATGACTAAAAGTCACGATTTCGTATTTATAGTCTTAAAACTGATTTGTTTAATGGCGGTTGTCGAGAATCCATTTAAGAGCGCAAGCTTATTGAGGAGTGTCACCTGCATAATTAAAATCATTTCGAATAATTATAGTAGTTAACAGTCGACATTTATGTGCACAGCAGATATTGAATAAAGTGCACGACTTAGTTAAAAAAAAATGTAATCAATGGTTGGCGCAATAAGTAACAAGTCACAACCATCCATTTTGTGTGGACTTTTTGATTTTAGGACGAGTTCGACGTGTTCGAAAGACTGAATTAACAGTTGTACTACACTCGGGGGTTTTGTCACAGGTTCATGGTAAATTCTGTTTTTCCGCGAATCGAATCTGGGACCACTCGCTCAGTAGTTAGTGGATTTCCTTTATCACTAGTATGAACAAGTTTGAGGTAAATGACGTCCGAACATTTTTCTAAACAGTTTAGAAGTCCCCCTTATTAAAATTCAATAAAAGAAAACATTCAAGTCAAACATTAAAAAAAAAAAAATAGTTGGCGCAACAGGTCCGGAGGGACTCTAGGCCTAGCTTCTCACAACCATTCGTTTTGTGTGAGTTTTTCAAGTTTGAAACGAATGGAAGGGATCTACAATTTTTTGCCGACTCCAAACGGCTAAATGAGAGTGGCGCAGTGGAAAAAAAACCCTAAGTTGGAATTTGGGTTTTTGCGGGATTCGAACCTCTACACTTCGCTTAGTAGTCCAACACACTAACCACTAAGCCACTGCGCCTACGTTGACTATATTACTTTTAAATAAGTAGTTTTTGTTTAAATCGGATTAACGGCTCTCAAGAAAAATATAATTTTCAAAATTGAGCTGCAATACATAAAATGGCTCCGAACTTTAAGCTAACAAACTCTAAAAACGAGGTTTAAAACAAATGCGTCTTTGTATAGGCCTCAGAAGCCGACGGGCAGAAGGACAGACAGACAGATGAGATTGAGTGATACCCACTACATAAAGTTGATAAAAATCTCGAAATCATTCGAAATTTTCTACGAAAGTAATATCTTTCCCCTAATCATATACGAGAAAGTAAAAAATATAATTGAGACCAAAAAAATAAAACCGAAACTAAGATTTGATCTATCCGAAAATTAAAAACTTTTACAAACGAATGGTTGAGTGAAACTATGACGTTTAAAAAAAAAATACGTTTATGAACCAATTATTTCCCTTTTTATTTAAAACAAAGAAAACACATGGAACTCCTATATCGAGCACAGGGTAACACCTAACACATGTAAATTAATTCAAGTGAGTGGAAAAGTACAACACTTTTGCATTTGAAGATTTTTTTTTGTGATTTTAAGTGGGGTGTCTTATTACAAAAGGTTTTTCACTGAAGTTTTAATTTGGCATTAAGCGATTTGTGCTAATGGGCAGTTTTAATTTATCGGGAGGGGTTTCTACCTGCAAGTTAGGGATCGAAAAAAAAAAGAGTGGTAGGTACACGATATTTGGCAATCGGGAATAGTTGTTTATATTTGCAAAAAGTTCCTTGGCCAAAAACTACCTACATCTACATACATAACGACTTCAAATACGAGTCTGTACCATGTATTGTTCATGCATTGCTGCAAACCAACTCCACACAGCACCCGCAATAGCGCTCAAAAGTTAAAACACAAATACAATTTGACTGACTCCTCAGTCCTCACCTTCGAATATAATTGCAAAGAATTTGTATGACTAACATGTTTTGTACACAAAAATGACTTTCAATTTATTCACATTGACTGATTTAGCTACGTGAGAATTGAGAATGAGAAATATCGACTTACCTTGTAGTCGTTGAGTTTAAACGAATTTCTTGCAAACAGACCAATTTTGACGGCTTTTCTCGATGCGTTTGACAATTTCGAACCAACAAACCAATCTCAAAATGGTGTGTACTGAAAATTCAACACATACACAAAAATTACTTTCAATTCACTTAACTTAACGACTTTTTTTTAACGAAAAATATAAACAAATACAGGATGCAAAACAAAAGTAGGTGGGTACAGGTACACCGTGCAAAACAACTATTAGCTAGGTATATAAAGTAAAAAAGAAAAAAAAAAAAACGATCAATGACGGAGAGTTGCACTGAGACTGATCGTAAGTGCGCGCGCGTTTCTATTACATAATCCAGCAATAACATCAGCCGTATAACACCCAACAAACAAATTCACAAAACGACAGAAAAACAAGAAGTTAAGAAAACGACAAGGCAAAAACTAGGTAACGAATGAAAGAGAAAGAAATCGTTGCGTACGATCGCGTAATAACTTTTCTGTTATGCTTCCACTTCAAGACGGGAAATAAGTATAAGTATGTACAGTGTACACTCTTTAGCTAGAGAGTGAAACTACATTAATCCATCCCGGGAAAACTAGGTTAAATCTGGGTTAATATCAACAATATTCCCAGCCAAAACCTATTTTTTTTTTTTTGATTCGCTGCGTGAATGCTTAAAATATGTGTTTTCAGTTTAACTCGCGCTTACAGTATAGTTGCTGTGTAGTAGCTTTCGATGCTTAATCCAAACTGGTACTGGCAGGCATTTGACTTTCCGTTGGCTTTTTAGGTAGCCTCTGATCAATGAGCTTCTTTGATGTTCCACATATACACGGAACGGCAAACGGCATTCCGCTTTGGGTTTAAACTTTAGAGACACAACGACAACATTTTTGTGTATGCCTTCAGAGTTCCTCACGTCAATGCATTGCTCAATCGCTGAGAGCGAAGTTTGTTTTGGCTTGGCTAGCAATATTATTTAAGCCGCGACCGCGACGTGGTAGTTGGTGTCTGGATTTTGGATTTACACGTTGTAAGCTTCTGAGAGCGAGAGAGTTCTGTGAAAAACAGCACAATTGACCCTCCAGCCTCCACCTCCACCGTGAGCTATCATAGTGTGCATTTTTGTTGTACTACAAGTTCAAAATTTATTGCAGTCGATTGATCGTGTTGACTGTGGAGTTAGTTGTTGAATCTGAGCTTTGGAGCCATTGGAACTTGGAAGTGCGACTTGGGGCTTAATGTTTTACGTGTGGGTCTTACTTTGTAGACCTTTATTATAATGCAGCAGTTGTTGTATGTTTTGCTGGAAGTTATTAGTCTGTGAAATAATCATGTTTGGATTTGAGGACACTCATTCCGTAACTCTCAGAACGATAATTGTTTGCGCAATACTATAGTCAGTCAATGCTGTTGTCATGAAATTGCTTTCCGCAACTCTATCGTTTCGTCTGTCGTCTTTCGTTTATTTTAAGGAAAGAGAGAGCATTGAGAGCATTGAGTGTTTTTCGGAAACTCTCAAACTAGGCATTCTTGAAATTTCAATCAGACGTCGTTTAAAAATGCCATAAATGACATTTTTGCAACAATTTTCTGTTTGTTGTCGGCATATCTGAAATTTTGAAAAGTGTAATTAATCCATATTTGTTCCTTACTTTATTAATAATTACAAATACTATCGAATATATGTACAGTAAAAACTCTTTTAACCGGAACTCCAATAACCGGCAACCTCTAATATCCGGATTTTTTTTCAAGAAATTATTTGTTAAATTTCACTCTAATATCCGGAGAAACCTCTAATATCCGCAATGCAGTGTGAAAAAGGTTCACTTTAATGTATTTATACTTGAATTATATGAATTAAATTGAGAAACATAATATCCGGAAAATCGATTATCCGGAACACTGTCGGTCCCGAGCATTCCGGATAAAAGAGTTTTTACTGTATTATTGATAGGTTAGGTATAGCTACACCCAGGGCCGGCCTTAACGATATTCGGGTCTATCACAGAATCCGTCGTATTCGGAATTTTGCTACGAACCCCGAAAGAACTGTTACAGAATCCGTCGTAGGGGAATTTTGAAATTCGTAGAAAGTGGTATCACTGAATATACCACGTTCTACGAATAGTTCTTTCGGGGTTTGGAGCAAAATTCCGAATACGACGGATTCTGTGATAGACCCGGTGTCATTAATTAAAAAAGACAACAACTCAAATCCTATTTTTCTATTTTTTTTTTTATCAGCAAATTCTCTGATAAAACTGTCAAAATCTAGTTGTCCTGCAATTTGTTTTTCAATGGACAGTGAGGCCAAACTAGTTAATCTTTTTGGGGACATTCTAGGCTGCTAGTAGCTTTTTATGAATTTTAAAAAAACTGCGTTCGCCACTTGTAATGATCACTAGTAGGTATTGTTAACAGAATACGCAGATTTTGGGATATAACTCTTTGAAGATTGTGCTTTTTGATAAAATTGAATGTCTCTTAATATCAGTTTTAATTGATCGATAACTTTTCTTGCACTGGACTGGGTATTAGTAATCATAATCAGCATTCATTTACCACTCGAGGTTCGAATCCCGCAAAAATCCAAATTCCAACTTCAGGTTTTTTTCACTGTGTCACCTCTCGCGAACGTCTGACAAACATCCGAGAGTATAACTGTCTTGAAAGAGCTTCTCAATTAGCCGTTTGGAGTCGGCATAAAATTGTAGATCCCTTCCATTCGTTCTTAAAAATGAAAAACTCACACAAAACGAATGGTTGTGAGAGGCTAGGCCTAGGGACTCTCCGGACCTGTTGCGCCATCTATTTTTTTTTTTTTTTTAACTTTTCTTGCAGTGTGTTACTGAAAAATAAATAAAAAATTCGGACTTACAAAAAATCAAAAATAATATCACGGTCACGACACTCGCTTCAATCACTATAATTTTTGAATGCTTAAGAATAATAAAATATATAACTACTTTATTTTAACTATTTGGTTTAGTCCAATCAATTTCATGGAACTTAATTACAGTTGGTGGACTGACGAGGAGGGTTCCGCGCCACACTCAAGTCAAAATTGACCCATTGTGATATGGTGATCCACTACGTTACTAGGTACTGAACCGTGCTATAGTCAATACTTACGATGGAAGTGTAAAGAAATGTACTATTACATTTCATTCACTCCAAATAAAAAATCTCAAGCGCTTCGGAGGTTGTCGTTATTCTAAGCTCATTCACTCTTCCAGGGACTTCTCTGATCACAAAATATAAAGCGCTTTTCAAACTAGACTAAATGGGCTCTATGGTCGCTCAGTGAATATACTTTCGTCCTCATAAGCTAGTGAGGGATACGACGAGACAAACAACAAAATGACAGGTCGTGGTAAATGAATGCTGATTACTAATACTCAGTCCTACTATATAAGTTCATAAAATTTAATACGCTGAATTTAGTTTTTCTCTGTGGGCCCTACCAGTAAACATTTTTAGTTTCGACTTTAAATTTTAATAGTTAAATTTTATTAGTTAATTCACAGTGGCTGTATTTTCAATACAAATTTCGCAGTTGTGAGCTTCCGTAAATTTAAAGTCTAGACTAAAATGTATTATTAGTACGGCGCTGTATCTATAGAAATAGTAACTAGGTATTCAAATTCACCCTAAAGCCAGCACTGGCTACACCAAAGCAAATGACAATTTTAATTGCTTTCATGAATGAGCATCCGGACTTGGCCAAGGGTTACAAGCCAAATAACTACCAAGGAAAGCAGAACATCAATAAAATAATTAAATCAATAAAATAATTAAATAAAAAAACGAGTTTTTTATTTCACCCTTTTTTTTTTAAGGTTATTTCCACTTAAGGCTTCCGAGTTGTTTAAAATTGCACTTGCCAAATCTTCGTATTCTTCGATTGCTAACTAACAAGGAAACGTACTATTGACGCTCTTAGAAAGTTGTAAACAATATTGTAATTTCACATAAATAAATACTTTTTGGGCGCGACTTCTAACGCGAACCTCAATTTTGTACCTGCACCTACGTTCCTATATATTAAGGGTCAAAAAATTCACAGTAAATTAATAAAAGTAGTTATTATGACCAAGTTTAAGTTAGGTTGGATCGGTTGCCAGCTAGGAAAGCACAAGCGAAGTAGACTTCATAAAAACTGTCAGAAAGTGGTTGAAAAACGCAAAAAAAAATTAGAAAATCTTTTTCTTCAAATCGACTTGAAACTAATTTTAATAAATTCTTACGTTAATGCGATTACCGAACAACAGATTTCATAAAAACTGTCAGAAAGTGGTTGAAAAACGCAAAAAAAAATTAAAAAAATTTTTTCTTCAAATCGACTTGAAACTAGTTTTAATAAATTCTTACCCTAATGCGATTACCGAATAAATTAACAGATTTCATAAAAACTGTCAGAAAGTGGGTGAAAAACGCAAAAAAAAATTAAAAAAATGTTTTCTTCAAATCGACTTGAAACTAATTTTAGTAAATTCTTACGTTAATGCGATTAAAAAATTTTTTCTTCAAATCGACTTGAAACTAATTTTAATAAATTCTTACGTTAATGCGATTACCGAATAAATTAACAGATTTCATAAAAACTGTCAGAAAGTGGTTGAAAAACGCAAAAAAAATTAAAAAAATTTTTTCTTCAAATCGACTTGAAACTAATTTTAATAAATTCTTACGTTAATGCGATTACCGAATAAATTAACAGATTTCATAAAAACTGTCAGAATGTGGGTGAAAAACGCAAAAAAAAATTAAAAAATTTTTTTTCTTCAAATCGACTTGAAACTAATTTTAATAAATTCTTACGTTAATGCGATTACCGAATAAATTAACAGATTTCATAAAAACTGTCAGAAAGTAGGTGAAAAACGCAAAAAAAAATTACAAAAATTTTTTCTTCAAATCGACTTGAAACTAATTTTAATAAATTCTTACGTTAATGCGATTACCGAATAAATTAACAGATTTCATAAAAACTGTCAGAAAGTGGTTGAAAAACGCAAAAAAAATTAAAAAATTTTTTTCTTCAAATCGACTTGAAACTAATTTTAATAAATTCTTACGTTAATGCGATTACCAAATAATTTAACAGATTTCATAAAAACTGTCAGAAAGTGGGTGAAAAACGCAAAAAAAAATTAAAAAATGTTTTTCTTCAAATCGACTCGAAACTAATTTTAGTAAATTCTTACGTTAATGCGATTACCAAAAACGCAAAAAAAAATTAAAAAAATTTTTTCTTCAAATCGACTTGAAACTAGTTTTAATAAATTCTTACGTTAATGCGATTACCAAATAAATTAACAGATTTCATAAAAACTGTCAGAAAGTGGTTGAAAAACGCAAAAAAAAATTAAAAATTTTTTTTCTTCAAATCGACTTGAAACTAGTTTTAATAACTTCTTACGTTAATGCGATTACCGAATAAATTAACAGATTTCATAAAAACTGTCAGAAAGTGGTTGAAAAACGCAAAAAAAAAATTAAAACATTTTTTTCTTCAAATCGACTTGAAACTAGTTTTAATAACTTCTTACGTTAATGCGATTACCGAATAAATTAACAGATTTCATAAAAACTGTCAGAAAGTGGGTGAAAAACGCAAAAAAAATTAAAAAATTTTTTTCTTCAAATCGACTTGAAACTAATTTTAGTAAATTCTTACGTTAATGCGATTAAAAATTTTTTTCTTCAAATCGACTTGAAACTAATTTTAATAAATTCTTACGTCAATGCGATTACCGAATAAATTAACAAATTTCATAAAAACTGTCAGAAAGTGGGTGAAAAACGCAAAAAAAAATTACAAAAATTTTTTCTTCAAATCGACTTGAAACTAATTTTAATAAATTCTTACGTTAATGCGATTACCGAATAAATTAACAGATTTCATAAAAACTGTCAGAAAGTGGGTGAAAAACGCAAAAAAAAAATTAAAAAAATTTTGCTTCATATCGACTTGAAACTAATTTTAATAAATTCTTACGTTAATTCGATTACCGAATAAATTAACAGATTTCATAAAAACTGTCAGAAAGTGGGTGAAAAACGCAAAAAAAAATTAAAAAAATTTTTTCTTCAAATCGACTTGAAACTAGTTTTAATAAATTCTTACGTTAATGCGATTACCAAATAAATTAACAGATTTCATAAAAACTGTCAGAAAATGGGTGAAAAACGCAAAAAAAAATTAAAAATATTTTTTCTTCAAATCGACTTGAAACTAATTTTAGTGAATTCTTACGTTAATGCGATTACCAAATAAATTAACAGATTTCATAAAAACTGTCAGAAAGTGGTTGAAAAACGCAAAAAAAATTTAAAAATTTTTTTCTTCAAATCGACTTGAAACTAGTTTTAATAAATTCTTACGTTAATGCGATTACCGAATAAATTAGCAGATTTCATAAAAACTGTCAGAAAGTGGTTGAAAAACGCAAAAAAAAAAATAAAAATTTTTTTTCTTCAAATCGACTTGAAACTAATTTAAATAAATTCTTACGTTAATGCGATTACCACATATTTTAACAGATTTCATAAAAACTGTCAGAAAGTGGTTGAAAAACGCAAAAAAAAATTAAAAAAATGTTTTCTAATATTTTTCTAACGTTAACAAGATTGCTATAGTGTCGTTTAAGTAGGCACATTTTTCTTCTCTGAGAACTAAAGGGTACAGTTACCAGTCATGGTGAAGGATAGCCTCCTCCTTCCTCATCTATACAGCTTCTACAGAAATCATTTCTGGGTACACCGAACCTGTTTCCCTTTCAGGCAGTGTCCAGTGATGATTGAAGTCACCTATTGCGGCGTTAATGTCCACTCTGTTTAGAGAGATCAAACTCGATCAAAGATTGAGCATTGGTTAAATCTGTTTTGCTAGGCACGTTATACCACTTGTCCACCTAAGATTTGCTTTATCGACGGCAAATTGCTTTTATTATGATGACCATAGTTGCCACTACCTTTTTTGTAGATTCACTATTAGGTATGCTCCTTATTAAATTTTAAATCTTAGCCCAGTAAAATCGTAGTCGCTTTAAAATTGTTCCGTCGTGATTTAAATAAAACAAGTACGGTTTTTTTTTACGTGGAGAAAATAATACTTACAAAAAACCGCACATTTATTGACCTCCCGTTTCCTACTCGAGACTAAAAACACGTCCCTCTCGCTTCGCAGTCAAAGCAAGACATTTATTTTTTATAATATTTGCAAGGCACTCGGATGGATGGTGTCCCAAAGAAATTATCAGGATGGCTCGGATGAAAACAACATCTTTCTAAGCCCATCCTGTTAATTCTGCTGCTTCCTTCTGGCAGTTCCACATATCTAAGTTTATTACCAGCTCGGCAACATTTTTCGAACTTACATTGGCGAAATTTTCCATAAAAGGTGCATATTGTGACCTATAATATAGATAAGGTGGAGGTTAAAAATGATTATTTTAGTTTTTTTTTTACTTCAATATAGGTACTATTCAGATAGTACACAACAACATGTACTTCTCAAAAAGCAGTCACTACAGGCGACGTTTGCAGAACTTTCCTGAACATCAACAAAGACAGCACGTCCCTCAATAATTATAGCAGAACTGCACTGCAAATGCTTCAGAATTGGTTAAGTTCTTTTTGTAAATCGAGCAAATAATCTGTATCAAATAGGTACTTTAAAGCTTGGTATTATAGTTAACCATTTAGTAGCTAGTAGGTAGTGAAAGGTATCTAGTCTTGTTTAAGTTCAGTCACGACTCACACTCACAAGTTCTATCATACAATTTACGTACCCAGACCCAGGCTGTTCACAAAGTCTCGCGGTTGACGGATTTGAATTCGACTGTCAGTCGCACTAATACCTATGTAGGTTAGGTACACCGCGGTATTATTCGTTTATTGTAATTTAGGTACATAAAGACTGGTCAGAGTTTGAAGAAAATTAACCTGAAATTTGTTATTGTTTACATTTCGTGTTTCTGTAAAGACTCTAAGACGCATCATTGTTTTCGGCATACTATATTATATAGCTATTTGCTGTATGCAAAACGCAAGTACAAGCTGCACAAGGAAGGTGACACAAAAATCGTAATTCCTTTTCTGCACATGTGGTTTTCCTATGATGTAACAACGTATGATGTACAAAATATTAATATTAAACGCACTTGTAATATAAGCGAACAAACACAGTAATTGTCTGTGCATTGCTTACTTGTACTTGATATCATTGTAGCCCCCTAATGAATTGTGCTAATATTAATATTGAGGGTGGAGGCCACAGAATATGCCATTTTTGGACAACCCACTCAGTTGTACACGAAGTTTTAATGGATTTCTTTTATCGCGATATCGGTAGTTAGTGGATTGGATAAGGTACCTGAAGAATAAGACTCTATTACAATTTACAGAAAGGACAAACTTAGATCAGCTGAAACTTTTACGGAGATCAGCAATCATAATATTATTTAAAAATGTAACGGGTTTTTCATAGTGACCGGCATCCCCAATATGCTGTTCTTATCCTGGCTTTTCAGAAATCTCTCCGCTTCTTTTTAGCTGGTTTTTGTGACAATTGACAGATCAAGAAAAATGTATTTGAATTGTTTTCGCCAATTGTACCTACATTGAGGCTATTTTTATTTTGGTTCCGTTAGAATATTCAAATGAAAACGCCTTTGCCAGAGTGCTATCTAGGCCGGACATGCATAGTGGGCGCATTTTTTCTTTCTTTGTGCTTGTGAGTTGTGACTATTTGTCTTTTTCTGCAATCCCCCTGCGTCTCGTATAGAGAATCGGGGCAGTTTATCCTCGGATAGGGGAAGGGTGACCGAAACAGTCTTCCTCTCGCCTGTAATCCTCAGACAACTCCTTAAAGAAAGGAGACTGGTGATAACTATTGGACGATATGTCTTCGGATATACGAGGGGTAACCGAAACAGTGTGCCCTTCGCTTATAATCCTTTGACGTCTCGTCATAATGACGTAAACCGTATGCGCCATCGGTGATTAATAGATCAGCCCTTTCGTTGTGCTCCTTACTTAAGGTTAGGCTGGTCAAGGAGAAAGTGACCGATCGACAGTACCTATGCCTTCGGATGGGCGGGTGCCGGGTGGTGACCGTATCGGTTATACCCTCGCCTGTGTCCTCTGGCAACTTATCAAATAGGGCGGATGTAGAAAAAAGCGTAATATTAGTGGCGATTTCAGCAATCAGCCTACTACGCATATTGCGAACACTGTACCAAAGATGTAATTTCAAAAACTTTTATAAGTTGTCGAAAATGTGGAAATTTTTTAGCTTTTTTTGTAATATTTATAAAAATAGAGAAAAAAAATCATTTAAATTATTTCTTAATTTCTTTTTCCATTGAAAAGATCACTAAGTAATTATTATTATTATTATTTGTTTTTTTTTGTTTTGGAAAATATTGAAAATTAGGGGAGAGTGGGTACGAAAGTAACGACGGGTCGGTTGTAACACTGAGGTTTTTAAGAAAACGTAGAGCTCTTTGCGTTTATTTTTAAATGCAGAATTTCTTGCAATTATGTTCTGAATACACCCCAAAAAAATTACACTTGAGTGTACTCCTATACCTATGTCAAATAGAGTCAAAAAAGTGAAATTCAAGTGCGAACGTGTTTTTTTTTTTTTTTGTGAATATTTTTTGTCATATTTCGTAAGGTAAGTAAGATTTAACTTTATTAAAGCTATATTATCTTAGTACGTATTATCGTTTATCGTTGGAGTTTAGTTTTTTTTTAATAGGATTACTAGTTTCTTTTTTATTTAATTTTTAATATAAAAAAATAAGGGGTGGACGGTTGTAACATCTTTTGTGTGGACGGTTGTAACATGTTACAAACGTCCACTCAACATTTCTCGACATGACAGTTTTTGATGTTTTGATTTTAAATCTAAAAATTTAGCGATATAAGGAATAAGTACATGCAAAATGCCGCGCCAAAGAATCAGAAAAACATCTCGTGGCATGATTCCAAAAGAGACATTTGTAAATGCAGCAGAAGACGTTTTAAAACATGGTAGATCCGTTCGAGGTGTTGCAAAGTCTTATAACATCTGCCATGTGACTCTTGGTCGTTTTATTCGGAAAACAAAAGCTATACAAAACTGCCCTGGCGACGTTGTTTCTCTACACAACAGGGTATTTTCGGTTGAGTACGAAGTAGGTATATATATTATTTATGATGCTACTTAATTCTAAACAATATCAAATTTTCAATGATAGAAAAAATTGGGTGATTACATACACCACTGTGCTGATTTGTATTATGGCCTTACAACCCAATGCGTTCGAAAACTGGCATACCAGGCGGCCACTCATTATAATCTTCAAATGCCTGCTTCCTGGAAGGCCAATGGAATAGCTGGTAAGGAATGGCTTATGTCCTTTATGAGACGCAACCAAACTCTTGCCATTCGAAAACCGGAAGCAACAAGTTTATCAAAGGCTATGAATTTTAACAAACCAAACGTCAACAAATTTTTTAATAATTTTCTTGATGTTATGAGCAGTGGATTCAATGCATTTCTTGCAAAATGTGGATTCACACTAGGTGTGTGGGTCAGAATTCAAATCAGCTTTTCTTCCAATGCCGCAACTGCGAATCTGACTAATAGTTTTTGTTTGCTTGCTTTCTTTTTACTTATATGTACAAATAATTTAATTGTTTTATTGAATTAAAAATTTATTTCAACCATTAAATATAACATTTACTTGTTTCCTTCTATAATGATATATATGGTGTTACAACCGTCCTTTCACCATGTTACAATCGATACACACGAGGTCGGTTGTAACATTTGACTTGCTCTTTATTTTAGCACCCTAGCTCCGATCTGCGACAATAGTTGGAAACCAAGTTATTATCTTACGGTAGTCAAAAGCCCACTTATTAACATGCATTTTGTTTCAGTTTGGTACATTCAGCGGCTTGCAAGTTATGAAAGGGAATACGAAAAATGTTACTTTCGTACCCACTCTCCCCTACTATTTGTCCCTAATGTACCTACTTTGATCAAATGAATATTAAATATCGTTATTATAAAAATCCTAAACATTTGTATTTGTATGAATTTCGCAATTTAAACTTTAAATAACTTCTATTAATTTCAAACGTGCTTAATGCATGGTGTGCCATATACTGCACAATTACTTTTTAACAATTTTGTATTATTTAAAATAATTTTTGTCAAAAAATATTAATAACAGAATGTTGGGTTGTTTTTGAAAAATCATGCATTTAAGGGTTAATGCCCAAAACACACGTGCAATATTTTGCATGCAGTGGACATAGAACCCACACGTTTAAATGGGAGTGAACACATGTAAATTCAGCATGCGTTGCAGTACTGCATGTTGTCGCTATTTCTAAATTCACTGCGTTTGCCGTTTATTTCAAATATTTTGCGGCTGACACAAAAATGGAATGCAAACTAATACAATTTTCAACGAAAATTTAAGCTAATCGGCTAAGGTATACATAAAAACTTCCTGTACGACTGATAAACCGATAAAAGCAATACAATTTAGCGAATTTTATTGAATTTCTCAATTTTCATTTTCAACGAATTTAATTACAAACAAAAACAAATCAGCTGCTTAGTCGGCAATTGACAGTAGCTGATGCATGCATGGCAAACAATTTTCTGCACATGTGTGTTGCTTGCAGTACCGTCAACTGCCCTAATTGACCAGTTTTGAACTTTGACGTTGAATTTAACAGCTCTGTTTAAAGATATCCACAACTTTCGACTATGAGATTATGGGGACTATAGTTCTGTATCATAAAAGAAAAGATTTACTAAATTTGTTTGATTCCTTTTCGATCTATATATAGGAAAAAGTGGGTGGTCAATGTTAGGACATCGAATTCCTAACATTGACCAGTGATGAAATTGTACCAGCAATAACGATTTTTCAAAAGTTTGCACCACTCAAAATCACACAATTTTAGGAGCACTTGAAAAGTTCCCGCGAAAAAGTTAATCCATTAAAAATTTCCCCTCAACATATAATATGCCATCTAGTAACAAATAGCTTAATACGAAAAACAAAAAATTATATAGATTTTTTTTTTTTTGGCAGAGAAAGAAAGAAGGACGCCGCGCCGGTCGGATTGGTGGTTGCAGTGATGGTACATGTAGGGAAAAATCCCTACATGTAGGGATTCTCGATCTAAAAATGAAACCGTAGGGAAAAAAGGGCAGATTTGTATAACGTAGGGATTTTTTGTCGGACGAAACATTTTCATCTTATTTGTAAGTAAATTGATTTGCTCAGTCAAAAAATGTTTATTATTTTTGTTTTGTAAGCTTGAAAAATATTGTTAACAGAAAATTATTATTGTACACTTTAGTAGCCTCTTGTCTGATACCAGCGCCATCACGTGAATAGTAGAGTAACTTAATCTGACAGAATAATGCCTGTGACACACATAGGGTTTCGATACCATGGTATCAATACTATGGCATCGTCAATACCACGATAGGTGACACACTATACAACGTAGTATTGGCCAGAGACAATACTGAGACCCCCAACTCACAATCCTCTTGCCGCTGGCCCCCTCAGTTTTTTTTCAAATTCGCCATTTTGTTTTCCTATCGGTGTTATGTCTATTTAGAATCCATGTGACATGCAAAAACATACAAAAAATATAAAATCAATGCTGCCAACTGCTACCAACCATGGGGGAATGTGATAGAGTTCGAGAATACCACATTTTCACACAACTGAATGCTATTGGTTGGTTATTATAAATTTTTAAAAGACGATTAATATAATTTGTTTGGTTAATAAAACTATCTAAATGAGATGTTTTATATACTAGAAACATATTAGGTCAAATATTGTCGTGTATTTTCCGCTTTTGAATATCATTAACTTCGATTTCATGTGTACATTTTTCTTGTATAACTGAAGAAAAATTGCTCCAAATGTTTTTATTTTCCTACAACCATTCTGCAGTAATCATTTTTTGTACATATTTTCAGCAAAAGTGCACTTATTCCTAAAACAAAATACTATTTACACGAAACGAATGATTTCAAATTTAACTGACAAAATTCTATGAACGCTGGCAGCAACTTTGCCGGCAGCGGAAGTGGGACACGCAAGGTGCAAGTGTGTTGGTGAGTGACATTTGTCAATACGAATTTCTATGTAACAATACTAACGCACTTAGCGTATACCACCCCATAGAAATATAGCTTGTAGGCAAGTAACGGAAAATCGGCCGAAGTTGGGGGTCTCAGTATTGTCTCTGGTATTGGCTGCCAGTTGCCATTGGTTACCATGCTGCGGCAGACAATAAAACCCGTGACACACACCTAGTACAGACACCCTGTTGGGAATCCTAAAGCATTTTCTATGAAAATGATAGGTACTTTAAGTAAAACTAGTTTCCACTACATGAGAGTGGCGCTGTTTTCGCTAGGAGGATAGCTATACTACGCAAAAAACCCTAGTATTGATACTACGCTCAAACCACATTGCTCGCATGGTATGACCGTAGTATACCCTGACAGACATGTGGTTCATCTCGATACCATGGTATCGAAACCCTATAGGCGTTTTTCTTTTTTAGTTCAGAGCACAACCTGAACTGTTATACAAAAAGTTTGTGTTTCTTTTTTAGCTCAGATACATCAGAGCTCGAATTTGTGTTTCTTTTTTCGTTCAGAGCGTGATCAGAGCGCGCTCTATGAGCTCAGAATTAATTGACTGAGCAGGCTGAGTAAAATGCTGATTACACATATACATTCACACTTCCAGTCCTATTTGAGAGAAAAGAAAAACAGGAAAAACAGAAAATCATCAGAACGATCTGAGCACGCTCAGTTCAGAGCGCGCTCATATAGCTCGAGCTCAGTTCAGTGCTCAGCTCTGAACTAAAAAAGAAAAACGCCTTATGTGTGTCACAGGCATAAGGAACATTTTGTTCAAGAAAACGAACACACTTTTGTCAACCATTTTCTTTTGAAGAAGAAGGCACGCGTGCTTTGGCTCCATTTTTTAATTTAATATAAAACACTTTTTTAGTATTTTAAACGAATAAAACACATTTATTCTTGCGATTTTAAACAAGTACTAACGATTAATGTAAAATAAAAGTTGAATAAGTTGAAAAACATACATTCACACTTCCTGTCACATTTGACAGAAAAAAAGACAGGAAAAACTTAAGAACGATCTGAGCGCGCTCATATAGCTTGAGCTCAGTTCAGTCTTCAGTGCTGTGCTCGGCTCTGCCTTGATTTTTGATTTTGTGCCGTTTATAGGCGTTTTTCTTTTTTAGTTCAGAGCTGAGCACTGAACTGAGCTCGAGCATTATGAGCGCGCTCTGAACCGAGCGTGCTCAGATCATTCTGATGTTTTTATGTTTTTCCTGTTTTTTTTTTTCTCTCAAATATGACTGGAAGTGTGAATGTATATGTGTAATCAGCATTTTACTCAGCCTGCTCAGTCAATTAATTCTGAGCTCATAGAGCGCGCTCTGATCATGCTCTGAACGAAAAAAGAAACACAAATTCGAGCTCTGATGCATCTGAGCTAAAAAAGAAACACAAACTTTTTGTATAACAGTTCAGGTTGTGCTCTGAACTAAAAAAAGAAAAACGCCGTATGCCGCAATTGCGCTAGGGAAGCAGTGCTGCCGAAAGTACTCCCATAGGAGTATTGTACTCCTTTCAGCCTCTCCGTACTCCCGTACCTACTCCTCCTTTCACAATCATACTCCTATTTTTTTTAAAGACCTAAATATCTTAAGCTAAGATTCGACTGTATGCCAATTATGCATATGAAAGCCAACAGGCAAATGACCAGATTAGCTGTCAAATGACCAAAATGCCAGGATTATCAAAACTGTATATCAGACTATTTGACCAAAATTACCAATAAGGTCATATTTGTCTTGGTGGTCATTTAAGGCATTTGTAATTTTTCCATTACATGAGAGTGGCGCTGTTTTCGCTAGGAGGATAGCTATACCACGCAAAAAACCCTAGTATCGATACTACGCTCAAACCACATTGCTCGCATGGTATGACCGTAGTATACCCTGACAGACATGTGGTTCATCTCGATACCATGGTATCGAAACCCTATGTGTGTCACAGGCATAAGCAAGAGCAATTTTTCTCTCTAATATAAAAGAAAAACTCAAGACAAGCGGGCATTTAAACATATACCTATGTATAACGTAACTAAATGAGATGGCCATACTTTTAAGCCTCTCTTTCTATGCATCACGAAACAAGAAAAAAATTGTATACTAATTTTAAGCAACTTGTAACTATGAAGGCTTAATAAAAGAATTTCAATTTCAAGATTCTCTTGATTAGATTTGCGGCTTCTCCTCCAGGAATCCGAGCCCCAATCATAATTCGAAAACGGAAACTACTACATTAATAAATAAATGTACCTAAATTTTCATTAATTCACGCTCTAGTACTACTTCTATAACAACCACTGAACGCTGTTGCTTTTATTTAGACCATTCGGAAACATGACGACTTGACAATTGACATTGATATTCCATACGAATGACGTCTTCTTTTTTTTAGCACTTCACCTGGATAGTGTGGTTTGTGGTACACGCGGTTTATTTAATTTTAAGTATAATGCGCGATAATACTCCACCGCGAATACTTGACATCGAAGAGGACGAGAATGAGGATTTTCTTTTTGCCCCTGATGACGAAGAGTTTGAAGAAGGTAAGCATTTCATACATAATAAATCGTTACAGGGCACAATCTCCCATTATGTATTAACTAGCTTATCGAAAAATGTTCTATTCCAGTATCCTTAGAAGAATTAGAGGCCAGAATCCAAGCTGTAAGTAGCAACGGGGAAGAGGATGGTGATGAATTTGACACACCATCTCCTGTCCCGGATGATGCTATACTCACATTCCGTCAGCACACTTCAGCCGTGTTCTCGTGTTCATTGCATCCAACCAAGGATTGGGCAGTAACTGGTGGTGAGGATGACAAAGCATTTGTATGGAATACACAAACTGGCGAAGTGCTCCATGAGATTGATGGCCACAAGGATACAGTGATAGAGTCACATTTCAATTACGATGGATCCTATTTAGCTACGGGCGATATGGCAGGAGAAATACAGGTTAGTAAGTTGTATTGACATGTTTTCAACAAAAATTGCATGATTCATGTTAGCAAATACAAATATCAAATTCGATTTGATTGAATGAATGACTGGAATTATTATGCATTAGTATAACTTCGTTGAATTATGTTGTAGCCTAGAGTAACAGTTTTTTCCTGACCGGGTATCGTTAAATATGACTGATATTATTATTATTATAACATAATAGAAATTGCAAGCACTTCATGTTCTAAAGGTAATCGCATCTCATTATGCGTTTATTTGAGGTTAAGGTGCCAGAAATGGCAAGCACTTTATGTTTTAAAGATAATCGCATCTAAATATGCTTTTATTTGAGGTTAAGGTGCCAGAATAACGTTTCCACTTTGCAACTACTGCCTACAAAACCCTTACTAGGCAGCTTACGTACGGAATCTACAATAAACCGAACTTCCTTTCATCCGTTTACCATAAGTATCGTGCAGTAGCGAAGGTTCTCATGTTTAGTACTTAATTAAGCTCCAACGATCACCAAATTGATTTGGGTCTGATCGTCAAATATCACTGCGATATAACTTCTGGTAATTGCAAGCACTTTATGTTTTAAAGGTAATCGCATCTCAATATGCTTTTATTTGAGGTTAAGGTGCCAGAGTAAGGTTTCCACTTTGCAACTACTGTCTACAAAACCCTTACTAGGCAGTTTACGTACGGAATCTACATTAGACCAAACTTCCTTTCATCCGTTTATCATGCAGTAGCGAAGGATCTGATTTTTAGTACTTAATTTAGCCCCGACGACCACCAAATTGATTTGGGCCTGGTCGTCAAGTATCACTGCGATATAACTTCTGGTAATTGTAAGCACTTTATGTTTTAAAGGTAATCGCATCTCAATATGCGTTTATTTGAGGTTAAGGTGCCAGAATAACGTTTCCACTTTGCAACTACTGCCTACAAAACCCTTACTAGGCAGCTTACGTACGGAATCAACAATAAACCAAACGTCCTTTCATCCGTTTACCATAAGTTTATCGTGCAGTAGCGAAGGTTCTCATTTTTAGTACTTAATTTAGCCCCAACGATCACCAAATTGATTTCGGCCTGGTCGTCAAGTATCACTGCGATATAACTTCTGGTAATTGCAAGCACTTTATGTTTTAAAGGTAATCGCATCTCAATATGCTTTTATTTGAGGTTAAGGTGCCAGAATAACGTTTCCACTTTGCAACTTCTGTCTACAAAACCTTTACTAGGCAGTTTACGTACGGAATCTACATTAGACCAAACTTCCTTTCATCCGTTTATCATGCAGTAGCGAAGGATCTGATTTTTAGTACTTAATTTAGCCCCAACGACCACCAAATTGATTTGGCCCTGGTCGTCAAGTATCACTGCGATATAACTTATTGGTAATTGCAAGCACTTTATGTTTTAAAGGTAATCGCATCTCAATATGCGTTTATTTGAGGTTAAGGTGCTAGAATAACGTTTCCACTTTGCAACTACTGCCTACAAAACCCTTACTAGACAGTTTACGTACGGAAACTACAACTAAACTTCTCTTCATTCCGTTTATCATAAGTGTAGTTAATTTGTTTGTTTGTTTCCAAATATGTACTTACAAAAAATTGTCCTCTCAAGGTCTTTAAAATCACGGAAGAAGTGAACAAAGTATGGGACTATTCCATGGGTGACATGTGTTGGATGAAATGGCATCGATCAGCAAACGTTTTGATGGCTGGCAGTGATGGAGGTGAAATATACATTTGGAGGATACCATCAGGAGATTGTAAAATCCTTCCCGGCAATGGACACAAATGTGAAACGGCTGAGGTAGGTTGCTCTCCATTTGATTACATTCAAATTACGGACGTTTCCATTTAGCTTACAGGTGACGGGAAAAAACTATTCGCAGGTTACGGTGGCGGTAATCTCAAACTTTGGGATATCAAAACCAACTCAGTTTTGACAGAAGTTGATGAAAATCACCCGATGGGTCATAAAGAAAACGTTTCCACAGTGTCCTGTGACAGGGAGAACCCGGTCTACATGTCTGGTGCTGAAGATGGCAAAATTCTATTTCTCACGAACAGTGGCCCAGTTGGTTCTGTGGATGCTGGTGGTCCAGTAGAGTGTGTGACATTCTCTCCATCAGCTGAATTTAAGGTCGCGGCCAGTGGAACGCTACATGGACAGATAGCGATATGGGACTATGGAAAGTACTCGATGCGAACTCTGTGCGAACATCCCGAAATGGACGATGGGGTAACGATGTATGCATAGCATTCAAATGTATTTATTTCAGTACTTTACAGTTGATATTTTTCTTGCAGTATGAAATGGATTTCGGATTATACATTGCTTGTCGGTACCATACAAGGAAACATATATGCATATGATGCAAGGAACGGAATGCGGAAGTTCACCTTGTCCGGACATATGGCTGACATATTCGCAATGCAATACAACCCGCGCGAGGACACAGTGATATCAGTATCAGAAGATCAAACTGCGAAAATATTTAAATGTCCTCAGTCAATAGACTGATCGCAGAGAGTAAATAACTTTCTTTATAGTACCTATTATTGATTTATTTTTTGTGTACATATAACTAGTATAATATAGTATTTTATATAAAGAAGTTAGATCGTTTTTTTTTTTTGTTTTATTTCTTCAACACCCATGTGTATAGAAAATATTAACTTTTGCACATTTTGTGTCTTCGCCATCGGGTACTTTTCTTAAGAAATTGATCAAGAACAAGAATACAAATTGAAACAATAAAAAAATACATAGACACTAAACTAAGAAATAAATTAACAACAGTTTCCTGTTACTAGGATCTTACGTCTGCAACAAAATCAGCTTCAATCGAGGTACAAATAAATTGACTTCGTAGCTCAGCTCTTGGTATTTTTCACTACCGCCCGGATATGAAGACTTATCCTCGATTTTGATGCTGGTGTCCTTTGATTATTCCATACTTTTTTCTAGATACAGATTGTCCATTAAGCGATTTCTGTGTTCACAATATGGTTTGCCTACGATATATCAATAGAGAAGACGAGGCAATCGTATTCAGCTAATATAATGGGGAATCAGACGATAACGAAATAATAATTTTACTTGGAGAATTCGGGTCCTTCCATCAGCCATTCGTTCTGTACCTACACCAATAAGAGATCACAGGCCATTTGAGATCACAGCGAATTTGAAATCATAGCAGTTTTCATTTTATTTTACTTGGGGTGAACTGCAAACTTTCTTTGCATAGTTGCCATCGGGCTGAAGCTGTAACTAAAATAATTATAATCGGTATGGAACATTATTTGCTCTGGGCAAATCTTTTGTTCAGCAATGACAGGTTAGAACGAGAGAGCCACCGCAACAAGCAATTGATTCATGAGTTATTCCGCGCCAGCCCTCCAACCTAAAAGAAAGCAGACCTTTAGCAGCAACAGAGGGTAATATTTTTTGTACATGTCAACAGAGGCTATGCGCAACTCTTTGTTGCAAACCTTCAGCAAAATAGTTTTTCATTTCATGCTATCCAATGTACTGAGAGAGGCAATAAACTGCAATAAACGTTGTAATGTCGAAGTAGCAATCGCCGATATGGGTTTCGGAGCCTTGTACGTACAAGATATTGAAGACTATTAGACCTCAGAGAACCAAGGAGATATAATACAAGACCTTAACCGTTCCGGTTGTTCTGCATGATGCAGGAGCATGGACCTTATCAAAAGCGGAGTAATCATCTTGGGAGGTTATTGCAGAAATAATCGTTAGATTTTTAGCAGGAAACTCGTTCCGGGGTCCCCAACTTCTTACGATAGGTTAGGTTTATGGGTGGATATGGCAGAGTGATCCCTGCAATACCCCACTTAGGTCCATATGGACCCATTGTGATGACCTTGGGGGTAAGCCGGAGTTGTTGGCGATGGTATTTGTTCCCTATCCGTTACTCGACCTTGTGTCTTCCAGATGTATTTATGAATCTGTAAAGATTAGATAAATTAAAATCTGAAAGTTCTTGTATGTCATGGAAGTGGTATCTTCCAAGTGTTCTCTTCCTCAAGTGACACCGACTTGGGCAGTGACAGAGGAAGTGAGGTGTGTCCCCGCGTACCTCCTCGTCTTCGCATCCCCTGCATATATCGCCATTCTTGAGTTTTAATTTCATTGTATGGTTTCTCAGGAAGTTATGACCTGTTAGGGCACCTACCAGTTTATGTAGCGACGTTCTATCAAACCGCATAAGCTTGCTATAGTCCGACATGCATTATATTACGGTCATAGCTTCCGTGAAATTTCGCAGGTAGTTAATTCCTTCCACCTGATATTGGCTTTCATGCGAATCTTGTTTTCCACTCTCTCTCTCTCTCTCTCTCTCTTTGAGATTACAGAGTGGTGGATTGATCGATTTAATCGCTCGAACTTCTTAGATCAGATACCGCTTCAGAATCGCCCGTTTCTCCCGACTACAGACATGATGGCGGATTTTATGAAAATCCTTAACAGCGCAATGTCGCGATTTGGCTACACTACCCACTGGATCTCGTATGAAGAGGCCCACGAGTCCTACCAAATCGTCGGTAATATAGCAGAAATTTGCAAACTGTGAGGCATGGAGGCTTAGAAAGATCCTTGCAGCCACTCCTGAGCTTTAATATGCCTACCTATATTCAGAGAGAAGATGGCTGATTAATGATGAATTTTTTCTTCCCAAATATCTGCAGCTCCATTTCGGGTCTAGCCTTGGCAAGGTCAGTGCTAACGATTTCCCCTTACATCTTGTTGTAAATAGCAAAATTTGGTTCACATTCGTAAGTCTTTGATGGTAGTAAAAATTTAGTTTTATGCCAAAGGCGGGCAAGACCTCTCGTAGACCCTCAAGATTTACATTCCAAAGTCTATAATCATTTCTTTTGGAAATGCTAGAGAAATTTATTGATACTCATTTATAAATATTTATGCTGTAGTGTTGATCCAAATTTACTATTAGCCTCTCAACATGTTGAAACCTGCGCTTCTGAACATTGAGTCGAGGGCAATGTCCTATATTCTTTGGAATCTAAGAGATGATTGAACTCCTTTAGTTGGTTCTGTTATGTTATGTTAAAGAGGCTCTCGGCGAGAGAAACAATTAGCCCGTTAGTCGGTCCATTGTGCATACCACTTGTGTTTAGGGCTTCCTTTTCTGGTTACTCATGTGAACCATATACTACCGTTAATAAAGCTAAGAATGTAAGCAGCGGTGGTATGGCATATATCACTAAGATCATTGAGGAAGTAGATTCCTAAGGGTGACGGACTCATCTTTTTCCTAATCCCTATACAGTTTCTGCAAGAGTCATTGTATGGCAGTCCAAGTCTTTTCGCGTGCCTGTTCAAAATATGTTGGTTAGTGTTTATAATGATTTTTAAATGTGAACCTCTAAAGCGAAATTGTTGCATTACTGTTTGAACTACATAAGGCTGCTTTTATGCTGTTAACCATACAGTAATGATTCTGCTGAGCGAAAGTAAAGTTCCCCCTGTTAGGTCTTCTAAAAAATTAAATGACAAATTAGGTACCAAAGATCAGATACAATCGAACATATAAAATTAAAGACGTCACAGCCAACATTGATTTTCCAGCTTTATTGTCTTGAGGTGCATCATTATCCACTTCTGGCGTGATACTGATCTCTTCAGAGAAATGAAGGTCGTCTTCATTCGCAAGGCTATGTAGATCGATCTCATCGTTTCCTGTTCTTGGCGGATCGATTGTGATATGAGTACCATCAATAGCACCTATTTCATGGAAAATAGATTCATTATTATAAAATAAATATGAAAAAAATATAAACATTTGCTTATCTACCTATTCAGCCCTATTGCGAAGATCAACTATCAATCGGTTGACGATTGACATATTTATCAATTAAAATTGATGTTGGAATTGCGAAAATCAATTGATAAATATATAACCTGTGAACATAACGCCAAAAATAAAGTGATTGTGAATGAAAACTCAACTTTGACAGTTCTAAAATATTTTTTGATTTGAAGAGTGATCGTCAAGGATTTTGCAAACAATTTAATTAAACAATAATTACGAGTGTTACAAATCTGTAAAATTAGTTGAAAAATATCATCATCAGTGGAATTTTCAAATGGCAAAATGTGTATACATAATAGCCCTTAATAAATAACAACAATAACAATTAAAAACGATGATGTTCAACATTTTCGTTTAAGAGCCGTCCTTATCAACCCCGAAATTGCGATTAATAGAAAAATTGACAACAACCAATAAAATTGTTCCAGATTGACATTCACAATACCGATTTGTCAACCGACAATAATTGCTGCGATCAACACTTAATTGATAACTGATCTACGCAATACCATGTAAAAAAAATATTTTTGATTAATTTAATATGTTTTTATTTATTTATTTATTTTAATATTTATAAGTATCAACTATCAATTGATAGTTGATCTCCGGAATAGGGGTGAATATGTTAGGAAACTCAGTTTTGGATTCTAAAAACATGCTAGTTGTCTTTTTTCTTCTCTTCACATGGTCAACGAATACCATCAGGACTCAGGTCAATGATGAATTTGATGACTCGACTTATAATGACGCTTACTGTTGATGTTGATAAATTGAATCTCTCGGATAAGTCTAGCTACTCTAGCTACTATGATTATTCGCTGGTAATCGTTTATCCAGGCGCAGTTTTTTATAATCTTCAGAGAATTCAAACCTGATGCATAAGGTTTCGATTTCGAACAGTAATCTGCTCATGCGAAAATGTTTTTTGAATTCTGCTTCGCTGTAAAAAGGCACCACTTCTTCCAAATAATTGGTGATACTCGTCCTTTTGTTTTTGGACATAAATCCCCTTGCGATGTTCACCACACACGCCTCTTCTTCTGCATTTTCTTCCTCTAACACAAATTCGAGTTCATCATCGCTATTGCTCAGGAGAGCACACAAAATCGTTTCCTTTATATTTTCTAAAGACATTTTACTATTTTTTTTTTGTTTTGTTTATTAAAATTTGCTTTTACTTTACTCTGTACGCACAACTTATCTGTTGTTTTATATTTGGCGTAGTGGATGTCAAAGATGTAAGTGGCTCAAAGTAGCTAAAAATCTATACACGTACTTTGGAGTATATTTTTCGCTCTCTGAGAAAATTTTTGTAGTTTGACAGATGTGCTTAGCTCGGAAAAGTACGCGAATGGACCTAATGTTAATCATATAGGTGCATTCGCAATGTTAATGGTTCTATATTTTCTAGTTTTTATTGAATTATTTTTTTTTTATAAATAATGTCGGGGACTGAGAAGGAACAAGGAAGAACAAAGGGCAAGAACACATTGGGAAAGGCAAATAGTTTGTCCCGTCCAAATATACAGTGTTGGTAACCGTGGCTAAACAATAGTAGATACAGTAAGAATTCAAAGATAGAATTACAAAATGTTGTCACAAACAAAAACAATTCGTACCAGAACATTGTAACCTTCCTGTATAGTAGGTATATACATTATGACCATGATGGTAATATGAACATTCCATAGACGACATAAAGCCATGCATACCATACTTATCTATCCGTCTTGTTTACAACAAGCCATTACAAAATCATGCGAATCCCACATGCTGGTTCATGTAAACAAATGGCTTCCGGAGGATATGCGCAGTCTCGGAAGTGATTTCATTTTCTGTGAGGAAAATTCTATATGTTGGTGCTCATTAGAATACTCTTAGAAAGAGAAAAGGCGTAGGTATAGCTAACAATTTAGTATACCTATTTTATACAACACGTGGCTGACATGTACACACGTATGTGAAAATTGCATTATTTACCTTGCCAAGAGTACTTCTCCTGCAATGAAGCACAGCTATTGCATTTTTCCAACTCTTTAATGCAGCTAAGCTACCCGAATACGTCTAAATAACTGGGTTAGTTGAAATATTTTAGAAATGTATTAACTATTTTTTTTTCCAAACCCAATATAAATATATATTTGCCAATGCTATTCCAAATCCAAATATATTTTTACTAAAAATAGAAAAATTAACAGATATTATAAAAACACTAGTCAGAAATGTATTTTGACAAAACTGAAAGTTAAATTTTTTGAGTTCTAAGTTTGCCTACTTAAATACACGACGCTAAATTTATTAAAATTAATAAAATAAACTTTTTACCTTGGCATTACTTATCTTGACAAATAAGTTTTACTTACATTTTTTTTACATTTTGAAATTAAAACTAATTTACAAAAATGCGTATCTGCTTTAGTCTCAATGAAATAGTGATTTTTATAGATGGATCCATGATCGATGGTGGAGTGGGTGCCGGTATATCTATCTATCTATCTATCTTTTCAGCAGATGGAGCTGGAACTAACCCGTTCCGTTAGCCTCGGGAAACACACTTCCGTATACCCAGACTGAGATGATTGCATTGCTGCATGCGTTGGAGTACTTGCTTGAGAATCAGGTAGAGGGAAGAAATATCCTTATAGACAAACATCATTTGCACTGGAATGTGTACTTAAGCTCAATAAGTGTTCACCTAAAAATGAAGTAATACTGACTTGGCTACGAGGACACATAGGGATCGAAGGCAACGAAAAGGCGGACTCCCTTGCAAAACATGGGTCAACTGAAAAGTTGCTGGGAGCAGAACCATTCTCTTAAATTGGCAAAGGAATGGAAGAGCAACTGATTCACAAATGGATCACGGCAGAACACCTGAGAAGGTGGTTAACCGTGGAACAATGTAGACAGGCTAAAATGGCAATTAAGTGACCGACCTTCTCGTAACAAAGATGGGCCTTAGAGAGGATGATACCTGTAAACTATGCCTGGAGGAAACTGAGACAACGGCACATATGCTGGGTGCCGTGAAATAACGTCGAATTCAAAAACACGGTGTTAATTCACTTTGTGAAAGCGAAATAAAGTAGAATTGCAGAATTCGGTGTTAATTCACATTGACAAAGTGAAATGATGCCGAACATTGCTTGAGAAATAAGGTCGAACCAAATGTTTTCAGAATTGCCGAGAACTATATAAAAGTATATTTATAATTTGCAGAAATAGATGTAACTATTATTTTATATATAACTAAATTCTAAATGCTGAAATAACTAAATGGAAAATTTGGGAAAATAATAGTCTCAAATTCGCACGAATTTTTAACTTAAATAAATTTATTTTTATTTTATTTTTCGTAGTCGCAGTGGCTTAGTGTTAGTGTGTTGGACTACTAAGCGAGGGGTCTCAGGTTCGAATCCCGCAAAAACCCAAATTCCAACTTATGTTTTTTTTTTTCCACTGTGCTACCTCTCGCGAACGTCTGACAAACATCCGAGAGTATAAATGTCTTGAAAGAGCTTCTCAATTAGCCGTTTGGAGTCGGCATAAAATTGTAGATCCCTTCCATTTGTTTCAAAAATGAAAAACTCACACAAAACGAATGGTTGTGAGAAGCTAGGCCTAGGGTCCCTCCGGACCTGTTTCGCCAACTATTTTAAATTTATTTTTAAATATTTTCTTTATATTATTAAACTATGGTCAAAATGATCCTATCACTATGGCTTGCATAAATTATAATAAATTAAAAAACTTAATTGATTGTAATATGAGTAGGGTTAATCTATAACTTTAAATGAATTATAAAACCAACCACATTTTTGTATTATATATTGTAAAGTCTAAAGTAAGTTAAGCCTATATAAGATGAAATAAATAAATAAATTCAAAGCGAAATAAGACCGACTGGGCTTTATTTCACTTTAGCAAAGCGAAATAAGACCGACCGTTATTTCGCTTGGCGTTATTTCACGGCACCCATATACTGTGTCAATGTCCGGAGTTAGCTGGCAGAAGAATGAAGATCTTGGGACATCATGGGGTCGAGATCGAGACCCAGTCGATGAAACAGATCTCCCATAAACTGATGCTAGCGTTAACACTAAAAATCGAGAAATCCAGAGAGTCTCTCTGGGTCAGATTTATAGACGCTCCGTGCCAGAAAAACAGTTATATTTCCTTGAATGCAACATCATACATGTATTCAATGACATTAAATCTGCGCCTCGGCGTGGCCAGTTGTGTGTTTCTGATTCAATATCTCGTAAAAGTTAAATCACCATTAGGCTTTCGTGACAAGGAGCGTTATCCTGTTGGAGAATAAATGACTGCGCGATTAGTCTATCACTAAAAGGGTATGCGTAGTTGTATAAAATTTGTTCTAGATCGGAAGAATGATCGATTGGAAGCAAATTTGCACAACCGTTAGACTGATTGACGGTCTGAAGGACTGGTGCTTATTTTTTACGATATAATTTCGGCATCCGAATAAATCTTCTTTACGGTGATTCATGAGGATAAAATTTACTCTCTTCAGTTCATAAAACCCGGTTCCAAACCTTATGGGTTTATTTTTAATATCTTGGGCGAATTGTAGTCTTCATTATTTTGTTTTCGTAGTTTTTTTTAATTCACTAGTGCTCAAGGGGTTTTTGTTCCCTTATAATGCTAATGCACAGCACGAGTGAAAGGGTTAATAGGGAGGATAGAGAAGACTTACTGGTGCACATTGGTCTTAAACAATTGTGGGCTGTAATGAGAGGGGAAAACAGGATATATATATCCAAATTGAGTTCGCGCCTCTTAATTATGCTTTCGATAATCGGGTTTTCAGCTTATTTTTGTATTTTAAGCTCAAGGATTTTAGCAATTAAACTTGGGATTTTTATTAAAATTCCCCAAAATATATCCTCCATCCTTTTACCTTCTTCTTCGAGGGAGGTACATTTCTAACAGAAATCTTTCTTTTGTGATTATTGATTTGGATATTTACTGTTTGCTTCGACAAATTAAGTTCATCCCTTATTTTTTAACAGGAAGACCGCAATCGTCTTTTGTGACAAAATCTACTCGATCTTCCATATAAAACTCAGTCGTTTTCCCCGTATTTTAATCAAAATAGACCTTGTACACAATAAATCTATTATATTTAATTTAACTTCAAACGATAGCAGTATTTTTCGCCAAACAAATCTTGAAAAATTAATTTGTCAAAATACTGGTATATTGGTGTTATTGGAAAATCAAGAAAAAGAACTAGGCATGCATTTACAAATTATTAAAAAGTTCATCACCAGCATCTTCACCGCTCTTGGAATCGTTGGTCCATATTTTCTTATTATTTCAATAAGAATAATACTATTAAATTATTAAATGCAAAAATTATTATCTATATATATAAAAATAACTTACTAAATGTGTGTGTGACAGCCTACCGACTGCCACACACATCCGATTTTGATTTAGTTTTTTTTGTTGGTTAATAGACCATGCAGAGAAGGTTTTTATATTAGTATAATACATTTTTGAAAGAAGGTGCAACCGCCATTCCAATAAATTAATTTTTGTGCACTTTAAAAAAAAAGAAACTGGATGGAAATCGAGTAGTGACACTTCAAATAAAAAAGGGAAATATGTATTTTAAATTTTAAGGCAATTGTTGTTGTCAATTATTTTAATTATTTTCCAAGCAAATTGTTGTTGTCAACAATTTTGAAAGTTTTTTTTTAAATACCTATAGGTACCTTAAAAGTTTGTTCTAATAAATTATGTTTACTATGTTACATTAAGTAACTTTTTGGAATGAAGTAGATACTTTGATTATACAAAGATGATATGGCCGACGATATTTTGCATCGAATTCGTACTGTGAAATCGGATAATGAACTGGAGATGTCAGATGAAATGCGCAACAAAGCTTTGATTTTGATCGAGGATATGTGTCTGCTCATTAGTGGCAATTTGTTGTGCAAATTGGGGATGCCACAGCCAAATCGTTCAATGCAAGACGCACTTAATCGAGAACTGGAGCGAGAAATGGACTTCGATCGAATCGCATTGAGTCAAGCTGTTCGAACAAATGTGCCAATGTTGAATCAAGAACAATGAAAGTGTACGATGAATTATTGATGCAACCATTCGATAACGAAAATGGCGGAATTTTCTTCCTTGATGCGCCCGGTGGAACTGGAAATACATTCCTGATTTCACTGATTTTGGCTACAATTCGTTCGAGATCTGAGATCGCTTTGGCCCTAGCCTCTTCTGGGATAGCGGTTACTTTGTTAGAAGGTGGTCGAACAGCTCATTCTGCACTGAAATTGCCATTGAATCTGCAAGGGGATGAAGAACCTACATGCAACATTTTAAAGAGCACTGCGATGGCCAAAGTACTGCAGAAATGTAAGATTATCATATGGGACGAATGCACAATGGCTTACAAACGCGCATTGGAGGCCCTGAATCCTTTACGTAATGATAAGCGACCTTTTGGTGGAGCAATGATCTTGCTATCCGGCGTTTTTCGTCAAACGCTGCCTGTCATTTCGAGATCAACTCCGGCAGATGTATTGAATGCTTGCCTGACAACATGCAAGTTTCTTTACAAACTGACCAGTCCGCTGCGGAGTTCTCCAGGCCATTGTTGGCGATGGGCAATGGTGATTGAGTTTCCACAACATTTTTGCAACTTTACAACGAAACCGGAAGAACTAATCATGAATGTTTTCCCGAATATCAAAACCAAATCGCTGGTGAGTTGCATTCATAATTTTTAAACTCTTTTTCTGTTTCTGGCGTGCCTCCACACAATTTGAAACTAAAAATCGTCTCAGTAATAATTTTGTTGCGCAACCTAAATGAACCAAAACTTTGTAGCGGTACGCGTTTGATTGTGAAGAATTTAATATCAAATATTATTGAAGCAACGATTTTTATTGGAAAATTCAAAGGTGAAGATGTTCTTATTCCGCGGATTCCACTTATTCAAAATGATTTGCCGTTCGTATTTAAGCGTCTTCAATTTCCCGTACGTCTCGCTTTTGCTATGATAATTAATAAGTCGCAAGGACAATCGCTGGATGTGTGTGGCATAAATCTTGAATTTCGCGTGTCGGAAAAGCTCTCGCTTTGTACGTGTACGCACCCGATAATAGAAATAGAACAAAAAATGTTGTGTACCATAAAGCACTTCAGTGAAAAAGCGGTAGGTTGGCCGACAGGAATTTTATTTTATTTACCTATTTATTTAATTTTAATATAACTTTAGAATAAAAAATTTGAAATGACCGAATCACATGAAGCAGAATGAAGCGAAAGCTCGGAATTATTAATTTCATTAATGAATTTGGGCGGAACGAAGTTCGCCGGGTCAGCTATTATTTCTATTTATTAGTGGGGTTACTTCCATTTTATTTATTTGTATTTATTTTATAAGTTTAAAGTTGGCTGAAAATTGGAAATTTGGTAAAAGATACACAAGTTTCACATCGGTTAGGCCAGATTTTAAAATGTTCTCCGGTCAGTGTAAAGCGATTTCGGTCAGAATTGCATCTCTGGTCGACAGTGCCACAACCTACAACAAGTACGACTTGCATTGCCGTTTAATAATAACATTTTCTTAACGCCTGATATTTTCAGTCAACCTGAATTCAGCCCTGTTACCAGACCAACAGTTTCTCTGAGCATTTGTGACACGATGACCCCAACGAGACGAAGACGACTTCTAATCATTTTTACATGGGGTGGTGGGCAAAAGGGGGAGCACAGTGACCGCCTGAGTAGGTGAGTGTGGTGAGTGGTGTCAAAATTTGCTTTTATTATCCCCTTGATTTCATTTAATCCTCCAACTCGACTATATTTCCATTTAGATATGCATGTACTCGTATTGCCAGCTAATGGCGACACGACACCCTTAAGCTATTTAGGGGTAGATCCAATGTACTCAGTTCTATACTAACAGTGTTCACTGTGCATGGAAAGTACGTCGTCGTTGTCGTACAAATGTCATTTTAGTTAAGTGAAACAATCGAAAGTAGTCGGTTCGGATTCGGGACAGTGGCTAAAAATATACGCGAGTCATATTTTCCAAACACGTAATGATATAGTAAAGACTTTGTGCAATTTTTGTTACATTTACCTGCGCACAAAGGAGACATTTCTAACCGCACTTTTTGTCACACCATGTCGAAATGAAATATTGAATTTTCTAAGGCTTTTTGCTGACGGTCCGCCAAAGACTAGACGAAGCCATACGCTCGCTCACGCTCGGTTCAATGTGCGTAAAATATCGATACTACGAGTATAATAATTAATGTTTGCCCATAACCCAATCAATTTGCCTGGCACAGTGACAGAATGTCTGGCATCTTTTCGTGTATCTTACTGTACCTATTCTCAATCCAATTGATATTATAAATCTTATTCAGTTTTGAAAATGTCATACAGAGTGATGCTAATAAGCGAAATGATTGCGGGACGCCACACCACATACACAAATCGGATCTAATAGAATTAGTTTCAATTTTATTTAGTGTTTTGTGTTTCAAATTGAAACGGATGAGGCCCGAGTAACGAGTGTGATGTGCGCGGCGGGAAAGCAAGTTAAATTACTACACAAACACAACAGGCATCGAATGTTTTATTGAGCGCGTAGGTCTCAAGAGTCGTTGAATTATAAAGAGTGTTCTCCAAAGCACAATAGTATACGGTATACTTTATTGTCCAGAAATCGCAAAGTGAATGGCCCAAATCATATCTTTTTGAAGTGAATGGTGTCAGTGTTAAATGATTGATTCAAATGTGGATAATGTGAAAGTGTTCGTTTTATAGCTAACGGAAATAGGACATTTATTTGGGATACCTACTGAGAATATTAGCCGTTTGTATGTTTAATAATTTGATTTGACGATGGGGTTGCGAATGTCATTGTACAATCTGCATAGCGCCGACATTAGAAATAAATTCGAATTAAAATGATTCTGGAATTCTGGATTTATGCTTCGTCTTCCTTGCAACATTCTAGTGTCTTAAAATCCCATTTAAAATCCCCATCCCCATCTCGATTCACTGTAGTTTGTTATTGTTAATCTGGCAATGATTCAAAAAATTTAACGAAAGAAGCAGGAAGCCTCTGATCGCCATGTTTGCGGGGGTTTACGGCATTCTGAGAAGAGAGAAATAAAGAAAGTAGCAAGTAAAGATTGCCTCGGAATAAAAGCATCAAAAGTAGGTAAGGTTGGCCATTCATAATCCTTATAAGGAACACCCTGATTTTTGTATCGTAATGCATCAAAGGCATATGGGCTTGGGATGTAAATAAGTCGAAAATATGGAAACTGCCTGTAGCTTCGAAGTCAAAAAAATATTGGGACATTCCGTGTGCTCCACGCTGTCTACGGTATTGTTAATGTTTGGTTAATTCTGGACTTAACGTCAACTGAAAGAAATTGTTCAAGTGACCGATCTACACCAAACAAAACTGAGACACAAGAAGTCAGCCAGCTGTTAGACTTACTAAACTAAATAGATTCTTTAATGTCTTCATTTACGTGCCAACTCAGTCAAACAGTGCCTAAGTCTATTAACCTCAAAAGACAAATAATTTTTGAAGTATTCGCAGCGACAAAATTGATGAAGGAAATGTGGTCCAGTACTCCAGTACATGTGGGCGACCTGTGTTGTTCATAAACGGTTCTACACTGTTTTATTGTTTATAAGGTGTTATAATTGGTTAAATCTATACTAAAGCGCGTCTAAGTTTAGCCCTTGGGATACCTACTTAGCAATAAATTTTAGTCAATAATTAATATGTGCACAAGTGCGTAAACCTAACGATTCCCGCAAATTTTATTCAGTTGCTCGGCTAAAATAATATAGCGAGCGTTCATAAATACCGTACTCGTAGCTATATGTAGCTATACACTGTAGGGGACACGGACCAGGCAGCTTCCAGCTGTATTACATGCGAGTGTCGTCAAATTTAAGTAATGCATATCCATGCTATAGATATACAGACCTCGTGTGCCCCTCGCTGAGGAATAGGAACAATTGACTTAACACATTAACTTAACTAGCAGCACTTTGCGGCGCGGTCAGTAGCATTACACCCTCTTATCAAGTTGTTTATCCTATGCTAATCGACCACAACAATGTCAGCTGCGTCTACTATTACCTATACTATGTTTTTATATATCTACTTAGTCAGCATGCATTCAGTGAACATTAAAAGTATTTTATACCTACTTAGTGTACTTATACTCTCACTGGAGCCAACTCTCGCACTCGGCCTTAGTCCTTAGATTCGTAAAACAAATTGGACTAGAGAGCGTTACCACTTAAAAAAAATCGAAGTAGATTTGACCCAAAAGTGAAGTAAATTCAAGAAAATGGAAGCAGATTTCAAGATCTATGATCTTTGATATATTTAATTAAATATTCATGCTTATTTTGACATTCGAACGAATAGCCAATTCATACAAATGTCTCTATTCGTTCGAATGAACTTGTGTGTATTTTGATAGACATTCGCTCGAATTGGCTATTCGTTCGAATGTCAAAATAAGCATGAATAGTTTTATATATAAAACATGTAAGAAAACGTTTTAAGATCTAACAATATCTTTTTTTTTTATTAAAATAAATTCTTGTTAGTAATATACAACATTTGTCTTTTGTTTTTGGTCTCAAAATTCATAAGAGTAGATAGGAACATAGAACCCAAGCCCAAAATCAAAACATTAATGAACGTCAGCAAATTGTAATAAATTTTTTGTTTAAACTAATGTGGTTTTCCATTGGGACAAAAAATCAATCATTTTTTTTATCTAAATCACTTTTTGCGTTCCATTGGGACGAAAAATCAATCTTTTTTTCGATTCCGATCACTTTTCGCAGATCTTGATATTTTTTCAGATTTACGCATACCAATATACTTTGTACAGCTGTTTAACGTCAGTTTAAGAAGTTTCATTTCGAGGCAAATGCGCAAAGTTTCGTGAAAACCAAAATAACAAAATACATAAATAGCTATGGATATAATTGCGGAGGAATTATTATCTTCATTGTCTCCCTCGTCATCTGAAGACTACAAACCACCAATAATACTTCATTTGTATCTACAACAAGGAAAACATTTTTGAGGTCGATATCCATTTGCGATTTTGCCAGAAACGAATGCAATTTGAACAGCTGATATTGTTGTCAATTAAAGCTCTAATCCATTTACAAAAGCAGATCAATCTCGTTGCGCGTTCCATGAGCACAGTAAAATCTGAGATCTGAAAAAGATTTCTGGTGGTCCCAATGGAAAACCACATAAGATTTGATGCAATTTATTTTTGTTGAAATGTGAATCTGGGCTTACACGAAAGAGTGTAAAAAAATTTAATTTTTTTTTTTTTTTGTAATTAGATTTAAGGATTTTTTTATATGTATTAAAATTGAAGCGGATTAAATATGGGATTTCTAAAGTGTAGGAGATCTGAAGAATTTAACAAAAGTACAAAGTAGGGAGCAGAATCTATCCTACGATGTAACCGTTGTAACCTACTGTAACCGTTCTTTCGGGGTTCGTAGCAAAATTCCGAGTAGGTACGACGTTTTCTGTGATAGACGTGATTGTTTATTTTGAGAGATATTATTGAATACATATTTCAATTTATTAAAATTTTAATAAATTTGGACAAAAAAAAAAAATCATTTTTCGGGATTTTGTGATTCGGGCAAAAAAGTATTCGGGATTTTGTTTTTCGGACTTTTTCCGTATTTCTGATTTTTTTTTCGGGATTTTGTGTCTTCGGGATTTTGTTATTCGGTCAAACGTTGGTTTCCCATTTGTGAAATGCCAAACAAATAATCAACGGCAGCTGTCAGCTAACTTGTAGATATAATATACATAAATTACACTTGTGTGAGTGATTCTTGAGTGGGTTTTCTGACTGACTTCAAATCTCGAAGCGAAATTCTCTTCTCAGAATCATCAAAAGAGTATTTTTCGTGCGAACGGAACAGTTTCAGAAGTGATTTTTTCGATTCCGCACTCTCCCGGACGCTTCTTTTTGCCCAATGGATAACGACATTAGTTTCAACTAGAGACAATCGCAATCCTCTTGCGTCTTTCCGCTAGCCCTCTCAATTTTTTTTTTCACAATTTTATTTTCCTATCGGTGTTCTGTCATTTTAGAATCCGTGTGACATGCAAAAACATACAAAAAATAAAATAAAATCAATGCTGCTAACCGCTGCCAACCGTAACCGTGGGGGAATGTGATAGAGTTCGGGATTACCACTTTGTAACATAACTGAATGCTATTGGTTATTTATCATATATTCCCAAAAGGCGGTTAATATAATATGTTTGGTTCATAAAACTATCTAAATGCAATGTTTTGTATTCTAGAAACATATTACCACAAACATGGCTTTGTATTTTCCGCTTTTGAATATCGTTAACTTCGATTTCATGCGTGTAAATTTTTTTTTGCTCAAAATATTTTTATTTATTTTTCTACAACCAATCTACATTGTTCATTTTTTATAAATATTCTAAGCAAAAGTACGCTTATTTCTAAAAAAAAATACTATCCACAAGTAACGAATAATTTCAAATTAGCAACTTTGCCAACAGCGGAAGTTGTTCATATATTTTTTTAATTTTCTTTTTATTTTTTTTTTATTTTAAGTTATATTTGGAGGGCTCACAGCTGAATCGAACCAAGTCATGAAAAATAGAAAATTTCAAAACTTGTGCGTAATTCTCCATAAAGTTGAACTCTATTCAGTTCTGTAACGAGCTAAGTCAAAAAGTGTTCCGTTCCTATGGTAACGGTAAAAAAGCTAAGTCAGTGGCTTTAATTTTGCGGCAGTTCATTTACTTTAACTCAAAATATCTTCGATTTGTCTTTTTCTGACTTGGTTCGCTTCAGCTGTGACCCCTATAATTGTTCTTACACTTATTTCTAAGTGTTTTCACAAGCCATGCCAAAATGTTCTCACACAGTACTGTCACCTGATGTTTTCACACAATTTACTGTAACAATAGGTACTTATTAACAAATATTGACCCAAATTGACATAATTTTCGATCACAATCACAATACGTCAAGGCATTCTTTTGGTTCATTCTAATCAACAACTTTGTGTTTCGGTGATTTATATAATTTGTGTAAGATACCGACCTGCAAAACAAATTCCTTGATTAAAACTCGAGGACTAGCATTATTTAAAAAAGTTTAACTTGAGATTAGTCTATTGAAGGAGTAATTCTTGTTTTGTTTAGATAGGGTAACTTGGGGCACGATTTTATTTTGTTTAGATAGGGTAACTTGGGGCACATTGCAAACATTATAAAATCTGTAAAAAAAATAAATAAATAGAATAAATAAAATAATAAACACATTTAAAAGCCGAAAACATTTTTTTACAACTTTGTTATTTAATAGGACATTTCATAGGACATTTTCCCTATTTATTTTTTATATATAAAAAAAATATATCGTTATGCCAGGAGCACTTGCGGCATAGACGCTTTATCAAAACGTTAGAACTAATATAATTTGTTTTTATAAGTTTTCAAAAAAAAAAAACATTCGTACCTATAGAGGAAAGTATAAACATGATAATAAAAAACAAAAATATTTCATTCTAAAGGCGTATTTTTTCTAGGCTATATTATTAGTTTCCCCGAAGACATAATTGATACCACTAAATATTTCCTAGCCTAAAAGGAACTTCAGACACCACCGCTGATTCAATATAGGGAATTCTTTAGCTTTGTATGACAGAAGCAAGTTAACGCCAGGCAAAGTCTGCATATTTGTTTTTTTTTTTGTATTTGGGTGCCACGTGCTATTTTTATAATAATCACTTGGCACATGTGCTGATATTGTGAGGTGAATAGGATAGCTTTGTTTCTATTTGGAAGTTTGCGTTTTTGTGTGGTATGCTTATCAGTAGAAACCTAATTAGTAGACGACCAACCGTATCTGATTTGGACATAATGTCTGCTATATAATTACCTTCAAAAAGAATATCTATATACATGAAATAAAAAGTTAGGTATAGAAATAATAAGCAGCAAAAACACTTTCGTTAATGGCAATTTATATAGAGTCGAAAATTGGAGTAATTAAATAATTCGTGCCCATTATTTAATTACTCCAATTTTCGACTCTATATAAATTGCCATTAACCGCCGCACGACATTTACGCGTCTTGATATTATTTTGTCACCAGATTTAACGGTTTTCATTAAAATTATCTCAAGTCAAAATCGTAAAAATATCGGTTTCGACAAAAATAACAACCTTGTGCACTATATTTAGTTATTCACAATTTTCGCTAAAAACTGGGTAAGTGGGTATATAGCTACTTAATATGTGATTTTGATATAGGCTATGTGAACTGTTTAAATCTTTAGAGCCGATCTTATGTGTAGAGCAAACAATATTCGTATCAAAACCTAACGTAAGCTACAACGTTTAAAGCAAATCTGCCAAGTTGTTTCGCCTTCCACCATTAAAAATAGATGGATAGTCGGATGGAGGGATTGAGTTCGAGATTTTGATATCGATTACACCCGGTATACCAAGAAACGATAACTTCAAGAGATTTAGTAATTAAAACTCACCACTCGATCTTTTTCAAAATGTATACCTTACCTCAGTTTCAATCAACAGTTTCCATCAAAACCGTTTCAGGTATCTTCGAAAGATCACAAACTGTCAAAAAATCTTACAAACAGGAATAGATCGTTTTTTTGCGAGTATTATTTCAATTACGCTTCGACTTCTACAGATATTTGGTACACATTTGCCCATTCCTGATGTAGGCTGCAGTTAAAACTCTTACGTTTTGTATTGGCGCAGTGGCCCAGCGGTAAGTGTGTTACACTGAGCAAGGGGTGGAAGGTTCGATACCTGGAAACACGCAGTAACATTTTTGTTAACAATTATATGTATATAATGAGTGTGACTAGACTATCCTTTAAAAGCTTATAAATACAGCTGTTATGGCTCGGCATAGGTCCCTTGTAGGTCCCTTTTACTTGTCGGAAAAAAATAAAGGTCTTGGATCCTACCTAAAATAAGATTATTTAATCTTCGACAAAAGAATTAAAGTTGACAACTTAAGCTATTGATTGAAAGATAATAACAAAAAAAAAAACATTTTCAAAAAGGGAACAGATACCTATATGTCGCCTAGGTGTGAAAGGTTGCTTAGTACGGCTCTAAACACAATCTATTTTAAAATTTATCAGATTTCAACAAAAAACTATAAAATAAAATAATGTCATAATAAAAAAATTTCATGCACACGGCCAGGAGTGCTTATTCTGCAAAGTCTGGACACCCTAGGACTACATCTTCTATACATTCCCTCGTCTAGCTGTTCTGCCGTATACTCAAACTCCTCAAACTCTATAGCACTTGTACATAGAATAGATCTACACGTTGAAGATATGTATATTGTAAACTACTGCGATACAATTGCCATGATATTGGATTAGTCTTTTTACGAAGCTTCAGATGATTGCCTATACAAAGTCAACAGATGAGCCGTATTTCGTAGATTGAAGATGAAAGAACCGGAAATAATCGTTTGACTTCACATTGAATAAAAAATGTGGCTGGGAAATTGAAAGAGAAAAAATCCCTTAATGGTATGAATAAAGAAATCGAAAGATTTGAAACGCGTTCGCGTTCAAGTTCATTGAGCTTTGCTTTTATATAAGATTATAGGGAAGTATAGTTATAATCTTGTACTCAAAAACTAGAGGTCAGGCACTTTCTAATCAGCCAATTAGCCATATATTTTTAAATGCCAAGTGCGATACTAATAATCTTATTTAGTGTGTCACATTTTTCGAACTCACAATGGCGAAATTTGCCATACAAAATTGCATATTGTGGCCTACAAAATATTTAATGTGAAGATTTAAAATGATTATTAGTAAGGCCCAATGTCTGTAACTGATTTGCAGATTTGCGAGTTTATTTGATTAAAGCAGTTTAATGTAAAAGCAAAGAAATGAAATCACAATTCTATTATTTAATATTATATTTGAATGATATATGAAGATCAGAAGATGTGCGCTCTTCTGCTGTCCTAAATGGACAGAAATTTGACATTCAGGTCCAAACCGATGGAAAAGAAATTTACCTATATTTTTTAACAGGATTAGTGTCTCTGATAGATAATTTTTTTAAAATACAGAACTATTTGAAAGTATCAAAGAGACTACTGCTGGTGTTATGCAACTGTTAGTAGTTTACTGTGGCTTTACCTATATATTTTTGCGGTTTTAACCAGTTTCAGTGTTTCGTCCTTTGATATCGAGTTCATTACGTTTCATTTTCACGTGCGAATTCCATTTTAGCTTTGCGTCGAGTTTCATTCCTAGGTATTTGACCTCGTTTGCAAAGGTTATTCGGGCCAAGTTTAGGAAAATTGGCAAGTCATTAGTTTTCTTATACGTTAAATTCACGTGAACAGATTTAGTTTCGTTGAGGGCGATCCGCCAGTCCCTCGTCCATTCATTTATCTTATTCAGTGCGATTTGCAGTTTTGCAGTCGTTTCTTCAATTGTATTACCTACTGCTAGGATAGCGGTGTCGTCGGCGAACGTAGCAAGAGTAGTGCCATCTTCTCTTTGTATATCGCGAGTATATAACAGATAGAGAAGCGGGCCAAGGACACTTCCTTGCGGCACGCCGGCCGAAATTTCCTTAAGCTCAGAGTATTTGTTTCCATGTCTAACACGGAAGAGTCTATTCCCGAGATATGATTCCAGAATATCATATAGGCGTACGGGAAGAACTTGTCGTAATTTAAGTTTTAATCCGTCATGCCACACCTTATCAAAGACTTGTGAGACGTCAAGGAATAGGCTTGAGCATATCTTTTTTTCTTCAAATGCTTTCTCAATTACGTCAGTAATTCCATGCACTTGATCAATCGTCGAATGCTTGGTTCTGAACCCAAACTGGTGGTCAAGGATAAGATTATTATATTCTATAACCGGTTGTAGGCGCCTTAGCAATATTCTCTCGAAAACTTTGGATATGACTGGACGAAGGGAAATTGGTCTATACGACTTTAGGTATTCTTCATTTGGCGGTTTTCCTGGTTTTAAAACCATTATGACCTCCGCAACTTTCCATTGGCTCGGTACGTGTTTTAGTCTGAGCGCGGCATTTATAATATGAAGAAGCTTAATTAATGCTTTTCTTGGTAGAACTTTGAGAACTTCTCCCGTGATCAAATCATAACCAGGAGCTTTCTTAGGTTTTAGGGATTCAATTTCACGTTTTAGTTCCCTTAGCGTTGCACTTGTGAGTATTAAATCGTCGGATTGTAATTCCGTCCCAATAACACCGTCGTGTATCGCCCGACCATCGTACGGTTTAAAGGTTTCTTCTAAATGGGCGGCAAAAACATCCGCTTTTTCCTTATCTTCCCTTGCCCATTTTGGTTTATTTGAGTTGGCGGCGCGGGGATTTTGGGCAGAGACAATACTGAGACCCCCAACTTCGACCGATTAACAGTTATTTGCCTACAAGCTAAATTTTACGCTCCCAAAAAGTTTAGGTGCGCTAGTATTGTTGCACAGAAATTCGTATTGACAAATGTCAAAAATCCTCTCAACCAACACATTCGCACCTAATCTTTTTACATTTCACTGTGGGCAAAGCAAAACGGATAGGAATTGGCGTACACGGATAGGACAACAAAATGGCGGATTCCTGGCAAAAATTGAGGGGGCCAGCGGCAAGAGGATTGTGAGTTGGGGGTCTCAGTATGATTTGTTTATGATTTTGGGCCTTTTGGTGCCTTTTACGGCTTTCCAAAGTGAATAATTGGAATCTTTTTTCGCCGTTAAACTTTCGAGGTAAGAACCTATCACACGATTTTTAAAGTCTTTAATAGCTGTCTTCAACAAATTGCACAAGTAATTCAAATGTGCTTTATGCTGCGGAGCGCGACACTGTTGCCATTTTTTACGCGCCTTTTATTTGCGTTGACCAACTCTTTTATTTCGGGAGGATGTCGTAGACCGTATTTGGCCGGCGTTTTCCTTGGATTAGACGCATTATTTCGGTAGGCGATCTGTACGATATTAACGAAGCGATCTTTTCTTAAGCCTTCCCAGTTAGTTGTACTTCCAGTTAATCTCGCTGGCTCTAGGTAAGGGATAATACGGAGCTTCGACTCCGAATCCGATATGTCGGAACTTCCGGTTTAAATTGTACCTCCGAATTCGGCTTCGGTTCTGATATAATCACATCGGAGGTTTTTCGGAGCACCATCGGTGACGAGGCGACCGATGACTCTTTTATGTATTTTACATAACTAGGTGAGATTTGCATTGAAGTTGAGAGTGCGTGCGTCAATTTTATATTTTCAAATTTTATATTCTAATAAATTGTGTCTGCGTGCGACCTCCGCCTCCGACTCCGCGGAGGTTGGTATGACGCTTCCGACTCCGGTAAAACCACCTCCGTAACATCCCTACTCTAGGTTATTGACTACTTTTACGCTCAATGTTAAAATAACCGGTGAATGGTCAGATGACAGATCAAAGCTCTCTTCAACTTTAATGTGGTTGGTAAATAATATTCCTTTCACGACGAAAAAAATCTATCAGATCAGGTATTTTTGTGCAACTGTACTCCATACCTGCCCCATAGACTAGGGTGTCCATATACCTCAAACGAAAAAAGAGGACAAAGGTACTTAACGATCACCAAACAATAATACCCCCCCCCCCCTCCTACGGTCTAAATAAAACCCCAACTTTTTGTAATTTTTTTGAACATATTATAAATAGTTAACGCAACAGGTCCCAAGGATAGGACTAGCTCCTCCCAACCATTCGTTTTTTGCGACTCTTTCATTTTTGGAACGAATGGAAAGGATCTACAATTTTATGCCGAGTCCAAATAGCCAAATCAAAACCTTTTTCATGACAGCTATACTCTCGGATGCTTGCCAGAGCATACTGAAAAGTTTTAAGACGAGGGAATTGTTTTTATATTGAAATTTATATATACATATATACAATATACATATTTTAAAAAAGAGAACTAAAAGAGGACAGAACAAATAAAGAGGACATAAAAAGAGCCAAGCGAAAAAAGAAAGTGTAAAATAGATCGCTGACAAAAAAGAGGACATGTTCTCTTTAAAAGAGATGTTCTGGAAACCCTACCATAGACCATTCTACCTATCAATAATAGTGTCAAAAAATTAACTAGGTACCTTAGAAATTAGTAAAAAATTGTATTTTTTTAGTATTTTGAAATTTTTTAGGTGAAACTACGCGGAAATAGGAGCGTTAAGAAAAGGAGCGTTCAAAAACGAAATAATGCCCGTGAGTGTTATTTATTTTTTATTTTTATTTTTATTTTTTTTACAAGACCCCTGGGCATGGTGATCGCTGCAGGATTCTGAAAAGTTGCAAGAAAAAGGGATAATGAGAAAAAAGTGCCATTTCTGAAGGTATTTTGCAAATTTAGAATTTTTGTGTTGTGTGTTGTGATAGGCAACCGCGTTACATCTTAAAGGTTTATTTTTTTTTGGAAATAACTGCATTTAAAAAAACTTTTGAAGTGACTTCTCCAACTAAAATAAAAAGGGCGCAATAGTAAAATAAATTGTGGCAGGCTCTCAAAAAAAAAAAAGAAGCCAAATTGCAATATTAGTCGCACAACGGTCACGCTGCCGTGGGCTTTAATTCCTTGGGGGTTATTTCACTGCACTGTATAAAGTAGGAATTGTGCTGCAACGGCTGTAGATTTCAAATTAGCCATGGATCTCCTGAAAGCTCAGCTTTCAACTTTAAGTAGGTTAAGTAGGTTTTGGAGTCAATCTCTATATATGCAAATGTTCAATATTCGAGGCCTAATCTTCGCTTTATAGACAATGAAGAGCTTCGGCGGGCTGAAGTACCTCTTTACTAAATAGCTTATTTAACGTTAGCAATTCGTTAGGTAAGATTTGAATAACATTTTTAAGAACTCCCGCTTTATTAGTGTTCTACTAAATCGGCTTTAAGTAGGTACATATTCCTTCTGAGTATTTATGTCCTGCCCAAATGCGGTACAATTCTATTTCATTCACACTTAAGAATCTGCATTTCTTATCTTATATCAGGCTCTTTCTGTAACTCCTCACACAAAATGTATTCGTTAAATAGCTACTGGAAAATTTCTTTAATGAAATGTCAATATAATGAAACTTCCCGCCGTGCTTTGTTTTGATAGCAGTTTCTCTTTAAGATTATTGTCGCTAATCTTTAGGGGATTTTATTGTTATATTATACAAACAGTTACCGATTGTTTTCAATTAACAAATGTTGTTTTGTTAATATAATCTTTCTAAGTGATAAGTTCTTGGTAGTACCGCTAATAGGATGCGTAAATATTTAATGTATTTCCTCTAGATAGCCATTTGGTGTGATAAAGTGACACATCGTCTAGATACCTACTGCGTGTTGAGTATGATTCATGGATTGACAAAGTAAATTGTAAAAATTGCGACCGCTAATAATAGATGTAGAACATGCGCAGTTTCATTAAAATAGGTTAGCGTTGATTTTGATTTTGGGTATAAAGCTGTAAATGTGAAATTAACAGTTCGATTTGCAATAATAAAATATTTTACTTTATTATCTTTCAAGACCTTTTCGAAAAGTTGTTCTCCTCTTGTAGCCTAAGAGCCAGCGACAAAAATGGTAACGTCATTTCATTAAGAAAATATTTGGTATTATTGTATAGTATAAATATAAATAAACATTAAATTGATTGTCTGCCACTAATCCGTTGGTGGGGAGCCTTCGGTGGGGGGCCAAAGGTTTAAAAAAATTAGATCAAAAACGTGATTTTATTAAAGCTGCTTTTTGGTGTGATGACGCTGAATAATATTTTACGTAACATACCAAAAAGGCAGACAGTTTGGGTGGTACGAAGATAGTGGCAGACTGCGAAGAAGGTCGAGAAAATAAGAGGTTAATTACGTCATTTCATTAAAGTTAGGATAAATGCTAACATTTTTAAAATTCCATTACAATCCCGTAATCAAAAAGGCAGACACATATTTCAGGCCGAAAAACCTGGCAGACGCAATGTTAAAGTTAATTTTTATTAGTAAAAAAATAAAAACAAGTGAGAAAGTAGTACTTTTCGAAGAAATCATTGACGCAATTATATTTTCCTAATAGTTTTGCGCTATTGGACTGTCCTCACCGCAATTGCCAAATGAAACATCAGGAATGCTTTCATCGTCATCCTCTTCATTATCTGTCAAATTAATTTAATAAAAATGTGTAATTATTTTATATAGCAAAATTGAGTTCATGGACACCCAGGAATCTTTTTCAGATCTCAGATTTTTCTCACGAGCAACCTGCAACGAAATTGATCTGCTTTTGTAAATGGATCAGTGCGTTAATTGACAACAATATCAGCTGTTCAAATTGCATTCGTTTTTGGCAAAATCACAAATGGTATCGAACTGAAAAATGTTTTCCCTGTTGTAGATACAAATGAAGTATTATTGGTGATTTGTAGTTTTCAGATGACGAGGAAGACAATGAAGATAATAGTTCCTCCATAGCATATCCATAGCTATTTATGTATTTTGTTATTTTGGTTTTCACGAAACCTTGAGCATTTGCCTCGAAAGCAAACTTCTTAAACTGACGTAAAACAGCTACACAAAGTAATTGGTATGTGTAAATCAGCAAAAATATCGAGATCTGCAAAAAGTGATCCGAATCGAAAAAAATATGAATTTTTCTGCCCAAAGGAACATGAAAAGTGATTTAGATAAAAAACAGATGGAATTTTGGTCCCAATGGAAAACGACATTATAAAGGGTTTTCCAATAAGAGGTGTTATTGTGAATGACCCGCTGTTTCGGTAGCTGTCACTTCTGAAGCTTCTATTCTTTGACATTTGACAAGTAGAAACTACGACATTAAAAAAATAGAACAATGCACACTTCAACAACGCATTGAAATTATTAAAATTCACTACAAAATGGTGAAAACCTTGCAGTTACACATCGCAAAACTAAAGCATTTTTTGGTCGTCGTGAAGCACCTTGTCGGACTGCAATACAGCAATTGGTGGAAAAACTCGAGCTGTTGCAAGTTAGTGATAAGATAAGAATAAAACTCGTGCACGTCGCTCAAGAACAACTGATAATATTGCTGCTGTAGCCCAAAGTGTTGAAGAAAACCCAGGTTTGTGCATTCCTCGTCGTTCTTTGGAATTGGACATTCCACAAACGTCACTACACCGTATTTTGCATAAAAACTTGGGTCTTAAGGCTTATAAAGTTCAGTTAATACAAGAACCCAAGCCGGCCGATCATCGACTACGTCGCGTCTTTGCTGATTGCGTCCTTGAAATGCATGAAAATGATCCGGAATTCCATCGAAAAATCATCTTGACTGATGAGGCCCATTTCCACCTCGGTGGCTACGTCTACAAGCAAAATTGTCACTTCTGGGGCTCAGAAAACCCAAGAGTTATTGTTGAGAAGCCTCTCCATCCTGAACGTCTGACTGTTTGGTGCGGTTTATGGTCCGGCGGGATCATTGGACCTTACTTTTTCGAAAATGAGGTTGGATCAACAGTTACGGTGAATGGATTGCGATATCGAGAGATGATTAATGATTTTTTATGGTCGGAGTCGGATGGTATTGATCTGGACAACGTCCACTTTCAACAAGACGGCGCTACGTGCCACACAAGCAACGAACCATTGATCTTTTACGGGAAAAGTTTCCGGACCGTATTATCTCTCGAAGAGGTGATCACAATTGGCCACCGAGATCTTGTGATTGAACACCTTGCGACTTCTTCCTTTGGGGCCACGTAAAAAGATAAGGTCTCGTCTACGCCAACAGCCCAGCGTCGATTCAAGACCTCAAAGATAAAATTCGTGAGGCTATCGAGGACATAGGGCAGTCACTTTGCGATTTGGTTATGGAAAATTTCATGAAAAGGATATGGTCCTGTATGCGTGCTCGTGTTGGCCATTTGGCTGATGTTGTTTTTCATTATTATCGGCATACCTCCTCTTTATTATGAAATAAACATCTGATCATTTATCTCAAAAAAGGGCATTTTTCTTTGAATACCAACATAACACCTCTTATTGGAAAACCCTTTATAACAGAGTTTATTTTCGACTATATTATATTATATAGGTACATATTTATAGTCGTATTTTTTCCTCTTGATATTCATGTGACGGCGCCGTATCGTCTGGAGACAACGGGATTTGTCTTTTAATTACATATTTCACTATCCATTCCAATTAACTTCCTTTCTAAAAGCGACATGTACATTGTACAGTCTGAAAACAAAAATACAGATTTATATACCTGCCTACTTCATTTTTTTTATAATTAAACAGGTACTTACCTACAAGATAATATTCCAGAACGCTTATAATTCGTTGGTAAGTACACTATCGCTGCGAACTAGTTATACCAAAACAAATTTAACGCGACCGCTTTAATCAAAGATTGAATACCGCTTGACTGTGTCTGTATCTGAACTGACTGAACCGATACAAAATATGCAGAATGAGAATGAAGGAATTATGCCCATGACTGCAGCTGTCTGATTTGGAAGGATTTCGAGTCTTTATTTTTTTACTAATAAAAATGAACTTTAACATTGCGTCTGCCAGGTTGTTCGGCCTGAAATATGTGTCTGCCTTTTTGATTACGGGATTGTAATGGAATTTTAAAAATGTTTAAAATTAACCTCTTATTTTCTCGACTTTCATCGCAGTCTGCCACTATCTTCGTACCACCCAAACTGTCTGCCTTTTTGGTATGTTACGTAAAATATTATTCAGCGTCATCACACCAAAAAGCAGCTTTAATAAAATCACGTTTTTGATCTAATTTTTTTAAAACTTTGGCCCCCCACCGAAAGCCTCCCCACCAACGGAGTAGTGGCAGACAATCAATTTAATGTTTATTTATATTTATACTATACAATAATACCAAATATTTTCTTAATGAAATGACGTTACCATTTTTGTCGCTGGCTCTCCGTCTATTGGTCTTAAATATAGACTGAGGAATTGTCGTTGATATAAAAGCAATAGGACAAAAGTTGACCGACAAACATTGCAAGTTGTCTGCTGCGTATGGACTATGAAAATTGAAGTAGAATTTTTCCTAAAAAAATGTTTTTTTTTATAGCAGATAATAGATTAGATTGTAGGGCGGAGAGCCTTCAGGAGCTCTGGCACTGCGGCTTCTTAAAGGAGCCTATTGTGCCTTTAGCAGATAATATATACCTATATATATGTATATAATATATTGATCATTACCCTACAGAAAACGACACAATTGGGTCAGCAACAGTGATGCCAACATACACACTTTCATTGTTATCTAATGTGGTATTCGATTGGGCTTCTTCAGATTCGGTCTCAGATTTTAAATTTCGTGTGGCTAATCGAACATTAAAACGTCACTTGCTCCTTTGTGAGTTGATAATCGTTCGATTTGAATATGTGTAGCCTTTAACATTTTTCAAAACGTTTTGCATTCATTTGTTAAATTTTATATTAAAACATTTCAAATTTGCGTCCGGATTGATTTCTAAAATTTATCACATCACATCACGTCACATCATCACATCACATCACATCACATCACACTATTATATAAAGAGGTAATGTTTGTTTGTGGGAGGTAATCTCCGGAACTACCGAACCGATTTCAAAAATTCTTACTAATAGAAAGCTACGGGATAGAGTATTGCGATAGACTACTTCATTTTATTTCCATTATTTATTTTTCCATTTTAGATTTTTTTGATTTTCTGCACTATTTATTTTGACTTTTCTATATCAAAAATTAATTAGAAAACTACGTACCTACTATGTGCGGATTTTTTTTTTGTTTTCCAAAAAGTAGATTGATAAAACCGAGATAAATTTAATGTATAATACGTTGGTCAACAGTGATGGTTTGTTTTTGATTTTGAGCATCGCTCCAACAGTTTCATTTCTTTTATACAGTTGATAAGGTAAAAATTAAATGTAAAAAGTTCAAAGCGGACAAAATACATAGTTATTGAAAAGTAAATTTCAGTGATTTTTAATAAATGTCAAGGCGAGTGCGCACAAATATTGGCCGACGAACAAGGCAAGCAAGTCAACAACAAATATCAACGAAGCCAAACTACAGAAGAAAGCGAAAAGCGGGACATCGCATGGCATAAGACCGGCACGGGATTCTACGCCGCAAAATTCGGATTAACAGATTCATGGCCAAATTTACCATCGGATGGGTGCCTTCTTGCCAGTAAATGAGGACGTACAGCAATATTCGCAGGTGTACTTCATTTTGTCGGGGGATAATCAAGTCGATAGCCTGTACAGAGGGCAATCAGGAGTGATAAAAAACGTCATTCGACAATTGCAACCATTATAAATGCAATCAATGCTTTCATTAGAATGTTTTAAACGGCGATAGAGAAAATGAACTTAGAAGATCGCAGATTTGTTTTCAAACCTGATAATAGAACCGCACTTTGGAAAAAATAGAATGGATAGGAAACGGGTATTGTCACTTCCAATATAAAAAAAATTATTTAAAATTTTTAATTTTTTAATTCGGATGTTCCGGACTTACCGCTTCACAAAAGTCGGCTCAATTATCATTTTGTTGAGCAACCTTAATGCACCGAAACTTTGTATCGGATCGCGTTTGATATTATTGTGAAGAATCATCAAATGTCATGCAAGGACGATTTTGAGTTTAAAAGGCATTTAAGCGTCTATGACAAATAATAAGTCGCAAGGATAATCGCTGGATATTTGTAGTATCAATCTTGAATTCCCATGTTTTTCACATGGTCCAATTGTATGTGGCGTGCTCACCTGTGGGCAAACCACTTTAGTACAAAAGCGGAAGGTTGGTCGGCACGTCAATCATTGCGGTTTTATTGAAATACATCGATATTGCTATACTTCAGTTATTTCTATTGTATTTAATATAACTTTTGAATAAAGAATTTGAATCGACGGAATTACTAAAGTAGCATTCGCTGTGTATGCTTGGAAATATTATTTTCATTACATTTATGAATTTGGGCGGAACGGAGTTTGTCGGGTCAGCTAGTACATAAATAATTTACAAAAATAGATTCACCCGATGCAATGCCTTTCTTTTCTGAAGGAAAAAATTCACGAAAACCTAAACAAACTCCACCAGTTGTCAAACTCAAACGCACTTGTATTTATTTTTTTGTAATTGCCTGAATCTGCTGTTATAGCGCTGGCAACAGGTTCTAAAAAATGTCTCTTCTCATAATTTCTAAGTAAAATCATTTTAATGTAATAAAAACTTGGAAAATTTAGCATAATACGTAGATATGTTTTTTTTTTTTTTTTCAAAACTATAAAAAAAACTGTTAAAAGCACTAAAGCGTAGTACACCTGTTCCGGAACGAAATTTTCCGGTGGTCTCCAATTGGACAGCGAAATGTCAGCGAAAAGGCAGTTACCAGCACTGGCTATTTATTTCCAATTTGCATCCTTCACACATTTATACCAAACCACTTCTAAATATTTTAATATAAAAACTCGTTTACAAATGTGTTTTTTGTTTGTTTGTTAACATTATAGCAAAATGGAAATTAGAAAAGTCTCTCAATTAGAAGTTTTTGTTGTTTTTTTAATTTAATATTAGGCCTGTTGTTTTAGCTTCGATCTCAGCAAAGCAAAGGAAAGTAGTATTTCAACACGCAATTACAAGAACTACTTGACACTTCGAAGACTCACAGTAGTTGTTGTCAGTGTTGTTAGTACTCTCTCTCCATTTATCCCACGAAGCGTGGTAATTGTTTCCTATTTTCCCTTTTCACCGTAGGTACTCAAATTCCCTTTTAAAATGCCACTATAGGTACTTTTTGCCTCAAAAAAATAAATAAATAATAAATAGTTGGCGCAACAGGTCCGGAGGGACCCTAGGCCTAGATTCCACTGCGCCACCTCTCGCGAACGTCTAACAAACATCCGAGAGTATAAATGTCTTGAATAAGCTTCTCAATTGGCCGTTTGGAGTCGGCATAAAACTGCAGAAACCTTCCATTCGTTTCAAACTTGAAAAACTCACACAAAACGAATGGTTGTGAGAAGCTAAGCCTAGGTTTAAAAGACGAAAAGAGACCCGATAATGGTGGCCTGATTCGAATATCTCTCGAATCTATTTACCTACAGTGAAATTCGCTTATAGCGACTTCGGTTATAACGACCATGCGGATATAACGACGCAAATTCGGAGGCGATTGATTTTACACCATGTTTTAACGACGATTCCGTATATAGCGTCGGTTTTTTTTTGCAAAAAATTGAATTTATCATACGGATAATAGCGACGAAATAAAAATAAAGCATGTAGTTAGTTGCCTATGCACCAAATATATTAACCTTGTTTTCATTTTAATTCTAAATAATAATTAAAGTATAGATGCAACATGCGGGTATATATATCTACTAGTAAGGAATACGTTTTTTTTTTCTCACCTTCGGTTAAAGCGACATTCGGCTATTGCGACCATTTAAGCCCGGTCCCTTCGCCGTCGTTATATCCGGAGTTCACTATACTTTACTTTATTTATAGTTTGAATGCTTTTTGTTAGATTCCTCAAATTCTCACGATTTTGTGCTTTTTCTCTTTATCCCACGAAAGACTTTTCGGACATCCGAATTCTCGCAGAAAGGGATAAATCCCGCGATATAACAACAATAGTTGTTGTAATTGTGTGCTGAAAATCCTGCTTTATTTTGCTTTGCTGCTTCCTTCCGTACTTATATTGCTTATTCAGGGTTCAATCAAGGTAAAAGGCCCTGTCAAACAGAGCGCGGTTGGAACGTAGTGTTTAAATAATCTTACCGCCGCGTGAAAAAATCTCAACGCGGCGTTAAAAACGCGTTCTGTTTGACGAAGCCGTAAGCTGTCAATAATATAATTTATTTTGTTTTCTTAATTTTTCTTTTACTTTTTTTTTAACATTCAATTAGATACTTTCTTGTTTAATATTGGCAATAACGTCACATTTATCTCATTGCAATAGAATTCGCTCACTGAAATGGAATATAACCAAAAAGAAAAGAAACGCATTGAACCACAAATTCGAAAAAAAATTAAACCACAAATTTAAATAGTAACATAATTAACTCCAAGTTTTGCATTGCTTTTATTGTAGCAATTAAAAAGTTGAGGAGAAATGTTTTGTTCTCTTTTATGCTTTTGCGTAAATGTGTTGGAATGCATTATCGTTAGGGAACAGACCTATTGTTGTATGGGAAGTGACACTCCCCTTTTTTTTTATTTCTATTTCTATTTCTTTCAAAGTGCTTTTCTTGACGAAGTTCTAAATGTTACAACATTAACTCCCATAAGTGTCGAGAAATATATGTACCTAATTTGAATGATTTTTTGCTCGGAAAGTGTCAACTTAAAAAATATACGTTGGTACCTACAGAAACTCCTGTTTATTGCATCTATGGATTGAGCCAATTTATTACCCTATTGGGTAGAAAGATGAAGAGCAACTGTAACCAGAAAACAGTATAAAATCTACAAAAAGAGGAAGTGCGAAACGCAGGCACAGGGAATAGAACTTAATTGCGACAGTCCACTAGGGAGTAATATGTGAATGTGGCTGCCCATACCCAGTCCTTTCTGGTATATTAAAAGGTATTTCTTCTTCATGGAAATAAAAAGTTCAGAAGAAGTAAAGATCTCCTCTGTTGAAGTATGAACAACAACATTAGGAAAGTAGAAACTCTAGAAACTAGAAATAGCCAAAAAAAAGAAGCTGATCCTCTGTTACAATGCTCTCAGGTCGATGTGCCTCTTATCGCAACGGCGAGTCAGGATTGAAAAAAATCTCTATTTGCATATGATAAAAATGAACCTAAAGAATTGAACTAATTGTTTGCAAAAAGATGATTCCGATTCCAGTGCTAATAATCAAAGCGAAGTTGATAACTATTGGATAATTATTTAATTTTCAATTGCTTTCTTATTTTTTACAATCAATACCAAATTAAAACCGCTGCTTGAAAATTCAGACCGAAGTAATTTAAATCACCGGTCAATAGTCTTGTGTTTATTATTAAACAATGTAAATTTCCAAGAAATCCCTTTCATCCAATATGAACCCCGTAAGTGAATATTAGCATCATTATAATATGAGCATGTGCAAAAAATGCAAGACATTTTTCTTCACATATCACCGAAAACACGAATACCATGATGTAACCACAGGTAGGCGCTAAGTCATTCAAAAAAAAGAAAAAAAAAAGAAACATAAAACAAAAATGTATAACGCTTATTGCTGGTTTGAGAAAATTTCGTCATACAATTAGGCAGAGACAGTGAACATCTGCTTTTCTAATTTTTTTATGCCACTCAAGACACGACACAACACATTCAACCAACCACTTGAAAATGGTTTCAATAAGAAAAGAGAGTTTAATAGTTAGATTTAGATACCTATCGTTCTTGTTCTCTATCTCTTAAACACGGGTGGTTGCATTTTTTCTGTGTTGCCATCGTCATATTAAGGAATTGAACTAGATATTTTGCATCACATGTCACCTATGCATTTATTATTTACCATTATGGCATGCATATACGAATCCACTCATTTTAAGGGCAGTGCTTACCATTTCTGTTCAAAAATTAGAGCGCCATTTCTTTGCTATTACTTTACTTGAAGGTACAAAAATGTATTTTTTAGGTATTATCTCAAAGATAAGAAATTAAAATTTAAACAATAAAAACGCTAGATTTGTTCAAACAAGGTTTTTCATTTTGTTTTGAAAGGCCTGTTTTAATGAACACCTAACTTAACAAATTAAAGTAAAGTACAGGTACGAATATTCAATAAAACAGATGTCACCTGGATTTGTACTTACCTTACCTAAGTGTTATTGCTGCGTCTCCACTTTTAGTTAAACGCACTCTGTTTACAAGTAGTTTACAAGCAGCCAGCGCAATGAACACATTGTCGGAAAGGTGTCGATATTAACTGCTGCTGTAAACACCCATCCAACAATGTGTCTATGAATCATGAGCCATAACTGCTTTCAGTGCAATTGTCCTTCAGTTAGTAGGGGATAGGAGAACTTCTACTTCGGATAAAGTGATAAATAAATACCTAGTGTGAGTCTCGGAAGTGACGAAGAGTTCATAGAGTATAATGTTGTATTTTGCTTCACTGGGGAAAATGTGCATTCAAAACAGCCTGACATAGCCAACCTTATTTACTGACGAATTCCTGATATCCCTGTGCTTCCGGACGGATGTCGGTATAGATTAAACATATATACTTGTCAAATCTTGTTTTGAAAGTTCTTTTTAGAACTATAACTGTCAAATTTCGCAGAGATTTATGTGGCATTCGATTGGGCACTCGCAGAGCACTTTTTTTGCTTCAGATTACAGAGCACTTTTGCGAATCTGGATTTTTTTTTTCTCAGAGTTGCTTCAGTTCTACCAATACAGTGCATTTGAGTTTGACAGCTAGTGGAGTATGTTTACGTTTTCGAAAAATTGCAGCATCGAACGTTTTTGTTAATTTTTTATGTACAAATGTTCAGGAATCGATTTTCTTAATATAAAATTTAACCAAAACGTTTCAGAAAAGTGTCGAAGACTACACAATATTCCAATCGCAAGAGTATCAATAAGAAAAAGGTGACATTTTGGACGTTCGAATCTGAGGGCGAATCTGAAGAAGCCCAATCGAATGTGGCAGCGTCTTATTGGAAATCCACGTATCACTGATATACAATTCATGCAATTACTCAACGAAATAACGTTCCAACATGTCTTTGTAGCGCATACCATTTACCGTATAACGTAAAAAATGACACTGACAATTCGATAATCGGTTTAAGCTAAGGGTGCGTTCACACTGAAAGTTTGAAGTTGTCAAGTCGCTAATAAAAGACCCCTTTACTATGTAATTTTCTGTTCTGTCAATGCACTTTGCCGTTCTTAATTAGCAAAGCTTGGAGTGTCAGAATTCTGTTTGAGTTTTTTCCCTCCGAGAAGACAGAACAGGAAGTCAGTATTAGTGACTTATATTTTAAACGATTTTCAGGCAGAAATAGTAGCTAGGTACGAAACATTTGTCTATTTTGCAAGTATTTCATTCATTTGAACCAAAGTATTTCTAAATTGAGCTTCGTCATTTTGCAATCGGCCAGTGTTTTATCCGACGTATCCGTGGCTCGGAAGAATACCAAAATGCAGCCTTGCAAATGCAACCCCCAGGTCTTGCGAACGTCTGACAAACATCTGGTAGCGTAACTTTCGTGGAAAGACTAGCCACATCAGTTGTTTAGTCATGACAGTAAATATGTCTTTCATCTCGTTCATCTGTTTCAAAAATTAAATCTACGCATGAAAAAGGTGACTATAAGTTTGGCGTAGCTAGGTTGTCGACCTGTTGCGGCCAGTATATTAGTATATGAATCATCACTATATACAGTATTATGTATTATTTTTGTTAGTGACCTTAGAAATAATTATAAAATAAAATATAGTATTACATTCCTTCCCTCTCTACCTTTTTACTACTTTTTACCAATCTCTATGCCATTTCTCAATTCCCAGCGCCAAACAGTAATCAAATTAAACATTTCGCTGTCTAACATTTTCTCTTAAATTCTTGGAACTTGCTATCAATGCTTCAAGTGTTCGGTTTTGCTGCGCGACGTTTTATAAGCGCGCCGCGTTGTACCTACAGACACAATTTACTACATACAAGAGTATTGAATTAAAGAGGTCTTCCGTTTCCAAGTCCCAACACTCCCGTCCCAACCCATCGTTATCACATTTCACATGCGCCCACCGTCCACATTTGAAAATGCTTGAGGTTCACTGCCTTGTATGGCTCAATTCAGTTTCAGTTGATTTTAGTACGTCAGGCGTGTTGGTTGGTTATATTTTTTTATTTCTTTATATTTGCGCTGGCGACAAGTGACAAGAAACTCAAATACATACCACTATTTTAAAAGAGGATTTATTTTTAATTTTCGCAATAGCACCAGTACATGAACGAACCAAACGAAATTCTGATTGCATATCGTTTAATCTTAAGCGTGCTGTCGTGTCCACGTGGTAGCAGCTGAACGTCATTGAGTAAAGAGTGGAAAAAGGGCAGATTATACCTACCTAACGGAAGTGCGTTAAAGATGTTGATTGCTAACATGCAAATTGCTTATCAACTGATATCAATATTTATCAACAATAACTAACTTTGACTTGACGCGCGCGATTTGTGTAATTTTCATGTTCAATTAAATTGTACTAGCGTGCTTTATTTGAATTAGATTGTTTTTGACTTTACAAAAAATATTCAAAAAAAAACCTACCTCTGCATAAAAAAATAAAATATGGCTCGTGTTGAAGCTGGTGATAACTTAATGCCGAAACCCGGTTTTAACAGTCCTGAACATCAGATGGAGGGTGGTGCAAGTGCAAGTGCAAGGGTATTGAGCACATCAAATTCGGATAGCTCCAGTGAAGGGGGTTTCAAGATGAAAAAGGAACTTGGCCTGTTGGACGGCGTTGCGATTATTGTGGGTGTCATCGTGGGAGCGGGAATTTTTGTCAGCCCCAAAGGAGTTCTGATATACTCTGGATCCATTGGACAGTCAATTGTCGTGTGGATACTATGCGGCTTACTGAGTATGGTCGGTGCCCTGTGCTATGCGGAATTAGGTGAGTACCTACAATAGTCTAGAACTAGATATTATGATTTAATTTGTTTGCATATTTACTCATCTGTTGATAGTGGGTATGGAATTATTATTCACTTCTGTATGGGGTTTCTTTCGTAGACGTCATTTGCTACGTAGGAGGGTGACACGAAATAAAGTTGGCGACTGGGTTCGGGTTGAAGTCATTTTTTATTTCGTTTTGTACGGGGTACGGCTATTTTACACAGTCATATTGTACATTGCAAACCCATTTCTTGTGAAAGGCGACAGTAGGTATATAAGATGGTATTTCTGTAAAAAAGGAGAGGTCTTGCAATTAATTATGTATTTTAGACAACCCAAGTGGGTATATTGCTATATTGCTTGTCAATATTCATTGTGTGAGGTTATGGCGTAATGATAGGTCACTGCAAGTTCGGTTTTTTGGCACCTAAGGGTACCTAACTTAATTTTAGAAAGATAGGAACGTATGCTTATCCGTAACATTAAGAAAAGTCTGAAACCACCCATTGTGGCCTACAAAATATTTAGTGGAAAGGTTCAAAAACGGTTATTAGTAAGGCCCCATATCTTTGGCAAAAGCATTTGAACTGATTTTAAGCAATTGAAATACTGAGAGGTTCTGAGTTCCGTAAATTTACTTCAAGAATGGTGTTAGAAAGGTTTTGTAAAAACACAAAAGATCTTATTTCCCAAAAAATTAAGCAACCGACACCCAAGGATGTTTGCTTACGGTACATACTAATAAGAGGTCGTATCTATTCCTACATCAAGAGCATGTCGAACCATTTCGTTAAAAGCCACAAGTGCTGTACTGTGAGGTGGAATTTTACTAACAATACATAACTATATAGGAGTATAATTAAAGATCGGTTATGGATTGGATTATTAACCCAGTGGACAACAGCCATGGCTTTTGCAATCCTTTAAATACGTGATATAGTTAAAAGTGGCAGACGGAACGATTTTATTTATATATCCAAGACCTACCACGTTGACATAAATTGCAATTCTCGTAAAATTGAGAAAAATAGTTTGGAACATTTCAATATCGTAACTTTTTCCTCGAAATCAGTACAATGACTTCATTTTGAATTTAGAGACCATGCAAGTCGGTTTCGAAAATTGCCTTGGCTCTATATTAAATCATATACCTATACCAGGTAATTTTTATTATATCTACGTAAAATAATAAGGCTATAATTATTTCGTATGAATATATAAATATATTAGTTCATATGTTAAGATCTCTGCAAACTCACGACCTCTTTATTAGAACTGCTACTGCCAGTTTTAATATCCGTTGTCTCTGAATGTATGACCTCAGGCCAATGTGCTTATTAACAGTGAATGGTCACTTTTTTTTGTTTTTTTTATGTAACTAAAATTTAGATAATCTTAAAAAAAAAAACATTACCGAGCTGATAAGCTGGCAGGCATAGTTCAAGACCTAATTATATTCTTGATTTGTATCGCCAACTATAATAAAAAAAATTAAGCAATTATTCAAGCTTAGAGAAGATAAGTCGAATTAGTTCTTTAAAATTTCAAAAACTTTGACTTTGCTTGACGTAGGTAATGTAAGCCTATGTTTGTGTACAAATTTTTCATATTTTGGATGTAACTAGAATAAGATAATCTCTAAAAAGAAAACATTTCCGAGCTGATAAGCTGGCAGGCATAGTCCAAGACTTAATTATATTCTTGATTTAAATCGGCAGTATAATACCTACTATAATAATTTAGACAATTATTTCAGCTTACAGCAGATAAGATGAATAAGTTACTTAAAAGTGTAGTTTTTAAAATCTTTGGTGACTTGTAATCTCCATCAAAAGGTGATGTGGATGTTTCTAACAAATGTCTAATAAATTCGCCACAATATGCTCTAGTAATTGCACTATAGGAATTTGTATAGCTATTTTATTATTGTTCAAAAAATAAATGAAGTAAATACATTCAAGAATCGTGTGTGAAGATATTTAGATATATCTTCCTGGAAGTTTCCTCTTTACAGCACGACTAGTTTAAAATGATCGGTCGAATTCCACAGTGGTGATGTAAGTTCCATGCTACAGTTTTTGCAGCACTTTTAAAGCAACCACCAACCATCTCTAGAGGAGCTTACTTTAATTAAGGTTTCTTAATAAGGCTTTATTTGCTGTATGTCTTTTTCCATATAAAAATCTAAATCAGCGCTGGAGCTATACAAATAAACGGTTTTGAACATAAACTCCAAGCACAAAAACAAAATTAATTTCTTTATATGGGGCATTCTCAACAACGAAATTCAGGTTGGTTTTTATAAAATCGAAACTGCATATCTATTTCTTTCCATGTAAAGTACCTAGTCTCAAAGAGTTACATACAAATTGAAATCTTTGCAAAAATTATTTTAGATTTGACTTTAATAGTACTTACCTTTATAATAAGAATTAAATTAAATTAAAGTCGGAACACAGTTTTCAAATCAGTTATACTCGAGTTTAGTGTTTGGTTACTATTAAGGCCCAAACGTTGCAAACGTTTATGGTAGTAGATTTTAAGAGGGTTTATTCAGGAGATAATAAATTCTGTTTGTATATTTTTTTAGGCAGATTTTAATCTTTGTTATTATTATTATTATTATTATTATTATTATAAGCTTTTATTTGCTATTAAGATTACAAATTTTTCATCACATTATTAGATACATAAAATATATTTATTTTAATTTGACAAAGTCTAAGCATTGTTTTCAAACTTAGTTACAAATAGTATAAGCCTCCCCCATAGTTGTCCATAAATCTCTATTTTTTGCGTCATGATACCAATAGCTAATAAATTGGTTAATATCGTCAACCCATCTTATTCGTGGTCGTCCGGTTGGTCTTGTCGCTGCTGGTGTCCATATAATTAGAAGTTTTGTCCATCTATTGTCTGTAATACTTGATATGTGTCCTGTCCAGTTCCATTTAAGTTGTTTCGTCCTTTTTATTACATCGGTGATGTCCGTTTGTCTTCTTATTTCTTCGTTCCGCACTCTTTGTATTAGTCTTATGTCGAGAAGTTTCCTCTCCATTTTTGTCTGACAGATCCTTAATTTCTCGGTAAGATTTGATGTTAAGCCCAATGTTTGAAGTCCGTATGTCAGAACTGGTAAAATTGCTGAATCCATTAGATATTTTTGTGTCTTTTTTTAGTTTTGCGTTGAGCATCTCCTTCATATTCCATAATTTTCGCCACGCGTTTGATGTTCGTCTATCTATCTCCTTTTCTTCTTGATTTTTAAATGATTTTAACTGTCCCAAATAAATATAGTCCTCAACATAATCAATATTTACGCCATCGAGTTTAATGTCCTTATGTGTAGAGTTGGTCATCACTTCTGTTTTAGACTGATTTATGCATAGTCCGTAGTTTTTACAAACTGAAGTCAGCTGTGTTACCATTGTCTGAATGTTGTCCGCTTTTTGTGATATTAGGGCAACATCGTCAGCAAATCTCAAATTGCTCAAATGTTGTCCCCATTTATTTATTCCAAATCGATTCCAGTCAAGTTGGTTATCTCTTCGAGTACTGCAGAGAATAATGGTGTTGATATTGGATCACTCTGTCGTACACCTCTTTTTATGCTGAACATGCGTCCTGTTCTTTCTGTTATAAGAAATGTTGACGAATTTGCATTGGAAAAATATATATACATAGTTTTTTTTTTAAATGGAAGAACGCCAAATTTTAAGTTTTTGAGTGCGAAACATGGTTGAAAGTAACGGTTTCTGCATCGCTGATCTAAAGCCGCGTCAAAACCCAAGGGATGCCATTTTCGACAGCATAGAATCTAGAAGGAAGCAGGTTCATCCCTAACTTTATGTCAGAAGAAGGGATATTAACACCATAATAAGACGAATCCTGTAAAGCGTACAGAATGCACTTGCTGGTAGTGGTACATGTTTCGGCTCTAACTTAAATTTGAATCTTGTTCAAAAAGGGACAAAATGCTAAATGTCATGTTGATGTGATATAAACACCTAATGATGGCGCCCACATGTAATCAGAGAACTAAACGCCAGTAACAAGTCTGACAGCTGGATGACTTGATTTGCTTCAGTTTTTTATTAACTAGGTCGCTTAAATAATAAGTCAAGAATTTTCTGACTGACAGCCCTATTATAGCTATCAAATATCAATTATTTGATACAATTATTTGATACTTGATAACATCTATTAATTCATCGATAACTTCGTGTTATGAGTACCTATCATTTAATAATTTTTACCCCATTGTGAATGCTAATCAAAAATCATAGAGAATGGGTTATGTTTTAAAGTTTGGAGTTTCTAATTTGTATTCGTTTTTTTTTCATCGTAATCCCGTTAAAAAAATAACTCTACCGATGAGATTTCGGTCTAAAGTCCTTTTTTGTAACAATAAAAAAAAGGAAATACATTTTATGATTCGATGTTAATAGAAATTTTTAACGGTTCGAATATACGTATCAACAAGAACTTTGTGGTTGATAGAAAATTTGATGAATATTAAAATTTTTTGACAACCTTATACCAAGTTTATCGATAAAACTATTCACAATAGATCTTGAATCTAATACAATTCACAATTTATCAACAATTTTGATAGGTTGATGATAACCATAATACCGATTTATTCAATTTGTTGATACTTATCAATTATTATCAATATTAGTATTAATATATATATAAATCCATTTCCCCAGAGCATATTATGTTTAATTATAGAGCAAATTAAAAAATAGTCCTAAAAATCTTAAATAGAAAAATGTAATGCAATTGAAAAATGTTCTGCGCTTTAAAATATATGACTCGAACTGTCAAGTAAAAAATATTATGTATACCTTTCAACCACAATTCTGTGAATAAAACACTCATTCAAACTTAGATAGATAGGTAGATAATTTATTATCGTATTAAAAATTTACATTTGGTGGTCCACCGCGCAGTTTACATACAGAGATTTGATATTTATATTATATCTTTCCACTGGACAATTTATTTTAAATCATGATTGCAAAAAAAATGTTATATGCAATGATATACTTAGAAGGAAAAATACGTTAAAAACCTTCAATACAAACATAATTATAAAAGGAAACTAAGCAGGTACATTGTAGGGAATAAATAATAATAAATAACAAATTTAAACTAAACAGATACATTATAATGGGTAGATAATATATCAATGAGTAATTAATAGATGTAAACAATAAATAGTAGATAAATAAATGTGAATAAATAAATAAATACAAAATCAATAAATAAATAAATAATATATAATAAATAACAAACAGCAAAAAATAGATAATGTATACTATAACCAATAATAAATAACAAATAATAAATAACAAATAACAAATAATAAATGATATACCTATAACAAATAATAAATAATAAGTAGGTATAATAAATAACAAATAATAATTTTGATATACAAACATATACTCAAAATAGCGAATGGAACTTGAAACTAACGACTAAAATTCACGTCTTCGCCCAAAAAGTGTTCATTTAAATTTTAAAGCAAACGTCAGTATTAGCGAGTCTTTCGTTCGCAACTCGCATTTCGTTCTTAGATTTATAGTTCTTAATTGGAGCAACTCACGAAAGCAATATCTTGCACGACCACTGACCAGTTAATAACTTTTTCTTTCAAACATACAAATCAATCTCAATCTTTCAATTAGCTTTCTCAAACGCAATTTTCATTCAATCATAGACATTTTGTGCGCTTGGATCTAGTCGATCTGGTTTCAATTGAACCTACTTTCGTATATCCACGCGAGACTGAAAAAAAAAAACCTGAAATCGAATTGAATCCATTCTCTTTAATGTGTGCGCATAATCTGCACTTTTAATTCTAAGTAAAAGCCGCTTGCAGATAGGACTTGTATGCGAAAAAGGGGCCAAGCCCACCATTAGGTCCCATTGGCCTCGTAGTCGTATTGAAACCATAATTTAGTCACACGTGCTTCGTACTTCGTAGTAGCACTTCAATTATGCTGGCGACATCGTTGTCAGACAGTAAATGTTGTTTTCAGCGTCAGTGATAAAAATATGCTTGCTCGTATAATATTTAAAGAACACTTTCGCAAATCATTGCTATGAGGTATATATAGTTTAGCCATGAAGTTGTTTTTTTCTTTTTTAAATAGATGTAAACGTATAGCCGTAGCTTACTCTTTTTTGCATATAATTATGAACATACTCGTACATGGGTTGTACATTAAATGGGCAGACAAACGCTGCTTGCATTCATGTAGATGTAGAAGAACGTGATTCATATTACAGCAGGTAGACAGCGCATACTTTACGTTTGATAAGGAATGCTGTCTTATGTTTGAGCCTCAATAAACGGGAATTAAACGTAAAATCAATACTTCGATTGTGATAAGTCTGATAGCGCCAGGTGAATTGATAAGAACTAATGGCCCAGTTTGAGTTCATGAACTGATCTAAGCGCACCAAGGAATTTATATTTTCAATGAACAGGAAATGTTTCTCGTAACTCGTAAGCTATAAAGAGTTCAATATCGGGATGAAATTTCGGATTCGGAGTATTAGCCCATCTATGCCGATAGTCCTTCTATTAGAGGATGAATTCTTTGAAGTCTTTTTGAAGTCTTTCAATGTATTGCAGTCTTGAAGTCTTTTGATTGATATGAAGTATTTTTTCTTGAAAAAAAACTATTATTGATTTGAATTTTTGAAATTCATATTTCAGATATAAAATGTAAGTTTAAAAATGTACAGGTGCATGAACTACAAGAAAAACAATTTCAAAAAATACTTCAAATCAATCAAAAGACTTCAAGCATTCAAAAGACTGCAATACATTAAAAGACTTCAAAAAGACTTCAAAGAATTCAAGCAATCAAAAAGTAATGCAATCTTTTGACTTCAAGTCGTTTGACTGCATCAGGTGATTTCTTCACTTAAGACTTCAAAATAGACTGCGATTTAAGATTTTAAGTAATAGTACTGCTATGAAGTAATTTTACTGAAGTTGCAATAAGCAATCAAATGACTGCGACTTCGGCGAATGCAATACTAAAGTATTGCATTCTTTTACAACTCTGCCAACAGGCAGTACACGCCCATTTACCAAATTTCAAATTAAAAGCTGTAAATGTCAAAAATAGTTTTCAAAATTTTGGTGTATGGAAGTTGGCACTACCCGTTTTACTATCACGCCTTTATTTTGCAAAGTTATTTGTTTAGTTCCGAATTCGAAGTAGGTATGCGGAAAATATTTTATACCTCGTCTAACTTATAACTTGCCAAGAAAATAAACTTCTTTTGGACGGAAATTGTTAATATTTTGATGATCGTATAAGATATCTACGTATTGGGTGACATTGAGAATGTGCAAATCACTGGATATGACCTTAAAAGATAGCAAGGCCAATGCTATGACTTCGCTGTGAATTAGTATGTAACAGAGTTGGGAAATAACTATTACTTTTGGTAATTGATTACAACTTTAATTACAATTATAAGTAATTTATAATTGGTGTTCGAACAATTACAATTACATGTAATCAATTACATTGGCTGTTAATTATTAATTAGAAAATGTCAATTACAAATTACATGTAATAACAGAAAAGTAATTGATTTCTGGAAGTAATTGAAAAAAAAAAACGCAGTGTAATTACTTTTTAAGTAATTGATTACTTAGATTTTAATTCATTACTTAAATTTTAAATTATCTTATCTTTTTTTTTGTCCAGTTCAAATGCAAACAACAGTTAACAACTGTACACTGTACAGCTCAGTTTCGTTCGGGTCGTTGTAAATTGTAATTGCAATTTGTGTGCTCCCGGTGCAAAGTTCACACATAAAAGGAAGAAACGATTTTTTGGTTTCCTTTAATCAAAGCTTAACGAGGTGTATGGAATACAAACTACATTTCTTAGAACTAAATGTTTAATAATTTGGTTAAAGCCAAATGATAGTTAAAAAATCAACTTGCAACACAGTTTATCTCCATGCCAGGAAAAAAAAAAAAAAAAAAAAAAAACGATAAGTATGAGAAAACAATGGAGTAGGTTTAAAAAAAGCAGGGATATCCATGTAATGAAGTAAAAACTTTTTTTTATTATGTTATGACAACATTATGAGTACAGAAAATATATTCAATTACATTTATCTGTAATAATCACGGACAAATGTAATCATTGCAGTTTTTTTCAAAATTACTTTTGTTTCCAATACTTCTATGTAATTGAAATACAGGTTTTGAATGTTTTTTATTACAAGTAATTTGTAATTAGATTTAACACAGTACAATTACAAGTAATTGTAATTTTAAAAATTTAAAATACAAATAACAAGTAATTGTAATGGAATTTGTTTGTAATCATTATTTCCCAACTTTGGTATGTAACAATTAACAAACCTCGAAGGTCTTGTTAATATTACATCGAATGTCATTCGGATATTAACATGTTACATGTTAAAAATAAGATTATTTTTGAAAAGATTGAGTGTAATAATTTCTTTATTCAATTAACACCACATAGTTTCTCGTAGGTACCTTAGTTATATAAAAATATAAATTGAACATAGTTACAAACTGGTTTGTTTTGTTTCTTAAAGCATTTATCAATTTAAATTACCAACAAGTTCCTCTTGAAATGCAACTAAAAACTAAATCAAATTCCGAGAATCAGGTTTAATAAAATAAGTATTTCTTGAATGATCTACACTTTCCGATCGACCAACCGATTGCCAATAGGTATTCCGTATTCGAGAGAAAATTTACCTGTAGCATAAAAACTCAATAAATATTTCGTTTATAAATTACATTTATCACAGTTTAAAAAGAACTGTTTCGTGTTTCAGTCACATTCCGAGGCACTTAAAACTCGATTGAGAGTGTCGACAGACACTTAGCTGCAAATATTTTGAATAATTACGTGACTCGTATGCAAAATCGATTAAAGTGCGATTTGCATAGCCTTTCTCTTGGCTGTTCTGCACCAGAAAAGGATGCAGCGTAGAAAAATCATTGATCGAATAGATACGGAAAAGGATATCATAAAGTGTACCACCGACACCGAATTAAAGAGTCAGAGGAATAATTAAAATGCAATCCTCGAACCGCCATAATAATATTAATTCTTAGGGTCCAGGGTAAATTTTTCGAACTCACAATGGTGACGTTTTTTTTTTACAAAATTGCATATTCGACCAATAGAACATTAGGTTAAAAATAATTATAAGTAAAGCCCAATGAGTTGCTTATAAAGGGTGGTTAAGTTTTAAGGGCCGATGTTGATTTTGAATAAAACACAAATTATTTAGGAAATTATTGTCATTTCTTTTCATTATGATAATATTGGTATGGTTCAATTATGTATGGAACAAAATATCGGCCAAATGGCCGCCGCGACCTCGGCGGCACACCTCCGATGGTCAAAATTTTCGATGACGCTGAGGCATAATTGATGCCCACGATTTTTTTTTTCCTATTGTACGCACATTTGGACGATGAAATTGACCGAAAAAATCACGAAGTGCACGACATTCATTTTGATTTGAGCGCCCATTTTCATAATAAGCTTGAATAACTTTAACGCGTTGCTCGATTGTGTCTTTTCATGGTTTAAATTGAGTTAGTCTGAAATTGAGAAATGTCGAATGAAATGCAGAAAAAAACTTGACGTTTAGGGGTGGTTCACATTCAACATCGGCCCTTAAAATTTTACCAACCGTAATAATCGTTTAATTTTTAAAGCTTTCGGTGAACATTGTTTGATGTGGTAATCGAATCATCATTAGTAATTATTGAATAATTAATAATTTGTCGCAATTTTTCTTGGCATCGGCTTAGCAAAGTATTATTTTAGATATCTTGCTTTTGGCATCTAGACGTTTTTCGTCGGTCCTTGTAAATCGAGCTTATTTACCTTTGCAAACAATTAACAACTTTAAAGGTTTGGCTATTTGCCTTGCTTACTCCCGCATACATACCTCAGCTATGAAAACTTTAAAATGTGTAACTCTGTGTAACATCTGTCGTATCAGAGGAAGAACTCACTTCAAGCATTCAACGCCTCCTAGCTAACATAACACTGCTACTGTAATTACCTATAATAAATTCAGCTGAGTTTGCGTAGTACTGAAAAAATTCCCAAAAAAGTGTAAGAGGCAAATATTCCTATTCATACTTGAACGAGCACCTAATAGCTATTCTCATTCGCCTACTGACTTTAAACACATGTAGGTATACGTTTCCTATTTCTGTGAAAGTCCGTTGTACGCTGCCTATAGTTATACTTTGTCCAGGATGTGCAACAGATGATGATGTTGAACAAAACAATTTCTTGTTTTGAACGTTTAGGGGTTGCTCTATGTGTATTCAAAATGAAACAACCCTCTAGCTGAAGTACGAAAAGAAGTGAAGTTTTGTGTATGAACTAGTTTCAAATAAGTAACAATTCAGATAAAAGCTGGACGTACTTTTAAAGGTGTAGGGTAGGTATATGTATATATATGGCAATGGCGTCGCGTGAATTATTTAGATGGGTGTGCAATTCTTGAAAATATATTTTTTTTTTTTAAGTGAAACTTCTAATGCGACTTCCAAAATTCCGTATCTTGCTTTAGTTGTCATAATCCCATTGTAAATGTTATAGATTTGGATATTTCTCCACTCGAAAATTATAACTAAATGATGCGATCAATTGTGAATTGTAAGCAATGTTAATAAAGTTTGTCTTGAAGAAGCAATATGATTTCGCTAAAAATCAATTGACCCCTTCCTATTTTCATATCCATATTACGAAGTTTCACTTCTTCCGCGCGGAGGGTCTCCATGCACTATTTTTTTGTTTTTTTGCTTCATTTATTATTTTTTCAATAAAAATTAAAAAAAAATTAAAAATGCCATGAATTTTTTTCATATAAAAAAATAAAAAAAGGACCGCACGAAACTGTAACCATATTTTTTTTTTCTGTGTTAGTATTTTAAATATGTAGATAATTTACATTAATATAATAATATAATAGATTTTTCTAATTTCATTCTTATTGCAGTTAATTTGATTATTTATTTTTACAAATTCTATACATTTTCTTTTGAAAATTCTAATATTATGAGTTTTGGCGCACTCTAAAATTATCCGCATTACGTAGTTGGTATGTCTGAGCATTACCAGTTCTTATACATATCATATGAATGCCACGATAAAGAGTTAATTCTTGGAGTCGGGGACATAATGTGAAAAGAATAGACCTGGAGTTTAGCGAAACCGAAGAATATACCCTTAAAAAATATCTCCTTAATGTACATGGGGCTACGTTTATTTTGTTGTTGCTGTGTTCCAGTTCTGCCTTTTTACGTTTGAATTTAATTGGTTTCCCAGAGATGACGATTGACCCAATATGTTGTTTGAGAGTCCTCATATCTTGTGTAGTTTAATATATATAAGTAGCACCAACTTTTGCCGCTTTTCAAAATAAATGAGTTGTTCTTATTTAGTTTTTTACAATAAACAAATTTCATGTTTTTCCACATGCGTTTCTTATAAGCGATGCGTTCTTAAATGAGTGTTTCTTATATTCAAAGCTACCACTTTTACGGAATCAGGAAATTACTCTTAATCAAACATTGGCATTGAAAAAATTAACCAAACCAAACCAAGGGCTGTAGGCAAATTCTACTATCGTGCATTGAATTAGGTCGATAGATATGAATATTCACAGCCAACATTGGGTACCTTACTGAGCATCAAATAAATGAAATATAAATTGCTTTTCGCACGATTTTGTACAAACAATTCCATGTACCTATCATAACTGTTGGATTTCATCGTCTTACCTTGCCGCGCAAATACTGAGAACATATACGATTTATATTTTTCATGTCGTGATCGCGACCATAAGTTCGACATGTGCTGTTTTTTTTCTTATGTAGGTATCGACTTTAATTCCATATGCGAAGCAAATCATTTTTTTTTTTTTACAATATTGTTAGAGGTACATAAATAGCACACTTAATAAATGTTAATTTGATTTATGGATATTTAGCACATGTCAGTGCCATTGTCCGGGTTCGTCGATTAACATCCACTCCATTTTCTTAATTTTTCTATTCTATTTATTTTTCGCTTTCAGTACTATCTTAGTTCTTGTTATTTATTTTGCACTCAACTTCGAAATCTATCTGTTATCTTCATTCTTGTTTCCCCAAATATATTTTAATCTGCCGCAGCCCCGACCCGCAACGCTATCGTTCGTACTACATACTATTAAATTCGCTGACTGAACTCTCTTGATTTTCAAGGTAGAAATAAATCCAAAAGAAAAACCAAAATGGCAACACAATTTCAATATACTCGTCGCAACATCTACGAACTACGATCTACAGATACAGAACATAAACGACAAGCGGGAAACAAAATAACATGTTCGGTATTCTCTTAAGTTACGAATTACGATCGAAGAGCACTCTAACTGAGTTGGCAGTTGCCACTTTGCTCAAAAATAATAGTAGTAGATTTTATTAATGATCAGAGTTGTTAAAAAAAAACATAAGGATCTGTAAAAATCAGTTCTAGCGAGCCAGAACAGTTTATGTAATCGGTTATTTTCTGAAAAGAGAATTTACACAAATCTTAAATACTCCAAAGCGTTGCAGCTGAATAATTTCAAAAAGGGGTTTTAAAAAGGGGCCTCCACGTAAAATACTAATGTGGTATTCGATTGGGCTTTGGGCTTCTTCAGATTCGCTCTTAGATTTCAGATTTCGTGTGGCTTATCAATCAACATAAAAACGTCACTTGCTTTTTTTGTGTTAATATTCGTGCGATTCGAATATGTGTAGATTTCGAAATTTTCCACAACGTGTTCAATTCACTAGTTTAATTTTATATTAAACCATTCGAAATTAATATCGATTATGAATACCTCATAAAGGACTTTTCATATGAGAGCGAATTGCGAACTGCCAACAGGCGAATTTTCGTAGATTCTGACATTTCATTCACTTGAGAACTTTTTTTAGTCGCAGGTACCCGCGGAACAGTTTCATTGTTGAAAGTTAAGTTTGAACAAATTTCATTCGTTGGTTGTGGATTGCGACTGTTTTATGTGGATTTTGAATAAAGTTTGACACTTAGCGGCAAGAATTTTAAATTCGCGGGAAAATTGCTTTAATTATAAATTTAGCTATTTAAATCGAATGAGAGTTTTTTTTTTTTAATAAAATGTTAGATTAATTAATTATAAAGATTTGTGGTAGAACAATTAGCAATTTTCGATTCATAAATACAGTTAAATTGATTTGCACCAATTTGCAGTGCGCGCTCATGAGAATAGACCTTAATATAGCAAAACTAAAAACAAAACAGGAAAGACATTTATTTATAATAGGTTTAGCAAAAAACACAAATTTATTCATTACGAAACACTTACAAATAATAAAATAGCTATATCGTTAATTGAATTCGAATAAATTCTTCACAAAGTTTTACATACTTTGGAGTTTTTTTTTTTTTATAGTGTGTAACCCATACCACGTCATTTTCCCTGTTTAACCCCGACTGTTTCTTACTGCATGTTGTAACCATCAGACATTCCTATCATGGAAAATTAAAGGTATGCCCATGCCCAATACTAAATAACCGTGTACTACCTTACAAGGAAAAATATGTAACACGTATAGTCGTATATTGGTCAAACATATTCTTCACGTGGCAGGAATTATGGGAAGTTCAGAATGTTTATAATTCTATAGTGATAGCTTACGAAATATGAAATTTCGCTTTCCTATAAAACAAAATGGCTTCCGGAAGTGACGAACGGACAATTATTAATTTATTTTCTATAACTGATTGATGAATTTTTGTTACTAAAACTAATTAAATAACCACTCTAATTTTACATTTTTTAAATAAAAAAATAAAAAAGTTTTCAAGTGATTGCAGAAATATTGGGTGATTTTTTAAGAGGTTTAGAACTTTTTTAAAAAAAAAAAACACAAAAAATTCGAAAAAATGAATGAAATATGTATTTGAATCGATAGTTTGAACCTTGCAATTTAATGTTTAAAGATAATTTCATGCAAATGTTGACCGCGGCTGCGTCTCAGGTAGTCCATCCGCTGAGTCCAATTTTGGCATACTCTTCCACACATATCGGCCGGTATCTCACGAATGAATGCATGGATGTTGGCTTCCAGTGCGTCAATCGAAGCGGGCTTGTCCCTATACACATTAGCCTTGACATACCCCCACAAAAAATAATCTAATGGTGTCAAATCGCACGATCTAGGCGGCCAATTGACCGGCCCGAAACGTGAAATTAACTGTTCACCAAACTCGCCTCGCAATAGCGCCATTGTTTCGCGTGCTGTGTGGCATGTGGCACCGTCTTGTTGAAACCACATATCATGCAAGTCAAGAACTTCCATTTCGGGCAAAAAAAAGTTTGTTATCATCGCTCGGTAGCGTTCACCATTGACAGTAACGCTGCGATTCGCATCATCTTTGAAGAAATATGGCCCAATAATGCCGCCGGCCCATAAACCGCACCAAACAGTGGCTTTTTCGGGATGCATTGGTAGCTGTTGCAATGCTTCTGGCTGATCTTCACTCCAAATGCGGCAATTTTGCTTATTTACGTACCCATTCAACCAAAAATGAGCCTCATCGCTGAACACAATTTTTCGATAAAAAAGCGGATCCTCGGCCAGCTTTCCAAGAGCCCATTCACCAAAAATTCGGCGTTGTGGTAGGTCGCCTGGCTTTAGTTCTTGCACAAGCTATATCTTAAAAGGCTTTACGCACAAATCCTTCCGCAAAATTTTCCACGTAGTGCTGTAACAAAGGCCTAACTGCTGGGAACGGCGCCGAATCGACATTTCGCGGTCTTCTGTCACACTAGCTGATACGGCCGCAATATTTTCTTCACTACGCACAGTACGTAAACGTGTTGGTGGTTTAATGTCCAACAAAGTAAATTTGGTGCGAAATTTGGTCACAATCTTCCGAATAGACTGCTCAGAAGGTCGAGAATGCCGATCATCAAAATGGAAGCAGCGCGCGATGAACATTTCGAACCGAGCACGAATTTTGATAGTAAAATTCAATAATTTGCAAGCGTTGTTCATTTGTAAGACGATCCATGGTTAAATTGCAAACCAAACTGAAGCTGTTTGACAATGACACAAGGTACTAAACACACGTCAACTGTCAAAACCAGTGTTGCCAAAACCAAACTAGCTAAAAAATCACCCGTTATTATGGTCGCCGGAACCTCTGTTTATTTCCGTTTTACGTACGAGTTTCTATAATAAAGCGTAAGACATCCATGAACCATGACACTTTAGGCTTCTGATTTGTGATCTCATTCTTACACCTTTATTAGCATTGACTGCGGACAAACGGATCTTTCTTGCCCCGTCTCGTGCAAAATTGCTCGTGCGTGATGTTGCAAATAATGCACTATTAAACCGCATTTACACTATCACGCACGCGCATTTTTGCAAGAGACGGGACAGAGAGATCCGTTTGTCCGCAGTCAATGCTAATAAAGGCGAAGGAATGAGATCACAAATCAGACGCCTAAGGTGTCATGGATATTCTACCCATAATTATAGATACGTAAAGCGGAAGTTCCGGCGGCCAACATTTCTGCAATCACATGAAAACATTTCTATTTCCGATTTGAAATATGTGAAATGAGAGTGTTAATTAGTTTCAGTAAATTAAACCAACAATTCATCAATCATTTATACGAAATTAAAAATAATAATAATAATTAAAATAAATAATACCTTCATCCCTTCCGGAAGCCATTTTGTTTTATAGGAAAACGAAATTTCGTAAGCCATCGCTATAAAAATATGAAAATGCATAGCTTTCCCATAATTCCTACCACGCAAACAAGATGGCCGACCAAAAAACGTATCACGTTTTTTTGCGTGTTAGGTAATGCTGTCCCTTTCAGTCAGACGGCTGTTTAGTATTGGGCATCCCTTTAATTTTCCGTTATAGGAATGTGTGACCGTGTAAATGCCCCATTATGCTACAAGTGTTCAACTGATTGTATGTCATGAGAACGGTTTTTTTTTTTAACTTTAAGGTTAATTGTAAAACTACATTTTTAAATGTATCGTTGAAAAATATTTTTCCATATAATTTTAATTTTTTTTTTGCCAAAATTAGACTTTGAAAATTACTGTCGAAAGTTACATTAAAATATTTGTATTATTCAATACCATTTTTATTTGAGAAAAAAGAAAATTTCAAAGCCGGTATAAGATAGAAAAACACGTCTAAACAACACCTGTGAAATTTATAGTACCTAAATACATGTTTACTGTTATAGTTCGTTCACAAGCCAGTATCATATTTTTAACAAGCTGTAAGTCAAGAGTAAGTAAACAGAGCGTACTTACTTAATGAGATTCGACGAAAATTCCAAACACTAATTTTCACAACTAGCCCGCCGATGGTACTTAAAAAAACAATCCATGGGTTGTGAAAAGCTAGGTTTAGGTGTATTTTATGGCCACGTTTCCTGCTATAAACTCATTGGACCTTACTAATAATCATTGTTAACCTTCACACTAAATATTTTGTAGGTCATAATATATGCAATTTGTATGGAAAGTTTCACTGTGAGTTCGAAAAATGTACCTTGGGCACTTAAAATGATTATTAGTATCGCGGATTATTTTTATCGAATTTTATTGGTGTCGAATCGATTTGCGGTGTTTTTGCTTATAATGTTGGCAATCTTGTTTCTTTATTGCACGCCAAACTCATATAAGCCATAGATAAATGTAAGGGGAACAACTTCAGCACATTGAAAAATATTCTCATTGTTGCAACACCGTTTTAGAAATATGTACTTAAAACATTTAATATGAAAATGGAGCATCAACAAAATTGTCGGATTTGGAGCTATGTGCCGAGTCCGCCCACCCACAGCACATATCTCCGCCCTCCTTAACGTAAATCACTTATATCATTGTTCATAGTGCACAGTTTTTTGTTAAGTGTTCATGTTCAGTTATCAGTATCTATATTTATCCCGTTTCACCCTAATGCGTGTCCTCCACCAATTAGTCGATGGTTTGACGAAAACATATAAAATCTGAAATAGTCGGAAAAGGTCATAGTTATCGGTTCCTTAATCAGTAATAATATTTCCACAATCTACGGATAATTTGATAGGATGCGAAACAATTAAAGTTTAGTAAGCATATAAGCAAAAGCTATGCCAACAAATGTGCACGCAATATTCCCATTCAAAACGTTGTGAAGATGATAAGATTTCCCCAGACATTTGTCACTCTTTTGACAGCACACCTTGCATTAAATCACCCAAATTGTATTTCCAAAGATTAACTAAAAATGTTTGGTTTATTTTTTTATAGGAACAATGATACCCAAATCCGGAGGTGATTACGCTTACATTGGAGTTGCGTTTGGACCGTTACCAGCTTTCCTTTACCTTTGGGTGGCACTACTGGTGTTGGTGCCAACGGGGAATGCAATCACCGCCCTCACGTTTGCGCAGTATCTATTACAACCTTTTCGACCAACATGTGATGCTCCTGTTGAATCAGTGCAGTTGTTGGCGGCGGTCATTACATGTAAATAAATCTAGAATGTGAATTTCTTAATTTAAATTGATTGGTGATGTTTCATTTTCTAGGTGTTCTTACTGCGATTAACTGTTACAATGTGAAATGGGTGACGCGAGTAACCGACACATTTACCGGGACAAAAATACTTGCTTTACTTGTGATTGTAGCCGCTGGCATTTGGTATTTAGCTGGTGGCAATACCGAGCAATGGGAAGATCCGATGCGTGGGTCCTTGCGATCGCCTGGCCTAATCGCTTTGGCATTCTACAATGGACTTTTCTCTTATTCGGGCTGGAATTACCTAAATTTTGTCACTGAAGAGTTGAAGGATCCGTTCAAGTGAGTACCTATATTTAATGGAGATCTGGGATTCCATAAGCTTTGTTTTTTTTTACTAAATTGTACTTTTCGTGACTTTGCTTCATTTAAATTGCTATTACTCCATTAATTCTTTTACAATAAAAAAGAAAAAAATAGTGAATGGTTAGCGCAGCTGTCTACTTGATCGAGAACCGGAGCTATAGCCCAAAACCCAGCACATTACATATAATTAATTAAATCGAATATTACAAGTAACAATTTGTTCATTCATTCTGCTTTGGGGTGGTGGGCGCACTTCGGAAACCACACACACTTGAACAAACAATATGGCTGTGCGTCGTTTTTTCTGACTGGCGAAATAAAAAAGGAGTATTATTAAATAAGAGTGCGATCAACAGCGGGAACGTTTATGTTGAAAAAAATGCGCAGATGGCTAATGGGACACCTGGGCGTGTGTGGTGTGGATTAGTTTTGCCACTTCAAATTTTAAAAAATCTGGTAACTTTGAAAGACAGTTGGTGGACTTGAAGTTTATCTGCTCTTCAAAGTCAAACAAATACGCACTCAAGGCTCCTTACAATATCAGCTAGCTATCAGCTGTGTAGGTGCATTTGCTTAGTGGGTAGTGTGTTGAACTCCTAACCGAGAGGTTCCATGACCGATCTTGCGCCTCCTCTTACGAACGTCTGACAAACATCCTAGAGGACAGCGTTGCTACTGAAAATTTTCAAAAAGGAGCGTGACGCCTGAGCCAAAAAAGGGGACTTTTATTCATATGTCTCCTTTGTTCTTACTTACTTACTTAAGGTGGCGCTACAATCCGGGGTGGACCAGGGCCTCAACCAATACGCCTCTCCAGTAAGCACGATCTTTGGCTAGGTAAGGTTAGGTTAGGTAAGGTGGCTGTCTAGATTTCGACCCTTTTTGAAACCATATGAGTTAAGCGAATGTAGGGGGGGAAGAAGGCCAGAGTGTTCTAGACCGGACATACTAGTGGGCGTATTGCTATCTTTGTGCTTGTGACTTTTTGTCTACTTTGTCTAAACAATTCTTACGTCTCGTGTAGAGAGTTGGAGCAGTTTATCCTCGGATAGGGGAGGGGTGACCGAAACAGTCTTCCCCTCGCCTGTAATCCTCAGACAACTCCTTGAAGGGAGAGACTGGGGATAACTAATTGGACGATATGTCTTCGGATACAAGCGCCGGGTGAACCGAAACAGTTTACCCTTCGCTTGTAATCCTATAACGTCTCGTCATGATGGCGTAGCCCTCGATTGCAATCCACGGACAGCCCGTCTAAGAGATAATGGATGATATGTAGAAGGTCATTGAAGCTATTTGGATTTTGTAATGTATTAGCTGATACAGCGTATGTCTATGCTAGACAAGTCACTGAGGTCATCGAAGAAGTAGTCTCCTAAGTTTGTTTTGCGCAAATTTTGCAAGAGCTGGACAGTTGCAGAGAAGATGAAGAACGGTTTCTTCCTCCTCCTCATCCATGTAGCTCCTACAAAAATCATTGTAGGGTGTACCCAATCTACGGGCGTGGCTACCTATTAAACAGTGTCCTGTTAATGCCCCCACTACGGAGCTGATTCTGTTTCTACCTACAGAGAGAAGTCTTTGAGTCTAGTTTTGGCCAGATTTGCTTGGATATGACGCAGGTATCTATGCTGTTCCACCTATTGTTTGCAGCCTTTATTGCCTCTTTGAATAGGAGGAATTTGATAGATTGCATAGGAGCGTACGGTTCACTATTGTTGTTTGAGTGAAGGTTGCTTCCTTGTCTGGCTAGTTCATCCGCTTTGCAGTTGCCCGGAATGCCACTGTGACCTGGAACCCAGCACAGAGTTACTGAACATCTGTCCGCAATCTCGTTGAGAGATTCCCGGCATTGTTTTACCAACTTTGATCTGGTTGTTGGTGTATTCAGGACTTTTATAGCTGCCTGACTGTTTATGTAGAGGGCGATAGCTTTACCGTTTATCGCCAACAAGGCAAGTCTGCAGGCTGCCTCGCGTATAGCCATTATTTCAGCTTGAAAGATGCGACAGTGGTCTGGGAGACGTAAGGCAATGTCCAACTCGGGTGATTGATCTTTGGCTAACTGCCTCCAGTTACGCACTCCAAGTTGGTTGAGGTCCCCTTCCACTTGCGCGCGCCACCTAAGGCGATGTCTTCCTCTACTGCGTTGTCCCTCCGGGTTGGAATCGAAGACTCTACGGGCCTGAGCGTTGGTGTCCATTCGCTCTACATATCCCAGCCATCTTCGACGACTGATGCGTACTTTTCTGACTAGCTCAATGTCGCTGTACAGCTCGTAGAGTCCGCTATTAAATCTCCTCCTCCATATCCCGTCAACGCAAACGGGACCAAAAATCACTCGATTTTTCGCAATTTTGCGTTGTAAACGGCCAAGAAGATCTTCATTCGCCTTTGATAGCGTCCATGCTTCTGCACCATAAAGCAGGATTGGGATGATGAGGGGTTATACAGAGTCTCCTTAGTATTTCTCGACAAGGCCTTACTAATCAATTGCCTTCTTAGACGGAAGTAACAGCGGTTGGCAAGTGTGATTCTTCGCTTGATTTTTGAGCTGATGTCAATTTCAGAATAAATAGCGGAGCCGAGGCAGACAAAGTCCCGAACTACCTCAAAGTTAAAGCTGTCTATCGTGACGTCCTGTCCGATTCGTCGATGTTGTGTGTCCCATCTTGTTGACAGCATATATTTTGTTTTACCCTCATTCACCACTAAACCCATTTTTGCCGCTTCTGTACTAATACCAGCAAACGCAGCAGTGACAGCTCGCTGTGTTCTGCCAGCAATGTCAATGTCGTCAGCGTATGCAAGCAGTTGCACAGACTTTTGGAAAAGTGTCAAAACTAGACATGGCTCTGTATAGCTCGTCTCTATAAATGCTGTCATATGCGGCATAAAATCGATAAAAAAAATCGATGTGAATATTTGATCCATCGTGGACTTACCGGGCGTAAAACCGCACTGATAGGGACCTATCAGATCGTTGACGAATGGTTTCAGGCGTTCACACAGTACAGCAGACATGATCTTATACGCAGTGTCCAGGAGACTGAACTCGGCTGGTGAAACCGAGCACATCAGTGATGGCGTTTTTGATGGCTTCTTGGCATCGGCGCCACTGGTCTTCTGCACTTGATACTGGCAGCATAGGACTTCTCGGGAGGTGCCTTTGTTCAATACAGAATAAAATCTTACTTAAACTGAAAAAGGGGCCATTTTGATCATTTCTCAAAAAGTGCGGATCAAGGGTCTTGATGCTCAAAAAGGCGCCAAACGGCAACACTGCTGGAGTATAGCTGTCGTGAAAAAGCTCAATTAGCCGTTTGGACTCGGCATAAAATTGTAGATTCCATTCGTCCCTAAAATGAAAAACTCACACAAAACGAATGGTTGTGAGGAGCTATTAACTAACAGCCGTATTAATAATAGTCGCGTTAGTACATGTTAGGCCTAACTAATGGCAAACACATTCATTAAACTCAAATTCCTATTAATAAACATTTTTAAAAGATAACTAACGCTTCGTAACTATCATAATATAACTAACTTACGGTAGGAGGTCTGTTAGCGAGTCAATAACTCTAATACGCTATTCACACCGAAAACTTAATCGAAAACTGATGTTTGCCCATACATATTTCAGTTTTCAAAACGAGTCGTTTAAAGTCGTTTTCCACGAAAACACTGAATCACAACTCCCAACTTAAAATCATTTTCCTAATTGAAGGTGATTTTTCGACGAAAACACGGTTTTCGCTGCGGTGTGAAAAGGGTATAAGAAACATAGTTCCTGTCAAAATGACAAAATAAATTTAATTTAAATTTGAAAAAATTGGGGAACAAAATGGCTCACCGTTATTCAGTGTTTTTGAATAATATTAATATTTTAGGGGAGGATTGGGTTACCATCACTCCAACTCGAAAAAAAGTGTACAAAAACGAGAAAACCCTATGAAAATGTTTACAAATTACATTTGTTTTGATTTTTTTTTTTGCTCGATTTTATTTTATTTTCTTGTTTTTTTTTTTTTTTTTTTTTCACTTGTCACAATTGAAATGTATTAGCCAGCCGTGATGACATAATGTAATAGTTTTTAGTACAATTTGGTTAGGTGATGCCAGCTCTAAGTAGCTATTGTAGAGAAAACATCAGTTAGTTATTATATGAGTTATTTTCATTTATTAATAAGAAAATTTAACTAATGTGTTATTTATTTAACTAGGTGCTAGGTAACTTATGAGTTAGAGAGTAGTTATGGGTTTTTTATTAATACGGCTGTAAGTATTTATTTTGTTGTTTAAATAGTTTGGCAGTCTCACTTTTGACAATCCTCTCATCGTTGTGCTTCTAATTTAAGGCGTTTTCACGACGAGGGTAGTGAGAGCGCAGTACGGTTTTCTTATTCTGAAGTGAAGTTTTTCTTTAGTGTTTTTCCCAATCCGTACAATTTCTTGTCAGTGGGATAATATTCAGACTAACCGCTCTGACAACCCTTGTGACTTGAGCTTTGAAATCCCGGATTGGTGCTCAAACTTGGGAACTGTGGCTTGATTTATTTTGTGTGTTTTTTTTTTTCCGCAATTGCGTAAGGAAATATTGACAATTTGACACTTTTTTCGATTACCCTAATACAATTTGCTGGTACTTTTCTCATTTTTTTAGTTGGAAAAGGAACTTTGCAATTTCTTTAAACAACTGTGATTTCCAAATAAAAATGTTTAAAATGTAACGCGGGTGCCATCACAATACTGTCAAGCGTTAAGCGAGCCAATACTTGTTAAATATCGTGCGAAAATTCTTTTTGACCATACTTAGACTTGATGGTTGGTCCTATCGACTTCTGTTCGCTCCACCCGCATCTCTTAGACGGGCTGCCTGTGGATTATAATCGAGACGGGTAGACTGTTTCGGTCACCGTTCGTATATCCGAAACAAACCGTCACTCGGTCAAACTCACCTTTTTACCAAGTTACAACACCCCGTAATATGCGTACTAGGCTGATTGCTGCAATCGCCATACTACTAAAATGCCTTTTGTTAAATCAGCCCTATTTGATAAGTTGCCAGAGGACACAGGTGAGGATATTACGGATACGGTCACCACCCGCTCATCCGAAGGCATACTATCGACCGGTCACTTCCTCCTTGATCAGCCTTATTAAACCTTAAGTAAGGTACACAACGAAAGGGCCGATCTACTAATCACCGCATCAACGAGATTATAAACAAACGGCACACTGTTTTGGGTACCCGTCGTATATCCGAAGACATATCGTCCAATAGTTATCCCCAGACTCCTCTCTTCAAGGAGTTGTCTGAGGATTACAGGCGAGGGGAAGACTGATTCGGTCACCCTTCCCCTATCCGAGGATAAACTGCCCCGATTCTCTATACGAGACGTAGGAGGATTGCAGATAAAGACAAATAGTCACAAGTAACGGGTGATTTTTTAAGAGGCTTAGAACTTTTAAAAAAAAAAAAAACACAAAAAATTCGAAAAAATGAATGAAATATTTATTTGAATCGATAGTTTGAACCTTGCAATTTAATGTTTAAAGATAATTTCATGCAAATGTTGACCGCGGCTGCGTCTCAGGTAGTCCATCCGCTGAGTCCAATTTTGGCATACTCTTTCACACATATCGGCCGGTATCTCACGAATGAATGCATGGATGTTGGCTTCCAGTGCGTCCCTATACACATTAGCCTTGACATACCCCCACAAAAAATAATCTAATGGTGTCAAATCGCACGATCTAGGCGGCCAATTGACCGGCCCGAAACGTGAAATTAACTGTTCACCAAACTCGCCTCGCAATTGCGCCATTGTTTCGCGTGCTGTGTGGCATGTGGCACCGTCTTGTTGAAACCACGTATCATGCAAGTCAAGAACTTCCATTTCGGGCAAAAAAAAGTTTGTTATCATCGCTCGGTAGCGTTCACCATTGACAGTAACGCTGCGATTCGCATCATCTTTGAAGAAATATGGCCCAATAATGCCGCCGGCCCATAAACCGCACCAAACAGTGGCTTTTTCGGGATGCATTGGTAGCTGTTGCAATGCTTCTGGCTGATCTTCACTCCAAATGCGGCAATTTTGCTTATTTACGTACCCATTCAACCAAAAATGAGCCTCATCGCTGAACACAATTTTTCGATAAAAAAGCGGATCCTCGGCCAGCTTTCCAAGAGCCCATTCACCAAAAATTCGGCGTTGTGGTAGGTCGCCTGGCTTTAGTTCTTGCACAAGCTGTATCTTAAAAGGCTTTACGCACAAATCCTTCCGCAAAATTTTCCACGTAGTGCTGTAACAAAGGCCTAACTGCTGGGAACGGCGCCGAATCGATATTTCGCGGTCTTCTGTCACACTAGCTGATACGGCCGCAATATTTTCTTCACTACGCACAGTACGTAAACGTGTTGGTGGTTTAATGTCCAACAAAGTAAATTTGGTGCGAAATTTGGTCACAATCTTCCGAATAGACTGCTCAGAAGGTCGAGAATGCCGATCATAAAATGGAAGCAGCGCGCGATGAACATTTCGAACCGAGCACGAATTTTGATAGTAAAATTCAATAATTTGCAAGCGTTGTTCATTTGTAAGACGATCCATGGTTAAATTGCAAACCAAACTGAAGCTGTTTGACAGTGACACAAGGTACTAAACACACGTCAGCTGTCAAAACCAGTGTTGCCAAAACCAAACCAGCTAAAAAATCACCCGTTACAAGGATAGCGATGCGCCAACTAACATGTCCGGCCTAGATAGCACTCTGGCCTTCTCGTACTTCCATCTAAATTTAAAATATAGAGACCCAAATCCTACTTTATTGAGCAGCTATATAATGTGACGGAATATATATTTTTTGTTCATGAAGTATTGATCCACGCATGTGAAACCACTCATCATTTATATAGTATGTTCAGCTCTTAGGGGACTTATTTTAACCGGGCTAATGGTTTGGCATAATCTCTGATGGTAATCTTCCTTTCAATTACAGAAATCTTCCGAGAGCAATTTGCATCTCAATGCCAGTTGTCACAATAATTTACGTCATCACCAATATTGCCTACTTTTCGGTGCTATCCACCGAGGAGATTCTCTCATCGGAAGCCGTGGCGGTCACATTTAGCAACAAGATGCTTGGATTTATGGCCTGGATAATGCCTCTCTTCGTTGCCTGTTCGACATTCGGCTCACTAAATGGTGGTATATTTGCATCATCTCGACTTTTTTTCGTCGGTGCTCGAAATGGACATCTACCTGCAGCACTGTCATTAATTAACGTAAATTGCCTTACACCGGTGCCTTCACTCATCTTTTTGGTAAGTACCTCGCGCCCATATAAAATATATAAGTACCGACTCATGTTCGTTTCATTGCAGTGTATTCTTTCGCTGGTGCTTTTATTCATCAATGATGTATATGCCTTAATAAACTATATTAGTTTCGTTGAAGCCTTATTTACACTATTGTCAATTTCTGGCCTATTGTGGCTAAGATACAAACAACCAAAGACTGAGAGACCGATTCGAGTGAGTGTAATTTATAAGCAATGTACCGACTAAATATAAACAAAACAAAAAACATCTTTTCAGGTCAACTTAATCCTACCCATAATATACCTGATCACATGCAGCTTCCTTGTGATATCATCGTGCTACCAATCGCCGGTGGAAGTTGGTGTCGGCACCGCGATCATTCTTTCGGGAATACCGGTCTACTATCTAACCATTCACCGACCAGTTGAATGGCTTACGAATACCTCGCAGTCAATCAACCTATGGTGTTCGAAATTCTTCCTCTGTATGCAGAACCAAGAGAAAACAAAGTGATGGAGCTGTTCCGGTGGCTCCTCAGTCACTTGATGTCCTATCTCGCATTTCAGCTGGCAAAATAAACTAGTTAGGTACAACACGCCTACGCCTAAGAGTACATGACTGGAATGTATAAATGCAACTACATATAATTACGATTTAGAATTTCGAATAAATCAAATGTGCCGTATGATATGTTGTCGTTTTAAGTATAAGTAAAGCTAAAATTCTAGTTATAACAAATTAAATAAAAATAACAACAAAAAGCGCTTGTTTTAAACGAGTAAATATTAAACATTGTAAACTATCGATAAATTTATACAAACTTTTAATGCATATAGTAAACGAAATTTACATTATCTTGTTAAATTTTATTTAATATACCTTAAGGATTATGCTATTGATTCGAAATGTAAGATAAATGCCTGGAAGTGCCCTTGACGTCGATCGCTGTCAAAAAATATCAATTAAACAAAGATCTATTATGAATATTAAAGTAATTAAGTTATTTGTAAAGTACATTATGCAAGCATTTTTTTTTTCCATCTGAGATATCTGTGAGCAGAGAAGAACATTGGTTGTAAGGATGGCTATGGCCATGCATGCACGTACCGCGGATATATTTCTGTTGAAAAGGATTAGCTAATCTATTTTAGGTTGGAGTGCCTGTCGGCCAAACGCGGCAATTAGACTATTATAAAGTGCCTTGTGTTACCATAAGACTCTAGGAAATTGTTTTCTCCTACACATCGAGCTTCTAATGAAACGTTTGTTAGGTCTATTGTGATATAGTTGGATCAAAATTCCAAAATCCTCCCTCGCGAAGCCAATTTCTCTGATGAAGCGAAGTAGACTTCCAACGCCGATGTTAACAAGCAGTGCTGTCGAAAGTATTGCAAAAGCAATATTTTGCTTTCGGGCGCTGCCGTACTGCTCACTTTTATTTTGTACTGCATTTTTCTTTTTGTGTTGCCCATTGCCATTTGCACCTATTGCTTTTTTTGGTTCGTTGTTTTCAATATATCGAAGAAAAAAATAGTACAGATGGCATCACTTTTTATGTTCTCATTCACAATCCGCATCACCTTCACAAAGAAAACATCTGGAGGAAACATTGCGAACATTATTTTTGTGAATCATGCGATACAGTAAAATGTAGGTACCTATTGGCTTATTGGAAGATATTCCTCCCTGTCCAACTACAATCAGTTATTGCTATACAACGAAATTCTGAAACCAGTACGGTCCTACGAGCACCAGTTGTGTGCATGACCACGCCAAACGATTTTTTTCTGCCACCCCTATTGCGAAGATCAACTATCAATTGATAGTTGATACTTATCAATAAATTTCTTTAAATGGTATTGCGAAGATCAATTATCAATTGAGTGTTGATCGACTGTGAACGTGCAGCAATTGTCGGTTGACAAATCGGTATTGCGAATGTCAATCTTGAACAATTTTATTGGTAGTTGTCAATTTTTCTATCAATCGCGATTTCGGTGTTGATAAGGACGACTCTTAAAAGAATTATGTTGAACAAGAACGTTTTTAATTGTTATTGTTGTTATTTATTAGAGGCTGGATATATATATAGATATTTCTTCCTATGTGTAATGTATTTTATCCATTTTGGGTACAGGTAATTTTCCATAACGCGTTTAGCAGTTCACTTAGAATAAGGGACACTGTTGTTGCTGTTGACTGCGCAAGACCAAGCAGAGCTGCAATTAATCGGTTTAAGTTTGGGGCCAATATCTTCAAAAAAATAAACGAATACACCCCAAAATCATTCCTTGGAAATGAAATTAGCTACCTTCGGTTTTCCAGTACCAAGGGATTAGATGTATTTCGCAAACTCCTCAGTATAGCAGCCAATTCCGCATACTCTGTCTCGTCTTCGTCATCATAAAAAAATAATTCCACCGACCACCGATGACATGATTTTCAATAAATTTCACAGATTTAACACTCGTAATTATTGTTTAATTAAATTGTTTGCAAGAATCGTAGCAATCACTCTACAAATCAAAAATATGTTAGAACTGTCAAAGTTGAATTTTCATTCACAATAACTTTATTTTTGGCGTTATGTTCACAATAGGTTATATTTTTATCAATCGTTTTTCGCAATACCAACATCAATTTTAATTGATAAATTTGTCAGTCGTCAACCGATTGATAGTTGATCTTCGCAATAGGGCTGTGCATTTTATCTGACATTTCTCAATTTTAGACTAACCCAATTTGAACCATGGAAAGATACATAATCGAGCAACGCGTTTAAAGTTATTCAGGTTTGTTATGAAAATGGGCGTTCAAATCAAAATGCATATCGAGCACTTCGTGATTTTTTCGGTCAATTTAATCGTCCATTTTCACCTCAGTGGATTCGTCAATAAGCAGAATTGCCGCATTTGGGCGAATGATAATCCAAGAGTGACTGTCGAAAAACCAATGCACCCACAAAGAGTGACTGTTTGGTGCGGTTTATGGGCTGGCGGCATCATCGGGCCGTATTTTTTCCAAAACGAGGCCGGTCAGGCAGTTACTGTCAATGGTGTTCGCTATCGTGAGATGATAACGACCTTTTTATGGCCCGAATTGGGGGATATGGTTGTGGACGATATGTGGTTTCAACAGGACGGTGCCACTTGCCGCACAGCTAACGAAACAATGGCTCTTTTGCGCGACAAATTCAATGGCCATGTTATCTCACGTGGTGGCGATGTCAATTGGCCGCCAAGATCACGTGATTTGACACCGGTGGGCTTCTTTCTTTGGGGTTATTTGAAAGAAAAGGTGTACGTCGATAAGCCAGCAACAATTCAAGAGCTAAAGGATGAGATAATTCGGCACATTAACGACATAGAACCTCAATTATGCCTCAGCGTCATCGAAAATTTGGACCATCGGATGGGGGTGTGCCGCCGAGGTCGCGGCGGCCATTTGGCCGATGTTTTGTTCCACACATAATTGAACCATACCAAAATTATCATAATAAGAAGAAATAACAATAATTTCCTAAATAATTTGTGTTTTATTCAAAATCAACATCGGCCCTTAAAACTTAACCAACTTAACAAACTTACTTCGGTTTTTGGTTTGTGGATCGTACACCAATGAAACACCAATTAGTGGTATTTTCGATGTAGAAGCGAAGATAACACAAAACAAAATATGTTGGAAAAAGTTGATGTACTGGCTGGACTTCCGAGAAGGGCCGCAGGTTAGAACATAATTTAAGTAACAAAAGAATGCCAATCTTTAATAGTGAAAAGAATGCACACTATTTATCAGAGACAATACTGAGACCCCCAACTTCGGCCGATTTTCCGTTACTTGCCTACAAGCTATATTTGTATGGGCTGGTACACGCTAGGTGCGTTAGTATTGTTACATAGAAATTCGTATTGACAAATGTCACGTAACTTCACTCACAAACACACTTGCACCTTGCGTGTCCCACTTCCGCTTCCGGCAAAGTTGCTGCCAGCGTTCATAGAATTTTGTCTGTTAAATTTGAAATTTTTCGTTACGTGTAAATAGTATTTTATTTTAGGAATAAGTACAATTTTGCTGAAAATATTTATGAAAAATGATTACTGCAGAATGGTTGTAGGAAAATAAAAACATTTTGAGGAATTTTTCTTCAGTTAAGAAAAATGTACACATGAAATCGAAGTTAATGATATTCAAAAGCGGAAAATACACAACCAGTTTGACCTAATATGTTTCTAGTATATAAAACAACTCATTTAGATAGTTTATTAACCAAACAAATTATATAAATCGTCTTTTAAAAATTTATAATAACCAACCAATAGCATTCAGTTATCTTAAAATGTGGTATTCCCGAACTCCATCACATTCCTCTATGGTTGGTAGCGGTTGGCAGCATTGATTTTATATTTTTTTTACGTTTTTGCATGTCACACAGATTTTAAATTGACAGAACACCAATAGGAAAACAAAATGGCGAATTTTAAAAAAAAACTGAGGGGGCCAGCGGCAAGAGGATTGTGAGTTGGGGGTCTCAGCTCTCAGTATTGTCTTTGCTATTTATCGTCAGGAAGCAACCTTGACGGTTTCGTTAATAGTCAAAATTGCTGCATATCGTCGCTGTCACGGCAAAGTGACATAAGTCGGAACACAAACAATATTTATTTTTTCTGCCTAAACGGCTTAATTCTACTTCTTCTACTTTCCACGTTCTAAAGTGTTGCTTCGATTTTCCACTAACAACCCTACAATTTTTTTTTACCTCACAATGCTACTTTCAAAAGACAGCAGCAAAAGATTTCAAAGCTTTCAGTGAATTTAAATGACTAAAAGAACGCAAAGAAGGAAAAAGACTCCAAAGAATGCAAGCAATCAAAAAGTATTGCAATCTTTTGACTTCATCAGCGGGAATTTTTAAACGTTAACCAAATCCTTACTTGATATAAATGATATTTTTTTTTTTATCAATTCAACAATTTAAACTAAAAAACCAACAAAAAACATATAAATTTGTATATCAAAACACTAAAACAATAAAAAATTAAGATTGTATCAATCTTTAAAAAAACACAGACATCGATATAATCTACATAAACGATGTAGATTACATGTATTGTACATGTAGAAAACCATAATAATGTACTTTTGTAAATAGTAATTATGGACACGTAAAACGGAACTTAACACAAGTTGCGGCGATCAAAATTTCTGCAATCACGTGAAAACGTTTCTATTACTGATTAAAAACATATAAAATAAGAATGGAAAATAGTTTCAGTTAATTTAACCAACGATTTATCAACCAATTATATTAAGGTAGGTGGGTGTGGAGGTTTATTTTAAAAACTCAAGTAGTAGGTACTATGTATGTGCCGTTTTTTTACCACAACTCATTTGACCTGCTTGTTTAAGATTGTCGAATAGGAGAGCTTAGATCCAGCCTCCACCATTACAGCTGCGGCAGTGTGTATTATGTCGTGGGATGCCTAATCTACCTGTGGTTGTGCCTGTGGTTATCGCTGGTATTCAGGCACAATCTTTTCGTGTTTTACTTAGAAGGTGGTTTGTTTTATCCGTGCTGTAGTTTGGCCACTTCCTCCTGGATATGATACAGTTCGTATCTGTCATCGCAAATCCACACAAAATAAAATCGAACATACCTCTATTATGTTCAGCACTTCATTCAGCAAACGAAAAGTCAGTGATGGGACTTGAGGAAAGTGAAACGGTGCTAGAAAAATTGTAGAAAATAAATTGTCAATGATAATTAACTCATTTATAAATAAAAAAAAAAACGGAAATAAAATAAATATTTTTAAAAATCACATTTGTTGTTCAAAACAAAGAACTTAATTATTACTTCGAATGGCAACCGTCTGCGAATTTATATTTTCAAGCATATTTTACCAATAATTTCGGGGGTTCAAAATCTTTCCCGTTCTCCAGAAGTTCCTGGCAGCTTTTAAATTTTGGATTAAAATTTTGAAAGAACTACAGAAATAATGGCATAGATTCAACTCATCATTAAATACAAAATATCAAAACTTAGCAAAACGCTCTCGCAGTCAAATAATGAAGTATTGGCGCAGTAAATGGTGTATTCTGGACTGGAAGTTTTTGTTGATGCAATTCTTCGAGAAAAATACTGATAGCTGAGTGTTTATGGGTAAAAGTAAGGCGAGTAGCAGTAGGTATAGTAGGTACAATTTTCAATTTTATGATGGAAAATAAATATTATTAGCGAATAGCTTTGTTAAAAGGTGGTAGATTTCGAGTTCAGGTTGGTAGAATTTCCGAAAGTGTAAAAAGTGGTTAACCACTTACAGCCGGATTAATAAAAAACCCATAACTACTCTCTTACTCATAAACTACCTGGCACCTAGTTAAATAAATAACACATTAGTTAAATTTCCTTATTAATAAATGAAAATAACTCATATAATAACTAACTGATGTTTTCTCTACAATAGCTACTTAGAGCTGGCATCACCTAACCAAATTGTACTAAAAACTATTACATTATGTCATCACGGCTGGCTAATACATTTCAATTGTGACAAGTGAAAAAAAAAAAAAAAAACAAGAAAATAAAATCAAATCAAGCAAAACAAAAAAAAAAAAAATCAAAACAAATGTAATTTGTAAACATTTTCATAGGGTTTTCTCGTTTTTTGCACACTTTTTTTCGAGTTGGAGCGATGGTAACCGAATCCTCCCCTAAAATATTTATATTATTCAAAAACACTGAATAACGGTGAGCCATTTTGTTTCCCATTTTTTTCAAATTTAAATTTAATTTATTTTGTCATTTTGACAGGAACTTTGTTTCTTATACCCTTTTTGCACCGCAGCGAAAACCGTGTTTTCGTCGAAAAATCATTAATAAATAAAATTAATTCAGAGCATTTCAAAATAATGATAGACCTTCAATTAGCGTGGAAAATGATTTCAAGTTGTGAGTTGTGACATTTATTCAGTGTTTTCGTGGAAAATGACTTTAAACGACTTGTTTTGAAAACTGAAATATGTATGGGCAAACATCAGTTTTCGATTAAGTTCTCGGTGTGAATAGCGTATTAGAGTTATTGACTCGCTAACAGACCTCCTACCGTAAGTTAGTTATATGATAGTTACGAAGCGTTAGTTATCTTTTAAAAATGTTTATTAATAGGAATTTGAGTTTAATGAATGTGTTTGCCATTAGTTTGGCCTAACATGTACTTACGCGACTATTATTAATACGGCTGTAACATTATTGTTTAGGTTTACATAAAACAAAATGTATAAACTGTCTTTCCTCATTGAATAAGAGTGTGGAAGTCAGGTAGTAAATAGTTTTAAAACGTTTTTAAAAGCCAGCCTAACTTTTCGTATTTCTGAGACTTAAAAACGTCTTCATTTTCATTACGAAAATCTCTAAATTCTAAGTAGGGTTTTCCGAAACAACATTTAGATAAAGAATTGCTTTGAAAGCATTTATGTACATTCATTTGTGATTTGTTACTGCTCCAAGCGTTATTCATGATTGAAAATACTCTTTTAGTTTGTGCACTAGAACCCGGTAGGCACAAACTGAAATGTAAGCTGAGCATGCACTGAAGCACTGAGGGTGTAAACTGAAAACACAATTTCAAGTAATTTACATTAGGTATAAAAATAAATAGTTGGCGCAACAGGTCCGGAGGGACCCTAGGCCTAGCTTCTCGCAACCATTCGTTTTGTGTGAGTTTTTTCTTTTTGGAACGAATGGAAGGGATCTACAATTTTATGCCAACTCCAAACGGCTAATTGAGAAGCTCTTTCACGACAGTTATACCCTCGGATGTTTGTCAGACGTTCGCGAGAGGCGGCACAGTGAAATTCGCGGGTGCGGGATTCGAACCTCGACCCCTCGCTTAGTAGTCCAACACACAAAATCCGTCCTTTATTAAAAAGAAAATAATATAGGACAGGGGTAAAAAAGAAAGGACTGTCCTTTTAAATAAAGGACGGATGGTCACCGTACCCCTATGGCAAAGTTGGCGTAAATGTCACACTAAATCACTTAAAGTTCAGTGGGGACGCGTTTCGTGATTTATATATCACTTTGGCTAAATCACATTGGTGGGAACATGGTATAACTCGATAACCCCTAGCACGATTTGCATAATTCTTTTTTGGTTTTATTCGTATTGCTGTATATCAGGTTTATATTTAACTTTTTGTCACGAAAACAAAACTTTAAAGGGATGAAAGAGGATATGAAAATTTGTATGGGGAAATACACTTTGAAAAAAAAAAAACTGGATAGAAATTGAGTAGTGACACTTCAAGTTCAAATACAACAAATTTTTGTTGTCAACAATTTTGAATTTTTGTTTTTTTTATTTACATAAATACCTATAAATTATGTTTACTATGTTACATTACGCAACTTTTTGAAATGAAGTAGATACTTTGATTATACAAAGATGATATGGCCGACGATATTTTTCATCGAATTCGCACTGTGACATCGGATAATGAACTGGAGATGTCAGATGAAATGCGCAACAAAGCTTTGATTTTGATCGAGGATATGTGTCTGCTCATGAGTAGCGATTTGTTGTGCAAATTGGGGACGCCACAGCCAAATCTAGCAGATGAATTGAATGCTTGCCTGAAGGCGTCTGCTTTATGGCGATACGTGAAGAAATTGCATTTGACAACAAACATGCGAGTTTCTTTACAAAATGACCAGTCCGCTGCAGAGTTTTCCAGGCAATAATTGTTGGCGATGGGCAATGATGTGATTCCAGCAGACTTAATCACCAGCCTGATTGAGTTTCCACAAAAAATTTTCCAACTTTACAACGACACCGGAAGAACTAATCATGAATGTTTTCCCGAATATCGCTCAGAATTATATTGACCATGATTGGCTGAGTATAAGAGTGATTTTGGCTGTGAAAAACAAGAACGTCGATCATTTGAATTTCGCCATTCAAAACCAAATCGCTGGTGAGTTGCATTCATACAAATCAGTCAACTCCGTGATGGATGAAAACGAAGCCACCAACTGTCTCACGGAACTTTGGATGTTTCGGGATTGCCCCCACACAATTTGAAACTAAAAATCGTCTCAGTAATAATTTTGTTGTGCAACCTAAATGAACCAAGACTTTGTAACGGTACGCGTATGATTGTGAAGAATTTAATATCAAATATTTTTCAAGCAACGATTTTTATTGGAAAATTGAAAGGCGAAGATGTTCTTTTTTCGCGGATTCCACTTATTCAGAACGAATTGCTGTCGGTGTTTAAGCGACTTCAATTTACGTCTTGCTTTTGCTATGACAATTAATAAGTCGGAAGGACAATCGCTCGATGTGTGTGGCATAAATCTTGAATGTCACGTGTCGGCAAAGCTCTCGTTTTGTACGTGTACGCACCCGATAATAGAAATAGAACAAAAAATGTTAAATGTTGTGTACCATAAATCACTTCAGTGAAAAGGCGGTAGGTTGGCTGACAAGTGTTTGATTTTATTTACCTATTTATTTAATTGTAATATAACGTTTAAATAACAAATTTGAATTGAACGAATTACATACAGCAGAATGAAGCGAAAGCTCTGAATTATTAATTTCATTACCTACATTAATGAATTTGGACGGAACGAAATTCGCCGAGTCAGCTAGTATTAAATAATAATAAATTATCATTTCAGCACTTCCGGAAGCCATTTTGTTTTGTAGGAAAACGAAATTCTCTTAGTCATTGCTATAAAATATCAATATGCAGTACCTTCCTATAATACATACTGCGTGAATAAAATGCCCGACCAAAATACTATTTTTTGGGTTGTCGAGCATGCACAATGCACGGTGGTTGGGTGTTGTATGAATTTATGTAATTCGGCCAATTAAAATTCTTTATTAAAAAGTTATATTAAATGCAATATAAATAAATGATGAAGAGAAATGTTGATCTGTTTCAATCAAACCGCAATGATTTTGACGTGTCGGCCAACTTCCCGCTTTTTCACTAAATTGACAATGTGAGAAACATGAGAAATCAAGATTGATGCCACAAATGCACAAACATCCATCCATTATCCTTGTAATAAATTATTTGTCAAATCCAAATTATGTAGAGGTAAGCCCGGAACATCTAAATAATTCAAAAATACAGATACAAACAACCAAAGACTGAGAGACCGATTCGAGTGAGTGTAATTTATAAGCAATGTACCGACTAAATATAAACAAAACAAAAAACATCTTTTCAGGTCAACTTAATCCTACCCATAATATACCTGATCACATGCAGCTTCCTTGTGATATCATCGTGCTACCAATCGCCGGTGGAAGTTGGTGTCGGCACCGCGATCATTCTTTCGGGAATACCGGTCTACTATCTAACCATTCACCGACCAGTTGAATGGCTTACGAATACCTCGCAGTCAATCAACCTATGGTGTTCGAAATTCTTCCTCTGTATGCAGAACCAAGAGAAAACAAAGTGATGGAGCTGTTCCGGTGGCTCCTCAGTCACTTGATGTCCTATCTCGCATTTCAGCTGGCAAAATAAACTAGTTAGGTACAACACGCCTACGCCTAAGAGTACATGACTGGAATGTATAAATGCAACTACATATAATTACGATTTAGAATTTCGAATAAATCAAATGTGCCGTATGATATGTTGTCGTTTTAAGTATAAGTAAAGCTAAAATTCTAGTTATAACAAATTAAATAAAAATAACAACAAAAAGCGCTTGTTTTAAACGAGTAAATATTAAACATTGTAAACTATCGATAAATTTATACAAACTTTTAATGCATATAGTAAACGAAATTTACATTATCTTGTTAAATTTTATTTAATATACCTTAAGGATTATGCTATTGATTCGAAATGTAAGATAAATGCCTGGAAGTGCCCTTGACGTCGATCGCTGTCAAAAAATATCAATTAAACAAAGATCTATTATGAATATTAAAGTAATTAAGTTATTTGTAAAGTACATTATGCAAGCATTTTTTTTTCCATCTGAGATATCTGTGAGCAGAGAAGAACATTGGTTGTAAGGATGGCTATGGCCATGCATGCACGTACCGCGGATATATTTCTGTTGAAAAGGATTAGCTAATCTATTTTAGGTTGGAGTGCCTGTCGGCCAAACGCGGCAATTAGACTATTATAAAGTGCCTTGTGTTACCATAAGACTCTAGGAAATTGTTTTCTCCTACACATCGAGCTTCTAATGAAACGTTTGTTAGGTCTATTGTGATATAGTTGGATCAAAATTCCAAAATCCTCCCTCGCGAAGCCAATTTCTCTGATGAAGCGAAGTAGACTTCCAACGCCGATGTTAACAAGCAGTGCTGTCGAAAGTATTGCAAAAGCAATATTTTGCTTTCGGGCGCTGCCGTACTGCTCACTTTTATTTTGTACTGCATTTTTCTTTTTGTGTTGCCCATTGCCATTTGCACCTATTGCTTTTTTTGGTTCGTTGTTTTCAATATATCGAAGAAAAAAATAGTACAGATGGCATCACTTTTTATGTTCTCATTCACAATCCGCATCACCTTCACAAAGAAAACATCTGGAGGAAACATTGCGAACATTATTTTTGTGAATCATGCGATACAGTAAAATGTAGGTACCTATTGGCTTATTGGAAGATATTCCTCCCTGTCCAACTACAATCAGTTATTGCTATACAACGAAATTCTGAAACCAGTACGGTCCTACGAGCACCAGTTGTGTGCATGACCACGCCAAACGATTTTTTTCTGCCACCCCTATTGCGAAGATCAACTATCAATTGATAGTTGATACTTATCAATAAATTTCTTTAAATGGTATTGCGAAGATCAATTATCAATTGAGTGTTGATCGACTGTGAACGTGCAGCAATTGTCGGTTGACAAATCGGTATTGCGAATGTCAATCTTGAACAATTTTATTGGTAGTTGTCAATTTTTCTATCAATCGCGATTTCGGTGTTGATAAGGACGACTCTTAAAAGAATTATGTTGAACAAGAACGTTTTTAATTGTTATTGTTGTTATTTATTAGAGGCTGGATATATATATAGATATTTCTTCCTATGTGTAATGTATTTTATCCATTTTGGGTACAGGTAATTTTCCATAACGCGTTTAGCAGTTCACTTAGAATAAGGGACACTGTTGTTGCTGTTGACTGCGCAAGACCAAGCAGAGCTGCAATTAATCGGTTTAAGTTTGGGGCCAATATCTTCAAAAAAATAAACGAATACACCCCAAAATCATTCCTTGGAAATGAAATTAGCTACCTTCGGTTTTCCAGTACCAAGGGATTAGATGTATTTCGCAAACTCCTCAGTATAGCAGCCAATTCCGCATACTCTGTCTCGTCTTCGTCATCATAAAAAAATAATTCCACCGACCACCGATGACATGATTTTCAATAAATTTCACAGATTTAACACTCGTAATTATTGTTTAATTAAATTGTTTGCAAGAATCGTAGCAATCACTCTACAAATCAAAAATATGTTAGAACTGTCAAAGTTGAATTTTCATTCACAATAACTTTATTTTTGGCGTTATGTTCACAATAGGTTATATTTTTATCAATCGTTTTTCGCAATACCAACATCAATTTTAATTGATAAATTTGTCAGTCGTCAACCGATTGATAGTTGATCTTCGCAATAGGGCTGTGCATTTTATCTGACATTTCTCAATTTTAGACTAACCCAATTTGAACCATGGAAAGATACATAATCGAGCAACGCGTTTAAAGTTATTCAGGTTTGTTATGAAAATGGGCGTTCAAATCAAAATGCATATCGAGCACTTCGTGATTTTTTCGGTCAATTTAATCGTCCATTTTCACCTCAGTGGATTCGTCAATAAGCAGAATTGCCGCATTTGGGCGAATGATAATCCAAGAGTGACTGTCGAAAAACCAATGCACCCACAAAGAGTGACTGTTTGGTGCGGTTTATGGGCTGGCGGCATCATCGGGCCGTATTTTTTCCAAAACGAGGCCGGTCAGGCAGTTACTGTCAATGGTGTTCGCTATCGTGAGATGATAACGACCTTTTTATGGCCCGAATTGGGGGATATGGTTGTGGACGATATGTGGTTTCAACAGGACGGTGCCACTTGCCGCACAGCTAACGAAACAATGGCTCTTTTGCGCGACAAATTCAATGGCCATGTTATCTCACGTGGTGGCGATGTCAATTGGCCGCCAAGATCACGTGATTTGACACCGGTGGGCTTCTTTCTTTGGGGTTATTTGAAAGAAAAGGTGTACGTCGATAAGCCAGCAACAATTCAAGAGCTAAAGGATGAGATAATTCGGCACATTAACGACATAGAACCTCAATTATGCCTCAGCGTCATCGAAAATTTGGACCATCGGATGGGGGTGTGCCGCCGAGGTCGCGGCGGCCATTTGGCCGATGTTTTGTTCCACACATAATTGAACCATACCAAAATTATCATAATAAGAAGAAATAACAATAATTTCCTAAATAATTTGTGTTTTATTCAAAATCAACATCGGCCCTTAAAACTTAACCAACTTAACAAACTTACTTCGGTTTTTGGTTTGTGGATCGTACACCAATGAAACACCAATTAGTGGTATTTTCGATGTAGAAGCGAAGATAACACAAAACAAAATATGTTGGAAAAAGTTGATGTACTGGCTGGACTTCCGAGAAGGGCCGCAGGTTAGAACATAATTTAAGTAACAAAAGAATGCCAATCTTTAATAGTGAAAAGAATGCACACTATTTATCAGAGACAATACTGAGACCCCCAACTTCGGCCGATTTTCCGTTACTTGCCTACAAGCTATATTTGTATGGGCTGGTACACGCTAGGTGCGTTAGTATTGTTACATAGAAATTCGTATTGACAAATGTCACGTAACTTCACTCACAAACACACTTGCACCTTGCGTGTCCCACTTCCGCTTCCGGCAAAGTTGCTGCCAGCGTTCATAGAATTTTGTCTGTTAAATTTGAAATTTTTCGTTACGTGTAAATAGTATTTTATTTTAGGAATAAGTACAATTTTGCTGAAAATATTTATGAAAAATGATTACTGCAGAATGGTTGTAGGAAAATAAAAACATTTTGAGGAATTTTTCTTCAGTTAAGAAAAATGTACACATGAAATCGAAGTTAATGATATTCAAAAGCGGAAAATACACAACCAGTTTGACCTAATATGTTTCTAGTATATAAAACAACTCATTTAGATAGTTTATTAACCAAACAAATTATATAAATCGTCTTTTAAAAATTTATAATAACCAACCAATAGCATTCAGTTATCTTAAAATGTGGTATTCCCGAACTCCATCACATTCCTCTATGGTTGGTAGCGGTTGGCAGCATTGATTTTATATTTTTTTTACGTTTTTGCATGTCACACAGATTTTAAATTGACAGAACACCAATAGGAAAACAAAATGGCGAATTTTAAAAAAAAACTGAGGGGGCCAGCGGCAAGAGGATTGTGAGTTGGGGGTCTCAGCTCTCAGTATTGTCTTTGCTATTTATCGTCAGGAAGCAACCTTGACGGTTTCGTTAATAGTCAAAATTGCTGCATATCGTCGCTGTCACGGCAAAGTGACATAAGTCGGAACACAAACAATATTTATTTTTTCTGCCTAAACGGCTTAATTCTACTTCTTCTACTTTCCACGTTCTAAAGTGTTGCTTCGATTTTCCACTAACAACCCTACAATTTTTTTTTACCTCACAATGCTACTTTCAAAAGACAGCAGCAAAAGATTTCAAAGCTTTCAGTGAATTTAAATGACTAAAAGAACGCAAAGAAGGAAAAAGACTCCAAAGAATGCAAGCAATCAAAAAGTATTGCAATCTTTTGACTTCATCAGCGGGAATTTTTAAACGTTAACCAAATCCTTACTTGATATAAATGATATTTTTTTTTTTATCAATTCAACAATTTAAACTAAAAAACCAACAAAAAACATATAAATTTGTATATCAAAACACTAAAACAATAAAAAATTAAGATTGTATCAATCTTTAAAAAAACACAGACATCGATATAATCTACATAAACGATGTAGATTACATGTATTGTACATGTAGAAAACCATAATAATGTACTTTTGTAAATAGTAATTATGGACACGTAAAACGGAACTTAACACAAGTTGCGGCGATCAAAATTTCTGCAATCACGTGAAAACGTTTCTATTACTGATTAAAAACATATAAAATAAGAATGGAAAATAGTTTCAGTTAATTTAACCAACGATTTATCAACCAATTATATTAAGGTAGGTGGGTGTGGAGGTTTATTTTAAAAACTCAAGTAGTAGGTACTATGTATGTGCCGTTTTTTTACCACAACTCATTTGACCTGCTTGTTTAAGATTGTCGAATAGGAGAGCTTAGATCCAGCCTCCACCATTACAGCTGCGGCAGTGTGTATTATGTCGTGGGATGCCTAATCTACCTGTGGTTGTGCCTGTGGTTATCGCTGGTATTCAGGCACAATCTTTTCGTGTTTTACTTAGAAGGTGGTTTGTTTTATCCGTGCTGTAGTTTGGCCACTTCCTCCTGGATATGATACAGTTCGTATCTGTCATCGCAAATCCACACAAAATAAAATCGAACATACCTCTATTATGTTCAGCACTTCATTCAGCAAACGAAAAGTCAGTGATGGGACTTGAGGAAAGTGAAACGGTGCTAGAAAAATTGTAGAAAATAAATTGTCAATGATAATTAACTCATTTATAAATAAAAAAAAAAACGGAAATAAAATAAATATTTTTAAAAATCACATTTGTTGTTCAAAACAAAGAACTTAATTATTACTTCGAATGGCAACCGTCTGCGAATTTATATTTTCAAGCATATTTTACCAATAATTTCGGGGGTTCAAAATCTTTCCCGTTCTCCAGAAGTTCCTGGCAGCTTTTAAATTTTGGATTAAAATTTTGAAAGAACTACAGAAATAATGGCATAGATTCAACTCATCATTAAATACAAAATATCAAAACTTAGCAAAACGCTCTCGCAGTCAAATAATGAAGTATTGGCGCAGTAAATGGTGTATTCTGGACTGGAAGTTTTTGTTGATGCAATTCTTCGAGAAAAATACTGATAGCTGAGTGTTTATGGGTAAAAGTAAGGCGAGTAGCAGTAGGTATAGTAGGTACAATTTTCAATTTTATGATGGAAAATAAATATTATTAGCGAATAGCTTTGTTAAAAGGTGGTAGATTTCGAGTTCAGGTTGGTAGAATTTCCGAAAGTGTAAAAAGTGGTTAACCACTTACAGCCGGATTAATAAAAAACCCATAACTACTCTCTTACTCATAAACTACCTGGCACCTAGTTAAATAAATAACACATTAGTTAAATTTCCTTATTAATAAATGAAAATAACTCATATAATAACTAACTGATGTTTTCTCTACAATAGCTACTTAGAGCTGGCATCACCTAACCAAATTGTACTAAAAACTATTACATTATGTCATCACGGCTGGCTAATACATTTCAATTGTGACAAGTGAAAAAAAAAAAAAAAAACAAGAAAATAAAATCAAATCAAGCAAAACAAAAAAAAAAAAAATCAAAACAAATGTAATTTGTAAACATTTTCATAGGGTTTTCTCGTTTTTTGCACACTTTTTTTCGAGTTGGAGCGATGGTAACCGAATCCTCCCCTAAAATATTTATATTATTCAAAAACACTGAATAACGGTGAGCCATTTTGTTTCCCATTTTTTTCAAATTTAAATTTAATTTATTTTGTCATTTTGACAGGAACTTTGTTTCTTATACCCTTTTTGCACCGCAGCGAAAACCGTGTTTTCGTCGAAAAATCATTAATAAATAAAATTAATTCAGAGCATTTCAAAATAATGATAGACCTTCAATTAGCGTGGAAAATGATTTCAAGTTGTGAGTTGTGACATTTATTCAGTGTTTTCGTGGAAAATGACTTTAAACGACTTGTTTTGAAAACTGAAATATGTATGGGCAAACATCAGTTTTCGATTAAGTTCTCGGTGTGAATAGCGTATTAGAGTTATTGACTCGCTAACAGACCTCCTACCGTAAGTTAGTTATATGATAGTTACGAAGCGTTAGTTATCTTTTAAAAATGTTTATTAATAGGAATTTGAGTTTAATGAATGTGTTTGCCATTAGTTTGGCCTAACATGTACTTACGCGACTATTATTAATACGGCTGTAACATTATTGTTTAGGTTTACATAAAACAAAATGTATAAACTGTCTTTCCTCATTGAATAAGAGTGTGGAAGTCAGGTAGTAAATAGTTTTAAAACGTTTTTAAAAGCCAGCCTAACTTTTCGTATTTCTGAGACTTAAAAACGTCTTCATTTTCATTACGAAAATCTCTAAATTCTAAGTAGGGTTTTCCGAAACAACATTTAGATAAAGAATTGCTTTGAAAGCATTTATGTACATTCATTTGTGATTTGTTACTGCTCCAAGCGTTATTCATGATTGAAAATACTCTTTTAGTTTGTGCACTAGAACCCGGTAGGCACAAACTGAAATGTAAGCTGAGCATGCACTGAAGCACTGAGGGTGTAAACTGAAAACACAATTTCAAGTAATTTACATTAGGTATAAAAATAAATAGTTGGCGCAACAGGTCCGGAGGGACCCTAGGCCTAGCTTCTCGCAACCATTCGTTTTGTGTGAGTTTTTTCTTTTTGGAACGAATGGAAGGGATCTACAATTTTATGCCAACTCCAAACGGCTAATTGAGAAGCTCTTTCACGACAGTTATACCCTCGGATGTTTGTCAGACGTTCGCGAGAGGCGGCACAGTGAAATTCGCGGGTGCGGGATTCGAACCTCGACCCCTCGCTTAGTAGTCCAACACACAAAATCCGTCCTTTATTAAAAAGAAAATAATATAGGACAGGGGTAAAAAAGAAAGGACTGTCCTTTTAAATAAAGGACGGATGGTCACCGTACCCCTATGGCAAAGTTGGCGTAAATGTCACACTAAATCACTTAAAGTTCAGTGGGGACGCGTTTCGTGATTTATATATCACTTTGGCTAAATCACATTGGTGGGAACATGGTATAACTCGATAACCCCTAGCACGATTTGCATAATTCTTTTTTGGTTTTATTCGTATTGCTGTATATCAGGTTTATATTTAACTTTTTGTCACGAAAACAAAACTTTAAAGGGATGAAAGAGGATATGAAAATTTGTATGGGGAAATACACTTTGAAAAAAAAAAAACTGGATAGAAATTGAGTAGTGACACTTCAAGTTCAAATACAACAAATTTTTGTTGTCAACAATTTTGAATTTTTGTTTTTTTTATTTACATAAATACCTATAAATTATGTTTACTATGTTACATTACGCAACTTTTTGAAATGAAGTAGATACTTTGATTATACAAAGATGATATGGCCGACGATATTTTTCATCGAATTCGCACTGTGACATCGGATAATGAACTGGAGATGTCAGATGAAATGCGCAACAAAGCTTTGATTTTGATCGAGGATATGTGTCTGCTCATGAGTAGCGATTTGTTGTGCAAATTGGGGACGCCACAGCCAAATCTAGCAGATGAATTGAATGCTTGCCTGAAGGCGTCTGCTTTATGGCGATACGTGAAGAAATTGCATTTGACAACAAACATGCGAGTTTCTTTACAAAATGACCAGTCCGCTGCAGAGTTTTCCAGGCAATAATTGTTGGCGATGGGCAATGATGTGATTCCAGCAGACTTAATCACCAGCCTGATTGAGTTTCCACAAAAAATTTTCCAACTTTACAACGACACCGGAAGAACTAATCATGAATGTTTTCCCGAATATCGCTCAGAATTATATTGACCATGATTGGCTGAGTATAAGAGTGATTTTGGCTGTGAAAAACAAGAACGTCGATCATTTGAATTTCGCCATTCAAAACCAAATCGCTGGTGAGTTGCATTCATACAAATCAGTCAACTCCGTGATGGATGAAAACGAAGCCACCAACTGTCTCACGGAACTTTGGATGTTTCGGGATTGCCCCCACACAATTTGAAACTAAAAATCGTCTCAGTAATAATTTTGTTGTGCAACCTAAATGAACCAAGACTTTGTAACGGTACGCGTATGATTGTGAAGAATTTAATATCAAATATTTTTCAAGCAACGATTTTTATTGGAAAATTGAAAGGCGAAGATGTTCTTTTTTCGCGGATTCCACTTATTCAGAACGAATTGCTGTCGGTGTTTAAGCGACTTCAATTTACGTCTTGCTTTTGCTATGACAATTAATAAGTCGGAAGGACAATCGCTCGATGTGTGTGGCATAAATCTTGAATGTCACGTGTCGGCAAAGCTCTCGTTTTGTACGTGTACGCACCCGATAATAGAAATAGAACAAAAAATGTTAAATGTTGTGTACCATAAATCACTTCAGTGAAAAGGCGGTAGGTTGGCTGACAAGTGTTTGATTTTATTTACCTATTTATTTAATTGTAATATAACGTTTAAATAACAAATTTGAATTGAACGAATTACATACAGCAGAATGAAGCGAAAGCTCTGAATTATTAATTTCATTACCTACATTAATGAATTTGGACGGAACGAAATTCGCCGAGTCAGCTAGTATTAAATAATAATAAATTATCATTTCAGCACTTCCGGAAGCCATTTTGTTTTGTAGGAAAACGAAATTCTCTTAGTCATTGCTATAAAATATCAATATGCAGTACCTTCCTATAATACATACTGCGTGAATAAAATGCCCGACCAAAATACTATTTTTTGGGTTGTCGGTTAAAACGTCAAAAAAATTCAATTATTTAACGTCTATTTTCTTTTGCGATTGAACGATTTTTGTATTAATGATAGCGACGATGAATTTAAAAAAAATTTAATTTTGCTATTTTTGTCTATATTTTAACGAATAAAGAATAGAGAAAAAAAAAAGGTTTGCTACATGGCGAATCTGACTGAGTAATCAACCTACGAGTTATCTACATGCCAACCCAGCGGGGTGAGTGGTGGTTCACTATATTGGATAGTTCACTATATTGGATAGATCACTATATTGGATAGTTCACTATCCACAGGTTCACTATACTGTGGTAAATCAGGCACTTAGTGAATCAGACACTTAGGAATTGTGGTGAATCGGACACTCGGTTTCCCTCCAAGTTCCACTTCCAATTGGAGACTGGAATCTGTCGTTAGTTAATTCTAGAACCATCTAGAGAAGATATGGAATTTACATCTGGAATATATGTATCTACTTCTGGAAAATTCGCAGATAGGTGGCAGCGCGGATATAAAAGGGGCGAGTTGACAACAGAGATGTACAGTTGATTTTTAGCTTGTGATTGATAAAGTTCGAAAGAGTAATCGGTTGAGAGATAAATAAGTGTAAAGTAATACAGTAAATAAAGCGATTGAATTGAAACGTTTAAGAATTGATTTAAGTGATATTGTTTTGGAACTTAATAAGTGAATATTTAGAAAGTGTAAATAAAGTGATTTTATTAGAAAAGTTGAACAGAATAGTGTTTTATCTTTTCGAATCCCAGCCTGAATGTAACAATACGATACTGAGCGTCTACTGTATACAAAAAAGTCATAACTCAAAAAGCATACCTATTCAAAGTCTAATCTGAATAATGAAAATAGCTTATGTAATACTGGACGTTTATCTATTCATTTTGTAGAAAATTTAAATAACGACCTATACTAGAAAAGTGATCGTAGGTAAGGTTGGTCAGTTCCAGAAAACACAAAATACTAACTATACTCCGCAGGCAGGCATTGCTACCTAACTTTCGCGCTTACGAAACTTGTCTATTACATGCAGCTCGGCAATTGAAAACTAATTCAGCGAGGATTGAGGAGAGAAAGATTTTAGAAATACTAGAAATAGCAGACCTTTTCAATTCGAATAGAAATTTTCCTACCACATTAATGGCAGGTTTTCAATTTTATCGCTTGAATCATAAGATGAATTCAGGCGGGATTTTAATTCAAGTACAAAAAAGTCTGTAACTAGGCGCACGTTTAAAGTCGGTGTGAAAAAAGTTTGAACTATTTTTCGAACCAACTCATCTGTAATATGCACTTCATGTATGTTAAGGTTGGCTAACCTACAGTGGGCATTTAATTCTCTCTCGTACTTCCGATGGAGTAGCTATAAGAACCACATTTGAGCGTAAACCATAATCAGCGTCAGCTGAGTTTTTATCAATCACTTTCATATCGACACGTAGTTATCAGTTCAATAAGCATACTCCGTATATACATACATAATATATGTGACTCTACATAAAACGATAAGATATACTTGGCAACAGCGTTGCCGCTGACATTTTTTAAAATGGGACTAAAATGGGGCCTCAGCCGAAAAAAGGAGCCTCCACATAAAATCCTAATAATATGTATGTAAAAAAAAGAATGATCAGCAAAAACATTTATAACAGAAAAAAAAAAATGTTTTCATTGCGAAACACTTGTTTTTATATGTTTGCACTCTTTTTCCTTCAATAAAGAATGAAATCTTATTTAAACTAAAAAAGGGGCCATTTTGATCATTTTTAAGAAAATGATTTGTAGCTCAAATGCTGCCTGGCAATTATGAGTGTCATTTGAGAAAGAGCTCAACTACAACATCTTCCGCACATATCGCCTTGATATCTTATCAGAGAAATGGGGATTAAAAGGTTTACACTCTTAAGACGCATAAACACATCAGCCAGAGGACGTTTTGCAGTCGCTACTCATCCGCAGTTGAATAAGATCATTACAAAGAAAACAAGTTAGATTCATATACTTCAATGCACCCGGAAAGAAACAATTGTTTGTCAAATTTACTGTCTAATTGTTGATTCTTACGCGCTATCAAACTAACGAAAGCTCAGCACGAACTAAACAAAACCCAAATGAGTTTGAGCTTTATTCATTCGAACGGACTCACTTTAAACGAACGCTCAACGGCTCAACTCTAGGTGTCACATCGTATATTTCTGTTTTCTGATTCTTCATTGTGTGCTCGGTAGTGGTGATCACTGAACTCGGAGCGTGACTGTTTCAGTTAAAAATCTAAAAAGGATCACTATCATATGAGTAATGATCAGTTTAATGATTAGATTGATTCGAATTTGAATATCTTTTTGTGACCGGAAATAGTATAAAACGCGAAATCGAACTCGAAAATGGCGAAACTGCGAATTAGATGCTTAACGATCGTTTGGTGTGTGCTACTTATAACAATCAATATTGATCGCTGCAGTGGATCGAAGAAATATAATCGTTATTTGGCACATTTATTCAACAAATATGGCAGCGGGGGCACTATGTCTTTTGAGGTTAGCAGTCTCTTAAAACAAGTAGAAAATGTTTAATTTCCGTATGTATCTATTTTCACAATACACTGGTGAATGTGTGGCAACATCACTTTTAATCAAAATAAATATGAAAATTATATCTATATCAGGCAGACGGTACATATGTATTCGGTGATAATCGTGGCATCTACCGCGAGTCACTAAACTTTTAAGAAACGAAGTCAAAAGATTCTCTTCAGTGTCTCTTGTCATAGTGTCTGAGTGAAATTTAGTCCAGCGATTTTTGTTTGTCTTTTTTTGTTTGCTTTGTTTGTGATATTATTCTTTTCGTTGAAGTGTGGCGTTATTCGAGCACGATTTATAATGTTATGGATGAGTGAATATTAGTCGCGATCTTTATAAATATGTTGTCGGTGGGTCAGAGTAATTAGCGCGCTGTGATATGTATGTGATGTGACTTTAATTGTTGTGAGAGGAGAGATTTACACCACTAAGGCCCGTTTGCTGATACTACTCATAGCGATTTAAGTTCTACTTAAATACCTTATGGGCTACTTTTTCTATGTCATAAGCTGTTACATACGATTTTAAGTGGAACTTAAATTGTTCTGAGCAGCTTTACCAAACGGGCCTTAACTACCTAAGTTTAAATGATCATTTAGCAAATTGAATTGATGCTGAAATAATAGTGTTGGCATTCCTTTGCGCTCTTCACTGCATTATTATATAAGACGTAATTTTTCCGAATTGACCAAACATTGTATTTAGTATTTATTTATTTAGATCTACGACAGAAATATCAAATCATGATAATTATGTCTTTGGGATTACTGGATGATTTCCCTTGAAAATTAATGGTTGACGGAAAACCGACACATTGAATTGTATTAAACGCATATGCTATAGGATGTAGGTACTGTATACCCAATTTGAAAACAAGTTAAGACTCCACATCTAAACAAGTCGGCATGTTAAACTATTATGCAAGTATACAAACAAACTTTCCACAAAACAGTCTATTGTTGAGCAGTATAAATGTTAGTACACCATGCAGAAAAAAAAAGTATTTTTATTGTGAAAGGGAAGTAATTTTCTGTTTATAAAAATCGTTAAGCAGATAGTCGCAAAAAAATAACCAAGGCCAGTCTATTTGTTTATAGTGTTATGTCAGTCAGCCGGGTACCTATCCACAAATAGTATTAACTCGTTGGAAAGTAGATAGTCATTCTATTATTTTTGTAATTTATCGGACCTTATTTGAAAATTTTTATTTCTTCAACAAGTGAACATGGCCATGTGCACCACAAGCCAACTAGAGAAGTTGTCTAAAAAAAACCGCCTGCAAATTTACAACTGGGCCAATGCCCCTTTTTTAAACTTGGAAAATAAAAATGCGAAATAAGTAGTTAGACCGTATAGGTATCCTAAGCTTAGCTTTTCAGAACCATTTGTTTTTTGTGAGTTTTTAATTTTGAGACGTACGGAAGAGTCCTAACAATTTGTATGCTGAATCTGGAGCGCCTAAATTGAGAATCTCTTTCATAGCACTTGTAATGTCGGATGAGTGTTCGCAGGGATGGTAGGTGTTACAGTGGACAAAAGCTTAAGTTGGAATTTGTGTGTTTCCGGGAATCGAACCTGAGACCCCTCGTCGAGTAGCACAGCTCATTTTTTCCATTTATTTGTAGATATGGTATATTTCTTTAACTTGGGAAGTATACCTACCTACAAAATGACACATATGGATAAAATGACTGGCCTTAACTTGAAATGTGATAGGGGAGAGGGGGTCACCTTAGGACACTTTTTACAAAAATCGCTCTAGATCCATTAAAAAGCAGAGTATCCCTTCGGATCTTGAAAATTATTATTACACTAGCTGACCCGGCAAACTTCGTTCCGCCCAAATTTGTTAATGTACGGAAAATAATAATTCCGAGCATGCACAATGCACGGTGGTTGGGTGTTGTATGAATTTATGTAATTCGGCCAATTAAAATTCTTTATTAAAAAGTTATATTAAATGCAATATAAATAAATGATGAAGAGAAATGTTGATCTGTTTCAATCAAACCGCAATGATTTTGACGTGTCGGCCAACTTCCCGCTTTTTCACTAAATTGACAATGTGAGAAACATGAGAAATCAAGATTGATGCCACAAATGCACAAACATCCATCCATTATCCTTGTAATAAATTATTTGTCAAATCCAAATTATGTAGAGGTAAGCCCGGAACATCTAAATAATTCAAAAATTCAACTAATCTCCATAACGTTTTATTTTCACAACAAAAGGTAGTATAATGTACTTCCTTTGCCCGTACCTTTCGTATTAAATCTTGCTCACATTTCGCAAATTGCTTTATTTGGACAGTGTCCATTAATAATTTTAATTATACAACTTTAGAAATAGCGTTTGATTTTATTTTTGAATGGGACTGAATGGGAAAATATCCCGCTTGTGTTTTTCAAAGTACCACCTATAGGGTCAAAAACTATACGCAATTTAAAACTGGAAGCGACCATATCCATTTTAAAAATTTCAATCAACTTGGTAGAGCTGTTTCGGAGATCGGCAACAGTGCCACCTATCAGGTCCAAAAGTATCCTTTCCTTCAAGCGGGAACGAAGAATATAAATCTACAAAATTTCATTGAAATCTCCAGTTCGATGCAAAATATCGTCGGCCATAATATCATCTTTGTATAATCAAAGTACCTATCTACTTCATTTCAAAAGGTTACTTAATGTAACATAGTAAACATAATTTATTAGAACAAAGTTTTTAGGTACCTATATTTAAAAAAAAAAAAAGAAAAAACTTCAAAATTGTTGACAACAACAATTTGCTTGGAAAAAAATTAAAATAATTGACAACAACAATTGCTTTTAAAATTCAAAATATTTTTTTTTTTTTTGAAGTGTCACTACTTGATTTCTATCCAGTTAATTTTTTTTTCAAAGTGTATTTCCCCATTCAAACTTTAATTTTCTAATTTTCCGCGCAATTTTCTTAATTTTTTCTTTCATAACATTGTTCTCCTGACAATAACAAACACAACAAAAAAAGAATTAACGAAATCGGTCCAGCCGTTTGTGCGTGATGCTGGGACCAAGGGAAATAGGGGTTCATTTTTATATATATAGATGTTGTTTTATCTTTCAATATTATATCCAAATAAATATGTATAGTTATGATTTATATATTTTTTATTTATTTTAATAATCTCTTGAAAGTGTACCATTCTGCCCCTCTGGGGGGCAACTTAGGACAACCATGGGGTAGTTTTTGACATGTCTTGAAAAACACCCATTAGGAGCGGTTTCCTTCTTTTTCTTGTAATTTCTGACCATTAGTGCAGAGATAAACCTAAACAAATAAAACCAGAAACAAATTCTATACAAATAACTTAAATAGATTGTTCAAAGTGATGAAAGGGGGCAGATTAGGACATGTCCAAAAGTTCGCCTCGCGCATTGTCCAAAAGTGCCCCGAGAGGGATAAAAAACTAAAAACTTCATATTTTTTTAGAAACAATGTAAATTGTTAATATTTTGATTGAATAACATCGCTGAACATATAAACATTATAATTGAACACTTTTAATTTGTAAATTGAGCACAATTTTAGAATAATAAGCTTACGTCTAGGAATAGAAAAAATTACAACCGTCGTCTGGAAACACACTTTTCTTTTTATTTTATTTTTTTAAAAGTTGGTATCGTTTCAATATCCATCAGATGTTTGTTTGAAGAGGAGTTGCCACTGTAAAATTTTATTAAAGTATTAAAAAGTTTTTTTTTGTAGTACTTTTTCTTAAGTTGTCCTAAAATGGCCCCGTCCTAAACTGCCCCCCTCTCCCCTACACTGCCAGCACTTGATGTGGCAACAAGAAAAAACAGCATTAGTCGTTACATATGTCAAAATTGAGTTAATGTTACTATCGGACGCACCGGCGACTGTTTCTTAGTTTTAAATATTATTTTTTTTCATTCAAATATCTATTACGGTTGTTGGGCTATGAATGAGGAAAAAGCGCATATCTATACTAAAGTCAAACCTTTAACCTGCGCTCCTGAAAAGTGACTAAAAATTACATATGCTGTTTTTCCTTGTTGAAACAGATCTTCCAAGGTGACTCCGATTATATTTAAAATTCTGTCAAAATAAGAGCTCCGTTAATAGCCATTTCGTGACTCAGTGCCAAAAAGCAAAAAAGTATTTTCAACAGCAAATCAATTTATTTTGGTTAAAACTTTTTTTCGTGTTTCGGTGAGTTTTCTGCAGTTTTTTTTCAATTTTATTTATTATATCGATAGTTTATGACAAAACTTAGAGAATTAGCTTATTGTCTGCAGTAAAATCATAATTTTTGATCATTTATCATTTATTATTAATATAATTTGTAAATTTGTAGCAATGTGGACTTATCAGATATGCTGTATGTCATTATATCCAGTTTAAATATGTTATTTTGTCCATATCATATGGACAAAATGGATTTGTATATAGGTTTGGAAAACTATTTATTTTTTTAGTTTGAATTTTTGTCTAGACTAAAACAGAATTGTAAAAAGTTCGAAATAAATTTATAAAGCTAAAAACAACTTAACAATTGCAATATCTCTTCGAAATAATATTCTTTGAATCAAAAGGCTGACCGCTAACATTATGTCATTTTGGACGTACTATAGAGTAGACAAAAAGGATTAAATCAGATTTAAAAACAAAAACCATTATGTTATTTGAAAAATTAAAGTAAACAACTTAGTTTAAGCTTAACAATATTATAACATTGTCTTTCGGCGTTAAATGTCTCTATACCGCAGCCGAAAGCTCCTGTAGCTAGTGCTGTAATTTATTTATATTAATGCTGTAAATTAATTTTAGTTCTTAACAAATATAATTAATAATAATAATAATAACTATTTTTGTATCTATGCCTTGTATTGTTATTCAATTTTCAAGAAAGTTGCATGAACGTCGAGTGGTATACATCACACTAATCACTGAGCCACTGTTCCCCTTTCTAGACTTGGTTTTTCAAAATTTTGAGCCACTCGAATTTTTGGTGTGTTTTTATTAATATCAATACTATTTCGACTTTCTGTGCGCTGTGTTGCTAGTCCATTGGGCAGAAAAATCATAAACTACTGACTAAAGTTTTATTTTTTTGCTATGATAGCTCTCGATAATATTTCACAATCATAATAAATAAATAGTTGGCGCAACAGGTCCGAAGGGACCCTAGGCCTAGCTTCTCACAACCATTCGTTTTGTGTGAGTTTTTCATTTTTCGAACAAATGGAAGGGATCTACAATTTTATGCCGACTCCAAACGGCTAATTGAGAAGCTTTTTCAAGACAGTTATACTCTCGGATGTTTGTCAGACGTTCGCGAGAGGTGGCGCAGTGAAAAAAATCCTTAGTTGGAATTTAGGTTTTTGCGGGACAATTTCACAATCAATCGAGAAAAAAAAAAAAAAACATTTTATTTCCACGAAAACGACTTCTAATCGTTGCGTTGTTGAAACAAACACACCTTTTGCAACATTCAGCAGAGCAGCTGACCGAGCAAATGTCGGAGCTCACAACTTAAAATCATTTTCCACACTAATTGATGGTCTAATTCTATTTTTAAATGTTCCAAATTAATTTTATTTGTTAATTTGTAAACAAAACAGTTTACACAGAAGTTTCACGACTAGTGTCTCACATCTGATTGAAACGTCAATCGAAAACTAGTTATTGTTAGGTGTGAATGCTTTTTCGAAGAAGATTCAACTGTCATTGTATATACCATGTATGAAAAAAAAGATACGCCTATTCTATCTAATATCCTGATAGAGTGATGAGAAATGATCTTGACAGTTGACCGAAAAATCAACTTAATAGTAGGAACTACCTCCTCTCCAATTCACTTTTCGATATCGAATTTGGTAGTCAAAATTTAAACAGATTTATAGCTGTTTCAAAACCTAGGCAAAGCACATTTTATTATAACCCTTTCGACCCGGCTGGTACATTTATGTACCACCAAAAGTATAAACATACCTGAAAGTTACAAATTGTTTACTATTTGGTCGAATCTGTACCATAACGTCTTTCAACGTTCTGTTAATGTATCCGAATGTGGTTGCAGTTGCTACACACTTGTGCAAGCAATAATTTAGTGGAGTGTTGACGTTTCGGTTGATTTTTGCAGTGTTTTTTAAGGTTTCGATAATGGCTCATTGTTTGAATCCAAATGAAATTGAAGAGATTATTAACGACGATTATTTTTTTAAGTTTTCTGTTGAAATAAATGAAGTTCTGAAATGTTTAAATGATTATTCAATATAGTCTAAAGAACAAGGTTAGTACAATATTGTACCACATAATATCCCGGATGGTACATTTTGGTACCACCGCCCACCGGCCACGCCCTCTAACCTAATAAAATATGTTTGTGCTGGATCATTTCTTTTGAAGGTATTGATTAAATGTAAATCACATAACTTTTCTGGATTTGTTCCCACGAAAGCTGGGTCGAAAGGGTTAAGGCGTTTTCGTTCATCGTAACAAAGTGCCAATTGTGTACCAATTACTTAAGTATATAGGTTTGTATATCGCTGTTGAAGAAATCGCCAAATCGTGACGAATCATGGCGTTTGTAATGTATGTAGGTACCTATACCTATATGCAAAAAAAAATATTTGCAAATGGCTACAGAGAAAAGTGCATGGTGTAAGTTATCCACACCTGTTTTTATCTGAACTCGTGAGCAGCTACTTTATATGCAAAATCAACAGTGTTCTTGTGAAGTGCATTTACAAGATTTATTTCTTTTAAGATTATACCATTTGCTCAAAAGTTCAAACAGTGTAGTATTATATGTCTTATATTGTACATTATTTGTATTATATTTATTTATTTTACCCAATGTGTAAGCCCATAGTCGCGTCAAAGTAGATCCGGAACAATATCATCAGAGAGAGTGACTTAAAAACATACATGGAACAGAATAAGTAAACATAGATAAGTGTACTAGATTATAATAGGTAATAAGACGTTGATTCAAGGCGAGGCACTGAACTCTAGGAAGACATTCAAAAGAAATTTTAGATTTGGATAACGAAGTCGTAAATATGAATAAAGCAAGTCTGGGCCATTTGCGAACGTAGAAAATACTATTTTGCGTCCAGTTGTTAATATTTCCGACGGAGGAAGACATTGTTTATATTTTCTTTTAATGTACTCAATGGTAGGTACTTAAAAGTTCAGCAGGTAAAATCAAGTTAGGCGGACCGCTACAGCATCCTACGAAATTTTTCAAGTAACTCGACAAACAATACAAATTCTGTTTGATGGGACACCTTAAAAACTTCGGCTTTTACTAATAAACATTTTTATTTTCGACTCCAAAAATTTACTAGTTCAATACGATTTTCGCAATTGTGAACTTATTTAGAGTCTAGACAAAAATTTATGGAAACTTAAACTTTAGTTAGGTTATATTTAACTAGGTAATATACAAAAATAATGGCTCGAAACAGAATTTCAATACATACATTGAAGTTTGAAGAGTGTTATAAAAGTAATTACTATTTTTTTCTCTTTTGATTTGAAGAGAGAGTCTGACAGTGAGTGACAGACGACATTAGCAGTAACGATTGGTGCTTGAGCACCTGTGGTTCAAAGATTTTATTATAACGCTAAATAGCTTTTGAAATTTTTGGAGAGAAAAATATCTTAGTTAAGGCTCTCTAAAAAAAGGAGGGGCCGTCGATGGCATATCTTGTTTTATTCTAGTACCGATCTATCTTTGCCTTTTTAGCTCATAGTTTTGTTACTATTCTATCCATCCATGGCAGTGAGTATATTAGGGTCTACTCTGTTGCATTTTATGTGAAAAAATAAAATTGACTTAAAGAATTTGCAAGTGCATTCAATATGTGTCAACAACTTGATTTCCTTTTTATAGGCTTCATCCTTGGATGTACTTTTTCAAGATCGGTTTTACGAAGAGCTATAGACGATCCCGTCAAAAGGCGACCGTACACTGTTTTTTTTTTCATTTAGAGAAGGCTAAGCTTTTTTCGGCGCAGTGGCAGCGGCTTGGTGTGTAAGCGAGGGGTCACAGGTTCGAATCCCGCAAAAAAAAAAAATTCCAACTTAGGGTTTTTCTCCACTGTGCCACCTCTCGCTTACGTCTGACAAACATCCGAGAGTATAATTGTCTTTAAAGAGCTTCTCAATTAGCCGTGGAATCGGCAAAGATATGTAGAAGTAGATCCCTTACATTCGATCGAAAAATGAAAAAAAAAAAAAAAAAACTAACACAAAACGAATGGTAGTGAAAAGCTAGGCCTAGGGCCTCTACGAACCTGTAGAGCCAACTATTTATTTTATACCTAGCATTTGATCCAAGTATAGTTTTCCTCAAGATCCAGGAAATCTTCTTACCACAGTTTAAAATATTTTGAAAAAGTCCTGAATCCCTACGAAATCTCTGAATGCAGTTATATAGAGCAGGGAATAAGAAAGTTGTTTCGGGATCTGTAGAAAATTATTCAAATCAACAAAACCATTATGTAAACCATTGAAAGAACTGAAAGTAGGTGGGAGGGAAATGAAATGTTTGACCAATATGTTTTAGTTTATCATAACTCCATACTGAAATCAAATAGAAAAAATTGATCGTCAACAATCATCCAATGTCAGACTCCATGAGAAGCATTCAAAAACAGCAAAGACGAAGCAACAAAAAACAAAAAGTAAAGAAAAACCAGAAATAGAAACAGCAAAATAGACATAAAAAAAAAACGAGATTTCGAGAGAGCAGGTTATTAACCCTAATCAACAAATTTCTCACAATTAGAAAAGCTGTCAGTCACCTGACAATTGAAAGATGATTTCATTTGTAAATTGCAATTTGTTATCCTATTTGGATATCAGTGTCAATTTTGTCGTTTTATGTTATTTTGGATTTGCGAAAGTCTGATTATTTTGAGACTTTACAGTAAATCTGACAAGTATAAGGGTGGTTTTATTGGCAACAACAGTATAAAATCATCTTTTGAAGACCAGAAGTTCGAAAGATATCTACATATCTACCTACATAAGGCTGTTCCCTTACGATCATGCATTAGTCAAATTTAGTTAAACTTCGTTCACTTCTACCCAACATTTGCGAAAGAGAACGAAGTTTGACTAATTTATTCGAATGCGTTATCTCCTAATGTTTTTTTTTTTTTGTAGATTCTATAGTAATCACTTTGCCACGTAGGTCGTAGGTACGCTATGATTTACGGTATCTTAGATTTAACAGTTCAAAGTAAATATTATCTTCAAAACAAAAGAAGTCAGCACACATCTTCTTGGATCTTGATTACTAATTATACGAGTACCTACTCTTATCTACAGATAAAGATATGTTTAGCTAATATTTTTCGACATTATATACCATAGAAATTCTAGGAAATACGGCAAAGTAAATAAAAACAAAACAGTGTTTAAAATAAATAGGTAAGTAGGTATGCATGGTATTTAATTTCCAGACAGATGTAAACGTTTTGTTTTCACAACTACTACTGCGCTGCGTATTATTTTACGAAGCTATCAGATGTGTCACTTTAAGGCACAATGCGCACGGAGCAACAGAAAAAAAAAATCAGTTATGCAATTTGGCACTTTCTTTAAGAGCCTGTCACATTTTTTTCCTATTTTGACATTTTTTAGTTGAAGAAAAAGCTTTAAACATTTTTCAAATGCTGTTACTTCCAAATAAAAACCTTTAAAATATAATGCAGTTGCGCCTATCACATAATAATTATAGTGTTTGGCGAGACAATGAGTGTTAAATATCGTTAAAGGGACTAAGGCCCGTTTGCTGATACTACTCATAGCGATTTAAGTTCTACTTAAATATGTACATACCTTATGGGCTACATTTTCTATATCATAAATTGTCACATAAGATTTTAAGTATAACTTAAATCGCTATATGAGTAGTATCAGCAAATCGGCCTAAATGTTTAGAATATGGCTTCAGAAATGACACCTTTTCTCATTGGCCCCTTTTCTTGCGACTTTTCAGTATTCTGCAGGGGTCACGCGTGCACGTCCCATTTGATTACACAGGGTATAACTCAAAGTAGACTACATAGTTTCCAATTCGCATCGCTGATCAGGTTTTTTTGTTCCGTGTGCATTGGGACTTGTTGTGTTCATTAGATCGAGATATATTACGTCGCATAACAATCGTCATTTTCATAGATTCATATTAATGGTCATCATCACTGTGAATGAAACGGAAATTGTCCCCTGCCACATTATTCATTTCGATGGCGAGAATTTCAGCGGTCAAATTGTTACTGAAATTATTCAGCATAATAATTAATTTAAAAAACCAAAAAACCCGACTGACTGTAAAGAAAATCGCACTGACGACAATTTTTTTTTTTCTTAATTTATATTTTTATATTTATTTGTTTAGCCTATGACACTCCGGGAAAGAAAACCAATTTAATGACACCTCACTCTCACGGTTGCCACATTGGTCATTTGTGACAAAATTTGGTCATTTTTTTCTATCTTGGTCACATGGTCATTTCTTATTCCATATGGTCATTTTTTACGAAATGAAAAAAGAAACTCGACTTTAATTTTTATGCAATGCGCTTCTTTTTTTGTCTGATGTAAATGCTGCATTAATGTGTGCATGTACGATCACTGAATGAATTCAATTCCTTCATTTGACAATTTATTGGCAGAAATACGAAACAACTGCTACTTAGATTTGATCTCACTAATAATGATTTGAGAAACTTATCCATAACTAGCGGAACTGACAAACTTCGTCGCGCCCAAAACAGATTTTTTGATTTAAATATTTTCGAGCATCTAACCTTTGCGATCGATTACAGTTGCATTTTAATTGATGGTTGATTAAATGACGCACACTGAAACTTCAAAAACATTTAAACTACACGGTTACTAACCTATCGATGGATTGATCATTACTTTTTTTTGTAAGTGATATCCATCCTCTTCATTGCAGAGCATGAGTGGATTGCAATGCGTCGTATGAGCTATGGTGCACGAATCCCTACGCAGGTGCTCGAAGTTGTTTTCGATAATCTCACCGGAATCACTGAAACTATGTTGACGACTAAAAAAATTACCAATACAGCACTGAATGACGAAGCATGAAGGACTTAAATGTATATCTTCACGAGTTCGATGAAAAAAAAAAAAAACCGTAACATAATAACTCACTGACAGCTGTATGCATCAATGCACATGTATGACATCAGCACACAGTCAACATACAACACACGCTCATAGGCGCCTCTCTTTTTTTTATATGGACAAAATCAGATGTTGACATAACTCACGAACGCGTTGATTAATTTTGTTCAAACTTTAGATAAACCAATTACACGGCCATGCAAACAAACCCCAAAAATTTGATCGAATTCGGTTTGACCGTTCGTGAGTTATAAAGTCACAACGCTTTTGCAACTCTCTTTTATATATAGAGAGAAGAGAAGAGAAGATATAACTCCAAAAGGTGTTTTGTTGGATTCCGAAATTTCACCTTTAATTAATAGTATTCCTAACTTTGTTCAGGGTAATCAGGAAGATGTAGTGACGGAGTGGAGAATGCTAGGATTTTCAAATGATCATAATCTTAACGATAAAATTGACACATGCGAATTTTGGGAAAAAGTAGGTTTTCTTAAAAATGCTTTGAACTAGTATTGCTTCGAAAATTTAGCGGAGCAACGTTCGACATCAAGACCTACCGTCACCGATGAAGTATCTGAACGAATTGGTAAGCTTGAGAAACTAATAGACCCCCAAATGTATCCGCAAAAAGTGGGTTACAAAAATTGATCAGCTTTCATCTATTAACTGCTGGGATGATAAAGCTACCATATACCACATGAAAAACCGTCTTATTGGGTTGGCTAAGGTATGGTATTCAAATTTACCAGATTACGATTTATCTTGGGAAGATTGGAAAATTCTTTTAATAAAATCTTTCCCAAATCACATCGACTTTTCGTTTACATTAGGAAATCTGGTCAATAGATATAAGCAGCCCAATGAAATAATAAGGTACTTTGTGAATTTATTTGTACCTGTTTTTTTGTTGTTTATTATTAATAGGTAGGTAATTAAAAAAAATGTTGGTCATTTTTAGGTACAGTTGGTCATTTTTATTTCCAATTTTGGACACAAAATTTATTTTCAAGTGGCAACCGTGCTCACTCTTCAAAATCGGTCAAGCCGGTTGGGCTACAAAGCGTCATAGGAACGTACAAATTTATTTTCAAGTAACACTAAGTGATAGTGGCATTTGTTGTATATAGACTTATCACAAAGCTACAAATATTGATAATATTGAAGTCTTGTGCTCATTGACTTATTTGCTATTTTTTTCTATACAGGACTGGCTTACATTTATGCAAAACCCTCTCATATGATGAAGAAACTCAAATCTCAAACTATGCTGTCTCATATTCAACCACGTCCAAATATTTCATCAATTAAAAATCTAAACCGCTACAAGTGATTAAACTTGGCGAATTCGCACTAAGTATTAATTTTTTCACCTGTAGGCACTTATTTCCATATTTGTGTAATCCAAACACATAAAACTGAATACTCGAGGCGGTTGAATTCTTTTCTCATGAAATGTATCCATCAAAATATTTAAAGGGAAATATTTTCAAAGGTTCTTCTTCTACGAGTATGAGTATTTCTGATGTATTTGAACACATTCCCCACACAAAAGAAGCTGATAATAGTTTGTGTCTGTATAGGTACTCTCGTTATTTATGTTTAATTGCGATTAAAACGAAGAAGATAAAATAGCTTAAGTGCATCTTTCTACTTTATCTAATTTATAAGACTGTGTGCGTGACAGAGGTGCGTAAACAAGTTATGAAACTATTTCCTCAGAGATCTCATAACTCGACAGAATACTGCACCCCGATGCTATATTATAATCAGTGTTGAAATTGATCTACGACATATTATGAATAAATAAATCATTTAGGTTGGATCCAGATACAAGTAGGAATGCTTCTATTTACCTACATTAATCTGGGAAAGGTAAAAGTTTTGAAATATTACCTGCTCTTCCTGTATCTTAACGAAATAAATTTCAAACATATAACGGTAAAGATTTGTAAATAGATCTACCCCAAGTGAACGTTGTGTAAACGTGTGAGCTTAAAAAAACTAGACATTTGAGAAGATCGTTGGTTTATGTGATATAATTAACCTATATGCATGCTGGAATGTGGGTATACGGTATTTCAAAATAGGCTATCATTTAATCAACATTAGCACATGCTCTGACAGAAATATAGTTCACACTACTTACAAATTTATTATTCAAGGAATATTTTTAATCTACACTAATATGCGACTTGAATGTACTGCTATCATGCTTAGTGAAAGTTAAAGAATTGTTGAAAGTATGTAATGAAGGTGAATTTGAAAAATGTTTCTCTTTCGTCACATCTGCTTCGAACTTCTCTCAAAGAGTTACTCGGTCTAAAGCAAAAGCTATAAACAATGTACCTAACAAACTTCTTAGAGAAAAATTTCCTTCCCCCTCGCCCTTACTTCGCAGTACATCTTCGCGTCAGAATAAAGTCTCTCCGTCAACTACGAAAACCAAAAAAAACAACATTAAGTCGACGATCTCGTCAATAACTGTTACCGCAGCAAATGCAACCAATTCTTTCTCTGTTAAGCAGAGTAAGAAAGTGAATAAAATGGAATGCGCTAGCAGTTGTATGGCCAATGCACTCGTAACTGCTCCCGCTGATGTTGTTGTTGACTCGTCGGCTCTGTCTGCTGGCACAGACCATATTTCGGCGAGTCAAAACAAACACTCTACTTTTGGGGTTAGCTACAAGTGTTGCAGAAAGCGTCGTTGTTGTGGATGATGTTTCTGATTTGGATGTTGTCTCCGACGTCGTGGATGATGTTTCTGATGCTGCAAATGCTGTTGTTGCGGCTAAATTTGCTGACTGTGCATGTGCATTATATACCAATGATGCTGTCTCTGAGGATGTTCGTGAGCTTAATTCCGCTAATGATGTTGCTGATACGAATTATTTGAATGTTGCAGCTGATGTAGTGGCTTCTTCTGCGAATGTTGGAAAGATTAACGTTGTTGCTGCTGACCCTGTTCCTGAAACAACTGCTGCCGGAGCTAGTTCTGCTGCTGCTGGTGAAATTGTGCATAAAGTTCCCATAAGATATAAGAACGCACCGCCGACGACAATCGTCGGTACCAGCGAGAATGTTTCTAATCTTCATGTCGTCCGAAAATTGAAGTGGTTCCATATATCAAGTTTCCACCCCGATACATCTACGGACAGTATTACTGCTTATATCTCCAATAAATTGCAGACAAATCATGCAGCCTTTTCGTGCTTTAAATTGTTAAAAGCGAATACTAGCCAAAGTCTAAAATTTGTGAATTTTAAAATTGGTGTTCCTGTTAATTTTGCAAGCGTTGTTTTTGATGAGAGTTTTTGGCCCGATGGAGTGAAAATTCGATCTTTCATCCACAATCCAAAAAACTAAACCGTGCTACTGCCAAAGAATCTTTTAAGCCTTCCTATGACCACCAACCGGCCCAAACCATTGAGGATACTCATCCTATTAAAATATTTTATCATAATGCCAGTGGGTGTAGAACGAAAACTTTGGATTTATTTATGGCTTCCAGTCACTTAGATTATGATGTGATAATTATAACGGAAACGTGGCTTTACAAGAATATCCTGTCATCTGAAATCTTCGACAGCAAGTTGTACAACGTGTTTCGCCTTGATCGCTGCAAATCGGTTGAGGAACGTGGTGGAGGTGTGCTGATTGCGGTTCGGTCAACATTTTCTTCCGTTGAGATAGTTTTGCCGATATTAGATGTTGAACAGATCTGTGTTTCTGTTAATGTTCTAGGTTCTAACGATTTTATTTTCTTTATTGTTAATTACATACCATCACATAGTAAACTTGATATTTATGAAAAATGCATTGAAAATATTGAATTTATAAATAATCATTGTTCAAATTCAAATTATATATGTGCTCTGGGTGATTTTAATATTGGTGATGTTGTATGGTCTTGGTCTGATGACGATAAAATGCTTATTCCACATAATGTGGTTAAAGATTATGAATTGGCTGTTATTGACTGTTTGTTTTCGCTTAATTTATGTCAAGTTAATGCAGTTACGAATTCCCAAAATAGAGCTCTTGATCTTGTATTTGTTAATATTAATGACTTTAAATGTATTGTTTTTGAGGCACCATTTTTTCTTTTAAATAATTCTACTTATCATGAGCAAATTTGTATTGAAATTGAAATGTATAATTATAATAAGAGGAACTCGATTACAGACAGGCCACTTAACTTTCTTAAATGTAACTTTACAGGTATGAATTCGCACTTGAATTCGTTTAATTGGGATCGTGAATTTGAAAATCTATGTCTAAGTGAAATGTATAGTCGCCTTAATTCTATCTTAAAGGCTAGCTTCTCTATGTTTGTTCCATGTTCGCTGAGGAAGAGCACTTCGAAACCCCCTTGGTATAATGGGCGCCTTCTACATTTAAAGAATTTGAGAAACAAGGCTCACAAAACCTTTAAAATTTCAGGAAATGAAATTGATAAAGAAGTGTTTTGTAAGCTACGTAGTCAATTTAATGTTTTGAGTAAATTTCTTCATAATAACTACATATGTAGTGTAGAAAATAAGTTAAAAAGTGACTCTAAATATTTTTGGTCATTTATAAATCATAAAAGGATGAATACTGGTTTTCCCAAAACAATCACTTACAAGGATGCTATTTCCAATGATGCCCAAGGATCAGTTGAGCTGTTTGCGAGATTTTTTGAAACCATTTATTCAAATTGTAGTGCACCTATGAGTTTCAATTTTAATTCCACATCGAAAATTGATTTTGGTCTCCTAGTTCTAGACATCAATGATATTCTGTTGGCAGCGCGTAGCATCAAGCCGAATTCTAAACCTGGAGTGGATGGTATTCCCGCAATTGTTTTAAAAAGTTGTTGTGAATCATTGTGTAAGCCTCTGCTTATGATTTTTAATGCATCTCTTTCCTCTGGAACATTTCTCAATGATTGGAAAACGTCATATCTTATTCCTATTTTCAAATCTGGATCTAAGAATAATGTTGAAAATTACAGGGGAATTTGCAAACAATCTGCTATACCAAAGCTCTTTGAAAGCATTGTCAAAAACAAATTAGAATTCCATATAAAGGAACACTTATCTGAGTTTCAACACGGTTTTGTCTCAGGTCGCTCGACGGCATCTAATTTAGTCCATTTTACCTCTTATGTAATAAATGCAGTTGAAAGTGGATGCCAGGTTGATGCAATATACACTGACTTCAGTAAAGCCTTTGATTCAGTGAATCATAATATTTTATTAAGTAAACTTGAACAGTTTGGTTTTCACTCAGCTATGCTTCTATGGATTTGTTCATTTTTAGTTGGTAGGGTGCAAAAGGTCTACCTGGATGGCTGTTATTCCAGATCAATTTCTTGCATCTCTGGAGTCCCACAAGGTAGTCATTTGGGTCCTTTGCTTTTCATAATCTTTATTGACGATATTCTTCAGTGCATACAATTTAGCCAATGCTTATTGTATGCAGATGATCTAAAACTATTCCGCAAAATAAACTGCACAGATGATTGTAGAAAGATCCAGTCTGACCTAAATAATCTACAAAACTGGTGCAACCTAAATTGTTTAAAGTTAAACAAACAAAAGTGTATGGCTATTTCATTTTCAAGATCACAGACGTATTCTCACGACTATTATCTTGAAATGACTTGCTTAAATAGAGTTAATCAAATCAAGGATCTTGGTGTCATTATTGATACTAAGCTAACCTTCGTTCCTCATGTTGAATATATAATCGCTAAGGCTAACTCACTGGTTGGCTTTATTAAAAGGAATTCGAGAGATTTTTCTGATCCACACACTCTGTTATCTTTATTCATATCCCTGGTTAGATCGATTCTTGAATATGCCGATATTATATGGAATCCCATTTATGAAAGTCATTCAGATCGTATTGAGAGGGTCCAGAGGCGTTTTACCAAATTTATATTCTTTAAAATGCGATGGAATTTTGAACCATCATATAGTGCGCGATGCAAATTACTGGGTATATTGAAAATTAATGTAAGAAGGTATGCTCATGATATTATATTCGTTAGAGATGTCGTGTGTTACCATATAAAAAGCCCTGCCCTGTTATTTAAAGTGCCTTTTTATGCGCCAGAAAGGCGTCTAAGGTCTCGTAATGTTTTTTTTCAATCGAGACATAGAACAAACTATGGTTGTAACGAGCCAATTTCAAGAGCTCTTGCATCTTTTAATGAAATAAGTGGACATATTGATTTTCATTGTTCTAGAGACCGCTTTAAAAACATTTTGTTTGCTTTATTAAGCCACTAAGCTCTGTTATTGTTTTTCTCATGTTTCAACTACATAAATGAATTGTTGTATATTTATATAATATAGGTATATGTATTTATTTCTTATTTTTAGTAAGTACTTAGTTATTTTTTTTTCTTTTTCTTTTATTTTTCTGTAATCTGTAAGCTATGCTGTAGATGAAATAAACTAAACTGAAATAAACTAAACTATTATAAAGAGGAAGGATTTGTGTTTTAGTATTTTTGTGTGTATATTTGTAATGAATAAACTCAAAAACTAATGTGCCGATTTCAAAAATTCTTTCACCATTAGGAAGCTACATTCACCCTCAGTAACATAGGCATACATAAAACTTCGCGTTACTATATGTCCAACTATTATCGTTATGTCACAATAAAAACGTTTTAAATTTTAAAGTGGATAGAAATACCGACCAAAATTAGACCATGTTATTCATACTTCTGTTTAAATCCTTTACTTTTTGAATTGTTAAATCGGCTCTTCAATTCAATAGATATTAGGAATTTATTAAGTCATAAAAATATAAAAAAATAAACGCTGTCGCGTTGTACATGTTATTCATACCATTTTATTAATCATAATCCAAATAAATTATTTTGTATTCAAAATTGTTTGGATATATATGTGGCATTAGTCTTGAATTCACATGTTTCTCACATGATCAATTGCATTTAGCGTGCGCACGTGTGGACAAATCTTCCGCTTTGCACGTCGTATATCATAAAGGACACCACTGAAAAAACGGAAGGTTGGCCGACACGTCAATCAGATTATTTCTATTGTATTTAATAAAGAATTTGGGTTGACCAGATTACATAAGGCAGCAAGGCTATGCATTGTGTATGCTCGGAATTATTATTTTTATTACATTAACGAATTTAGGCGGAACGAAGTTCGCTGGGTCAGCTAATGTAAAATATTTGTAGAGATTTTTGATGAGGATGAATGTGGTTATCCGGCTCCAAAGTCCAAAGTCTGGGTAAAAATCCTTGGGTTCAGGGTTGAAAAAAACTTGTAAGATACGTTTTTCCTTTTTCTTAGAAATAGTAGCAGATCGTGCAAAACCCAGAGAAACCATAGCTTATAAGACTTGTCAATCACCACTGACCTGTACCTAATCCCTATGTTACCATGACGGCTCTGCGAAATAAGGCCCCAATGAAATAACAGGAAACAACAACAACGATTTTTAATAGAATTTGGGGTGTTACTTCCTTTTTTGGGGCCTTATTTCTTAATGAAAATTGGGGTCTTATTTCATTATGAAATAAGGACCCAAAAGAAGAAATGAAATAAGTCCCCAAAATTATTTTTTCATTATTAATTGTTACCCTTCCGATATGGAGTGCGTATGGGTTTACTTTTACCCCTGCTTGGGTTTACTGTTAGATTGTGGGGTGGGTGCGAGGTTGAGTTTATAAAAAGTTCCTTTAATCTAAACTAGTTTATCCAATATCAACAATATTAAATGAAAAGTAGTTTTCATTATTTTTAATTTCATTATGAAATAAACCACAAATTTGGGGCCTTATTTCTTCGCAGTGGTTCCTTATTTCATATTTGAAATTGGGGTGTTATTTCATTAGATATGAAATAACACCCCAAATTTGGGGCATTATTTCATTTTCTCTTTTGGGGCCTTATTTCATTGGGGCCTTATTTCCTACAGCCTTACCATGAAAGATAATGTTGGTTAAGTAGAAAATTTCACTTGATAACTCGATCCATTAAAATATGCATTTCGCCTTTTTCTTTTCCGCTTACAGGGTCTAGAACACTTAATGTTCAATCTGGGACTAGGAGAGCTGGAGTTCAGTCCTACACATACAATAGAAGAGCACCATCCGAACGGATACAAAATTCCAGATTTTATTAGCAACGATGAGTATCTGACTTTGATAGAGGAGGAGACCTTAACACCTCCCTTGCTAGAAGAGGACGATGTTAAAGTTGTTGCTGCTGAACTTAAATTACGAAATGGAACTAATGACTCTCAAAAAGAAGGTGTGGCACCTTCGGAAGTAACTAGCACATCACCATCGGTGTCTGATAGTGGAATTTCAGCCGAGCGAACAAGTAGAAGTCCCCATCAGTTGTCAATGGCCGAAATCGAATTCAGAGAAATGCATGATCCGAAACATAGACATCCACGCCACCACAGTGAGTCTTTTTTAACAAACTTTATAAATATATACAAGCAAACAATATTCTAAATGGGCTTCGCACTAGCTTAGCTAGTTTCTTTCGTTCCTTTTTTTCTGCAATGGTCAAAAACGCTACGAAACTTATTGGAAAAAAAAGCAATCTGCAAAAGGTAATGCTTTATGATCAATTGTCGGCAGCGGCCTTTTCAAAGCATGATCTTATATACCTGACTTTTGACTATAAAGTAATTCCATCAGCAGTTCAAAGTATTCAATACAGGAATTTTAGACTTATTGACAATGCTCTGTTGGAAGAACATACCAGAAGCATTAGCTGGAATTCAATTTATTACTTGCGCTCAACTAATGAACAAGTTAATTTCTTTAACTCATAAAACCATGGTTCTCGCGTCATATCCGTTCGCTCATTTTTGAGCGTGACAAAGCGTATATCCGCTGGAAACATTTCCGCTTACAAGAACACCTTCGCATATTCCGCTCACTTCGAAACCAAGTCGTAACGGCAATACGCACCGCTAAACAGCAAATATATGCGAATCGATTAAATCCTTCACTGAGTGGACGAGACCTTTGGCAAAATCTTCGTCAAATAGGAGTCGCAAAAGGCCGAAACAGTTGTACCGACAGTATGGACTGTAATGCTATCAACAAGAAATTTGTTTCCTTGCCTGCACCCCCATCTGACCTTGCTAGCTATACAGTGGCTCTTGCAACCAATTCCACTCCTCATTCAACTTTCGCATTTAGAACAGTGGATAGTACCGAAGTGGTAGCAAGTTTACTATCGATAAAATCAAATGCTGTTGGACTAGATGAGATGCACCCAATATTCCTCAAGATAATATTACCAATCGTATTACCCTATTTAACCCACATTTTTAATAATATCTTAACAACAGGAGTATATCCAGAGTTGTGGAAAGTAGCTAAGATATTACCCGTCGCAAAAAAACTCACAGGGAGACGAATTTAGACCCATTGCGATCTTACCTTTCCTCTCTAAAGTTTTTGAACGAATACTGCAAAATCAAATGACATGTCATCTCGATTCTTCGAACCTATTAACATCTAAGCAATCTGGTTTTCGAAAAGGTCATAGCTGTACAACTGCTCTATTAAAAGTCACTGAAGATATGCGACAAGCTTTGGACAATGATGGCATCAATTTTCTGGTCCTCTTAGATTTCTCAAAGGCATTCGATATGGTCGACCACTCTATTTTATGTAGTAAACTTCATCGAAACTTCAGTTTCTCATCTTGCGCCGTGAAGCTTATATCATCTTATCTAACAGGCCGATCACAGGCTGTCCAGCTTAACAATATTCTGTCAGATTTCCTTCCAACCCCAAGAGGAGTTCCACAAGGTTCGATTTTGGGGCCACTTTTGTTCTCTCTTTATGTTAATGAATTACCATCTATAGCTAAACACATCATTCACATGTATGCAGATGATGTGCAAATGTATCTCAGTTGCCCACTAGGTCTTATTGAACATGGTGTAAACTGTGTTAACGAAGACCTTGATGATATCGCTCGTTGGTCGCAGCAAAATGGTCTTATTTTAAACCCTTTAAAATCGAAGTGCCTTGTGATATCAAAGAAAAAAGTCGATCTCTCATACTTTCCTCCTATTATCCTGCAGAACAGCTTAGTCACGTATGTCGAAACTGCAAAAAATCTCGGCATGGTGTTTAATCGCACTCTAACATGGAATAACCATATCAATGTAGCTGTAGGTAGAACATATGGTATTCTTCAAACTCTCTGGGCAACACAATCTTACACCCCCATAAGAGTACGTATGCTGCTAGCAAAAACTTTGGTTATACCAACTCTGATTTATGGTTGCGAAATATATTCACATTGTGACTCTGTAAGCAAAAGAAGGCTGAATGTAGCATTTAACAGCATAATACGCTATACTTTTGGACTACGCAGATATGACAGGGTATCAAATTTTACCAAAAGTCTGCTTAACATGACCTTTGAAAACTTTCTCAAGTATCGGGCCCTAATCTTGCTCTCAAACATCCTCATAAACCATCAACCGCAATATTTATATGAAATGGTCACTATGGCATCTTCGCAAAGGTCGCGGATACTAACTCACCCGCGACATGCCTCCCTTACATCCGAACGTCAATTTTTTGTCTACTCAATCCGCCTTTGGAATTCCCTTCCGCGGTTTATAAGAGAAGTGTATGACTTATCGAGATTAAAGAACAAAATTAAAATTTTCTTTTTCCAGTAAAGTAAAGATACCTGCTACTTAATCTTATGGAATTTTTCTAATATTTTTTCTCTAATCGCTCACTCTTTTTATTAATATTGTTTTTTTTTAGTTTATATAATATAATATCAACTTATGAAATCTTTGTACAAAGCACTTGAAATTATTTGTTTTTTTTTTTTTTTTTCCTATTATAAAACTGTGAAACCCTAGCTCCCTCAATGTTAAATTGAAGCAAGTCACTAAATTATAAGACAACTTGTCTTAATGTGACTTTGCATTTCTTAAATAAATAAATAAATAAAAATAAATAAATAAAATGCCGGAAAGATTCCTATCAGGAAAGTCTGGTTTTTCTTCCTAGGAAATAAGGTCAGAATTTTGTATAGAATATTTTTGGACGTTTTTGCTAAAAAAAAAATATGGCGTAGTTTTTGGGAACCATTATTTTAGTTTCTCTATCATAAAAAATAATAATATCTTGCTCTCCCGGTGAAGCGCTCTTTTACGAGTTTTACGAGCAACACGCAATCGACCTCGTGACTGAGCATTAAGTTGACAGTTCGTATAATAATGTAATACATAACTGCCGTAGGAAAAGTGACGTTACTGACCAATGTAGTTTTTGCGTTTAGGTTACTCATCTAGTCCAGACCAAACTATTCGACTTAATGGGCCTTACCAATAAACATTTTAACTTTCGACTCTAAATTTTGGCAATGTGAACTTCCGTAAACTTAGAGTCGAGACTAAGGTTTGTTATTAGTACCTACGGCGGAATCTGACTCGATTTTTTTAATGTTCCCACTATTACAGCATTAAATAATATGCAGTAATATGCACCACCCCATATAAGCTCGAGCGCCAAGTTCCTATAATTTAATTGAAAAAGTGAACGAAACCAATCGAATTATTGTCACCCACAATCCAATTGTCTCCAATATGTGTCTTTCTAATTATTATTGACTACCAAGCTAAATTAATATTGAAGCGCTATATAAACAATGCGCGAATTGTAATGTAAAAATGAAAGGAAAGATCCGACAGAGGCCACAAGAATTGAAATTCATTTGCAACCGGCCGACGGCTCTGGCAATTGTAAATTTACTTTTCTTATTGATTTCGTTATTGTAGCGCCATGAGTAGATAATCAGATTCAACAAAATTAGCTTTTCCATTTAAACTTGTGTACTTTAGGATGCATCTTGAAATTGACAAAATGACGTTCAATGTCAACAATTACGCGACAGTGGTGGAGCGTGGAGGTCAATGTCTGAACCTGGCGTTTTGTCACTGAATAGGTCATTAAGTAGGCGAATGGATTTTGTATTCGTATTGATGTTGATGTTATGACCCGAGTCCGAAAACCGAGAATCTTTCATTCACTTTAGAAGAGTCATGTCATAAGTCAAAACACTATTCGCTTCAATAAATCTGCGTATACTTGAAGGTTATCTTCATTGTATACGATTCGCTATATAATAAACGTTTTGTCCACCTATTGACGGAGGAATTATATTATTTACATAACTAAACGTGGACAGTAATTGAGAAAAATTTATAAATAATTTTGATTTAATGTTAAGATATGCATTCGTATTATAGGTACGGGGTTCACGTTTCGAGCTGCACTTTTGAATTCGGTTATTTTTAGATAATATATCTATATCTATACTTATAATAAAACTGTAGGCAATTTTTTGGTTACCTTTTGGCGTGAAAACTACTGCACAGATTTCGATGAAACTTTTTTTGAAATATTCCGTAATATTTTGTGCAACACATAGGCTATTCCCTTTCATTGCCAGCCGCGGTTCTTGATCGTTGTTCTGCTTTGGGGTGGTTTGGTGGCGCACATCGCACAAGCACGTTCATATGAAAAAAAAAAAAAAAACAGGGACAATGTGTTTCTGAGGAAATGCGCAGATAGCTGATGACGTGTGGTGTGGTGATGGACGTATGGTGGAGGTGGTGTCTATGGAAATTGATTTCATGGTTTTTGTTTTAATGGCTGTTATAGTACTTACGTTGATACCTACAGTAAAGAATTGAAGAATTCTAGAAGTAAAGACGATATAATGTAGGTGAATTATGTTGTTTGATTTATTTATTGTTGGTGTGAATACAAATTTCCGTCAAGGCTTTTGTTTTAGTGGTTGTTTTGATATTACCAACGTTGATACATACAGTAAGGAAGTGGAACTTTAGTACTTTCGCTGTTGAATTTAAATTTCTTAAATTGGTATTTTAGGTTAATAGATTTGTTTGATTTATTGTTTCACATTGAATATGTTCACCGCTTTTTTTTTAGCTAGACTGTTGATTTTAAGCAAATAGGTATGCCGTTGAGAAAACGGTCAAATCTCTTTTATTGGAAACTACACAGTCTCACGCCGCGTACGAAGTTGTGGGAACAGCTAGTTTTATAAATATACGTATCGAGAGAAGGAATTTGCTTTCGATCAAAATGTCGAACTCGATAATAAATTCTGTCTGCATGTAGGTACCAAAAGCAGATTAAACGGATGGTTAAATTTCCTTCAAAGCTTATTTTGTGTGGATTTTGCAATTATAATTCTTGACCTCGCTTGAGTCGCTTGTGTTTTGGATTTGGAGAAAATGCATGATTATAGTATGTTGCAGTCATTTTTACAATGATTGGAAGCTTGGTTTATCCCTACAGCCATTTATTGTATTATTTCTATCTTTTTTTTATAATTTTCACGAAATCGACTGTTTCATATTTAAAATTAAAGATGCACCATTCAGTTTTTCTATAAAAATTTAAGCAACTGAATTCTACAAAGTGATAAATTTCTCAAAATGAGCTCATCTGAGACCCAGGACCCTTTCTCAAAATAATACAAATCGAAACCCTTGCAGAAAATTTTGACATTGCCCAAAAGCAGCGCATGTGTGGAGCGTTTTTTTTTTTCAAAATTGCAACATAAGCTTTGCTTACTAACATGCTTAAAATTAAAACTTGCGAATTATTGCTATTTGCTGACGTAACGTATTTTAACTTTTTTTTTAAAAATGTGCATACAACAATTTGGAACCGTTAAAAAAATGACTGACCGTTTTATATGCATGAAAACTGCAAACTGCAATACATAATACTGAGCTGTCTTGCATCTTACTCTAAACCAAGACATCATAAATCTAAAAAAAAAGAAGCTAGAAATGAGTAGGTCACGCAGCTGATAATGGTTTCTTGTAAATAACGTAGCGTCAGGTAACTAAAACTCGGCGTACGTTGTTCATACCCAAATACTCAACTACTCAAGTTCCCAAGTACTCAAATTGAATTCTTTAACAACCATATTTAAGTGGTGATATCTGTTATCCAGAACATGCTAAGCTATAGCAAACATAGTCCAGTTTGGTACGTTTGGGTAGGTAATTGTGAAATTAACTTTCCAAAATTGTTTAAGTAAGTTCTGATCATGTTCTGAACGAAAAAAGAAAAACAATTTTGAGCTCTGATGTGTCTGAACGAAAAAAGAAACACAAACATTTTGTAAGTATAACAGTTTAGGTTCAACAGGTTCTGCTTAATAAAAAAGAAAAACGCCTATATAGAGACGAGATTCTTCAATTGCTTGTTGTGTTCCTATTATTTTATTTGACTTGTGCTTTTATTTAGTATAGTCAACTTTAAGGAACGGAACAATTTAACCAACAATTCCATCGTTATTTTTGATGTGTAAACATCTAAGCGCGCGTTGTTGGAATCTGGCGGAGTAATTCCACACATTTAACTTGCGGGGACAGAAATGCGTCACTGTGTTTTATCATTGCATACATTTTCTGGAATCTGGTAGAGTAATTCCACACATTTAACTTGCCGGGACAGAAATGCGTCACTGTGTTTTATCATTGCATACGTTCTTATCATTGCACACATTTATGAGCTGGGGCATATTAATTTCAGCTTTTTGTTGATGTGAAATAAAATTTTTCCATTTCGTCCTTGTACCGTACTCAGAAGAAATTTCAAGAATTCTGCAGGGAGATTATCATCTTTTACCAATGATCATAAGCGGAGACTTCAATATCGATTTTGCAACTCCAGAAGCTCAACCATTTATTGATTTTTTGCAAGATAAATTTAATCTTCAAATGAACTCCAACCGGAAAATCTCAACAACACAATATGGAACAACCATCGATGCTGTCATCCAGCGTAATCTTGATAGATTACAGTCTCGAATGTACATATCTTACTTAAGTTACCACAATCCGATTGTATCTATTCTACAGAAACTAGCACAGAACGAATAAATTATTGTTATTTCATAATATATCAAGAATACGGTTATTACAATTCCCTCTTTTCTCAATGACGTGTATCAAGCCACACACATACCGCACGCACGGTGTTTACACAATACACATATTTCGGGACTGTTGGATAAAGTCGTACCAATTTTTTTTTTTAACATCCCTTTGACCATTATAGACCATTTGCAGCACTTGAATAGGGACAGAGGCAATGGCTTTAGCAAGGAATAAATCAATTAAAGCTGACATATTTTTGCAGTACATAAATTGTTATGTGAAATTCGCCTATATCGACATTGGTTATAACGACCGTGCTAATATTATAAAGATACAAACTCTGAGTCCCTTGATTTTACACTATTATTTCTACAAAAACTCATCCTGATGGACTTTGTATATAACGACGAATCCGTATATAGCGTCTGTTTTTCCCAAGAAATTATATTTTTCCTTCGGATATAGCGACCAAATAAAAAAATGATCTTGTTGCCTGTGCAAAAACATTGGTTTCTTTTTAATTCTATCTGAATAGTAACAACAAGATGTGTATGTACCTCCCCAGTAATCCCAGACATGTCGGACTGACTTACCCTCTTACCCCTTACCCTTAGATTATAATACCTTATTGTCCATGGCGGTTTTAAAAAACCCAATGATATTCGCCATGAAAATATACGGTCTGGTATCACTGTACCAATCTAACAGTAAAGAATGGCCTGTTTTTTAATTTGTCTGACCTTCGATTATAGCGACCATTTGAGCCCGGTACCATCTCCGTCGTCATATCCGGATTACGGAGTTTAGTGTATTTTACCCGACAGGGAATTTAGTAGATTTTACTTACCAAACAAGAACAAATTCCATCAGGTTATGCTCGCTTATAGATAACTCTATTCATGAGCAAATTCTCAAAAATAAGTCCTAAATCCTCCTTTTAACTCAGCTTGCTTCCTTTTTTGTTGCTCGGAGTTGCGTGACATGGTATAGCGAATGGTATTAATTTTTAGAATAAAAAACGATTAAATTAATATTTTCGGCTTATGGAGGATGGCAAACAAAAAAACCAAATGAAAAACTGAACAAAAAAAAAAAAAAAAAAACGAAAAAATAGTAAAAGGGGACCCAAGAAAAATTTCCACAACAAAAATTTCAAAATCGCCAGATTTGAAAAATTGCAAAAAAATTTAAATGAATTAATTGAGTGAATGAATGAATAAATTTTGTTTTTTTAATTTTATTGATATTTTGAAACTTGTATAGTTTCGACCACTTCTTGTTGACAAAATGGATAAGGGTTTGCATTTGTACCATCTGTCAGGCTCTGTGCTTGCATTTTTAAGTTGCAGTTGCTGCAGATCTGCTTGCAAGGTAGCAATCTGGTAGCAATACAATATTTGCTGGCAGATTTGAACGAATAATCACAGGTTTGCCTCCCACGTGGGACACTTTTGCGTATTACTACTGGTGTGGATTCGAGATTTGTGGCTTTTCGGGATTTTGGATTTTCGGTATTTTGGGCTTTCGGGATTATGTTTTTCGGTATTCTGTCCGACTCCCTGGTTTAATTATAATTTATAATGCATTGCAAGTTGCTTCCTCTTCGCTGTCAACTTTGTCAGAGTTAGTCTCCTCAAATAAGTCGTATGCAGGTCCATATCAGTACATATATACTATTTTTTGGGAACATCAACCGATCCAGAAATTGCATAGCTATTTATAGAACCTGTTTCCAGGAGTGTTGACGCCATAATTTTCGTTGACCTCTCGTGCGAATTTTTTACAATAATTTTATGCTACAGAAAGTTGATAGAAACATATTGTAGAAAATAATAGTAAGAATTTCACGCGAATTTAAAAAAATATTAAAATGTATAAAATATTAAAATAAATAGGTAGGTATAATAAATATTCAAATAAACAAATTTAAAACAAATCACATTTACTTATGTTCTAATGCATACTTAGATGCGGAACGGAAACCGTTTATGGTAGTAACATCGCCGCCCAGCACACTTACTACCCTTAAACAATTTTCACGCAGCCTATTTATACACAGAATCTCCTTGATTTACTACTTTTCGGCTTACAAGAAACGCCGTGTTCCAAGAGCTCCAACCGACCTAGACAACGTTTCAAATAAGACAGAATGAGTCACAGAATTATTTCACAATGAAATAAAACACCAATATTTATTAGGAAATAAGGCCCCAAAAAAGGAAATAACACCCCAAATTCTATTAAAAATCGCTGTTGTTGTTTCCTGTATAGTTTTTTGGGGTCTCATTTTATTTTTTTTTTTGGGACCTTATTTCATTGGGGCCTTATTTCGCAGAGCCGATGAGAAATCTCCAAAATTATATTTGCGCTACTTTCATTTCCATCTATTATGTATATCCGCCCCAATTATTTTTGGGCCATCTTTCGTTCACCTTTTGGGTGATCACACATGCACTTTTGGGTCTTATTGCATAATTCGTCCTTTTTTTCATAAGTAAATTAGGTCCATGAATATTGAGTCATATTGTATTTTCAAGTTTTTGGCAACTTTTCATAGCCCACGTTTTACACCACTTTCAGCCAAATTTGCAATGATCGAGAAAAGTTCATTTGACTCAGTTTTGTACTTTATTTTTATAGAACTTTTTCAAAAAGACAAATCTATGTCTGAAAGCGTGCTCATGTCAATCGAAAAATATACTAAAGAACCCCCGCCTTGATCTGTGTGTTCTCAAATACTCAGTTGATTGAACTACAGAACAAACTTGTTCTTACCGAAATAATTAAGTCACACCTCAACGGTTCGTGATTTCCTTTGTGTAAACTTTTAATGTGTCAAAAATAGTCGCCCACAAAGTTCAAATGTACGGGACATTAACTCACAAAGAATGAAGTTGTCCTTCGAAGGTGAATATCCACATTTAACAATTACAACTGCAGACCAGTAGTTGTCTGGCATATTAATCTCAACACAAAGGTTCTTGTCTCAGGTTCGATCTATTTCAAGACTTCCTGGTTTGTTCTATACCTACCCATTTAACTTAAAATTCAAAGCAACGCTGCGGCAGATGCTTCTTAATATGTCAACGCTTCATCGCCATTATGTTGGACACCTGTATCACTTCAAATCCATCATGTTTAGTGAGATACATTGTCCACAGTACCGTATGTTTACTAGCCAGATAACTGCCAAGTGAGATGTTAAATCGTTCGACTTGAGCGCCTCTAAAACCGTCAAATTAGTATGCAATTACGATGTTCATTGCACTGATTTACATTGGTTCTGGCAGTAATTTCGCATGTGAATGAATCAATGAATGTCCATTTGCGGTAAAGTGATTTGAAAAAGTTTTCCTCCCGTATATGTGTGTGGCAAAATATTTATGGTGACTGCACAGTAATTGGTGTTTTGCTTTGGCACACTCTATATTAAAAATATCTACCCAGCCTTACAGCTAGGTGCTACTGGCTACTGTGACGACAGTTACTTACATAATAAAATAATAATTAATGCTCATCACGTATACTAATCGTTGTTTGTGCGTGACGATGCTAATACATTTTTTTCTTTTTTAGACAAATGGCAAAAACTTTTATTACATTTTTAGACCCTTATGTATGAATATTAATTGTATGTATAATGGGTTTTATTTTTATTTTCTTTGCGCAGCTGAAACTTCAAACCCAAATGTGTGCCTATCGCCAAAGTCATTGCTACGACTTGTCATCGATCATGATGATCTACACAAACGTAAACTTTACAGAACCTTCCAAACAGGTGCGGTACCAGAGAACAATGACAATGTAAACGATCACGACTTTGAGGAGGAGTACAATGAGTTTATTAACACTGTGAAGTTAACACCTGTGGGATTTATGAAGCTCTGTCCTGCCTTGTTGGTGCAGATCGATCAGCATGTCTGCGTACAACCGGCGCTGATGATGAATCCGGAGGATAGAGGCGAATTTATGTTTAAAGGTAAATGAGTTGTTGTTATATACTCCTGTTTGCCAGAAAGTGTCCAGCTATAATAGATATAAGGACTCAAAGGACTTTTTAGCAATTGAAATATATTTCCGATTAGTAGGTAGGTACATACGAAATGACAGGGGACTCATAACTCATGAGAAACAAGTCGGTAAAATAAAATACTGGTGGCCTACAGTTTTCATTTACGACGAAAATATTGAGCTAACTTATTTTTCCATGGAAGCTCAGTTTGCCTGCATAGTAAAGTTTGAAGGGCTACTACCTACTAGGGCCCAAGAGATTATGTTTATTTGATTTTGAAGGACTTACTCACATTCCACTTGCGTTAAAAGCATGTAACCAATTCATAATACAAATCTGGTAGCTGACACTGTTTTTTCTTATCTTTTTAGCATGGATTTACGCTTCCGGATCTATCTTTGTCCTCTCGTCTTGTGGTCTCCTTGGAATTCTCTTGGTCCCTCTTATGAAAACAATTGCCTACAGAGAGATACTCAAATTCCTTGTAGCTGTTGCTGTTGGCACACTCAGTGGCGATGCCTTGATGCATCTTATTCCGCATGCACTATCCAGCGACCACTCATCAGCCCCATCACCATCTGACGAGGTACATGATCACAACGGTCCAGTTTGGATATGTGCCTGCGCCTTTCTGACCGCAGTTTTCATGTACATTTTGGAAACTATTCTTCCTCTCCTGAAAGGCGATTCCAGTCACAACCACACTCATGGTCACAGTCATCCGCAACAGGTACCATCACCGCTTGCGGACCATCCCCTCCCCCCAGATGTCAAAGAAGTCAATGTAATGCTGGATGAGTTGAAAAAGGACAAAAAAGACGGATCACGACCACTGACCCCGGTAGCGTTTATGGTGATACTTGGAGACGGTTTGCACAACCTTACAGATGGATTAACCATAGGCGCTGCATTTGCCACTGATCCAGTGACTGGCTTGGCAACAGCTTTCGCTGTTTTATGCCATGAGCTTCCACACGAGTTGGGTGACTTCGCTCTTCTGCTACAGACTGGAGTTAGTATCCGCCGAGCTGCTCTACTCAATATTGCTTCATCTGTGTTGAGTTTCGTTGGCATGGCTATTGGTCTACTGATCGCTGGAGTTCATACGAATATGACTAAGTGGATATACGCGGGAACAGCAGGATCATTTCTGTATATCGCTTTCGCAGATCTCATTCCAGCAATGGCAATGGAGGGCAAGAAGGACTTGAAGAACTCTGTCATTCAAGTCGCAGGGATATTGGTTGGTGGAATCATTATGATGGTGATTGCATTGAATGAGGACTCCTTGCAGGAGCTGTTCAAGTAGAATAATATTAACCAGAGGATTAATTTATTGCTGCATTTACATCGAGAATCTATTATCATAGTGCTGTGAAGAGTCGTTGAGTATTACTATTCTGTTTAAAAATCTAAAGTACGTTATCAGCTACTTCTAATTTCAAATTAGTAATTTGTTTTTAAGTACCTAGTTTTAGTTATTAAGTTTGTATTAGTGTTGTTAAAAGTAATACGAGAATAAAAATAACAGCTGAGCCGTACTCATAACAAATTTGGGTCTCGAATTTAAATTTACGGAAGCTCACAATTGCGAAATTTGTAGGGAAATAGCCACTGTGAACTACTTAAATTTAGAGTCGAAATTAAAAATGTTTATTGGTAAGGCACAGTGTGTTAAATGAATTAATGGTGCATTTGCATTCAATTTTATGGACAACCTACTTGTCGCAAAAAGATGACCTACTTAAAGGAATATTTTGATCGGTATAGAACATATAAGAATTTAAATGAAATAAGTGGTTTCGCTTCTTACGTGCTTTGTGTGAGTATTAATTTGGGTTTGATTACTGGACCCCCAATTGAAATGGAGGCTTAAAAATAGGAAGTATATATTTGAGTGCCGTATAATGACTATCGAAGCAGTTTGATTTCTTAAAATATTATACCCTGAAGAAGGGAGCAATCCCTGCCGAAACGTCGGGAAAAAAGCAATGAACTGATATAGTTTCATTCAAACGCCTATGACCAAAAAATTCGACGGAATAAACATTTCCAAAAATTACATATGAACATCAAATTGGTCAAGAACTTTATCTACAGTCGAATCGAATTTGCTATACATGTTCTTACAAAAAGTTACAGAAAAATATATAATTATCAAAACAACGAGTACCTAACGAGTAGTTTGTCTCTTCGAAACAGCTCAGAGAATTTGACCCAGCAAGTCAAATGCACAAAGTTGACAAGAAACAAATTTAAAATCTGTCATAAAAATCAATTGCGCACAAAAATAAAATCTGTGGAAATAAATAGGGTCTCCATATACCTCAAACGAAATAAGAGGACATATTTTACAAAACCCTACCCTCCCAATACCCCCCCACCCATTTTGGTTATTCAAGGAAAACATTTATATACTGTGTATAAGTGGACATCACGTACCATAGGTGAATGCTACAGTCTACAGATGTGACCACGTGAGTGGTGTGGTGAGTCGTGAGTGAGTGTCGTTGACAAAAGAGAAAAGAAATAAAATTCATCGGAAAAGTGCACCCACTGCTAGTTTTTATGGGCGTACTTAAAAGTTATAAAATGAAGGGCTTATTTTTATTATGAAATTATAATAAAATTGAAAAAAGAGAACAAAAAGAGGACAGAACAAATAAAAAGGACAAAAAAAGAGACAAACGAAAAAAAAAAACACGTTCTCTTTAAAAGAGATGTTCTGGCTTCTGGAAACCGTAAAATAAAGAAAATTCGGAGGTGGTTAAATATTCTGCCAGAACGTTTTATATGTTGCAAAAATGTAAGTTATATATTTATTTGTGATATGGATTAGATGTCAAAGATGTCAATGTCTGGGAGAATAGCGTTCATTTTTTGAGTTTGACAGATTATTATTTTTATTAGCAGAGCACTTGGCTTTATAGGGGACCCATAGAAATTCGAATTCACAGATGTCAGCTTACTTCAAAAATGTCGGCTCACCAACACGTCGCACCTTCACTTTGGCGCTATTATTCGTTCCATGTAGAATGCATGTGGATCCAACGCATTTCAAATTTATTTGTAAACGCCCTCTACTGTCTGGTATACTCTGACAAATTAACGAGAAGAAGTAACAAACTGTATGCCTGTAAAAAAAAAATTATATCAAGATTTGAGCCAATGACTTATGTGGTTTTCCATTGGGACCAAAAATCAATCTTTTTTTTTTGATCTATATCACTTTTCGCGTTCCATTGGGCAGAAAAATCAATCTTTTTTTCGATTCGGATCACTTTTTGCAGACCTCGATATTTTTCAGATCTACACACACCAATATAATTTGCACAGCTGTTTTACGTCAGTTTAAGAAGTTTGCATTCGAGAGAAATGCGCAAGCTTTCGTGAAAACCAAAATAGCAAAATACATAAATAGCTATGAATATGATTTCGGAGGAATTATTATCTTCATTATCTCCCTCGTCATTTGAAGACTACAAACCACCAATAATACTTCATTTGTATCTACAAAAAGGAATACATTTTTGAGGTCGATATCCATTTGCGATTTTGCCAGAAACGAATGCAATTTGAACAGCTGATATTGTTGTCAATTAACGCACTAGTCCATTTACAAAAGCAGATCAATTTCGTTGCGCGTTCCATGAGCACCGTAAAATCTGAGATCTGAAAAAGATTTCTGGTGGTCCCAATGGAAAACCACATAAATGAAGTTCCTTTAAAGAACAGATTCTCCAAAGTGAATATGAGAAAATTGGTCGCAATAGTCACAAACGGCAACAACATTTTTAGTTCCTAACCGCTTGTGTTTAACAGCCCGATTCTGGCAAACACAAGTCACAAGACCCTCACAAGGTGAGGTGAAATTGATTTTGTGAGGTTTTCGTATTCTGACAGCACACTCACAACTTGTGAGGCTCACAAAAACAATCGAAATTGGCCGCATTCAAGAATCTAGTTATCTTAAGTCGACTAGATTGGTCTGGATAAGATGTAACCTGAACGCAAAAACTAGATTGGTCGGGAACGTCACTTTTTCTACGTCAGCCACATACCCGAACTGTCAACTTGGTAGGTACTCAGTCACGAATTTCTTGACTAGATTCGTCGGCTACCCCTCCATAAACGTCAAATGTCACAGGTGCCCACGTGACCGATTTAAACCAATCACAACCGATATAGATCTAGTCAGACAGCTGTCAGACTTACTAAACTAGATACTTGAACGCCCTCATTGTGAGTGATCCTATCCGGAAATAGATAGATTCAGATGAAAATTGAAGGAAAAAGAGTCCGCCAAGCCTACGTAAACTCCCTGCAACACCAAGTCGAACATATTTTGATGTTATATTTTGTATTTTATTATTATATATTATTATGTAGGTATTATACTGTTAAAAGATATCAAAACAATAGGTTTATGGCTTGTTTGCCAAAAGGGCGATGGGATCTGCAAAAGACTTAATACCGGCTCCAAGTGTTCGTAAGGCCTCAGCCATTTTTTCTTGAGTGTCCTGATTTTCTTTTTGAATTTTTAAATCCCTTTCTTCTCTCGCTTTCATCATGTGTAAAATTTCCACTAGTAGTTCTTTGATGTGGCCGATTGCTTACTTCTAAAATGAAATATACCCTGTATTTATTCCCATAATGCTTAAAAATATACATTACCTTCCATTACGTTTCAATAATATTTGCACATTGACGCAAAAACAAACAAAATTATTTTATGAGTTTTTAAATTCTGACATAACAGTCAAGTTCCAAAACTCACCATCCTGAGGTGGTTTTTTGTGAGCATTATCGCCGAAAACGAAAAATGTTATCGAATCATTATATATATATTTATATTCATTTCGGGAAATATAGATATTTGTTTAAAAAAAAACTAAGGAATGTGGGGAAATTAAATTTGTGCTGAGGTGAATATTTTGTGAGTTTTGTTGTGAGGATTATCGTAGAATTCGTAAAAAGTTATCGAATCACAACAAATAAACCTCACAAGGTCTTGTGACTTGTTAGGGCTCACAACGGCAGAATCGGGCTGTAAAATTCCTTATTAGTAAGGCGCAATACATTTTAAAGAAACAATTAAATACATCCAATACAATACAAAAAAATACATATATAAATAATAGTTTTCATTATAAAAAAATGTTGAGCTACTCCCTTTAACTATTACTTTGCTATACAAGCAGTAGTTTCGGTACAACAAACTGTTTTCTTTCTGTTAGGTAGAACTGCGAGATTTTTTACCTAAAATCCGCCGGAGTTATCTTTTATTATCAAATTATTTATCAAATTCGCAGTCTCAAAAACTATTCTCGTTAGAATTTGTTTTACAATCTCCATTTTTTTGATGCGGGACGGGATTTTGTAGATCACAGTAGTTCATTTTACCAGTAACCCGGATAATTTAATACAGATTCGGGCCCTAAGGACACGATTCATGAGATTTCTCCCCAAATTGAGATAAAAAAAGCAAAACAGAGATATCTAGCTAACCAGCACTTATCAAACGCTTGCATAATGTCGGACTGACTTGGAGGAGGGTGACACTAGTTGTTGTACTTTACTTTCGCTGAGATAGGATGTTTGTTTTAAGTCCTAAATACAACAAAAATGGACCAATCTTCAGAATTTTATATTTCTCTCGGTGTAGCGGTTGGAATCTTTAATTTTGCATGGACCGAAGTGGAAAAAACCGGGGCGTCCAATAAAAAAAAAACTCCGCATTAACGTAAGTATCGCGTTCACCAGGAAAATGGTGAAAACCCTGGCGATTATGGCCCTTAATTGTAAGCTGAAAGAATTTATTTACTGAACTCTTGGTAGCCCTTGTTGTTTAGTTTCCAATTAATTATTCTTATTTTCTTATTTCCCTGCAGATGACGGTACAATTCATCCAAGACAATATTCCCTCATGATTTCACCAACGGTTCTTATATAAGATAGACAGGTGAACACATTGGTTGTGAACTTGGTCTTCCATTTGTTGTAGAGTTTTCTTTAGCGATTTTCATAAAGAAGTGCGCACTAACAATACATAAGTAGGTATACCTACATTATAAAAACTAAATTTAATTTCTGCATAATTCCTTTACAACTCGAGCAATTAAAAATCTTATTATACAAAAAAAAATAAAATTTTTAGTTGATTCTATTTGTTGTAAGTACAACGTTTGGCACATGAGATTCAAGTCCCATATTGTCTAGTGGTTAGGATACCTGGCTCTCACCCAGGAGGCCCGGGTTCGATTCCCGGTATGGGAAGTATTATTTTTTCCTTGTTTTTAATATCAACGAAAGATTACGAATTAAGTACTGTGATCCACTTTTAGTTGTAACTGTGGACGAGTTAAACCACTCGATATACACCTCTATTTTTATTTTTCAATTCAATTTTCAATTCTATTCAATAAGTATCTTTTATAGTACATAGAGTTTAGAGTTTAGACAATAAGAAATTATTCAATAAAACAATGTGTAAGTAAGTTAAGGTAATAGTAACCTAACAGTAAGAGAAATAGAAAAGGAGGTTAAATATAAAAATAGAGTCATAGAAAAGAATTGAATAGAATACGGAAGGTAGGAGAGAGAAAAGAATTAGAACTTTGAAAATAAAAATTAGAGATTAGAGTAGGCGAGAAAAATAAAGAAAAACTGCGCTCTTAAAGCGACTGGTATTAGTAGAGATGGTTCTTATATTTTATGGGTAAAGAGTTCCATAATTTGATGGCGTAAATAAAAAATAATCGCGACGAATTAAGATAGCGATAACGTGATGGAATCAAACTAAGGGTTCGAAATTCGAAGGTAACGAGAAAAATTAAGTTTTTCATATAAATTCATAGGAGTCTTAGTTGTTATTATGGTATGTAAACATATACAATTTCTGGCTTCAATAAAATGTTTAAGGGTTGTGCCTAAAAGACTTTGTGCGTGTTGTGAAATATGTTCATATCTGCGTAGTTCATGAATATATCTTACCGAATCGTTGAATGCAACTTGAAGCTTGCGCTGGGATAAGGAATCGACGTTACCGTATACAACCTCAGCATATGTAATTTAGGATAGGATAAGGCTTATTACCAGTTTCCACCTAATAGTTTCTCTCATTATATTGTAAAAATGACCACATTTCATTTAGATTGATAGGATTTAGATTTTTAACAAGATACATATACTGCGCTGTATTAAAAATGCTCAAAACCCTAGGTGAAGAGGGAGTTTAATGGTTCTCAGGACTCAGGTGTTCTGGGTATACGGTGAAACTGAACCCCTGGCAATTTGCAAACTAGAAATTGTGGCCTTTTACACATGTTGAAGCTTGGATTGGAGTACCACATAAATATCTTAAGTTACATTTATAGAGTTGGTCGGTTGAAGTAAAGCGGTTAGGGTAGGGACAGTCCAGTGTTCATCCGGTGAGATCTAAGCAAATCGACACTTTAAGGATTCTCTTTACTTTACAGGCAGAGATTAGGTAGACGAATGTGAAGTATTGCTCCACATTTAAAAAACCTTTGTCGAATAACTACTATAAGCAATGTTGCCGCAAGCTTTTTTAAAAGTGTAACAATTTTGTTCAAAAAGTGTAACAAATGGATAAAAAATGTAACAAACTGGAAAATTTTTTAATAATAATTAAAAAAAATATTAGGAACTCCTTATCACATTTAACAAAAAAAAAGCTCTTTTTTGACCTACCTGCCCATTTTGTGTTTAACAAATAAAAAAAAAACAAAATTATTGACCATTGAAGTAGATTTCAGTTTCTATTTCACAAACTTTATTTAGGTACCACGAGATGTAGAACATTGTCAACGGTGACGCGGCGAGACAGAAAAATATTGTTGTCTTTTCTCGTTCCCTCCCATTCCCATTCCCACTCGTAGTTTAACGTTTTGCACAACTTTTGCTCTGTGTAAACAAACAAATACATTGACAGAAATTGGTAGAAGTTTGCTCGAAAGAAAAAAGTGCTGCCAGTTCAACTTGTCAATATTTTTAATGAGGAAAACAAAAAAAGATTTTAATGGAAAAAAATGTAACAAAGCGAACAAGAAAGTAACATTGTAACAAAATTATAAAATAAGTAAAAAATGTAACAATTTGTTACACTTGTAACATTGTGGCAACGCTGCTACTAAGTTCTATAACAGTACGTTCACTGACGTTTAGAAACTCAGGCAGCTACGCTTAGCATCGTCTTCGAAATACTCACCATTTTACTGAATAATATCTTTGTATTCCTCATTCTAACGGGTGATTTTTTAGCTGGTTTGGTTTTGGCAACACTGGTTTTGACAGCTGACGTGTGTTTGGTACCTTGTGTCACTGTCAAGCAGCTTCAGTTTGGTTTGCAATTTAACCATGGATCGTCTTACAAATGAACAACGCTTGCAAATTATTGAATTTTACTATCAAAATTCGTGCTCGGTTCGAAATGTTCATCGCGCGCTGCTTCCATTTTATGATCGGCATTCTCGACCTTCTGAGCAGTCTATTCGGAAGATTGTGACCAAATTTCGCACCAAATTTACTTTGTCGGACATTAAACCACCAACACGTTTACGTACTGTGCGTAGTGAAGAAAATATTGCGGCCGTATCAGCTAGTGTGACAGAAGACCGCGAAATGTCGATTCGGCGCCGTTCCCAGCAGTTAGGCCTTTGTTACAGCACTACGTGGAAAATTTTGCGGAAGGATTTGTGCGTAAAGCCTTTTAAGATACAGCTTGTGCAAGAACTAAAGCCAGCCGACCTACCACAACGCCGAATTTTTGGTGAATGGGCTCTTGGAAAGCTGGCCGAGGATCCGCTTTTTTATCGAAAAATTGTGTTCAGCGATGAGGCTCATTTTTGGTTGAATGGGTACGTAAATAAGCAAAATTGCCGCATTTGGAGTGAAGATCAGCCAGAAGCATTGCAACAGCTACCAATGCATCCCGAAAAAGCCACTGTTTGGTGCGGTTTATGGGCCGGCGGCATTATTGGGCCATATTTCTTCAAAGATGATGCGAATCGCAGCGTTACTGTCAATGGTGAACGCTACCGAGCGATGATAACAAACTTTTTTTTGCCCGAAATGGAAGTTCTTGACTTGCATGATATGTGGTTTCAACAAGAAGGTGCCACATGCTACACAGCACGCGAAACAATGGCGCAACTGCGAGGCGAGTTTGGTGAACAGTTAATTTCACGTTTCGGGCCGGTCAATTGGCCGCCTAGATCGTGCGATTTGACACCATTAGATTATTTTTTGTGGGGGTATGTCAAGGCTAATGTGTATAGGGACAAGCCCGCTTCGATTGACGCACTGGAAGCCAACATCCATGCATTCATTCGTGAGATACCGGCCGATATGTGTGAAAGAGTATGCCAAAATTGGACTCAGCGGATGGACTACCTGAGACGCAGCCGCGGTCAACATTTGCATGAAATTATCTTTAAACATTAAATTGCAAGGTTCAAACTATCGATTCAAATAAATATTTCATTAATTTTTTCGAATTTTTTGTGTTTTTTTTTTTAAGTTTTAAACCTCTTAAAAAATCACCCGTTACAAAAATGTCAGGTTTGAACAAATCGTGGTTCAACAAAATATCCAAGCGAGCCACCGCAGTCAAACAGTGCATTGAAGACATGATGATCTCTCTACAGTTGGAACTAAAAGCATTACATTTTTTGAGTCTCCGAATAAGTGCAACAAAACCATAGGTAAAGAGTGTTCTAAAGATACACGATTTACAAAACCTATAATATTTCTACTCGGGTTGGGTACGAAAACTCCAAAACTAAAATCCCCAAGTCAATATCCCCAAACCCAAAATCTCCAAATCCAAAATCCCCAAATCCGAAATCCCCAAAACCAAAACCCCCAATCACAAAATCCTTAAACATAGATTCTATGTACAATCGGTATGTACAATCATCGTCATCTACTAAAAGTGACACAGCGAAATCATGAACGATAAATATCGCTCTCCTTTTCGTTTTGCAGTACGCAGCTGCTGCGAAAAAAGTACGTTCACAATAGAATTATAAATTCCTAAGGATCCTAAAAATCGCAAAACTTTAAATAAAGTGAAAGTGAAGTAAAGTAAAGCGTAAATGACAATAAATCCGAATTGACAATCTTAAGGAGCAAAATTTGAAATAAATAGCCAGTGCTGGTAGCACTGCTACTTGTGTATCAGCTGATGGAAATATACACAAATTATTTTCCGCTGCCTTTTCGCAGACGTTTCGCTGTCCATTTGGAGACCACCGGAAAATTTCGTTTCAGAAGAGGTCCGTACCACGCTTAAAGCTTAATTCAGATAAGTGGAGTCGACTGTAAAACGACACCATAAAGTGAAATTTTTTTTTTATGGAAAAAAAAACTAAAATATGCATTATAATGAAAACAACTGATTTCGGTTCAAGGTACATACACCAAACTAAAGTACATTCACTGTATGTAACTCGGACCGTTCGAGGTTTGCTTATGAAAAAGGATTTTCCAGACATACCTACGTTAACTTCTTTAGAAATAATTTCAACAGCAACTCATATCCAATATAATACATGTTAATATAAAAGAAGTAAAATTGGAAAAATTTGCGTTGAACGAAGGAAGCATTTAAAATTGTGAAATCCGGTCCAAGGTACATGACCTTTCCCTACCTAAAATCTCAATTGAACTATGCATTTTTTTTTATAAAAACCTGAGGAGCCTAAAACCCGAAAATTCAAAGTAAATAGACTAAATTAGGATAATTCCTAAATGACAATTTGAAAAGCTCGAGTTTATTCAAATCGGACATAATAGATGGTAGCATTACTTTTGTATCAGCTGACGGAAATGTCCAAAAATAATTTTCCGCTGCCTTTTCGCAGACGTTTCGCTGTTCATTTGGAGACCACCGATAAATTTCGGTCCGGGACAGCTGCGTAGTACGCTTTAGGCCTTAAAGTGGTAAGATTATCCGATGACATAAAGTGCACCTTGTCGCATTGTTTGGAACTGAGTTAGGTATACCACTTACTTTTGACAGATTCACGGCACATTTTTTCCGAAGCTCTCCGACAGCTAATTAATTTGGAATATTCTAATGTCAAATGAACGCGTTTATATGCTTCATTTGTTTTATTCCGAAATGGATACTTTGTACGACATCTGGGGGCCTATTCCCAAATGCGCGGCGGATCGTATTAAAAGCGATACCTTAATTTCGACCGTGTTCGCTTTTGCTTATTCGCAAATGCGAACAGGGCGAAAACTATCTTTCCAGTGCTTTCCAGTTATTTCCATTCTGATTTCCAATTTTCCATTTATTTTTCCAAATATTTGACAGCTGTTTCCCGACACAACAAAAAATTGATTGTGAATTTGTGCAAAATAAAAAAAGAAATGGATTCAATTTGTGTGTTTTTTTTCATTTCCTCTGTTTGTAATTTAAGTTCTTTGTTATGTTTCCCTAAGAGTTTATTTCGTTCTTCAAGGAGTTGTACAGATTTTTCCTGAAAAATGTGTTGCTGTTTCACTTGCAGCTCCAAAAGTTTCTTTGCTGTTGTGATTGGAGTCCTAGCTTGTGTCGTTTTTTTTTTTTCTTCCATACGCTGGCTCTTCTTGTAGGTGCTGTAGTTACTCTGCGGTATACTCTTCTTCATTTTCAGAGCTTTGTTCACATCGGAGTATATTCTCAGATTCAGAAATTAATGCTTTTGTTTCTGGAAAAAAGGATATTGTTGGTTTTTCTCTACCAATGGCTCTCTTTTTGATTCTTTTTCGGGTGGAAGAACATGAGCTCCAAATTTTCGAACTTTGAGGCCAGATTCTTGGGTCCTTAAATCGAGCAGCATATCAATAACATCCTCTTCGATGGCAGAAAACACGTATTGTTTGTTTGGTCCTACTCCAGTTCCATGAATGGCCTTTTGATTTTGTCGCAATTTGTTTTTTATGTGGTATTTGAAATCCTTCCACACCTTGAGTGCAAATACAAATATTGGATTATTAGAAACACAAAATATTATAAGAACCAAAATATATTTCACTTACTTTTTTCCAACCATCACGTGTTTTAATCGGAGGCCCAAGACCATTCAACACATTTGCAATACCATCCCAAAGTTCTACAGCCTTGGCTCTATATTCTGCCCTTAGCTAGTCCACTGTTCTCTTTTAAAAATTCAACAAGTGCAGCAAATTGTTGTACGGATGTATGTTTTTGACTCCTTTATTACAAAATATATAATAAATTCAATTAATAAGACATTTTTAGCAGAACAATGAATATTTGCAATTTTAAACTTCTTGTTTTGATTGATTTATTTACATTTTGATCAGGTCCGCAAACAATTTGCCACCAATCCGCCAGCAATCCGTCATCTAAACATCTATCGCTATCAATGCAATGATAAAATGACGTTGGAAAGTGCTTTCGCTTTCCATACGGTCGAATGGAAAGCGAATCGCTTTTGGAAATACAAAAATTCAAATCCGCCATCAAAAGCGATTCGCCGCGCTTTCTGGAATAGGCTCCCTGGGGTCGAATCGCGTCCTCTGTGACCGAGCATTTCGTGACGGAATTTGTTTTTGTTTCACATGTAAAACCAACTTAATTCCGTCAATGGGTAGCTCGTTCACGGAAGTGGCGATTCGACCCCTGAGTTCCGATCAGGGGCCGAATTACCGCATCCGTGAGCAAGTCATACGTCACTGAATTTTGTGGATTTTACAAGCAAAACAATAACAAATTCAGTCACGTATCATAGTGGTAATTTAACCCCAGATTTGACTTTCATATCGGAATTTTTTCTCGATAAGGGTGAATAGAAACTTCAGATTCAATGGTCATCATAACCCACCCATGAAAACAACTTGTTACAATATATATTTTGTTACGTGCCCAAGCCATACATTCTATTGATTGGCACTTTATCATCAATATCATCAACAGCAGTCATATCAAGATCTTCTTTACCGAAAACAGACTTAAATCGGTTTCCTTTATCCCAAGTTGTTTGCCCAATTAAATAAATATAGTCAGGGCTTGTGTTTACCTACCTTCAATCGTATTCATCTGATGACAGATAGATCTCCTCTCTTCACAAGGAAAATGCGTGCTGTGTTTTTTTCGCTCTTGACGAACGTTTTATAAATTTTTTTTTATTACATTACATAATATAAAGCTAGTATTATAAATAAACACAAAATGATATTGATATATACATTTTTCAATTAATATTGCACTGAACACATTTTTTTTTACTCGAAAATTGGAAGACATGGATTTAGTCGTTTCGAAACAAAAAAATGTACACTTACTGCTAGCCTATGACTTAATTTCTAATATTGCACATGATACGCCAAGAGGCAAAAATATTACCCGTCGCGTCGGCGACAATGTCTAGGGAATTTCCGCATTCCGAAACTTCTTATCGGCCCTTGGAATCAGCTTCTATCCTCGATCACTTAAGAGAATTAGCTGACTGGTTTGGCGACGTCATTGGTATCGAGTTCCTAATTGCTTTGCAACCTCGCTGTTCCTCGAGAGCCTCGTCCTTTCATGTGGTTTGCCATTTCCCCTTGCATGTCTGCCACTGCCCGTAGAATTCAATTCCTTATCGGGCACTATTGTTATCACTAATTGCACTTGAATATTGAAGAATGCATTTTGCTTTGAGCAACACAACTTAATTGCACTTGTCCACCCCGTGTCGTGGCTTTTAGTCTCGCTCCTAGAGATCTCGGATATCGTAAATATCCTGCTGTTTGTGAATGTCAGCGCTGGATTTCATGGTGTCCATGACCAGTGCTGTTGTGAGTTAAACTGACTTAACAACGCATTTATCCACGTCTTTTATAGCGAGAGAGGTTTACCAGAGTAACCCAAAAACACAGCTCAGCCAGCGGTTTATAAGACTGCGAGTGTACATACTCGTTTACATTATTGTGTAGGTAGAATGAGTCAGTCACCCTAGAAGAGATTATTACGTAGGTGCAGGGACAGACGTAAAAAGGGAATCGAATCAAAACAGTACGCGTTAGGTTCCCTTTATGACTTTCCTATTTAATTCCGAGGATAGATGGTGGAAAACGGGAAATCATTATAGCATGTAGAGGAATGGAATCATGTGCTTGTGTGGGTAAAGGCCTAAAGGGCCTATTTTTATCATGATGTCCATTATAGTATTTTTGTTTTGTTTATAGGGTTATATGGTTGGTGTGCTTGCTGTCATATCGCTTCGGCGTAATCCGGCAGCCCATGGAGTATTAAAAACCAAATAAACAGGAATCAGGGGGACTGGTCTATGTATTCAGTTTCTTATTTGCTCTTATGTTAGTGTCTTTCGGAGAAAAACTGGATTTTTATACTATACCTATACATAGTCCCTTGGTCGTATAAAGTCAAGACAATTACAAAATGTATTCACTGGAATAAGTTTGGCGCACATTATAGGCTATTCAAACATAGTTATGACTAAAGGTAGGTCTGTATATGTTTTTTGAGGCCGCTCCTACTATTGGGTCGCTGCTCATTTTTTTTTGAAAATGGAATGTGCACTAGCGAAGCAACTTGTTGCGGTTTTGATTAACGCTTTCTTTTAAAAGACAGTTAATAAACTCCTTTTTAGCGGGGCTCTAGGTAACTATTCGTATTTAAACATTGTCGACAGTACTACGAGTATACTAACGTGGTCCTGTGTATATTTATTAAAGTTGCCACTTAACTTACACTTAACTGTGATTTGCAAACGTTTGGCCTGGCTCTCCTAGACTTTGACAGTCTTATAGAAAAACAACTGCTGGCAAAAAAGCTATAGAAAAATACGAATTTAGTTTCTTTTTTTAAATTACTTATTAGGGGCTTTCACGATCCGGTGCAACTGGTCTAGTGTCATTGCGAAAGTGCAACTTTTTTTCGCACTACAACAACAAAATTGACAAAATTTTCGCTACACTTTTGCACTTTATCTATACCCTGGCCCTATTGTAACCAAAAAAAAAAAAAACAACAGAGTAGCCTTATCAAGTTGACAGTTCGTTAAATTATTAATTTCTATGTGCAGCTATCGGAAAAAATAAAGAGAATGGAAAACAAAAATAAGTGCCGCCGAAGGGAAAATCATAATTTTTATTTAATTGATATTAATTAATTAACTTAATTTTGTCTCCATTATCTTCCAATAAACATTGAATCGTTTTTCTTTTTCGCCTTTTAAAAGTCCTTTTTCAGAACAAATGTCAATTGCCAAATTGGATCTGTCATTAGTTTCAGTTTTGCTATAGATGAGAAAAAGTGTGTTCACGATCTGTTAAAAAAAATAAAATTTCTCAATTTTACTAGGTCTGTTACACCGAATCGTGAATACCCCTATTTACTTTTAATTTTCTCCAGTTCTTACAAAATTTCGGCTTCGAGATGTTAATCAATTCTGATATTACGATGATAGAGGAACTCAAAAAAGTGGCAAAATTCTGTCCGTCTGCCCGTTCTTCCACAGGCCTAAGGCCTAAACGGCTGCCCGGATTTCGTTTAAACTTCGAATTTCTTACAGTTCGAGGATGTTTTTTTTTACAAGGTAGCCTCAATATTAATGGTACCTACTTCCCATACAAAATGTTCCTACCAATTGGATTTGTTCGAAAACGGCTCCAACGATTTCAACCAAAATTGATATTTAAGCTTAAACCCCCCGTTTGTGGTTAAATATTCGAATAACGGTACTTTTGAAATTCCGACATATCTCGAAAACGGTCGATGCGACTGTAAAAAAAAAAAAAAATTCTAAGGTAATATGGTTATTTCTAACTCAATGGCAAGTTCAGTTTTTCTCTTTATTGTCGTAAAATGACTGAAGTCATTTTTTAAAAATTTAGGTTTCTTGAGCTTACCGGAAAACGGCAATAACGGTTTTCACCAGGAGGCGTATCTGCATCCCGCTTTTTAAAAATCCCGCTTAAAATGTTTTAAAACACCGTCTTCTAAAATCCCGGTTTTATTAAATACTGCCTCTGTAAATCCCGATCTATTACAAAAAAAAAAAAAAAGGGAAAAGGGAAAACGGCAATAACGGTTTTCACCAGGAGGCGGATCTGCATCCCGCTTTTTAAAAATCCCGCTTAAAATGTTTTAAAACACCGTCTTCTAAAATCCCGGTTTTATTAAATACTGCCTCTGTAAATCCCGATCTATTACAAAAAAAAAAAGGGAATAAAAGAAACGGACTTAGGTATAAGAAACAGGATTATAAAAGGCGAGACTGTAAAAAACAGGATAAAAGAAAAGCGTGATTCTAAAAATTGGATTTTAAAAAGCAGTATTTTGAAAAGCAGGATATCGTAACCAACCCCGGTTTTCATCAAAATGCAAACTTAGAGTAATATTGATATTTTCTTGATTATTGCGCCCTTAATTTTCAATTCGAATCATCGAAAACGCTCATTAAAAAAAAAACTGTTCATATCTCGAAAACCCTAATTTCGATTTCGATAAAAATAACGATTTTTTTTTAAATTTCCATTTTTTTTTTTGCTCTTTTTAGGGTTCCGTAGCCAAATGGCAAAAAATGGAACCCTTATAGATTCGTCATGTCTGTCTGTCCGTCCGTAGGTATGTCACAGCCACTTTTTCCGAAATTTTAAGAACTATACTGTTGAAACTTGGTAATTAGATGTATTCTGTGAACCGCATTTAGATTTTACACAAAAATAGAAAAAAAAAAAACAATAAATTTTGTGGGTTCCTCATACTTAGAACTGAAACTCGAAACAATTTTTTCAACAAACCCATACGTGGATAGGTCTTCAAAAATTATATTTAGGTTTTTAATATAATTTTTTTCTAACATAAAATCTGACATTAACCCTATCTGCTCTCTCTGCAACCTTAATCAGAACGAAGATGTTTATCATTTTATAGCAGTTTCTCATATTCTACAGGAAATACGTAGGCTTTACTTTAATAAGAGTTTCGTGTCCCCTGAGGAATGTATTAGCGTGTTAAACGGTGAGAGTGGATGGAAGCCCCTTTTTTGCACCTTCTGGATGAGCAGTAAATTGTCCAATTTAAATTTCATTTTTTTTGTTTTTTGTTTTAGCCAAACAAAAAGCCCCCTTTTTCCACCTATTAGATGAGTAATTATTTCCTTTTTCTCTTTTGTTCTGTTTGTAATTCTCTTTCCTACTTTATCATTTATCTTTTTTTGCATTATTTTGTAAGGACTTAACTAATTTATTAGTCATAATCATGTAATTTTCTATACTTACATTTGTTAAATATCTTTCTCATAAAATGAATTAAGTTAACATCCGGCACAAGGGCTTATATGCCATGTTTGTATCCTTTATTTTCACTAAGTACTTATGTAAATGTTTTTAAAAATAGAATAGTATGTTATGTTATGTTAATATAATTTTTTTTTAAACTGAATAGTTTACGCGAGAGGAACTTCGAAAGTGGTAAAATGTGCCCCCCCCCCCCTGTAACTTCTAAATTAAGAGAATGATAAAACTAAAAAAAATATATGATGTACATTACCATGTAAACTTCCACCGAAAATTGGTTTGAACGAGATCTAGTAAGTAGTTTTTTTTTATACGTCATAAATCGTAAACCGCAATTAACCTTTCATACAATCAACTCAAATATAAAATAAAAAAATACACTATTATTAAAAAATCGATCAAAGTTACAACGAACTACAAGAACTTTTATGTTATGTTACTTGCTGCAACGGAACCCTTCATGGGCGAGTCCGACTCGCACTTGGCCGCTTTTTTTTTTTATTATCTGCAATAAATCGACAATTTTGTTACTGATTCGATATAATCTATTCTAGTCGTGCCGTAACAGATCAGAAAACAGAAACTTCTAGTATACGCTTATATCAATTAACCCAAAAATGTTAATCTAATCGTAAAGTATAAGAGTACCTACCTATATATAAAGTGGTACAGTAGGCGCTTAAAACTGTCTAATCAGAAGTAAGGAAACAACTAATCAAACTTTTTATCAACGATAAAGTTTCGTTCGACCCACTCGTGCACTTTATTTTCATTAAATGTTTCTTGACTAACTGTGCCAGTTATATATAGATAATTTTCCTTTCTATTAATTGAATACGAAATATGATTCGCAATTAAAAATGCATCTTTTGTTTCTTTGTTTCGTATAATGAAATATAAAAGGGCACTAAGTAAATTATTCGCCCGGTGCGGCCCGGCCCTGACTAAGCCTAATGTTTTCGTGCACAACACATTGCTGTACTACCTATATTTATTTTTCTCAAACACAACTTATCTAGGACAATTTTTTTTTAGCTTTAAACGTAGGTGGGATTTCTTCTTGTTAACATTAAATAGTAATAATATTGATGTAGGTACGTAATATAAATTAAATAAATATGTATGCAACTAGCTGAAACCCGCCGGCTTTCATTTTTGGTTTTTGCCCCATAATTACCGACATTAAAAAAAAAATCAACTAAATTGGTTTATATCTAATTATACTTAAGATTAATTTCTTAAAATATTAAAAATCTCGGTAAAGTGAGAGGCAAAAATGATTTATGTCTTAACAACCACACAAAACCATTTCTAATTGTCCTCTTTTTTTTTTGCTCCAAACGGGGGGCCAAAAACAGGATTTTCCACTTTACAGAGAGCGAGCTATAAATGAAGTTAGGTCCAGGGTTATAACCGAGGCGGCGCAATGTTAATAAATATTTTGATATATTGTCAGGCGGTCGGGATTAGGCTTCCATAAAAATGCTCTATCATCGTCCCATCTCACGGAAAGAATTCTTAGATCAAATCAAGAAAAATAAGCGCCGAATCATGAAAAGTTTGTCTCATTTTAGAGCTTAGCTCAGGGTTTACTAATTCACGACTTTTTATTCGCGATTCTAGAAATTGTACGAGGTGATGATATTGACCCTCAAAAGTCGTGAATCAACACTTCTCAGTGTCAATAATGCGGTCGGGCATAAAATACATATTGCCATAACCGATCGCAATTTGACACAAATAGTTATCAATTTGATATTATTGTGGTTGTGAAATGCAAACAAAAAATCGTAAATTACCACTTTCCTGTTGCAGTTACGATTTTCATCCCTTAGTAAATTGCAACAGGGGTTGATTTACAACTTCATTAGTTGCAATTTACAAATTCTTAATCGTAAATTGCAACTTATTTTTATCAATTTGCAATTCATATTTTGCAATTTCGACTTCATCATTCAGTGGTGGTAAATTAAGAAATATTTTTTGCAATTTGAGATTTTAAAGTGGTGTTTGAGGAATTGACCTATTGAAGTGGTGAATTGCGCCAAAAATGTCGCAAATCACTACAAATAAATGAAGCTCGAATTAATACTTCTAATCGTAATATTTTGATATTTTTCGCCCAATGTCAAATTACGAATTTTTGTATCAATTCAAGACAAAATCGTTGTGATTTGCGAAAAATATATAATTCGTGATTTGCAACTCAACATTTTGCAAATTGTAGGGAAATCTGGGAAATAAATGAAAATACAAACCCAAACTCGACTTGACCTCGTCTGGTACACAGACAGTTATAGGATGAAGTCAGGAACTGAATGGGGCATTTATGGAGCGTTGCCGCAAGTGAACTGTCAGTCAGCCCTTGCAAACACTCATACATCTTCCAGGCTGAAGTCCTTGCAATCATCCACTATGCTAGAATAAATCTAATAAATCCATATTTATCTTCTCAGATAGCCAAACCGCTCCAAAGATCTCCACTCACCTGTCATAAAATTGAAGGTTGTCTTACTGTTACCATCTTCGAACTTTGCTAAAAATTACCTGGCCTTTCTCCACCGGATTCCGGCCCATAGGGGCTTTGTTGACAACGAAACAGTTAAGTCAATGGATAATTTCGGAGCAGTCTGAATCCTTTTAGCAGAAAATATTTTGGGAACTACATTAAGAACCTATTTCCTATCTAGTGCAATAAAGACTGTCTTAAATCACCGGGGCATAACAGCATCAGACCATTCTCTCTCATCTCCCCCCAAAAAATGTAGCTCCTTAAATCATTCGGACAAAAATAACCTGAGAATCCTAATAGGAATAATTAGTGGCCACTGCCTGATGAAAAAGCCCCTTCACCGCATTGGCGTCTCACAAGATCCTCCATTCAGATGAATTCTCTCTTCACATACTCATATGGTCAGGCTCTCTTTCGTCTTAGAAAGAACATTCTTCCGGTGGGGAAATTGTTATTCCTGGATATCTTGCCGATGTTGGAGATCCTGACTGCCGGAATTTAAAAAGAGGGCTATCCTATAGGACCTTACAAGGAAAGGCACAGTTATGCTCCTTTAAGAGGCCACAGTGTCAGAGTCCCATGAATGTTCTCCCAACCTAATTATATATTAGGCTTCCCTAACTTTATTATTTAGTTTAGGTAGTTACTCATGTAGGTAGTCATCGTGGCATTACTTAAATCTAAGCCCATCGCCACTGTTTTAGCAAACGATCACAAATACAAACCGCACACCATCCATCAAAAGTTACTCATGCATCAATGCTGTGTAAAGTCTAACCCAACCACAGCAAGGCAAACCACTACCAAGACCAACTATCAAGCCAGTCATGCATACATAATTCAATGACAACAAAAAAAAAAAAAAAAAAACAGAAGAGGAAGAGAACACCACGTGAGAAGCTCACGACTGGCTCCAAGCACAGTCTCAAATTGCTCTACACAAGCCGAGAACGAAACCCACCCCATGGCACCCGACCCGACCGACGCCGACGTTCAAAGCGATCAGACCACAACGGCACGCATGCCGTCACACGAGTAAAAAGTGCGCCTTTTCACATTCAGGACTCAGGTCATTTTCCATATCGACATATGGAACAGAAAGTCGAAGATATTTTCCCATGAAGGACAAGTGTTCCCCAAACAATCCAAGAACCACCTGAGGGCCTACATATACCCCTACGCATATAATTCACCCCTAAAATGCATGAAGATCAAATTACCGATCACAATTTGGTTTCGATCTCTATTCTATAATAAAACGGCTTCGCCTGTCGTTCTGATCCTTATACATATTTTTTGAATCTTTTCTTCTTATTGCATATGCTTTGCAGGAAAACGGACGATAACAAAAGGCCTTGGGAGAGCACAGTTTCCCACGGTTTGCAAAGAGAGAAACTCAAAACGCATGACAAGTGATATGATGGTTGATTTCGTTCGTATGCTACGCACGTATCTGCAAGGTCTCCTGTAGGAGTCTCGTGATATGCGCATGCACGAAGTGAGTTATAGAACGATTTGTTTATTCTCTCTCGGGATTCTCTGTGACTTTGGGAGTGAAAAAGGTTTCCCTCAACCAACACCACCTGCTCCCAATTTGCTGTTCCTATATTTCGGTTCCTTCCCAAGGATCCGATCCATTATGTATCGGATTTGTGTTCGCTCTCAGAACGGTGGCCAACTGCACAATTCTGCTCCTTTAAAAAGTGTGGGAAATATTTCCGTTACGATTTGGTCAGAATCGAATGTTAAGGCGAAGGATAAGTAAGGAAAGAAGGAAGAAATCATTTTGAAAGGATACTTTAATGACTCAGATCCTAGGGGTTAATTGGGTGCGCATTTAAGTGTGCCCGACTTATTTGTTGGATTGATTGTGCTCTGCTTTTCGTTTGGGGTTCCAGTCCTTCGTGCGTCTTTCCGATTGGGAATAATGATTTTGAGCAGTTCTTTTATCGGATAAGGGACATTAGGGAAGTGATTGGTTTGATAATTTATTATTTTAGTCCTCTGGCTTGATGTTATTGAACATATAAACATATAAACCCACGGAAGGATTTAATCAAATCAAATCCAAATAAATAAATTAAAGCCTTTCGAAGTGCGTTTGGTTTATGGGTTCGATAAACGTAGGTTTTGGGGAAAGGACGACGTGGTTCTTGAGGCACGATGTATTTTAGACGCTATTCAGGAATAATAAGATTGTATGATTGATTTGTAAGTTAGGCGGAGAGCTGGTGAGATTCATTGCGAGTAATACACATTTTTTTTTTTTGATTTTCTGGCACAAAACCTAACAATTAGGGCAAGCCCAGGTAATTGCCATACACTGAATCACACAATCCTGCAGAAAAAATCTCATAACTTGAAGTGGAAGGTACGTACATCTGTGTATGAGGATCTGCTTTACCCTCTATAGCTTCTGTCTTTTCGCATGACTGGATAAATTATGTATATGATGACTGGATTACTACAGAACGGGTTAAGGTTTTCTCTGTCTATTAGCGTAGTTGCATAAGCTGATTTAATTTTGTGGTAGGTATGCGGCTCGAATGGATAACTGTCCTGAGAAGTCTGAATTCATACGATCGGATTCGGGATAAAACTGCAGGTTCTATAATAAGAAAGGCAAATAACAAAGTCGACAAATTTTTTTTTTAAAAGCTGGGTTTAAACTGGTCATTGGGCCAAACAATTTTTTGTAGTTATGAAAGTTATGGTCAAAAAATCTATGACCGTTAATCAACAAGTGAACTCCCCGAAAGGCCAATATCAAATACAAAAATTGTAAGACTATTCATGCAAACTTTCGGTTAAAAAATACCCAGTATAGTACCTACTATTAACAATGGAGAATGGACCCAACTGATTGATATTAATCTAGAATCTTGGCTGATAAGAACTGATAAAGTGGTGTGTTTTTTTTAACGAGTTCTTACGTTAATTTTAACCAATTTTTGAACTGAGCAAAAATCGCACTCTGTTTGGGTAAATTTCTGAGCGAGCTCGGTCTAAAGTTATAGCTAATTATAATTATTGTTTGTTAGATATAAATATCAAGATTGTGTATTTTAATGAAGACTTACTTAAAAGCGATTTTGTAAATTGTTTTTGTTGCATGTTTAAATTGTACTGTATTTTTGGTGTAACTTAACTTTAAAATATCACTTTTAAATGTTTCGCAGCTCATGATTTCTATTCATTCATTTCCAAAGTACATACATACAAAATCCAAAGGTACCTACCAAGTATATACGTCATTCGATGACAATATACCACCGAAAGCGCTCTTGTATACTCTGACTTTATGAAAAGACAAAATCTGACCGTCCTAATTAATATGCACCCTTCTCTTAAGCACATCTTTAGGCGCTTGACTGAGTCACTTCAATCGCACATCATAACCAACTAGAAAACAAACTGGCCTATCCAGTCTTCACGAAGAAGGAATGCAGGTGTTCACCAACCGCGTCCAAAACGAAGGGCCCATGACATAACATCCAAACAAGAGGGCTCCGCTATTTATCGTAATGTGACATGCAAATGGAACGCAATGTACAATACTACTTCGCTTAGTCCCCTACCTTTGGTATATTTATTTAAATCACTGATGGTATTCTGTAAATTAACAATTCCCTGATTGGAGGAACCGAAAAGACCCTAAAACGTGTAGAGGGAACCACCATTGTTGCATGTCAATTTCAAACGAATCCGTGATGAGTTTACAAAGTAGGGTTGCTTTTGGCTTGGTTATTTCGATGCAATGGGGTTGTTAAGCAGCGTATATTACCCATACTTATATGCACGTATGTGTACAAGGAATACAAATATCCTTGATTCAAGTTTGTTGATTGATTTGACTGCTTGGAATATCGTGGGAAAAATATTTTGTTACTTTGCACAGGTGTTCATTGAAGTAGTTTTCTCAATCTTTCCCTGAGGCAGAGGGATTGTTTATGTTGGAATTATGAGATATACCTTTACGTTCTATGTGTGAAAGGACACCATGAACGTATGCTTGGTGTACTTTTGTTGGCGTGTCATTCGTACGCTAGGAATGATGTCGTGGTCCGTGGACGTGTTCGATGATGAAGGGTCAACACACAGATCCTTATTATTATTTTGTCCTCCCTTTTGTTGTGTGTTTTCGGAGTAGAAACGTTTGGTTGTCTTACTTTTGACGCACTTGGAACTTGTGGATGGCAGGGATGACATTAATGGTTATTTTCTGTATGGGTCCTTCTGCAGAGTCAACAATTTTTACTTATCATTTGTGAACGTGTTAGAAAGAAAGTTGATGGCAAGATTTAAATGACTTTTGATAAGGGTCAACTATAAAACAAATGTTTTTTCTAAGGCTATGTTGTCGATCTTTTGGACATTGATACATGTTGTTATTTAACCTTAGGATAGCAACACACTTTTTCCATACGCGAATAGCACCAGGGGTGAGCTGTCACCCCAACGTATTCAACTTTAATAAATAATAAGAAATTAAATCAAAATTTAACTTTTATTATAAAAACATTTTATTGAATTCATACGCAAAATTAATTTAACTACATTTTTTGGGATAATTTAGGACAAAGCATTTTTTTTTTTTAATTAAAAACAGTTTATGCAAACTTCACTGCGGTGCTCTGGACACATTGGCAACTCGCATTTCTCATCATCGTCACCTGAAATATTTCCGCCAACCTCTGGCACATACTTTTCCATAGTTTTAATAGATCGAAAAGCTATTTTGAGCTGAAAAATTATGATATTTAAAACAAAACCTAAAAAAAAGTAATAACAACATAAACAGCAACAGGCAGACAGACATGCATGTAAAACAAAAAGTACGACCTACCTTAGCAAGCTGTGACCCGGAACAGAAAGTTTAGCTATCAATTTGAGAATAGGGAAAAGAAGAGATCGATGGTAATGCGGGAATGTGTGAAATGGATAGCTTTTTGTTTCGCTGGGGTGCTGCATCACCCCTGTTGCTATCCTAAGGTTAAATGAAACTATTTAGATTTTGCAACAATTTTGTTAATACAGCGAACGTCAGTACGAGCCAAGTCACTTGGGTCTTCAAAGAAATAAACTTCTAAATTTGCCTTTTGCATAGTAGCAAGTGCTTGGAAAGTGCAAAGAATCGGTTAGTATAATTTCTTTTGCAATGTGTCGCATGTTGAGATCAAAGCCAGATCTGGCTGGAGGTTACTTGCGTTACCATTAAAGGTACCTACAGACATTTCCGTCATTGGCAAGTTTCGTTATATAGTTTCGTCTGCCAACTCGTACAAAAACCATCAGAGATAGAAATAGATATTTCGCCAAGAAATAATTTATTGTTCATTCGATCTACTTGTCCTTACCATTTTGACGACTAATTTGGGTTTTTCTAATCAGGGGTCGAATCGCCACTTCCGTGAATGAGCTACCCATTCACCTAATTAAGTTGATTTTACATGTGAAACAAAAACAAATTCCGTCACGAAATGCTCGATCACGGAGGACGCGATTCGACCCCAGATTGATCTCACTTTCTAGCTCGTAGGGTTTGCTAGTAAATCCCCTTCCCTAAAATTTGTCAATTGAAACGGAATCAAATATTCTTCATTCGACTTAGCTAATGTCTTGTCTATTGTATTTATAATCACCACCTCTTTCGCTAGAGGTACCACCTCTTGTCCTCTTAAACTTGAAATTTAAAGAAATACCATATTTTCAGAAGACAAAGAATTTGATATTTCTAACATCAATTAATTTTTTGAAAGGCTAAAATTTATAAAAAAACAAATAAGTTATTAGAATGTCTCGATATAAACTTTTTTTTGTCTTCACCATGCTCCAAAAATACTGACGCGCTCACTGAAATTATTCGATATTCGGTAGTGTTTGCAAATATTTTGAAATAAAGTGCTGTGATTCCCATTATAACGGGTGATTTTTTAAGAGGTTTAGAACTTTTTTTTAAAAAAAAAACACAAAAAATTCGAAAAAATGAATGAAATATATATTTGAATCGATAGTTTGAACCTTGCAATTTAATGTTTAAAGATAATTTCATGCAAATGTTGACCGCGGCTGCGTCTCAGGTAGTCCATCCGCTGAGTCCAATTTTGGCATACTCTTTCACACATATCGGCCGGTATCTCACGAATGAATGCATGGATGTTGGCTTCCAGAGCGTCAATCGAACCGGGCTTGTCCCTATACACATTAGCCTTGACATACCCCCACAAAAAATAATCTAATGGTGTCAAATCGCACGATCTAGGCGGCCAATTGACCGGCCCGAAACGTGAAATTAACTGTTCACCAAACTCGCCTCGCAATTGCGCCATTGTTTCGCGTGCTGTGTGGCATGTGGCACCGTCTTGTTGAAACCACATATCATGCAAGTCAAGAACTTCCATTTCGGGCAAAAAAAAGTTTGTTATCATCGCTCGGTAGCGTTCACCATTGACAGTAACGCTGCGATTCGCATCATCTTTGAAGAAATATGGCCCAATAATGCCGCCGGCCCATAAACCGCACCAAACAGTGGCTTTTTCGGGATGCATTGGTAGCTGTTGCAATGCTTCTGGCTGATCTTCACTCCAAATGCGGCAATTTTGCTTATTTACGTACCCATTCAACCAAAAATGAGCCTCATCGCTGAACACAATTTTTCGATAAAAAAGCGGATCCTCGGCCAGCTTTCCAAGAGCCCATTCACCAAAAATTCGGCGTTGTGGTAGGTCGCCTGGCTTTAGTTCTTGCACAAGCTATATCTTAAAAGGCTTTACGCACAAATCCTTCCGCAAAATTTTCCACGTAGTGCTGTAACAAAGGCCTAACTGCTGGGAACGGCGCCGAATCGACATTTCGCGGTCTTCTGTCACACTAGCTGATACGGCCGCAATATTTTCTTCACTACGCACAGTACGTAAACGTGTTGGTGGTTTAATGTCCAACAAAGTAAATTTGGTGCGAAATTTGGTCACAATCTTCCGAATAGACTGCTCAGAAGGTCGAGAATGCCGATCATAAAATGGAAGCAGCGCGCGATGAACATTTCGAACCGAGCACGAATTTTGATAGTAAAATTCAATAATTTGCAAGCGTTGTTCATTTGTAAGATGATCCATGGTTAAATTGCAAACCAAACTGAAGCTGTTTGACAGTGACACAAGGTACTAAACACACGTCAGCTGTCAAAACCAGTGTTGCCAAAACCAAACCAGCTAAAAAATCACCCTTTATATTTAATTAAATGTAAATATTCTCATTTCACAAGTAAGTATAGGTCGGTTTATGCAAAATGAAAATATTATGTTTTTATGTTTATGTTATACATGTTGTAGGTACTTCAGAATATTTCGTAGAGGAAATCTTGTTAGGAAGTTGATGAGGACCATTGCAAAAAGGCAGTAATTTGTGCTAAAAATTTTGAACCAAATCTGCTTATGGTTATTTGTGGAAAATAAGTTAACAAAACTTGTTCAGTTCATGGGACATTAAGTCAACAAATGCATTCTTATTTTCGGTGCAGGTCCCACTTAGTGGGAAGTAAAACCACTTTCGTGAAGTAGACTTAGTTCCCATGTAAGGTGGGAACTTAGTACACATTCAAAAATAAGAAGAGGGAACTAACTTCCAACATTTAGAATTGGATACACTTTTGTTCAAATAATCACGGCGATTTTTCTTTGACTATTTTCAGAGTCTTGGAAGCTGAATTTTTTTCAAGTTTTATTCTGTATGACAAAATACAAAATACTCTCTTCGAAATTCAGCGCAGGGACATAAGTCCACGAGACTAAATTCACGCGAATTTTGTACTTTTATTTTCCCAAATTTTCGAAAGCTAAGACAAAAAAGTTGTTTGAGAAAATAAATTGGCATTTTTAGCCTTCGAAAATTTTAGAAAATAAAAGTAATAAATTCGCACGACCGTCATGAGCGTCGATTTTTCTTTGATTACTTTCAGAGTCCTACAAACCGAATTTGTTTTTTTTAATTTTTTACATATATTGCTCTGCCTGAGTTAAAATTTAATTTCTCTTTACTTACTTACTTACTTAAGGTGGCGCTACAGTCTGGGGTGGACCTGGGCCTTAACCAACAAGCGTCTCCAGCCAGCACGATCTTTGGCCAGCCGTCTCCAGTTTCGCACGCTAAGTTGGTTAAGGTCTCCTTCCACTTGCGTGCGCCACCTGAGTCGCGGTCTTCCTCTACTGCGCCGTCCCTCGGGTGTGGATTCGAAGATCTTCCGGGCCGGAGCATTGACGTCCATTCGCTCTACATGACCCAGCCACCTCAGTCGTTGGACCTTCACTCTTCTGGCTAGGTCGATGTCGCTGTACAGCCCGTACAGTTCGTCGTTGTATCTCCTCCTCCATTCACCGTCTATGCAGACGGGACCGAAAATTACTCGAAGAATTTTCCTCTCGAAGTAACCAAGAGTAGCCTCATCCGCTTTTGATAGAGTCCATGCCTCTGCACCATAAAGTAGGACTGGGATGATCAAGGTCTTATAAAGGGTCACTTTAGTTGTTCGAGAGAGGGCTTTGCTACTCAATTGCTTTCTTAGCCCAAAGAAACAGCGATTGACAAGAGTTATTCTTCGTTTAATCTCAGCGCTGGTGTCATTGTCTGAAGTCATAGCGGAGCCTAGGTAGACAAAGTCCTTTACCACCTCAAAGTTATATCTGTCTATGGTAACATTTTGTCCAAGACGTCGGTGTTGGTTGTCCTTTCTTGATGACAGCATATACTTTGTCTTGCCCTCATTGACCGCCAAACCCATCTTTGCCGCTTCCGTCTCAATGCTCACGAACGCGTCAGTGACATCACGCTTCGATCTGCCGATTATGTCGATGTCGTCGGCGTAAGCGAGTAGTTGGACGGACTTATAGAAGATAGTGCCTCTGGTGTTAGCGTTTGAGTTTTGCACTATTCTTTCAAGAACGATGTTAAAGAAGTCACATGACAGCGCATCGCCTTGTCTAAATCCTTTTTTGACATCGAAGGTCTCGGTGAGTTCTTTACCGACCTTAATGGAGCAGCGTGCATTCTCCATTGTCATCCTGCACAAACGGACGAGTTTGGCAGGGATGCCAAAACTAGACATTGCTCTATATAGCTCGTCCCTATAAATGCTGTCATAGGCGGCCTTAAAATCGATAAAAAGGTGGTGGGTATCGATTTGGACTTCCTGGGTTTTCTCCAAGATCTGCCGCAGTGTGAATATTTGGTCAATGGTAGACTTTCCTGGCCTGAAGCCACACTGATAGGGACCAATCAGGTTGTTGACGAAAGGCTTCAGGCGTTCACACAACACGGCAGATAAGATCTTGTAGGCGATGTTAAGAATACTTATACCTCTGTAGTTGGCGCAGTTCAGAGGATCTCCTTTCTTGAGGATCGGGCAAACAATGCTGAGGTTCCATTCATCGGGCATACTTTCCTCCGACCATATTTTACAGATGATTTGGTGCATGCTCCTACCCAAGTCATCGCCTGCCGCTTTGAATAGCTCGGCGGCTAGGCCATCTGCTCCAGCGGCTTTGTTGGACTTCAGCTTAGATATGGCTATCTTCACCTCGTCCAGGTCGGGTGGACGGAATTGTTGGTCTTCATCGTCCAGGTTCATTCTGCCTGACAGCGGGATTTTGTTCGTCATCGCCGTTAAACAGTCTGAAGAAGTAGTTCTTCCATACCCTCAGCAGCGACTGCGATTCTACTACGATGTTCCCTTGTTCGTCCTTGCAGGCTTCGGTTCGGGCTCTGTATCCTTGGGAAGTTCTTTTAACCCTTTGGTAAAACTTCCGAATCTCATTCCTGCAGTAGCATCTCTCAATTTCCTCGATCGCGCGCTTCTCATGCTCTTTCTTTTTCCTCCTCAGAAGCCGGTGTTCGTCTCTTCTCTTCTGCGCGTAGAGCTCACGGGCAGCTCTTGTCCTCCTTTGCAGAGCCGCTTTGTATGCCTCTTGTTTCGCTGCATGTGCTTGCCGGCATTCGTCGTCGAACCAGGGGTTTCTTTGCGGTGGTCGGGTGAAACCCAGCACATCAGAGGCGGCGTCTCTAATGGCTATTTGGCAATGGTGCCACTGTCTTCAATACTTGATGCTGGCTGCATAGGACATCTTGAGAGATTGAGAGAGACTCGATCGGAAAAGGCTCTGGAGATATCTTGCGATTGCAGCCGTCCAACGTCAAACTTCCTCACAGTATTTACTTGTCTTGGCGGTGTTCGGGATATCCGCAGTCGTACCTTGGCTACAACAAGGTAGTGATCCGAGTCAATGTTGGCCCCTCAGAACGTTCGGACATCCATAATACTGGAGGAGTGCCTTGTGTCGATCGCAATGTGGTCAATCTGGTTGACGGTTGATTGGTCCGGAGATCTCCATGTGCCTTTGTGAATATCGAGATGCGGGAACCGCGTACTTGCTACGACAACATTTCGCCCCGCCGCGAAGTCGATCAGCCTAAACCCGTTATCGGAGGTGGTGTCGTGTAGGCTGTACCTTCCGACAGTACTACCAAAGATCGCCTCTCTTCCTATCTTTGCATTGAAATCACCTAGGACAATTTTAATGTCATAGTTAATTTCTCTTTAGTTAATAAAAATTGCAAAGTACCAACTCGACTCTTTAACTTAACTTTATTCTAAGTCGACAGTGAGAATTTACTTCACATTAAAAGGGAAATAAAACCACTCAGAGTTTTCGGAATTTATTTCCCACCTTACATGGGAACTAAGTCCACTTCACGAAAGTGGTTTCATTTCCCCTCAGTGGACTTAGTTCCTGGGGACTTATTTCCCTGCACCCTTATTTTCGTTGTATGTTTGAAAATAATAAACATTAAAGAACTGATTTGAAATCACTCTTTGCAGCTTTGCATCTTTCGAATAGATGACGCTCTTTTGTCTACACTTTACTTTGGAAATGGTTTCCTTCGCACAAGATGTCACTCTTTTGTTACTTGTCATGTTTCTACGGAAACGAGTTTTTTTTTTTGAAAAAATTTCCGCGGGTTTGTCGTGTATGGAAAAACTTGATGGCGGAATATGTTTCGTTGCTAATCCGCTGTAAAACAGTAGCGCCTGTGCTGTTTTAGAACATATTATTTTCGCGCATAAGTCTATGAAAATGGCATTTCAATAGCAGTCCATATATTTTATGTCAATGTTTCAAACTCATGCCTAATAACCAAAAGTTGAGGCAAATGTAAATAAAATAAAATCTGTCCAACCCGTTATTAATACCAAATACCGACCCATAGCACTTACGTCAACTCTTTCTAAGCTTATGCAAACGATGATAAATCGCCTTATATGAAATATCTTGAGTCAAAGAAATTCCTTTAATGCCAATAGAAACACTGGTGATTTTATGACTTACCTCAACGAGAATACAATGCCTTGATTCGTTCAATATTAGGATACTGTTGTAGGTATTGTTTGGAATCCTTTTTACCAGAATGCTGAATCACGCAAGTATGCACTACGAAAATTCAACTGCAACAATAATCTCCCACTTAATTGATTTTAATATGAGTAGGAAGCATTGCTGATCTATAATTTTAAATGAATTTTAAAACCTACATTATTTTTGTATTATATTATATTGTAAAGACTTTAAAGCTTATAAGATAAAATAAATAAATAAATAAATAAAGAAGTGAATCCAATCTCTCCATCACTCAGATGAAACGAAAATTTGTACGCTTGATATCTTAAGGGCTTTTGACAGAGTTAGGCTCTTTTGTCAAAAATGCTTTAAGGGATCGATGTGTCTCTTATTCAATGGGTTATAAAAGCTATACCTTTCTGGTCGTTCAATTCAAGTTGTTTTAGATGGTCTCAAGTCTGATACTCACAATATATTTACATAAATACTGGGTTGGCATTCTATAAGCAGCGTTAACGTGACTGAATTTGTTATTGTTTTGCATGTAAAATGAACAAAATTCAGTGACGTCACGGATGAGGTAATTCGACCCTTTCCCATTTGATGTACGGATATTTTGAGTGACCTTATGTTTTGCGGGCTATAGTTATAGGACAAGGGAAGACAAATAAAGATTTAATTTGCGTTAGGTACCATTACCCGAAAACAAAGATCCCCAAACTAAAATACCCACACCAAAATCCATAAAACTAAAGTAATTTCACGAGCCCATCCAGATCCACCCCATCGGGGCGAAAAGCATTTTTGAGGTGAAGGCCATTAAATGAGCTAACATTTAAGTATAAAACTCCACAAAAATCATTTATTATTATTACCTATAAAAAGTCGACTGTTATTATTTATGAATATTCACTTAATCCATCCATCAGACAATCGTTATAAAAAGGTAGGTAGCATACTAAACTGCGTACGCACCTATGCGCTTTCTATCAGACTGCGTAGGAATTCAATGCATCTAACGTATGTACGAAGAATTACATTGCAATTAAGACCAGTCGTGCGTTTTTAGCTATAATTAAGCTATTCTCATACCTGCGATTTTGTTTTAATAATTAATTTCCACTTGTTCGTCAACTCGCGTTCTTCAGCATGGGCCCAGAGTTGCTTCACACTTACTTTTATTACATTAACTATTAAGTCTCGTCATCAGTATAACCTGTATCTGAGGCGAGATTAATGTCTCGATGTACAGAGTACACATTAGTACGCATTAGTCTGCCAATGCTACTGATTACTTTCATAGAGTATCTTCTTTTAAATGCCATACAGACATAGGTGCTTTTAATATATCGTATACCTATAGGATTTGTGCTATTATTTCAATGTAACTCATAGTAACCAGTTTTCTTTTATACAGGTACAGCTGGTAAGACCAACAATAGCTAGGTATTATGCCTGAAAGCTATTTGGACAAAAGTAACTCTAAATAAAAGCATGAAAATCGAAATGTATAACTTCCTCAGAGCTCTGAATTTTTGATTTCATCATTAAGTCTTCATACAATTGGTTTTAAAAATTCTTTAAGCAACGCGAATAGCCGTAAGGCAGATTGAGAGTTTGAATGATTATTTTATTAATGAAAAACGATTTTTTATTTTTAGTGGTACATTCTTGCGCCTATTTATCATAAGGTTTCAGTTTTAATGACTCCTACTGCTAATACCCGGATAAGCTTGTATGCTACTTATGCCATATTTAAACTTCGTTTCGACTGTCTGTGTTTTTCAAGAAAGATTCCACTGTTTTCTTGGGTTAGTTCATTTTGACATAGACTTTCCATTACAGTCTTATTATCGTGATACTAATGTTTTGTTTTCACTACTTCTAGCCGATCTTCAGCAAAACTAAAATTTGTAGATAATATTTACTATATGCAATATCTACTTGTAGTCATATTTTAGTGTCCGGCATAATGATTTTACGAACTACCAACGGCAGAATTGTCCATATAAAATTACCCAATGTGACCTACAAGATATTTAGTGTGAAAGTTAAAAAGGATTAAATTAGTTTCCTACATTCATTCAAGAAGAACGACGTTATTTGCAAAAATTAAGAGTTTATGTGTTTTTGTTTTATTCCACTACATAAAGGTAGAAAGGCAGGTCATCCAATCACAGATGGGAAATCCAAAGACTTAGCTGATTACTTAAGTGATTCCGGTCGCCGTGCTTAACCATTCTGATGGGGATGGGGATAGAGACCCCCAACGGCTATTGATTCTATTTATATAAGGTCATTTTTATATGGGGGTACTAATCTTATCGGCAGCCATTTTTTTTTTTTCTGAAATATTGTGTAAAAATATTCAGTAAAAAACAAAAAATAGAGACGTTCGGATTCCTATAGTTTAGTAACTCTGACAGCTGATTGACTGAAATATATCTCAGTTTTTATTAGGCCATAGTGGTCAGGTGAATAGCTTTTTTAGTTGACGTTTATGGAGGGAAAGTCAAGAGAATATTTAGACTGCCTTCTAGTACACTTACCTACATGCTACACCTGGAGACTGGGATTCCACCTCTGTTTTTGAATACTCTAAAGCTGCATCTAGACTATGTGGTAAGGGATATGGCAATGGAGCAGAAACCGATACCAAAATTAGTACTGTCTCATATGCTAGCGACTAAGGAAAACTGCGTTCAAGAATGGAAAAGGCTGGCGTCTGAATGCGATTGGGATTTACAGATTGCGCCTAACGAGCATCCAATAAATTTAAAAAACAAATTTAACACCTTACTAAAAAAAACAGGACATAAAATGTACGACGAATTTATAAACGAGGCACAACAATCGCAATATAGAACATACTACAGCAAAATGAGTCACTATTTACAGGACAGAACGTACTTCATTGCTGAAAATACATCTGAAATGATAAGCACGATATATAAGATAAGAGGAGAGTTAATAAATCTTAACTTTATACCTCACCGTTCAGATTTCTCGATTTTATGTGAGCTCTGTAACCGGAAGGAGAGAGAGGATGTTTTTCATTTTCTGGCAATTTGCCCCATACTAAGGGAATTCAGATACAAGTATTTTGGATGTTGCACACTTGAGTTAGATGAAGCGATCAATATTTTAAACGGCGAAAGAGGTTGGGATGTTTTGTATTCCTTTACAACGAATGCACTACGCTATAGGGTACGCATAATAGAGGAAGATTTTTGAAATGTTTATTTATCTTACGTATTTACTTAGAGGAGATTTTACTACATAATGTCAATCTGGTAGACGGCCTTAAGCCAAGCCAAGTAGACTAAGAAAATATAACATTATAATGTTTGTGTTATTTTATGAATTAAATAAATAGTCAATAAAACTAACTAAACTAACTGGAGGGAAAGTCATCAAATCTAGTCAGAGTTCTGAAAAGTCCTAAGAAGGGCTGGTAAGAGAACAATGTGTTAGTGAAGGTATGTGTACATATGAGAAAAAATTGCCCCAGATAAAAAAAAAATGTATTTTTTGGTGGGGACACACATTTCACCACTTTGGAAGTGTCTCTCGCGCAAACTATTCAGTTTAGAAAAAAATTATACTATAAACCTAAATATCATTTCTGCAGACCTATCCATAGATACCCCACACGTATGGGTTTGATGAAAAAAAAAAAATGTTGAGTTTTAGTTCTATGTATGGGGAACCTCCAAAATTTTTTGTTTTTTTTTTTCTATTTTTGTGTAAAATCTTAATACGGTTTACAGAATACATCTACTTACCAAGTTTCAACAGTATAGTTCTTAAAATTTCGGAAAAAATTGTCTGTGACATACAAGACGAATCTATAAGGGTTCCTTATTTGGTTTATTAAATATTTGGAAACATTTGTGATTTGTCGCGTACCTATAGTCAACGCGTTCGTATACCTAAAATAAATAAATAGTTGGCGCAACAGGTCCGGAGAGACCCTAGGCCTAGCTTCTCACAACCATTCGTTTTGTGTGAGTTTTTCATTTTTGGAAAGAATAGAAGGGATCTACAATTTTAGCCCGACTCCAAACGGCTAATTGAGAAGCTCTTTCAAGACATTTATACTCTCGGGTGTTTGTCAGACGTTCGCGAGAGGTAGCGCAGCGGAAAAAAACCCCAAGTCGGAATTGGGTTTTCGCGGGATTCGAACCTGGGACCCCCGCATAGCAGTCCAACACACTGACAACTAGGCTACTGCGACTACGCAACTACGAACATTATATATTTATGAACAACCACGTTTTGATATAATTATGTGCCAGCTATAAATTTTTAGGGCAAAGTGTGATGCAAATCAAATTTATAAATAGGTAGTTCTTCATGTTTTTTACGTCTTTAACTATGTAGGTAAAAACATTGTTCATGTGAGCGATCTAAGTCAATAATAACTGTGACAGATCAAGTCAGCCAGCTGCCAGACTTACTAAACTAGAGACTTGAATGTCCCCAATGCTTTTTTCTGCATCTTAGTTTATCCATAAATATGTACATAGTCCATTGTCCATAACTCAAAACAACTCCTTTTACAAAAAGAATGTTAGGCTGACAGTCAGACAACGTATCTAATCTTTTCAACTCTGAAGATGTAGGTTGCCTGACATAGTGCGGGCTAAAAAGCGTGTCCTATACGAGCTCCATTGTTTTTTTTTGTTGATTAGAGCACTGTTGTTAGCACTCTCCCTTCATTTATCCCACGAAGCGAAGTGGTAATTTTTCCCTTTTCATTGTACTCAAAATCCTTTTAAAATCCCACGATACTTTTTGCCTCAAAATCCAGTTTTTAAAAATAAAATTTGTATTACATATACGGAAAGAAAATAACGGCTAATTAAACTTTAGTATTAAAATCAAAGTTTGTAACATTATTACGATTGTTTTTTGGTACTAGAAAATTAATTTTGATGAAATACGATTTATATGAGCAGTTTTTTTATGCACATTCAGTGTGTTGAAATGTCGAATTCCTCTTTTGCTCAGTGTTGCCAACTATAATACGTGGTATGGAGCCAAAAATAACCAAACTCAAATATAAAGAGCAAAGAACAGCGTTTTTAAAAAAATTTCTTTAATTAAATTGTTTTTAAGACGAAAATGTTAAATTAAGAACGAAAAAAAAAAAAAATACAACACAAACTCGTAATTGAGAGACTTTTCTTGTTTCTACTTTCCAATGTTAACAAAATAATAAAACATGTTGCAGTAAGGGTCATACCTAGAATCTACATAAACTTGGGCAGTGTATTTTCATATTCATTCTAAACTTGTGAGATGATCTTACTGCTGCGATATGAGCATTTTTTATAAATTCCTAACGAGCCTTAGAATCACCAACTATTAAAGTGAATACCCAGCCTAAATTGCGATAAATCCCAAATGACAATATTAAGGAATCAGTGAAAAGTGCGAGTAGACAAATCGCCGAAAAGTAGCTAATGATGGCAACACTGCTCTCGAGCTGGATAATTGAATTCAAATAATAATTGCTGGACGGCAGTGCCAGGTTCGAGTTTAACTAGTTTTTCAACAGAACCTTTCGTAAGCTCAGCGTCAAAGGATGTTACATGTGTACCTATCTTTTTCAGAGTAAGATATTTCGTTGGTCTATGTGAACATCGGTTCCTTGTTATTTTGGCTTTATTCACTCGAGCCTCTCATTAATTTTGTCTGAAAACGCGGTGCTCATATTGTATTTATTGTTAGGGTGGCATCTCTTACAAAAAATCGCGTCACATATAAATGATATATAGGTAATACACAAGCCGGGCGGGTCCGATAATAAAGTTGACTAAAAAAATAAAGACTTTAGAGACCCTTCACTTTGCTAGAAGCTCAAACTGGTTCAGAATGTAAAGAGGAAACAACTTTTTCGTTAGTACTGCAGTGGCCTAATTGTGTTGGTTTTTACTAAATCAATGTCAATCCTAACCTTCATGGGAAATAAGTCCCACCTAGTGAGAAATATAACCACTTTCGTAAAGTGGACTTAGTTCCCAAGTAAGGTGGGAAACAAATTCCGAAAACTTTGGTGGCTTTATTTCCCTTTTAATGTGAAATAAATTTTCACTGTCGAGTGTCGACTAAGGGCAAGGCAAAATTAAAGAGTCAAGTAGATAATTTGCAATTTTTATTAACAAAAGAGAAATAATCAAATAAAAGTCGCTGCGATTTTCGAAAATAGTACCTTGTCATTTGTCAAATGTTGTAAGTTAGTCCCCTCTTCTTATTTTTGAATTTGTAGGTAGATACTAAGTTCCCATAAGAAAGTGGTTTTACTTTCTCTGCACCCTTCATACGTAACCTATGAGTTATCATAGCAAACGACCTATATAACTGGATACACAAATATATATACCTAAGTATTTTATATTGCACTTGTACTCCTTTTCACAAAATTTTTACAGTATTGAAAATGCTACAACGGGCACCTCCATTTTTTCCCAACTCTTTCAAGCAAAATCATCCTCCAATAGAAATCCTTGTACATTTCAAAAATGGTCGCTCTCAAAATTTCGTCTCTCCCCATTGAATTTATAATATTTACTCATGCGTATTATATCCTTAACACAAATGCGGTCTCTTTCCACAATTTATTCGATTCTGATTGGTTGTACCTAGGTAGCCAACCCCTGCTAATTGAGGAAGGCCATCAAATTGCTATAAGCATTCGTTGATCTGAATTCACGGCAATACAATCTATCTCTATCTGAGTCTAGAAGCGAGGAATCATTTCATGGAAGTAAGGTAATTGCATTTGAATTACTATTCAGGTTAAAAGCATTTTATTGATTTTCGTTCATAGATTCTCTCCGACGTAAGTGCAATAATTATGCCGTCTACTGTGATATGCTTACTTTACCTGTGATACAATCTTGGAATTATTTAGTGGACTTTTCGAAAAGGCCGCCTTGTGCAATAACGTCTATCAAAAATGTGATACTTGACAGCTTTATGTACCTACCTATAAGATTTATTCATTTATTTTACACTAGCAGACCCGGGGAACTCCGTTCCGCCCAAATTCATAAATGTAATGAAAATAATATTTCCAAGCATGCACAGCGCATGCTACTTTACGTAATTCCGTCAATTCAAATTCTTTATTCAAAAGTTATATTAAATACAATATAAATAACTGAAGTATAGCAATATCGACATATTTCAATCAAACCGCAATCATTGACGTGTCGGCCACCCTTCCGCTTTTGCAATAAATTGGTTTGCCCACAGGTGAGCACGCCACATACAATAATTGGACCATGTGAAAAACATGGGAATTCAAGATTAATGCTACAAATATCCAGCGATTATCCTTGCGACTTATTATTTGTCATAAACGCTTAAATGCCAAATCGTTCTGGGTAAGCGGAGTCCGCGATATGACAATGTTTGCCTTTTAAGCGCAAAATCGTCCTTGCATGACATTTGATTTGAGATTCTTCACAATCATATCAAAGGCGATCCGATACAAAGTTCCGGTGCATTAAGGTTGCTCAACAAAATGATAACTGAGCCGACTTTTAATTTCAAATTGTGAAGCGGTAAGTTCGGAACATCCTAATTAAAAAATTAAAAATTTTAAATAATTTTTCTTGTATTGGAAGTGACACTACCCGTTTCCTATCCATTCTAATTTTTTTTTTCAAAGTGCGGTTCTATTATCAGGTTTCAAAACAAATCTGCGATCTTCTAAGATCATTTTCTCTATCGCCGTTTTAAACATTGTAATGAAAGCGTTGATTGCATTTATAATGGTTGCAATTGTCGAATGACGTTTTTTGTCTCTCCTGTTGCCCTCTGTACAGGCTACGACTTGATCATCCCCCGACAAAATGAAGTACACCTGCGAATATTGTTGTACGTCCTCATTTACTGGCAAGTAGGCACCCATCCGATGGTAAATTTGGCCTTCAATCTGTTAATTCGAATTTGGCGGCGTAGAATCCCGTGCCATTGTTAGAAAATGTGTGCATGATGTATAAGAGAAAATATTGCCCCGCCAATCGGCATGAAACCAGTTTTTTGAATGATTTTTGTTCCCAATATAGTCATACGAAAGCAGTAGTTATACTGTCAAATGTTCTTTAGAAAATCCTCCGATTCAAATGGCTTGGCAATTTCACTTTGCCACTCGCACAGCCAATTTTTAGCGCGTTTTAATGGTTATAGTCATCGCTCCAATATCGAAAATCCCCTCACCGACATAGTTTTCTGTTCGTTCTAATAAAATGCCCGTCGTTCGAATGTCTGCAACGACGAGCGTCTTGCCACTCCGATTTGAACTTGTTCCCATCCCAGCAGCAGTAGGATTTGACGCAGTTCTCATTACTTGCACTCTCAATTTTCTTGACTGTTGATCTGGTCTTATGCCATGAGATTTCCCACTTTTCGCTTTCTTCTGTAGTTTGACTTCGTTGATACCTACTTATTTGTTGTTGACTTGCTTGCCTTGTATTTGTGCGCATTCGTCTTGGCATTTTTTAAAAATCACTGAAATTTGCTTTTCAATAACTATTTTTTCCGCGTTTAAGCCTTTTACATTTAATTTTTCCCTTATAAACTGTATAAAAGAAATGAAACTGTTGGAGCGATGCACAAAATCAAAAACAAACCATCGCTGTTGACCAACGTATAATACATTAAACTTATCTCGATTTTATCAATCTACTTTTTGACAAAAAAAAAAAAAAAAAATCCGCACATAGTAGGTACGTAGTTTTCTAATTAATTTTTGATATAGAAAAGTCAAAATAAATAGTGCAGAAAATCAAAAAAAATCTAAAATGAAAAAATAAAGTAGCCTATCGCAATACTCTATCCCGTAGCTTTCTATTAGTAAAAGAATTTTTGAAATCGGTTCGGTAGTTCCGGAGATTACCTTCCACAAACAAATATTACCTCTTTATATAGTAGTGTGACAAGCACTTAAACTTGTTCACTATGATGGCTGAAATGCGGAAGAATGAAATTAAACACCGAATGTCCAATTAAAAACTGAAGTTACATTTAAGTTACATTTTAGTTACATTTAAGTTACATTTAAGTTACATTTTAGTTACATTTAAGTTACATTTTAGTTACATTTTAGTTACATTTTAGTTACATTTTAGTTACATTTAAGTTACATTTTAGTTACATTTTAGTTACATTTTAGTTACATTTAAGTTACATTTTAGTTACATTTTAGTTACATTTAAGTTACATTTTAGTTACATTTAAGTTACATTTTAGTTACATTTAAGTTACATTTTAGTTACATTTAAGTTACATTTTAGTTACATTTAAGTTACATTTTAGTTACATTTAAGTTACATTTTAGTTACATTTTAGTTACATTTTAGTTACATTTTAGTTACATTTAAGTTACATTTTAGTTACATTTTAGTTACATTTAAGTTAAATTTAAGTTACATTTTAGTTACATTTAAGTTAGATTTAAGTTACATTTTAGTTACATTTTAGTTACATTTAAGTTACATTTAAGTTACATTTAAGTTACATTTTAGTTACATTTTAGTTACATTTAAGTTACATTTTAGTTACATTTTAGTTACATTTAAGTTAAATTTAAGTTACATTTTAGTTACATTTTAGTTACATTTTAGTTACATTTAAGTTACATTTAAGTTAAATTTAAGTTACATTTTAGTTACATTTTAGTTACATTTCAGTTACATTTTAGTTACATTTAAGTTACATTTTAGTTACATTTTAGTTACATTTAAGTTAAATTTAAGTTACATTTAAGTTACATTTAAGTTACATTTTAGTTACATTTAAGTTACATTTAAGTTACATTTAAGTTACATTTTAGTTACATTTAAGTTACATTTTAGTTACATTTAAGTTAAATTTAAGTTACATTTAAGTTAAATTTAGGTTGAATTTAAGTTACATTTAAGTTAATACTTTAGAAAATCCTCCGATTCAAATGGCTCCGCAGGTGCTAATTTGACTATGCCACTCGCACAGAAGTTTTTTTTGGCGCGTTTTAATGGTGGCACACAATTACAGTCATCGCTCCAATATCGAAAATTGCATCACCGACATAGTTTTCTGTTCGTTCTACTAAAATGCCAGTCGTTCGAATGTCAGCAACGACGCGCATCTTGCCACTCCGATTTGATCTTGTTCCCATCCCAGCAGCAGTAAGATTTGACGCAGTTTTCATTACTGTCACTCTCAGTTTTCCTACTGTTGATCTGGTCCTATGCCATGTGATGTCCCACTTATCGCTTTCTTCTGTAGTTTGGCTTCGTTGATATTTTTTGTTGACTTTCTTGCCTTGTTCATTGGCCAATATGTGCGCGGATTCGTCTTGGCATTTTTTTAAAAATCACTGAAATTTGCTTTTCAATAAATATTTTGTGCGCGTTTAAACTTTTTACATTTAATTTTTACCTTATCAACTGTATAAAAGAAATGAAACTGTTGCAGCGATGCACAAAATCAAAAACAAACCATCACTGTTGACCAACGTATAATACATTAAATTTATCTCGATTTTATCAATCTTCTTTAAGAAAAAAGAAAAAAAAAAAAAAAAAATCCGCACATAGTAGGTACGTAGTTTTCTAATTAATTTTTGATATAGAAAAGTCAAAATAAATAGTGCAGAAAATCAAAAAAAACTAAAATGGAAAAGTAGCTTCCTACTAGTAAAAGAATTTTTGAAATCGGTTCGGTAGTTCCGGAGATTACCTTCCCCAAACAAACATTACCTCTTTATATAATAGTGTGAGTGTGATTAAAAATTACAGTTGAAATACACAAACATTTTTTTTTTTTTTTATATACTTCTCCCGGGAAAGGCGAACCTATAATGCTTCAACAGCGCCCCGAGATGCCTGCAGATGTATGTTTGCTCTGCACTTAAATTGCTGCAAATTGTAGTCTTCTGGAAACATATCCCCAGGAAGCGAGTTCCAAAGTTTGCTTGTCCTGTAACAGAAGGAGTTTTTGAAAGTTGATGTCCCTGCGGTTGTCAAGTGTACTGTATGGTCATGAGCATTAGCAGCCTGTCTTGTTGGGCGCCCAAAAGTTGCATTTCGAGGGATAATGTCTTTGAGTTCCTCAGAACATCTACCATGGAAGTACCTATAGAACAAGCGACTTGTCTTCTGTGCACCAACGGTTGTAGATTCGATGTGAGTGTAGGGTCTCCAATGAGTCGAACTGCTCGTCTCTGTATGCTATCAAGCATGTTAAGTGAATGTTTTGGGGCCGAGCTCCATATATGGGAACAATATTCCAAGCCTGGTCTAACCTGTGCTTTGTAGAGAAGGAGAAGTTGCTTCGGGCTAAAGTACCTCTTTGCTCTAAATAGGTAGCTCAACTTTGCGGACGCCGATTTTGCGATATAGGATATGTGGTTCTGCCATGTGATTCCTGAATTGACTGTGACTCCTAGAAGGTGCATTGAGTCCTTGTGATGGATTGGAAGGTCATCCATTTGGATCTGAGGAACTGTTGATGCATTTTTTCTGGAAAATGTTGTGAGCTGTGTCTTGTTTGCATTAAATACAACCAAGTTGTCCTTTCCCCACTTCAAGATTTTGTCCAGATCATCATTTAGAGAATTAATTTGTTCACATCTCTGACTGTGTGATGTAGCCGTATTCACTGGCCCATTGTTCTAGATGGATGATATGAGAGTGCTGTCATCTGCAAAGCTGTAGATATTATTATTTGTCGATCCAAGCAAATCGTTGATGTGGAGAAGAAATAGAGTTGGAGAAAGAATAGATCCTTGGGGACTCCTGCATTTATAGCAAACGAATTGGATGATACACCATCTACAACAACTTGGATCGATCTTCCCAGAAGAAAATCCATCCGCAGAGTTGTTGTGGTAATCCGTAAGACGCTAACTTGCCTAATAGGTCTCTATGCCAGACTCGGTCAAATGCCTTTGATATGTCCAAGGCTACGGCTCTGGATTCGCCGTGTTGTTCAATTGATTGTGTCCATAAGTGCGTTACGTAGCTTAACAGGTCACCAGTGGAACGACGGCTCCGAAATCCGTATTGCCTGTCGCTTATTAATCGATGGCCTTCTAGATATTTGATTATTTTGACATTTATTGCCTTTTCCCATTACTTTAGAGAGCATTGAAAGTAACCCTATTGGACGATAGTTTTGTGGCAGACATTTCTTCCCTTTCTTTGGAATATGTTGAATGCGAGCGGTCTTCCAGGAAGAAGGAAACGTCTTCTGGGAGTACGACATGCTAAACAGCTTACAGAGTACAGGTGCAAGTTCTGGTGCACAGTTCTTGAGTACTATAGCTGGGATTCCATCGGGTTCCGTTGCCTTATTGCAATCTAGTTCTTAAAGGATGCGTTGAATTATTTGAGGCCGAAATTTTACTTCTGCCATCGATGATTGCATCCTCGGGATATTTGGTGGCTCTAGCTGTGCAGAATCTAGGACGGAATTCTTTGAAAACATGCTAGCGAAAAGATTTGCCTTTTCTTTAGGTGTTGTTGCTGGCGTGCCGTCTTCTTTTACTAGAGTTGGAAAAGAAGAGCAACTAAAGTTATTACTGATTGCCTTTGCCATGGACCAGAATGCGCGTGAGCCGCTAGGACATCTAATCACTTTGTTAGTGACTCTTTCACAAATTTGCTTATATTTTACTCATAACTACATAATATGCATATTGCATAATTCATAATACATTCATATTACTTTGCACAAAATAATTTTGACTTAAATTTTTCAGAAAGTACCTGCTTAAGTCACGGTAAACATAGCACATTATGAAGAATGGGGTAGTAAATGGAAAGTGCCGAGTTTTCATAAAGCTTTTTAAAACCTGAAATATAAAGTTTATTTTGTATAGGATCACGTGAAGGCTTAAAGGCACATTTGTTTTAAATAAATCTATGCAACTTTCGTCCTAACAATCTCCACCTGTTTTTCAAGTGAATTTTCGAATCGGACTAAACGTTTATATTTATTATTTGGCTGCATGGGTTTTCTGTTTATGTACCTAAATCCTAAACAAAGTTTTCTAATGTCTGATACAAAATATCCATTGTGACGTCTGGGCTATGGACTTAGCCCCATCTTGCTAAAATCGTCTTCATTTACATCGTTCAATTTACTTCAAAAGAAATCGGTTAGTATCGTGCTGAAGCACTCGTTGATGGTGGTTTTGATGATGGCCTCACCCTACGTCATGTTTAATAAAGTGTAGGGACCAATATGAGCCCCAAACAGTAACTTTTTGTGGATGCATTTGCCAACTGTGGGTTGGCGTTGTTCCATAAACGACAATTTTGCTTGTTAACATAGACAGTCATCAAAAAATACACCGCGTCGCTAAAGATGATTTTTCGGGGAAAATTTGCGTACTTCTCCAAGCGGCACGAAGCCCAGTGAGCAAACAAACGGCCTTGTCTATATGGTCATTAACTTTGAGCTCCTCGACCAGTTGGATTTTGTACCTGTATGGTTGCCAAGTTGAAGTCTGTGGAAGACCGACTATACTTTTGCGCGGCGGGTAATTGACTGCCCCCATTTCTGCTGAAAACTTTCACGGACCGCGGCAAGGTTCTCGGTCGATCTTTCGTTACCTTGACGTAAGGATTTTGGCTGATTCTTTACCAAGTTTAAGGGCCAAGGCGTCTGCGGTAAAATATACGCAACGTTTGCACTGACAACAACCATATTGATAATTAAGTTTCATCATTTGGACGTGCTGCACAATCGTGTAACTTGCCATGGTGATTTGGCATCAGTTTTTTTTTTTTTTTTTTTTTTTATAATTTACACGCGCTAAAGAGGTTATGACTACTCTTATAGTGTTTTTTTTTACACAGCGCGGGCATTAAGGAAATTGGGATAGAGGAGATAGGAGATACCGATGCACATTGGTCTTAAATGTCTGTAAATTGTACTGAGGAGGAAAGACAGAGCTGGGCAAGGCATTCCACATTCGCGTTGTACGGCTTATGAAAGAGTCTCTGTATTTCATTGTACGTCCGAAGATAGGCTGGATGGTAAACTGATGGGCATTCCTAGCATGACGAGTATTGCGGTTGAATTGCTGAAGGGGAGGAATGCAGTTGGCTATTTCATTTGAGCACTGTTTGTTGAAAAAACGATAAAACAATGAGAGACACGAAACGTTTCTACGATGTTCAAGCGAGTTGATAGAATTCGCGATATTCGTGTCTCCGATTAGTTTCATCGCACGATTTTGGATCCTATCTAGTAAGTGCAATATAGTTTTCGGTGCACCAGACCAGATGTGGCAATTGTACTCAAGTTTTGGGCGAATGCACGCCTTGTATATTATAGCCAGATCAGATAGGGGTAAAATATTTCTTGCACCGTTTGAGGAAACCTAGACATTTCGCTGCATTCTTGGCGACTTCGTGTACATGGTCATTCCAACGAAGGTTGTCATGAACGCACATACCGAGAAAAGAAAGTCTTTCGGTTTCGGTAATGCAAGTGCCATTCATGGATAATGGCTGTAGATTTGGGTTTCGCTTTAGAGACAGCAGACAGCATTGTGTTTTTGAAGCATTAAATTCCACTCAATTTTCTGAACCCCATTTTGAAATGCTGTCAAGGTCGGAATTTAATGAGCTTAACATACGTTGCCGTTCCAGTTCTACTGCCGAAGAGCAGGGACGTGAGTCCTGGAAAGAATATGAAAAGCTAAGGGTGCTGTCATCAGCGAAGGAATGGATTGGATTAGAAGTTGCAGACAAGAGATCATTTATAAAAATGAGAAAGAGAGTCGGAGACAAAACTGAGCCTTGGGGAACACCAGCATTTATATGGTGAGTTTCAGAAATGAAACCATCCAAAACAACTTGAATTGAACGGCCAGAAAGGTAGTTTCTAATCCATTGAATAAGAGACGCATCGATCCCATAAGCACGCATTTTCGACAAAGGAGCTTGATGCCAAACTCTGTCAAATGCCTTTGAAATATCGAGCGCAACAATCTTCGATTCACCGAAGTGATGGAGAGATTGGTTCCACTTCTCGGTGAGATAAGTCATCAAATCACCAGTGGACCTGTTGCCACGAAAACCGTACTGCCGGTAATTGAGGAGTTTCCGTGATTCAAGATATTTCATAAGCTGACGGTTTCTCAGCGTTTCCATGACCTTAGAAAGAATGGACGTAAGTGCTATGGGTCGATAATTGGTGGGAGAAGAAGATTCGCCTTTTTTAGGGACGGGCTGGACAAATGCTGTTTTCCACCTACTCGGAAAGAGTCCAGAAGAATAGGACAGATGAAAAAGCTTACGCAGTGGTTTTGCCAGCGTGGAAGAACACCTCTTCAGAACGATGGGGGAGATACAATCTGGACCAGCAGATTTATTTATGTTGAGATCGTAAAGTACTCTTGCGACTGTACGAGTGCGAAAGTGGATTGGTCCCATGGTAAATTCTACGCACTCGAGTACAGGTGTAGACAAACCGCAATCTGGCAGCATAGAGCTGGCTGCAAAATGTGCGGCGAGCAGATTAGCTTTGTCTAAAGAGCTGACAGCTGGAGTGTCATTGTAAATGAGCGTTGGGATTGCTGACGAGGCCGAATTCTTAATATTTTTTACAAATGACCAAAAGTTTCTACTACCCTTGGGACATTGTAGTATTTTTTGCCTCAACTTTTGGTCATATAAGAATTTGACACGCTTTATGAGGGCATTGCAGTCATTTCTGGCTCGTTTAAACTTCATTCGGTTTTCCTCGGATGGGTTGGCTTTGTAAGACCGAAAACTCAACTCCCTTAATCTAATAGCCTCTTTACAGCTCAAGTCGTACCACGCATTTTCTTTTGGTTTGATACTCTTTAACCTGTTTGGGATAAAGGATTTCATACCTAAGGTGATTATATTTGTTACCATATCAGCGGCGGCATCCACGTCGTTATCGAGGAAGCATAACGACCAGTTAAAACTCCTAAAGAAGCTGTTAAGTCCGCTCCAGTTGGCTTTCTCGTACGGTTCTTTTCGGAGTTTTTTCTTTAACTTTGTGGTCAGAGTACGAGAAATTAGCTGATATGGTACAGTGGTCTGACGAGCCTAGAGGCGATAATACTTCAATGGAGTATTTATTAGGGTGGGAGGTGAGAAACAAGTCCAGTGTGTTGGCGCTTTGACCGTCAATGTCTGGCACATTTACAAGCTGGGTTAATTGGTTTACCTCAGCAAAGATCTGAACATAAATTCCTTCGGGTGTTGTCTGTCCAGAATGTCGAAGTCAGTCAGAATTGTGGATATTGAAATCACCCGCAATGACGATTTCAGTATGAGGATACAGGGAGACAATTCTTGTTATGGAATCAGACAGCACATCAAACTCGTTGCAAGTCGAGTTGCTGTCAAAGTTAGGGCTTCTGTAAAGAAAACAGTAATGAATAATTTGCCTACGGACATGGAATTTGAGCCATTTGAAGTTAAATTCCGGATTGGAACACTGGCCATAATCGACAGGAGTTTGGTAGGCTACATCATTACGCACATAGATGGCGAGACCGCGATGTAAGCAGAATAATGGCACCAGGCGATACCCAGGCAGATCAAACTCTGATATGTCAGAGTTTACACCTACCTGGGTCTCCCCCAGTGCCAAAACAGCTGGTTTATATTTAGCAACATGGACGTACGCAGAGAAGAGATTCGATCGCAGCCCACGAATGTTGCACATACCAACCCTAAAATTCATCCTCAAAACAAAAAACAGACACAAAAGACACAACTCCGACGCTACTGCTAAGCAGAGCCGTGAAGTGAAGACTGAATAATATTCCCCAGATTAGACCGACGCCTCCAAAACAACATGACCGCCACAGACAGCCAACATCGATCCATCCCAATTGAAAACCCCTTTATCTACTACGATTTGCACCATCAGCCGCATCTTGCCAAAAGAGTCTGATTTTATAAATGAGAGTCTGAACCGTGTGCAATATAGAAAACATAATGTGCAGTTTAAAAAGCTCCTAATCCCACAAAGACATTTACGTATTGCATTATCTAGATTAGAACTTGTTTTTGGAAATTTCTGCTAGTATTTGATTCAAATGCAAAACTTACTTATCTACTTATATGGTGCTACAATCCGGGGTGGACCTGGGCCTCAACCAATATGCGAAACACATGATTCAAATTATGCATCTATGTAACATTCCGTAAAAGTTTTGGCAAATCGAAAACTAAATTTTTTTTTTAGAATCTGAGCACTCTAAGGCAGAATAGAACTGCAAATAAGATAAGTTAGGGATAACAAGCTGTCTGAAGCTCGCCTTACATACAAGTTGCATCAAAACACTTGCAAAACCTTGAGGATTTTTTGAATAATTTCAGAACAAATCAATTAGAGGTGTGTATTAATTCAACAACAAACTAAGCAAACAATCCATTGATAGAACCAACAACGAAAGGTTAGAACAATGTTCGACAAAAAAGCCATAACGACTCTACTTCAAAATTTTGAAAATTCGATACAGAAAATCGTAAAGTTAGGCTTCGGTAGCTTCTGATTACAGACTCTTAAGTACCTTCGTTACACAAAACATCAACTGAAAAACAAACAAAATCCGCAGTTGATTTCCAATTAATATACAATAATGAAAATGGTTTAAATGCGAACGAGTTGTGCCTAGAGATTGGAAGCTTTACGAAATAAAATCATTATGACTTACTTACTTTTAACATAAATTTGGGCTACAGTCCGGGATGGACCTTTGCCTCAACCAGTTCGCCTCTTAAGTTATCGCGATCTTTAGGTAATTGCCTCCAGTTGCGCAAGTGAAGAACGGCCAACATCTATCGAATACGAAACTGAAAACGAAAAAGAATAACAATGAAACAAGTTATTTTAAAGAACAATGCGTTCGATTCAATAGCAATGACTGAATATGGCCTAGGCCATGTAGTCCGCTGTTAACGTTGTAGTGTTGTTGTGCTGCTTAGCTGTTTATGCTATTTTATGTACTTCTTGTTTGTACATATAACTCGCACTCAATGTTGGTCAATGCCGTAGCCAGACAAATATTTCGGGAGGGGGGGATATGATCCTTAAAAAAATAATTTTTATTTTAAAGGTTGGAAGCGATTGAGGAAAATAAAATAATCTTAAATTTAATTTTTTTTTTTATTAACTAGTAATTATAACAAAAGTAGGAATGTGAATTATTGTTTGAGAGAATAACTCTTAACAACAACTCGTAGACACAGGTAGGAATGATAGCTATTTCGAACTACACCACTAATTCATCATCAGACTCCGACCGTCAATTCTCCGTATAGAATCCACTTGGGAATGCATTTCTACCTTCCCCTGTTAGGAAATGAACTTGCATATCGATTAAGTCAATTGACCAAATGAGTACCACTTGCGCCAACTGAGCTCCTTCTTTCTAATCACCAGTTGAATGTAATCATAATCACCAATAAAATTCATGTTCGACTATTGGCAGCAGAAATCTTAAATCTCAGATCAAAATCCGAAAAGCCAACAGAAATTGTCAGGGCAAAAACCCAAGAATTAGCGAGAATCGTTGTTAATCCTTGCTCCACCCACTCGGTAGAAGTAGGAATAGTAATAGAAATTCTGCTTTGTAATATTCTGTCGTCTCACACAAAAACCCCTGGCTGCCTGATTTAAAGAATTAGGCTACCATTGACCCTACATGTGACTTATGCCAGCTGTGAAAGAACTTTCAGTAATTGCAGATCGGTCAGGAACTTTTGAGTGATCGGGCTATAATTTTGATTGTGTATTTCATTGCAAAAAGTTTTTATGTAGACCATAGTATTGACAAATTGGCTTCAAAAAAGCCAGTCTTATGAGATTTTATTTCACCCTTAAATGAACGAACTCGTTTTGTAATGTTTCCCTTAATACATAATATATCTATAGCAATTCAAAGTTATTTCTCTTCCTTAGGAAATAAGTTTTGGGAGCGAAAATTCAAATCTTGACCCTAGCTACGACGCTCTAATTGACTCTTACTGTCGGGCTGATTAGTACTCAATTTTGGCAATTTGGGCAATTAAAAATAAAATAAAAATGACCATTGGCTCGAAAACAAACATTATTAATAACAAGTTTGGTATAGTTACTCGCAGGTTCTTTATTTCAGTTATTTTTTATAATTTTTTTACATTCACATTAAATACATAAATTTAAATATTTCTGCCTTTGAATATTATATTTTTGGTTTTCAAACGATTCAACTGTGTCATAATTGTATCTTCATTGTTAATCCCTACATTTGGTCGTGAAGTCCGTTTCTATCATTTTTGTTGTTCCTCTTCAATAGGGATCTAACTGCCAACCGACCAATAAGATTTCGTTTAGTCCTTATATCAGACACTCCTCCTACATTTCTACCTGACTCCTCTTTCTAACCCCTAGAATCTACTCAACAAAATATTCAACACGTTCCAAGGAATTCATCGTATAAAAGGCACACTTTTGTACGCCTAAAATCAGTCTAACTCAAACATCTATCTCGGATAGGTGTGTCTACATCAGAGAGTTGTGCAGCATAGCTGCACACACTCGTAGCGCACGATCAAAACCACACACTTCGTACTGGTTTTGGATTTGTTCCTTTTTTTTTTTTTACATCACGATCATCTTGATCAGATATAAGACCAACACGCTTTTGGCACTCCACCAGAAGTGCCGTTAATGGAAGCCCAAAGAGCCATAACCAGTTGGACCTGTCGCCGTTTCTACTCCACGCCAAGCCAGTGGCTGTTTTCTCTTCTTTTTTGTACCGCAAGGCGAAACTGCGCGCTCAGTAAAGTGGCATAAAAAGAGGTATTTCCGTGAATTTCCGTGCCAGAAACAACAATGGAGCTTGTGCGACTAATTGGACATGGAAGATGGAACAGCACTGCCACTGGAACTCACTCTTGTGCTACCAAGTTATTGAATAGCTTTAAATGCATACACATGCGCAACATGAATGCAGTAAAAGTAATATAATATCGATCTGTAACTGTGATACAAAAAAAATTATATGTTAGCTTTAATCATTTGTCTTCCATTTGACTCGGTGTGTGCTAGGCATCAAGTTGAAATAGCTATAGGTACTTAATTCGTTTTTAAGATTTCAAATTTAGAGTAAGAATCATTGTCTTCCGGTTTGTTTGTTTTGCTTATAGAAATTGTATATAAAATTGTATATAACTAACTCAATAAATAAATGTATAAATATTGTAAGGATCGCATTTCTTTTTATTCTTTAATCTTTTTTATTACAGCTATGTCTGTCAGTCTAATGATCATTCACTTGTTCACCAAGAAACCTTTCTGAAGGTTGGTAGAAACGTGTGATTGGTTTAACCATTTTTAACCTTACCGTAAAAGATGGGGTTGTTGGTGGCAGTCAAAATGATTCCATTTTACTGAAATCATTGGGAAACTTCAATTTCTACGTGCACTTTGAAGTCAGTCTAATAAGGCAGAAACATACAATAACCCTCACATTAGATATATACGAATAAAGAATACCTACAGTTGTCCAAATAAATTTACACATACCTAATAGAACAAGGTTGTGGATTATATATAAATTTTTTAACTCTAATATATTTATTCTGAGGTCTGAGCAGATTCAATCTTACTTACTTACTTCCTTAGGTGGCGCTACAGTGGTGGACCTGGGCCTCAACCAATACGCCTCTTCAGTTAGCGTGATCTTTGGCTAACTGCCTCCAGTTGCGCACTCCAAGTTGGTTGAGGTCCCCTTCCACTTGCGGGCCGGAGCCTTGGTGTCCATTCGCTCTACATATCCCAGCCGTCTTCGACGACTGATGCGTACTTTTCCCACTAGGTCGATGTCGCTGTACAATGTACAGCTCGTAGAGTCCGCTGTTAAATCTCCTCCTCCATAGAATGTCAACGCAAACGGGACCAATAATCACTCGAAGAATTTTGCGTTCGAAACGACCACGGAGATCTTCATCCGCCTTTGATAGCATCCATGCTTCTGCACCATAAAGCAGGACTGGGACGATGAGGGCTTATACAGAGTCTCCTTAGTATTTCTCGACAAGGCCTTACGAATAAATTGCCTTCTTAGACCGAAATAACAGCGGTTGGCAAGTGTGATTCTTCGCTTGATTTTTGAGCTGATGTCAATGTTGACAGCATATATATTTTGTTTTGCCCTCATTCACCACTTAACCCATTTTTGCCGCTTCTGTACTGATACTTGCAAACGCACCAGTGACAGCTCGCTGTGTTCTACCAATGACGTCGATGTCGTCAGCGTATGCAAGTAGCTGCACAGACTTCTGGAAAATTGTGCCTCTGGTGTTGGCTTGCGAGTTTCGAACAATCTTCTCAAGAATGATGTTGAAAAAGTCACATGTCTAAATTCTTTTTTGACATCAAAGGTCTCGGTGAGATTGTTTCCGACCTTTATGGAGCAGCGAGCCCGAGCGTTTTCCTTCGTCATTCTGCACAATCGGAAAAGTTTAGCAGGGATGTAAAAACTAGACACGGCTCTATATAGCTCGTCTCTATAAATGCTGTCATATTCTGAGCAGATTCAATCAGAGAAAAGAATTTGCGAAGAAATTATGATAGGATCGAGCAGAACATTTATGATGCTATAAAAATGTTAATAGAAAAAATATAGAATGGACAACTGTGGAAGGCATGCCCAATCAACAATTTTATACCGATTTTTATCCCGATTTCAAAATGCCAACCATTGTCCAGACGGTGTCTGACATCAAACGAGGAACAAAAAGCAACAATAGCTATATTTGGGGTGCGATGTTGAATACATAAGGCCTTTTTTAACATGATCTGTGTAGATCATTGATTTCCCTGGTTTACAAAATAGTTGGATCTCGTACTATTGTTGTAAGCTTTTCACTATTAAATACTATAAGATTTAAACTTAATATTAACGGCATGACTGGATCGCATAAAACTTTCTCGTTCATTGTAAGCTTTATTGCGATTTTCTTTTTTAGACAGAAATATAAATACCTACCTATAAAGTGCACGTTCGAATAAAACATATACATTCAATTAAAACGATGTCAACAATGTCACAGCTAAAAAAGGAATGTTACAGTAAGAAAGTTTTCAATCTTGAACAAGAAAATTAACTTATTGAACATTTGCTCGAATTTGAAAAGGGATTAGGGTTTAGGGATGTCAACTCGAGACGAGTTTCAGCTTGTGAGCTGGTTTAAACAGATTAATGTCTTTCGACAAAGAGAAATAAACGGCTAGCAAAATATGTCTGTTACTGTATCATTTCCTAAAAAAACATTTCCTGAACTTAACTTGTTCTTACAAATGTGGAAAAAAAAAATTAAGCCAGAGCACAAGCTGTAGCAAGTCGTGTCAGCTTACCTTAAGCTTTTACAGAAATATTTGACGAACATCATTTTTCGCCAACAAAAATATTTGTGAAAGAGTATTAAACTATAATGAAAAAGTATAAATAGTAAACAAATAGTTCCTCTATTCCGTTAAAAGATGAGTGATCCATTTTGCCCCATTCAAAGGTCCGTTTTGCCCCGCTAGTGGAGCAAAATAGATATTTGAGGTTGTGTTGTAATTTAGATTCTAGCTCAGTACATCCATCTTGAACTATTTTGATCCTTTGCAATGCCAACGTTCAAGGATAAGGTTTTTATTTGCTAAAAGTTTTTATTTTTCGAATATTATGAATATTTAAGAAATTATGAATTTATAATTCTTACGCCTTAAGGGGTCCTGCTCCCCTCTCCCCACGTATTTTTGTTGGCTGTATACGTTAGAAAAGAAAATCATGCTTATTTTGACATTCGAACGAATAGCCAATTCATACGAATGTCTCTATTCGTTCGAATGAACTTTGTGTATTCTGAGATTCGAGCGAATTAAATTCATTATCGAGAAATGTCATCAAATGAATTCAAATGAATTCAAGTTTCGAAATCAGCTGTTTGACATTTAGATTTTATAATATCTGGGTGACCGAGCTTTGCTCGGTTATTACTATTTATTGTAATTTTAAAAACAATAAAAATTAAAAAAAATATATATTAACTTGAACATATAAAAAACTTTAAGTCTCCTAAATGCCGGTAGATGTCTTACTTTCTTCCTTTTACTATGACGCGGACTTATTACTTACTTATGCGACTTCCAACGCTAATAAAAGCATTGGATACTCAAAGGTGCGAGGGTACCGCTCACGCTTCAGAGTTCAGAGTATGCATATATACATACAAGAATTGCTCGTTTAAAGGTATAAGATTAAAACAAAAACCTTGAAACCAATTTCTATATACAGCACCTCTACCCAGCGATGCCAACCTAGGTTTTTTATGCCTTTTAGGCATTATTTCATTAGCTAAGGCGTTAAGGCTTTTTTGTTACCAAAAACGCATCTTTTTTCTATTTCAAATATTTATTTATTTTTTGATCTGATGGACTAAAACTGTGTTTGTTTTGTTCAATGCTATTTACCTACCTACTCAAGAAACTAAAGTCATGAATTTTGTTCCTATTTCTTCTGTGATTTATACATAATTTAAGTTTTTTTTTGGAAATAAAAATTGTTGTTGTTAATTTTGTTATATTTGTGTTTAATTTTTGATTTATTGTTCCAATTTACATAAAAAATTTTTTTAGGCATTATTTTATTGAAAAAGGCATCTTTTTTTCTCAAGTTAGGCTTCTTTTCGTCAAAATTGGTTGGCAACGCTGCTCCACCATCCGTCCATCACCACACCACACGTCATCATCCATCTGCGCATTTCCTCAGAAAGACATTGTTGCTGTTTTTTTTTTTCATATGAACGTGCTTGTGCGATGTGCGCCACAAAACCACCCCAAAGCAGAACAACGATCAAGAACCGCGGCTGCTGATAATATTCGATTTGAGAAAATAAATTTATTTTTTTCGTGTTAGATTTTAGGTTGTAGCTCAGCTTCTAGAGGACATAGAAAGCTGATTGATGGCTTGAAATAACTATTAAAGTGTTGGCTCTCCTACGTATTTTTTTTGTTTGCATTGATTAAGAATTGTTTGTGTAATGGCGAGTAAAAGGCAGTAAAGTCAGAAAAATAAGCTCAAAACGCATGAAAACTCGAAAACACGCGTTTTCCCAAACATAAGACTAACCTAGATCAATTGCTTACCCCCGAAAACCCCCATATACCAAATTTCAGCGAAATCGTTAGAGCCGTTTCCGAGATCACAGAAATATATATATATACAAGAATTGCTCGTTTAAAGGTATAAGATAGAGTGACCATTCCTGCGTCTATTTTGTGGAGGCTATATTTTCACTGTTTTATTAAAATTATAGAAATAATTCAAGTTTCATCTATTTATTGAGAAATAAATGCTAAAAACTACCAAAATGTTAAGTAGCAGTCTTACCTCAAATGGGACCAGGTGTAGGAATACTAAAATGTATTAATATCAATATTTTGACATACTAAAGTCTGAATTTTAAATCTGAACTTTTCTAAAGTAGGTTTTTAATTTTTGTTATTCAATTGCGAACTCATATTATTCAAGTGAAAAAAGAAAAAAGGAATGTATTTATTACAATTAAACTAACGTGTGATTTTTTAGCTGGTTTGGTTTTGGCAACACTGGTTTTGACAGCTGACGTGTGTTTAGTACCTTGTGTCACTGTCAAACAGCTTCAGTTTGGTTTGCAATTTAACCATGGATCGTCTTACAAATGAACAACGCTTGCAAATTATTGAATTTTACTATCAAAATTCGTGCTCGGTTCGAAATGTTCATCGCGCGCTGCTTCCATTTTATGATCGGCATTCTCGACCTTCTGAGCAGTCTATTCGGAAGATTGTGACCAAATTTCGCACCAAATTTAGTTTGTTGGACATTAAACCACCAACACGTTTACGTACTGTGCGTAGTGAAGAAAATATTGCGGCCGTATCAGCTAGTGTGACAGAAGAACGCGAAATGTCGATTCGGCGCCGTTCCCAGCAGTTAGGCCTTTGTTACAGCACTACGTGGAAAATTTTGCGGAAGGATTTGTGCGTAAAGCCTTTTAAGATACAGCTTGTGCAAGAACTAAAGCCAGCCGACCTACCACAACGCCGAATTTTTGGTGAATGGGCTCTTGGCCGAGGATCCGCTTTTTTATCGAAAAATTGTGTTCAGCGATGAGGCTCATTTTTGGTTGAATGGGTACGTAAATAAGCAAAATTGCCGCATTTGGAGTGAAGATCAGCCAGAAGCATTGCAACATCTACCAATGCATCCCGAAAAAGCCACTGTTTGGTGCGGTTTATGGGCCATATTTCTTCAAAGATGATGCGAATCGCAGCGTTACTGTCAATGGTGAACGCTACCGAGCGATGATAACAAACTTTTTTTTGCCCGAAATGGAAGTTCTTGACTTGCATGATATGTGGTTTCAACAAGACGGTGCCACATGCCACACAGCACGCGAAACAATGGCGCAATTGCGAGGCGAGTTTGGTGAACAGTTAATTTCACGTTTCGGGCCGGTCAATTGGCCGCCTAAATCGTGCGATTTGACACCATTAGATTATTTTTTGTGGGGGTATGTCAAGGCTAATGTGTATAGGGACAAGCCCGCTTCGACTGACGCACTGGAAGCCAACATCCATGCATTCATTCGTGAGATACCGGCCGATATGTGTGAAAGAGTATGCCAAAATTGGACTCAGCGGATGGACTACCTGAGACGCAGCCGCGGTCAACATTTGCATGAAATTATCTTTAAACATTAAATTGCAAGGTTCAAACTATCGATTAAAATAAATATTTCATTCATTTTTTCGAATTTTTTGTGTTTTTTTTTTTTTTTTTAAAGTTCTAAACCTCTTAAAAAATCACCCGTTACAAGTTTTCGCTTTAATTTATTCAACTCAAATCTGGTCACACTAGCTTCAAAATATTGTTACTGTTCCAAGCTTGATTCTTGATTATTTAAAATCTGTGGCCATAAAAACAGAAATGGCAATTGTTTTGTTTCAAAACGAAGACGAAATTCCGTACAGGAGGAGAATAATGGATGGCTCAAATCCGTTTGAGCTCGAAAATTCCAAGTACGTATATATACCTATATGTAGGTAGTGAGTTTGTTGTCCAATCGGTAATCCATATATTTTCTGAAGGTTTGTTCGGAATTTTCGATTGAACAAAAATGCATTTCGATATGTATTGGAACAACTGATAACTGAAGTTAATGGAGGAACATCAATGTCAATTCCTCCAATCATAATGCTAGCGACAACATTGAGATTTATGGCAGAAGGTGGCTATCAGTTTGGCGTGGGAAAGGATGCAAGCATTGGATTGTCGCAGTCATCTGTTTCCAAAAGCATCAAAGTGGTGGTATCTGCTTTAGAAGTCAAACTTTGTCCCAAATGGATAAATTTTTTAATGACTGAAGACGACAAGGAAGAATGTAAAGTTCACTTTTACCAAAAGTTTGGATTTCCCGGTGTTATTGGTTGCGTTGATGGTACGCACATTGCCATTAAACCTCCCTCACCTGAAAGCAGACATTTGTTCTATAACCGAAAGGGATTTTACAGTATCAATGCAATAATTGTAACTTGGTTGTTTTGTATTTTGTAAGTTTATGTGAAATATATTTTCTTTATTCTTACAGATCTGTGACCACAAAATGAGGATACGCTACATAGATGCCTCTCATCCTGGAGCAACACACGACGCTTTGATATGGAAGGTTTCCAGTGCTCGAAATTACTTATCAGAGCAATACGCCGTAGGCACACAAACAAATTCCTGGCTACTATATAGGTGATATTTTATAGGTATAACCTAATCACATGTGTATATCAATTGATTTTATTATAGGTGACGCAGGATATCCCTTGGAGCCGTGGATTATGACTCCATATCGAACACCAGTTAGCGGAAGTCCTGGCTGTAAATTTAATACTCAACATTCCAGAGCTCGTAATATAAATGAGCGAGCAATTGGAGTGTTGAAAAATAGATTTCGCTGTTGCCTTAAAGCTAGACAGCTTCACTACTCCGCTGAAAAGGCTGCTCAAATTATAAATGTGTGTGCAGCTTTGCACAATATCTGTATCCATTTTAAAGTATCCGACACTGCTGACGATTACCCAGATGAAGATCGAACTGAAAATGAATTTGGTGATTTTGATACAGAGAATGAGAGTACTTATATCCACGAAGCCCGAAACACTCGTGACAGAATTGCAGGATTATTTTCATAAAATATACAGCTGTAATTTAAAATAACAGTCTTGTTTATTATTCACTTCAGTGACTTAAAAAATAAGAAATTCATAAATATGTACATAAATCAAAACAAAAAAATTCAATGGTAAAAAAAAAAAAACGTATCACATCCTGCGAGCAAAATAAAGAAAAAATATGATCCTTTTCGTATTGTACTTTTTGTGGAGCCTATGCGGGAATATCAATAATGATGAATGAAGTTGAAGCATTATATAAAGACAATAAATTACCAAAATTTAATCAGCTCCGAGTTTAGCCTCTATTTCCTTGATTTGAATCTCTAGCATACTTCTTTTTAGGGTTAACTTATCGCGCATTATACTCTCCACTGCGAGATTGTGCCGTCTTTTCTCCTCATCGCTTTTCTTTTTGCGGTCATCTGCCTTTTGTAGACTCCTATTTATACGGTGAAGTTCGTTTTTTATGTCATCGAGTTTAGATGACATAGCTGCAAAAAAAACTTCCTGTGCTACATTTTCCCTCTGAAGTATTTGTACAGGCGTGTCTTTTCTGGTTCGTCTGCGGGAAGGTACAGAAGGCTCCTCCTCCTGACCTTCACTTGCTTCATCCAGATCATCCATAAGTTCTTCTGGTAAGGATGCCATCGAAACGTCTCTGAAGGCAGCCGATGTAGAAGCTGATGGCCTTGGGGTCTCAGCTGTCTCAGATCTCGCATCCCCAATCATGCCAAATACCCTGGCACGCACGCCGGTGACAGATTGGCTTAGTGAAGCGATTCTGTCGATAGCCTGCTCGACTTGGGAAAGAGTTACGAGGTTGTTGTCGTTGAAGCCTGACTGCTTTCTTTTCATCTCGTTCTCCACCAGCTTCTTTTTGGTTTTCGACTTGAAATCAGCCCAAACCTTGAATGAAAAAATTATAAATCGTAAAAATGTATTTTATATGTATATAAATTATAAACCTTTTTCCAGGTAGCTCCGTCTTTAGTTGGAGGTCCGTAGCTATTTAATTTCTCGGCGGCATTCTTCCAAACCCGTTCTGCATCTATACGGTTCGTTGAGAACCCTTTTGCAATTTCTGGATTTTCCTCCATAAGTTTTACCAACACTTCCTTTTGCTCCCGATTTGTCCAATTGGAATGTGTCCTATATAAAGGAAATTAACTTATGTTTTCTTTTTACTTTACAGCAAATTTAGCACTTACATTTTTGTAAATAAAACCGCTAGAAAAATGTTGAGCACGAACAATCGTTGTTTAGCGTTAGGAAAATCCAGACGAATAAAAAATGACATTTCTTGCGAACGATTAGAAAGTCAAAATGCACTCAACATTCGAATGAAAAATGAACTTTCGATTGATAGAATGAACTTCTTATATATTCGAATGTCAAAATACAGATTCTTCGAACTCGACACACTTTCGAAAGAAATCGAATGTCAAAATAAGCGTGAATAAGTTGAACTTTTTGTCAGGTATGTAAGATTTAAATTCGTAATGGAGAGACATGTGTAAAAACAACACGATCATACATTTTTACTGGTACAACCCTAGAAAGTTATTTTCCATTGATTTAAAGATAGATGGGCTGATCAGTTTTGCCGTATGCTATGCCTGTTTTGAATGGAATGAGATAATTTGCAAGTTGGGCAAATCGTTTACGTTTTTTTAGATAATTTTTTTTCTTCCGTTCTTTCACCGATTTTTTTTAATATGAAAATATTTGGCAATTGGTTATTATATTCTATGAATATGCTGCTTGAAGTGGTATTCACTTTAAGACATAGATATCGAGCCATTTGCTTAGGGCGTGCCATTTTAGGCCACATGGCCCTACATGTACCGCATTTTGGGCCGTATTTGATTAACATTTTGTCGACGTATGTTGTGTAATAGTTGGCGCAACAGGTCCGTAGGGACGCTGCTTCTCACAGCCATTCATTTTGTGTGTTTTTATTTTTGGGACGACTGAAAATTGTGTAATAGACATTAGTTGTTATTAAGTTAAAAAATGTCTACAATTGAGCTGTATATTTGTAATATTATACCCAAAAAGGTTACAAATCTATAGATAATCTCACAGCATCATAATATCGAACTGAAGATAACGAAGCACTTCAAAACAATCAATCATTTTCGAAACGTGTCGACAACGGATACGTTACAAAATGTTTATTGAGTATCCATCAAGTGTACTGCTTGAGAATCAATGCAATTTATTTTAACAAATTCAACCAAAGACCCCACGTGCAATATCGAACTATTAATAAATTCAAAGTAAGAAAGTTCCTTCAGAAACCCACCACAGATTAAAAGATTTTACGTTTTCAGTTCTTCTTTGTAAAAACTTTACAAAAGAAAAATTTATTATTTACAAATTTTATAATTTTTAAGCAAAACAAACAAACCGGAAGACAATGATTTTCTTGTTTCGTTTCTAAAAACTAACTTAAGCTAAGTGACTTAATAACTAATGTTGGAAGACATTTGATTCTTAGCCTAGATGTTTATATTCTCTTGTTGCTATCACAGCTACTTCAAGTGCATGAAGTTTTAGTTGATTTCGTTTAAAGCTTGATCCATTTATTGAATTCTATTCCGCAGGTATTCGAAGTGTGCCGCACCAGGATTCATCCGAACCGACCAAATACCTCTTGCTGAGTGATCTTGCCGATTGATTAGATGTTTTCTGTTGCGTTTCGATGATTTTACTGCACCATGACCTACCCGTAGGGATAGGCCACAACTTGTCAAAGACACCTTATGTCGATGGCGGTATGAGTTAGACTGATTTTTTCGGATGCGAGTCGGTCTTTTTATACCAAAAATTTGAATCTAGTTCGCAGGAACAAACGTTGGAAATTTGAAATTTTCATCCCCTGCACGACCTGTTTTTTTTTTTTTTTTATTTTCAACGCAATGAGGAAGGGATCTCTGTTTTGGTTTCGTTTTTTCTTTGATTTTGTTTTCTTATTCACCTTCTTTGCTGTATTATCTTTTCAAAAAAAGAAAAGAAATGAAAAGACAGCTTAGGGGTCCTTTTTTGATATATTTTTGTGTGAATCGTGGGAAAGTTGGAACAACTTATCAACCCCTACCTTTTAGGAAAAACAGAATTTATCTCAAATGACAAATATTGAGAGGTGGCGATCGTTGTGATAACATAGTTGCCGTCACCTACTCCTTTTCAGTTTTTTTTTTTTTTTTTCTAAATGGATCTAAAGTATGTTAACATGTCGTGTGTTTGGCCACTATATTGTGGTATGGATACCCTGTGGCGTAGTCGACGCTGTCCCTGAGATATTTGTTGATTAGGATTTATATGTTGCGACTTACTGAAGGAGTTAACACTTAAATTCCAGTTGTTGGATCTCGCACGTGTTTCAGATTCTTGTTTTCTTTTTTCTCGAGTCTGTTGTGAGGGTTCTACACTTGTAGCACAACTTTTTGTACCCGAAAATAGAATTGGAATTTTAGTTGGTATTGTGGAGTTATTTCATTATAAGTATTTCTATTTCATGACAATCACACTCCCTTGTAGTTCGGATAAACAAGTGTACCCTTGTAAAATGCGGTACCTAGTCATTCTTTGCTAGAGAATTACACAGCATCCATTGGTATATAGCCATTGCGTGGGGTATTTTAATTACCTACCGAATGTCTTTCAAAAAGGGGAAACTTAAGAAGGAGTTTTCGTAATAATTTCCCATGAACTGGGGCTTATGTTGATTAAGTGGGAGGGTATAAATCACGTCGGCGTCGCGAAGTTGTTAATCCCATAGCTCCACAATTAGTTAGGTTGGCCATGCACTTGTTTGGTCGGAGAATTTCTGGTTGTTGAACATTTTTGTAGGTACTTATGTTTAAATTGATTCTATGTTTACCGTGAATATGAAGTTTAGTTGGTGATGATTGGTCTTAGACATTTTTGAAAAATAAGATATCAAAGACCAAAGTCAGATTTATAACGGAATTTCCAAGTTGTTCCTTTCGACAAAAGGAATAGACAGTCAGACAGTAAGTATAGGTGTAGATCTGTGCTCATTTGCAAAAATGTGGAAGAAAATTCGAAAGCGAAAGACTAGGATGCTGATTGTTCATGATCCAGGGGTATGTGGATTGTGGATCTTTACTAAATTCGCACATCCTCAAGACGTACCAAAATAATTTGTTTCTCTAGTTCCTTCATTGTTTTAGCTTGTTAGTTAAGGACTCGTATAGGTACTTTTTGTGTTCCGTCGCATTTGAGTTTCATCGCACGATTTGATCAATAGCTCGTAGAAGCCGAGGCATTTTATTTATATAGGTATACTTGATTAAAACACGCTTGTAGTTCAAGCGACGTTAAATATTTATTTCGCAAAGCTTACAATACAACGGCCGGGACCGAAGTATGCCTTGAACGACGTTGGGAACTAGCGATACAAAAAAATGCATACTTACTTAAAGACAAAAGTATAACTAAAAGAATAAAATAAATCACGCAAAGAAGTTTATATAGCTATCAGGCCAAATTCGCTAGAAAAATTCACAAGCTACCTCCAAAAGACCAAACAGAGTGCAAGAACAGGTGTTTACTGTATTATGCATTGTAGGTATAAATTCGTATTCCTATTCAGTCCAGTAAGACCTCAATCTCAACCAACAAGTCAAACTAGCTCAAATTTTTTTTATATCCGGCTTATTTTTTGCGAAGTGCTTTGTTTATCAAAGCTCTTAATTTTACAACATATACAACAAAATGATACCTATCATCTGTGTTAGAGTTTCTTTCATTTTCGTCCTTTAAAGTGGACGACAATGATAGTTCATCTGATTATGAATACGTTGCTTTATTGCGCATCGCAAAAATGTTCTTCAATAGATCACGTAAATTACGATCCATAACGATTAAGTGAATCCCGACCAATAACTCAGTTATTGATTGTATTAAAATACTATGCACTTGGATCAATTCAATTACAACCTTGAATCGTTTGTTAAAAAGGGTGTCGAATGTGCATATGCAATTGAAAAATCGCGCTAAAAATGCCGGTAACGCAAGGGGAACTGCTGCAAACAGCAAGGTACTTTGTTGCGAGAGCAAAATTCCCTCAAATTAAAATTTTATACCTATGGATATCTACTCCTTTAAACGAAAGTCGTATAGACAAAGAATAAAAAGTATACAAAGTATGCTTTGTCTATGACGAAATTGACGGGCGAAATACAAATCCAAAGTTGAAAGTGACATATATTTTGTGTCATATAAATTTCACAAAAATCTTGGGAATATTTTCAAACAGCAAGTAGGATAACTTCTGAATTTCAACTGAGGAGTTGAGAATTAAAGTAGTGACTAGTGAATAAAAAACATTTTCAATTTGCCACTCAACTCTCAGTCGCAGTTTCAAATCAACTCCGAAGTAGGCCATCCTCAGAGTTGTTGGCAAGTCGAACGATAGTGAATAAAACGGCCCTTATTTAGTTCAAGCCCTATTTTTTTTTAACCGAGCAAGTATTCCACACGGTTGGAGCCAATTTTTGAGCGTGATTAGTATAAATTTGTGAATTGTTCTAAGTAGTAGTTTTGAGTCGTCTGTAACTCTATCTTTGACCGCTTTATCGCCAGTACAAAGTTCTGCTCATATTACGTACCTACATAACTAAAGCTAAGGCCGAATTTTGAGGATTTTACAAGCAAAACAATAACAAATTCAGTCATGTGTTACTCGATCACGGGTGCGGTAATTCAAACTCTACTCTTCGTCTCCAGTCATATCAAGTGACTGTTTAATGACTGGTCACAAGGAAGTGAGTTATCGCAAGATACTCGTATTATTATCGTCTCTAATGATGTGATACTCATTTACACAACGCACAAAACTATTTCAGAAGATCTTCCACAAACCATTAGGCTTAAAAATGATCCTTTCTTTTCAAAGATCACTCTCAACTCCACCTCTTTTTGTGATTATATGTACATAGGTATGTGCGTTTGGTTTATGCATTCGAATTGGACTCTCGCTGATGATGTTTGCTGTAGGGACCACCGACCTGACAAACAGGTTCTTTTTCTATCTTAAAAATATTCATGACTGACGTTTCAGTGACGATTGATGGAAAAGATTTTTTTTTGTGTACTTCTTAGGCCTCGCTATTCGGTATCCCGCATCATTCTGGCATCGGAGTGAACTACCTATACCTACTTTTGAAAGGATTTAATTTCGAATATCTCTTTATGTGTGCGATGGTCTTTTGTTATGGGAGCTCAGATTGTGAATAGAAAGTTCACTTGTGATATAAAATGATATGTGCACATAAAATGGTTGAGGTATTTAAAAAGAAAATCTCTTACGGGTACAACTTTTACGGAGGGAACTAATTGAAGATAAAAAAATAACAATTCAAACTAAAAAAAAGATGTATTCAGATTTAAGATTTGACGGCGAAACGCAGAGAGAAAAGGTACAATACTGCCAACAAATGGAGAAGCAGGGGAACTCTACAAAAAAATATGAGTGAACGAGTTCAGGAACAGAATTCAATTTAACGCCCATTGGCCGTGGGTACAAATAAAACGACCCATTACGAAACCTATAGAGGCAAAGATCGAAAAAATACAAATTTTAAATTACATTATTTACCATAATTTACAATTAAGAAAATGGTCTTAGATTTAAATTTACAGTCAGTTGGGAGACTTTGGGTAAAATACTGCTGTATATTTCAATATAAAGGGTGATTTTTTAAGAGGTTTAGAACTTTAAAAAAAAAAAAAACACAAAAAATTCGAAAAAATGAATGAAATATTTATTTGAATCGATAGTTTGAACCTTGCAATTTAATGTTTAAAGATAATTTCATGCAAATGTTGACAGCGGCTGCGTCTCAGGTAGTCCATCCGCTGAGTCCAATTTTGGCATACTCTTTCACACATATCGGCCGGTATCTCACGAATGAATGCATGGATGTTGGCTTCCAGTGCGTCAATCGAAGCGGGCTTGTCCCTATACACATTAGCTTTGACATACCCCCACAAAAAATAATCTAATGGTGTCAAATCGCACGATCTAGGCGGCCAATTGACCGGCCCGAAACGTGAAATTAACTGTTCACCAAACTCGCCTCGCAATTGCGCCATTGTTTCGCGTGCTGTGTGGCATGTGGCACCGTCTTGTTGAAACCACATATCATGCAAGTCAAGAACTTCCATTTCGGGCAAAAAAAAGTTTGTTATCATCGCTCGGTAGCGTTCACCATTGACAGTAACGCTGCGATTCGCATCATCTTTGAAGAAATATGGCCCAATAATGCCGCCGGCCCATAAACCGCACCAAACAGTGGCTTTTTCGGGATGAATTGGTAGCTGTTGCAATGCTTCTGGCTGATCTTCACTCCAAATGCGGCAATTTTGCTTATTTACGTACCCATTCAACCAAAAATGAGCCTCATCGCTGAACACAATTTTTCGATAAAAAAGCGGATCCTCGGCCAGCTTTCCAAGAGCCCATTCACCAAAAATTCGGCGTTGTGGTAGGTCGGCTGGCTTTAGTTCTTGCACAAGCTGTATCTTAAAAGGCTTTACGCACAAATCCTTCCGCAAAATTTTCCACGTAGTGCTGTAACAAAGGCCTAACTGCTGGGAACGGCGCCGAATCGACATTTCGCGGTCTTCTGTCACACTAGCTGATACGGCCGCAATATTTTCTTCACTACGCACAGTACGTAAACGTGTTGGTGGTTTAATGTATAACAAAGTAAATTTGGTGCGAAATTTGGTCACAATCTTCCGAATAGACTGCTCAGTCGAGAATGCCGATCATAAAATGGAAGCAGCGCGCGATGAACATTTCGAACCGAGCACGAATTTTGATAGTAAAATTCAATAATTTGCAAGCGTTGTTCATTTGTAAGACGATCCATGGTTAAATTGCAAACCAAACTGAAGCTGTTTGACAGTGACACAAGGTACTAAACACACGTCAGCTGTCAAATCCAGTGTTGCCAAAACCAAACCAGCTAAAAAATCACCCGTTAGTATATAGAAATCCACGCTCAAAAATTGACGGGTAAGATTTTTGATCGATTAAAAAAAATTTGTTAAAATTAACTAAGTCTCTGGTAAAAAAAAAAAACAGTATTCATTGTCAAAAGCTATCAAAATAAAAATGTTAAATGCATAGCTATTGTTAGAAAAAAAAAGCATTTTATCAGTTTGTTGTTGTTAACCAAGCCTCTCGTGCCATATCAACCAAAGAGTTTTGTGTGGTTTGGAGTAAATTGATAATCGGCTATTTTTAACGGATTTTTTTTTTCAATCCACTAACTCTGTAGTAGCTATATTAACAGTTGCTTGGTAGTTTTTAATCGAAAGTTGGTTGCTTTTAAGTAACTGATTTTTCTGCTAGTGCGCAAACAAAACTTGTACAATCACATCGAAAGGGATAAAGGAATATTGTGCAACCGGCCCTATTCGTATGTTTGTATGATAACCAAAAGGTCCTGAGGCGACTGTACTTTTCTTTTTGTTCCAGTTTTGTGTTTCGGGCGTATGACCACCATGCACAGTTCCTTCATGCTCTATATAGCTGTCATGTCCCTCGTGGTACTATACGGTGTCAAGAGCGGTGTTCCGGCTTCGTCCCAGAAACACGAGAGAGTGCTACTGGTTTGCAGTTTTCACATTCCAAATTCCAAATTCCAATTCTAATACGACGAGGTTGCCGATGCCCAAGCCCAATTAAGAGCAGGCTCACCATGAAAATGTGCACAATAATCGCAACAAAAATAATCATCTACTTTTTTGCACAATCATATTCTTATGACATTTGCAAATTTGCAAATATTTTCAATGGAAAGTGAAACTTAAAATATTTCTTATTGCTGTACCTACAGCCTAAGAAAACACTTTTTTTTTTTTTTTGAACATACAGTTTGTGCTCCTTCCACTTATAATAGGCGCCTATATTCACTTTCGGTCTAACTTATTTCCTGGGTGGGCGTTGTCATGCCTTGAATATTTTCCTTCCAGCAATCTGATGATAGGTTCTTGTCAGGTAAAGACGATTCATCCTATTTCAATGCTAAATAGTGGAACACCAAACCAAAGAAATCAAAACATTCAAATTTTTTTTTTTTAGAAAATATTTATATAATTTATTGTAGGTATTTTGTTTGTTATATAAATGTCTTATTCTACAAGTAAGAACTAATGAAATAAAATATAATCCCTGAATGTACAATAATCTCTGAATTTATAATTTCCATTTCATTAAAATACAATGTTAAATGGAAGACTGTGTCTGTGTAAAAAACAAAAAGTTTAATAAAGCTCAAACCCTAAACAAAATATATTGTTGTTGTTCTTTCTTAATAACAATTAATTACCGAAATAATCAAGTTAAGCAAAACAAAACTATTCTGATTGTAAAACTCTCCTCATATCCCTATCCAGGATAAATCAGACACAAATGGTTTGTCAAATCGCGGACAAACATCATCGGTTGATTTCGGTGCCAATTCTATACAGCCACCACTATCACAAAAAACTTGAAGGTCACAGAAATCGCATCGCAAATCACAAGGTATCCTCTGAGGGATCCAATTAAAGCCTCAGTGTACAGTACTCTTCGTATAGCTGCTTCCATTCAAGCTTGTCCCCATCGATCTAGGAAGTTCCACTCAATCTGATACGGTTCGATAGTCTCGCGTTGTATTGATGTCCAAAAGAAGGTGCCGGCATCGGTTCGGGCAAAGTGCACTGGGACATAGTAGTTCTCCTTGTCGATTGCCTCCAAGCGCCTACTGCCATTCTCATTGTAAACATAGATAGCCGCATCGTCATGACACTGATGAATTTCATCGATAATGCGGTTCTCCAGTTCCTCGTTGGCCAGATTCTCACGATCGATGATCCACTCGAAATCGTAATCCTTTTCGTCTGATGCAATGTACGAACTGCGTTTTGGCGCCTTTTTCGTCTTGAAGATCCTCCCGAGAACTGGTTTGAGGATGTTTTTAATTTTTCGCGAAGTTGACACTTTTGATTTTTGTTTTTTGCTCGCAACTAGTGCGGCTGGTTGAGCGTAAATGCTGTACGAATGATTTTGACACGCAGTCATTTTCACAAGGACTATTTTTGTTTTCTTAGGAACTCACAAGAAACTATAAGGTGTAACTCGGATGAATATCCAAAATCTTATGTTGGACCTGTGTGTGCGCAACTTGTATTTATACTTTTCCATTCTTAGTCAAGGGACATGTCTCTGTTGATCGTCTCAGCCAATGGGACGGCTGCTTTAGGCAGGTGTTTTGTGTCTTCTCTCCCAGTCGCACTCTCACTGGGAATCAGGTACATGTTGTTAAATTCCAATAAGGAAAACATAATCTCGGCTCCGACTTGCTAAAGTGTTTTTATAAATTCCCTCGGAGAAGCAGACCCTTTTAAGGGATCAACGCGCACTATCAGTATGCACAAGCATGCACAGCACACAATAAACAAAACATAAAAGCAAACAGAACAAAAAAGGATCTTCGGCTCTCCTTGGAAACCGTGGGAAAGTCTCAGGTCTCAGCCAAGAAATCTTCTTCAATCGTTCGTCTTTCCCAACTTTAATGACACACACAAGTGATTTCTGGTGGTGGTGGTGGATGGATGGTAGCACCATATGGTGTTGGTGGTGGTACAAGGATCGTTTTATTTTATTTTAGACCCCCGTTAAGTAATTTAACGTTGTTTTTACGTGATTCGAGATACTTTCAGCTTCAGCATCTATAGATGCGAGGAAGAATTTCGGGTTATTAATTATATGAGACCTTTGAGTCATCATCACTGCAGTGGTAGGAAGCGTTGAGAGGGGAACTATTGTGGTAATTCATGCGTGCAAAGAAGGGGACCGGTTAAGTAATATGATCCTACTCGGTGGATATAGAGTTTGTCCTGGTTGTTATGTGGACGGTTATGTGTAGGGGGTTAATGTTAATAATCACTGCGGGGGTATTTATGAAAAAAAAAGAAGAAACATCGTGATTCAGTATAGGATCAGAGGGTAGAGGTTCTCCAACGTAGGTACAGGTTAGGATTTGAATATTGATTTCGGGTTTTCACTTGTTGGTTCCTATCTGTAATGTGAAGAGATGTAAATTAAGAAGAATCTCATACTTTTTTTTTTTTGTTCTGTGTGGGGCGAAATTATGTTGATGAAATCAGTGAAAGGGATTCAAAAGGGAATATCAGGTTTGGTGAGTTTTTTTCCTGGATGTTTATGGTTTTTGTGAACACATTTTTTTTTCTTTCTAGAGATATCCCCTTGAAAGGAGCAATTCAACCACTTGTGGCACCAACGTGGTTGTACGTAGAAAAATTTAATTGAGAAATGGGGTAATACAAATGACGATGCGATGGTTGAAAAAAAAAAAAAAAAAAAAAAAAAAAAAAATACATTTAGAGGATAACAAGTGAGGGGTTTTCTTTATTTTAACATGGGGATGATTTGAAGAATTTGCTATCGGGTGTGAGATGACGTGTTGGTATTGATTGAGTAGGTACCTAATTGATGGAGATAAGTTCCTTCAAGCCAAAAAAAAAAGAGCGATCGACGATTTGTGTGTATGTACCTATTAATACATGATCTGTTATTTTCTAGTTAACTCATGTTGGAAGATGATTGAGTTTAAATCTGTACTTCTGATCCACTTAATATAAGTAAAAATAATAGAGACTAGCAAATATTGCGAGTGTCAGGTTGTTATACGATCATAGTCTACCCTCTCGCGCTAGCTTTGTTTTTGGGATGTATGGTTGGTACGGTTAAATTTAGCAAATTTTTCTTTACTGTTGTTCGTCCGTCTTAAGTTAAACTAAAGGCAATGGGTGTTAAAACAGTTGAGTTCTAAGACCTTGTGATAACACCGTCTCTTTGCCTACATATCAGTGCTGAAAGTGTTTATATTGGCTGATCTTTGCCGCTTTTCTGCATTCTTAGCTGTTGTGGCACGTCGCCTATGCGGATATATATATATCTGCTCACCGTTAATTTCAATTAACAAGGTTGTTTTTATAAAGTTGGTTGATAATTCTTTTATGAAGAGAATACTATTTTGTTGTTCTTCATTTAACACTAAGGCCAACTTTTGTTGTGGTATATGGTATTACAATTCCCGACGTGATAATATAAACACTTATAAAAAATCTCTAAGAAACGCGTGTGGAAACACCGTAGACTTTGGTTCCTGTATACTTGTTCGCATATAATAATACCACGATTATAAGAAAACATTTTTTTTTTTTTTTTTTGGATTTAAAAAAAGAAAAAGAATATTTGGAGCACCAGGTCCCAAAGGAACCTAGGCCTAGCTTTTCACAACCATTCCTTTTGTGTGATTTTATTTTTCCTTTTTTTTTTGTGACGAATTGAAGTGATTTACAATTTCAAGCCGAGCTTTTTGAGAAGCTCTTTCGTGACAGTTATACTCTCGGATGTATATCAGATGTTCGAGAAAGGTGGCGCAGTATGGAAAACACCTTAGTTGTAATTTGTGTGTTTTCCGGGGACCCTTCGCTTAGTAGTCCAACGCACTAGATTTTATATCCGTCGGGTACTGAACTTATCCATATGTAGAGTTCCTATATCGAGATTTCCTCATCTGATCCTATACAAATTGCAGAGTTTCGGATGGTTGTATGCTAAAACTAGACATTTCTCCGTACAGCTCTTCTGTACTTACTGTGATCTGGAAGGTTAAAAATGCACCGCGCATTGGCGTGGTGAGATGGTAGTAATTAACTTCTTTATACTTGGCGATTCGAGATGAACTCAATACATACTGGGATACCCCATTTTCATACCAAACACTTGAACAAAAATACTTATATATGAGGATGTTTTGGATTGAAAAAAAAGCGAAGCAACACGCTCAAATTTTGTTCCGAATTCGCCTCCAGAAAATTACTCTTCCTGATTAATGTGGACAAAAACAACCTGAGAATTCAAATAGGAATAATCAGTTCGCGTGATTTAAATCGAATCTTGCGGATTTACACTCAGAGATGTTCCTTGTCTTCCTGACTGTCTCTGTGACCGAGCCCTTTGAAGGCTCTCCCATCTTTTAATCAATCTCTCATTATTATATCAATACTAGCTGACCCGGCAAACTTCGTTTCGCCCAAATTTGTTAATTTGTTAATAAATTCCGAGCATGCACCAAGCACTTGCTAATTTATGTAATTCGACCAATTAAAATTCTTTATTCAAAAGTTACCTATTTTAAATGCAATAGAAATAAATGATGAATAGCAATGTTGATTTTTTTCAATCAAACCGCAATGATTTTGACGTGTCGTCCAACCTTCCACTTTTTCACTAAATTCACAAACATCCATCGATTATCCTTGCAATAAATTATTTGTCATAGCGAAAGCGAGACGCACGGGAAATTGAAGTCGCACGAATGGTAAATCGTTCTTAATAAGCGAAATCTGCGGAATAAGAATGTTTGCCTTTGAATTTTCCCCTTAAAATCATCACTTGTATGATATTTGATGTGAGATCCTTCACCATAAAACAAATGCGATCCGTTGCAAAGTTTAGGTACGTTGATGTTTCGCAACAGAATTTTAACTGAACCAACTTTCAAGCCCGAATTATGTAGATAAATATATAAATTATAAAAATTATAAAAATCGAACGATCCGTCCCCGAGTTATGAGTGCACAATGCACATACGGACGTCAGTCTCTTTTATATGTAGCTGTACCCACCCGGCTTTGCCCGTACCTTTCGTATTAAATCTTGCTCACATTTCGAAAATTGCTTTATCAACTTTAGAAATAGCGTTTGATTTTATTTTTGAATGGGACGTGCCACAATCCGTTTTCTTATCCCGCTTGTGTTTTTCAAAGTACCACCTACTATAGGTCAAAAACTATCCGTAATTTAAAACTGGAAGCAACCATATCCATCTACAAAATTTCAATCAACTTGGTAGCGCTGTTTCGGCGATCGGCAACAGCGCCACCTATCAGGTCCAAAAGTATCCTATCCTTCAAGCGGGAACGAAGAATATAAATCTATAAAATTTCATTGAAATCGGGTGAGTGGTTTCGGAGATCGATTACAACGCCATATAGCGGGTCAAAAATCCTATCTTTTAAGTTTGCTTTAACCTGAAATACAACAATACGAACAAAACAAAAGGAGAATCATAACTCCGATCGAAGCATCTGTTTTAAACGATATTTATTTTGTTTACATCCTCGTTGACGATATTTGCAGCACGCATTCTGTCAATGTTATGCCAACGCCATAAGGTTACATCAAAAAAGTTTGAATTGTAAAAGCGCTATGGTTACTAATTTAATATGGTGGTTTAGTATTCTTAAATTTTCTAATTTTCCGCGAAATTTTCTTAATTTTTTCTTTCATAACATTTTTCTCCTGACAATAACAAACACAACAAAAAAAGAATTAGCGAAATCGGTCCAGCCGTTTGTGCGTGATGCCGTGACCAAGGGAAATAGGGATTCATTTTTATATATATAGATGAATAAATTAGAAGAAAATTCGCGCTATATGTCGAATATGTATGAATATGGGAGGCATGATGCTCTTCTGTAACCCCCTACTTGTGGTCACTTTTTGGAGGTTTGGAATATGCGAAGCTTCTTTAAATGCATGCGAAACATGAATTTAAACAATATTGTATACACTTAACCTCGCACCTATTCCAGCCTCCAAAGAATGATCCAACAAATTATCAATGATTAAATTGTAGTAACAAGCAACATTACAGTATAAAAACTTATCCTCCACCGCTTGTAGATCTTTCTGCTTGGATCTTGTACGCTTAGTATATGGTCTCACAATACCTATTCAAATCAACACTGAACTTCTCCAATCAGTTCCAATTTGGCTGCTCTTTCAACATTTGAATCCTCAAATATAGATGGCGCTATACAAACCAAGTCCAAACTACATTTTTCCAATCAGCATATAGCAGACTGTACCTTTGGTGTCTAAGAATACAGAAGCCAAAGCCAAAAATGGAATGGAATAGAAAGAATCCTGCGTGGAAGAGAGAATAAAATATCCCAAGACACAACGAAGTATTTACATTTTGAAAAGAAATTCTTCCCAAAAGAAGTAGAGTCCTGTGAATTACCTCCCAAAAATACACAAAATATATTTTTTTTTTTTTAAATATACATATTTTTATTTACAATTCTTTATATGTTTTTACAATTTTTGTTATACTTGTGTATCTATCGGATACAATGTCAGAGAGTCTTCCCTTTCTTTGGCGGGCTTCGGGATTTTCATCATGTCTCAAAATCTCACTAAATACGTTCCCACGATATGAAATTCAGCTCACAGTCACAGCTATGGGCTTAAATCACGGACGGGTCCACGGATCCCTTTTCGTCTATTATCGCATCACGACATCGATGCTTCGTCATTGGTTTTTTGTTGTATTGAATTTATTGACGAGCTGCCATCTCAGCTTCCAGACGTTCGTTTTCCTGATTATCACATTCCTCCTCACTGAAGAAGTTGATCTCAACGCATTGTTGCTGCTGTTCATTGGGCAGAATTTCCAAAATCGATGCATCACCATTGTACTGGATTGGAGATACTTTTGGCTTCTTGAAGAGTTTTCGAACGGATTTCAAGAAATTCTTGATCTTATGAGATGGTGAGAAAATTCGCTTGTTGTAGGCAATAGGACTGCTTTCTTCGAACACGGTCGAGTTGAGTTGAGCAAGACTTTCGTAAACGGCCATTTTTGTTAAGTTGTTTATGTTTATTTTTTTGTTTCAAAATGATATAAACAGTATATAAAATCTGAGATGCTGCTATCGAGAATCACAGAGGACTACTGATACTTTTCTGTAGCTGACTCTTGCTATTTATATCATTTTCAGAGGGAGGAAAACTACCTGCTTGGATATTTGAAAACTGGAATAACCAATCGCAGGGGTGGAAAAGCCAGGTGCAATTTTCTCGAATTTCCATCTCCCTTTCTCCGTAGAAGAATAGTTCAGGTAGATACCTGCAAAAATGAACCTTACTTGGATCGTGGGAAAGTATATTTCGGCTCACAGCGAAATTATCTTCGCATCGTCCTTTCACTTTATGGAGGCATTGTGTTTGCTTTATTATAGGGTTTCCATTGACAAATACCTGCCTTTGAAAAAACCCACCAAACTCCCATTTCTCAAAAGCAAAAAAGCAATTTTGAATCTAAAAGAAGTGGGAGCAGTCGACCCTCGTTAACCATATGCTGCTGTAAACTAAATTCACACTACATGCTCGTTTAGGTGTAATTTTCAACGGAATGAGACAGGTATGCCAATTCGTATTTTAATTCGTGGTATTTTTTTTTTTAGAACTTGTAGTTGTATAGATTTATGCTAAAACTGCCCATAACAGTGGTTTTCCCCTTTTTCGAGGTGTTCTCGTGATATAAGGATATTTTGGTCCATTAGGTTTTCTGTTTCTTTGGAAAATAGTTACTGCTTTGATTAAAGAAAGGAAGACCTGTTCGAGGTGTATCTGTGTTCTTTTTACTTTTATGCATTGAAACAGTGATTCCCCCATAAACAGGTATGAATTGTTTGAATCAATTAAGTGTTTGTAGTTTATGTTTGTCAATAAAAACAACACTGAATACGATTAGGGTATCTTTTAAATGTTGGCGCGGGGGTAAGCTCAAAGTAAAACTAATGTAACAAGGATCTGGAGCTAGAGGCAATGATGATTAAGATCGAGTTCAATCGAGAAGTGGTGCTGCTGAAATCCAATATGGTAACCTTACGGAAGGTAAGAAGCACATGGGAGATGGATCCGTAGGAGCCTTAGAACGTTGGTATTGGTATGAAGAGTTTGAAGTGTCGTAAATTAGGAGTGAACATTTTAAAGAAAATAGTTCGAAAATGAAACGAAAGAGCCTCAAAAGAGTAGTTGAATGAAGAATACGTTGCTCAAGAATACAGTAGTGTCCGCTTATAACGAACTCGAAGGGACTGACCAAATTGGTTCGTTATAACCGAAGTTCGTTATAAGTGATACGCTAAGAAAATCATAGAGTTTTGTTTTGAAAATCAATAAAAAAAAAGAGAAAGGTGTTATCAAAACACATAAAAAATAAGTAAATATTTCAGTATAAAAGCATTTTATTTTTATTAAATTTTTTATTTAAAAAAAGTCATGAATTTTATATTGTTTTGTTTGAGAAGATTCAATTCGCTTAAAAACAACTCGACGTCTGCAAGTCCATATATCGCTTTGTTTTACGCCTTGTTCTAAATGCTTTGTTAAGTCGTATTTGTCTTTTAATGTGAAACATTTTCTTTTATTTGTTTATAAATCTCCCATTTTACTTAAATGATTTTTAAGCGCGTCACTTCAATCAACCTTTCGGTTGTAAACATAGGGTTACTCGGGGAAGTACCGAGCAAATTATATTGAAGGACAAAATTTTGACTTTTGAGAATGTTGGTTCGTACGCAGCTATACAGTTTTTTTTTTTTTTTTTTTTTTTTCATTTTCTTTATTTAACGCGCAGAATGGGTTCGTTATATGCGAAAGTTCGCTTTAGGCGGGTTCGCTATATGCGAAATTAAAATTCATAATTCTTATGGGGCATTGATTGGGACTTCATGAAATGGTTCGTTATAACCGAAAGTTCGCTTTAACCGGGTTCGCTTTAAACGGTTACTACTGTATTACAGTTAATGAGACTTCAAAATTATAGGGGATCCCTCCAAGACGTAGGTCCCACGAAGGGCGAATCTGAGAACATTTAATTGTAGGTATGTTTTCGGTTCGGAAAAGGTACATGGACTTGCTGAAAGGGTGACCTTGTTACAGCATACTCAAGGATATTGTAAAAAAAAGGGATATTGAAAGATCTGTATTTGTATTTGAATTTGTATCTACTAAACTATCATTTAATGAAACCGATGAACTTCTTAAAGATTTGTCTCATGGATATGCGAACGCAAGCTAAGCTCATTGTCGCACAATCTCCTAAGATCGCGAAGAGATTGAACGATAGATGTAAGTTGACCATTGCGCCACACGAATAACAAATTTTATTCTCGACTTTAAATTTAAGGAAGCTCACAGTTGCTAAATTTGTACGGAAAGTATAGCTGCTGTGAACTACTAAAATTTATAGTTGAAGAGATTAAGCCCCATTTAGAAAAATAATAATAATAATAAGTAGGTACGCAGAAAAATCGCTTATTTAAAACAACCTAAGTTTCGGTTGAAAACTACCAATCAAAATTTTTAATAAATATCCTACAAAGTTAATGGATTAAAAAATATAACCAAGTCAACTTGTTTAAGGAAACTCGGTAAAAATAACCGAATTATTAATTCCCCTTCAACTTTCTAGGTCGTAAAAAAAAAACTGTCTGGTGAATATTTAATCTAGAAACTGATGATTAAATATGCTGAAGTCTCATTCAACCATTTTCTCTTGATCATTTTTAACAACGAATACCTGTTTTATTCAACTCACAAGTAGTTTGGAATTGATTCTTTTTTTTTTAACAGTGGAAAAATCAAACCAATTTTTGAGCGTGCGTAAATTCGGGAAAGAAACTTGTTGCATTTACGTGATGAGAATGAGGTAATGAGTTGGAATCTTGTGACATTGAGTTGGTGCAAAATATAACTAGATCAACTAGATCTTGTTGAAGCCAGTAAGAGCTCTTTGTTCAAGTAATGGACTTACGAAATTTGGCATCGATGGAGTGTTTGAACCCAGCCCTGAGAGACAACGTACCAGAGGAAGACCCCGCCTTAGGTGGCGCACACAATTGGAGAGCGACCTCAACCAACTTGTTGTGCATAACTTCAGACAGCTAGCTAGGGAACGGTCTGGCTGGTTGGGCCTGTTGGTTGAGGCCGTGCTTCACCCCGGATTGTAAGCGCCACCAAAAGCAAGGTAATAGGAAAGTATATAATTATTTTGTAGGTCACAATGGGTAATTCTATATTGAAAATTTCGCCATTGTGACTTCGTAAAATCCACCCTGGACACTAAACATGATTATTAGTACCGCAAAATGTATTTAGTTACGAAATCAAGGTTGATTATGTTTAAAATAAAGAGAAATGCATCTACTGCCTTGTGAAACAGCTAGAAAAAAAGCTGATAGGGCGACCTTAAATGCACTATATCACCTTAAAAGCGGTTTCACTGGTAAGAAGATATCCGCATTTCATAAGGCTAGAGCCTTATTTTAAAAATTTTATATTAAAAGAATGTTTGATAAAAAGTTGTACTTAAACCAGTAAAAATTATACGTCGAGTTACACTTTTCAAGGGTTATGAACGATTGTTGGGTTCTCCGACCGTCAACTTCGGGAACTTTAGTTAACCTTCGAGTAAGGACTAAAGGTAGATCCAGGTTTTTGTTTTTGACGGATTGCCAAATGGATGCGAATCTTGCGAAACGAAATAGAGCCAAACACGATATTTTACCAGAAGGGTTTTACCAAGAATTAAAAAAAGCTTTAATTAATGGAGGGTTTATGTACAAGTTGAAATAACAGGTTTTGTTTCGCTTGAGAGAGACATAACGTTATTTTTATATGTTTAAATTATTTGGCGAAGTGGCAAATTACAAAAATATAACGACTCTTATAATTTAATGCCCAGATTCAAATATAAATTAAGAATTAGGATGATGAGAATGGGATGAGCTGAGCATGGTAGCATTTGGTATGTGCCGATCATTATCTACCTCTCTATTTAATCCATATTTATGTACCTATTGGTGTTATGATTCAGGACTTCTAGGAAATGGAGGGTGAAAACGCGCATAAAATAAATATGAAACATTCAGCCTTACTGAAATATAGATGAGCCTTCATTCAAATATCAAATTTAATAATTTCGCAGTTGTTCTTTTTAGAAAAACTGTAAAACGTTATAGTGACTTCTTTAACATCGTTCTTGAAAGAATAGTGCAAAACTCAAACGCTAACACCAGAGGCACTATCTTCTATAAGTCCGTCCAACTACTCGCTTACGCCGACGACATCGACATAATCGGCAGATCGAAGCGTGATGTCACTGACGCGTTCGTGAGCATTGAGACGGAAGCGGCAAAGATGGGTTTGGCGGTCAATGAGGGCAAGACAAAGTATATGCTGTCATCAAGAAAGGACAACCAACACCGACGTCTTGGACAAAATGTCACCATAGACAGATATAACTTTGAGGTGGTAAAGGACTTTGTCTACCTAGGCTCCGCTATGACTTCAGACAATGACACCAGCGCTGAGATTAAACGAAGAATAACTCTTGCCAATCGCTGTTTCTTTGGGCTAAGAAAGCAATTGAGTAGCAAAGCCCTCTCTCGAACAACTAAAGTGACCCTTTATAAGACCTTGATCATCCCAGTCCTACTTTATGGTGCAGAGGCATGGACTCTATCAAAAGCGGATGAGGCTACTCTTGGTTACTTCGAGAGGAAAATTCTTCGAGTAATTTTCGGTCCCGTCTGCATAGACGGTGAATGGAGGAGGAGATACAACGACGAACTGTACGGGCTGTACAGCGACATCGACCTAGCCAGAAGAGTGAAGGTCCAACGACTGAGGTGGCTGGGTCATGTAGAGCGAATGGACGTCAATGCTCCGGCCCGGAAGATCTTCGAATCCACACCCGAGGGACGGCGCAGTAGAGGAAGACCGCGACTCAGGTGGCGCACGCAAGTGGAAGGGGACCTTAACCAACTTAGCGTGCGAAACTGGAGACGGCTGGCCAAAGATTGTGATGTGCCTTTTGTCTGCGGCCGGGGTATGACTCGTCGGGTCCAGGGTTGCCCCCAAAGAAACACTTAACTTCGGGGCGTTGTACAATTTCAGTTTATTTTCACCTTAAAAGAAGAACAATTCAAGTTAATTTTAATTCTACTTAAAACGACCTTAACAACCATTGGATACGTAAGTGGTAGTTACGGGGAGGTCTGGCGGCGGTGGCGGACTGGAATAGCTCACAGTACACAGCCCACGGTAGGAAGGATAGAAAGCTGTGGCGGACTGGAATAGCTCACAGTACGCAGCCCACAGTAGGAAAGGATAGAAAGCTGTGGCGGACTGGAATAGCTCACAGTACGCAGCCCACAGTAGAAAACGATAGGAAGCTGTGGCGGACTGGAATATCTCACAGTACGCAGCCCACAGTAGGAAAGGATAGAAAGCTGTGGCGGACTGGAATAGCTCACAGTACGCAGCCCACAGTAGAAAAGGATAGGAAGCTGTGGCGGACTGGAATAGCTCACAGTACGCAGCCCACAGTAGGAAAGGATAGAAAGCTGTGGCGGACTGGAATAGCTCACAGTACGCAGCCCACAGTAGAAAAGGATAGGAAGCTGTGGTGGACTGGAATAGCTCACAGTACGCAGCCCACAGTAGGAAAGGATAGGAAGCTGTGGCGGACTGGAATAGCTCACAGTACGCAGCCCACAGTAGGAAAGGATAGAAAGCTGTGGCGGACTGGAATAGCTCACAGTACGCAGCCCACAGTAGAAAAGGATAGGAAGCTGTGGCGGACTGGAATAGCTCACAGTACGCAGCCCACAGTAGGAAAGGATAGAAAGCTGTGGCGGACTGGAATAGCTCACAGTGCGCAGCCCACAGTAGAAAAGGAGAGGAAAAGGCTTGTGGCGGACTGGAATAGCTCACAGTACACAGCCCACAATAGAGAACAGATTCAATGCCGGATGTATTGCACCCGAAACTGAGTGCACTGTTCTCCCCGAACTACTTTTACCCGTGGGTACTCATGGAATTCGTCGCAAAAAGTCAGTGTGACTTATAAAACCAGTGTAAATCGGCCCGGTGTGTTGTTGTTGCTTTTGGACGTTGGTTGTTGATGTTGTTGCTGGTAGGTAGTTCGAGGTACCGGTGGTTGGTGACTCATTGTCCAGTCAGATCGGAGGCGGTTACCCCTCCCGCGGGGCGGGTCGTTACACTCCCCTCTCTCTTCGGAAGACGAGAACCTTCTCGTCGTAGCGTCGGTTGGTGCGAATAATCAGGCTTTCCCTGGCAAAAGAATAAACGAAACAATTTTCAGGTTAATGTATACATAATAATGTAAGTATATGTATTTTTTTTTTTTTTTGTTTTTTTTTTTTTTTTTTTTTTGCCTTCATGGGCGGATCAACTTAAAAACTAGTAACAAAATAATCATTCTTTGTAACAAAACTTAAGCCGTCTTCAGTGACGCATACCTTAGACTAGGAAAAAAAAAATCAAAATAACAATTCTTTTAATACAACAACAAAAAAAATATTTCTTAACAAAATGGTCTTCATTGATGTTTGTTGGTGGTTACCAACTCTTCCTCTTCCCGTTGTCGGCCTATGGGTGCCGGTTTCTCCTATTTAGGCGACGCTGCCTGTTCCACTCAGTGTAGTTGAGGGGGCGGTGTCGGGTACGAGTGTGACCAGGTGCGGGCTTCAGGCTCCGTGATGTGGTTGGCTGGGTGGAGTTGGCGGTCGGGTTCTGTGACTGCGTCGGCACCTGGTACCGGACATTCAGCACCTCTTGGCTGAGTATTTGTGGGAATTGGGGTAGTGTCTTCCCCGGGGTTGCTGGTCGCTCCGTGCATTCGGCATGGTCCGCCTCTTCATCGTCGTCGATGGTGATCACCGCTGGGTCCACCGTCAGGATGCGATGAGGTGGAGGAACCGCGGCTTCGGTCTTAAACCGGACAGTCCGATGGGCCCTGGCTCTGGTCTGTTCCATGTGTTTGTTCCTCCAGAGTTCCTCGGTGGGTGGCCTAGGGTCCCTCATCGCAGTGAGGAAGTCTTGCCCCCCGTCCTTCGGGGTGATCGGAGTGCTGGTGACTGGTGGTCGTGGTGTCAGCCGTACTTCCTCCCTTGGGGTTGTGACTACTCGGCGGGGTCGGGTTGGTCGGCGGGCGGTAGGGTTGTCCATGGCGGAGGTTGGTACGTCTTCGTCGGTGGTTGAACTAGGACTGATTTGATTTATTTTCTGGAGGTTCCTTTTATACTCTTTTAGATCTCGGACATGTGCTCGTTGCATGATAAAGCCCCGTTTATTTTGGCTGGTTGGTTGACGTAGAACTGTTATTACAGGGGAGTCGTATCGGATGACCTCGAACGGACCGTCATATTTAGGCGCGAGTTTTTCGGCGAAGAAGTTGCTGCCTGAGGACAGAACACGTGCCCTACGGTAAACCCAATCTCCGATACTGGGCCGCCAGGCGCGCCGTCGGAGGTTGTAATATTTGGCTTGTGTTGTGCTGGCCCTCTGGAGATTCTTCCGTACTAGCTCGAATAATGCCTTTGTACGTTCCTCCCGGACGGAGACGGGGATCGAATTTGAGGGGTTTTCCAGTAGTTGTTCAGCGGTTCGGATCGGCCTTCGGAGTTCCCTACCAAAGTTGAGAAACGCGGGCGAATATCCCGTGGCGTCGTGTTTGCTGGTATTTATGGCCATCGTGAATTCCGATAGGTGTTCATCCCAGGTTCGGTGATTGTCCTGCACGTATTGGGCGATCATAGTTTTCAGAACCCGGTTTACTCGTTCGGTAGGGTTCTCTTGCGGGGTATACGGCGCGGTGAGACGATGTTCAATCCCGACGGTGCTGAGGAAGGTGCCGAATTGGTGACTGGTAAATTGGGCCCCGTTGTCCGAGAGGAGCATTTTGGGGCAACCGAACCGGGTGATGATATTCTCTCGTAATGATTTGATCAAACCGGCCGTTGTCGCGGCTCGGAGGGGGGTTGCCTCAACCCATTTGGAGAATTTGTCCACAAATACCAGGAGCATGGTGTTACCTTTGGTTGACCGTGGTAGGGGCCCCACGAAATCCACACAGACGGTTTCCCATGGTGTTGTGGTTTGGGTGGTGTACATCAACCCGCTGGGTTTCTGTTGGGAGGTCTTGTACCGATTACAGAGGTCACAGTGTTGGATGTACCTCTTTACGTCACGGGAGAGTTGGGGCCAAAAATGTTTTCTCTGGATTCGGTCGACGGTTTTGCGAATGCCTAAGTGTCCGGCAGTTGGGTCGTCATGATTGTCCCAAAGGACCTGGTTCTTTTCCGGTTCTGGTACGCACCACTTCCAGGTTTGGCTATCGGGATCCTGTAGGGGGTCGGAACTTGGGAATCGGCGGTAGAGTCTTCCGGCTATGATCTGGTAGTCGGGATACGGCTCGGGGTTTTCTCGGATGGCTTGTATCTTCTTTTGTACCCAGTCGGGGCCGGGTTGATGACAGGCGTGGAGGAGGCTGATTCCTGGGTCGGTCTGGGGCCGGGGGTCTCGGGAAAGGGTGTCGGCTACCACGTTCAGGGCTCCTTTACGGTAATGGATATCAAAGTCGTATTGCTGGAGCTCGATGGCCCAGCGGGCTAAACGCCCCGATGGGTTTTCTAGGGAGTGTAGCCATTTCAAGGAATGATGGTCGGTGATAACGCTGAAATGATATCCTTCCAGGTATGGCCGCATTTTCCTAATGCCCCACAGAATGGCCAAGCATTCTTTCTCGGTCACGGAATATTTTCTTTCCAGGTCGGTTAAGGTCCTGCTAGCGTACGCAACTACTCGTTCCTGGTCGTTGGGTTTTTGGAGTAGTACCGCTCCCAACCCGTCTTGGCTGGCGTCGGTCTGCAGGATGAAGGGCAGGGTGAAATCGGGGCAGGTAAGGATCGGTGATTCGGTAAGCTTTCTCTTCAGTACTTCGAACGCTGTCTGTTGGCTGGTTCCCCAATTCCACGGTCGGTTTTTCTTGAGTAGGGTCGTCAGGGGTGCCACGATGCTGGAGAAATCCTGAATGAAGCGTCGGTACCAGGCGGTTATCCCCAGGATCCGGCGCAGCTCACGAACATTAGTCGGCGGTTTTAAATCTCGGACGGCGGCTATTTTATCCGGGTCGGTGTGAATCCCTTGGCTACTGATAACGTGGCCGAGGTATTTCAGCTCTCGGCGACAGAAAACACTTTTTTCCAGGTTGATCTTCAGGTTGGCCCCTCGGAGACGTCGCAGTACCTCTCCCAGATGCTTGAGATGTTCCTCGAAGGTGTGTCCTATGACAATGATGTCGTCCAGGTATGCGAAGGCATGGGGCTCCATTTCCGGGCCGATGATTCGGTCTAGGGTTCGCTGGAATGTGGCTGGAGCGGAGTGAAGGCCGAATGGCATTACCTTCCATTGATACAACCCCCGTCCGGGGACGGTGAAGGCGGTGTATGGGCGGGACGTGGCTTCTAGGGGAATTTGCCAGTATCCATGCCGCAGGTCAATGGTGGAGATGAACGCGGCTCCACGTAGTTTGTCGAGTATCGGGTTGATCTGTGGTAAGGGGTATGCGTCTTTGATGGAGATGGCGTTGAGCTGTCGGAAGTCTACGCAGAGTCGCCACGCCCCTCCCTTTTTCTTTACCAGGACGATGGGTGAGCTGTAGGGGCTCTCGGATGGTTCAATTTTTCCCAGTCGTAATAGCTCATCGATTTCATCGTTGATGACATTCTGCATGGCTGGGTTCCGGGGGTAGTACCGCTGTTTAAATGGGTCGCTGGTAGTTAGTCGTATCCGGTGTTGGGCTATGGGGGTGGTTCCCAAGTCGTCCGAGGTCGCTGGCACCTCCCTCTTCAACAGAGTGGTTAGTTGCTGTTGCTGTTGTGGCGAGAGGTGCGTATCGTCCGTCAGGGTTTGGAGGCTGGTGATGGACTCGGTTCGAGGCTGGCCCTGATGCGTTAACCTCTGTCCGGCTATCGTCATCCGGAACTCGACTTGATCCAGGAAGTCGATTCCCAGGATCATGTCCTCGTGTAAGTCCTCCAGGTATGTGATCTCCTTGGTGATTTCCTTGGGTCCGAGGCCTAGGGTTACCATATAATGTTCGCGGGGGTATACTGATTTCCCGTTGGCTAGTTGAACGGGTTGCCGCTGATACCGGACTGGGAATTTTAGCTGGCGAGCCGTCCGTCTGACTGTCATGTTAAGAAATGATCGGGACGCCCCGGTATCGACTAGCGCGTGAAAGTCCTGGTCCCCAATACGGATGATGAGGAAGTACCGCGGGTCGGTCCAAGTGGCGGAGGAAAGCGTGGCGGTGGAGTTGCGTCGGCATGGACAGTCTCGGCTTAATCTCCCGTCCTGCCCGCAGTACGAGCAGAATAGCCGGAATGGCCGGCGGCATTCCTGCTGGTGGTGTCCGCGCTGCTTGCAATGCCAACAGTGGGTGTTCCGGTCATAGGCGGCGGGTGGTGCTTCCAGGGCGTTTGGTATTGGTGAGGTACGAGGCGGAGGGGTGGTAAACCTTACTGGCGGTGGTGTATGCGGGGTGGGCGGTCGGTGGTATCGTTCTTCGGTTTTGATGTATTCGTATTCTTCGGCGAGTTCCATTAGGTCTTCCGCTGTTGCAAAGTCCTTCCGGCGGATGTATAACCGGTATTCAGGTTTTAAGCCGTCGTAGATCCGGTCTAAGTTCGATGCTATTCGTTTATCCGGGTGTTGTCTCATAAGGTATTGCATCGAGCGGATGAAGTCCTTACCTCTTTCCCGGGGTCCTTGTTTCCGCCGCATGATCTCTTCTTCTAATTTATGTGCGAATCTGGGTGGTAGGAAGTGTTTGAGGAAGGCTTCCCGAAATTCTCGCCAGCTGCGGAGTCGGTCTCTGTTAATGCGCAGCCATTCAAGAGCAATTCCTCGGAATACCTCGGGTAGTGGCCGGATTAACTGTTCGGGGGAGAGGCCATAGCATTCTGCGAGCTCCTCAATGCGTTCGAGAAACTCAAGGGTGTTGCCAGTGCCGTCGAATCGCAATCCCCATTTGCGCACGGTGTCCATAGCTCCGGCGTCGAAACTGGGGGTAGTTCGGTGGGGGTGCGGCATAGGCTGGTCTTCTTGTGGTTCGGGCGGGGTGGTGCGGGGTGGTGGGACCTGTTGAGTTGGGATTGGTAGCGTGATTCCGGTGTCCCCCTGAGGGGTTTCCTGCGGTGCGGTCGGTGCCTTGGGTTCCGGGGCGGTATCGAGATCCTGGGTTAGTTCTTCCCATAATCGTTGGGTCGACCGGGATGTTCTCGTGTCCTTAATATGAGTGCTCATCGTTTTCCTGAGTTGATCTAGGGTTCCAGTGGTGGGGAGGCCTTTCTCTGTCATTACTTTCGTAAGCTCGGTCTTGTCCAGCTGGTATATCCAGGTTAAGCTGGCGAAGGGGTCCATCTCTTTCGGCGAGACACTCGATTCCTCATCAGCGGCATCCATGGTTTAGGATCTAGGATTTCGGATAGACGGTGGTAACTGGATTCAGGTCGGTGACTGGAGCGGTGTGAACAGGTACGGGTTTAGACGGTCGGGGGACTTCGTTTTAACTGGCGTGATGGTAGCAGGTCGGTAATTGTACTCTGTTTGAAGTCCCTGCTCGGGCGCCAATTGTGATGTGCCTTTTGTCTGCGGCCGGGGTATGACTCGTCGGGTCCAGGGTTGCCCCCAAAGAAACACTTAACTTCGGGGCGTTGTACAATTTCAGTTTATTTTCACCTTAAAAGAAGAACAATTCAAGTTAATTTTAATTCTACTTAAAACGACCTTAACAACCATTGGATACGTAAGTGGTAGTTACGGGGAGGTCTGGCGGCGGTGGCGGACTGGAATAGCTCACAGTACACAGCCCACGGTAGGAAGGATAGAAAGCTGTGGCGGACTGGAATAGCTCACAGTACGCAGCCCACAGTAGGAAAGGATAGAAAGCTGTGGCGGACTGGAATAGCTCACAGTACGCAGCCCACAGTAGAAAACGATAGGAAGCTGTGGCGGACTGGAATAGCTCACAGTACGCAGCCCACAGTAGGAAAGGATAGAAAGCTGTGGCGGACTGGAATAGCTCACAGTACGCAGCCCACAGTAGAAAAGGATAGGAAGCTGTGGCGGACTGGAATAGCTCACAGTACGCAGCCCACAGTAGGAAAGGATAGAAAGCTGTGGCGGACTGGAATAGCTCACAGTACGCAGCCCACAGTAGAAAAGGATAGGAAGCTGTGGTGGACTGGAATAGCTCACAGTACGCAGCCCACAGTAGGAAAGGATAGGAAGCTGTGGCGGACTGGAATAGCTCACAGTACGCAGCCCACAGTAGGAAAGGATAGAAAGCTGTGGCGGACTGGAATAGCTCACAGTACGCAGCCCACAGTAGAAAAGGATAGGAAGCTGTGGCGGACTGGAATAGCTCACAGTACGCAGCCCACAGTAGGAAAGGATAGAAAGCTGTGGCGGACTGGAATAGCTCACAGTGCGCAGCCCACAGTAGAAAAGGAGAGGAAAAGGCTTGTGGCGGACTGGAATAGCTCACAGTACACAGCCCACAATAGAGAACAGATTCAATGCCGGATGTATTGCACCCGAAACTGAGTGCACTGTTCTCCCCGAACTACTTTTACCCGTGGGTACTCATGGAATTCGTCGCAAAAAGTCAGTGTGACTTATAAAACCAGTGTAAATCGGCCCGGTGTGTTGTTGTTGCTTTTGGACGTTGGTTGTTGATGTTGTTGCTGGTAGGTAGTTCGAGGTACCGGTGGTTGGTGACTCATTGTCCAGTCAGATCGGAGGCCGTTACCCCTCCCGCGGGGCGGGTCGTTACAAGATCGTGCTGGCTGGAGACGCTTGTTGGTTGAGGCCCAGGTCCACCCCGGACTGTAGCGCCACCTTAAGTAAGTAAAACGTTATAGAGGTGCGAAAGATGTCGACTACGACTTCAGTGGAGGATTGTAAAAAATAAAAAGCGAAGAATTGGGAGTGACAGTCAATAGAAAAAGGTAATATGTATATAAATCGAATAGTAGCTTTTATCACATAATTTATGTATACACTCAGTGTTGCCAGAAAAATATTTTTACAAATCTGCAATAATGACAAAAAAAAAAAATCTGCAATGCAGATTTCTATAGAAAAATCTTCCCTCACAATTTTTTTTTTTATTTATGTAACAATAACAAAAAAACAAAAAAGTTGAATACGAAAATGACACCATACAGCAACAAAGGATAAAATTTGTTAAAAAGAACAAAATATATTATTGCGGATGCAGACAAAATCTGAAGCGCAGATTTCTGGTTTTTAAAAATCTGCAGCATGGTTGAAAATCTGCAAAATGTAGACAATTCTGCACTTATGGCAACGCTGTATACACTTCAATGCTATCGTTAACGGCGCAGGGACATAAGTCCACGAGACCTAAGTTCATAATGGACCTTTGTCCCACCTCGGAGGGACGTAAGATCGAAATTTGATTGTGAAATTATGTCCCTCCAAAGTAAGATATAAGTCCATAATTTATTTTTTAAAGACGGGACATAATTGCAACATTTTGTAAGTAGAAGAATATGCTTTCAAAAAAAAGTCAAAACCCCATGTTTTAATTTTTTTTTTTTATAAAGTAACAATAAAAATAACCCCCCTATTCTTAACACATTAGCGTCATTGAAAATGAATCAAAATGCTGAAGCTAAAGTCAATTTATTTACTCAAACATTTAAAAAATGTATTTCTTGGACGGTTTGAGTGTTGGAAACTTTCTTAAATCGCGCAAAACAAAACAAAAAAATGTTTGGGCAATTTTTCATTTTTGTAGAAGGGCGTAACTAAATCGTTAGCTTAGGAGTGAGTTGCATTAACCTGAGACCAGAGTTACAAAAATACTCGAACAAAAAGTGTGTAATCATGATCATGGTGTGCTCACAATGAACCCTTCCTGTTCGAGTATTTTTATCAGTTCGCCAACTAAATGGAGCCATGTCCTTGTTCATAAGAGATGAGAAGACACGGGATAGTGATGGCATTCCGACCTACTCATCAGATCCCTAACATCCATTAAATTCAGTCAGTCAGAAAGGCTGCTAATAAGGTGGATTCTGCCATCCTTAGCGTTGATGGATGTAGGAGAATAAAAAAAAACATCACACAACTTAACTGCTTGACGGCTGATCAGCGGGATAGTCAACCAAAACACATACATTAGAGAAGATCATATTTAGACAATAGTTAACTGTGAAAATATTATTAAAGCAAAGCATGTTTTACATAAGTTAAAACCGTTCACTTTCACATAGGTAATATAAGTACATAATAAGCAAAGTATGTTTATACATAGATAAATATTTATGAATTAGTTATGCATGAAGTCGTTGCGGAATGCTTACATGTATCATCAATAGTAGAGTAAGTTTGGGTAATGTGGAGTAGGTACCCTTATTGTTTTCTGAAATATTGAAACTGATTTTGCTAAGAGGGGCCATTGTAATTATTCATTGGAATATTGTTGTCAACATTTACTTTGCTAATATAGCTCAATTGTGGACCCATCTATGCGGGTATTGTGGTGTCAACTTCGCACTATCAGAAAGAACTGAATCAAGACAAGGACACATTTTAAAAACTTTGCCCAATATTTTATAAATAAATAATGAACTTACTTACTTACTTACTTAAGGTGGCGCTTCAGTCCGGGGTGGACCTGGGCCTCAACCAACAAGCGTCTCCAGCCAGCACGATCTTTGGCCAGCTGTCTCCAGTTTCGCACGCTAAGTTGGTTTAGGTCCCCTTCCACTTGCGTGCGCCACCTGAGTCGCGGTCTTCCTCTACTGCGCCGTCCCTCGGGTGTGGATTCGAAGATAAATAATGAACACTAACTTCAATTATGCAAACAAAAAGTGAAATTAACATCACAACGAAACCAAAACAAGCGGCTTAAGTGGAGTACTCTATACTTCATTAAATCCTGCCTACTCCACATTTCCCGCAATGCTACTATTTTAAAGAAAACAACATAAAAAATAAATATTAAACAGAACTGTGAAACTGGCCTAAAATACTAAAAGAGCAATATATAAAATCTCAGAATAATAAAACAACCAACGGAATGCAACTAAAATTAATTATATTTTACACGATTTATCAGCAGTCAACATAATTAACGACCTCACTACAAAACAACAAATACCATATTGCGCAAAAAAGAAAGCTTAACAGAAGAATATAGGACAGGAATTGGTTTTCTGCATACGTTAACTTACGTTTACTAACAGATATAGTCCCCTACTCTTAAGAGAAAAAGAGATATGGCAGTGGTCCACATTACCCACCTACTCCACACTACCCGAACTTACTCTAAGCTTTATTAATTAGGATATGCAAAAGCAACACTATACCTACATTTCCAATAGTGTAAGTGTTTCGTAGTTGAAATATCATTTATGCATAAAAAGGGTATATTAATCAGCTTCATCGGGAAGATGGTTCGGATTAATATTCACCTTATACCGGTTTCGATGTCAGCAAGCAATTATCATACAACTTTCATTGGGCGGTTGTTTGGTAGGAGGCGGTTAAAACCAAATCCCATCTTAAGAACCTGAACAAGGTGCAGAGAATTGCTTGCTTGGGAATAACAGGCGCAATTAAATCCACACCACAATTAGGTCTGGAAACACTATTGAACCTGCAACCCATTGAGCTATTCACTAAGAACGTGGCAGCCAAAGCCGCTCTCAGATTAAGAGAGAACAAAACTTGGAAGCCTGGTTACTGCGGACACTCAAGCATACTTGAAATCTTCGATCGGAAGGGACTCACGTCACTCACCGATTACGAGAAACCCAGATATGACTTCGAGAAAAATTTTAGAATCACTATACCCAAAAGGCAGGACTGGAAATCACCCAGTACCATCATTAAAGGTATAGCCGTCTACACGGATGGTTCAAAAACAGAAAATGGAACAGGAGCCGGCATATTCTCAGAAAGGCTTGCAATTAGCCAGTCGTTCCGACTGACTGATCACTGCAGTGTCTTCCAAGCTGAGATATATGCGGTTAAAAAAGCAGCACAGACTATCTTATCGATGGGACTACCAGCAATGGAAATAACCATCTGTGTGGACAGTCAAGCAGCACTTAAAGCTATCGGCTCCAATCTTATCAATGCGAAATGTGTCACAGATTGCCTCGTGGCGCTCAGGGCTATACGTCATCACTCAATTCTACTCTGCTGGGTTCCGGGACACGTTGGGGTGGAAGGGAACGAAAAGGCGGACGAATTGGCCAGATACGGCTCTGATATGGACCCTCAACTTGCGGACGGAGAGGTGCTACCGCCTTTCAACACTGCTAAGACTTTTATTGAAGATGTCACCACACAACTGGCTAAGGAACAATGGAGCAACACCACCGGTTGCGTCATAACCCGAAGTCTGTGGCCTGTGGTTGACACCAAAAGATCAAAGCTCCTAATCTCCCTTAATAGAAGCCAAATCCGGATGCTCATCGGGGTTTTAACCGGACACTGCATCATAGGAAACATGGCTAAAAGGCTGGGACTTTTTGCAAATGACTTTTGTAGAAGCTGAAGAGACGAGGAGGAAATAGAGTCCGTGGAAAACCTTCTATGCCACTGCCCAGCTTTACAAGAACGCCGCTCATCCGGTATGGGAACTAGGTTCTTCGAAAGTTTGGACGACTTGGCAAGGGTACCTCTATCAGACATAAAACTATTCCTCAACAGAACGAAGTGGTTTTGTTAGCCACATGTCCTTACATGTACAAACAGGGTACTCACAATGGGCCTTCATGGCTTCTGGGTGAAATTTGCATCGGTTGCAAGACTGTTCTCCCAACCTAACCTAACTAACCTTCATTGGGCGGTTGAAAAACGCCAGAATTCATATTGAGGTGAAAGGACACCGAATACCTATCTATATACTTTAAATAAATAAAACGATACCTATTTCGGGTTCACAGCATTATTATCTATAGAAATAAGTGATTTCTCGTGTCGAATTGCAGCCTTATCGCAGCCAACCCTGTCATGTTCAAAATTATGATTAATTGGTTTTACCGCGCCGCACCGCACTGATGGAAGAGATTGTATCGATGTAGTTTTCAATCAGTTTGGAACAATTGTGTCGGGTCAACAGCGCATCATTTGTGTTACATAAATTTCTTAAGGGAATCGAATATATACCCACATTCTGGTTAAGTGGATATAGTATTTCCAATGCAGTTCAAAAGCAACGGCATCCAAGCATTCGCTTTAATCGCGCATCGAATCTTCTTTTGGATTGTCATCGCTACACTATCGGCGATTATTCCATTCGACGGAGAAAATCGAACTCCGTTCTGTCCGAATGGAAGACTTCTGTGCATACCCAGACTTTCGATATGGGTTAAGTTCTAAATGCTGTAAATAAAATCTGTTCATCTCTTACTGTTTTTATTTTTCTTTGTTTCGTTGCGTTGTCCTATTAAAATTTTGTATAAAATGAAAAAAAAAAAAAAAAAAAAAAATGATTTCCTTCGCAATTCACCCTAATTCGTTCAAGAAATGTTCCATAATAAATTAAACAATTTAAAAGCAAAAAATCAGAAAATGTTTGCGTATCAAATTTGTTAGGGAACGAAAATCGATGCAGACACAGAAAACCGAACACCACAGTCCAAAGTCATTAAATCGAACCACACCAGCGCACTCGTATTTATAAATCTCAATCAGAAATTCCAATTGAAAATACTGAGGGACATACCCTCCACAAAATATTCGAAACTCTTTTAATTGAGTTTAATGGAAAACGGAAGCCAAAAATTGTTGTAGGGGAATATTCAGCTAAACAAATTTAACTCTTTCGGTCAATTAGTGGGTCTTTTGGTGTGATTTTTGTGTGAAGGAAGTGCATCTAATTCAAGATCAATTAAATTTGGATAGAAATGTATACACACTTTGGTAGGAGGCACTTGATTGTGTGTTTATTTGCATGTGTTATTAGAAGGACCGGACTTGAGTGGCCAAATATTACCAATCGGTCTTTAGTTCTGTGATTATTGCAACTCGTATTTGCTTCATATACCAAGTTATTTACCGTCTGAACGATATCAATAGTGAGTACAAGCTGCAAGAATAAGATTTCAATTTTATTGGTAAATGAATGGCCCGGAATCTCCAGAATACGTGAGGTACTCAATGTCGATCTGTTCAACCTGTTACTCAGCTTATTGCTGTTTTTGTGCGGCGGAATTTATTAACCCATTGGAATCAATCAAATAACAGCTGATGGGTGGTATGAATAAAACGTAGCAATTGTTACGAAATTCCAAGTTACTATTTACCTGACTCAGGCCTTTTGTATGCACATTTTTAACATAAAACAATCTAAGCATAGTGAACTTTCGATATATTTTTTTATTAATAGTTAAGATATATTCTGTTTGAACCAACAAAATACATATGAAAACAGCAGCAATTATTTCGCGTGACGCAAAGTATGTGAGTGAACGGACTGTTTGGCCAATATTTCGTTCAGACTGTTCAAAAACCTCTCCACAAGCAAGGAGACCCTCTAAGCTGCGCCAACTACAGAGGCATCAGTCTCCTGAACACTGCGTATAAGATCATGTCTGCTGTATTGTGTGAACGCCTGAAACCATTCGTCAACGATCTGATAGGTCCCTATCAGTGCGGTTTTAGGCCCGGTAAGTCCACGACCGATCAAATATTTACACTACGGCAGATCCTGGAAAAAACCCAAGAATACCAGATCGATACTCACCATCTTTTTATCGATTTTAAGGCCGCATATGACAGCGTTTATAGAGACGAGCTATACAGAGCCATGTCTAGTTTTGGCATCCCTGCCAAACTTGTCAGATTGTGCAGATTGACGATGGAGAACGCTCGAGTTACATAGCAACAAAACCTGGCAACAAGCACTATCAACATCATTATCATCAGAACAAAATTGGCTTGTCAACAAATGCGAACCAACAAACAATGCAATAGCTTGTAACATAGCAACGAAAGCTCATGTCCAAATCGGCTTGTAAACAAACCATCGGACCATGCTGAAATGCTAGCAGATAAGCCTATACCAACTGCAGGTAGCATAATATTATCCGCTTATCTGCATCGTGCAAAGAATGGCTTGTAAACAACACATCCAAGGCCAAGCAACAGTTCATATTAGACGACAAAAAATTATGAAGAGCATGTAGCAGCGTTTTCGTCTTATCACCATCTAGCGTATGCAAAAAGGAAAAACAACAAGAAACCACCGTGGAGATGATATGTGCACTTTTTGGCAAAAGTGTGGGTCCACAAGCAAGTGTTTAGCCAGTCTGGTTTTGTCTTCAGCCCATTAGCTTCGATAGTTTAAGTATTTATCAAACTAAAAAAATATAAGAATTAAATTTTGTTAAGTTTTTGAAGCAAAGAAAATATTAAAATAAAATAAAAAAAATACATGAAAATAAGGACAAAGTGTTTAAATTATTGAAAATAAAAAAAATGAACTAAAGTGATATAACTCTCGCTGCTCCGTAAAGGTCGGAAACAATCTCACCGAGACCTTTGATGTCAAAAAAGGATTTAGACAAGGTGACGCGCTGTCATGTGACTTCTTCAACATCATTCTTGAGAAAATTGTGCGAAACTCACAAGCCAACACCAGAGGCACAATTTTCCATAAGTCTGTGCAACTGCTTGCATACGCTGACGACATTGACATTGTTGGTACAACACAGCGAGCTGTAACTGGTGCGTTTGCAAGTATTAGTGCAGAAGCGGCAAAAATGGGTTTAGTGGTGAATGAGGGTAAAACAAAATATATGCTGTCAACAAGAAGGGACACACGACATCGACGAATCGGTCAGAACGTCACGATAGACAGCTATAACTTTGAGGTAGTTAGGGACTTTGTCTACCTCGGCTCCGCTATAAACTCTGATAACGACATCACATCAGAAATCAAACGAAGAATCACACTTGCCAACCGCTGTTTTTTTGGCCTAAGACGGCAACTGATAAGTAAGGCCTTGTCGAGAAATACTAAGGAAACTCTGTATAAGACCCTCATCATCCCAGTCCTGCTTTATGGCGCAGAAGCATGGGCGCTATCAAAGGCGGATGAAGATCTCCTTGGTCGTTTCGAACGCAAAATTCTTCGAGTGATTTTTGGCCCCGTTTGTGTTGACGGGCTTTGGAGGAGAAGATTTAACAGCGAACTCTACGAGCTGTACAGCGACATCGACCTGGTCAGAAAAGTACGCATTAGTCGTCTAAGATGGTTAGGACATGTAGAGCGAATGGACACCAACGCTCCGGCGCGGAGAGTCTTCGATTCCAACCCGGAGGGACAACGCAGTTGAGAAAGACCTCGCCTTAGGTGGCGCGCGCAAGTGGATGGGGACCTCAACCAACTTGGAGTGCGCAACTGGAGGCAGTTAGCCAAAGATCGCGCTAACTGGAGAGGCGTATTGGTTGAGGCCCTGGTCCACCCCGGACTGTAGCGCCACCTTAAGTAAGTAAGTAAGCCAATTGTCCTGACGCTCAAAAAAGGGGCCATAGCAATGCTGCTCAACCTAACGTAACATGACGTTATTTCTCCTTACCGTGTTAGCCCATTCAAAAACCTTAACTCCGTTGTGTCCTGCAAATTATTTAATCAAATACCCGAGGAATAAGATCCTTGTCGAGGTTCTTAAAATATATAAAAATGTGACATCTCGATTTTTGTCATGAGGAAATTAAACTTTTTATTATTTATTTATTATTACCAAAGAACAAAATCTTTCATAGATATAAGACCACAAAAATTAAATTAAAATTTGAAGTTACATAATTATGATACAAAGTAAACGTAAAGCAAAATAACTATGACTGTACATTCTCAAGTAATTTACTTTTTATAGAGGAAACTGGCAAGTTGAAATCGATTAAAATGGCATTTGTATTATATGCTGACGTTAAACCATTAATTGATGAAGATAGACCGTATTTTGTACCAGAGTGGCCTACTCTAAAAAATCGAGGGTTTCGTAGGTCGAATGAAGGAACACTAATATTTAGAAGACTTAGAATGTCCGTTGAATCAATTTCTCCTATGAGAACCAGAACCCTATGAATAAAGGTACTGTTCTTCTAACTTCCAGTGATTCTAAATTAATTAATTTTAACCTAGATAAATAAGGGGGTAAGTTGCTTAAATCAAGCCAAGGAAGTCCTCTAAGAGCGAATCTTAAAAATCTTTTTTGTATAGATTCAATTCTTGTTATATGAACTCTATAATATGGACACCACACAATAGAGGCATATTCTAATATAGACCGCACAAAAGCGATATACAAGGTCTTGAGAACATAAACATCCGAGAACTCACAAGCATATCGCCATAACATTCCCCATGTTCTGTTTGCCTTGTTTGTGATGGACACAAAATGGTAAGTAAATGAGAGCTTGGTATCTAAAAAAACACCCAAATCTTTGATTCGATAAACACGGGAAATGACAATACCATCAAAGGAATAAGAAAACATGATAGGAGACTTACAGCGAGAAAATGTTATGACAGAACACTTCGAAATGTTTAAAGAGAGGTTGCTTTTAGTTTTAGTGCACCACAGATGAGATTTCTGAAGATGTGAATTTAAAAGTTGAAAAGGACGATTATCATTACCCGACATATAAATCTTAAAGTCATCCGAAAACATCAACAAAAAGCATTCAGGTAAAAATTGAACGATATCATTCACAAACAGGATAAAGAGTAATGGTCCAATATGACTTCCTTGGGGGACGCCGGAGCCCGGAGGTTACAGATATATTTTTCGAAATATGACCACGAAACTTTACATTTTGGAGTCTATCCGAGAGGAAGGAGGAAAGCCAATTTAAAAAGAAGACTGGAAAACCCAGTTTTGTAAGATTATATATCAACAATTTATGGTCAACTCGATCAAAAGCTTTGCTAAAATCAGTATAGATAGCATCAACTTGGTTACCTTTACTGATTTCAGAAACAACGAAATTCGTGAATACTAAAAGATTTGTTACAGTTGACCTCTTTTTAACAAAGCCATGCTAATTGTTGCAAAGAAGGGATTTACAGTAAAAATTTAATCTTTCGGTAATCTTTTGTGTACTATAGGGACTGTAGGGCAACCTAAGTAAGTTAAGAAGACGCTAAACGAAAAGCGGTTCAAAGGTCAACTCTCCCCTGTATCTTTAAGTTCCATGACCTACTAATTTTTTGTTTCGTGAGTAGATAATAGCCCTTAATGTACCTACTTGATACGAGTACAGATTTATTTATTTATTTTTTTTTTTTTTATATACTTCTCCCGAGAAAGGCGAACCTATAACGCTTCAACAGCGACCCGAGATGCCTGCAGATGTATGTTTGTTCTGCACTTAAATTGCTGCAAATTGTAGTCTTCTGGAAATATATCCCCAGGAAGCGAGTTCCAAAGTTTGCTTGTCCTGTAACAGAAGGAGTTTTTGAAAGTTGATGTCCTCGCGGTTGTCAAGTGTACTGTATGGCCATGAGCATTAGCAGCCTGTCTTGTTGGGCGCCCAAAAGTTGCATTTCGAGGGATAATGTCTTTGAGTTCCTCAGAACATCTACCATGGAAGTACCTATAGAACAAGCATAGTCAGCGACTTGTCTTCTGAGCACCAACGGTTGTAGATTCGATGTGAGTGTAGGGTCTCCAATGAGTCGAACTGCTCGTCTCTGTATGCTATCAAGCAGGTTAAGTGAATGTTTTGGGGCCGAGCTCCATATATGGGAACAATATTCCAAGCCTGGTCTAACCTGTGCTTTGTAGAGAGGGAGAAGTTGCTTGGGGCTAAAGTACCTCTTCGCTCTAAATAGGTAGCTCAACTTTGCGGACGCCGATTTTGCGATATAGGATATGTGGTTCTGCCATGTGATTCCTGAGTTGACTGTGACTCCTAGAAAATGCATTGAGTCCTTGTGATGGATTGGGTGGTCATCCATTTGGATCTGAGGAACTGTTGATTCATTTTTTCTTGAAAATGTTGTGAGCTGTGTCTTGCTTGCATTAAATAACTATAACCAAGTTGTCCTTTCCCCACTTCAAGATTTTGTCCAGATCATCATTTAGAGAATTAATTTGTTCACATCTCTGACTGTGTGATGTAGCCGTATTCACAGGCCCATTGTTCGAGATGGAGGATATAAGAGTGCTGTCATCTGCAAAGCTGTAGATATTATTATTTGTCGATCCAAGCAAATCGTTGATGTGGAGAAGAAATAGAGTTGGAGAAAGAATAGATCCTTGGGGCACTCCTGCATTTATAGCAAACGAATTGGATGATACACCATCTACAACAACTTGGATCGATCTTCCCAGAAGAAAATTTTGCATCCATCCGCAGAGTTGTTGTGGTAATCCGTAAGACGCTAACTTGCCTAATAGGGCTCTATGCCAGACTCGGTCAAATGCCTTTGATATGTCCAAGGCTACGGCTCTGGATTCGCCGTGTTGTTCAATTGATTGTGTCCATAAGTGCGTTACGTAGCTTAACAGGTCACCAGTGGAACGACGGCTCCGAAATCCGTATTGCCTGTCGCTTATTAATCGATGGCCTTCTAGATATTTGATTATTTCGACATTTATTGCCTTTTCCATTACTTTAGAGAGCATTGAAAGTAACGCTATTGGACGATAGTTTTGTGGCAGACATTTCTTCCCTTTCTTTGGAATAGGTTGAATGCGAGCGGTCTTCCAGCAAGAAGGAAACGTCTTCTGGGAGTACGACATGCTAAACAGCTTACAGAGTACAGGTGCAAGTTCTGGTGCACAGTTCTTGAGTACTATAGCCGGGATTCCATCGGGTCCCGTTGCCTTATTGCAATCTAGTTCTTTAAGGATGCGTTGAATTATTCGAGGCCGAAATTTCACTTCTGCCATCGATGATTGCATCCTCGGGATATTTGGTCTGCCTTTTCTTTATGTGTTGTTGCTAGCGTGCCGTCTTCTTTTACTAGAGTTGGAAAAGAAGAGCAGCTAAAGTTATTACTGATTGCCTTTGCCATGGACCAGAATGCGCGTGAGCCGCTAGGACATCCAATCACTTTGTTAGTGACTCTTTCTTTTCTATATTAAATTAAAATCGCTTTCTAAATATAACTCAAGATCTGATAGGTAGGTACCTACTATTTTTTTTGCCTTTCGCTTATTAATCGATGGCCTTCTAGATATTTGATTATTTCGACATTTATTGCCTTTTCCATTACTTTAGAGAGCATTGAAAGTAACGCTATTGGACGATAGTTTTGTGGCAGACATTTCTTCCCTTTCTTTGGAATAGGTTGAATGCGAGCGGTCTTCCAGCAAGAAGGAAACGTCTTCTGGGAGTACGACATGCTAAACAGCTTACAGAGTACAGTTGCAAGTTCTGGTGCACAGTTCTTGAGTACTTTAGCCGGGATTCCATCGGGTCCCGTTGCCTTATTGCAATCTAGTTCTTTAAGGATGCGTTGAATTATTCGAGGCCGAAATTTCACTTCTGCCATCGATGATTGTATCCTCAGGATATTTGGTGGCTCTAGCTGTGCAGAATCTAGGGTGGAATTCTTTGAAAACATGCTAGCGAAAAGATCTGCCTTTTCTTTTGGTGTTGTTGCTAGCGTGCCGTCTTCTTTTACTAGAGTTGGAAAAGAAGAGCAACTAAAGTTATTACTGATTGCCTTTGCCATGGACCAGAATGCGCGTGAGCCGCTAGGACATCCAATCACTTTGTTAGTGACTCTTTCTTTTCTATATTAAATTAAAATCGCTTTCTAAATATAACTCAAGATCTGATAGGTAGGTACCTACTATTTTTTTTTATTGTCACCATACATCAGTCAGCGTTATTTATAGGTATTCGTTAATGATTCTTATTATTGATTCCATTTAACTGTTCACTGTCCATTCAAATGTCCAATCTAAGTAGATAATAAAAGGCGTTTTTTATTATGCCCACATGATATATAGCTCATTGTTTTCCATGGTTTACAACAACAATACGAAAATCAATGATCTATCTATAATCTATATGGATCAAGCGAGCATAATAAAAAACGCCTATTAAGTGAATGCATTTGTAGGTATAGTTTACCGTTTCTCTGTTTTCTAGGCGTAGCTACGGTATCAAATTTCGAACTTTCATTACAGCAACAGGTTGTGACCTCCATTCGAATTCCCAATTGATTCTCCATAAATTAAACACACGAACATTTATATATTTCCAAAAATTGAGACAGCCCAAACTAATGAGCCGTAACAGTAGAAACTACATACATACATGCGTCGAAGAGTGCGCACAAGCTCAACTTACACAACACTTAAATAACTCAGATACGTTATCTATAGGCCCCATCTGAGCGATACATAAACCATAGCCGCTTATCATCTCCGAAGTGCCATACCGACCGATTGGTTATACAGAAAATATGCTAACGAGCGTCGTCTCGTCGGTCTGGCGATAAGTTTCTGCCACCTCACAGCCATCGGAATGCTCTCATTTACATTTCTGAGCTCGAAGATCTGAAATTTCAATTCATAAAGTCGAAACGCAATTTCAATTTTCTTTCATGGATTTCTTTTATTTATTAAATTGTTTTGTTTTTTCTTAACAAATTATCATAATTTTTTTCTTAAGACTAAAATGGAAGACAATGATCGATTATTTTAAATGGAAGACATGAGCTAATCCCTACTAAATCACAAAAATATAAGAATAATATATCTCTCGTTTAATCCTAGCTAAGCCTAATATCACCATATGGAAGTCCTGGATTAATTCACCATATCCATAAGACCGAATATGCGAACAAACACACACACACACTTTAAAGCAGACCGTCGTCGTATTCCTTATTTTGAATAATTGTCTTTTGATTCTTTTAAGCTTGAACCCAGCGATCGAGTTGTGATGGGTGGCGTTGCTGCTGCTGCTGGCGAGCTGCTTCCATGGAGGTCCAGAAGAATGTTCCATTATTGGTGCGGGCAAAGTGAACGGGGATATATTTCTGTTCGCGATGAATTGGAACAACATGTCGGCGACCGCCTTGATGCACGTAGATAGCTGAATCCCCACAGCACTGTTCAACTTCGGCTAATATGCGCTGCTCCAGTGCTTCGTTGGCGGCATTATCATCGCTGGCATCCAATGCCGCTTGATCTTTGCGCATATCTTCCAGGGATGAGTTGTAGTCATTTTCTTGGATTTCGCCAATTGTCTTCTTTAGATACTGCTTCTTCTTAATGACTCGCAGCAGTGGTTTTAGGACTTTCCTTAAACTGCGGATGGCTGAGAATCGCCTTCTCTCTGCGAACATTGTGCTGGTTTCGAATTTATATTCACGTGTAAGAAATGACATACTGATACTGAGAGTGGAAATATCTTTTATGTATGTTAAACTGTTTGCGTCACTCCGAACGATGTTCACTGAACGAGTGCTGAGCGTTTTCTGATTTTGAAACCAGTTCGTGCGGCCTTTTATACTAGACTGAGAGTAGACTGAGAGTGGCTTGCACTGCGGCCAATCAGAAGCCGCGCTCGTGCAGGTGTTCGTAGAATGTATCTAATGGTCTAACTCGACTCTAACGCTGTATTAGAATTTAGAGACCAAAGTGAATTTGAGATGAGAACGAGAACGAGAACACAGATCGGATGAGAGGAATTTTCTCGTCCTATCTCAGTCTACACAGACTACACTCTCCTCTTTAGCTAGCAGTGTTGTTATATAGTGGGATTTATTGATTTGATTGATTTGTCCGAAAAGCCGTTCGTGGGACCAAATCATGGGAATTTCAGGAATCTAACAAAAAACTTAAAACTTTAGCTGCAATTTTGTCAAAACACCTACATTTCACCATGATTATAAATCAATGTGTATAAAAACAGCTCAAAAACAGTAAATTGTTTTTATCAAAGTGTCCTAGTACCAAAAAATAGTCATAAAGTAATTTTACAAACTGCGGATTTTATACTAAATTTAACGTGATTTTCTTTCCCGTGTAATACAAAATTTACTTTAAAAAACTGGATGTATCGAGGGATTTTAAAAGGGAATATGAGTACGTTGCAAAGGGAAAAATTACCACGCTTCGTGGGATAAATTAAGAGAGAGTGCTAACAACACTCTCTAGTCTCTACTCTACCTGCTCTCAACTGGACGGAGCTGATATTTGTATACTATTGTATTTTGTATCATGTACATAATATGCAATGCAAGTGGTTTTAAATGGACAAGCCAAGTTGGGAAAGGGACGCTGAAAAATCATGGAATTTGAGATTTTTTTTTTTTTCTTAATTCAATTGTGTGCTCGGTCTGTGGATGCATTGTTGGGTGTTGGTTGGTTGCGGGTCTGGGTCTGGGTCTGGGTCTGGGTCCCTCTTGTAACATTTCGGCTATTGTAATGTATTCCTTGGAATTTATAATTCTTTTCAGGGGAAGTTATTTCGGATTCGTCACACACAGCTAGGAAGGATTATGGCATTTCCTAGGCAAGTAGGGATTTCGAACCTTTTGTTTACAATTTTCTGGAAAGTTAAAAACCCGCGTACCTATATTTACTAAATTTGAACCAACAACGTTTTTCGTTTTGGGATTTTCAGGGTCAGGTTCGAATGTAAATATACAGCGAGTCGTAAATTAGTGTGACGGAAAGACTGTACTGTATTGTAGATATGAGATATATATATACGTAGATACCTGTGCGATGCATTTTAAGACCTGTACGATGTCGTTTCTTGAGGTGATGTACCTGTTTTTTTGGTTTTGATTTGTAGATAGGTGCACTCTTTGGCTGGGCATTTCCTATGTTGAATATTATGGATTCCTATGTCATCATAGGAACACGTGCATGGTTTGCGGAACAAGTTTCGATATACGAAGGGATTTGTGTAGCTTGGGTATGGTTTTAGAGGCTATCGTGTTTTTAGTGATATAAATATATCTTGCCCGTCGATTTTAGGAAGTATACGTGTTAGGGAATATCCGAAATAAAAGATAGTGTATTACCTGGTCTGAGTTACCTATGGGTTTATTTAGGAAGATGGGTGTTCTGCATAGATTAAGAAGGGTATTTCGTCTCTCGTATAAAAAATGTTCATGGAAATTGTTATTAAAATTTTTTTTATTGGGCGTGGATAGCAGTGCGAGTAGTTTGTTTAGTTAGATTTTGCTGATACTGTTGAAACGGGAATTTAGGACCTTTGGGGCACTTAGATTTGAATATCGGTCGAACCTATAGCATGGCTGCTCGATTAGCTGATTAGTGCTGAGTCTGAGTGTCGCTAATATTAGTCAATCAGGGCAAATTCTTTCAGACGTACAGATGCCCGCATTGTTGCATTCATTTTCCGCTATCACGAGTGGCTAGATATTCAAAGGTCCATATTGAGGTTGTCTTCTAATCACCACGGTCCTATTATAGTCTGTGTCAGTAAGCATGCTTGGTAAAAAAATAAAAAAATAAATAGGTGGTGCAACATGTCCGTATAATCACAAATATTCGTTTGGAGTTTTTATCTGTGGGATGAATGGAAGGGACCTACAATCGTATGCCGAGTCCGAACGACTAGCTGAGAATCTCTTTCAAGACAGTTATGCTCTCGGATATTTGTCAGATGCTCGCGAGAGGTGGCGCATTGGAAACAAATATAATTTTTTACTTAGGACCTTACTCAAAATCAGTCCTAACTTTCGAACTAAATTTTTTGTAGGTCAGAGAATAGGACAGGTAATTTTATATGGAGGATTTCGCCACTTTTCAAGGAATTTCTTTAATGCAAACAAGACACAGCTCACAAAATTTTCCAGAAAAAATGCATCAACAGTTCCTCAGATCCAAATGGATGACCTTCCAATCCATCAAAAGGACTCAATGCACCTTCTAGGAGCCACAGTCAATTCAGGAATCACATGGCAGAACCACATATCCTATATCGCAAAGTCGGCGTCCGCAAAGTTGAGCTACCTATTTAGAGCAAAGAGGTACTTTAGCCCCAAGCAACTTCTCCTTCTCTACAAAGCACAGGTTAGACCAGGCTTGGAATATTGTTCCCATATATGGAGCTCGGCCCCAAAACATTCACTTAACCTGCTTGATAGCATACAGAGACGAGCAGTTCGACTCATTGGAGACCCTACACTCACATCGAATCTACAACCGTTGGTGCACAGAAGACAAGTAGCTGACCTATGCTTGTTCTATAGGTACTTCCATGGTAGATGTTCTGAGGAACTCAAAGACATTATCCCTCGAAATGCAACTTTTGGACGCCCAACAAGACAGGCTGCTAATGCTCATGACCATACAGTACACTTGACAACCGCGAGGACATCAACTTTCAAAAACTCCTTCTGTTACAGGACAAGCCAACTTTGGAACTCGCTTCCTGGGGATATATTTCCAGAAGACTACAATTTGCAGCAATTTAAGTGCAGAGCAAACATACATCTGCAGGCATCTCGGGGCGCTGTTGAAGCGTTATAGGTTCGCCTTTCCCGGGAGAAGTATATAAAAAAAAAAAAAAAAAAAAATACGCATTTGGCAGGCAACATTTCGGGGATAATTCCTGCTCGTTTCGTAATTTTAACGATATTAATTGATAATTATCGGGCTAAGGCCCCAGTTATAACCATACGTAAAACGAAACTGTAAAGATTTTCATCTCCTTTTTTTGACTACTTAAACTTGATGGATAAACTCAATCTTCGTCTTAAAATGTTGCTTATGAATTCTAAAGTTTATTATAAAAAAAAAATTAAGCAATTCAATTTAATTTATGTATAAAATTATTTTTCAAACTTCTAGAAAAAGTTTTTCGTACGGAAAAATTTATAAATTACTATTTTAGAAAAATTAAATATAATTTGTTAAATTTTTTTTATATAAACTAACTTTATAATTCAATAGCAACATTTTAAGGCCAAGATTGAGTTCAGCCATTAAGTTAAAGTGGTCGAATAAAAAAGCAAAAGAAAACGTTTACGGTTTCATTTTACGTAACTGGGGCATAAGCAGTTATTTAGAAAGTTTGTAAACAATATAGATTTGCGTTACTGGTACACGTATACAACCCCATAGTTGTAAGTCATACGTCCACACGGGCTTTAGCACTTGCTTATATAATTAATAAAGCTTGTTTTCGAGGTTAAGGTTGGAATATTCTTCGAGTAAGCAATAAAGATCCCTGTATTTGTTTTTAAGTTCCTCGGATTTTTTGTATTATTTATTAAGAGACAGGTATTACCTATTTTTTTCTATCGGTCTGATGCAATGGACTGATCGCTGAATTTTTTCATCTTGTACAAACCCCTTTTCGACATAATAGCTTTGGTGAGGCCATCATCTTAAACGATGAACGATATTCTTTCCAATTTCTTTTGGCCAAAATTGAGCGATATAGAGGTAAACGATATGTGGATGCAAGCCGCCACAATGGACGTTCTACATGAATGATTTCAGGATATGGTTATCTCTTGTAGAGGTGACATGAATTGCTTACCAGGATCGTGCGATTTGACCCCGCTTGACGTTTTCTTATTGGGTTTGATAAAGTCGCAGGTTCATGCCAATAAGTCACTTTAGGAAAGATTTGATTGGGAACGCATTAACCGTTTGGACCCGAGATAAAATTGTACATAGATCCCTACCATTCGTCCCGAAAATAAAAATCACATAAAACGAATGGTTGTAAGAAAATTGAAGCCACGGACCTGTTCCGACATTTTTTTTTATTTTACCTACCTAACAGTTTATAAATCGCTTGATAATTCCGTGGTTAGTTTTTTGCCTCTGGGCACTTAAACTAAATCATCCAAGACGGTTATTTCTATGAAAAAAATATCTCCGCATTTAAGTCCACCTATAATTACGTTCAAATTCACTAAGCCGGATGTCCCAAATCGACAAAGATCTTTCTTAAGAATTCCCAAAATACCTACTACGCTTTTGGTAAAAAAAACTGGACTTTCTAAAAATATCATCGCTACCTTTAGTTCTTTTTAAAGCAAATTAACTTTTGCCGCACCAACTCGCATGTATCACATTCCCAGTGCTACAAATCAAATACACACCCCTCTACATCATTACCAGGCAAGTCTATGATAATACAGATCTCTGACACGGGCTGCTATATAATGACGTGATTAAACTTTTCAAGAAGCTCTGCTGCTCACCACTGACCTTCATTTCGCCGGTAAACTACAAATTTCCGCCGAGTCGAGGCCACTTCCATTCCGCCATCTCTATGACCCAAGCACAGTCATTACTCACCTTACGTCACGCATTTTTGCTCCAGCCTCTGATTGCTGGCTAATGATGATTTCTTGCAGCTTGCACCTGTTGATGTTTGCGAAGAGTGTAATGTTGAGAGTAGTACCTACTACCTACAGTCAAAGCACAAACGTTTTGCAATTTCACTGATTTTTTCCAGCCACTGTATATAGCGATTTTATTACCGCAGATCCGCGCGTTATTTACGCCATGTCGCAAAAAAAAAAAAAACAAACCACGTACGTATGTCTGAAAAAAAAGGCAAAATCTCGACAGCATCCCATTTATGCAGCTCGTATAATGGTGAACGTGCGGAGTGCGGACTGCGGAGCCGTGCCAAAGTAAATGGGGACGGGGAGACAAGCATTGGAGTATATTCTTTTTGGCCGCAGCAACCGGTTCTAGAATCAACGCTTAGGCCCTTTTTTATGCTGTACCCTGTACCAAACCGAACGTTTTTTTTTAGAGACTGATATAATCATACATCAGGGAAAAGGGACCAAAACAGAATGAAATTAAGGAAAGGCTTGTATGTTGTATTTAGTATATCTATGTGGATACGTGCATATACATAGCACGCCTATATAGCTTTATGGCATCCACTTCTACATCGACGCCCGACGGTCAAAGTTGTAGCATAGCATAGCTCTGTGCGGCAAAGGCAATAACACAGCAATCTTTGCGGCAAAAAGATACAAACACAAAACCGCCTCGCGCGCCGTGGTTTACGAATTGAACCAGTTCTGAACAAGTTTTTTACTGCCGGCTTAAAACTGGGAAATGACAAAAAAAAAAAAAACTTCAACTTACTGATTCCGAGATTTTGTGGCGCACAGAGCAAGGAAAAGAGCAATCTTGTAGTGTAGGTTCTGTTGAAGTGTTTTTTATGGTGATTTGAATTTTGTTTTTATTGGGTTTCAGGAAAATGCTCTTGAAAGAAGTCGACTATCCATTATGCTTACTAAGCCAACATAAGAGTGCATTACTTAGCCCGAGAAGGACATACATATTTTTATGCTGACGTTTCTGTACAAAAAAAAAAAAAAAACTCACACAAAACGAGAAGCTGGACAAGGGTATTTGCGCCTATTTATTTATTTATTGTGTTTCTGTTCCAGGATCAAAATTAGTGCCTTAGAAGACATAAAATCAGAGCCAAGCCATCGCTTGTGGTTGTATGAAGAGTGAACTCATTTGATTTCAGGATAACAAACATGCACAGACATGATTACAGTAACCAAGCACAAGTATAGTTTTCAAAACATCTATGAGAACGCATCCAGGGTCCTTTTCATTTATCTCAATTTTCACTTGTTCTTTGAAACGATTGTAATGGAATTATCTGGGTTGGGTACCATATACCTACCTACCTTTTTATGAAACGCACCACAAATCTGTAAAGATTCACGAACGTGTTCTAACATGTTTTCGTCAACGACTCTATCTCCCATTCGTAATCAACCTAGATATTTTCCACGCACGACTTTTAGCAAGAAAAGGCTCTTTCCTTGCAATGGGAATTATTACCAATTGGCGCACTTTGCGTTTTTGACAATAGAGCAAGGATTCCCGAACATTATACCTGCTCGCTGTACATCGAGCGATACAGGTACCGTTGATATGACGTATGACCTGCAATAGTACTCAAATAGTTTTTCCAAATACTTTAGGCAAAGCGGCAAGTTGTTGCATGGACCATTTTGGAAAACCCTAAACTGAAACTGAAACAGATAAGAGGAAATGTAAACCTAACCTAAGAATTCAACCTTGGGATGAAATCGTCTGTGCATAATTTCGAGAGATACGAAATAGACACATGTCGCATCGTGTTCGCCAGAGAACAGATTTGAAATGCAATTGGAATCACTGACTGCCTTTACGTTTCTGACAATAGATCAAGGATTCTCCGAATATTTTACCTGTTTGTAAAATTTTGATTTGCGTGTCATTGTTGTGACCTTGAAACCCAACTCAACGTGAGAAGGCAGTTCTTGTGCTCGACAGGTTTTTCGAAACTGTTGTGCGTAAATGGCAAGTTGTTACATTGGCTCTTTTAGACATGCAAATCAGTAAATAAGAATAACTAAAAGAGATCATTAGCGACTTTTCAAATAAAAGTTTTCGCCTTCAAATTAACTACGGAATCATTTATAAAATTGAGGCTTAAGATAGCCTTGACTTGACTTGTATAAATATTTTTTCGCAAGTTTTGGTTTAAACGTTTTAAGCGCGAAATTGACTGCTTATATAGGCTCTTACATCTTACAAGATTTATGAGTATAAGGTCAAGCGTAGGAGGAGTTTCTGATCTGTTAGGGCAAGTTCTTGTTTATTACTGGAATAAATCGGTGATTCTGATTTTCGTACCTATGACATCAAGCCCTTGATACGTACAAATGTGATATAATTGCTACCAAAATCAATTTGTATAAATAATAATTTTACATTTGCACTTAGCGGTTTCAGAAGCAGTATAAAATTGCATTTTGTGGTTTGAAAAGTTGGCCACTTATGAGAACTTTTCGCTTCTGCGCTTTTACAAGAACAAATTTGTATAGAAATCTCGTGAAAAGGCTTGGGATATTTAAACGCATTGCACTTAGACGATTTTTCGCCTGTATACTGAAAACTTAAATAAAATTTAAATTTTCCTTCCAGTTATAAACAGAGCGATGAAATCAAAGACGCATTACTTTGGAAAATATCAATTTTACTCCATGTATGCGTTTGCAAGCTAAAAAATGTTTTTTTTTTGTTTAATAACTTTTTTTCAAAAATCCATTGTACACTAATTTAGAGAAAAACTGAGTTTGCTATCAAAGTAGCAATAACCACAAAAGTTTCCCGAACTATATAAGCCCACAAAACCCCAAATGCGATAGAGCCGTTTAGACTTAGACCGCAGGTGCTGACGGACCGACGGACAGAATTGCGGGACATACTTTTTGTTTTTTTTTGGGCGAATTTATGACAGTGATGCGATGGCAGATTTTGTTTTTTACCGAAATTTGCCATTTTTGAAAATTGCAAATTTTTCCCATTCCATATGCGTTTTTTCCCCATTTCGATTCTTTGAAGAAAAGTTAAGATAAAATTTTAAAATAATTAAAATTGATTTTCTATAAGAAGGTATTTTTTGGCTTTATGGTTAACATACAGGTAAACCAAAAACTTCAATCTTAATATATAAAAACGTTCGTGCGTATGTATGACCAACCATAACGGCTGAACCACTGAAGCTATCCCCCTTATATTCACACCATATGTTTGTGTGGTGCTCCGGATGGTTTATGTTTATTTTAGACCCTATAGGGGGCGCTGGGGTCGCTTTTTTGAAAATTCTTATTTATGGACCGATTTGGCTCAAATTTACACGATATAACACTTAAAAAAATAGAAAGCTTTTGCCAAAATTTGGACCCGATAGGTGGCGCTGGGAGATATTTACGACAAGTTAGATTTCCCTGCACATCAATTTTGTATCAACAACACTAAATTTAATTGTAGTACCTAATATAGTTGGCGTTGGTTGTCTACACTTTTTTGAATTTGACATTTCAGTAATTCATATTTCATTTAGCTGTACAATAATTGTTCGACGAAAACTCCAAATTAGTTTTTAATCAATTTTAAATAGCTAAATAACATTTCCATTCGATTTCCGGCACAAATAACAAAACCAAGGAAAATGTTCTTACTGGGCCAAATTTTATGATTCTTCTTTTGTTTTGTTCGTATTGATGTATTTCAGGCTAGGCAGTCTTAAAAGAGAAACTTTTGGACCCGATAGGTCCTGCTCAACCGATTTCAATGAAATTTTGTGGATGTATATTCTTCGTTCCCACTTGAAGGATAGGATACTTTTGGACCTGATAGGTGGCGCTGTTGCCGATTTCCGAAACAGCTCTACCGAGTTGATTGAAATTTTTGGATGGGTAGGTATGGTTGCTTCAAGATTGAAATACATATACTATTGTTTCGGACCCTATAGATGGTACTTTTCAAAACATAAGCGGGATAGGAGAACGGGTTGTGGAAGCATTAAAATGATTAATGGACATTGTCCAAATAAAGGACTTTGCTAAATGTGAGCAGAACTTAATACGAAAGGTATTAGCAAAGCCGGGTGGGTACAGCTACATATAAAAAAGACTGACGTCCGTATGTGCGCACTCATAACTCGGGAACAAATCCTTCAATTTTTATGATTTTTGGTTTAAATTCGCATGGGCCCAAGGAAGGATATATGCTACTTTTTGTTGTAAAAACAAAACTTTATGGAGATTAGTTTAATTTTTGAATTCTTTGGATGCTCCGGGCTTACATCTATACAATTGAAAGTCGGCGCAGTTATAATTTTGTTGCGCAACCTCAATACACCGAGACTTTGTAACAGAACGCGTTTGATTTGGTGGTGAAGGATCCCAAATCAAATGCCATGCATGTGACGATTTTGAGTGGAATATCCAAAGGCAAACACTCTCATTCCGCAGATTTCGCTTATTCAGAACGATTTGCTATTCGTATTTAAGCGACTTTGCGTCTCGCTTTCACTGTGACAAATAATTTGTTGCAAGTATAATCGATGGATGTTTGTGCATTTGTAGTATCAATCTTGAATTACATCATCAATCACATGGTCAATTTAGTGAAAAGCGGAAGGTTGGCCGAAACGTCAAAATCATTGCGGTTTGATTGAAACAAATCAACATTGCTATTCGTTATTTATTTCCATTGCATTTAATATAACTTTTGAATGAAGCATTTTAATTGGCCGAATTACATAAATTAGCAAGCGCATTGTGCATGCTCGGAATTATTATTTTCATTACATTAACAAATTTGGGCGGAACGAAGTTTGCCGGGTCAGCTAGTATAATATAAAAATAGAAATACAGACTAAGTTATTAAAATCTAATATTACAGATGCATATATTCAAAATGCATGAGAAAATCAGGTAATACAGGTAAGCCATAAAATACAGTGTCATATATGGTTGTAGTTATATTTATACACATACAAAGAAGGTAATAAATAAAGAAGGAAAGTAAATAAAAAACAAATAATATTCAAACTTTTCAGTTTAAAATTCTATGAACTAAATTAAGGTATTGTAAAAACTGGTGTAAAATAAGTTAAATTAAAAGCAAATATTGCAGGAAGGTTGAATAGATTTAAAAAGCAACATAGGAATTTCATAAAAAAACAGAGCGTTATTATAATTATTTGTAGTTATTTACATTACGAGGCGGGTTGAAAAAATAGGGTTGCCGTAAGTGAACTGAATGTGAAAATGTCACATGTGAGATGTGAGTAAAGGTGGTGTTCAGTTTGAAATGCGTTAAGAGCTAAATCGCTTAGATTCTATAAACGCGGTGATGTTTTCATGTTCAGAGTTAATTTGTAAGTACACGAGTTTTATATTTAAATTATTCAAAATTAATAAACATGCCTCTATTAAGATTTTTCCCCATTTTAATAGCACTTTTCCTCATTCTCCCCATCAAGTGAAAAATTACCCAAAATGGGGAAAATACCCACATCTGGCATCGCTGCTTTTATTATGGTCAGAATTGCTTAAAATTTTGATTTCGAAATAAAAAATTGTGCGCGCTAAGGATGGGTTTATCAACTCACAGCTGGGCGATGCATCGGTCCGGAGGTTCGTTAGTAGGGGTACGCCTCAAGGTGGCGTTATCTCACCTCTTCTTTGGAACCTAGTAGTGAATGAACTACTATACTAATACTGGAGGGGGAAGGGTGCAAAGTAATTGCCTATGCGGATGACGTTGCCATCGCTGTCTCAGGAAAACACCTAAACACGCTTAGAGATCTCATGCAGAATGCCCTCTCTAAGCTCTCTAAATGGACCAAAAAATGCGGTCTGGCGGTCAATGCCCAGAAAACTGAACTGGTCCTCTTCACAAGAAAATACAAAATTCCCAATTTTGTACCCCCAAAACTAAACGGCACACTCCTGGTGCTCACCAATACGGCTAGCTATTTAGGCCTAGTTTTAGACAGCAAATTGAGCTGGAAACCCAATATCCTGCGGAGAGTTCAGAAAGCCACCACGGCTCTGTACTGCTGTAAAAAAGCCATTGGAAGCAGATGGGGACTCCAGCCTCGAATTACATATTGGCTATATGTATCAGTTATCAGACCTATACTCACTTATGGCGTTATTGTATGGCGGACTGCCCTCGAAAAGGCCATCCATCATAATCACCTTAGCCGCGTCCAAAGAACGGCATGCATATGCATAAGTGGAGCCCTTAGAACCACTCCAACAGCGGCCATGGACGTAATGTTCCACTTGCTACCGCTGGACATCTATTGCAAACAAGTGGCAGCAAATGCAGCCACTCGGATGAAAGCAATTCAGTTGTTGACCAGTTGTCAAACTGGTCACTCATCTATTCTAAATACATAAGAATGCATTCCAAAAGATACTGATTACACCCTCCCTCAGTTTCAATTCGAAAAGAACTTCGAAACTTACATACCCTCCAGGAGTGACTGGGAGAACGAAATAGTACCCCGCAAGGAGTCTGTCTGTTTCTATACAGATGGGTCCAAAACTGAAACAGGAGTAGGGGGGGGTGTTTTCTGTTATGATCTAAATTGTATAATCTCATTCAGCCTTCCTAATCACTGTAGTGTATTTCAGGCGGAGGTCATGGCGATCAAAGAGACCCTGTCGTGGCTTCGGTATAATGTAATATCTGTAAAGGATATCACCATCTTTACCGACAGTCAAGCCGCGATTAAATCCCTGGATTCTGTCGTCTTCAATTCAACAACTGCCCTCAATTGCCGACTATCTCTGAACGAGATGGCGAAACAATTCAAAATTCACCTTATATGGGTGCCGGGCCATAGAGACATTCCAGGTAATTGCATCGCCGATGAGCTCGCCAGACAAGGCACTACTATGTCGACTCTACCAGAAAAAAAGAGTCTCTATATGCCTCTTGCTTTTTGCAAGCTCCTAATTAAACAAAACGCATTAATCGCTACTAATCGCAGGTGGTCTAGCTGCTTAACGTGCCACACCTCGAAACAGATCTGGCTTCAGCTGGATTCCAAGCGCTCAAAAAGTCTCATTACACTGAAAAGACCCATAATAAGCACTCTAGTAGGTGTCATCACGGGACACTGCCTCATAGGGAGACATGCTCTCAGATTAGGCCTCCCTTCAAATGATTTCTGCAGAAGCTGTATGGACGAGGAGGAGGAGGAGACTATTCTTGACCTTCTCTGTACGTGTCCAGCACTGTCACTCCGTAGAAAACTATACCTCGGAGAATATTTCTTCGACAATCTCAGCGAACTCGCAAATATAGGTATCAACTGCCTGCATCGCTTCATTCTTAGCTCCGGCTGGTTCAACGGGTAGATAAGGAGTCGATATCGATCCTGTGGTAACACAATGGGTCTAATTTGGCCTAAGTGAGGCTGCACTTGAGGCGGCCTGCCACTCTAACCTAACCTAACCTAAGGGTGGGTCTTCATGTGCTACACTGTTATTGTTGGTGCGTTTTATACCATACGCTCCATGTTCCAAGTGCTGTTCTGTCAGGTTTTTAACCAAGACATTCTTACCCATAAAATTCGTCATTGAATCTCCTCTTCTACACTCTATCGATACAAATTGGACTCAGTGTTGCCAGGTCGTGGGGGATTCCCCTTTTTGTGGGGAATTTCAAGAAAAAAATATGCGAAAGGGGAAAAGGGGAATTTTCCCTCTTTCAGAACGAAATGTGGGGAAAATAAAAAAAAATTAAATTTCAATACTTCACTCCAATATTGGGCACATTCAATAATCTAGTTATCTTCAGTGGACTAGACTGGTCTGGATAAGACATAAACTGAACGCAAAAACTTGATTGGCTGGGAACATCACTTTTTCTACTTCAAGCACATTATGCGACCTGCAATTTAGTACTCAGTCACAATTTCTTGTGTCGGCTACCCCTCCAAAAATGTTAACTGAAACAGCTGCTTATATGACTGATTTCAGCCAATCAAAACCGAGATACATCTAGTCAGATGGCTGCTGTCAGGATTACTAAATTAGAAGCTTGAACGTCCCCATTGCCTTTTAAATAGAACCAGGGTTAAGTATCTTAGCTTTCGCTCAATGCTCCGAGCCAAAGAGAAATGGCTCATATTATTTGAACTTCTCATCTGTTACCCAATACGTTTGATAAACATAATTTTTCACTTTATTATAAACTTTTCAATACATTTTTAACATAATTATGCTACAGCCATATAAAATCTGTTTTGTTCTCCTATCAGTTTTTCAGCTGTCACTTGTTTTTTTCTTCTTATTTGACACTGACGTTGTTGCGAAATACCCTATAACTGGTATAAATAAATATTAGCCAAGTGAATGGACCCAATTATTTTTTTTGTAATTACAAAAAACTGCCTCTTGTGTGGAATGGCTCGGAAAATGGCTCAACGCTTCGTACGCAAGTAGCGCGTTTCATTATAATCGTATACCTATGACTGAGATTTATTGGCAAAAACTGTATAAGATCTAGACCGCAATAGAATAAAACCACTGCTCCTTTTAACATTATAAAAATAAGTAAAAGTTTATATATACAATTATTCATTTGAAGTTTTCTATTTACAGTAATTTTCCTTGTGGGATATTTGCTGTGGGTGAGTGCATTCCATGCATTGTGACGTTGTTCGCCGTCACGTCAACAAGCCATATTCAATATGCACAAGTTCATTCTTACTAGATCAGATTCAGTTTTTATATTGGAACTTGGGTGAAAAATTTGTAAGAAGCAGTCAGTTTACTCAATATTTAGATTGTGGGGAATCCATGGGGAAAACCACCACGAAGAATGGGGAAAAAGGGGAATTTAAAGGTCTGTGATGGGGAATTTCACTTAAATCGCCTGGCAACACTGATGGACTGAATATCGCCCGAAGAATCTTTGACTCAAAACATCCCAGGAGATTTTCATTCAATTTTAAAAGAATTCATGCTTCTGCACCTTACTATACTTTAGGGCCGGGATATCAGCGTGACCGTTGTGCGACTCAAGTTGCAATATGACACTTTTTTCCAGAGCCTGGCACAAATTTGCTTTTTTTGACTTTTTTTTATATATCACAATACGCAATTTTGTATCGTAAATTTCCATATTCTGAGTTCGTAAAATTGAACCTCGACACTTAAAATGTAATAAGTTTAAAGTGTAATCCGTTTAATGTCACACTTATGAGATTGCCTTTATTTTTTGCCACAAAGAGATTAAAGTCGGACTATTTTATTGGACGGACTTAAGAAAAATGTAGAAGCTTGTGAGCTTCGTATGATTGCTACAAGGATGATGTTTAAGAAAAGTTACACGAAAATGTTGTCTTAAACCTTCTTTGAGATCAAAGAGCTCGGTGGCGTTATCATAGGTGACTGTAAAGAGGATGAAAAGGGTTTGTCTTTTGAATTTAGAGTCCTGCTTTTTTTTTTTTTTATGTCCAAGATCTATTGTATATCATATTCTATATTTTAGGCGTTCATACAAGGCATCTGCATCGAATGCTTTTACATATTTTTAAAATCCCATTTTGTACATTTTCTTCGTAAGCACCTATTTACCTACTTCTTAATAATTTATATTTTTATTTGTTTTATTAACACACAATAGATACAAATTGATAATTTAAAATCCATTCGAATGGAAAAGAAGATACAGACTATACTATTAGTGTGTGGCGCTGACTGGGACCGAAATAATAATTATTATTATAACAATATGACACCGTACTTATATAGCCCATGCTAATGATACCATGCAGCAAGTTTCATTTTCCAAACTGGTTTCATTTATGATTACTTGGGCCTTTGCTCTGCTATGCTACGCTTCATAAAAAAACATGTGTTTACTGTGTAATCTTCTTAGTGATCATCGTGAGTTAACGAAAATTCCAAAAGGTAAACTGATCAACAGCACATACACACCACAATGAACTGCTAATGAGCGAAACATGAAATCATCTGTGCTTCTGCACTTGTGATATTAACAAACGATTGGTTGTGACTTGTGAAGCCCTGTAGAGGCTGTAATGCTCTGCGTCTACGCTCGCACGTAGCTTAATTAACGTGACAACCGTGAATATAAAAATATCCAATGCGATGAGAGTAATATTTAGACCCACATGTATGTATCTAAGGTACCTACCGACAAGTGTGTTGTATAAATGCGCTCTAAATTGACACACTTCCTTTCTATTTTATCAATTGGTTTTGTTATCTTTCCATTGAAAGAGGAAACAAACTCTGGCAATATCCTGGGAAATTCGATAACCGATAAGTTCCATGAGAAATGATTTCTCACGTTCTTTTTCGTTTGATGACAGTAGGAATGGTACCTACCGCAAAAAAAAAAAAAAAAAAAAACAGGATACCTATCCGAAACTCATTGTCAGACAGCCAAAGTGGTGCAACTGCCAATAATGACATAATACCTGTAAATTGGGTGACAAAGTGCTTATTGCAAGATGAAGGTAGGTACATACATACCTTCCTACATTGTAGGGGAATGAGCTAGAAAATATCCTCAATGGAATGTAGAAAATTGCCAGATAACAAGTTACAACACGTTCTGACAAGTTTCAACGTGACTGTTTTTGAAAAAGGTGAACGAGAGGATTCACCATAAATTGAAAGAATACAGAAGAATGTCATGATGTGGAAATTCAGTATTTGTACTTTGAAACGAGGACGTGATATTTGTAGCAAACAGAGGACTTGTGTGAGAGGTGGTTGGCGTAGAGTCACATAGGTGGTATTGTTGCGTGCGTAGATACAAATGAATATATTTAAGAAATATTTCCTACCTATGTAATGATGACAGAAGCGCCTGGGGTCTTTTTACAGATGACGTCACTTTTTATCTTCGTTTGGTTCAAAAACACAAACATTTTTTTTTTTTTTTTAAATCAGAGCGCTTTTGGAAGTCGGGATTTTTTCTCGAAGTTGCTTTAAATACCATTTTTACGTGCGAATGGAACGTACATAACTCGATATGAAATATAGAGCAATGTACTGGTTACTCGGAAAACATTCCCAGCTTAGTACCGGGAACAAACTGCTTTTATACAAGCAAGTGCTAAAGCCGGTGTGGATCTGCGGTATACAACTTTGGGGTTGTATTACGAGAACCAATACAAACTTTTCAAAATAAAGTGCTCAGAGAAATTGCAAAAGCACCATGATAATAATAGAAACGACGATATCCACAGAGATATCGGAATTCCAACAATCGAAGCTGAAACTAGAAGCTTCGCGAGAAAGCATAGAAACAGACTAATCAGACATATCAACAACACAATCCGACAAATTTTGGACGAGAGCAATTTATTGCGCCGACTACAAAGTACGAAATAGTTCAACTTGGCAAGATATGATTAACCCCGTCTAAATTGCGGAACATGCAGGATCTTTCATTGGAAAGTAGCCTGTCAAAAGGTGTTATTTCGTGATAGAAAAATTGCTTGATAAGTTTTATCTTAGTTGTAGTATCTAACAGTCTTTCGAAAGGTGGTGTTTAGTAAAGTAAATTTCTGACACTACTATCAGCACGCGCTTGCTATTCTCATAGTATCTTTGGAAGATTTTCGCCTATCCTCGGAAAAAAAAAAAACATTCAACAATCCAAGAGCGTTTGAGTTTGACAACTAGTAGAGTTTGTTTACGTTTTCGTGAATTTTTTTTTATCTGCAAAAAACGCATTGCACCGGGTGAATATATTTTTTGTTAATTGTTTATGTAGGTAGAAATGTTTTGAAATCAATCTGAGCTAAAATTTCGAATGCTTTAATATAAAATTTAAGCATTAGTGAGCTTAACACGCTTAAAAAAGTGTCGAAGGCCACAACATATTTCTACTGCACGAATATCAAAAAAAAAAAAAAAAAGAGCAAGTGACGTTTTTATGTAAGATTAGAAACACGAAATCTGAAATCTGAGAGCGTATCTGAAGAAGCCCAGCCGAATATCACATAAGTATATTAGCTACCTAATGCCAACTATTTACAAAATAAGAGAGGTATGATCTTGGATAGTCTGCCCCCTTAGTTCCAGTAGTCGGCCATGAAAGTATCCAGTCAGTCCCAGTTTAATTAACATCAAGACAAATTGATGTCTCCATTCCTTTCGCATACCTAGTTATGGGCACAAAATTAACATAGTCTTCAGTAGTCACCAGAGGGAGCTTAGCCTAGGACAATCATAGAAACTAGAGTTCGCCCAATGGTAGAAATGCTACCATTATATTGACCGGGATTATAAATACACAGCAAATTAAAAAAAAAAAAAAAATGCAGAAAGCATTGTATCACACTATTTTCCCAAAAAAAAAAAAAACAAGCGGATATGTTTAGGTTAAGGCAGGGAAAGTGGTTCTCAACTTTTTCCCTTCGCCTATTTATATATAAGATAATGTCTCATAAGGTTAGCCCCTTTCTTAATTATTTAACAAAAATGTTTTTTCAACATTTTTAAGCTTTCTTAACTTAACTTAAATAAACTGCAAGCTGCCCCCCTGCAATGGTTTACTGTAGGATTGAGTTGAGTATATAAAAAGTTCCTTATATCCAAATTAATTTATCCAATATCAACAATATTAAATAAAAAGTAGTTTTCATTATTTTTAATTTCATTCTGAAATAAACCCCAAATTCGGGGCCATTTCATTTTTTTGAGCCTTATTTTATCGCAGTGGGGCCCAGTGCTGCCAAATTTTTTTCACCAGAAATCGTAAATACTAGCTTTAAAAATCGTGGAAATACGATTTTGTTGGAAATAAACAAAAAAAAAAAACGAAAACACATAAGAACGTTATTATACCTACTTCAATTTACTACAACATACATTATTTTGGACAACATTAACATTTTTCGAAAAATAACAGTTTTAATTTATTAAATAAGAAAAAAACATACGAGTATATTATGTATATGTTTTTACTACTGCAATCTACTGCAGTCTACTTTATTACACATTCATACTTGAATTAAATTGATTGAAAATGCTGCTTTCAATTGAAGTAAGAAACCTCTTAGCAAATCTTTGGTATGCAAAATTCCATGCAAGTTTTTTGTGGTCAACGAATTCCTTGTTTTCGTTTTATTGAGGTTAACCGCCGAAAATATAAGTTCAATAATAGCAGATGAATTCGGAAGTGATAAGACTTCAAAAATGATTTTTTTCATTAACGGAAATGCTAAGCTTTTATTACCATGCTTTGTTTGTAAAACATTTTCTAAATAACTGATATATCTATTGAAGATCGAGGTTCAGAAAGAAGATTTTCAAAATTTAGGTTACGAAATTCGGCATCGGTGTCTTGAATTTTGTAAATAAATTTTTGTATTCGATAAATTTGAAAAATCGTGGAATTTTATGCTTTTTTAGCTCGAAAATCGTGGAATAAATTTTAAGCCCCAAAATCGTGAAAATACGATAAATCGTGGAATCTGGCACCGCTTGCCTTATTTCTTTTTCTCTTTTGGGGCCTTACTTCCAATAGCCTTCCAGAGGCTGCCTACTGGCGAGGGAGGGCACGATAAGAAAAAAATATTTTGTAAGTCACAATTGGCAATTTTATGTCATATTTCGCCATTGTGAATTCGTGAAATATAGCTTTTACTTGTACATGTACAGGTAGAATATGATTATTAGTATCGGGCATTGCTTTTACGAATTTAAATGAAAAAAAATAATGAAGAACTTCTAAAATACAGAACATACATGTATGTTTTTGTATACAAAATAACTCATAATGAACATCGTCTTCAAATAGAGTACTGTTCACTACTACTAAGTTAACGGATGTTCCCTCAAAATCCTTTAGTGCCACTTTTCTTTATCTTTTTATCATATTATTTTCTGAAATAATATTTTGATTATCCAGAAACTTGACATAGGAATATAGGTGCATTGCGACAGCAACTGAAATGCAAGATAAAGACCAGATGTCGCAGGCCGCAGGTAATTGTCTCGATGGCCTGGTGAAAGCCCGTGGGCTTGGTGTCCGCCCAATTGGCGTGTCAATCCGTCGAAATTATGTGCTACACAAATATTAATCACTTTTTTTTCCGACCCCAACAGCAGCAACTCCCAGCATCAGCAATAAAATCATCTATCTTACAGCAACCCTATTGTCCACTAAACATTCAACCTTTTCTTAATACTGTTACGCCCGTTTTTTACGGGTAATCGGATTATGGTGAAATGACATGGCCACTGGACTGCAGCTTAGTTGACCACCTCCAAATGGCTCCCTAAAATAAAACGCATTCGCTAAGGCATGAACTCGAATTTCTTTGTCATGCAGTTGCTTCATACCTGTTCTTCACAAGTGAAAATGAAAATTTTGCCCAACAAAATTATATCCGCTTCAATTAGTATTTGAAAAGACAAATCTATAAAAAATTGTCCCAATTCCCTACAGTAACGCCTCTCGACAGAAATATTTTATGACCCGTACAGTTTAAAGAAGAAATGATTCCCATAGACTCTTTCTTAGATTTTAAAATTGATAACATCATAGTCATAGAACATCCGCAATCCCCGTGGTCCTACCTGTTGCAATTTCGATGGTACGGGATTTCAGAACAACCATTAAAAAGATTGAGACCGGATAAAATTACAGTAACCGATTTCGATTCCCTTGTCAACCCCGGGGATGTCAATTTTTCATCGTATATACCTCGACGGGGACCACACATATATAAATATTTAACAGGTCAGTTCCATTGTTTGCTCTTCCTTTTAGGTCTATAATATAATTAATTTATTTCCTTGCTTTCGATTAGTTTGTTAGGCGTCAGTTTGAGAGGAATCCGAAAAGATACCTATCTCGGACAGTTTTTTGATAAGAAAATGAGAAAACTCGTTCTTGATTGCTGATTGAGGAATTTGGTTTCCAAATCACATTCATGTATGTAAGAACAAAAAGTAAAGAAACAGGACAATATTTATGCACGACTGGGTGGCAAAAGTTACTTGAAAGTTGCATCTATGATTATTAGGCATAGAAAGTATTATTAATTTAAGATGTAGGCATTAAATTCCTAAATCACTTTTGTGTGTAAACCAAAAGTAGTCAGAAACGAAGTTCGGTGTATATCCGATCATTTGTTTAGTAAGTGTCCACAAGACCACAAGAGCGAGTATATATTTTTCAAAAACTTTTATAATGGGGGTTCGTGTAGTTTAAGAACCAAATCGGGAAATAGATTTTCAGTACATTTGCAACTTAAATTTGCATTTCCAGTTTCCACTGAAATTTTAAAATTTTGTTGACCATAAGGATGACTACAATTCCCTTGAACGACTTAGCTAAACATACACACAAACAAGGCGTCGTGCGCAGCGTTGCCAACCACTTGACGAACAAATTCATAACTTGAAAAAAGGTGCCTTCTATTGACATTTTCAATAAAATAATGTATAAAATATTTTTTTAGGTTAAGTGGAAAAATAAATCAAAAATTAAAACATAATAAAAAAAAGTTAAACAAAAACCGATTGTCAATTAGTTATAGGTACTTGAAAGTGTCTTGTTTTAATCTTTTAAAATCTTTTTTGCAGTCGATGATTCAGTCGTTTTTTTTTAAATTAACTATCTACATATATATATATTTTTTTTTTTTTTGTTGTTTACATGTTTCTATTAATTTAAGACACTCCGGGAAAGAATACCAATTTAATGACACCTCACTTTTCAAAATCGGTAAAGCCGTTTGGGCTACAGGGCGTCACGTACATAGAATACGCGGGAAACTCATATTTAACTCCCTGTATCCAGTCGGAAAACTTGTTTCCAAAAATAACGTTAATCATTTAAATAATTAATTTCTAAAGTTCAATAAAAAATAGCAAAATGAGTTTAAGAAATACATACTTATTTTTTTTTATTTAAGAACTCTTGCTTGAACACAAAAAAGCACAGCCGAAGCAAAGTAACGAACAAAAATTCAACCACAAACCAGAGATGAATGATTTAAAGAGATGGATATCTTGAACGTCTTGTCCCCCCATGTTATTTGGCAATATTTGGACGGCTGTTAATGAGGTGAAAAGTAATCAAATGTCCTGCGGAATAAGTTTGGAGGTTAGTTTAATCTGACAAGTTTATAAACGCATCGACGAAAAATAAACATTTCGCTGAAATGCTTAAAATTTTAATATAGACGAAATGTGGAATTGTTGGTGCGAAATAATCGTACTTACTACCTGTTGTCTATACGATTTCCTAAGGAAGCTTCTGTTTAAGAGTTATCTGCTTCTTTTTTCTTAGTCCAACCAACAGAGTAGGCGAAGTTCCTTAGTGTGTTGGACTACTATGCGAGGGGTCTCAGGTTCGAATCCCGCAAAAAACCCAAATTCCAACTTATGGTTTTTTTCCACTGCGCTACCTCTCGCGAGCGTCTGACAAACATCCGAGAATATAACTGTCTTGAAAGAGCTTCTCAATTAGCCGTTTGGAGTCGGCATAAAATTGTAGATCCCTTCCATTCGTTCCAAAAATTAAAAACTCACATAAAACGAATGGTTGTGAGAAGCTGGGTCTAGGGTCCCTCCGAGCCTGTTGCGCCAACTATTTATTTTAACCAACAGATCACTTTATGGACTTTGGCACAGTGTTTAAACCGCATTCTGCATGACTTTGAGGCATAGTCGCATAGTCTGCAGGCGTCACACGCTAGCAGTCCGTAAGTGATGTATAAATATACTAAGTACCCCCTTTTGTGTGTTGATTGTAGATATTCAAAGACTCACTCTTCTCTGTCCTAGAAATCTGATATCTATTTGGTGTTTTATGTTCTATCATCCGCCAGTATGTCGCCAAGTCAAACTGTTTTTGTTGGATGTTGAACATAAGCAACGAAAACTCGGATTTCTGTCAAATGAATATACCCACTAGATTAAATCAACATTGACTAAGATGAATGAAAGGTGTCTGCCAACCTTGCGTGAGCTTCTTTGCTGATGAAGAAATATTAAGGGATACAGCTTTTATACGGCTGTGGATTGGGTGGATTGGGAAACCGAAATCTTATAAGATTATAGCAAGAGCCTGGACCAACAATACACCCATTGTTGGTTTCTAAGATCTTCCACTTCCTCGAAGACTTTTTTCTTTCATCTTCGTGTCAAAATAGTCGAAAATGGCATCACAAGTCTCATAATGCCTATCAGTACTTACGAAGAGCGACAATTTAAAAATAAAATCCAATATAGGAGTTCTAAGATCCGAATAGAAGTTACTTAGTTAATTAGGTGGCGCTACAGTCCGCAAAGGACCTCGTCCTCACCTGGACCTTTAAAGTAGTTTTATTAAAAGAAAGTAAATCAACTTTACAAATTATTGAAAATGAGCAGTTCTTTATCACTCCTGGCCTCTCCCCTGTTGGATGCCCAAGGCTGCATGTACCTACCTACACCTCTGGGACACGACTCTTATTGGTGGGCCTATGTTTCCATGGTCCAAGCTCAAATGCATTTAAAAATTTAAATTGTTCAACATAGTACTGTCTGATAAGTGCTCGGTAAACTCTTCAAATGTTGTGCCTATCTTTCACAATTTCCTGAATTTCGTTAACTGTTACCGCAGTGTTCCTATGACAACGATAAAAGAAACCCTGTCCTCTAGATACCTGTTGAGTTTCTATTGCGATAACTTCGTAACACGCACAGGTTCCTTTCAAGGTCAACAAACATACTCTCTTTGTTTACACAAAGCCAGACACACCGAGTAGATAAGCCTAAATACGAATAGCAAAATATCAACTCACGCTATCGAGACGACGATGAGCAGAAATATTACTAAAACACTTGTTTATACTGTCGAGTCGAGGAATATTCCCTGTTTGTTTACTGTGTCCTTTCTTCGCCATACCTACTATTGACTCCGTTAAAGAGTAAACATTAATAAACGTAACGCATTCATTTACATGTTTCTTTGTAGCTACGCGTACGCAGTGCTCTGTGGCTTAGGGTTCTAGAAAGAGGTATAAAAAGTACCTATCTCTCTAAAGGGCAATGTTTGTTCCAACATCTCATAAAGTCCATTAGCAAACATAACACACGAGCAGCAAATTCAAAGAGGTTACATATAGGTGTATATGGATAAAAACGTCACTCCACAAAAGGAGCATCAGATGAAATTTTCGATGAACAAAATACAAAACCATCAAAAAATCTCTGATGAGGATCCACCCATAATTCTCAGATTTCTCATTCAAATCAACCGTGAATTTCGCCTGACAGGTCACTGAAAATCAATCAAACAATTTTCCCTCTTTCGATAGTGTATCAAGGGTCGCCTCAACTTTCAGATACCTATCCCTTTATCAATCCTTGTCCCTGTCCCTGTCCCTGATCGGCATGCAATAAAAAAAAAAAAAAAAAATGTTCCAATACACTCGTTATAATATTCAGTCACGATTACCTGCAAATTCCAGTAGGGGTAACATTATTTAATCCCTTTTTGTGATCGAATGGGACGATAAGCAAAAACCCTTGGAAACTAAGAAAAAAATTGCCTCCAGCGAATTTTTGAATAATAAGGCCTTGCATCTCCTCAGTTCCGAGTACCTTTGGGCAGGTACTTTATTCGACATGATCGACGCTTTGGCCATATAAAAAAAATATTCAACCCGATTTGTGTGGGTTTAATTCTTTGGTCCCTTTTCACTCTTTTTTCGGACGTAAATGTAGGGTCGCCTCATCCTCATATCAGTGCGCAAGTACATATTAACCCACACAAAGAGGAGACCGAAAAAGATTGATTTTTTTTTTTTTGTTTCTGGACAATGGACTTTTTGGATTTCTTTTATCTCTGACTCGTACTTTAATGGATTTTTTTCTGTTTCTATCTGAAATTTGGGTTTGGAACCAATTTGAACACGTGCAAGGGTCACTGGAAAATGTGTGTGAGTGTGTGTTTTTTTTCTTGTTTTTTGTGGACCAAAAGAAGATAAATGCAACGATATTTCGTTTTGTTTCCATGGGTATTTATTTCGGATACGTTTTGTGAGTCATGAGAGTACTACCTATATCCTTTTACAAAAAAAAAGAAAAAGAAAAAAGAATCGTTACTTTTCCTGTTTCTGACCGTTACGCATTTTCTATTTATAATTTTAAGAAAATAATGTATTACGGTCTTCTAAAAATTTGTTTTGAAGGAGTTGTAGGAGTAGTTAATGCTAAATGCTGTCGGCGACGACGTTTTATCCTTTAATACTGAATGAATTATGGGTGGATATTGTTACTTGAGGAAGTATGTGACCCATTCATGGTATATGAGAGGATTTAACAGAACAATAAAAGGAAATTATATACCTTCTTTTCAGGAATATTGGAATCGTGTTTAAAATATATTTGTTTACGCCTATGCAAGTCCTTAAAACAGGCTATGTAAATTTTAAATCTATAATTATGCGCTCCAGTTAACACCTTACCGGAAATTATATAATTCTCTGGCCACAAGTCATAACCACATATAAGTCGGTTTTTTTCTGGAGCTGCTCTCTAAAGTTTCAAATCTTCACTACAAATCAGGTAGGGATGCCAGACGTCCCCCTTTAGGGGGGACAGTCCCCCTTTTTAATACAAAAATGCTGTTTGTCCCCCTTGTACAAACCACTGTCCCCCTTATTAAGTCAAAATTCAATAAAAGAAAACATTAAATTCAAACTTTGAAAATACTTTCTTTTTCTATTTTTAACAAGATTCTCTGTGAACACATCCATTTGAAGAGCAAGAAAACTTTCAAAGATGAATGCAACCACTCACGAATTACATTTCAGTGCACGTGCTAAAGTTGTTCTCGTGCACATTTTTGTTTTGTACCGTAATCTTTCTCTCTTTCAGTTTTTGTTTTGAAACCAAAGTTTACTTTGGTAAAATGACCGAACCCAAAGAAAAAACCAACAAAAAAGAGTGTTCATATAACCAGTGTTGGGAAAAAAAAATTTATCTAATGAAACTTATTTTTATTTCACTTCTTTTTTTTTTTGACTCTGGTGTTCAAAAATAAAAAAGGAATGTTTGTCCCCCTTTTTGAACCCTTGTCCCCCTAGAAAACTCACGATGTCCCTCTTTTCGTATTTTTTAATCTGGCAACCCTAAAATCAGGAATGTTTGTTTCCAAGCTTTTTTCACAGAATTAAAGCAGATCCCTTCGGTTCGATTCGATTTCAACGTCATTAAGCGATTAAGCTAATCCTGACAAAAATAAATACATGCTCAAAAATTGGTTCTACCCCAGTGTGATTTTTGCTCGACTAAAAACAGGGTTAAAGTTAACTAAATATCTGTAGAAAAGTACGGATTGGTTAATTGTTAAAAAACATACTTTAGCAGTTGTTATTAATAAAGTTTCTAGATTAATATCAACCAAACAGTTTTATTTTGTTTTTTAACGACCTAGAAAATTTGGAAGGGAAATTCATAAATCGGTTATTTTTAACGGAGTTTCCTCCACTAATTCTGGGAGTATAAACATTATCACAATTAATTGGTACTTTTTAACTGAAATCTGGTTGATTTTAAATACGTAATTTGTCTGTGTGTAGCAATTTATGTAACTTATTTGTAACAAAACTAGTTTTGTTTTAAATTTTTTTAAGGTTTAAGGTCTTAACAAGGATTTCGAAATATAATAAAATGATCAATTCTGATTTATAATTTGTTTTAAAATCATTACAAAATTAAAGTTGGCTTTGGCTTGTACCATTGATCGTTAGTTGAGTAGGAATATTGTTTTATCTAGGGCAAAATAATCTGCTAGAATGAAAAAAGAAAGAAAGTGAAGCTGACAAACAAATTCGATAAAGACTAAACAAATATAGAAGTCAAACACAGTAAAGTTTGCGTTTTTTTAGTGAAAAGAAACGTTTAAAAAAAACAAGTGTAATTTTTGGTGGCGCTAGAGTTATACTTTTTATTTTTGACTTGTATTTCGTTTTGATGTGTAAACATCTAAGCACGCGTTATTGGAATCTGGTGGAGTAATTCCACAAATTTAACTTCTAGATGCTGTCTTCCAGCGTAATCTAGATAGATTACAGTCTCGAATGTACATATCTTACTTCAGCTACCATAATCCGATTGTATCTATTCTACCGAAGCTAGCACAGAATGAATAAATTATTGTTATTTCATAATATATCAAGAATACGGTTATTACAATTCCCTCTTTTCTCAATGACGTGTATCAAGCCACACACATACCGCACGCACGGTGTTTACACACACATATATTTTTTTTAATTTAAATACAAAATAGATAGGAAAGGGTTATGTATGCAATTATACGTCTGGCGAATGACCTCCACGGCTTACGCACTCTTTTGTCGAAATGTTCCATGATCATTTTGCATTTGGCTGAATTTCGTTGCATACCTTTCGCCTCGATATGTGGTGGTATCTAGATCTTCTGCATTGTTTATCCAAATTTATGTATTCTTGTATTTCCATGTTTAAATAAAATACTGACAGTTTATTTTGACTAGTCGTAAATGACAAATTCTACATTCACTGGTATACCAACTTCCAATAAATGACTGTTGATTTACTTAAAAAAAAAAAAAAAAAAACTCAATCTGTCAAAATCATTTAAATTGTCAACCGATATTTATCTGTTTTTACCCAAGGCGGCAAAAATGTTGTTCAAAAAAAAAAAAACTTGCTGCACATACTCGTAGTAACCTCCTATAGTCTGACGCCTCGAAAATAGCTCCCTCCATAATATAATATTCTAGGAAGGCAACATCTTATCGGAAGGGTGTCAACACACTTTTTATCTGATGCCGAAGACAAGTGTGAAATGCAAGGTGGACCTTCACAGCAAAGTGTGACATTCTAACCTACTGCACCGTTTGAGCGAAAATCTCGGAAAAAAATCATAATACAACAATGGCGGATTGATTTACGATAGACTCTACGTCCCAGTCCTATTTACTTGTTAGTCATGCGAATTCCTCTAACCTGTTACCTTTTGAATTTAGAAACTGGCGCCAGTATCCCGTGGTGTTCATTGTTTTTATAAAATCGTAGACAATAGCTGACACAAATACCTACCTGGTACATCCAGTTTCAAATCGTCCTCGGTTGACTCTTTACCTTTTGTTTATGAGTTCGGTAAATGTTGGGTATTACATATTTTTAAAGAGACAAGTTATCCTTAACAGTCAGTTTAGAGACCTCGATGAAATGCCAATTGAACTGACGCTTTTGTCTTCTTGTTCGTAGTCACAATTTCCTGGGATGACATTGCTCAACTGCATACATATGATGTATATTGGCGCCAGCCTAGCATTGTACTAGAAAAACCTTATAACAATTGCCCAAATCAATATCCTTCGACCTTAGTATAGCTGGTGGCCGTAAGACCATCACGTGGTAGCCATATGAGGCATTCTTTTGTTCTTTCGCTAAGTTTTTGCGTACAGAATTGTGATTTTGCCTTATTTTTTCCTTTGGACTGCGTGCTGTGGAAGCCTTTCACATAATTTGCAGTCACCATTTCAATGATATACTCAACTGGGGTATGTTACAATTTCATATGGAAAACGTATGGTTGGATCTGGTGATGTTAACACATTTAAAAAATGTGGTGCGTAATGGAACACGTGCGGAAATTTCATAGGGACGAGTCATAGAACTCCAAATGTCGTGCGCATGTGAACATTACAGTACATCTTTTATCTAAGGAAATTTTTCTAGAATGATCCTCGGAGAAATTTTCTTTTTATAGTGAAACTTTGAGAACTTTTTGTTGAGTAGGTACCTACAAGTTGTTTGTCATTTTTAGAATTAATTTTGCTATTTTATTAGCAAAATTAAATCAGTACTAGCGGGGAACGCCTGACTTTGCATTAGCCTTATATTATCAATTCAATTCTGCAATTTATTACCTAACATAATTTAACATCTTTATCTCCGAGAAACGTCGGATATTATGTTTTTGAAGTGTTTGAAGTGTTTTTCTATCCTGTCTATTTTTTTTTTTGAAGTGCTTTGTTTACGAAAGTTGTAAATTGTACAACCTTAGCTCCCATAAGTGTTCAGATTCAAGAAATAGCGCTTTCAATATAACTTTACATGAAAACATCCAGGTGAACACCGAATAATGCTTGCAAATCTGAGCTCAATCGATTCGATTTCTTTCAATGTTTTCGAATGTTTTTGTATTTTTTTTTTTCAACATTGCATCGTTATTATCTACATGAAAATGAAAAATAAAACGCCAAATATGTATCATGATTCATGAATAAACTTTTTTTTTTTTTTAATGGAAATGCATTTTAATATTACTTTTCAGCAAATTAAGTATGTAAGAGATTTTGGATTTTCCCCCTTTTTATAAGCTTGTCCAGCGCTGCCAGACGGTCACAGTATTCACCCCCCAGATAAATATGAAAAACCCCCAGATTTGGTTACTTTTTCCAAAACACTCCTCAACTTTTTATCATTATTTTTTTTAACATGTTTTTGAACGACTTTAATGAAGAAAATTCGAATTTGAAACTCGAACATGTAATTTTGGTTTTCCGAATGCAGAAGTGTGCGCCAAATAAATACAACCCAAAAATAACAGCGCATTTTGCATTTTAAACACATCTTGTAAGAATTTACACCGGCTCTTACGCAACTTGATGAAATTGTTATTTATAAAATTTACAGGGCTCTCATCGCGTAATTTATGAAAATATAGTCGTCGAAACGATTGAACAAAACGATCTCGTTTTTAGTTTGCTTCATATAACATCACCGTCGTATCGTTCAATCGAATCGTTCATAGTTTTCATTTTGAACAGTTTGAAAATGACTGTAAACAAACTGACAGCTGAAAAATACAAATTATATTTATATTAAATTTGAATTATATTATTATTTGTTTTCGGTTTCCCTTTAGGAAGTGTGATATTCTTTGCGTTAAATACAAAAATGTAAGTACATAAATCTATTTGGTTGAAATATTAAAAATACGGAAGTGGAAACGGGTTTGGTACTACCTAATATCAAAATAAAATGGTAAATGCAAAACAATGTACAACATTTTGTAGAGCACAGCAAGACGAATTCAGGGATACAAATTACTGAGCGAAAGCTTTTATGGTTCTCTAGAGGCAGGTGCGAAAGTGTAGCCTTTTTCATCAATTTACCATAATTAATGAAAAAGAACTGCCCTCTCGAGACTGCTGTAGAAAACCAAGATGTGCTACCAATAAGTAACTGGTATCTCTGAATAGGTCTCACTTCGACCAACAAAAAAGTATATCGCTTTTAATGTTTATATTTTTTGTTCAAAATTTGGTAGTACAAAATGCATCTTGAACTCATTGTTTCCTTTTTTTTATGTAATGTAATGTAATTTCACAACTACAAAATAATAAATAAATATTGTCTTTATGAAGGTGTGGACTGACTACAAATACAGAGCAAAAAAGAAATCTAGCCAAAATCTGCTGTCGCTCAAGAAGACGGGTGGTGGACCATCTGAAGAAGTCCCGATTTCCGATCTTGAAGAAATGGCAATTCAGGCGGCCTCTCCCCGTACTGCTGTGAGCGGCAGCAACTCTAACGTCTTTGGAGCGCCAAATCAAAATCCAATGTGGGAAGAGGTGGAGGGAAAGAAAGAGGAGGAAGAGGAGAACGAAGAGGAAGAGGATGACCCTGCATGCCTCATAGAAACTCTGTGGGAGTTCACAGGTAGTCCGGTTCCAGTTCCAGAAGAGAAAATCTATTCTGCCAAAGAAGTAACGTTCGAGCCCGTGAAGAAGTAAATTGTTTAATTGAAGAAAATTTAAGGTTTAGAAACTTATTTTTTCAAGAAAATCGACAAAGTTTGGCAAAGGGATACGCCGAATCGTGTTAAGCGACCAGTTGCAACCGATTACAAAACGCTTCTAATGGAAAAGCAAATGAGTTTGATGCCCGATTTCAAAACAGTTTGTTAGGCCTATTGACGGAACGAAACAAGCAGGATGCTGCGTTCGAAGAGGGAGTACTAAGATTATTAGCAGAGAGGAGAGGTATCGCAAGAGAGCAACTCAAGCAGAGTACGTGGCATTCTACTTAGAACCCGCATTATTTTGAATGGTGAGTTTGATTATATCTTTTTTTATACTTTCGGAATCCAACTCTTCTGCCTACTTTTTCAGGTACTTTGTACAGTGATATGGTGGCGGTAATAGGAAGCAGAACCGTTTGCTTGAATTTTTTGTTTTTTTCTTGTATTATTATTTATTTGTTTGATTACATAGTGTTGCCTTAATTTCAATTATTATTATTTTTGTTAACTAAATTAATAAAATAAACTAAATTGTTTTTGTTTAATAGTAAAACGTATATGTATCTACAGTTTGTATGTTAAAATAGGGATTCTTTAATGTCGTTTCGAATTCTTTCGGCCACCTTCTTCATACTAGTGGATATTTCTCAGTTGGGGCTTCCAATTGGATCGACATCGTTCATCGCATCATTTTCAATAAAGTTGCTTTCGACATTGTAATGAAGGCAAATGTTGTGTAACGCAGCACAAACATTACCAAAAATCGCAACTTTACTGGGTTGGTATTTACTCTTCCTTTCTTCCAGAAGGATTCTCCATCGACCTACGGTATACACGAAAACAGAAGTGTATAACAACCAAATGGAAGAACAGTTTTTGCATACATTTATAGATGCCAATTGTCCTTTCAATAATGTTTCTTGCTTTCGCAAGGATCTTGTTTTCTGTGGATCGGTGGATGTCCTGTAAGGTGTGAGTAGCCACGGTTCTAGGGATATCCACTATCACCTAAAATGTAGTGTGCAGAGTGTTTTTTAAAAAAAAGTTTACAATACTTTTTTTAGTTGCATAATTACCCAAAAGCCAACAATTATGATCACGCTCATTAGAAGAGTTAAAGAAAAATGATCGTTCGTTAGATGTTTCCACACTTATGAATCGTGAGCGGATCCGGCGTACCTTGTGTTTATTGCCATAATTCGCATTTTAAGATCACAAGCCTTAAAAGTGGTTATATTTTTTTGTTTTTAAAAGAACTTACAATCGCATTTAAATTATGCTTTCCCTTCCTATTGAAGAAAATGTTTTCATTTTCTCTTGGCCTTTGGAAAAATAAGTGTGTCCCGTCAATGCATCCGACTACTAAAATTTGAAAAAAAAAAAAAAAAAATATATATATATACAATATACATATATATACCTACATATTATATATTTAGTTCAACTGCTCCAGTGTTACATAAAATATATTAAAGTACCTCCTGGTATGCCATACTTCCGGTAAAACCACTGCTTTGTATCTTCCCTTGATACTTAATTGGCAATTTCCCATTTAATCCACAGTGGACATATCTTTTCTTCCAACGCATTTGAAGTATCGGTCAAATTTTCGGAAAGTGTGCTTTGCCCCACAGAAACCCTAAAATCGTTACCCGATAGCCATTGATATCCGCCGCCGCCAAGAACTTCAAGAGTAGCGCAAAGTCTTAGTATTGGAGAAACATATGTACATCGGAGACCGCTTCTTAGATCAATAGTTTCCAATACTAAAACGAAAGCTTCTTTTGAGAGGCGGAACCGTTGAATAAAACTGAAATTAAGAATAAATTCTACAATACCGAAATTAATAGTTTCGAACAAATACTTACTTTTTTATCGGAAGCGATAAAGGGTCAGACCTATCACTTAGCATCCGTCTGCTTCGCAACAGATCCATTTTTGTTTCATCTTCATCAAAAAGTAAAATATTATTATGATGGAACATTTTCACTGAAATATAAAAAAAAAATAAGCAGCAACTTGTCTATTTAACAAAAACCATACATACCCACTGAAAAAAATAATGACAAATTGTTTTATGATGTGTATTAATTACTAAATTATCGCTCACTCACAAGAAAATATATTTCAAACGATGAAACGATTGCAAAATAGCCGTCGTTCAATCCAATCTTTTCGACGAGGGTATTTGACATTTGAAATAGTAACGTGAAGCAACAAAAAACGATGTTCGTTCAATCGTTTCAACGATTATCGTTTTTTGGTTGCTACACGAAGTAGAAGCATCGTCGAGACGATATCGTTCAATCGTTTTGTGCTTACGCGATTAGAGCCCAGATGAGTTTGTTACGGTTGAAATATATTTAAGGAACTACATAAAAAACTTTAACTTTCTTCCTACTGCAATTGGAATTAATTCTTTTTTTTTTTTTGAAAGACTTGTTTTGTAAACCAAAATAGTCCAAAGACATTGGTACTTACAAATAATTTTCATTGTCAAATATTGCTTTGAAGGACCGATCGATTATTTAACTTTTTTTTTTTTTTATAATTCACTAGTGCTCAAGGGGTTTTTGTTCCCCATTAATGCTAATGCACAGCACGAGTGGAAGGGTTAATAGGGAGGATAGAGAAGAGGTACTGGTGCACATTGGTCTTAAACAATTGTGGGCTATAATGATAGGGGAAAACCGTGTGAAGCAATGCATTCCACATGCGTGTTGTTCGACTCAGAACTGCATTTTAAAATAACACACAAAATGATATTATAATGAAATACAAATAAAATAGACTTAAAAAACGACGACATCGACGAATCGGGCAGAACGTCACGATAGACAGCTATAACTTTGAGGTAGTTAGGGACTTTGTCTACCTCGGCTCCGCTATAAACTCTGATAACGACATCACATCAGAAATCAAACGAAGAATCACACTTGCCAACCGCTGTTTCTTTGGCCTAAGACGGCAACTGATAAGTAAGGCCTTGTCGAGAAATACTAAGGAAACTCTGTATAAGACCCTCATCATCCCAGTCCTGCTTTATGGTGCAGAAGCATGGGCGCTCTCAAAGGCGGATGAAGATCTCCTTGGTCGTTTCGAACGCAAAATTCTTCGAGTGATTTTTGGTCCCGTTTGCGTTGACGGGTTTTGGAGGAGAAGATTTAACAGCGAACTCTACGAGCTGTACAGCGACATTGACCTAGTCAGAAAAGTACGCATCAGTCGTCTAAGATGGCTGGGACATGTAGAGCGAATGGACACCAACGCTCCGGCCCGAAGAGTCTTCGATTCTAACCCGGAGGGACAACGCAGTAGAGGAAGACCTCGCCTTAGGTGGCGCGCGCAAGTGGAAGGGGACCTCAACCAACTTGGAGTGCGCAACTGGAGGCAGTTAGCCAAAGATCGCGCTAACTGGAGAGGCGTATTGGTTGAGGCCCAGGTCCACCCCGGACTGTAGCGCCACCTAAGTAAGTAAGTAAGACTTAAAAAAAACCTAGATTTCTCCCTTAAGCAATTTCTCTAAATATGGGGGGAAAACCCTCAAACTGGCAACACAGAGCTCGTCCCTGGTTTGAACCTTTTTTGATCTTTAATGCACCAAAATGAAGATCATACAAAAGGTATTTTTAACGTACATACAAAAACTGTAGTTTCTTCATGATCTAAGCGCATTCGTGAATCTGTTCAATTATTGCTGATGACTGCTGAGCCAACTACTGAAATCAGTTGTCTAAGTACCAATAGTCAAATCTAAGATGGTCAAACAAAACAATAAACCTTAGGCCTAGCTTGTCACAACCATTCGTTTTGTGTTAGTTTTTCATTTTTGGAACGAATGGAAGGGATCTACAATTTTATGCCGACTCCAAACGGCTAATTGAGAAGCTCTTTCAAAGCCAGTTATATTCTCGGATGTTTGTCAGACGCTCGCGAAAGGTGGCGCAGTGAAAAAAGCCCTAAGTTGGAATTAGGGACTTTGCAGTCCAACACATTTACTACTAAGCCACTGCGCCTACACACAACATAGCAACTATAATAAAAATTTGAATAAACAATTTCATTTTCCATAGCATGTTCTGGTTGAGCGAGTGGGTTACGGTAAATGGAGCCGTCGTATATGCAAGCACAGCTCAATGTAGCTAGTTTCAATTGAAAATGATTGTAGATTTGAATGCATAAGTTGTGCATTCTACTTATAAGTTTTAAGAACTTTTGATTGTAAATTTGACAACGATATGTCAATTTTACAACAAGAAATTGCAATAATTTGTGCAATTCTATTGCGAAAATGAAAGCAAACTCTGAAAAATGTACACTTAATTGTGAATATGAACGCATTGACTGTTTATTACACATCAATACAATTAATTGTAAATTTGACTTGCACGCATGTTTAAATTTAGAATGGAGCTCTTTTTTGTATGATACGCCATCACAATCAGTGCCAACTAAGTGACACTTCATCCCCATATACCACAAATTAATGATCCTCCATTAAAGGTCATGACAGTAGGTCGAGGTACCTATTTTATATTCCACGCTTGGTCATATACGCAATCATTTCTCTAATAAAATTTATATATAGCCCCACCTTCGTAATTAGAACACAAATTTGTTATCTGAAAGAGATTTCAACATCCACGGCCAGGCAGGGAAAAAAGGAACCTAAAAATTCGACTCACTTATTTCGTCACGGATAAGAAAAAAAAATTAAATTACCAAAAGTGGACCAAAAATGAATAGTCCTAAAAAAACAACACACATACATCATCGACAAAAAAAAAGTAATCCCTCTCATCAGGGGGTTACTACCACAAGATAAAAAGCGGTCCAATATATGGAAACCAGAAAACTGTTGAACACGTGTGCACTGTGCAGCACTGAAGAACCTCCACGCATCATATACCCGAAAGGACATAAACCAAAAAACTATAAAAGAAAAATAAAGAAAAGAGAGATTACGCCGAATCCGAAAAGGCTGACCTTTTTTGAATGGCTTTGTCCCAAGTGGGTTATAGGCTAACCTCCGCCAGATAAATGGCTTGGTGTCTAAAATTACAGAATGTCTACTTCGTATACTGATAAAATGATCTTTGTATTGGAATGTACTTGTCTGCATCACCCTGTATTTTGAGCACGACAGGAATCAACACGTCTTATCTATGCTAGTGTTGTAAATTGTTTTTTGCGCTTCTCTATGATTGAAGCAATATACTGGTCGCTGGGTGAAGTGCTTAGAAAATAACGGCTCTGGCTTCTTAGAGTGCACGTGTTCAAACCGAAAAGAAAACGACTCTTTTTTTTTTTTGTTGCACTTATGTGTCTTCATGTGATTTATAAAATTACAGAATTAAATGTTATGCGTAGTCACAATTTTCTTTGGGAAATTTAGAAACGATACAATTTCGACGCAGTTTCTAAACTTGTTAATTATCCGGAGTCGAAATGGAAACCATCGCAACTACAATAGGGGTATTCACGATTCGGTGTAACAGACCTAGTAAAATTGCGAAATTTTATTTTTTTTTATCAGATCGTGAACACACTTTTTCTCATCTATAGCAAAACTGAAACAAAGTCAGACCCAATCTGACAATTGACATTTGTTCTGAAAAAAATCTTTTAAAAAGCGAAAAAGAAAAACGATTCAATTTATTGGAAGATAATGGAGACAAAATTATGTTAATTAATTAATATTACATAACAAAAATTATGATTTTCCCTTCGGCGGCACTTATTTTTGTTTTCCATTCTCTTTGTTTTTTTCCGATACCTGCACACAGAAATTCATAATTTAGCGAACTGTCAACTTGATAACGCTACTCTGTTGTATTTTTCGGTTACAATAGGGTCAGGGTATAGCTAAAGTGCAAAAGTGTAGCGAAATTTTTGTCAGTATATTTTGTTGTTGTGGTGCGAAAAAAAGTTGCACTTTCGCACTTTCGCAATGACCAGTTGCACCGGATCGTGAATACCCCTAATGTGTTTCAACCCCTTTTTTCTCCTTTAATGATTTGACTTTACTCACATCAATTTCGTCCAGTGTTTTCACATTTTCGAAAGCTGATTAGGTACTTATGTGGTATTCGATTGGGATTCTTCAGAATTTTATATTAAAACATTCGAAATTTGCGCCCCGATTGATTTCGAAATATTTCACGGAAAGAACTGCAAAGTCACCAATTGCAAAATTTTGATGTGCAAATCACGAATTGCATATTTTTCGCAAATCACAATGATTTTGTCTTGAATTGATACAAAAATTCGCAATTCGACATTGAAAACGGCGAAGCATATCAAATTTTGTTTGTTGAATACTATAGAAGTATTAATTCGAGCTTCATTTATTTGTAGTGATTTGCGACATTTTTGGCGGAATGCACTACTTAAATAGGTCAGTTCCTCAAACACCACTTTAAAATCTCAAATTGCGAAAAATATTTCGTAATTTACCACCACTGAACGATGAATCAATAAAATCTTATAATAATTTCGCACATGTAAGTTTAAAACGTAAATTGACGTAGAGAAGTCGTAAATTGTAAAATATGAATTGCAAATTGATAAAAATAAGTTGCAATTTACGATTAAGAATTTATAAATTGCAACTACTGAAGTAGTAAATCAACCCCTAATCTAAATCGTAATTGCAACAGAAAAGTGGTAATTTAGGATTTTTTTTTGCATTTCACAAAGACAGTAATATCAAATTGACAACTATTTGTGTCAAATTGGGCTCTGCGAAATAAGGCTCCAATGAAATAAGGCCCCAAAAGAAAAATGAAATAAGGCCCCAAAAAATTATGCAGGAAACAACAACAACAACAATAATCTTAATGATTATAATTTCATTATGAAATAAGACCCCAAAAGAAGAAATGAAATCTTCAAAATATTTTTTTTATTATTAATTGTTACCCTTTCGATATGGAACGCGTATGGGAGGGCATGCTGCCCCCCTGCAACCCCCCTGCTTGGGTTTACTGTTAGATTGCGGGGTGGGTGCGAGGTTAAGCATGTAAAAAGTTCCTTTAATCTAAACTAGTTTATCCGATATCAACAATATTAAATAAAAAGTAATTTTCATTATTTCTAATTTCATTATGAAATAAACCACAAATTTGGGGCCTTATTTCATCGCAGTGGGGCCTTATTTCATATTTGAAATTGGGGTGTTATTTCATTATGAAATAACACCACAAATTTGGGGCCTTATATCGTTTTCTCTTTTGGGGCCTTATTTCATTGGGGCCTTATTTCCTACAGTCGTCAAATTGTGATTGGTTATGGCAATATGTATTTCATGCTCGATCGCATTATTGACACTGAGAAGTGTTGATTCACGACTTTTGAGGATCAATATCTTCACTTTGTACAATTTCTAGAATTGCGAATAAAAAGTCGTGATTTAGTAAATCATGAGCTAAGTTCTAAAACAAACAAACAAAGAGACAAACTTTTCGTGATTCGCCGCTTATTTTTCTTGATTTGATCTTAAACTTTTTTCCGTGTTATACATAAACTATTTACAAAAATTGATTCACCCGATGCAATGTCTTTTTTCAATATTCAACCGCACTTGTATTGGTAAATCTAAAGCAAATCTGAGAAAAAAGGTAGATTGGCAAAAGTGCTCTGAAATCTGAAAAATCATAAACTGTTTGAAATTTTAAATGACAACTAAAAAGAAAGTTTCTTCAAAACTATTATTAGAACTTTGTAAACTGTTAAAAACGAGATTACATTTGTATAACAATTTATTAACAGCTTTTCAAATTTTAGGTGTTAATTATTTGAAGCAAAATCTTAAATTGAAAACTCTGTTAATAAAATTTCCAAAATTATTCAGTTGCCCTGAAAATATAATGGCTGAAGAGCTACAAAACTGTTTAAAAGAAATAAACAAAGATTATCATGATATTGACGCTATTAAATGGTGGGTTCAATTGATCGAAATGAAAAATGTTCTTTTGCAATTAACTTTAATTTAATTTAAATTGCTTAATACAAGCATGTAACAAACTAACAATAAACAATAAACAATAAAGTAAACTTAAGACTAAAAAATACAAATACAAATATTAAAGGTAAAAAACGCAAACATAACATTAAGCGCATAATGATTTATTAAATATAAAATATAAAAAAAAAAAAAAAAAAAACTGTTAGTTAGAAGGAAATGAGACATTTATGACTAAGGTAATTTAAGAAGCGCATTTTTAAGAGTTGCTTTGGTACAATTTAGGTCAGATAAATTGGGCGCCATGTTTGCTTTGCAAAGCATTCTTGTTAAAGGCTCGTGTTGGCCATAGTCAGTGCGGTGATGGGGAAGGCGGAAAAAGGGAATTGATCGTAAACGACGAGGATGAGTATTTAGTGAAATCTTATGCAGTAGATGCGGGCAGTCTATGTTACCAGATAGTAACTGATGAATACAAATTATGTCAGCGATATCACGACGAGTCATAAGAGCCTTTAAATTGAGCAACTTTAGGCGATTCTCGTAGGGAGGTAAATTGTGAGGGTCATCCCAGTCAAGTCCACGTAAGGCGAAACGAATGAATCTACGTTGTACAGCTTCAATTCTCAAAATATGTACCTGATGGTAAGGTGGCCAGACTTGGCTGGCATATTCAAGAAGTGGTCTAACAAACGTCGTGTATAGGGATTTAGTGACATAGGGGTTTGAAAACTCCTTCGGCCAACGTTTAACAAACCCAAGTGCAGAATTAGCCCTGTTAATAATGTTGTCGATGTGATGTCGAAAATTAAGTTGAGCGTCGCAGATAATGCCTTAACTTATTAAGTCTTCCAGGTAGACCTTGATGGTCTAAACTTGATCTTGTAAAAGGAGTTGAGATATAATATGCGATTACCTTAAAATATTATTAAATTTTAAATTATTTTTACTAAATTTTATTCAGTGGCTCAAAGCCGAAAGATACTGGTAAATTATTAAAAAAATGTTGTACCTACATCTGAGATTTTTTTTGTTTATTTCTTTTTTAAGCTAAATGGAACTAACCTAATGCATTAAGTAAATAATAAGAATAAAAACAAATGTTAATAAAACAATCACTTCAAGGAATCTGATGATGAATTAGTAGTGTAGTTCGAAATAGCTATATCATTCCTACCAAAGTGACTATGTCTACGGGTTGTTGTTAAGAAGTAGTGTTCTTTCAAAAACAATAATTCACAAACTGAAATTCGACATAATTTCCCAACAGAAATTGTAAGGGTAACCCCAAAACAAGCGAGAATCGTTGTTACTCCTCGCTTCCCCACTCAGTAATTAAGAAATTGTAGTTTAATTTTGTACGGAAGAACTTTTATGTAAAATATATTTGGCCCCAGATTTTGTCAAAAAATTTCGTAATGGCCCTGACTGTTTTTTTCTTCGCTCACAATGCTTCACACTATAATACAAGATCATTAAAATAATAATTTTCACTCCCGCCCATAATTAAATTATTCCAAAAAAACAAATGTCAATCATCCTCTAACGCCTTTTTTTTTTTTTGCTCTGTCTTCGAGTTCACACTAATATTCAAATTACACTGAACCGAAGCGTTTATGATTTAAAACACATGGTCTGGATACATCACGACAGAAGACACCACATGACACATCGCCGTCGCGTCGGTCGTTTAGTTTAACACTTGAAATCTATAGAATTTGTATGCCCCTTTTAGTTTGGAAAATACATATTCGACAGGTCCTTGCCGGAGATAAACACTATTCCGCATGAAATACAAGCACTATCGGCTTGGTTGGGCCTCGATCCCATAAATTGTCGGTTATGGATGATCTGTTGTGTTAACTATGCGATTCGAATGTCAATGTCAGAAAATAAATATATGTCATTCTACAGAAATCTTATGTCTTGGGTGTGTCCATGGAATCAAATTTCCATGTTTCAATATACCCAAGGGTACACAGTACAAAACGAGGGTTGTCGGTCTTTGAATCTGGAATGATCCGTAATGCATACAATGGCTTCGGAAGATGAGTTATTTCATTAGTGTAGCGTAGAACACTTGTTTTGATAAAATTTAGCTGGCATATAATTTAAGGAGTAGGGTAAGCCACCTGATGGAAAGAGAAAGTCAACAGAACAAGTGTGCCCGCTGTGGTTCAGTGAGGATAAACCATGGCAAGCAACCGCCAAGTACCAATGGAGACGCCTTACGATTTTATACATATCGTTGTGACAAGTGAAAATACCACTTCTACTCCTTGACGGATATAAGAAACCTCTAAAATCAAAAAATATTGTTTCTTATAAGCGATTGGCCTTATACGAGTGTTTCTTGTATCCTTCGTCGACTTTATGCAAATTTGCAATACCAGAAGTAACAAACTTGGGACAGTATCGATGAATGCCTAATGGTGTGAGCTTAATCGGTTTGGTTCTATAATATTATAGGGTTGAAAAGTATAGAAATTGATACGCTGCAGCGAGACCCGCAAATTCGTTCCTTTCCTACAAGCAGTGACGGACACAGGATTTGATTTGAGGGGGGCTGAAACTGGACTTCATAAAAATTTTGAAAAAAAAAAAAACCTTTAAATAGAGTAAGCCAACTTTATCCGTCGCATCCTGCAAATATTCGTTACTTTTGCCTCACCTTCTATAAGCTAGCGTGCATTCTATAAATCTGTCATCAAAAAATATTCGATCACTTTTGAGTTGACTGGTATAGAAAGTGCGATCTCGTAAAAATTGCAAATTGCACCAAGTTGGAGTGAGAAATTGGAGACAGTTGGTCGAGCTCACTGAAGAAGTTTATTTTTTAGGAACAAGATCCACCAAATTCTGTATCGCAACCTAAATACTTAAGTTGTTGTTTTTTTTTGCAATCGAAAATGCCATAATTTTGCTTTGCTCATCTGAGTATTTTGTTCGCATTTAAAATGTGTCTCAAAATTCAAACAAGATTTAACTTTTGTGGTTTCTGTGCTGTTTAGACTTTAGACAGTGCTTAGACTTTGACAGTTCAGGCCTTCAGGGTTAATAAAAATGGAACACGTTTTAATTATTGAACAATATTTTAAAACTAATGAAGCTTTGGTAATATCAGTTGTTGAAACTGTTTCTACTCTACCGATGAGGCTCAAATAAAGTTCCGTGGGTATCACTGAAACTCTGGCTTGCTATGCAAAACGAAATCGAAAGTTTCGTGTAGGCCATTTACATACGACATATCTACTATTCCATACTCAAAGCAAATAATTGTATATAAAATTTTTAAATTTGGAAAATTCAGAAATTCAGATTGCAAAATCTGTTTCAAGACTCACGCAAAAATTAACTTATTTTATAATATAAAAAATATTGCATAAGAATAAAACGATAGAAAAATTTTGCCTCGACAATGATCCTACTACTTCGTGTAACAAAAAAAAAAGAAAAAAAAAACGACTACCGTCGGAAAGATTAGACAATATCATCGTTATTGTTGTTACAGCCGCTAAAGCGTCCTCTTTGGTATACGGCATACTACTTATTCACAACAATAAGTCAAGGAATGGTAGCTTAGCTTATCCTCAACATCAGTAAACAGTTCTTCCGTTATTTTGGCGCAACGTGAATATCGGTCAGATTTTCTTTCTGTCCTACGTCAACTGGTCATACAGTAATGAAGTGCCGAAAGACTTCGTATTGCACGTCCGTTCCAACGAGAAATATTGACGCTGTGCTAAAAATTTTGCGGATAAGCCTTCAACGTTGACCTGGTGATACAGAACAATGATAAACGAGTTTTTATAGCCTCAAATCGATGAATTCGGACTTAAGGACATGTGTTTCCAAGAGGAGAGCACGCACAGATCGCCCGACAATACACATTTACAAGGATATAATTCCTGGGCCGCCTTATGTCTGATAGCCAGATTTGAAAATTTCTCCAGACCTCTTTTTTTTTATAGGGTTATTTGAAGACACAGATCTATTAGAATAAGCCTCAGATTCTGAAAGCTTTCAAAGAGGACATCCGACAAGAGTAGGTAAAGTATCATTCATTTTTCGGTGTCGAAAGTAGATAAATCTAAATAAAACACAGCAATACATTTTTGATGAACATTTTATTTCATTATAAGTGTGAAAAACAATATCATTCAAATGGCCGCCTCGGGAATATGGCAGCATGCGATTCTTTTGAGGTAATCTTTAATCACTTTTTCGCACATTTCGTTCGTTATCTCGACCATAACTTGAGTAAAGTTGGTTTTCAATGCGTTTGCAGTTCGGGGATTATTCGCGTAAGCACGGTCTTTTGCGTAGCCTGATAGAAAAAAATCCAACGGTGTCAAATCGCATGATCTTGGTGGCCAAAATGACGTCACCAAACCGTGAAATTACGTGACCAAGAAACTTCTCACGCAATAAAGCCATATCAGATCGTGTTCTGTGGCTTGTTGCCCCGTCTCGTTGGAACCAAATATCGTCCTAATCATAATCTTCAATCGCCGGCAAAAAAAAAAAAAAAATTGGTTATCATTCGATCATATTGCTTCGAATTGACTGTAATGATGCACTTGCAGCAGCAATATCTTCGACTGAGCGTGCAATTCGATGATGGGCAGGTCTTACGACATCAGTAACGCTTCCAATCTCAATGGCAAACATTCAACTAATAGTATGACACTTCAAATGACAGCTCAGTTTGACAGGTGTCGAATTCCAGCTATACCAACTTGAATCACGAAACGAATGAACATATCGCAGGACATGCTTGAAAAAACAATTTAAAAAACGGCAAAAAGAGTCATCTACAAATGGCGGAACAAGAATTTATCGGCAAGGTTTCCCGCTCACTAGACCGATTTCTAAAAGTCTTACTAATAGGTCGCAAAAATTGCAGTTTATATTTTACATTGAAGGACTTGAATATTAAAAATTATGTCGAGAAGAAAACTTTGACCTTTGTTTCAATAAAAAGCCGCAAACTGGACGCTCGAGTTGGTTAAATATCAAACAAAGGCGAACAGAATTCTTTATATTAAAGCTTATATTCCTGCATGTAAATCCCAATCGACAACAATCGGACACAATTTTATAGATATCGCATCCAATGCCAGCTCATGCATATATTTATTATAAACAAAGACTTTCATTTGGTAATAGTAGGTATACTTATATCTATCGAAAAAATGTCTGAAGCACTTGAAAATTACTCACAATTTCACTCCGCATATCCTCGATTGAAGTGCTTCTGAAGAACAGACCCACCATGATGCGTATTTACTTCCTAATCGCATACATATGGCCCTGTTAATTATCCCTTGAAAACCATCATCGTCTATCCGCACATATTGTGTCACTCCATACCCATAACATTTCATTACGGTCATCTCTCATCGTCTGTATGTAGATAAAATGGATAATCTTTTCTTTTTTTAAATTACAAAAAATCATCTCCTTCTTCTTAAAAAAAAAAAAGGCTCAAATTACCATCCTAATCATCGCACAGAACCAATCGACTATGTCACCAGTGATATGAGGCCGTACCCTTGGTTAGTCTTCTCAAGTATCACGGTCAAAGTGGCATGTAGTTAACGAAACGAAGGTGCCCACAAAGTAAAAGACGTAAATGCGTTCCATTTATCCTCTCGTCTCGAAGGACATCATATGTAAACCGAAATATTAGGGTCTGAAATCGGAAACTCATCCACTTCATCGTGTATGGTAAACATGGTGATATGAATGTTGATAGAGCGGCAATTTCGTTCTTATCCATTGACAAATTCGTGAAAACTACTATCTCTTCCTTTTCTTCTTATTTCATTACTCCTGGCTACACCCCCTAGCCCTAGATGCCGAAATCGTTCGTGGGTCGTTGTCTTTGAAATTTGTTAAGTAGGTAGGTAGGCAGTTTCTATTGAAGCAAAGATAACAAATTTCTATATATCGCTCAGGAAAACACGCACGCATGTAAGGAGATAAGATGCAAAATTCCTTTCAAATTTGGTCGGCGGTAAGCCAAGGACGATAGTAGGAATGAAATTGGAAATCGTCCTTTTTAGACGCCTTCGAGTGGCGTCTCGAGTTTCTTTGGGAATTCATAAAAATTGGTTCCTCTTATGAGTTAGGTATTCTTTTAAAATCGTGTGTGCGACTTAATGATTGTTTGGTGAAAAAGGATAATATTCTCAAGTCTCAACCGACTGCATCGAAATTAATTATACGGACAAAATGAGAAGATCAAGGAAATTGCCGCCAATCGCCGAGATAATGGGTTATCTCTATCTTTGCCGCGTTAAGTTGACAAATGTGTCCTTTTTGTAAGGCAAAAGAGAGCCGGAGAAATTCTTCTAATTGATTTCTATCTGTGCGGTGTCTTTCAAGAAGCAATCTCTAGGACAATAAATCCAAATCAATTAAGAATTTTTATGAAGTTCATTAGATGCAACAGTTCGTCAGGTAAAGAGTTGTCAATTTATTTCGTGGCTGGATTGTTCGTGGTTTCGTTTTTCTATTGAATTGGGTCCCAGGCGGATATTTCCGAAACTAATTTAGTAAAGTGGGTGAAGTCCTTAAGATAAGTTGACTAATAAGCAACAGATGGGATGCTTCCGCTGATTACAAATGAGTTTTTGTACTTTTTTGTGATGGCCTTATAACTTATCTAACCTGGACACTAGATATGATTATTATTAAATATGATGTAATTCCTACTTTTTTTTAATACAAAATAAATAAATAAATTTTTATTTTGTCTCAAAGAACTTATTATTAATTTATATTATACGTTAACTTTTCTTTGATTTTTTAAATGAGGTACCTATCTATTTTTTTTTTCATTTCTTTAATTTATAATATTAATTACTGTAATATTATAAATTAAAGAACTGTAGAAATGGAAGCAGTATTTAATTTGCGCTTAATTTGTGGCAAAAGTTGGGGTTAATACTAAAAATAAACTTTATTAACAAAAGTTAGATTAAAAAAAGAAATAATTACATATGTATAATTATTTACTAAGTGAAATTTTAATTCATTACCTACTATTATTTTTAGTAATTAAATTTATTCAAGCCAAACAGTTTTAATTAAAAACGGTTTATTTTTAAGTTTAAATGAGTTACAATGTAATTTATTTATATGAATTGAGATATGAAAAATCTACTGAAATTGAAGTGTATCCAGAATCAATTAAAAGCTTATTAAGAAAAGTATTTCTTTTAAATTGAGAAGATTTTCATATAAATCAATATAAATTCACTAAATATTTTATATTATTTTTTAATTTATTAAATTAATTAATATTTAATAATATTACAGGTTGTACTCGGCATCATAACCGGTATCATCGTATCATCATAGGACACTGTGCATAGTGCTCGGCAAATGGAGCATAGTGTCAAACGATCCAACATCGGCTCTGCCACAGTCCCGCTCTGCAAGAACAACGCCTTTATACCCTAAGTTTTGTCCCAATCAGCGCAGAGTTAACAGGCCTTTCTATACCGGATCTACAGGACTTTATTTGGAGCACCAACTGGTTGCCAATGCGGTCAGTAAGTTGAGGTATGTATTTTGGTTTGTTAAATACAGGGGATGTGCTCGGTTTCACCAGCCCACCTCCCCGAAACCCCTGGTTTGACGAAGAGTGCTGGCAAGCACATGCAGCAAAACAAAGTGCCTACGAAGCGTCGCTGCATAGAAGGACGAGGGCAGCTCGACAGCTCTACGAGCAAAACAGGAGGGAAGAACATCGGCTTCTCCGGAGAAAAAAGAGAGAGCATGAGAAGCGCGCGATCGAGGATAGAGAGGTGTTACTCCAGGAACAATGTTCGGAAGTTTTACCAAAAGGTAAAAAGAACGTGTCATGCCAACAAGACCCGAACGGAGACCTGTAGAGACGAACAAGGAAACCTTGTAGTAGAGTCACAGTCGGTGCTGAGGACATGGAAAAACCATTTCTGCAGACTGTTAAACGGCGAAGACGACACAAATTCCGCTGTTAGGCAGAACGAACCATTCAACCTGGACGATGACAGCCAAGATTTCCGTCCACCTGACCAAAATGAAGTGAGGATAGCAATATCTAAGCTTAAATCCAACAAGGCTGCTGGTCCAGACGGCTTACCTGCCGAGCTCTTCAAGGCAGCCGGAGATGACTTGGTAGAGTGCATACATCAACTCGTCTCCAAGATTTGGTCAGACGAAAGTATCCCTGATGAATGGAACCTCAGCATCGTTTGCCCGATCCACAAGAAGGGAGACTCTCTAAACTGCGCCAACTATAGAGGAATCAGTCTCCTGAACACTGCGTATAAGATCATGTCTGCTGTACTGTGTGAACGCCTGAAACCATTCGTCAACGATCTGACAGGTCCCTATCAGTGCGGATTTAGGCCCGGTAAGTCCACGACCGATCAAGTATTCACACTACGGTAGATCCTGGAAAAAACCCAAGAATACCAGATCGATACTCACCACCTTTTTATCGATTTTAAGGCCGCATATGACAGCATTTATAGAGACGAGCTATACAGAGCCATGTCTAGTTTTGGCATCCCTGCCAAACTTGTCAGATTGTGCAGAATGACGATGGATAACGCTCGCTGCTCCGTAAAGGTCGGCAACAATCTCACCGAAACCTTTGATGTCAAAAAAGGATTTAGACAAGGTGACGCGCTGTCACTTCTTCAACATCATTCTTGAGAAAATTGTGCGAAACTCACAAGCCAACACCAGAGGCACAATTTTCCATAAGTCTGTGCAACTGCTTGCATACGCTGACGACATTGACATTGTTGGCACAACACAGCGAGCTGTCACTGGTGCGTTTGCAAGTATTAGTACAGAAGCGGCAAAAATGCGTTTAGTGGTGAATGAGTGTAAAACAAAATATATGCTGTCAACAAGAAGGGACACACAACATCGACGAATCGGACAGAACGTCACGATAGACAGCTATAACTTTGAGGTAGTTAGGGACTTTGTCTACCTCGGCTCCGCTATAAACTCTGATAATGACATCACATCAGAAATCAAGCGAAGAATCACACTTGCCAACCGCTGTTTCTTTGGCCTAAGACGGCAATCGATTAGTAAGGCCTTGTCAAGAAGCACTAAGGAGATTCTATATAAGACTTTCATCATCCCTGTCCTGCTCTATGGCGCAGAAGCATGGACCCTAGCAAAAACGGATGAGGATCTTCTTGGTCGCTTCGAACGCAAAATTCTTCGAGTGATTTTTGGTCCCGTTTGCGATGACGGGATTTGGAGGAGAAGATTTAACAGCGAACTCTACGAGCTGTACAGCGACATCGACCTGGTCAGAAAAGTACGCATTAGTCGTCTAAGATGGTTAGGACATGTAAAGCGAATGGACACCAACGCTCCGGCCCGGAGAGTCTTCGATTCCAACCCGGAGGGACAACGCAATAGAGGAAGACCTCGCCTTAGGTGGCGCGCTCAAGTGGAAGGGGACCTCAACCAACTTGGTGTGCGCAACTGGAGGCAGTTAGCCAAAGATCGCGCTAACTGGAGAGGCGTATTGGTTGAGGCCCAGGTCCACCCCGGACTGTAGCGCCACTCTAAGTAAGTAAGTAAGTAAATAGAGGGGATTTCACCATTATAACTCGACCTAACCTCCTTCAAGAGTCAGAACCATGCAATAGTTAAACATATTTTTGTATATATATATTTTTTATATTTGTCTTGGTTCATGATAATTTAATTTTAATTTAGTACATTTAAGATAAATGAGATGGAAAAGTAAACAATTTCTTTTCTCCACACAATAACCAGAGGATATACTTTCTTAGGTTAACCAAAGCCAAACAGAAACCATTCACCATTAAGTGAACGGCGATGACTGTTACTCGTTTTCATAATTATTAAGCCCGTGTCTCAAAGGACAGCCTAAGATTTCCATTTTACTTGATTAATAATTCTACACGTTGACCTATCAATTAACCATATACTTGCAACTATTAATATAGCAGTGATATTCCCTCCATATTCCTGTGGGCATTCTTTGATCCTGTCAAATCTGTTCTATTGAAAGCCGAAAATCCAAGCACCCCAATACGTGCTAAGCCTCTGACGGCATATCTCACCAACGGAATTTAAAAAGAAATTTGTCAACTGAAATTCAAAACGAAAACCGTGACAGCAGAACAGGATTGTCGCATTTTCTCCCCCGACGCCATTCAGTTTGCGGACGAATGACAATTTCATCTCTTTGAGGCATTTACGTTCGATCTCCCGTCGATATCCTGTAGATCAATATTGTACCATTGCTTTGGAAATATTTTCACAAAAACATTTGTAAACAAGGGTAAGACCTTTTTCTCCTCTTGTATACATCTCTATACGTGCCTTATCCTTGTTCCTCTGTGCGCAAATCGATTTACAGTGGAATTGAGTAAAAAGGTTAATTGTCTTCAATTCTTTGCTAAAATTGTTTTCATGCAGCACTCCCGCACTCACGCACTGGCACGCCACACACTGGTGCTGATTAGGTTAGGCGAACCTATCGACATATACTCGTAGTTATGCCGACAAGGATGAATAGATGAAGTTTTTTTTTCTTCTATAGATTTATGCCATGGAGGCACTTGAATGGGAAATTCTATTCACTATCAGACTAATCTTCATCTCGTGTCAGGGAAATCCATAGCAGCTCATAAAAGCAGGTAGGTCAGGTAAACCGACACAAATTAAGAGAAGCGAACTCAGCAAATGAGGAATAATGAATTTTGAAAAGGATCTCCCTGTCGGTAGTTGCTTCGTTTTCGCTTGGTTGGGTATAGATCGTTTTGCTGCCTCTATACCTCTTCACAGTGTTCTGAGAAATATCTTGAAGGATAAAAAGATCGAGCAAAGGAATTAGTTGAACAAATAGATGATCCAGAAAGAGGACAACTTTCGGGCTACGAAAAGGACAGAGCTCCTTTTATTATTTGTTTTGTTATTTGAAAATTTCTTTCATTTAGAAATCCATTATTTGGTAGTGTAACTTAGTTTTCTAAAGACTACTGCTGCTTAAGATGTCCCTGTGCTGTATAAGGCAAACAAATAGAATGCACAAAGGGATATAATATAATAATCTTTTAAATGTATAAAATGGTTGAATGTAGGTGTATGCTGGTGGACGATGGTTAACAATTGGCTGTGGAATTCTTTGTTTTGACCAAAGCCGTGGCCAAAGACTTGTGGGATATGTTTGTCCAAACCTATGCAACCGATTTGCTGAGCATAGATTGATCAATCATACGCATAGTGACAGATATCTGTTGTTGTTAGAGGTGGAATTGGAGGTTGCTGGGTGTTCCAACAGAGACATACGGTCGTATCCTTTTGAAAACAGACGCATTCATTGAGTCCCAGTCCCAGTATGACCGATGTCTTATAAACTGAATAGAAACACAAACATCCGAAATCTATAAGAAAAAAATCCTGAACTTAACTGATTAGTGAACAGGGTTGTAACTCAAATGACGTTATGTGTGTAGTGCGGGCAGGTATTGTACTAGACTATTAAGTGAGAGGTTTGAGGTTTGATCCGCGGAAAACACAACATATGCATACATCTTATGTAAGGTTTTTTCGAATGCGCCACATTTCGTGAATGCCGGACAAACATCTGAAATCTTCTTAGATACTTATTTCACTATTAAATTGAAACCATAAAGTTTACTTTTAAGATTATCGTTTTGATATAACGCAAACCCTTTTTAGCTAAACCCCTCTTGAAACAAGCGAGCGACTTTTTATAATAATGCAACCTTTGTATTGAGAAGTGTCCCTCAATATATTGATGCTTTCTGAATGCAGAGTTTGTTCTAGCAAAAGCTTGCTATAAAGATGCCATAAAATCTTCCCAGCGAATTCTAGAACGACAAAGTCTTTCAAATTCAGCACTCCCTTTAAAATATACCTTACTGGTTACTGGTTTTGAGCTTCCTGACAAGAAGTAGGGGTAAAGCTGCGTATAAGAAAAGAGAAAGTAATATCTCTAACTATTTTATCGACTTTTGATATCATGAACGCTTAAAGTTTGGACCTGCTTTGCTTAAAAAAAAAGATTAATTTAAAATTAAAAAAAAAAAACCGACTGACTAGATTTAAAAAGATTAAAAACATTATTCAATGTACGTAGTCTCCGATTGTCAATTAGTTATACACTTGATAGTGTCTTGTTTTAATCTTTTTAAATTTTTTTTTACAGTCAGTCAGTTTTATTTTGATTTTAATTTATATTTTAATATTATAAAGAATAAAAAAAATCATAAATTACACTTTCCTGTTGCAATTACGATTTCATCCTTTAGTAAATTACAACAGGGGTTTATTTACTACTTCAGTAGTTGCAATTTACAAATTCTTAATCGTAAATTGCAACTTATTTTTATCAATTTGCAATTAATATTTTGCAATTTACGACTTCTCTACGTCAATTTATGTTTTCAATTTACATGTGCGAAATAATTATAAGATTTTATTGATGCATCATTCAGTGGTGGTAAATTACGAAATATTTTTTGCAAATTGAGATTTTAAAGTGGTGTTTGAGGAATTGACCTATTGAAGTAGTGAATTGCGCCAAAAATGTCGCAAATCACTACAAATAAATGAAGCTCGAATTAATACTTCTAATCGTAGTATTTTTAGCACCGAAGTTATTAAATTGAATTATGCTGTACAGTTCAATAAAGGAAAATTTATTTTATAAAAAAGGTATTCACGTTTTACAATGTTACGGGATAAACTTTGTTTCTCGAATGTCGTTTTTAAGAAATCAGAGTGAGTATTTATATACTAAAACTAATGCTGTCATACGTGTGTCGCACTCTTTCGGCCGATCTGCGATGTAGCTGAATTATTGTTTGAATGTTGGCGGTTGGTTCCTACATCACTCCCCTTTCAGTGACTGGGTACGTCACGATGAGATGTGAGTACTAACCAAATCTGTCAGGGATCCGAACTAAGCGTCCAGATCTAGTTCTCCTTGTAGAGTCGTTGGGTATCGGGTTCTGCGAAGTTGCTGATGATGTTGGTTGAATACCTTCCTGCTGACCGTCACCGTCGCTGGACAAGAGGAACGCTGGTTTCAAACGGTCGATGGATACCGTCACCTCTTTGCCTCTAATCTTAAGGACAAACCATTTGTCTGCCCTCTTTACTACGGGAAATGGGCCCTCGTATGGCTGCTGCAATCCAATTCTAACTGCGTCTCTTCGCACGAATACGTGGGATGTGGTTGACAGCTCTTTGAAGATGAAAGTTGGCTTAGTGCCATGGTGTGAGGCTGGAACTGGCTGGAACTTCTCGAAGTGACTTCGAAGTCGGCTTACGAAGCTAAGTGGATCGACGAAGTTGTTTCGGCCTGGTGATAGAAATTCGCCAGGTATACGTATCGTCTCCCCGTAGACCATTTCCGCTACTGTTGCTTTGATGTCTTCTTTAAAAGATGCTCTCAGTCCAAGCAGCACTACTGGGAGCTCATCGACCCATGATGGTGATTCGTGGCACTCGATTGCTGCTTTAAGTTGGCGGTGAAATCTCTCGACCATACCATTGGCTGCTGGGTGATAGGCGGTGGTCGTTAAATGGTTGATTCCAAACAGCTTGGTTAAGGACTGAAAAAGATTAGAAAGAAATTGTCTCCCTCGGTCAGATGTTACCTTGAGTGGCACTCCAAAACGAGCAATCCAGTTTGCAAACAGTGTTCTCGCCAGGGTATCAGCTGTTGAATCTTCCAGAGCGTAGGCTTCGGGCCATCGAGAAAAACGGTCTACGATCGTGAGACAAAATGTAGCGCCTCTGCAATATGGAAGAGGTCCCACGAAGTCCACATGTATGTGTTCAAACCTGGATCCTGGAGTTACGTATTCTCCGACTGGTGACGATGTGTGACGGGTAATCTTGGACCTCTGACACGGGATGCATGATTTGGTCCATGCTCTGCAATCTTTATGTAGGAAGGGCCACACGAACTTTGATGCGACGAGCTTTGCTGATGCCTTTGCCCCTGGGTGACTTAAATTGTGAAGCGAGTTGAATGCTTGGAGACGAAACGCTTTTGGAATAATTGGTCTCGCTGTTCCTTGAGACACGTCGCAATAAAGTTGTAGATGTGAGTTTTGTATTGGCATCTTAACAACCTGTAAAGCAGAATCGGATTTTAGAATGTTTTTAATGTCTACGTCACCTTTCTGTGCTGCTGCTAGTTGCTCAAAATCTACCGGCTTCATGATTCCCTCAACCCTGGACAAGGTATCCGCGACAACATTCTCGTTTCCAGCGATATGCTTAATATCGGTTGAGAAAGTCCAGACATCTAAATTGGCGTGGTGATGACTTCTCCGGCTTCTGCTTGAACGCAAATATCAATGGTTTGTGGTCCGTGTAGATTGTAAAGTTCCTGGCCTCTAACATGAACTTAAAAAATTTGATCGCTGCGTAGATTGCCAACAGCTCCCTATCGTACGTGCTGTATTTCCGTTGTGGAGGAGAAAAACTTTTGGTGAAATATGACAACGGCTGCCACCCATTTGCTGATTTCTGCTGGAGCACGGCACCCATAGCATTATCTGAGGCATCAGTAAACAAACCCCATTCGAGCGATGGATCGGGGTGAGCAAGGAGTGCTGCTTGCATGAGACCTTCCTTACAAGCACTGAAAGCCTGTTGAAGAGCTGGAGTCCAAGCAATTATTTTATTGCCCTTTGTGTTTGGTCCTTTGAGACATTCGTTTAAAGGTGCCTGAAGTTCGGCTGCGTTCTTTACAAAGCGTCTATAAAAATTTACTGAACCGAGGAATCTTCTTAGCTGCTTGACGTTGCTCGGTGGTTTGCAGTCACTAATTGCCTTTACTCTTTCTTCGGGAGGTTCGATACCTAGGGCTGAGATTGAGTAACCTAAAAATATAACTTTGGACTTACCAAACTCACATTTTGCAACGTTCACCACTACGCCGTATTCGCTGAGGCGTTCGAAAATGATTTGAAGATGTTGAAGATGCGTTTGTTCGTCTTCTGACGCAACCAAAATGTCATCCACGTAGGGAAAGCAAAAATCGAGACCGCTTGTGACCTCGTCGATAAATCTTTGAAACGTTTGTGCAGCGTTCCGAAGACCAAACGTCATGAACATAAACTCAAAGAGTCCAAACGGTGTAATTATTGCTGTCTTCTTGATGTCGTTGGCCGCTATCGGGATCTGGTTGAATGCTCTGACTAGGTCGATCTTGGAGAAAACGTTTTTCCCTGCTAAATTTGTTGAGCAGTCCTGTAAATTTCGTGGAGGATAGTTGTCCGGTACTGTTCGGTCGTTCAATGCACGGTAGTCACCGCATGGACGCCAATCACCAGTTTTCTTTTCAGCAAGATGGAGAGGCGATGACCAACAGCTTTCAGAACGGCGGGCGATTCCCATCTTCAGCATAGTGTCGAATTCCTTTTTGGCGATTTTCATTTTGTCCGGGGCCAAACGCCGTGCTTTGGAGCAGATTGGAGGGCCTGGAGTTGTGTTGATGTGGTGGACGGTAGAATGTCGTATCTCTCTGAAGGCTCCATCGGGACGCGTTAGGCTGGGATACTGTTTGAGCAGTTCGATGTATCTGGAGCTACCTGAAACTGATTTAACGTGTATTGAGGAGTTTTTACATACATGAAAGCCTCGCGTAGACAGTCCAGTGAGTCCATCTAACAATCTGCTATAAGCGACGTCAACAAGCAATTTGTAGAATGCAAGAAAATCTGCGCCTATGATAGCTTTGCTTACGTCAGCTACCACGAAGCGCCATGTGAAGTCTCGACGTAGTCCTAGATTCACCGCTATGGTTCGGAACCCGTATGTTGGTATTGGGGTTCCATTGGCGGCAAAGAGCGTATACTCTGATGGCTTTGCATTGCGACGTGGACCAGTAAATGGGAATACTGATACGTCTGAACCTGTATCCACCAAGAACTGTATTTTTGACGTTAGATCGCGTGACTTCGACCGTGAACGGTTCCATTTGCGATAACCGCTGCTGTAGCGACTCGTTGATAATGCGTCAACCTGCCTCGATAGCTGTTCTATCTGTTGCGCCATACTGGACATAAGAGATTCTTGATTTCCGGTTATACTTGCAACGTGCTGTTGCGGAATGACGTCGTTTATACGATCTGCTATTATTCCCAAATCGTCGAGGAGTGTCGTCGTTTCGGTGCTACTATGAGGATGTGCTGCAAGTATTGACTGTGTGCCAACTGGTAGTCTGTCCAGCCAAATTGCTTTCAAAGCGTCGTCGGTCATAGTATTCCCCGCTAAATCTCTTAAGCGTCGCAGAAACTGTGAAGGTTTTCTGTCCCCGAGTTGTTCTCGGTCCAGCATTTGTCTGATTTGGCGGTCTCTAGATGGGGCCAAACGAGAAATGAGTTCTTCTTTTAAACGGACATATGCATAACCTTGTGGTGGATTAATGATGACATCCTGAACTTCTGATGCGGTCGTTTGGTCGAGGTGTGCTACAACTATGTTGAATTTTCGCGAATCGGCACGCAAGTTGACAAGCGCAAATTGTGCTTCTAGCTGCGAAAACCATAACCTCACATTCTCACGCCAAAATGGAGGTGGTCGTACTTGTGCTTGATTTGCTTCGACTTCGGAGCCACGTATTGTCTGCACTTGCTGGAATAATTGTTGTTGGAGTTCCTGTAGTCTCGTTAGTTGTGTTATATCGTCTTGCGGCTGATTTGTTGGGTTAGCGGGCTGAAAATGTTCGCTGGAAGACGTGCCTGCTTTGTTCCCATCTTCTGCCATTGTGTATTTTTTTTTTTTTTTTTTTTTACGCGATAAACTACAACGTTCGGGGTCACCAATTTAGCACCGAAGTTATTAAATTGAATTATGCTGTACAGTTCAATAAAGGAAAATTTATTTTATAAAAAAGGTATTCACGTTTTACAATGTTACGGGATAAACTTTGTTTCTCGAATGTCGTTTTTAAGAAATCAGAGTGAGTATTTATATACTAAAACTAATGCTGTCATACGTGTGTCGCACTCTTTCGGCCGATCTGCGATGTAGCTGAATTATTGTTTGAATGTTGGCGGTTGGTTCCTACATATTCAACAAACAAAATTTGGTATTCTTCGCCGTTTTCAATGTCGAATTCCGAATTTTTGTATCAATTCAAGACAAAATCGTCGTGATTTGCGAAAAATACATAATTCCCGATTTGCAACTCAAAATTTTAATTTTTTTTAATCTGATAGAATCATGGTGTACAATCTCTCTTTATAAAACAAAGCGACAAAAATTGTATGTCCCTCTATCGCCCGTAGTTTTCAACCAATTTAGTTGATTTTTTTTAAATGTCGGTAATTATGGTGATCAATTGATATGCAAAAAAAAAAAAAAAACTAGAGGCACTCCGGGAGTGCCGACAGAAGTGATAACTTGAACAATTACGTGCGTATTTTTTGAATCGTCAGGAAATATTTTATTGCGCAGGAAGTACTTTTAAATAAAATGTTTTTTTTTATTCATTACAGTCACAAATAAAAAAAAAAATCAAGTTTTTGTTTTTATTTCTCTAAGTCGAATTTTCTATAATTCGATTTTTTTTTCTTATATTTTGAGAGTTCGACTTAAGGAAGTGTATCAGTATTATAAACTACTACTACAAAAATTACGTTACATTTTTCATTTTCATTTAAGTTATGAATTCCCCAAACAAAACAGGTAATTGAAATAATTTTGGTGATAATCAGTTTGTCGCCGCCATAAATTACCATAGTAATGTAATATTTAAATAAAAATCATAGTAGATTAGAATCTGTTTATTTTTTCGATATCTAGATGTCGCTCCTTTCGTTAGAGAGAATCATTTACCCAAAGGTATGCAATGCAATTACCCCTAAATGTAAGTGTCGCATATGCAAAAATATCGATCTATCACGAACAATACTTCCAATCATTGACAACTTAACCCAGCGTCATCAATTTATTCTAGTCAAAAAGAAAATCATTCCAAACAGATCAAAAATCAGAAACTCCTACTACTCCTACTTGTTCTCGTACTCAAAAATTTATAAAGTTTATAACTCTCTAACAAGAACTTGCGACACTTTGTCTGTTTTTAGAGTTTCAACTTTTAAAAACTAAAAGTGAATTTTATTTAACATTGTGTTTCTTATTTTCCAAGCAATAATGACGTATGGATGTCCAGTTTGGGGTAATTGTGCTAAATGCCATATTAAAAAACTACAAACTTCGCAAAATAAAATTTTAAAAATGATGCTAAATCTCCCATGGCATCATTCAACTGCTAACCTCCATGTTAAGGGCAATGTTGAATTGGTCTTCAATAGAATACAAAAACTTACCAATGCATTTATAAGGAGATGCGATTACTCAGATAATCCTCTCATTAACGAGTTGGCTTAATAAATTGCTACATTTTTCGTCTTTTGTGATATAACTGGTATTTCATTCTTCTGATTGTTAGTTTATGGTAACCTTAATAAGTGTTACTGATTCAAGTGTTATATTGTTGTTTATATAACTTGCTCATTTATCTGTTAACTTATTTATTTAATTGTTTTTATGTGTTTTATTTATTTATTTATTTATTGCTTAGTTTATCTATTTTGTTTTTTAATTATTTATTTATTTATTTATTTATTTATTTATTTATTTATTTATGTTTGTATTTATTTATTTATTTATTTATTTATTTATTTATTTATGTATTTATTTATCTAATTTTAATAACTTATTTATACTATTTTCTTTAAATAGAGGTTTTTTTTCTTTGGTTTTTTCCTCTAAACGCATTTAACTCAGAAGAGCCGATTTTATATCCAATAATGTTTCAGTAGAAAGATATCATTAATATATCACATCTCTGTAATAAATATATGTGCGATAACAAAAGAAATGTATATTTTTATACCAATAAAATTCTTGTCTTGTCTTGTGTTTCTTTTTCTATATTTCATGAACCGGTTCTTTTACCTAGCGTTGCTTCATGAATATTACAATTATGTATTTATATAGTATACCTACACTTAGGGTGGCAAGTTTACCACAGTTTTCTATTTCTTGTTTCGGTAATTATAACACAAGCTACTGTGCCGTAAATGTGCACAAACCCAAAATCGTGGATATAAAATGTCGGAATTAAGCCTGGTAAAATTAAGTTATGAATTCCCCATACAAAACAGGTAATTGAAATAATTTTGGTGGCAATCAATTATTTGTCGCTACCATAAATTACCATAGTAACGTATTCAAATAAAAATCATCGTAGATTAACCTATAAATTACCTACCCCTAAAAGTAAGCAATAGTATAAAAGTTTACAACTAAAAGTATGCAATCGGTGTCGGTGTCGGTGTCGCTGTTATACATGTCGGTGTCGCGAGTTTGCTAATTTTTGCCCATCCAAATAGTGCCCAACGCGCCTAAAGAAGTTATCACTTCAAAAAAACCGAAGTACGTATGGTATGGTTTTCTCTTTTTTCTGTATAGCTATTTTAATTAACTAGGCAATGGGATGCTACCCTTCATTTGGTTTTAACTTCAAACTGATTTAACATAAACATAGTTAAGAAGCCTGTGACTTTCAGTTAATTTGTCAACTTAATCTTCATAAATATTTGTATGAGTTTAAGGATCTCTATGAAGAGCCCGTATGTCCATATCCATACAGGCTTCAGATCAGAGAGTATCCATAACTAGAGAGCCAACTCCCGTGCACCTACCCGATTTTCCCCGCAAATTTTGAATGACAGCCCTCTCTCGCGCGCTCTTATTTTTTCTGTCGGTGAATACGTGTAATTAATGGCCGCCCGGTGGTACTTTTATAATTAAAAACAATTTGTAAATGCATTTATAACAATAAATGTAGCACGAATAAATGTTGAGTTTGGTTTTTTATATAGCTGTACTCGTTCTCTATCCATATTCGGTTCCGAAAAATGTTCATCCATTCACATTTCAGATCTTTTTAATTTTGTTTATATGAATTACATTTTTGACAGCAGAATTCATGCAGCTAAGCCTTGGGGGTTGTTCCATAAATAGGTTATCAACATGCAAGTTAAGCCCAATGTTCCACTAGGGCAAAAGTAAACTTTATGTGGTATTCGATTGGGCGATCTCAGAGCACTGTTTTTGCTCTCAGAGCAGTTTTTATGTTCGTTTGGTACAAAAAAAAGCAATCTTTTCAGATTTCAGAGCACTTTTGCGAATCTAGATATTTTCTCAGATTTACCAATACAATTGCGTTTGAGTTTGACAACAACTGGTGGAAGGCTTTTTGGTTGTTTTCAAATTCGTTTATTTAGCACCATATTTTTACACAATCAAAGTGCGATTGGAAATTCTGTAGTTGAATGACACTGAACAGTGTTGAATGATGTTAAATAGAAACAAATGCTTTTCATATTTAAAAAAAAGACGTATTAATATCGTAAAAATACATGTAGCTATGTCTTTAAACTCCTAACAAAAATACAATAGGCCTGTTTTTTGAGCTTCGATCTCAGCAAATCAAAGTAAAGTAGGATTTTCAGCACGCAATTACAATTATTGCAAACAATTTTTTTTTGGAAAAATAGAATTTATTTTGAATTACTAATTACAGACTTGTCGTCTGTAAAAACGTAAAATAACACACTTTCAATTTGCAAATTTTACTACCGTGTGTTTTTACACTTTTTTTTTCTACAAAAAATCTTTCTAATGTCGTTTTCGATTTGGCTTTTCGAATTTCGATCTGAGATCTCATATTTCTGCTGCCAAATCGAACATGAAATCCGAATTTTATTGGTTCTTGTGTTTATTAGTTTGCCGCAATAAAATAAAACTTTTTCATTAGCACTTGAATTGATTTCAATTGATTTTCACACAAACAAAAATAAAATAAGCATAATAAGCATTTCGAAATAATTTAATGTAAACACTTGCTCTCAAACACTTAAAATGAATAATTCAGCTAAAAAGGCAATCCTTACAACGAAAACAAAAATCGTAACCACCAGCGGTGTGTTATAAACATTACATGAAAATCGCCATTTGTTTATGTTATGTGATACTCGGAGCAGTAAAAAAATGTTTGATCGCTTTGATCATGTATAAAGTAGGTACAATTTATTAATAGGTAACTTATTTCGTTTTCGATTTGGCAAAAAAAAAAAAAAACAATTTTTTAAACATTTTTTTACTGCTCCGAGTATCACATAACATAAACAAATGGCGATTTTCATGTAATTGTTTGTATTATGGTCTTTACAAAAAAAAAGTAGGTAAGCAAGAAACAAAGTGGGTATGTACTTCCAAATTAAAAGCAATAATATCAACACAAACAAAGCGTATTTTCTTTAAAATATACAATAAAAGCCCGATTTTACAAAATCTCTTTTAACAAAAGTTAAAAGTTAACCGTGTTAGTTCATTTTACTCTGATTACTATCATGAAATGGATTGCTGCTAGATATTATTATTTGAAGGTACATATTTGGTATTATGATGAAATTATATCAGGAATTTCATTTTCCAACAATTTCATAAATTATAAAAACTTTTAAACTGAACTGCGATGTGAGCGCCGTGTAACTAATGGGCACTAAACATGCCGAACACAGTCGCCCTCACTTAAAATTCCACAATAAATGGCCTCCCGATTGACAAAATGGCAACCGCAGAGGATGTGCCTAAGTATGCGTGCAGCAGCAATGGCGCTCCTTTGATTTGTACATGCACTAATACTTAGGATAATCCACTGCGGTTTTAGCAGCTCCTCTATGCTGTACAAGGTCATAGGAAGCTTGTGGGCAAATGTACCGTTTCTGCTCTCAGTTGGCTCTCTAGTTTGGATCCTCTATGCTTCAGATCTTGTTTATAAAGAAATAGATTATTATAGTTAAATTGAAATGAAAATTATTATGTATTTCCAAAAGCTAGTGCAGTACAGCGCATCTTTAAGGCCCGTTTGCTGATACTACTCATAGCGATTTAAGTTCCACTTAAAATCTTATGTGACAGTTTATGACATGGAAAAAGTAGCCCATAAGGAATTTAAGTAGAACTTAAATCGTTATGTGCAGTATCAGCAAACGGGTCTAATAGATCTGTCATTATTTTCATATGAAGCTCAGTCTTCTGCTTAACTTAGGGTCTACGTGAATATTGCACCATTATATACCTAATGCACATATGTATGTATAAAAAAGGATGAGTAACATTTTCATTTATAAAGACACCATGGACAGAAATATGAAATTTGTGTTGTCTTATTTGCAATTATGTTGGTCCATACGTTTATAGTGTTTACATCATTCTAAAGCTATTCTCTTGCTTCTTTTACTGTTTTTAACAGAGTTAGTTGCGACTTCATCAACACAGGTTGCTAGAGTGCCTCCCTGATTTTTTGGGATCAAATTTTTAAATAATAAGTATAGTGGTGGGCCTAGTACACTGCCTTGAGGTACACCAGATGTAATTTGTCTTATTGAGTGGTGGTGCCTTAGTTTTTTTCTAAAGACAAGTTATACGGGACTCTAGAATTTTCGAATATTGTTTTGACATTTGCTCTTTTAATTTATGGATCAAATATTTTTGCCATACTGTATCGAAAATTTCTGCTGCACAGCTGCAGTACACTATTACTATTATTATTATTTAATATAAAAAAAAAATAGTTGGCGCAACAGGTCCGGAGGGACCCTAGGCCTAGCTTCTCACAACCATTCTTTTTGTGTGAGTTTTCATTTTTGGAACGAATGGAAGGGATTTACAATTTTATGCCGACTCCAAACGGCTAATTGAGAAGCTCTTTGAAGACAGTCATACTCTCGGATGTTTGTCAGACGTTCGCGAGAGGTGGCACAGTGAAAAAAACCCTAAGTTGGATTTTGGGTTTTTGCGGGATTCGAACCTCGACCCCTAGCGAGGTAGTCCAACACACTAACCACTAAGCCACTGCGCCTACAGTATTATTATTATTTTAACAATTTAATAATGACGGTGGATATTGTGAAGGAAGCGTTTCCTGGTCGCATATCTCACGTTTTGGCGATTTGGCATGGAAAGCAAGATCGCCCGACATAACCATCTCACGCTTCTTTCTTTGGGGCTACTTGAAGTCGCGGGTTTATGCCAACAACCCGCAGACTTAAGGAGAATATTCGGCAGGAATGCATGGAATGAATGAATGAATGAATGGAAGTCTTGCGGAAAGTTATGAAAAATGCGATAGAACGTGCACAAATGTTTAACAACACTGGCGGCAGCCCCTTGACGGATATCATCTTTTCCACTTCACAGACAAAATTGTAAAGTTCGAAATAAATTCCATCACTCGAAATATTTTTTTTTTTTATTTAGTAAAAAAGTAATTCAAAAACAAAATTGGATGATGAGTTTTGCCCCACCCTCTATAATGAACCTAGCATATAGAGAGCATAATAGCTTTTTACTTCGAATAATTTTTCGATTTTATCAATGCAATCTTAAAAGTCCTAAAATTTTAAAATTTCAATTATTTTTTGATAATTTTCTGTTCCCGGAATTTTTTCGAACAACCTTGATAACATTAGGCGATTTTTATTTCACCCACATGATCTATATAGATCATTGGTTTCCGTTATTTACAACGTACTATTTTTGTAAACCCAGAAAATTAAATATCTAAATTTGTAAATCATGTCGGTAAAATAATAAGAGGTGACCTCAAACGTCCTAGGTTTAACATCTGAGTAAATACAAATTGCACCTGAGAAATCTTTGCAATTCATCCATTTTGATTCGACGGCATAGTACATAATTGTCAATTTCAAATTTCTCATTGTATGAAAGTGCATCCTGTTAATTTTAGAACAATTCAGAACTGCTTTATATCTGACTCACCTACTACCCTGAAGAAAAAGGATCGAAAGTAGTCCCAACGAACAATAGTGTCACAATTGGTATAAATGGAATCTGAATTGAAATTGAAATCTTCCAATTCCAGGGCATTACGAGACAATAAGCCTAATTCCTCAATTCCCTTTCCTTTGATAGGGATCGTGAATGTTAATTTCCACAGAAAAAAGGAAGACAAAATGTACAAATGCTTATCACGCCAGTTTGTGTGTGTATATACACATATAGCTCACGTTCACTTAGTACAGTACGTGAGCGCAATTGGATGGATACGATACCCTCAACACTGTTACTATCACATGTTTTGGGCAAACAATAATCCTTGGGAGGCATTGTTTGTACAACAATCCGAGGCGGTACTTGGTAGGCACTGTATAAGGAACCGGCACAGCCCCGAATACAATTGAGGGGTTACACACAAAATCTATTCCCCGACCTGGGATCAATTCCATCGGACAAAATAATTACACAACAGGATAACTATTATATCAACAGGAACACGATTGTTAGCAGGGTATTTGCTGTTTTCCTTCGTCTCTGTCTATAATAATGGTGTGCATTTGAGGTAACACGAAATGCCATGCCGGTGTCAAAAGACTGTTAAGGATATAATTTTACCCAAACAAAGCGAGACCACTGGGGGAAGATTACTCACTCTCAATGGTAAAGCAACCGTAAACGGATTTGTAGTGAACTAAATAATTGCCAGGAGATGAAACATAATCACTTTCCTTTGGTCGTGTATCTTGAGAGTTGAGTCTATAGCCGCCATTTGAGGTCATAGAAGCAAGTGAACAGCCGACTTAATATGGGTGCATCAAACGAGGCGACATAATGCGGATACTTTGCTTCACAAATTTTGGCGCAAACTCGAGCGCTGATATAATAATTGAACAACGAAAGTCTTACTGGGGACACACACGCAAGGTATTGAAAAGTTGCTCAAGAGATTGAAAAGAAAATTAATCCGGACGGAAATTGGTCCTCACATATTTTTATAACCGTGCAGTAATTTCTGCGGTTGCGTGATTTGGATACAGGATAAGTGATTTTTTATTTCAAAGGAATACAAATAATTTCAAAATATTGACTTGACAGGTTGGATTGGTAACAGGCGGTTTAATTACATCATGCAACATAATTTGTGTCGATGCCGATATGATATAATGTAATTTAATTAAGTTAATGTCAGTACGTTGATGGAGGCTTGAACGATTATCTGTTCCGGGTAGGTCCCTATCATTAGTTAGCATTTGTGACACTTACCATTTTGGTATATATGGTCACAGTATTCAATCGCATTCCATTCCCCTTTTAGCTACAATATATACCATGCAGCAACAACCAAACGAGGTGGTAAAACGATATATGCAAGGCTACTGTCGCATGTGACCCCCAGAATTCTCGCTGATTAATGTTATACAGGGTGTCCGCCGGGAAGGTATACTATGTTTTGTTTTTTTATGTATGGAATACAATATCAGGTAAATGTCCGCCTCTGTTAGTCTCACAAATGCGAGCCCTTTTGAGCACATTTTTCATAACATTCTCACACATTTCATGTGGTATTTCACTAATTTCATCACGAATATTCTGTTTGAGTTGCTCAAGCGTTTCTGGTTTGTTTGTGTAAACCTTGCTTTTCAGATATCCCCACAAAAAGAAGTCCGGAGCAGTCAAATCAGGCGACCGTGGAGGCCAATCAACATAAACATTTCTTGAAATAACTTGTTGTGGAAAGAGGTCTCGCAGTAATTCCATTGTAATCCTGACTGTATGCAATGTGGCACCGTCTTGTTGATACCACATGTTAATCAAGCCCAAAGCATGAAGTTGTGGCGTTTAAATTAACTGTAACTATTATCTTGCAGTACGTTGTGGTCCATGCTTGGGCCTATCACTTACAGACTCTCTTTCTTCGAAATCATTCGCTACACGATAAATAGTGCGTTTTGTTGGCACGTTGTTTCTCCCACAAATTTCACGTAACTTTCTCATCGTCACAGTAATCGATGATTGATTTTGATAAAATGTCTTAACGATTAAAACACGTTGGTTTATCGAATATTTTTCCATAATAAATTAGCCACGTGTCTACTTCACGACTGCCAAATATGAACTGTCAAGACTTAAGACTAATGTTTACCAAAATGGCGGCAAAACAAAGTAGTATACCTTCCCGACGGACACCCTGTACCTACTGTCAAAAACATAGGGGCAGATTCTGTACCTTTAATAATAATTGTCTGGACGATATGGTTTTTGAAATTTGTATGACCATAATCACACTATTATATAAAGAGGTAATGTTTGTTTGGGGAAGGTAATCTCCGGAACTACCGAACCGATTTCAAAAATTCTTTTACTAATAGAAAGCTACGGGACAGAGTATTGCGATAGGCTACTTTATTTTTTAATTTTTCCATTTTAGATTTTTTTGATTCTCTGCGCTATTTACTTTGACTTTTCTATATCAAAAATTAATTAGAAATCTACGTAGGTACCTACTATGTGCGGATTTTTTTTTTCAAAAAGTGGATTGATAAAATCGAGATGAAATTAATGTATTATATGTTGGTCAACAGTGATGGTTTGTTTTTGATATTGTGCATCGCTCCAACAGTTTCATTTCTTTTACACAGTTGATAAGTTAAAAATTAAATGTAAAAAGTTTAAACACGGACAAAATAGTTATTGAAAAGCAAATTTCAGTTATTTTTTAAAAATGCCAAGACGTATGCGCACAAATATTGGCCGACGAGGCAAGTAATTCAACAACAAATATCAACGAAGCCAAACTACAGAAGAAAGCGAAAAGTGGGACATCAAGAAAATTGAGAGTGCAAGTAATGAGAACTGCGTCAAATCCTACCATTGCTGGGATGGGAGCAAGTTCGAATCGGAGTGGCAAGATGCACGTCGTTGCTGACATTCGAAGGACTGGCATTTCAGTAGAAAGAACAGAAAACTATGTAGGTGATGCGATTTTCGATATTGGAGCGATGACTATAATTGTGTGCCACCATTAAAACGCGCTAAAAAACTGCTGTGCGAGTGGAAAAGTAAAAGTAGCAACTGCGGAGCAATTTGAATCGGAGGATTTTCTAAAGAACATTTGACAGTACAACTGCTGTTTTCTTATGACTACATTGGGAACAAAAATTATTAAAAAAACTGGTTTCATGCCGACTGGCAGGGCAATATTTTCTCTTATACATCATGCACACATTTTATAACAATGACACGGGATTCTACGCCGCAAAATTCGGATTAATAGATTCAAGGCCAAATTTACCACCGGATGGGTGCCTTTTTGCCAGTAAATGAGGACTTACAGCAAAATTCGCAGGTGTACTTCATTTTGTCGGGGGATGATCAAGTCGATAGGCGTTACAGAGGGAAAACAGGAGTGACAAAAAACATAACTCGACAATTGCAACCATCATATAATGCAATCAACGCTTTCATTACAATGTTTAAAACGGCGATAGAGAAAATGAACTTAGAAGATCGCAGAATTGTCTTCAACCCTGATAAAGGAACCGCAATTTGGAAAAAATAGAATGGATAGGAAACGGGTGGTATCACTTCCAATACAAAAAAAATTATTTAAAATTTGTAATTTTCTAATTAGGATGTTCCGGACTTACCGCTTCACAATTTGAAATTAAAATTCGGCTCAATTATCATTTTGTTGAACAACCTTAGGGCATGGGGATTTTTATACATATATCAAACTCCTCAAGTGGTGTTCAACTTCGAGTGAATAAAACGGCCCTTAATGCACCGGAACTTTGTATCGGATCGCGTTTGATATGATTGTGAAGAATCTCAAATCAAATGTCATGTAATCACGATTCTGAGTTTAAAAGGCAAATATTGTCATATCGCGGACTCCGCTTACTCAGAACGATTTGGCATTTAAGTGTCTTATGACAAATAATAAGTCGCAAGGATAATCGCTGGATATTTGTAGCATCAATCTTGAATTTCCATGTTTTTGGTCCAATTGTATGTGGCGTGCTCACCTGTAGACAAACCACTTTAGTACAAAAGCCGGCACCTCAATCATTGCGGTTTTATTGAAATACATCGACATTGCTATACTTCAGTTATTTCTATTGTATTAAATATAACTTTTGAATAAAGAATTTGAATTGACGGAATTACGTAAATTAGCATGCGCTGTGCATGCTTGGAAATATTATTTTCATTACATTTATGAATTTGGGCGGAACGGAGTTCGCCGGGTCTGCTAGTAAGTTATATTCTGGTCGAATTTTAGTTGACTAACGTCATGTTTCATTATATTTGAACATAAACTGGACTAAGCTCTAAAACTCGCAATTTTTGCACTTAGTTGCTTATTTTCGAGGTCTGTCTTTTCGACCGTAATCATCTGAAAATTTACGGATTGAGTACCATGAGCTGCTGCGAGAGCTGCCCGTGATTTCTACGATCAAAAAAGAGAAAGTATGGGTATTAAGTTCTTAGAAAAAAAAAAGAAGAATGAATCTGTGGAACAATACTGCAGATTGTCCACTTTTTGTAAGATCCAAGAAAAAACAAAGGAATTTTAGATCGGACATCAAAGTTGGGGACGAGCCATGTCAAGTTTCGGCACTCCTGTTCGAAAGAATACCTACGGTCCAAAGGTTTGATGGTGAAAAGGAATTGGGGCATGGTAGAGGTAGAGCTATTTAGATACTGTCTTGGCATCATTCTATTATGAAACTTACAACCCAAAATCGGAGTTTAAATTTTTTAAATTAATAATCTAATACATATGTCACACAAATGAATGCAAAATCTCAACCGAATAAACTAAATACTGTGAAAGATATGCGGCAGTAGGTATAGTGGCGAAAGTCCGAGAGTGTGGTAACTTTGTCATTTTGGATAAAAATAATTAGTGGGGACAATTTGAAACAGGATGTGATTGAAAGAGTATTGTTTAATACAGTCAGCTCACATTCTTCAAAAACAAATCTTAATAAAATGATTTTTTTTTTTATGTGTAAACATCTAAGCGCTAGTTACGACACGAGCCATCCGCACATTCACCTTTACCCCACATCCAGCACCAGCACTCCACCGGATATTATTTGATATTTAAATACCTTTGTAAATTATGTATCGTGTACCTCTGTTATTGCCTACTTGACAAAAGAACTTGATGAGTTAGCGTCTACTGCACTTTTCAGGTTCTTGGAACTCAACTGGGCAAAATAGGTTTCTTGTTTGGAAATTGGAATGTATTAGTTGATTATCATTGTACATCCGAGACCGAATGGTCTTTAATAAATATTTTTTTGATAAACTCCTCTTTGAATATCGTATCTCGCTCGTTGTTGGAATCTGGTGGAGTAATTCCACACATTGGAAGCTGGGGCATATTTATTTCAGCTTTTTGTTGATGTGAAATAAAATTGTGTTTTATCATTGCATACGTTTTTCTCATTGCATACATTTCAAGAATTCTGCAGGGAGATTATCATCTTTTACCAATGATCATAAGCGGAGACTTCAATATCAATTTTGCAACTCCAGAAGCTCAACCATTTATTGATTTTATGCAAGATAAATTTAATCTTCAAATGAACTCCAACCGGAAAATTTCAACAACATGATATGGAACAACCATCGGTGCTGTCTTCCAGCGTAATCTAGATAGATTACAGGCTCTAATGTACATATCTTTCTTCAGCTACCACAATCCAATTGTATCTATTCTACCGAAACTGGCACAGAACGAATATATTATTGTTATTTCATAATATATCAAGAATACGGTTATTACAATTCCCTCTTTTCTCAATGACGTGTATCAAGCCACACACATACCGCACGCACGGTGTTTACACACACACATATTTCGGGACTGTTGGATACAGTCGCACCAATTTTTTTATTTTTTTTTATTGATGTACATGTATTTGATTGATATTGATATTTAAAAAAAGGAAATTATCTATATGTTTTTATCGCAGGTTTTCAGTATTCCGATAGGGGTTGCAGGGGTTGGAATTTGGATGGAGTGTGATTGAACATGAGTAAAGTTCCAATTGGAATAGATTAAGAAAACACACCAATAGCGATGGTTAAAAGAGGTGTACTTTATATAGTGATTGAGTTTTTTTTTTTGAAACTAGGTATCTTGTAAAATATTAACTTTTTTAACTTTTATGTAAGGTAGGTGGTCCAAATAAGGCCCATAACCTAATAAGGCCCAGTGTGCAAAAGTTGGCATAACCGACAAGCAACAGGAATTATATTTTAAATGTGCTTCTGGCCATCTATGTCTACACTAAAATCGATAGAATTTTCCGTCTGACGGAATCGTGTTTTTTCTTACAGACGGTACAAGTTAGTGAATGTGCACTCACGCGCTTTTTATAAGAAAGTGGTTTTTGTACAATGATTTTATTGCAAATAATAATTCGGATAAGTTTAGTTTTAACACTAAAAGTACTACATATAAAACTAAGGTTTAGTATGGTTTAAGTGGTATTTTAATTCTTTGAGTAGATTTTCGTTCAAATTTTTGTAAAGAAAAGTTTTTCATGTTCCTAAAAAGGCCCACCGAAAATATTAATATTATTAGGAATATGAAAGATTAATTTTTTTTTTTGGGTTGTTTTTAGATAAAATGTCAAAGGCGAGCAAATTAAGGAACAGATAACGTACAGAATGGTCGTCACCGGCAGATGATATGGAAATGGCCTTGAAGCTTATTAAACGTTTTTTTTTTTATAGAATCTCAATATAGAAATTTTCTTTTAGGCGTTTGCAAGTTATTGAGGAAAAACTATAAGTTGGGCCTTATTTGGGTCACCTACCTTATCCATTCTTTGTAAATTAAGAAATAAGCAATTTTATGTACGAATGAAAAAAAAAAAAAAAAACAGTCGATGTATTGCTACCATTTGTTGTTTTACTAGAGGTTATACCGATATTGTGTGCAAATTTCAGCCTCTACGTCAATTAGTTTTTGAGATACCTAGACCTAGGTACAAAATTGGTTTATTAGGTCTGACTCACGGACTAAATTAAATCGCCTGGCCTTCTTTGCTGCAAATACATCAATTACTTCATCAGTATTTATTTCTATCTCCCGATGAATTGACATTAAGGCTAAGCCAGTAAGTCGATCTTCACCGGTAGAGTTTCTTAAAAAAGTGTTTAAGCGTTTCATCGTCGAATGCTTATTAGCATTATAACATGATCATACCCCTGTGATCCCCCATCTAGTTACGGCCTTGAGTTCAGTAGCTGGGGCTAGTGTATCCCCTTTTTTAACATTGTAAATTGTAAATTTTCTATAGTATTTTTAATAAAGTAAAACAATCAGCGTTGCCACAATTTTACAAGTGTAACAAAAGTGAACACTTTTTAATTATTTTATAACTTTGTTACAAAGTTACTTTCTTTTCCGCTTTGTTACATTTTTTTCCATTAAAATCTTTTTTTGTTGTCCTCATTAAAAATATTGAAACGTGGAACTGACAGCACTTTTTACTTTCGAGCAAAGTTCTATCAATTTCTGTCAATGTATTTGTTTGTTTACATAGAGCAAAAGTTGTGCAAAACGTTTAACTGCGAGTGGAAATAGGAATGGGAGGGAACGAGAAAAGACAACAATATTTTTCTGTCTCGCCGCGTCGCCGTTGACAATAGGCGTGTTTTTTTTCAGCTTCGATCTCAGCAAAGTAAGGCAGGATTTTTAGCACGCAATTACAACAACTAGGCTCTACTTGACACTTCGAGTAATAACACTAGTTGTTGTAATGCGCGCTGAAAATCCTACTTTACTTTGCTTTGCTGAGATCGAAGCTCAGAAAAATAGGCCTATTGTTCTACATCTCGTGGTAAATAAAGTTTGTGAAATAGAAATTGAAATCTACTTCGGTCAATAATTTTGTTTCCTTTTTTTGTTTTTTTATTTGTTAAACACAAAATGGAGAGGTAGGTCAATAAAGAGCTTTTTTTTTAAATGTGATAAAGAGTTCCTAATAAAGTTTTTTTGAGTAAAATAACGATAATTTTTTTCCAGTTTGTTACATTTTTATTCCATTTGTTACACTTTTTGAAAAAAAAAAATTGTTACACTTTTAAAAAAATTTGCGGCAACACTTACTAACACATTAAATCAGAGATTTAATCCACATAAAATGAATGAACAATCTGTTAATACCTACTGTCTAGAAAATCATAAAAGATTTAACTCGGAAACTACAATTTTAAAGGAAACTACATGGAGCGATACTCCAAAAACATGAATGCGAGCTTTTATGAAACGCAACCAGAGAAGGCCAGAGTGCTCTAGGCCGGACATGCTAGTTGGTGCATTTTTGCTATCTTTGTGCTTACCTCCTACGTCTCGCATAGCGAATCGGGGCAGTTTATCCTCGGATAGGGAAAGGGTGACCGAAACAGTCTTCCCCTCGCCTGCAATCCTCAGACAACTCCTTGAAGGGAGGAGACTGGGGATAACTATTGGACGATATGTCTTCGGACGGACGACGGGTAACCGAAACAGCGTGCTCTTCGCTTATAATCCTTTAACGTCTCGTCATAATGGCGTAAATCGTATGCGCCATCGGTGATTAGTAGATCGGCCCTTTCGTTTTGATTTTGATCCTTACTTAAGGTTTAATAAGGCTGGTCAAGGAGGAAGTGACCGGTCGATAGTATGCCTTCGGATTTGCGGGTGGTGACCGTATCGGTTAGACCCTCGCCTGTGTCCTCTGGTAATTTATCAAATAGGGTGGATCTGGATATACCAAAAAGCTTAGTAGTAGTGGCGATTCAGCAATCAGCCTACTACGCGGGGTGTTATAAAGAATGCCAAAGTTCAGAAATACATTAAGTGTCCCGATACTGGTACCTTTGACCTATCTAATAAAAATAATAAATACACAAACCTTTGTTATTGTTGTCCTCAAAACGAAACATATTTGTTTTTCTATAACAATATTGAAAACAGTAAATAGCTACCTACCAACACTTCCCATTTAATTGTTCTCTTTTTTTACTCAAGGAAGATATTTGAAGGTATCTACCAATTCACCAAGTCAACATAAAAAACAAATCAGAAAACTCTATTTTCTCTGCACACGTCCTGCAACTACTCACATAAAAGAATGTATATTTTTTATTCTGTCCCACAATATACGCCCATAAACAGCCCGAAAACTCAACCAACCGTGCTGAGGTTGACCGAATCTACCAGAAAAGGATCCATTCTTTCGGATGCATGCATCGGTGACCCGAATTGAATTGTGCTCCTGTCCATAAGTGCATTGTGTCAAACAATATCAATCCGTATCTATAGATCTCCTGCATTTATATGTAATAACAATATCACACGATTTTTATTATTTCCTCTTGAGTAAAAAAAATATCAGGCACAGTTCAATTATTGTCCTTTCGCAAAAAGTCTTTTAAATTTCTTCCATCAACAAAATTGATCTTATCTAGAAGATTTTCCAGGAGAAGAAATAAAACAAGCCATACCCATCATCACACATATTCTTGTCTACAGAAGGATATAATGTAATACTGGCAAATCCGCCCTAAAGGACATACAATACAAGCATGCGTATATTTGTTGAACAAACGATGATGTACTACTTTATAAGAAGGGATAAGTAGGATGCCGTGATAAGGGATTGTGTGCATTCAGAGAAAAACGTTCATAGTAAACAATTGTTGCTTTCTTGAAGCAGGCGTATTTTCAAAATATTTAGATCGATCGATGCGATAACCCTTACGCAGAAGATCCTTTCTTGGACAGATGAAGAGGGGATTTATGTCAATCCTACTACGAGTTGTATTTGTCTAATGGCGATTGCTATCTTCTGTGCAGATTTGAAGAGCTATTTTCATAAAGAAAAATCTCAAATTACAGATGCTTAAGATGTTGGGAAAGATGTTGGCTCCCTTAAGAAGCATCATTTTGGCCTTTTTTTGGAATAATTAAATGCCTGAGATAGTTAATGGATGGATATATGGCGAGCAAATATTTTCGCAATGATTATCTGACTTGCAGTGATGAACGAAAATTGCTTATCGTGAATCATTAATTGGCCAGCCTTTTCTATTTTTTGGTATCGTTTCCCTGACAGCCATGATTTTATCAATGACTTTCCGTTGTCAGAAGGTTTGGTAGGTTCCACTGGGCAATTATGTTCTTTGATCGTATCTAGCCTGTTGATTCGAATCGCATTTGTTGTGTCAACTAAAACACGTTGGAAAGTGCTTTATATAGGATGAAAACCAAAGAGAAATGATTGGCTGGGTAAAGAACAGGTAGACTTAAAAAACAAAACCTGTCCGGAATCCAATGATATATGCGGATGTCTCCATGAAGTGAAAGATCAGGATGATAGTTGTAACCTCTTTTTCGAATTGTGTTAATTTTTCATGTCTATGTTGGTTGTTGGTCTATTATTGCTTCCATGCTTTGTCGAGACACAGTCCTGAGCAGTAAGATTTCTTATCGGGCACTGCGCCACTTTTTATATATAAAATTTTCAACTTTCTCGTTACGGGATAGTACCTACTACCTACTGTATATTGTGCCAAGTGTACCAAGTTCCGAACGTATTTTTTCTGATATTTTTGTCCTTTACACAAAAAACAAAAAAGTCGTATTACAAAAAAATTTTCTTCGCATTTCGCAATAAGTCAACTCAATACGCAGGTAACATAGCAAGTTGTTGGTCTAGTAATAATTTTCCTTACAAAGATCTTACCGGCAAAAGTTATATTTTATACAATTTTGGTTTCAATGTCTAACGTTACACACTTAAAAATTGCCCAAACCGAGTGCAATTTTAGCTCATATAAAACAAGAGCTTTAAGTCTCTGTTGAAAAAAACGAGTACCTACCTATTTTTTGTTAAAAAAAAAAAACAAAGAAAGTTATCATTCCTACCAAAGTGACTGTGTCTACGAGTTGTTGTTAAGAGGTGGTCCCTCGAAAAACAACAATTTACAAACTGAAATTCGAAATAATTTCCCAACAAAAATTGTCAGGGTAACTCCCAAACAAGCGAGAATCGTTGTTACTCCTCGCTTCCAGAAAGTTGGTTAAATTCTAGAGAATTTAGAGTGTGATTTACGATCGAGAATGATAAATCGGTTAACAAGTTGACTCGGTTATTTTCAGTTCACTAACTCTTGCTTGGTAATTTTTAACCGAAAGTTGGTGGATTTTAAATAAGTGATTTTTCTGTGTGACAAAATTTATAATCGTAATTTCTGGAAATGGTTTTCCTATCGGCTATTTTGGTCACAGGCTTTGAGTAAAACTATATTATTTCATTGCTTTTTCCCGACGTTTCGGCAAGGATTGCTGCCTTCCTCAGGGTTTCTTTATTAGGAAACATAAACTGCTGAAAAATACAAAAACGGAGATATCATGTAACTCGTTCTTGTTGTTTATTTGTGCAGCGTCCCGAGTGCATACCGTTTCGAGGTATGTCTCTCCGTCTGAAGCACAGTTGCGTTGTCAAAGTCTGGGTTATGGTTCCCTTGAATGGAGCGGAATAATGCATATTATCCGGCGCAGTGGAAAATGGCGGTGGTACACCCTATCCCGAAAAAGGATAAAGATAGGACAAACTCTGCTAATCTGCGGTCAATCAGTTTGCTTCCGAATATTAGCAAGGTATTCGAGAAAGTCATCAATAGATCTCTTTTAAGATGGGTTGAAGAAAATAAGATTATTCCGGATAACCAGTTTGGCTTTAGAGCGGGGCATGACACTATTCATGCCGCGTCGAAACTGGTTTCCGACATTCAGTGGGATAAAAGTAAGAAGCAATGCACGGGTGCATGTCTGGTCGACCTTGAGAAGGCCTTCGATACCGTATGGTTGGAGGGGCTCTCTTATAAGCTGACTAGAATGGGCATTCAAAAACCTTTGCTGTATATGATTTATGACATGCTTATGGGAAGTTCGTTGTCAAAGCTGGTAACGCAACTTCGAGCAGGGTTATTGAAATTAAAAACGGCTTACAACAGGGAGCAGTGAATTCTCCGGTCCTGTTTAATATTTACACAAGTGATCTGGTGGGTTCCCTCAGACACGATATAGCAAACGATTTAGTGGCGTACAGGTCAGGACCAAAAATCGATGTCATCAACATCCTTCTGCAGCGTGACTTCGAACAAACTAAGAGGTATTGCGATGATTGGAAGTTGAAAATCAATTTCCAAAAATCGGAAACAATCCTGTTCAGGACTCCATTGGCTGGGGCCTCTAGGGATTTCAGAAAAAACTGGAGAAAATTAACAATTATTGGACAGCAGGGACGACCATTGGTGATGAAAAACGTGGTCAGGTATCTCGGCATCCGGCTAGACCAATATCTGTATTTTGACAAACATATAGATGCTTGTCTTGCTGGGGCTAATAGGGCCTACGCTCTGACAAGGAGACTGTTTCGCAGCAGTCAACTTGACTCCAGGGTGAAGGTCATTTGCTACGTAGCCCTTATAAGGCCTATCATCGCTTATGGCTGTCCTATGTGGTTCAATATAGCGCCGTCCTATATGGAAAAGATTCGGGTGTTTGAGAGGCAATGCCTCAGGGCCTGTCTAGGGTTGTTTAGAACTCCTGAATCCCAGTACATAAAATACTATCCCAACAGGACCTTATACAATGGGATCCGACTGAATAGGATTGACAATTTCCTTATTAAGGTGATTCGGAGGCACGTTGCTAGGGCGATGGCCAGTGATAATAACCTGATCTCAGGGGCTTACTACCCCAATTTAATGTACCACGAGAGTACGTTTCAGTCTGGCTTCATCCCGCCAGAGGCATTTCTTCATGTAGATATGAAAGGCTTAGTCCAGACAAAAGATGGTGTGCCGGTATTGTACCACAGCCACCGCGGCGCGAGGGATAAGCGGCTCATCCACGACGGGTACGCCGCAAATGCTCAGGAGCTCCTCCGTTTTAGTACCGCAATTGCGGAACGGGACAGTGTCGATACGGTAAAGCAGTACATCGAATTTTGGTGGCTTGACGAAGACGTGAGAGTTGATACGCTCTCCCGGGCCGGTGCGCTACTTTTGTAGCATTCCTCCTTAGTTTTAAGCTAGATATAAGTTATTAGATTTAGGTTTAGAGTAGGGGGTCTTTGGGAGGGGCCGGGCTAGCCAGCTTGAAAGAGTGCTTCCGAGACTTGACCGACGCTTATGGCCTCGATCGAGTCTCGGCGGCGCGGATGAACCCCTGTTGGCGGCCGACAGGCAACCAAGGACGCGATCAGGATGGTGACCGATCGATAAGATTGCTCACCACCCTGATTATAAGTAATGTAGGTTAAGTAGCTTAGGTATATTTGTTTTAATAAAACAAATAATAAAGTATTCAAGTTTTCTAAAGTTTCTTGGAAATTAAAAAACAAAACAAATCATAGATATAGATAGATTTAAGGCCGAAAGGCAATAATTTTAAGGATATTGTTAAGTTCAGAGCGCTCGCTAAGAGCCAGTAAGCTAGAATAAGAAAAATGTTAGTTTTAAATTAGATTTAATCGTTTTTGTCTGGTATGTAAGTTGAAAAAAAAAAAAGGATTAATAAAAATGAATTTAAAATGAAAAAATGAAATGGAGCGGTTGGCCAATGTCGTCTTGCCCCCGTTTTTTGATTTGGTGTCCGACCGGTGATTGGACATTCTTTGGGACGGGAACTGTTTTGTTGTACCTAGGTATATAGCAAAGGTTAAAGTTTTCAATGTTGTTACCGATACAGTTGATTCTGTGCACAACGTCAGTATGTTTTTGCTTATCAATTTTGGATTTGAGTTTGGAGAACGAGGATGCAAGAGTCTGATTCGACATAGACACAATATGAGGGTCCTTGGAACTGCTACTAATCATCTGTTTAAAGTTCTCGGCGAGTCTGGGAACATAGACAACACTTCTGTAAACACGCTATGTTCCTTCTGTTTCTTTATCAAATGGAACCTTGTGTTTTTGATTTTGGATTATGATACGTGACTTTTCGTTTTCGTTCATTGGTGACATGGAACTCTTCATCACTCAACATAAAAATCAAGAACAAGATTCGAAGCAGTGTTTGTTATGATGTGCTTTGCTTGATTGGACTTAAAGTTAATGAGTCTTCCAGACGCCGTGTTTTTTTGATGCCAGTTGAATGAAAGCCGATGCTGGTCGCGATGGATAAGAAAACCCAAAAACGCTATGGAGCTATTTTTCTCTATCTCAGCAGTAAATTGGATTTTAGCATGCAATCTATTGAGGCCCTCCAGCCTGCTGTCAATATTCTGTTGGCCAATGACAACAAATAGACCATTGACATAATTTGCGATGAATTTTGGCTTCGAAGTCGTTACCAGATCAGCAGTTGTCGGCGAAAGTGGGTTACCCATCGGCATACCAAAAATTTAATTTAATTTAATTTAAGTTTTAAGGGCCGATGTTGATTTTGAATAAAACACAAATTATTTAGGTAATTAATGTCATTTATTTTTATTATGATAATATTGGTATGGTTCAATTATGTATGGAACAAAATATGGACCAAATGGCCGCCGCGACCTCGGCGGCACAGCTCCATCCGATGGTCCAAATTTTCGATAACGCTGAGGCATAATTGAGGCTCTATGCCGTTAATGTGCCGAATTATATCATCCTTTAGCTCTTGAATTGTTGCTGGCTTATCGACGTACACCTTTGAATTTGTCGCGCAAAAGAGCCATTGTTTCGTTAGTTATGTGGCAAGTGGCACTGTCCTGTTCAAGAGGCTTTATTTATTTGGACGATTAAATTGACCGAAAAAATCACGAAGTGCACGATATGCATTTTGATTTGAACGCCCATTTTCATAATAAGCCTGGTTCACATTCAACATCGGCCCATAAAAGTTAACCACCCTTTATAAGCCCTCCTTATACTTTACAATGTTATTCTCCTTGATTCCATTTATACGAGCATACGTATGTGATCCGGAAACTCGTTTGAATGCAAGAGCTACTGGTTGTATTTTTAAAAAAATATTCAACTTTGCTAGAATTAATTCAACAAAAAAAAAAAAAAAAAATACATAAAAAGCTTCAAACTTAAAAAATCATGAGGTTACGTTTAAGTTTAATGTTTAACGATGCTTTTGCAAAACGATTATTTGTGGGTGTTTTGGCATCTTCTCTGCAATCGTCTGTTCAATGGGTCCATCATTTTCTCTTTACTTTTTTTCACTTATGATTGGTGTTATTTGTAAGAGCCGAACAGCGGAGAAAAATATATAGGCAGGCACACGTTGTTTCAATTTGAATTTTAAAAAAATGTTTACGGTCGTAGCAGTTCATTGAGTGCCTTGCTCTAGCCGTAAGGATTACCACCCCTAAGGAAGTACATGTACACCTATTGCATACCCCCCTCTATGTTCAATATACCTTGTTGTTTGAAGAATGAATGAAGGATGACGCAACGCACGCATCCGTGTCCGATTCATTGTTTCACGTTTATTGCTTCCTTTTCCACAATGTCAAGATGAGCTCTCGAAAAAGGACTCTACAAGACGAGTACGTTCTTCAGATTTAAATGGTCTTTCATTAAGGAAACACCTCGGAGGTCCTTGTAAAGCAGAGAATTATATCGAATGCTCCCAGTGAGTCTTACAATTTTAATCTCCGATAAAGCACTCATGTGGATATCCGGCATTGTCATCTTCTTCGGCAATCGAACAAGGACATTCCTATTCAATGTACTTCAGAAACGAATTTAATAGTTGCACAGAGACATTGAATGCTATTGAGCATATTTTCGAAAATAAGACTGAAAGAGATACAGGAAATAAGGACAATACTCCTTACAGAGGCGGTGTTACATTCTTTCTTTCTTTTTTGTTCTTCGCTTTTACAGGCATGAATTGGCTGGGATCTTTGAATGAAGTTTCGATGGTTTTGTTATGTGGTATTTTCCTTTCGGAACGATAAGTATAGAACTGGAAAATTATTTCTCAATAACTGTGACAAACAGCATCACCCACTCCTCGACGGTTTCTTTCAATTGAAGATCAATAGTTGTTCAAGCATCGTTGAAATTGTATCTATTCCAAAAATGTTTATACATTAGAGGAAGTTTTTTGTGTCTTAAAAAGTTTCGTCCACTAAATATTATTGAGAATGGTAAATATTGACTTTACAGTGAAAGTTCTAGAAACAGCTTCATTCGAAGGGGATGTCAAACTTTGGCCAAACAAATTCACTGTGCGATACTAATAATCTAATAATTTGATTTAGTTTCAGGGTAGATTTTAAGAATTAAAAAATGCGAATTTTACCATATAAAATTACCCACAATGAAAATAAAATACCAGATAATATTGACAAAATTCTATTGTAAAATTTCAACAAAAAATGTTTTGTTGTACTGAAAAAAAAAAAAATTGTTGCAATGATAAATGACATTTATCAATGCAACTTATGTGTTATCAATTATTTTGTTAAACGGATAATACATTTACTACACAATCTACTCTATCAGTATAACAAAACATAATTTTCAGTAAATGTTTCTTAGCCAAAAAAAGTACAGATTATCATTATAACAAACATTTTGTTGAAATGAAAAAAATAATTTTGTGGATAGCTATGACATAAATTTTGTGGAATTGATAACACACGTGTTGTATAAAAATAAATTTTAAGCATTATAAACCTTTGAATGCAATGGATATAGATGGCGTCGTTTAAATTTCACACGCGAAGTAATACAAAGTTTGTTAGTGCGAATAAATGTAAACGGTAATGAGACTTTTTCTACCTCGGATTAACTCTGAAAATGACATCACCTCAGAAATCAAGCGAAGAATCACTCTTGCCAACCGCTGTTTCTATGGCCTATGGCAATTGATTAGTAAGACCTTGTCAAGAAGCACTAAGGAGATTCTATATAAGACTCTCATTACCCCTGTCCTGCTCTATGGCGCAGAAGCATGGACCCTAGCAAAAACGGATGAGGATCTGCTTGGTCGCTTCGAACGCAAAATTCTTGGAGTGATTTTTGGTCCCGTTTGCGTTGACGGGATTTGGAGGAGAAGATTTAACAGCGAACTCTTCGAGCTGTACAGCGACATCGACCTGGTCAGAAAAATACGCATTAGTCGTCTAAGATGGTTAGGACATGTAGAGCGAATGGACACCAACGCTCCAACGGAGAGTCTTCGATTCCAACCCGGAGGGACAACGCAGTAGAGGAAGACCTCGCCTTAGGTGGCGCGCGCAAGTGGAAGGGGACCTCAACCAACTTGGAGTGCGCAACTGGAGGCAGTTAGCCAAAGATCGCGCTAACTGGAGAGGCGTATTGGTTAAGGCCCAGGTCCACTCCGGACTGTAGCGCCACCTTAAGTAAGTGAGTAAGGTAATGAGAACTAAAAATAACGCGCGCATAAATGTTTACACATCAAAAAAAAAACAATTTAAAACTAAATAAAAAATGGATGAGGGCAAGATTACTGAACTAAGCCTTTCTTCAATAAAAGAAAGCCGCATATGGGAATATTTAAATGGTAGTGCGATAATGTATAGGGATATATATATATTGATGACAAAACACCTGCACTTACAGACAAGGAAAAATATGCCCAGTCAAACCAGACCTCTGGGTCTATACATAATACATAATAACATAATATGTATGCAATAAATCGAATTATTAAACGTATTTGTTTTGCGTATCATTTATTAATACCCATAATTTATTTTACAAGGTTATTGTAGACATATTTTGGATATTATTTCTTTATTTAGATAAATGATTGTTTCATACGTATTAATCATATCGACAAAATAGTTTATTGCATTCAACAGAACAATAAGTAAAGAATTCACAGATTTTTTTTTTTTTTTTTTCACTCAACAATTCTGTTGTTGAATCAACAAATTAAAATGCTGGAGCTGACAAAATGTTTATATGTAACCAATTCAACAAAACACAACGGTATTACTGAGAAATTATTTGAACAATATATACCTACTGTTGATTTAACAAAATACAATAGCCGAATTGACAAACTACTTCGATATAAACATTTTTTTTTTTTTTAATTTGACAAAAAGATGAACAACAAATTTCTTTGTAAAAGCAACAGTTAATTGTTGATTTGACAAAATAGCAAAAGTTGAATTGACAAATCTCTTTTGTAAAATAAACGAAATTTTCATTAATTTAACAAATTATTTTTATACACTCAAGAAACGATTTTTGTTAACACAACAATTTTATTTATTATCACAACAAAAGTTTTAAGACAAAATAAAACTTACTAACATTTTTTCAAATACTATTTTCAGTGATTGTGACCTACAATATATTTAGGCCCACTGTCCAAAAGAACGGTCTCTTTTAGAGTCTAATTAGCAACATACCTAATATTCCGCCTGAGAAGTAGGCCTAGAAGGGATCTTTGGAAAGTCTGCTGACACATTGCCCTTTTTCCATTGACATTTTAGCCATTGTCTGGATGAATCTTGTACCAGAGCCCTATGGATTTATGTCAGATTTTAGCCAACCTCAAAGATTTCGTTATTTTATACTTGAACAGTGACACAAAACACTGTTAAGCTTAACTTTTTGAATTAAGAATGAAGCTGCCGCTACCTAATTGATCAACAAAATTTTACCTGTGGATATCGAAGACATAATGATCACCTATGTATTTCTTTATTTACAGTTCAAGCTGAACTGGTATTTCATTTAAGAAGTCTCTTCAGTCGGTGCAGTGACTTATTGTGATGGACTGCTAAGCGAGGGGTCCCAGGTTCGAATCCCACAAAAACAAAATTTCCAACTAAGGGAACTTCCACACCGGGTAGAACAAAACGCCTTATTATGTTTTCTTGATTTGTATTGACTTATTCAGCGTGAGCGCGCGTATTTAAATGTATGTACTTAAATTTTAGAAACACACAGAAACAGTTTTGTTTTTCTAAGGCGTTTTGTTCCACCCGGTGTGGCTGCAGCCTCACGGTTTTTTTGTTTATCCCAATGCGCCACCTCTCGCGAACGTTTGACAAACATCCGAGAAATAGGCTTATTTATTGCCTTATAGTTATAGCTTTCAATTGTGACTTTCGAGAACTGCTGTATGTTCCTTACAGTTATTACCAACAATACGCTTTGATTTTGCCCTCGTTAACTTTTAAGTCCTTTTCAGTCGGATCTCTGTAAGTAGGTTCTTACTTTGGGTGTGAACATCAGGACGTCTGTAGAATATTCTCGCAATGAATTTGCTTTAAACAACGCATCAACAATCATCTAAAAAAATTTGCAGCACAGAAATAAATAAATGACAGAAAGTCCCACAAGTCCTGTGGTAGGCCGGACGCAAGTGCACATTTATGCCCTCTTGAGCTTTAAACAAATTCATATATTTTAATTAGTTTTCGCTACTTTCATAGGTCTCTTCCAGTTGTTCAAACCAACCATTGTGAGAAATAAGGCACAGTTTGCCTGATCCAGATATTCAACGAACCTTCAATTGAGCATATAAATAGTTATAACTTACTTGTAAGGCAATCGGATGTTTTTCAGTCATTCGAAGCAATTAAGTTTTAAACAGTTGCGACTAAAAATATGTGCTTTATTTACAATTATTGTTCCTAAGCAAATGCACTTTGGGTCAAGAAATATTTAATGTTTTTTGGATATGTTTAGCAACAGATCCGGAGAGACCCTAGGCCTAGCTTCTCACAACCATTCGTTTTGTGTGAGTTTTTCATTTTTGGAACGAATGGAAGGGATCTACAATTTTATGCCGACTCAAAACGGCTAATTGAGAAGCTCTTTCAAGACATTTATACTCTCGGATGTTTGTCAGACGTTCGCGAGAGGTAGCGCAGCGGAGAAAAAACCCTAAGTCGGAATTGGGTTTTTGCGGGATTCGAACCTGGGACCCCCGCATAGCAGTCCAACACACTAACCACTAAGCTACTGCGACTATTGCTTGCTTGTTGCATGAGAAAAGAGCCGCAAGTTTAAAAGTACTACCTATCTACTTACCTTAAATTAATTTGAAACATTTAAAATTCCTAATGACGGACTGTTTTGACCACACCCAGTTTTCTTTTGCAAATTATTTTCACATTTCGTAATTAATTTCAGGATGAGTAGGTGTGACTTCCGGAAGTGTTTATCTGTGGTGCCCATGAAAACGGAAATCACCCCTGGTCAGTTAATAGTGATCCGGTGGTCGTCGTTGATGGGGATCATGCTCATTAATCTTTACTACTGAGCAGAAACATAGAGAGTAAAAAGGTCAAAAAGGTTGGTATCCTTTGCGAAAACTGTTTCGTATACCAAATCCAGAAACTATAATCGTTTGCACTTAATTGTATAATGTATCTACCTTGTTGGTTCTAAAACGATTATCATCAATCATTTAAGAAAATTGTACCTGCTAAAAAAATGCTTTTGAATTGCATTGAAAATAGTCACTGATTGAGCTAAAAATAAAAGAACTGCCTGGGGAGTCCTTTTTAAAGCATGAAGTAAGGCAAACAATTAGAGTTAATTGCACTTTGAGTTCTTTGTTTGAACAATGAAGAACTTTTTAAAATCAATTGTGTCCCTGTTCATTCAAAAAATATGTTGCCCTAGAGCTTTTTGTTATATTCGATATTAAGATATCAAGAATAAAAGGCAAATCTCCGTACATAAATTTCTGTATGAATCGTTTTGTCCCACCAATTGTGCATAAAACAAATTAACTGAGTAAGCAAAATACGTTAAACATATGGCCGCTGGGTTTTCCTATATCAAAAAGTTATTCCACTTGGTCCTACAGTATCGAAATCACTGATTCCAATTAAGTTCTGTGATCTGCCAAATATTTGATAAACGAGATGGTTTAGTAAAAAACCCAACATTCGTCATTTTATGTTTCAGCACCCTTCTCCATTTTGAAAACTTTAAATTAAAAGCAATTTTAAAAATAGATTTTATTGTTCAAATTAAGTTTGATTTTACTACCACTACATACTACAACAACCTTAACTATGGTTTTTGTTTAGAACTAGGGACTCGAGATCTCAGAAAAGTCAAAAGGAAGTATGAGGAATTATGTTCAATGTAGTTTGATTTAGTCTGCTTTAGTCTGCACTAGCAAAGGGGAAGTTTCCCTTTTTCTTATAATAACAAAACTCACGCTCCTTGTGGTCGTACAGCATTTAACGATGAGAATTTGTTTGCTGAAAACTCCATCCCTTATTAGATACTCCATGACAGAATTCAGTCCGCCAATTTAACGGAAAGACTTCAGCGAACCAATAATTGAGCAACTTGATGATTTTTTTTTTTTATTATAAAACAAATGATTTTCAAACAAATACCTTATACAGCGAGTATCGTTAAAGGTATTTGTGAGATAGATCCAAAAACAGTCAACAAAATTTTGCAAAATTGGGTTGACAGGATAACTATACTGCGTAGCTGAGACAACCTCATGAATAAGCGTCATAAGTCATAACAGACGGGTGAGCTTTATTAGAGACTTGAACTACTTCTGCAGTGATATAAATTCTGAAAATGGCACAGAAGCCCAAGCGGATGAAGTTGGTCAGTTTGAAGTAAAATCCTTGGAGTGACTATATCCAGTTGGCATTGACGGAATTTGGAGAAAGGGACTTAACAATGACGTCGACTTGTGCAAAAAAGTGCGAATAACTCATCTAAGATGACTGGGTCTTGTAAATCATCTAATGAACACTACTTGCAACCCCAGAGGTTTAACGCAGTAAAGGAAGTCCTTGTCTGTATTGTCAGGGTTAAGCATGACCCTCGACGCGAATTTGCTTATTTTAATCGATAAAAACTATGCACCAAATGTGCGATCACTCGTCGAAGGTTTTAAAAGCGCCCCAGCTGACTGCAGCCACTGAACAGAAAAACTGTCTCTCAGTAAAACATGGGCTCCAGGACTCCACGTATAAGCACATTTCCTATATGAAAACCGTTTTTGCCTTGAAAGTGACACAGTGATATTTGTCACACAACTAATTTTTATAACATCTGAAGATGAAAGCATACTACAGACTACACAACGCAGCATGTCGTTTAAGCATTCAAAAGGAAAACGATGCCATCTATGTCAATAATAGAATCGGTTAGCAACAAAGGACATCAATTTCAATACACTTTAGAAGAAATTAATTCCCCTTTAAATGTGTTACTTCAAAGTGATATTCATTCTTTAACTGAATGGAATACAATTTACGCATTTTCTAACAAACAAAATCGATTTCGAAAATGTGTCAAGGATATCAAAGCCAGCACATCGAATCCATTCATGCGTTTAAGTTAACAACAGTAGGGCAAAGAATGCCACTTAGGAGTGTTCTGCCTATAGCCATTGCAAGAATAATTAAATTCGCCCTGCTGATCCTTTCAAAACATTTGAAAAAGGACAATTTGAAATTTTCTGTTAATAAAAAGCAGCAGTGTTCTTTGGAAATACAAGAGGGAACTCGAAAATCATTTAACAGCAAATCACCTTTAAAAGTGGTCATAAAGAGCAATTTAATGTCAGCCTTGTTCGGTGGGCAAGCCATCAGTGCATGGGATTCTTTTGACTCTTGAATTGCATTCAGAAAGGATATTCGAAAGACTGAAAGAGATGGTATATTTTTGGTGCGGGTATGTGTCATAAAGGACTTCAGTTAATAGCCGAAGAATGGTAGTCTATTGAGTTTGAAATTGATTTTTGATTGTTGTTCAGTTTTCGTTTTCAAACTGGTGTTCTTTTCGATCCTTTATTTGTTCGTAGTCAATGAGTTTTTTTTTTTTTTGTGTCACTTGTGATGATTAAACACCCACTTATATGAACGGCTGTTATTTTTTTGTACTGTCTCCTTAGGAATCATTTACTGTCCGTGCTGTTAATATGGTGGACATACAGGAGGTTCGAGGCTTGTTACGGATTAAACGTTAACCTTTGCAGTACCTACAACAACAACAGAATCATTTTCACGGTAAATGTATTCAGGACGCGCAGAATTGTTACCGCATTGTTTGTTGAAAAACCATCTGCCGTTAATTCCAAATTATTGATGACTTTGGTGAGTTATGGATTTTTTTTTTTTAAGGACTTTGCGATATGTCGTACAATTGGTTCGTTATTCTTAATTTTTGAATGGTTTTAGGTAGTTCGAGGATTTTTTAAATTTGTCTTGGTCTGTTGTCATTTAACTACCTATTGACACTCATAGCATTTGCATTCATCCCACTTATCCAGTTATCTGAAACCGGACTGTTCCATTAATCTACCAAAGTCCCTGCTGCAGCGAGGAGTCTCAGGTTCGAAGAACATAAATTGCATTGTAACACTTTTCACAGCGTGATGTTTAGCGAAGGTTTTCCTGGGAAAGTTTTCAAATCAGTTTGGCCTCGGCAAGCAGTTCCTTTACATTCGGCCCAAAAATAATCGCATTTGTTGTAGGTAAGAGCTACGCCAAAGCTCAATAGTCAATAGATATGTATAGCGTTGCCATAAGTGTAGATTTGTCTGCATTTTGCAGATTTTAAACCTAGCTGCAGACCTTTAAAAAACAGAAATCTGCGCTTCAGATTTTGTCTGCATCCGCAATAATATATTTCGTTCTTTTTAACATTATCATTTGTTGCACACTTGATTTCGCCGATGATCTGATGCTGTCATTTTCGTATTCAGCTTTTTTGTTTTGTTATTGTTACATAAATAAAAAAAATTTCGTGAAGTAAGATCTTTCTATAGAAATCTGCATTGCAGATTTTTTCTGTCGTAATTGCAGATATGTAAGAATGTTTTTATGGCAACACTGATATGTAGAGACTGGAGAGTAGGTCGATCTCCTGATTTTTTTTTTTCCTGTTTCAGAATTTATAGAGGGTACTCTAATTTAATGGATATTTTTTCAGCGGATTTCGCCCAAAACCAAGGATGATAACTTGTTGGATTTATAAAACAAATTAATATTTTCTTTTTTTAATATATCTACTTGTGATGTAAAATATCTGGTGTCATAGGTAGACAAGTTACTTACTTACTTAGGTGGCGCTACAGTCCGGGGTGGACCTGGGCCTCAACCAATACGCCTCTCCAGTTAGCGCGATCTTTGGCTAACTGCCTCCAGTTGCGCACTCCAAGTTGGTTGAGGTCCCCTTCCACTTGCGCGCGCCACCTAAGGCGAGGCCTTCCTCTACTGCGTTGTCCCTCCGGGTTAGAATCGAAGACTCTTCGGGCCGGAGCGTTGGTGTCCATTCGCTCTACATGTCCCAGCCATCTTAGACGACTGATGCGTACTTTTCTGACTAGGTCGATGTCGCTGTACAGCTCGTAGAGTTCGCTGTTAAATCTTCTCCTCCAAAGCCCGTCAACGCAAACGGGACCAAAAATCACTCGAAGAATTTTGCGTTCGAAACGACCAAGGAGATCTTCATCCGCCTTTGATAGCGTCCATGCTTCTGCACCATAAAGCAGGACTGGGATGATGAGGGTGGGAGACCCTCATCATAGGTAGACAAGTGCTTCGTAGAAAAAGCGAACCTGATACCTTCTAACAGCTACCCGGAATGCTTGCATTTATGTGCTATTTGTGCCTTAAAATTCTTATAAGTTGTAGTCTCCTGAAAATATATCCCCAGGAATTGAGTTCAATTTGTAGTTTAAAAAAAAAAAAGATATCCTTAATCCGTGTAGTTGTGAAGTTTACTGATAGGTAATGTGCACTGATTGTCTGTCTTCAAAGTCGATTTAAGGAATGTCTTCGAAGACTGCGACTGATGAAAGAAGAAGGTTTATGTGTTCCTTGGGATGGATGGGTTGGTTCTCCATTCGTTAAAATCGAAATCATTTTTTTTTAATAGGTGTTTTTATTTATCAGCTCATCCACACGCAGTTCAATGATATGGGAAAGAAATATAGTTGGAGAAAGTATGAATGCTTGAAGAACTACTGTGATTGTAAACAAGGAAGCCCATCCCAACAATTTCACATAACATGGAAGCGGGAGGGCTACATAACTCAGAGGTCTCCAGTAGAACGCTGTTATGAAGTCCTTGCTGTCTCACGCTTATTAGTTGGTGGCTTTCTAGTTGATTGGTTATTTCGAAAAGTTAATGCTATTGCATTGTGGCAAAAGGAAATCTTGATTTTTTTTGAGTCGGTTGAATGTGATCGGTCGTTCAGCAAAAAGCCTTCAGAGAGTAACTACGACATGTTGCTCTATAGTTCTGTCTTCCAATTTTTGGGTACTCTGATAACAATGTTTTCGGGATGCGTTGAATTGGTCAACATTTAACAATGGACACACATCGATGATAGAGCCCGTTTCAATACAGTATGCTACTTTTCTGAAAAAAAAAAAAAATGTTTATATCATATCTTTCGAACTACAACCAACATAGGGTCAATGAAATCAGTTAAGTTGGTTTTGATATCGACAACAGCGCCACCTATTCGGGTCCAAAACTATGCTATTCAAATTGCAACCAACCATATACTTTATACCCACAATATTTTATTGAAATCGGTTGAGTTATTTAGGAGTCGAAAGCGGCGACGTAGCGATGTGAATGGCGATAAGCCAATTTCCGCCATGTCGCCATATTTGCCAATGCATTGATTGGGACCCAGGAAGTCTTCGCACTTTTCTCCATCTGCCTTTATGACTTTCCACCATCCTTCGAAGGTATTAATTCATATTTATTTAAAAAAAATTTCAGTTAACCTTTTAAGCCGTGCAGATGTCATTTTCCGTAAAATGTAAAGACGTCAACAAACAAATCGTTATAAATGGCGTTTAATATGTTCACATGTGACTGACACTGCATTCATCTGTGCATTTGTCAACATTGAAATACCCATGTTGTCATTAGTATTTAACATGGGCGGCAATATTTTATTTTGCCTACAAAACATTTTCATATTCCTATTCAGGCTACCGGTTTTATTTATTAACGAAGACGCTAAGCCACTTAAAATTTTACTATTTTGTAAGCCGCCAAAGTCATTTACAAATTTGCTTTAGTGCTTAGCGGTTCCTAAGGAACAAAATGTATATGTCTACTCAATAATAAGCATCAGATAAATAAGAGGAAGACAAAAAAAAGGAAATTTGTGAGTTAAAGTGAAAATAAAATGCAAACAAACTAAGTAGGTATATTAGTACGGGCGGTGCAAAAGGATTCATCAACCCTCAGAAAAGACCGCAACATTCGTGTAGCACCTAAATCTACCTACTTATGGATAAAAAGTAAACAAATAGAAGCATTTTTGGCCGTCTTCCATTAGCAATTCTTATAGTAGTGTTAATTTCCATTGATTTATCAGCTTATTGAAAACGTCGGAGCCTCGGTAAACACAACAACAAAAGAAGGCCAAATATTTACAATTCAAATGCGTCTTTAGGTAAGGTACGAATTTGGGCAAACCTTGTTCGGCGGATTTCACAAAAGAAAAAAATGTACGCATGTTAACATCATCCTTATTCTTAGTTTCGATAAAAATAAAGGCAAAGCATAGGGGGAAAGCGGGAGACTTGAGCCACTTATTGTTAAATCGTTCACTACAACTTTTCTATTAATCTTAGCCACATGTTGAATAAATTTTTTAAATATACATTTATCTATTTTAAGGTTAGTCACATAAACTCTATATACACGAAAGAGATTTTTGCCACGTGCAAAATGTTTGGGAACAGATTTTTGGACACCCAAAACATACATTGAAGATTGAACATACTTAAATTCTTCGGATAAAACAATAATACGAATAATTTAATCAGTTTATATCTTATTAGAATTAATTTTTATCATATTTAGTGTATTATGAAAGAACAAAAAAAAAAAAAAAACTGTTTAACGTTTTTATAAAGAAAAAAAAACAAATTAATACAAACCCAAAAATATAACTACATAATGTAATTAAAATAAACATAAAAACTCAGTTACTTAATTTTCAAACACTAATAACAATATTAAACAAAAATTTCAAAAACTTCAAAAATAAGTAAGTAACTTCTTTTCTTAATAAACTTCCATAATTATCATTAAGGTATGTTATCCATGTGTAGGATTAGCCTCTAATTGGTATCACAGTTAGGGCATTTAAAGATCTTATTGTCCCTTTTGGACAGCCCAACACATATCTCGTGCAAATATTTATTACCAAGACTCGAAAACGCATTTCCATTATTTCATTAGAACCAGTGATCAACTCTCCCCATTTAAATAGGCTCAAGTCTCCCGTTCACTTTTTTGCCCAAAAAACTAATAACATTTGTGAAACACAAGCTAGCTCGATTTTTTTCTAATATCTACAAAGTCGAATAAGTGTATAAACTATTAACTATTATTACTTATCAGTTATCACGTTAAAAAAATAGTTTAACTTCTTGCATCAAAAAACAAATTTTCACTTCTAACAGCCGGTGTCAATTGACTATTTGGAATTATTTTCGTGTGGAAGGATCAAGCTCTGCGACATTCGAGTTTACCGTAGGAGGGTTTAAGTGGAATTTGAGTGAATTATTGAGAGTGGTTCAAGTCTCCCGCTTTCCCCCTAAGGTTGTAAGGTAGCACTTGACGCATATCTTAAATTTTCGCACGACCATACAAAGTAAAGCAAACGCTATTCATGTTTCGGCCCTAACAATCATCCTAACAACAAAACGCACCTACATGTCCTTTTCTATACTACCAAAACGACTTTGTAGGGCTTTCAGCCGTAGGTGACTAGAAGAAGAAAATAAGAAAGAAAAACAAAGGATGGAACATTTTCATGTAAAATTTAATTTTTTTTCCGGAAAGAATCCGATTTTTACTTTTCCGAGAATCGTCTAAGTAGGCAGACGTATAAAAAAATATATAAAAGGGATCTGACAAAAAAAAAAAAAAAGTGAAAATACATGCAGCTGAAGAACTTAATAGAAAGGAAAAAAAAAACTTTTCCTTGGAATCAAAATTATAAAAAAAAAAAAACAAATAAAAAAAATGTCCCTACTGTAAAGTCCTTAAAACAAAATAAAAATATAAATATCTAAACAAAGAAATACGTTAATAATGGTGATTGACCTACGTGTAAATCAATAAAAAAAAAACAAATTGATAGTTCGTACAAACATCATTGGTGAAAGAGCAAAGAGATCCTTATCCTGAATTCGTCCGATTTTTTTTTCTTATGCTAAAGACCCTTCTTTTATATTGTTTTTTCCATTTAAGTAATTTACATAAGTACTAGTTCGGTTATATTTTAAGTTTTAGTTTGCATTTGGTGTAATTTAAATTAAATTTATTCGCATTTAATATCCTCCCTATAATTTGTGTGTGTTTGATTAGTATTGTGCAAGCTAAGTTTCTTGTATTTAAAAGCATAAGAAAGAAGTGTACCAAGTACTTTGGAAATCTACCCGCTAGTTTATTTCAGTAAGGGCATTATTTATCAAGCGGTCTTAAATCAATTATTAGTTTACGAGGCTCATAACTGCGAGTTTTTTCGTTGTATTCACCAAGCACTATTAAGGTTCTGTCCGTGCTATTTCGAATATGAGAAAAAAAAATTCGAATTTCCAAACGCGTTCTAAAACGAGTTTATGAACTCTTTTTCGAAAATGTTAATTTTCAAAATCAATTCGTGTAATTGAAATTAGACTAACATAAATTGTATTCTCCGATTGAATTTATTGTTGAAATAACTGCAACTGCTGGCATATTATGGGTTGCAGATTGGGGTGGTTTCTGAGGCGACCAGGGTTGTTTTCATCTACATTTTTGTTTAGGTTCCTCCTACCGTGCAATATGCCTCCATTTTATCTGCAGCAAGATATTTTTTTCAGTTGACTTTTGGAATTTTGAATATATGCTTTAAATTATTTTGAACTTCTTTTTAACGAAGTGCTGGAAGCATAAAACTCATCCGTTAATGGCTCCCAGTACTTCTTCTTTTCGAAGGTGCTTATGCAGTCATTTTTTTTTTCAATTTTTAACAATGCTTGAGTATTGGAGTATCATTATTTGCTCATTTTCCTTATCGGAAGATTTGGCCTCTTTCCCTTTCCATCCATTTTGAAAACGACAACTGATTTCGAATTTCGAAGTTATTACTGCTCTCAACTTAAGAGTGGTCGGGACCACTCGTAAGTCTTATGAGCGCTCCTAAATATGCACTAATAACCATTGATGAATAGGTTTACGATGCTCTAAGTTTAATTTTGGTCGATGAATACCGCATATACAGAAATCAATAAACCATTATCCTGATAAGTGTTGTGCAGTGTGCACATCACCGCCCGGATACACAGGTAACGTACTCAAATTTATTTCTTTGTAATTTCCAGTTAGTTGGTATTCGTTTTTTTTTTCGTTCTTTTTCATAATTCGTGACCTTAATGGTTCTTTAATAAAGAAAATAGATTTATTAAGTGCGTTTAAAATAGAATTTAGAAATTAATGCAATAAAATTCAGAAGCATATTTGATTTCATTTTTTTTTACATTTTTTTTTGTTAATTACTTTCCTTAAATGATATACCTACTCAAAAGGTTTATAATTGTATAGAATTAGGGTTGATTCGATCCAAGTAAATACGAGTACATACTCGATACTTTTGGATTCGATACAAGTACAATTGGTATCGATACCTTTCTGATTCGATTCAAGTAGGTATCGAATGAAAGTACTCGTATCGAATCAAAATTATTATTTTTACTCTTTATGCGAAAATACGCCTGCCCTCTATCTGTATGAGTGTGTTTCTGTATTGCTACAATGTACATGCTGTACACGATACACCACGTTAACGTGCGAATTAGTACAGTAGCTTGTTTTGTCATTCTCATTCATTTATGCATAACCAAAACACCAATATATACACCTGAAATCATTTTCATTTCAATACAGTACTCTATCACTCTCAATCCCATTTATAGTTCACACTCTATATCTTTCAAACCCATCCAAATACTCATAAGGAATTTGCATATTTGGTGCTCGACTTTTTTCCAAAGTAGGGACAATCATCTCCAAGAGCAGAAATCGGCTAAGCGGCAAACATTTGGAATAGCTGATATTTTTGAACGAAATTCCTGAAAATGATTTTTTTTTATATACATTGATTTTAATTATTATCTGAATAACAAATATAGTTTGTGTTGTTTAATTCCCCCCGTTTATGTTTGAAGTGATCCAGCCACCATACCACATAACATTCATCACATAGTTGTTGTTGTTTTTGATTGTTGTTCAAAAAAGTAAGAAGGACTCATTTGTTTCGATACGAGTAGGTATCGATACTTTTTATTCGATACTCCATGGGTATCGATACCCTGTTGCAAGTACTGAAAATAGTACTGATATCAGTACTGACCTGGTATCGAATCAACCCTATATAGAATATATTCTTAATTAGTTATTTTAAAATAAATAAATGTGTAATTTTTGCTTTAACTCTTGTGTTCAAATATTTTATGTTTTATGAAGGACATTTTCTTTTTCCAGGTTTTTTTTCTTCTTTGTTTTCTATTGGAATATTAATTTTTCTTTTAAAACTACATTTTAAGAGATTTAAAGTGGGGTGACTGAAAGTGAAGAGGCTGAGTGAATGACGTAGGTGGTTACGTTTTTGGGCTTAGTAGGGGTTGTTACAAAAAGCAAGTGCGTAACAACCTGCTAAAGACCCCACTGACGAGCTAAGCACGAGCTAAAATTCAGAGTAGGAACAGTATGTTTTGATACAACTGTCGAAACTTGTCTTGCTATTTCATACGTTTGCTCATTGCCTGGAATGCCATCATCTCCCGAAACAAAGATATTGCTTTCATGTATAATTTTGAGCTCGAGAAAAAAATGGGCCCACCTGTTTGTCTGGTTATCTGTTTCTTCGTCAGCTTCTGAAGCCTACAGTGGTCCAACTGTTAATGACTCTGCTGCATAGGTCCTGCTGAATTTGAACGGTGGGAGCTGTTATATTGGTTTTGTTCAAAGATGACTTGATAATTTGTTGGGACAACCCAAGTCTGAACTTTAGGGCACACTCAACAGATTTGCTCTCTGTGTTGATGCTGGCTTGAAGGTAAACGTGAACAACTCTTATAAGTTAAGACAGATTCATGCACTCTGTTTGTTAGTGGAGTCCCGTTGACACAGCTCAAATAGTTGTCGGGGTCTCATTCACAAGCTAAGATGAGTTTTTTTCGTAATAGGACAGCTGTATGGCACTCTCTTGCAGTGGTAATATACGTAGGGAAAAATCCGTACATATACGTATTTTGAACTAAAAACTTACTCCGTTCCCCTAATGGACAGACTTTTAATATTTACAACCGTTTGATGTAAACGTAAGTACTTTTAATAATAAAACACAAAGCCTGATAAACGATGACTTGTATTTCTTTTCAAGTTTTCTTAAATCTATAGTGGAACTATATTTGAGATCTTGCTACATGCCTCTAACCCTGAATTCATAATTCTATTAATGCCTTAATTTTTTTGCCCAAGAATACTCTTCTTTAAATGTTTGTACAGGGTGTCCGCCGGGAGGGTATACTACTTAGTCTTGACAGTTCATATTTGGCAGTCGTGAAGTAGACACGTGGCAAATTTATTATGGAAAAATATTCGGTAAACCATCGTGTTTTAAAACATTTTATCAAAATCAATCATCGATTACTGTGACGATGAGAAAGTTACGAGAAATTTTTGGGAGAAACAACGTGCCAACAAAACGCACTATTTATCGTGTAGTGAATGATTTCGAAGAAAGAGGGTCTGTAGGTGATAGGCCCAAGCATGGACCACAACGTACTGCAAGATCGGCTGAAAACATTACTGCTGCTCAAGGAAGTGTTCAAAACAATCCATCAACCTCAATTCGACGCCGTGCTCAGGAGCTTGGTCTTCAAAGAAAAACTTTGGCGACATTTTTGCACAAGGATTTGCATTTGTTTCCAATTAAGATTTAATATCTGGGTGACCGAGCTTTGCTCGGTTATTACTATCCGAAAACCCCCATATACCAAATTTCAGTGAAATCGTTAGAGCCGTTTCCGAGATCACAGAAATATATATACAAATGTATATACATACATACATACATACAAGAATTGCTCGTTTAAAGGTATAAGATAAAAATTAAAGAAAATATATATAAACTTGAACATATAAAAAAATTTAAGTCTCCTGAATGCCGGTAGATGCCTTTTACTATGACGCGGACTTATTACTTACTTATGCGACTTCCAACGCTAATAAAAGCATTGGATACTCAAAGGTGCGAGGGTACCGCTCACGCTTCAGAGTTCAGAGTATGCATATATACATACAAGAATTGCTCGTTTAAAGGTATAAGATTAAAACAAAAACCTTGAACTCAATTTCTATATACAGCACCTATACCCAGCGATGCCAACCTAGGCTTTTTATGCCTTTTAGGCAGTATTTCATTAGCTAAGGCTTTAAGGCTTTTTTGTTTCCAAAAACGCATCTTTTTTCTATTTCAAATATTTATTTATTTTTTGATCTGATGGACTAAAACTGTGTTTGTTTTGTTCAATGCTATTTACCTACCTACTCATGAAACTGAAGTCATGAATTTTGTTCCTATTTCTTCTGTGATTTATACATAATTTAAGTTTTTTTTTTGGAAATAAAAATTGTTGTTGTTAATTTTGTTATATTTGTGTTTAATTTTTGATTTATTGTTCCAATTTACATAAAAAATTTGTTTAGCCATTATTTTATTGAAAAGGGCATCTTTTTTACTCAAGTTAGGCTTTTTTTCGTCAAAATTGGTTGGCAACGCTGCTCCACCATCCGTCCATCACCACACCACACGTCATCATCCATCTGCGCATTTCCTCAGAAAGACATTGTCGCTGTTTTTTTTTTCATATGAACGTGCTTGTGCGATGTGCGCCACAAAACCACCCCAAAGCAGAACAACGATCAAGAACCGCGGCTGCTGATAATATTCGATTTGAGGAAATAAATTTATTTTTTTCGTGTTAGATTTTAGGTTGTAGCTCAGCTTCTAGAGGACATAGAAAGCTGATTGATGGCTTGAAATAACTATTAAAGTGTTGGCTCTCCTACGTATTTTTTTTGTTTGCATTGATTAAGAATTGTTTGTGTAATGGCGAGTAAAAGGCAGTAAAGTCAGAAAAATAAGCTCAAAACGCATGAAAACTCGAAAACACGCGTTTTCCCAAACATAAGACTAATCTAGATCAATTGCTTACCCCCGAAAACCCCCATATACCAAATTTCAGCGAAATCGTTAGAGCCGTTTCCGAGATCACAGAAATAAATTTATATAAATACAAGATTAGCTCGTTTAAAGGTATAAGATTTGACACAAGAGCTTCTTCCACAAGACCATTTACGCCGCCTTACATATGCCAATAGGATGTTACAGCTAGCCCATGAAAACCCCGATTTTAATGAAAAAACCATAATGAGTGACGAGGCACATTTTCATTTGAATGGATATGTAAATAAACAGAATAGTCGGTTCTGGGCAATGGAAAACCCTCAAATTATTCATCAGTCACCTTTGCATCCATTAAAAGTTACAGTCTGGTGTGCAGTTTGGTCAGGAGTAGTCATTGGACTTTACTTCTTTTAAAATGAAAACGGTGTAACGGTAACTGTGAATGGGGAGCGATATCGTGATATGATTGAAAACTTTTTAACGCCACAACTTCATGCCTTGGGCTCGATTAACATGTGGTATATCAACAAGACGGTGTCACATCGCATACAGCCAGGATTACAATGGAATTACTGCGAGACCTCTTTCCACAACAAGTTATTTCAAGAAATGGTGATGTTTATTGGCCTCCACGGTCGCCTGATTTGACTGCTCCGGACTTCTTTTTGTGGGGATATTTGAAAAGCAAGGTTTATGCAAACACGCCAAAAAAGCTTGAGCAACTCAAACAGAATATTCGTGATAAAATTAATGAAATACCGCATGAAATGTGTGAGAATGTTATGAAAAATGTGCTCAAAAGGGCTCGCATTTGTGAGACTAACAGAGGCGGACATTTACCTGATTTTGTATTCCATACATAATTTCCGACATTAAGTAAAACATTTATCAATATAAGATCCATTCTCTTTCATTTAATCAAAGATTATAAACAAACAAAGTAGTATACCTTCCTGGCGGATACCCCTGTATTTATTTATCTACCCAAATTAACTATTAAAAAAATGTGGACAAGCGATTGAATTATTTAAATAAAATATTTATAATGTAATAAATCTCTTCTCTTCTCTTCTCTTCTCTTCTCTATATATATAAAAGAGATTTGCAAAAGTGTTGTGACTTTATAACCCACGAACGGTCAAACCGAATTCGATCAAATTGTCATTGTTTGTTTTCATGGTCGTGTAGTTGGTTTATCTAAAGTTTGAAGGAAATTGGTCAACGCGATCGTGAGTTTTATTATTAGTTTTTTTTTTTTTTTTTTTTTTAATTGAGAAATATATTCTACTATCGTATATCGGTCCCTTTTTGTCTTGCTTATTTTAGAGTTGGAAACACTGAACAATAATTATTCGGTTCTGTAGGTGTCAAAGTATGTGACTTATACAACATTGCCAACCCTGAGTTAGGTGTTTATTTAAAATCCTTTGTCATTTGATAGAGGTGCGTACTGCCCGGAAGAACGCAATTAGACAGGCATTTTAGATATATGTGGATTTAGACTTAGAGGTGGAAGACCGAGGTTTATGAAGGTTAAACTTAAGCATCCTAAGCCTGAGACCCTTGTACTTTTACGCAACTAGCTAATTAGGCTTAACTCTACTAAGCCTCCGGATATTCTCTCTTTGGTTTTAGTCTGTATCTGTATCAGTCCATCTTGAAGATGTTGTAATTTGAGAGTCGTTGACTATATGGTGGACTGACGAAGTGTAATTTTTAATTACCTCTGTTATCATCGTCTATTGAAAGGATAAAGAGCAAATCCTCATTTATATATCATGTTTTGATGAATTGATCGTTTTATATACGAAACACATCTAGTCTCATATAAAGGTAGATCGATTTCTAGCATGCTGGTCAATCATAGCTTAAAAAACATTAACTCCCTAATTCGCAGAAACATTAAAGGATCGAAAACTGGACTCATCATTGAATATGATAACCGATGACTTTCATCTTTCAGCCTATGAGCTGTCGATGTGATTTACATTTTGATTGTATTTTACGCTATCAAACTTTTATGTGCAATATAAGAAGGGAACTTATTCCATGATAAGAAAAACCTACATCATCAGTAAGGTGACTAGTTTATCAGCTGAGCGCTCCTTTGCAGACCACGGTGAGGTTTTGTCCTAGTCGCCTCCACCGCGCCGATGAGATTTCTTTTCCGGTGACAGCGTATACCTACCTACTCCGTTTTGCGTAAAACACTGGATAGTTTTGTAATGATAAATCTGACTCTTTGTTCATGATCGGGAGATATCTATTTCGGATTCTGAATTTTGGGAAGTGAGAAGCACATGCTTTTCTTTCACAATGAACATTTCCGTATACCTAAATTCAAATTATATGAGCTATCCAAAAGGCAAAAACAACTTTAACACCGATTATGCTCCTATAAGCTGATGATGCAATAATGCGCATAGGGCATAGTTGACTTTGTAAGTCGACGACTTTTTACTCACGGCTCATTACAGACCCAGCTGGGACTGTTCCCTTCCGTGAGTTCATGTCATACGCGAAATCAAACGGACAGTACTGGTTCAGTTCCAATGTCAAATGAATTTGCATATGAGCTCGCTCAGTCGTATATGATCATACATGATCGCTTCAAGTTAGTTTCAAAAAACCATAGCGACTCAATAGATTCTGCATTTGGGTATATTAAAAAAGCTCCTGGCTTTGGTGGAACAAATTCTTTGGGTGGTCTTTCGGCAACATCCAAAGGCCAGCCTCTGGATCTGCTTTCTTCGGACAGCTAAATGAATTGCATTGTAAAAATCACCATCAATTGTCAGGTCTTTTCAATAAAACTCCGTGCTGAGAACAATTTTTCGTCAGCGTAATTGGAGGTCCAACATTGTACTTAACTTTTGTGCAAAACACGAATTTTGTTGCTGCCCCATTGATTGCAACAAAGCACCAGAGTATGAAAGTGTACACCTCTGTATCTGTTGACAAAGGAACGTTGGTGTCAAACGTCCCTCTCACCTGGTGTCTAACTAGACACCAAAAGGAATTTCCAGAACAGCGAAAGATCAGAGAAAACAATAGAGGCGCTCGTTACGGCAGCATCAAAGTGGAAAATCTGCTCTTTGTGGTGGTCCGTTCCACCTATTGACTGTTGCGACAAACGAATACAGCCGCACAGAGAAATCGAATGCCGTCGTTCCGTTTTTGTTGTTCTTCAGATAACACCAATGATACGCTTTGATCCCGACCGCATAATGAAAGGCGAGTCCTGAAATAAGGTGTATTTAGGATTTTCCTGCAACACGTAGCGTGGTGAAGATAGGCACTCATTAGCACGTGTGGTGTTAGAATTCCTGTAGGACGACCACCAGATATGACGCCGACATTTTAAATTATTGGATGTCGGCAAGGATCTGTAAAATAATGATGGAAGGAAATACGTGTCAAGGAGAACACACAACCAACTGATGCTCTGTAATCTAGTAAATTAGTACAGCGTTATTAACAAGCGCTGTTTGAACGCGTTAACAAAAAAATGATTTGATAGAAGGCGCCGCATATAAGTATTTGAAGAAATTACTCTTGATGATACAAGCCGATTTATAGTTATATGATGATCTTTTTAGTTGTATTGACCCCAGTGTGACCAATTTGATTATTTTATTGTTAGCATCTTTTTTTCAAAATATGCAAGCATTTTTTTAGCATGATTTTGGTTCGGCAATAGTATGAATTAAAATAATAAAGTAAAATCAAAGAAGCCGAACATTAGGGTGAACATTGACATTTGACAGCGAACACAGCCATTCAACGAATTCAGCAAGCTTGCAATTGCAATCAGCTTTCCAAACACATCTATATTTAAGCCCGGTTTGTTCAATCCTGGTTATCTTTAATCAGCGGTTATTCCAGCTGGTTACCATCGAATGTGTTTGTTCAGCAAAATATTAACCAGAGAATCAGTAGTTTGCTGAGTTAACTAGAGACAGCCGATTTTGAGCGGTTAATGAGATTTAACCACTGATTTTCGGTAATTTCGTTTGTTGAAGATTTTTTAACAAAAAGAAAAATGCAAATAATAGAATGAAGGAATATATAACGCAAGATGGAGTGAACCAATAAAATCTTTCACATCGGTTTCGTTGACGTTTTCAACTGACACATATATAAAGAATACACAACATGCCAAAATAATGAATGCAAAAGATAAAGTAAGATTATTTTCAACATTTTTTGGCCGATGACAGTTCTCATAAATTGAGATAAAGCACACGCGTTAGGCAAAATATTGCGAGAACGAGAAAATTGCGATTGTCGTTGAATTAATTAACTTGAGGCCTGTTAATTTGTAATAAATTTGGTTGGTTTTGGCATTATTTCGGTTTTGTTCTAAAAAAAATGTTTTTTGACTCACATATACGAAGTTTCATTCTTTAGTTCTTAAAAATAGCCGTATTTTATTATCAGCCATGATCTATATAGATCATCGATTTACATGCAATTACAACAACAGCACATGATCCTGCTTCTCATCGAGATCATGAATGATGATCTGAAAATTATTTCTACTATTTCTCGCTGCGTTGCTTGGCGCTGTTTGTTTCATTTTTAATTGTTGGTGTACCTGTAAACGCTAGCCAAGCCACACGTTGCCAGACTAAAATATTCAACACCATTCAGAACAAACATTCAACAAGCATATTTTTCACATGTGAATAAATCTCCCGTCCGTGTTTCGAGCAAAATATTTCAAAAACATTTAAGTAAATGTTTCATAACCATTTAGGTATTAACAAAAAAATGTTTATGAAATATTTCGCATTTTCCCAATCGTAAATAATCATTGTTTCACAAGTTTTCCTGTAGAAAGGTGAGAGTTGTTTTTTGTTGTCTTCTTTTATCATAAAATACGAATTTCCAAAAAATCTTGGAATAACGAAAAATGAAAACTAGCTGGCTGTGTAAATTTAAATTATTTTCAAAGCTAATTATTGGGAAACACATTTCTTCTTTATCACAAAATAGTACAAAAAAAATAATGTAATTGCAACAATTTTCGTCGATTTGTTTGTAACTAACTTCAGTTTGTTCATTTGGGTTTTCGTGTTTAAACCGCTGTCATTTACTTCGTCTTAGAATTCCAATTACCGACGAGAAGTGCAAACTGCGGTAAAATTTTCATTACCTACATTTCGAAGTGATTGTAAACCATTTCCTTTTAAAAACAAAACGCACCGTATAAGGTATAACGGAAGCGGTGTTGTTGTTTTCGAGCCCCTGGCCATGTTAACAATTAAAAATATTTTCATAAATATTTAATAAATACTTCATCGGCGTTTTCAACGGCAAAAACATTTCCGAAATGTTTGACAAAAAAATGTTTCTGAACAAATCTTTCGCTGGTCTGGATACACATTAATAAGCCAAGAAAAACCCAAATATGAACTAGCCGCGAAATATTGTTTATTTGTTGCATATTTCAACATAATATTTTAAATTAGTTTTTAAAAAACAATATCGAAAATCAAAACTACTCAAATTTGACTCAAATGGTAACACCTTCGACAAGCAAGTGAAATGTCATGTCCATTGAAATCATGTTGTGACGTCACGCTGCACCGAATGTATGCAATATGGCTGGTGGCAGTATGAAGTGTGTCTTCGTGTTGCACCGAATGCTTGCAATATGGCCCGGTGGCAAAATGAGGTTTGCCATACTCATAGCAACTGTAGCCACAACTTAAAAATAAAATTCTTAAATGATCCGTATTGTTTTATTATCGTGATCTGATCCGGATCAGATCACGCTGATAATAAAATACGGCTAATGCCTGTATTATTTGATTATTAATGTTATGACATGTCATTTTTCTATTTATTTAGTTTTAATAAAAATAAACACATTAATAAAATACCTACCTAAATAAATTACTAAGCAAATACAAACGGACCCGAAAAACAAAAAATATAACCATGGATTCGATCAATCAAATGACAAATAAACTGAAAAAATGGAACAATTTGGTGCAAAGCTATGGTTTGGTGACCGAAGTGAAAAAACGGTCAACAGACACTCATTGGTTATCAGCACTGATTTATTATCATAGGTCAACCCAAATCTCTGGTAACCTAACCAAGGCTTTAACCAGCTGTGAACAGACCGGCCCTTAGTGTTATTTTTGTGAAATAAATCGTATTTTTCCTGAAACGCAGCTTTTTTGTTTGTCTTGGGTTTTAGCAGTTTTTTTTGTTAACACTTATTACTGAACTCAGCATGATTTCAAAATGGTTTTATTGAATTGGTCATACTGATTGATGCAAGCCAGATGTTATTTTTGAAAGGGTATACATCAGTCTAACGTACCTACTTATGTTCGATTCAATTTAAGGGAAGGTATTTCAAAAGGTTATGAAATGTTTGCCATTGTATATATATGAGTTTATTTTACAATTTACTTTCATATGTTTGAAATTTAGAAATTGAATCCCCCAGGAAGCGGGTCCGAATGCTAATTTTAAAATTCTGCTTTGCAAAATTCTGTCTTATCAAAAAAATGCTGCTTTTTATAATTCTGTTGCAATATTTCTGCTTTACAAAATCCATATTATTCTTTATTTTTCCACCTAAAATATAATAATAATAATTAAACATAAAATAAATAGGAATTAAAAAAAATAATTAAAAGTTAAACAAAAATTAATAAAATTAGAATAGAATAAAATTAAATATTGAAAAGAAGACTGAAAAAAAAATTAAGTAAAGTGCACGACTGGGTCGAACAAAACTTTCTCGTTCATCAAAAGTCTTGTTGGTTATTTTCTTATTTTATTAGATTGGTAGGTACGTAAAGATCTCAGAAGCAATGGTAGGTAATGTAAGACAAGTGCGAGTCGGACTCGCTCATGAAGGGTTCCGAAACAGCAAGTAACATAACATAAAAGTTCTTGTAGTTCGTTGTAACTTTGATCGATATTTTAAAAACTACTCGCCAGATCTCGTTCAAAAAATTTTCGTTTGAAGTTTATATGGTAATGTACATCCCCTTTTTTTTTTGTAGTGTTATCGTTCTCTTATTTTAGAAGTTAGGGGGGGGGGGGGGGGGGGGGTGGGACCAACATTTTATCACTTTGGCAGTGTCTCTCGCGCAAACTATTCACTTTAGAAAAAAATGATATTAGAAACCTAAAAATCATTGTTGAAGACCTATCCATAGATACCCCACACGTATGGGTTTGATGAAAAAAACATTTTGGAGTTTCTTTTGTATAAAATCTTAATGCGGTTCACAGAAAACATCTACTTACCTAGTTTCAACGGTATAGCTCTTATAGTTTCGGAGAAAATTGGCTGTGACATACGGACGGACAGACAGACAGACATGACGAATCTATTAGGGTTCCGATTTTTGCTATTTGGCTACGGAACCCTAAAAAGGAATACACAGTGTTAAAGAAAATTCACTTTCAGTTTTTAACAGTTGAAGCTCTATAAACAGACAATAGTCGCAAGTTCTTGTTAGAGATTTATAAGCGCCTTCTGTACTATTTTATAGCTCTTACACTTTACAAGTTTTTGAGTACAAGAACAATTTTTGTAGGAATTTCTGATTTGTTATCTTTTTGGGAATGATTTTCTTTTTGACTAGAATAGAAAACAGATTAATGACGCTGGCTTAAGTTGTCAATGATTGGAAGTATTGTTCGTGAATCGTGATAGAACGATATCTTTACATATAAACATGTATGTATATGCAAAAATTCAGAGATTTGTTTTTGAATTTGAATTAGCAGTTATTAACTGAATATCACGATGAACATGTGTGGAGTGCAAATGAAGTGGGATATTCTGATTGATAAAACTCCAAGTGGTTGGAATTTATTTAAGGTGCATTTTTAAAATGGTTGAAATAAAAGTAGAAGTAGGTAATATTTGATGAAAATAAGTTTTCCGTTGCTGTTATTGCATTACCAATAGCTGTTCCAAATTTGAATTTTAAAGTGTGGTATTGAGTTTTAAAAAATATATATGAACAGAGATCGGCTTTTGGGTAGCCATTTTTGAGAAATAATTAAAAAAACAGATTTCTTCAAATTTTTTGAGAAAAACTTGGTACGGTCAGCCGTTTAGGCTGTAGGCCTGCGGGACAGACAGACAGACGGACAGACTGGACAGAATTTTGAGACTCACTTTTTTGAGTTCGTCTATCATCGTAATGTCAGAATTGATTAACATCTCGAGTTCGAAATTTCGTACGAAAACAATAAGATATCTTTCTCTTACTACGTAATGGAGAAAGTTAAAAATTTAAATACATAAATAGAAATTAAAAAGTAAAAATGAAGTCAAACACAGAAAATGTTCCCTACACCTCTGCTTTACAAAGCTATGGAAAATGCTGCGCACGCATTTTAACATTTACCAAACAATTCCTTAGTACATATTTGCAGAATTTTGCTAATCAGAATTTTGAAAACAGAGTTTTGAAAGCAGAATCATTTGCCCTTCGTGAATTTTATTCCCAACCCAGTCTATTCTCTAGCATTGTCTATTGTTTTTATCTGATTCCGCCTATGCTATTGTGGGTTATAAGCATTAAACTGATTGCTGGCTGTAATATTCTCGGATGTTTGACAAGCATTCGCAAGAGGTATGGCATACTAAAAAAGCACCTTAAGATTATAAATGTTGTTTTTCCGGGAATAAAACGTAAAACTTAAGTTTTTTTGGAGCTAATACCAAATTAGTTGGATTACTAAAACTGTGTCATTCGTCTTACCTCTGATTGTATTTGAGAAAAAGGATGTATAAAATAAGCAAAGTTGAAGCTTTTTGTTTAGTGAAAATATACTATTTCCGCCTTTAGAATTTTGAACTTTGGGGCTTTGAGGGACGAAATCATTCTTAAGGCGAAAAAGGGTTGCCTCTGTTCCCGCTAAAGGGATACGTATGGTAACGCTACTTCCATACAACAAAATTGTTTTGACGTTTGACTCCAGTTTTTCCTACGTAGGTATGACTTTAATGCAAATGAATTGGTACTCGATATGCCCGCCATGGGCCACACATTAGCGAATGTGTGCGGCGGGGTGTCGTTTGAGTTTATTATCAAGTTGCATAATAAAAACATTTAGTGCATTTTGTATTAACACCCGGACTTGAACACCCTGAGGTCAACCCTAACAACGATGTATATACGAGTATAAATCCGAGAAGACAGCCGTAATATATGTAAATTAGATTTAAGAAAACAAACATTGTATTCCGTTAGGCCCCTGTTGTTGAGCCACCTTTAAATGTTAAATTTTCACCACCATTTGTTACCTAGCCTTAAGTCAAATTGTATATACAAAAAGTTTAATAAAAGCAAATGTAATGTAAAACATTAGTGACATTTGGATACCTAACTAGTTCATGTAAAACGTCTTCTAGATTTATTTGTCTACGAACGCATTGACAATTCAACTTCGAATGTTTTTGTATTCTCGTTCTATATTTTGACTTTTGACACTTGAAAATGAGTATGCAGGCAGGATTTTCTTAACTAGATTTGTAGGCTATATCTCCATTCACGTCAACTGAACAATGTAGACAGGCTAAAATGGCAATAAATTGGCCGAAATGCTCCACTTAAAGAAGGGTTCTAAGCATGAGTCGAGGAACATTTAAATGGGTGGTGGCTTTGTCACCAGGACATGGTAATTTCGGGTATCACTTAAGGAAGATGGGCCTTAGAGAGGATGAGACCTGTAAACTATGCCTGGAGGAATCTGAGACAGCGGCACATACCTATACTGTGTTAATGTCCGGCGTTATGGATGGCGAAGAATGAGGATCTTGGGACATCATATGGTCGAGACCCAGTTGATGAAACAGACCTCCCATAAACAGATGCTAGTGTTAACACTAGAAATTGAGCCCAGGGAAGAACTCTGGAGAAATCGAGAGAGTCTCTCTGGGTAAGATTTATAGTGGTAGAGAGACAATAACAGACCCGACACCCGACCCGAGGTGTGACCAATCTAGGCCAATAAAAACAGTTTTTTTATCAAGTCAGTCAGCTGTCAGACTTACAACACCGAAAGAATTTCATTAGTAAAATCAACTATTTTCATTATTTAAAAATGCGTCTGCTGCAAACATTATCAATTCAACTAAAGGTGGCGTCATCTTTTCTAATACTTTCAATACTCAAATTTGTTTGCACATGCGATCGTAATTTGATAACGGATGTGATACTTTCAATGTTCGATGTTACAAGCGTTCGTAAAAAAGTTTTCTTTAAGATTTTGCGGTATATTTTAGATTATAAGGTCGTGAGGTTTAATTCTTCTCAATCTACGAATATTATATCGTACATTTAAGACGTCTTCTATTTCAGGATTAATATGCATCTGCAGACGCTCATTGTGACGAATTGCGTACTTTTTAATTACCTCCGTTACAAGATCAGTCTGCAAATCACGATGCAAGTCATTATTTCTAATATACCATGGGGCATTTACTATTCCCCGAAGGACTTTGTTTTGGAATGTCTGTATTATTTTTACATTTGCCTTCCTTGTACAACCCCATAATTGGACACCATATGTCCAAACAGGCTTCAATATCTGGTTATATAATAAAATTGTATTCTCAATGGACATTTCCGAGTTATGTCCTAGCAACCAATAAAGTTTTCTATATCTAATATTTAACTCTTCTACTTTCTTCTTCACATGTTCCTTCCATTTCAGCTTAGCATCCAGATTCATACCCAGATACTTAGCTGTGTTTGAATAAGGAACTACTTGGTTATTAATAACCACCGGAACATTTATAATTTTTTTATTTGTAAAATTGATATGAGTGGACTTTGACTCATTGAGTCTAATTCGCCATCGTTGTGCCCAATCACATATTTCGTTAACTGAATTTTGCAGCTTTTCTGTTGATTTAGTCACGCATCTATCAGTTGATAGAAGAGCAGTGTCGTCTGCAAATGTGGCTATCATCGTGTCGTTTCTATGTGGTATATCACTAGTATACAATAAGTAAAGGGTTGGTCCCAGAACGCTTCCCTGTGGAACTCCTGCTTGTATTTCCTTAAGTTCAGAATACGCTGAACCATAACGAAGTCTAAAGAATCTATTTGAAATATAAGATTTAAGTATCTCATAGTATTGTCTAGGTAGGTCCCTATGAAGTTTATACTCTAAGCCCTTATGCCAGACCTTATCAAAAGCCTGAGCAACGTCTAAGAACAATGTAGAACAAACTTGTTTTTCTTCTAGTGATTTTTCTATAATATTTGTTATACGATGTACTTGGTCTATTGTCGAGTGCTTATTTCTAAACCCGAACTGATGGGTGGGAATAAGCCTTCTCTGCTCTATGATTTTATCTAGTCTTTTAAGAAGCAGTTTCTCAAAAATTTTGGATAGTACAGGTAAAAGTGAAATTGGCCTGTAAGAGGTGACTTCTGATGGAGGTTTACCTTGTTTAGGTATAACTATAATTTCTGCTATCTTCCAGTGATGTGGAACATATCTTAGCTTAAAACAAGCATTAATTAAAAGCTTAAGTTTAACCAATGCTATGAAGGGTAGTTCCTTCAGGATTTGGGCAGTTATTAGATCATAACCTGGTGATTTTCTATTAGAGAGCTCATGAATACATGTGCTGATCTCTTTTAGCGAAACGTAAGTGATTACGTCCTCATCAATTCTATCAGAGAATTCAAGGCATTCGCCTGCCACGCTAGGTGGATAAGGTTTAAAAACATTTGTCAAATGTTCTGAAAAAAGTTTGACCTTTTGTTTTGGGTCGCCGATCCGTTTCCCATCAGATGTTCGTAACGGGGGATCTTGCGTTTGAGGTCTTTTTAAATATTTGGCAGACTTCCAAAGGGAGTAGTCTGTGACTTTGTCAGCAGTTAGGTTGGAAAGGTATTTAGTTAGAGATCTATTTTTAAATTCACTAATACTCTTTTTAAGTTTATTATTAAGTCTATTGAATATAGTTTTATCGCCGGGATATCTTGTCATTTGCCATTTTCTCCGGGCTCTTCTCTTTTCTAATATTAGTTCCCTAATTTCTATGGGATATTTTACCGATGCTTGTTTACGTTGCTGACCAGTTGGTGTACTATCTTCTGCTGCCTGTTGTATATCGGCAATGAATTGTTCCACTTCGATGTCAATATGCGGTATAGATAACTATTTTATATATAGACTTATATTATGCAGTTGAACCTGTCTGAGTGAGACCTGGCTAAATGGAATACTTGTATTAGTGGGCCTAGTTCTGGCGCACCTTCATTTTCCTTAAAAACCACTCTATAAATGCAATTTTTTCCACCTCTATCTATAATTGAAACTTATATCTCATTTATTAACTTTGTAAGTGAGACAGACTTGCAACAAAAATCGTGTTTCTTACTAAATTTTTTTACATGTGCTTGCTGCTTGCCCCAACACGTTTTATTTTGAAGGCCTCCTTAAGTGAAACAAATATTTGCTCTACCTGGATAACTGAGAAACTGGGTAATTGGAATACCTCTATAAGTGAGACTGAAATAAATGGGCCATTAGATTGCAATTAACTAGGTTCGACTGTATTGTATTATTTATTTTTGTGATTAAACTATTGAACAAGTTCTTTTTTTTATTAAAGTTTTGAGAAGAAAATTATACTAATAATAAGAAAACTTTTACTGGGTAGCTCTTATTAGTTAAAAGGCAAACTCCAAATGTACACGAGAATCAACATCTATCAACTTTCGCTACGCTTGCTTATTACAAAACACATAACAGTCTTGTTGGAACATTCTTCCCTAAAAATGAATGCCTGCACATTGACAGTTTAAAGAAAATTGGCTACGCACGATTTCAATTCGTCCCTTTTTCAAAACACTCGCAACTGATCTTGAAAAGAGTCTTCCTGACCGTTGCAAATCGCTATACACGACCGAAATATCTCTGCCTTTTTTTAATTCAAAAGAAAATACAATCTTTTGCGATTTGTAACGCTCAGATTTCGTGTCCTTTTTTCTTTTCGATATATCCTGTCTTGTATGAGTTTTTTTTTTTTTTGTATTTCACTGTTTGTCGTCCTTTTTGTGATTTCAATTTCTTGTAATGCTGACAGATCGGTTTTCGTTGTTGTTAGCTGGTTGCATTCAGGATAAACCAACTTTAGCCAAATCGATTGGTTCCAACTCGTTGATATTCTATTAAGAGCAATTTTTTCCAGGTGTAAGAAGCAGGAAATTTCAATTTGGATGCTAGATTCGCCGCGCATTTTAACCGAATGCCATAAGTTCCCTTAGACAAATAGATTTGTTTGGATTTTGAAATTGTCGCACTGTAGTTTGTTTGCCTTCAATGGCAATAAGCGTGGAGATTAGAAAATTGAAGTCAAGTTAGACGAAACTAATTCAGTTTTGGCTCTCCAACGACAGAAGGAAGCTGGAAATAGCCGATTTCGAGGGTGATTTGAAAGTAATAAGTGCATAATTATTAGTGCAAGTACGTGATAAATTTGGGGCACAGGTTAATGTTAAATGGTTTAGCTGGCATTTTGTATAATATTTTTACTAGGTGACATTTAAGCATAAAATTAATGTTATGACCAATACATAACTGGCTAATATTAACTACAACCTAAACCTAGTCTTCCAGATGAATTTGTGAAGGGCAACGTTTTTTTTAAGTTGTTAAATAGAAGCTACCGTGGAGTACCCCAACTTCTAGCATAACAGCTCAGAGAGCTGTGAAAACGTCTTTGATGGCAGACATTGGCAAACATTTCATCAAAAAATTAAGTCTCTCGATTTTTAATTGAAAACGTAAGAAATCTTAATTTAAATTTATTAAAACCAACACTGAAAAAAAAAAGTCGGCGTCGTATTGATGAATGGCGTTCATCAACATGATATTCATTGATAGACGTAATTTTCATAAATATGATGAACAAATTCATGAAAACTTTTTGACAATTGATGAACAGTTTTTCAATATGATGAAAATGAATTCATCAATTTTTTTAACAGGATTCTGAAGAGAATTTAGGGTATGTTTTTATGAACTACGTTCATTATTTCATCAAAACATTTCATCAATATGACGAAAACACTTATTTTGATGAATTTAGTCATTTGTTCACCCAGTTGATGATTTATTCGTCTTATTGTTGAATGGAATCATCATATTCAAGTACGATTGCCAAGTTTTGAATTTTTATCATATTGATAACGACGTTCATCGTTTTGATGACGACTTTTATTATATTGATGACAGCGTTCGTCAAAAAACAGACATTAATTTTTATTAAGGAGAACGTTGATGTAAACCTTCATAATATAGATGAACTAATTCGTTATATTGATGAAAAAAATTAAATTTACCGTTATATTCATCATATTGATGAATGGAATCCTCATATTGATAAACTTTTTTCATCGGTTTCTTCAATGTGATGCACAGATTGTTAATATGATGTATGCTGTAGGTGTACACACGCGATGTTGGTACAGCATTTATACTCACACACGCATGATGAATCTTTTAATATATACATGCGTAGATAAATATATGTCATTGCTCATCAAGCGTAAAGTATCTACACAGGGTGGCATAGAAGAAAATTGTGAATGGTTTTACGATGAACGATGAATATCTTAAAAGATTCGATATATGTGATTTAGAAATTTCATCACATAATTATTTGTTTATCTTTTAATTATATTCCCCCAAAAGTATCCATTTGCATTTTATACAATGTATTGACAATTGCTTGCCGATGAACAAACTTTTTTATTTTTTATTTTACTACGGGCGACTGGTTTTGCTAAATAAACTGCAGTATATACATTATACAATTTAAAACAATTAATGAAGTGTGAAAAATTCAATGTTAGTGTAAGAATGGTGGAAATATAAAAAAGCTATAGTCTAACTTCGATTATTCACATTATATAAAATGTTATAAATTTTGCATAAATAGCTTTAATACATTAATATATTTTAAGTATTTATTATGTTATCAGTATAATGAAACTTATATAATTAGAACCTATATCTTCGATGGAGCGCCTCATTTACCAAAAAGAATGCAATTTACCTAGCCTTAATTAAAGGTATGCAATTAATGTATAACTTTAATTCAGTTGCATAGATATATCTGGGAGGTGTTGACCAAGTGATCTCGTTTCAATGATTTTACTATGTAAACGAAAGTTTTTCGGCATAAATTGTTTGCTCTAAATGTTCATAGCGACGTTTTAAAAGCTAAATCATGAGTAAGACTATCTAATTTTCAAAGGGGCTTATTTTTCCGATATCTTGATATAGCTTTTCCATTTGTAAAAATTAAAACGTAAATATCGAAAAATGTTGTTGTACGTGTTTTAGAATACATACTTCTAAAAGGTAGGTTAAGCTACGTTTTCACCGAACACAAATACCAAGATTAAGTACAAGAGGTTTAGAATAAATCCCGAAGTGTTTCCACCAAATAAAAGAAGATTAACTTGACGTATTCTCTCTGGCTCTGTCCATTTGAGAGAAAATGACATTTCACGAGAGAGAGAGAGAGATAGAGAGAGAGAGAGAGAGAGAGGGAGAGAGAGATACATTTTTTCCATTTTTGATGTCTTTTATTTCATTTTTTTTTTTTTTTTTTTTTTCACTTTTGACATATCGAGCTGTGAAAAGTGTGTTTGTTTTATTTCTAATCTCCCTTTTTATGAGATTACTTTCGTATGATAAATTCCGAGATTTATGCGAGATTTACGGAAATTTTTCTAAACCTCGCAGTTATTCTCCGGTGGAAACTTAGCAGTAGGGACGATTTTTGACGTTAAATAAATATGTCATTTAAATAAAACTACAATTATCATGAATTTTCTACAACGATTTTCCTTTGGTAAAAAAAAGAGCTCGCTATATAATTATAACGTTGTGATTTCATTACACACATAAATGTAAATAAATATTTACTTTTTAAAAATATTTTCAAAATCAATGTAATATCGTTATTTAACCAAAATTTTCTCGTACATTGTTCTCTCACGCCTCAACATTATAAAATTCAACAGAATGGATCAATAAAATTATAACTAAATAACAAAAAACGGAAAAACACATTTCAAACACAAATGTATGCACATGCACCCTGTGACTCTATGCACATGGCAGGCAAATGGCCGTTCTCTGATTCTCATTGGGACCCATTATGAAAAAAAAAAAAAAAAAATTGTCCCAGGAGTGATAAAAGTAACTCAGAAATAAAATTTATTTTTATAAATCTTCAATATTTCTTGAGCGCGTGAGTTTTTGCCACTACACTTTATTGACTTTCGTGGTAAAACTGATTTTCGTTTGAATATTTTCCTTTCGGATGCGAAGAAATTCAATAGTTAAATTCACATAATATTGCCATTACCATTTTCATGACATTATGCTCGTTTAAGTATTTTTGCATCCCCATGAAAGTGGGAAGGCTATATCTTTACGATTTATATTGGTGTCAGTATTTTTATTTCATGTTTTTATTTGTGTGAATAATCTTACAACTACATGAAAACAAATTTGACAGTACAGAAAGTGTGCATCATATTGATGAACAAATTTGTCAATATGATGAATACATTCATCACATTATGAAATTAAAGGGGAATTTGGGTTCATCATATTGATGAATTTTTCATAATATTGATGAACAAAGTTGATGAATGATGAACAACATCATATTGACGAAATCGGTTTCATCATACTAATGAAAAAGTTCACTGGACTAAAATTGTTGATTTTTTCATCACATTGATGAACTTTTTCACTACCTACTATGGTGTACATTTTTTTTCAGTGAAGAATTGAGCAGTAAGTTAGTTAGTCTGTGTTGCCCTATATAAATTTAAATGTATTGTTAAGGATTTTAGAACCCACTATATGCAAGCATCTTGATGTTTGAAGAAATTGAAAGTGGCATTCCGAAAGAAGGATTTGAAAAAAAAAAAAAAAAAAATCTAGCAAATGGAGTAGGTCCTCACCTGGAAACAAGAAGACATAGTCATCTCTTTTAATTCTGTCCCGCAGACAGTAGAATAGCACTAGTCTTGGCTTTTTAATAAGATGCGGTTGATTTCTTAAAAATATTGTGAAACTAAGAGCAGTATACATTTCACAGTCCTATATGCTTTATTGCGCAGACTCATGGACGGTTAGGCGAATAAAGATATCCTTGGTCGCTTCGAATGCAAAATTCTTCGAGGGATTTTCGGTACCGTTTGCGTTGACAAGCTTTATGGAGGAGTAGATTTATCAGCAAACTCTACGAGCTGTTCAGCAACTTAGACCTGGTCAGTAAAGTACCCATCAGTCGTCGAAGAATGCTGTTGCATGTGGAACGAATAGACACCAACGTTTCGATCCGAAGAGTATTTGATTTCAACTCGGAGGAACAACGCAATAGAGGAGACCTCGTCCCAGGTGTTGCTCGCAAGTTGTGGAAGGGGTCTCAACAAACAAACAAACAAGGCCAAGGAGATGATATATGTCATTGACACAGAGAGCATTTATTCAGCCACAAATTTCCATTTAATCAATATTACTAAGTCCTCTACATAAGCTACACTCTGTGCAGATTTTTAGGATTTTGATGAAGGTAAGAAACCAAAGCAGTGGAGAGAAGACTGGACTTGAAATATCATTCTCTTCAAATTTAAAAATCTTTGGGCCTAACTAATAAACATTTTTAACCTTCACGTTAAATATTTTCACATGGGTCACAATGAGTTTTTTTTTGTCTAAAATTTCGTCATTGTGAGTTCGTAAAATCTAGCTTGGAAATTAAATGTAATTATTACTAGTATCGCGGTTATCCTTTACCTATCGATACCAACCAGCATTCTGTTCTGTAATACCCCATCTAACACTCATTAAAAAGTTAGGTACATATTAATGATCCTCATCCGCTTTATATATACCTACTTCTCTAGCTTGTGGCTAAAACTCAAAACTAAAACAATATTTTGATTAACACAACAAAATACTTCACATATAATCAGCCGAACAAAATTCAGCGTAGAAATTCGAATTTCTTGCCTTAACACCTGGAAAACTAACATCGATATAGAATTGCAACGATTCGGAACGAATCAATTTTCTCATATATCCTATAAGAAACCGAAAAAGCGTGTCACCGGATGATCCTTAAACGGATCATGCTGCATGCAACAATGTGGAAATAACTGGCACCGGGTACGTTTCAATACAATAAATCGACCAAACTTGTTTGGAACCATGTTAAACTGAATGGCGTATCAAATTGACTGCCGTTTCAGGATTGCAGAGAGGCACGACGAGAAAATGAGAAGTTATTATCGGTTAAATGGCTAAATGCATTTGCATTTCGGTCGCCTATTGAAAACCCTAGAAAGAAGGATCGTTAGTGGATATCTTTGATGTGCGTGACGAATCCTTATGATGGGGGTGTGTTTTTTTGTTCGGTATCCTTTGTATTTGTAGATATATGAATAGTTTATGCGTGGGTTACGCTGCCCATCATTATTTAAATTTTATAGATCGAAAAGAAACAGTTGGCAGACATGAATACCTAAATACTTAATGGAACAATTTTTTAAAGAGCGAAGTGATTGTCGTCAACAGAAAATCATCCTAGAAAGCGAGATAATCATTTAGAGTGAAAAATTCCACAGTGATTTAAATTGGACTTTATCACAGGAGAAAACTATTGAGCCGACAGGTTTCGGGTCAAAAATAATTTTTATTTTATCTATCGGACTAAAAAATATGGAAAGAGATGTTTTGTTTGCGGATTGAGATACAACTTACAACTGACTGATCAAAAGCTCGTCATTTCGAATTTTATCTCGTTTAGGTAACAGAATCGTCGGTCCTTTCATTGTGTTTGCTTACACAAATGTTCGACATAGCGACATCGAAGAATTTTTATTATCGGTGACAAAGTATTTTAGTTGTAGATCGATAACTATGTCGATCCAAAGAAGGGCTTGTTTACACAGTTGTTCGCCAGAGCGGCGAGAGAATAATTATGTATAAGGAGAGATCACAAAGTACCTACTATTTTACTCTGTGTCCTAAATGCAAAAGGCAATCATAGATGATTGGGGATGGAATGTATAAGCCAAGTGGCATATCATCTTTTGATATATCTCGCGCGTACATTGTGCACTTTATCAAACCGAGAAAGTATTGCACTAGTGATACCAAACTTTTCGGATTGAATTTCCCACGACGTTTATCAAAAATTCCCTTTTTGCCCATGCCGTTGTTAGAAAAGCTCCACGAAAATGAACATATTATTATTTAAATAATTTTACTTCGTAGTCATAAATAAAAAGCAACAAAAACAGGCTACTTTTTGTTGAATTCGAATACTTGAAATCCTTTTTTTAGTTCTGAGAAATATAAAAATGCCTTTTCTTCAACTTTTAGCCTTTTTTCATATGCAAAATGCCCACGATCTGGCATAAATGTGTCCCACCAAGAGCGTTTTTGTTTTCTATTCCGAGTTAGAATAGGAGCTCGTCGCCTTTTCATTCCTTTTTTATGTATCATTTGTCTGAAAATGCCTTAAAAATGCGCCCCTACCCATGGTTGCCACTTTGGTCCTTTGCGTCCAAACTTGGTTTTTCTTTTTTACTTGGTCACTTGGTAATTTTTTTCTACACCCTTTATCAATACCACGAACTTTAAATTCCATGTTCTCATAAAACAAACTTGGTTGAGGGCAATTCTGGGGATGGTATCCCTTAAGGGATAGTCACATCATTCTCCTTAATATAATCCTAATCCTAACTAATATTGGGGATTTTCGGATTCCTAGTTTAGTTAGTCTGACAGCTGACAAGATGTATTCCAGTTTTAATTGGCCCAGAGTTCAGAAGCCGACAAATCTAGTCAAGAAAATCCTGCCTATATACTAAGTTGACATTTCGAAGAGTCAAGTTTAAAATAAAAAGAGTGGCCGCTGCAGAATTCTGAAGAGTCGAGTCGGGAGCCGGTGAGAAAAGAAGGTGCCATTTCTAAAGTTACTCTGCAAATTTATAATTTTCGCACGATATTTAACAACCCTTAGTTCTCATAACAGTATAATAGTGTTGCTATAGGCAACCGTGTTACATTTTAAATATACTTGTTTGAAAATATCAATTTTTGCAAAGTTTTTGAAAGGCCTTCCGTATATAAAAAAGGGCGAAATCAAACAAACGTAACGCTGACCACGAGAATACAATAATAATTCAAGTTGCCTAGTCAACGCGTTCGGATACCTAATCACGACAAATTTAGTTGACGTTTTCAATAAACTAGGTATCCGAATGTGTCGTGCCCCCATTATAAATGCGAAATTAACTCTGATTGTTACCTTTTCACGACCGATTAACTATTTTTTTTTTTTTTTTTTGAATTTTGGTAGGTATAGGCTAGACATAGACATACATAGATGGGACCTCTGAGAAGGTCAAGGCAAAGACATTTGCTGCGTTTTTTTACCAATGAATTTAAATGTGTTGGGCTGTGTTTATTCGTTCGTGTTAAGGGGTTTCGTATTATATTTTTTGTTGGTCGAAATTTCCTGGCTGTAAAAATGCAATTAAAAAATGTTGAGGTTAACCAAAAATTAAAGACGCGTTCAAATTACACCAGGAATAGGAAATGAGGTTTTATTAGACAAAGAGAAAGAAAAAAGAATGAGAGGAAAGGCATTTTACCAATTAAAATGTTTAGCGGCAAACGATCACTTAAGCTGATCACACATCGCGGGGGACAGGCTGGTTAGTTGGCTTGAAATATAGGATAATTTTGGTCTCGATAAGATTGGCTACTAACTCTACGCACACGAAGTCGCGGGTACAAGCTATTATTTCAAATACGAAAATATTTTTATACCTAAAACCTGCAGTTTTTACTTTATTTTATTTTATTTAATTGAAACAATTTTTGGTGTACGTTTTTAAATTTAGAATATTTCGATAACTTTTTATTGCGTTTGGTAACTTTTTTCATTTATTGAGGCGATCAAGAGATATATTTTTAAAATTGTAAAAAAATGGGGTTTTTTGGCCCTTAGAAATAGAAAAAAAGCTCTAAAGTCTTCTCTTGTCAGTTAACCCTAAGTCCCATCTAGTATTTCGTAGAAATGAAACAAATTTAAGAAAAGTCAACTTCTTTTCGCTATTGTAGGTAAACCAATTCTGTTATTTCACCATTGTGAACTCCAACTGATTTAAATTTGACAGATAAAATTCAAATGTATTTAAATTGTTATTTAAATCCATGTAAGACGTTTTAAAAAAAGATAATGGATAAGGTAAGTCGAATTGCGATTGAATACAGGAAAAAAATTGTCGTAATCATTTTTTCTCAGAAACGCGAAAGGGAACGCAACTGGACATGGGAGGAAAAGGAGATTTTAAAGGATACATTAGCACCGTACGCAGCAGTGGTGGATTCCAAAATAAATAACATGAACATGATTGCAAAGAAGAACGAAGCATGGAAAAAGATTTCGGACGATTTAAAAGCTTACGGCATGAAATTCCCAATAGGAAAGCTGAAAGCACAATGGGGAAAAATTTCAATATCTCTGAAAATATCATCGTCTGACATATTTATTTCGGAAAAATATGACTTGGATGTCACTTTAGACTTGACTTAATCTGGGGTGACTCGAATCTAACTATTTCCTAACTTAAAGTGGAATTTTATGCTTTATTTCTAGCAATTTAGAGCAAGAGTCGAATTTTTGGCAAAAGTCGTCTCTAAATTGTTTTATTTCTAAGGGCCTATCTCTATAATATGCCGAATATCTTAGTAGTAGATCTTTGCTTACTATTATAATTTTCAATTCGTTAAAAAATTTCGAAGTTTCGCTTAACCATACCTCATGTTTTTGTTTTTAATAGTTACGCTCAAATAATTTTCAATATATCTTATGACTCCTGATCTTCGGCAAGACAGAAATGCATGATCCAAATAAAACTAATCCAGTCCTTTAACATAACTATATTATGATAACGCCTGGAAAAATAAAAGTACTTAGTCAGGTAAATATGTTCAATTCGGTCATGTTGGTTTATCGGACACTTTTGTTTCGCTCAGATAGTCATCGGGATCTATCCATTCAGTACATTGCATAAATCATCTTGCACCAATATTGTCTCATCATAAAATACTCCATTTTCCTGTAAATTTTGTGTGAAAAGGAAGATGCGTATTTAATATAAGCAACAACTTAAACACGGAAAACATGATTTTAGATTCACATTTTCAGCTTTGATTTATATGCATCTGGTTAATCTTCTTTTCCTGGTTTGTTAAAAAAAAAAAAAACTGTTAACATTCAGAGGTTAGTTGTTGCTGAGCAGAGTAGCCTTGACTTTACTATACATAGGTTATTATGAACCCATTTTCATGCCTTCTCCCACCCACCTGTAAAGACAGACTTCGTCAGTTGCTTTTGAAGTGAGATGCTTACTCTAGACTTTTTCTACCTCGCAGCCTAAAGTTCGTCATTTCTTAGGCTAGAATGCGTGTTACGGATTCTATGGAAGTTTTGAACCATCGCAAAGCAGATACAAACTCCGGCAGGGATGTCTGATTAATCCTAAGATTTTGTTGGTCCGAGTTTTGTTATATGCTGGTAAAAGCTGTAGAGAGGTTGTGTTGGGCAAACAAAATTATAAAAACATTAAAAATCGCACCAAATTTGCAATCATTCTTCGGTATTGAATTGCGAGTGCTCCTGTAAAGTTTCTCAATTCAATAGTATTGAAGGAGGGTGGGCACTTCTGGAAGCTAATGTTGTAAAATTTAAAACTTTGATATATAAAGCACTTTATAGAAAACTAATGTCACTTTCTCAATTTCTGACGTGTCGATAAAATAAAATAGTTTAATCCAGTAAAGGATTGCAAGACATAAGAAAATTGATGATAAAAATGTCACATCCATCCCTTCAAGGACAAGCATACTAATTACGAAACATTGGGCTCATAAGCGCCTCCAAGTGAAACCCTTGTCAATTTTGTATTATAAGAATATATTTATATTGAATGCACCAGCACGTACCACTTGGCTGGGGTTCCGATAAATCCCCGTCAATTAAACGCGATGAATTTCCAATCTAAAATCAATATCTAACACACAAACCATACCAACAGCGACCAGTGAAGAGGATTTTTTTTGGAAAATCCGGATAGAAAACAGGTACATAACGTTGCATGCCACCTATCGTGCAACGGTTCGGCCCTTTTCCCTCGCCCTATTAAAATTCCGCACGCACACACAACAAACGTGTCCAATTTCCCATTTCCCATTGAAATCGCTGCGGCAGGCTCAGGCAAATGGAAATAGGTGAAGAATGAGAAACTATCCGATAGGAATCTTTTTGGGAACAATGCGCATTAATGTGAAAGTGGAAAAAAGGTCCTTGCACAACCGTTCTCTCAACACAGGTACCTGCTGCAGTGCTAACAGTGCATAGTGGTGGGGGTGTCCTTCGTCAGTATAAATAGTGAGCCGTATTTTCAAAAAGCGTACACTCAAAGTGCATCGTTCATCCGAGAAGCATCTTGGTCCCAGGACCTGGACCGCTGAGCCTGTCAACTACACCGAATCCAAATATTCACCTTCACAAGTCGGTGAAGTGTGACTTGGTCGGGTTGTTTGACACACAATCGGAGCAGAGCATTGAGACACCATCCTAGTGATTCAGAAGCTGAAGAAAACATATGGCTGCTCGCATAAATTCGTACTCTCAGCATATAGTTCGGATCCTGGCATGGAACGACCCATCCTGCCGTTTGAAGACGCTGCGCAGGACTTTTTATCAGCATTGCTGCGATTTCGGCTTCGAGAAACAACACAATGCCTACTGTATCTAAGACTGAAGAGGCTAAGACTTGCCTGGCAACACTCTCTCTCTATGTAGTCCGAGTGCAACCACAACGAAGGACGCTGCAGACAATTTCGATCGAAGATGATGTATCGAGCATCATTGGACCGGAGTGCACGTGAACTCGTTGTAAAACCCAACCCCCGACTGCGTTTCAATTCAGCGTTTGTCAAAGGAAAAGCTTTAAGTAACAATTATTTATTTATGTAAATTGAACTGTGATAGCAACAAAAGAAAAAATTTACGAGAAAAAGTTTAAATTTCTGATATACCTTCTAAGTCTAGGTGTATAGTATCATTGTCTTCCATTTGGTTTTTAAGGTTTATTGGGTAAGGATTAGTGTTTAAGAATTATTGTCTTCCGGTTTGTTTGTTTTGCTTCTAGTTTAAGAGTATATTTTGTATAATAGTATTTGTAAATAAAAAAAACTACAAAAAAAAATATGTATCTCGGTTATTCAAAATTTTCAGAATTGGATTGCTTTTTATGGTCGGTTTTTAAGAGGAATTTCTCATCAGACTTTTTAATGTTCAAATCAAATAGTGTATGGCAACGCTCACTAAACGTGAGGTCCATTCGCCTGTGGCAAGTGAATACAGGGGTGGCAGCACGTAACAACGTAACTTGATACAATCGAGTTCAGTCGATACAGTCGAGCTCTGGGGCCCTACTCTGTATTTCGTTCCGATACCTAGTGAAAATCTCCGAAAACGAATATTTTGTACTCTCTATTTCAAAAACGGATTGAAATCTGCTACTTTCGGATAGACAATTCCGATAGTGGAATTTCCGTACCTGGCAACTCGTTTTCGAATGTCAAAAGCATTCGAAAACGGAAAATTTGTTTCTACAACAAATGTGATCACGGAAGTGACTACAAATGTTTTAAATTGTAAGTTTTTTTTTAGAAAATTGATGTGTTTTGGACGCAATATTACCTTTGCAATACAACTTGATGTTTTTTATTGTGCCATGCCAAGGGAATATCTAGTCAATATAGCCTCCTTGACCTAAAAACTTTAAGGTAAAAGTTAGGTATAAGATGGCTGGAATTGCAGTTGATCTTAAAGGAGCAAACAGTTCATCTTATATGGCATTTAAAACATGCAAAAAAACGTTCTTCGAAAGGCGAAAGTTCTGTACAAAATTGAAATAATAAACAATAGTTAAATAGTGAACTGAATTCCACCAATAACATTTTACTTTTTATCACACATTTCCATAATGTTTAATTTGACCCGTATAATGTTTTGTTACATCCAAAGTGCAACCAATCCATTTTCTTTTGTTTAATTTATCTTTAAAAATCATAATTTGTTATTATCCGGCTTGTTTGTTATTTGTTTTGATTTCTTGATTTGACAGATCTCATGAGAAATAATTCGAGACTTGAAAACACCAATCCGTAAAAGGGAAAAGTATTAAGTACTATTTTTTTCCGTTTCGAATATTTAACAGAGTACAAAATCAAAAGCGGAACGAAAAACACTTTTGAATAGGATTGCTTTTCGGAACGAAATACAGAGTAGGGCCCCTGGCCGCACCTAATTTGTCTCAATCGATTATCCTCGATTGTATCGTCGAAGTTGGCAGCATACAAACTAGAAAATGACGGTTGAAACGAAACATTTTACTCGAAAGAAAATATCTATCGCTAACTAATTAAAAATGGAAAATAAGCAAAATATGTCTTTTAATAAAAAAACAGATACAAATTTTAACAAATTTTAAATCAAAGAACTTCGAAATTGTTGTCTGTGCCATACTTTTAATAGGTATTTGGTACATTTGTACCTACCGACATTTTATTTTCTTCGAAGTGGCTATATTCACACGTTTGTCTGGCTTCGGGACACGGCTACGTATTTGACGTAACGTAATTGTATTTTCATTAAAAACAGTGTTTTAAGAAATAAGTTGAGCCTTAGATTAAAAACAATACCCAATTTGACACTTTATGTGACACTTTTAAGTACAAGTCAAAATCAGGGAACAAAAACCCCTTGAGCACTAGTGAATTATAAAAAAAAAAACTCGTTTCAAGTTACGTGCTTCCGAAATTTATTTGTTTCGAGTTGGCTGACGATGAACAGTCCTCGATTGTATCAAGTTACGTGCTGGCACCGCAGTGTTCAAATCAAATAGTGAATGGCAACGCTCACTAAACGTGAGGTCCATTCGCCTGTGGCCAGTGAATACAGAAATATAATGCAAATTATTTCAATTTGTTTATTTTATACTAAATGCTTAAATTAAATTAAATGCTTAAAGTTTTTTGAAGTGAAACTTCTTATGCGACTTCCAACTCAAGGTCGCGTTAAACGTTTAACGCTAAAAATTGGATACTCAAAGGTGTGAGCGAGGGTGAGGGTGGCGCACATTACACAGCACAAGCACGTTCATAAGAAAGAGAAGTATGCGAGGTGAATGTGTATAATCAACAGCGACAATGTTTTTCTGAGGAAATGCGCAGATGGCTGTTGACGTGCGCTGATGGACTTATGGTGGTTGGTGGTGTATATAGAAATTGAGTTCAAGGTTTTTGTTTTACTTTTAATGGTTGTTATAGCACATACCTTCATACGTTGATACCTACAGTAAAGAATTGAAGAATTCAAGAAGTGAAGACGATGTAGGTGAACTATGTTGTTTGATTTATTGAAGTGAAACTTCTTAAATGCTTAATGCTACTATAAGCATTGCATACTCAAAGGTGTGAGGGTACCGCTCACGCTTCAGAGTACGCAATGGTGAGTGAGTTTATTGGCACCAAATGCTGGGAGAAGAATATTCTGTGGTGAAGATTAATTTCCAAAAATAATGACTAAATTGGCAATTAATGTCTTATTGAAGTGAAACTTCTAATGCGACTTCCAACAAATTGCATTAAACGTTTAACGCTACCATGGAGGGGGTATGAAAGCACTGTTGCGTTAAACGTTCAACGCTCCTGGGGAGGGGGAATAGAAAGAGACAGAGCGAGAGTGAATGCGTGGCACTCGAACGCATGCGCGTAGTATACCTGTTACAGGCCAGCGCTAGCGTTAGCAACGAGTAGCGTCCTCATTATTTCATTTACTTGTTTTAGTTTGATTTGATACACATACCTATAATTTAATAGGGTAGTATTTTTGAAGTGAAACTCCTAATGCGACTTCCAACATATCATATCTTACTTTAGTTTTCATTATCCCATTGTAAATGTTATTGATTTGGATATTTCTCCACTCGAAAATGATAATTAAAAGATGCGATCAATTGTGAATTGCAAGCAATGTTAATAAAGTTTGTCTTAAAGCCTAGTATCCTGCTCGCGCTAAATTTGATCTCCCATACAAAAATGTATACAGAGATAAAATTGAGCGAGGCAGTTTAGCAAAGCATCAGTATCCTGTTCGCACGCTAAATCCTTAATTTCATATAGATGCGCGAAATAAATGTCCGGTGCATTAAATCGAAGATAAATTTTGACATAAAAAAACGGAGGAAAGTGTTTGTGTTGTGTTTGCAATGATTTTTTTTTTTTTTGCGGAAAACGCAGACAATGTTTGCGTGGTAAATAAAAGAAAACGCAAAGCCAAACAACAGAGCCAAAACAGAGATACATATGAATATAAATAAAGCGAATCGATTTTCAGGGGGACTTATGCTCTCATTTGGCGTCGTCTTTTGGGTAATAACAAGCGTTCCACTATGGTAAGGAGATTGTGGAAAGTTTGAGGACACATCTCGAACTTCTTCTTATAATTTCTAGGTTTCTTACGTCTTTCAAGTTTGAAATTCGAAAATTCTATTAAAATTACGTTTACTGATATCTGTCATGTCCCATCTATATCATGTTTAATAATAATTTAGCGACCATTTATCTTTGGTGTGGAGAAACGAAGTGGAGACTAGGGGCGCTAAAATGTTACTAGGCTTAAAGAAACAATATGATTTCACTAAAAATCAATTTCTACCCCTTCTTATTTTCATTTCCACATTACGAAGTTTCACTTCTACCGCGCGGAGGGACTCCACGCACTATTTTTTTTTTTTTTTTTTTTTTATCGAGGCGCAAATCCAAATCACGAGTATATTGCCTCTCAGAAAGAAGTCTGAACTGGCTTTCTTGACAACTAATCTTTTTTACGAATGTAACATATGCACAATAGGCATCACTATACTCTGTCCAAGAAAAATTGTCAGTACAGGCCTTATGGGAAGCTCTTTTTTCTACCAGTGGTGCCTGTAGTACTCTCACGGCACTCAAACACAGGATTTGCCACTGAAATAAAAACGAAACCACTGGCATTCCAAAGCATTTTGTTGTTGTAATTTTCCTGAAATTCGCATACATCCCTCCACAACCAGTCTGCCACGCAGCCGCGGGCCCGGGCAGAATGAGCACGATCGCTTGTGTTCGCTTGCTATTATCATCAACCAAAATAAGCAGTGTGAGTGACTGAAGCACATCAGAGAAGTGTTAGCATTTGTCAATGTTAGCATATCATTAAGGGGTTTTCTTTGAATTTTGTCAAAGAACTTTCGGTTTTGGTGCTTTTTGGAGCTTTTTGGAGCTTTTGAGAGCGGCATATTATGTGGGGTGCTGCCATTCGGTTTTAATTTGTTTGTATTTCTGAAAGTTCCAATAATATTCAGTTAAAACATATTTTTGAATGTTGTCTTTTAGAAATAATGTTTATTCGGGAGGTGTTTTAATGCATTCATTTCATTAACGCAACAAGTGATCATATATGTGCGTTGTAGAGATATTGCAATAAATTAATAGTGATTACTAAGGCAACTCAACCGGATTCATGTAAAAGCATGGTATTTTAAGGGATAAAATTTGATTAAATATTTTATTATAGAAAATTAAGTACAAATTTTCAGCCTTATTCGTTAGGGCATATTTTTGCATGTTTTGGTAGGTATAAATTCATATTTCACTTTGTAGAGCATATTTTTCACACTGAAATATCAAAATGATGAAGCAGGTAAGCCTATACTGTTTATTTTCGGTCGTTGGGTTTTACCACATCCGGTCACTTCTCCCCAGTAAAGCGAAGGCCTTGAAAGGATTTTATGATCCTTTTTTTGCTACTGTTTCCGCGAAGTTCTGCATTGACGGGTAATAATTTTCTTAACAAATATGTAATCTAGGTATACATGTCTATATTAAAAAATGTATGTGCACAAGTGCAGTCCTTTTACCACCTATTTAGGTATATGGCATTGCGTCGTGGTTATCTAATTTTGTCTAATTGCCTGTTTGTGTATAAAAGGCGGAAACAATGGTTGTTATCTCAATAGCGGATAGTGCATCTAAACAAGTGGTTAACTTTATTGTGCATATGAATAAACAGAAACATGGCTACAAAGTCTTCAAAGGATCTAAGTGTAGAAAAGAAACAACAAATTGTTGATGCAACTGAAAAATGCTATGGCTTTTTTAAAAGTGAATCGGAAGCCGTAGGAAATGCGGCTACGGTTTTTCCTGTTACGGAACAAGCTGTATATAGGGTTTTAAGGGAAAAAACAATCAAAGGCCACAATTCACCACCAAAGAAGAAAAATAATTCCAGTATCAAGATTTTGGTGGATGATTTTGACAAATGTGCGATTAGGCGAATAGTCCATCAGTGTTTTTATGAATAATGACCTTTCAATGCTAGACAAGATATTATTGGAAGTACAAAAAGTGAAAATATAACAAAACTATGCAGATCCACTTTGCATACAATATTGCAAAAAGATCTCGGACTTAAATTCGTCAAACGTCAGTGAAAGAACTTTTGTTGGAATGTATTTCGTTCAGCAATATTTTTATTTTAAATTGGAAGATGGTAACCCTAACAGTATTGCTCTCTGAGTTATGGCGAATTATCATACATACTACGGCAACCCTGTGAGAGCTTTAAAAAGGGACCGATTTATGTAAGTTATTGCAACCAGACTGAGAGACAAACATCCTATCTTCCCTGTACTGACAATTTTTCTTGGACAGAGTATAGGAAATACTTTACTTCAAAAGGCGTTTTCCTTTTTTAGTTCAGAGCAGAACCTGAAATGTTATACACTTTTGAACTTGTTTAGCTCAATTTTGTGTTTCTTTTTTCGTTCAGAGAATGATCGGAGCGCGCTCTTTGAGCTCAGAATAATTTGACTGAGTGGCTGATTAAAACACTGATTACACATATGCATACATGAATTCCAGTCACATTTTGAAAAAAAAAACATCAAAACGATCGGAGCAAGCTCATACTGCTCGAAGAAAGAAAAACGTCAAATGAATGACAACTGGACAATGTACCCTTGTAGGTGTATGAATCGTCATAGCAAGACGACAACGTAACATCAAATTTGTGTCGTTTTTATATTTAACCCATTAGGTAGTTTAAATTTAAAAGTGTGAGTATTCTATTATTTAGAAAAGTTGCCAAAGAGTGTTATTATGCCCTCATTCTACATATATCAATGAATTTCTATGGTTTATACAACAATAATACAAGATCCAATTGTTGTTAAACCATGAAAATCAATGTTATGGATCATGTGGGCATAATAAAAAATGCTTACAGTTCAAAATTCAAAATATATTCTAATCGGTTGAATATCTTCAACAGCTCGAAGTATGCAATGAATTCAGACAGATGTCGGTACTATTATCAGCATATTGAGACGCCTGCTTCCGGAATGGTTGCTGTATCGGATAGTTATAATTATAACAGGATCATTGAGTCGTTCTCCAGAAATAATCAAAGATGGTGCTGTACTATTTTGTACTAAATTGTTTTAGTGTGGTGGGAAAGAAAATGTTTGGGAAAGAACAAATTATTTTTCTGTTATACGAACAACACCGGCAAGCATTTTGAAAGTGATCGCGGAAAGTGTATGGTACTACAGACACTTTCATTGTCAGATATCTAGCGGTCTGACAATTCTTTGACAATGACCTTTCGGCAAATATTTTTCACACGTAGGGTAGTAAATAATTGAATAAACCTTTCAGTAATCGCATTTGAGAAATATAGACCAATGAGCCCAAAACAAGACATACAAACTATACTTGGTCAACAAAATATTCTTATTCACACGGTGTTTAGACATTTGGGACAATTTTTTTCACTGATAGATCTGACAATATTGTCAGTTCGGCCATCGTCTGAGCAGAGCTTAAAATGGCATACCTAATTCAATTTTGCTAAAGACTGTGCTATTGGACAAAATAGAACTCATCGTTTCGGCTAAATTCAACATTTCATGCCAAATGTCCAGCATTTCGCCATATATTTGTCCAATCGAACAAACCTCGCTTTTTATGATTAAACTTATATAGCTAAAACAATAAATTCTTTAGGTTCAACCACTTCTGATTTCTACACAGAAAAACAAGGATCAATAATCAATTCTGATACTATCTGTCATTTGAAATGTTGAAGTTTTAGTGGGATCGAAAATTGAATTTCGAAATTTGTTCCCGAAGTGTTGAATTTATGTGCGGTGTAAATTTTCCACGAAAACGACTTCCAATCGTTCGGTTGTTGAAACAAACAAACCTTTTGCAATAATCAGCTAATTCAGCAGAACAGCTGACAAATGTCATAGCTCACAACTTAAAATCATTTTCCAAAATTAATTGATGGGCTGATAATATTTTTAAATGCACTAAATTCATTTCATTTGCTAATTAATGTGATCGAAATTTGTAACCAAAGAACCGAGGCCTTAACGAATATCGAAGAAATATTAATCCCAGCATTCAAAATGAAATGAATCTTGAATCCCTGAGCACAGTTGTTCATCAACCTTTTTTAGTAGGTACGGTTTAAAAATTCACCAGTAAACCCGTAAATTTGACCCAGAATCGGGCTCTAAGGACACGATTCACGGGAAACTCCCCAAATTGAGATAAAAAAACAAAACAGAGATATCTAACTAGCACTTAATCAAACGCTTGTACGTCGTATGAATAAAAACTAGCATTTGCTTTAAGAAGAAGGTCTTAGCAAAGTAAAAGCCCTTAGCAATTCCTTTGAATCGGTATGAATAAGAGCCTAGTTTGCTAAAGTAAGTTCGAAAATTCGAACATAGCTTTTACTTCGCTACACGTGTACTTGCCTTGCGATTGCTGTCAAACCTGACCAGTAAATTTGCATTTGCATTTTTGAATTTTATATCTTCTCCAGTCAAAAGTTGGAACTAACTCAAATTGGTTTTTATTCATACGAAACGTAGCAAATGCTTCGAATTTTAAATTTCTCTTGAGTAAAAGCAATTGCTAAGTTTCTATTCATACCACCCAATGTCAGACTGACTCGGAGGAGGTGATATTAGTTGTTGGACTGTTTGTTTTAAGTCCTACAACAAAAACTAAAATGGACCAATCTACAGAATTTGATATTTCTGTTGGTGTAGCGGTTGGAATCTTTGTCGAAGTGAAAAAAAAACCGGGGCATCCAAAAAAAAAAAAAAACTCCGAATTAACGTAATTCCGTACGCACCAGGAAAATGGTGAAAATCCCTGGCGAATCGTGCCTTCTGGACTACTACGTGGTCATTTTTTCAACGCCATGCGGCATGCAATGAAAAAAGTGCTTAAAGTTGGGACATGGAAACAGTATTCTCCATTGTGAATTGGGCGAAGTTTGTGGGAGAATAATATTGCCGCATCTTAGGGTTGACTCCTGAAAGGCGAAATCTTCCTTCGCCCGAATTACATTTAATATTAAACCGATACTAAAAGTACGCTTGTCATTTTTGTATGCACAAAAAATGTCACTATTGTGAATTGCGCTGTACTCAATAGCCACTTTGCAGTGATAACAATACAGACAGCCAATACGTAAACAGAGTGGATTTGCTTTTTGGGAGGCCCTAACAGTATGCCACGACAAATCAATAACCAGCCGCAAAGGCCTGTCATTTTGGCCACCTTCACTGTATCGAATCAGTCGACCGTTTTTATATTTTTGTAGAGTGTTTGAAATCCTAAGCTAGGTACTGCAAAAAATATGAACTCCATCAAGCGTTTGCCTTTATCTCGAACAGTTCAAAAACAAATCTCTAGTACAGTTACCAGCTCACCAGAATGCCAACCTGATGAGGTAACTTCAACTATTCATCATTGGAACTTTTCTGATACTTAACCTTACAGCCCCAAATGTGGCCAAAGAAGATTTTTTCTGGCATTCAACCCACTTGTGAATGACCTACACCTTGGCAACTACCTAGCAGCAGTTCAAACGTGGACAGGACTTGAAAACGCCAGCGAGGACGTAACATTTTGCATTGTTGGCCTGCAGCTGCAACCTATTACACTTCCAAAGGAACCAGTGACATTGGGTGTTATTTCATAATGAAATTAAAAATAATGAAAACTACTTTTCATTTAATATTGTTGATATTGGATAAACTAGTTTAGATTAAAGCAACTTTTTATAAACTCAACCTCGCACCAACCCCACAATCTAACAGTAAACCCACCCAAGCAGGGGGGTTGCAGGGGGCCCCCCATACGCATTCCATATCGGAAGGGTAACAATTAATAATGAAAAAATAATTTTGGTGACTTATTTCATTTCTTCTTTTGGAGTCTTATTACATAATGAAATAATACCCCAGCTTTCATTAAGAAATAAGGCCCCAAAAAAGGAAATAACACCCCAAATTCTATTAAAAATCGTTGTTGTTGTTTCCTGTATAATTGGTTGGGGCCTTTTTTCATTGGGGCCTTATTTCGCAGAGCCATATCTTTCCATGGTTCAAATTAAGTTAGTCTGAAATTGAGAAATGTCAAATGAAATGCAGAAAAAAACTTGACGTTTAGGTGTGGTTCACATTCAACATCGGGCTTTAAAATTTAACCACCCTTTATTAAATGACACCAATGCAATGAGCGGGATCAGATGTGCATATCGCTCAGCTTGTGCAAGGTAGGTACTATATAAAATCTTATGAACATAATTAATTAATTACTATATTGTAACATGCATTTCCCCAGCAATAAGTAAGCTGCATCAGGAATACATTTTCCTAAAATTGAACGAGTTTTAAGGTACCTGACTAGCAAAATGTTTTTCTCATCGCCAAAGTCAGCAGTAGAAGTTATTCACGCTTTTCAGAAGGAGCAAATTGGGAATGAATACGGTGTTACAAAACACGTGGAACAACCTCATCCATTTTTAAAGACGTATAGAGGAAAAACGTTTTGCTTTTTATGTTTTTGCATCTTGTTAAAAAATAAAATAAAGCAATTTCTGGTCTTTTTCCAAACAGTATTTGGAAATCAGGCCAGAATATATTTATTTTCTGGCCTAGTTTCCATTTTACTTTCTGGCTTCTTTTCCACACTTGTCTGCCCTAATTTCCAACGTTTCTGGCGTATTTTCCAAAAATGTTCTTGTACTTTTTCCAATTTTGAATAAATAAACATTTTCTGACTTAATTTCCGGGAGCCATGTCTGTGTTATACATTAGATTCAAATTATCAAATTCTAACTATTTACAGAAGAAGCTCAATAATTAGAAAAAAAAAAGTTTTGGCGTATTCTATTTTTCAAATGTTTTTCAATTTCCAAGCGCTTTTATTTGCACAGACGAAACCAATACAATATCAACCCATATTCTTTCGCCAAAAGTCGCAAACAAGTCAATCCCACTGCAATAAAGAAAGCATCGGAAAAACTTACATAACTGGGTGTACAAATTGTAGTAACCTACGTTTGAAGAAGTCGGATATGGTGGACTACCTTTGCCTTTTGTTTGCCATAAGCTTAACCGCTTTATCTCCAACATTTTGAATGGAAAAAATTTCCGAAGTTAAGACGCTATTCCGCTGAAGAAGGAAAAGTTCCGTAACATTTTTTCCAATCTAAACTGTACCTAACTCTAAAAAGAAATTGGTAAAGTTCGATAGAGTAATCGGTTGTGAAGATAAATAAGTGTAAAGTAATACAATGAGTTTTTTAAGTGATATTGTTTTTGGTACTTAATAAGTTAATTATTGTAAAAAGAGTAATAAAAGTGATTTTAAAGAAGAACAGAATAGTATTGAATCCCACAAAAAATGAAGAGTACGTATGACCGTTAGCCATAAATGATAAAGCCCATTCTCATGTATCATGGTGATACTGATACCCATACCTAAACTATATTATCTGGTGCCGGGACTCTCGCACGAGTTGAACTGCTCGTTGCATTCCACACGCCATAGAGTTATATAGTGTGTAATAAATTGAACGCCGATTTGAGGTCTATAATTACGTTGACAGATTCGCTTTGTTAAATGCGCCTGGGTTCGATGGTTCTGGCCAGTTGGGATGTGGATGGCCGGTTTCACTGAATTAATTTGTCCGTTTTTGGGGAATTGGGTCAGTGGAGTTAAAGTTGTTTATATTTTTATTTTCCTCTGTTGTAAATCTTCTGGCCTTCCTTTGGTTTTGTACATTTTTGTACGCCACAATAGCCATCGACTTCCTTTTGCAGAAAGTGTGAATGAAATCCTTACTTAGAGATGAGGAGATGTTGCACGCATGCCTCGGCTAAATGCGCGTAGAGGTAGGTATAGGTAACACAAAACCAATGGATAAGTGTCTGACCCCTAATGCCATAAGAAGGAAATTGAGAAATCTCCCAATGGATGGTTGGAATTACTACATGCAGTCGGTACATATTGCTAACACATACCTACCGCCTTTCTTGACTCACAAATATTTCTTCGACTTGAAAACAACACTCAGGTATTTGCTTTATTTTGCTAGTGAAAATGTAATTCATAGGCCAGACATCCTGGAGGATTAAGTTTGTTGTTCAGTTGTGTAGAAAAACCAACTACAATGTACCTATGTTTGTTTTCAAATTTAACGAGGTCCTTTCCTTAACCAACCACTACTTTTTCGAACATCTGCCTGCCAACGTCTAGTGACTTTTCACTCACACAAGTCACATTGTTGCTCGAAATTCCGATTTGTAAGAATCAACTAAGCTAATTTAAGCATCTGCTCTATTATATACTTACATAGGAGAATTGTTTATCTTGCGATGTAAAAACACAGTACGCACTAGACGGGTGAATAGGAATATGTCCAATCGAACCTCATGAATTTAAAGTGACTCGCTTAAGAGCGGACCAATGCAGACGTGCAATTTGTTCGCATTACCATAAAACAAGTGAGAGGACCGCTTTTTTACCTCTTTTCTGGCTTCAAATTCAATCTGTCTAGCTGCCATCTATTGGCCTATTGAGATGCATTGAATTGGCAATTTCTCAAACATGTATTTTGAGTTGGACATTTTTATTGTTAGTCGAATTGTAAATCGCACACCGGTTGTGGTTGTGGCAACACTGCGCGGGGTGCTATTGCTATAAGCTTGTTGATTTCTTGTGTCACTGTAAATTGTGTTTGTGAATTCGTATTTGGGAAAAAAAAAAAAAAAAAAACTAATAACAAGTTCTGATCTGTTGACCATATTTGACAGGAGACTATTCAATTGGTTGCATTGAATAATTTAGATGCACAAACGGTGCAAAAGGTTTCTTCTTCGGTGGGATTGTCTAACTTTTCGTGTCAGGAGGTGTAGTAAGGAAAAGCTTTAAAAGGATTTATTGGATTTCTTTAAAGTCATTTGCTATAAGGTATGCACTCTACTTTTGTATGTTTATTTTTATTTACATTATTTGGTCTGATATCTACATCACCTAAATGGAAATGCCTAATAAAAATTACAGGCTCAGCCTTGTATTGTGGTGTATGTTGATTTCAGTGGCGATGCTCACAAAGACTTCCGATTTTGCAAAAATGTCTTTTTTTTTAAAGAGAAACTGAAACTGAATGAAATAATTTTAATTAAAATTAAAGTTATTTTATTTTAATTAAATTTATATCACAATAAATGTAACAATCTTGGACGTATATAAACTTTGAATTTGGGATGGACGTCGAGAGAAGTTATTTTTGCAAATTCGACACCTACGTCTTAAAACAGGAGTGCAAGGTTTTTTTTTAGAGTTTGTATGCAAAAAAAAAAAAAGCCAATTTAACTTCCACCAGTTCAGCATAAGCGAACTAGACGGAGAAGCTACAAACTTGGCATGACGTTTGGCTGATTGTCTATGAGAATGGTTTGCAAAAAATGTCACTTTTAAGGTTGCCAAATTTAAATTAATACTAAAAGGCTTAAATCGTTTATAAGCAATACTTCAACTGCAGCAGATTTTTTTTTTCAAACAAAACTAAGGAAAATAACAAAAAAAAAGCATAAACAATACAAAATTAAAAAAAAAAAAACGTTTAGGTATTTAAACAAAGCATAAAAATTCATTAATTCATTAATTTATTTGTTATGTGATTTGCTAAAAGGGATAAATTTTCTCGATCTGCATACAAGCATAGGTACTACAAAAATGCAGTGGATTTAATTTTGTTGGCAGTAGATTTAAATTTAAAAAAGCGCATTATATCTACAGTAATTGTAGAAAAGTGTCAACGTTGTTCAGTATTTTAAGCTGTAAATGATCCGCTAGCTTCGTCTAAGGGCTAAGATATAATATTAGTTAAATATGGAGCAAGAGTTTGTTACTGCTAGAAATGTAAAAAAATAATATTAATTTGAATTCCTGAACAGGCGTTACTCAAAATATGCGTTCGGTCTTTACTTTTTTTTAAAATATTATTTAGAACTATAATTTAGAACAAGACTCGATAATCGATCGAGTAAACAGTGCGTCCTTAGGCAGTGGTGGTTCGTCTTCTGTTGTCAGCACATTACAAGAATCTTATACTTCACTACTTACTTAACTGGCTCCCGATACTTAAAAAGTCTCTACATGAGACAGGGAAGCCTTCCATCTGCTGCTTCTAGTTATGCAGACCAAGTGCGTTCTGCCACCGGTGATCGCTATGGTCTATAAAACGGAGGTTCGCTTTTCCTTATCGTCTAGAACCTGGGGCTGGAACTCGAATATCCTCCTAGCAGCATCATTAGGCGTTTTTGATTGTGTCCACATGATCTATAAGATCATTGAATCTTATGGTTTACAACAACAGTTGGATCCCGTATTATTGTTGTAAACCATGGAAATCTATGATCTATATTGTTATATAGATCATGAGGGTGAAATTGTACTTTATTCTCGATTCGCCCACTAACCACGGAGGACTCAAAACCCGTCGAAGAATTTTTCTTTCAAAGGAGCCCAGTTCCCACTTTCTGCATATAGTCTAGTACTCTTCGTTTTGTAACAGAATAGACAGGGTAATGGGTTTGTTAACCATACATTTCGAGTTAGGACATTTGACCCCACTTGTTTTCCCAAACCGAAGTAGGAACGATTTTCTCGGATAATTCTCCGCCGGATCTCAACTAGGGAGATGTCATTGAAGAACTACTTAACTACCTTGAAATTGTTGCTATCAATAGAGACGTTTAATCCTAGGCGGTGGGTAGGTAAGGCTATGTTAGGTTGCCAAGTGGATAGATTTGTTTGTTGGCAGGATTCATTTAGACTTGTCCTCCTTTACTTTAAGGAAAAGAATTCACTTGTTGTTCAATGAATCTGAAAGCTTCTATCAAGGATTGCTGTGAACGACCTATGATGTCGATGTCGTCCGCATACCCCAGTAGTTGGATGGGCCGGTTGTAGATAGTGACTTCGGTATGTTAACACCTGCCCTGTACACTATCCGCTACAGAACGATATTGAAGATGTGACAATCATGTGAAATCCAAATAGTTCGGAGGAGCTACTTTCAAACGGCACGCTGGGGCGAGTGTTTTGAAATATCACACGAAACAACTGGATCAGATACTGAATTCGGCCATAGAGCCTAATAGAGCTCCAGGCGATGAATTCTTTCATAAAGGGCTTTGAAGTCGATAAAAAGGTGGTGGACGTTTATTCGTTTTGAAACAACGCCCAAATTTAAAATTCAAAATCATCCAAGCTGAAATTAACCATCGTTCACAGCTATAATGAACTATTACCCACAATATTGGGCTTACGATTTTTTGGGCAAGTGTTCCTTGAACGATTATTCGCACTGTCGGGAAAAATTGACAACACTTCACTTTGCAAAGTTAACTTCATAATAGTCCAGATAATTAGTCCTTCTTAAAAGTTATTTCTTTTTGGGATCGTGATCAGCCCATGTCATTGTTATATACGAGTCCCCAGCGCTGATTAATTCAACCTAGTCAAGGTATTTTTTTTTTAATATAAATCAACATACCAATTGCTGTTAAAAAAAAAAAAAAAAATTTGTAAATCAATAACAGCAACAATTTTTACACGCTTTAGTTCAGCATGCCATTCAAGACATATCTCTTTCTATATAGCTTGCGACACGAGTGTGAGCCATAAACGATTCCATTTGTATCTATCGGAACATGTATCTAACACTTTGCAACCTAATCCCAAGGGGCGTGTAAATATATGAAAACCAAACCCGCCGATCCCCTCTTGTTATAATAAATAATGCATTAACCAGCAGGAGGAAACAAATAAAAAATAAAAATCAGCTTCTTGCTGGAAAGCTGAACTTAAATCCCATTGTAGATAGAGAAACTGAAACTGTTACCTGGTGCTGCAGAAGCAGATAGATTTCATGAATTGCAACACCATTTATCAATGCAGATTCCTCACTTGTCTAACATTTGTTCCCGGTCGTATGTGTGTAGGTATATGTTCAATCGAAAAGATACACGGTCGGCGGCGGCGCCTCTGTTCTTTACTGTTTTCCTATTGCTTGTCAGTTTCTAACTTTGCGCATATAAATAAACAGAAAATGGAAAACTTACGTAAAAGCACTCTTAGAATACCAGTCCAGGCGGTTGGTTAGGGCAGGGGCATCAAGAAACACATGCAGAGGCTCACTACAAGATGAGCGCATTCATTCGGATCGAATTGACGATAATTGCTGGAGACATGCATTCGAAGTTTTTCGGACATTAGCTCTTTTAAAACAATAAACATTCCAGCTGTATGAGGCGAAGATTCGCAGTGTACTTTTACTGCTACTATTGCGTACGTCAACATCACGGTTAAAAATTCGAATAACGTTGATTGGGTTATTATAGCATTAGGATAGAAATGCTTGCCGAATGAGATATAAACTGCTGAAAAGGGGGAGTTTAAAAAAAAGAAGAGATATCCCACTGCAACTAAATATAGAGCTGACAATACGTACTGCAATGATCTGCTGAAGATCCCAGTCTGACAAAGCGAGAACATAAATCTATGACATGGGTTGCTTAAGATTCAAAAGAATGTGAGTACCAACGAATAAAAGAGATTAAGAATGTAATCTGTAATCCAGGCGAGCTTTCCCATATGCAACCTATTTAGGTAGGGAGAAGGATGTCAGATGAGAACAACAACAACAGCGTGACCGTTGTGCGGCAATTTGGTACTTTTTCCGAGGACCCCGATACAATTTAGAGTTCCTTTCTTCCATTTTATTAGTTGGAAAAGGCACATTGACTTTTTCGTAGTTTTTAACACTTCATTCGCTTGAAAACTATTTTAGTCGCAGATATCTACTCACGAATCAGGTTCATTGTTCAAAGTTAAATTCGAACGCATTTTTCATTCGTGTGTTTTTGGATCGCGAATGTTTTATGTGGATTGTGAGAAAATAGTGCGTCAGTTCGCGGCGAGAATTTTCAATTCACGGGAAAATTGCTGTATAATTATTATAAATTTAGCTATTTAAATCAAAGGCAGGTTTTTTTATTTATGTAAGATGTTAGATTAATTAAATATCATGCATTAATACAATTAAATTGATTTGTTTCCAATTCATCTATTCGCAATTCGAGCTTATGTGAATAGTCCTTAAGAAAGTTTTCAAAAACTGCGATTTCAACATAAATATGTTTAGAATATAACGCGGTTACCCATCACAACATCATAGTATATAGCAGGATATTAATTTGTTAAATATTGTGAGAAAATACTAAATTTGCAGAGTAGTTTATGGCAATCGGCTACAGAATTGACTCTACAAAAAAACTTCCAATCATCAGGGCTCTCATCGCGTAACTTTTAAGACGATCATCGTCCAAACGATTGTACCAAACGACGTCGTCAAAAGTTTGCTTCGTGTATCATCACAATCGCATCGCTCGGTCGTGTCGTCAATCGTTCAAACTGTAAACAGTTTGAGAACTACTAAAACCAGAAATGACATACCAAAAATAACATTTATGCTGTCGTTCAGTGTACAAAAATCGTTGTTTTGTGTTGTGTTTATTTAAATCAAAATTGAAATAAAATGAAAGTACCTTATTCCATAAATATTTGTCAATTAATTCATTTACTAACTTACTTACTAGATCAGCAACGCCAAGGCAATTAGAATGCCTCATCCATTTCATGGATGAGCACCCTGAAATGGCAAAAAATTATATACCCAAAACGATTCAAGGATGGAATACCAAAAACAGACTGTGGGCTGATTTAACTGGAAAATTGAATGCTATTGGGCTACCCACAAAGTCGGTTTCTGCTTGGAGAAAGGTAAATGTAGAATATGAATCTCACAAGAAATTATTTTTGGCAGTTACAAAATGAATTTGTTTACCTATTTTAGGTTTGGATAGATTTCAAATATAGCGCGAAAAAAAATGCAGCCAAAATCTGCTTTCAATTCAAAAAAAAGGGGGTGGGCCATCTGATCAAATTCCGATATCCGATCTTGAGGAAAAAGCAATTCAGATGGCCTCCCTACGGAGTGCTGTTGCAGGAAGCAGCTCGAATTGCTATGGTGCAATCGAAGTGAACGACACAAAACTAGAAGATGACACTCTGAGATGGATGAGAATGAGGACGAGCTCGAAAAGGTTTTACTTGGGAATACAGAAAATCGAATTCAGCAAGTTTATTGTTTAGAAATAGTTTATAATATATTCACCTTTTTGTTGGAAGTGAAAGAGGATCCGATGCATCTCTTAGCGTCCTTCGTATTCGCATTATTCGGACCGAATTTTCATTTTCTTCGTCGTCGTCGAAAAACAACACATTGTAGTGTCGACGCATTTTTCTTATTATTATTTTTTATTAAAAATGTAATATAAAACTAAAAAAAAAGCAAGAATCAACCAGAAAAGAGTATGAAACGATTGTAAAATAGCAATCGTTCAATCGCAATCGTTCAATCGTCTGTATTTGGCAGTTCTATGTGTTATACGAAGCAGTAGTGAATCGTCCAAAACGACGTCGTCCAGACGATTCAACTATTTTAGTGTTACACGAAGCAATAAAATCGTCGAAACGACGTCGTCAGACGATCATCGTCATACGCGATGAGAGCCCAGTAAATCCCAGACACTTACAAAAAGACACCCTTGAATCAATATCGTTCACAAATAATGCAAACAACAAAGGTCCCAAGTGACTAACCTGAGGAACACCAGACTTTGCTTCAAACTGCCTCGAAAAAGTATTTCCTATTCTAACTAACTGAATCCTCTTACTTAGGTAGGATGAATCCCATTACGATTTGTTTTCCTATGAACGAGCGTCTCGATATAGTGGTTGAATATTTTGCTTTATGACCCAGCTTAATGTTCAATCCTCAAGCAGGAGCAGTGGGTAAAGAACTTCGACGTGTGGGTGGGCTCCACCGGATGATGAGTAATGAATAGATCCTTGGCTAGTTGTTGAGTAGACTCAACTCCAGATAGCTGCAAAATATCGAAATGTTACAGTAAATCTGACAAAAAGTAGAACAATACATTCAGAACCGACTTCAGTCTTTAAAATTACATTTGTACTAAATTGCGTAGTCCACGCGTGCCATTAAATCATCTGTTGACTGCAGCGCTTTTATCAAACAAATACTGATCAAATCCGTCCATTGTTCACTGAAAGGCAGCCCCTGATAGTCGTACCGACAACAAAGTAAAAATCCGACACACGTAGAAACAGTACCCTCCGCGCTTTACAATCGTAACAAATAAATTAACATTTGTCATATTTAAGTACCTACCGTATGCCGAACAAAATCAATGGATGAAGAATTACCTCTCTACTTTACCTGACCAGCAAATGTCAATCAACCTCAGAAGGCAGCGCGCAGAGTAAGCGAATGTCTCCGCGCAGTCCACCCATATCCGCAGTGACTGTTTCGGACAATCGAAGACGAAGAATGACAGTTTCGAAACATAATGGATCCCCCACCTTATATAGGCATGCGAACTGGACCATAACTGGGTTGGATTCGATATAGCTAGATGTAGATACATAGATGGATGACTGGCATGTTGGATGGATTGATGGGGGGCTGGGATGCCACTGGTGAGTGGAATTCGAAGCTTCTATTAAGCCTATTCTCCTCTGGCTTGCCTTTCATCTATCATTTGACGTGAAGCTTGGGGAATATCTATGTGCGAACACAGCATACGGCACAATCGTTGGTGGTATTTATGACTTGAGTGAGTGGTGTATCTTTGGTACAGAGATACGTACACAATGTACATCTACCTGTGAAATGGAAAATGAATAATGGCTCCGATGTTGGCCAACTGAGTGTGGTATGCGCGTATGGTATATTATAATGTCAACGAGAGTAAATAACTTGATTGTCACTGCCTTGTCTATTGGACTATCCCTCTGTTGGGTTATTTTTCATGTCAGTGTCAGATCCGAAATGTGACTCAAAGTGGAGCAAAAAAATAAAAAAGGATTGGGTTACGCTTTGACATAAGCATACCGGACAGACCTACCTCGCAGATTAGCGCAAGAGACTTAGCTATAATGAACGTCGATAAAAAGCAAGATCAGTGATGATTGTTTTTTAATTCTCAATGAGGTTAACTCGATAATCGGCATCATTGATTGATTTGTTACCGCACATGGCATTCGAATTAGTTCAAAGTGGACTTATTGGTATTATGTGGTCGCAGACAGTTGTTGATACGATAAAGGAAATGATTTATTGGTCTAGTATTTCAGGAAAGCCGACCAACGGATTAAGTATTATGTTAATGCGCAAGAATTTTTTTTCTGTTCCTTTTTTTTTTTTCGTGGGTGTGGACATTACTCGTGCGTGAGAACTTTCCCACCTCGGGATGTTGGGAGCAGATCAGTTTTACATGGAGCATTATTGCTGCGAGAGAGGTTTTAGACTTTGGCTTAAACTAACAATTCGGCTTAAGGTACGAACTTGAACCTATGACACCTAAAACTGAGACTAGAAAAGTTTTAAGACTGAGACCTATAAAGATACCGATGATGAATGGTGAAGCAGATCGAGTTTGGGGTGGGCAGTGCTGCAGTGGAAATCGAAAACTAAGAGGTTTGAATTGACCTTTCGCAGCATACGGGAGATAGGTTTATTGGAACCGGTACTTTGGTACTTTGGGTTCACGGGTAAAATGGACAAGGGCGATAAATTACGGGGGTTTTTGTTAAAAAAAAAATTGGAGTTGCGAGCAGACGCGCAATCGAAGAAGCCTGAGAGAAGTCTATGAAAAGAATGTCTGCCTCAATGGCCTTCAGGTTAATGAGATTGAGCCGGTCTGTGTGTAGTGGCAAGATAAGAGGATCGTCCCGAAGCAGATCTCGAAGAGCAAATAGAAGAAAGCGACTTTTGACGCTGAGGAGTTGGTCTTTCGAATTATTTCGCCAGTAAACTAAAATTCAGTTAGCAGTCGTACAATATGCCAAGGACAATCAAGAGGTTGAACGATAGAGATTGGTGGAGAAAGTAAAGTCGGCGAGGGGACTTGTTGCGCTTGAGAGATGGGGAAATATATAACAGATTGGTGATGTTGAGCAGTAAGCAATTTTGAAGGCAACAGGTCGACAAAAAAAAAAAAAACAATCAAGGTCTCGTTGAAGGAGATATGAGTCTTGAGGCGAAGAAATGATTTTGAACAATTTAGTTTTAGGACGTCGATAGGATGGTGAGGAAGGGGACCTAACCCTAAGTGGTTGCGTATTGGGACACCAGATTTTGCTAAGAAGGATGACTAATGTACCGACCTAAATCGCACGCTATAGTACAAATTTAAGGTGGGTATAGATATCCCTTATATAAGCACAGGTGATTCAAGGCCAAGGGCTGACAATTTGAAGACGATAAGCATATGAGATGTCTTATCAAAGGCCTTCCTGAAGTCAGTTGCAATGCCGTCGACTCTGTTGCCACTCTCTAGGGTGAAACATATTCGGCGAGATTTGTAGAAGTTGTGACGTATCACAGAGAGCCATGTTAGTGGGGGCAATAAGAGACTTGCTCCGTAAGTTCATATAAAATACTTTCTACAAGTTTGGTTATATGATCCTATGCAAGAGGTGGAATAGCTTAAATACCTGCGTCACATCCGAGCAAATCTGGCCAAAACTATGCTAAAAGGACACAGAGACTTCTCTCTATAGGTAGAAACAGAATCAACTCCGTAGTGGGGGCATTATAACAGGACACTGTCTGATAGGTGGGCACGCTCACAGATTGGGAACACCCTAAAATGAAGGTCCAATACAGGAGCTGCATGGATGAGGAGGAGAAAGAAACCGTTCTTCATCTTCTTTGTAATTGCCCAGCTCCTGCAAATTTGCACAAAACCAACTTAGGAGAATACTTCTTCGATCACCTCAGTGACTTGTCTCTCACAGACATACGCTGTATTAGTAAATACATTACAAAGACCAACTGGCTTTAATGATCACATATACTCAGTTTTTGTGGCTGGTCCTATAGACTTCTGCTCGCACCACCCGCATCTATTAGACGGGTTCCCTTAACTTTTGTGGTATCACAAAGTACCTAAACGAATGTGGTCTAAGTGTATCTTTCTATACAGCCACCTTACCTAACCATGGTTATATGAGAGAGTCAAGAAACTAGTCAGTTATTAGCCACTTTTTTTTTTTATCCTTTTTGGTATACTAGAGTTCGCCAAATGGTAGATATTCTACCATTATAGTGAACTGACGTATGCAGATTATATTGGAAAATAAATTACAGCATTGCAACTCGTCATAAATCTTCCTGTTGCGGAAGCTATGCCCAGAATATAACATAAGCCATACAAATGAGTTGATGGGGTTTTACAGAACGTCGTTGTGTAAACTGTTAGGGGCTTTGACGGGCATAACTTAATAGAAAACCACAAAATAAAATTGAATCTTAAAGATGACGATTATGTAGAAGTAGAGGCTGCGAAGGCGAGGACGTATATACGAGGACACAAAACGATATCTACATCTCAAATCTAACCTAGACAATGGACACTTACTAAGACAATTTGTGTTCGAAGTTTGGTAGTGCTTATTATTTTTGGAAGCCATTTTGGGAAATGAGAATATAACGGCCGGTTATATTCACTTGTAACGACGCATTCGTTACATACTGTTTTTTCCTACTCAACAGCCGATCGACTGTTCCCCCCTCCCATACCGATATACAAAGAAAACCCCGCAATGGCCCAGTACTTGCTATTCACTGGCACAACAATGCTGGTACATGAATTTTATGTTCGGCATATTTTTTCTACCAACAACAATGGCCCAATAATTTCTATATATTACAGAATTCACACCAGCTCGTTGTCATAAATTTCATTAGACCACCAGTCATAGCCCCAAACAATCGAGTAAATTCAGAAGTGGAAAAGTACCAATCTTGTGTACTGCTGAAATTGGTCCTCAAGGGGTCTTTGACACTTGATAAACTTTATGATTACTAGCAGCCTGCGGGTGAACTAGTGAATTGCCGAGTCGATCGCAAGATAGGCTTGTGGAACGCCGAGTCAGTCGTAAGATAGACTTGTGGAACGCCGAGTCAGTCGTAAGATAGACTTGTGGAACGCCGAGTCAGTCGTAAGATAGGCTTATGGAACGCCGAGCCAGTCGCAAGATAGGCTTGTGGAACACCGAGTCAGTCGTACGATAGGCTTGTGGAACGCCGAGTCAGTCGTAAGATAGGCTTATGGAACGCCGAGTCAGTCGCAAGATAGGCTTGTGGAACACCGAGTCAGTCGTACGATAGGCTTGTTGAACGCCGAGTCAGTCGTAAGATAGACTTGTGGAACGCCGAGCCAGTCTCAAGATAGGCCTGTGAAACGCCGAGCCAGCTGCAAGATAGGCTTGTTGAACGCCGAGCTAGTCGTACGATAGGCTTGTGGAACGCCGAGTCAGTCGTAAGATAGACTTGTGGAACGCCGAGTCAGTCGTAAGATAGACTTGTGGAACGCCGAGTCAGTCGTAAGATAGGCTTGTGGAACGCCGAGCTAGTCGTAAGATAGACTTGTGGAACGCCGAGTTAGTCGCAAGATAGACTTGTGGAACGCCGAGCCAGTCGTAAGATAGGCTTGTGAAACTGGCAGTTGTATAAATTGTAGAATAGCTTAAGACTGTTCAAAATCGTAGAGTTGTTTTGAGATCATTTAAATAATGAAATTGTGTGAAATTATATAAATTGTAAGATCATTTTTCAAACTATGTATTTGAATTACCGAATCTTTGAAATAGAATCATAGAATTGTTTAAGAGTTGCAAATTGTGAGATCATTTGAATAAAGAAGTTACAAAATTGTCTAGTAGTATAGAGAAACGTTGAAAAGAACACTCTTTCTTACCTAAATTTCGTGTTTCTTTGGGAAGGACCTTGTCAATCCGACGAGCTAGCCTCAGCCTAGACAAAAGACACATCGCACACTTATGAATACGGACACACATGGATGGATGAACATTTTTGTGAATTTTTACTTTTATTTTCTCAAATTCTCTTCGCGCGAATTCTTTGCTCTAATTTTCTCAATTTCTCTGAACCTAAAAGTCAATTTCTTTTCTCAAACATTTTTTTTTTAGTATCATGGAAATTAATGAAATATTTTTTGTCTTGAAATCTTCTAACTCCATTCAGGTACAACAAACATAAAGAATTTTCCACCCGTATATCTTCTACCTATCATTACAATTGGTACCTACCTCCTCATCCGATATATCATTCCAAATTCCACAAATACATCTATTTAAAAAAACTTTAACCATCCACTAAAGGTGAGTGATGCGAAAATTGGTTGTCATCTGCAGAGTTAAGATGTAGCTGGCGCTAGGTAGGAAATTTGGCTGAGCACGAGTTATCCGGGAATGATTTGCACCCGACCCCTTACACCTATCATTTCCCAGTCTGTCACTAGAGGAACAGACTACTAGGAACATTTAACTTCCATGACCAACCCACAATCCCAATCTAAGCTCAATAAAGCAAAGCAGCGGTCTCTAAACTTAAACTGCGATACTAATAATCATTATTTAGCATACCGGCTAAATTTTCCGATCTAAAAGTGCCGGTATTTTTTAGATAAAATTACCGACTGTGACCTAAAAAAATATTAGGTGCGAAGGTTAAAAATTATTATTAGTAAGGCGTAAAGCCTTTGCTATTTTAAACGCCCTGTATCTAATGGAATAGATGAAAAGAGTGAAGCCTAGCCACAGCAAGGCAGTGCACAATTAATTGCACAGTCCTTTAACCTGCTCTAAGACAGAGCGACAACTCAAAAACTTTCTGTGGGACTACGTTCGAAAACAACCTTAAGGGTTTTTGCTAATAGCCTTTAAATGCAAGTGTAGAGCTGTAGTTCAACCTTTAGCTACCTAATCAAACTTTGAAATAAAATAAATTAGTCTATTACAATCGGCCAATGGAATAGACTAAAAATTTCGTGGTTTACAAATATCTATTCTTTTTTAAACCAATTTTATGAACGTAGTAAAAACTTGGGCTTACTTTACAATTAATTATGATTTGCGGCATAGTTTAGATGAAGGTTTGCATACTTTTCAGGGTACCATTGAAAATTTAACAGGAAATATTCCGACAGACGGAACTTTGGACGCAAAACTTTAAGTTTCGTTTTTATTCCGTATCCGTTTCGTTATTACAACAATTTCAGCTATCGCTATTGTTTACTACTGAAAATTTAATTAGTCAGAACGCAATTTTTAGATTTAAACAAAAATATATTATAATATACTATTTTTCCACACACATTTCAAACAAAATACAAATTAATTATATAATAATAATAACTATTCAAACAAATCTGGCTAAGGGCTGCCCCACGAATAACTAAATCCGTAGAATCACTGGTATTGTTTACAATAATAAAATAATAAAATTAACAACGGCCCACAGGCCAGCTATTTACACAAAATAAATATATGTTCAATGATTGATAGCACTATATGTAGAAAATAAATTAATTGGCTAAATTTAAATAAGAAGGAAATACAATTTCCAATGTGTTGTATTAAAGAAAAATCTTTTAGCGCTTTTGGCACTACATTTTACTACAAAATTTGTATTTGTATATAGGTAAACTTATTTTAGTACAATTTGTTTACATGTGACTATTTAGAGGAGAGTTTTTTTTTTATTTTTTAATATCAAGAAAATTTGTACGATTTCTGGCACCAATGGAGAATTTTACTACATTATACTGTGTTGTATATCTGGCATCATTATAGTTTTTTTTTTAGAATTTATTTATAAATATTATGTTAACTGGCTACAATGTCCCTAAATAAAATAACCTATATATCGAGGCAAGAACTGGCCTTGTTTACAAATTTTGTATGCATAATGTACCGGTACAGACACATTATCTGTCTATTCTTAAACTATGGCACTTTGAACTCCTTTAGGACATCCGGTAACTGTGGTATGGCCTCATCCTGTCATCGGTTGGGATCGCACCAGAGTCAAGTCGAGTGGGGCGGGTTTCGGAAGGTCCAAGGTATTCGGTTGTTGTGTCATTGGTGGCGATGTTGTCCGACAGCGAACCTGAGATTTGACAGACAAATCAATGGGTTCGTCTTGTACGCTGATCGAAGCACTGATGCAAGTCGTAGTGGGCGGTAAGATGGACGGAAGATTTGTTTTTGTACCATAGCAAGAAGGAAAGGTTGTGAAGGGGTTCAATTTTGCACTTAACGCCGATGGTGAAAATACTTTTAGTGGTTCCGCAGAGGAGCTGCGAAAGGCTTTAATGAATTGCCGATCCTCGATCGGACTATCGGGTACGCCCCGATTGCTGCTGCTGTCATCGGGGTCCGCAGACGATGCTCCCGAATCACTCGGTGAACTTAGTCGTGGCTCGGATTTCGTATGCGATATGGTGCTCCCACTCCCGCTGCCATTGAGATACTTTACGGGCAGGTATGGATGATGATGATTATTCGAATGCTGTTTGTAATGGTGGAGGGGGTTTTTGTGCCCTGGTGCAGCTGGTGGGGATAGATTAGCAGACTTTATGGAGGGTATCGTTTTGTCCTGATACGTTTGACGTGCTTGCAGTTGCTGGTGTATATGATTGAGCTGTTCCAGATTTGAGCTAATTTGTTGAGTATTATTTCCGAGTGGTGATCCATGCTGCTGATGCTGCGATTGTTGTTCCTGCAGCAGACAATGGATTTTAAACCAATTAGATCGTCTTCCATAGCGCGATCCACTTTTGGACATGCCCACCAGGAGACACTTACGCAATCGACAAGCTTTGCATGCTGTACGGTTCTTTTTGTTTATCACACAGTCGCCGTTGTTCTTGCAGCCGGCTATCGCTGAGATGTTATTGTAGGTTCTGCCAAAAAATGACTGCAATGAAAAAGGTAGAATTTTAAACACATTGTAATGGTTGTCTATTGCGATATGACTTATAACTACAATATCCTATCAGAACAGATTATTTAATGAAATTAGTTCCCTCAACGAGGATCAGAACGAAACTTGAAAAAATGGGGAATGAAAAAGGCTTTGAAAGTACAGCTCACAATTTTACAAATAAGTAGATATGCATCGACTGTACGGTAAAGTTAAAGTAACGACCTTTTTATTTGATCTACCGCATGGAATTCAAAATCTTTCTTGGAGTAAAATCAAGCCGGGAATATAACTGCAAAACCACTAATCCAATAATTGGAGCAGCTCCTCATTCCCCAAAAAAATATTCGGTTAGCCAACCTAACTGCATAAAGATGCGGTCATTTCGACTAAAAGGAGATCACACACTAACATTACATCTGACCTATGGCTATGCCATACACAAACACTCACCACAAATATACGTTATACCTTGAAATACGAACTATGAGCATCCTATAGGACAGGCAATCACTTCACACTACCTATCATAGCACTTGCCAATGGCGAAGACATCATATGCCCTCCCAGGACTCCTTCGGCTAAACGACACGTAAGCTCTCATTCCAACCAAATATACACAACAAATTTCATAAAAATCGGTTCAGCCGTTTCGGAGGATAACACCGTGACACGAGATTTTTATATATTAGATTTTTCTTCTGCCTAAATATAGACTCACGTTTAGGTAGGTACTTTTATATTTTTGTTTGCAAAATTACAAGCTTAAGCTCTATATATTTATATTGAAGCTCCATTTACAATTATTGCTGATGCTGTTAATGATTCTATTTTTTGTTATAGGTTCAGGATTTCATGGATGATCCGTATACAGGGCAATAAAAATATCAAGTGATTTTTTTAATATTCTAATTATGAAGATGCAACAATTAGTTTTCGAAGTCAGCTTAATGTGCGACAGAGCCACTGAGCAACTACACTCTAAAAAAATTAAAACAATATCAAATCTTAAGGCGATGGCCACATTATTGCTATACCTAATTCCGAACGCATGCTGCAACCCCCCTGCTTGGATTTACTGTTAGATTACGGGGTGAGTGCAAGGTTGAGTATATAAAAAGTGTCTTTAATCTAAATTAGTTTATACATAATCAACAATCTTCTCTTCTATCTATATCTATATATATAATTCGTTCGGGGTGTAGCTCGATGATCATGTAACTATATAACCCCTGGGACGATTTTCACAATTCTTTTTTTGTTTTGTTCGTATTGCTGTATATCAGGTTTTTGTCGCGAAAACAAAACTTGGAGGGGATGAAGGAGGTTATGAAAGTTTGTATGGGGAAATACACTTTGAAAAAAAAACGAAACTGGATAGAAATCGAATAGTGACACTTCAAATAGAAAAAAAAGTATTTTAAATTTTAAAAGCAATTGTTGTTGTTAATTATTTCAATTGTTTTCCAAGCAAATTGTTGTTGTCCACAATTTTGAAGTTTTTCTTTTTTTTAAATATAGGTAGGCACCTAAAAAGTTTGTTCTAATAAATTATGTTTACTAGGTTACATTAAAGAATTTTTTGAAATGAAGTAGATAGGTACTTTGGGTGGTTGGGTGCTGTATGAATAGGGTAGGCACTGATTGGCGTCAACTTGGCGATGCCCAGTCGTTGTAACTGTTCATACACATCAATTGTGCTTATTTTACCTCCGCGTGGTAGCCACCGGGTACTGGTCCTGTCCTTCCGGGCATGACTTGCTAAACTTATAAGCGCGAGTGTTGAACACGAAGAAAATAGCAACACTATAATGCTCTGTCGGAATGACTGCCTGATCGAGTCTCAGAGGTCTTACATGAGCCCCTCAGAAAGAGGACGTACGGCGGATGAATTCACATGGTTGAATCAACGGTGGCGTCAACAGTCAACATGGCAGATACCTCAATGAGCTACTTTGACGTATTTAGAGCTGAGGTCATTGAGGATTTTTTCAGCACTAGTCAGGGTGTTGAAATAGAGATGGTGGCGGAAGAGCCCTTAATGGGTCAACGGCAGCTCTCACATCCCCGCAGCGGGTTACTGACTCCGGAATATTCCGGCTCCTTTTGCCCAAGGGGTTACAGAAAGGGCCTGGTCCTCCAGGTTGGGGGTTGTGCGTGGGGTTAACGACCCTACCACGGAAAAAAAAAGAATTGTTGCGAAGCAACCAAAAGCCTCGGATAAGGACGGATTCACTGTTGACGACCCTGCAAAACGAAAAAAGGACAATGACGTTCGGATCTGCACGTGGAATGTTCGAACTCTGAACAGACCGCGTGCAGCCGAACAACTAGCGGAGGCCCTAGACTGCTACAAAGCAGGTATCACCGCCATCCAGGAAGTGCGGTGGGATGGGCCGGGCAAAAGGAGGATGAAAAACTGTGACATTTACTACGGTGACTGCTACAGAGAACAAAAGCAGCGTCTATTTGGATGCGGATTTGTTGTAAGCGGCAGACTTAGGCAAGAAGTCTTGAGCTTTCGACACGTTAGTGAACGCCTTACAACTATCCGCATCAAGGCTAAATTCGCCAACATCAGCCTGATATGCGCTCACGCCCCCACAGAAGATAAAGACGATGCTACCAAAGAGTGTTTCTACGAGCTCCTCGACAAAACATATGAGCAATGTCCTAAGCATGACGTTAAAATCGTCTTGGGTGATTTTAACGCCAAAATAGGAAAGGAGGACATCTTTGGTAGCACAATCGGAAAACACAGCCTACACGACACCACGTCTGGAAACGGACTTAGGCTGATTGATTTTGCTGCGGGACGTAATGTTACCATAGCTAGCTCACGGTTTCCTCACCTCAATATACACAAAGGAACATGGCGGTCACCTGATCATCAAACCGTCAACCAAATTGATCACGTTGCGATCGACGCAAGGCACTCCTCCAGTATTCTAGATGTCCGAACTTTCCGAGCGGCCAACATAGACTCGGACCACTACCTTGTTGTAGCCAAGGTACGGATGCGGATATCCAAGACGCCACAACAACGAGAAAATACTGTGAGGAGATTTAACGTTGGACGACTACAAACGCAACAAACCGCCAGAACCTTTGCCGATCGCGTATCCCTCAACCTCTCGAGAAGTCCTATGCTGCCAGCATCAAGTGCCGAAGACCAGTGGCGCCGATGCCAAGAAGCCATCAAAAACGCCGCAACTGATGTGCTTGGTTTCACCAGTCCACCCCCCCGAAACCCCTGGTTTGACGAAGAGTGCCGGCAAGCACATGCAGCAAAACAAAGTGCCTACGAAGCGTCGCTGCATAGAAGGACGAGAGCAGCTCGTCAGCTCTACGAGCAAAAAAGGAGGGAAGAACATCGGCTTCTCCGGAGAAAAAAGAGAGAGCATGAGAAGCGCGCGATCGAGGATATAGAGAGGTGTTACTCCAGGAACAATGTTCGGAAGTTTTACCAAAAGGTAAAAAGAACGTGTCATGCCAACAAGACCCGAACGGAGACCTGTAGAGACGAGCAAGGAAACCTTGTAGTAGAGTCACAGTCGGTGCTGAGGACATGGAAAAACCATTTCTGCAGACTGCTAAACGGCGAAGACGACACAAATTCCGCTGTTAGGCAGAACGATCCATTCAACCTGGACGATGACAGCCAAGATTTCCGTCCACCTGACCAAAATGAAGTGAGGATAGCAATATCTAAGCTTAAATCCAACAAGGCTGCTGGTCCAGACGGCTTACCTGCCGAGCTCTTCAAGGCAGCCGGAGATGACTTGGTAGAGTGCATACACCAACTCATCTCCAAGATTTGGTTAGAGGAAAGTATGCCTGATGAATGGAACCTCAGCATTGTTTGCCCGATCCACAAGAAGGGAGACCCTCTAAACTGCGCCAACTACAGAGGCATCAGTCTCCTGAACACTGCGTATAAGATCATGTCTGCTGTATTGTGTGAACGCCTGAAACCATTCGTCAACGATCTGATAGGTCCCTATCAGTGCGGTTTTAGGCCCGGTAAGTCCACGACCGATCAAATATTCACACTACGGCAGATCCTGGAAAAAACCCAAGAATACCAGATCGATACTCACCATCTTTTTGTCGATTTTAAGGCCGCATATGACAGCGTTTATAGAGACGAGCTATACAGAGCCATGTCTAGTTTTGGCATCCCTGCCAAACTTGTCAGATTGTGCAGAATGACGATGGAGAACGCTCGCTGCTCCGTAAAGGTCGGAAACAATCTCACCGAGACTTTTGATGTCAAAAAAGGATTTAGACAAGGTGATGCGCTGTCATGTGACTTCTTCAACATCATTCTTGAGAAGATTGTGCGAAACTCACAAGCCAACACCAGAGGCACAATTTTCTATAAGTCTGTGCAACTGCTTGCATACGCTGACGACATTGACATTGTTGGTACAACACAGCGAGCTGTCACTGGTGCGTTTGCAAGTATTAGTGCAGAAGCGGCAAAAATGGGTTTAGTGGTGAATGAGGGTAAAACAAAATATATGCTGTCAACAAGAAGGGACACACGACATCGACGAATCGGGCAGAACGTCACGATAGACAGCTATAACTTTGAGGTAGTTAGGGACTTTGTCTACCTCGGCTCCGCTATAAACTCTGATAACGACATCACATCAGAAATCAAACGAAGAATCACACTTGCCAACCGCTGTTTCTTTGGCCTAAGACGGCAACTGATAAGTAAGGCCTTGTCGAGAAATACTAAGGAAACTCTGTATAAGACCCTCATCATCCCAGTCCTGCTTTATGGTGCAGAAGCATGGGCGCTATCAAAGGCGGATGAAGATCTCCTTGGTCGTTTCGAACGCAAAATTCTTCGAGTGATTTTTGGTCCCGTTTGCGTTGACGGGTTTTGGAGGAGAAGATTTAACAGCGAACTCTACGAGCTGTACAGCGACATTGACCTAGTCAGAAAAGTACGCATCAGTCGTCTAAGATGGCTGGGACATGTAGAGCGAATGGACACCAACGCTCCGGCCCGAAGAGTCTTCGATTCTAACCCGGAGGGACAACGCAGTAGAGGAAGACCTCGCCTTAGGTGGCGCGCGCAAGTGGAAGGGGACCTCAACCAACTTGGAGTGCGCAACTGGAGGCAGTTAGCCAAAGATCGCGCTAACTGGAGAGGCGTATTGGTTGAGGCCCAGGTCCACCCCGGACTGTAGCGCCACCTAAGTAAGTAGATAGGTACTTTGATTATACAAAGATGACATTATGGCCGACGATATTTTGCATCGAATTCGCACTGTGACATCGGATAATGAACTGGAGATGTCAGATGAAATGCGCAACAAAGCTTTGATTTTGATCGAGGATATGTGTCTGCTTATGACTGCCAATTTGTTGTGCAAATTGGGGATGCCACAGCCAAATAATTCAATGCAAGACGCATTTAATCGAGAATTGAAGCGAGAAATGGACTTCGATCGAATCGCATTGAGTAAAGCTGTTCGAACAAATGTGCCAATGTTCAATCAAGAATAAAAGAAACTGTACGATGAATTGATGCAAGCAGTCGATAATGAAAATGTCGGAATTTTCTTCCTTGATGCGCCCGGTGGAACTGGAAATGCATTCCTGATTTCACTGATTTTGACTACAATTCGTTCGAGATCTGAGATCGCTTTGGCCCTAGCCTCTCCTGGGATAGCGGCGGCTACTTTGTTAGAAGGCGGTCGAACAGCATTGAAATTGCCATTGAATCTGCAAGTGGATGCAGAACCTACATCAGAGAGTATCCAAACTAGAGAGCCAACTGAGAGCAGAAACGGTACATTTGCCCACAAGCTTTCTATGACCTTGTCCTGCACAGGAATATTCTTAGTATTCGTGTATGTACAAATCAAAGGAGCGCCATTGCTGCCGCACGCACACTTAGTATATTCCTGTGCAGGGACTTTATGTCAATCGGGCGGCCATTATTGGTGGAATTTTAAGTGGGGGCGACTGTGTTCGTCATTTTTGGTGCCGATTAGTTACACGGCGTTCACATCGCAGTTCAATTTAAACTTTTTTAAAGTTTATGAATTTGTTGGAAAATCGAATTTTGGATATAATATACCTAATATAATTTATCACAATGTCAAATACCTTTTAATAATCATTTGTCAATATCAGAAATCCATCTCATGTTATTAATCAGAGAAAAATGAACTAACACGGTTTTTTGCACTTTTGCCTTTTTTTATTTGATTTTAATCTCCTAACTTCAATATTTAAACACAATGTAGGGGAAACAATTTGTGTGCCGTGGGAAAAACATATTTCAGTTTCAGCATATTTTACAATCTCTAATTGATGCGTAAAATGCATACTTACACAATATAAATATGTGCAATCATGAATTTGTTAAATTCAAAAAATTAATTCAATATTTTTGTTCCGTTTATAGGTACGCTCTCAAATTTAGCTTTAACTTTTTTTCAGAGTCTGGGTAAATTTGCGAATCTTCATTTCTGAGCGAAATTCACACCTACTTACACTAACACCAAACATTTGTCATTTGTCAAACTGAAAATGTGTTATTTTACGTTTTTACAGACGACAAGTCTGTGAAAAATAGAGAGCGATTTACATTTGGTCAGTGCAAAGGGTATTAACATAAATTTAATAGGTTTTTGTAAACACAAACTACAATTTAAGAACAGCTGACTTTTAAAACACGCACCACCATAAATGCAAAGAATCTCATTTATGTTCCATTCGGCACAAAAAATCTGAAGTCTGAGAGCAAATTCTGAAAAGTCCAATAGAAAATGACATTGGTAATTCAAAATAAACTCTATTTTCCAAAAAAAAAAAAAAATTTTGCAATAATGAGCTACCATAAATTTTATGTTGAGACTGAAATTTGTTAAAAGTAATGCGCTATATCTACAAAAAACGAAATAGAACTACGGTTGCCAGATTCAAAAATACGAAAAGGGGGACATCGTGAGTTTTCTAGGGGGGACAAGTATTCAAAAAGGGGGACAAATATTTTCTTGTTAGTTTTTTCTTTCGCTTCGCACATTTTATCAAAGTAAATTTTGATTTTAAAACAAAAACTGAAAGAGAGACAGATGACAGTACAAAACAAAAACTTACAAGAGAACAACTTTAGCACGTGATGTGAGATGTATGTATTAGTTCGTGAGTGGATGCATTCAGCTTTGAATGTGTTCTTGCACTTTTAAATTGATGTGTCAACCGATAATCTTGTTAAAAATATTAAAAGAAAGTATTTTCAAAGTTTTTAATTTTAACTTAACAAGGGGGACAGTGGTTTGTACTAGGGGGGACAAACAGCATTTTTGTATGAAAAAGGGGGACTGTCCCCCCTAAAGGGGGACGTCTGGCATCCCTAAATAGAACATGAGAATACCTACAATAAACAAAAAAAAATACAAAAAAAAAACAATAAAAAATTCAACACTTTTCAAAGCGTTTTCTATTCACTGGTTAAATTTTAAATTAAAACATTCGAAATTTGCGTCTCGATTGATTTTTAAATATTTATACATAACCAATTTACAAAAATAGATTCACCCGATGCCAATATCTTTCTTTGCAGTAGAACAAATTCACAAAAACCTAAACGCCCTCCACCAGTTGTCAAACTTAAACGCACCTGTGTTGGTAAATCTGAGAAAATATCTAGATTCGCAAAAGTGCTCTGAAATCTGAAAAAGATTGCTTTTTTTGTCATAAACGAACATAAAAACTACTCTGAGAGCATAAAAAGGGCTCTGAGAGTGCCCAATCGAATACCACATAAAGTTTACTTTTGCCCTAGTGGAACCTTGGGCTTAACTTGCATGTTGTTAACCTATTTATGGAACAACCCCCAATTTTCAGCTGCATGAATTCTGCTGTCAAATATGTAATTCATATAAACAAAATTAAAAAGATCTGAAATGTGAATGGATGAACATTTTTTGGAACCGAATATGGATAGAGAACAAGTAAAGCTATATAAAAAACCATACTCAACATTTATGCGTGCTACATTTATTGTTATAAATGCATTTACAAATTATTTTTAATTGAAAAAGTACCAACGGGCGGCCATTAATTACACGTATTCACCGACAGGCAAAATAAGAGCGCGCGAGAGAGGGCTGTCATTCAAAATTTGCGGGGAAAATCGGGTAGGTGCACGGGAGTTGGCTCTCTAGTTTGGTTCCTCTATGACCTACATGCAACATTTCAAAGAACACTGCGATGGCGAAAGTACTGCAGCAATGTAAGATTTTCATATGGGACGAATGCACAATGGCTTACAAACGCGCATTAAAGGCCCTGAATCGTTTACGTAATGATAAGCGACCCTTCGGTGGAGCAATGATCTTGCTATCAGGCGATTTTCGTCAAACGCTGCCTGTAATTTCGAGATCAACTCCGGCAGATGAATAGAATGCTTGAAGACGTCTGCTTTATGGCGATACGTCAAGAAATTGCATTTGACAACAAACATGCGAGTTTCTTTACAAAATGACTAGTCCACTGTAGAGTACTCCAGGCACTTGTTGGCGATGGGCAATGGTGTGATTCCAGCAAACTTAATCTCCGGCCTGATTGAGTTTCCACAACTTTTTTGCAACTTTACAACGACATCGGAAGAACTAATCATGAATGTTTTCCTGAATATCGCTCAGAATTTGTTGACCATGATTGACTGAGTGTAAGAGTGATTTTGGTTGCGATAAACAAGAACGTCGATCATTTGACTTTCGCCACTCAAAACCAAATCGCTGGTGAGTTGCATTCATACAAATCAGTCGACTCCGTGATGGATGAAAACGAAGCCACCAACTATCCCACTTTGTTGCGCAACCTAAACGAACCAAAATTTTGTAGCGGTGTGATTGTGAAGAATTTAATATCAAATATTATTCAAGCAACGATCTTTATTGGAAAACTAGCTGACCCTCGAACTTCGTTCCGCCCAAGTCTATTTTATATAAAAATTGAGCCTTTAAATTGTGTTCGTTTGTCGCCGAATCACGTCTTAACGCATTTACCGATTAACCAAACTTTTTCACATCTTTGGTATTGGTCTATTTATATGATTTTTGTGAAGTTTGGTTGCAATTGGTAAACGTATGTTTGTGTAATTTGTCTACAAAAAACGGTGCAAAAAAAATATATTTGTAGGTACTGTAAAATATGTTGTTTTTTTTTTGGTCTTATGAGAAATACATTTTGTTTTGTCAAATCACTTTTTTCGAATTTCCAGTCGGTTGTTTTTGTTTTCTCAACATTTTGAAAAAATTGTAGTTGTACGGTTCCTACAAAAAAAAAACATGGATTTGAGTAATTTTTGTTTTTTTTCCTAAACCACTCAACCGTTTTCAATTAAATTTTGTGGCTGTGTTTGGTTGGTTACAGTTTGAAAGATAGGACTATTTTGGACACGATAGGTGGCGCTGTGTTCAATCTCCTAAACTACTTAACCGATTTCAGTGAAATTTTCAAGCTGTGTATGGTTGGTTAAAGTTTGAAAGATAGGACACTATTTTGGTGTGGTGGGTACGGCACAAAGGAAAACATTCTAATTCCGCGGATTCCGCTTATTCAGAAAGATTTGCCATTCGTTCTTAAGCGTATCAATTTCCCGTTTCGCTATGACAATTAATAAGTCTCAAGGACTATCGCTGTGTGGAATCAATATTGAATTCCCATGTTTCTCCTAAAGTCAAATGTATCAACTTCCGCTTTATACATCGTGTATCGTAAAGGACATGTTCATTGTGCAAGCCCAGTATTATTATTTTCATTACATTAACGAATATGGTCGAAACAAAGTTCGCCGGGTCAGCTAGTATTAAATAAGAAGTAGTTTTTATTATTTTTAATTTCATTATGAAATAAACGCAAAATGTGGGGCCTTATTTCATTTTGTTTTGGGGCCTTATTTCATGGTTGAAATTGGGGTGTTATTTCATTATGAAATAAGACCCCAAATTTGGGCCTTATTTCATTTTCTCTTTTGGGGCCTTATTTCCTACAGTATATGGCTGTAGTCACTTTTAGCGTTATTCAAAAATACATCTAATTTGAGACTCCTTCTTCCATAACAAAACACGGAGTTGTAAATTTACACATACATTTTATGAACAAAATATGTGTAGTAAAATAAAAGACAGATTGTATTAGGAACCGTTATGTTTGAAATTATTTTGTTTGTAATTCAAATTTTCAATCCTGGAGCAGGGACTCAGACCAATCCTTTTTTCTTTTTTTTTTGTAGGTATTCCAATGAAAAATCCCTTTATTTTAAGTAGCTTGGTGGAGAAACTTTGGTGAAATTCGTTTCCATTTCTATGTTCGGGTGCAGATTAATGTTCTCCCCCGAGAGGGCTCGAGAGGGCATTCATTATGCGGTGGTGAACATTTTGAATCAGAATTCTATTATGTTATTATAAGGTAAAAGTAAATGTGTTTTAATTGAATCTAAATGTAAATACCTTAAGAGAAGAACTATTTAACTTTCCCTTGAATGCGGTCAAATTTTGGACGCTGGGCTTTTCTTAGTAATAATGAATATCCGACGCTATTTTCTCCGCGCAACCGTAGTTTATTTACCGAATTGTGGTTCACTCGTTATTTAACAAACATACTTGTATAGATACTGTAGGAGTATCCCTTTTCACTCGGCAACATGGCCCTAAAAGTTACTTACTCAAAATAGGGAAAACCAATTCAATATCGGCCGCCTATAAATTAAAACTAAATTAGTCCCAAAAGTAGACATTCGCTTCTGCAGCACGATCCATTGACTCGAACATTCCTCCTCGATCAACGGCTTTAACGCCCAACAGCAAGTCTATTTGATTTTCTGCCGCGCCGGCTCGTTACGCATTTGACCGGATTACATAGGTCACCTTATCAAATTCAAGCCGTAAATAAATGGACCATTTAAATATCCATTAATTTACGGTAATTAACAATTTCTAACTTGATTTTCCACACTATGCCGCCAACCGGTAGTCTGTTTATACAGACCGAAAATCAAAACTACACAAAACCGCTGGAGCTCAATTCACATGTGCCGAGAGACAAAGGCGTCGGTGGGCATGGGCATTTGAAAGACCACAACTCGGCAACCGAACTCAATCTTATTTAATTGCGGGCGAGCAAATCAATTACCTACTTATTCAAATGCGTATTCTTCTTCTTACCGCCTATGAAGCACAAATAGATCGGGGGGTCTATAATGAAAAGGTACTGACAATAGGATGACTCGCCATGTTGCTTTGTTTCCACATCTATTCATTTGGAACGTTTCCGGCAATCCAACTTCACATAATCGCAGACTTAGTGCATAAAGTATGCGATTCAGCTAATCCATCTGTATATACGTACTACCTACTCCAAGGCGGACTTGAGTTTTTATTAGCTTAAGCGAAATGAATTCCGATAAAAAGCTGACGGGTAATTTGGTAGCCTTAAGGTACCCATACGCGTACGTTGGCGCGGCGATTTCATGTGAGTGGTTAAAGGCCAAAAATCAATGATTACAAATTAAATGGGCAATCGTTTTAACTCGGATCAGATACTTTATTCTTAATGGCTAATGGGATGGTGGCGACGAACTGTGTGCGCCCAGAATCAATTAGTTTCCGCTGATGACCAGTGGAGATCATTAAGAGCACTATCATCACCTGTTTTAGACCATTCGAAGTGCTTACTACGGTGGCGGGCATTTGTCTGTTTTTCTTCTTATTGGTTCGGCAAAAAGCAATAGACCTTGAACGCGCTCTGGGGGGGTAGACTGCGAAATGAGTGTGCGCCGTTAAAAGTATAATTAGTAATTTTACTGCATTGTGTTATCCTTGCTCAGTTTATTTGATTAAAAATTAACAGTTTTGCGTATAAAGTGGCACAGGCATTGTGTAAGCGGTTCCAGTTGGATAGTAAATAGAGTAGAATGTTTTACGGGCGTTTTAATTCAGTATGGACCCACTGCAGTGATATGCGAATGCGGTTTTAATCGATTCAATTTTGTTGGTCAGCGACAAGATTTAAGGAAATTTAGTTTTTAAACCTCTTTATGATTCGATCACGGGTATAGATACACTGAGATAAATTTACAATAAAAAAATCAAATAAAAATCTGTTAACTTTTTCGTGTTTAAACATGTCACTAAAACAACATAATTGAACTGCATTATAGTTGTATCGAATCCATACATGTTTGGTTTTCAACTAATAAACATTTCAACAATGTATCTATTTGCCTTAATTAGTTCATGTTTAAAATTATTCATAAAATATGAGTGCGTTTAATTTAAATATAATTCTATTAAGAACAGTTTGAACTGAAATAATCAAACAGATTTCTATTCAAGTAAACAATGAACAAGCTAAGCTAGATTTCGTTTGAACAAATGAATACGTGATCGATGTTGCATTAGCAAAAGATTGTAAACAGAACATTGTTTGATCAAACATGAATGAGTTTGTTTTCAGCAGAAATATATTTAAAACATTTTGAAATGAAGTATTCGATCCTAATTACATTTAATTTGAACATGAACATTTTTGAATAAACACGTTTTGTTAAAGCACCGTTATATTTCGTCATTCAAGTATAAACGTGCAGTGAAAAGTGGCATTTAATAAAGGTGTGTTGATTGAATCGGTCAAGTTTTTAATTGTGCTTTTTTATCTTATACCTTTAAACGAGCAATTCTTGTATATATATATATTTCTGTGATCTCGGAAACGGCTCTAACGATTTCGCTGAAATTTGGTATATGGGGGTTTTCAGGGGTAAGCAATTGATCTAGATTAGTCTTATGTTTGGGAAAACGCGTGTTTTCGAGTTTTCATGCGTTTTGAGCTTATTTTTCTGACTTTACTGCCTTTTACTCGCCATTACACAAACAATTCTTAATCAATGCAAACAAAAAAAATACGTAGGAGAGCCAACACTTTAATAGTTATTTCAAGCCATCAATCAGCTTTCTATGTCCTCTAGAAGCTGAGCTACAACCTAAAATCTAACACGAAAAAAATAAATTTATTTCCTCAAATCGAATATTATCAGCAGCCGCGGTTCTTGATCGTTGTTCTGCTTTGGGGTGGTTTTGTGGCGCACATCGCACAAGCACGTTCATATGAAAAAAAAAACAGCGACAATGTCTTTCTGAGGAAATGCGCAGATGGATGATGACGTGTGGTGTGGTGATGGACGGATGGTGGAGCAGCGTTGCCAACCAATTTTGACGAAAAAAAGCCTAACTTGAGTAAAAAAGATGCCCTTTTCAATAAAATAATGGCTAAACAAATTTTTTATGTAAATTGGAACAATAAATCAAAAATTAAACACAAATATAACAAAATTAACAACAACAATTTTTATTTCCAAAAAAAAAACTTAAATTATGAAATAGGAACAAAATTCATGACTTCAGTTTCATGAGTAGGTAGGTAAATAGCATTGAACAAAACAAACACAGTTTTAGTCCATCAGATCAAAAAATAAATAAATATTTGAAATAGAAAAAAGATGCGTTTTTGGAAACAAAAAAGCCTTAAAGCCTTAGCTAATGAAATAATGCCTAAAAGGCATAAAAAGCCTAGGTTGGCATCGCTGGGTATAGGTGCTGTATATAGAAATTGAGTTCAAGGTTTTTGTTTTAATCTTATACCTTTAAACGAGCAATTCTTGTATGTATATATGCATACTCTGAACTCTGAAGCGTGAGCGGTACCCTCGCACCTTTGAGTATCCAATGCTTTTATTAGCGTTGGAAGTCGCATAAGTAAGTAATAAGTCCGCGTCATAGTAAAAGGAAAAAAGTAAGACATCTACCGGCATTTAGGAGACTTAAGGTTTTTTATATGTTCAAGTTAATATATATTTTTTTTTTAATTTTTATTGTTTTTAAAATTACAATAAATAGTAATAACCGAGCAAAGCTCGGTCACCCAGATATTGTATTTATTTATTTATGTATTTATATAAATTTATTTCTGTGATCTCGGAAACGGCTCTAACGATTTCGCTGAAATTTGGTATATGGGGGTTTTCGGGGGTAAGCAATTGATCTAGATTAGTCTTATGTTTGGGAAAACGCGTGTTTTCGAGTTTTCATGCGTTTTGAGCTTATTTTTCTGACTTTACTGCCTTTTACTCGCCATTACACAAACAATTCTTAATCAATGCAAGCAAAAAAAATACGTAGGAGAGCCAACACTTTAATAGTTATTTCAAGCCATCAATCAGCTTTCTATGTCCTCTAGAAGCTGAGCTACAACCTAAAATCTAACACGAAAAAAATAAATTTATTTTCTCAAATCGAATATTATCAGCAGCCGCGGTTCTTGATCGTTGTTCTGCTTTGCGGTGGTTTTGTGGCGCACATCGCACAAGCACATTCATATGAAAAAAAAACAGCGACAATGTCTTTCTGAGGAAATGCGCAGATGGATGATGACGTGTGGTGTGGTGATGGACGGATGGTGGATGGTGGTGTATAAATTGAGTTCAAGATTTTTCATTTAATGGTTGTTATAGTGAATACGTGGCACTCGAACGCATGGGCGTAGTATACCTGTTACAGGCCAGCGCGACCGTTAGCAAAGAGTAGCGTCCTCATTATTTCATTTGTTTTAGTTTGATTTGATAATACACATATAATTTAATAGGGTAGTATTTTTGAAGTGAAACTTCTAATGCGACTTCCAACATTTCGTATCATACTTTAGTTATCAGCACCTGGGCGACCAATTGTAATTTCAAAAACAATACAAATTAAAAAAAATATATGTAAACTTGAACATATAAAAAAAAAAGAAGAAAAGTAAGTCACCGAGCGGGATTCGAACTCGTAACACTCGTTTCTTGCCGTCCGCGTCATAGTAAAAGGAAAGAAGTAAGACATCTACCGGCATTTAGGCGACATACATTTTTTTATACCTATGTTCATGTTTAAATATATATATTTTTTAATTTATATTGTTTTTAAAACTACAATAAATAGTAATAACCGAGCAAAGCTCGGTCACCCAGATATTATAAAACATAAAATGGAAAATGAAATAGCGGACATTTACACCTCAGTGGGAAATTTAGATGCCTCAAGCACATTGTACGTGATTTCAAAGGATGTGCATCACGATTTTAATGGTAGATATCCATGACCTTTTGGAGGAGTGGAGTTTGTCATCAGTTTTTCCTGCATTTGTCGGTGAGTTGAATGTTTTATTAAGTGTCGGTGCCGTGAAATAACGCCGAGGTGAATAACGCCAAATTTTCGGCGTTATCTAACTTTGTGAAAGCGAAATAACGCCGAGTTTCCTAGTTCCTTATTTCGCTTTGAACTTATAAATACATTAAAAAATGTCTTTTTTTTTTTTTTTTTTTTTTGATTTTTGACATAGTTGATGAATCCGATATACAAGAAGGAAATTACACGTCAATGACTGAAATTGAATACAAGGGAACGACATATAAAAAAAAATTATTATTTATCCTCATATTTGAATTCTACCTTACATTTATTCAAAATAATTTTGCTTTTGACTAATGACATTGACCTTTATGTGTACTGTTGTCCTGTTGAGGTTAAAAAATTTGATAAACATTTCCAGTCGTTTGAAATAGGTATAAAGCTGTGTAAGACCTTGAAAGTAAAGAATATTTCTTATTTTACAAGTCCTCCCTTACATATATATCCCATTAATAAAGGAAAATGTTATTTGAGAAACAAATTTTTGTAAAAAATAAAAATGTGCAATAAAACTACATACACTTATTCAGCAAATTGAAATCGGTTGTTTTATTACTTTTCTTACATATGTTTTTTGTAGGTTCCACTTTAATCTTGATGGATGCAGTAAAATTAAAATGGGTTATACAGCGGATAGCGGAAAAAGGAAATAAATAAACGAAATGAAAAAAAAAAATGTATACAAATACAAATGCTTTAAATAAGCATAAATAATTTTAACTCAAAGAGATTTCTATTTAGTTTTTCGAACTAAATACAATCACCTAGGGAAAATAGAATTTCATTTGATTTAAAAAGATACTTATTCAAAAGTCTTAAATATTTTGAATTCAATTTAAACAGGTTTTCGTTCAAAAATGTTGATTTTGATTCTGTTAGACGGACGTGGAAATCAGTTTAATTCAAATATGTATCTATTTATAAAATTTAAAGTGAATATATTTATTTCAAACAGAAAACGAGTTGATCCAATTGAAAACCAACTACAATGATGATTCAAAGCCATAAAGTAATTCAAGTTTAAATTAAACAAGAATCCTTTTGGCGCCAAATCATATTTGTTTGAATTTGATTTGAACACGAATGTGTTTAGTTTTTTTCTCGGTGTATGAAGACTGGCGTCTGTAAAGAAAAAGGAATATACAATTTGTGGTCTCTTCATTTGTACGGTTATGTGATGGCGCTATTCAATTTGTCCAGCGATGTACCTAACATGAACGACAATGGTAGAGTGAACTTTTTCTGTATTTATGATGGCTGAAAGTTGCATGCAACGAACTTAAAAAATAACTACAGAGCAAAATGCATTAATTTTGATAATCGTCGGAATAACCTTCAAATAAGTTGGCATAATTAGCCTTATATAAGTATTTTATTATTACTTATTATACTTCATAGATAAAGGCTTTTAACAATAATTTTTATACGCATTTATATACGCAGCTTGCTCAGAGATTTGATATTTAAGCTATATCTTACAACTGAAAAATGTTATAAACATTTAAATTTTTTTGAATTTTTTACTACATTTGAAGGAAAACTATGATTAAAACCTTCATTTACTATGATTAGAATATAGAATTTTACATAAAAAAAGAGAGAGAAAAAAAAGAAAAAAAAAAAGTGACTAGATTCAAATAATACCTACTTAAAATGTAAAGGAATTGCCAGGCTATAATATATTTTTTTAAAATTATAATTAACTTAATAGTTAAACAAACAGCAAACGACGCCGAATTTCTTGCCGCTCTTTTGACATTTCTCTTCAGTAAGGTTTGCCATTTCATGACGGAAAGATATACTAGCCAACAACGAGTCGGAATTATTAAAATTTACTACCGAAATTCGGAGTCAGTGGCCTCAACGTTAAAAGCGCTACGTCCAATTTATGGTCGTCATAATCGTCCTAGCAGATCAACAATTGAGCGTCTAGTGGAAAAATTTGAATCAATCCACAGGCACAGTACAAAATGTTCCCGTGCCAGTGAGACAAAGAAGTGCCCGTAGTGTCGAGAATTTTGCTGCCGTTGAGGCTTCAGTTGAAGAAAGCCCAAATGTGTCTCTCACACGTCGTTCTCAAGCGTTGGGCATCTCTGTGACGTCGTTGTGAAAATTTTGCGAAAAGATCTTGGCCTACATCCTTACAATATTAAATTGACGAAAGAACTGAAGTCACTTGACCACCAGAAGCGTTGTATGTTCGTGAACTGGGCTGAGCAACAACTTGAAAATGATTCGAATTTTTATCGAAAAATCATCTTCAGCGATGAGGCTCATTTCTGGCTGAATGGCTTCGTCAATAAACAAAATATGCGATATTGGTCAGACAGCAATCCACACGTACTCCATTAGTCATAATTGCATCCCGAAAAAATTACGGTTTGGTGTGTTTATGGGCCGGCGGCGTCATTGGGCCGTACTTCTTCCGTGATGATCAAGACCGGCAGGTTACTGTGAATGGGAATCGCTACCGTTCAATGCTAACCGAATATTTTTGGCCCCAATTGGATGATATGAACTTGGAGCACATATGGTTCCAACAGGACGGCGCCACAAGCCACACAGCGAATGTCACAATCAATTTATTGGAAACCAAGTTTGGAGAACGTGTTATCTCACGAAATGGTCCAATCGCTTGTCCGCCTCGGTGGTGCGATTTGACGCCGTAAGACTTTTTCCTGTAGGGCTACGTCAAGCCTATGGTCTATGCCAACAAGCCAGCGACGATTGATGAACTTCGTACGAATATTGAACGTGAAATTGCAGCAGTATCGGCCGATTTATGCTTTAAAACCGTCGAAAATTGGGTTCAGCGTCTGGACTTCTGCAGGCGTGCCCGTGGTGGCCATGCAAAAGAAATCGAGTTCCATACATAATGGCATCGATCGTACTTTCACAGGAATAAAGAATTTCATTGATATCCAAAGCTGTTTTTGTTTTATTTAAAAAAAACTTTTGTAGCACTCTTATTGAAAAACACTTTACATTTTTGAAATATCTACATCTTAGATTAAATTTTTCGTTGAGGATTCCAACTTTTCTTGCTACTTGATGTACACCGGTTTGCTTCAAATAAGTTGGCATAATTTGCCTTATATCAGTATTGCATAGGATAGGTAGACTTTATTTATTTAAAAACATTTTGGTTTTGAAGATTTCACTTTTCAAAATAATTAATCCAATTCTGTTTCATCTACTTTACTTTACATTATTTCTTAAACTACTAACTGAAAGAACTGGGTCTGAATTCAGCTCCATCGGGAGGTTAAGGCTCGTTCGCACGAAGCCACGACCCATGTTCCCCAGATGAAAAAATACGAAAATCTTGTTTTTCCGAAATTTAAAATCAAAAGATCTTCTTTTTTTTAATTTTTTCAAAATATAAAAGAAGGAAATATAGAACACAATTTTGGGTTGCATTAAATAAAACTTATATTTATTTTTTCGACAAAAATATAGAAGGTAAAACAATATATATACTTACTTAACAATATATCGAAAATGGATAGAAAAAATATAGCTCATAAAGTTGTGTTGACGGTTTTTGAAATTTGGGATGATATTTATTTATCACTTTGCATTTCATTGCTAATAATTCAAAAATATTGGAAATTAAATCTTTTGAGATTGAATATGCGTTCCGTCCGCTGTTTTCACACCTTAAACATTTTTCCAAAAACATGTTACCTACCTACATCAGTTTTTTAATCAAATAATTTCCTTATTTTATAGCTGAAGGAAATTTTAGGTTTGTGGGTTTGCGAGGAAAGATTCCGCGCCACATTCAAGTCAAAATTGACCCATTGTGATACTCCATGGAAACGTTAGTAAAACAGAAGTTGTGCATTATGTCCAATTAAACATAAAAATGGAAATAGAATACGTTTTTCTTCAATAGAAAAAGTTGTTTTAATTTCGTAGATTTAGATGTAGATTTTAGAAAAAGACAGCCACCTTACCTAACCTAACCTAACCTATCGTTTATGTTAATAGACAACAAGTGCTAATTATTCAACAAGGAAATTTGACTTTAATTTAGTTGATGCTTTATAAAATTTGGTCTCGAAATACCGCCGTGATGGGAATTATTAATGCAATTTGATTCAATGACGGTTAATCAAAGAGCTGGCCGTGACAGCACTTCCCCTACTGAGGAGTTTCTCACAAATAACCAAGTAATAAGTTTCTTTTCTTTTTCAACTGAAGACCTCACTCTATTCTTTTGTAAAGCAAATCCCAGACGCCCTACTACTTCTCCTCCCTCATCAGTGCCCCATATCCATATTTAATAATTTTTTTGCGTTTCTGATTTTTAACCAATTTCGTAACGAAGCAACTTCAACAGGCAAACGATTTTCAGCTGCTGGCTTTTATTATGTCAGAATCGATTTTATTATGATATCCAAATATCAGGTTCTTAAATTTAAAACCCGATTTCGAAGATGCTGTTGAATGTGTCCGTTTAAAAATATTTATTACACAAGTGCGATTCCGACGCCATAAATATTCTGTGCGATTATTAATGGTGAAGCAATTAACAACATTCATCTTCGAGTCATTTGTTTACTTGCTTTCAGAGACAATGATGCCGGACAATAAAATTGACATCGAAATGAATTCGATTAATGCTTCATATTACAACGTCCTTAGACTTCACAACCATAGAACAGCACCACCGTGAAATGAATCACTGCAGCATCAATTCAACGCCACAAAACATGGAACATCATTATTCAAATGTGTTCCACCTCGACCTCCCCCTTTTGATCTGTGTGGGGCAGTTAGTCATCCTCATCTGGTTGATTTTTACAGAAAGATGCCCGTTCGGTCAGTTGGTTGTTCGATCAGACTGTCCGCTGAATGAATGCTCTCGCTGTGCCGGGCTATTCACTTGTCAAGAGATGAATGCCTATGGGGCAAACTGCCGTCATTTCTAATGCAAAAATAATGATTGTGTCTTGAAGAGAGTGTCCGTCAAATTATTGCAGCGTGTGTGCGCCCAATGCAACAGTGAATCAAGCTGGAAGACGATAGTATCTCTTGCTTTTCCATTCGTATCTTCGTTTTGTTCTGGGATTGTGGACTAATCTCCAGAAAGTGGAAGATTTTAGCTATCAGATTAGCTGAAATTCGCATGCGGCCTGCTAAATGACTATGTTAAGCTGCAGACCATGTAGGCACTATGGAATCTGGAATGTAGGTTTGGTTCTCACGTTGAGCCAGGATTTCTCTCTGTCCACCGACGAGGAGCAGAGGCCATCAGGCACATGATTTCATGTGTAGACTAGGCATCGTTTTGATTGACTTAAATATCGGACATTAAACATGGTGGTAAAAATAACACTTTTACCAGGTTAATAAAACTTTTGTGGTAGACAGAGTTATGTTGAAATTGCAATTGCAAGGCAAATCAACTTTTGCGATTTATTTTCTCTCAAGTGCAGCGCTCGCAGGGATCATAAATGAAATGTTGTAAATTATTCATTTTATGTAGTAAATCTGATAAATGAATAGAGGTTATGAGCACGGGTGTCTGGTTGTCGATGATGTTCATCGGACATATTTTTATAATTTTTGTACTGTTACCGAATAATGATAAAATTGTAGTGTTAGTTGGTTGCATTCGAAATTATGATTATGTCGCTTATAAAATGCCCTAGAGTCTCGCATTGAGATGAGTTGAATGCAGTCCTGAAGCATGCACCCATTTGAGAACGCGGACTTGGGCCATTGACATGTTAATTATAAATCGAATGAAAGAAAGAAACAACTTTATCTTGTTGTAACCCAGAACACATTACATAGCCACAGGCACTGAGAATGTTTTCTTTAAAATCGAATGATCCCGAATTATGGAAACCAGTCACCAAGAAATGTTTGGATGATGATTTTCGGGGTTAACTACATCACCCAACTAAAACCAGATTCTGGATTCTGGAAATGAAAATGTTTCATGTTCCTTATTCACTTCATTTGTCATCATCCTGGGGTCGGACGACGAGATTCAACACCTGGATTTGAAAACTACAAACCCAATTAAAATAAAACTCATTTTGAATGTTAGTTGTAATTTTTGTGAGAAAGGTTTCTCTTATAATTAGAATTTATTTTAATACTAGCGTGCCCGGCGAACTTCGTCCCGCCCAATATTGACTTTTTGACTAAAATAATTTGAATTTGGAACATTCACTATTCCACCAGAAATTATTTTTTTTGATCCAAAATATCTTTTGACAAATGCGATCTCACTGTATATACTACGATCAAATCAAAATTGTTTTAAAAAAAAATAACACTCCCCGTACAAAATGTATGGAAAATAAATTTCTACAATTCTCCAATTTCCCTTTCAAATTTTCCATTTTTTTTCGTCGTATGAACCTTCCTTAGGCGTAGACAAACACAACAAAGAAAAGATAGCTCAAGCCTGACGATCCGTTCTCGAGTTCCCTCATATGAAAAATTTTGTGGTAGGTGTTACCATCTCTGAGATTGAAAGGGAGATGCACGGAAAATTCAAGACGCTTAAATACGAATGGCAAATCATTCTGAATAAGGGGAATCCGTCGCTTGGATGGCATTCAATTCAATTCAATTGACATTTGATTTGATCTTTCACCATCAGATTAAACGCGTTCCGTTACAAAGTTTCGGTGTATTAACGTTGCGCAGCAAAATTATAACTGCCCGGAACATCCAAAGAATTCAAAAATCCAACTAATCCGCATAAAGTTTTGTTTTCACGACAAAGAGTAGCATAGTATGTCTTTCCTTGGGCACTTGCGAATTTAAACAAAAAATCATAAAAATCGCCCAATCCGTTCCCGAGTTATGAGTGCATATCCGGACGTCAGCCTCTTTTACATGTAGTTGTACCCACTCGGATTTGCTCGTACCTTTCGTATTAAGTCCTGCTCAGATTTTGCAAAGTGCTTTATTTGGACAATGTCCATTAAAATTTTTAATTATACAACTTTAGAAATAGCGTTTGGTTTTATGTTTGAATGAGAAGTGCCGCAACCCGTTTTCCTATCCCGCCTATTTTTGTAAGGTACCAACAATAGGGTAATTATCCTCTCTGTCAAAGTTGAAGCAACCGTACCCATCCCAAAAATTACAATCGTCTCAATAAAACTGTTTCGGAAATCGACAACAGCGCCACTTATCGGGTCGAATCTTTCAAGCTGGAACCAACCATACACATCCACAAAATTTCATTGAAATCGATTGAGCGGTTGCGGAGATCGACGATCGGGTCCAAAATAGTGCTATCTTTAAAGACTGCCTAAACCTGAAATACAACAATACGAACAAAACAAAAGAAGAACCATGAAAATTGGCTCAGTGGTTATGAGCAGTTTCCTTGGTTATGTTATTTGTGCCGGAAATCGAATGGAAATGTTATTTACCTATTTAAAATTGATTAAAAACTAATCTGGAGTTTTCGTCGAACAACAACAGCTAAATGAAATATGAATTACTGAAATGTCAAATTCAAAAAAGTATAGACAACCAACGCCAACTATATTATTACAATTAAATTTAATGTTGTTGATACAATATTGATATGCAGGGAAATCTAACTTTTCGTAAATATCTCCCAGCGCCACCTATCGGGTCCAAATTTTGACAAAAACTTTATTTTTTTAAGTGTTATATGGTGTAAATTTGAGCCAAATCGGTCCATAAATAAGAATTTTCAAAAAAGCTACCCCAGCGCCCCCTACTGGGTCTAAAATAAACATAAACCATCCGGAGCACCACACAAACATATGGTGTGAATATAAGGGGGATAGCTTCAGTGGTTCAGTCGTTATCGTCGGTCATACATACGCACGAACGTTTTTATATATTAAGATTTCAAAACTCAAATTTTCAACCATACCGAGTTTTATAGTTCACTTCACTGTTTATACTGTTACATTTGGGCTGGGCTTCGAAATGATAAAACACTATTCTGTTCAACTGTTCCAATAAAATCACTTTATTTACACTTTCCAAATATTCACTTATTTATCTCCAAAACAATTCTCACCCCTTCGGGTAGGGGTTAGAATATACCCGAGGTAGGCATGCCTGTCGTAAAAGGCGACTAAAATCCAATCTCCGTATACCGAGCGAAATGGCGTATACAAAAAATGCAATGAACAAAACAAAAAGATTAAGTACCCCAGGTGGCAGTCCAGCTTTACTGGAAAATCCACCCTCTTCGGAGGTCGGCTCTACGGATTCTGGGGAGAGCCGCTTATTGCAATCCATAAACCCTTTTATTAAAAGCACAAGGGTATCTCGATCTCCTCCAACAAGATCGAATAACGCCGGGAAAAGAAGTCCGCCGGGAACGCTAGCGCGTGAAATACAGGACTCAGTGAAAGATAAAAGTCTTGAGGAAGAAAATAAAGCACTTCGAATCAAGCTTAATGAAATGGATCTACTCTATCAAGATCTTAAGAAAGAGATAGAACAGTTAAAAGAACAAAATAAGGTTCTAAGGAACACCCATTTGCAGAAAGAACGCGAATGTACTCCACCACGGTTGGCTAGTCGGGAATACCACACCGACGAAGAAGAGCTAGCACGCGAAACGAATTGGGTAACTAAGAAAAGACCTAGTAAGAAAAGGAGAGCCGGTTCTTCGCCCGAAGTCGAGCCCCTAAAAGAACTAACGCGTAAAGTACCGCAAGAAAAACAACTCCGAAATCATATGCCCGCACCACCTCCAATAAACGTCGTTGGGGTAACGGATTATAATAAATTGAACAGCCTCCTTAAAGGAACGATTACATCAAAATTTAAGGTTACATTTTCGAGAAATAATGCGTGGAAAATTAACATCGATAACCACGAAGACTACCGGGCAAAAGCTAAATATCGAGAAGATCCAGTGGTATACTTTCGAAATAAAGTCAGAAAGGCCACATCGTGTTGTAGCAAGGGGACTTCACCCCTCATGCAAAAAAGAAGATGTTATAAACGACCTTAAAGCCAAAGGGTTTAAAATTCTTGATGCCGTTAATATCATCAAGAAGGAGAAACAGAAATCGGAAGAAGATAGGGATGTCCTGGTAAGGCGTGAACTGCCGCTCTTTATGCTTACTTTCGATAGGTCTGATAATATCGAAGATATCTACCGAATTAAAACAATACTAAATATTGTGGTAAAAATCGAGGCCATGCGCAGAAATTTAAAAATAATTCCACAGTGCAAACGTTGCCAAGAATTTAATCATACGCAAATGTATTGCAAAAAAGAGCCGCGATGTGTGAAATGCGCCGGAAATCATTTCTCCCAAGACTGTGGAGCAAATAAACAATCCTCCGCTACCTGTGCCAACTGTAATGGAAAGCACCCGGCAAATTATAGAGGTTGCGAAGTAGCTAAGGAGTTGCAAAAACGGAGAGATGCGCTCCTTAAGCCACAAAATATAAAAACAAAGCCGCCAACAAAGACAAAGCGTAAGACCGCCCAGGAGGTAGTAGGCAATATAAAACCTCCGCTTCAAGAGCGTAATAATGTCAAAGAAAGAGAGACAACAGAAAAGCCCTCGACCTCTGTTGTCAAAAGAAACGCTACTGAAAAGTTAAAATCAGGAAAGCCAATAGTGGCGAATAGTGGCCCTCGGTCAGCCAGAGTGCAGACCTACGCTCAGGCCGCGGCATCCGAAGGAGCAAAAAACGTTGAAACTTCGCCGGACCCTGCTTCACATGTTTTCTCAGTTATTTTGCAGAAACTTGAGGAACAAAGCAAAATAAATAAAATTATTCTCGATCGCTTGGTTAAGCTCGAAAATAATTCACGGAAAACGCGTACATCAAATAAAATATGAATGACAAACCAATGTTAAAAATATGCACTTGGAATGCAAACGGTCTTTTGCAAAAACTCGACGAATTGGAAATATTCATACGCGAGAAAGATCTTGACATTTGCTTGATTTCTGAAACTCACGTGAAAAGGGGATCGAGCTTAAAAATAAAAGGCTATAATGACTTCCACGCTTGTCACCCTTCGGGAAACGCGAGAGGTGGATCGTCATTGTTTATTAAAGAATGCATTGAACAATACGAAGACCTGAAGATAGAGCTTGAAACTATGCAACTGTGCACGATTCGAGTAAAAAATAGTCAGCGTAGTCTTAGAATTTCATCTATCTACTGTCCACCGCGTTCCGCGCTTGAAAAAACTGATTATACTAACTTGCTTAAATCGCTCAAACCAAACTTCATTATTGGCGGCGATTTTAATGCGAAACACACGTTCTGGGGTTCTAGATACATCTCGCGAAAAGGAAGAATGCTCTATGGGGCAGGTATGGAGTACAGTTGCGATTTCCACTCGACGGGCAAACCGACCTACTGGCCAACTGATACTTCAAAAATACCTGACCTGATCGATTTTTTCGTCGTGAAAGGAATATCTACCAACCACATTAAAGTTGAAGAGAGCTTTGATCTGTCATCTGATCATTCACCGGTTATTTTAACATTGAGCGTAAAACTAGTAAATAACCTTCAGCCAGCGAGATTAACTGGTAGAACAACTAACTGGGAAGGCTTTAGGAACGAAATTGAAGAGAATGTTGAACTGAGCGTTCCACTTACGACACCCTATGAACTTGAGGTTGAAGTAGATCGCTTCGTTGAGATCGTACAGCTCGCTTCCTGGAATAATACGCCTAATCCAAGGAAAACGCCGGCCAAATACGGTCTACGATATCCTCCCGAAATAAAAGAATTGGTCAACGAAAAAAGGAAGGCGCGTAAAAAATGGCAACAGAGTCGCGCCCCGCAACATAAAACACATTTGAATTATTTGTGCAATTTGTTGAAGACAGCTATCAAGGACTTTAAAAATCGTGCGATAGGTTCTTACCTTGAAAGTTTAACGGCTAAAAAAGATTCCAATTATTCACTTTGGAAAGCTGTAAAAGGCACCAAAAGGCCCAAAATCCCGCGCCGCCAATTAAAATAAATCAAAATGAATGGGCAAGGGAAGATAAAGAAAAAGCGGACGTTTTTGCCGCCCATTTAGAAGAAACCTTTAAACCGTACGATGGTCGGGCGGTTCACGACAGTGTTATTGCGGCGGAATTACTATCCGACGATTTAGTACTCACAAGTGCAACGCTAAGGGAACTAAAACGTGAAATTGAATCCCTAAAACCTAAGAAAGCTCCTGGTTATGATTTGATCACGGGAGAAATTCTCAAAGTTCTACCAAGAAAAGCACTAATTAAGCTTCTTCATATTATAAATGCCGCGCTCAGACTAAAACACGTGCCGAGCCAATGGAAAGTTGCGGAGGTCATAATGGTTTTAAAACCAGGAAAATCGCCAAATGAAGTAAAGTCGTATAGACCGATTTCCCTTCTTCCAGTTATATCCAAAGTTTTCGAGAGAATTTTACTAACGCGACTACAACCGGTTATAGAAAACAATAATCTTATCCCTGACCACCAGTTTGGGTTCAGAACCAAGCATTCCACGATTGACCAAGTGCATAGAATTACTGACGTAATTGAGAAAGCATTTGAAGAAAAAAAGATATGCTCAAGCGTATTCCTAGACGTCTCACAAGCCTTTGACAAGGTGTGGCATGACGGTTTAAAATTTAAATTGCGACAAGTTCTTCCCGTACGCCTATATGATATTTTAGAATCATATCTCGGGAATAGACTCTTCCGTGTTAGACATGGAAACGAATACTCTGAACTTAAGGAAATTTCGGCCGGCGTGCCGCAAGGAAGTGTCCTTGGGCCCCTTCTCTATTTGTTATATACTCGCGATATACCAAGAGAAGATGACACTACTCTCGATACGTTCGCCGACGACACCGCTATCCTAGCAGTAGGTAATACAATTGAAGAAACGACTGCGAAACTTCAAATCGCGCTGAATAAGGTAAATGAATGGACGAGGGACTGGCGGATCGCCCTCAACGAAACTAAATCTGTTCACGTGAATTTCACGTATAAGAAAACTAATGACTTGCCAATTTTCCTAAACTTGGCCCGAATACCCTTTGCAAACGAGGCCAAATACCTGGGAATGACACTCGACGCAAAGCTGAAATGGAATTCGCACGTGAAAATGAAACGTAAAGAACTCGATATCAAATATAGAGAAATGTACTGGCTACTCGGAAAACATTCCCAGCTCAGTACCGAAAACAAACTGCTTCTATACAAGCAAGTGCTAAAGCCGGTGTGGACCTACGGTATACAACTCTGGGGTTGTGCCAAGAAAACAAATGTCAATATTCTACAAACTTTTCAAAATAAAGTGCTTAGAGAAATTGTACAAGCACCATGGTATATTAGAAACGACGATATCCACAGGGATCTCGGAATTCTAACAATTGAAGCTGAAACTAGAAGCTTCGCGAGAAAGCATAGAAACCGACTAATCGGACATGTCAACAATTCAGTCCGACAAATTCTGGACGAGAACAATTTATTGCGCCGGCTTCAAAGAACGAAACCGTTCGACTTGGCAAGATAAGACCGCGTCTAAATTGCGGAACATGCAGGATCTTTCATTGGAAAGTAGCCTGTCAAAAGTTGTTATTTCGTTATAGAAAAATTGCTTGATAAGTTTATCTTAGTTGCAGTATCTAACAATCTTTCGAAGGGTGGTGTTTTTAGTCAGTAAAAATCTGACACTACTATGAGCACGCGCTTGCTATTCTCATAGTGTCTTTGGAAGATTTTCACCTACCCTCGGTAAAAAAAAAAAAAAAAAAAAAACCTTAATCAATTCTTAAACGTCTCAATCCAATCGCTTTATTCTATTACTTCACACTTATTTATTTCACAACCGATTACTCTTTCGAACTCAACTATCGCTGGTTAAAAATCAACTGTCCATCTGTTGTCAACGCGCCCCTTTTATATCCGCGCTGCCACCTATCGGCGAATGTTCCAGAAGTAGATAGATTCCAGATGTAAACTCCATATCTTCTCTAGATGGTTCTAGAATTAACTAATACAAACTGCAATACAATTCCAGTCTCCAATTGGAAGTGGAACTTGAAGAGGGAAACAGATTGTTACCAGGTGCCCGATTCACCACAATTCCTAAGTGCCTGATTCACTAAGTGCCTGATTTACCACAATACGAATGGGCAATGGCACTATCATTACATTATAATTGTTAATTATTTATTTAATAGAAATAGTTTAAATATTGATTTCTTACAAATATCAAATTGTCATCTATACGTCATTACATAGCTATCATTATACGTCAATTACGTAGCTGTCATTTGCGTTTTGTTATTCCAAGTCTGATTCTTTTTTGTTATACCACGTTTTATAGTGACTGACGTTTCATGTCAAGTCACACGGGAATGCTGTCGAACGGGATAAAAAGTATCTTATGTCCGTCTCCTGGCTCTAAGCTACCTCCCTACCAATTTTCACCCAAATCTGTTCTGCCGTTCTTGAGTTATAAGTGGTGTAACTAACACGACTTTCTTTTATATATATAGATTTCCAAATTAGTAACCACCAATTCATTTAAGAATATTTCGGTATCGCTGTATAGCTACACTTGATTTCTAAATTATAATGGTAGCCAGAAAATGGTGGTAGATGGCAGCAAATACCGTGAAATTCGTAGGTAAATTTATGAAAAATTTGGGCGTAGAGGAGTAAGCGGCGCACTGTTGTCCAAAATGGCAAAAATACTAAATTCGATGTTTTATTAACTTTCTCCATTACGTAGTAAGTGATAGATATTGTTTTCGTACAAAATTTCGGACTCGAGATGTTAATCAATTCTGACATGACGATGATAGACGAACTCAAAAAAGTGGTTCGCAAAATTCTGTCCGGTCTGTCCGTCTGTCTGTCTGTCCCGCAGGCCTACAGCCTAAACGGCTGACCGGATTTCATTCAAACTTCGTTTGTGGGCTTGGGGCTCGGGGTGGTTTTTTATTTTGCAAGGTAACCTCAATATTAATGGTTCTTCCCATACAAACTGTTCGTACCAGTTTGATTTGCTCGAAAACGGTTCTAACGATTTCAACCAAAATTGACATTTAAGCTTAAGTGGGTGAGGTTACCATGACTACATACCCAGTTTTTGGCTAAAAACTTGAGTAACGTTGCTTTTGAAATTTGGACATATTTCGAAAACGGTCCATACAAAAATATCGTAACAAAAATTTATTGCTATTGTAATATAATAATGTATTGTAATGTGATAAGACCTTTATACTTTTCCCAATTTCAATGTAGTAGAACCTTTACACTCTAGCGAGTGTAAAAAACCAATCCCCTTCGATACAATCCATTTGGATCATTTCGGGCCACTGCCGAGTTTAACCTCAAAGCGCAAACACATTCTGGTTGTCATAGACGCCTTTACGAAATTCGTGCGTTTATACCCTGTCAATTCGACAAGTACAAAAGAGGTCTGCGCATCAATGGATAAGTATTTTAGTTACTACAGTCGACCCAGGCGCATTATAACAGATAGGGGTACTTGTTTTACCTCTTTAGAGTTCAGTAGGTTCCTTGTAAGGCACAATGTCGACCACGTCAAAGTTGCTGTGGCATCTCCACAAGCAAACGGACAGGTGGAACGGGTAAACCGGGTGATTAAAGCCATGTTGAGTAAGATCAGTGAGCCAGTGTATCATGCTGATTGGTCAAACAAATTGTCAGAAGTGGAATTCGCGATCAATAACACTACTCACAGTTCTACTGGAGACTCACCTAGTAAACTACTTTTTGGTGTCGATCAACGTGGTTGCATAATTGACGAACTCACCGAGTACCTAAACGACAGATCTAACGGTGGGGTTGAACGAAATTTGGAATCTTTACGGTCGCACGCTTCAAGTGCTATTAGAAAATCACAGGAATATAATGAACGGTACTTTTTAAAACACAGTGTTCCAGCTAAAACGTTTTCAGTGGGTGATTTTGTAGTTGTTAAACATATTGACACCACAGTTGGAACGAATAAAAAATTTGTTCAAAAGTATAGGGGTCCATACATCATTCATAAAGTATTACCTAACGACCGGTACGTTGTAAGAGACATTGAGAATTGCCAGCTGACGCAGTTACCGTACGATAATGTCATAGAAGCTATACGAATTCGCAAATGGTTAGAACCGGATGAGGGGTTAAGGACTACGGTGGCTGATAGCATTGTTGGTAGCACTTTACCAGTTGAAACCATATAGCGTGATCGGGGTCGATCACAACGTCAGATTAGCCGAGTTGTAATATAATAATGTATTGTAATGTGATAAGACCTTTATACTTTTCCCAATTTCAATGTAGTAGAACCTTTACACTCTAGCGAGTAGTGCGCCCTCAGCGGAAAAAATGTGAATGAGAGACAGCGGCGAGAAGAAGAAAAAAAAACACGAAGAAGGCGGAAGCGAGAATCATCCATCTTGTGGCGCTGAGACGAGAAAGACGAAAAAGATATTTTGTATTGGTTTTGTATTGGTTAATCGTGAAAAATCAAAGGAATCTTTGTTGAGTTTAAACTATGGTTATATGGTCATTTCCAACTTAAAGGCAAACTCAGTTTTTCTCGGTATTATGGTAAAATACATTTTTGAAAAAAGTAATTTTTTTAAAATAAAGTTTTTCTTAGCTTACCAGAAAGCGGCAATAACGATTTTGACCAAAATGCAAACTTAGAGTAATACTGATGTTCCTCAAATTGTTGCGTTCTTAATTTTCAATTAGAATCACCAAAAACGCTGATTTTGAAAACTGCTCATATCTCGAAAACCCCATTCTTGACTTCGATAAAACTTTAAAAACCAAGTAATCCTTACATCGCGAACAATAACATATAATCGGTTTTTAGCTATATAGTTAACAAACAGTATTTTCCAAACTAAACTTTGCAATATTTGGTACTGTTTTGTCTGCCAAATTTTACAAAAACCGCTCTAACGATTTTGATCAAAATACATATTAAAGATACTTTCAGTACCTATTCTAAATAAGATCCCGTACTTAGTTTTTCTCAGAAAATTTTAATAAATCAGTTTTTCAATTATTTCTCAAAAATAACTACCCAAAAGCCGATCTCCGTTCATATGTATTTTTAAAACTCAATATCGCACTTTAAAATTCAAATTGCAACAGCTATTAAAAATACAATAACAGCAACGCAAAACTTATTTTTAGCAAATATTACCCACTTCTACTTTTTTTCAACCATTTTGAAAAAGCACCTCAAATAAATTCCAACCACCTGGAATTTTATCAATCAGAATATCCCACTTCATTTGCACTCCACACATGTTCATCGTGATATTCAGTTAATAACTGCTAATTCAAATTCAAAAACAAATCTCTGAATTTTTGCATATACATACATATACTTATATGTAAAGATATCAATCTATCGCGACCAATACTTCCAATCATTGACAACTTAAACCAGCTTCATTAATCTATTCCAGTCAAAAAGAAAATAATTTCCAAACAGATCAAAAATCAAAAACTCCTACTACACTTGTTCTCGTACTCAAAAACTTGTAAAGTGCTATAAAATAGTACAGTAGGCGCTTATAACTCTCTAACAAGAACTTGCGAGAATTGCCTGTTTCTAGAGCTTTAATGTTTAAAAATGAAAAGTGAATATTATTTAACACTATGTGTTCCTTTTTCTATATTTCATGTTTCTTTTACCTACCATAGCTTCTCAGATCTTAACCTAATACCTACCAAATAAGAAAACAAACAACAAAACTTTTGACGAACGAGAAAGTTGTGTACCCACGACTTTTGTCGTAAAAAAGGGGCGGAACATTAAAAGCAATGACGAATGTTTGTGACAAAATTCGTCTACGATAATAGAGGTAGTTTCTTTTCTTCAAGAGAGAGCAACAACAAATAAACAAGTTATAAACAAAGTGTCCTTTAAATCTGCAATAATTTATTTGACTGCCTAAGCCAAGTTACTGCGATCATCGAAACCTAGAACTCTCATATCCATCCAGCTCTATTCGTCTAGCTACGTACTGCAACTTTAATACATATAAATCAAATAAAACTCACCTTACAGCCTTCACATGTAAATGCGCCAAAGTGAAATCCAGCCGCCGGTTCACCGCAGACTTTGCATAGCTGGTTCATCTGCAACAATAAGAGAGGAAAATCCATGAAAAACTGCACCATCTACCGAATTCTGTGGGCATGTAAACGAATCCATAAGCAAAAGAATAAAGCCTCAAATGACATTTATTTATTGTCACAACATAACCCCAACAATGAGAGCATTCAATGTGTCTTTCGCATGCATTGCGTATGCGCAGTATGCACAAAATTTCACAAAACCACAAAATAGTGAACCCAATATCGCAGCATACACCTAGTTGCGCTACGAACGTAATATACTCATACTCGTTCTATTGTCGAACAAATGGAAAAATCTGCATCGATAGAGGATGGATGGTCTGGAATGAACAACGACCGGATACCGGCTGGCGCGCGGCGTCCCAGCTCAATAAATTTCAGCATAAGTATAACAATTTGTTTCATCGCACGCCGCGCCGGTAAACCATTTTTTGCAAATGCCACCTCTCTATGCGGCCTCTAGGGAGCTAGTTAGTCAAAGGAAGCGTTGCGTTTGTCCATACCACCAGCCGAGCCTTTGCAGCAGCCTCAACTCAACGGAGGCCTAGAATTTCAATAAGAATACAAAAAAAAAAAAGTGTCGCGGCTCATCTAGTGCACAAAGATGACGCGGGAATGCTTTTGTGGTGATCATCACCACACCGGCAGATGCAGTGGCGGCTGCTGGATATTGGTGGCAGTTCCGTGCGGCTTAAACGCTGTTGGCAAATATTTTGTCATTCGATTTATAGTTGCGCGTGTGTTTTGTGGTTCTCATGCCCCTTCCGCCTTTACCTCACGTCTTGTGTTTCAAAGAGTTTTTGTCAAAAAGCAGATTGGTAAGGTTCGTATGGACCACTGGATCCCATGGAACAATTTTGCTATCTCACGGTGTGTATATGAAGTGTGTTTTAGAAAGGGGATATCTTAGCTATGCTGTACCGGCAGTTGTCTGTAATAATGGTTGAAAGCGCCATTTTTTCCTGCTGTACAATGGAACTGATTTTTCCTCAGGGAATCGGTACATGCGCAGGCTGTGTTCAGTATTCTTTGGATAGAGTGCGATCTGTAGGGAACAGTTTTCGTCTTTGTGAACTAAAACACGGATGTGTTACATTGTACTTGGCATGGTTTTCATTTACGCAAAGCAATCTATATCTTCAGTTTGTGGCAGAAGAATATATTAAAGCGAACAAATAGGAAAGCAACAATCGGCTTTAATAAGACGGTATTAATCAATCTAATTCTGTTCGGTCCTGATACTTACAGCAGATTGTAGAAGAGTAGGTAGGTACGGTAGTTGGTAACGATATCAAAAAGATTGTCCTGGTCATACTTTGAAGGACCAACTTAATACCTGCTGTGACTATGGCTCACGCCCAAGGACGCATTTTACAATCTTCTCGTGAGAAAATGGATTTTAGGGGTCAAACGTTCTTTATACACTTTTTTCGGAATACAACGCCGAAATTGCAAAGAAGGGTACTTTTAGTACGAATATATCTATTTTCTGAAAATGGACTTAACGACAACAGTTTCACTAGGTTACCACTTCAGAAAAAACAAATACTCAAAATCAACCAACTTTCGATTAAAAACTACTAAGTGATACTGTTAATATATAGCTCCTACCGAGTCACTTGTTTCAGGAAGCTCGATTAAAAGTGACCGATGTATCAATTTCCCACGCAAATTTTCTCGGGCGTGCATAAATAACAAACTTACTCTGTAGAATTTAACCAACTAACTTTGTTTGTATGATATTAATCGAGTAAAGTGTGCTTTTTTAACCATAGTTTGCATTTAAACTTTTTATCTATTAACTCCTTGTTCGAAGTTCGAATCGAACATAACTCGAGCTGAGAGAGCAATGAGGGAAAAATCCTCAGAGTTCAGAGAGGAATAGAATGAGTAGGCAGGCGGTCGAATTGATTGTGGGGGGGGGGGGTTGGGTTCGATATCCCGCTTTTTATAATGCCGATTCTTAAAATCCCGCTTTTTATAATCCAGCTTTCTTAAAATCCCGCTCAAAAAAACACTCATTGCTTAATTTATTTTAATTTATTTTAATTTTCTTATTATCCCGCTTTTACATACAAAAGTAGTTGTTTTATTTTAAAAAATCGCGCGATTTTTTATTTTTTTTTTAAATGCAGTTTATTTTAACATTTATCATTTTTACAAACCAATTACATAATTGAAATAAATGCAAATAAATGAAAAATGAACCATTTACGTACAACTGTAATAGAAACTGAAACTGAAATCTAAAAGAACCTAACAGGGTCCATCGCGCGATTTTTAAAAATAAAACAACTACTTTTGATTGGAAAAGCGGGATAGTAAGAAAATTAAAATAAATTAAGCAATGGGTGTTTTTTTTTTAAATGCAGTTTATTTTAACATTTACCTATCATTTTTAGAGGAAGTAACAAAATAAGAAATAATAATATCAAAATAATTTTTTTAGTAATAAATATGACAATCCTCAATAATTAAAAAAAAAAAAATAAAGTAATGTTATGATATTCTGCAAAAGGGAACAAAGAAAACTTCAAACCATTAACAACATTTTTTTATTTTATTAGACTTGTATTTTATAAGCAATGCGACGCAAAAGACCTGTTTTACTCATATTTTTTCTATTTTTCATTAATTTTTTTACAGCGCCTGACTTTATAACATTCGTTTTTTTATATAATTTTTCTTGTCCATTTTTTAATTTTTCTATTTAAATTTTTTTTCTGATAACAATGTTTGTAAAAAGACGGGATTAGTATTTAGTATTTAGTATTTATTAGATCTACGACAGAAATACATCAACAGATCGAGAATGAAAGAAAAATAAATATAAGTACAACAATAAATAATAATCATTTTAATGCTAACAATACGAGTTCCTTAAATCTAGGTCTAGGTAAAGCAATATCAATTTGATCGTATACAAGATTAAATAACCTACAACTATGCGTAACAGGCTCATTGGCCCCGTATAAAGTGGAGTGATGAACTTCGAATAACAATTGTCTGACTCTAAGAACCCTTTGGGGGGCATAAATACAAATAAGGGAAAGTAAATTACTACAGTCAATAGAGGAACAGAGTAAATCTCTAACAAACATAACACAATGCATTTTACGGCGAACTTCGAGGGAATCAAAACCCAACAGCAAACATTTAGAGCGGTAAGAATAGTGAACATTGTCATTTAGAAAGAAACGACGTAGAGCATATCGCAAAAAGTTTTTTTGAACTTTTTCGATTCTATTAATATTTTTCAAAGAATACGGGTTCCAAACAACAGTACAATATTCCAGACATGGACGAACAATGCTTATATAAATGGCTTTGAGAGTATAAGGATCCTTGAAATCAGATGAATTTCTTTTCAGAAATCCTAGAGCTGAGTTAGCTTTTGACATTAATTTGTTAACATGTGGATCAAAGGTAAGTTTACTGTCGAAAACAACACCAAGATCTTTAAATTCCACTACAACATTAATTGTTTGGTCTCCAAAACGATAACCGGGAATTAGTGCATTATGTGTCCTGTTATAAGACATGGTGGCACATTTGTCCATATTAAGATGCAGATCATTCAGTTTACACCATTCAAAAAAATATTCTAAATCTCTCTGGAACAGAAGACAGTCACTGAAACTAGAAATATTCGCAAAAAATTTTACATCATCCGCATACAAAAGACAATGACAAAAATTTAGAATTTTCGGCAAATCATTAATAAAAATGAGAAAAAGGATAGGCCCAAGATGACTTCCTTCCGGGACTCCAGACACAACGTTAATTTCAACCGAAACCAATTGTCCTATAGAAACAAGTTGTTTTCTGCCAAACAGATATGACTTAAACCACGAAAGTAATGGGCCGAAAAATCCGTAACACTTAAGCTTTTTTAGAAGGATATGCAAGTTAATTCTACTAAAGGCCTTCACAAAATCAGTGTAAACTACGTGCACTTGCTTGTGATTCTCAATGGAACCTAAGCAATAATTGGTAAATTGAACCAGGTTAGAGCATGTCGAACGACCCTTCCAGAATCCATGCTGAGAATCACTTATAAAGTTACTTAAGATGAATACCATCCGTTCTTTCACTAGGCGATCCAAAAGCTTAGGTATAATAGAAAGTTTAGAAACTGGTCTATAATTCGAAACTTGGTCCTTTTTCCCACTCTTAAAAATTGGAGTTATAAGCGAATACTTCCAATCATCAATGAATGTCCCACTAGCCAATGACTGATTGAAAATGTATAGCAGGGGGTAGCAGAGAGAAATAGCACAAGATTTTAAAACAATAGGGTAAAAACCCAAGAAATTAGCGGGATTTGGCGGAATTTTAAAAAGCGGGATTATAATAGATCAGGATTTTGAGCAAGCGGGATTTTAAGAAAACAGTATTTTAGCAGACGAGATTTTAAAACTTTTTTTTCGGGATTTTTGAAAAGCGGGATTTCAAAAATCAGGATTCCGATACGCTCCCATTGTGGGATAAACGAACCTCCGAACAAAACAAAGCCGAAGCCAAGTTTGTTTCACTTTATTTTTACAAAAACCTTTATTTTGTCAATGTCTTTGTTTTTGTCTTAAATATATAAAAGTTTAAAAATCAGTTAGCTATGTGTCGAAATTGAAAAATTAGAATGACCAAAATAGGTACCTACCCGATACCTAGTATAAAATCTTGAAAATAAAAATTTATTTTTATAGAGCCTTAAATTTAGGCGCAGTGGCCTAGTGGTTAGTATGTTGGACTACTAAGTGAGGGGTCGAGGTTCGAATCCCGCAAAGACCCAAATTCCAACTTGGGGTTTTTTTCACTGCGTCACCTCTCGCGAACGTCTGACAAACATCCGAGAGTATAACTGTCTTGAAAAAGCTTCTCAATTAGCCGTTTGGAGTCGGCATAAAATTGTAGATCCCTTCCATTCGTTCCAAAAAATGAAAAACCCACACAAAACGAATGGTTGTGAGAAGCTAGGCCTTGGGTCCCTCCGGACCTATTGCGCCAACTATTTATTTTTATTTTTTAAAATTTACTCCAAAAATTATAAAATGTAGGTAGCCTTAACTATTTAATTTTCAACTTTCTCCATTACGTAGTTAGAGAAAGATATTATTTTCGTACAAAATTTCTGTTGTTCTAGAAATCCAGAAAATCACATCAACAATAATTAACAGACGCAATATTTAAGTGCGAAAGAATTTTAATGAATGATGAAATAACACACATAAAAGTAAATCCATATATCATAAGAAAGAGATAGATATATACTTAAACGATAAGATAATTCAATTAACCGTGCTGCCAATTTTATATATAACAACAATTTCGAACTGTTAATCGAGATGTTAATCATTTCTGACATTACCATGATAGAGGAACTTAAAAAAGTGGGTCGCAAAATTCTGTCTATCTGTCTGTCTGTCTGTCCGTCTGTGGCGAGGCCTATAGCATAAACGGCTGCCCTAACTTGGTTCAAAGCTCGGATTTGGAGTTTGTGGGCCTACAGTTCGGGCTGTTTTTTCCACGGTATAGGTACTTCCCATATGAAATTTTCATACCAGAGTAATTTGTTCGAAAACAGCAATAACGATTTTGACCAAAATGCAAACTTAATGCAGAATTGATGTCTCTAAAATTTTCAATTCGAATCACAGGAAACGCTAATTTTAAAGACTGCCCAGCTCATTTCTCGAAAACCGCATTTTTGACTTCGATAAAACTTTAAGAACCAAGTAATGCTTAAATCCTGAACAATAACTTATATTTTCAGATAAATAGTTAACCAATAGTATTTTTCGAACTAGACATTGCAATATTTGGTACTGTTTTTGTCTGTGAAATTTTACAAAAACAGCTATAAATATTTTGATAAAAATACATATTAAAGATAATATCAGTATTCGAATTATGATCCTGGGGTTGAATTACCGCATCCGTGATCGTGTAATACGTGACTGAATTTGTTATTGTTTCGCTTGTAAAATCCACTAAATTCAGTGACGTATGGCTCGCTCACGGATACGGTAATTCGACCCCTGTAGGTACTTAGTTTTCTCAAAAAAAAATATAATTAATCAGTTTTTATAATTATTTCTCAAAAATGACTAGGTACCCAGAAGCCGATCTGATCTTCATATCCAGGTATTCTTAAAACTACTGCTCTTTAAAATTAAAATTTCAATAGTCATTAGAAATGCAATAACAGTGACGCAAAAATATTTTATAGCAAATATAACCCAATTCTTCTTTTTTTCAACAATATTGAATATGCAATTCATCTATTCATCTTTCGATAAAGTCTGGCATAAGGGACTGATCCATAAATTACAAAGGCAACTGCCGGAGCAGTATTCAACAATTCTGGAGTCATATATAACTACGGTGACCATCCGTCCTTTATTTAAAAGGACAGTCCTTTCTTTTTCACCCCTGTCCTATATAATTTTCCTTTTAATAACTGACGGATTTTGTCCTTTATTTTTTGAAATTGTCCTTTAAAACACCGACTAAAAATTGTTTGCATTTAGTGCAATTAAAAATATTATGCCTTCTCAAAAATACGAAAAGTAAGACTGGCTAAAAAACGTTTCAAAATTATTTACTATACCTACCTTTCACATTTTTTATTCAATGAAGAGAGACAAGTTTATATTTTTTTTCTGTGTAGACCTAAATATTAATGTTAATGTTTTTTTTTTTTTCGGCAAAACGAACATAAAAAGCAATCCCAATCACAATAAAAAAAATTGATTTTTTCTCAAAAAAATTAATCTTTTTGCCAGACTGACTTTTCAGTAACAGCTGTCAACAAATCAATCATTTCAAGTTATTCAAATTATAAATATGCAACAAAAAAGTTATAACAAAAAAGAAGGAAGTGGTTGCATACCTCAATATTGAGTCAGCAATATATTTAATATGTTTAAATTAAATTCATTACAATAATATAGCTAAAAAAAAAAAAAAAAATTCTTTAGGTTCAACCATTTCTAATTTATAAATAGAAAAATGAATTATGAAACTAGCTGTCATTTGAAATGTTGAAGTTTCAATCAGAGACAATACTCTTTAGGTTCAACCATTTCTAATTTATAAATAGAAAAATGAATTATGAAACTAGCTGTCATTTGAAATGTTGAAGTTTCAATCAGAGACAATACTCTAACTTCGGCCGATTTCCCGTTACCTTGCCTACAAGCAATACTTGTACGGAGTGTACACAATTTAGTGCGCTAGTATTGATACATAGAAATTCGTACTGACAAATGTCACGAAACTTCAACACACCAACACACCCTCAAAAAATATCAACAACTTCCGGTGACTTCCGGTGTCGGCAAAGTTGCTGCCAGCGTTCATAGAATTTGGTCGGTTAGATTTAAAATTATTCGTTGCGTGTCAATAGTATTTTATTTTAGGAATAAGTGCACTTTTGCTGAAAATATTTATGAAAAATGATTACTGCAGAATGGTTGTAGGAAAATAAAAACATTTTGAGTAATTTTTCTTCAGTTATTTAAGAAAAATCTACTCATGAAATCGAAGTTAATGATATTCAAAAGCGGAAAATACACAACAATGTTTGTCCTAATATGTTTCTAGTATATAAAACAACTCATTTAGATAGTAGGTATTATTAACCAAACAAATTATATTAATCGACTTTTGAAAATTTATAATAATCAACCAATAGCATTCTGTTATCTTAAAATGTCGTATTCCCGAACTCAATCACATTCCCCCATGGTTGGTAGTGGCGAATTTGAAAAAAAAAAAAACTGAGGGGGCCAGCGGTAAGAGGATTGTGAGTTGGGGGTCTCAGTATGGTTTGTCTCTGGTTTCAATGGGAACGCAAATAGGATTTCGGAATTTTTGCCCCGAAATGTTGAATTTAGGTGCGATGTAAATGTATTTACTATGGCGTTCGATTTGTCAGCAGAAATCTGTAAATCTCAGCTTAATTAACATCTGAAAAGCCAAAATCGAAAACGACATTAACTTTTTTTTTGTTAACAAATACATAATAGATACAAAAATTTTGTAATCAAAGTAATTATTGTCCTTTATTTTTGTTCGGCAAATATGGTCACCGTATATATAACAGATCGATTCTTCAGAATTAAACAAGAGACAGAGTACTCAACATTAAGAGGAATTAAAGCTGGTGTACCACAAGGTAGTGTGCTAGGTCCAGTGCTATACCTTCTGTTTACTAGCGATCTACCTGAAAGTGAAGAAACTACTATAGCAACTTTTGCAAATGACACTGCTGTGCTTGCTGTTGGAGCAACTGTCGAAATTGCAACAGAAAAGCTCCAAATGGCAATAAACGGTATTTCAGAATGGACCAAAAAGTGGCAGATTAGATTGAATGACCTAAAGTCAGTCCATATTAATTTTACGTATAAAAACGTACCACACATTCCAGTATACATTAATAACAATGTAGTGGAATACTAAAATACAGCTAAATATCTGGGCATGACCCTAGACGCTAAACTGCGTTGGAAAGCGCATGTAAAGAAAAAGAGAGATGAGCTGAACATGCGATACAGTAAAATGTATTGGCTTACTGGGAGATATTCATCCCTGTCCAACTACAATAAATTACTGCTATATAAGCAAGTCTTGAAACCAGTATGGACCTACGGGCTCTAATTGTGGGCATGCACATGCCAATCAAATTTACAAAAAATTCAAGTCTTCCAAAATAAAGTACTAAGGAACATAGTTAATGCACCTTGGTACATACGCAACGCTGATCTACATAGAGATCTTAATATTGAAATGGTTGAAGATGAAGTTAAAAAGGTTGCCCAAAGGCACAGAAGTAGGCTTCATAACCACGTTAACGTTGAAATTACAGAACTTTTAAATACTGACAATGTAATCAGAAGATTGAGGCGGGTAAAACCCCTTGATCTATAAGAGTTAGCCAAGGCCAAGAGATTAGGTAATATCTTCAAACAAAAAAGTTTCGAAATCCGACCAACGGCGGATTCTTCTTCTGAATTTTCTAAATATTTTAAAAATAAATTGCCGATTAGTCGAACGACTAGGTGCAATCCCATTCGGGATGACGAAAGTCAGTCCCTCCCGGGAGGTTTTTTAGAGGTTGTTCGAGTCCCTCACTATTGCAGAAGCATCCCTCGCGTACTTGCTCTGCAACAATGTCTTTCGATGATTTTTCCTTCCAGCGAACCCCCAAACAAAAAAAAAAAAAAAAAAAAAAAGCTGTAGGTACCCAAGCCAAGTATGTTTTTTGGCAAATCATTTGACATCTTGCTAAAAGCCCAAAAATTGAAAGCGTCTAATCGTCCGGAAGTTTTTCGGCTGACTTGGCACTGGCACAGGGCATAAATACAAAAGCTGCTAAAAAATAAAATGCCACTTTCCTTGGGCGCTATGATTAATTGTACTTTTATTCATATTTTTAACACTTAAAAACTTCTGCGAGATTAAAATTCTAAACTGATTTATATTAAAAGATGCTGCCTTCCTGTTGGTTATTTACTACCGAAAACCAAACCCAGTTCAGATAAGGTTGTGAAAAAAAATGGAAAGGCTCGATGCTGTTGGGTTTTTCTAAATGAGAAGGCATTCTTCAGGTACGTCCAAAGTATATACCTACCATCTTCTTTTGTGATCCACATAATAGAAGTACAGTTTTTGTCCCTTATTGATATCATAGGTATCAAGGAATCCACTATCATGCGGAACAACCTACATTTCACTTGTTCTCAAAAAGTTGAAATTTTTTGCTTTTGTCATTACAATGAATGAGGCTCAAGCACAACCTTCAAACAGCCAATTTTTTCGCCGACCAACTGAGCTCATTGTTGCACTTACCAAAAGCATGTTCAACAAAATTTGAAAGTCTAACTGAGGATGAACAGAGAGTCTTTGAAGAAGTTTTCAACTGATATTTTGAATGCGAACAATCTCAACGAAAGACAGTTTACCTTTTTTTCGTAACTAAACCCAAGCCCAAGCTGGTGCACAGCTTGTCAAAAGGTGCAGTTCTCGAAAATTCCCCATATCATGACACAACATATCCAACATCTCACATAATTGATACAATGAACTTGGAACGAACTCCAAGCCATAAAACCTGCCACCTGACACAATTCCCACACTCCATCAAAAAAAAAAAAAAAAACCCAATCCAGCCACGAGACAGACATACGCCCCGTCCCCGGTCCCCATCCCAACAACATAATATAACTATATCAACAATATCGATATCCTCTCTCATTTTCAATCACACAGGACCGCGTGTAACTTAATTTCTCAATAAGTATATTTAATTAATTTGAACAACAAGACGACCATCATTTCACCTCAAACTTGAAAGACAAATGACCAACATGCAAACCATCAATTTGTTGCCCCGTAGCGCAATAGTGACAGCGAGACCACAACGGTAGGCAACCACACACAAGCACCAAGGTGGGGCGTAATGTGGAATCACATCGATTCGAAGGGGAAGATGGTAACAGCAATCTACCATAACATAACCGCAAAATGAAAGACAGCAAAAAAAAAAAAAAAAAAATTGGTAACATAATTGAAAGGCCGACAAGAGCGACCGCAAACTAGAAGAAGAAACTTTAGCTGCTACACTGGGGCAGATAGAGATCTATTGCAGTGATCACAGCCAAAAGGTGATCAAATGAAAAATCACCTTCAATCCCTCATCTGTGGCTGAATGTGCGCGCGAGGCTCTATAAGTTCGCTAAACATTTCTGTCACAACAATTGCGATCTCGCGCCGCCGACAAGAATTAGAGCTCGAAATGCCACTGTCTGTCAGTCGATGTGCCGCCAAGTGGCCGCCAACATCGATCGGTGGTTGAAAGTCCGCCGTTGCCACCAATGGCCCACTGCTAAGCGCCTCCTGGCAGCAGCGTCTTCTTTCGGAATTATTGTTGTTGCTGACCGCTGATGACTGAACGCCGCCATTAGAAGCTAGAAGTAGTATACGAGTGGATACGTTTACATGGCTCTCAGTGGCGTCTGCGATCGCGCTACCTACTTTCGTATGCACGATGCAGAGCATCGGACAAACAAATCTGCAGCAACACTGCATGTGTGTTACTTGATGTTGTTTTGATATATGTTGGCAGTGGCAGTGGCAGTGGCAGCCCAGTGGATATGATCGAGCTGGAGCGCGCATCAGCGTTTTGTGGCCATGGCACAAGTGGTTGATTTAATTATTACCAGCAAATTGCCAACAGTGAACAATAAATTGTGCCAGAGCGACCATTAAAGCCACTGCGATCATCAGTGTAAGTAAAGCAACCACAAGCGAGAGCGACCGAATAGTAGCGACAGGTGGTTGTTCGGTTGTCTGTGCTCGACCTGCAGGGCTCTCCTGCAACTCCCGAATCCCGATGGCTGTGCAGATTTCATCTCTGAGGGCAGGATCTAAATGTTCGGGTGGCGGTGTTTTCTCTTTGAGTGCCACGTTATATCTAAGTCCTCGGCTAAGACAGTGCAAACAAAGTCAACTAAAACCTAACAAATGGATATAAATAAGTAACTTGATTGTGCAAGCACTTTTGATCTGAAATCCCTTGCGAGCGTATATACGGGCAACAATCTCTTTCTCGTTCGCGGTAGAAGACCACGTCACACTTGTATCTATCTATCTTTCGCAGTGGTCGACGAGTTGCTACCGCCACTACCACAGCTATACATAAGTCCACTACTTCGCCATCTCTCAAGCAAAGCCAAGTGATGTGACATTAAATTCTCGGCCACGCGAGTATCTATCTATCTGCTTGTGCGGCAGCGGCAGTGACGGCAGGCGACTACTGCCGCGGCTGAGTGGCTAATGCCTCTGACATTAAACGTCAGACTGTTGGATTTTATTGCCGCTGTGGCCACCTCTCCTGTCGAAACTGTGACTTGTTTTCCGTGTTCCATGGAGCTAAGTACCCTCAGATTCGATTGATTGCGGCTAATTGTCTATTTGTATCATCAAACTCTTTGCTGGTGCTGGCCTGTTGTGCCAGTGTTTTTGTTGGCAAAGCGTTGTGGAGGTTCTCTGATGCTTTTTGCCAGCGACTTTCATGTTCGTCGTCCTGGGTAGGGGACCGGTGGATATATTCAACACATCTTTCGGTGATTGTCAGGTTTCTGGCTGACCAAGCCAAAGAATGTGACAATCAATGTTTTGCTATTCTGAAGGATCATCGAGAAATGCTAGGGATTTGTTTGCTTTTGGGACACATTGCGCGACTGTGATTGTTTCTCCGAATGCGTTGTTTCTATTTTTATTGTTTTCCCTCAATTCAATTCAGCCATGGATCCGGTTGCTTGAACTTGAAACTGCACACGTGACATGCTTGCATTTGCATACCTGTAGACATGCATTAGATATGCAAAAGGGCGAATCGCAAGAAGATGAATGGTGTAGCGCACCTCAAACCTATAGCTATAAGTTGTTATGTAAATAGTAGGCCAGTCATTACACTGGTTGGAACTTTAACTTTTTCGTAACCAGGTGCATACAAAGTAAGGTGGACTTTTGTAGAAAATTAAGAGGTTGCATCTCTTGGTTTTATTCCCTAGGTATGCAAGGAACAATGCTAAGTTTGTTGGATTGATTCAGCAGCGTTAGTTTGTTTATACAGATAAGCTAACCTGTTGTCAGTAGGAGTATCTAGAGACCTAGTAAGCTATGGGTTTGTTTGAACTCATTCATACGATGTACGAATAAAGCTGCTAAAATGTAATTTCTTTGTTGGATTTGTGGGGACGACCCTCTGAGATCCTGAGAGCTAACATGAGCATGCGTTAAGTTCCTCAATGTAGGACGGATTCTTTTCCAAAAAAGTGGTCCATTTAACATTCTTCTGGTCATTTTAAACTCATGTCCTCAACTCACGACGGCCTAAAACACATGACCATCCTACACCCGTGAACCTACAGCAATGGATGGGAGAGATACTTAAAATAATTATGTACACTGAACCAAAAATTTGCATGATGACAATGAAAAAATGCATAGACAGTATGAAAAAAAATCATTGAAATTGAGCTAAATTTTTTTTTTATTAATAATAATTAGCTCCCTTAAAGCGGTAAGAATCATCTTGCATGACCTATAGCAGGAAGTTTGTAAAAATTGTAGACGAATGCTTCTAAGTTGCAACTAAATCCGACAAAAAAATGTAGGTACTTACAATTGAATTGGTTTTAATGGTTTTTTAAATGCGACTTATATTTCAATTTAACATCAAAAGTTGAGATAAATTTGGACTTTTATACTATATGCTAGATTAATATAATAATACTAGATTACATTTTTATTAAATATTGTTGATATTGGATAGACTAATTTAGTTTAAAGGAACTTCGCATATATACTCAGCCTCGCACCTACCCTCTAATTCAACAGTAAACTCAAGCAGGGGGGTTGCAAGGGTTTACTGCCAGACGGCTTTAAGCATACTCTATGCGGAGCAACATACATATAAAAATAATTTTCCATTTTCTCAAAAGTCAGAAGACATAAGTCACTCTGGGTAGTGTTCGATTAAGAATTACAAGGGGCAGTGGATACTGGAAACAAATTTAGTGTCTTTGTTAACAATTTTGGTAATAAATTCTTGTTTTTGACCCCTCTACAGAAACCTTTATCAATTTTTGGCGCCAAAGTCAGAAATTTTAAATATTTAGTTTGGTTTTATTTATTTGAAGTGACACTCCCCGTTTTTCTCGCCATTTTTTTTTCGAAGTGCAATTCCCGATAATTTTTGTGTGTTTTTTTTTACACTAATCTTTCCGATATTTTAATAGTTATTCTGCTATTCGGGGCGGAGACGAATCCAACAAATCAGGGATCATCAATATCGGTCCAGCCGTTCTTCAGTTATAATTTGAGACTTTATTTTATGTAAGATTTTAATTTTTGTACCTATTTAAGGTTTTTATAAATTTATATAAAAAAATGTGCATTTTTAATGAATTTAAAACAAATAAAATTGACTAAATAAATCAATAAAGTTCTTTTTTTTAAATAACAAATACAATAATTATAGCTGATGGTTTACCATTACCAAAAACATAGTGCGCCGTACCAATAACAAATTTTAGTCTCGACCTTAACTTTAAGGAAGTTCACAATTGCGAATTTAAATGGAAAATATAGCCACTGTGAACTACCAAAATTTAGAGCCGAAAATAAAAATGTTTATTGGTAAAGCCCAGTGTCGGCTGTCAAAAATTACATGCATGTTTTATTTTTGTATTTCTTCTTTTGCAAAAGGCGAAACATAATACACTTCATGAGTGTCCGAGATTATTGGACATATTGTATTAGTTCTGTATTTAAATTCTTGTCCTCAGTCCTCACCTTACTTACTTAAGGTGGCGCTACAGACCGGGGTGGACCTGGGCCTCAACCAATACGCCTCTCCAGTTAGCGCGATCTTTGGCTAACTGCCTCCAGTTGCGCACTCCAAGTTGGTTGAGGTCCCCTTCCACTTGCGCGCGCCACCTACGGCGAGGTCTTTCTCTACTGCGTTGTCCCTCCGGGTTGGAATCGAAGACTCTCCGGGCCGGAGCGTTGTTGTCCATACGCTCTACATGTCTCAGTCCTCACCTTCCAATGTAAAAAAGGGCAAGGAGAAAATAAAAGAAAACATCATCAAGCAGCATTGCAGCACCTACCCTCTCACAAATTTCTGATTATGATAAATAACATATTGGCCCTTAGCAATAAAACATTTTAGATACGACTTTTGGCAAAAAATCAACTCCTACTCTAAATTATAAGAAATAAAGTATAAAATTTGACTTTAGGTTAGGAAATACTTTGATTAGAGTCAAAACCAAAGTGGCATTTAGGTTAGGTTAGGTTAGAGTGGCAGGCCGCCTCAAGTGCAGCCTCACTTAGGCCAAATTAGGCCCATTGTGTTACCACAGGATCGATATCGACTCCTTATCTACCCGTTGAACCAGCCGGAGCTAAGAATGAAGCGATGGAGGCAGTTGATACCTATGTTTGCGAGTTCGCTGAGATTGTCGAAGAAATATTCTCCGAGGTATAGTTTTCTACGGAGTGACAGTGCTGGACACGTGCAGAGAAGGTGAAGAACAGTCTCCTCCTCCTCCTCGTCCATACAGCTTCTGCAGAAATCATTTGAAGGGAGGCCTAATCTGAGAGCATGTCTCCCTATGATGCAGTGTCCCGTGATGACACCTACTAGAGTGCTTATTATGGGTCTTTTCAGTGTAATGAGACTTTTTGAGCGCTTGGAATCCAGCTGAGGCCAGATCTGTTTCGAGGTGTGGCACGTTAAGCAGCTAGACCACCTGCGATTAGTAGCGCTTAATGCGTTCTGTTTAATTAGGAGCTTGCAAGTAGCAAGAGGCATATAGAGACTCCTTTTTTCTGTTAGAGTCGACATAGTAGTGCCTTGTCTGGCGAGCTCATCGGCGATGCAATTACCTGGAATGTCTCTATGGCCCGGCACCCATATAAGGTGAATTTTGAATTGTTTTGCCATCTCGTTCAGAGATTGAGGGCAGTTGTTGAATTGGAGACGACAGAATCCAGGGATTTAATCGCGGCTTGACTGTCGGTAAAGATGGTGATATCCTTTAGAGATATTACATTATACCGAAGCCACGACAGGGCCTCTTTAATCGCCATGACCTCCGCCTGAAATACACTACAGTGATTAGGAAGGCTGAATGGGATTTTACAATTTAGATCATAAGAGAAAACACCCCCCCCTCCTCCTGTTTCAGTTTTGGACCCATCTGTATAGAAACAGACAGACTCCTTGCGGGGTACTATTTCGTTCTCCCAGTCACTCCTGGAGGGTATGTAAGTTTCGAAGTTCTTTTCGAATTGAAACTGAGGGAGGGTGTAATCAGTATCTTTTGGAATGCATTCCAATGTATTTAGAATAGATGAGTGACCAATTTGACAGCTGGTCCACAACTGAATTGCTTTCATCCGAGTGGCTGCATTTGCTGCCAAGGTATATAGAATACATGGTATGACATTCCGGAGGAAAATATTGGTTCAGTTCTGCGCATGTACGTCACGTGTATCACATATTTTGACACTTCAGAACAAATTAGTTCACATTCATGTGGTTTATATTAGGGTTGTGGATTATTAATTAATAAAATGTGATTTGCAAGATATAGTGGCGAAATTGTTTTAAAGTGAGCTGATGGTAGTACGATACAATTTGTTTCAACAGAAATAGAACAAAGAAATCGAATTGGGAAACTGTTATTCGCAGTTTTATTCATCAATCAAACCTCATAACCATAATGTATAAATAGTTCTTTATAATCTGCGAAAATATTAGAAATAAAAACAAGTCCATATCAGTTTTACAATTAGTTCAGCGTTTTATTCATTTTTCTTTTTTTTTTGCAGTGATATTCGTAATTAGTGTTTTGTTAAGAATTCGAATCTTAAAGAACATTTTGCACCGGAAAAACAACTGTTTGATCGCGCGATCTAAATCAATAGGTTCGGCAAGGTCTAACAATGTTTTTATGTAATTTTGTCCAGTTTTTAGACCAGTCGAGTTATATTCATTAAAAATACTTTCAAGAAGTCGTATTTTTTCGATAAAAATAGTGTTGGGTTTTCGAAGTCCACCTTCACTGACTTGATCTGTCCATGTGAAGGATCCGGTCGGTTGTTCTTCAGCATAATTTTGCAGTAGGTTCATTGGTGTCCTGGGTAACTTGTTCACTTGGAAGGGTTTTCCTTTGAAAATACAAATTTTAAATTAGGTACAAATTACGTATTTATAATTTGTTCACACTTAAAACTCACAAAATTTCGCGCACAATTTTTTGTTTTGTATTCCGCCTTTCATAATTCTCCTGGCGCTTATTGTCAGAGTCCTTGGAAGTGAAAGGCAATTCCTACTGTTTTTGGGTGAATAGTTTAGCAGGTCTTTTTTCAAGTTTCGCGCATATTGGTCACTGTTAAAGTGTTTCGAGCAAACAAATGTATTATTTGCATAAAACTTGTCTTTTCTACCACTTTTTTTAATCCACACTTTTTCCATAGATTCATCCTTGGGAAATCTGAAAAACGACCCTGTTTTGCTTTCGATTCTTGTCGTTATTATTATTACAGCCGAATATCGCACATATAACCATTTTATTTTTATTTGTTTAAAAAATATTCCACAAAAACCTTAGAGAACGTCGAACTTGCACTGAAATGTCAAAACAGCGTGATACACGTGACGTAGCAGTGTGCGAGTGAGATAGGATGCGGACATGCGCAATGTTTTACCATGTTATTCTATATACCTTGATTTGCTGCCACTTGTTTGCAATAGATGTCCAGCGGTAGCAAGTGGAACATTACGTCCATGGCCGCTGTTGGAGTAGTTCTAAGGGCTCCACTTATGCATATGCATGCCGTTCTTTGGACGCGGCTAAGGTGATTATGATGGGTGGCCTTTTCGAGGGCAGTCCACCATACAATAACGCCATAAGTGAGTATAGGTCTGATAACGGATACATATAGCCAATATGTAATTCGAGGCTGGAGTCCCCATCTGCTTCCAATGGCTTTTTTACAGCAGTACAGAGCCGTGGTGGCTTTCTGAACTCTCCGCAGGATATTGGGTTTCCAGCTCAATTTGCTGTCTAAAACTAGGCCTAAATAGCTAGCCGTATTGGTGAGCACCAGGAGTGTGCCGTTTAGTTTTGGGGGTACAAAATTGGGAATTTTGTATTTTCTTGTGAAGAGGACCAGTTCAGTTTTCTGGGCATTGACCGCCAGACCGCATTTATTTGTCCATTTAGAGAGCTTAGAGAGGGCATTCTGCATGAGATCTCTAAGCGTGTTTAGGTGTTTTCCTGAGACAACGATGGCAACGTCATCCGCATAGGCAATTACTTTGCACCCTTCCCCTCCAGTATTAGTAGTAGTTCATTCACTACTAGGTTCCAAAAAAGAGGTGAGATAAATAAAGAATAAAGTGCCATTTATCAAAAAGGACAAATCAAAAGCGTTTTTACTTTTTCCAATTTCCCCTTGCTTTATCTGTCAAATCATAACAATTTTTGTTTATTTAGTTCACATTAACGACAACTTGAAGCCCGCCTCTAATGAAACAACCAAATGTAGTCACAATGGCTACCAGAAGTTGATTTGATTGTTAAATTTGCTTCATTTGTATAAAATATTAGGTGGAACTTTGAGTTCGAAAGTAGACTTTAGAATCGTTTTTTTTTTCTATTTAACGGTCATTGTTCCGATGTTAATATAATAAGACATGTCCACTAATGATAAATCACTACAATGTAAGAACAAATTACAATTCGTACAAGGCCCAGTTATCTTGCTTCAGTGAACTACTAAACGAAATGACCAAACAAGATCCATTACCCTAATAACCCAATATCAAAACGCCACCACTGGCCACTGATGATAATGATGATAGCTATCGCTGCAAAAGCCTTTCTCCACTCCATATAACTTTCATGAAAAATCATCATTTCCCAACAATCATCATCAATTTAAGCCTGGCAATTCTATGGACCGCCCCACCCTCTCTCTCCCCTGCTCATCCAACCGGTCTTCAAAAATGCCCGACCACCCAGCCTTAATGTTGGTGTTAAGTTCTATAGTGCACCAATAAAACTGCACCAACCAAACTAATGACCACCAGTCTCGGAACGGATTTTCCCGACCACAGGTCTGCGCTGATTTTATAATCTTAGTGCACGCATGAACGCGATCGTCATGCAACAGATAATAATTGTCCAATTACCGGATAAATTCTGTGCTGTGCTGTCTTGAGAGTTGTCACCAAGCCGAGGTCCCCGCGCATAAACAATAAACTACTATTGCTCACTGAGTATCGCTATGCATTTGCCAAATAGGGACAGGATATCATTGATTAACCACATTCTGAAAACTCAGAGCAGAAAAAAATATTGAATACCAAATTCAGCAACCCTAAGGACAGTGCGCTAATCACTGCCACTACTATATTCGAATAGCTTGACAGTTTCCTCATAAAAAGAATTAATTAATCACTTGCATGTCACGATCTGTTATTGTATATGCGCATGTACTGTGTGCACTTGATGCACATGTAACTGCAGGAACCGCCCCCCTTTTGACACCCGAATGCCATTTGTGTTCGCTAAAAGAAAAGACACTAATTAGTGTCGACAGAGGAAGGAGATTCCATCGTCATCATCATGACGAGTATTATTATCATCATGTGCTGCGCATTATCATGGTCATCCATTATATGCAAGTGGCTTCTGTATCTGCGAGAGATGCATTAGTGAGTTCGCTCCTATCGTGCTCAACAAGCACATCATGACACGGCTGCTCTGTGGTCTGTTCGCCTGGTGTGTGACTGAACACAAAAAGTATACGCACAGCGTAGTTCCTAATAAAAAAGTTATTAATTAACCATGAAATTAACATCTTAACAATGTCAGAGATTTACAGACGGAAGCCGTACGCTGCCATGCTGCCCGTCGTCAGTCTTCCATGCAGAGAGAGAGAGAAGGTTTTTTTTTTTATTTATTTCGACTCTATGCCAATCTGGGACATCATTTCGTCGAAGGAACTCAACGATGGACCGATGACGATGACGACGATGGGGATTTAGTTTGCAATCTTGTTGCACTGTCTAATTGGACGATCGACGCAACGACGACCGACGCGACGGGACGAAGGAGAGTTAGAAACTATCATCAACTTGAATGCGATATTGCATTTTGAAAAATAATAATTAATTGGGGCACCCATAGTTATAATTGTTCGGAATGATGGACGAGTGCTCAACGCTCATGGTGTAGTTAAATGTGCACCTTTTGGCATGTGAGGCTTCAGTATATATGGGGACTAGATTGACGTTTGATTTGAGGTCAAACTTTCAAAAGTGATTGAGATGAACGCGCTCTCGCTCGCGCAATTGTACAGAGTAAAACAGTCACGTAATAATAATTAAAAGAAATTATGCCGACAATGATTGGAGCGTTAAGCACTGGACCGGACAAAAATGAGAGGGACGGAAAAAACAGGATGGATGCACTCCTTTTCTGGTGTCATAAAGCAGCCATGCAGACGCAGGGGTAATTAAAACGATGAATTAAAATTTATTTTCCTTTGATTGGTTGATGGACACTTTGATGGGGAGCAGTTAGATATTGAAGGCACGAGTTAAGTATCCATAGCAAAACATATTGAGAAAAAAGATAACATTATTTGTATTCAATGATATCTTTAGTCTCTAGTACAGTCTTGCACACAACGCTACAATGATAACATATGTAAAAGAGATAATATCGTTTGTATACAATGTTGGAATATTATCTCTTCTTCATTATCAAGCAAGACGATTGTACGCTTGGGTCTCCTTGTAGATAGATAAGAAAAGTATATAAATACGACTGTATGATGAATTTATCAACAGTCTTATTGTAACTACATAGTAGCCTTAAGCTCCTTTTAGAATTAGTAAAAAGTATTTCAATAACTAGCTGACCCGGCAAACTTCGTTCCGCCCAAATTTGTTAATGTAATGAAAATAATAATTCCGAGCATGCACATTGCACAATGCACTAACTAATTTATATAATTCGGCAATGATGTTGACGTGTCGTCCAACCATCCGCTTTTTCACTAAATTGACAATGTGAGAAACATGGGGAATCAAGACTGATGCTACAAATGCACAAACATCCATCGATTATCCTTGCAATAAATTATTTGTCATAGTGAAAGCGAGACGCACGGGAAATTGAAGTCGAACGAATGGTAAATCGTTCTGAATAAGCGAAATCTGCGGAATAAGAGTGTTTGCCTTTGAATTTTCCCCTCAAATTCATCACTTGCATGATATTTGATATGAGATCCTTCCCCACGAATCAAATGCGATCCGTTACAAAGTTTCGGTACATTGATGTTGCGCAACAAAATTTTAACTGAGCCGACTTTCAAATCCAATTTATGTTGAGGTAGGCCCGGAATATTTAAAGAATTCAAAAATTCAACTAATCCCCATAAAGTTTTTTTTCACAACAAAAGGTAGAATTATGCCCTTCCTTCCAACCAAAAAATCATAAAAATCGAACTACCTGTCCCCGAGTTATGGATGCACATACGGACGTCAGTCTCTTTTATATGTAGGTAACTGTACCCACCCGGCTTTGCCCGTACCTTTCGTATTAAATTATGCTCACATTTCGCAAATTGCTTTATTTGGACAGCGTCCATTAATAATTTTCATCATATGACTTTAGAAATAGCGTTTGATTTTGTTTTTGAGTGAGACGTGCCACAATCCGTTTTCTTATCCCGCTTGTGTTTTTCAAAGTTCCACCTATAGGTCAAAACTATCCGAAATTTAAAACTGGAAGCAACCATATCCATCTACAAAATTTCAATCAACTTGGTAGCGCTGTTTCGGCGATCGGCAACAGCGCCACCTATCAAGTCCAAAAGTATCCTATCCTTCAAGCGGGAACGAAGAATATAAATCTATAAAATTTCATTAAAATCGGGTGAGTGGTTTCGGAGATCGATTACAACGCCATATAGCGGGTCAAAAATCCTATCTTTTAAGTTTGCGTTAACCTGAAATACAACAATACGAACAAAACAAAAGAAGAATCATAAAAATTGACCCAGTGGTTATCGAGTTATATCATCATCATCGAGTTTCATCCCGAAAGAATTATAGGTATACGCCTACCACGCCACATGTTGAGGATTTTCCGACGATGTGCACTAAGAAATTCAATTTTTGTTAAAAATAATAAATTAATTATTTTATATGTATTTTATCAATATAATAACTCCGATCGAAGCATCTGTTTTAAACGATATTTATTTTGTTTACATCCTCGTTGACGATATTTGCAGCACGCATTCTGTCAATGTTATGCCAATGCCATAAGGTTACCTACATCAAAAAATTTTGAATTGTAAATAGCGCTTTTTACATTCTCCTGACAATAACAAACACAACAAAAAAAAAATTTAGCGAAATCGGTCCAGCCGTTCACGCGTCATGCCGCGACCAAGGGCAATAGGGATTCATTTTTATATATATAGATTCAGCATTGGCACATTTGTTCGAACAGCTTGACTCAATGCGATTCGTTCGAAGTCCATTTCTCGCTCCAATTCTCGATTAACTGCGTCAAATCAAAGCTTTGTTGCGCATTTCATCTGACATCTCCAGTACATTATCCGATGTCACAGTGCGAATTCGATGCAAAATATCGTCGGCCATAATATCATCTTTGTATAATCAAAGTATCTATCTACTTCATTTCAAAAAGTTACTTAATGTAACATAGTAAACATAATTTATTAGAACAAACTTTTTGGGTATACCTATATTTAAAAAAAAAAAAAAAAAATTTCAAAATTGTTGACAACAACAATTTGCTTGGAAAATAATTAAAATAATTGACAACAACAATTGCTCTTAAAATTCAAAATAAATTTTTTTTATTTGAAGTGTCACTACTTGATTTCTATCCCGTTAATTTTTTTTCAAAGTGTATTTCCCCATTCAAACTTTAATTTTCTAATTTTCCGCGCAATTTTCTTAATTTTTTCTTTCATAACTTTGTTCTCCTGACAATAACAAACACAACAAAAAAAGAATTAGCGAAATCGGTCCAGCCATTCTCTCGTGATGCCCTTACCAACGAACATCATTTCATTTTTATTTATATAGATAAAGGACATAGTTCCAAATAAATATTGTTTAATTTTAAAAGTAAGAAACAAGTGTTTTAATTGGCGATCCTGCCAGGAGGTTAAATATACTTTTTAACTTCAATCGAGCGGACCTCGGGAACAAGTAGTGAAATCTAGTATAAACAGAACACTCGCGTTACCGGTTACAAGAATTACCTAGCATAGCAGGTACAAATATAGCTTCTTCGTACGAAGCAGCAAAGCAATTCAGTGAAAGTGTATATGTGGAGAAAAAAAACACACAAATTCGACGACAACAGACACGAGTTCAAAATGGAACAACTCGCAGTATTAATGGCAAGATTAGAAGCTTTAGAAACCAGGAGCAACACAGTAACACAAACCCTAGAGCACACACGCACAGAGAATGCAAGGTTAGCAGCAATAATAACTAACCAAAATCAAATAAACACTAATTTAGAAACAAAACTAAATGAAGTAAAATCTGGATTAGGCATAGTACCAAACATACCTGTGCTAGAGGAAATAAGAACCACATATACAGATGGTAGTGAAATACAGTTAGACGCATTTAAAAGCCTACCTATTTTCAACGGCGATCAATCAAATTATCGGTCGTGGCGCGAAGAAGCATCCAGATTAATGGACAGCATTAAAAACTTCAAAACACACAGTAAGTACGCAGCAGCATTGACTATAGTGAAAAGTAAAATACAGGGTGCAGCCGCGAATGTGTTAACTAATTATAACACAATTTTTAATTTTGAGGCGATACGTAACAGATTAGATTATACGTACTCTAATCAAGAACCTCTATACGTGCTACAAGACATGATGAAAGCCATCACGCAAAAAAGAAGCACACTGTCTGAATACCACGACGAGATAAATAAAAATCTCAATTTAATAATATCAAAAATCACTATGTCAGGTGATCCGCCGAATATAATCGACAGACTAATTAAAAATGCTAACGACGACGCAGTTCGTATATTCATTGATGGTATGAGTGACAACTTTACAAGAGGATCATTATATTCAGCTACAATAAATGATCTAGAACACGCATTCGCAATTGCTCGCAGAATAGAACATGATAATGTGCACAGGCATTTACATCTCACTCAGGATAAGCACCACAAAAATATGCCACATGAACGCAGAAACGAAAGAAGACCAAATTATTCGAGCCAAACAACGAATTATCAACCCCAGAAGCAATACGATAATATGCAGCAACACAATCAAGGACCACAGCCGATGGAGATAAACTCGAGACAAATTGTACATGCACAGCGACAAAATTGGAATCAATACAAACCCGATGTATATAATCCACCAGCGAAACGTGAACACAGCGGGAGTTTCAACACACACAACAGACCGCAACGATCTTATCAGCAGAACTTCAAGCAGCAGAGAGTAAATAACTCCCGACAACAACGCAGAGACGATGTCAGCAGTACATATGCAGAAGCAGATGAAACGGAATGTATGGTAAATAATAACATAAGAATAGATCATTTAAACTAGTAGACGGGTTGCCCTGCTTAAATTTAACTAGTACTATTTCTAAGAAAATTTATAAAATTCTTATTGATACTGGTGCAACCCATAATTACATTAATAGAAAATGCGATTCTAGCAAAAAAATTAAAATTAAACCTATAAAAATAAAAACAATGCATGGTTATTCTATGGTAGATACAAAGAAAGTAGTTAGGATATTAAAGAAAAATATAACATTTTTTGAATTAGAGGATATTCAGTCTTTTGATATGATATTAGGATATGAAGGACTTAAAGTTCTAAACGCGGAAATAAATTTCAGTAATATGACTCTAACTACCATAAGCAGTGTCGAATCTATTCAGAAAATTAATTACATAATTGGGGAAAATAATATTTATAAAGCAGACATAGATAGACTGATGAAGATTAATAACAGCATAGGACCGTTACCCTTTACAGATACTATAGAAGCAAGCATTAGGACGACCAATGATAATCCGGTTTATGTTAAACAATATCCATATCCCATAGCAGATAACGAATTCGTAAACAAAGAAATACAGAAACTCTTACATGACGATATAATAGAAAAAAGCCATAGTCCTTATAACAGTCCCATATGGACAGTACCTAAAAAAGGTTTGGACGAAAAAGGAAAACCAAAACGGCGCATGGTTGTTGATTTCCAAAAACTTAACGCTCACACTGTAACAGACAGATACCCCATTCCGGATGTCAACATGACAATTCAAAATTTAGGTAAAGCCAAGTACTTTACAACATTAGATTTGGAGTCAGGTTTCCACCAAATTAAAATCAAAACAGATGATAAAGAAAAAACAGCTTTTGCTATAAATGGCGCAAAATATCATTTTAAACGAATGCCTTTCGGGCTCAAAAATGCACCAAGCATATTTCAGAGATGCGTGGACGACATTTTGAGAGACTTTGTAGGTAAATTCGTACACGTTTACATTGATGACGTATTGATATATTCTTCATCTGAGGAAGAACATATACAGCACATAAGTCAAGTATTCGACGTACTCAATAAAGCCACATTAAAAATATCTGATGAGAAAAGTAAGTTTTTTCAAGAAGAAGTAGAATACTTAGGTCACATAATCAGACATGGTAGAATCACTACGAACCCTGAGAAAATAGCAGCTATAGAAAATTTTCCAGTCCCACAAACGGTAAAGGATTTGAGAGGATTTTTAGGTCTTACAGGTTACTATCGTAAGTTTATAAAAGGATACGCAAGCATAGCCAAGCCCCTGACATTATATTTACGAGGAGATAACGGTAAAGTAAACAAAAAACAAAGTAAAAATATTAAGTTAAATCTGAATGATTCAGCATTAGAAGCGATTAGAATTTTAAAAAATTATTTGAAAGAACAAGTCGAACTTTTTCAACCGGATTATAGTAAACCATTCGAGCTTACTACTGATGCATCCAACATAGCTATTGGAGCCGTACTAAGTCAGAATAAGCAACCTATACACTTCTTGTCAAGAACACTGAGTAAGACAGAAGAGAACTATAGCACAAACGAGAAAGAGCTATTAGCGATCATATGGTCCTTACAAAAACTCAGAAACTACATATATGGTATAGCAGACTTAACCATATATACCGATCACCAGAGCCTTATATATTCTGTATCAGAAAAAAATCCCAACACAAAGCTGAAACGTTGGAAGGGAATCATTGAAGACTTTGGAGCAAAATTAGTTTATAAACCAGGAAACCTAAATCTTGTAGCTGACGCATTATCACGTCAACGCATAAATACTTCTACCATAGAAACAGCACATTCAGCTGAAAGTTCTTCTAATGATATAATAAAAACTGTGAATCAGCCTTTTAATGCATACACTGCACAGTTCGAACTTATTGAAGATATAACAAATAATATCGAAACACAAATCTATTTTAGTAACAAAATAAGACTCATAATAAAGTTTAAGGACAAAGACTCTTTACTAAGGCAGATGAAAGAAGTTATACAACCCCAAAAGATTGTAGCTTTGCATACGAAATTTGAAAACATATACAAATATGGTGAAAACATAAAAAAAGAATTCCCACTAGTAAGATTTATATTCACACCAAGAAAACTTCAAGACGTGACAAATTTGGAGGAACAACTAAAACTTGTAAGGGTAACTCACGAAAGAGCACACCGAGGGTTACGTAACAATATACAAGAAATCTCAGAGAAATATTACTGGCCCGATCTAAATAAACAAGCAAAGAGTTTCAACAGAAAATGCATAGCATGTCTATATGGAAAAATCATTACAGATAAAACAATTGCCTTATGTAACCAAACTTATTTAAGAACAAGAAATTGTCAAAATCATCTAAGTAAAAACATTTGTGAAATTAACTTTGAAGAAGAAAATTGTCTTATTCCACTTTTAAAGAATATAACTTCAAAATGCAACATTAAACAAGAATACGATTACGACTTAGAAATTGAATCCGGTGTTATGTTATTAAGCGGTAAGCATAAGTTAAATAATCAAACAATTAATGGTATAAACTTAGTTACTTATGAAAATACTATAAATCTAGACGATAAAATATACAAAAACATGCATAAGCAAATTAAAGAAGTTATATTAAGAAATCATAATTCAGAGTCTTACATCGACCAAATAATTAAAGAAGATACAATGTACAAATTCGATAACATAGATACTTTAAAAAAACTAATTATTCCTTTTGAAGAAAAACCGATATTATCAACTATATACACAATTGTAACACTGATTGTTATTCTAGCATTTACGTACGTAATGATAAAAACTATACAATGTATAACAGATCGTCAAAAACAAAAAAAGATTGACGCATATAACAAAACTTATGAAAGAGAAATGTTAAAAATAGCGTCGAAAAATCGGGACGATTTCGTTTAACAAGGGGGGGAGTTAAGTATCCATAGCAAAACATATTGAGAAAAAAGATAACATTATTTGTATTCAATGATATCTTTAGTCTCTAGTACAGTCTTGCACACAACGCTACAATGATAACATATGTAAAAGAGATAATATCGTTTGTATACAATGTTGGAATATTATCTCTTCTTCATTATCAAGCAAGACGATTGTACGCTTGGGTCTCCTTGTAGATAGATAAGAAAAGTATATAAATACGACTGTATGATGAATTTATCAACAGTCTTATTGTAACTACATAGTAGCCTTAAGCTCCTTTTAGAATTAGTAAAAAGTATTTCAATAATAAAGGACATAGTTCCAAATAAATATTGTTTAATTTTAAAAGTAAGAAACAAGTGTTTTAATTCACGCTTTCGTGCGGGTGACGATAGTTGTTTACGACCGGCGTACAAGGCTAAAAAGGATGATTCGCTTTAAGGCGTTTTTTTTTTAACGTTCGTAAATTATGTGATTACTATTTATGATTTCAGCAGATTTAGCCTGATAAATAACGTGTGATTGGTGGCAGATTCTGGAAATGACATGTACCCGTATTTACAGCGAAAGTCCGGTCGTAAAGAAAGGATCTGATCGGCGCCAACTACGTAAAGAGCCATCAGATATCATCATCGCACGCAAGATTCAGTCTGTCAACAACCTTACAGGGTCTTCTCAGTGCGTTTTTCGATAATCCCCACAATCGAGCATATTTTCACACCATATGGCGGATTATTGAAAAGACCTACATGAATTTCCAATTTACCTTTTTGAATTCCACAGGCTGGATCTAAACTCTCCTCTTCGACAATCTCAAACAAACATAGTTCTACTGGGTTTTTGTGTGAAGAAGATTTTAAAAGACTTAAACAAGACACTTTCAAGTATAACTAATTGACAATCGGAGACTAATGACATCTTCAAAATCGGTCAAGCCGTAAAAAACAAAGAAAGATGTGGCGAGAAAGTCACATACAGCTGTCTTCTTGAGACTGATAGGTAAACCTAGACTATTCAAGGTTTAAATTACCGGGCATTGTTCGTCTAGACCAAGCAGTGCGTATTTGAATAGTTCCTAAGCTTGCTGCCCGTTGCGGCGTTGCTCGTCTCTTTCAGAGAGTGTTAGTAGCACTCATCATTTTTCTCACAAAGTGTCGTCATTTTTCCCTTTTTCTTTCCTTTTAAATTACATTAATATTTTTTGTGAAAACATCCAACTTAAAATGTGAAATCACAAATTAAATTAACCTTTAGTACAAAAATCGCTGCAATTTAACATTAGGTTGGTATAATGCATTTTTTTGGTGCCAGAAACATTTTTCTAAAAGGCGATTGATTTACATTCGGGTCTATCACAGAATCCGTCGTATTCGGAATTTTGCTACGAACCCCGAAAGAACTATCACAGAATCCGTCGTAGGGTAGGGTAAAACTTGGTAATGCCGGCCAGTCGGTAATACCGGTCACGCTTGTATCTCGAGAATGGGAACATTGAATCACCAACTCTTTGCATGGATTAGTGCTCCCGAAGATTGTTTTCATACCAGACTATTGTTTGTTAAGTTTGTCTGTGTCCTTTGGAAGTTTCAGATCTATTGGTGTTTTCGGTCAATTTATTATAAGAAAAGGTGATCAGAAAATAGAGAGTAAGTACTTTTCCTTATATGTTATAAATACAGTGATATTTTGCATACTTTATGTTGTTTTTTGTTATTAATCTGCAATGGTTTTACTTTGTTTTTCTTAACTTAAAATTTCATTTTGCATTTTTTTTCCTTGGTTTCCTTGGCCCTCCCGTGTGGGTAGTCCCGGTCAACTGATCGGCAATCGGCATTACCTATTCATGGGTAAGCCTAAGTCAAGAACCACTTCCAGAGGTTCGTGGTCAGAGGTGGCTATTAACAACGCCAAACAACTTATTGAAAAGGAAATGTCCATTCGCGCCGCGGCCAGGTCTACTAAGATAGCATTTTCGACACTGCCAGAACGTCTAAAAACGAAAAACTTCTATGAGCCATCTCTGGGGTGACACACGGTTCTTAACAAAGACCAGGAAAATGAACTTGCAACACAGATCAAACATTTCGCGATTTATGTGAAAACTAAAAGTAAGTATAAGTATATTTTAAATAAACATTAATGACCGCCATTTTCAGAATTGCTGACCGGAATTAACCGACCATGCGTCTATTACCGGTCATTTTTGTCCTTTTTTGTTTTTTGTATAACTTTTTTCCATTTTGTTCATTTACCTTTTTTTATGTTTATAATAATACAAAAACATATGAATTTAATAAAAATTGAAGTAAAGGTATTATTTAAATAACGAATTTCGTTTTATTTGAGTTTTTGTTGAAATGACCGGTATTACCCAGTTTTACCCATTTTTGGCTTTCGAAATTCGTAGAACGTGGTATATTCAGTGATACCACTTTCTACGAATTTCAAAATTCCACTACTACGGATTCTGTAACAGTTCTTTCGGGGTTCGTATAGCATAAGTCCGAATACGACGGATTCTGTGATAGACCCGACTAGCTTTTTTTTTTTAGAGATATTTAAAGTTTCGATAATTATTGTGAAATTTAGATGAAAATTTAGAAAAAAAAATTTTTTTTAATGTTTTTTGGTCGGATTCATCATTTGCAGCTTTTATTTTTTCTCCCTTTTCGGTCATCGAAATTCCCAAACAAAGGGAGAAATCCCACGACATAATAACACTATTCAGACTTCTGTAAACGAGGTTGAGGCTTGATCTCTAGATTGATAGGTCAGAGCAATGCCACTATTATTCTCATTACATTGTTTTTCGCATTTTATAAAGTACCTTTTTCAGACAATGCACATCAATGTTTCAAGTTAAGCAACGTTAATTCCCATGTGAGGTGAGAGCGAGATGCAACTTGAAACAATATTAGATATAAATGTTGCCCGAATAAACTAATTGACAAAAGAAATACCATTGAAATGGATTAAAAACCAAAGGACATTATTCGAATTTTTTGAATAAGAAATGAATAAACGGCATTTGCTGAACAGAATCACGAATCACGAATCAACACAAAAGTAAAAATAAATGTACCTATGCAACTTTATTTTATTTTGGCTGGAAACTTTCAATTTAGTTATTTTCATAAACACTGTCTAATATTATGGTTTTCCAAATTTTCCTACTTTCCTTTTATTTTCCCGCGAGTATGTGTATTTGCTTAGGCTCGCATTTTGTCTTAATCACATCACATCACATCACATCACACTATTATATAAAGAGGTAATGTTTGTTTGAGGGAGGTAATCTCCGGAACTACCGAACCGATTTCAAAAATTCTTTTACTAATAGAAAGCTACGGGATAGAGTATTGCGATAGGCTACTATTTTTTTTTTTAATTTTTCCATTTTAGATTTTTTTGATTTTCTGCACTATTTATTTTGACTTTTCTATGTCAAAAATTAATTAGAAAAGTACGTACCTACTATGTGCGGTTTTTTTTTTTTTTTTCAAAAAGTAGATTGATAAAATCGAGATAAATTTAATGTATTATACGTTGGTCAACAGTAATGGTTTGTTTTTGATTTTGTGCATCGCTCCAACAGTTTCATTTCTTTTATACAGTTGATAAGGTAAACATTAAATGTAGGTAAAAAGTTCAAACGCAGACAAAAAAATTATTGAAAAGCAAATTTCAGTGATTTTTAAAAAATGAAAAGATGAATGCGCACAAATATTGGCCGACAAACAAGGCAAGCAAGTCAACAACAAAAAATATCAACGAAGCCAAACTACAGAAGAAAGCGAAAAGGACATCGCGTGGCATAAGGCCAGATCAATAGTCAAGAAAATTGAGAGTGCAAGTAATGAGAACTGCGTCAAATCCTACTGCTGCTGGGATGGGAACAAGTTCAAATCGGAGTGGCAAAATACGCGTCGTTGTTGACATTCGAACGACTGGCATTTCAGTAGAACGAACAGAAAACTATGTCGGTGATGCGATTTTCGATATTGGAGCGATGACTATAATTGTGTGCCACTATCAAAACGCGCTAAAAAATTGCGGAGCCATTTGAATCGGAGGATTTTCAAAAGAACATTTGACAGTACAACAACTGTCTTCGTTTGACTTCATTGGGAACTAAAATCATTCAAAAAACTGGTTTCATGCCGACTGGCAGGCCAATATTTTCTTCATGCAAACACACATTTTCTAACAATGGCACGGGATTCTTCGCCTAAAAATTCGGATTAACTGATTCAAGGCCAAATTTACCATCGGTTAGGTGTCTTTTTGCCAGTAAATGAGGACGTACACCAATATTCGCAGGTTTATTTCATTTTGTCGGGGGATGATCAAATCGATATGCTGTACAGAGGGCAAACAGAAGTGACAAAAAGCGTCATTTGACAATTGCAACAATTTTATAATGCAATCAACGCTTTCATAACAATGCTTAAAATGGCGATAGAGAAAATGAACTCAGACGATCGCAGATTCATCTTCAAACCCGATAGTAGAACCGCACTTTGGAAATAATAGAATGGATAGGAAACGGGTAGTGTGACTTCCTATTTAAGAAAAAATGTTTAAAATTTTTAATTTCGAATTCATTGGATGCTCCGGACTTACCGCTTCACAATTTGAAATTAAAAGTCGGCTCAATTATAAATTTTACTGAGCAACCGAAATGCACAGAAACTTTGTATTGGATCGCGTTTGATATGATTGTGAAGAATCTCAAATCAAATGTCATGCAAGGACGATTTTAAGGGGGAAATTAAAAAGGCAAAGAGTCATATCGCGGACTCCGGTTATTTAGAGCGATTTGTCATTGGCATTTAAGCGTCTATGACAAATAATGAGTCGCAAGGATAATCGCTGGTTATTTCTGAATTCCCATGCTTTCACATGGTCTATTTCTATACCTACTTCAGTTTTTTCTCTTGTATTTAATATACCTTTTGAATAAAGAATTTGAATTGACGGAATTACAAAGTATCATGCGTTGGAAATATTATTTTCATTACATATACGAATTTGGGCGAAACAGAGTTCGCCGGATCAGCTAGTATTTAATATTTGTGGCTTTTACTTCAGAAAATGGTGAAAATCAATGCGATTATACCTAATAACTGAAATTAGGGCACAAGAGGCCTGCCAGAGCTATAGGAAAGATATCCCGTTTTAAAATCGAGCTATCTATAGGAACTATGAACTACGATCAAAAACAAATAAAACTGATTTGATGGTATCGAAGTTAAGATTGGCCTATTTGGTTTTTCAATTTAAAAAAAAAAAAAAAAAAAAAAAAACCTTCGACTGTTGTGCTCGTTTCAGCCAAGCAAGGAATGGATTTAGGCATGGGGCCCAGAGATGCCAGATCGTGGATAATTACTCATTTTGTGGGTATTTCTCATCTCAAAATAAACTAAAAGGCCGAAGGGGTATTTTCATACAACCCAGAAAAAAAAGTTTTTTTTTCTATTGAGAAAATATTTTATTTCTTTAGTAAGTAATTCAATGCAATCCGCGACAAAATGTAGCCATACCCCAAAGCAACCTACACGAATTGGGCTACCGATCACGCTTATTGAAGAATGCGAAATTCTTGATCATAAAAACAAACATTGACTGTTTCTTCGCAAGCGAATTGTCGAACGAAGACCTCGTTTAATCTTTCTGTATCCTTTCTGTACACGAAATTGTTTAGTTTCTTGTCTGTTTAGCTTTTTTTTGTTTTTATTCTAGCTAATTCGTGCTTGCCTCACTTTGACAATTTGAATTCTAAACGCCGTAAGTAAAATTATACATACAAAATCGGTATAGGTTTTTTTTTAATGCCGAGTATTTTGTGATCTGGTAATTTCTTTATATTTCATTTTTAACCTTCATAATATATATAGGTATTTTATAGGTCACAAGGTTCTTGTATGGAAAATTTCGTCATTGTGAGTTCGAAAAATTTAGACTGGACACTAAAAATAAGTATTAATATCGCGGATTGTTTAAATATACATGGTACTTTGTTGATCTTCCTGGCAATCCGTTTTAGAACGATATCGACTGAAAAACTTAATAAAAAGTATTTCCAAAAATTGAAGCAGATTTAACGGACGACTAAAAAACAAATTGCAAGGCATGCGGCACAAAATTCCCATGTGGACAAAGCAAACACTTTCAGCGGCAACCACACATTTGGCTAATTTAAAAACATGTGTAGGGTGGTGGGTGGGTACTGGGTAGTCCCCACAAACGACGTGGGTAAATGGGTATTTTTCGTCATTTTTGTGGGAAATTGGTAGCGTAAGGACCGACACCACTGCAGTGTGGCATATTGCAAATTAGAGTATCAGCGTTCAACATGACTTTGATTCGAGTGACCGTTTGGAACATTGAAAATCAAGTAAAATTTGTTAAATCTGTATACTACCAGCCGAAAGTTTGTACTGTACAGTGTTGTGTGTTTAATGTTTCATATATTAATTTATACATATACATTTTTATATGGTTGGATAATAAATAGATATACAAAAAATTAAAAGGCACTCCGGGAGTGCCGACAGAAGTGATAACTTGAACAATTACGTGTGTATTTTTCGAATCGTCAAAAAATATATTATTGTGTAGGAAGTACTTTTAAATAAAGTGTTTTTTTATTCATTATTATAAACTACTACTACTACAAAAATTATGTTACATTTTTCATTTTCATTTAATGCGGTATTTTACATAAAAAATAATACATATTATTTTACATACAAAATTGCAATCTATTGCTTAAAATGTATAAATTTACAGATACATGAAATATTAAATTTAAAAATTAATGGGTATTCTTTGAAATGAATACCAATGACACTTATGAAATTTCATCAACAACTTCAAACTCTTCCATCATCATCATCATTATTATCATTATATTTGAAAACGGATACTATAGGTTTATGGTAAGTAACTAAAATAGGAAACAAACAATTTTGATTCGAATCTATTTAAATATCTTGTAAAGATGCAATCAATTGTAGTTTTATGTCTAGTCGTGCTAAGATTGCGATCATTGCTCATCGTTAAATCAAATTTGCTATTTAAAAATTCAATTAATGGTAGTTTTTATCATCTGCAAAGTTGATGTTGAAATTCCCTACTCAAAATGATTGGAATATCATCAAATCTCTTCCCAACTTTATCTTGAAGTAATGCAGAATTATCTTTAGCATATATAAGTAAATTTCATCGATGCTGTCTTCCAGCGTAATCTAGATAGATTACAGTCTCGAATGTACATATCTTACTTCAGCTACCACAATCCGATTGTATCTACTTGTATTCTACCGAAACTAGCACAGAACGAATAAATTAATAATAATTATACTGAAGCTTAATTGAATATGAATTTTTTTCCGAAAAATACAAATTTTACTTTTAAAAGAAAAAGAACGAGAAAAGACAACAATATTTTTCTGTCTTGCCGCATCGCCATTGATAATGCTCTAGATCTCGTGGTACGGCATCAATTGTAGTTTTATATTCATTATTTTACACAAAAATTACTAATCATATTTTACAGTATACACTAAGGCGACATGAATATTACAATTATTTATATAGTATACCTACTCTTAGGGTGGCAAGTTTACCACAGTTTTCTATTTCTTGTTTCGGTAATTATAACACAAGCTACTGTGCCGTAAATGTGCACAAACCCAAAATCGTGGATATGTCGGAATTAAGCCTGGTAAAATTAAGTTATGAATTCCCCATACAAAACAGGTAATTGAAATAATTTTGGTGACAATCAATTTGTCGCTACCATAAATTACCATAGTAACGTATTCAAATAAAAATCATCGTAGATTAAGCTATAAATTACCTACCCCTAAAAGTAAGCCATAGTACAAAAGTTTACAACTAAAAGTATGCAATCGGTGTCGGAGTCGGTGTCGGTGTCGGTGTCGGAGTCGGTGTCGGTGTCGGTGTCGGTGTCGGAGTCGGTGTCGGTGTCGGTGTCGGTGTCGGTGTCGGTGTCGGTGTCGGTGTCGGTGTCGGTGTCGGTGTCGGTGTCGGTGTCGGTGTCGGAGTCGGAGTCGGTGTCGGTGTCGGTGTCGGTGTCGGTGTCGGTGTCGGTGTCGGTGTCGGTGTCGGTGTCGGTGTCGGTGTCGGTGTCGGTGTCGGTGTCGGTGTCGGTGTCGGTGTCGGTGTCGGTGTCGGTGTCGGAGTCGGAGTCGGTGTCGGTGTCGGTGTCGGTGTCGGTGTCGGTGTCGGTGTCGGTGTCGGTGTCGGTGTCGGTGTCGGTGTCGGTGTCGGTGTCGGTGTCGGTGTCGGTGTCGGTGTCGGTGTCGGTGTCGGTGTCGGAGTCGGTGTCGGTGTCGGTGTCGGTGTCGGTGTCGCGAGTTTGCTAATTTTTGCCCATCCAAATAGTGCCCAACGCGCCTAAAGAAGTTATCACTTCAAAAATATTTTTGTCGATTGTTAGGTACATTTAAAACAATACTGTCACTCAAACTGTGTACATGGCGCTACATATTATAAGATATTCGGTTGTTCCATATCGAAAATGCACTCGAACACATCAGTCAAATTTTGTTCCCTTGAGCAAATGTGTTTTAATGCATTTATCCTTAGGGAATAGAGCTATTGTAAGTTGTGAATAAAATTATTTAAGCATGTCTATGACAATTTTTGTTTTTACCATTTTTTGTATATCAATCAATCGATTTAAATCTTAATACAGCTAGACTAGGTAAACAAATTAAGCTCTCATCATTCATCAAACGATGCACCCAACATCAATCGTCCATTTAACCAAATTAATTATCAAACGTAAACTGACAGGGAAATTAACCCCTCCAACATTTCCATACGCCACATTTTTAACTAAACGATGCAAAACGAAAAAACCTCATTCCACTCCGAGCAGTCCTCAAAAGATCAACGTTCAGACATTCGGACAGGGCTTCGCCGCACATTGCCTACGACCTTCATGAGAACAAAGTGCCAGTGTGCAAATTCATGGTTTTATATCATCTCAGCGTGTTCTTGAAAACCGTCGGTTTTTTTTTCCTTCTGGACTACCACGATGATCGAAATTTATTTTTATTGAATTATTGGCATAACCGACAGACAAAAAAAAAAAAAAAAAACGGTCCATGAACCGTTATAATTTTCTTTAGCAACCATTCCCAATGATTTTCTTAGTTCTTGGAGTGGGAACGGCTCGCCTCGCACATCACCAAAGAAGTATTTTGGTCACAGAGTAAGTAAAGTCCCACGAATTCACAGCACAGGCTCTTTTTTTTTAGCCATTGGTATCTGTATGTCTGTATCCGTGCATGCTACTTCGGCGGACTTGTTGCGCGGCAACACTGTGCATTTTATAGTGGCAGAATACTGGCCTGGGATGCCATTTTAGTAGCACAGGCAGCAGATGAGTTTGGGATTGGTATATAGGCAACCACCGACACCGCCACCGCCACCGCCACCGCCACCGCCAGCACCACAACCGCAGCACAACCGATAGCGACCCAAAACCCAAAGACATTGTTAAGTGGAGAAAAACTTTTACTAATGCGGCATTAGGTGACCGTGATGAAGTCGAGATGCTGCAATTCGGTTCCACCAGAAGATAAATGCACTCCACCAGATGTGGCATTCTGTCGCTCGGTGCGCTCTAACAATTGGCTGGTGCGCGCACAAGATCACCGATTGGATCAGTATTGTTATATGGGGGTCATTGGAAAAATATTAAAATTTGCGCGCGGGAAATCGAGGTCTCTTCACCGTCACCGTCACCGTCGTCGTGTGGAGCAAGGTGGAATGATGATGGCCCTCGCTCAAAAGTGTAGAAAACCCGACAACGACGACGCAAATGATAATGATGAAGTTTTTTCTTTTGTTTTTGTTCTGTGTTCGGCTTGTTTGTTTCTCTTGCGTCGGGCTGTGTGTTGTGCCGATGGCATTTGGCCTAAACGGGACAACCGGTTGTTTGGGTCAATTCAAGATGAGCTCGTAGTACCCACAAAAATTATACAAAAAAAATTGGTGGCTGTCTGTGCTTAGTAGATGCATTTTTGCTGCGAAATTTGTCGGTTTATGTTTTGGTACGCGCTGTGTGACCCACATAAATGAGCGCGGCGCGCGCACAATGTTGCTTTTTCTGCGAAACATAAATTGTCCAGCCGGACAGTCAACTGATAATTGGCACCTACGGTTGTATGGCTGCAGGAATTCGATGAATGTTTCACGGGTTAATTGGTGATTTGTTTATTGAGTTGTACCACGTGTGTACCTATACCTACATTATTCATAATTGGAAAATCCAATTCAAGGAACTGGAAGTGGAATTCGTGTGATTTACATTGGAGTGAAACTTTGGGTGAATTTATTAATTATATTATGCGAACGGTTAATTGAGAAAGTTCTTCAAAGATTCTAACTACAATGGTTGAATTTTTTTTTTGACGCCTAAGGACCATCATAGATAACATTTAAATCCTATTCTCTATAGTATACCTTTATTAGCCCATAATCTACTTCGATGTACCTACTGTATATCAGTTCAATGACCAAAATTCCAGAGTAAACGTCGAAAAATAAAAAAAATTCAGAAAATGCTAAGAAAGTAAAAATGCTAAAAATGGCATCACTGCCAATAATATACAGTACAGAAAAATGCGGGTTATTAACTACGTAAGTATATGTGTACATTTGGTGTAGGGACTTTTTAAAAAAAAGTAATACTTAAATAGACTCGCATCTATCTCAATACGCAAGATTTTATATTTTAAATTGTAGATATCATCAGGGAGAGTTCCCCGGTGGATATTTGTGAAAAACCTGTGAATTCTTTTAATTTTGTTTGTTTGTACCTACTTTGTAATAAATGTATTACATTTCTTTTAGGTTATTTAATATAAGACTATGTATATTTATTTGAATTCAATACAATATGCATTATTTAAAACCCTAGAATACAATGCGGTTCACGTGATTAGATTTAATTAGTATTTGTACCAATTTCAGTCAAGTGACGCAGTATTTTTTTAAGTTGCAATGTCACAATTAAATTAAAAAAAGAGTTATAATTTCTAAAATTGTTCTTATAATATACTAGCTGACCTGGCGAACTTCGTACCGCCTAACGATCAATGAATTCAATGATACCTTTTAAATTAAATTAATTTACTATTTTAATTAAGTTCAATTAGGAAATACAAATTCAATAAATGTACTATCAAGTATTTCAATGGCTTACCAGTAAGACAATTGCTTTGATAAAGCCATGTATCTAGCTGCATTGGTTTATTTTGGCATTTATTCACCCCTATTGCGAAGATCAACTATCAATTGATAGTTGATACTTATCAATAAATTTCTTTAAATGGTATTGCGAAGATCAATTATCAATTAAGTGTTGATCGACTGTGAACGTGCAGCAATGGTCGGTTGACAAATCGGTATTGTGAATGGCAATCTTGAACAATTTTATTGGTAGTTGTCAATTTTTCTATCAATCGCAATTTCGGTGTTGATAAGGACGACTCTTAAAAGAAAATGTTGAACATCAACGTTTTTAATTGTTATTGTTGTTATTTCTTAAGGGCTACATAATTATATATATACATAATGAATTTTATCTATTTTGGGCACTTGTAATTTTCCAAAACGCGTTTAGCAGTTCACTTAGAATAAGGGACACCGTTATTGCTGTTGACTGCGCAAGACCAAGCAGAGCTGCAATTAATCGGTTTAAGTTTGGGGCCAATATCTTCAAAAAAATAAACGAATGCACCCCAAAATCATTCCTTGGAAATGAAATTAGCTACCTTTGGTTTTCCAGTTCCAAGGGATCAGATATATCTCGTAAATTCCTCCGGCGTATAGCAGCCAATTCCGCATACTCTGTCTCGTCTTCGTCATCATCAAAAAATAATTTCACCGATGACATGATTTTAAATAAATTTCACAGATTTAACACACGTAATTATTGTTAAATTAAATTGTATTTAATTAAAATCGTAACAATCACTCTTCAAATCAAAAATATTTTACAACTGTCAAAGGTAAGTTTTCATTCACAATAAGTTTATTTTTCGCAATACCAACATCAATTTTAATTGATAAATTTGTCAATCGTCAACCGATTGATAGTTGATCTTCGCAATAGGGCTGATTATCTCCACTGACGCATCTTGTGATAGACAATATTTTTCGGTTTGTTATCAGGCGGTAGAACAAATAAAGTGGAGGGTTTTCCGATGCATGAATATGCCACGTACAATTGACCATGGGAAAAAAACACGTGTTTTTTTAATCTCAGACCACAAACACTCAATTGACCTTTTGATTTGTTAATCGTCATGATGAATGGGTGAATGCAAGAGGAATCGGAAATTGCATTAGTTTAAACTCAAGGGGAAGGGAAACTGCCTTCTTTAAAACACATTGATCATCAGTTTTCTTATCACCAAACCCGTTCCATTGCATAGTTTTGGCTGGTCTAGATTTCGAAGCATGATGGCTACCGAGCCAACCTTGACTTGTAAATTGTGCGGTGGTTAGCCAGGAATATCTAAGGATTTTACCAATTCAGTTGGATAGTTGGTTGCCAATAGATTTGAATGAATGCAGACCTACCAAGGATCTGATCCTGAATTAGAAAGTTTAAGTCATCCAAATATTTATTCTTAGCCGCTAAAATTACTCGCTTACTCAAACATTCGTTATTTTTGTAGTTAGTAATGATGTTCGGGAATACTTTGTTGATACGCTCGTCTTTCGATGAGACAAAATTGCAGAAATTCAATTCAATTCAATTCGTTGACAACAGGAACACGGCCATTACCGATAGTCAGCCATTGCTTCGAAAAATCTGGAGCAGATTAATCGTTCAGCAATGCAACTCTTATGTTTGGTGTCAGCTGACGTTTCTCACATAGTGCCACAGATTTGATGATTTGAGGCAAGCAGAGTCGGATCTCTTACGAACACTACATTCATTTGAACTAATGGTTCTAATTCAAATCAATCATATTCAAAAGTTATATTAAATACTAGTTATAAGAATAACATTGCCAATGTTTTTCAATCAAATTGCAATGATTTACGTGTCGGTGAACCTGCCGCTTTTTCACTGAAGTGCTCTATGGTACACAACATTTGTTGTTCTATTATAACGAAATACATGAAATAATAGCTATGGATATGATTTTGGAGGAATTATTGTCTTCCTCGTCATCTGAGGACTACAAATCACCAAAAATACTTCATTTGTATCTACAACAGGGGAAACATTTTTCAAGTCGATTTCCATAACAGCTGATATTTTTGTCAAGTAACGCACTAATTTACAAAAGCAGACCAATTTCGTTGCATGTTCCATGAGCACCGTAAAATCTGAGATCTGAAAAAGATTTCTGGGGATCTCAATGGAAAACGACATTAGAAACATGGGAATTCAAGATTGAAAGAACATTCAGATCTTAATTATAAAGAGCCTAAATCTCGAATACTGCCTTTAGTCACGTATTTTTACACATATTTGATTGACCTGGGCACTCATTCCGTATGTCAATTATCGCCAGACGATAGCTTTGCTTCACGTAACTCTAATAATCGTCTATCGTCCAGACGATATCGTTTTGATGATTGAACATTTGCTTCACGTAAGTCAATAATCGTCGAAACGCTATCACCCAGACGATACAATTTGAGCGATACCTTATGAGGTGTCATTTTGAATTGATTTGTGTGTTTTGCAACCAGCTAAAGATTTTTTATCGAATTTCAAGAAGAATAATTGTCTTTAGATATTTTTCAAATACATACTACCAATATTATATTTATACCTGTATTTTAAACTTATTTTATATGAAGCTCATGCAATAGCAAGAAATATTGAAGGAAGGTGTATTTGTGTTTACTGTTTCCAAAGGTACAAAACGTAAATCATTAACTTCATATGGCATTAAATTACATGTTGTCATAATCCCCAGGGGCCCAGGTCAATGTTGAGTTTTACTTCAAAAAAGAAAAATTATAGCTACGAACCCAGAAAAATTGCGTTTCTTGCAAATGTTTGTTCTGCCCTCCATAACAGCAATCGAACAATACGAAGATTTGGCAGGTGCAATTTTAAACGACTCGCAAGCCCTAAGTGGAAATAACCAGATGAGACAGTTGGCTTAAAAAATGAGGGATGAAATAAAAAACTCGCTTTAACTTTAATTATTGTATTCTACATTCGCTCTACATGTCCTAACCATCTTAGACAACTAATGCGTACTTTACTGATGAGGTCGATGTCGCTGTACAGCTCGTAGAGTTCGCTGTTAAATCTTCTCCTCCAAATCCCGTCAACGCAAACGGGACCAAAAATCACTCGAAGAATTTTGCGTTTGAAGCGACCAAGAAGATCCTCATCCGTTTTTGCTAGGGTCCATGCTTCTGCGCCATAGAGCAGGACAGGGATGATGAGAGTCTTATAAAGAATCTCCTTAGTGCTTCTTGACAAGGCCTGACTAATCAATTGCCGTCTTAGGCCAAAGAAACAGCGGTTGGCAAGTGTGATTCTTCGCTTGATTTCTGATGTGATGGCATTATCAGAGTTTATAGCGGAGCCGAGGTAGACAAAGTCCCTAACTACCTCAAAGTTATAGCTGTCTATCGTGACGTTCTGTCCGATTCTTCGATGTTATGTGTCCCTTCTTGTTGACAGCATATAATTTGTTTTACCCTCATTCACCACTAAACCCATTTTTGCCGCTTCTGTACTAATACTAGCAAACGCTCCAGTAACAGCTCGCTATGTTCTGCCAACAATGTCAATGTCGTCAGCGTATGCAAGCAGTTGCACAGACTTATGGAAAATTGTGCCTCTGGTGTTGGCTTGTGAGTTTCGCACAATTTTCTCAAGAATGATGTTGAAGAAGTCACATGACAGCGCGTCGCCTTGTCTAAATCCTTTTTTGACATCAAAGGTCTCGGTGAGATTGTTTCCGACCTTTACGGAGCAGCGAGCATTCTCCATCGTCATTCTGCACAATCTGACAAGTTTGGCAGAGATGTCAAAACTAGACATGGCTCTGTATAGCTCGTCTCCATAAATGCTGTCATATGCGGCCTTAAAATCGATAAAAAGATGGTGAGTATCGATCTGGACTTACCGGGCCTAAAACCGCACTGATAGGGACCTATCAGATCGTTGACGAAAGGTTTCAGGCGTTCACACAGTACAGCAGACATGATATTATACGCAGTGTTAAGGAGACTGATGCCTCTATAGTTGGCGCAGTTAAGAGGGTCTCCTTTCTTGTGGATCGCGCAAACGATGCTGAGGTTCCATTCATCAGGCATACTTTCCTCTAACCAAATTTTGGAGACGAGTTGGTGTATGCACTCTACCAAGTCATCTCCGGCTGCCTTGAAGAGCTCGGCAGGTAAGCCGTCTGGTCCAGCAGCCTTGTTGAACTTCAGCTTGGATATTGGTATCCTCACTTCATTTTGGTCAGGTGGACGGAAGTCTTGGCTTTCATTGTCCAGGTTGAATGGTTCGTTCTGCCTGACAGCGGAATTTGTGTCGTCTTCGCCGTTTAGCAGTCTGCAGAAATGTTTTTTCCATGTCCTCAGCACCGACTGTGACTCTACTACAAGGTTTCCTTTGTCATATGCATTGGTGAAATACATTTCTTCGGTATTATTTGTTAATTTTAATAAACTAAGGAATAATTATGAATTTAATATACTTTGCAATTTTCAAATTTGCCGGCATGAAACACAAAATGATTGAGCAAAAGTCATTTATGACATTCAAAACGACATCTGATTGGAATTTTCACTATAGTTTGAAAGTCTCTGAAAGAAACTCAGTGCTCTCAATGCTCTCTCTCATTGTATACAAAAAACGATAGATGAGATGATAGTGATAGAGTTACGGAAAGCAAATTGATGACGAGATCGTTGACTACTATCGCGCAAACGATTATCGTTCTCAGAGTTACGGAATGAGTGCCCTGAACATACCACAACAAACAAAAAATGTCGCAAAATTTGTCACAATTTAACGTAAACGTAAACGTCATCTATCATGAAGATGGTGTCCCAAAATCGCTCCATACTAAATTTACGGGAAAAGGAATTTTCTTCATAATTTTTTTTTTCCGTAGATTTTTCAGGAATTTTCTTTGATATTCTTATTGTTCGGCCAGTCAAAATTGGTGTAAATCATTGAAATCGGTCCAGGCGTTCTTGAGTCATAAGATTATACTAACATTACTTTCTTTTATATATATAGAAGATGTTTTAAATTTCGGGATCTAATACAAATAAAATAAATTAGCATCTAAGGGAGTTCCCATCCGATTTTATTAGCTTTTAGTCGTTAAAGTTTTTATTGCATTTTTTTACAGAAACAATTTGTTGCCTAATAGTCTTCCACACATTTTTTTTTTAACGACCGCATCATATTGAATATGGATGATTGTGATCTATGAGCTAAATGGCTATGGAGAGCCAAATATATTCAAAATTACACCTTGCAGGCAAGCAATATTATGTTTATAATCATAATAAAATTTATTAGGTAGACTTTTTACGACTTTTGATTTGGAGCATGCGAGCATAGCTATATTTAGGTTACCTATCTCATACGGTTAGCAATAATACTTGAACCAAGAGATTAATAGTCATATCATTTGTTATTTCAGGCTTGTCCGCAGGGATTCGTTATCTGATGAGAATCTGTTTAATATTATACTACTGGTTTTATGTAGTTAACAACACCATTTGTGGTACGAACTTGCTTGAATGTATGGAAAAGCCCTGTCAGAATCAGATTGAATATTCAGATTCCCAGTTTAACAAACAACAATTAGACATCAGATTAATTTTACAGACTAGTTAGTAAAGGCTTAACATAATTGCCAATTCCAGACGCCCCGTCACTGCAATCAATACAAATAATCGAACGCGGTTTTAAATAAATTATATTTTGAGAATTCATTCTGTTTTGATTCCCATAATAGCATTCAGTTTCTGGCTGGAATCAGTTTCCTTTTTTATGGACTGATAATTATTGCGGCTTAGAGAAGTGCTAGTTAATTTGCCCATTGTCTACTCCAGCATCAGATTTCACTTCTCGTTTTTGTATGGTTTGGTGTTCAATATAACGAAGACCTTGACACTTCGTCTGATGATAATTAGGTAGCACCGAAGATATTTTTGTTTGCATTGATTGGGGCTAATCGTAGACAGTAGACAAATAATTCTTCCTTATAATTGATGAGGTTAGATTTGTCTTGAATAAACATTATGCTAATGGCTACCTGTGTTGGTAAACAGAAATTTTAAAATTCCCGAAAATGGCCAGACTCTTGTGTTTAGATTGATATTGCTATTCTTGCCCATTGACAGAGTAAGTATTGTTAGAAGAAAATCTTCGACTTGTGATTAGTTTGGTATTTTACAAATAATTTCCGTGCACCTACCCGATTTTTTCCGCAAGTTTTGAATGACAAAATCACATTTCATTTTTTTTTTTAAATGTTGTTATTATGAATTACATTTTTGACAGCAGAATGTATGCAGCTGCCTAAATAAAAACCTTGGGGTTGTTCCAAAAATATGTTAATAAAATGCAAGTAAAACCTAAGTTTCCACTAGGGCAAGAGTGAATTTCAGAAAATATTCAAGGAAATAAATTTCTATTGAACTTGGTGGGTGTTTTCAAATTCGTTTATTTAGCACTACATTTGTACACAATCAAAGTATTAATGTCGGAAAACAAGCTCGTAAAAATAGAAGTAGGTATGTTTTCAAACTTCTAGCAAAAAGACAATAATAATGTTATATTTAATTGGATTTCGCGTATTCAATCGTGAGAATCCAATTGATTTTGTTAATTGTTGGTATTCGCATGTTCTATTTCGTTTTCTATAGATATCGCGCAGTACTATTAACAAATTTCAGTATCGATATTAAATTAACTCGCAATTGAAAAATGTGTATGGAAAATAATAGTTATTTCGAATTACTAATGTGATTTTTCATTGGGACTTTCAGATTTGAGTTTAGATTTCAGATTTTTCGTGCCGTAAAACGAGATTTTTCGTTCTTTGCATTTGTGGTGGTACGTGTTTTAAAAGTCAGCTGTTCTTAAATTGTAGGTAATTTGTGTTTATAAAAATCTATTCAATACCCATTGCACTGACCAAATGTAGATACATTTTTCTTTATTTTTCACAGAGTTTTCGTCTCTAAAATCGTAAAATAACACACTTTTAATTTGTCAAATGACAAAAATGTTTTGGTGTAAGTAGGTATGAATTTTGCTCAGAAGACGAGATTCGTAAAAATGCTCTGACTCTAGAAAAACAGTTTTTTTTTTACGGCCAATGGAACATGAAATCTGACAGCCAGCTGATTTCGAGAGCAGAAAAACTGCTCTGAAACTGAAAAATCTGCTTTTTATGTCCCAATAGATAACGGAATACAATTTCAAGTCGAAACAAATGTTTTTTGGTCTATAATATTTTACAAATTTTAAAACAATGTATTTTAAAATGTCCACTGATATCATCATATAATGAAACTTATGCCTCAGGGCCTGTCTAGGGTTGTTTAGAACTCCTGAATCTCAGTACATAAAATACTATCCCAACAGGACCTTATACAATGGGGCCCGACTGAATAGGATTGACAATTTCCTTATTAACGTGATTCGGAGGCACGTTGCTAGGGCGATGGCCAGTGATAATAACCTGATCTCAGGGGCTTACTACCCCAATTTAATGTACCACGAGAGTACGCTTCAGTCTGGCTCTATCCCGCCAGAGGCATTTCTTCATGTAGACAGAAAAAAGATGGTGTGCCGGTATTGTACCATAGCCACCGCGGCGCGAGGGATAAGCGGCTCATCCACGACGGGTACGCCGCCAATGCTCACGAGCTCCTCCGTTTTAGTACCGCAATTGCGGAACGGGACAGGGTCGATACGGTAAAGCAGTACACCGAATTTTGGTGGCTTGACGAAGACGTGAGAGTCGATACGCTCTTCCGGGCCGGTGCGCTACTTTTGTAGCATTCCTCCTTAGTTTTAAGCTAGATTAGGTTGGTAGGTTTAGGGTTAGAGTAGGGGGTTTTTGGGAGGTGCCGGGCTAGCCAACATGAAAGAGTGCTTCCGAGACTGGACCGACGCTTATGGCCTCGGTCGAGGCTCGGCGGCGCGGATGAACCCTTGTTGGCGGCCGACAGGCAACCAAAGACGCGATCAGGATGGTGACCAATCGATAAGATTGCTCACCACCCTGATTATAGGTAATGTAGGTTAAGTAGCTTAGGTAGATTTAAGTAGTTTTAATAAAACCAATAATAAAGTATCCAAGTTTTCTAAAGTTTCTTGGAAATTAAAAAACAAAACAAATCATAGATATAGAAAGATTTAAGGCCGAAAGGCAATAATTGTAAGGATATTGTTAAGTTTAGAGCGCTCGCTAAGAGCCAGTAAGCTAGAATATGAAAAAAAAAATGTTAGTTTTAAATTAGATTTAATCGTTTTTGTCTAGTAGGTAAGTTAAAAAAAAAAAGAATTAATAAAAATGAATTTAAAATGAAAAATGATACCATATGAAACAAGCAAATAAAAACATAGCATTTGCTTTGAAATACGAGAAAGTAATTTTCCCTTATTTATCGACAAAATTTTGTACCTATGGAATGAAACAAAACTAATGTCTATCTTACAATAACTGTCACATTAGCCGTTGGGGACTTTTTGCACAAAACAAAGTTATGAATATTTCACTATGATCTATATAAAATTACTCTTCTCCCTTTGCATTACTTCCATCTCACTTCTCACAAAAAAAAAAAAAACAAGAAAGCACCACAAATATATATTATTTACTCAAATCCACGCAAATAGGTATAAAATAATAAATTACAAAATTTCGCACTTATACCATGTTCCCACCAACGTGATTTAGCCGAAGTGATTTATAAATCACGAAACGCGTCCCCACCGAACTTTTAAGTGATTAAATGTGACATTTACGCCAACTTTGCCATATCAGTGATGGGACTTCTAACACTTAAGTGGTATTTCAATCACTTTTTACACTTTTCTAGAACCGTTTCACTTTCCTCAAGTCCCATCACTGACTCTTCGTTTGCTGAATGAAGTGCTGAACATAATAAAGGTATGTTCGATTTTATTTTGTGTGGCCCGATACGTAATTAAAATTTAAACACGTCTAAATCACGTAATTAGTAATCACGAAAATGTATGGTAAATCACGTAATTTATGAGATGATTTAGCTAAATCAAGTGGATTATGCTAAATCACGTTGGTGGGAACATGGTATAAATCACGTAATTTATGAGATGATTTAGCTAAATCAAGTGGATTAAGCTAAATCACGTTGGTGGGAACATGGTATTAACTTTTAAGATTCTTAGCTTACTGCAATTTCCCTAGAAAGAGAAACATACGGAAGTACAACAAAAAAAGAAGACAAGAGAACGCAAACAAACAATTACAATACAATACAATCCACTTTCGATTTAGCGCAATTGTTTGCGCTATCCCTTCTGCTTATTTAACTGGGCTTTGCTTCGACTGGTAGTCAAACACCCTCATATAGATTGTATGAAATTTGGTAGCGCAATTTCTTGCGCTAAAATCCTACAAGCGGGAGACATTTTTTAAGGGAGTTTTGGATTGTGCGTGTGCACTGTGTTTGTGTATGCAGGGAATATGGTATCGCAAATTTTAACGCTAATACCCTGTTTGCACCGACGTGTTTAAGCTAAATCGACATGATTAAGCTTAAACACCTCACTAATTACGTGTTTTACCATACATTTTCGTGATTACTAATTACGTGATTTAGACGTGTTTAAGTTTTAATTACGTATCTGTCCACACAAAATAAAATCGAACATACCTTTATTATGTTCAGCACTTCATTCAGCAAACGAAAAGTCAGTGATGGGACTTGAGGAAAGTGAAACGGTGGTAAAAAAAATCGTCCATGATGAATAATTCAGTAAATAATGAAGTAATGGCGCAGTAAATGGTGTACACTGGACTGAAAGTTTTTGCTGATGGAATTCTTCGAGAAAAATACTGAAGGTGGTAGATTTCGAGTTCAGGTTGGTAGAATTTCCGAAAGTGTAAAAAGCGGTAGAAATACCACTTAAGTGATAAAAGTCCCATCACTGATAGAGCAAAGTTGACGTAAATGACACACTAAAACACGTAAAGTTCGGTGGAAACGCGTTTCGTGATTTATAAATCACTTCGGCTAAATCACGTTGGTGGAAACATGGTATAAAGAAAATTTTAAGAGAACATTTTTATGGGAGAATGTGTTCGTGTTGTGTGTTTGGGTAGGAAAATATGATTTGGAAATAATGTAGATAGTTTTATTATTTAGTATTCCATTGTTTGTTGCAATTATTAATCTTCATAATAATTTTAACTTCGTCATTTGTTGTATTTTGCGTATAAAATGTATTTCAAAGAATTTATTTTCTTGGCATATTTTCTTGGTTTAGCGCCGCTAAACTAGCTAACTGAGAGGAATCGCCACTGGGCAATATGGAGTATTACTCCAACTTCTTGTTGGCTGAATTGCTGAATAGCGTTTACACATCTTAAAGCATACCACGCAATGCAATTTAACTCACCTCTGCCGCCGAGTCACAACAAGTGAAAGTACAACAAAAAAAAAACCGCATGCAAAAAATATTGCATTTCAAATTTAAAATCCTCTACGTGCTCTGCCGCGGATCGAATAGGAGTGCCAATACCGACTCCCAGAAAAACACACCATTAACCACTTCTTCTTATATTTAATTATTTCATTAGACCAACTTTACAAACAATAAGCGAATAACATTTGTTGAGTTTACGTGAGTCCCGTCACTTTCGTTAAAAATTAATTTCTATCTGATCACACTCGTAGCTCATTAGTAAAAAACCAAACAGAAACTACCGTCAAATTCGGTACGAGCACCTACCAATGCGCTCGAGCTCGTGTTGCATCCCACTACACATCCAACCACCATTAATTTTCCAATAATTTGTTGTAATAGCCTGCACCATGTTTACACCATTTCACTGGTGTTTGAACCATAAAACGGAAACTTTACCCAGCCCCATGCTAACTACCACCGTTACTATGACCCAGACAATATGCCAGAATTGCTAAATTTCCGACCATAGACAGCCGTATGCTGTACACTCGTGCACATAACTTAAGCACACCGCATTCCTGCGAAGAAATCCCATAAAAGTTCGCAACTATACACTTAATGAGAATTGGCCGTCCGTCCGCTGCTCGGCCGTCATCGGTTGCGCGGAACCCAAAAAGACTTCCAAAGTATGCATTATGCTCTCGCATCTTCATGCTGTTACACATCCGTAATGCGATACTTTACGACTCTTAAAATTATCCCCAGTCCACACACTCTTTCAATTCTTGTAACCGGGCTGAACAAAAAAAAAAAAAATGCAACACCCTCTGCCGCCTCGTAAGAGTGGACTGATTTCGCGTTCGCGTTCGCGCTCGTCTTCCAACCAGCTTCTGCGATGAACAATAGTCCGAACTCATTGTTAGCCACGTGAAATATTGACTGCGGCCAGTGAAACGCTTTTTGGTCCGTTCCCCATTTCAAATGGGAGGCCGATAGTAAAACCTGGCCAGTGCAACAATTTTTCTTCTCCGGTCGTCGCCGTCGTCGTAAAGGAGAAGTTCTCGCGGCCTTTATTTAGCCATGAAATTGAAATCCTTTTGTGCACTATGCTACCGCAATTTAGATATTCAATGGCCAGACAGTTAGCCACAAAATCATCTCGGAGGTTTCTATGTTGCGTATGAGTGTTGCGGCGATTAGTCAGTGTCGTCATATTGTGTGGCACTAGTTATCCAAGTGGACGGGCCACCTCGCCAGAGTAGCTGCACCTTGTCATGGTGAAACTTTTCTTCTTTTAATCAGACGTGTTTTAGAATAAATTATCTTATAAAAATACAGATTTGAATTTCGAGATCCCGTGAATAACATAACAAATTGGTATAACTCACTTTGGCGCGGTCGAAACATCTACCGTGTGAAACACCTGTAAATAGAATAAAAATAAAAATTAAGCTATTTGTATGATGCCGAAGTTAAGAGTACGCCTACGTTGAATATCAAATGGCGGCGACCACCTGTGTTTTAAATATTGAAATTAAAAAGTTGACACTTTGAATTGGGATAATAGTTTTTGATTCAGATCGTCTAATTAATGCGATATATGTGAAGTAGAGAAGATTTTCCTGTCGATTGATCTTGCGGACTTATAGCAATGTTTGATTTATGGCCCAGCTTCAGGCTATATAAATACAAATGGCTGGCACCCACTCATTCTATTTGAGCCGAAAATAAATTTGTTGTCGACTTGAGCTCTAAATCATAATGGCTAAAGGTGTTTGAGTTGGCACGAGCAGTGGCATAAGCTGATAGGTGAAATACAACGGAGGTGGGATTGTTGGTTTCTAGCTTTTGACATAAATCTCGTTAGAATAGATGGGCACTAAATTTGAATGATGACAGCGATCGTCGCTCCCGGATGAAATCGAACTGTCGAGTGGAGGCGTAAATGCATAAATGTGTTCACTACCTCCTCAAAGGTGCATTTGTATATGGGTTGGTTTTAAAAGCGAGGCGTCCCAGGTTCGAATTCCGAAAAAAAAAAACACATTCCAACTTAGGGTTCTTTTCTCATGCGCTACGTCTCGCGAGCGCCTGACAAACATCCGAGAGTATAACAGTCTTGAATGTGCTTCTCAATTAGCCGTTTGGACTCGGCATAAAATTGTAGATCCCTTCCATTCGTTCCAAAAATGAAAAACTCCCACAAACAAATCCCTACGGACTTGTTGCGCCAACGATTTATTATTTATTTATTTAAAAGTAGATCCACCACAAGAAAGACAGCTCTGTTGAGGAGAATACATACGTTTAAGGAAACCTTAGGATGACGTTTAAGGAAACCTTAGGTTCGAGATGGATCTTAAGTATAGAATGTGCACTGGCTTTATAATATCGGTTGTCAGTTGTCAGAAAAAAATGCCTCTAAAGTCGGAGCTGTTGCGCATATTATATTTATAGTTTATTTTGTTGTTTTATATTGTGTATGACTTTAAAATGGAACACTTTGGAATTTGTTGCGATTGCTTTGTCAAGGGGGATTACTCAAAGTTGTTAAGAATTGGTAAAAGAAAATTGTTTCAGCTGTGTTGTAATTTTTTGTAAGAAATATCATACCTATTTAATTACCAAGAAAATTAATAAAAAAAAGAATTAAAATGCTCATTCTATGAGATGTTTCCTTAGGGGTCATTTGGCTCTTTATCGAGTGAAAAGACTGCGAGCATTTTTTTTAAATCATCAAAATGGCCCCTTTTCCAGTTGAAGTAAGATTTTTTACTTTTACAAAAGAGAGTGCAAAAAAATTAAAAAAAAAAATTGTAATGAAAACATAGTTTTTTTTTTTTTGGTATTAATATAAATCTTCATCGAATGTGTTTTATGTAGCTTTTTTTTTTTGCAATTTAGTTCAAACCTTAGATAAACCAACTACACGACCATGCAAACAAACTCTAAAAATTTGATCCAATTCGGTTTGACCTTCCGTGAGTTATAAAGTCACAACGCTTTTGCAACTCTCTTTTATATATAGAGAGAAGAGAAAAGAAGGGATTAGGTGTTAGTTTTTCAGTATAAAATTATGAGCAATCATTTGTAGTGCTTTGTTCTTCATTTAAGCTATCAGCTGACTTTTTAAAAGAAACGTAAGTTGTGTCCCCGAGGAACGGCAATGAAAATTAGGAATGATCATTGATCATTACACCCTATACATTCCATGGCCATTATTCTGTTGGCGTTAGGAAATTTCCTTTAAATTGCTACCTTAGGCGACAAACGGACTAAATTAATGGGTGCCACATAATATGTTTGCCGTCTCTACCTTATACTTTTGATTATTCTTCCAAATGCGCTTTGTCAAACTCATTGCTATCAAAATCAGTTTGTGGTGCGAATTTGTTGAAGAAAATGTAACATGATGAAAAAAAAGAGAGCCTTTAAGAAGACTAGGACGTAAGATGTTTTTATTAATTTACACGGGTAGGTATACGAGCCCAAATGCAAAATAGTTGGTCTATGATATTTGATTACGAATATATTCTGTTTAGAAATTCAAACTTGTTTTGTTTCTTAAAATAAAAAGTTTTGTTTACAAAAATAAATTTTTATTTATATTTTTGTTACAAATAAAACAAAAGTTTAATCAACAAGTTGTTGGCACTTGAAGTTATTAGTGAATAAACATAAGTAATATTTTTTTCATCTTTTGTTTGAGCGCAAAATAGTTAGTCTAAGAATTTAAAATTTTTTTTTACCACTGCGTTACATCACCTTTCTTTGCTATCACTGCTTGAATTCGTTGTGGCATTGTGTCCACAAGTTTTTGGCAATCATGGGTTGTAAATGATTGCCAAATATCATTGATAGTCTGTCGTAGATCTGTGCGGGTCCTTGCTAGTTGCTGTCTTAACTTTTGTTTCATTTTGTGGCATAGAGTTTCGATTGGCGAAAGATCAGGACTGTTGAATGGCCATTCCACTAAAGGAATGGCTTCAGTATATAACCAGGCCTTAGTTGCCTTTGCCGTATGGCAAGATGCACCGTCTTGCTGAAATACGTAGACTCCCTCGGTTAACTGAAGTTGTGTTATTGATGGAAGCAGATGATCTTCCAAGATGTTGCGATATTTCGCAGAATTCACAAGGCCGTCAACAAAACATAATCTACCAACACCACGCCCAAACATGCACCCCCATATCATTTGCGATGCTGGAAATTTTATCGTTCGTTTCAGACAGTCTTTATGGAAAGCTTCTTTGGAGGTGCGAAGTACACGCTTTCGCTCATCGCCAACACAAACCTCAAATCTGGATTCATCGCTCCAAATTACTTCCCGCCAGTGATGTAAGGTCCAATTTGTGTGCTCTTTAGCCCATTCAAGTCGCCTCTTCTTTTGCCTTGGCGTAAGAAGAGGCTTTTCTTTCGTCTATTAATATGGGTTGAAAAAATCACAATGCAAAACAAAGAAAAGATTTTTAAACAAACCTTGTAAAATTTATATTCCATTTTCTTCATGTTGCGCTTACAAGTGTCGACGGATATTTCTTTTTTGATGCAGCTTTTCCACTCTACAGTTACCCCAGCAGCAGTTTGACGACGATTTTCCTTAATTATTTTTTTTTAATACCCTACAATCGCGGGCTCTAGCTATCGTTTGCCGCACAGTTTTCTTTCGGGTTTTAATGATACCCATCTTAGTAAAGAACGAAATAATATTCTGTACTGATGAACGAGGGAGATTGAAATTGGTTGCAGTTTTGTAGTTTTAAAAGCCATTTTCAAAAGCTTTTATAATTGATTCCATAAGATCTTTAGATAAGGGAACACCACGTGCAATGATAACCCAACAAATGAATTTCAACTTATTGCACAGGTACACCTATAACCTGCCAAAGCAAGAACACGCTTGTTTTTGCTTAATTTTTCCTAACGGTTAACTTAATCATACGATGATGTGGAGTAGACCAACTCTTTTGCATCACGAATGACGTAGACCAACTATTTTGCACTCGTTAACAAATGAGGAAGCACACAGTTTTAACGGTATTTGTTGTGATATTGCTTATTTGTATCAGTAATTCAATCAAAGAGTATACTTGTCTATGAGCTTTTTTTTTATTTTTGTAAAAATTAAATATGTATGTATGTTAAACTAATAATATAGAAGTTGCCAAGTGCAAAAAAGTGGGTGGACCAACTATTTTGCGTTTGGGTCGTATATGTAAAAGTTATGGATTAATGATTACCAAGTCATAACTAAAAACAAACAAAAACAATCATTTAGATTGCAAACAAAATTAAAAAAATTATCATCCTCTTTCTATCGTTTATCACTTAGTTAAAACTCAACACTCAAGTAGAACTCGCATTGAAAATCAATTGGAGATTTATTTTACTTCAAGCTCAGAGCAACTCGCGCTTATATAAAATTCAAGCGGAACTTTGTCCTTGAATAGATAGAAACATATCGGAGCCAGCCAGTCTCTATTGGACCGCGTCGTTGGCAGCAATAACTACATAGAGGAAAATAGAGAGTTCTACATTCGATAAAAATAAATTATACGAATTTAATATTAGGTAGGTACCTATAAAATAAAATGTATTTGAAAATATATGTTTGTTGCATTATTATCAATTTTTATTTGTAAGGTATATTATTTATTTTAAGCTTGTGGTAAATTTGTATTGCTATTTATATTTATATTCATATTGATCCCAGTATTCTACTGTTTGTTGTGGTTGGAAAACTGTTCCTATATTTGTATGTTACAATTTATATTATTTTAAAGTTTTAATGAGATCTTAAGTTTAATTTGGTGTCTTCGATTTTAGAGCTTTTGAAAATTCTAATATTTATAACAGTACTAGCTAACCTGGCGAACTTCGTACCGCCTAACGGTCAATGAATTTAATGATACCTAAAAAAATCAAGTATTTCAATGTCAGTAAGACAATTGCTTTGATAAGGCTATGTATTTAGCTGCATTGGTTTATATTTGGGTTTATTATCGTCACTGAAGCACCTTGTGATACACAATATCTTTTGGTTTGTAATCAGGCGGAAGAACATAAAGTGGATGGTTTGCCGACACGTGAATATGCCACGTACAATTGACCATAATAACGTCACTCGCTCCATACAAAATGTATGGGAAAATTAGTTTTCTTCATAAATTTTGTTTTTCGGGGTTTTTTTGGGAATTTTCTTTGATATTCTTCTTGTTTGGCCGGAGACCAGTCCGCATTGTTGCGAATCATCGAAATCTGTCAAAGCTTTCTTAAGTTATAAGATTAGATACTAACATCACTTTTTTTTTATATTTATATAAGATTATGTTTAATACCTGTGGATGAATTTCACGCATTTTCGTTTTCTTTCTATATAGATTTTTGACTAAAACAAAATTCCTAAAAAAAATGTTTTATTTTATAGTTTAGGGTTAAGAAAAAAAAAAAAAATCTTTAGTAAAGTAAAAACCACAGTTCAACTAATGTTTTATGTAAAAGAAACTTGACGATCATTATAAGTGTTTAATGTTTAATATATCAAACATTTTTAGAGAAAAGTGTTTTATACTTATTGAATCTTAATTTTGACGTTATTTAAAAAAAAAAAAAGGAACACAATAAACAATGCTGCCAAAAAAATCCTAAGGATCGACCTTTAGGGACCTGCCACGATTGCCAAATTGGTCATTTGTGACCAGATTTCGTCATTATTTTTTCTCTGGTCACATTGTCAGTTTTATTCCATTTTGGTAATTTTTTTACGAAATGAAAAAAGAAACTCGACTTTAATTTGTATGCAACCTATGATGTAAATAATGCATTAATGTGTTTAATTGATTGCACTGATTACATATGCACGATCACTCAATATACAAATACTGATTGCAATCATTTCTTTGATTTGAAAATTTATTGAGAGATGACAAATATATTTCCCTTTCCTATTATCATTAATTGGATTTTATGCTCCTTCGAGAGCTCTTAGAAATCATCTTCTGTTTTATATACCATATCATAGAGTTAATTATGGATACAATGAACCAATTTGTAGATGCCTTAGGGAATCCAATAAATATTGCAGTATTTGATTTTCATCTTAGTAGGGTCTAATTTAGGAATAAATTTATTCCGTTGCTAGGCTTTGGTGGTCTTTTTTAAGTATGTACTTATATTTTTGTATAAAGTAATCCAGCGAGAAGTAAATGTACTCCTTTGATTGAAAGTAAAGTAAAATAAAATATGTCGGTCTTTAATTATTTTGGTCATTTTTATTTCCAATTTTGGACACAAACTTTATTTTCAAATGGCAACCGTCACCTATCTACTTAATTGATTTTGATATAAAATTTTAGTTTTTAATATTTAACAGTAGGTAGCTATAGCATTTCGGTCAATCTATTTTTTTTTTTTTTTTTTGTCACAGAATAGTATTAATAGAATTTTTTGATATCATTTAACTTCTGTTCTTTTTACCCGACTGGGCACAGGGAGGGTCTAGCGGATCCCCGTCTGTTTTGCCAGGCGTTAAAATATAAATTTCAATCAATTGAAAACATAAACTATTTTCATCTTTGTGATCACTTGATCGAACGTAATCAATCAACTGTTTCAGTAGTCTAGTGATTGTGTAAGACATAGCAAATGAATTTCACAGTCTAATGTTGAATTCCCGGTTAAAACTGAAGTTTTTTACTCATTAATTAATTTAATTAATTCGAGAGAATTCACTTACGTTTCCTCGCCAGATCACAATTTTCGTGACACATTCACCAGTTCACTCGCTAGCTTCAGCGTTATCATAAAAGTAGATATTCACCTCATAAATGAAGTTGAAATTTTTTTAAAAGAATGTTTATATCTCGGGTAGGGGTTAGAATATAACCCGAGGTAGGCATGCCTGTCGTAAAAGGCGACTAAAATCCAATCTCCGTATACCGAGCGAAATGGCGTATACAAAAAATGCAATGAACAAAACAAAAAGATTAAGTACCCCAGGTGGCAGTCCAGCTTTACTGGAAAATCCACCCTCTTCGGAGGTCGGCTCTACGGATTCTGGGGAGAGCCGCTTATTGCAATCCATAAACCCTTTTATTAAAACCACAAGGGTATCTCGATCTCCTCCAACAAGATCGAATAACGCCGGGAAAAGAAGTCCGCCGGGAACGCTAGCGCGTGAAATACAGGACTCAGTGAAAGATAAAAGTCTTGAGGAAGAAAATAAAGCACTTCGAATCAAGCTTAATGAAATGGATCTACTCTATCAAGATCTTAAGAAAGAGATAGAACTGTTAAAAGAACAAAATAAGGTTCTAAGGAACACCCATTTGCAGAAAGAACGCGAATGTACTCCACCACGGTTGGCTAGCCGGGAATACCACACCGACGAAGAAGAGCTAGCCCGCGAAACGAATTGGGTAACTAAGAAAAGACCTAGTAAGAAAAGGAGAGCCGGTTCTTCGCCCGAAGTCGAGCCCCTAAAAGAACTAACGCGTAAAGTACCGCAAGAAAAACAACTCCGAAATCATATGCGCGCACCACCTCCAATAAACGTCGTTGGGGTAACGGATTATAATAAATTGAACAGCCTCCTTAAAGGAACGATTACATCGAAATTTAAGGTTACATTTTCGAGAAATAATGCGTGGAAAATTAACATCGATAACCACGAAGACTACCGGGCAGTGTCCCAAAAGCTAAATATCGAGAAGATCCAGTGGTATACTTTCGAAATAAAGTCAGAAAGGCCACATCGTGTTGTAGCAAGGGGACTCCACCCCTCATGCAAAAAAGAAGATATTATAAACGACCTTAAAGCCAAAGGGTTTAAAATTCTTGATGCCGTTAATATCATCAAGAAGGAGAAACAGAAATCGGACGAAGATAGGGATGTCCTGGTAAGGCGTGAACTGCCGCTCTTTATGCTTACTTTCGATAGGTCTGATAATATCGAAGATATCTACCGAATTAAAACAATACTAAATATTGTGGTAAAAATCGAGCCCATGCGCAGAAATTTAAAAATAATTCCACAGTGCAAACGTTGCCAAGAATTTAATCATACGCAAATGTATTGCAAAAAAGAGCCGCGATGTGTGAAATGCGCCGGAAATCATTTCTCCCAAGACTGTGGAGCAAATAAACAATCCTCCGCTACCTGTGCCAACTGTAATGGAAAGCACCCGGCAAATTATAGAGGTTGCGAAGTAGCTAAGGAGTTGCAAAAACGGAGAGATGCGCTCCTTAAGCCACAAAATATAAAAACAAAGCCGCCAACAAAGACAAAGCGTAAGACCGCCCAGGAGGTAGTAGGCAATATAAAACCTCCGCTTCAAGAGCGTAATAATGTCAAAGAAAGAGAGACAACAGAAAAGCACTCGACCTCTGTTGTCAAAAGAAACGCTACTGAAAAGTTAAAATCAGGAAAGCCAATAGTGGCGAATAGTGGCCCTCGGTCAGCCAGAGTGCAGACCTACGCTCAGGCCGCGGCATCCGAAGAAGCAAAAAACGTTGAAACTTCGCCGGACCCTGCTTCACATGTTTTCTCAGTTATTTTGCAGAAACTTGAGGAACAAAGCAAAATAAATAAAATTATTCTCGATCGCTTGGTTAAGCTCGAAAATAATTCACGGAAAACGCGTACATCAAATAAAATATGAATGACAAACCAATGTTAAAAATATGCACTTGGAATGCAAACGGTCTTTTGCAAAAACTCGACGAATTGGAAATATTCATACGCGAGAAAGATCTTGACATTTGCTTGATTTCTGAAACTCACGTGAAAAGGGGATCGAGCTTAAAAATAAAAGGATATAATGACTTCCACGCTTGTCACCCTTCGGGAAACGCGAGAGGTGGATCGTCATTGTTTATTAAAGAATGCATTGAACAATACGAAGACCTGAAGATAGAGCTTGAAACTATGCAACTGTGCACGATTCGAGTAAAAAATGGTCAGCGTAGTCTTAGAATTTCATCTATCTACTGTCCACCGCGTTCCGCGCTTGAAAAAACTGATTATACTAACTTGCTTAAATCGCTCAAACCAAACTTCATTATTGGCGGCGATTTTAATGCGAAACACACGTTCTGGGGTTCTAGATACATCTCGCGAAAAGGAAGAATGCTCTATGGGGCAGGTATGGAGTACAGTTGCGATTTCCACTCGACGGGCAAACCGACCTACTGGCCAACTGATACTTCAAAAATACCTGACCTGATCGATTTTTTCGTCGTGAAAGGAATATCTACCAACCACATTAAAGTTGAAGAGAGCTTTGATCTGTCGTCTGATCATTCACCGGTTATTTTAACATTGAGCGTAAAACTAGTAAATAACCTTCAGCCAGCGAGATTAACTGGCAGAACAACTAACTGGGAAGGCTTTAGGAACGAAATTGAAGAGAATGTTGAACTGAGCGTTCCACTTACGACACCCTATGAACTTGAGGTTGAAGTAGATCGCTTCGTTGAGATCGTACAGCTCGCTTCCTGGAATAATACGCCTAATCCAAGGAAAACGCCGGTCAAATACGGTCTACGATATCCTCCCGAAATAAAAGAATTGGTCAACGAAAAAAGGAAGGCGCGTAAAAAATGGCAACAGAGTCGCGCTCCGCAACATAAAACACATTTGAATTATTTGTGCAATTTGTTGAAGACAGCTATCAAGGACTTTAAAAATCGTGCGATAGGTTCTTACCTTGAAAGTTTAACGGCTAAAAAAGATTCCAATTATTCACTTTGGAAAGCTGTAAAAGGCACCAAAAGGCCCAAAATCTCCGCGCCGCCAATTAAAATAAATCAAAATGAATGGGCAAGGGAAGATAAAGAAAAAGCGGACGTTTTTGCCGCCCATTTAGAAGAAACCTTTAAACCGTACGATGGTCGGGCGGTTCACGACAGTGTTATTGCGGCGGAATTACTATCCGACGATTTAGTACTTACAAGTGCAACGCTAAGGGAACTAAAACGTGAAATTGAATCCCTAAAACCTAAGAAAGCTCCTGGTTACGATTTGATCACGGGAGAAGTTCTCAAAGTTCTACCAAGAAAAGCATTAATGAAGCTTCTTCATATTATAAATGCTGCGCTCAGACTAAAACACGTGCCGAGCCAATGGAAAGTTGCGGAGGTCATAATGGTTTTAAAACCAGGAAAACCACCAAATGAAGTAAAGTCGTATAGACCGATTTCCCTTCTTCCAGTTATATCCAAAGTCTTCGAGAGAATTTTACTAACGCGCCTACAACCGGTTATAGAATATAATAATCTTATCCCTGACCACCAGTTTGGGTTCAGAACCAAGCATTCCACGATTGACCAAGTGCATAGAATTACTGACGTAATTGAGAAAGCATTTGAAGAAAAAAAGATATGCTCAAGCGTATTCCTTGACGTCTCACAAGCCTTTGACAAGGTGTGGCATGACGGTTTAAAATTTAAATTACGACAAGTTCTTCCCGTACGCCTATATGATATTTTAGAATCATATCTCGGGAATAGACTCTTCCGTGTAAGACATGGAAACGAATACTCTGAGCTTAAGGAAATTTCGGCCGGCGTGCCGCAAGGAAGTGTCCTTGGGCCCCTTCTCTATTTGTTATATACTCGCGATATACCAAGAGAAGATGGCACTACTCTCGCTACGTTCGCCGACGACACCGCTATCCTAGCAATAGGTAATACAATTGAAGAAACGACTGCAAAACTTCAAATCGCACTGAATAAGGTAAATGAATGGACGAGGGACTGGCGGATCGCCCTCAACGAAACTAAATCTGTTCACGTGAATTTCACGTATAAGAAAACTAATGACTTGCCAATTTTCCTAAACTTGGCCCGAATACCCTTTGCAAACGAGGCCAAATACCTGGGAATGACACTCGACGCAAAGCTGAAATGGAATTCGCACGTGAAAATGAAACGTAAAGAACTCGATATCAAATATAGAGAAATGTACTGGTTACTCGGAAAACATTCCCAGCTCAGTACTGAAAACAAACTGCTTCTATACAAGCAAGTGCTAAAGCCGGTGTGGACCTACGGTATACAACTCTGGGGTTGTACCAAGAAAACAAATGTCAATATTCTACAAACTTTTCAAAATAAAGTACTTAGAGAAATTGTACAAGCACCATGGTATATTAGAAACGACGATATCCACAGAGATCTCGGAATTCCAATAATTGAAGCTGAAACAAAAAGCTTCGCGAGAAAGCATAGAAACCGACTAATCGGACATGTCAACAATTCAGTCCGACAAATTCTGGACGAGAACAATTTATTGCGCCGACTACAAAGAACGAAACCGTTCGACTTGGCAAGATAGGATTAACCGCGTCTTAATTGCGGAACATGCAGGATCTTTCATTGGAAAGTAGCCTGTCAAAAGTTGTTATTTCGTTATAGAAAAATTGCTTGATAAGTTATATCTTAGTTGCAGTATCTAACAATCTTTCGAAGGGTGGTGTTTTTAGTCAGTAAAAATCTGACACTACTATGAGCACGCGCTTGCTATTCTCATAGTGTCTTTGGAAGATTTTCACCTACCCTCGACAAAAAAAAAAAAAAAAAAAAAAAAAAAAAAATATCTCGACAACAAAACTACTCCATCTTTCAAGCTGTACATCCACAAAATTTCATTGAAATCGTTTAATTGCTTTCAGAGATCGACAACACCCTATACGCACAATCAATTCAGGAATCACATGGCAGGAACACATATCCTATATCGCAAAATCGGCGTCCGCAAAGTTGAGCTACCTATTTAGAGCAAAGAGGTACTTTAGCCCCAAGCAGGCATCTCGGGGCGCTGTTGAAGCCTTATAGGTTCGCCTTTCCCGGGAGAAGTATATAAAAAAAAAAAAAAATATATATGGAGCTCGGCCCCAAAACATTCACTTAACCTGCTTGATAGCATACAGAGACGAGCAGTTCGACTCATTGGAGACCCTACACTCACATCGAATCTACAACCGTTGGTGCACAGAAGACAAGTCGCTGACCTATGCTTGTTCTATAGTTACTTCCATGTTAGATGTTCTGAGGAACTCAAAGACATTATCCCTCGAAATGCAACATTTCTGCTGCTGCTAATGCTCATGACCATACAGTATACTTGACAACCGCGAGGACATCAACTTTCCAAAACTCCTTCTGTTACAGGACAAGAAAACTTTGGAACTCGCTTCCTGGGGATATATTTCCAGAAGACTACAATTTGCAGCAATTTAAGTGCAGAACAAACATACATCTGCAGGCATCTCGGGGCGCTGTTGAAGCATTATAGGTTCGCCTTTCCCGGGAGAAGTATATAAAAAAAAAAAAAAGTTGACTTACCTAAATCTGATAAACCAATTCACATACAAACATCGTATATGTGTACATAAAAACCTTGGTATTGACGCCACCTTTCATGGAAATTTTACTGAAACAAATTCGGTTCACTCATTACAGAAAACATCAATTTCAAACACAATACAACTTATTTTTATATATAGAGATAGAGCGAGAAGAAGAAGATATATGATTGTCTGTCAAATCCAAACCTCTTCTTACTGTTTCTTTGCGGTATTTGCGATCCCAGAAAAACCTCTAAATATCTTAATTATATCTTTGGATGTCTCCAATTACCACTTACATGTAAATAGATACAATTTCTTTATACCTCTTGAACGTCAGAGATGAATCTTTTTATTTTAACCAGCAACATTACTAAATGATAAGTGGGAATATTCAGCCTTATCGTGAATTCCGAGGGAATATTTCGTTCCCCCGAATTTGTGTGTTCCCAGGAATAAAATCCGCCTATCGCCAATCTCCCTCGAATTCGAATTCCCTCGGAAACCGAAATCTCTCCTCGAAAAGAAAAACAGCTAATTTCGAAAAAGTTCTGTCAATTATATTTGGTTAGAATCCAAGATTAAAAGTTTATTTCGGTGACACAAGTACTTAAAAAAATAATGTTTAAGCATTGCATTAAGAGTTGTGGCTGAGGAATTGGATGAAATGGAATTTAAGCGACTACGTTCAATTAGAAGACGCTTAAGAGATTGTTCAAATCCGTTGGAATTTTTTTCTTTTTTTTTTTTTTTGTTATTCCAAACCTAACTCTTTTATGAATATGTTACCATAGAGAATCATACAACAATTTACCCTTTTCTACTCAAAAATTGATTTTGATGGCGGCCCTACACTGTTCAGTTCACTTTCGACCATTTTCCGAAATTGAGCAATTTCATCCTTACTCCTTTTATGAAATCCTCTGACAATGTCTGGACTCGCGTCCAATAAATTAATTAAAACATTGAATTGGTGTTTATTTGTTGTTTTTGACATTCTATTCACTTAATTTTTTAATTTTTGAGAACCAACCAACTTGCTTTTCATAAATTCTCCAACTAAATAATGACGGAAATATCGGAGGGAAAATCCAACAAAAATTCCCCCGAATTTTCATTCGCGATAGGTATTTTTTTCCCGGGAATTATTTTTCCTCATTCGAACATCATTCACGATAGGAGTATTGGGAATTAGGAAAAAATCCGAGGGAATTTTTATTCACGATAAGGCTGATTATGTAGTAGGTATTTTAAAGCTTCCTATTCTTTACTTCATTTTTTTTCTACATTCTATTCTTCACACTATGACCACCAAAGAAGAACACTTACCGGCAAGTGCGAATAAAATGTGCCCGTACGTTCGTATTTAAACGATAAACAAATTAATGAACATTACATCCGTTCAGAATGCAAGTTCGATGAAAAAAAAAAACCTTAACATAGTAACTCACTGACAGCTGTATCCATGTATGCGCTGCAACATGTATTTGCCGTGTGTATGACATCAGCACACGCTCATAGGCGACTATGTTGTTTTTTTTTATGAACAAAATCAGATGTTGACATAACTCACTAACGCGTTGACCAATTTGGTTCAAACTGTAGATAAACCAACTAAGCCACCGTGCAAACAGACCCTAAAAATTTAATCGAATTCGGTTTGACCGTTCGTGAGTTATAAAGTCACAACCCTTTTGCAACTCTATTTTACATAGAGAGATAGAAATAGAGATAAAAAAATAGTTTTGATCATCAAAATTTGAAAAACGATTTCTTCCATAAGTACATACGACCATCGTCTTACGTGATCTGCGCCAGGGCGCCAGGTCTTTAATTGAGAGTAAAATTACAGGCTGAACGCAAATGTCAACTTGAACGCCGAAAATGAGTGAAAGTTGATAGTTTTTCTTTACTGAGCAAACGGAATAACCGATCCAAAATTATATGCAGACAAATGTGTATCTGCTATAAATTTTGTTATGTGTGTATTTCACATTTGTTGAAACCACAAATCATGTGCCTAATCTTATTAAAACATTTTAGAAATAAATGTATCTCAAGGGAATCCACTTACTTAATTCTATTTCTAAAGTTCACGCGCTCGGAAGTTTTGTAATCTATCATTACCCCCACCTTTACAGATTATTATTAAAAATATGAGATCTGAAAGTCAACATCAGCCTCGATTTATTATATCGATTTTTTCCAAGAAAAAAAAACTTGTCTTATAAGCGGTCATCTTTTGTTTAGACTCCAAAAAGAGGTGTCCGATTTACTCCAAATCTGCATAAGAATAGATCAGAATAAATGCCAAACACTGCATGAGATCAGCTTCCCAAATATTCAAAAAACATAAACATATTACGTGTATAACCGATATAATCCCATAACAAATTAGTTATTTCTAAAAAAAAGTCATAAACACAATGTGTCCCCCATTACTCAAGACAGCATGCGGATGTCTCGTATTAGCTAAGCAAAACGCGACGCCGAATAAAATAGCCAAACACTTCGTCTCATTGATATTAATAGCACAGCAGGTGTTCCAGCAGCGTCTGCATTCATTATAATGTAGGTGTTGAAATTAACAACAACTAAGCAAAATTACAAATTCTGGACACCATACACTCGCAAATAAAATCGCAACCATCCGAAATGATTAATGCCAACTACGATCACAATTATCCCCGGCAATTCACTTCCACTTCAGAGTGTGACCACCCACCGGAACCACCACTTGGACCAGATAGCCCACACACATCCACACATCGTTAAACTTGGCCACTCAGAGCCGACCGCATCCCACCACAAAATACCACCACCAGCTGACGCCAGTCCCAGTGCCAGTCTACATTGCAGCTTGTTGAAAACGTGTGAATTTTCATTTCATGTGGAAAATCGTTGGCACGATATTAACTTAAATGAAACCGCACCGTGCCGCCATCAATTAACATGTAATTGGTTGGCAAGGTGCATTCCCAGTCCCAGGTGCGAGCGACTGTGTGAGCGGATTCAACCAGCGATATTTAAAAAAAAAAAAAAAATGAAAACTGAAAAATTTGTAGTGGTCGATCGATGATCGGCCCCTCATTGGCTTTGCTCGATCGCAATATCACAAATGCAAATCGATTTGTTGTTAGAAGAGGCGTGACTAAGCGCCCGGGACATGTATCTCTATCGCCCAAACGTAACGGTTTGCTGAATCTTATACAAGATACTAGCAACGACTACGACGATGCCGCTGACTCTTCGATGAGAAAGATTTATTATGTGACCAGATAGCACATATACGCGACATGTTATTTGATACTGTTTCGAATAGATGTGGATACTCGTACATGTATCTGGGTATCAGTGTATTAACATACATCATCGCTTTTGCTGGAGCCTAGATCGCTAGGAATACGGGCGGAGATAATTCATATTCCAATGGAATGGCGAAATATTCCCACCATTTAGCGGAATAGTGGCAACTTGTGTGTGCTGGTATTCGCTTAGCTTGTTAGTGAGTACAAAGTGTTAGTGCGTTTGTATTGATGGTTACATTCTTATCTGTAATATCTATCTTTAATTGACAGAGCTCTGAACCTTGGAACATTGCCTGTATTAATTATTATGAACAATTATGCAACTAAAGGGAAGCGAATAAATGTTATCAAAATGATGTTCCCGCTCAGGTGTGGTATTAAAACAAAAGAGTTCAATTGCGAACTGGACTTGGGTTATTTTGTTATTGAATTTTAGTCTTGTTGCGACGCTTTACCAGACATCCTAATTTTGGCACGCATCGCTCGATCGACTAACGAGCATTTCACACTGCATCGGACGGTCAAAAATATCAAACCGCAATAATCCTATTGCGTGTCCTTATTATTATTTTTTTTTTTTTATATATATACTTCTCCCGGGAAAGGCGAACCTATAACGCTTCAACAGCGCCCCGAGATGCCTGCAGATGAATGTTTTTTCTGCACTTAAATTGCTGCAAATTGTAGTCTTCTGGAAATATATCCCCAGGAAGCGAGTTTCAAAGTTTGCTTGTCCTGTAACAGAAGGAGTTTTTGAAAGTTGATGTCCTCGCGGTTGTCAAGTGTACTGTATGGTTATGAGCATTAGCAGCCTGTCTTGTTGGGCGCCCAAAAGTTGCATTTCGAGGGATAATGTCTTTGAGTTCCTCAGAACATCTACCATGGAAGTACCTATAGAACAAGCATAGGTCAGCGACTTGTCTTCTGTGCACCAACGGTTGCAGATTCGATGTGAGTGTAGGGTCTCCAATGAGTCGAACTGCTCGAATCTGTATGCTATCAAGCAGGTTAAGTGAATGTTTTGGGGCCGAGCTCCATATATATATATATATTTTTTTTTTATATACTTCTCCCGGGAAAGGCGAACCTATAACGCTTCAACAGCGCCCCGAGATGCCTGCTTGGGGCTAAAGTACCTCTTTGCTCTAAATAGGTAGCTCAACTTTGCGACGCCGATTTTGCGATATAGGATATGTGGTTCTGCCATGTGATTCCTGAGTTGACTGTGACTCCTAGAAGGTGCATTGAGTCCTTGTGATGGATTGGATGGTCATCCATTTGGATCTGAGGAACTGTTGATTCATTTTTTCTGGAAAATGTTGTGAGCTGTGTCTTGCTTGCATTAAATACAACCAAGTTGTCCTTTCCCCATTTCAAGATTTTGGCCAGATCATCATTTAGAGAATTAATTTGTTCACATCTCTGACTGTGTGATGTAGCCGTATTCACAGGCCCATTGTTCGAGATGGAGGATATAAGAGTGCTGTCATCTGCAAAGCTGTAGATATTATTATTTGTCGATCCAAGCAAATCGTTGATGTGGAGAAGAAATAGAGTTGGAGAAAGAATAGATCCTTGGGGCACTCCTGCATTTATAGCAAACGAATTGGATGACACACCATCTACAACAACTTGGATCGATCTTCCCAGAAGAAAATTTTGCATCCATCCGCAGAGTTGTTGTGGTAATCCGTAAGACGCTAACTTGCCTAATAGGGCTCTATTCTAGACTCGGTCAAATGCCTTTGATATGTCCAAGGCTACGGCTCTGGATTCGCCGTGTTGTTCAATTGATTGTGTCCATAAGTGCGTTACGTAGCTTAGCAGGTCACCAGTGGAACGACGGCTCCGAAATCCGTATTGCCGGTCGCTTATTAATCGATGGCCTTCTAGATATTTGATTATTTTGACATTTATTGCCTTTTCCATTACTTTAGAGAGCATTGAAAGTAACGCTATTGGACGATAGTTTTGTGGCGGACATTTCTTCCCTTTCTTTGGAATAGGTTGAATGCGAGCGGTCTTCCAGCAAGAAGGAAACGTCTTATGGGAGTGCGACATGCTAAACAGCTTACAGAGTACAGGTGCAAGTTCTGGTGCACAGTTCTTGAGTACTATAGCCGGGATTCCATCGGGTCCCGTTGCCTTATTGCAATCTAGTTCTTTAAGGATGCGTTGAATTATTCGAGGCCGAAATTTCACTTCTGCCATCGACGATAACTGATCAGCTCTTGCAAATTTGCGCAAAACCAACTTAGGAAAATACTTCATTGATGACCTCAGTGACTTGTGTCACACAGACATATATCAGCAAATGCATTACAAATACCAAATGGCTTTAATGATCTTCCATATATACTTAGCAGTTGGTCCTATCGAATTACTGCCCGCACCACCCCCATCCCTTAAACGGGCTGTTTGTGGATTACTATCGAGGGGTAGACTGCTTCGGTCACCCTTAGTATATCCGAAACCAACGGTCAATCGGTCAAACTCACCTTTTGAGCAAATTGAAACACCTCACAATATGCGAAGTAAACAGGCCGTTTGCTCCTTCTGCCCTATTTGATATGTTGCCAGAGGATACAGGCGAGGGTCTAACCAATACAGTCGAAACAGGCATATCCGAAGGCATACTGTCGACCGGCCACCTCCTCCTTGACCATATTAAAACCTCAAGAAAGGTTCATGACGAAAGTGCCGATTTACTAATCACCGATGACGTATACCGGTTTACGTCATTTTGACAATATGTCGGAGGATTATAAGCGAGGGGTACACAGTTTCAGTCACCAGTCGTATATCCGAAGACATATCGTCCAATAATTATCCCCAGTCTTCTCTCTTCAATGAGTTGCCTGAGAATTACAGGCGAGCAGACCTGTCCGAGGATAAACTGCCCCGATTCTCTCTATGAGACGTAGGAGGATTGCAAGCAAAGACAAATTGTCATAAGCACAAAGTCAGCAATAATGCGCCCAGTAGCATGTCCGGCCTAGATAGCACTCTGGCATTCTTCCCATACTTGATGATATAAGAAAACAAATCAAACCGGACTTAGGCACCATATCTATATTGGTAGAGGTAAAACAATTGTTGGTTGGATTATATTCTATCCATCTTCAGACAAGCACATTTGTTTGATATTTCGTTGTAAACAGATGGGACGTATAAATTTCGATCAAGAGATAATTTGAAAATCCGGATACAACATCAGATACGAGTCAGTGAAACCGCAAGTATACGCATTCGAACTAGAACTTCACTGTGCCCATTATCCAATCGCCCCTCTAGGCATTAGTGTTAAGCAATTCAAATTGATTAACAGCGTTTATGCTGTTTCAATATAAAACCGAACACAATCCACAATCACAAATCGATTACCATGCGATTATTCGAAAATTATGAAATCCGAAACACATGTTTCTCCAGCCCATTACAACTGCATTAACCAGCATCATCTTTTATGGAGATCTTCACTGCATGCGCATAGTGCAACGCTATTTGTGCCCCCACAAATCCACGCTGCGCAATGCAATCCGATTCTCAAAGTTTGTCAAAAAAAAAAAGAAGACAGTGCATCCACCATTATGGACAGCGTATCGAAATAAATTTCCAAATAGTTTCAACTGCAGAGCGCGCGCGTAGACCTCTCTCGCCTGCAGTTGAGTTGAGTGCGGCATCAGCCAATGCAAATGCAATGCCATGAAAACAGTGGAATCCATGGTGGTACAGTGCAACAGTGCTGCAGTGTTGACCACCCGCTGTTGTAGAATATCACACAATACGGGTTGATTACCTGGTGTACTGCAAGACTGTCTTTAAGTCTCAATGGGATTTCCTTGTGCCATACAACTGGAACATCGTATGCAAACACCATGCCCGGCACACATCCTGGCCCCATTGACTACTGCGGTGAAGAGAGCAGCCTAGCTGTTTAAAATTCATATAAATATCTACTTTTTATATACCAATCATCATGCATTTAGTAAACAAAGGCACACACAGAAGGGGGCCGCGGAAGGAGTTGCCCCTAAATCGATTACCGAGAAACGATAAAATTCTAATTTTATTCTACGGTTCTGTGGAATAAAGGATTTCCTGCGACTTTACTTGTGATTTCGCTGTCTGTCCGACTATGCAAGGCTTGTTATACAAGGTAGACAAGGTGGCATTTCATTGGAGTTCTGCGCACCGCAAGACACAAATCCACTACGATTTGCACCTATTCACAGTTGGGTAGTTTCACCCAAAGACCCCCTCTGATATAGTCACCGAGGTTTGCATGTGCGTTTATTTGCGAATGTGATCACTTGCCATTATCACTATGGCTGTAGACGACTGAGACGACTGGGCCATATACTCGTATGTAGGCGGGGAACAACCGCAGTGCATAACATTTCGCATCGAGATCATAGGCAATTTACACCGGGAACGTGACACAGGCTGTCTTCCGGGCCTGATGAACGTGAACGGTGGTGGTACCGCATTCAATGTCACTTTGGGTTGATCTCATTTTAAATTGAAATGCCCATTGTGTTTGCATTCGAAAATGTTACGCCAAAGGATCACGAAAATCAATCACACCTAGTGGAAATGTATACCTTATACTATAATGTTTCTCGTCTCCGCTGAAACCGCTGCATCTCTCGCGGTGAGAGCCATCATGAAACTTGTCAATTATTGATTGAACCGCTAATCTTTTGACACCATCATTCGTAAACGAACTCTAAAATGTTGCCCTCGAGTCGATTTCGAGCCCCATTCCCAGCGATCCATCATCTTGCACTTGGGAAAAATGGCAAAAGGAGAAAAATGAAAGAATAGGAGGCGTGAATGAGGGACTGCTGAAAAACTCCTCTGTTCCGTATAGTAGGTTAACAGCGTGTGCTGCAAGAAAACGAACATTGACGCAACGTCATGTTGGCATCGGAACAGGTTCTTTTTTTGGGCATATTTATGAAGCCAGATAGGCTGGGCGCGAACTAACAGCAATTTGAAAGATATTATTAACCATACCTAATTAAGAAAGGCAGCGACAGTAAATTGGCAGCTTCTTTAAGTTTATCAAATGAAATAACTTGATGGATGGTTAAAAGCGTAATTTTGAATTTTCCCACCGATTGCTTGGTACATTCGACTCGACTCTTGTCACTCTGACAGTATACTGAAATAAAGTACTTTAAATAAATAATAATAACAAAAAAAAAAAAAAACATATTATGCAACATCTGGGCACCGTTTCTATAGGCATATTATATATTATACTAGCTGACCCGGCAAACCTCGTTTCGCCCAAATTTGTTAATTTGTTAATAAATTCCGAGCATGCACCAAGCACTTGCTAATTTATGTAATTCGACCAATTAAAATTCTTTATTCAAAAGTTATATTAAATGCAATAGAAATAAATGATGAATAGCAAGGTTGATTTTTTCAATCAAACCGCAATGATTTTGACGTGTCGTTGATTA